>JAQPPZ010017033.1:17125000-19805000 GCA_028583015.1 Wollemia nobilis | reverse complement strand
CATGATATCCTCCCCTCTTTATAACTACTCAAATTAGTGGAAGTTTTATTAAAAGAATCTTAGTCTATAATGGATTTAAATTGAATATCTATAGTCTAAATTTATTAACCATTTTGACCTAAGAAAAAACAATTTTAAAAATATGATCTCACCATTTAGACCTTTGATAATGGTGAATGTAAGCCTTAGTATTATAATAGTCCTACCCCTTAAAATGGGGTCCTTGAAATCTCAACTCTCTCTTTCATATTTTATTCTATGACAAACCTTGCAGCATTCTTTTAGGTCAAATCCTAGATCCAAGAGATGTGGATGGACCCATCCACTCACCATAAATGTATGAAGTATGAATACAAAATCCAAAACTACAATATCTCTATTGATGCTAAACCTTTCAAATATTGTAAATTAGTTAAAGTTCAAACACAAAATCCTAATATTTTCCCTCATATAATAGAATCCAAGGTTACAATCCTTACTCCTAATATAGAGATACTTCATGGCTTAAAAATCACTTTCCATAAGGGAGAATATAGCAAATATTCATTAAAATATCAAGTAATATAAACCTAAGACTCCCTTAATATTTCTAATGAACCTATGCCAACTTTAACAAGTTAAATTTCTCAACCATTTTCTAACTTCATTCCTTCAACTCTAATAGATTATAACCCTATGCTTCCTCTAGTGGACATAGTTAAGATCACTATTACACTAGAAAATTAGGTCTTAAATACTTATAAAAATATATAGACTAGAAGTTGTTCTTTTATTTGTGTTGGAATTGCCAATGATGAGAAGATCATTGATAGAAATGATTACCTTCCTAATGCAATATGCTACTTTTTTGACTCTTATCCCATTACAAAGCAAAATTTAGCCAATATGGGATACCACAAAAAAGGTTTAGGCCTTTTTGATCAAGTAATAAAAGAACCTCTTTAGGTAAAAGCTTTACCAAGTTGGTTTGACATAGGGTTTAACCTTAACAATGACGAAACATACCCTAACTCAATATTCGATAAGAAAAATGAGTCTAATCAATTATTCAATTATGATGGAGTATCCCTATTAGCAATGTCTCTTTAAGTGTTTATACTAGAATGGTTAATATTTTGGAAGTCCTAAACATGTTATCTTTGATAGTATATATAGTGATTTCACCCATTATTAAGGTGTGAATTACTTAACCCTAGTTTATCCTAATCTTATTGCTTATGAGTCTTCTTGTGATTTGGAGGAATATGACATAGTTCCTATCCCAAACAAATCTTAAGATGTTTAGATTAATTTTTCCTAAAATTAATTCTATTTTGAGGGTTTCTTGCTAATACAATCTTATCTTAGGACTCTAGTTTAAATCCTCAAACCATAGACCTAGACAATATAAATTCAAAAAGTCTAGGTGTTTTAATAACTTCCCTTAAATTAGAAGATCAATCCCATTTTTAAATAGAGTAAACCATATATATCTATATACAATCTCCAAAAGAGCATCAAGTCCTTAGGTAAAGTCCTAATCCTAGCTAAGCAGGAAGTATGCACCAAGTTTATAGTTGATTTTAAATACATCTTTGCTTGGTTATATGTCGATATGACTATCTTAGATCCCTCTATAGTTGTTCATTATTTGGTTGTTGCAACCAAATCTAAACTTGTTAAATAAAATCTACATAAGATGCATCTAAAAATCATACATCTATTGAAATACTTGCTTCAAAAGCTTCTCAATATTAGTTTCATAAAATCAATTGACTATTTTGATTGGATTTCCAAAATTGTTCTTGTAGCTAAAAAGGCTAGATTCACCAAATATATACTAGCATTTTATACATTAACATGGAATGACCCAAATTTGATTTTCCTCTCCCTAATAATGATATGATCATTTGCTTCACTGTGGGATGTAGAATATTCTCTCTTTTGGATTGTTTTTTTGGATAAAATCACAGTAAGATAGCTCTAAAAAACTAGTATAAGACAATATTTATGATACCTAGGGCAACCTTATGATATAAAGCAATCCCATTTGGTCTAAAAATATAGGGGAAACCTATCAAGGAGCCATGATATACAATTTTTATGATATCATAGAAGACTATATCGATGATATTCTTGGTAGCTTAATTAAGAGATAAGACCATATTCATGGCCTATACTATCTTTCATAAGTCAAGAACATACAAAGTGTCTAAAACCTCATAAATACATATTTAATGTAAATTTTACTAAGATTCTAGAATTTATAGTGTCTAGAAGAGGCATAGATGTAGATCCAAAAATGATAGAAGCCATGGTTAACATACCGTTTCATAAGAACTAACCCAACTTGGGAGATTATAATATAAAATATAAGTTATCAAGAGGTTTCTCTCCTAAATTATTGACAAGTAAATTAATTTGTAAAATTATTGAAGAAATATACAACATTAATTGGGATGAAGATTGTCAACAATCCTTCAATATCACTAAAAATTATTAATGACATGTCCTATCCTTTTACCTCCTAATCCTAGTCAATATTTGCTTCTTTACCTAGCTATAACTAATTATATCTTGGGTAATATTCTAGCCCAATATCATGATCAAGGTAGTGAAAGTTCAAAGTTCTACATTAGTAGAACATTATTCAACTATGAAAACCAATACACCTTAATAGAAAAACTATGTCCCTCTATAGTATTCACTTCTCATAAGCTTAGGAACCATCCTAAAATATTTTTCATCATGAGTGGACTCTTTATGATATCTCATGGCTAAACCCCATCTTTTAAGTTGCACTGCTAAGTGGATTATGTTACTTAGAAAATTTGACCTTAAACTTATTAGCCAAAAAATTATGAAAGGTCAAGTTATAGTTGATCAATTAGTAGATGCCCCTATAGAATCTAGTTGACCCTTGAGGATTGAGTTCCCTAATGAATCCATCCTTTATTTTTCTACAAAATTTGAGAAGGAATCTTCATGGTATATGTTCATTGATGGTTCTAGATGTGCGAAAGGAGTAGGAGCAAGAATCATCTTAGTCACTCCTAAATACTAACTTATGCCTTTATACTTTAAGCTTAAATTTTCTTGTAATAATAACATTGTATAGTATAAAGCCCTTATCCTTGTACTTAGAACTTCTAATGCTCTAAAATTTAAATTTCATACTACATTTGGTGACTTCAATGGTTATCAATAAGGTCAATAGGGTCTATCAAAACTACTGATGAGAAGCCTAACACAGAAGGAGATCATTGACTAGCTATTTTCAACTTTTTACAAGGTCATGCAATTGAATCCATCCATAGATATAATAATTACTATGTGTGTAATGACCCTCCTTGGTAGGACTTATTCTTGTTACTTGATTTATATAATGATGTATGGATATCATTGGTATAATCTCATTTTAGTATCAAGATATTATATTTAGTTTCATTTTATGCTTTGATTATTCTATGATGGCGAGGTCAAGATTCAAAACACACCAGTCTCACAAATTGCAGTAAATTTCATTAATATGGTCTCTGTTACAGTTTTTCTCAGCACACTTCCTCCTCCCAAATCCCGAACTCACCATCCCCAACCCTTACAAATTTTGAGTTTTTATCGAGGCCTCGATCCTCTCGAAAATCAATGCTCCCGCCCCACAACAATTTCAATTTCCATTTTCCCTCCGGTCGAATTTTTAAATTTTGGTTTTCTGCCATAAATGGGCAACTGCCCGACCAGCCTGGAAGCTTGCATTAATGGCTTCCCATACCCTGCACTGGCCGCTATACACTGACTGTACTCTGTACCGCTGCTTCATTCATTAATCCATCTCCCGCAATTGTCGTGTTGCCAGAAGTAAAAGGATGCGTGGCTTACACCCCCTTATTAATCTCCTTGACCTTCCTCTTTGGTTTTCTTACACGCGGCCGGCTCATCGGGTCATGCTCTTTCCTTGTCACATTACAGTAGAAACACGTGTCCTCCACACTGCCCACGTGTCAAGTTGACCTTGCCAGGCCGTTCTCTTGTTTACCTTCGGTTGTGCAAAAACCAGGCCGCGATATCGCGACCTGTCGCGATATCGCGACAAGCCTCTCCCTCTTCGCTTTTCCCCACGAGATCGTCGCGATATCGCGACGTCGCGATATCGCGACGACTGTGGCCACTTCCCATAGCCTCAACAATGACGTCGCGACATCGCGACGTCGCGATATCGCGACGTCGCGATATCGCGACGTCAGAGGACCTTTGCCAAAGCTCTCGACACACTGTCGCGATATCGCGACGAAACTCAACCATCACTTGGCAGCCTTTCGGAGGTCGCGATTTCGCGACCCCAACCCCCTTGCTTTGCCAAACCTTCTCCAATTTAAACATTGCTCAACAAAACTTCTCCTGGACTAAAATAAAATAAATAAAACAAGGTGCACAGAACTTAGAAAAACTTGAAATTTTTTTGGAAGATGCAAGATTGCTTCACTGTCTCCGGATGCTCCTGCATCAGACACCCGGGGTAATTAAAGAAAAGTGATCCTCACTTTTGGGTTGTTAGAGGAAGACCCAGGCGGTCAACCTCCGTTTTAGACAACCAAGTTGCATCTTCAACAGGCCTGCCCTTCCACTTGATCAAATACTCAGTATATTGTCTGTTTCTGGTGCTTCTGCCTTCACGGGTATCCAATACTTCCTCGGCCTCATTTGTGCTTGGAGTGGATGCTGGAATTTGCCATAATTCTGGACTTTGCCTCTCTGTGGCTTCTCCCTCATGATATTCCACTAAATCTGAAATATTAAAAATAGGTGAAATATCAAGCCAACTCGGCAATTCCACCTCATACGCATTTCCTGACCCCCGCTTTCCCAGTATTTTACATGGTCCAAACTTTTTCATCTTCAATTTATTGTAAGTCTTGGCAGGGAAATCTCTCCTTCCTGAGATGCACCATAACCTCATCTCCAACCTTGAACTCCTTGAACCGCCGCTTCTGGTCTGCCCTTGTCTTATATTGATTGTTCATTTTTGTAATTTGTCTTCTTACTTCCTCATGCGAGACTTTTCATATGTTCTGCAAATTCTTCTGCTTCGGCACTACATTTTTCTTTTCTGTCCAACTTTCTTAGTTCAGACACATTCCTCGGGCTGTGTCCATATATTATCTGGAATGGAGATTTATCTGTGCTTTTATTAACTGAACTGTTATACGCAAATTCTGCCTGCGGTAAAACTAAATCCCATCCCTTGGGCTGATCTGCTATCAAACACCTCAATAGATTACCCAGGCTTCTGTTCACCACCTCTGTCTGTCCGTCAGTCTGTGGGTGGTATGCCGAACTGAATTTCAGGTCTGTTTTCATCTTCTTCCACAGAGTTCTCCAAAAGTATCCAACAAACTTGGTATCTCTATCAGAAACTATGCTTCTTGGCAGACCGTGAAGTCTAACCACTTCCTTGAAGAACAACCCTGCAATGTGAACTGCATCACTGGTCTTTTGGCAGGGGATAAAATGTGCCATTTTGGAGAACCGGTCCACCACCACAAATATTGAATCATTTCCCCTCTGTGTTCTCGGCAATCCAAGAATAAAATCCATACTTATGTCCTCCCATGGTCTCTCAGGCACTGGTAATGGCTGGTACAGCCCTGTATTTTGTCTTACACCCTTTGCCATCTGGCATATTCTGCAACCTTGCACAAACTTCCGCACATCTTGCTGAAGTTGTGGCCAGTAGTAATTTTCCTCAACCAAGGCAATGGTCTTATCCCGACCAAAATGCCCAGCCAATCCTCCGCTGTGCTTTTCTTTGATTAAATTCTCCCGCATGGAACTTCTGGGAATGCACAACTTACTACCCTTGAACAGCATTCCGTCTTGGATTAAGAAATCCAACCATTTTGTTCTGTCCATAGTAATAGGTATCAAGCAAGCCTTCCAGGCTTCTGCAAAATCCGGATCTGCAGGGTACAGACCCTTCAGTTCTTCAAATCCCACTACTTCTACTGTCAATCTAGTCAGCAGAGTTTGCCTTCTGCTTAAGGCATCTGCAACTCTGTTTGACTTCCCACTTCTATGTTTCAGCACAAAGGTATAACTTTGGAGGAACTCCACCCATTTCATGTGCCTTTGGTTCAGTTTTGTCTGACTGTTAATGTATTGCAAAGCCCGATGGTCAGTAAACAGTACAAACTCCTTTGGTAATAAATAATGTCTCCACTTTTTCAGGGCCTGAACTATAGCATAAAATTCTTGATCATAGACTGAATACTTTTTCCGCGCATCATTTAACTTCTCACTGAAATAAGCAACTGGCTTGCCTCCTTGACTCAGTACAGCCCCTATTGCACTGCCACTGGCATCACAGTCCACCTGAAATACCTTGTTGAAGTCTGGAAGTGCCAAAACAGGCTGCTCGGTAACTTTTCTCTTTAATGTATCAAAGCTCCTTTCAGCCCCTGATGTCCATTTGAACTCCTTTTTATCTCCCCTCATTGTCTCTGTGAGAGGTGCACAAATACTGCTGAAGTTCTTTATGAACTTCCTATAAAAACTGGCCAGACCATGGAATGACCTCACTTCTGTTGTGCTTCTTGGAGTAGGCCATTCAATGATAGCTCTCACCTTTTCGGGGTCCATCTTCAGACCTTCTGCTGAGATTACAAACCCCAAGTATACCAATTCCTTCTTGACAAAATTACACTTTTTCAAATTTATTAATAACTGTTCTTCTCGCAGTTTTTCAAAGACTCTCCTGATATGCATCAGGTGTTCCTCCAGGGTCCGGCTAAATATCAATATATCATCTAAATAAACAATAACAAACTTTCCCGAGAAATTCTTTCGGTACTTCATTCATCGGCCGCATGAAGGTACTTGGTGCATTGGACAGTCCAAAGGGCATGACCAACCACTCAAAGAGGCCTTCTCTTGTCTTGAAGGTCTGTCTTCCATTCATCCCCCTCTCGGATACGGATCTGATGATAACCACTTTTCAGGTCAATCTTTGTGAAGTACTCGGCTCCACTTAAACAGTCCATGATATCATCCATTCTTGGTAACGGGAATCTGTACTTAATAGTAATTTTGTTGATGGCCCGTGAATCTGTACACATCCTCCATTCTCCATCCTTCTTTGGCGCCAGCACTGCAGGTACTGCGCATGGACTCAAACTTTCCCGAATTAATCCCTTTTCTAATAATTCTTGGACCTGTCTATTTAACTCCTCAGTCTCTACAGGTGTCATCCTGTGTGCAGCTTTATTTGGCAGGCTTGATCCTGGTACTAAATCTATATGATGGCTAATTTTTCTCACAGGGGGTAAGCCCTCAGGCACATTGTCAGACACAATGTCTGGAAATTCCTCCAGCAGATTTAGAACTTCTGTTGGGGTATCCCGGCATTCCTTCCCCCTAACTCTAGGGATTATTGCATAACATAAATGTTCATGCTTTAACCCGTTCAGAAACTCTCTCCCCTCAACTAAATAGACAGACTGGAAATATTACATACCTTTTCATCTGCATTCTTCAAGGGCTTTAGTTTATGGCGTACACCATTCTTTGTCAATGAGTATGTGTTGGCACGGCCATCATGTCTTGCACTCCGGTCAAAGCTGCCGGGGTCTCCCCGAGCAACATGTGGCAAACATCCATGGGTAAGATGTCACACGAGGACCTCATCACAATAATTCCCAATGTTAAATTTAACGGAACAACTTGCTCATTGACCAAAGCTCCGTGGTCCTTTTGTAACCATGCGACCCGGTATGGGTGTGGGTGTTTCTTCCTTTCTAACTCGTAACTTTGTAACCATTTCCTCGAAACCGGGTTATCCGTGCTACCATTATCAATAATGATATTGCAAACCTTGCCCGCACATTTACATCTAGTGCGGAATAAACTTTTCCTGCGGTCTGTGTCCTTCTCCTCGTTCAACAGGACTCTTCTTACAACCATTGTTTCTCCTCTCTCCGCTTCTTCGGAATGCTCAGATTCAGCATCCTCCTCTGCCACAGCAGCTCTGGCTGGGCCCTCAGGCCTCTTGTTTGTTCTTTCTCGGTGTTGTGGACATTCAAATGCCCTGTGTCCTTCTTCACCACAGTGGAAACATGTTCCACGAAATACTCCCCTTCCAAACCCTCGTCCAGATCCACCCCGTCCTCTTGGGTAGCTATTCTGATCTCGGGGCTGATAAACATCTTCTTCTTTTTGGTCCTGGTTACTACTGGCTTCACCAGTCTTCTTCGGATCCTTGTACTTTTCTCCACTGGTCCTCCCACCAGTCCTTCCACCTCGGCCTCTTCCTCTTTGCTTGCCTTCAAACCGCCTGTTTAGCTTTTCTTCTACCTTCAAGGCAAATTGATAAGCATCCTCAATGGTGTTTACTCGAACCAGGCTCAGTTCTTCCTGGATACCAAGCCTCAACCCATTAATGTAACGGGCTACTTTCTCTTTATTTGCCTCTAAATGCCCTGTTCTAATAGAAATTTTGTAAAATTCTTCAATGTACTCTTGGACAGTTTTGTTTGTCTGTCTCAAGCTCTGCATTTTTCTTAGCAGATCCAACTCGTAATCTGTCGGGATGAACTGTCTTTTAAGCTTCTCCACCATTCTATCCCATCTTGTTATTCTCTCTTTCCCTCTTCTGTTTCTCTCCAATTGCATTCCCCTCCACCAAATGCTGGCATGACCCTTTAACTTGGTCTTAGCAAATCTGACCCGGTTAGGGTCTTCAATCTCCTCATACTCGAAATATTCCTCTAAATCATTTATCCAGTCAATCACTTCTTATGGATTCAGATTTCCCGAGTAGGTAGATACCTCCATTTTTGGCTGTTTTCCAATCTGAGAGATGGCCCTATACAACCGGGCTTGAGCAGGATCCACAACTTCTTCTTCTTCCTCAAACTGGTCTTCTTCCTCAACTTCGTCTTCACTTTCCTCATCCCCTCCGGGTTCGCGTCTTCTGCGTAACTCTGCTTGTAGGGCTTGAACTTGCCTTTGCAAGGCCCGAAAGTCTTCGGCCGACACTACATTTCCTGCTCCGCCACGGTTCCTTCGTGGAGGCATGATATTTTCTCTGTATTATTTTTTTTTTTAGAATTCTTCCACAGATCCTGGTGCAACTGCCTCTCTCCGGCGATCTGTTACACGCTCAGGAGCTCCCGCTCTGATACCACTTGATGGCGAGGTCAAGATTCAAAACACACCAGTCTCACAAATTGCAGTAAATTTCATTAATATGGTCTCTGTTACCGTTTTTCTCAGCACACTTCCTCCTCCCAAATCCCGAACTCACCATCCCCAACCCTTACAAATTTTGAGTTTTTATCGAGGCCTCGATCCTCTCGGAAATCAATGCTCCCGCCCCACAACAATTTCAATTTCCATTTTCCCTCCGGTCGAATTTTTAAATTTTGGTTTTCTGCCATAAATGGGCAACTGCCCGACCAGCCTGGAAGCTTGCATTAATGGCTTCCCATACCCTGCACTGGCCGCTATACATTGACTGTACTCTGTACCGCTGCTTCATTCATTAATCCATCTCCCGCAATTGTCGTGTTGCCAGAAGTAAAAGGATGCGTGGCTTACACCCCCTTATTAATCTCCTTGACCTTCCTCTTTGGTTTTCTTACACGCGGTCGGCTCATCGGGTCATGCTCTTTCCTTGTCACATTACAGTAGAAACACGTGTCCTCCACACTGCCCACGTGTCAAGTTGACCTTGCCGGGCCGTTCTCTTGTTTACCTTCGGCTGTGCAAAAACCAGGCCGCGATATCGCGACAAGCCTCTCCCTCTTCGCTTTTCCCCACGAGATCGTCGCGATATCGCGACGTCGCGATATCGCGACGACTGTGGCCACTTCCCATAGCCTCAACAATGACGTCGCGACATCGCGACGTCGCGATATCATGACGTCGCGATATCGCGACGTCAGAGGACCTTTGCCAAAGCTCTCGACACACTGTCGCGATATCGCGACGGAACTCAACCATCACTTGGCAGCCTTTCGGAGGTCGCGATTTCGCGACATGTCACGAAATCGCGACATGTCACGATTTCGTGACCCCAACCCCCTTGCTTTGCCAAACCTTCTCCAATTTAAACATTGCTCAACAAAACTTCTCCTGGACTAAAATAAAATAAATAAAACAAGGTGCACAGAACTTAGAAAAACTTGAAAATTTTTTGGAAGATGCAAGATTGCTTCACTGTCTCCGGATGCTCCTACATCATTCTATGTTTAGAATATGGTATTGTTGATGAAATTTATGGTTGTAGGACCATGTACTATCATAGGTGGATTGGTATGGAGAAACCACCAGAATTGAGAGACTAAAAAAAATTGTGGATGATGGCACTCTCATCGACAACTCAAGGGTAAAAAGGGTAACCTCATGTACATGAATTACATAGTTGTGTTTTTGGTTAAATTACACCACCTACAAAGAGATTGCTTTGTCAAAGGAGTCATCCTTAGTAGACAGGTGATGACATTTCAATCATCATAAAACCTCTTGCTTAAGGACAAAAGTGTCATGATATATTTAATTGTTGGACATTTATCCTTTGTTTGCATGTGTGTGATGTATAGATGTATGTGGTAAATGATTCATCAAATGAGTGTTAATAATTTTAGAGGTACTATTAACACTCAATATCGATGTTAATTGGTCAACATTTACATTTGATATTTATTAAATGACTTAGTTAAGTAATTAATTTAATTGATATGCTATATATTAGCATTGGAGAAAAATTAATAATGTGAATGATTTATTTATTTTTGAATTTATGGATTATGGAAAAATTTATGCGAACACCATTAGCCTTAAAAAAGAGAGACATTTTATAAATAAATAAGAGTATTTTGAAAATGTTATGGTAACGGGCCAAAAAGGCAGCTAAAAAAGAATAGTTGAAACTTCATATTCTTCCTCTATTGCAGGAAATAAAAGGAGGAGAAAGGGAGTCTTGGAAACAAAGAGGGGATATGTTGGTTTTGAGTTGAAAAAGCTCAAGGAATACAAGGGAGATGAATATACTTGCTTTTACAAGGATTGTAGAAGTAAAAGAGTATGCTTATTTTCCTTAATAATTACTATAGGTGTAATCATGCACTCATTTTTCCTTTTGTTTATTAATTTAGTTTGGATAAAAATGATGTATGTGTGCTACTTCAAAATAATTTATCCTAAGTATTGCTTTGATAATTGACTAAAATGAATGGTGTCCTTCTCAAATGACCTACAATTTATGCCTTAATTTTTGGGTAAAAAAAGGGTAAAAATTTTAAAGACGATCTCCATACTATAGCTATAGGATAGTGCTATGGTTCTCTCATAGAATTGATATTCTGCCTATAAGTTTTCCTCATAGTAGCTTACTACAATTTAAAACCTGTATAGAAACCCAATGATAAATTCTAGTTTTGCCCCTAAAGAGAGATTAACTTGGAAATGCTATAGTCTAAAAGTGATACGAATGTTTAAAAAAATGTTGTTTTGGTTTACAGTAATACTATAGAAGATCATCCAATGTATTTTCCAAAACGCAAAGTTTAAATATTTAGAAACTTTAGGGAGCACTAGTTTGCTTATAACTTCCATTCAACGAATAGTAAACGGAAGGAGTTTTCCATGTGTGCAGACTAAAATGTATATTTTGAGGTTTCTATACAAGTGAAAGGAAAATGGAATAGAAGTTGAAACTTTATAGTCAAAGATTTTAATTCTAATTATGAACCACTCTGCTATATCTCGAATCCATTAGCAGCTCTGTCTAGACCAATAGAAAACAAGTCTCCTCTATTGATTGTGTTATTAAAACATACCTAGAGAGGAAAAGCTCTATGAAATGAATCAAGAAGATTGGAATACTTTTAGAGTAAACTTAATAAACGTTGGTTGGTGGTTCCTAAATAAAAAATTCAAAGAGACACATTGTGTTCTTTTCCCATTCATAGGATGCTCATCGTAGAAGATATTAATAGTATTTTACTCTTATAATAGGACCTGCTTTCTTTGATTAAGAATTGAAACAAACCTTGTTCTTTTCTAAAAATTATTTTCAAGGTTAAATAAATATATAAAAAGAAAAGGATATACTTTGGTAAATATAAAGAAATAATATGGTTATTTCTTTATAATTATGTTTCTGATAATAATGATTTATCAATTTTTATAAGAGTCATTAATTGTGAATACTTAATAATTGAATTAAGTTTTAATAAAATTACATTTAGATTTTATTGTTGATCCTTGTTTTCTTTATTTAAATAAAGAGCTTATTGACTATGGAAGAAATATTACTTTATTTTAAGGAATATTTACTTTTTTTGAATTATGTTGGGTAATTTTAAAGGCAAATATTATGTATGGAATGTGATATATTACTAAGAAAAGAGAGTTGTTATTCTTAAAAAGAATGGATGAGGAGACCATTCTTGAGAGAAGTATTGGATTCTCTCAACAATTTGTTGTATGGAATTTGTCAAGTAAAATGCATGGTTTGCATGTTTAAATTCCATTATTGTTATAATGCATGTTAAATTGTATTTACATATTCAAGGTTGTCCTAATCCCTTAAAGCTTCTATTTTAAGCTCGAGGGAATATTTTCTTTTAAGGAGAACATGAAAAGTAAATATGTGGATAAGATTCATTATTATGAAAATGTATTAATGTTATTATTGTAGCGAGTATGTAAAGCTATGGAAAATTACAATTATGTCATACCTTGTTGATATTTTGTTATAGTTGGAGTTTAATCCAAGAATATAAGATGAAATGTTATTAAATTCTTTTTTAAAATGCTTTGAATGTTTAATTAAGAGCTAATGGAAGAACATAGTGGAATCTAATGTATAGATTCAATTCCTGAGATAATATTTCATGATATAAAGGAAATATGAAAGTTGGCTTTATTTTTAATGCAATATTTTTATGATGTACTATGATATTTTAAATTAGTACTTTATTTCCTTTTCAAGAGATAAGTTTAATGGTTGAAAATAATCAAAATGTATTATAGTTTTTGACAGTTTTTCTTAAAAGGGTATTAAGCTTAGAATCCCTTGGAAACCTTTGAGTCATGATGAACCCCAAGTCATGGGAGGAGTTGCAGTGAGGTAATACCTAGGTTATTGTGAATGTTACACCTTGAAATATGAGGCTCAGGTGTACCCAAAGTGGTGAGGATTTTGGGAAGTCTTAAGCAGTTAGGCTTGGACTATATTAGTAGCAGTGAGTTCTAAGAATTATTCTTAAGACAATATAGTGATGGTACCTTGAGTGGTGAGGATTGGGTGACCATAATTATTACCAGGCGAGTGGTAATTGCCTTAGTTAGCGTATCATGGAGTTGTGGTAACTAATAACTAAGGCATTACATCAAATTAATCCTACATAGATGGACTTATGTAGGGTTAGGGAAATGGCATCCCCCTTTCTATAAATTGGACTTAAAAGGGATAATCCCTACGCCGTGGTCAAATTATCTTATACCTAGGAAGGGTGTAAGGAAAGTGGGGGACCACTAATGACATATTTTGTGAATGAAGAGATTTAGAAAAGTGAACCCCAAAATTATAGGATGTTGGCCACTCTTTTCCACTTGAGTGTTGTTTGTAGCAACAATAACTCAAAATGTGGTAATGCCTTTTGATATTGTAAAATAATGGGATATCTTTATGAACATTTCTTGTGATTAAAAAAAATCTCTCTCTTGGGTTGGTTTGAATGGGTTGTTACAATGTGGATGTTATGGATTCCACAACATCCTTTATCCCTTTAGACCTTAATGGGGATCAAGCCACCCTAATCATCATGAAATCTAGGTATCTTGTGGCCATATATGCTATTCTATCTCCTTTACAAGTACCTACCTTGGAAGTTGATCCCTTGACCAATCCATGGTACCAAGTTATTTATAACTATTAAAAATATAGAAATTTGCTAGATGGTTAAACTAAGAATAAATAGCAAACCTAAAATAAGGAGCATTTCAACATATCATAGTTGACGATATCCTATATTGACATAACCTTGATGGTACTTTTGATCAGATGTCTAGACCAAATTGAATTCCGAGTAGTAGTCCAAGAATTCCATGATGGATTTTGTGATAATCACTTCAATGACATAACTAACCATAACAAAGGAGTTGCTTAGGATGGACTATTGTTGGACCACCATGGAAAATAACTCTTGCAACTATGTCAAGAAATGTATTAAGTGTAAAAATAATAACAATATTATTTATGCATTAACACACACATTTTAATATATCATTCTCTTTGTCCCTTTTTCATACAAATAATTTACATCATTAGGAAGATTAATCTTGCATCCTCTTATGGGCATAAGTTCATCATCACAACCATTGAGTATTTTACTAAATAGCTTAATGTTATACCTTTATCCTTTGTCACTAGTGTCTAAGTTTATAAAAATTAACTTATTTGTAGGTATAAAATTCCATCTATCATCATTTCAGATAATGGAACTTTTTTTTTTTTTAAATTTACAAGGTGGAATCGGTAGTCACCACGAATCTAGGCAGGTTGTCCAGCTTTTATGGTCACCATAGTATTTTGCACTGTTTACCCCAAAGTCCACCATACAGTTGTTCATGTAGTCCGCCCCTATAACCACCATGCCATAATCATTTTAAATTTTTTACGTCACTAAAAGCACCAGGAAAGGGACAAGCATTTAGTCTGACGAGGCCCAAGATTTGAACCTTGGACCTCTACCCCCCTTACAAGGTTTGGTCGAACCAATTGGTCTACACCTCGGACCTATAATGGAACTCCTTTTGAAAACAAAGATATTAAGAAAATTTATGCTAAATATCACATTCAACATAAACAGTCTACCTTATTTTACCCTCAAGGTATAGATAGACTAAATATTCTAAAAAAACTCTTATCAAAATAATTAGAAGCTTCTCAATAAAATATGATGAGATTGGTGTTTGTAGATCTACTCCACTTTTAGCTTATTATAGTAGTGTTGGAATCCTAAGTGGAGAAACTCCTTATACCTTAGTCTATGGGTCTAAGGCCATATTTCCCTTTGAGCTTGATCTTCTCTAATTATGTAATCTCTTGAAAAATACTTTTATTAAATATGAGTATCATTTAAACTAACTCAATTAGCTAGAACTACTCAATGAAAAACATATCCATTCTTTAGAACACTTGTGGGTCTACCAAGAAAGGATTAAATGAGCCTATAGTAAGAATATTAGAACCCAATCCTCTAAAATCAGTAATTTTGGGTTTTAAATAAAATGAAATGAATGCTAAGAATAAGCTTAAGGACAAATACTATGCATAAAGAAAAACTATGCATCTTTATATATTTGCATTGAACTTTGGTTGAACTTTTAATTTTGTTAACTTCCTTGCCTATTTTGACTAATGTTGATTCTATTGATTATTGACTTTAGATCATATCAATTATGACATTTTTTCTTTTGCATAGTTTTCAAGTTTACTTTTCCTACAAATGTTTTCTTTCAACTTTTATATTTTATCCCTCATTTTGTATCATTTATTCACTTGTATATTTTATCTTTACAATTTTTTTGGTAAGTTAAAAATTTTAATTATCAAAAGAGGGCATTTGAAAGGCGCCCTAACGCCTTGTACAATAGCGAGACAAGAAGAGGAACCCGAGAAGAGAACATAAAGGAGCACAAAAGAGAGGCATTAAGCCTGTTACAACAAAAAGGAATCAACCTTGAACAAAAAGGAACAAAAAGAAACAGTCTTGAAGCCCACAGGACACAACTAGACTAAATCCTTCAGACCGAAGGAACAAAATAGAACCAGCAATAGGTGAAACCCCATCCTCGCTTAGAGAGGAACATCAGTAAGCATCGAAGAAGTGACTACAATTTCTAGCGTGGTAGCCTTTGCATCATCCTTCGATGCATCCTTAGGAACACTTTTCAGAACATCAAGACACGCCTCCTTAGTAATCTCCACCACGTCCTCATATTTATCGTCGCCCTTGGCATCAGAAGGACCTTCATCAACGAAAAAGGTAGGGATATCCTCGAATGAATCACAAAAGAACAATAGAATGAGAGCTTGACGTTGATCCTTTAACCTAGAAATTGCTTTACCTATGGCCACATGGGTTGTTTCCAGGTGATCAATAGTGGTAGAGGTTGCTTGGACTGCAAGTTTATGAAGGTATTTCTCCACAATTTCAGGTGAATTAGAAGGATCCTTTGAGGGTTTAACAGATGTGGAGGGAGGGGTTTCAGATATTTATTTAAGCTTAAGCCTATGGGAACATCGAACAGGTGTACCCTCAACCTTGACATTTTTTTTGACATTAAATTCAGGAAGAGGTTTGCCACATTTTTCCTTCCTCTTGGATCTGGAAGTTCTAGGACTGGGAGTTGAGGACAAATTATCTTCATCAAACTCCGAGACTGGAATATTACCTTTAGGTAATTTCAAGAGGAGAAATCTATAAAGAACTTTGAAAAGCCCTTTGATATAGATATAATAGGCATAGATTATATTTTAAGGTTCAATAAAACCTTAGGTTAGGACTTAGTCATAAGTCTTATTTTTAATTATTGTGAGACTTTGTTGCTCACGTAGATAAGGTTAGAGCTTATCTTATCCTCTTTGTTTTAGGGATACCATCGTATATTCCGCATTTGGAATTTGGTTGCTATTTGGAAGGACAATTAGCATTTTTAATGTAAAGGTATCGAGAAATTAATATTAATATTGTGTGTTAGTTCCTTATCATTGGTATCAGAGCCTCATAGCTCTTGGCCTGTGAGGGGAAATTTCCCTTGTGGAAATTTTCTCTCTTCCTCTCTGCAATTTTATTCTTTGAGTTTATTTCAAGGATTTGTTAAGGCTTTGGGTCATTATTTTTAATTATTGTGAGACTTTGTTAAGGCTTTGGATTTTATTAGGACTTAGTCATAAGTCTTATTTTTAATTATTGTGAGACTTTTTTGCTCACGTAGATAAGGTTAGAGCTTATCTTATCCTCTTTGTTTTAGGGATACCATCGTATCTTCCGCATTTGGCATTTCGTTGCTATTTGGAAGGGCAATTAGTTGTATTTTATGCTTATTTAAGCATTGCATTTTTAATGTAAAGGTATCGAGAAATTAACATTAATATTGTGTTTTAGTTCCTTATCATTGGTATTAGAGCCTCATAGCTCTTGGCCTATGAGGGGAAATTTCCCTTGTGGAAATTTTCTCTCTTCCTCTCTGCAATTTTATTCTTTGAGTTTATTTCAAGGATTTGTTAAGGCTTTGGGTCATTACTAGTCTTATGCTCCTTGTTTGGTGGCTATCTTGCTACGTGAATTTGCCTTGGTGGTTTTTCTGTCCTTGTTGCTTCAAGTTATTGTTTCGAAGAAAGTTTTGAAGGGTGAAAAATTTCCTTTATCACTTTCTTCTTATTAATTGGTCTCTCCTAAATAATTTGCTGCCCTCTGCTATTACTGCTGACAAAAATTGCTATCATTGTAGTTTAGCAATTTTTGTATTATTACAAAGCTTTATAAATATAAAAAATAAAAAATAAAAAAAGCAGCAGCACGCGGGCCCAAATTGTCAGGCCCATGTCCCTTTGCAGTCGCTATAGCAATGGCAAGGCAGTAGGAACCTCGACAACCGCACATCGAAACCCCATTGGCAGGTGATTTCGGATCTCAGTCCGATCAGCTCAACGACGAGACCCAATTTCCATCTTGTCATTGTCGTAGAAGCTACATATTCGATTGTCGTTCACTTTGCACCTGCAACATCACTGGCCACCGCGGATCAGATCTACCATCAAGCATCACGTGGACACATGGTCACTTCTATCATGTCATGCTTTTATCAATGCTTGAATAGCCACGTGTATCATATGGCCTCAGATCTAGGCCCTCTCTTTCAGCCATCGATGGCCGACTACTAATCTGCCATGCCCTAGTTTTCATAAAATGGCCCCCTATGATGGATTTTTCACTCAAGATCTGTGCATCTCACGAATTTACACGTAGATCATGGT
The DNA here is from genome assembly GCA_028583015.1 of Wollemia nobilis. Classification (NCBI taxonomy): domain Eukaryota; kingdom Viridiplantae; phylum Streptophyta; class Pinopsida; order Araucariales; family Araucariaceae; genus Wollemia; species Wollemia nobilis. The sequence continues at coordinate 19,786,975 of JAQPPZ010017033.1, read as the reverse complement.
AACACACTAGCCTACACACAGATTATGGATCGAGCGATCGGTAGATACTTATGCTCTCAGGTCGGCTTTCTGATAAAAGCCTATGATCTTTGTTAAGTTGCCAGCAATGAAAACATATATTATGGTGCTATGATTATCGAGCAAGTTTCGTACGAAGGAAGCGAACCTTTCATCATGGAGCTAATCACCCATGTGGGATCCACAACCACCGCTTCCTGGCTCGACGTCTTAGCGGTTGCACTTGTTCGCTGTCCTTTTCGACATCATTCTGTGAAAGATCTATGTTTGTCGAAACGGTCTTTTCGGCATCATTCCATGACTTTTCGGTGGCTCTAATCCATTTTTGATGTCTCCTTTGCTTGCCAACGACGTCCCCCATTTGACCGCTGCGACATCGACAATTTTTTTTTCCTCTACAAGGAGGGACTTCAAGGGATTTTGTGCAATACATTGTCTACCGCCCGATTGGAGGACTTCCTGCCAAGATCTACGATATTTACAGATCTTATTTGTCCTTGCCCCTTTTTTGAAATGTGCATGTGATAGAATTGGCATTTTGGTATGTTTTTGGAATTCTTCGACCTCACATCCCACACTCAAGCGCAACTTTGCAGACAGTGCAAAAATCTGTTTAGCAATTTTGTGGCACAAAAATTCTGACGCAGGCTCGCATTCCTTCTGTAACAACAGTAGCATTGAGTTATTTCAACCTCGATGCCCGAATCGACACTACATACGCAGGCTTCACTAGCTTGTGCTTACCGGTGCTTTACGCCTTACGCAAGCCCCTGCTCATCCCGATGTTTCTTTTGTGCTAGCCAAAAAGCAATTCGGTCCCTGATTCCTACAGGACTGACAGGAGGTTAGTTCCCCTGGCTTGGTGTTTTCGCAGTGACAATTACACAATCTGAGGCATCAGATTTCAATGGATTCCCACATGGATGCGTTTGAGCGAATCCTCTTTTTCGTGTGGGTAATTTAATCCTACATTGTGTGTGTGAGGTGATATTTCCACCTTGATAAGGTGGAATGATACAATTAACGTGATAGCTATCACAATCTAGCTATTCGTAGCTTTGGCTAGAATTTTATGATGATTCTATTTACAAACAGGCGCTTTGTTCGTATGATTGCCCGCCTTTGTCTGACTTTGCGGTGGCACGCCCTTTGAGAAGTTGATTTTGCGGACCTCCATAGACCGCTCCCCTTTGTTGATCCAACTTGGTATAAGGGGATACAAATTTTATTTTCAAGAAGCGAATCTCTGAGTCGTCGCTCGTGACAAGTTTTAAATTTGTAATAGACCTTGTCCCTTTATTTTTTGCTCTTAAAGACCTACTATTTTTTTTATAGTTGTGGAGGTTTCCTTTTGCAAATATAGGCTTGCATATAGTCGTTGGAAAGATTTTGTTGGAAAGCTCTTTTCGAGCCGGTTTTAATAGGCTTATTATTTTGATGTTTTTTAAAGGTATTTTTTTGACTTAAATTTGTAATAGACCTTGTCCCTTTATTTTTTGCTCTTAAAGACCTACTATTTTTTTATAGTTTTGGAGGTTTCCTTTTGCAAATATAGGCTTGCATATAGTCGTTGGAAAGCTCTTTTCGAGCTGGTTCCAATAGGCTTATTATTTTGATGTTTTTTACAGGTCTATTTTGACAAATGTTGCTCTAAAGTTTGGGTCATTGAAACCTTCTTCAAAAACAAAGTGTTGTAAAATAGAGTGCATTTTCGGTTGAACCCGACACTCCTTAAATCCACTTTCATCCTTTGAGACTTCTAGAAGTAGAATTTCTCACGACCATGGCCCTTTGTACTCCTACTCTAGGAGATGTTGATTCCTTCGATCATGGAATAATGGGTACTCCCATTGGAGTTGTTGTTGCTTCTTTTGACCATGGCCCTCTTTATGTGATCATGGATATCACATGGGTACTCCACACAAATTGGAGTTGTCTTAGCCTTTTGTGGCTTGTGTCTCAGTGGATTTCAGCTTCGTTCATGTCTTCATCATCAATATTTGCAACACTTCTTCGAGCAACACTACATCAAGCTTCCGCATCAGCTGCTACTTCAAGGATTGTTTGAAGCATATGAGGAGATCCATTTTACTCCTCTTATTTGGTGCATTAATAATTTGGTACATTGCTACATGCCACTTGTTAGCTTTTCATAGCTATTATCCACTTGCATTTGTGGATCTTTGAGGAGTCACATTACTCCTCCCCTTTGGGATTCTTGGATTTGTAATGAAGTGCATCTCGGTGGTACCCGACACTTCATCTCCCACTTGAAGGCATTCACTTCACTTCATGCCTTCCTTGAGCTGAAGACTACAGATATTTGACACTTCAGACTACAACAAACTATCGAATACTACAGATATTTGACACTTCAAACACTAAATTTTTGAAGACTATAGAGATTCGACACTTCAGAACATGCCTACTTGTGCCTTTTCCTCCACTCTTCCTCCATCGACTATAGTCACAAGATGCTTGCTTGGCAGGATCGTTTGTACTTAGTTTTGGGTGCATGCTTATGGTTCAACATGATTGGTGTGAAGAGTTGCTCCTTCTTGAAGATTGAAGACATTTTGACAAGACCCTTTTCAGCATAGTAGTGTTCATTCCTACATGCTTGATGTTGATCCCAATGACAACAGACCTCGATATTCCATTGAGTTTCCTATATGGACCCTTTCAGTGTTGAGCATGTGTTTTGCTCATTGTTGCTCCCTTTGATGGAGTTGTGGTGATCTCTTTGGGGCTCTTGTACATCGTCTATCTCTCTTCTTTTCTGAACCACTTTGGAGGATTTCATTTTTAGGCACTTCTATTTGTAATATCTTCTCTCCCAAATTATTGTACAAGCATTGGAGTCCAATGCTTTCTTTGTTGGGAGGAATGATATAGATATAATAGGCATAGGTTATATTTTAAGGTTCAATAAAACCTTAGGTTAGGACTTAGTCATAAGTCTTATTTTTAATTATTGTGAGACTTTGTTGCTCATGTAGATAGGGTTAGAGCTTATCTTATCCTCTTTATTTTAGGGATAACATAGTATCTTCCGCATTTGGCATTTGGTTGCTATTTGGAAGGACAATTAGTTGTATTTTATGCTTATTTAAGCATTGTATTTTTAATGTAAAGGTATCGAGGAATTAACATTAATATTGTGTGTTAGTTCCTTATCACCCTTGGTGACAGGGCAAACCCTCCTCCTTTTTTTGGGAGGAGGTAATGGTGTAATAAATGGACCAGAAGAGGGCTACGAGAATATTCATTAGTTTGGCTTCACGAAGGCTAAATGGAAACAACAAAGTTGGGCTTTGGGATTATCACAAGTAAGGTATTGCATGATAGGCTTCAGGATTTCTTTCCAGGGAGTGGAAATATGGTTACGATACAAACCCTTCTTGACCATTTTGTGAATTATCGAGGATTTCTCAAAATGCGTCAACTCCGCTTCCCAGTTGTGCTTGTTCCTTCTGATCACCTTGCCTTCCAAAGGTTTCCCTGTCAGGTCTGCCAACAACTCGATGCTAATTTGAAATTCAACATCGTGGATAGTAACCAGGCCTTTGTTCCAGGATGCAGCGAAGGCTTTTGTCACCTCTTCATCAACTCCCAAAAACATCTAGAAAAATTCAATTAGTGCTCCTTTGTCCTTCCACATGTCTTTGACTATGGATTCAAGCTCAAAAACTTCAGGCTCAATGAAGACAAACTTTCCTTCTTTCATGGTTGCAAACGAAAAACAACGAGAAGGAAAGAGAAGGATCTTTACAATTTTATTAGCTATTTTGTATGATATTTCTTCCATAATTTGACTTTATCATTTGTTGTAGTTGATACAAAATTGGAACTCACAAGGACATTCACATAATGATACTATCTAGGATTGATTATGTTTCATTTTGTTAGGTTTTTTATGTGATTTGATATCCATTATCATCATACCTATCTAGCTATTTATTTTTAGTGATGGTATCTACAAGGACATGCATATAAGAGTCAAATCTAGATATGAGACTAGAAACCCAATCTATTTGTAACTTTATTTATAATAATAATATATCATTATTTATGAGGATATACTTTATACTAATGCAACTAGATATCATTATCTGATTACTTATCACCATATTTATGGAAGGAATTTATGTTTTTCAACTTGGTTGATTTGTACTTAAGATGAGAAATGAATCTTAATTCTCTCCTTTGGTCAAATAATAAAGGTTAACAAGTACAAGTGCTAGACTTATCTTCTATCATCTTGGATTCTCATCGTTCTTCCAACACTTGGCTCTAATCACTTAAACTCAACATCCAATCCATGTTTCTTCATTTGTATCCACTATGATAGGCACAAGATGATACTAACTAGGATTAGTTGTTTTTCATTTTTGGTACTAATATGATACAAGTGGATTATCATCATTAACTTTATCCTATAATTATTATCTACTATCTTTAGCCTATTATCACTATCTTCATTTTATTATCTCCTTAGGATCTTCATACTTTGGCATGACTTTCTTTTCTCTAGGATGAGAAGATAAACCTATTCTTTTCTAGGATAAATCACATTGTGATAAAAAGTGATGAAAATAAGTTATAAGAGGTAAAAGTATCCATACAATTGTTATCTTTTACAATTCATCCCAAGACATAATATGTTCAATTATTGATCTATCTTTAAATTTTTATCTTATTATTCCACTTCATCCAGTTAAAGTGTTTGTAATGATTTAAGAGATAGTGAACACTTATCTTTTTTCTAACTTCTATCACATTTTTGTGTCTACTATTTGATTCATTTATCTACCTCATATAATTTTTTTATTTTCACACTCATGATTGAGGAATACCATGACCTCCGCAGTGCTAATGATAGTGAATGTTCATCCCTTTCATGTTCTCTTATCATTAAATATTTATGTAATCTTCTCATCCAAATATATGTAAGAGTTCAAAGCATAAGTATCACTTGTCATTGATTTAGATGATAAATATTATTTTACTTTGATGATAGTGAATCCTACTTTATTTCAATCTCCTTGTCATCAAATTCAAACCATTTTAACCATAAATTTTCAAGGATGAATACCATATCCCAATTAATTCATTATGACCAAAATTGCATCAGTCTAATGATAGAGAATGACATCCTCTTTATAATATTTTCTATCATCTCTTTCACATCAAATATTTTGTGTCAAACCTATCCTAGGTTAGCTAGTATTTTTCTTCTTCTAGAAGACTATATTTTTTACAATTCATCCAACCTTTTACCAACTTAAATTATCCCTTTAGTTAGAAAAGGAGTAATAATATCATCTTAATTATCATTTTGGATACTTTTTTGTGCCCACGTAAAATTTAGGGTGGCCTTATTAAGAGGATATTGAAGAACCTATGTAGCATCCCCAAAACCATCCAAAATATATATAAGAATGGGGAAAATATGATATCATCATATTATATAAATTTCTTTTGAACACTTTAAAAATATAGGGTGTCCTTAATAGGATTGCATATAAGCACCTCTATAGGATTGCCAAAACCATCTAAAATGCATATAAGAATGGGAAAAATTCACATCACCAACATATTATCCTCAAAATATCATATCATATTCAAATCCATGAAGCTCATATTTGAATTATCCAAAGCATGCATTTAATATAGCTTGTATATTTTTGTATATAAATTAAATTCATATTCAACATAGTTTTGTATAAAGCTCTTTACTACATAACATTGTTTTGTTTTAATTAAGTGTTGTACATATTAGTTTGTCATTCTTAAATCAAATCAAATCAAATCAAATCTGAAATGACCTATATGGTTTAACATATTCTTAATACATTAATATGGGACAAATTGTAAAGTGCTTTATAGCACAATAAAGTCCATAGATATTTTCTAAGGCAAACTACAATTTTCTACATGGCACAATAGAGTCCTTCAAAAAATATCTAGGGAAAATAAATAAAATTCATACATTATATGGCATAATAGAGTCCGTGTAATTATATAGGGTATATCAAAATTAAATACACCTATAATATTATACATATAAAATTCCCATGTGGTACAACAAAAGTCCTTGATCACTTGTTCAAGGAAAATCAAATATCTAAAGTCCTATATGACATAACAAAATTCCTTAAGCATATATTCAAGCAAATCCAAAGTTCCTTTGTGCATAACTAAATTGCATACATTATATATAAACTATATCACAAGCTTTATATGTTATACATAAAAAGTTCCTTTTGGGTAAAAATATCATCATTTAAAGTGCTTAGAAATTTTCCTAAGACAATTCTTTTTCTTCAATAGCTATGAGTTCTTGATTACTATTCAAGGCTAACTTATCATTTTTGTTTCCCATAATCATAATCTAAAATATGGATTATATAAAAATATCTATGTATTAAAATTATCATTTAAGGACATTGTATTTGTATTATTAAGTGCATTAATTTTATTTTGGTTTTTTGATTAAGCAAACCTATATTAGTTGCATGCTCTATCGATTACACAATGATTGATTGTATCTATGTTAGTTGTTTTCAACACACTATCTAAGTATAATTTTATTCAACTCCAACAACTAAACACATCAAAGCACATTAAAACATTACATCATCACATAGACACAACACCATATAATGAAAATATCAAACATCAAATTAATCACTCTCTCTCTCTCTCTCACACACACACATATATATTACTAAAAAAATTCTATATATAATATCCTAAGATCTCATATCATATACATCATACAAAATCGCATCACTTAGGACTCATAAGTTTTAAGTACCTAATGCCACATATTTTCATGCCCATATTTACCACCTCCTTGAGGTGGTGATATCCAATCATCCCTTATGATTGATAAGTATGTGTTTGAAACTGTATTCTAGATCTCATTTGGAAGGGGACACAAAGAGAAGGTAGTATTTTTTAGTAGGAATAACCCCATAACAAGTCATTTGATAAAATATAATCCTTGCTATCATAATATTCATGTCCTATAATTATGTCACCTCCTTATAATATTCTTACTTGATTGTGTTCATCTACCTTTGTTGTTTTCTAAGGTTATCCTAGAACCCCATCATCATCTATATCCCTCCCACACCACTAGTGCTCACTTGACCCATATCTTATCTAGTTTGACCATGCTTTACACCTGGTGATGCTAAGATGTCCTATAGCCTAGCTATTTGGCCTCTTAAATGGTCCTTATCCATAGTCAAAGTATTATGCTCTATTATTGTATGGTCTAATACTAAGGTCAACATTGTAATAATGGCCTATTGTATGGTAATATAATTTACTAATTGGTCCCTATCTTGGGTTATTATGTATTGATTCCTAACAACCAAATATTATTGAGTGGCTATCGTATCTCACTCTACAACTATCTAGTTAGACTCTAAAATAACTATAATTATGATCTCTCCACTTGATCCAACATATCCCTTTACTACTAGTTATGGTATAGGTGGCACTACAACTCTAGCTCTAGTTGTTTGCCTTTATCGATTCGAATATTTAAAAAATAGTGATGTACATAGTATTTTAAACTCCTTAGCCTCCTAAATCTAACTCACTAGAATACGCACAATTTTCTTGGTAAGGTGACCCTTGTAGGTCTAAAGTTCTTATACCATATGTATTGATATCTACACCTACCATCATCAACTATAGTATCTTGAATCAAGGAATAATTATTGTATACATCTAGACATGAATCCTTTTTTTACAAGAAAAAAATCATAATTTTATTTCAAGAATGAAAGAAAATTACACTTCTTAGGTGCCTTGGCACAAACAAAAATCTAGATAAAAATAGATTATTGGGAATAAAAATAAAATTATAGTGTGATAGATGAGATAGGAAATCCCATATTCAAAATAGCATGGGGATAATAAGGATAAATATAATTATATATCAATACATAATCATAAGTATAATTATGTATCAATACATAATCATAAAAATAACCTCCATGTCCATAACTAGGATACAAACCAAAAGAAAGAAGAAAACAATAGAAAGAAAAAATATAGTTAAAATTTGCCATAAAGCTTTAATAAATGGATAAACCCACAATAAAACCATAGAGCTAGAATAAAAACTAGGAGTATGATATGTGAGCGAAAGAAGAAACTCCGTTTTTGATCTCTTCCATTTGCAAGAAACATTTTGGAACCTATTGACCTTCTTTTGATAACCTATCAGCTTCATAATTTAATTCCTTGTAAACATGAGTAAAAGAGATATTTAAAAAAGAGAAATCACCTCCAACAGTTCATATCCCATAGGTCTAAGTAGATTATTTTGTAATTGAGTAGATCCATTCATCCAATTGATGACCAAAGTAGAATCTCCAAAAAATTGTAAAATTTTCACATTTATCTTTGAAGCACACTTCATTAGTAATATCAATGCCTAGAACTCAATAAAATTTTTGGAACCCATCCCAAGACCTACTTTAAATTTGATATAGTGGGTAGCCATGAAGTACAAAATGCCTTCCATGTTACTAAAAGTTGACTATCTCTAACTGGCCCCATCAAAAAAGCCCCATATTTGAGACTTTTCAATGAACAAATTGTCTACTTATTAGGGTTTCTTACATTTTCAAGGCTCTTGGAAGATTGAGACCAAAGTCCTCACCTAAAATATGACCTAACCAATCCATGCCAATATAGCTACCCACCTATTAAATACCATGGAATTTTATCCCTTGACCAATCTATGGTACCAAGATTTATTATGTTTGTAGCTACATTTTATGCCAACCATATACCCCAACATATAAGACATGGTAAAGAAACAAACTATTTTAGCTCTTTTTTTCAAAAACCACTGTCTTAAGCATACCTCCACTATTTATCCTTTCCAAATATTTCGAACTCCAGTTATATGTTCAATATCTTATCCATCTTGTCAAGATATGAATCCTTATACAAAAAATTACCACCTCTCTCACTATATATTGGTACTAGACATTTGGTGATATGCCCTATTCAAGACCAATTTGTGTCATAACTCTTTTATGCTAAAAAGTATTATAATCCCTTTAATGGATGCCAAACCATCATCTTTGCCTAATATATGTTGGCTCATGTGCATCATCATCTCAACTAAGATAAACTCTATGAGATCACCAGATAATGTCCCATTTCTATAGCTCATTAATCCATCTTTAGGCCCATCCTAAATACCCTATAAGGATAATATGTCTTGTTGAGCAAGGTGTTGCAAGAGGTTTGTCATTTTTGTCAACACAGGCAGTTAGATCTAATGATGCAGTGGATAGACAGTTCAGGAGTCATTCAGATGCGAGAGGACAGAAGTTCAAAGGATAGTCAGATCTTGTAAAGTGCAATTCCAGGAAAACATAAGTGACCCAGATTCAAAAATTTGCAAAAAAAGACAAGTAAGAAAACTGTCGCGATATCGCGACATGTTTTCTGTCACGATTTTGCGACAAAAATGAGGAGAGAGAAGGCGCAGCCGAAAATGTCGCGATTTCACGACAAAAATGAGGAGAGAGAAGGCGCAGCCAAAAATGTCATGATTTCATGACAAAAATGAGGAGAGAGAAGGCACAGCCAAAAATGTCACGATTTCGTGACATGTTGGAAAGAAAGTGCCAAGTTGAAAAGTTGTAGCGATTTCGCTACATGTTGGAGTTTCGCGGGCCAAAGCAGAGAGGAAGAGTCAAAGCACAAAGGTGTAGCGATTTCGCTACAAGTCAAAAGTGTAGAACACAAAAGTGTAGCGATTTCGCTATAAGTCAAAAGTGCAGAACACAAAGTTGTAGCGATTATGCTACAAGTCGAAAGTGCAAGGCACAAAAGTGTAGCAATTTCGCTACAAGTCAAAGTTTCGCGGGTCGAAGCAAAGTTGGAAGCACAAGGCACAAAGTTGTAGCGATTTCGCTACATGTCTTGATTTCGCTAATGCATGAAGCGAGAAATGTACGGATGCGAAAGATGTCACGATTTCGTGATGTGTTCCATTTTCGTGGGCAATAGGCACAAAAAAGCGCTAAGGCAAAAAGAGGTCACGATTTCATGACATGTTTCGATTTTGCTGAGGGATGCGGTGAAGTTTGTACGACAGTGAGAAGTTTCACGATTTCGTGACATGTCATGTTTTTGCGGGTGCAAGCCTAGAAAAGGACAAAGAGGCACAAAGTGTCATGATTTCATGACAGGTTGCAAGTAAAGCCTCCGAAAGTTGAAAGCGTCATGATTTCACAACAAAATGAAAGGAAATTATACGGATGGGAAAAGTGTCATGATTTCGCGACAGGCAGCAGTAAAGAAGCCAACATAATGAAGATGTCACATTTTCGTGACATGTCGTGGTTTCGCGACTCTAGGAGGAGAGAGACTGTACGACACCAAAAATGTTGTGATTTCGCGACAAAAACGGAGAAGAAGGCCTAGAAGAAAAAAGGGTCACGATTTCGCGACAAGAATGAGGATGACGTCAGCAAAAGTTTGAAGTGTTGCGATTTCGCGACAAGAACGGTGGCAAAGCTAACAAAGGTCAAAAGTGTCGCATTTTCATGATAGTGGGTTAAAGAAGGCGTACGGCTATAGAAAGTGTCGCGATATCGCGACATGTTATTATTTCACGACAATAGTTACAAGAAGGCGACAAAGGTGGCAGTAGCAGTTGAGGCCGACAAAGTTGAATCTGGGCCGACAGATTTTAGGGTTTTGCAGCCAACAATTTCTAGGGTTTGTAGTCGACAATTTCTAGGGTTTTGCAGCCGACGTTCTTAGGGTTACAGCCGACTATTGTTTAAGATTTGATATTGAAATTTCATCTATAAAAGGAGGGTTGTTTGGAGTTTGAAGTATGATGAGAAGAGAGTGTTTTGCGCAAGTGAAGTCCGCATCGAGCAGAGAGTGAGTCGTATCGAACTTGTGCATATTAAGTGTGCAAGGTGCAGAGGTTGAGTTCTAAGTGCAAAGTGACAGCGCGCAGATAGCAGAAGTGATTGACCATCTGGTTGCAGTAGAGAGTGCAAAGAAATTCATAGAAGCAGTCGGATAGTGCGAAGCGTTTGTGCAGAAGCAGCAGAGTGCATAGGAACTGCAGTCTGTGAGATATAAGGTGAAAGTATCATTTTGTAATTTTCATTATCTTTATTGAATTTCAAGTTGTAGCTTGGCATAAGGAGTTGGTGCTTCTTTCCAGTAGGTGCTGGTAAATTAGGAGTCGGTGCTCCATTCTGTTTGGTACAAAAAAATCTAAGGGGTTGGTGCTCCTTCCAGTTGATGCTGGTAAAAGATATTGTAAAGTTGTAGCTTTGCATTGGCTGGATTTGGATGGTAGTCCAAGCAGTCATTTTGAGGAGTAGCCACATTGGTGAACCTCGTTAAATTACTGTGTTGTGTGTCATGCTCTCTTGCTGTATTTGATATATATTTTATTATTTTTAAACTGCTGCTGGATTTAAAGCTATATATTCAAAATTTAAAAGACCACACTGATTCACCCCCCCCCTCTCAGTGTCACTGTGATTACAACATGTCTATCCTCTTATTTAAATTCACAATACTTTATAGAAATATTCTAAAACATGCATTCAACATAATCATATAAAAAAATATGCAAGAGTAAAATAAACATAACATAATAAATGAGAGAGAGAGAGCATAGGCAACCCACAATCACACGTTCATCACTAGGGCATTCATTAAACTAGTTTTTGATACATTCACCTTTTGACAAATGTATCAAGAATAGGAAAAATATGGACATCTAAAATTGATTCTATTGAGTTCAAAATATCTACTTTATATTAGACTACTCAAATCATATTGAATTGAATGAAAATAAACACTCAAGCATCTATTGACTATTCATAATTTCTTAAATACTTAACTTTACCTTCATTAATGACCTCAAGAATATTAATCTAAATCAATTTGATCAAAGTTAGTATTTTCTTCATAAAATAACATTATTGTAATCTAGGTGATATTAATGTTTAAAATTAAAAAATATGCAAATGGTTTCATGCCAAATAACAATCTTCCACTTAGGACCTTTGTAATAGTAGTTTTATTTTTACAATAATGTTGTATTAATTTTGTTGGAGTTACACTTGTTCAACAGTGAATATAAAGAAAATCAGACAATCAACTACTATTATCTACCTACATCTAACTCATCCAATCTCATCCATTCCTAACTCCAAAGGATGCCTCATAATTTGGAAACCTTCTCCATAATTCACAAAGCAAGATCAACTTGGAAACTTGCTAACTTTTCAACCAAACAATCTCACAACTTCCATTTTTTTCCAAAATTAGAAACAAAGCAAAAAATTGAGCTTTTAAAAAAAGTTAGCAATGAATTCATTAGGATATTTTAAAATCCTTAGATTTTAGTAATTTGGAAAAGGAATTTACATGTCTTAAAAACTTACCTCATAATTAATACACTCATGACAACTAGCAATAGCTTTTACACATGATGACCTTCAAATCTCAACTTGATGCAACTATCTTTCATAGCATTTCGTATATTTGTATTTAGAGTGTTCAAAGTAAACGGAGGATTCCAAGGACATATGTAAATTTTCTTTTATATGCATACAAGAGCTCTCTCACACTTTTCATTACTTTTACAACCTTATTCTTCGGTAACTAGAGTATAGTTGGATAACCATATATTGGGTAAACAACATCCTCCATGAAGGTCATCTCATGTGGCCTATGGCCTCACAAACATTAAAAACTACTTTACCCTTTACCTTTCAACATATCTATATTTTTTGACCCTTTTTATGAAGTATTTTAGGGCCTCAAAAGGATCTTCAATTTTGTAGATTCGATTCCATGATAACTTTTGTGCAGGTAGATTCATTTCAAATTTATTCCTCATATATATATATATATATCATGTTATTTTTTTTGTAAATATTTATTTTTAATCAATTACATGGGATTGAAATAAGTCCTACCTATATTACAACATGACCAAATAGTGGTATATACAATAAATTGGCTATTATGTATGTATCATTGTCAAGATTTGAACTCAAGTCTCCACCTTGAAATTTGAGGAATCTAATTGGTTGAGCTAATGTCATTTGATAAAAATATTAAAGTTCACCCATAATATTTGAATCTTGATAACATGTGTAACTCTTCACTCCCAACCAATTGCTCTAAACCCCATGGGCTATTTTTTTGTATATGTTAAATCACAAGTTCTTATTTAATTAAACCATATTATATCTCATATAAAGGCATTATATATCTTGATAAAATAAAAATTATTTGTTATATATTGAGTCTACATACATTAGCATATTCATTTGATAGTTTTTTTATAATTGCATGTTGTAGGTTCAACCCAAGAATCATATTTTGGTCTTCACCATAACAAACATTAGCACTAGTCATTGATGTATTTCTATAGGATGGATACAAATCTATTAGCACCACTTTCTTCTAGTGCTTTTATTAGAAACTTTTTAAAACTCATTTACCCAAATAGCAGACATCATGATTCTATCCATCCTTATCTTTTTATTTTTGCACTGTCAAAATTTATTTTTTAACTATTCCATTAGCATAAATATGTCAATTTAATTAAATATTAACCATTTAATTAGGTTTTAGATATTTTAATCTTAAGTCAAGTTTATTTTTATATGTTTTTTCTTAATTATATGCATCAAATCAACTTGCATGTCTTTTAAATATCAATAGATGCAATTCCTAATCATTTATTCTATTCTATAATTTGGAATATATTGAGTGCCTAATTTTATCACTGCTTATTTGCTTTGCTAGTGTATTATTTTAATTAGTATTTATTTTATGTATATTTTGTTATTGTAAGTGTCACAAAAGCAAAAAATAATTATTCCTATTTGTATTTCCAAAAGAAACACTGCAATCAACTTCAACACTTCTAAAAACAATGTCATTCAGTAGCAATAATTTTGTCATCAAGTAGGTAAAGTGATCTAGTATAGCTTCTAAACCTACCCTTTTTCTAATTGGTTTTCAATAACTTAAGTGAACCAAGGGCATGACCATGTCAGGCCTCCAAATGAGTCTAACTCTTTTTGGTCTTGTGTCTAGGCATTACATGATCACATTATAGAAGTGTTGGTCAAATATCTGCCTAATTATACAAACATGCATTTGTGCGCCCTAGACATGGCCAACATTGAAAGGCCGAAGGAAAGGAATGTCCTCCGTGCCAATATCCAGAGAGGGTTGGCTCCCTTACTAAATCCTACACTGGTTTAAGACTAGAGTTGCAGGAAAGAAATTGGAAATAACGGAAAGAAATGGGAAATATGGCCATAGGATGAAGGTGTAGGATTGGGGATAGACTAGCAACAGGAATTCCAACCAAGTATTATAGCAACATAAAATAGAAAGGAGAGCCCTATAATCTACTTACAATATCCTGAAGACAACTTCCAGTATTCTACACTTACACCAGCAATGCCCAAATCCAGGTGCAGAATTTAAACTTAATAACAGATAATAAACATGAATATTAAATAGAAATGCTTAAAGAGAAAGGAATCACACACAAAAACTACTTGCAAAATCAGAAGCCACCACTTCTTCTATTTATGCAGAGAACTTGAATTTTTTTCTGCAGAATGTCTATCCTCCTTTTACAATGAAAATTGATTAGTATTTATAGAGGATTTCACCTCTTTCATTAAATACACATGAAGACAAAATGTTCACAGATCAGGGACCTTGGTGAGACAATTCCTCCTTGAAGTCCTTGAAAATATTTCTCTTGAGGCAACGATCCAGTTTTTAAGGGGAAAATCTCCAGGAAATCAGTCATATCCTGGTGTCGGTGCACGAAAAAACTGCAAACCTGGTCGTTGACTTGGAGCCTTCTTTATTCCTCGGAAATTCACTTTCATTCGGAATGTTTTGGAACTCATAAAAATCATCTGGTGATTTAAAAATCGTAGCTCCTTTACCTTGAAACTCACAACTTTGGCTACTTCTCGCCCCAATCATTAAATGCCTTTCATTCACCTATCTTGGGCACCTTTAAAAAAATTGCATCGATGCTTGAACCTGAATTCGCTCAAAATAGAGCCATGAGCAAAAGCGCTGCCTTTAAATACTTACGCCATTGCGATTCATGGACAACCCCCCTTGACTTCAATATTGCATTCACCTTCTTGGAGAAAATCTGGGCAAAAAGTTCCCTATACCCTTCTGATTTCATATTCGATGCTTTGCCCTTGGAAAGGGTGACTAGGAACTTCGCATTTCCTCTGGTGGAAGCGCTTCTTATAATGCACATGTTCACCCCAAAAGGAGGTGAAAGGCACTGTCGCCCTTCACCTTGGGCGAACGTAGCTTTGATTTTTCAATGCTACCACTTTTCAAATATTTGTTGGGTGAAAACAAAATTCCAATGAATTGACAAAGTCATCTCCATGTAGCTTCACCCCAAAGGAGGGCGAATGTGACGTTCGCCCCCCTCTTGGGGCGAACATGCCATTGAATTTTCAACTTCTTCTTTGGCACTTTGCAATTTTGTCGAAGCTTCCCTTAATTGTGCTTTCACCTCCGGGAGGGGTGAATGGAACGTTCACCCCTCAACCAGGGTGAATGCACCATTGACTTGTCAACACCTTCATTAAGCAATTTTTAAATGATGTTCACCCCAAAGTGGGGTGAACGAAGCTTTCACCCCTACTTTGGGGTGAATGCGCTCTACGTTATTTTTCTTGCACTTCAACTTTGGGCACCTTCTTCAATTAATTTCAAAATGGCTTTTCACCCCAAAGTGGGGTGAAAGGGCCTTTCACCCCCATTTGGGGTGAAAGCATCCTCATTCGAACCTTAGCCCTTTTTTCTCCATTTACTTAGTAAAAATATCACGTTCACCCCGGAATGAGGCGAACGCGTCAGTCACCTTAACTTAGAGGTGAACACGCCTTTGCCATTCTTTTGCATAATGACCCAATATTTTAAAATAAAGGAATATTTTTTGCCCAATGATGATCCTTGAAGTAGTGTTCTTCGTGACTATATCTGGTGACTTTTACTGAACTTAAATATTATTTCCAAGCAAGAGATGCATGAAAAACACAAAGTTAATATGTACAAAAATTGTAACATTCCATATAGGCTGAAAACACTTCATCATAGTATTAATATATTGATTTTACATCAATAAAATTTCATCAAAATTTTAATGTGGCATATTGTAAAACTACCAATATTTTTGGTGACTCATGGGGTATCCAACTCGCATGGATGCAAGCGATCCCAGGCCTTTATCCATTGGGCTTCTATTGAGTCTTTTTACTGATGGCTTTAGTTGGCGCTCTTGATGTGGAAGCATTTTTCTGTGCCTGCTCTTCTACCGCCTTCTTAGTTGCCTCTGCTTTTGTAGCTACTTGTAGAACTTCTACTCGCTCTTACTCTGCCACTGCTTGCTCAAATGCTGCTCCCTTCACTGTATCCCACTCCTCCTACTCTTTCAAGATTTCATAGGTAACCTCATAGACTGCAATTACCTCCTCCCAAGCATGTGTAGTAAATAAGCAAGGAACACTCAATGACTCATACACATACCATAGGTTCTGGACATCCTCCAGACTAAGGCACTTCGCTCGCTGGGCTAGCTCAAACAATGACAGCTCCATGCAGGTAAACTTCTTCATAAGCGGCAACACTTGTTCCTCTATGATGGGCTCCTCCCATGTATCAATCTCTGAGGTGTCCTCCATAAAATTCTTCCAGGCCACTTCCAATTGTTCTTTTGGCAGAGGTTCACCCCATTCATCAATAAAAATTAGAAAACCCATATCGATGAGAGCATCAAAATGAATCATGGAAATAGTATGCTCCCACTCTATGTCATTAAGGATCTTCCTGCCTTCTCTCACCAGGTCCATTCTCTGAAAGTAGCTTCATAGCGTGACCTTGGTGGTAGACCAAGCGTGATCCATTTCACTCAAGGGGTGAATGTGCATGCTAGACTGAGCCAGAGCTTGGATTTTTATAGCCATTTCCATGTGGGGTTCTAGCATCTCCTCTGTGGTTTCAATCAATTTCAATTACTTTGACCCATCTGAATCTGTATTCAGGTTACCCAAAGATAATGCAAAACCTGAACTACCTTGGCTACCAACTTTTTACAACTCTGGTCGAGTGAAGGTGAGCCTCTTTGATTATTTTTAGGGAGAAGCTCATAGCCTGTGTGGCCTTTTCTGCTAGTTGATTCTGTATGGCCTCCAGTTGCATCCTGAGTGCTTGCATCTCCAACCTCATTGCATCCCTTTCTTTTTGATGCACTCCCACTTGTTGATGCAAGTATTCATTCTCCATGGTTGTCTTCTCCTCTTGCACTCTACTTGCTGCCAAAGCACCTTCAAGTTCAATGATATTTGTTTTGGCATCATAAAATATCTGCTTATAATACTCATCATGCAAATAGACTGAGCTCATATCAACCTGCATATTCCCCATTTTTTTAGTTGGATCAATCTTCGTCAGGTCCTCTATCATAGTCTCATAAGCATAATCGCTCGACATCATTTCTCCTTGTGGCTTCTGGACCAAGGGAGTGATCCTAGTTGTGTGAGCCTCCATGGCAACTAGATCAAAAGTGACCTTCTTGAGCGGTCGGGCTAGAGCCAGTGCTTCTTTCTGTTTGTGGCTTTTCAACCACTATGATGAATTGAGGTGCGCCCGATTGATTTTCTCTATGTTAGGCTATTTTGGTGCCACCTCAACTTTGGGTAGTACTTGTAACTCCAAAAATGGTGTGAAAGGTATCAAAATTTGTGAGTGATCGGGCTCAAAGGAAGCGGAGGAGATGGCTAGGAGGGGAGGGACCAAAATAATGGAGTGGGTGGAGGAACTAGGTTCAGCTGTAGTTATGCTCACTCTTGGAGGAGCTTGCATACTTACAACCTTGATGAAAGTGGTAGCAGTAATGGAAGGGGAAGGGTGTAAAAATGGGTTTGGCCCTGATGCAAATGAATTGAAAGAAATGGAGGCTAAAGAAAGGGGAATGGAAGAAGGAGTAGTAGTGACTTGTAAAGGGGAAGAAGAGGGGAGCAAAATGGACATGGAGGGCATACCAAAGGGGGGAGAGATTGATGTAGAAATTGATGGAAATAAACTAACAACCACTACATGCTCTAAGAAGAAGAAGAGGGAAAGGAAGATGTACCTTCGAGTGTGGGCACCATGTGTTTCGGTGATGGAAGTGATTGTAAAATAATTTCTTCCTATTGCTCCTCCGCTTCCTCCTCAAGGTTAATGACCTCCACCTATGGGTCCTCCATCTATTGGTCCTCTAACTATTCATGAATCATTGAAAATATTTGGGTGATGCTCATCGGAGCATCTGTCACCAGTGGAGAAAAATTATCAGTTCATTGAAATAACTACAATTGTGGGAACTACAATAGCCAAAACTGTAGTAGTAGATGAAGAAGTAGCATTGGTCCTTGGATTTTTTGTAGCTTTCGAGAATGGGGGTGCATCTCAGATAGTTTTCTTCTCCAGAAAAGGTGCCTCATCAACTTTGTGCTTCACCCATTATGACCTCCATTGAAACACATACTATTGTTCTTCTTCCTCAGGTGTCTCTTCTTCAACTATTGAGTGCTCTTCTTTTGCCCTACTTTCACCATTATTAGAATGTTGAAAACTTTGGGGCAAGATCTTGGTGAAAGTGATGGGTTGATAGGCATTGACATATTCATCATAGGCTTCCAAAAATGCCTCATCCATCTTCAACCCATAAGGAGATGTAATTTTTCCTCTATGGACCCGCATTATCCACCAGTTCATAATTTTTTCCTCGGTCCATAGGGGCTGACTTTCTTTTACCTGACTAAATAGTCTAGGTGGAGGAATCTAATTTTTGTATACTGCTGGATTGTACTCAGCCTCCTATTCATAGAAGTCATGCCAGGGTGGGAGCGACATCATATTTTCAATGTGCCACTCTAAGTTGCATCCATCAAAATTATTGCACCTCTCCTGAATGTCAGGTCATGGACAACAATGGAAGGTCTTGGCCTTGATTATTTCTAAAAATTTACCCAATGGGTCATATCTCCACCATTGCGGTAGTTCTATCAACCCCAGGTCTTGAAGTGCCACCGTGAGTAGCCTATTCTACCCGACCTGGTTCACTTCTATACTATCAAACTTGAAAGGCATATTGCAAGTCATCCTCTTGTCATGCCCTACTCCATACACATCATTAGCATAATCTATTTGGTACACCACCTCCATGGCAAAAATGTGTTCGGTGGTAAAGTATGGGAGCAGGAATGGCTTACCCGTGAAGCCATAGATTCTTACGACCATACCTTGAGTCAACAAAAATATGTCACCCTTTTTGGCTGTAACCACTACTTCTCTCATCTCCCATGACACTCTTTCACTTGCACCACAAAGCAACTCTATTGCGGGCCCTAAAAACAAATGGTTAAAACTATAAAATGACTCCCTGCTCGATAGAGCGGAAGTCCACATATACACTAGAAAAAGCTCATCTTTCTCATCCATTTGCCTTACTGCGATGAATAAAAAATGTTGGTGTAGATGGAAAAAGAAATACCAGACCATAAATGATGTCTCTTCTCCAGTATGCAACCTCTCTAGTTGAAAATGTAGTTTTTGAGATATAAAATCAGCCCAATCAAAGTAAATCGGATTGGTGCCCTACCTCATGGTTGTCGGAGCATAAAACTCCACCTGGCATATGCACTGTGCTAGGGCCACTTGCCACTTATGAACTATGGAATCTATCGGTAGACCAACAACCCATGCTAACATCGAGTAAATATCTAGGCTTTTGAACTCTATAAGCAGCTTTGGCAAGTTTGGTAGTTGCCCTAGTTGTGGCTCTTTAATCAACTACATCTCCATGAACTGATGCATCATCACGGTGGACACATATCTGTCTTCCTGCTCATTGATATGTAGCTTCTTACTAATCACATATGAAGGAGGTTTCAACCTACAAGCAAATGCTTCCCTCACTTCATCAATAAAAATAGAAAAAAGTGCTTCTCTGTTTACTTTTCGCACTATCTTGGTAATCGGATATTATAAAATCGAGCAATTATCTTCACCATCTCCAGACAAGGGTGTACGAGCATACACAAATACCAAAATAACTATGCATGGAATGACACAGTTAAAGGGCTCTCTACTATTAATCCCTGATTTACTATGAACTCCACATCTTGCCATAGTTTCTCCATGCCCTTGTTGGTAATCACACAGTCTCCAACCTCTGCCATAGTGTTAGAGTATGGGTCCAAATCCACATTCTCATTTCTTCGGGCCTTCTTGGATTTTGACCCACCTTCTGCTTTCTTTCTAGACTTCTTGGGCTCTGTAGCCTCTTTCACCTCTTTGCTCTTCTTTCCCATTGTATAAACCTTGACAACTCTGAAAACACTCTGCAATTTCTACAACCAAAGCTTGAAAACACACTGGTAGAGAATTTTTTAAAGAACTTTAACTTTCGAGCAAATTTACCTATGCTCTATTTATAGAATGTGCGCCACCCATCGGAGTAAATGCAATAAATTTCCTTGGTGAATTCGGGAGGACGTGCACCTTGTTTCTCGTAATCGACATTGATCCCAAAATTAAATGGTAACTAAATGAAATTCATTGTAAAATCACTTTAGGAAAGCATGCCCTTCTTGTTGCATTGCACCTTTGAAAAGTGTACCCCGACCATTGAAACTATCTTGGAAAAATAAACCCATCACCCGGGGACCAATGAGCACTTTTATTTTTCTAGTGTGAGATTTCACTTCTCGAGAACACCAAATCACCTTCCAATACAAATTCAGGTGCACGTTTTAAATTAAATACCTTGAAAATATATCTTAGCTTGCATGCACACTTCCCAAGATTTACCATGTGTTGGAGAGTAAAAATGCTTCAAAGGGCACCCTTACAAAATTGTAGCGCTCTGAAAAGCAATGGGAGTAAAAATACTATGGAGGCGCACTTATTCTTCTTTTCTTTCACTCCAAAAATGCTCTTTACCTATTTGATGTAATTTCATGGTGAATGTCCTTCTTTTAAAACAACTTTTGCTTTTCTTTTTTGCCCAAATTTAGAAAAAGCATAGATTTTCTTAAAAAACTCAATTGATTTTAGGGCTTTTCCTTTTATATTTTTCTCTCTTTTATATTCTCTTGCATGCCAAAAAAACTTATACAACTCATGCTTTTGCATCCCCTTTTTTTTCTCTTTTTTTAAAAATTTCATTTGTGCTCTACATTAAATTTTTAATGTGTTTGCCCAAAAGGGCAGGCACGCTTGCTTTTCGCATTTTAAAGCACTTCTTGTTCCATTCACTAGGCGAAAGCACTTTTGGCATGAGTTATAAATATCATCTACATCTTCACCCCAATGAGGGGTGAATGGGAGTTTCACCCCTCTTTTGGGGTGAAACCCCTTTTGACTCCCCTTTTTTTATAACTTTGCTTTTTCATTCTTTTTACTTGCAATATACGTTCGCCTCCCTTGTAGGTGAATGGGGCTTTTGCCCCTTTTGTTCAATGAAAGCACTATTGACCATTTTTGACTTTGATTTTTTCCCTTTGATTGCAATGATCATTAATCATGAGCTTCAATATTCTCTTAATTCTAGGATGTGTTCACCCTAGTGGAAGGTGAATGAGGCTTTCACCCTTTCTTCGAGGTGAAAGTACTTTCAATTAATTGTTTTCCATAGTTTCAAAGTTGGGCTTCGTATTTGATTCTTACTGCATTTACTTGTGCTTTTCAACATTGACGTCTTGTTTCCTTGAAACATTTAAACTTAAAAATTTGTAAAGCAACCTATTAAAACTTTTTGAGCATTTTGGGTTCCTCAACTTTGATTATATAATAAATGTCTTGACATAATGTTGTTTCATTGAACTCATTAAACAAAAATTTCTCGAGGTAAGACAAAATTTTCTAGTAAAGATTGCCTTGTATATATATTATTATTATTATTTTTTATAGATCAAGTAATAAAATGAAATATGTACATATTTACAAATTGGTACCTCTTGAGTTCATTATTGAACATAGGCCTTCAGATGAAGACCATTTACTAGAATTGGAAGATCCCAACCATCCATATCCCGAAGATGATATGCATTTGCTGAATTCACTATAGAGACCTGAAATGGACCTTCCTAGATCACATCAAACTTGTGGTGCTTCCCTAGCTTGGCTTTGTTCTCATTCCATTTGAGGACTAAATCTCCCACCTAAAACTTATGTTCTGTCATCTTCTTTCCAAACCATTTCTGCATCATTTTAGTGTGTTCGGTGAAAGCTTGATATACCTTTTCTCTTTCTTCCTCCAACTACAATAATTGAGCCAACCTTGTACTCATTGGATCATACTCATCATCTTCATCTTTGAACAACTGCAAGGTCTGAAGGATAGGGAGCTCAATGTGAGTGGGCAGGATTGCTTCTTTCCCATACACTAGAGAATAAGGGGAAGCTTTAATAGACTTTTTTATTGATATCCTATCTACCCATAGAGCCTGGTTCAATAGTAGGTGCCAGCTTCTCTTATTGTTTCCTAGCGTTCTCTTCAAGATCCATAATAAATTCTTATTTGTGGATTCGACCAACCCGTTTCCTTGCGGATAATAGTTAGAAGATGTCTTGAGATAGATCCCATATCTACTTGCAAATTTAGTGATCTTCACCCCAATAAATGGAGTCCCATTATCCATTACAATAGCATCTGGAACATCGAAATGGGTGATCAATCCCTCAAGGAAAGAGATGACCGTAGCTTGATCTACTTTTTTGGTAGGGATGGCCTCTGCCCACCTAGTGAAATAATCTATTGTAGTTAGGATGTATTTATGCTCAGTTGATGAATGAGGGTCTATGACTCCAATGAAGTCCAGGCCCCATTGTTGAAATGGTGCTTCCACTTGAATCGGGTGCAAGGGCAATGATCCTTTCTTATTTCTGCCAACATACCATTGATAATTATCATAATTTTGGCTCACCTTGTGTGCATCTATGAAAAGAGTAGGCCAGAAGTAACCAACTCTAATGATCTTCAAGGCCATAGGCCTTCCTGCATAATGTCCACCAGATAGGCCAGAATGGAACTCCTCCAATATTTTCTCCTTTTCTGAATCCTTTACACATCTGAGGAGCACTCCGTCTACATTCTTGTGAAATAGCCCACTTGGTAATAGGACATACTTGAGTGCTTGTAGCCTGAACCTCCAATATTGTGAAGCATCAAGATGTGATGGACATTTCCTAGATGTAAAGAATTCGACAAGGTCCTCTATCCAATCACGATCTACCATAGCATGATTTGCACAAATGCTTTTGTAGATATCCTCTTTCTGTACTGTAGCCAATGATTCATATGCTGCACTTTTGGCCAATCCTATCAGAGAGCTCATCCATGGATTAGCTTAGTCGGTCGGATCTCCACATCATACTCTTGAATATTTGAGACCCAACCTACTCTTTTGTCACCTAATTCCCCTTGAAGAATGAAGTTTCTGACATCTGGGTGTATAACATAGATGACTATTTTGCTCTATGAGATGAAGTGCCAAAATTTCTTCAGGATTTCATAACTACGTACACCTATTTTTCAATGAAATTATACTTCTCCTGGTGTGGCACAATAACTTGGCTCAAAAAAGCAATCGACTTTTCATCTCCATCTTCTTGCTTCTGCATGAGAATGATAACATAACTCTCTTGTTCACCTACTACATAGAGAATGAAGTCTTTTGAATAATCTGGGTTAATTAATACTGGTGCTTGAGTGATTCTTTCCTTGATTTCCTGAAAGCTATCTTCTCTCCTCGGTCCATTTGAAATCTACATTCTTTTTCAAGAGCTCGATCATGGGTTTCACTACCTGAGCAAAATCAGCAATGAACTTTCGAATGAAATTTATCTGGTCGAAGAATGACTGTAGGTCTTTCTTGTTAACTGGTAGTGGTAGTTTCAAGAGTACCTCAGCCCTTGTGGGATCAATCGCCAGTCCTTCTTGTGAGATCACATGACCTAACAATTTCCCTTCTTTGATAGTGAATATGGACTTTTTTGGGTTAATGGAAATTCCAAACTCTTGATATTTTTTGAACACCTGCCTCAAATGAGAAACATGCTCTTCTCTACGATGCAAAAACATAGTCATGTCATCAAGGTAGATCACAATAACTCTATTTAACAACTCATCGAAAGTGACATCCATGGCTCTCTGAAAGGTAGCACCAACATTTGAAAGATCAAATGACATTCTTTGATAGGTGAACGTGCCCCACTTAGTAGTGAATACCATCTTGTGTTGGTCCTCATCCTTTACCTAGATCTGGTTATAACCAGAGAAACCATCTAGCAATGAAAATATCTGTGCTCCAGCAACTACATGGAGGATTTGATCAATCTATGATAGGGGGTAGTGATATTTTAACGATGCCTGGTTTAGATTCTAAAAATCTACGCATAGATGGATATCTCCATTCTTCTTCCAAACTGGCACCAGGTTCGCCACCCATGTTGAGTGCTTAATTGGATATATTATTTTTGCTTCCAACATCTTTAACAGTTCTACCTTCATGAGCACCTCAATTTTGGGATTGACAGGCCGTTGTTTCTACCGAAAAGGTTTTACTCCCTCTTGTAGTTCAATGGTATGTTGGATTACATTCTTGTCATATCCCTTCAAATCATGATAGCTCCATGCAATGATATCGGGGAATTCGTAACACAAGCTCTTGATATCTTCTAATTCTTCTGAAGTACAGTCAATTTTGATTTTGATGATCTTCTCAGGCTCCAGCTGCAACTCCTTATATTCCTTCGCATCTACCTTGATTTTATGCTTCTCAGCCCTATCATTTTGGTCGAATAGACTTTCCAGCGAAATCAGTCCCCTGGGAATGTGATTATTCTTCAGTTGAATCATTCCTTCCATTTCCTCTTCGACAAGTACTCTATCATCTGCACTCGCAGCTTCCTTAATCATAAAATTGACTATTTGCTCATCATTGTCGAACACTTGCCAATAGAGATTCTTATCAGGGACTGAGGGTCTATAAATTACCCTCATAGTCTTGGGTTTCTTGACTACTTGCTCCATGGGAGAGTAATTAGCACCAAGAGAAGCTAAAATATCTGCATGTTTGTTCTGCTCTCATGAAATCGCCTGAATGTTCAAGGCTATAAAGGACTCAAACAAATCCCATACCTTGTTGCGATAGGCCTTCAAGTAGTGCTACTTTGACACACACTTGTTTGTAGTCTGGTTGATAATGAGCTCAGAATCTCCAAAGATTTGCAGTTGTTTTATGCCCAACTTTTCAGCTTTTTTCAAACCAAGACACAATGCTTCATATTCGATGACATTATTCATGCAACTCCAAGTTAATCTATACGAATAGGTCTTCTGCAACCTAGTAGGAGAAACAAGAACAATACCAGCCCCTACACCATTCTTGCACCTTGCACCATCAAAATACAACTTCCATAACTGATCTACAATAGGGTCTAGGGAATCAAGGACTTTTTCTTCAATCTGCTCAGGTTTGGTTATAGTGTAACAACCGATGTCAGTTTTGACCATCACGTTGAAATCCATGAGTGAGAATTCATCTTCAAGGTGGAGCTCACCAAGCGCTTCTTCCATCAAGTCTACTTCTTGTAATTCTTCAGTCATCATGTTGACTGCACCCATAGATTTTTCTTCCTCTTCCAATTTTTCTATATGAAAAGTGGATGGCTTTTCATTATAAATGTGGATTCTTCTTCCCTTGTATGGTATCTCCAAATGTGAATAATCCAAGGAAAGGTATCCTCCTAATTTTCTGTGAATTCCCTTGAGAGACACATGCTGAAGTATGGTTCCAAGTCAACCACCACTACTTCTTGAATAACAATGATCTACGATATGCTATGTAGAACAATAGGAATATCTTTGATTACTCCCACTATCTTGACTAGGGTCCCATCCAACTACAATACTCCTGGACTACTTCTTGTGTATTCCATTCCCATGACTTCGCATACTACCTTTGGCATGATAGTAGTTGCAGCACTAGAGTCAATCATACAATTATGCACTACCCACCCTTCCATCCTGAGAGATAAATAGAATGGAGGTGGTCTATTCTTACCGATGGCTGAGGTAGGCAAGGTCTATGCTAGCATAGTCTGGGAATGACTTTTCTTTTGGTCTTTTGTAGTCTTGAGAGACTCCTACAGTAGGTCAACTTGCCCTGGTAACTGTAATGCATCGTATAAACTTATTTTCATGGGAATCTTCTTCATCTCCTCCATGATGTTATAATCAGACACACCAGGAGCCTTTTCCTCTACCACTTGCTCATACTTGTTCTGGTACTATTGAGTAGCTTCCACCCTTTGTCTCTTAGTCAATGATGGGTACTTAAGGTGCTCCTTAGCTTGTTCTTTCACCTCATTTTGCTCTTGAGTAGTTGTAGGTTGTGAAGTTGATGCCTTTATCTGTAATTTCTCTTGAGCTTGCTTAGGTAGTAGATCCTTCAACAAGATAGAATCCTGTTGCTTTGCTATCACACTAGATATTTTTGCTGGTGGTTGCACTTTTTCATTTTGTACCTTCGATTCAACAGGAACTTTTAGAGGCTCCAACTTCGTTGGATCAATAGTCATCGACTTCTTTCCAACTCTTGTGAGAACTGAAACTTGCTCCAATGATGGGACCATAAAGTTATGATCCACTTCCATTATCATATTAACTTGGCCATCGATAGAAATTTCTACTAGTGTCTGTACATAGTTCAGATGAACCATGCATGTGTCTTCTCCATGAGGATCATTGCAAGTTGAGCACTAGTATGCTCTCTCCTAATGTACTAGTTTCTTCATTTTCTAACATAGTTGTGCTCCTCTCAGGGCCCTTGTTAGTGGTTGGTTGTTCCTTAGTAATTGGTGGTGTTTGAAACCTCCTTGATCAAAAGTCAACTTCAGCTTGTTTCTTCCTTACTATGGTGATTTCGTTCGACATTGTCCTTATGATTGAATTAATAGATTGCACTTCTTGTAATAGCTTCATGTAAGGATTAAGATTTGAGGGTGTAGGAGGTGTTGATAAAGGTAGAGGTATCGGTGGAGTAGACAATAGCAGTGGAACAGGTGGTGCTGGTAGTACTAGGAAAGGAATAGGTGTTGGAAACTATGGTATAATTAGTGAGGGTAATTGTGGAATAGTTGGAGCAAGGAGTTGTGGAACTAGAACTGGAGTGATTTGAGGTGAACTCGAGCTCCATGAGGGAACTAGGTACATAGAAGGCATAGGCTATGAGAATGCACTTGAATATAAATATTGTGGAAGATCAGGAAGGATGGGCATGGTCACTTTTGGGGGAAGCTTACCTATGGTGATCAAGTCTGATTCGGCCTTCTATGCCTACGTGTACAGATCTGGAAATGTATTCACATTGGCCTATCAGAATAACCATGCCAATGTCAGAGTTGAATGCTCTAAGATAGTAAAATGTAGCTTGTTCATGCATGGGTTGAAGACCATCAGGAACCCTTTGCCAAATTTGGGTGAACCTGATGTTGAAGTCCACTATCTCCTCCTACGGATGCCTTTGAATCATTGTAAATTGATGCAACAAGGAGAATGGATCAACTTGCTCATGAAAATTCTTGATTAGCAATTCTGCCAACTGATCCCATGTGGCGATAGTGGCGGGTGACAAATATCGATACCAGTACAATAACTTTCCTCTAAGTGATAACACCAACAACCTTACCATAATATCTTCATCTGCAATGTCATGGATTGTCGCCAAAGAAGCCACATCCTGAATATGCTCATAAGCGGTCTTACCAGTACCATCATAGGTAGGCAAAGCCTTCAAAGCTGCTTGGGGACTAGATTTTGTGCTTGTAAATTCAAGGCTCCTGAGCTATTCCATGCTAGGAATTACCTTGGTGGTTGTGGCTACTGTGGTGGTGGGTTCTGAGCCATTTGAACTGGTGTATGAGGTTGTGGAGGTGGGATGCTAGTAGCAGTACTAGCTGGACTTGATGAAATGAAGAATACACCAACTATTTGTGAGGATGTTGCGGATGATGTGTAAGGTGAAGGAACTAACCTAGGGTGTTCACCTAATATTTTGGTATCAAGTTCATAAAACTCAATGGGATCTTCAAGATTTTTGGCCTTCGATCTTGTAATCATGAAGCACAACTTTTGCTACCTTCATGTTTGGAGGCTTCTGGGTATAATCGAGTCACCAGATGTTCTAACTATACAACATGAAGGTGAACATCAAACCTCAATACTGTTGAAAGTGGAACTTTCGGGGTCCCATCGGGTATGCCAAAAACTATTGGTCAAATATCTACCTAATTATACAAACATGCATTTGTGCACCCTAGACATGGCCAACATTGAAAGGCTAGAGGAAAGGAATGTCCTCCATGCCAATCTCCAGAGAGGGTTGGCTCCCTTACTAAATCCTACACTGGTTTAAGACTAGAGTTGTAGGAAAGAAATTGGAAATAATGAAAAGAAATGGGAAATATGGCCATAGGCTGAAGGTGTAGGATTGGGGATAGACTAGCAGTAGGAATTCCAACCAAGTATTGTAGCAACATAAAATAGAAAGGAGAGCAAGGGATTTTACTTACAATCTTTCGAAGACAACTTCCAGGATCGCATTCTAGATATTCATCCTTTCACCAGATAATGTTCAAATCTAGATGCAAAATTTAAACTTAACAATAGATAATGAATATGAATATTAAATAGAAATGCTTAAAGAGAAAGGAATCACACATGAAAATTTCTTGTAAAATTAGAAGCCAAAATTCTTCTATTTATGCAGAGAACTTGAATAGTTTTTCTGTAGAATGTCTATCCTCCTTTTACAATGAAAATTGATTAGTATTTATAGAGGATTTCACCTCTTTCATTAAATACACATGAAGACAAAATGTTCATAGATCAGGGACCTTGGTGAGACAATTCCTCCTTGAAGTCCTTGAAAATATTTCTCTTGAGGTAGCGATCTAGTTTTTAAGGGTAAAATCCCTAGGAAATCAGTCATATCCTGGTGTCGATGCATGGAAAAACTATAAACCTGGTCGTTGACTTGGAGCCTTCTTTATTCCTCAGAAATTCACTTTCATTTGAAATGTTTTAGAACTCATAAAAATCATCTGGTGATTTAAAAATCGTAGCTCCTTTACCTTGAAACTCACAACTTTGGCTACTTCTTACCCCAATCATTAAATGCCTTTCATTCACCTATCTTGGGCACCTTTGAAAAAACTACGTCGATGCTTGAACCTAAATTCACTCAAAATAGAGCCATGAGCGAAAGCACTGCCTTTAAATACTTACGCCATTGCGATTCATGGATAGCCCCCCATTGACTTCAATATTGCATTCACCTTCTTGGAGAAAATCTAGGTAAAAATTTCCTTGTACCCTTCTGATTTCATATTCAATGCTTCACCCCTGGAAAAGGCGACTGGGAACTTCACATTTCCTTTGGTGGAAGTGCTTCTTATAATGCACGTTCACCCCAGAAGGAGGTGAAAGGCACTATCACCCTTCACCTTGGGTGAACGTAGCTTTGATTTTTCAATGCTCCCACTTTTCAAATATTGGTTGGGCAAAAATAAAATTCCAACGAATTGACGAAGTCATCTCCATGTAGCTTCACCCCAAAGGAGGGTGAATGTGACGTTCACCCCCCTCTTGGGGCGAACGTGCCATTGACTTTTCAACTTCTTCTTTGGCACTTTGCAATTTTGTCGAAGCTTCCCTTAATTGCGCTTTCACCTTCAGGAGGGGCGAATGGAACGTTCGCCCCTCAACCGAGGCGAACGCGCCATTGACTTGTCAATGCCTTCGTTAAGCAATTTTTAAATGACGTTCGCCCCAAAGTGGGGTGAATGAAGCTTTCGCCCCTACTTTGGGGTGAATGCGCTTTACATTATTTTGCTTGCGCTTCAACTTTGGGTGCCTTCTTCAATTAATTTCAAAATGGCTTTTCACCCCAAAGTGGGGCGAAAGGGACTTTCACCCCTCATTTGGGGTGAAAGCATCCTCATTCGAACCTTAGCCCTTTTCTCTCCATTTACTTAGTAAAAAGATCATGTTCACCCTAGAATGGGGCGAACGCGTCAGTCGCCTCAACTCAGAGGCGAACACGCCTTTGCCATTCTTTTGCATAATGACCCAATATTTTAAAACAAAGGAATATTTTTTGCCCAACGACGATCCCCGAAGCAGTGTTCTTCGTGACTATATCTGGTGACTTTTACTGAACTTAAATATTATTTCCAAGCAAGAGATGCATGAAAAACACAAAGTTAATATGTACAAAAACTGTAACATATCATATAGGCCGAAAACACTTCATCATAGTATTAATATATTTGCCAATTTTACATCAATAAAACTTCATCAAAATTTTAATGTGGCATATTGCAAAACTGCCAACAAGAATTTGAAAAAACACTTGTATATGTCATCATAATTTAGAATAATCTTTAATATTATAGCATCAAGTTCACATGGTCCTTTCCCCTTTATAGAATATTTTTTTTAGTTTTGTACCCTTCTTGTTTGCATCCAAGGAAGTTAAAAGGTATATACTTAGGCTTTATTGTAAGTATATTTACTATCTTATTATAAATCCCTTTCTCTACGTATTTTATAAAAGTAATTATAGAATGGTTCTTGCACATTAATATTTTCTTCTATGTCCTTAGCAAATTTTGTATTCTGAATAGTTACTACCCCATAGAGTGCTTCTATTGGCATGACTTGTCTTTGGCACTTTTGTCAAAGTTAGAATATTAGATTAAATTAGCTATAAATCTAATTACATGTTTCTAGATTATCTGCATTGATTATTATAATGACTTTTCTATATTTGAAAAGTAAGTTGCATCTTAAGGAATCCAAATGTCATTTAAGTTTGCATTCATTTTGATATAATAAATTTAAAATATTAATTTAGATTGTACAATTACATGTTCTTTAATTTTTAAATAATTATGTAAAGAATTTGTGATTTTTCGTAGCTCTTTAGTTAATTATGAACTTTGCTTAAATAAAGTACTTAGAAATAGGACTTGTGTTCAAATCTATTAGCTTTATCAAGAAACTTATCATAGGTTATTCCCCATCTAATTAAGGTGCGACATCATGCTTATAGATATTCCAAAAAATATATGAACCTACACACACTTAGTTGTCTACACCATGCATATTTTTTAACCTTGAGTATAAGTACCTATATCTTATGCACTTTTTTGTTGTGTAATAAGTTGGGTAATGCATGGCTTTTATTGAAAAAATCTTTTATAAGAAATGAAATCAAGTCAGTAGCATGTGCAATATTTGTAATTTCACAAACTCATTTACTTTGTATTGAAAAAGAAATAGAATATGATAAATCATTATTTTATTTCTTATATGTTATAGAAACTCAATTTAAGGATTCATAAGCAATTCAATTCATTATACATATTACATGACACCACATAATTAATTTAATCATTTAGATACTTTGAATGTTACCATATAATAATTGAATTTGAGTGTTGTATGTATCAATCTATTCTATTAGTTATTTGTCCATTTGCTTTTAAGCCTAAAAAATTGTTTGGTTTAATACCAAAAAGTAGTAGTTTTAGTTATGTATTTATTTCATTAATGTACTTACCCCATATTGTATGCTTATCATGGTTCAAAATTATAAATGTTGTTTCTTAGATTTAATGCGCCTTCATATTGTGTAAATGAGGTACTAATGATAACATGCATATACGACATTTTGGTGAGATGGTTCATATGATATATGGAAAGTTATATAGAGATTGTATAGAGATGGTCCTAGATCATTGAGTTACGTAAAGAATGAATATGTATATCATCTTTATAGATGCGATTGAAATAATTTTATTTTAACATAGGAAATATCAAGGTGTTTAGACCTCTATAATTAGTTTATTGAAGCTTCAACTATATAAAATAGGGTGAAGAATAATAAAAGCATGATATAATATTTGGATAAAAAACTTCTAGTGACTTGACATAAAAAACATGTCTCATTTGCTACCTTGTATACAAACCTCTAGGGAATATTTTGATGATATAACCACATTTAATCTCCATAAAAGTGCTAGTGCATGATGGGAAACTTATCAACTAAATGTTATATAACATCAATAAGTATGTAAAATTTTGTACTTATAGCATCCAAAGAATACTTAATATTCTGATGTATATAATGCTAGTGGATCTTAAAAAAGTTACTTTACTCCTCCAAACTTGAGACAAAATGCCAACATAATTAAATTAAATGAAAAATAAATGCACAATTTAAATAAAAAATTATAGGGCCTATGGAAGTACATATTCTATTCCTAGGAGATTCTTTAGACATTTAGATCAAATTCATCATCCATAAATTAAATATCCTTTATCTATAAATATATGTTTTATGATACATGTCCCATTTTAGTAACAATAGCTATATATTTAGGTGATCAAACTCTCATCCATGGATGTGGAAACTTTATCTTCCCTACCAGTTCATAAAAATGACAAATATATATTGTTGATGATAGTGATACATATTATCAATGAGATAACCACATATTAGTTAATAAAAATTTGACCAATATTCATGCTATATGAATTTTCCTTATATGTCTATTATACCATGTGTAATGAAGGCTTGAAAGGATAATGTTGTAAATGATGTTCAAGTTGACAAAGGAAGCAAAATACTTTATTGAAGAATATCTAGGAGTAATACCTTTATTTTAAAAAGGAGATAAATTTGTTAAAGTCCCCCCCAAGAATCTATAGATCACCAATGTGAACCATCGTTGAACTTGAAATAAATTAACTTAGGCTATTCTAACATCTTTCATAAATAGTAACTTTGTTTAGAGAATATACATTTATGACTCAAACATTAATATTTTTCCTTTTCCTTAAAAAAAACTAGGACCATAGTTATTTCTTGCTTCTATCAATTGTCCATCCCATTTGCATTTATACCATATTGTTGTAATACCTTCTAAATTTAATATATCAAAAAATGCTACATAATCCCTTATCATCTAAATATTTTTGAAAGCATATTATATTTCTCACTACTTATTTTTATTTCTTGTATTAAAATTAAACTTAGTACTATAAAAAATTATTAATTTCCTAATACATCTTGCCTTGGGGGTCTTTTTCATATCATAATTTTCTTTTATTATTTTTATGTGAGTAGCCCCTCTTATTTTTAACACTTATGGTATTTGTTTTTGGTTTCTCAAATTGATTTTTGTTGAGTTTTTTTTTTTATCTTTTTTCTTGCTTTAAGGGTTCTTCCTCTCATTTTTATATTCCTATCAACACTTTATTTTTTTTGATCGGTTAAAAATATTAGATTAAAAGAGGGTTTTAAGGGACCCAAAACCTGATTACAAAAGGTAATACTAGCCCACAGGAGCACCAACCAAAAGCATTAAAGCAACATAGAATCAAAACTTGAGGTAATCCTCAACCTGCTTAGTAGACATAGCAAAATTAAACTAAATGCTATCCTCAACCAACGTGAAGAGAGGGAAAAGAGAAAGCACAAAGAGGTAGGAGAAATGAGAAACCAAAACACAGAACAAAAAATGACAACCATCAATTATTTCTCAGAGGTAGGCTTTGTTGTGAGATCATGCAGGCTTGTAGTGAAAAAGTCTGCTTTAGCATCACTGCCATTAATAGGGGAATCCTCAATCTTGACCTTCTTATTCCTCTATTTAGCATCAGGTGCATTTACATCCCTTTCAGAGAAAGATCTTCTAAAAAAATAGAGACTCAGGGCATTGCACAAATCAACAAGTTGAGCAATATTGTTAGAAGTTGATTTGATAATATACTCCTGCAAAAAAATATTAGGGTCATATTTTGTGTCTTCATCAGAGTCATTGACCAAGGACTCCTATTGTTTAGATTTTTTCTTCAGTCGCACAGAGGCACGACACATTTTTTGACCAGGTTGTCTCCTGATCAGGTTCATGATCACTGCCACTGTCAGTGGAAGCATCTCTAGCTCTTTTTCTTATTCTGGACACTTTCTCAATAATTTTCTATTTCTTAGCAGACAATTTTAGTTTTTTGGAGGACATGGGAGTCAATTGAGAGGAGCTAGCCTTAGGGGGACTCAACTTGGACTTAGTATTAGGGTTGGGGTTTAGGACAACACCTTTAGGGCAGTGGATCAACCGATGCTTTGTAAAGAAAATTAAACAAGCCACGGAGGGTGGGTAATTTGGAACCTTGTTTATTCCTAGACTCCTCAAGTGTTTATTCCTATCAACACTTTCATCCTCACCAATATCTTCTATTTTTTCAAAAAAAAAAGGGACTTCTCATATTTAGGTTTGTGCTCTTGTAGAGAACCTAAAGTACATGGATTAACCTAAAAAACATATTATAAATTGCAAGGACCATCCTCCATAGTGTTTACTTTTTTATATGCCTTATAAATCATAATTTGATGGGTATCATCCATACTCCTTTATTTATTATGCTTCTCTTGAATGTCTTAAGTACAAGGAATATATTCTATATTACTTTTATATATGGAGAGATATTTGGGATACCCCAAGCAATCCTAAAGTTAAAATGTTTGTCTAGATAGTAGGACATAGAAGAATTTATCTTGGAATAACCTTATGAAAAGGGGTTTTCAT
This sequence comes from Wollemia nobilis, assembly GCA_028583015.1. NCBI lineage: Eukaryota > Viridiplantae > Streptophyta > Pinopsida > Araucariales > Araucariaceae > Wollemia > Wollemia nobilis. Next base: position 19,752,151 of record JAQPPZ010017033.1, on the reverse strand, counting down.
GGCCCTTCACAATGTGTTCTTTGTAAAAAGGAGGAGAGTATAGACCATCTCTTGGGACATTGCTCAATAGTATGGAAACTATGGCAATGGATTATTAATATGTTTGGTAAATGCATGGTGATGAATGAAAAAATTGAAGAATGGTTAAAGCAATGGTAGAACACTTTTAAAAGTAAGACTTTACAGAAAATCTAGGATATATAAAAAGATACAATACTTTGGACTATATGGCTAGAAAGGAATAAAAAAATATTTTAAGGAAATAAAAGTAGTTTAGAGGTAATGAAAAGGAATATATGTTTAGCCATAGAGGAATCTAACCTAACCCTATCAACTCACCCAATTCGTAATAGCTTGAATTTCTTGAGCTTCAAACTTTACATTTTTATTATCTTGTTCATGAATTGCTTGAGCTTCTTCTTTGGTCTCTGGTTTATGTGCTTCTAATTCTTGTTCATGAATAGCTTGAACTTTTTCTTTATTTTTGGTCTTTGGTTCATGTGCTTCTTTATTTTCTATTTTCTTGCAATCTTGATATTGTCTTGCAACTTTTGAACATTCACTTAAAGCATCCTAATAATTTCATAAATTAGAAGTGCTTGGAATATTGATATTGCATGAAGAATAAAATACTATTTTTATAGATGATTCACTTGTATCAATATCTATTTTCTTTTTTAGAGTTTCAATCAACTCTTTTTGGTTTTGATTTTCATATTTATGAAGTTTAAGTGAAAGCAATACCATATACATTATACTACATATATCAATAGGTATCATAATATCATCCTTTGAATTATCAATTGCTTCAACAAGCTTTGAATGTAAATAATATTCAAATGTATCAAAACTTTCATTTGTTTCTTATTTATAGGTAAATTGCATTACCATATCTAGCTTACCCTTAGGTTTTTCAATCAATTTACCAATGCCATTATAACTTCTAATATTTTATTTCTAATTATGGACTCCATATTTTCTTCCATAATAATCAAAGTTTACAATTCAATTCCTTTGAAGTTGTAATCCTTATATTTTCCAAAGTTAATAATAACTCAAATAATAAATTTTATAATTTTATAATCCTTTGATGTAGAAATATTTTTAATTCCCTAATTGAATTAAATTTTCAAAATTTCAAAATTTCTGAAAAAAAAAAAAAAACTTCAAATAAATTCAAAATATTCAAATCTTAAAAATCTTCTACTAACTCTTCAAACTTCAAACTTGAAACTTAAAAATTCAAATCCAAATTAAATAATCCTATTTGAAATAGAAAACATTATCACTCCATACTTTAACTAAAAAAACTCAAAAATTAAAAATTTGAAATATTAAATTCAACCTATATAGAAAACCTTAACTCCCTCTAATAATCAAACCATTAAAAAACCTTTTAACTAAAATATAAATAATCAAAGTACCTAAGATATTAATCTTCTAGCTTAGGTATTTAATTTAATTAAGGTAATATCACTTACCTTATTTGAATCCTTGCTTGCTTAATGTTTAACACCTCTTTAATATTCCTCTTGATGCCTTCTTCAATAACCTTCAATGCATGTTGAGCAATGTCTACAAGCATTCAAATAGACATTAAGAAGAAATTCTATATGGTCAGTTCATGTAGATGTTATATTCCACATTGTGTTGGTTGCTCAAATAAATGTAGACGATATATTCCATGTTACATTGGTCATTTCAATGCAAGTGGACATTGGAACTTAAACTCCATGAGGTATTGGTCGTTTCAACAACCTTTTATATCAATGGCTTCTCTTCTCTACTTTCTAGAAAAATGTTTGGTTGGCTACAATGCTTTGACTACCTTACTGCTCTACATTCATCTCTCTTAGATGTTCATCTATCAATAGGGCTATTCTCCACTCCTCTCTGCTTTCAACATACATAAGAGCTTTATCAAGACTTCAGACGTGCAATGCTATTTAAAATTTGCCTTGATTACTATGTACTTAGTTGTCTTCTTATCTCAAGCACCTTGAGAACTACTTAGGTGCTTTGCTATCACATGTGTTCACTATGTGAGTGCTTAGCTACTTGGATTTTTTCTCTCACTACTTATGTTATATGCTTGAGTTACTTGGATGCTGATACTAATACAATTTTCTCTCACAACTTGCTTGAGTTGCTTAGGTATTTTCCTCTCACTACCTTCTCATATCCTACTTGAGCTGCTTCGGTACTTTCCTCTCACTACCTTCTCATAACTTGCTTGAGCTACTTATATGTTGTCCTCTCATTGCCTTCTTAAGATATTTAGGTGCTTTCCTCTCACAACCCACTTGAGCTTCTTAGGAGATTTTCTTTCATTGCCTGCTTAAGCTATTCAGGTGCTTTCCTCTCACAACCTACTTGAGTTGCTTAGGGTATTTCCTTTCTCTACCTACTTAACATATTCAAGAACTTTTATATCACTACCTGTAACGACCCAAAAACACACAAACAGAAAAATACAAAAATAGAAAAGTTTTTTTTTCTTGCCTAGGAAGAGAGATACATGAACCCTTCATGACCCCTAACCCACTATTATAACCTAAATTTTTGATCACCTAAGTTTCCCTGGAAGATACATCCCACAAAGTACCCTAACACAAGTCCATATGTGTAGGCGTATAATGTGTTACTATGGATAAGTCCATTTGTCCCATCATCCTTGATGAGCTAGACCTATCACCTTCAGTCCATCGAAGGTATACACGTATCTCCATCCCATACACAAATCCTTATGTGTAGGTATATTACGAGTATCATGAGTTAAGCTATCAATATCGTCTCCATGATGAGCTATCTTAACTCTAATGTAATCTCTTCACCACTTAGTCCTTATCTCCCTAAGGGGGTCTCAATTCCCTTAGGTCTCCTATGTTCACCCTAAGGGGTTCTCAATTCCCTTAGGTTCCCTATGTTCACCCTAAGGGTTTCTCAATTCCCTTAGGTTCCCTCTGAGTTCACCCTAGAACTCTATGCTAGAATTCCTATCATCAAGCAATCACACAATAATTCTACTAGCTGCTACCACATCAAAAGGTAATCAAACAATGATAGGTAAAATAAAGCAATCTCACACTAAAATAGAATCTACTACATAACATAAACAAATACAAAAATATAGTAAAATTACTTTCACTAACCCAATAGCAATTATCTCATTACTTCTTGCATAATAAGCCTTTTCTACACAAAGGTATCATATTAATTGCATTGAGGATATCTCCCCATAATTCTATTCTATTGAACATAAGTAAATCAACGTAAGATACAAATACCTATTCCTTGTCTCCATTGCATTCCTTTCTTCTCCTTGCTTCCCTTTGGTTCTTGGAGGGTATTAGGGTATCAAGATACTCATGGTTAATGATATACATACCTTTAAACACATCTAATCATTTACTTTTCCAAATTGCAATTATACAATATTTCCATTTAAGTTTCTAACCATCTAATGCATAATGGACATCATAAAAGAACCCTTACTTTTATTTTCACCTCCCCAAATCCCTTTGGAGAGTCACCCATCATACTATCACTTAGATCAAGGTTAAAATTTAAATTAAATTCATTCATGTCCTAGAGCATTAAAGTCCCATACCCTTAATCTCCAGAACAATCATTTATTCATTCTCTAAACCAAAGGTCCAAACTTTAATTAAAAGAATAAATTATCCCATTTTTTTTAAAGCATATTTTAAATCAAAGCTCCTTTTAATTAAAACCCTAATATCATATCTTCATATAAATCCAAGGTCTCTTCAATTAAAAGCATAATATATGACTCCATATAAATCAAAGCTTCTTTTAATTAAAACCCAATTATATATCTTCATATAAATCCAAGGTCTCTTCAATTAAAAGCATAATATATGGCTGCATATAAATCAAATCTTCTTTTAATTAAAACCCTATTATATAACTTCATATAAATCCAAGGTCTCTTCAATTAAAAGCATAATATATGGCTACATATAAATCAAAGCTTCTTTTAATTAAAACCCTATTATATAACTTCATATAAATCCAAGGTCTCTTAAATTAAAAGCATAATATATGGCTGCATATAAATCAAAGCTTCTTTTAATTAAAACCCTATTATATAACTTCATATAAATCCAAGGTCTCTTCAATTAAAATCATAATATATGGCTGCATATAAATCAAAGCTTCTTTTAATTAAAACCCTATTATATAACTTCATATAAATCCAAGGTCTCTTCAATTAAAAGCATAATATATGGCTGCATATAAATCAAAGCTTCTTTTAATTAAAACCCTATTATATAACTTCTTATAAATCCAAGGTCTCTTCAATTAAAAGCATAATATATGACTGCATATAAATCAAAGCTTATTTTAATTAAAATTCCTATTATATAACTTCATATAAATCAGAGGTTTCCTCCATTAAAACCCTATTTTATAAAGCTCATATAATTTTAAGGGTAATTTTAATTAATCCTAGCTACACAGCCAAAATGTAAAGCAAGGCCTACAGTTAGCGCTAACGCCTTCCAAGGCATACTGAACAACTATGGCGCTAACTGGTTTCTCATAACCTTGCACTTCTTAGACCTAAGGTGGCTTCCTTTTTTCGAACACGGTGTTCGACTTACACAATGTTGCTCCAATAGTACAGAGCATCCAAAGTTGCTTAGGCAACTACAAGCACACACAACTCTTTATATAGCATATGATATTTCCCACAAGGAACACAACATTGTTTCCAAACAACACCCAATGCTTCCATAGCATACGAAATTCCATAGGACATAGATCGTTTCAAACAACACAATAGAAAGGTCAATTCCATAAGGAACATAGAGCAATTCCAAACACCACATAACCAAAATGTAAAGCAAGGTGCTTCCATAAGGAACATAGAGCAATTCCAAACACCACACAACAAAAACTTAAAGCAAGGTGCTTCCACAAGGAACATAGAGCAATTCCAAACACCACATAACCAAAATATAAAGTAAGGTGCTTCCACAAGGAATACAGAGCAATTCCAAATACCACACAACCAAAATGTAAAGCAAGGTGCTTCCACAAGGAACACAGAGCAATTCCAAATACTACACAACTAAAATGTAAAGCAAGGTGCTTCCACAAGGAACATAGAGCAATTCCAAACACCACACGGCTAAAACATAAAGCAAGGTACTTCCAAAAGGAACACATAGCAGTTCTAAACACTACACAACCAAAATGTAAAGCAAGGTGCTTATATTACTCTACCAGACTCCAAGCTCACACACATAGGGTAGTTTCATAATTAACCAATATAATTTTAAACCATATCCAGGCTTAGAATAACCCAACTTGTAGGTCTCCACTGTGATGAAAGTCTGGTAATGTTGGCTCTTGGTGTATTTCCTCTCACTTCCTCTATTCCTCCCTTCCTCATCCATCTCCCTTCCTTGCTTATTTCTTTCTCTCTTCCTCCCTATTCGTCTCCCTTCCTTGCCCACCTTGCATGCCCATCCACCCAGGTGGTTTTTCCGTCACCTTCTCAAAAACTCTGCCACCATCTTGAGCCTCCTTCCCTTCAATGCCCACCCCCTAACCTCTGTGCATTATTCCCATGTTTTCCATTTTTGGAAAATAAATAGCTTTGTAGGCTTTTCCATAGGTTGCACCATGTAGGAGAGGGATCATGACATTTTATTTTTTATTCTTTTAATATTCAAAGATATTTATAATATCTATATATTCTCTTTATTCAAATGAAAGATCTCTTTCATTTATTTTTAATTAATTAAACCCCTTTTAATGAATTCTCCCTTATCATTAAAATAATCATTTTTTAATTAATTTTAAAAGATCATAACCACTTTTAATTAAAATAAACACTATCAATTAAAATAACCATTTTTAATTAATTAAATGAAAACTCCTTAATTAATCACAAATGAAGCTTACAAAAGAGCTCTAATGAGCCAATCATTATTTTCTTAACTTCATTAATTAATTTAAAGGCATCTAAATTCAACATAAGAATTTAATTTATTTTCTTTCACAAGAAGGATGTTTTGTTTTCATTTCCAATATGGCAGTTAACCCTATGCATCTATAATCATCTTGCAATGGTTCCCATATAGAAACTAAATCACCAAACCATTCAAGTTATGATGCAGTAGAGAGCAAACACATTTATACCATCAATCAAAGAGGGAGTCTTTCCATCGATCCAATCACCCATCTTAGCTAGAGATTTTATGATAGCTACTAGGCTATCAACTAAAGCTCAAGGTGATCAACCATCGATGATTATCCCTTCCATCAATGCATGCCTATATGAAGGTATCTATCCATGTTACCTCCGAGTACCTTAATCATCATTTCCCCTGATCTTTGGTACCCTCATTTCTGGTGGGTAACTCTGCCTATTCCACCTACGAGTGTACCTGATCCTGCACACTTGGAAATATGTTAGCGATAACATGCCCTTATAAATCAACTAAATATCACATAGTTGGTTCAATTGTTCAAACTAGGTATCACCACATCTTAGGTTAATACACTATTTTTTTGGTGCCATAAAGTCAGCCAGGGAGGGTCATGACATCCTCCCCCACTAGGATTAAACATCATCCTCGGTGTTTCCAGTTTTCCTTTTGCTATTTAATAGAAAGTAAAATTATTACATCATATAGCTTCAAACAAAAAGGGAAAATATTTTTGCATAACCTCCACTTTCTCCCAAGTGGCATTCCTCTTAGAGAACTGGTCCCACTGGACCTTACACTATTCAAGAGTCTGATTTCATAGAGATTTGGAATGAAACTCAAGAATCTTCATCGGTAGTACTTCAATGGCCTCCGGATTTGCCATATGCAATTTAGAAACATCCCACACATGTTCAGGGTCAACAACATATTTTCTAAGCAAGGATATGTGGAAGGTGTCATGGATTTTGGATAGATTAGGTGGTAATGCAAGTCGGTATGCAACCAGACTGATATTTTCCATGATCTCGAAGGGCCCCACAAAATGTGGATCCAACTTCATGGATTTGATAGCACTTTTCTTTGGCTTAACCCTTAAGAACACCTTATCTCCAATAGAATACTCTCTGGGAGTCCTTTTTAGATCCGCATAACTCTTCTATCTATCCACAACTTCCTTAAGCCTTTGCCTAATTTCTTTTAGCTGCTCTTCCATTACCCTGACCATTTTTGGTCCAATCACAACTCGATCCTCTAGGTTGTCCCAAGACAATGGTGTTCTACACTTTTGCCCATACAAGGCATCGAAAGGTGCCATTCCTAGCGAGGAGTGATATCCATTATTGTAGGCAAACTCTACCAAAGGTAGGCAATATTCCCACTGAGACTTGTGATCCATGTAGTACATGCGGAGCATGTCTTCCAAAACTTGGTTTACCCATTCCGTTTACCCATCGGTTTTGGGGTGGTATGCTGAACTCATATTCAATTTCGTACCAACTACACTATGAAGGGATTTCCAAAATTTAGAAGTGAATTTGGAGTCTCTATCTGAGATAATTACTTCAGGAAACCCATGCAATCGAAATACCTCTTTGATGAATCTGCTAGCCACTACCTGAGCATCATCCTTAGTATTTCTCGATATGAAGTGGGTAACCTTGGTCAATTTGTCGACCACTACAAAGATGGCATCATGTTGGTACCGAGTCTTGGGTAAACCCACAATAAAATCCATGGATATAACCTACCATTTTTGCATAGGTACCTCATGCAGATGAAGCTTCCCTATAGGATGCTGGCGTTCTACCTTAAATTTCTGACATTCGAGGCATCGAGCAACAAAATATATGATATCCTTCTTCATTCCTACCCAAAAGAAGGCTCTTTTCATGTTTTCTCACATTTTGGCCCCTCCCGTATGAGAAGAATAAGGAGATCTATGAGCTTCTTGCATTATCAAGTTCCTCAAATCACCTATCTTTGGTATGATGACCCTTCCCTTATAGCACATAAAGTCATCCTTCACACTAAATTCCTTATTTCCTTCAGGATATTTGTCCATATTGACTCGAATTCCCTAGCAATACTCATCCTGAGATTACCTCTATCTCACTTGATCCATCAGATCCATGTGAATTCTAGTGATAGCTGCTATATATTTCCTTCTACTTAAAGCATCAACTACTTTATTCTCCTTTCCTTTTATGTACTCAATCTCAAAATCATACTCAGTGAGGAATTCCACCCATATTCTCTATCTTGCATTAAGTATTGGTTGGGTGAATATATACCGTAGACTTTGATGGTCTATTTTTAATTCAAAGGGCCTTCCCACCAAGTAGTGGCGCCAAACCTTTAGAGCATGCACCACTACAGCTAGCTCCAAATCATGCGTAGCATAATTAACTTCATGCTTTTTGAGCTTCCTTGAAGTGTATGCCACTACTGAATCCTCTTGTGAGAGTACCCCACCCAACCCATCTATTGATGCATCAGTGCATACTAAAAAGTCCCCTTGAGGATCGAGAACCTTTAGTATCGGTGTAGTAGTAAGCTTATGCTTTAGTAGTTCAAAGGTAGCTTCACACTTCTCTAACCACTTGAATTCTTTCCCCTTCTTCTGAAGGTTCGTTATGGGTCCAAAAATATTGGAATAGTCCTTTATATAACATCTATAATAGCCCGTTAATCCCATGAAGCTTCGCACTTCAGTGACATTAGTAGGGGGTGGCCAATTCAGAATAGCCTCTATATTTTTTGGATCCACAACAATCCCTTTTTCCGATATAACATGTCCAAGATATCTTACCTCTGAAACATAGAATTCACTCTTGGCCAGATTTCCATAAAGTTGATTCTTTCTCAACAATTCCAACATGATCCTAAGATGCTTATCGTGCTCTTATTTATCTCAAGAGTATATAAGGATATCATCTAGGAATACTAGGATAAACTGGTCCAAGTGTCTCCAGAACACGTTGTTCATTAGGTTCATGAAAGTAGCTGGGGCATTAGTCAGTCCAAAGGGTAGAACCATAAACTCATAATGCCCATACCTAGTTTTAAATACCATTTTATGAGTATCTTCCTCATGAATTCTTAACTGGTGATACCTCGACCTCAGATCGATCTTAGTAAACACCTTGGCATCCTTCAGTTGATCGAATAAATCTTCAATCCTAGGTAAAGGATATTGATTCTTGATTGTAGCCTTATTTAGCATTCTGTAATCAATACACAATCTTAGCGAACCATCCTTCTTTTTCATGAATAGAACTGGTGCACCCCATGGTGACACACTTGGTTTTATCAAACCCTTTTCCAATAACCCTTGCAATTGAACCTTCAGTTCATGCATTTTAGTAGGATTCATTCTATACGGGGACCTATGAATAGGTTCATCTCCCATCATAAGTTCAATTGTAAAATCAAATTCTCATACAGGAGGTAACCCAAGTAGGTCCTCTAGAAATACATCCTAAAAATCCTATAAAATTGGATGTTGTCCTAGTATTTCTTCTTTCTCTTGGTCCTCCACTTCATTGAGTTTTACCACATACACTATCCCTCCTCTCTTTAGGGCCTTTTTCAATTGCATAGCAGACAACATTTGAGGTTCAAAAGCCCCTTGATCGCTATGAATTCTTAGTATTTCTCTACCTTTCTCTGAATACTCAATCCATCGGTCCTGGAAATTGACTAAGGCTTTATGAGCCTGTAGCCAATCCATCCCTAGAATTACATCAAAGGCGTGCAGGGGAGCTACATATAAACAACATTCTATAGTCCCTTCATATAGAGTAACTCCTACCATAGGATAACATTGGTTTACCAAGTAGGTCTATCCAGAACCATACTCAACCTTCCACCCTTGAGCCAAATACCCAGGCCTTTCCGACATAGTCCTTGCTAGACTAGATGAAATAAAACTATCAGTGGCTCCACTATCTATTAAAATGTTTACTTGCTTATTGAAAACCTTACCTTTCACAAGTAATGGGGTGGCTTGTCCCTCTAGCTTCTGCTTCCTGGTTGTGGCATAGATCCGATGTTCTAGTTCCTTCCCCTTTGCACTAGCTGAGCTAGTCCCTACTCGATATGGACACTGATTATAGTAATGAGATCCTCAACAATTGTAGCATCCTTCCTTGGGTCCTTGCTATTTCTCAGGTTTCTCATTCCCATTCTTAATTATTGGAGCTGGAGCATGCGACTTCTATGGTTGAGGTTTCGTATTACTGGGCTTGTTATCCTTCTTACAAAAGTTCTTCTTGAACTTGTTCTGATTCCCATAGGGTTTCTTCACAGGATTTTGGGGATTTTTGGCTTTTTGATCTTGCTCAGCCTCCCACTTTACAAACTCATTACTATTCCTCTTCTTCAGTTCTTGTCATGCTTGCTCGGGTAGAGCATCATACTTATAACAGAAGTGTGACTCTACTTTCTTTGCTAGGTCATATGCCTTTTGCAATGATTTAGGCTCCTACATCTCCACATCATGCCTTAATATCGATTCCAATCCAAGAATGAATTTATGAACTCACATTTTCTCATTATAAATAGGTACATATTTGAATAGTCTTACCAGCTTCTTATAGTACACTTCTACTATGTTGGTTCCTTGTCTGAGACTAGAAAATTCTTCAAACTTTAGGGCATAGAAATGCTCTATTAGAAATCTCTTTTTGAATATACTTATAAATTCTTCCCATCGAGTATCGATGGGTTCAATCTTAGTTTCCTCATAATGGGTTTCCCACCACTCCAGAGCAACCCCTTCTAAGTTAATCGTAGCCCAAAGTGTTTGGGTTCCAGATGAGTACCCTTTTACTATAAAATGAACCTCTGCCTCTCTTATCTATGCTTCCACTGCATCCCCATCACCCTCTCCATAAAACTTGGAGATACTGATGTTTTTCATATCCCTAGTTATTTCCTTTTCTGCTAAGGCTCTGGATTGTACTTATTCTATAGTTAGTCCATTATCTAGGCTAGCCTTCGAGCCTCAAACTTGTGAGTTCTGATGTGTAGCCATTTTGAGCAATTGCCTTATCTGATCCTGCATAGCAACGACCATAGCGGTGAGGTCTTCTACTTCCCTATTGGGGTTTATTGGTTCCTCATCCTGGTTTTCTTCTTCGACATTACTTTTCCAAGTTTATCTAGGTGTAGGCCTCCCTCTTCTTGTCTTAGGTGGCATCTTAACCTGATTCCATCCAAGAAAGGGGATTAGATTATAGTTTCACACTAAGTTGTATCTCTAATCAAGCCATAATATAGAGTTCTCTTTGCTATATGCATCAACAACCTAACTAGGGTAATATCCTAGGTTGGGATGTATCACTGATACCAAAGCCCATACTAAGGCATCTTGACACTCCTCACTCCCTTGGGTTAACTCCCATTAGATTCTAGAATTTGGGGTATCCTAGATCATCCCAACTTTAGCTTTTTCCTTAAGCAAGCCTTCAATGGACACATCTAATTTCCCTTTAGCACACATAGAAGCTCTATACCCTCGTACCTAGAGCTTTGATACCAAATGTAATGACCCAAAAATACACAAACAAAAAAATACAAAAATAGAAAAGTTTTTTTTTTGCCTAGGGAGAGGGATACATGAACCCTTCATGACCCCTAACCCACTATTATAACCTAAAGTTTTGATCACCTAAGTTTCCCTAGAAGATACATCCCATAAAGTACCCTAACACAAGTCCATCTATGTAGGCGTATAATGTGTTACTATGGATAAGTCCATCTGTCCCATCATCCTTGATGAGCTAGACCTATCACCTTCAGTCCATCGAAGGTATACATGTATCTCCATCCCATACACAAATCCTTATGTGTAGGTATGTTATGAGTATCACGAGTTAAGCTATCCATATTATCTCCATGATGAGCTATCTTAACTCTAATGTAATCTCTTCACCACTTAGTCCTTATCTCCCTAAGGGGGTCTCAATTCCCTTAGGTCTCCTATGTTCACCCTAAGGGGTTCTCAATTCCCTTAGGTTCCCTATGTTCACCCTAAGGGGTTCTCAATTCCCTTAGGTTCCCTCTGAGTTCACCCTAGAACTCTATGCTAGAATTCCTATCATCAAGCAATCACACAATAATTCTACTAGTTGCTACCACATCAGAAGGCAATCAAACAATGATAGGTAAAATAAAGCAAGCTCACACTAAAATAGAATCTACTACATAACATAAACAAATACAAAAATATAGTAAAATTACTTTCACTAACCCAATAGCAATTATCTCATTACTTCTTGCATAATAAGCCTTTTCTACTCAAAGGTATCACATTAACTGCATTGAGGATATCTCCCCACAATTCTATTCTATTGAACATAAGTAAATCAACGTAAGATACAAATACCTATTCCTTGTCTCCATTGCATTCCTTTGCTTCTCCTTGCTTCCCTTTGGTTCTTGGAGGGTAGTAGGGGATCAGGATACTCATGGTTCAGGATAGGCATACCTTTAAATGCATCTAATCATTTACTTTTCCAAATTGCAACTATACAATATTTCCATTTAAGTTTCTAACCATCTAATGCATAATGGACATCATAAAAGAACCCTTACTTTTATTTTCACCTCCCCAAATCCCTTTGGAGAGTCACCCATCATACTATCACTTAGATCAAGGTTAAAATTTAAATTAAATTCATTCATGTCCTAGAGCATTAAAGTCCCATACCCTTAATCTCCAGAACAATCATTTATTCATTCTCTAAACCAAAGCCCCATAACTTCAATTTAAAGAATAAATCTTCATCCCATTTTGTTTAAAGCTCCTAAGATAATCATTAATCCAAGGGGTTCTCTTTAAATTAAAACCTTCAGTATCTTTCCACAAAATCAAAGGTTCCTTTTAATCAAAACCTAACATTTACATATCCCATATAAATCAAAGGTTCCTTCAATTAAAATCATAATATATAACTGCATATAAATCAAAGCTTATTTTAATTAAAACCCAATCATATATCTTCATATAAATCCAAGGTCTCTTCAATTAAAAGCATAATATATGGCTGCATATAAATCAAAGCTTATTTTAATTAAAACCCTATTATATAACTTCATATAAATCCAAGGTCTCTTCAATTAAAAGTATAATATATGGTTGCATATAAATCAAAGCTTCTTTTAATTAAAACCCTATTATATAACTTCATATAAATAATTCTTCAATTAAAAGCATAATATACAATAAATCAAATTTTTAATTAAAACCATTATAAATTCATATAAATCCAAGGTCTCTTCAATTAAAAGCATAATATATGGCTGCATATAAATCAAAGCTTATTTTAATTAAAACCCTATTATATAACTTCTTATAAATCCAAGGTATCTTCAATTAAAAGCATAATATATGGCTGCATATAAATCAAAGCTTCTTTTAATTAAAACCCTATTATATAACTTCTTATAAATCCAAGGTCTCTTCAATTAAAAGCATAATATATGGCTGCATATAAATCAAAGCTTCTTTTAATTAAAACCCTATTATATAACTTCTTATAAATCCAAGGTCTCTTCAATTAAAAGCATAATATATGGTTGCATATAAATCAAAGCTTCTTTTAATTAAAATTCCTATTATATAACTTCATATAAATCAGAGGTTTCCTCCATTAAAACCCTATTTTATAAAGCTCATATAATTTTAAGGGTAATTTTAATTAATCCTAGCTACACAACCAAAACGTAAAGCAAGGCCTACAGTTAGCGCTAACGCCTTCCAAGGCATACTAAACAACTATGGTGCTAACTGGTTTCTCATAACCCTGCACTTCTTAGACCTAAGGTGGCTTCCTTTTTCCGAACACGATGTTCAACTTACACAATGTTGCTCCAATAGTACAGAGCATCCGATGTTGCTTAGGCAACTACAAGCACACAATGCTTTCTATAGCACAATATTTTCCACAAGGAACACAACGTCATTTCCAAACAACACCCAATGTACCATAGCGGTATGGTAACCGCCATACAACACTTCCAAACAACACACAAAATAGTGCACTTCCACAAGGAACAAGCAATTCCAAACACCACACAACCAAAACATAAAGCAAGGTGCTTCCACAAGGAACACAGAGCAATTCCAAACACCACACAACCAAAATGTAAAGCAAGGTGCTTCCACAAGGAACATAGAGCAATTCCAAACACCACATAGCCAAAATATAAAGCAAGGTGCTTCCACAAGGAACATAGAGCAATTCCAAATACCACACAACCAAAATGTAAAGCAAGGTGCTTCCACAAGGAACATAGAGCAATTCCAAACACTACACAACCAAAACGTAAAGCAAGGTGCTTCCACAAGGAACATAGAGCAATTCCAAATACCACACAACCAAAACGTAAAGCAAGGTGCTTCCACAAGGAACACAAAGCAATTCCAAACACCAGGAAGCCAAAACGTAAAGCAAGGTGCCTTCCACAAGGAAAACAAAGCAATTCCAAACACCACACAACCAAAATGTAAAGCAAGGTGCTTCCACAAGGAACACATAGTAGTTCCAAATATCACATAGCCTAAATGTAAAGCAAGGTGCTTACATTACTCTACCAGACTCCAAGCTCACACACACAAGGTGGTTTCATAATTAACCAATATAATTTTAAACCATAGCCAGGCTTAGAACAACCCAACCTGTAGGTCTCCACTATGATGAAAGTCTGGTAACATCAGCTCCTGGTGCGTTTCCTCTCACTTCCTCTGTTCCTCCCTTCCTCGTTCGTCTCCCTTCCTTGCCCATTTTCTTTCTCTCTTCCTCCCCATTCGTCTCCCTTTATTGCCTTGTCTGCCTTGCGTGCCCATCCACCCAGGTGGTTTGTCCGTCGCCTTCTCAAAAACTCTGCCACCATCTTGAGCCTCCTTCCCTTCAATGCCCGCCCCCTAACCTCTGTGCATTATTCCCATGTTTTCCATTTTTGGAAAATAAATAGCTTTGTAGGCTTTTCCATAGGTTGCACCATGTAGGAGAGGGATCATGACATTTTATTTTTTATTCTTTTAATATTCAAATATATTTATAATATCTATATATTCTCTTTATTCAAATGAAATATCTCTTTCATTTCTTTTTAATTAATTAAACCCCTTTTAATGAATTCTCCCTTATCATTAAAATAATCATTTTTTAATTAATTTTAAAATATCATAACCACTTTTAATTAAAATAAACACTATCAATTGAGTATAATAATAACTTACAATTGGGAGAGAGGGGAGGGCTCTGGTCCCTCCCATGCTCCCCCTCCCATGGCTTCTGGTTCCTGCCGCTCCCCGGCTCACCTCGGTCATCCCTCCCGGGAAGTGGTTGTTTGTAGATGATTTCCCCGGGGGGGATCCTTCTCCACTATCTGTGCCCCTCCCGGTCGGCTAGGGTTTCCTTGGTTGTTTTTTCGGACTGGTGCTTCCCAGGGATCCCTGTTTGGTTGGGGATCCCTTCCATTTTTCCCTCAGGCTTCCCCCTAGGGTTTTTTGTAGGTTATTCACGTGGATCTGGTCCCCTGCATTTCTCGGTGTGGTGGAGGTGACGGTTTAGGGTTTGGACAGCTTCCCCCTTTTTCTTGTGAATCCTCGGCGGGCTCTGTGCTTGGACGGGATTCTTGGTCCCTCTCTGGGATCCTCTTCTTTTTTCGGAGGCGGGTTCCTTGTGGTGCAACTCTCTGGTCACTTCCGATGGGCTCGGATCCTCTCCGTCTGGTGTCGGCTTCTCGTAGGATGGCTCTCGCAACCGCGAATGTTTTCCCGATGGGCGGGATGGTTTCTCCACAGGGCGAGATTCGCCAAATCTTTCGGTTTTCCTGTGAGGCGGGATCCTTTCTTTTCTGTTGGTTTCCTGGATGGCGAGATTTCCCTGTTGCTTCCCGCTAGGTGGGACTGTTTGTGGTGGTTTTGACTACTTCCGGGCGGATTTTATTGTAACGGTTTTTCTTTGCTTCCGCCGGGGGGATCTTCTCGATGGTGGTTTTTGGCTACTCCCGGGCGGGATCTCCAAAAATACTTTCTTTCTTATTTGTTTGTTTCCCGCTGATGATGGATTGTCTTCTTGCTTCTTCAGGTGGGATTTCTGTTTTGGTGTTCAGTTTCAAGAGATTGATGCCCTAGGCCCATTGCTTATGTAATCAGGTTTTGGGATCCTTGTTAAAACCCGCTATAAATGCAAACACATAATTACCAAAAAAAAAATAAACACTATCAATTAAAATAACCATTTTTACTTAATTAAATGAAAACTCCTTAATTAATCACAAATGAATCTTACAAAAAATCTCTAATGAGCCAATAATCATTTTCTTAAATTCATTAATTAATTTAAAGGCATCTAAATTCAACATAAGAATTTAATTTATTTTCTTTCACAAGAAGAATGTTTTGTTTTCATTTCCAATATGGTAGTTAACACTATGCATCTATAATCATCTTGCAGTGGTTCCCATATAGAAACTAAATCACCAAACCATTCAAGTTATGATGCAGTAGAGAGTAGATACATTTATACCATCAATCAAAGAGAGAGTCTTTCCATCGATCCAATCACCCATGTTAGCTAGATATTTTACGATAACTACTAGGCTATCAACTAAAGCTCAAGGTGATAAACCATCGATGATTATCCCTTCCATTAATGCATGCCTATATGAAGGTATCTATCCATGCTAACTTTGAGTACCTTAATCGTAATTTCCCCTGATCTTTGGTGCCCTCGTTTTTAGTGGGTAACTCGACCTGTTCCACCTATGAGTGTACATGATATTGCACACTTGGTAATATGTTAGTGATAACGTGTCCTTATAAATCAACTAAATATCACATAGCTGGTTCAATTATTCAAACTAGTTATCACCATATCTTAGGTTAAAACACTATTTTTCTGATGCCATAAATTCGGCCAGGGAGGGTCATGAAACTACCTATATGATCTACTTGGGTGCCTTCATATTGTTGCTTGCATGAGCTATTTGAGCGCTTTCATATCATTACCTACATGAGCTACTTAGGTAATTTAATATAACTTCTTGTGTTCTCCTTTTGTGAGCAACTCAAGTTCTTTTCTCTTATTTCCTATATTCACTTTCATGAGCATTTCTTGAGCGCTACTAGGGTACTATCATTTGTTGATATTTATATTCTTGAGCACTATTATGGTGCTACTATACACTAGCTTTTATCTACTGGATACCAATCAAAACTTGACTATTGCAACTCTATACTTGATTCATTTTGGACTTTAGCACTCCTACTCTATCCTTGGCCATCTCCAATCTTGGATGCTTCTGAACTATGCTTGGAAACTTCCAAGTTTGGATGCTTCTACACTATGCTTGGACATTTTCAAGTTTGGATGCTTCTATATTATGCTAGAGCTATATTAGGCTTAGGCAATTCTACTCTCCACTTGAGCTTTATCAGGCTCGACCAATTCTACTCTACACTTGGGCACTAATAGGTCCATTTATTCCTTCCTTTAATATTATTGAAACTTGAATGTTCTTTCCTACTTTGTGTTCTTAGTTACAAAATAGTCTTTCAATATTAGTAGAAAGTTACAATTTTATTCTTTCTACTACACTCTAGATTTTATCCAAGTTATCTTAAAATATCTTGATCTTTGAAAGCTTATATTGCTTCTCAATATTTGGAATATTTGATGCTTCTCAATTATCTAGGATCTTTGATCCTCCTCAATTACTTGGGAGCTTTGATGATCCTCAATTCAATAATATCTTAGGTCACACCTAAGAACAATATGATTCTCCTATTTTCTAGAGAATCCAAAATTATTATCAGGGTGACTATGAATGTCCCCTCACATCCAAATATCTTTTGAGTTGGCTCTCTTAATCAATTCAAGTTGATTCCTAGTCTTCACTAGTTTTCCTTAAACCAAGTGGAAAGACCCTAGCATCCAAATTAGGGTGACTTTTATTTATCTTCTCAATATCTACTCAATTAGACCTTTAAAATATATTATGTCTTCACTACTTTCAAAGTGGATAGACTCTAATATTATAGTGGCTCTAAAATATAACTGTAAAAACAATAGATAGAGTTAAGTGGTAAATCTAATACCACTATTAGCTTTTAAACCTAACTATCTCAAAATATCATAGGTATCAATATAAATAAGCCAAAATATTATAGGTAAAAATATCAATAATCAAGAGTAGAATTATATATATGAGCAATAAAATATATATCTAGGCCAATATAATAATAAAATATCATTCACTTATAATATCAAATATGAATGTAAAATGGCTAAAATCATTCATTTACATGCATGAAGAATATTTACAATAAAATTGCTCAAAACTTGTATATAAGCTTTATTATCAATGCTTTATATGTGGTGATCTCTGCAAATCATTTTTTATTTCTTTGTATGGATCTTTATCTCCATAATATATCCATAGTAATATGACTCTTCAATACTTGTCTATTGCACTCCTCACATATATGGGAGATGCAACCTTTCCTATTATTGACCTTTGGCTTCTCATCTTACCACTTGTATACTAGACTCTTCACTCTCTTCTTATATGCATACTTGACTCTATGACACTTGCACACTTCTACATGACTCTTACTCTCCTACATGCACTCCTAATACAAGACACTTATGCACATCCTCACATTACATATTTTCACACTTACATACATGACACTTGTGCACATTCTCTCAATACATACTTACATGACACGTGTGAATATCCTACACATTACACTCTTGCATGACATATGCATATCCTATATATTACAGTCTTGCATGATACTTGTGCATATCTTGCACATGGAAACTTGGATAAAAAGGAAATATAAATCACTCATTTAAACTATAGACTCAACCCTAATCTATTACATATTACATTTTTACCATGAAGGTACCATGGAGGTACATTAACATG
Organism: Wollemia nobilis; assembly: GCA_028583015.1. Taxonomy (NCBI): domain Eukaryota; kingdom Viridiplantae; phylum Streptophyta; class Pinopsida; order Araucariales; family Araucariaceae; genus Wollemia; species Wollemia nobilis. The sequence goes on along the minus strand of JAQPPZ010017033.1, from coordinate 19,733,237 downwards.
TACCAAATAATGTAATATTCTCTAACAAATGGTTGATATCTAATGGTAAGTGAAATTTTTGGTAACCAACCTCCATTGAAAATATTATACACCAAGAAGATAATGCAGTGGTCATAGAAATAGTTAGAGGTGGCCATTAAGGAGTATTTTACTACACTAAATAGGGAGGTGCATGGTTGGTTCATTCAATCGAGTCTTTCTTGGTCTGATCACTCCCTCTTAAAAGGTCTTACCGACATGTAGTAGAGGTGGTTGGCCGGCCCAAGTTATTGATGTTGTATCCACCTCTAGTAAAGATATTTCAAAAGGGCTATATATGTAAGAATTTAAGGTAGAACATGGTTGGCTCTTTGGATATTACAACTTGCATGTAATATTTGAAATACAAATAATACAAGTGGATCATTGTATGGCCTCCAAAAATTTTCATGTATTTATGTTTGATTATTTATTTTTGTTAAAATTTAGATGAATGATTATGCTGTAATTCTACATCCTAGATTTCATGTTTTTCATTCTCTAATTCTGGAATTCATAATTGAACTTTACGTGTTAAATGCAAATGAGAAGTGTTTGATGGTCTGTTATATGATCTACATGTACTTGTTGAGTATTTGAATATTGTATGCATTTTGATGTGGTTGAATCCATCCCTTGTAAGTTCTAGCTTTTACTTTCTTGTTTTTCCTCGCCTCCCTTTTCCCTTGAAGCATAGTTAGCTAGGATCCTTTAGAAATTGACCTTCTTTGAATATTGGCCTCAGAGCTTTTAGTTTTGAGGCCATTCAATGTTGGTCGAGGTTTGTGGGTGCACAATCCTTACCATTAGACAAACTTTGGACCAACAAGTCCATATACAATTAGTATGAAATTTATTAGAAACAAAGAGCAAGAACCACTTGGTTGTTGGAAGGGGAATCAAAACATAACTTTTTTCCATTGCTCCAACTCAAAAAGTAGATAATAAAATTATTTGCCTTACCTTTAGGACTCCAATGATTAGGTGATGGACCCCATACCAGGTATGCAATAAGCAAAAAAATAATTTCTTTGAAATTACCCCTGCTCTCCCTAATCTTGTAGTAGAACAAGAGATTCTTAATTGCATCCCCCAAATTATTTTAGATGAGAAAAACCAATCCCTTTTCAGTCCAATGGATAAGGAAAAGATGAGGAGCATAGTTTTAAGTATGAAATTAAGGAAATATCCAAGGCCTTATGGTTTTCCAATTGAATTCTTTAAGTTCTTATGGGATATCATAGGCGAGGATTTAACTAAACTATTGAATAATATTGTTCAAATAGAACTATACTTTGACCTTTGAACCACACTTCTGTCACTTTAATTCCAAAAGTGGGATAGACCTTGAGCCTTGGATATTTTTTCTCGATTGCTCTCTACAATGTGATCTAAAAGATAATTACTAAGTTGATGGTTGAAAGGTGTAATAATATTATGATCAGCATAATCTCCTAGGAACAAGAAAGATTTATGGAGGGGAATCAAATTTTGGATGGGGTTATTCTATCATGGGAGGCTATCCAATCAATGCAACAATATGGTCGAAGAGGTATGTTTATTTAACTAAACATGTCTAAGGCTTATGATAAAGTTCCCTAGAAGTTTTCAGATCAAATGCTTGAGAAATTTGACTTCTCTTAGGAGTGGAGAGAGTGGACTAGGAGTTTTTTCTTGATGTTTTCCTTATCTATTCTCATAAATGGCTTACCCTTGAACCCTTTCCATGATTCCAAGGGTATTCATCAAGGAGACTGTTGGTCCGGCTTTCATGCACACCCCGGGAAAAAAGGGATGAAGGCAAGGAAAGCTCCGGAGACACCCACGGGACTGATCCCACTCATCTTTAGGATCTAGCTGGTTATCCAAGGTGCGAGTTACGTAGTTGGGTCGAATGGCAATTCACTCTTTTCCACTTCCGGAATAGATTTCAATATGGACCGCTCTGTTACCTTACAGGGGGTTCCCGAACTTGTTCGAGAGTTGCAAAAGTTGTTGACAATCAGATTTGACTTGAATTCTTTGATCTAGCTCTCATGGGTCAACAGATTTAAATAAAAGGCAAACAAAGAAAATAAAAATGGATCATTCACGGAAAGCAAAGAGAGGGTAGGGTAAGGCAGAAAAGAGAAGTTTATCAAACATCAATTGTAAACCCTAAACTGTCAATCTTATCTATGCTATCGACTTCACAACAGAACAAATCCCGTAAGAAAGTGTCCAGTCAGTCTAAGATCACTTTCAACTAAGAGCACAAGGCAGAGTGAAACAGATCTAGCAGAAAATCATAAATCCAAGGGGCAGCTGGTTAAAATCGGTATCTTTCACCGGCAGCCTAGCTCGCACAGTGAAGACAGAGCAATTAGAACAAACTTACACCCGAAATCTGTAATTTCCCCTAGCGCATAATAGAACAACCGAAGCCTAACAAAGATATTTAATCTTGACAATGGCAGATTTACAAGGATATATCTAACAAACTTTAAATGGAACGGATAACAAAAGAAAATACACTTATCACACTCGCAAAAGATTAGGCTCCCGGCCATGCTATCACGTAAAAGCTAAAGCACATCAACTCCAAGTCCGGAAACAAAGGATTTCACAAAATTTGCAAGAAATTGCTTATAAGCCTTTATTTCTAAGTCTCCGCCTCCCCGCGATTACATTTAGAATTTGTATTTATAGACTCAAGACAGACCCTGATCTTTTCCAAAATATCTTGCTCAAACCCTAAATCTTATCGCACTTAAACCCTAGGACCCGGGTTTTACAATAAAAATCCATTTAAAAATCAAAGTCCGAATAGAACTTAACCCTTCGGCAAATGCATGCAATCACCGCCATAAATGGAGAAGATAAAATAAAATGCAACTTGCATTCATTCGCATCTGAAAATAAATGCTTTCATTAATTCTGCCGGTGAGCCGGATGAGTCACCACTTCTCCATCAATTCGATCTCCGCAAATCCATCCCGAAGTTGAAATGGTCTTCATGCTATCAAGTCTGCAATAAATTTGTTGTTGAATGCTCTCACCGGCAGCCTTCTCTCCTAGCATGGCGGTCCTTGACTAAATCCGCACTTTATCTTCGCCTTTATGGTCTTTCCCGGTTGTCCCGTAAGTGCCAGGTGGAATCCCGCATGAAAGACAAAAAGATGCATTAGATTAGCATTTTAATTAAATCGAAGCTTAAAACATTAAAAACAGATTAAATCCGCAAAATAAGCTTGCATGTCGGCTTCGTTTGTCCCATTCACGCTTTGACACGTGTCGCTACCCCAGGAAGCCTTCCGTTTCCCGCCGGAATGCACTTTCATGTCAACTATGACTTTCTCTCTCCTTCCGCGATTCTACGACATGTCGCGATTTCGCGACATGTCGCGAAATCGCGACCGCCACGCATCGGCAACTTCCTCCCTCGTCGTCGCGAAACGCGACATGTCGCGATTTCGCGACATGTCGCGAAATCGCGACCCTTCCTGGCCTCCGTACGCTTCTTGATTTTCAGCCGCGATTTTAGAACACGTCGCGATATCGCGACGCTCCTTACCCGCATGCGCTGACCGCGTTGGACCGCGATTTTGGAACATGTTTCTGACTTAGCCGATTTTTCATCCCCGCAGCCCACTTTCTCTCTCCTCCGCGAAAATGCGACATGTCCCGATTTCGCGACATGTCGCAAAATCGCGCCCTCCGTACGGCTTTGCTTCCTCTCCCAAAATCGTCGCGATTTCGCGACATGTCGCGAAATCGCGACCTTTCGGGCACTTAGCCGCATTTTGACTTACCCTGTCGCGATATCGCGACATTTCCGAAATGGAAGTGTCGCGATATCGCGACACTACCAAAAATGGAAAGTTTGATTTTTCAGTGAATTATGCAACTGTTTTCTGGATTTTTCTCGGTAACGGTGCAAGATTTTCTTGTGCATGAATGATTCTAGCATGTAAAAAGTGAATTCTTGGATAACACAGCTAAAATGCAAGAAAAAGCACAACTTTAAAAAGGAGGCAAGCAAAATATGGATTTAAAACTGAAAATGACCAAGAGGGTCCCTGCTGCAAAAATGGAAGTTCATAATTTTCTAAGGATGGAATCTCATTTTTCAGTGGGGGTGTGTTGCTTATCAACAAATGGCGATATCTGCGGGTAAAATAGTAGCACTATTTTAGAACCCAAGACTCTGGTTTCAAAACAAAAAGACCATGCATCATGCCTTGCCACAGGCATTCTTCACAATAAATTGACTACTAACTGCCAGCTGTTAAAATTTTCCAAGGACATACTAGGCTGGATTACTTCAAGGAAGATTTCTGATGTGCAATTACAAAGGTATAGAACTTTCTTCAAGGATGACTGAATTGAATGATAAACTTGGATTAATCAACTTTTCTAGATTGTAAATGGGGAAACCGAGTAGAGCTCTGTTTACTAGTTTAGCTTTTTACAGCCTAGACAGAGTTACCCTTTAGATTTACACGACCCAATTTACAAATGTAGGGCGTAATCTAATATTGGCTGCCTCTTTTGATCATATAACTCTTTTTTTTTTTTTCTTTTTTTTCTTATCTCTCTTTTTTTATCTCTCTTCTTTTTGAAATATATCACTATCTGGAAGACCTTAGAGAAATTACAATTTTCTTTTAATATTTGATCAATCTGGAACTGTTTCAGTCTAGGCATTGATAGCCTCCGGTGACACCCAAATAATTACATGACATAGTCCCCTCTTATAACCAGCTTTTCTTGGATTCCCCGGGAGTTCCTCCAACTAAACAAAGATAACAGTTTTTCTATCATTAAAACAATTGTGGCAAGTAAGACACAAGATCCAATCATCTCTCTACCTTCATCCTGGATAACAAAATAGTTCCACAGCTTTAGTGCAAGCGTACTATCTCAATTAGAATAATGAGCAGTAATGGGGAGGCATCTGGATTGAGGATTTATCGACTTAGAATAAAACAATTTTCTAGCAGTCGACTTTTCATTGATTGCTCGAGCAGAGGTTAAAATATAGAATTTTAGAAGCCAAAGGACTTTGTACAGGCTTCCAAGGACAGGCACAGGCTTAAAGCAAAACAGAATCAAAACTGCACAGACTGCAAATAAAACTGCACAAGCAACTAAGACTAAAACTAAAACAAAAGACTGTACAGACAACAAAGAAAAGGAAAAGCAGGGAAGAAAATAAAAACTGTACAGGCAATAAAAGAAATAAACTAAAAGAACTAAAGCAAATAAAAACTGCAACTGAAATAAATTAAACTGCAACTGTACAAACAGCAAAGAAAAAGAAATGCAATAAAGAAAAGACTGTACAGACTAAAATAAAAGCAAGCTAAAATAAAAAGACAAAGAAAGGAAATAAAAAGCACTGACAAAAGAAATAAACTGCACAAGCTAAAACTGAAAAACAACTAAAGAAAACTGAAAAACTGCAACTGTACAGACATTTAAAAATAAAACTGCACTGACAAAGAAATAAACTGAAAAACAAATAAATTAAAACTGCAGAGCATTAAAATTAAATTGAAACAGATTAAAACTGCACAGACATTGAAATAAAAACTGCACTGACAAAGAAATAAAATCGAAAAACTTCAAAGCTTATTTACAATGCATACATATGTTACAACTTCCCTTCATACTCAAAAAATGCAGCAGTTGGGAAAGCATAGAAATGGTGCTTTAAAAAATTTTGACCATGCAAGTAATTTAAAAAAAATTACCTTTCAGGTCCTGTTGACGAAATGCACTCCAGACTGTGCTTCAAAAATTTGCTATCTGGGAAAGACTTGGGTTTATCGTCTTCCCCGTCCCATTTGAAAAACAAATCCGCAACTCCTTCAAATTAAACAAATCATATAATAACAAATCATATGATAACATGTTTATGCTTCTAATTAAAGGGTTTGCAGTAGTTCTTTCAAAAGGACTCGAATGTAAAAACCCCCGGGATCAAATACTTTAAAACCTTGACGGACCTGCACCACCACATTTTCAAAATGATGTGACAACCGAAAGAAATCATGTTTTATCTGTATGCCCTGGTTCTTAACAACTTGAACATTTTGTGGTTGCTGCACTACTTCAATATCCAGGACTTCAATTTTTATCCCTCTAGCTGAATGCTTACAATTTTCCTTTTCACCTGAGCCTTGCTTAGACTTAACCTCATCAATGTGCAATGTCCAAACATCATTGTTGTGATTGATTAGAGTCATGAATCGTTCTCACCTTTTCAGCTTGCCAAATCATAAACTCCAATATCTCGCATCAACACGCTTTATAGCCTCCTCTTTGACATTATGTTCAGAAGTTGCAGGCTTATGTTGAGACAGCTCATCAATTCCAAGTTGGCTGACCACATTCATATTTACTACCTTTTCCTCCTTTTCTTGAAATTCAACAGGTGGTCCAAAGTAAGCCTCAATCAAGTTAATGTTTTGTCCAACAATCTGAGGCAGTTCATAAAGGGTGATGTCGACTTTAAGTTCCCTCATATCCTCAATGATGCTATCCTCCTCGCTTATTTCCGCATAGTGAGATTGAATCTCACTTTCATCATCCTCTCGATGAGGAAGGATCATTATTAAGTTCGGACTCTCACATTTCAAGTCATAACCGTCCATTTTGAACTCGTTGAAAATCTTGCATTTCATCCACAGAAGTCCGTATAAGACTTTCTGTCTCTTCGGGAAAAGTGACAGAATCTGAAACCCTGGTTGTACTATTTTTGGGTGAACTAGAAATATCAATATTTCTTTGATTTCCAGGAAAATTTAACTCACCAGGAAAAACTTCAGATTTGGGTGGTGCCAGATCACAACTGTTCAGTTCAAGCACCTGCACTTTGAATTTGTCAGAACTCTTCTCTGTATTTTGCACATGCTGAGTGGATGTGACAGTTAACGGAGTCTCCTTGGGTAGAGCATGACATGTTGGCACTAACTCATGATGTGGAATGGGGTCCGGAACAGGCATGTTCCGTGTAACATAGGATATCAAAGGACTGCTCAAAATTTGAGGCCCTAACCTGTCTTTCAAGAATTAAGGCTTCTTTATAAGCCCCTGCCAGGGTTGTAATATTAATGTCTCTCTTGAGGAAAATAGAGGTCACCGAATCCAATGCATTCTTGTAGATTTCTAAGGCCAGATTTGCATTTGGGATGTAATGGCCAATCATTCTACCGTAAGCTCTTTGGAACCTCATATTGAAAGACCCGACGTTTCTCCCGACTCTCTCTTGATGCTGGAAAATTGCTGATATAAAATGTCGGGATCTATCACTTCACCGAACTGTGATATAAAAGCTTTCTCTAGATCATCCCAGCTAGTAATGGAATTGCTGGTGAGGTTTAAAAACCAGTCATAAGCTCCCTCCTCGGAGAGTGAACGGGAACAATCTGCAGGCAACATCTTCATGCTGTATATTTAACAATCTTAAAGCATTTTTAAAAGCTAGCAGATGTTCTTCTGCAGTTCTTGTCCCATCATGTTTGTACCTAGGGAGATACCTTTCTGGACTTCTGGGCAAGTCATGGGCTATACCCGGAATGTTCAAAGCGGTGGGGCCCAACCAATTTGCCATTAATACTTGGCTGACAGTGATGTTCTGATTTGTAATTGGATAACTGCAAGTGATGATAGAACTGTTCTTAACAAACCACTGAACTTAAGGCCTTCTCTGGCAATTTCTAAAATCGTATCGACAACTTTCAAAAATCGCACCGACAATTTAAAATCGTATCGATAATTTAAAATCAGTACCGACAATTTATAAAAGTACGACAATTTTAAAAACTGTACTGACAATTTATAAAACTGTCCGGAGTTCACTGTGGGTCCTTCAAATGTTGCTGTTATGCCCTTACAATACTTGAACTGAGTTCAGCCCTCCTTCTAGCGCCAATTAGGTGTTGGCTGAGGAGGAGGGGAAAATTGGCTACCAGACTTTGGATAAAATACAGCTTTACAGTTCCACATACAGTTGGATTTCTCAACTCAAGTGCACTAAGAACAGATGTTCTGTGGCCCTCCTTCTAGCGCCAATTAGGTGTTGGTCCGGCTTTCATGCACACCCCGGGAAAAAAGGGATGAAGGCAAGGAAAGCTCCGGAGACACCCACGGGACTGATCCCACTCATCTTTAGGATCTAGCTGGTTATCCAAGGTGCGAGTTACAGAGTTGGGTCGAATGGCAATTCACTCTTTTCCACTTCCGGAATAGATTTCAATATGGATCGCTCCCGTTACCTTACAGGGGGTTCCCGAACTTGTTCGAGAGGTTGCAAAAGTTGTTGACAATCAGATTTGACTTGAATTCTTTGATCTAGCTCTCATGGGTCGGCAGATTTAAATAAAAGGCAAACAAAGAAAATAAAAATGGATCATTCACTGAAAGCAAAGAGAGGGTAGGGTAAGGCAGAAAAGAGAAGTTTATCAAACATCAATTGTAAACCCAAACTGTCAATCTTATCTATGCTATCAGCTTCACAACAGAACAAATCCCAGAAGAAAGTGTCCAGTCAGTCTAAGATCACTTTCAACTAAGAGCACAAGGCAGAGTGAAACAGATCTAGCAGAAAATCATAAATCCAAGGGGCAGCTGGTTAAAATCGGTATCTTTCACCGGCAACCTAGCTCGCACAGTGAAGACAGAGCAATTAGAACAAACTTACACCCGAAATCTGTAATTTCCCTAGCAGTACAATAGAACAACCGAAGCCTAACCAAGATATTTAATCTTGACAATGGCAGATTTACAGAGATATATCTAACAAACTTTAAATGGAACGGATAACAAAAGAAAATACACTTATCACACTCGCAAAAGATTAGGCTCCCGGCCATGCTATCACGTAAAAGCTAAAGCACATCAACTCCAAGTCCGTAAACAAAGGATTTCACAAAATTTGCAAGAAATTGCTTATAAGCCTTTATTTCTAAGTCTCCGCCTCCTCGCGATTACATTTAGAATTTGTATTTATAGACTCGAGATAGCACTCTGATCTTTTCCAAAATATCTTGCTCAAACCCTAAATCTTATCGCACTTAAACCCTAGGACCCGGGTTTTACAATAAAAATCCATTTAAAAATCAAAGTCCGAATAGAACTTAACCCTTCGGCAAATCTGTGCAGTCAGCTGCCATAAATGGAGAAGATAAAATAAAATGCAACTTGCATTCATTCGCAGCTGCAAATAAATGCTTTCATTAATTCCTACGGGTGAGCCGGATGAGTCACCACTTCTCCATCAATTCGATCTCCGCAAATCCATCTCTGAGTTGAAATGGTCTTCATGCTATCAAGTCTGCAATAAATTTGTTGTTGAATGCTCTCACCGGCAGCTTCTCTCCTAGCATGGCGGTCCTTGACTAAATCCGCACTTTATCTTCGCCTTTATGGTCTTTCCCGGTTGTCCCGTAAGTGCCGGTGGAATCCCCGCATGAAAGACAAAAAGATGCATTAGATTAGCATTTTAATTAAATCGAAGCTTAAAACATTAAAAACAGATTAAATCCGCAAAATAAGCTTGCATGTCGGCTTCGTTTGTCCCATTCACGCTTTGACACGTGTCGCTACCCCAGGAAGCCTTCTGTTTCCCGCCGGAATGCACTTTCAGGTCAACTATGACTTTCTCTCTCCTTCCGCGATTCTACGACATGTCGCGATTTCGCGACATGTCGCGAAATCGCGACCCTGCCAGCGCATCGGCAACTTCCTCCCTCGTCGGCCGCGAAAACGCGACATGTCGCGATTTCGCGACATGTCGCGAAATCGCGACCCTTCCCGGCCTCCGTACGCTTCTTGATTTTCAGCCGCGATTTTAGAACACGTCGCGATATCGCGACAGTTCCCTTACCTGCATGCGCTGACCGCGCTGGACCGCGATTTTGGAACATGTTTCTGACTTAGCCGATTTTTCATCCTGCAGCCCACTTTCTCTCTCCTGCCGCGAAAATACGACATGTCGCGATTTCGCGACATGTCGCAAAATCGCGCCCTCCGTACAGCTTGCTTCTCTCTCCCAAAAACTGTCGCGATTTCGCGACATGTCGCGAAATCGCGACCTTTCTGGCACTTAGCCGCATTTTGACTTACCTGTCGCGATATCGCGACATTTCCGAAATGGAAGTGTCGCGATATCGCGACACTACCAAAAATGGAAAGTTTGATTTTTCAATGAATTATGCAACAGTTTTCTGGATTTTTCTCGTAACGGTGCAAGATTTTCTTGTGCATGAATGATTCTAGCATGTAAAAAGTGAATTCTTGGATAACACAACTAAAATGCAAGAAAAAGCACAACTTTAAAAAGGAGGCAAGCAAAATATGGATTTAAAACTGAAAATGACCAAGAGGGTCCCTGCTGCAAAAATGGAAGTTCATAATTTTCTAAGGATGGAATCTCATTTTTCAGTGGGGGTGTGTTGCTTATCAACAGAGACCTTTCTCCATTTCTTTTTATTATTCTAGTAGAAGGATTGGGAAAATTCCTCCAAAGAAATAAGCAAGGACTTTTTGTAGGTGTGAAACTAGGTGAGGTGATGTTAACTCACCTTCAATTTATTGATGATACATGTCTCCTTGGGAAAGCTAGAATTTGTGAGACTAAAATTATCAAAGACATATTAAAAAACTACATGGACACTATTGTCCAGCACATGAATGTGGTAAGATCCAAGGTTGTTTTCTTCAATATGGACATAAGAACCCAAGATCATATTCTTACCATTTTGATCTCTGCACAAGGTGATCTTCCGTTTGATTACTTGGGGATTCCCATTAATTTCAAGATACTAAGGGTGGTTAATTAAAAAGCTTTAATTGATATAATATTTGTTAAAATTAATCATTGGAATCATCATTAGCTTACTTTCAAAGGAACAATTGCTCTCATCCAATCGGTGATCCAAGCCATGCTTGTTTATAAATTCTCCATCCTAGCTACCCTTATGGGATTCCTCAGAGATTTGGATTTGCTTATGCAATTTTTTTTATGGTATGGTCCAAGGATGGGTAAGAAATGGGCTCTTGTTGGTTGGGATAAAATATGTTGGCCTAAAACTTGTGGGGGTCTTTTTCGTAAAGCAACTTTAAACAATCAAGCTTTTACCAGGAAGCTTTATTAAATATGGATATTTAACCAAGAGGATTTCTTCAGCAAAGTCATCACTAGTAGGTATTTGGATTTTATTCACCCATCAAGAATCAAGCCACACTCCTCTAAGGGGCCTTGGCTCTATTATTTGGAAGGTCCTAAAAGTAGGCAAACAATTGGTTAAACCTGGCCTTTTTTGGAAAGTGGCTAAAGGAAACAAAGATAATTATTGGAATGATTCTTAGGACCAACATCCCCCCTTAATATTTGAGTTCCCTAAATTGTAGCCCTTGCAAAAAAACCTCAAAGGGAGAGGATGGATTAAGATGATTCCTACATTAATTCCACATAGATTGGAGATTTCGTTTTCTTTTAGTTGAAGAGGTTGGAAGAATGGCCTATTCCTATCCCTCTTACCCAAAATATTCTTATTGGAAATATACTCAAGCAGAGGTACCTTATATGGAAAGAGGAAGAGGATAGGATTACTTGGGGCCTTATCATTCTAGGTGTCTTCAATGTCCATAATAGTTATAATGCTTTGCTCCCTCCTTTGTTGATTTTGTAGGATGTCCCTTAGGATAGAGTTTAGGTGGCTAAGGGCTAGCCTAAAAAAACTTATTTTATTGGAAAGTGATACATAGGATTTGTATCACCTATGATAACCTTATGAAGAGAGGATTTTATAGCTCCTCCAAGTGCATCATGTGTAATTCCCAAGAGGAGATGCTTGATCATTTGCTTTTCTAGTGAGAATTTTTCTAGAGAGTTGTGGAAAATGCGGATAGACCTCTTTAAGGTACACCTAAACTATTAGGTGACTCTTGCTAATATCTAGGAGATCTAGAAATGAATAAATTTTAAGAATATCTCCATTCAACTAGGTTGGTCCCTAGGCTCGAGCTTCATATGGTGGTACATTTGGCTGGAAAAATTGTAAAACTTTTAGAGAGGAGTTCAGTTTAATGGATTTGGTTTGACATAAAATTATTATCAAGATTTTTTAAACTTTTAGAGCTTGCCTTAGGGATTAGAAAATATAGGATAATGATTTGGCACCCAAGTCCTAGGAGTTAGGATCATGGTAGCCCCATCCTCCATGTTGGGAAAAGGAAAATTTTGATGGTGTAGCTAAGAATAACTTGAGGGCTATAGGTATTGGTTTTATTAGAAGAGAATTCAAGAGGAAGGTCCTTCATGGGGAGCTTGAGGGTCTTGGAATGGCTACTAACAATGAATCAAAAGAGTTGGCTATTAGACAAGGTTCTCTCAATGCTTGGGAGAATGGGGTCAGGAATATCATTGTTGAGTCTAACTCACAAATAATTAAGGGGCTTCTGGATGCTATTAGAAACTTTAGACCAAAGGCTTGGAGGATTAAAAATATTGTGAGCCAATTAAATCCATTTGGAAGTAGTTCAAGGATGCCATTATGGTCCATGTTGATAGATAAAATAATGCTACGGCTGACTTTTTGGCTAAACATGGTAGTGAAAGTCCGGTTGGTTGCATGCTGAATTTTGATCAGAATAGAGACACTTCTAAATGGTTGGAAGTGAACAAAATGGTTCTTTGTTTGACTAGAAAAAACTTATACAAGGATGAGGATAGGTCCAGAGTTTTTGATAAGGATGAGTAGTTCTTGGATTGGTTTATTTTTTAATTCCACTAAGCTTTTAGACCCCATTAGGGGTAAATTTCATAGTCAGTGTAAAAATAAAAAGCTTCCATGGCCCTTTGGGATTAAAATATTGATTTTTATGGGAAGTACTCATGGGATAGTGGACGATAAATAGTTATTGGTTGGGTTTTTTTATTGCCTCTTGTAGCACTCTTTTACCCATTTTGGGATCACACTAGTGGTGTTTTTAGGACTATCAATCCTACTAAGTTTCTTTAGATTAGCATAAAGCAGAAGTGGGATCAAGTTAAGAGTCTATGCTCTTTAGATGTACTAAGTTTTTTTGTTATTTTTGGAGATGTCAATCTAAGTTTTATTTAGATTTTAGGGCTTGCCAAAAGAGGCAGACCTAGGTTTGTAATTTGATATTGAAATTTTAATAAATTTTTAACCTTTTAAAAAAAGTATAACAAGAAAGAATTGTCAATATTAGAATGTATAGGTCAACCATTTTACTAGATCAGAAACGTAGTATTACGAAATTAGGAAGTATTATGTTTTATTATTCAATTAAATTAAATAATTTGCATAGCATGTGAAATGTCTTTCCTTCATATGAATTCTATCTTATATTACTTATACAACTACATTCTAATAACATTTCAATCTAGAATTAGACTATTAATTACATGTTTTTGCTTTCTATTTTAGCTCATCATATTCAACATATCGATTGTCCTCATCCACAACTACTATGAAGTTTTCCATAACACACATCCATTATATATTATCCCTAAAATACATACAACACATTGGCTTGGTGAACATAATATTATTATTGACATTAAAGGCATAATCAGGCATGAGCACCACGAGAGATGACCTGATAAGTGAAAAATACATCAACCACCTACTTCTGTCTACTCCACCTCCACCTCACTATTCCAAGGACTCAATAAAAAGAGCCAATGTAAACTTATCCATCTACCTTTGCCTAAGTAGAGACATTGTAAATAAGGCAAATACAATGCTATATTACAAATTTAAAATATGAGATGCATTCACATTTGTATATTGTTATATACTTGGAATAAGAGTTGTTGCTTCTGATCAATAAGAAAAATTTATTTGGCATGAATGAAAAGTTGCTTCTCATCCCCATTATATCTCAAATTAGTCTCCATTCCTATTCATAATTCCTATTTCCAGATGACCCTTCTAATCTTATTCTTGTTTGTTATTATCATTGTCTACAATGGTGTTATGCACATATGCATGACGAGGTTGAGATAACATGTCCACAACACTCAACACAATTAGGGATTGTGCTCACAATGTTGTTGGTGCTTGCAATGTTATTATTTATTTATATTTTATTTTTATTTTTGGATAACTTACTAAAATATTTATAGTTTGTTTTTTAACATATTTTAAGGTGTGAGATAAATAAGATGGTTTTGTTTTGATAAATAAATATTTGATATTGTAATTATTGTACATGAGGTCATACATCATCTTCATTTCGTAAAAAGAAACCAAATTAATTAATAATGATATTAATTAATCAATTTATAATGAAATCAATTAATTTATATTTTAATATAAATTAATCCAAGGGGATAGGTGTAACTTGTGTAGAAAAAGAACCATAATTGAGTGAGAGAAGTATGGGCTTCTCTCGTTTATGACTAATAAGCATTAGAAGAATGTTTTGAAGTCTATCATGGAACTAAGATCTTGCATTGTTGTTGAATTATTTTATTTGCATGATGCATGTTAGAATTGCATTTACATTTAAAGAGCTATCATGATCCCTATACTTATGATCAAAAGCATGATGGAGAAAAGACCTATCAAGTAGAAGATATTGAAAAAGAAGATGAGACTTAGTTACTATTATGTATTAATGTATTGAAATGTAATATTTGTATTTGGAGATGAGAAAAATTAAAAGGTGTCATGTGTAGAAGTTATGCTATGTAATGATTATGATGAGGGAATGGATATCCTTATAAACATTCTTGATGTATTATCATGAATTTTATTAATATTGTTCAAAAAGTGAAAGAGTATTATTTCTTTCCTTCTATGTTAAGTTTATATTATTTGTATTTATTAAAAATGATTATGGATTAATAGGAGAAAGTAATTAATGAAATTTTGTTACGATTTCTAGATTTTTTTATTTCCTTTCATGTAAATAAAGGAAATACCTAATTTCTAGTGTTATGTAGGAATGAAATACCTAATTTCTCTAGTCTTTATCAATATGTTATGTTGATGCTAATATTGAATTTTGGTATGATTTATTATAGAACTTTATTTTTGTGAGATAGGAAAATATGTTGAATAGGACCCTTGGGTTAAGGGGGGTTTATTATGGGCATGAATTGCTAAGTTCCATATTAGTTAACCCTAGAGTTGAGTTGCACCCAACCCTAGTTGAATTCAAAGAATACATAGTGGCTATTTTCACAAAATTGGCTAAAATTAGGATTTTCAAAATTTGGAATTGGCTAATATTTGGGATCTTTGACCAGGGTCCATTAGCCAAAAAATTTTGGGTGCAAATTTTTTTTGGGTCGATTCGCCCCAATTTTATAATAATTTGACCATTTAAGGTTTAAATTTTCAACATTGCCCCTAATAATAGTGAAAATTCTACATGTGTTTTGAAAATATTCACCTGGATTTTGAAATCGATTCACCAAATTTTAATAAATATATTTTGGGTTTGACCCCTTACGCATAACCCTGGTTGAATTTACGAGTAGACAAATCAACTAGGTAATTTTTGTGAATGTGTTTTACTAACTCTAGTGGTGAGGCTTGGGTGATCTTAGCAATGAGTCTTAGGATGGTCATTCACACTAACCAAAGTAGTATAGTGGTGGTACCTTATAGGTAGGCAAGTGTGACCATGATCATTATTAGGTGAGTGGTAATGGTCTTAGTTAGTTTCATGGGTAAATGGAACTAACTAATCACTAAGGTATTATGTCATAATAATCCTACATAGATGCTAGTATGTAGGGTTAGGGGATAGGCATCACCTTAAGAGATATGGACCTTAAAGGGTAACCCCATGCCATGGTCAAGTTGTCCCATAAAAATTAGTGTAGGGATGGGGGAACCACTTATGGCATATTTTCTAACGATGAGGTTAGAAGAGTGAACCCTAGGAATTATGGGAAGTTGGCCACTCTTGTCCACTTGAGTGTCGACTGCAATGACAATGAACTCAAGATGGTTATGCCTTAACACTATTGAATTTATTGGGTCTTCTTAGTGAGTTAATTAATCCTTGTAAAAAAATATCTCTCGTTAGGATCAAAAAGAGGGTCATTACATTCCTTCTAGTGATGAAATTGCATTTATCCCCATCAAAATTTCTTTGGAATATAACATTTTCTACCAACATGTAATGTACATTTTGTAATAAAAAATATCTCCTTTGATTTTTTTTCAATTTAGGAGGATACCTACATGTTTGCATATATTCAATTCTTTGATCCACCCAATATAGCTCCTATACATCTTCATTGATCAAGCATCTATCCATATCAACTTCTTTCTCAACAATATCTTTAGCCAATCTTTGGTAGAGCGCTCTTCCTTTGTTTAATTTTGTGGGCTTGATTTCAACATCATATTCTAGTATCTTGGTAATCCATCTAGCCATTTTCTCATTGATTTCACCATCCATTATATATTCTTTGACACTAGAGTGAATAACATAGGCAATCATATTATTATTTGAGATTAGGTACTTGAAATTCTTTAGGCCTCTAACCAAAGCATATACTTATTTTTCAACAAAGTTATACTTCTCTTGATATTCTTTTAGGGTTTGGCTAAAGACAACTATTGGGTGTTCATGTTGATTTTCATCCTTTTGCATAATTAAGGTTGTAATACTGAGTTTACCTCCACATGCATAGATAATAAAGTCCTTGTCAAATTTTGGATTCACCAACATTGGAACCATAAAACTTTTTATTTCTTCAAAGGCCCTATTGGCATTTTTGCCACATTTATTGTCATTATTGATTATGCATGCTTAAGCTGTGGCCCAATGCAGTTTTGTGAGTTTCGATGATTAAAAGCAGTCCAAAATTAAATATTTTGCGGATTTCCAATGCGGTCAAGATAGAAGAACGCCCAAGCTACCAGAATTGAAGATTTTATTTATTCGAAGCTGCTGTTCATGGATTGTTCTAACGGTTTCATACATATGTTCGAGAACACAATTTAATGAAGACTGCCGACTCTTTATGGCATTTAATTTTTTGGTCTTCAAGGCTACGATTAAGGGGATTATGTTCATTGTTTTCGTTGCACAAATTGTAGATCTCAAGGAGGTCTGTTGCAAATATTAAATGCTGTAAAGAGGCCGACCCTCTATAAAAACCAATGTAAATCTCATTTGCAAGTGTCGGGAGTTTTCTGCTAAAAGCTTGAAGTTCATTTGCAAGAATGAAAGAATTGGCCTCTGATTTTTCAAGCGGCTGTTTGTGTGATTTTCCTTTCTGTTATTTACGTTTCTAATAACACTCATATTCCTTAGTTGCTGTTTCATTTGAATTCTGCATGTTGGATTTAAATATTGCTTGTAAGGGAATGAGTCCTGGAATGTAATCTTGGAGGGATTTTCTACATACGGTTGTGAGGGAATTAAGTTGATATCTTCTGTTACTTGTTGTTGTTGTACTTTAAGTGATCTGCTGTTGTTCTTCCCGATCTTATAACTTTGGCTACGGCCATATTTCTCGTTTCTTTCCACAAATTTTTAATCTCTTTCCAGCAACTCTAATCTTAAAACAAATTTAGAATAGTAAGGGAACCAGCCCACTCTAGAGATTGGTCTGGGAGCCATTTCTTGCTTCCAGCCTTTCAATATTGGCCGGGTCTAGGGTGCAGTTTATATAAAAATCCTTTCCTGTGGCAGATTCGTGACCAACAATTTTTGGCACGCCCGGTGGGACAGACTTCTTCTGTCTAAAAAAGATCCACATTTGTTAATACCCGGAGGTCTCAAGATTTGATGAGCTGTCTTGGCCTCATAGCGGAGATTTGTAAGTTCATCTGGCAACTTTGCTGAGTTGAAGATCCGAATTTCTTGATCGTGGACACCTTTTTTTTTTTTTTAAAGTTCAAAGAATGTTCATTTGGCGACTCTGACTTAATGGCGATAGCCGTGATCCCGCAGACCACTGCCATGAAGGCGAGGGTTTTTCCTAGATGGGATGATCTTGGCCCTCTGAATCTCCAAATCCGGCATGAAATTCCCAAAGGTGCCCTGAAGGCCCTAGCAAAATATGATGGTACCAAAGGCATGGCTCTGGAGCATGTTGAAGATATTGCTACTTTGTCAATGATCCATGTCATAAATCATGAATATGTCATGATCAGACTTATGGTCTTGTCTTTGGAAGGAAGGGCATTACAGTGGTACAGACTGCTTAGGAGTCAAAGCATTAGTTCATGGTATGATCTAGCGGGAGCACTAATCAGAAGATTTGACGAAAATCCCTTTTACAGTTCTTTGGATCTCTATCAGTTTTTAATGTACATCAAACGAGCACCTCTAGAGAGCATCACGGAATTCAATGTCCGATTCAGCAGAAGCTGGAAGAGAATTCCAAAAAATATCCGACCATCACCCACCCAAGCCCACCTCTTCTATGTTCGAGCTTTCCATTCTGACATAGGTCTCCTCTTGCTACAATCAGGTGAACGAAGGTTCCCACAAATCTTTGAAGAAGCAGTGCGAGTGGAACAACTTTTGCTCTTATCAGGAAAATTACCGTGGGAAGAAACTCCATTACTTTCTCCAGTAGTTGCTGCTCCTGACTATCCCATGCAAGATTTTTCATGCCAGATCCCTTATACTAAGCAGAAACCTGAGATGCTATTGTGTGGAGCTCAAGGGATAGATCTCATCCAAATCCAAGGATTGTAATATGCAAGAACTTTCCTGGCAATGAACAATATGGTTGCCTGCAATTTTCATAAGGAGATGGATCCAAAGGATATAAGCGAAGAAGAAGAAGAGATTCAAGTTCAAGAACCTGAGCACCAAGAATGCATAGCTGTGCACGACAGGCAAGTATTTATTCAGAACCTGTTAAATATGTCAGATCAACAAGTAGAGTCTGAAGAGATCCTGGAGAAAGGACTGTTGCTGGACAATTCTTGTGATCGGATCCAGGAATTGGAGGAACCCATTCTTAGTTCACAACCAGAGAACCCTTCAAGATGGTGGGATTGGCTTCAGTCATTACTACAATTGGTACCTACAGGAGCCCATCATATGGTAAATTTCTTTGCTACATTATTTGTCAATTGTGTGGGTACTGGCATGCAGGATACCTTGCCCATGTCTGCAACATGGAGAACTTCAGGAAGAAGCCAGCCCAATTTCAAGGACCGACTTAAGTATGATCAAATCTGGTCGGGACATTGCAGATTTATCGGATAACTTTCTGAGACTGGGTGTCTGGTGGCGACATGCCAATCATGTCGTGAACTATTGTATATAGTATAAAAAAAAAAACAAAAAAATAGAAAAAAGAAGAAAAAAAAAAGAGGTATTGTTTTTATTTGTTCATCTCGGCTCTTTTTGCATGTGAGCCGTAGGTGCTTGTTTTTCTTTTGTTTTTCTCCTCCCTGCAGTTGGTGGCTTTCTAGAAAATTCTTCCTTCCCCTTCCCTTTTCTTCTGTTCCTTTCTTCATTTTCCTTCTTCCTCTACTTCTTTTTTCTTCTGCAGTCAAAAAAAAAAAAAAAGCCACGGCTGTTGTTTCTTTTCCCCTTTCCTATTATTCCCGTTCCTTCTTATCCCTTTCTTCTAAGTTCTATCATTTTACGCATTTATTTACAGTTTAGTTCATTCTCATTCCACAGCCTTCATATTTCCATTTCCATTCCATTAGTTCATTTACTCTCATTCCATTTCCATTGCAGCCGGTAGTACAGCAACATTTTGTTACTGTGTCTACCACATCACTTTATCACTACATCATTTCATCATATTACTATTCCATTTGCATTTCACTGCCTGCGCATCCACGAGATCTCATTCCATTCATTTCCATTCCATGTTCAGTTGAGCCAAATGCAGATTTCTTTAACTTTTGATTATTCAACAAAAGTTTCTATTGCAGCAGTCCACTGAGATGTACCATAGCAGCCAGCTTTCTGTTCTAAGTTTTTATGACTCTGTGCCCAATGGATTCAGGCCTAGGATTCTTGCATACAGCAGAACTGTATACCCCGCGAGCCGCCAAGAATGTTGGCATTTTTGCCACATTTATTGTCATTATTGATTATGCATGCTTAAGCTGTGGCCCAATGCAGTTTTGTGAGTTTCGATGATTAAAAGCAGTCCAAAATTAAATATTTTGTGGATTTCCAATGCGGTCAAGATAGAAGAACGCCCAAGCTACCAGAATTGAAGATTTTATTTATTCGAAGCTGTTGTTCACGGATTGTTCTAACGGTTTCATACATATGTTCGAGAACACAATTTAATGAAGACTGCCGACTCTTTATGGCATTTAATTTTTCGGTCTTCAAGGCTGCGATTAAGGGGATTATGTTCATTGTTTTCGTTGCACAAATTGTAGATCTCAAGGAGGTCCGTTGCAAATTTTAAATGCTGTAAAGAGGTCAGCCCTCTATAAAAACCAATGTAAATCTCATTTGCAAGTGTCGGGAGTTTTCTGCTAAAAGCTTGAAGTTCATTTGCAGGAATGAAAGAATTGGCCTCTGATTTTTCAAGCGATTTTTTGTGTGATTTTCATTTCTATTATTTACGTTTCTAATAACACTCATATTCCTTAGTTGCTGTTTCATTTGAATTCTGCATGTTGGATTTAAATATTGCTTGTAAGGGAATGAGTCATGGAATGTAATCTTGGAGGGATTTTTTGCGTATGGTTGTGAGGGAATTAAGTTGATATCTTTTGTTACTTGCTGTTGCTGTACTTTAAGTGATCTGCTGTTGTTCTTCCCGATCTTATAACTTCGGCTACGGCCATATTTCCCGTTTCTTTCCGCAAAGTTTTAATCTCTTTCCAGCAACTCTAATCTTAAAACAAATTTAGAATAGTAAGGGAACCAACCCACTCTGGAGATTGGTCTGGGAGCCATTTCTTGCTTCCAGCCTTTCAATGTTGGCCGGGTCGAGGGTGCAGTTTATATAAAAATCCTTTCCTGTGGCAGATTCGTGACCAACAGGCCCTTTTTTCTTCTTCTGTCCATCTAAATGGTTGGTCTTTCTTTAGCATAAGTTTAATTGGTCTAACAATGGATGAAAATATAATTTTTCCTTGAGGAACACAAAAGACACATCTCTTAAGATTAAAACATATTCCAAATTCCTAACATCACTTGAAGACTTTCTCTAAATTCTCTTAGTAATCATTTTTTTTTGTATAGAGAAGACAGTAAGATCAGATAAGTAGATCAATATTATATTATTGACCAAATTCTTAAAAGCAATATCCATGGCTCTTTGAAATATTACTCCAATACCAGATTGATCAAAAGGCATTCACATATATGAGAAGGTGCTTCACTTAAATGAGAAATCCATTTTATGTTGATCTTCATATCTTACCTAGATTTGCTTGAAATAAAATAACCCATCCAATAGAGAGTGTAGACACTAAAATCATGGCAATCCGATTAGGTGACCGAAAGCATTGACTAATTGACATCATATGGCCCCCTTGGGCAACCCTCAAATGTTACACAATGGTCCTAACCACTCTTGGAAGGCTCTACCCCACTTTTGGGAGGTTTTGGGCCACATAGGCATGATAGTCCCACCCTAGTACAATCACAATTCATGACCATCCCACCCAGGGACAGTGGCAAGTGATCGTCCCTAGATGGGATGACCACAAGATTTGACTCCTAAAAAGTCAAATTTTGGATAAATGGCAACCATAAACCACCATTTATCCCACCTATTCAAGCATGTAGACCTAAGGGCATAGAAGCCTTATGACATTTTGCAGAATGGAGACCAAAAATGGAGATTCTCTTCCCCTTCCAATGCATACCAACTTTTAGACAAATGGCACCTCCTGCCTTGCATGTCCCTACATGCCCATTTGGCCATAGGCTTACTTTAGATATAATGTGGATCTATTTTCCACCCAAAACATAGAGAGGATTTTTGAGACATAGCAACGAAGTGCTGCCAAGATTTCCCCTCACCCTTTTGTGCCCTTTTCCCTCGAAATATGTACCTAGAGAAGGAGGTTCTCGAGTGATTCAAGAGGTGCAATTTTTTTGTAAAAATGAACCACTTGAATTAATTTCACCACAAAATTTTATGAAAATACTATTGAGAGGGTTTTTGACCAATTCAAAGAGGAATTGGTGGTAAATAAGGAGCAAAAATGGTGGTCGTCCCACCCTAGGATGGTCCCCATTCTATGACAGTCACCACCGTCCTTGCAAGGGACGGTGATATATTTATGCATGATTTTTCTATTGTTTTAATAGGAATATCCTAGGGTAGTCTAAGAACCTACTTTCCAAATTGCATGTAATTTGGAGTTATATTGAGTGAGTTATTACATTTTTAGTGTTTTATAGGTTTACAAGGCTCATATGAAGGGGCACAGGAATTTGTGACCAATTTTACTAATATATTCACATGGGTTCTATTAAAATATTATTTTATACATAATATCCAAGTTTGGTTATATTTGGATATGTTTAGGTCCATAAATTGCTCATTTTGGGTTTTGTAGGCTTCGTAGGTACACCACGAATGCAACATGGATTCGGATGCAATTTCTATTTTTTTTTCAATTATATCTTTCCAAAATAATATTTTATGCATGCCTCTATAATTTAGAATAATTTGGAGTTGTTTTTTATGGTTACATTGCATATTTACACTTTCTAGCCTTTCATTGCATGTATGGATTTTGCATATTTTACAATCTGCACTTGCTATTGACAAAATATATATTTTTTGTGTGTAGATGCAGGTTTTACAGTGTATGAGGAAGTAGCATAGGATCATAACATTTAAGAACAAAGTGGTGGCATCATAGGTTTGCCCACCTCAATTGTGGGTATGAAGAAGAACATTGGAAGTGCACACGAGCTATTGAAAGGATTTGATCCTTGGGCACCCATTTTGTAAACAAGTGTATCAATATAGAGCTCTCAAGGGGACATCTATGTAACCATGTTCTGATTTATCAAATGAAATAAATAGAAACACCTTTTCTTGCACTTGTTTGGGTTCAATTGTTGCTTGAATATATCATTTTGTAATGCTTGATCAATACCTGATATAGATGCATCTTGTTTAGCATTGTTAGGTGCACCATTTTTACCATAATTTACTGATGATAATGGTGGGACTCTATCCCTATTGACTTGGTTAAATATTTTACCCTATTTTTGCCTTTTTTCTATTGCAGGAATTAACTATTCTGGCCTAAAACAACCTCTGGACTGCTGACCATCCCATCCAAGGATGGCCACACAACCGTCCCACCGATGGCCATCAAACTGGCAGTCGTCCCACTCTAGAATGACCATAGAATAGGAGATTTTTTGCTCAAAATTATAGAAACAACAAGCTTATATGCCATTAAGGTAAGTTCCTAAACCCTTGGTTTTCATTTCTTCTATTCAAAACTGCTAAAATTTGGTTTTTCTTGCCTCCCTTGATTGTTTGAAAGGTAGAAATATAGTTTTACTTTTCTATAGTTGCAAAAACAACACAAAAGGAAGAAAAACTGAAAAGGAACTAAGTAGAAATGCATTTCTATGGTTTGCTTGCTTGTAGCCTACCTAATGGGTAGGTTATCATTTAGGGTTTGCATCTTGTAGGTTGCTTTTTATCTAGATTTTCTAAAAGTAAAACATACCTTTCCTTGCATTTAGTGAAATATCATTGGGTGCTTCATTGTTTACTTTCTTTAAGCTTAAAAGAACCACACACACCACATTCCACTTAAATGCTAGTTTTTTGGATTTCATAACCAACCACTAGTAGAGATCAACAACGGTGGATTTCATATCCACCTATTGTCCCAAATCCCATGAACCCTTGTTTTTGGTCAAGGCTAGCTCCAATATCTGATGTAGCTTTGAAAATTTGTATGTACTTCTCTTCGAAAGGTATAACACTAACCAAGTGAGTACTAGGTGATGACTTGCAAAACCTGTGCTCCCTGATCAGGTATGGGTTTTATCTCCATACTTAGGTGGGTTTACGTGACCGGAATTTTATTATCGGTTGTCAAGCTACGAGCATATAGGTGAAATCCAATTAAACTAAAAATTATCATACAAAAAAAATCCAAACACGTGACACAAGGTCTTATTTACAAACAACACATATAAATACACAAAACAACTTAGGGAATGCACATAATCCTTAAAAGAGGTAAACACTTATTTTATTTATGTGTTTCCATTCTTGTGTGCTACTTTATTAAGAAATTTATAAAGGAGATAATCATATAGGGTTTGGTAGGTAATATCAATGGTGTGTACCCATAGCCAATCCCACTCAAGGGAATGCACATAATCCTTAAAAGAGGTAAACACTTATTTTATTTATGTGTTTCCATTCTTGTGTGCTACTTTATTAAGAAATTTATAAAGGAGATAATCATATAGGGTTTGGTAGGTAATATCAATGGTGTGTACCCATAGCCAATCCAACTCAAGGGTAGATGCTACGAAGAGTAGACCTAGAGATATGAGTCATATTTGATTTAACCCCAAGGACCTGGTCATACCTCCTTGGTGGCATTCTACTCATCCAAGTCCCAGAATAGCAAGCCAAGAATATCACCTACAAGGTAGCCCTATTCAAGACACCCCTACAGGTTTTGATCTTAATTTAGGAGTATGTTCCTAATATCTAGACACATCACATGCCTTCTTTGGTGAAAGGCAACCATGCACTGAGGTACTGGTGGATAGAGCAGGACCATGCATCTACTTGTCTGCTAGGTATAACACTCTCGCTTATGGGCACGAGCAAGAATACACATATTGGATAGGGCTAATTGATCATACTTCACCCTTTCACCACCCTAATAGACTACAATAGCCTAGATACTATTGGTATTTTTGCCACATTAAATATTTTTACAAAATTCTAAGTATGTAGCTTCAAAGCGATAAAGAGCATGCAAAGGTGTTGGCATTTTTATGGGAACTAAATAGGGATGATAAAGTGGATGAATTTATTTTTTTATTTCTTATTATTTTAGATATTTTTGTAAGCTTTTCAATGATATATTACAATAGGTGACCAGGTTAGCAGATCAAAAGTTATGGCCCCGGAAGCAAAGCTAGCAAAATTTGACTTCGGGCTTAAAAATAATTCTAAGGCATGAGGGGAACTTTGCCTAGAATGCTACTGAAGTTGCCACTTCAAGATCTTTGGTCGCTGAACCTCCACTTTGGCCCCAACTCCAGTGAACCTCCTCATATCGATGATGAAAAAAAAATTTAAGGCTTCCAGGTCACTTCGTTCATAAAATCGCCAAAGTTGCACTTCGACCAATGTTCCCAATGAACCATCCTTGAAAAAGCACTAAGTTTGGATTTGAGCCTCGTGAAGCATCCACTTTGGCCACAGTTTAGTGAACCTCCATCTAATTGGAAAAAAAAGCTTTAAGGCAAGAAGGGCACTTCACCCAGAATTTTGCCAAACTGCCACTTCGGGCCTCCACTTCAGAAAACTTCAAGTTGGTTGAAAAGTTAAACGTTGACCAAAATCCTCCATGTCGGCTAGCGAAGTTCAACGTCGGCCAAAGCGCTCTATGTCGGCTAGAAAACTCCACTTCGGCCCCGAAGCTCAAGTCGGCCAGCAAAGTTCAAGTCGGCCAATGAAGCTCCATGTCGGCCAAAAGGTTCAAGTCAACCACCGAAGTGCAATGTCGACCAAAATGTTCAACATTGGCCAAAATGCCCACTTCGGCCAAAAAGCTCCACTTCAGCCCCTGAAGTGCAATGTCAGCTCTGAACCTCATGTTGGCCATGAACCTAAAGTCAACCAAAATTGCCCGAAACCCAAGTCAGCCAGCGAAGCTCCATGTCGGCCAAAAGGTTCACGTCGGCCATAATCCCAACATCAATTGTGAACCTCACATCGGCCAGAATTCCAATGTCATCCAGAATCCCAAATTTTTCTAGGAATGAATTCCAACATCAGCCATAATTTCAATGTCAACCGAGAACGAATTTCAACGTCAGCTAGAATCCCAATGTCAGCCAGAATTTCTATGTTGGCCAAAATTCCAACGTCGGCAAAAATTCCAATTTCGGCTAGAATCTCAATGTTGGACAAAACCCTTTATGTCGACAAAAAATGTTCAAATTCATTCGAATCACCTGCGAACCTCAGCTTTGGGGGTAGACTATAGCAAACTTCGATTTTAGCATGCTCCCAAAAAATACTAAAGTAGGTTTACCTCCAAGTTTGGCCTCCACTCCTGCAAAACCCTAGTTTCAGGCCATTTGTTCAATGGATTTCATCCTCGGACCCATTTCGGGTGAACTCCAGAAAAGACATTTTTTAGATGTTGAGACAGCAACAAAAGAGGGCAGAAAGGGACAACTTTGTTCAAAGAAGGATTAACTAGAAAATATGCTAAAGAAAATAGGCAGAAAGCTCACTTTGAGCTTGGTAAAATTTCTAAGACAGATGGTGAGCTTCGACCAAAGCGTCTTCGAAGTATCACTTCGGCCCATTTCTTTAGTGAAGCACCTATTTTCTAGTGAAGCAGCAAAATAGGGAGTTGGTCACCTCATTCCCTACAACAAATTTGGCCACTTCGACTATAATGCGTTGCATTTACCCACTTAATTCGATCATGTAACTAATTGTAGAAATAGGATGGGAGGTTTCAGTTGTAGAAGTAAGGCAAGAATCATTATCGAATCTGCCCTAGAATCCTTGTAAATCTAGTTCATTAATGGCATAGAGGGAAGGGTCCTATATAAAAACCCACACATTGTAATGGGCCAAGGGGGGGAATATTTGTTTGAAAATTGCTATATCTTGATTTTTGCAATTGATATTAAGAACTTTGGGCTACATTTCTCTCTTGTATGTTGTCTTCTATGATTATTTATGCTATTTTGTTTCTTCATTTGCATACTGTAATTTTGCATCCTAGATTTAGGTGTGTGATTAGGGACAAAACCCTGGAATTCTCCTAGAGGATACAAAGGGGAGAAAACATTGTGTTAGTTTCCTTGTATGCTGCATGTGGTTAGTGTTTCGGCTATATTCATGTATTTTCCCAAATACTGTAATTTTGAAGTCTAGATTTAGGCATAGGAAGATAGGTGGATCCTAGAGCTCTTCTAGAGGATACATAGGGAAGCTAGCATGGTGTTCATTTATGTTTTATTATTTGTATTTATTGTTGCTACTTGAAGGTATTAGTTAGTGATCATATTACTTGTTCTTTCCCACCATAATATCAAGTTATTTCCATTTCTTTATGTACTTTTTATATCTTTCCTAAACCCTCACTCTTTTTATTTCTTTCCTACACTCTTATCTTTTAATCTCTTTCCTACACCCTTATCTTAAAACCCCCAGTAGTTTAGTATAGGATCCAAACTTCTCCAGATATTGGCATGGAGGGCATATCTTCCATACGACCTTTCAATGTTGGTCCAGGTCTAGACTTCTTAGACATACAAAAATTATTTCCTATGGCAAATTTGTGACCAACAGTTTCTGGCACTCCTGATGGGACAAACAGTATCCATATTTTAAGGAAGCCTAAATTTGGTGAATCTCTGGCTTGCATTCATCTAGAAATATCACCTAGTGACTCTGACTGAGATGAAGATCCAGATTTCTTAATCGTAGGTGCCTTTTAAAGCTGAAGAAGACACCTTGGAGGAATCAAGGTTTGGTGAGCAGCCTTGACCTCACAAGCAGAGAAAAGAATGTTCACCTAGAGACTTTGACTTAGTGGTGAGAACTGTGATCTCTGTAGACCACTACTATAATGGCAAAGGTGTGCCATCCCAGCTGGGATGATCCTAACCCCCAAAATCTCTAAAGTTGGTATAAGATTCCCAAAATCATCCTAAAAAACTTGACAAAATACAATGGCACTAAGGGAATGGCCCGAGAGCACCTTGAAGATGTTGCTGCTCTAGCAACCCTCCATGGCATAACCCATGAAGATGTCATGATCAAAATTTTGGTCTTGTATCTAGAAGGAAGGGCACTGCAGTGGTATAGACTGCTCGGGTGTAAGAGCATCTGCTCATGGGATGACCTAGTGGGAGCACTCATCAATACATTTGATGACTCTCAGGATCCCTTCCAGCTATTGATGCACCTCTCCACCATCATGAGAGCACCTCTAGAGAGCATCATAGACTTCAATGTTTGATTTTGTAGAAGTTGGAAGAGAATTCCAGGGAAGATCCAATCGAAACCTACCCAGGCCCACCTCTTCTATGTTAGGGCTTTCCACCCGGACATAAGCCTCCTCTTACTGCAATCAAGTGAACATAGATTCCCTCAAATATTTGAGGAAGAATTACAAGCAGAGCAACTTCATATCCTATCAAGAAAGTGGTAATGGGGAGAAACTCCATCACTTTCTTCGGTCCATCCCATGCATTATTCATCATGGCAGATCCCTCATACTATGTAGAGACCTCAAATGCAGTTGTGTAGAGCTTGAGATGCATGTCTAATCCAAGGCCAACAATGGGAATATGCAAGCACCACCCAAGTGATGAATAATATGGTTACTTGTAGTTTCAATTAGGATATGGGCCAAGATGGGGAACAGGATCAAGTGGTAGAACCTGAGAGCAAAGAGGGCACATTTTTGCACCCTTTTTGTGTCCTAGGGTATAACACGCAAGTATTCAGCCAGAACCCAATAAGCATACCTCACTAAGAGGCCGAACCTAAGGAGATCCTGGAAGAAGGCCTATCACCAAATTTTTTTTGTTATCATAGCAAGGGGTTGGAGGAGCCTATACTCATCCCACAACCAATGGATTCTTTAAAGTGGTGGTATTGGCTCCAGCCATCACTACAGTCGATACTCGAAGAAGGCCCCCATGTGGTAAATCTCTTTACCACATTATTCATCAACTATATGGGTACTAGCATGAATGATAACCTGCCACATTGCACCCTATTCACAACATGGAGAACTTCAAGAAGAGGCCAACTGAACTTCAAATATTCACTGAAGTACAATCAGATATAGTCTAGACACTACAGGTTCATTGGATAGGCACCCAAAGTTAGGTTTGTGGTGGTGACATGCTGATCATATCATAAAATTTTGTGTAAATATTGTAAATAGCCTGACTGGTAAATAAAGTTCCAAGGGCACTAAGTTTTGCTTAGGAGCTTAAGTACAATATTCTATTTTTTGTTTAGTGTGTGTGTGTTTCTTTTTAGCGCTCCAAAGAGATAGCAATTTTTAGGTACTATTTTTAGCATCCCCTAGTACAATAGTTCAGTGCCATATAAGGCACTGTCAATTTTAGATCAAGGGTTTGGGAAATTGTACAACCAGAATGGGCAAGAGGAGCACTGAAAATAAAGAAAAGGCCCCAAAGAAGTTGGAGGAGGAGTTTACCACCACCAATGAGCACTCATAAAAGGATAGCAAGGATGACTTTGTTTCCCAATGGATAAAGCCAGGTATCTCTATATTCAAATGAGCTAAATCCCTTGCAAGCCACTAAGAATTTTGGTATTTTTGCCACATTAAATGTTTTTACAAAATTTTATCTAAGTATGGAGCTTCAAAGCGGTAAAGAACATGCAGAGGTGTTGGTATTTTTGTGGGCCCTAAATGGGGATGATAAAGTGGGTGAATTGATCTTTTTATGTCTCATTATTGCAGATCTTTTAGCAAGATTTTCAGCAATATATTACAATAGGTGATCGGGTCTGCGAATCAAAAGTTATGGCCCCAAAAGCAAAGCCAACAAAAGTCCTCTTCAGGCTTAAAAAAATTCTAAGGCATGAGGGGCACTTCACCCATAATACTACAAAAGTTTCCACTTCGGGATCTTTGGTCATTGAACCTCCACTTCGGTCCCAACTCCAGTGAACCTCCCCATCCCGATGATGAAAAAAAAATTACGGTTGCCAAGTCACTTCGCCTAGAAAATTGTTGAAGTTACACTTTGGCCAATGTTCCCAGTGAACCATCCCCAGAAAAGTGCTAATTTTGGGCGTGATCCTGGCGAAGCATCCACTTCGACCATAGTTTAGTGAACCTTCATCCAATTAGTAGAAAAATATTTAAGGCAAGAGGGGCACTTCCACTTCGGGCCTCCACTTTAGCAAAGCTTCAAGTCGACCGAAAATTTAAACGTTGACCAAAATCCTCCATGTCAGCTAGCGAAGTTCAACGTCAGCCAAAGCATTATATGTTGGCCAAAAACTCCACTTCGGCCCCAAAACTCAAGTCGACCAACAAAGTTCAAGTTAGCCACCGAAGTGCAATGTTGGCCAAAAGGTTCAAGTCGACCACCGAAGTGCAATGTCGGCCAAAATGTTCAACGTCGGCCAAAGTGCCCACTTTGACCAAAAAGCTCCACTTCATCCCCTGAAGTGCAATGTCAGCTTCGAACCTCATGTTGGTCATGAACCTCAAGTCAACCAAAATTGCCTAAGTCAATCACGAAGCTTAACTTCAGCCCCGAAGCCCAAGTCAGATAGTGAAGCTCCATGTCGACCAAAAGGTTCACATCGGCCAGAATCCCAACATCGATCGTGAACCTCACATTGGCCAAAATCCCAACTTCAACCATGAATGAATTCCAACGTCGGTCAGAATCCCAATGTCAACCAGGAATAAATTCCAACATCGACCAAAATCCCAATGTCATCCAGAATTCCAATGTCGACCAAAATTTCTATGTCGGCCAGAATTCCAACGTCGACCAGAATTCCAATGTTGGCTAGAATCTCAATGTCAGCCAAAACCCTTTATGTCAGTAAAAAATGATCAAATTCATCTGAATCACATGCAAACGTCAGTTCTGGGGGAAGACTATAGAGAAATTTGGTTTTAGCATGCTCCCAAAAAATACTAAAGTAGGTTTACCTCTAAGTTCAGCCTCCACTCCTACCAAACCCTAGTTTCAGGCCATTTGTTCAACGGATTTCATCCTCGGACCCATTTTAGGTGAACTCCAATAGAATTGGGTGAACTCCAGCAAAGGCATTTTTTAGACATTGAGACAGCAATAGAAGAGGGCAAAAAGGGATAACTTCATTAAAATAAGGATTAATAGGTAGCTTCGTAGAAGAAAATAGGTAGAAAGCTCACTTTGAACTTGGTAAAATTTCTAAGGCAGAGGGTGAGCTTCAACCAAAGCTTATTTGAAGTATCACTTCGGTCCCTTTCTTTAGTGAAGCATCTATTTTCTAGTGAAGCAAAAAAATAGGGAGTTGGGTTGCCTCATTCCCTACAGCAAAGTTGGCCACTTCGGCTAGAATTAAATTAAATGTCCACTTCGGCCAGTTTTTCTAGCGAAGCTATTTCCAGGGCTAGATTTCAGTGAACCACCCTCTCATGAGGGCATTTGACTTAGGGGATTTTTTCCATTATCCCAAACTCCACTATGGCATGATTGCATTGTGAGGCTACTACTTTGGGTGCAAATTCAGTGAAGCTCCCCCAAGGTCATTCTTGACAATGACACTACTCCCAAGGGGCATGTATTCAGATACAAGGTATGAGACCGAGGCATGTTCGTGGCTCATAAATGCAAATTTACCCACTTAATGTGGTCTTGTAACTAATTGTAGAAAAAATATGGGAGGTTTGAATTAGATAAGTAAGGTGAGCATCATTATTGGATCCACCCTAGAATACTTCTAAATCTGGTTCATTAATGGTGTAGAGGGAAGGGTCCTCTGTAAAAATCCATGCATTTTAATGGGCCAAGGGGGGAAAATTTGCTTGAAAACTACTGTATCTTGATTTTTGCAATTGATATTAAGAACTTTGGGCTCCATTTCTCTCTTGTATGCTATCTTATATGATTATTTCTGCTATTTTGTTTCTTCATTTGTATATTGTAATTCTGCATCCTGGATTTAGGTGTGTGATTGGGGATAAAACCCTAGAATTCTCCTAGAGGATACATAGGGGAGAAAACATTGTGTTAGTTTCCTTGTATGCTGCATGTGGTTAGTGTTTCTGCTATATTCATGTATTTTCCCAACTACTATAATTCTGAAATCTAGATTTAGGCGTAGGAAGATAGGTGGATCCTGGAGCTCTTTAAGAGGATACATAGGGAAGCTAGTGTGGTGTTCATTTATGTTTTATTCTTTGTATTTATTGCTGCTACTTCAAGGTATTAGTTAGTGATCGTGCTGCTTGTTCTTACCCACCGTAATATCAAGTTATTTCCATTTCTTTTTGTACTTTTTATCTCTTTCTTGCACCCTCACTCTTTTCATTTATTTCTTGCACTCTTATCTTTAAATATATTTCTTGCACCCTTATCTTAAAACCCCCAGTAGTTTAGTATGAAATTTGGCATTCTCAGGATATTGGCATGAAGGGAATCTCTTCCCTTCGGCCTTTCAATGTTGGTCTAGGTCTAGAGAGCTTAGACATACAAAAATATTTTCCTATGGCAGATTTGTGACTAAAAAATACTAGGATGAGTATATACTCACCACTTAGGGTGAGCCAACTCAGCCATTTCCTTCCTCATCAATGAATGAATACATGAAAATATCATCAATTATCCTCAAGAACACTATACTATGCAAGCATGATGTGCCTCTATGCTAGCAGAGTATAAAGATCACATGCTGAGGCCTGAGCCTCAAATGAATGTGACTACCCTTGATTGAGGGAAGTGTGTGATTGATTTATCAGATCATCTTGAGTGAGATATACCTTAGGGTGATGCTACTAGGCCTCCTAGGCCCTACACAATAAAACAAATAAATCAAGCAGTGACAAAATATGTGGAACACCAAGCGTAATTCAAGCAACTTCGATGAGACAAATAAAACTTGGACCACTTACACTAGATAGAAAAATGAAGGATTGAATGGCAGAACAACGAGCTATTATAGAAAACCTTACATGAGAGAGTTCCTACCCCTAGTACCCATAGACAAGAAGTCCATCAGATGCAACTCACTATCATTCAAGATAGATCTCGTAGGCCTTATCCAATGTTACCTCTATGACCTCCTAGGAAAAATTGGCACTTGCCTCCCAAGACAAACATACGACACCCATTGTAGATGCCTTATGGGTCTTACACCGATCATGAGCCAGATGTAGAATATCTTGAGACACCTTATCAAGGTAGGGGGTGATGTTCCACCACCTTGTAATAGGCCTGAGGTTCCTCACCCTCCACCGTAGGATAGAAGCAAAGAGGAGGAGATAAAATCCTCTGATGCATATAGGGAATTTCTGGAGCACCTATATTCAATGTAGAACAAGACCTCTGGGTCTGGGACCTAGAATACCACTCTACGCTAGTTGCATAGCCAATTGCTCCATCCTTTGGTACCTACCCCTTCTTATCCAGAGCAGTTTAAGATGCCTCATCTGGCTACCTTCAAGGGAGATGAATATGGTAGGAGCATTTTACTAAGTTTTTGAGCCAATGCTTTTGCATCTAAGACAATGATGCTTTGCTTTTGATGACATTCTTGACTACCCTCTCTTGCCTAGTTGTGGAGTGGTACACTCAACTTCTGAAGCATAGCATCCACAATCTAGATCAATTTGTAGATGTGTTACTAGAATTTTTACCTTCAATACCCAGTGGAAGGTGACACTAGCTAACCTTGTAGGGTTGAAACAATATGATGATGAGTCAATCATAAACTATGGAAATACGTGGCGGGTATTGCTTTCCAAGCTACCATATTTACTCCCCATGATAGAGCTGACTCAAATGTTTTCTAAGAGTTATTTAAAGTTGATCTCCTTGTTGCTGCAACTCTAGCAATATCCTACTCTTGAATATGCTCTAGCACAAGCTAGAACAATCAAAGATATCAATATTTAAGAGGGAGAGATTGTGAAGCCTCACAAGAATGAGTGGAAAAATAATTCCAAGAAAAACCAATGCAACCTAAGCCATCATCAGTCAATCAGGTTGCCATTAATGTCCCAGGGCCTGTGCAACCAATGCCACCTTAGAAACCTAATTATTAGGCTACCCCTGGGAACTATAACAAGGATAATCAGCCAAACCAAGGGTAGAATCAACAACATCATCCCAAGTGATAGTTTACACCCATTGCAGATTTTATGAACTCTTTTCTTGAGTACCTCTATATAGCTAAGGCAATTAATCTGCCTGAGAGTCGACCTATCGATCCAAATGCACCAAAGCCCAAAGGATATCGAGAAGACCTATACTATAAATTTCATAGGCAAAATGGTCATGATGTGTATATGTGCTACAAGTTCAAACATATGATACAAGATATGATCGATAGGAATGTTCTTCAGGTCAATAACCCTATCGTACCAAACAACCAATAGATGGGTGTTTTTATACCCATTGCCTACCCATGAAAAAATAGGCAAAGCTAGTGCCATAGGTGAATGAGGTCCATCATGCACCCCCTAAGCAAGATTAGGTTTGCATGATCATCATTATGATGAGGAATAGGTGGTACCCAAGTCCAATCACACACTTGTGGCTCCAAGCGATGTTCCTTCAATGTCATATCCTTTACTACCTCTAGTGCCAAGCCTACCACCTTGACCTATTGTCATGATCAAGAGAAAACTCGCTTAGAGCCTGACAATAACATCTACTTGGATCTCCATATATGAGCTCATTCAATAGTCTCTACCTCATCGAGAAGCTTTAATGGAGATCCTCAAGGTTATAGAGCTACAGCCCCAGAAGTCTAACTCCTTTAACAATTTCATGGGGCATGTTCGGTAATGTACAAAACTAGTGATCACTTTCTAGGAAGGTGGGCTCAAGCTGATTCCAAATGATATGGTGGATCTCCCCTTACACATCATTGCATGTGTAAACATAACACCCTACAAGAGAGTCTTCCTTGATACTGGCTCTTCCAGTAACATCATCACTACAATAGCTCTCAAGCATCTTGGGCTCTCAACATATCATTGTCGTGTCTACCTACACCCTTAGAGCATTTAATGATGTCATATGCTCCATAATTGGCATGATAGTCCTACCTATCCATATGGGACAAAAGACTATACCAACACTGTGCCACATCTTGGAGGGTGAGATGGCGTTCAATATATTGCTAGGAAGACCTTGGATTAGGGACATGAAGTGTGTACCCTCCATCACTCACCAGTGCCTCAAGTACACCTATGAAGGGCAATTCCATGTCATATTTGCAAACCTTGAGCCCTTTAAGTACTACAACTTGCTGCAGTAGATCCTTGAGTTGACCTTACCATAAACCCATCTAGATTTTCTACCAAATGCATCTAGCCAAGGTCCAACTCCTTCGGCATTGCCTTCAGTCAATCCATCATCATCTCATGCCATACCATCCTCATATTTTGCACCCCCAAACATGCCTTCATCATCGGTGAATCCTCCATCGAGGAACATGGGGAAAATGCCTATTGGTGAGACCCATCTGACCATATCCACCATCTCCACATGTAAGATTCCTAGCTTAGTGGACGAGGAGCTATCTTATGAGGTAAACATTGAATCATTTCAAGCCTTGATCCCATACCCTCCTCCATCGGTGTAAGTCATAGTGCATTTAGCCAAAACTGGTATAGGAGAATACCTGGTTAGGAACATCACAGCTACTCCTACCATTGAGTTGATGCAAGACATGGATCGACCTCATCTTCCCATATGTACTATCATACCTCTTGGTCTCCCCACAAATCAAATTAATTTTATCTATGGGGGCCTTGACTATGGTATAGAGCCCTATCAGTATCAGTAAGAGGATGAAGAGCCCTTTCTCAAGGACATCAAATACATCTCCAATATTACCTTCACCATGAGATATTTTCATCTCTGTAATTGGCACGCTTATATTTTGGGCTTGTTTGATCAAGGCACCTACATTCCTTACCAGCCATAGTACCAAATGCCTTATAACAAGTCTAGTTTGGGACACAACAAACCTATGCCCCTTGATGTCCTTGTGGATAACTTAGAGCACATGACCCTCAAATTTAGGTAAGAGCTTATGCGTGATCCCTATGCCAACCCCAATCAAGTATATTCACTGGGAGATTACTTCCCTGCACCCATGAGTGATCAAGAGATACCCTACGTGGTCAACCAATCTTACAAGAGAGGTGAAATTTCACATACCCTTCCCCACAATAGTGAGGAAGAAGATTAGGGGTATCCCTATGAATGGACATCTGACAATGAGTTGGATTATGGAGTATCACCTATTGACTCTTCTAGTTTGGATGGAGAATACCCGTGGATCATCCCTATGGACAATGAATATGAGTTCTATATATGAATTTTCCCATTGCACCATCATATCTAATAACAAATTCTACCTCTAGAGAAGCAAGATCACCTATAGCCACACCGATCACCTATTATCATCCTGCCTCTTTCGTAATCACCTCCATAGGTCTTACGACATCCATATGTCAATAGACACCATCATCCACCTAGGGGAAATCATCCATCCATTAACATGGTTGACATAGACCTTTTTGAGCCCCTACGAGATTCGAATAATCCATCGAAGCCACTGCACCTCGACTTAGGGGCAACTGACTTCAATAAAGTAGATTCTCCCCCATCACCTTCTAATTAATGGTCTTGTGATGAGATGCTACAACCATTTCATTTCTCTCCAAGGCCTCCTCATGATATATTTCATGCTAAGAAACCTGATGTTCCAATTGATGATCTAAACCCAGTAGATGACATTCACCTAATCCCTACTCTCCATCAGTTGGAGGAGAGGTTGCATATATCAACTGAGCCAATGGTTGACAAAGATATCAACTTGGAAATTGAAAATCTACAATATAACAAGTTAGGGGAAAGCTTTTCCCCCATAGAGAAAGCTGATTATATAGCCCTTATCACCAATAAGAAGGAATCTTTTGCATGGTCCTACAAAGACATGCTAGGACTGGATCCAAATCTAGTCATGCATAATCTGATGCTTGATCCAAATTTCAAGCCTATTAAGCTAAAGTTGAGAAAAATACATCTAAAAGTAGCCTTTATGGTGAAATATGAGCTACAAAAGTTATTGGATGCCAAGTTCATAATATCTGAAGAATATCCACCATGGCCCGACGGGAGGATTTGTATTTGCACTAACTTTCAAGACCTAAAAAAATAAAGTCCTAAGGATGAGTTCCCATTACTAAACATCGATGCCCTAGTAGACACAATAATGGGTCAAAAAATGCTATCCCTCATGGATGATTTCTCTAGATACAACCAAATTTGTATCAATCTAGAAGATCATCTCAATATGGTGTTCACAATACCTTTGAGAACATTTTTCTATAATGTCATGCCTTTTGGCCTTAAAATTGTTGACACTACCTACCAGAGTGTCATGACATACATCTTCCATGACTATATGCATAAAATTTTGGAATATTACATGGATGAATTATTTGCAAAATCATTATTATGCCATGAGCATCTCAATGTCCTGAGCAAAGTACTCAATTGCCTTATTGAAAACAACATGATACTGAACTCCAAGAAGTACATATTTAGTGTCACATCTAGAAAACTATTGGGATTCATCATCTCTGAAAGAGGCATCAAGGTAGATCCCAAAAAATTCAAGGTAATCCTTGAGATGCCTCCCCCAACTACCATCAAGCAACTGCGAAGTCTACGAGGTAAGGTCACGTCCATAAAGTGATTCATAGCACAATTATTGAACAAATGTCGATCCATAAACAAACCGTTGCACAAGCGGATCACATTCTATTAGGATAACGAGTGTCAAGATGCCTTTGATACAATCAAATAATACATGTCTTCATCACTAGTATTGGCTCCACCCCAACCAGGAGTGTCATTCCGCTTATACATATCAGCCAATGAGATTGCATTGGAAATCATGTTGGTCCAAAATAATGAATTGCATAAGCAACAGACTACTTACTACCTTATCTGCACCTTGGTCAGTTACAAAATCAAGTATGCATACATTAAGAAGTTATGTCTAGCGGTGGTGTTCACCACCAAGAAGCTACACCATTACATGCTTAGTTATACCATGTATGTTGTATCAAAAGAGAATCCATTGTGATACATGATGAGTCGTACTTATCACAATAGTCACACGATGAAATGGATCATGTTGTTGATGGAGTTTGACCTAAAATTCATCAGAAAAAAATCTATTAAAGGATAGGTCATCACCAATCAACTTACAGAGGCTCCTCTCTAGGATGATCAGCCTCTTAGCATGGAGCTTCACAATGATGGAATCTTCCACATATCAAAATTACTTGATTTTTATGAGCCTGAGTCACAGGCTGATATGAATCTATTCTTCAATGGCTCCAAGTGTGAGCAAGGGGGTGGCATGGGAATTGCATTTTTCACACCTCGAAGGGCTCCCATACCCCTATTTTTCAAACTTGATTTCCCTTGCACCAACAACAATGTAGAGTATGAAGCCTTGCTCATAGGTCTTCAAACGGCTATCACCATGAAAATAACCAAGCTCAACATTTTCATTGACTCCTTGCTCATTGTAAACTAGGTCAAAGGAATTTACCAATGTAAGTGTCCAATTATGCAAACCTATAAATCCCTTGTGGATAAACTTCTAACAAATTTTGAATGGTATGATATCGAGGCACTCCCTCACTCATAAAATAATTTTGTGGATACCATGGCCTCCTTGGGGTCTTTAATCCCGTAGAACCCTACTGATGAGATGACAAGAATTCAAGTTAAAATGCTATTGTAATCTACGGTTGAGTGTGAGAATACTCAATCCACACTAGAATTCCATATCAAACCTCATCAAGAGAGGTTCTCTCAAATTCATGATCGCTTGAATCATGTCACTTAGGGGACTCTATTCCCTCAAAATCCTTTCAATAGCAGTACAACGCTATTCTTACAAGTTATCTTCCAATTAGCATTCAATTAGGATGAACTTCAAAAGGGATAGGTAGTTCATGCAATCGATGGTTCCTCACATCAAGACTGGTCTACTCAAATTAAAGATTACCTAAATCTTGGTAATATCCCTCTTGGGTTGTCGCATGCTGCCAAATAGATATTCAAATAAAAAGTAACAAAGTATGTCTTTATAGGAGATATTTTGTATTGTCGAAGCTATGAATTTATCCTCCTTCATTGCTTAGAGCATCAAGAGTCAATTTGGGTAATCGCCCAAGCACACAATGGTACATGTGATGGCAATTTCAGTGGCATGGCTATCACTAAGTGTATTCTTTGCATAGGCTATTTTTGGGTAACCTTAGATCGAGATTGTTGCACTTATGTCAAAAAGTGTGTAAAGTGTCAACACCATGCTAACCTGACACACGTACCTTCTCAAGCCTTACAACCGATTCAATTAGTGTGGCCATTATTGCAATGGGGGTTTGATTTAATCAAAAAAATCTCACTTGCATCCTTGGGCCGTCACATGTTTATCATTACGACCATCGAGTATTTTACAAAGTGGGTGGAAGAAATTCCCCTTACCACTACGATAGGACCCCACATCACAAAGTTCATATTGCATAATATCATTTGTCATTTTGGTATTCCATCCAAGATAATTTTCAATAATGGGATGCCTTTATATAACAAATATGTATGTGCTTTAACAAAAAAGTATAATATTCAACACAACATTTTATGCCCTATTATCCCCAAGAAAACAAGTAAACTGAGGTGTCCAACAAAATGGTGATTGCCATCCTAAAGAAAATAGTCAAAGAGAATAAAAAATATTGGCACATGCAATTACCTCTTGCTCTAAGGGCCTATCACACTAGTATTCAAATGCCCATTGGGGCAACTTAATTTCCACTAGTTTATGGCACTAATGCAGTCATGCCTCTAGATCTAGAAATCCCATCGCTACACATATCCATGCAAGAGTTCATCGATGATGACACCGCACGACAGGCTCACCTAGATTAGCTTACATTACTTGATGAATGACGGGTCAATGCTCTTGAGCACCTGCATGTTTACCAAAAGCAACTTAAGAGAGCCTATAATATGAAATTCCATACTAGAGACTTTTAGGTTGGTGACCTCATCTTAAAAGAGAACCAACAAAAGTATAATTTTCCACCCCATCTGTGGGACAATTTTATGGCAAACTAGTTAGGTCCTTTCATCATCACTAGTTAGATAGGATATAGGACTTACTACCTAGCCACCCTTGAAGGATTCAAGGATCCTAAACCCTTGGACATCCTTCATTTGTGACCTTTCTATGCTTAAGAGCGTCGTGGCAACCCAAAACACTCCTAGGTGGTCTATGATCGTCTAGGTCACTCCAAAATGCTCCAAGGGTATCTACAAACTGCTTGGTCAATCCTAAATTCTCCTAGGTGGTCTACAACCATCTATGTCACCCCAAAATGCTCCAAGGGTATCTAAAAACCACCTAGTCAATCCTAAACACTCCTAGGTGGTCCATGACCGTCTAGGTCACCCTAAAATGCTCCAAGGGTATCTACAAACCGCTTAGTCAACCCAAAATTCTCCTAGGCAATCTACGATCGTCTAGGTCACCCCAAAATTCTCTAAGGATATCTACAAATAACTTGGTCAATCCAAAATTCTCCTAGGTGGTCTAGGACCATCTAGGACACCCCAAAATGCTCCAAGGGTATCTAAAAACCACTTGGTCAACCCTAAATTCTCCTAGGTAGTTTATGACCATCTAGGTCACCCTAAAATGCTCCAAGGGTATCTACAAACTTCTTGGTCAACCCAAAATGCTCCTAGGTGGTCTACGACCATCTAGGTCACCCCAAAATGCTCCAAGGATACCTACAAATTTCTTGGTCAATCCTAAATGCCCCTAGGAGATCTACGACCATCTAAGTCACCCCAAAATGCTCTAAGGGTATCTACAAATTGCTTGGTCAACCCAAAACACTACTATGTGGTCTACAACCATCTAAGTCATCCCAAAATACTCCAAGGGTATCTACAAATTGCTTGGTCAACCCAAGACACTCCTAGGTGGTCTATGACCATCTAGATCACCCTAAAATGCTCCAAGGGTATCTACACACCTCTTAGTCAACCCCAAATGCTCCTAGGTGGCCTATGACCATCTAAGTCACCCAAAAATACCCCAAAGACATCTATAAGACCATTGGTCATCCAAAAAATCCCAATAGTATTTACTAAACCCATTGGTTACATGTATATACATATATATATATAAAAAAATCCAAAAACATCATCAAAACATCAAATTGCATACCATTGCATTATATCATCACTTGCATTTAGGCATACTCATCATTGTACTTTACATTTTTAGAGTTTCTCATATATGTCTAGCACTAAGGCTGTACACTAGTCCTCATTCAAAATTAGTGTTGTCAAAGTCATCATCCACATCATTTCATTATACACTTATCATCTCCACCTACCTTTCCCACTTTTCATATTTATGTCCATTTCACCTAGTCATTTGTTCTAGAATATCATTAGGGTTTTTGGTCACTCAACCATTTCTAGTGTTTTATTCAAATTTTGTAGAAAGCTATCCTAATTTTTAGGAGGTAGAGTCTTTATTGGATTTTACCTTGTATATTTCAACATCCCAACAAATTTTCACACTAATAAATCCAATTTTTGCACAAGGAAATATGAAACCTACAAAGTGGTCTAGGTTACCTTAAGTAAAAAAAGTTTACCTTGCTCATCCTCCTATGCGAATGGTTCAAAAATGCTGAGAATTGACAAAAGGACAAGCTCCTACCTACCCAATTCCCTATAATAAATAGTTATTTTCACCGCTATCAATAAGGAAAATCCCAAAAATCAAAAATCAAAAGCAAAATAAATAGTGATTTTCATCACTAAACAAATCCCTTGCTCAAAGAAAACAAAATACAAAATAAACAGTGATTTTCATCACTAAGTATGAGAAAGTATCCCAAATCAAATAAAAGAAAAGAAGGGAGTATTGAACTTGAATCCTTGGAATTCTCAGCATTTGATAAACCATAAGGTGATCCTCATTATAGGTTAGGTGGCATCAATTCTGCCTTGCAATGGTGGTATCCTTATGCATGATGATATGTATTTCATATTAGCATTTTACATGTGTACACAACAATGTTTGCATGCAAATGAGCTAGCTTTTGGTAGCCTATACTACCTAGTGGTCTAATCCAACTACATACAAAACATAGGATCGTGATACTCATAGGGTGATATTTAGTACAGATGGACTGCATCAATCTTGTTTGGCACTGGAGTAATCTTATGTGTATTACAAATGAACTCACTTGCACACACAAGGATATTGAGTATCTTTGTCATCCTAGTAGACTCGTACCTTGTCAATGAGTCTTGCATTGTTAGTATACAATATTTTATCAATCAACTAGAGTGTTTGAGTCTCATGAAAACCTCATAGATATTCTATAACATTCATTTCATTCATTCCATTTTATCACATTTTCATTAGTCTATATTTCCATAAATCCATCACATAACAACATTACAAATGAATCGATGAATCCTATATAGTCTATGGTGCTAACATAGTATGTCATATAGTATTCACATTTCATCATCTAGATCCATAAATCATCCATCTCATTATGCATCTATGCATATACATACCATCAAATCAAATCATATTACAACATATCCATACATTATAAGCATCCATCACAATATCACCAAGCAAATAAATACATTGCATCCATCTCATAAAGCAATAAACAAACACATGATGATAAACATAGAAAAGCTCATATATATATATATATATATATATATATATATATATATATATATATATATATATATATATATATATATATATATATATATATATATATATATATATGTATATGTATATGTATATGTATGGGGTAAAAAGATACATCATAATCCTTGAACTACCCGTAGGCTACAATAAAGTGGGTCCTCATACCTCACACTACAAAAAATCCAAAATATAAAAAAAGAGTCATCGAAGTCTTGCCAACCATGGTCAAACAAGACTGGTACTATGACTCTCACCTCCACCCTCAATCAAATCCCACCAAGAACTCCTAGACCTGCTACCCCCTACCCTGTCTACCCTCTATGTAGAGCTAGGTGCCTCCATCCTCATCGAAGACTACCTTGTACCACTCCTTCGACTCTGGTGTGACCCACTAGCATATGGACGGGCTAGTAATTTCTCCCTAAAGCACACTATCTCATACTCTAAATCCTTAGTGTAGGTCTGCTCCTCTTGACAATGAATCTGGAAGACTCCCACTAGATACTGGATTGTACCACCTCCTAACATAGCCTAGCCACCTCCCCACTTCCAGAGACCTCCTGAATAAGACTTTGTGATCTAACCTATGCCTGTAGAGCCACTATCTCTATCTCCTACCTGTCAAGCTCAACTTGTGCACTTTGTACTTATGCCTATAGGAGATCCCTCTCCTACCTAACCCTGACCAACTCATATCATAGATCATTACCTATTCCACCTCGTGTG
Source organism: Wollemia nobilis (assembly GCA_028583015.1). Taxonomy (NCBI): domain Eukaryota; kingdom Viridiplantae; phylum Streptophyta; class Pinopsida; order Araucariales; family Araucariaceae; genus Wollemia; species Wollemia nobilis. Next base: position 19,689,784 of record JAQPPZ010017033.1, on the reverse strand, counting down.
ACCTTATGTGCCTACACATATTTATCCTTAGATTCATCCTCCCCAAAGTCATCCTAATCTCCTAAGTCCAGCAGGTCCACCCACTCATCCACCATGCAGTAATGCACATGTCACTTGCTTGCCTCTGCATGACCCTCATCAGGAGCATCCTACTAAGCCTTTGTCATTATCCCTGCTACATCACCCCCTAGTGGCCCCTCTCCCCACCATCGGTGCATAACCCACTATGATTCATACTCCTCTATGGTCTTGGGATTATCTAAATCTAGAATATCCACTACAGGATCTGCCTCTACCCCTACTACCTCCACTATTGATCATCTCAGTGTCCTCGCATCCCTGTGGTACCGATAGACCATCGGCTCACCAAGAAATCCCTGATGTAGATCAAACTATCTTAGGAATCGAGCATAAGAAAAGTACTCCTACTCATTACCATGCCGCCCAACTAGCCATATCTCTTGTCTCGCGCTATGAAGTTGTACCTCAGCATCGACCCATGTTGGGCAATCCCTGTATAGTCTCCAAAGCAAATATACTATCTTGAATCATGAAAAAGACTATGCATAATGGTCCATATTGATTGTCTAGTAATGACTTTACCCTACCTCTTGGACCCAATGCCATAGGATCCCGTAACCTATCTTCCTATCCATTAGCTATTCTCATGACATCCAAGGCAATCCATGCAGCTGATCCACACCTACAATAGAAAACTGCATCCCAAGCCCTTCCGTCCATGGGAGCATATCTCATACATCTTATCATACAACTATACCAGTAATGTCATCCCCCATGCCATCACTAGTGGTTGTTCCACAATACACTCTGCTATAGTAAACACTAACTCCATAAGGTTCCAGGGAAACTTGGATCTTGATGAGTTTAGTAGTAGCATATTAGAGATTAGTTTCATTATTAAAATATACTTAATCCTTAACACACCGACCTCATACCAAAACCCAAACAGTATCCCTCTACTTTGTGAGTCATGTACTACCTCCTCCCACTCCCTGCCAAAGTACCTCTTCATGATTGCATCTCCCCAGTCATGGCGAGTAGATACGATCGAATACCCCTCTATAAAAATACACAATATTTGATAGACATCCTCCAATGTCACTGTCATCTACCTTTTTAATAGGCGAAAGGTATTGGTACATGGATCCCACAAGTCAATAATATCAGTCAAGCAAGCACGATCCCCCACCATGGGCTCTAACCGCATCACATGCTTGATGCCAATGGTATCAATCCATTCCTAGTATACCCCTATCAATAAGTCTCTCATGGTCTCAAAGAGATTCAAAAATTGATACTAAATCTTAACCACCTAGTAGAGGTAAGTCAATTAGTAACAAGCACCAAACAGGCTTCAAAATGACCCAAAAATACCCAAAAAAAGACCAAAAAAATGCCTCTTTTTTAGGCTATTTTATGACCGTCCCACCAAAGGATGACCTCTAAATCTTTTATTGTCCCACCCAAGGAAGAGCACTAAGTAGACCAAGCTAATGGGCCTTTCAAGCCACCAAAAATAGTCAAAAAATAGCAAAATTAAGCAAGAAAGAGCAGTAAAATTGCACCAAAACTAAAAAACAAGCATAAATTATTGTAGGACATCACTAATTAGGTTCCATTACTAAGGACTTAGTGTGCTCTTCCAAAAATAAAAAGCAAACTATAATTACACTTCTAACACTAGCATAGTGTAGTAAGAAATTCAATTCTTACCCATCTCGCACTTTGCCTTCGCTACTGGATGAGTCTACATGTTGTCTCATGGTGACTATAGGATGATTTCGATAGCACTCCACTACATAAAATCACTCTCCTCCTCCTCACCTCTTAAGCTACAAATTTGGAAATATAAAAATGAGCCCAAATACCCCATTTTTGGCTTAAATAACCCTCCCAGGGCCATGACCATCCCTGGGTGGGATGAGCAGATAAATGGTTGATCGTCCCACCCTGGGGTAGTCATAAAGTGTGCCACCATCCCACCCTAGGACAACCACAAACCCACCAAAAATAGCACAAATTTGGTCAAATGTTACTAGGGATCAATATGAACCTAAATTGCTCATGGAGAAATGAAAAAGTATTTACTTCAAACCCTAAGAAGGCCATTGTGGCTAGACTACCCCATGGGAATGAGGGTTTTAGCTCCTTTATTCCATACAACATCAACAAAAATCATCAAAAACCTCTCAAAAATACTCCATTTTCTATGGATACAGTTGAAGGAACCCCAATCAAGTCATATTGGTCAAGCGACTCATCCCTTGAGGGGGTAGTCATACTTAACAAATTCATAATCAAAATCAACAATCAAACACTCAATCATGAAAATTATGTTCATTTAATAAATCATTGACAAATACAATCACACACCTACTTGGGGCATGCAATAAGAAAACATTTCAATTAAGCACATAATAAGGTAGATGAACCTGCTTGTTGGTAAACCTTAAAAATTACCAAATATTTGGTATTCTATAACACCTAGGGTTATAAGTCCTTTGAGCATACCTGGAAGATGAAGAGAAACCAAGACCAATTTCTTTACTGAGTCCGAAGCAAGGATTCAAGAATGCATGCTCTTTCTATAATTGGGGCATCTAAAGTTGGTTAGGTTATTGAATAACCTTAATTATTTAGCATTTTAGTTATCTATTTTGCTTAGTGCTGTGTTACACATAATGCATCTCAAAAAGGAGCATTTGTAGACACTAAAATCATGTCAATACAATTAGATGACCAAAAGAATTGACTAACATCATATGGCCACCTTGGGCAACCCTCAAAGGTTACATAGTGGTCCTAACCACTCTTGGAAGGCTCTACCCAAATTTTTGGAGGTTTTGGGCCACATAGGCATGATGGATGAATCCCTAAGTCATAGGGATTATGGTTGACATCTAATAGATTATTGTTAGAATAGAGTATTGTTAGAATTATTATCACCATCAAGTTTTTATTGGTTTGGCATAGTTTATTGTAAAGTGATTGGTTAGCATTGATTTTGGCTTTCAAATCCTATTTAATATTGTAATATTTCTTCAATAAATAGAACATTGAGTTTCTCATTTGGTATCAGAGCCGAGAGGTTCTCAACCAATGAGAGGGAATTTCACTGGTAATTTTTCCACCATTTGGATTCACTGTCCATTGGTATTCTAGGCATGTACTCCTACACTCAACATGGTGGATGATATAGCCTATGTGGTTTTAACTACCATATCCATAGATCCAACGTGGATCTGAATATTATGGTGGACGTGGACCCGTACATCAATATCAAGACTTGATGTGACCTGTGTAGCATCTGGACTATGAACATTGGTGATTGTAGAGGATCAACCATACTTGTATCCTATACCTAGCAATATCTTGCTAGTGATCTAGATAGAAAATATAGCCTACAATCATGGATGGACTAGACATACTATTCTTGACTGACTCGATCCATGATGACATGGTAGATCTGGGAGATACCACCAGATTGAAGTAATGGCTAGACTTCCTAGATAAGGATGAGTACCAATCTGGCGCACAACCCAATCTAACTATAAGAGAGACCATCATAGAAACCTAGAGATGAATGTGGTGAAAAAAATGGATCAAGCTAGATTTGGACTCCTACAAATGTTGATCTCGAGGACTGAGGAATGGGATATATGATCGAGATGTGGACGGCTAGAAAACTACCTATGCAAATGTGACAACCATCATCATATGGACTATGCAGAGTTGACATGGCAAGGCTGACAAGTGAGCTAGATGGATTTTGACTATGGTGATATTGAAGATAGCTGACGATTCTTTACCTGACTCGCATATGGACAAAAATTCCGACGTGACTAAGCATTGGTGAACGGAGAGGATCAAACAAAATTTGACATGTAAAAGTTGAAAGAGACACAGACCTCGTGTGTGAAAGACTTGCTCAGAGAGAGACTACCCGAAGGTAGTCAATGTTTATTATGTGCACTATTTTTTCAAATTGTTTTACTATTTATAGCATCCCAAATATCAGATAAATGGATAAATATCTAAAACTTCATGCTCTATGGTGACAGCCTACATCTGATGTAGGATCGTGAATCGCATTATGCAATCAGGATTACATGCTGAAATATCGTTTGTCGATCAAAAGAGACTATATTTTATTGCTGGTTCAGGATTTTGTTTCATCCTATCTATTTTGATGACACCATTGCAGAATTAAGATGAAACTTCTCATGAAGCTTTCTAGTGGAGCTAGATTTTTCTATGGTGGCATACGATGAAATCAGATGATTATTCCTCCATTGCATCGACGTTGTAACAAATATCTTGCAAACTAAACTATTTTGCAAACGCCATCACAATGTAGATGAATTAGGATCTTCTAGGATTTGTATTTGTGCCATTTTTAAAGGATCGTAGTAACCACTTCAAATTGTAGACATTTGCTACTGGAATAAGAGTCGCCCTTCATTCTCTGATGGATTGCATATGATGCCAATTACTCACTCTTAGACAGTGATTCTCACATGAATTCTGCCAAGGCATGTTGTTTTTGGATTGATAATCCATGCACCTGTTGGATAGATGATATGGCACAGGTGAGAAGGCATTGTGTAGAAGCATACGATAGCATTGACATAATGAGAGGAAGCTGGAAGATAGTTGTTACAAGCCAATATAACAATATGCCAAGTGAGGAGAATTTTTATGGCTATCCCCATAGTTGCAGCATGCAACATCATCAAGTCGAAAGATGGCCTGAGGAGGACACACTAGCAAACATGGATATGGGTGTGATGTGGAGGGAATGCCTGCATTGGATCAGACACAAATCACATAATCGTATGCTGGATATCTGACTAGAACATTGCATATACAATGGAGAATGGAGCATATAAGTGGCTGAAGTGGATCGTTGGTTGAAGCTCCAAATGTATTCTAACTATGTGGAGGTATTTTAGCCAAGAGTCAATCATTGGATTGTTCATTTCAAGAGCATGGAGAGATGCACAATTTTGAGAATCATGCAATGTCTAAAGAGGTGTGGGGATGTGGAGAAAAGAATCTCACATTGTGGTGTGCCCAAAATTCTTGTAGATAGAGGGTATTGATTTACAAATGCACAAAACCCATGAAGGAATATGGAGTCTGCTATAAAAATAGCCCATCGCGAGAATATCTATGTTGTGGACATCATGAGAGATAGGAGTGTGAACAAAGATACAAGAACTTTGAAAGAAGACTATGGCTACATTTTAGAGCAGTGTGAGGCCACCAGGCAGAAGAGTTCATGAAGAGAAGCTGGAGAGCTACGTGTTGAGCATAGTCTGGTGCCTTTGTGTGTTGAGCATACTTTGTATGCTGGAAATAAACGTGTGTGATTTGTGGAGTTTAAGACTAAAGGTGAATTAGAAAGGCAAATATTGGTGTGTCTGATCATAGTGAAAGAGAGAGCCATACGTGTATTAAGACATGGACTTGGAGATCCGCATTGGACTTGGAAATTGAGAAACCTATATCGTGTGAGGTAGAGTCTCTACAGTAGAATGTTTTGAAGGAGGTGCTTCTCAATGAAGGCAAAAATAACATACCCAAACGTAATACATTGAAGAGAAGATCCAAAAGCAATGAGGTGGAAAGTTGCGTGTGGGACTTCAACTATATTCAATGCATTTGCAATCTGAGATCTGCGTACATAAGCTGAAATATATCAGTGTATATTTGAATACAATACCGATTTTTTAAGAGAGAACACATATGATTAGAATTCTCATGCTCCTCTAGTATATTTGATGAGTGGTATACTGAAGAATGGCCACCATGTGTGAATATTTAAAGGTGCCATAATTTGATGGTGAAGACTATGAATTCTAGAAAGTTACGATGAAGACTCTTTTGATTGCTAAAGGGTTTTGGAACATAGTCCAATAAGGTTACAAAGAACCTAAGAGCTAGAGTAGTCTTGTGGGAGAATAAAGAAGCAAGAAGAAAGAGTAGCAATATCAAAATTGTTTGACTCTCATGGATTTGAGGAGAGGTATTAAAGAGAATGTTTCACTCTCATTGCAAAATGTAAAACAACCCAAATGGCTTGGCAAGCATTGCAAGATGCTTATGGAGGAGATATATTTAGCAATATCCAAAGAAAGAAGGAGCCTTGCTTATTTTAAGGAGTTTATGTAGAGTCTTGTGATGTCTCATATGAAGATATGTCTTTTGAAGAAGACATACATTATTATGATGGTGAATTCTTCCTTGAAGAGGAAGACATGTTTGAAGAAGAGCCTTGTGTGGAAGAGAGTGATGATGAACTTCTTCTTGAAGAGAAGAAAGAAGAAGATAAGGAATCCCTTCATGGAGAAGAGGATGAGAAGGAGAAGGAGCCTTGTACAACTCTCATTGGAGAGAGTTATGAAAAATATTATTGTGAGACACCCATAGTTGAAGACATGTCTTGTAAAGGCATGGAAAATTGTAATAGTCAATTATTTATTTTAGGAGGAGAAAAATATGAAAATAAAAATTGTACTAATGAATTTTTTGTAGGAATGGTATGCTTGGAAAACATTCACATTGATAAAAAAGAGGATGGATGTCTCAATAGAGATATAATTGCTCCAATACCTATTTCAAAAGTGGAAGAAGAATCTGAATATGAAGGAAGAGAAACACTCACATTGAAGTGTTCCTTGCTTGAATACCACCTAGATGATGAGATGGTGTATGATGGAGAATGTCTCACAAATGAAAAGTGTATTATGGAGAATGCACCTACAATTCTCATGGAGGAGAATAAATAAGATGATGATGGAGAAGCAATGTTCATGGAAGATCATTGGCTTGAAGACCATTCACTTGGAATGGATGTGTGCTCTCTTGAAATAGCAAATGAAGTGATGTGGGATGTTGATTCACAAGAAAATTTTTATGAAGAGGAGATAAAGACTATAAGCTTCATGCTCAGTTGTTAATATCACTCATTAAGAGTGAAAAATGGAGTTGCTTCTTGTTCATTAGTAAAAGAAGTATGGAAAGAAGACAATATGTTGTGTGAAGAAAATAGCACAAATGATTATCTCATTTGGGAGGTGGAAAGTGAGAGAGCAAATGAGATAGAAACAAAAAATGAAAATGAGATTGCTGATTTTCTTGTTGTAATGGTAAAGGAAACATCACTCATGAATGAATATCACTCACTTGGAGTGTCTACATTGAAGGAAAAGAGTTGTCTTGAAAAGGCAACAATGTATGATTGTTTGAATGAATGGTGTTTCAACACACCAACATGGATTGAACAAAGGAAGAGAACTCTTGGTGAAGAGTTCATGGTTGTTCTTGAAGCAACATACAATGAAGGAGATATGCCACAAAATAGCTTTATGGGGAGCATCAAATCTAATCACACTGGAGGTAATATTTTTGTGATTAATGATTTCTTTTGTGAAGAGGTATTTGAAGACAGGAGGAGAATGTCTTAAAAAGGAATTATTGATAGATGATTGTCTTGTAAAGACATCACTGGATGAAGTTATTTCATTTGCAATGAACATGGGCAGAATGATGATGAAAACCATGGATATGTGTTGGCTGTATTTTGTGTTTAAAATTCCTTGGAAGGAATCATGTAAAGCCATAGTAAAGAGTGGACATATGTGTGAGGAGCAACAACTTTTTGTTGCATTTGTAACTAGCTATTGCATAGCTATATTTTATTTGAAAATTTGTGTAGAGGTATGTGAAATTATAATATGGAAAAACCATCTACATAATATGATGCATGGTACATACTCAGGAGGAGTATTAGGAGCTGAAATATGGTTTGAAGACCATAGAAATAATGATGACATAAATGTGCTAGATTGGTTAGTGAGAACCAATACTTGTGGTATTATGGGAATGTCATAATTTGAAGGAGCTTTTGATGAAGTGGGAGTAGCTAATAAAATGAGGTACTCGATTACTTGTAGGAAGGAACAACAATAAATATGAAGGATATCCCACACAAACCGTGGAAGGAGTGCCCATGACATAATTTTGCATTTTGTGATTTTTTGGTGATAGATTGGAGGAAACGTAAGAGATTGGATTGCTTCCAAATTATTGATGCTTAAGAACTCACTACATGAGTCCCTTTAACATAAATGGAGAGAATTTTGGAAGAATCTCTAAGTCATAGGTATTATGGTTGATATCTAATAGAGTATTGTTAGAGTTATTATCGCCATCGAGTTTTTATTGGCTTGGCATAGTCTATTGTAAGTTGATTGGTTAGCGTTGATTTTGGATTTCAAAGCCTATTTAATATTGTAATATTTCTTCAATAAATATAAATTTGAGTTTCTCACATCCCACCCTGGGACAATCATATTTTATGATCGTCCCACCCAAGGACGGTGGCAAGTTGCCATCCCTAGGTGGGACGACCACAAGATTTGACTCCCAAAAAGTTAAATTTTGGATAAATGACACCTAAAAACTGTCATTTATCCCATCTATTCAAGCATGCATATCTGAGGGCACATAATCCTTATGATATGCTACAAAATGGAGACCAAAAAGGGAGATTCTCTTTCCCTTCCAATGCATGCCAACTTTTGGACAAATGTCACCTCTTGCCCTGCATGTCCTTACATGCCCATTTGGCCATAGGCTTCATTTGGCTATAAAGTGGATCCATTTTCCACCCAAAACATAGAGAGTATTTTTGATACATAGCAACGAAGTGTTGCCAAGATTTCCCTTCAACCTTTTTTACCCTTTTACCTCGAAATATCTACCTAGCGAAGGAGGTTCTCGAGTGATTTAAGAGGCATAATTTATTTGCAAAATAGAACCAATTGATTTTAAGTTCACCACAAAATTTGATGACAACACTATTGAGAGGGTTTTTGACCAATTCAAAAAGGAATTGGTCATAAATAAGGGGCAGAACTGGTGACCGTCCCACCCTAGGATGGTCCTCATTCTATGACAATCACCACCGTCCCTGCAAGGTATGGTGTTATATTTATGTATTATTTTTCTACTATTTTCTAATAGGAATATCCTAGGGTATTCTAAGAATCTACTGTCCAAATTGCATGTAATTTGGAGTTATATTGAGTGAGTTATTGTATTTTTAGTGTTTTGTAGGCTTAAGGAGTTCATCTGAAGGGGCACATGAATCTTTGACCAATTTTGCTAATATACTCACATGGGTTCTCTTATAATATGATTTTATACAAATTATAAAATTTTGGTTTGATTTGGATATTTTTAGGGCAAGAATTGCTCATTTTGGGTTTTGTAGGCTTTGTAGGTACACCGCGAATGCGACATGGATTTCGATGTAATTTTTGTTTTGTTTTCAATTTTATATTTCCAAAATCATATTTTATGCATGCCTCTATAATTTGGAATAATTTGTAGTTTTTTGGATGGTCGCATTGCATATTTACACTTTCTAGACTTTCATTGCATGTATGGCTTTTGCATATTTCACAACCTGCACTTGCTATTGATATAATCTGGTTTTCTTGTGTGTAGGTGAAGGTTTTACAGTGCATGAGAAAGGAGCATAGGATCATAACATCAAATAATAAAGTTGTAGCATCATAGGTTCAACCAACTCAATTGTGGGTATGAGGAAGAACATTAGAAGTGCATACGAGCTATTGAAAGGATTTGATCCTTGGGCACCCATTTGTAAATAGGTGTATCAATCTAGAGCCCTCAAGGGGACATCTATGTAACCATGTTATGATTTATCAAATTAAATAAAGAGAAACACCTTTTATTGCACTTATTTGGCTTCCATGGTTGCTTGAATATGTCCTTTTGTAATGCTTAATTAATACTAGATATAGATGCATCTTGTTTAGCATTGTTAGGTGCACCATTTTTCCCATACTTCAGAGAGAATATTTTAGAGACTACAATAGTTTGGAGAATTTTTTCCATGGAAGATAAATGGTAGTTACCTTTTAGTGAAGCTTTGTTAAGATATTTGAAGTTAACACACAACCTTATTTCTCCATTCTTTTTTCTTAATGGCACTAGATTAGAGACCCATGTGGTATGCTTGGGTGGATATTTGATATTTGATTCATTCAACTTGCAAAGCTCCTTCCACATGAGAGTCTCTATTTTTAGGTTAATCAGCCTTTGTTTCTACCTTACAATATTAGCCTCAATATCTAGCTCAATTGTGTGTTGAATAATCTCCTTATTATAGCCCTTAAGGTCCTCATAAGTCCAATCCATTACTTCCATGTATTTTTAGCACAAATGGATAAGAGACTCTTTGCTTGGGTAACCACTTTGCCTATATTCAGTGTTTACCTGGGGTAACTTCTATATCTTGATAATATTCATTATAATTAGTGATTTTTATTTTTTCCTCAAAATCTTTCATCTAGGCTAAACAAAGATTCTAATGTGATTAATCCCTTTGGAAGCTTATTAGACTTCAATTGGATGATATGATATCCATATGTTTTTCAAATTTTGGGATTGGTTCTTTAGCAAATTCATCTACATGTTGAAGGAAATGAAAATATGCTCATCACACTCAAACACTTGCCAATGAATTTTATTGTTATGAACAATTGGCTTGGCTATCATCTATATAAACTATTGGTTTTAGACCAAATCATTTGTCAGATCATGATGCTTGGTATGTGAAATTATAATATGGAAAAACCATCTACATAATATGATGCATGGTACATACTCATGAGGAGTATTAGGAGATGAAACATGGTTTGAAGACCATAAAAAGAATGATGACAGAGATGTGCTAGATTAGTTAGTGAGAACCAATACTTGTGGCATTATGGGAATGTCATAATTTGAAGGAGATTTTGATGAAGGGGGGATAGCTCATAAAAGGAGGTACTCAGTTACTTGCAGGAAGGAGCAACAAAAAATATGAAGGAGATCCCACACAAACCATGGAAGGAGTGCCCAAGACATCATTTTGCATTTTGTGATTTTTTGGTGATAGATTGGAGGAAACGTAAGATATTGGATTGCTTCCAAATTAGTGATGCTTAAGAAATCACTACATGAGTCCCTTTAACATAAATGGAGAAAATTTTGGAAGAATCCCTAAGTCATAGGTATTATGGTTGATATCTAATAGAGTATTGTTAGAATAGAGTATTGTTAGAGTTATTATCGCCATCGATTTTGTATTGGCTTGGCATAGTCTATTGTAAGTTGATTGGTTAGTGTTGATTTTGGATTTCAAAGCCTATTTAATATTGTAATATTTCTTCAATAAATAAAAAATTTATTTTCTCACATCCCACACAAGGACGGTCATATTTCATGACCGTCCCACCCAAGGATGGTGGCAAGTGGTCATCCCTAGGTGGGACGGCCACAAGCTTTGACTCCCAAAAAGTCAAATTTTGGAAAAATGACACCTAAAAACTGCCATTTATCCCATCTATTCAAGCATGCATATCTGAGGGCACAAAATCCTTCTGACATGCTATAGAATGGAGACCAAAAAGGGAGATTCTCTTCCCCTTCCAATGCATGCCAACTTTTGGACAAATGTCACCTCTTGCCCTGCATGCCCTTGCATGCCCATTTGGCCATAGGCTTCATTTAGCTATAAAGTGGATCCATTTTCCACCCAAAACATAGAGAGGATTTGTAAGACATAGCAACGAAGTGCTGCCAAGATTTCCCTTCAACTTTTTTTGCCCTTTTACCTCGAAATATCTACCTAGCGAAGGAGGTTCTCGAGTGATTTAAGAGGCACAATTTATTTGCAAAACAGAACCAATTGATTGAATTTCACCACCAAATTTGATGACAACACTATTGAGAGGGTTTTTGACCAATTCATGAAGGAATTGGTCATAAATAAGGGGCAGAACTGGTGGTCGTCCCACCCTAGGATGGTCCCCATTCTGTGACAATAACCACCATCCCTGCAAAGGATGGTGTTATATTTATGTATTATTTTTCTACTATTTTTTAATAGGAATATCCTAGGGTAGTCTAAGAACCTACTTTCCAAATTGCATGTAATTTGGAGTTATATTGAGTGAGTTATTGTATTTTTAGTGTTTTGTAGACTTAGGGGCTCATCTGAAGGGGCACATGAATCTGTGACCAATTGTGCTAATATATTCACATGGGGTCTCTTAGAATATGATTTTATACAATATATAAAATTTTGGTTTGATTTGGATATTTTTAGGGCCAAAATTGCTCATTTTGGGTTTTGTAGGCTTTGTAGGTACACCGCAAATGCAACATGGATTTGGATGCAATTTTTGTTTTGTTTTCAATTTTATATTTCCAAAATCATATTTTATGCATGCCTCTCTAATTTGGAATAATTTGTAGTTTTTTGGATGGTCGCATTGCATATTTACACTTTCTAGACTTTCATTGCATGTATGGCTTTTGCATATTTCACAACCCGTACTTACTATTAACATAATATGGTTTCCTTGTGTGTAGGTGCAGGTTTTACAGTGCATGAGGAAGGAGCATAGGATCATAAAATCAAAGAACAAAGTGGTAGCATCATAGGTTCACCCAACTCAATTGTGGGTACGAGGAAGAACATTGGAAGTGCACACGAGCTATTGAAAGGATTTGATCCTTGGGCACCCATTTTGTAAACAAGTGTATCAATCTAGAGCCCTCAAGGGGACATCTATGTAACCATGTTCTGATTTATCAAATTAAATAAATAGAAACACCTTTTATTGCACTTATTTGGCTTCCATGGTTGCTTGAATATGTCCTTTTGTAATGCTTAATTAATACTAGATATAGATGCATCTTGTTTAGCATTGTTAGGTGCACCGTTTTTCCCATACTTCAAAGAGAATATTTTAGAGACTACAATATTTTGGAGAATTTGGTCCATGGAAGATAAAGTGTAGTTACCTTTTAGTGAAGCTTTGTTAAGATCTTTGAAGTTAACACACAACCGTATTTCTCTATTCTTTTTTCTTAATGGCACTAGATTAGAGACCCATGTGGTATGCTTGGGTGGATATTTGATATTTGATTCATTCAACTTTTAAAGCTCCTTCCACATGAGAGGCTCTATTTTTAGGTTAATCGGCATTTTTTTCTACCTTAAAATATTAGCCTCAATATCTAGCTCAATTGTGTGTTGAATAATCTCCTTATTATAGCCCTTAAGGTCCTCATAAGTCCAATCCATTACTTCCATGTATTTTTAGCACAAATGGATAAGAGACTCTTTGCTTGGGTAGCCACTTTGCCTATATTCAGTGTATACCTGGGTTAACTTCTATATTTTGATAATATTCATTATAATTAGTGATTTGCTGGTTATTGTGGATTTGAAGACAATATTGATGCCCCAGGAGGGTCCAATGGGGACACCTCCGGATCCTCTTCTAGAGAGACATAGTTCTTTTGCAGATTTGTTAAAGGATAAATCTCCATCAAAGACTGAAGAAGCACAAAAAACTGCATTAAAAATGCTCTTTACGACTATTGGAAATAGATCAACATCTCAACAAGTTAATGGATGCTTGCCACAGTCAAAATCAAGGCCAAAGATTGTCATTGAGCAAAGGATGGTTGAAGAAATAGTTTTATATAGATCCAATCATGATTTGATCTATAAATTCATGGGTATTCGCCCTACCCTAAATTTTTTGCATTCCTGGGTCCAGTAAAACTGGGAGCCTCTTGGTGAGTATTCTTTATGGTTTATTAGCAATGGATATTTTATTGTTAGTTTTTCTTCACTTATCGACAAAAATAGGGCTTTCGAATCAAAAAAGAGGAATCATGGTCCGGTAGGATTGTTTGTTCAACCCTGGAGAGTGAGATTTGATCCTCGAATTGAACACATTGTTTTCTCGGTTTGGATCCATTTGTATGCACTTCCAATGGAGTTTTTGAGTGAGCAGGTATTGGAAATTATCAATAATTCCCTTGGAAGACATTTGGGTGTTTCCAAAGACACAATAGAAGGAAACACAGTTTTTTATGCAACATTATGTGTGGAAATGGATCTTAACCATCCTCTACTGACAAAGATGGAACTTGAACTTGCAGGACTATCTTGGATTCAACAACTGGATTATGAGGCATTGCCCTTCAGATGCAGAGTTTGCCACAAATATGGGCATTTGGCCCGATATTTCCCAAATAATATGAACATAAAAATGGAGGCTCCTCTAGGAATTTCAAATCTTCCTAAGGAGGGTAAGTCAATAATCAACAAAGAACCAACGAATATTTCTCAAGGTAAAGAAGCACAGGGAGATGGTTTTGAAAAACCCAAAAGAAGGAGAAGGCAAAAGAAAAAATATGGTAAAGAGCAAACCAAATCAAGCCCTCCAATAGGTATGATATATTTAAGACACTAATGGACCAAGAAGAACAATTCATGGAAGGAGTGGATGGGAATAATGAAAATAATAACATCCATGTTCAAGCTCCTCTTTCATCTCCCCCTATCATAGAGTAGGTAATTGAGTACAGTGAGTTACCACAGTCAGAGAGTGCAGGGGAATTGATAGTGCATAACCAAGAGCAGCCAATAATTAAGGATGTCAGCATGGGCATAGCAAAAAAGAACAGAGAAAGGTCAACTTTAGGGATAACTCAGGTGGAAAAGAGATAAAAAAATAGCAACTCTCAAGGAGTGGGTAGAAAATCAAATAAGGAATTGATAGCAGTTCAAGGAGACAAACTAATCACTGGAGGATCGATGAGGCCAATAGATTTTTACTGCTCTCAAGGTAACCAATGATTATACAATCATGGAATGTTAGGGGTTTAAACAGTAGAACCCATCAATCTGTTGTTCGAAGACTCTTAGAAAAATGTAAAACAATTTTTTTGCTTATCTAGGAGACAAAAATGTCGTTAGATTTTATGTGTAAAATAGTTAACAGAATTTGGAGGGGTGTTAGTCATATGGAAGTGGCTGCCCAAGGTGCCTCAGGGGGGATAGTTACTCTTTGGAACTCTCTTGAATGGACTGCAATAGAACATATAGCTTGGAGGGGTGTTCTCACATCACATTTTAGAAATAATGTCATAGCTAAACATGTTTTAATCACAAATTTTTATGGGGCTCAAAACCTAGATGGTCAAATGCATCAATGGAAAGTTGTGCATAACATGAGAGTCTCAAGGGAAGATTTAGACTGGATTATTGCTAGGGATTTTAATGCTAAATTATCCTCTAGAGATCAGGAAGGGGGAACCCCAATTTTGGACCTAGGAGGTCAACTTATGATTGCCCAAGTCCAGGCATTACACTTGGTGGATATTAAATGCCTTGGAACCAACTATACTTGGACTAATAAGAGGAGGGAGCCACATAGTAGGAAAGTGAAGTTAGACCATTTTTTGGTTTCAGAGGAGGCATTTGTAAAATGGAATATAAAATTTTAGATTTTGGAGGGTCCAGTTTCAGATCACTTTCCCATTTTGTTAGAAGGAGGGATCAAGACATTGCAACATCACAAACCATTTAAATTTGAAAACTTTTGGTTACAAAAGAGGAACTTCAAAAGAAAATTCCATAGTGGTGGGAAGAAGGTCGCCCAACATATGGGACATCAATTTTTAGATTCCACAAACAACTTCATTATGTCAAAGATCAACTAAAACAATGGAGGCGAGCTAACAAGATAGACTTCTAGGTCCAAAGAGCTCCATTGGTGGCCATATGGGATGAGGTTCAAAAACACTTTAGGGAAGGAAAAATTACATAGCAACTCAAAGAAGAGGATGATGCATTGCGTAAAGCAGTTGAGGACATTGACAACCAAGAGGAGACCTACTGGAAATAGAGAGCAAGAACCACTTGGTTATTAGAAGGTGATAAAAATACTATTTTTTTCCATCGGATTGCTTGTGCTAGGAGACAGATGAACAACATGGAAGCTCTTCAAGATGAGAATGGACACTCCTTTGATACAATTCCAGGTATGCATTTCCATTCAATGGATTATTTTTCTAAACTATTTAAGGAAAGTATGGTGCAATATGAAGAGGCTTAAAAAAAATTTATTGTTGTCATACCCTCTGTTATCTCCGAAGAAGAAAATCAGACCCTACTTAAACCCATTGATAGAGAGGAACTGAAGAATGTAGTCTTTGGAATGAGCACCGAAAAAACACCAGGTCCGGATGGCTTTCCAATTGAGTTTTTTCAGGCCTTTTGGGATAACTTGGAGGAGGATATAATGGTTGTTATAGAGGAGTCCAAAGGTAGTAAAAGAATGCTTAAAGCATTAAATCATACTTTCATTATCTTAATTCCAAAAGGGGAGGAGGGGTTACATATTTCAGATTATAGACCTATTGTCTTATGCAATGTCATATATAAAATAATCACAAAGGTAATGGTTGAGCGGTTAAAACCACTTCTACATAACATTATCTCCTCAGAGAAATGAGGTTTTGTAGAGGGTAGGAAGATCTTGGATGGTGTAGTTCTAGCTTAGGAGGCAATCCATTCAATGCAAACATCTGGTAATAGAGGAATGTTCATAAAATTAGATATGTCAAAGGCTTATGATAGGGTGGAGTGGAGCTTCTTGTCAAAGATGATGGCAGCCTTTGGTTTCTCTCAGGATTGGATAGAATGGGTTATGATTTGTGTTTCTACTCCGACATACTCAGTGTTAATCAAGGGTCTTCCCTCGCAACTGTTTGGAGCTACTCAAGGCCTTCGTCAAGGAGATCCTTGCTCTCCCTATATTTTTCTCATATTTGTTGAAGGATTGGGTAGACTCATCTTGAGGAGAAGACAACAAGGTTTGCTAATAGGTATCAAGGTGGGTGAGAAAGTTTTGACTCACCTACAGTTTGTGGATGACACAGGATTGGTGGGAGTGGCCAGCTTTAGGGAAGAAGAATGATTAGAGATACACTTAATGTCTACCTTAGGGCTACAAAATAAGTCATCAATGATAAAAAAATCCAAAGTGGTATTTCTCAATCTTGATAAAAGGCTTCAGGATAAAATTTTAGAGATCTTGGGATTCACAAGGACTTATCTCCCAATGGTATACTTGGGGGTCCCTTTGCATTTTAAAAAACTAAAAATAGATATCTGGAGGAATATTTTGGATTGTATCAAGGACAAAATTAATCATTGGTCTCACAAATGGTTAACCTATGGGGGTAGATTAACTTTTTTACGATGAATTCATTCAGAGCCATGCCAATTTATAAATTTTCTATCCTTGCTGCCCCACATACCATATGGAAAGAGTTGGACAAGATGGCTAGAAAATTTTTATGGGAAGGAGTAAAAGGAGAGAGGAAATGGGCCTTAGTAGGTTGGGATAAAGTAAGCCAACCCAAGGTAAAAAGAGGTTTGGGACTGAGAAGATCAAAGTTAAATAATAAAGCTTTGGTTGGAAAGCTTTACTAGAGGTGGATTTCCCAACCAACTTCTTTATTCAGTAGAATATTAACTAGTAAATATTTGGGACATGTAAACCCAAATGAGGTGGGTCATTTCTCTTTGGATGGTAATGGATTCTTAGTGTGGCAGGCTCTCAAGTTAGGATCTCAGGTAGTAAAAGATAGATTATTTTGGAAAGTGGGGAGAGGGGAGAAGGCATGATTTTGGACAGATTCATGGGATCAATACCCACCTATCATTGTTGAATTTCCTAAATTACAACTAATAAAAATAGCCACAGAAACCAAGGGATGGTTCCAAATTAAAAGTTATTTCAACACTAGTCAGCTGGGGATTATAAGTTTAAGCAGTTTAAGAAGTTGGATGAGTGGCCAATTTCAATCCCTCCGGATTTGACACCCATCATGACTAAAATCTTGGCAAAAATATTTCTCATAGGTAGATATGAGAAGGATGAATTAGCTTGGGGATATGGGAGCCTTGGTGTCTACACAGTGAAGGACGGATATGATAAGATCCTTCTAGAGCCTCCTCCTCATACATATCAGGTTGAGGATTGGAGAAATATTTGGCAGTCTAAGGGTTGGCCAAAAGTAAACTTTTTTACCTGGCAGTTCATGCATAATGGAATTCTTACTTTTGATAATCTCAAATGCAGGGGAATAATTGGTCCATCTCAATGTGTTTTATGCTACAAGAGCAAGGAAACAACTGATCACTTGATGTTTGAGTGCCCATTCACATGCCAAATTTGGGAGAGATGGTTTTTATATTATAAAATTCAAGTTAATGGTGATTTGAATCGGATTAATATTTGAGAAAGATGGAAGAGGGGTAGATTTAAATCTAAAGCTCTTTGTATTGGTTGGGAGCTTGGATTAAAATTTATTTGGTGGCAAGTGTGGTTGGAGAGAAATGCTAGAATTTTTAGAGAAACTTTTTCTTCTTTAGATGGAGTTTGGCAAGTCATTTGGAGCAAAGTCATAGAAACTGTGGTAGTCTATGCTAAAGAGGAAACTCAGGTTGTTATTGGGGAAATGGAGAAGGAATTTGAAGTGCAAGAGGGATAAGACAGAGCTAGTTGGAAACCACCCCCAGAAGGTTAGATTAAAATTAATACTGATGGAGCTGCAAAAGGCAATTCGGGTAGAGCTGGAATTGGAGTGGTTTTCCAGAATCATGTTGGAACAGTGCTCTATTGGGAACTGCAAGGCTTTGGAAGAGCCACAAACAATGAATCAGAAGCCTTAGCTATCAAATTTGCTTCTATTTGGGCAGTAAAACAAGGTCATAGGAGGATAATCCTAGAATCAAATTCTCAAATAATGGTTGGAGCTCTAGATTGCATGAGGAACTTTGCTTTGAAAACAAGGAGGTTGAGGATTCTTATCACTCAAATTAAGGAATTATGGAGCAAATTAGATGATGTGATTCTAGTTTATGTGAGTAGAGATCTAAATAAAGTGGTAGAATTCTTGGCTAAGATGGGTACCGAGAAGGAGGTAGGGGTTCAGTGGCACAGTGACATGGCTATTGAGGATGATATGATTAGGCAGGTTGGTGAGCAAATCTAGTGCTTAGCTAATTTGGATAACCATTCCAGAAATATTGTTTAGGAGATTTATGTTTCAATGTAGATCTTCTTTTATAGTTGTAAACAGGTGAACAGTCATTGTAGAAATATGGTTTAAGAGATTTGGCTCCAATGCAAATCTTCTTTTACTGTTGTAAACATGTGTTCTCTCCGACTAAGGCTGGGAAAAGTCTCATCCCAACTTGTAAATGATCTTTGTTTTAATACAAGTTTTTTAAAATTATTTTTCAAAAAAATTAGTGATTTTTATTTTTTCCTCAAAATATTTCATCTAGGCTAAACAAATATTCTAATGTGATTAATCCCTTTGGAATCTTATTAGACTTCAAGTGGATGATATGATATCCATATGTTTTTCAACTTTTGGGATTGGTTCTTTAGCAAATTCATCTACATGTTGAAGGAAATGAAAATATGCTCATCAATCTCAAACACTTGCCAATGAATTTTATTGTTATGAACAATTGGCTTGGCTATCATCTATATAAACTATTGGTTTTAGACCAAATTATTTGTCAGATCATGATGCTTGGTATGTGAAATTATAATATGACAAACCCATCTACATAATATGATGCATGGTACATACTCAGGAGGAGTATTAGGAGCTGAAATATGGTTTGAAGACCATAGAAAGAATGATGACAAAAATGTGCTAGATTGGTTAGTGAGAACCAAAACTTGTGGCATTATGGGAATGTCATAATTTGAAGGAGCTTTTGATGAAGGGGGAGTAGCTCATAAAAGGAGGTACTCGATAACTTGTAGGAAGGAACAACAAAATATATGAAGGAGATCCCACACAAACCATGGAAGGAGTGCCCATGACATCATTTTGCATTTTGTGCTTTTTTGGTGATAGATTGGAGGAAACATAAGAGATTGTATTTCTTCCAAATTAGTGATGCTTAAGAACTCACTGCATGAGTCCCTTTAACATAAAGGGAGAGAATTGTGTTGTACTTAGTACGGCACTGAGAGGGGGGGGGTGAATCAGTGTAGCATTTCAAACATGAATTAAAAGCTCTAAAAACAACAACAGTTAAAACTTATAAATAGATATAGCAAGTACAACAAGAGAACATCACACAACACAGGATTTTAACGAGGTTCACCAATATGGCTACTCCTCAAAAAGAATGGCTGCTTGGACTACCATCCAAATCTAGCCCCTTGCAAAGCACCAACTTTACAATCATTTACCAGCACCCACTGGAAGGAGCAACAACCCCTTATTTATCTGCATCAACAGAAAGGAGCACCAACCCCTAATGCCAAGCTACAACCTGGACTTCAATTTTGAATGTAAATGTTTGACAGGAAAATACCTTCCTTTTCACAAGACCCTGATTGGTCTAAAGCATACCAGATCTCTCTCACTATTCGTAAGACACAGGCATCTGTTGCATTGCTACAGCCAAAATTAGCAATCATCTTTTCCCTTCATGCTCTTTTGCACCCTCTGCTTTCTCTGTGCACATGCTTTGCACACTTGGTGTCATTCTAGCCGAACTATCTGCGCTCACTCTACATTCGCAATCACACTTCGAACAACTCGACATGACTCTTCGCTCACTCTGTGCACTTTGTCATCATCTCACCGCTTCTACGCTATCTGCACTCTTACAGCCACATATCACATACTTCGATACTCGCACAGTTCAATTGCATAAATCTCCAAACAACCCTCCTTAAATAATAGAGATTTCAAGATGAAAACCCTAATTGTAGTCGACTGATTATGCAAATGCAAACCCTAATCTTGGTCGGCTACAAACCCTAATCTTCGTCGGCTAACGTCGGTCTTCGTCGGCTTCAACTGCCTCTGTAACTCTTCTGTTGCTGTTGCCATGAAAACACAACATGTCACGATATCACGACACTTTTGCCTCCGTACACTTTCTTTCTTCTTTTGTCATGATATCGTGACACTTCTTCCTTCGTATGCTTCACCTTAACTTATGTCACGATATCGCGACACTTCTCCCTCTGTAGACTTCATTTGATCTTTTGTCATGAAATCATGACACTTCTGCCTCTACAGACTTCGTCTTCACTTCTATCATGATATCACGACACTTTTGCCTCTGAGGACTTCAACTTAGCTTCTGTCATGATATCGCGACACTTCTATCTTCAAAGTCTTCAATTCTGCATTTGTCATGAAATCATGACACTTCTGCCTTTGTAGCCTCTGACTTTCTTTCTATCACGATATCACGACACTTCTATCTTCGAAGCCTTTGTCTTTCTTTCTGTCGCGATATCGTGACACTTCTGTCTTTGAAGCCTTTATCTTTCTTTCTATCATGATATTGCAACACTTCTATCTTCTTAGCTTCCAACTTTACTTTTGTCATGAAATCGTGACACTTCTCCCATTGAAGACCTGCTTTCTGTTTCTATCGTGAAATCGTGACACTTCTACTTTCGTACTTCACATCTTAGCTTTTATCACGAAATCGTGACACTTCTCCTGTTGAAGACCTGCTTTCTGTTTCTGTCGTGAAATCGTGACACTTTCTGCAACCGTACATTGCCATCTCAATCTGTCGCGAAATCGTGACCCTTTCTACATCCGTACGCTTTCTCTTCAACCTGTCACGAAATCGTGACACTTTTTGCATCCGTACGCTTTCTCTTCAACCTGTCATGAAATCATGACATTTCATACTCTGAACACTTTCTCTTCAGCATGTCACAAAATCGTGATAGTACTCACTTCGAATTCTTTCCTTTGCAGCATGTCACAAAATCGTGACAGTTTCTCACTTCAAACTCTTTCCTCTGTTGCATGTCACGAAATCATGATAGTTCTCACTTTGAACTCTTTCTTCTGCTGCATGTCGTGAAATCATATTTCTTAATTTTCTTATGTCAGAAATCGTGACAGTTCTCACTTGGAACATTTTCATCTGCAACATGTCATGAAATTACGATAGTTCTCACTTTGAACTCTGTAGCATGTCATGAAATCATGATAGTTCTCTCTTCGAACTTTGTAGCATGTCACAAAATCATGACACTTTTCATTTTGCTTTCTCTCTCCTCAAACTTGTCATGAAATCATGATAGTTCTCACTTTGGACTCTCTCTTCTGTAGCACGTCATGAAATCGCGACACTTTATCTTGCTTTCACTTTCTCTTCTGACTTGTCATGAAATCGTGACACTTTAACCTGCTTTCTCTTCCCCTTCTAACATGTCATGAAATCGTGACAATTATTCCTACTTGTGCTTTCTCTTCGAACATGTCACGAAATCGTGATAGTTTCTCTTCCTTGCACTTTTTCTTTCAACATGTCACGAAATCATGACAGTTTTACCTGCTTGTGCCTTTGCTTCGAACATGTCATGAAATCATGACAGTTTTTCAACTTGCCTTCTTCTCTTCCAACATGTCACGAAATCATGACAGTTTTACCTGCTTGCGCCTCTGCTTCGAACATGTCACGAAATCGTGATAGTTTTTCAACTTGCCTTCTTCTCTTCCAACATGTCATGAAATCATGATAGTTTTGCCTACTTGCGCCTTTGCTTCGAACATGTCATGAAATCATGATAGTTTTCTCTATTGTTTCTCTCTCCTTGCGACATTTTTCTTTGCACTTTCTCTCTCCTCCAATATGTCGCGAAAAAATGACTGTTCTTATTTTCTGAATATGTCGCGATATCGTGACACTTTCCTTGTCTTTTTCTATGGATTTTTGCATGTGGATCACTTCAATCTTCTTGGAAAAGCACTGTACATAATCTAAATTTCTTGTCCACTGCATCTGAATAACTTCTGAGCATCTGAACTTCCTGTCCATTGTATCAACTGATCTATCTGACTGTGTTGACAACAATGACAATACTGTTGCATATTCTGAATAGCTTCTGAACTTCCTGTTCACTGCATCATGACTGTGTTCACTGCATCAACTGATCTAACTGTCTGTGTTGACAACAATGACAATACTGTTACTGCACCTTGCTCAACAATCTCCCCCTTTGGAATTGTTGTCAACACACATGCAATTACCTGTAACTCTTCTCCCCCTTTGACAATAATACCAAAGGGCTACTGCAGACTCCCCTTGAGTCCATGCACAACATTCTCAAGCAAAAATTGATTACACTTAGCAAAAATCATGATCATGAGCAAAAATATAATCAAATATTTAAATGCTCCCCCTGAAAATGTGATCCCTATGGCTAGCCAATTCTTGGGAAGTTTAACCACTCGACCAATCTGTCTCCAAGATAGAATACACTCCACTGGTACTCTTTCTGTCATCTACACATCCTACCCAATCTACATATTTTGGATACCATAACCCATACTCCATAGTACCCTTGTGATATTATAGAAGACTCTTTCTCTCTACTACACTGACTTGTGGACCTCTTCTTCACTTGAAGAATCCTCACTCAGGTCTATCTTCAACTGTGTTGGCTGCTAGATTTCTATCCATTGAGACTCTGTCCTCTATACTCTGTCACCTCCAAAGCTCTGTCAATGGGCTCACTAAGAATCTGCTTAGTAGGCTCACACAGAACCTGTCCAAAACTGGTCTAACAAGCTCACCAAGAACTTGCCCAAATCTTCTCTAGCAATCTCACCAAGAACTTGCCCAAATCTGCTCTAGAAACCTGTCCCAACATTGTCCTCAAATATTTCCCAAAGGCCTTCTTCAAAGGCTCAATCAATCATGCTCAAGTAGTACTTAGAATGAACTCAACAATGAATAACAGTCTCAAACCAAATCCACTTTATAGAAGCATAAAGAGAATTGTTAGAGTCTTAAAATCTTCTATTCTCAAATCTCAATCTCAACTCAAATCAAGGAGAGTTTATTGTATGGAACTTGAACAACTACATGCATCCGATCACTTGACTAGGCTCAAACAACTATACTCAACCAATCACCTCAATGAACAACTCTTTATCACAAACCCTAGTCGAAGCATGTATCAACCACTCAAAAAGATTTTCTTTAACTCAAGTTCAAGTTCTTTGCACAACCAATGGGCTTCAACAACAATGCTTACAAAATATTCTTCTAGCTTCCCATAAAAAACATTAATTTCACATTTTGTCAACAAAGTTGACAAGTGACTCACACTTGTACCAACTTTTGTCCAACACTGTACCAACATTGCAGTTTTACTGTCGACTCTGTGCAAGCATCAAACACAGTACCACAACATCAACCAAATCCCCTTTTTTACATTTTTAGCTTGGTCTATGTTTTCTGCAGTCACCACGGGTCACACCTTACTGTCAATTGTTCAAATCAGAAAACAATATTTTGTTAACCACTTCACGGCCAACTATAGTGCACCTTACTCAAACTCATACTTCTGGACCTCGGATAGGTATGATTCACAAAGCAAAGTTGCTCAACTTGATGAGCTAAACATGAATCAATGATCAAACTTCAATATTTTTCATCACAGCATCAAAATAGATCTAACAATCTTCACATCAAAGTGTAGTTCAAATACCCACTTCTTTTATCGAAACACATATATACGGCTAGAGCAACAATCTTTCACTCATCAACTTATCTGAACTGTTATGATCCTTAACTTTGGACAGTGGCAGTAAGAACCATCACCAGTACAACAATGACATATAGCAATACTACCAATAATGAGAACTCTCAAATTAATCTTCATCCTTTACGACACTTCCACAAACAACTGTATGAACTGAAACAAACTTTTGACACCTATATTGCAACTCCCCCTTACTACTTGCCTTTCATCCTCAGATAACCCAACAGACATATAGGAGCATTAAAATAAAACTTTTTCAGATTGCTCCCCCTGAGGATGTGTTACCTGGAGTTGCTTAGTGCAGTAGAGGAGTAGTCTCCTTCAGTCCAAGGAGACACAATTTCCTCTCTTCTTTCTTTCTCCAGACTTTCTTGACCACGGGCTTGGGTTTTTCAACTACATCCCCTTTTTGCACCTTTTCATGAACTCGAACATTTGTCTTGTGTGGTTGTCTCTTGTGCATCCTTGATGAATGATGATTTTCCTTTCTTTTATGTACATGATTTATTCCCTGTCTATGTTGCGTTCTTTGCGTCTGATGAAATCTACTGTTTTGCCTTAGATTAGATACATAAGTGCTTGGACAAAACCTTGCTATGTGCCCATGACCATTGCATTGAAAACATTGTACATAGTGTTCACTCAGATACACAGATGTATTTCTACCAAAATAACTCTTTGATTTATTATTCAATCCACAATAAGTTGCCTTGTGACCATACTGGTTGCATCTGAAACAATAGCCATTAAAAATATTAGTATGAATAGAGTGAGAGTGATAGAACCTCTTTTGTTGTGGTTGCTTTGCTGTAGACCTCCTTTGAAATTTTCTTCCTTTTGAAGATTCAGCTTCAACCTTTTCTTGCTTTGATCCTTCAACAGTGAACTTCTCCTTTTCTGCATATTTGGAAGATGAGGGTTGTTCAGCTTCATATCCAAGACCATGCTTATCTGTGGAGCTTCTCTATTGGCTTATCATTTTATCTAGCAATTCTGTGCTCTTCTCAAATTTGAGATTTGTATTGGCCTCTTCTAGTTGTTTCTTCAATAAAATAATCTCTTCTTCTTGTTTGCAGCAAACAATCTCTTTCTCACTGATCTGCAACCTGAGAGTTTCTTCAATCCTTTTGGACTCTTCTACTTGTAGCTTCAGATTACTAACAACTTTGTTAGATTCCTCTTCATGATTGCTACATACGTCGATTTTATTATTCATCTCTTCTGTCTGCATTCTTAAACCGTCAATCTCTTCTTCTAGCTTACTGCAATACTCTATTTTCTTGGTTAATTGCATTTCGAGATCTTCAAAAATTTTCTTGAATTCTTCTGTCTATACTTTCAAACTGGTAATCATATCTTCTGCACCCTCAAGCTTTTTACCCAAAGCTGAAATTAGTTTATGTTCCCAATTTGCTTCTGCATCACTTTCTCCTTCATCACATTCCTGTTCTGAATCTGTTTCTTTACCAATTTTGAACGGATCATCTTCATCTTCACTGCTACTAAACCCATGGCACTGACGTTCATTATGACCGAGTTGACCACAAACAAAACATTTTGTACCTTGTGAACCTGCATCATGATCGAGTTGTCTTTTGGCCTTTTCTCCATTGTTTGATTCATCTCTTGAATCTACAACAACATTGAATTCATCTTTATTTTCTTTTATGACCCTGTGTGTTCTTTTCTTCTTGTGTCTCATGGTTCCATTCTTGCCTTTCTTTGCCATTTGAGTACTAATCCAAGATCAACCCTGACTGATTTAGCCTGAAAAGGGAACCTTGCTCTGATACCAATTGTTGTACTTAGTATGACACTGAGAGGGGGGGTGAATCAGTGTAGCATTTCAAACATGAATTAACAGCTCTAAAAATAGTAGCAGTTAAAACTTATAAATAGATATAGCAAGCATAACAAGAGAGCATCACACAACACAGGATTTTAATGAGGTTCACCAATATGGCTACTCCTCAAAAAGAATGGTTGCTTGGACTACCATCCAAATCTAGCCCCTTGCAAAGCACCAACTTTACAATCATTTACCAGCACCCACTGGAAGGAGCAACAACCCCTTATTTATCTGCATCAATAAAAAGGAGCACCAACCCCTAATGCCAAGCTGCAACCTGGACTTCAATTTTGAATGTAAATGTTTGACAGGAAAATACCTTCCTTTTCACAAGACCCTGATTGGTCTAAAGCATACTAGATCTCTCTCACTATTTGTAAGACACAGGCATCTGCTACATTGCTACAGCCAAAATTAGCAATCGTCTTTGCCCTTCACGCTCTTTTGCACCCTCTACTTTCTCTACGCACACGCTTCGCACACTCGATGTCATTCCAGCTGAACTATCTGTGCTTACTCTACATTTACAATCACACTTCGAACAACTCGACATGACTCTTCGCTCACTCTATGCACTTTGTCATCATCTCACCGCTTCTGTGCTATCTACGCTCTTACGGCCACATATCGCATACTTCGATACTCGCACAGTTCGATTGCATAAATCTCCAAACAACCCTCCTTAAATAATAGAGATTTCAAGATGAAAACCCTAATTGTAGTCGGCTGATTATGCAAATGCAAACCCTAATCTTGGTCGACTGCAAACCCTAATCTTTGTCGGCTAACGTCGGTCTTCGTCGGCTTCAACTACCTCTGTAACTCTTCTGTTGTTGTTGCCATGAAAACACAACATGTCACGATATCATGACACTTTTGCCTCTATACACTTTCTTTCTTCTTTTGTCACGATATCATGACACTTCTTCCTTTGTATGCTTCGCCTTAACTTATGTCATGATATCGTGACACTTCTCCCTCTGTAGACTTCATTTGATATTTTGTCATGAAATCGTGACACTTCTGCCTCTATAGACTTCGTCTTCACTTCTGTCATGATATCGCGACACTTCTGCCTCTAAGGACTTCAACTTAGCTTCTGTCATGATATCGTGACACTTCTATCTTTGAAGTCTTCAATTCTGCATTTGTCGTGAAATCATGACACTTCTGCCTTTGTAGCCTCTGACTTGCTTTCTGTCATGATATCGCGACACTTCTATCTTCGAAGCCTTTGTCTTTCTTTCTATCGTGATATCATGACACTTCTATATTTGAAGCCTTTGTCTTTCTTTCTTTCATGATATCATGACACTTCTATCTTCTTAGCTTTCGACTTTACTTTTGTCATGAAATCATGACACTTCTCCTGTTGAAGACCTACTTTCTGTTTCTGTCATGAAATCGTGACACTTCTGCTTTTGTACTTCACATCTTAGCTTTTGTCATGAAATCATGACACTTCTCCTGTTGAAGACCTACTTTCTATTTCTATCATGAAATCATGACACTTTCTGCAATCGTACGTTGCCATCTCAATCTGTCATGAAATCGTGACCCTTTCTGCATCCGTACGCTTTCTCTTCAACCTGTCATGAAATCGTGACACTTTCTGCATCCGTACACTTTCTCTTCAACCTGTCATGAAATCGTGACATTTCATACTCTGAACACTTTCGTCTGTAGCATGTCACGAAATCACGACAGTACTCACTTTGAATTCTTTCCTTTGCAGCATGTCACGAAATCGTGACAGTTTCTCACTTCAAACTCTTTCCTCTGCTACATGTCATGAAATCATGACAGTTCTCACTTTGAACTCTTTCTTCTGTTGCATGTCATGATTTTCTCTAAAATCATGACAGTTCTCACTTGGAACATTTTCATCTATAACATGTCACGAAATCATGACAGTTCTCACTTCGAACTCTATAGCATGTCACAAAATCATGACAGTTCTCTCTTCGAACTCTGCAGCATGTCGTGAAATCATGACACTTTTCATTTTGCTTTCTCTCTCCTTGAACTTGTCATGAAATCATGACAGTTCTCACTTCGGACTCTCTCTTTTGCAGCACGTCATGAAATCGTGACACTTTATCTTGCTTTCACTTTCTCTTTTGACTTGTCATGAAATCGTGACACTTTAACCTGCTTTCTCTTCCCCTTCTAACATGTCACAAAATCATGACAGTTATTCCTGCTTGTGCTTTCTCTTCGAACATGTCACGAAATCATGATAGTTTCTCTTCCTTGCACTTTTTCTTTCAACATGTCATGAAATCGTGTAGTTTTACCTGCTTGCACCTCTACTTCGAACATGTCATGAAATCGTGATAGTTTTTCAACTTGCCTTCTTCTCTTCCAACATGTCACGAAATCATGATAGTTTTACCTGCTTGTGCCTCTGCTTTGAACATGTCATGAAATCGTGACAGTTTTTCAACTTGCCTTCTTCTCTTCCAACATGTCATGAAATCATGACAGTTTTACCTGCTTGCGCCTCTGCTTCGAACATGTCACGAAATCATGATAGTTTTCTCTGTTGTTTCTCTCTCCTCTAGTATGTCGCGAAATCGTGACATTTTTCTTTGCACTTTCTCTCTCCTCCAATATGTCGCGAAATCGTGACAGTTTTCCTGTTTTCTAAATATGTCACGATATCGCGACACTTTCCTTGTCTTTTTCTATGGATTTTTGCATGTGGATCACTTCAATCTTCTTGGAAAAGCACTGTACATAATCTAAATTTCCTATCCACTGCATCTGAATAACTTCTGAGCATCTGAACTTCCTGTCCATTGTATCAACTGATCTATCTGATTGTGTTGACAACAATGACAATACTCGTTGCATATTCTGAATAGCTTCTGAACTTCCTGATCACTGCATCATGACTGTGTTCACTGCATCAACTGATCTAACTGTTTGTGTTGACAACAATGACAATACTGTTACTGCACCTTGCTCAAAATTTTTTGGAATAATCCCTAAGTCATAGGTATTATGGTTGATATCTAATAGAGTATTGTTAGAATAGAGTATTGTTAGAGTTATTATCGCCATTGAGTTTTTATTGGCTTGGCATAGTCTATTGTAAGGTGATTGGTTAGTGTTGATTTTGGCTTTCAAATCCTATTTAATATTGTAATATTTCTTCAATCAATACAAAATTGAGTTTCTCACATCCCACCCTGGGACGGTCATATTTCATGATTGTCCCACCCAAGGACAGTGGCAAGTGGCCATCCCTAGGTGGGACGGCCACAAGCTTTGACTTCCAAAAAGTCAAATTTTGGACAAATGACACCTAAAAACTTCCATTTATCCCATATATTCAAGCATGCATATCTAAGGTCATAGAATCCTTATGACATGCTATAGAATGGAGACCAAAAAGGGAGATTCTCTTCCCCTTCCAATGCATACCAACTTTTGGACAAATGTCACCTCTTGCCCTGCATGTCCCTGCATGCCCATTTGGCCATAGGCTTCATTTGGCTATAAAGTGGATCCATTTTCCACCCAAAACATAGAGAGGATTTTTGAGACAGCAAAGAAAGAAGTGCTGCCAAGATTTCCCTTCAACCTTTTGTGCCCTTTTACCTTGAAATATCTACCTAGTGAAGGAGGTTCTCGAGTGATTTAAGAGGCACAATTTATTTGCAAAACAAAACCAATTGATTAAATTTCACCACCAAATTTGATGACAACACTATTGAGAGGGTTTTTGACCAATTCATGAAGGAATTGGTCGTAAATAAGGGGCAGAACTGGTGGTCGTCCCACCCTAGGATGGTCCCCATTCTGTGACAATTACCACCGTCCCTGAAAGGGATGGTGTTAAATTTATGTATTATTTTTCTACTATTTTCTAATAGGAACATCCTAGGGTAGTCTAAGAACCTACTGTCCAAATTGCATGTAATTTGAAGTTATATTGAGTGAGTTATTGTATTTTTAGTGTTTTGTAGGCTTACGGGGCTCATTTGAAGGGGCACATGAATATGTGACCAATTTTTCTAATCTATTCACATGGGTTATCTTAGAATATGATTTTATATAAACTATAAAATTTTGGTTTGATTTGGATATTTTTAGGGCCAAAATTGCTCATTTTGGGTTTTGTAGGCTTCATAGGTACACCGCGAATGCGAGATGGATTTGGATGCAATTTTTGTTTTGTTTTCAATTTTATATTTTCAAAATCATATTTTATGCATGCCTCTCTAATTTGGAATCATTTGTAGTTTTTTGTATGGTCGCATTGCATATTTACACTTTCTAGACTTTCATTGCATGTATGGCTTTTGCATATTTCACAACCCGCACTTGCTATTCACATAATCTAGTTTCCCTGTGTGTAGGTGCAGGTTTTACAGTGCATAAGGAAGGAGCATAGGATCAGAAAATCAAAGAACAAAGTGGTGGCATCATAGGTTCACCCAACTCAATTGTGGGTACGAGGAAGAACATTGGAAGTGCACACGAGATATTGAAAGGATTTGATCCTTGGGCACCCATTTTGTAAACAAGTGTATCAACCTAGAGCCCTCAAGGGGACATCTATGTAACCATGTTATGATTTATCAAATTAAATAAAGAGAAACACATTTTATTGCACTTATTTGGCTTCCATGGTTGCTTGAATATGTCCTTTTGTAATGCTTAATTAATACTAGATATAGATGCATCTTGTTTAGCATTGTTAGGTGCACCGTTTTTCCCATACTTTAGAGAGAATATTTTAGAGACTACAATAGTTTGGATAATTTGGTCCATGGAAGATAAAGGGTAGTTACCTTTTAGTGAAGCTTTGTTAATATCTTTAAATTTAACACACAACCTTATTTCTCCATTATTTTTTCTTAATGACACTAGATTAGATACCCATGTGGTATGCTTGGGTGGATATTTGATATTTGATTCATTCAAATTGCAAAGATCCTTCCACATGAGAGGCTCTATTTTTAGGTTAATCGGCATTTGCTTCTACCTTACAATATTAGCCTCAATATCTAGCTCAATTGTGTGTTGAATAATCTCCTTATTATAGCCATTAATGTCCTCATAAGTCCAATCCTTTACTTCCATGTATTTTTAGCACAAATGGATAAGAGACTCTTTGCTTGGGTAGCCACTTTGCCTATATTCAGTGTTTACCTGGGGTAACTTCTATATCTTGATAATCTTCATTATAATTAGTAATTTTTATTTTTTCCTCAAAATATTTCATCTAGGCTAAACAAATATTCTAATGTGATTAATCCCTTTGGAAGCTTATTATAATTCAATTGGATGATATGATATCCATATGTTTTCAAATTTTGGGATTGGTTCTTTAGCAAATTCATCTACATGTTGAAGGAAATGAAAATATGCTCATCACTCTCAAACACTTGCCAATGAATTTTATTGATATGAACAATTGGCTTGGCTATCATCTGTATAAACTATTGGTTTTAGACCAAACCATTATTAAGATCAAACTATGATCCAATGACTTCCATTTGATCAGCATCAATATTTTGAACCCTTTGGATGACGTGAAAGTTAATGGAATCAAAAGCTTCAATTAGATCCCAAAATCTATGTCTAAGACTTCATTAGCCTATTTTTTGCTAAATACTAGAATCTTACTTGCTTTATTAGTAACTCAATGTTGCCAAATACTTGAAGTAGTCTAATACCTCTTTTTTTTCGTTTGAATACCAAATACCAAAGCTTCATATTCAAAAATATTGTCTAAACAAATTCATTGTAGTGGGTATGCCTACAATGAATTTGTTTGTTCTAGAAAAATCAAGCACACACTAACACAAACTCCCTTTTTGCTTCTAGAACCATGAAAATATAATTTCCATAAGCCAAAGTGGTATTCCTCTCTCTTTGTGATTTCAAGGAGAGGAAAATTTTCTTCTTGAATTAAGTAGGTTCCTATGCCAATTTTCTTAAGGCCCTCATAAGGATTCAAATTGCAAATATTGGTAGCTTGTTGACTTATTTTATCATTGGACATATAAGAATGGAATTTTTGTAGATGTTTATTTTTTATATTATCCTTCCTTTGTGATATAATTTTGCTTCACATCCAATTCTCTTACAGTAATATGCTCCACATGATGAATATGGAGAGGTTATTATGGTATCTTTATCTTAGTGTCATACCGGGTACTCAATAACATATGTGTCCAGTTTAGGGTAGGTATCCTCTTATCTTAGTAGTAAATTCTCTAGATAGACAAATGTTAAAAGTGGTAAGAAGCTCAATATTTGTTAAGTCCTGATGAATAGTTATACTTGCACATGCTTGTAGCATCAAAGGGAGGTTCTTGACCAACCCAAAAATCTATATTGGTGTTCCATCTAGCTGAACCACACCTTGATTGATGGGTTCATAGATCAAACCTAATGTATTTTTCATCCTTTTGGGTATTATCAAGGAAATTTTTCTAGCATCTACCAAACAATTATGAATTAAGTTGTCCTCATAGATCAGGGTCAAGTAGAATGGTGTTGGCTTAGCTCTAGCTACTTTAGTAGACACTTGAAGGACTATAATGTTTTAAAGTATCTGAATTAATAAAATAATTAGATGAATGATAATTTACATCAATTTCTAGATTTTATAAATTTAAATCAATTAATATTTTTTGTAATAGTTTATTTTGTCCCAAGTTTGATGAGAATTGGCCTAACTTTTCTAGATTTGTCATTTTATAGTTTGTTGTTTTTCATATTTATTTTGGAAATAAAGTTTTCATTTTAAATTTTAGCAATGGAATAGATAATATTGTTGCTTCTAGTAATAGAGTAATATGAGGTCCGAGGTGTAGACCAATTGGTTCATCCAAACCCCATAAGTGGGGCGGAGGTCCAAGGTTCAAATCTCGGGCCTCGTCGGATTGAACGCTTGTCCCTTTCCTGGTGCTTTCAGCGGCGTAAAAGGTTTAAAATGATTGTG
Source organism: Wollemia nobilis (assembly GCA_028583015.1). Taxonomy (NCBI): domain Eukaryota; kingdom Viridiplantae; phylum Streptophyta; class Pinopsida; order Araucariales; family Araucariaceae; genus Wollemia; species Wollemia nobilis. Next base: position 19,656,435 of record JAQPPZ010017033.1, on the reverse strand, counting down.
GCATGGTGGTTATAGGGGCGGATTGCGTGAAGATCTGTGTGGTGGTTTCTGAGGCAGACAACGCAGAATGTTGTGGCGGCCATAAAATCTGGACAGCTTGCCCGGATTCGTGGTGGCTACCGATTCCACCATGTAAATACAAAAAAAAAAAACAAAAAAAAATAATAATAATAATAGAGTAATATGAATTGTATACCATCCAAACAAAAGACATGGACCTAGCCATAAGATATTCGTTTGTAAGTGTTAAATTGTAAAACATTCTAACTACAATTTCACCCACAATTTTATTTCAAAAATTGGAAGGAGAAAATCCTCTCCTTCCCAACCTTCAAATTTAGGTAATATCCCCACTAATCATGCTAAAATAATCTAATCTAAGTGAAAAACAAAATTAAATTAAAAAAGTAATGGTGTGAGAAATTAAAATATGATATAGGAAAATAAAACATAGTTCTAACCATAGTAATATTAGTATGAGATCAATAAACACATGAATAAAATCAAGTAATATTGGTATGCTCCAGTATGCATAAAATTCAAAATAATAGAAGGAAAGACTAATAAAAAGTAAAAGGGTAGTACCAAAATCACTATGCATTCCATATATCAAAAGAGCAATGTCAAATTTGATAAACAATTATCATTATGAGTCTTTCTATTATTCCAAAATTAATTTGAGAGTATAGTATTGAGTCCACAAAGTGTAGTATTTTCTTCAAAGGGCCAAAATAGGCTTATAACGGAGCCCCTATATTGTATGTATAGAAAATTATAAACATAAGAAGTTACTAAAGGTAAATACTTTCTACTCCTAATAAAATTACTAGTCAAGGGTATCTTTTAGCAATCTGAAGCATCACTAAACATTATATTCCTCCAAAATACCTCTAAAACTACTTAGTATGCTTCTAGATCCTCTTGGATTCCATATAGTGATAAAATTTTATTTTTTGGAAGTTTTCTCAAATTATAGTGATAAAAAATGGTGATTCAATAATCTTGAAAGTAGTGATTTGCTAATCTATAATTTTAGCTTTTTAAGCCTTACTACCACAAAATATCACAGGTTATCTCACAATATCACACAGGTCCCAAATATAAAATAGCCACAATAATAAAGGTCAAAGTAATGATAATATGAGTAGAATAATATGAGCAAATTAATATGTATATCAAGGCTTATATAATAAATAAAATAACATTCATTTATATACTAAAATATGAATGTAAATAGCCTAAACCATTCATGAACTATGCATGAATGAAAATTACAATATTAATTGCTCAAAATGTATATAAGTTTTATTCCTTGTTGTTACAACTCTATAATTTAATTGTCCTATCTTGTATTGCTTTCTCATGGAGTATTATCTCCATAATATAGCCATAGTAATATAACTCTTCAAGTACTTGACTATTGCTCTCCATATGCCAAGTCTCATGACTCTTAGCTTATCAACTTACCACTTGCATAGTAGATGGACACTTGATTCTACATGAATATTACACTTCTACATGCACTCCTAATATAGGACACTTGTGCACATTCTCACATTACATATTTGCACTCTTACATACAAGACACTTGTGCATATTCTCTCAACCTACACTTGCACTCTAACTTACATGACACTTGTGCATTTCCTACACATTGCACTCTTACATGACACTTATGCATTTATTTCACATTAACACTTACATAAAAGGAGAAATATAAATCACACTCTAAACTATATACTCAACCCTAATCTATTACATATTTACAAATGTACCATGAAGGTACCATGGGGGTAAATTAGCATGTACCAAACAATGTAGTATAACTCAAAACCCCCTTGTATTACATTATTTGGTTATTAAATACTTTAGTTTTCAATATTTATCTTAGTCTTTGTCTTCAACATTTACGTAACCTTGCATTGTCCATGCACCTATGATTGAGATTCATCTTTAGCTTCTTTCACTTCTACTCCATATTCCTTATTTGAGTCTTCAGACTTTGCATCTTCTAGATCATGAACTACTTGAGTTCCTTCTTTTTTGCTTCAGGTTCTTGCATATGAATAGTTAGAAATTTTTCTTTGTCTTTGAATTCTAGACCATGTGCTTCATTCGATCTAGTTTTCTTACAATATTGATATTGTCCTATATCTTTTGAACATTCACTTAGAGCATCATAATAATTTCTTGAATTAGATGAACTTGGAATGTCAATATTACAAGAAGAATGAAACACTATTTTTAGAGATGATTCACTTGATTCTCTTGTATCAATATCTACTTTTCTTTTTAGAGTTTCAATTAACTCTTTTTATTTTATATTTTCATCTTTATAAAGCTCAAGTGAAAGCAATGCCATATACATTATGCTACCTATATCTAGAGGTATCATAATATCATCTTTTGTATTATCAATTGCTTCAACAAGTTTTGAATGTAAATAGTATTCAAATGTCTCAAAACTTTCATCCATAGCTTCTTTATAGATGAATTGTAATGCCATATCTAGTTTTCTCTGAGATTTTTCAATCAAGTTCATAATGCCAAATTTTATAACTTCTACTCTTATCTTCTTGATTAAAGACTTCATATTTATTTCCATAATGATTAAAGTGTGTGAATATATTCCTTTTGAAGTAGAAAACCTAATAACTCCCTAATTAAAAAAATAACTTAAATATGAAAAAAAAATTCTAAACCTTTGATGTTGAAAACCTTTTAAGTCCCTAATTAAATTTACAAAATTTCAAAAACCTTTTAATATATATATATTTAGTTTTTCTTGAAATAAATATTCTACCTTTATAAAAAACTTTGAATAATCAAATTAAATAATTAAAGTAGACACCCTTAATACTCCATATCTTAAAAACTAAAAAAATTGAAATCTCAAACTAACTAAATCTTATAACTCCTTAAAATATGCAGTCGCCTTATAACTCCAAAAATCTTAATATAGAATAATTAGCAAACTAACCTTATATTGCTCCTTAGGAGATTTTCTCTCCAATTTGTGCTTCACTTGCTCATTGGCACTACATTCTTCTTGATGCTCTTTTGAATGTGCATCTATTGCACCTTGGTTTAAGTGAATCTCCATTAAAGTTTATCAATCGATGATTAATATCCATGTGGAGCTCTACATGCTTTCATTAAAAATGTTAGAAAATTTTTATTTCCTTTTGTTATAATGTTAAATGTGTTACTTTAGGCTAACAACATATTATTATATCATTACTTTACATAGGCATTAATGTGTTTGTCTTCACGATTAGAATTTTCACTTCCTCACTCATTTTTAAATGATTCAACATTGGATGCTTCACCTTCTTTTATGGTTTCTATGATGTTGGGTGCTTCACATTCCTTGTTGGTTTCTTCACCCATGATGATACTTTAGCACTAGATGCTTTTCTTCTTTCCTTCAATTTTGGAAGTTTTTCTTCTTTCTTTATATGTTGGAAGCTTCACTTATTTCCTTAGATGATGGAAGATTTGTTGGTTCATAAAATTTTTTAGCTTCTCCTTAGATGTTAGTATCCTTTGTTATAATATTTTACCTTCATTATCCTCCTTTAATTATATCTTCACTGTAGCAAGGATCAATGCTATGTGCCTAAGCTCAACCACATGAAAGAAGAAAAAATGAGGAGAAGATTTCCAATAATGGAGAGAATGAAAAATCACATCTCTTCCTTTGTGTCATGGAATTATATATTGAGAAAATTGAGATTATGGTTAGGGTTCCCAAATCCATATTACATGAAATTCAAATAAACATGAAATGACATTACACATTAAAATAACCTATTAGAATGAGGTTTTATTAAAGCCTCATAATAATTAATTTGAAACCTAACTAATAAACATGACCTTGTAGCATTAGCATGTCTTCAATCCCCCTTAATTGTAGAAGGTCATTTTATTTTAGTAGATGAGTGGCTCAGGTGGCTCTTTGTGTAGTCAATTAGCCAATTTTCCATGAAATATGGCTCCAATCCATTGGGTCTCCATATATCGTTTGGTCATCCCCCATGCCCTTTTGGGTTTTCAAAGGTTTCAATTTTCCAAAACTAGTACAAGTCTTATCATTTTCCACCCACAAGGGGTTTTCACAAATGATATAGAGCAAAGACCAACCAATACTTTTCACCCATATGAAGGTGGTTCTATGAATAAGCATTAGCCTTGCTATTCCTATTGCATATCTATTATTAGAGGGGAGATGAAGGTTCTCAAGCTTATCTATTGTCTAAAATGTTCAAACTTCACCCTCTAGAGCGGCTTGGTGAAGATGTAGCAATATGATATGTTGTTGTACAGTAGTGCATTTGTATTATGCCCATCTTGAATAAGTTCTCAGATCCTATGGACGTTTATACTGATGTGTTTGGTTCTATTGTGAAACACAAGATTCTTTGCCATGTGGATTATTGGTTGATTTTCCACATGCAATCTTGTAGGACCTTTTTGAGTGATATCAAGAGTGTGTAACAACTTTTTCAACCATACCACTTCTTTGCTTATCTTAGCTACAACAATATATTTAGTTTCTATCAAAGAATCTACTCTAGTCTTTTGTTTCTTTTATCTCCATGAAATTGGTGCTAAGCCAATAAATATCAAGTACCCATACGTAGATCTCCCAGTGTCTATATCAATTGTAAAGTATAAGTCTATGTATACGATGAGTTTAAAATTTGTATTCTTTGCATACAATAAGCCATAATTGTGGTTTGTCAATACCTTGCTTTTACATTAAGCCTTTAGCCACTAATATCACCTTGTGTTTTTCAAGGGTGTCATTTGATTTATACTTGTTTTTGTACTCTCATTTTTTTTTAAATACCTTTCTTCCAAGTCGTAGACCGACTAACTCCCAAGTACTATTTTTAGTAGAGATTCATACTCCTGGTTCATTGCATATCTCCAAGCTATATATTTTATAGCTTCTTGGTATGTAAGAGGTTCATTATTCAGAGCAAAGGTGGAGTTTTGTAGGTTCTAGTTCAATAAGTAATAATTCATGCACTCTTGCTCTGACGGTACCTCTTGTGCCTGTTTTACCTGCTTCATCTAGTTTTATGTCCTTTACGAGCTGACAAGCTTCACAAATTCCTTGAGTGGGAACAATGTGGATGCTTACCTCAAATTTTTCATCATGATCTTGGAATGGATAATTAGGCATGGAGTATGCTAATTAATATGGATGTGAAACAATACTTTTACCATGATAAACATTACTATGTGAAGGGGACGAAGATGCATAAGATACAAATATTTACTCAGTATAATAGTTTGGTTCCTTTGAACTTGTGGGTTGATTTGTATATTCTAAAGTTTTGAGTAACTTTTCAATGTCTCCCCCCAAATATTGGAATCTAAACATCATATATGTTAGCATATTTTGATCTAGGCTAAATATTGTATCCCCTAGTATCCAATGTAACCAATTTTTCTTCAGTTTCTACAAATACATCATGTGTTACAATCACTTTTCAATGTGAAGGAATGAATACCTTATATCCCTTGTGATACATAGGGTATCCAACAAATATACCTTTAATATCCAAATATTCAAATTTGTTTTTGTGCTCTAGAAGAATTTGAACATAACAAATGGAGCCAAATATTCTAAAGTGGTTGATGGTGGGGGGTGTCTAGTTCATTTTTCATGAGGATATGGGCTAGGTTTTAAGGGACTCACTGTGTTGAGTACATGCATAGCAGTCCCTATGGCTTCAACCCAAATATATGGAGGCACATTTTTGTAGACAATAAGAGCATAGGCCATGTTCATAATTATCCTATTCATGTGCTTGACAACACCATTTATTGAGGTGTGCCTGATATTGTTAATAGATGTTTGATCCCATGTGAGAAAAAGTACCAATATCACTTCTAAAGGTCTTGATTCTACAACCTAATTCTCATTCTACGTGATCATTGAATGCTTTAAAGAATTTAAAAGCTTCAAACTTCTCCAAATACTCGATCCATAGCTTCTTTGAGAATTCATTGATGAAGGTGATATAATATCTTTTATCTTTTAATGAGGGAATAGGCATTGGCTTACAAATTTCTAAGTGAACTAGCTCTAGTTTTTGTGTGGACTTCCACTGAATCTTTGTAAAAGGCTATCGAGAGGATTTGGAAATGATGCATACTTCACATTTGATGGGTTTAGAATAGAAGTGTGGTAGTCCCCTGATGGTGGACTCCATTTGTCTCAATTGGTAAAGTTTGACATGACCCATGCGAGCATGTCATAATGCATCAATAGAAATTTTCTTGGGAGTTAGGGTGGCATTAAGTGCCATGTCAAATTTGGCAATGTGAACTTCAAAAGCAGGATATCCAACAAGTCTGATGAGAATTCCATCTAAGGAACTAGTCATGACCACTATTTTAGAGTTTGGATGAATGACTTGAAGAGTTTTATCTTTGGTAGTGACACTTAGATCAAATCCATGGCAGATGAGTGTGGATAGTGACAATAGATTTTGCTTCAAAGCAAGGATGTAGAGAACATCAAGTAGCAAAAAATTGGGTAATCTAGGAAGTTTCAATCGAACAGTTATATCCCCTTCAACTGGTTGAGAGGATTTGTTATCCATGTGAACTAAACCAAGTACTTATAAGTTGAATTATTCAAATAAGTTATTGTTGTAAGTCATGTTTTGGGTGGCTCCAATATCCATGATCCATGAACTATTGGTGGAGGCTATACTATGGTCAACTCTAATGGGTTGCAATTGGGGATGAGAAATTTCATAGCCAACATATCTTGAATGTGCCTCAATGAATATTTTAGTATGGTCAATAGATAGTGATATAGGTGTCCATGTTTTAATGATCTGGGTATGCACAAACTGAGCACTATGGAAGACATCTGGATTAGAGCCATCTTCATTTACATCATGTACACTGTGTTTTTAAAACTGCTTAATCTTGTGTGTGGTAGTTTGGTAATTAGTGGTATATTACCATTTTTTGTTATAATATTTGCACATGATATTTGAGTTGCCAGTTCTTTGAGAGGTACTAGACTATTTTATTTATCCTTAACTATGTTTTCCTTGACTAGTTTTATGTCATGAGTGTTCATGTTCACCATTGTTAGAACCTTATCCTTGTCCTTTACCTTTACCTCGACCACAACCTCGACCATGGATTTTGTTACCTTGATTGTTTTAAAAATTTGCATCTTCATCCACCTAAGAGGCTGAGTCATGAGGGTCAAAAGTGGTAAATTTTATGTCAAAGGTTTTTTTCAAGTTCAAAAAATGTTTCTGCTAAGGCTTCAAATTTGATAGTTTTAAGGTTCCACTAGTTGATAAACTGGCAAGCTAGTTATTGTAATCTAGAATGTGAAGACATGGCTAAATGAGGAAATCCCATGTGATACATTGATTTTTGAAGCCTATATCAATTAAATTTTTAATAGGGTGAAGGAGGTTTATGGTGGAACTAGAGTGTCATTTTTTTATCTTTATTTGATTCATCTTGAGGACAAGATAAACAAATTCTAGGTCAGATTTGGTTTCAAATTTTTCTTGAAGACTTCAAGAACTATTCATGTTATGTCATGCTTGGCTTCATCAATCAAATTATGAAGGTGATATTCTGTGACAAGTAGGATTCTAACACAAATATGTTCATCATCTATATGTCATTTTTCTAGGACAACAACATATGTAGGTGGTGTGGGATTTGCATCCAAATGATTGCACCATAGGTTCTCAAAATTTGCAACTATCCTAAGCCTTATTGTAATATCCTCAATATTTTTTTATCTATCTGCTTGCTAATATTTATGGAATGATATACTTCTAATAAGTTTTGTGAGTGCAAGAGTAGGTGTGCATCCACCAACAAGCAATTCGAAGAGTCCTGATACCTACCTTCAAGCAGAAAGGTTAAGTATTATCCGAATAAGGTAAGGTGGGATATGATGTCAGTGCTTTTAAGGAACCATAGTTGTGAGTACATGGAAGCAAAGTAAAATAAATCCATGTAATAACATGACCAACTGTTGAGTGCATTTTGTATCTATTTGATGGATACCTCTGTTGATGCATATGTTTGCCTGATAATTTGTTATTATGAGTATATATGTTTAATCGTTTTACTAAATTATATATATATATTTATTAAAATTATATTTAAATAATTATATAATAATAAATAGTATATTAAAGTAAAATTAAAATAATAAAATAAGAAATGAAAATAAAATATAACTCTTTCACCAATTAGTTGGTGATTATGCCACCCAACTATTTCCACAAGCACATGGTTGACCTATGTGTCAAAAATTTATTTTACCTTTGTCTTATAAATGAGAGGGTGATTTGCTATGGGAATCATGAATATTTTGAGTTGTAAATTTTACCTTTGGATTTCTATTCATTCGAAGGAATTCATTTGCCTGTAGCATATGATTGTGGGTGTATATATCGTAAGTCATCATTATTTTTTTTAAGAGGTCCATTATTTACCTACTCTTTTACTCTTGTATGTATGTGTCTTGATAATTTCTTGCTTCTAAATATATGTACAGAATGATGAATGCATACTTCTCTAGAATGTGTGTAAAGGATAGTTTTGAATTTCAAGTAGATGATTGTTCTGGTAAAACCCTATCATAGAGCAAATTATGTTGTAAAAATATCTAATTCTTTGAGTAGAGAGAATTGAATTTTGCAATAGCGATAGATGTAATTACGTATTTAAAAAATAAAGTATGAACAACATAAGTAAATGTGTGAAGCTCTATCATTTCTTAGAATAGAATTGCATGAGTGGTTGTGAATGAAGAACTTGTCCTCATTCAGTCTGCATCCATAGAAACTAGTTGACCCATAATGTGAGCAATCTATGTCTTTCCATCGACTGAATACCATAGATGACCAAAAAGGAAGAATTTTGCTAATTAGTAAAGCTCGAAGCTACTGTAAAAAAGTTGAGTGGTTAAATATATGCTCCCAAGATGGAAACTCTAGCTAGTGAAGTGCGAAAGCAATTTGCTCGAGTGTATTTAATAAACAAAAAATATGTGTTAACCATTTTGTAAATATTTTGATGTTGTATAGGTACTTAGAATACATATGAAATGGTGTTGTCAAGATAAAATCGGATATAAATTATATTTGAAAGGTAAAGTAAAGTTTCTACTTAATTCACCGACGTTGTGACGTTTATGGTATAATGGTCTTAATACTTCAATAATTTTTGGTCAGATATTAAAAGTCGTGAGTCTTTGTATGTTGGTTATTTTAAAGGATACACATTTCTTATATAAAGTGGTATTCCAATTTTGTGAGCATGGTTAAGGTATTTTATAAGCTTGTTGGAAGCCGCTTTGAATAGTCTATATCAATAGTTCTTTAAATTTTTAATATGAATTTCACAAAATTATCTTATTTTTATGCCACGTTAAAGTAGCTTGAAATTTGCTCATATTGAGTATTAATCAAACACAATTAATGCCCTATTATTTATTGAATTTCTATCATTCAAACTAGTCCTTAAATGGATTTAAGAGTGTGCTATTTTGTTTTTGTTTGGCGATAGTAGAAGTTGTAAGATATTTTTGCTTGGCCATGACCTTGTTCGCTAGCTATTTGTAACTGTAAGCCTAGCTGAGCTTTAAGTACTCATCTCAAAGCACAACATGTCCAGATGAAATGACATAAAGATTAGAAATTATTCAATTTACCTCTCAATAGGATTTACCTCCTCACACTAATATTATTTAAAGATAGAGATATATGGATAGTCATACTCAACTACCAATATTAGTTCTCATGTGTTAGATCTTAGAATATCATTTATGTAAGTTCTCTTCGATTATCTTAGAGAAATGAATAACTAGTTGAACTACCATAGGTAAACCCCATAATAGTTTCTCATATGTGGAATGCAAAATAAACTATGAAAGAAATTATAGTCTATTATTAAACTATATCTAGGGAAACGTTAAATGGATTTTGTCGAGAATTTAGTACAATTAAAATTAGAGTGGTTTTCTTATCGAAATGTCTATCCACGAAACTCTAAACATTGGGTATTGGATCCCAAAACAAAATTCCACCATACAAAATTAAACAATGGTTTAACCTTATAGTGTCTTTGCGTTTTGAACATATTGGAAGACAATTGTGATGCAATGATTTTACTTTAAAAGTATTAATAGCTTAATGGTCACTTGTCTTTATTAAATTTTCGGGATACGTAGTGTAAGAAGAGGTTAGAATCATAAGTTTTATTGAAGAGATTTTTATAGGGCATGGGTATATGCTTTAGCTAAATTTAAAACCTTTAAAAAAATTTCTTATGCTTTTGTTAGTCTTGATTTCATTCAAACCACCTTATAATATATATTACAGGTTTTGTGCGTATAAGTGGAAATCTAAAGATTTAATTTATCTAATTTTTAGAAAACGCATTATTAGAATAAGCTTCTTTTACAGAACTTGTATTAGTAAATAATTATATTATAATGTACATAGATTTTTTTTTTGGGTTAACATATAATCATTCTTTTAAAGGAAAACTATTTTAAGTTGTTTGAATAAAAGTAGTAGTAGTCCTTTTCATTAGTTCATTAGAGACCTTTTGTCTTATGTTTAAAATTGACTCTATTGATATGTTAATAGCTTAGTTTTATTGTCCTTTCTTTGAGATAGAAATAATTTTAAAATGTTTTATTAAGAGTTTCATTTCCAAAATGATAATGATAATGATAGTATAAGGATTTATCTTATACTGCGAATATAAATTTTTATATTATTTCCTTCTAAAAAGGGTCTTTAAAATGAAACCATTGTATTACATAAAATTTCACCTATGATTAAACTAAACATGTTATAGCCATTGATATGGATGGTATGCATTACATGAAACTAAATTTGTTATATCCATCAAGGAGGATGGAGTAAATATTTGGCTAAATTTGAATGCATCATCAAGTAGGATGTGTAATCACCCAACATCGACATTTGCAGTAAGAGCAAATGTTGTGAATCGGCATCAACAATTTTATGGCAATTCTAACTTGAATGAGTAGGTCCTATTACCAAAAAATATAATGAGGAGTGGTATGGGACACCTTATTTAGGCTAATAAATGAGTAGTGGGTCCTAGTTGAAGTCAAGGAAGGTGGACTATCAACTAGGCACTGGGTATGCTAATGCTAGACCATAGCATGGAGGAAATATTTAGTCATATGTGCCTTAGGTAGACTTTTAGGTAAGGAATCCTAAACATACCATGCTATGGGTAGGGAACTATGCATCCACCCTTTCAGGTGTTATGGGCCCTGGAAGGACAACCCCATGTCGTGAACATAGACCTCTAGTAAAGGAGATGAACGTGTTCACAAGATGGCACCTATTGTAGGATTTGGCCAATGTTGAACATTTAAGGGACCGTCTGCAATGGTCAGTTACCTTGAAATGAATATTCATATGCCTATGTACTAATAAATTGTTGGGTGTGAAGTAAAACTTACTATGTTTTGATCAAAAAAAATTACTTGTGTTTTTGGACAACCAGGTGAGTAGACCTAGGGTGTTATAGTTGGTATTAGAGCCTAGGTTGTGAAACTCTAGGCCATATTTATGTAAATTTCAATTGATATAGCTCTTGTTGCATCCAGGAAAATGGTGAGCTCTTCCAGAAATACTACATTGGCTCAGCAAGAGGCACTTGTTGAAGGTCCAAGAAAGGGACTAAGGAGACTCATAAGGGATTCAGAAAGAGTAGTTGAGGTAGAAGCACCCTATAGACTTGTCAAGAAGGACAAGGAACCTGTAGCCAACAAAAATCCTCAAAGGGAGGATAATTTGGCTAAAATGGTACAACTGTTGCAAGAACAAATGAATCAACAATGAGAGCATATGGAGCAACAAAGGGTTCAATCACAAGAGCAAATGAACCAACAAAGGGAACACATGGAACTACAAAGAGTCTAGTTGACAAATCAAATAGAGTAGTAGAAGGCACAATTGGCCCAATAATAGGAATTGATTGTTCAACAATAGAAATTGATTGAAAATTTATCCAAAATAAAGGAGCTAGAGGAGGGTCAAGGTGATGTGCCTGAGGTTCTAGTCGAAGGAAAGTTGGTATGGAATTGAAAAAGGATTTAAGGAAAATTGACATCACTAAATTTGATGGCAAGGGTGATGGAGAGGTAGCAGAAAATTGGTTAAGCGAAGTTGAGGGGTATTATGCTATTAATCCCCTCTCATCTGAGTCTAAGATGACATGGGTAGTGGCTCACTTGGCAGGACCAACAATGGATTGGTGGACAATGTATAAGAAAAATAAACATGTCGAGGCTATAGACGTTCCTTGGGATACGTTCCTAAAAGAATTTAGAGATAAATTTTTGACTCGATAATTTTATGTGGAAAATTTTAGAGAGTTCACTAATTTGAATCAAGAGAACATGATTGTCATAGAATATTATCAGATATTTGTACAGTTGTTGAAATATATACTTGAATATGATCATAGAGAAGAACTTAAGGTACAAAAATTTCTTATGGGACTACATCCGAGGATTGGATCTCTTGTTGGCCTAGTGAAACCAAAGGATTTGTCAGAAGCCTATGATACAACTCGATTTTGAGGAATTAAGCCAAAAGAATAAAAAGGCTTATTATCAAAAAATAGAAAGGGATAGAGATGAGGCTAAGAAGAGAAAAGATATTGGAGCTGCAAAAGGGATCAAGGATTAGTATAAAAAGTTCAAATGTGGAGACCGTTATAGAAAATATGACAGAAATAGAGGAAGATTTTAGAATAAGGGTAGACAAGACAAAAAGAACTATAGAAATGATCATAATTCCTCTACATAGAATTCAAGAAAGGAATATACATCTCAAGTTAGGAGTGAAGAAGGTAGAAATAATAAGGCTCCCCTTGAAGGATGTTATATATGCACTAGAGCTCATTACGCTAGCCAATGTCCACATAGAGTAGATAGAAAGAAAGCAATTGAGGAGGCCACGCACAAAATATATGCAACAACAGGTAACTCTGCACTCACTGGTCAAGCTACACCATTTCTTTTAAAAGGAAGGATATTTGATAAAGATGTTTATATTTTAATTGATAGTGGAGCTACTGATAGCTTTATTTTTGTTAGTTTAATAAAAGATATACCAAAAAGTCCTGGATATATGGAAAATGGGTGGAAGGTTGAATATGGGTCAGGACAGACCTATACTATCAATCAATGTTTATTTGATCCTCAAATCACCTTACCTCAAGGAAATACTAGATGGCATTTATACGTAGCTCCATTACATGCCTTTGATATTGTTTTAGGTGTAGATTGGCTTAGGGCACATAAGGCTCTATTGAATTTTGAGGAGAGATGGGTAGATTTTATTGATGATACTAAGCAATGAGTCTGACTCCACTGTGGTCGAGACTCACTCAAACCACACTATCTGTCTACTATGCAAGTAAAGAGAGCCTTAAGGAAAGGAAGTCAGCTCTATGTTGTCAAATTGAATAAAAAGGAAGAGACTGAATCCAGTTCGGGTCTATTTTAGCAATATTCGGTGTTGAATGAGTTTAGGGATGTATTCCCAAAAGACTTGTCGGGTTTACCACCCCAAAGAGAATTTGACTTCTCAATAGAATTGTTACCTGGTGCAGCACCGATTGCTCGAGCTCCCTATAGAATGACTCCCATAGAACTACAAGAATTGAAGACCCAACTATAGGATTTGTTAGAAAAGGGGCATATTAAGCCAAGTGTGTCTCCATGGGGTGCACCAATTCTCTTTGTAAAGAAGAAGGATGGATCATTGAGGTTATGTATCGATTACAGAATGCTCAACAAAATGACAATTAAGAACAAATATTCACTACCTAGGATCGATGACCTCTTTGATCAATTAAAAGGAGCTATGATATTTTTAAAGATTGACCTTAGGTCAGGGTATCACCAGTTGAGAATAAAGGAAGAAGATACTCATAAAATTACTTTCAGAACTAGATATGGACATTATGAGTTCACAGTATTACCCTTTGGTTTAACAAATGCTCCTATGACATTTATGAATTTAATGAACAATGTGTTCAGGGAGCAGTTAGATCGATTTGTTTTGATATTTCTTGATGACATACTGATCTACTCCAAGAGCAAAGAGGAACATGATCAACATATGAGAGTAGTTCTAGAAATTCTTAGACAAAATCAGCTATATGGAAAATTATCCAAGTGTGAGTTCTACACTCCTCAGGTGCAGTACTTGGGACATATAATTTCTACCGAGGGAGTTGTGGTAGACCCCAAGAATATTGAAGCCATAATAAGTTGACCCGCACCAACTAATGTATCTAAAGTAAGAAGTTTTATGGGCATGGTTGGGTATTATAGATGATTTGTAAAAGGATTCTCAAAAATTGCCCATCCTATAACCAATATTCAGAGGAAAGGAAAAGCTTTCAAATGGACTACTCAATGTGAGGAAGATTTTAGAGTGCTTAAGGAGAAGTTAACCTCAACACCTATCCTTAAAATACCTAATCCAAATAAGCCATTTACAGTCTGTACTGATGCTTCTATGGAAGGATTAGGAGGAATTTTGATGCAAGAAGAGGCAGTTATTGCCTACGAGTCTAGAAAACTTAAAAAGCATGAAGTGAATTATGCTACTCATGACTTAGAACTAGCGGTTGTTGTACATGCTCTTAAAATATGGTGGCATTATCTACTTGGTAAGCCATTCGAGCTTAAAACTGATCATCAAAGTCTTAGATATATTTTTACTCAACCCTTGCTAAACGCTAGGCAACGATGATGGATGGAATTCCTAGTAGAATATGATTTTGGGATTGAGTACATTAAAGGAAAATAAAACAAGCTAGCTAATGCTTTAAGTAGGAGGCATATAGATTCCATGACTCAATGTCAGTTTGGACTGAGAATTTAGATTAAATAATTGCAGAAGATAGATGAAATTTGTATACAACATCGAGCAAAGGTCAAGCAAGGACCTGATAAGGATAAGGATTTCAAAGTTAAATAAGATCAACTATATTTTATAGATCGAGTAATCATTCCAAATAATAAGAAATTGAGAAAAACTATTCTCCAAGAAGCCCATTATGCCCCATACTCTACACACTCGAGAGGGGTGAAAATGAGATAGAATTTGAGAAAGGATTACTATTGGCTAGGTATGAAAAGAGATATAAAAATTTTTGTTTCCATATGTTTAGAATATAAAAAATTCATGGCTGAACACCTACATCCAACCGGACTATTATATCCATATGAAATCCCTACACAAAAATGGCAAGACATTTCCATGGATTTCATAGTTGGTTTACCAAAAAATCAATTCAAGCAACCATTCCAGTTGTGGTTGATAAATTAACTAAGGTATATTATTTTATACCTGGTAATGTGCAAGATGATGTGCCTATAGTTACCCAAAAAAATTCCAGATAAATAGTTCGTTTGCATGGCTTTCCTGAGGTTATCATATTTGATAGGCATTTCAAATTTACCTTGGAATTCTTGAAAGCTTTGCACCAGGCATGGGGTACAAAGCTCAACATTAGCACAACTTATCATCCTAAGATTGATGGGTAGACTGAGAGAGTTAATCAGGTATTAGAGGACATGCTAAGAATGTATTGCATGGATCATAAAAGCAAATGGGAGGATTATCTCTACTTGGTTGAGTTTGCATACAATAATAGCTATCATGCTACACTAGGCATAGCTCCATTTGAGGCCCTATATGGGTGAAGGTGTAGAACACCTTTATCATGGGATAATCTAGAGGATCGGGTAGTGATTGGTTTGGACACTATGAAACAAATGGAAGAGCAATTAAAGGAAATTTTCCAAAGGCTTAAAGAAGCCTCAGATCAACAAAAGAGCTATGCAGACCTTAAGAGAACACCAAGGGAATTATCTATGGGAGATAGAGTATTCTTGCAAGTAAAACCATCCAAAATCTCAATTAAGTCCACCAAACTCAGCCCTAGGTTTGTAGGACCATTCGAAATCATTGACAAAATCAGTCCTGTTGCCTATAAATTGGCCCTACCACCCAATTTGTCTAAGATCCATGATACTTTCCATGTGTCTCTTCTTCGAAAATATGTGGCTGACCCTTCACATGTATGGAATGTTTCTCACTTGCATATGTCGGACCCACAACACATTGAAGTCTGCCCTATCTGAATCCTTGGTTTCAGAACAAAGCAACTGAGAAAAAGAAATATAGAATAGTGCAAGGTCCAGTGGGACCACTATTCTGATAGAAATACCACATGGGAAGATGTGGCTATTATGAAAAGAAAATTTCCATATTTGTTTGAGAACTGATATATGTTTGAACATTGATAGATATATGTATATATGCATGTTTTGGTTTTATAATGCATGTTTTTGGTTTTATATTTGGAAGAATGTTTTAAAAAAATTTGACATGATGGTGCATAAATATTTAAGTATTGATGTGAAAATGCATAATTTATATCGCAAACACAGAGACTGTGTTTAATATTAGAGGGGGAGAATGTAACATTCCCACTATTTATTATCTATCTACTTGTTAATATTTGTGGAATGAGATACTACTAATAATTTCTATAAGTGCAAGAGCAGGAGCACATCCACCAACAAGCAGTTCGAAGAGTCCTAGTACCCACCTTCAAACAGAAATGTTAAGGATTGTCTGCATAAGGTAAGGTGGAATATGATTTCAGTGCTTTAAATTCATGGAAGTAAACTGAAATAAATTTTAACTGACTTTTGAGTGCATTTTGTATATGTTTGATGGATACCTTCGTTAATGCATATGTTTGCCTAATAATTTTTTATTGAGTATATATGTTTAATTATTTTACTAAACTATATATGTTTATTAAAATTATATTTAAATAATTATATAATAATAAATAGTATATTAAAATAAAATTAAAAGAATAAACTAAGAAATGAAAATAAAATATAACTCTTTCACCAAGTAGCCGGTGACTATGCCACCCGACCATTTCCACAAGCACATGGTCGACTTATGTGACAAAAATTCTATTTACCTTTATCTTATAAAGGAGAGGGTGATTTACTATGAGAAGCATGAATATTTTGAGTTGTGAAGTTTACCTTTGTTTTTCTATTCATTCAGAGGAATTCATTTGCATATAGCATAAAATTGTGGATGTATCTATCGTAAGTTGTCATTGGTTTTTTTTAAGAGGTCCATTATTTACCTATTCTTTTACTCTTGTATGTATGTGGCTTGATAAT
Source organism: Wollemia nobilis (assembly GCA_028583015.1). Lineage (NCBI taxonomy): Eukaryota > Viridiplantae > Streptophyta > Pinopsida > Araucariales > Araucariaceae > Wollemia > Wollemia nobilis. Next base: position 19,639,136 of record JAQPPZ010017033.1, on the reverse strand, counting down.
TTTCTACTCCTGAATATATGTACGAAATGATGAATGCATACTTCTCTAGAATTTGTGTAAAGTATAGTTTTGAATTCCAAGTAGATGATTATTCTGGTAAAACCCTATCATAGAGCAAATTATGTTGTAAAAACGTCTAATTCTCTGAGTAGAGAGAATTATGCAATAGCGATAGATGTGATTATGTATTTATAAAATAAAATATGAACAACATAATTAAATATGTGAAGCTCTATCATTGCTTAGAATAGAATTGCATGATTGGTTGTGAATAAAGAACATATTCTCATTTAGTCTGCATCCATAGAAACTGTGTTGACCCATAATTTGAGCAATCCATGGCTTTTCATCGAGTGAACATCGTGGGCAACCAAAATGGAAGAATTTGACTTATTCGTAAATCTTGGAGCTACTGTCAAAATGTTGAGTGGTTAAATATATGCTCCCAATATGGAAACTCTGGCCAACAAAGCACGGAAGCAATTTGCTTGAGCGTATTTAATAAACATAAAATATATATTGACCATTTTGTAAATATTTTTTATGTTGTATAGGTACTTAAAATACATATGAAATGGTGTTGTCAAGATAAAATTTGATAAAAATTATATTTGAAATGCAAAGTAAAGTTTTTTCTTAATTCACTGATGATGTGATGTTTATGGTATAATGGTCTTAATACTTCAATAATTTTTTACCAGATATTAAAAGTTGTGAGCCTTTGTATGTTGGTTACTTTAAAGGATATACATTAATTATATAAAGTGGTATTCCAATTTTGTGATCATGGTTATGGAATTTTATAAGCTTACTAGGAGCCACTCCGAATAGTATAAATCAATAACTCTTTAAAAATTTTAGATGAATTTCATGAAATTATCTTTTTGATGCCACGTTAAAGTAGCTTGAAATTTGTTCATATTGAGTATTAATCAAACACAATTAACACCCTATTATTTATTGAAATTCTATCATTCAAACCAAGCTTCGAATGGATTTAAGAGTGTGGTATTTCATTTCTATTTGGTGACAGTAGAAGTTGTATGATATTTTTGTTTGACCATGAAATTGTTCGCTAGCTATTTGTAACTCTGACTAAGCCTAGAAGAGCTTTAAGTACTCATATCAGAGCATAACAAGTTTGGATGAAGTGCAATAAAGATTAAAAATTATTCAATTTACCTCCCAATAGAATTTATCTCCTACTAATATTATTTAAAGAGAGAGAACCATGGATAGTCGTACTCAACTACCAATATTAGTTTGCATGTGTTAGATCTTCGAATATGATTTATGTAATTTCTCTTCGGCTATCTTAGAGAAATGAATAATTAGTTGAACTACCATAGGTAAACCCTAAAATAGTTTCTTATATGTGGAATGTAAAATAAGCTATAAAGAAATTATAGTCTGTTATTAAACTATATCTAGGGAATTTTAACTAGCTTTTATTGGGAATTTAGTACAATTAAAATTAGAGTGGTTTTCTTCTCGAAACATCTATCCACGAAACTCTAGATATTGGGTACTGGATCCCAAAATAAACTTCCACCATACAAAATTAAATAATGGTTTAACCTTATAACACCTTTGTCACAACCCGTCACCCTCGTACCCTATCTAAAGGATATTAATTGATATTGGGGATCAATTAATGCCTAATAAAAGGGGCATAGACCCTAAAGAATCCTACAAAAATTCTAACAAAAGGATTTTATGAAGGATTAGTTACCTTTTAGAGGAGATAATTTGGAGGTTTTGTGAAAGATGAATTTGAAGAATTATATTTTACAAAAAAAAAATAATAATCAAGACCAAATGATAAAGTAGGTATAAATAACCTAATTTTAATATAATTAGGTGCTCACAAAGTTGATCCAATTTTGATTGGACTGAAAAGGACTCTAGGATTATTAAATAATATAAGAATTATCCTATCCTTTGGGGAATTATCCATATGGCTTCTCTACATTGGTGGAAATAAAAGGGAGGTCTCTTCTCTTATCATTAATAGTCCTAGCTTTGTATCCATTCTATGCCTTAATAGTATTAGTTTTGTATTTGTTCCCATGAAAAAGGGACACAAAAAAAAATAAGGCCACCTACCTTATCCCTATATGGACCCTTATCTACTTTTTAGATTACCCTCCAAATGACATAAAATATCCTATGTGGACCAAGGCATATTTTGACATTAAAATAATAAGTCACTATTAGAAAAGGGTCCATTAAAAGGAGACAAAGATGGTGAGTAGAGGAGAGGATGGGAAGAAACTAAAGAAATGAGAGTCAAAGAAGGGAATTTCGAAAGACTTAAAGATTTGATCAAGGTTTAACAGGTTACTTGGTTTTATTCTGCCCTCCTTTATTGTAATTGATACTTTTGTAGAAAAATGACATCTCTTTATACAATTTTATTATTATCTTTTGTAAGTGATCAAATTATGACCTAAAGCTGGACTTACATGATTAAATAGACCTCTTATCATTAGTTTTAATGCAAATAATATAATTTTGTTGTATAATATCATTCAAAAGGTATTTTTAATAAGGTATACTAGAACCAAATAGATGAAATCCTCCACCACCACCATTGACGAAGTTACTATGGCCATCGTTTGGTGGTTACATCCGCTATTGCGTATAAAAAATATTAAGTGGGTGTTACACCCTCGGTACCAAGCATGTAGGACATCTTCATCCCACTATTATGTGTCAAAATGATACATTTTAGACGGTCATGATCCATGTATGAGAATGACAATGTGGATTAAGGATTACCTATGGTAGTGTCTAAGAAACCCTTTGATCATCACAATGAAGTCTGGTTGTGATTATTACAATGGTTTGTGACTTAGTCTTGGTGATCATAATGAGAGTGTGTTCCTATGTACGCTACCCCTATGATCTTGAATCCTCTATCGAGGCTTTCTAGAATCATTCCTGGCTGATGATGTCCCTATAGAAAACAAACTCTGTTTCTTTTAGTCCACTGATATTGTCGAAATTCTTTCTATGGATGGGCCTAGGGTTCACGAATTGTTTTTGGGATTAGATATATTCTAATCAATCATTTTTTCAAGATAAAGAAGTTATAAATCCTTGAGATAAAATCTTGACTCAGTCCATTACCTCTGCCTCATCCACTGCATTCGCATGAGGGTATCCTATGCAGGGAGGGGTCAAAATTTTGGCTAAACAAAAAATGAGATTGACCAAATGAGGACTTGGAATCTATTTTTCAATCACTAAAACTATACTTTCATTCGATTAACAACAACAACTTCTCCTAAGTTCACACTGTTCAAACATCCTAATGTGCCTAGGGTTTCTAAGGGAGATATGATTAAAACAATATTGAAGTATTGTATTTGTGTACATGCGCATACAGAACTTGTACCTTGTCTGCTTCTTTGAGCTTGTTAGACTAAGGTTTAAACATTATAGTAGTAGGATTTGCATCATATATGTGATCTATAATATTCACCAAAGCCATCCTTTGGACAAGGACTTTGTATCTCACAAAAATTGCTCAACAGATCTACATGGTTGCGATTGTATACCTTTATCAATGCTGAAATTGAGGGTACCTATGAATCATGTGCTTTGGGGAACCCATCATGGTTTTTTTTAGATACACATAAATCCCAATATTGTGGGTTTCCAGGTGGCATACCCTTACTACCATTCCATTACCATGGCCAGTTTCGTAAGAGATGTTGTACCCACTCAATATAAAATGATTATGGGAATCATTTTATTAAGTCTATCCATGTCACATGGTGTCCATCGGTTGGTCTATGCCTACTATAGCAAATATTCAAATGAAAACTTTGGTGACCTACAATATAAGTCTCTCTTCCAATGTTACCCGACACATTGATACCCTCCTCCTCATTGACAACCTTGTTGAACAGTTGATTTCCACCAACGGTGCTTTAATAGACGTCGAATAGGCATAACTCACCTCCCAAAACCCTAAGTGCCTTTATACCGCTTAGTGTGTAGGTAGGGAAGTTTACCAAAGGAATTAAAAGGATGTGGTTATAGAATGTGGGTTTTTAGGTTTCATGATGTATTAGAAATACAAAAATAATGTAATGGTAGAATATGTTGAGAACATAAAAGTACAGTATGTGAACCATATGGATGTATTGAAACATGGAGATATTGGGGTATCTTAAAATGTAATATGTGGTATGTTTCAAACCGAATGTAATTATGCTTTAAGTAAACCTCTTAATTTGAATTAATAGAGATTTATTTTAGTGCAGCTAACATTGAAAGAAATGTAGGTTAGATAAGGAATAATTATATTGAAGGAGCTTAGGTTGTATTTACTGATGAAATATGACATGAGATAGAGAACATGGTTGCATTAAGTAATGAAGAAAAAATTATGACTTATTAAATAAATTAAGACTTTTGTTAAATGAATGGAAAATATGGGACTTTAATTCATTGGACAAAGGATTGATTGTGTACCAATCCTGAAGAATGGTTTGGAATCCATTCTCGAGGGAAGTATGGGATTTCCTCTTTACTAATTGAAGAAGATTTCTCCTTAATATGCATCCAAGGATCATTCATAAACATGAAAGTATAGGAATTTGAGAGAACCTTATGTATATTGCAGATGACTTAGAGAAAGGAAATTGGTGATCCTTATTTGCATCCTGATTGTCAAGAGACACATTGCTCTCTTGTAATTGTATAATTAAAGGATCCGTGAGATACCTTTCTGTATTTTAACTATGACATTACGATATTATGAAATGTGAGGAAAAGACATATTTTGGAGGTTGGGTTTATTCCCCATGAGGGTTCCCAGGATAATCACTATGTCACTAGCATTTGTGGTTTGCTTTATTACTTATATGAATGTTGCATATATCTTTTAACATGTTGTAGATAAAATGACTCATAAATGTGGTAAATAGAATACTTGAGATGTATATAAAATGTTATTTGTTTATGACGTAATGAGCCCGCAAAGATAGATAAAATAGGTTTTATATGAATGTGATAATGCTTACTAAATGTTGTTTCCTTTCGAATCCAAAGTTAATGAATTATAAAATGATATGTAATTATGTGCTTGGCTTTAATGGTTATCACAAGTTATTTATTTTTCAATGAGAAGTTGTGTTAATGAATAATTGATATGTAGCCTTAAAGAATGTGATGCAATGGTATGTATGCTTTATTCTAGTAGAAGTTAATGGTTCTATACTTTGCTTTAATGGTTGTTTATGGTTATGCAATAAGAGGGTAATTTGAATGAAGTGGTGTAGTTCTAATTACTATACAACATTAATAGATATTAAATTATATAAAGACTAAAGTAATGATTTGTTAATGGATAGTTAATATAATTTAAATTGATTTGGAGCTCAGAGTGGGTTGGAGCCCACAAATAGTTATTTGGGCTTGAATTATAGCTCAAGCCAGGGCTTACATTCGGAGTTGGTACTCGAATGTACATGAGGAGTAGGTGCTCACATGATGGTGAGCATAATACCTTTTGGTAATGAACTTAATTAATTAATATATATGATAGAAGGTATGCCTTAAAAGAAAAAGTGATCAATTAAATCCTAAGAGGAATAAGGAAATCTAATCATGCTTAAGATGTCTATACCAAGGATTGTGTAAGTTAATCACATTTAGTGATATATATATATATATATATATATCTTAGTGGTCCTTCATTGAGATAAGGGATTAAAACTAAGATGATGGTTAACCATTGGTGTGGTTTTCCATATTCAAGGCATTCGCCTACATACTAGTTTGGTGGATAATATGGTGGAGGGTGATTCCCTTTGGTGAGGGATAAAAACCTAACGCTTTGGTGAGCATTCTCATATTCGAGTGGTATGAGGGTTTTGTAGAAGTTGATCACTTATACTCAGGAGTGACTCTGACCAAGTCTTAATATCTCTTGATGATGATTTCCTTGGAAACTTACAGTCCAGTTGGAATAACTCTGTCTTAGATCATGATTATGTCCCCTACTCCTTGGGAGAAATATATAAATGATAAAAATAAAATAATTAGTGGATGAGTAGTAACAATTGGGTTTGTTACAACCTTTACCTTTTGAACGTGTTGGAAGACAACTGTGATGCAATGATTTTACATAAAAAATATAAATAACTTAATGGTCACTTGTCTTTATTAAATTTTTGGATACGTAGAGGTTAGAATCATAATTTTGATTGAAGATATTTTTAGAGGGCATGGGTATATGCTTTAGCTAAATTTAAACCATTTAAATTCAAACCACCTTTATAGTATATATTACAGGATTTGTGTGTATAAGTGGAAATCTAAATATTTAATTTATCTAATTTTTAGAAGACACGTTATTAGAATAAGCTTCTTTTACAAAAATTGTATTAGTAAATAATTATATTGTAATGTACATAGACTCTTTTTTTGGTTTAACATATAATCATTCTTTTAAAGGAAAAATATTTTAAGTTGTTTGAATAAAAGTAGTACTAGTCCTTTTCACTAGCTCATTAGAGACCTTTTGTCTTCTGTTTAAAATTGACTCTATTGCTATGTTAATAGCTTAGTTTTATAGTCCTTTCTTTGAGATAGAAATAATTTTAAAACATTTTACTAAGAGTTTCATTTCCAAAATGATAATGATAATGATAGTATAAGGATTTAACTTATCCTGTAAATATAATATTTTCTATTATTTCCTTCTAAAAAGGATCTCTAAAATGAAACCATTTGATTACACAAAATTTTACGTAGGATTAAACTAAACCTATTATAGCCATCAAGATGGATGGTATGCATTAGATGAAAGTAAATTTATTCTATCCATAGAGGAGGATGGAGTAAATTTTTGGCTAAATTGAAATGCATCATCAAGTAGGATGTGTAATCACTTGACACTGACATTCATAGGAAGGTTAAGTATTGTGAATTAGCATCAACCATTTTTTTAGCAATTCTACCTTGGATGAGTAGGTCCTATTGCCAAGAACATGTAATGATGGGTGGTATGGGACACCTTCTCTAGGTTGATAAATGAGTAGTACATGAGGGGTTCCACGTTCTATGCTCATTTGGGGAATTGCTAGCATAAATTAAGGTATTACTTGGGAAGCTAGACCTCGAAGCTAGAAGTTCCAACGAAGAGTTGGTATGGGACAACTCTTCATCATTTAATGCATAACCTGGAATACCTAGTCCCAAGCTAACGAAATGGTAGGCCCTAGTTGAAGACAAGGAATATGGACTCTCAGCTAGGCACTGGGCAATCTAACACTAGACTGTAGCAAGGAGGAAATATTCAAATTATATGTATCTTAGTCAGAATTTTAGGTAAAGAATCCTAAACATATCATGCTATGGGTGGGGAACTATGTTTCCACCCTTTCAGGTGTTATTGGTCTTGGAAGGCCAACCCCAAGTCATGAATATAGACCTCTAGTAAAGGAGACAGATGTGTTTACAATATGGCACCTATTGTAATATTTGGCCAATCTTGAATGTTTAAGGGACCATCTGTAGTGGTTATTTATCTTGAAATGAATATTCATATACCTATGTACTAATAAATTGTTGGGTGTGAAGAAAACTTATTATGTTTTGATCAAAAAAAATTACTTGTGTTTTTGGACAACCAAGTGAGTAGACTTGGGGTGTTACACTTTTGAACCATTAATCCCAATTATCCTTACCTTTGAGGGTACTTCCAACATTTTTTTTGAAGTTGGAAGTCATTGTAACCTGTGACACTACAAAGACTTAAAAGAGATGTGTTAAGGTGTGAACAAGGAATAGATGACTAAGTGAGGCAAAATGTGCTAGTAGATACTGAGCCAAGTGATGATAATGAATGAATATGATCCATAAGATATTGCTCACCATATAAGTGGAATATCTTTTACAAATGATGAATTATACAAGTAAGTGGCTATGAGTCCTAATGCAATAGGATAATGATGTGGATAAATCTGAACTACTAAAAAAATTGTGTGTAGCCCAAACTAAAATACTGTATATGAATATAAAAGCTAATATCTCCAATAGATGAATATGAAAGCCAATATCTCCAACACTAGATTACACAACTAAATACCAAAGTGTAGTATGTGCAAAACTAGTAACCTCAATATTATGATTGCAAGTAGGTGAGGTGGTGAAAGTTGGAGAGGTAAAATGAGCTTATCTCATATTAAAGCCTTCACCTAGATTCCCACATACAAACACTCAATGATGAAATCCAAGTCATGATGGAACCTAAGTCCTACTATTCCTCATCCATTTTACTGTGATAAAAAATATACTCTCTAAAGAGAAGTATGTGCTCTATTCCACAACTATGATGGATATTGGATCGAATTAATTTTAATCTTGATTAAGAGTTTTTAGCTTTTTGAGCACATGCAAAAGGATGATCCCTTTCCAAATATTTGTGGGTATGTCTAACCCCCTTCACTATGTATTCTCATTAATTCCAGTCCAGGTTTGACTCACAAGGTCCTTAATGTAGATTTCCCACCACCAAGGAAGTGGTACCCTGTCACAAGGCTAGGCTAAAAAATGAGTCATTGAATGCGTTCCTTTTAGATATGGTGCAAATATGTGAATCAATTTGCAATGAAAGAAAGCAAATGAAAATTGAAAATAGACTTGGAGTGCAGATGAAGTCCTACTACAGTTCTAATGTGGCAATATGTATGTTAGGTGTGATCCACTAGACCTTGATCACCATCCAATTAGAATCACTTCTACAAATGAAGGCTATAAGTTAGCCAAAAACAATGTGGAAATGTCTGTAATCCATTTATACAAGTACAATGGAGAGGTTAGAAGCCTACTATGCTATAAAAAAAACATAGTCAATTTACACAAAGGTAAATCTGATTGTATGGCTATGTAAAAACAAACACGATCAGTTTACATAGAGGCCACTAAACTCCATCAAATTTGGATTTTGGATATTTTATGGCTAGGTAAAAAAATGAACATGGTCAGTTTACACATAATTAATTGAAATCAATCAGATATAGATTTTGGATACTTTATGGTTGTGTATAAATGAACACGATCAATTTACATAGAGGTTGTCGAACTTGGTCAGATCCAATTTTTGGATAGTTGCAAACAGAGATACAATTTAATATCTACAATAAAAAGAAAATATATGGAGGTTTTATGAAACCTCATGCAACATCCTTATGCTCTCCTTCAACTCAACACATAAATTTATGGAGGAGAGGAGGGGAATGCAATGCTTCTCCAAGCTTGGTTGTGGTACGGGTAATAATCCAAGCTCTGATACCACTTGTAGCAAGGATCAATGCTATGTGCCCAAGCTCAACCACATGAAACAAGAAAAAGGTGGAGAATATTTTTGACAATGGAGAGAATGAAAAATCACATCTCTCTTTGTGATATGGTATTATATATTGAGAAAAATAATATTAATATTAGGGTTCCCAAATCCATATTACATGAAATCCAAATGAACATGAAATGACATTACACATTAAAATAATATAATCTAATGAGGTTTTATTAAAGCCTCATAACAATTAATTTAGAACCTAACTAGTAAACATGACTTTGTAGTATTAACGTATCTTCACTCATGTTGTCTTCTCTACTTCTATGTTCTAACCTTCAAGCTAACATCTTTTGCTACTTCAAACAAGTCTCCTTCATTGTAGATTCTACTTTGAATAGCACTGGTCGTTATGCTCTTCTTTGAATGGTGTTAGTTTCTCTTAATCAATGTTATATGGTGTTGGTTATTTGGCTAGAATATTTTTATAAGCTTCTACGTATGGTGCTTCTATGTATGGCTTCTATTATTATAACAACTCTTAAACTTTTTTCCTTTATTTTTTGAATGCAATGTTCTTTCCTTTTGCTATATGTTGTGTTTATTTCTTGAATTGGCATATTTCTTTGTTATATGGCTGAATGGCTATTCCTTTGCTATATGGCCAAATGGCTATTCCTTTGTTATATGGTCGATTAACTATTCTTCTGCTATATGCTCGAATGGGCTATTCTTATGCTTTTAATAATATTGAACTTTAGGACCTCTTTTTTCTAACATGGGCATCTTTTCTCTAATGCAGGACTATTTTCTCTTCTTGGCTTCTTGAGTTGATTCTATATTGGATTCTTCATAATTTCTCTCAAATTTTGGCCTATCTCATATGATTCTTATATTCTCTATTTTCTTAGGAAGCTTTGAATGCTTCTCAATCCATTGCAACTTTAACTATTCTTTTTCTTCTATTTTCTCTACACTTAGAAGCTAAAATTCTTCTCTATATTTTGTAGGAAGCTTCTCAAACTTTTGTAGCTTAATCTATGTTGTACTTTCTATCAATCTAAAATTTTCAATGTCTTGAGTCTCACCGAATAACCCAATATGATTCTCCTCCTTACTAGAGGACCCAATATCAATGCCAAGGTGGCCCTGTATATCCTTGAATGATCAACTATCGCAAAGTTGATTCTACCTCAATATTCAATTTGTAAATTCTTAAATATTCAAATCTTCAAAAACTTCAATCTTCAAATTCTTCAAATCAATGTTAGGATGGCTCTTTCCTAAATGACCAAATTTCTTCTGAGTTGGTTCTACCTTAATCTATCAATAATTATTCTCCTTTTTTTAGAGAATATAAATGTTAGGGTGGCTCTATCCCTGAATGGCCAACTTCCTTTTTTATTGGTTCATCTTCAATCCAGTTGATTCCTAGTCTTCATTTATTTTCCTTCAACCTAGTGGAAAGACCCTAGCCTTTTCTACTCAATATGACCTTTAAAAATAGAGTCTAAGTCTTCATTACCTTTAAAGCGGACATACTCTAAATAATATTTATTAAAATGGATAAAGCTAATTAATAATGGTGGCTAATAAAGGACTTTTTTGAAATGTCTCGAGCGGGAACGAGAGCGGGAACGGGAGTGGGAGCGTCTATGGACGATGGCGATGGCGATGGCGGGAATGGAGGGTCGATGGAGATTGTTGGTCTGGCAGCTTTGTCCTCGGGCCCTACAGCTGGTGTTGGGCCTACTGCAGGCCCACTCAGCTTTTGTCACGGTGAAGACCCTAACGGCGTGGTGAAACCGACGTCGGTAACGGTAGGGTTTCACCCTCCTCTCCTTCCAAAGCGTGACCTTGGTCTTTGTCCTTTGCGGATAAAGTCAGGACCTCGACTGGAGCGTTCTCTTTTCAAACTCCTTTGCCCTTCTCTATTTTGGGCACTGAAGTTTCGTTTCCAAGCGAGGCTATGGAGCCACTAATCTTTCAAGAGTCCCTCTCTCTGGTTGGGAAATTTGTCGGTGCCCGACCCGATATGGAAACTATCCACGAATGGGCCCTTTCCAAATGGCGGCTTTCTGGAAGCATGGAGCTCGTGGCCTTTCCTAGGGGGTTCTTTATGATAAGGCTAAACAATGCCCTCGACACCCAACGCATTCTCACTGGTGGACCTTGGTTTTTCGGTCGTCGAAGCCTGTTTCTGCGGAGATGGGGGGAAGATTTCGACCCTGAAACTCAGTCTATCAACATCGCTCCGATTTGGATCAAACTCCATGGGCTTCCCCCATAGTTCTTCTATAATGATGCTCTCAAAGGCATCACTCAACCGATTGGAGATTTAGTTGCCATCGACCCTACTACCAGAGCAAGAACCAGAATGACCTATGCTCGTGTCTGTGTCATGGCTAATCTGGATTCGGTTCTGCCTACCTGCATCGGCATCAACGTCGAAAGCTTCAGAAGACGTCAAGGAGTTGAGTACGAGAATAAGCCCGCTTTTTGTTTGGAGTGCAACACTCAGGGCCACTTGGCTACTCAATGCCCTTCCCAAAAAAAAGATATCCCCAGCGATTCTGGCAGGAAGAAGGATTCCCAGATCCCCAACGTTCAAAAAAAGGCTCCTGGCAGGGGCCGTGGCCGTTCTGTAGGCCCCCCTAAAACATCTGCTCCCAACAACGTAAGTGCTCTGCCTTCTCGTTCCAATAATTTCGCTCCTTTAAATAATCTTCCAACTAGTGAGGACATCTCCGATGACCTTCCCATAGATCCAAACATCTCATCCACACCCACTGTGATTCAGTCTCCCTTGTCCAAGGGTAAGGCTGCAATGACCTCCCCAAACTCACCCTCAGATTCTGGTCCCTCTCACCTTCCTCTTCCCTTCCCACCCCTTCCCCCGACTCAGAACCGTCCTCTTACCCTCTCCCCTGAGTCTGTTGCCCTGTGCCAGTCTCCCCGCTCTCCATCCCCCCATAGGCCTGTTCTTGGGACCAACACCACCGACATTCTTCAATCATCCAGCCCTCTGAAATCTCCCATTCCCGCCCCCAAAGCTGATGTCAACAAAGAGCAGAGAAGGGGAAGACCGTCCAATGCAGAAAAGCTTGCCAAAGCAGCTGAGATTGAAGCGGCTGATGGATCTGTGCCTACCTCCTTGGGCCCTACTTCTGAACAACCCACCCATCAAGATTTGGATGAGGTTAGACCTAAACTTACTCCGTCTCAAGGGAGAGGCAGAGGTCGCAAAGCAAATCCCAAGTCAAATCGATGAAGTTTGTCTCCTGGAATGTCAAAGGCCTCAACAGAACTACCAAACAGAGGACTGTCAAGTCGGTGAGAAAAAACCTAAAACCAAATATCATGTTTCTTCAAGAATCTAAACTGGATGAGAATAGCAGCAATCAAGTTTGCAAGCTAATCTGGGAAAATAGCAATTTCGCCTTTTGCCCCTCCTCAGGGGCATCCGGGGGTCTCCTTTGTTTGTGGGATCCGACAACTATTGAGGGGAGAGTTCTTTCAGTCTCTGACAGAACCATCAACATTTTGTTCACTAATAAAGTCACCAACCTTCAATGGATTGCCACCAATGTTTATGGACCAAACAGTCCTGTCAATGGAAGATTGTTGTGGGATAACATTACCGCAATGCGCAATAACTTTCCTGACTTTCCTTGGATGCTCTGTGGCGACTTCAATACTCCCCTTCACCTGTTTGACAAGCAAGGAGGCAATCTGATCACTAGCCACTGCATTGAAGATTTCAACGAATTTGTCAACCTCAACGAGCTTATGGACTTACCGCTCCAAGGATCCAACTATACATGGAGCAACAGACGGGCGGGCATTCATCACATCCAAATTCGGCTTGACAGATTTCTCTTGTCCAAAGAACTCATTCCTATTTTTGGCGATGCCAGGCTTCATAGCCACCCAAAAATTGGATCTGATCACAACCCTATAATTATGGATTGTTCCCGACCCCAGAAAACCTTTAAAACCCCTTTCAGGTTTGAAAAGATGTGGCTCACTCATCCAGATTTAGGTCGGTGTATTCGACAATGGTGGCAGCAAAACCTTTGTCCAAACCCTCTCTTGAATCTGTTCCTCAAACTCAAAGCGAGTCAAACTCAAGCTGAAATCTTTGGAACAGGGAGGTTTTCGGCAACCTCTTTAGTGAAAAAAAGCTTCTTTTGGATGAGCTCAAAAGGGTGGAAAATCTGATTCAGGGAGGGGATCAGAGGGTTGAAACTTTCATGGAAGAAAAATGCCTCCTTTCAAACCTCCACAATGTTTTGGCTAAGGAAGAGTCCTTCTGGAGACAAAAATCCAGAAGCCTCTGGCTCAAAGAAGGAGACACCAACACGAAGTTTTTCCATGCTTCCACCTTGCGCCACAGAGGTTCAAATAAAATCTCTGAGTTGACCAAGGCTGATGGTACCATTGTCTCTGATATCCATGCCATCAGACAGGAAGCTGTGCACCACTTCCAGGAAATCTTAGGTCCAAGTGTTGACTGCCACCCCCGCACGACAAGTTCTCTGCTTCAGAACATTCCAATGATGGTGTCTAACGATGATAATGAGAAATTGCTCCAATCCTACACTGAAGAGGAGATCAAAGATGCTCTGTTTGCAATGGAACCTGACAAGGCCCCTGGACTCGATGGCTTTCCACCCCGGTTTTTTCAACACTTTTGGGATATTGTGGGCCCTGATGTTGTTGCTACGGTTAAATTCTTCCAGAGAGCCAAAAATATGCCGAGAGAAGCCAATTCCACCTTCATTGTTTTAATTCCCAAGTCTAATGATCGTGCTTCCCTCTCCGACTTCAGACCTATAAGTCTCTGTAGTGTCATCTACAAACTTATCACCAAAGTTATGGCAAAAAGGTTGAAAGACATCCTTCCATCCATCATTGACCAGTGCCAAGGTAGCTCGGTCAAAGGCGATTCATTGCTTGATGGAGTGATAACCGTCCACGAGTTGGCTCATTCGGCATCTAAAAACAAAAAACCCGAGTATGTTCCTTAAGCTTGACATGAACAAGGCTTTTGATCGGGTTTCATGGAAATTCCTGTTCGAGGTCCTTGAGAAGTTTGGGTTTCACAAAGAATGGGTTAAGATGGTTCGTGAATGTATCTCTACTGCTTGGTTCTCTGTTCTTATCAATGGTTCACCTACTGGCTTTTTTCCAAGTTTTAAAGGCATTCGCCAAGGGGACCCTCTGTCACCCTTCCTCTTCATCATTTTGGCCGAAACCCTTGGAAGGACCCTTACTGCTGCCTGCAACAGTGGACTCGTCTCTGGGATCAAACCAGCCTCAACAACCAATGCCATTTCCCATCAACAGTTTGTGGATGATACTATTCTTTCCTCTCATGCTTCTGTCCCCGAAGCAAAAATCATTAAGAGCATCCTTGACTCTTATGAAGAGGCGGCTGGCGAGAAAGTCAATTACCGCAAAAGCAAGCTATACTTCCTCAATACTCCCATCCACAGGCAAAACAGGATTGTTGAGATCCTTGGGTGTATCATTGGGAGCCTTCCAACTACTTATCTCGGATTACCGCTTTTCCATGGCAAATCGGTCTCGGCTATGTGGAACCCTGTTCTAGATCGTCTCAACAAGAAACTTGCAGGCTGGAAAAGTTCATTGCTCAGTCAGGCAGCCAAAGCCACTCTGGTCCAGGCTTGCTTGCAAAGTATTCCTATTTTTTTCTTATCTATCTTCAAAGCTCCAACTTCCATCTGCCAAAGAATTGAGCAAATTCAACGCAGATTCCTTTGGGCGGGAAATGAAAACAAGAACAAATTTTCCCTTGTTGCCTGGGACAAGGTTTGTTCCAAGAAAAAGGATGGAGGTCTCGGCTTCGGGGACATCAAGCGGATGAACATGGCTCTCATTGCCAAGCAGTCCTGGAGACTTACCATCAACGAAAAAGCCACCTGGATTGACATCATCAAAGCTAAGTACCTTCATCAGGTTCCCTTTCTTGGAGAGCACAACCTTCCTAGCGGATCTCATTTCTGGAATGGTGTCACTAAAACAAGGAAGATCATCATGGAAGGCTTAAGGTGGTGTCTTGGAAATGGATTGACCATTCATTTATGGGATGACCCTTGGATCCGTGACAAACCTCTCAGCCAAGATCCTCATCTTGCTGTGCTCAAGACGGTGACCGAAGCCACCTTTGGAGATAAGGTGTGTCATTTCATTAACCCAGGTATTACAAGACCCGAATGGAAACACCTGGATCTGAATGGGCCTAGACATATCACCGAGGTGCTTAGGCGGTTACAAAACTTACTGAGGAGCTGCATAATCCCCAGCTCTCACAAAGAAGACTCCATGGTTTGGAACCTTGAAGATTCAGGGCAATTTACTGTTAAATCTGCCTACTACAGCCAAGAAGCTCCCAGTGATGGCCGTGACTTCTCTAATCTGGTCTGGGTTCCCAAGATCATTCCCAAGGTCAAATTCTTCTGCTGGTTGGCCATCCAAAATAGAATCCTCACCACTGACAATCTGATAACCAGAGGGCTTCTCATCCCCAATTGGTGCATCCTGTGTAAAAACGCCTGTGAGTCTACTGCGCATGTTTTTCTGGAATGTCCCTTCTCCCTTGCAGTGCTCAACCAGGTTTTCAACACTTTTGCCATCTTCGTAGCCCTCCCTCATTCCATTCCCCTCCTTTTTCAACAATGGCCCCGGCCTTTCAAGAGCAGTCAACTCAAATTCATGTGGCAAGCTTGCCTTCACATTTTCCTATGGCAGATTTGGCTCGAGAGAAATGCCAAAATTTTCCAAAACCTTGCCACGGATAAGAAGATTGTTGTTGCCAAAATCTTGGCCCTTGCTACGGAGAATGCCTCTCTTGTCTCATCGTCCAAACCCCCCCTCCTGGACTTGAATTGGATCTAACAAATCATTTCAATCTTTTCAATTTTTTTGCAACACCTCGCACTTCTGTTGACAGGTCTATAATCAAGTGGGTCTTACCTCCTTCTGGGTGGCACAAGCTTAACTTCGATGGCGCGGCCAAAGGCAACCCTGGAGCGGCTGGCGGAGGTGGAATTCTCAGAAATCACAGAGGAGAAATAATTTTGGCCTTTGCTCAGAACTTAGGAATTCAGTCTAACAATATGGCCGAGGCTCGGGCCTTGCTCCAAAGCTTGATTCTCTTGGAAGGCTTGACTATCAATAAACTCATCATAGAAGGAGACTCATTGCATTGCATCAACTGGCTCAAAGGAACCTCTGTGCCTCCCTGGGCCCTTGTTTCCATCTTCGAAGAATGCAAGACACTAATTGGCCTTTACCCAGAATTAATCATTCAACATCAATACCGGGAAGGAAACAAAGCTACGGACTGGCTTGCTAACAAGGGAGTTGACGCAACAGACATTCAGGTTTGGAGAGATTCCTTCCCAATCGGCCTAAGGGATGCTTCTTCAAGTTCCAATGTTTGCACAATGTGAGTGGGTTACTGGGCTCCGGGTTTTTCCCCTTTGGCTGCGTTTTGGCATCTTGGAGCGTTTTCGCGTCACTTTTCACAGTTGGTTGCAAAATCTCAGCTTGCCGCGTTATCGCGAAATTTCCTTTTTGCTCAGGCCGTGAGGTTGCTTCTTGTCGCGATATCGCGACACTTTTCTCTCCTTCTGGTGCGGTCTTCCAACTTGTCGCGATATCGCGACACTTTTTCTCTCCGGGGCTTTTTTGCAAACTTGTCGCGATATCGCGACACTTTTTCTCTCCGGGTGCTTTTTTGCAAACTTGTCGCGATATCGCGACACTTTTTCTCTCCAATGGCGGTCTTCCTTTTTGTCGCGATATCACGACATTTTTTCTCTCTCCAACGGCGGTCTTCCATTCTGTCGCGATATCGCGACATTTTTTCTCTCCAACGGCGGTCTTCCATTCTGTCGCGATATCGCGACACTTTTTCTCTCCGGGTGCTTTTTTGCAAACTTGTCGCGATATCGCGACACTTTTGGCCTTCAGACGCTTTCTTGTTTCATGTCGCGATATCGCGACATTTTTTCTCTCCAATGGCGGTCTTCCTTTTTGTCGCGATATCGTGACACTTTTTCTCTCTCCAACGGCGGTCTTCCATTCTGTCGCGATATCGCGACCTTTTTTCTCTCCAACGGCGATCTTCCATTTTGTCGCGATATCGTGACATTTTTTCTCTCCAACGGCGGTCTTCCTTTCTGTCGCGATATCGTGACATTTTTTCCCTCCAACGGCGGTCTTCCATTTTGTCACGATATCGCGACATTTTTTCTCTCCAACGGCGGTCTTCCTTTTTGTCGCGATATCGCGACACATTTTCTTCTTGGCAGCAGGCTTCCACTTTCGTCGCGATTTCGTGACTCATCTTCTATTTCGGCTGCGGTCTTCATTCTTGTCATGATTTCGTGACACCCTTTCTCTTCGGCAGCGTTCTTACTTCTTGTAGCGATTTCGCGACTCCTTTTTTGCTCGGGCACGGTCTTCTTTCATGTCGCGATTTCGCGACTCTTCTTCTCGTCCGGCTCCAACCTAGCAACTTGTCGCGATATCGTGACACTTTGCAACATGTCGCGATATCGCGACTTCTTCCCTTCTTCGGCTCCGATGGCGCTTCTTGTCGTGATTTCGCGACCTCCTTTCTTCCTTTGGCTTCAACGGCGCAACTTGTCGCGATTTCGCGACATCACCATTTTGGTCGCGATTTCGCGACACCTTCCCTAGTGTGGAGGTTTGCCAGCTCTCTATTCCTTTCTTCTTGGACCACCTCGGTCGATATGGATTTCTTGTAATCTCTCTTGTACAAGGTTCAGGGACCTTTCAACACCCTTTCTACCAATAAAAAAAAATAATGGTGGCTAATAAATAACCCCATCAAACTGGAAAGGTTCAAGTGGTATCTTTAATACCATTGTTGAATTTTTAAGCCTTACTACCACAAAATATCACATGTTATCTCACAATATCACACAGGTCCCAAATATAAAATAGCCACAATAATAAAGGTCAAAGTAATGATAATATGAGTAGAATAATATGAAAAATTAATATGTATATCAAGGATTATATAATAAAGAAAATAAAATTCATTTATATACTAAAATATGAATGTAAATAGCTTGAATCATTCATGAACTATGCATGAAGAAAACTTACAATATTAATTGCTCAAAATGTATACAAGCTTTATTCCTTCTTGTTACAACTCTATAATTTAATTGTCCTCTCTTGGATTGATTTATCATGGAGTATTATCTCCATAATATATCCATAGTAATGTGACTCTTCAAGTACTTGACTATTACTCTCCATATGCCAAGTCTCATGACTCTTGGCTTATCAACTTACCACTTGCATACTAGATGGACACTTGACTCTACAACACTTGCACACATCTACATGAATCTTACACTTCTACATGCACTCCTAATCTAGGACACTTGTGCACATCCTCACATTACATATTTACATCCTTACATATAATACACTTGTGCACATTCTCTCAACCTACACTTGCACTCTAACTTACATGACACTTGTGCATTTCTTGCACATTGCACTCTTACATGACACTTGTGCATTTCTTACACATTAACACTTACATAAAAGGGAAAATATAAATCACACTCTAAACTATATACTCAACCCTAATCTATTACATATTTACAAATATACCATGATGGTACCATGGGATTACATTAACATGTACCAAACAATGTAATATACCTCAACATATAAAATAATAATTTGCTAGTGTGAGATGAATTGCACATTTTGACATATCATATTTTTGAGAAATTGTCATTTTGAGTGGATCACTCTTTCCACACTTAGCTAATTTATTGTCATTCTTCAAAATATGGGGACTTGTAATGTTCAAACTAGATCTACAAATTTTTATTTGCTCATTCTTCATGGCCCCAATTGGCATAATTTGAAGGTAGTAGTTGAGCTACTATATTTTAAATGACATCTTGAGGAACCAAGTTCTATTGATGAGATATCCTAGATCCTACCTTCATCCTTGGGCACTTCATAATTCGAAATATCACACATAAAAATTACAAAAATGGTGTGTCTTCCTCATTCTCATGATAAAATTCTCAAAATAATATGTCAATCCACATTACTTGGTAATTCTATGTCTATTAAAATCGTTGCTTCTACAACTAGATCTTTGTATTGTATTTTAGAGAGCCCTTACTTTTTATCCTCAATTTCTTTTAGTTTCTTTAGTAAAAACTCTAGTTAAGTGACAGTGCCACTTTTTGTTTTACTTTTCTCCTTACCAAAGATCTTTTCTATTTGTTCATCTACAAATGGTTTCCCTTTCCTATCAAATATGTTTGGTAGTCTAGAACCTGCTAATTATTAGACCTCTTTCACCATGATTGTCATGGGTGCTTTTGTATTCCTATTCTTATTTAAAATGGGTGCTAATTACTTGATTATAATATTTCTTTTAGCCACCCCTATTTTTCTAATCTATCATATCAACATTTTAAACAATTGCTACAACACTTGAGTTTTTCTTTTCTTAGTAGCCAATTTCTTATCTACTTGTTAAAGCACACTAAAGGGGTGGCTTTCAATCCAACTATAAAATAAAATTAGGGTTTGGGTTTTATATTTTTATTCTTTATATCATCCAATAAGGACTTGACCTATTCTACTATTGAAGTTTGCTCTTGTACCACCTTTACCCCATTATTCATTTCTTCACTCTCCTTTTTCAACTGGTCGATCTCCTTATCCTCTATTGAAGGACTATATGCATCTAATCTAACTACAAATTTAGGTGTTGTTTTTCCTTTTCTAATTGCTACCTAAGTTGGTTTTGTTCCTACACCAACTACATTGATAGGTCTTCTAGCTAATTTTAACTTATAATTCTCTAAATTTTACCCTTCAATTCATCCAACTATTTCTTTAGTTGATGTTTCTCAAAAGCCTCCTTTTTCAGTGTTTCAATTTCTTATTAGACCTGCTACTTCTTTGTTATTATCTCAATTACTATTTGGGTATGGTCCTATGCCTACTTCTTATATGTATCAACATAAAAGGTCCTTTGAGAATACTTTATGATCATCACTTATTTCATTTGATCTAGTAGCTACATAATTTTAAAAGAATTTGTTTTGGTTATGTTGACTTGTAAAATCCTTATAACATAATCTATCACTATTGTAATAGGCTTAGTTGGATCTAGGCAAAGTGATTTAGAAATTTCCAACTTCTTACCACCCTCGATGAGTTATAACCATAGGACCATGAGTTCCTTGGAAGCTTATGCCTTAAGCTTGTCTACCTCCTTCCTTATTTTACTTAGCATCCTTTATTAATATGATAACCTATCTAACTCGATTTTTCATAGGCGTATCTAGTTTTACTAAATGAATTTTTGATTGGGTTCTACATTAGGATATTAGTTTGAACTAACTCAACCATCTATAGTGAAGTTTGTATAGATATCATTGCCAATATAAAGAAGGGGTAATCTAGGTTGTGATGGATGTTGGGAAAGGTGGTGGTATGGATTCTAATACATTATCATTTTTGTCAACATGGTGGAAAGGAATGAGATGTTGGGAGATGTGGTAGGGTTATTGGAATATAGGATAAGTGGTCGATTGTTGGTAGTTTCTATGAAAGGGGTTGGTGAAGGAAATTAAATGATAGGAAATGAAAGGGATCATGATGGTTGGATTTATATTATATGAGATGTATGTCTAGGTGATCCAAAGGCTATGGTTATATGGGGTAAGTGACTACAATAGAAGAAACAAGAGAGACTTGAGAATAGGAAGCAAAGAAAACATGAGGGGGAGAAGAAATATAGGGTAGGTGGATGATAAAGAGATATGGTATGCTATGAAGTCATAGTCCCATGACTATGGCTCCATCCATGGATGGTGAGATTATTAAATATCATTTATTTTTATTTCTTCTTCTAGTACTATTTCACCTTCAATTGTAGTTAATTCCTTTCCCACCTCTACTTTCTTCAAAATTAACCCCCTTGGGTTAAATTATTTTTATGTTGTTTCTTTCATGACACTACTAATTAGTATAATTTTTGATGAAGTATCAACCATCATGGTAATGTTAAGTCCTCCTCGTGTGTCAAATTTAGTCATTGGTCTCCTAGCTATGTCAAGATATCATTTTTAGAATGTCATTAAGAGTCATGGGGCCAATAGTCTTGCAACAACATCATCCCTAAGATCTCAAATTTATCACTTATGAATAATTTACATCCCCATATGTTTATAATAATTATCATGATAGGTTTCTTAGTGTTATAGAAGATGTCTTCCTTTGTCCCTTGAAATACTTATAATCCACATAAATCAACTACCTTACAATTCTAGGTAGAACATGTAGTTTGGAAAATTTATTGGTAGTTTATAAGGCATACCAAAATATCCAAATGGCTTAATGAAGGATATATATTTTCTAGATAGAAATGTTTTTGATTAAATACTTGGAATTGAGGAGATCATGGAACCCCTTTACAAATCTAGGAAAACTATCTTTCAACCCCTTCATGATTGGATAATGTATTGCATCATAAAAATCTTAAGTAACCTTCCTATTTGCCTTACATGACATGCCCACATAGTCATAAATGGTTGGTTTTTTATTGTCAACCCCTATTTGGTCCAAGTTTAGCCTAGAAAACCAATGCCTCTTATTGTTTAATATTAACCAATTGAGATAGGATGTGTATTTTAATTGCCTTGTCTTCTTTAAATTCTTAAGCTACATGTTTATTCGGTTGTATATTTGGCATAGTCCACCATCTAGGAGTGACCTAGGTAATGTTAAATTACATGCAATAATGCCATCTTATCTTCCCTAAAAAAAGTAATTAATTATTTCATAAAGGACCATATTGATCCCTAGCAACACCATTTTTATGTCCTTTAATTGCCTAATTTTGAGGTTTAACTTAAAATTTTGAGCATCTTGCAGGTTCTCAAATTATGTATCCAAAAAGTCCCTCTATTTCTTATAGTCAAATCTATTGTATTACTCCATATGGGCTTTTGTATTGTATGTTATCCAATGTGTTGAATTATCCTCTATGTTCAAAATTTTTTATTTTCTCTTCAGTGATGAAGATGCTAGTTGTATCCCATGCTTGGGTGAACACAATACAAAAATTCTTGTCATATTTTTGGGTAGTGCCACACTTGGCATACTAAGTTCATCATAAAATCAAATATCCATATTATTTTAATACTCAAGGAGTCTACCCTAGTACTATATTGAAACATATAATTATCTCCTTTCTAACCTCATTAGGAGAATGCAATTATTTTCCCTCATAATACATATCTATGACCTTCTTTGTCTTCTTCAAGGTATTTGAATTTTTTAGTTTTGGATGGGTTCACTTGTTCAATTTATAGTTGGATGCTTGAGGGGTCCATTGCAGTAGTCACTGGAGGATTCATGAGGGTTGCCTCAACCATTGTGCCATTATTACTAGTCACACTAGTGTCCATTTTTATTTTAAATTACCTAAGAATCTATGAATTCTTGATTGAAGTAAAGAGTTGCATATTTTTTTTCCCTACTAAATGAGATATTTTCTAATATATAAAGTAGTGATTTGATATTTATTCACTTAGGACTAGTTTTTTTTTACTTTGTTAAATGGAGCAATTCATTAAGTCTGAATGAATGCTTATTTAGTTTTTAAACTTAGATGAAGTTTTTAGTAGGGATGTCTTGGCATTGTTTTCAAGGTTTTCACTTGGACTAGGATGAGCCTATTACAACTTAAACTTTGAATGTATTATATTATGGCAATGAAGGGTATTTAAGTACATAGGATGCCTAAATTAATTATAGAGGATGCCTATATTACATGCCTGTACCTTTTGAAGGGTGGTTATACCACTTGAAGTCTCACATGGTCTATGATATAATAATCAAAATTCCCTCTTAATACATTGTAGTCAAATGATCTATTTTGCTTATGACCAAAGAACAATCTCTAGGATGATGTAGGAATTTGAGAGAAATCCCCCCCTTAATGTAGACTTTCTACTTAGATATTTAGGAGTGTCATATTCTACCGATAATGCACTCTAAATATATTTTTTTAAATACTTGTTCAATACTTATAGACTGCATGAATTGTTTCTTCAATGTCTTCAAGTGAACCATGTGTTACCATGCATTTAATGGTGCTTGTTGAATTGGTTGTTTTTTTATTTCTATATTTCATAAGGTGGAATAAACATTGTGTATGGATTATTTTGTTGTTTTCCTTTTCTTTGATTTTTATTGTGATAAAATCCTAAATTCTTCCCAATCTCATTTTATTATAAGCTATGTGATATGATAAATAAGATGTGTATTCTAAATTTAATCTCCAGAAATTATATGTACTTGTTTTAGTCCTTTGAATGATCCCATAGTTGCTATAGTATTTCCTTGAACTAAGATGTAGCAACATAAAAATTTCTCTATAGTCTTTAGATTTAAGCCATTAAGCCCCAATAGTTGTCATTGTCTAACAAATTCACATTTATCATAAACTATGTTGTCAATATTGATAATTTCACAACGCATCCTATCATTTAGCTCTTGATTTCTTGTAGTGTTGGTACACTCCTTGATAATAATCTTAAGAGATCCTAGGATTTGATAATGATGTAGGGATACGTTGTTTGAATTGCAAATATAGATAACCTTCTTTCAATAATATCCAATTTGTAAACTATTTCATGTTTTTTTGATGTTTTCTTCAAATAGGTCATTCATCTTGCAGATGCTTTTATTTATACTTTGGGAAGTAAGTATAAAATGAATTGACTTTGAACTTACTATCTTCATTCCATGATGTGCTAAACCTCTTGTATTTATAGGTATCCCTTGGTTTATTCTTGTAATGGGCTTCTTTATATTCAGGCAGTGCTACCTCTTGTTGATTCCTTGGTTTGAAATTATCAATTGGTGGAACTATTCTTGTATATTGATTTTGATGTTTCCAAGTTTCTCGACTTGTCATATGTTTGGTGTTCTACCAAATATTGTCATGTTGTCTCAAGTGTGCTTGAGTGACAAATACATGTTTTTCTTCTTCTTGAACTTTTTTCTTTAATTTTATCTCTTCACCTATATTATTTTCATGTGTCTTTATCCAATTTTCATTTTGTTCTAAATATGACCTATTTTGTTGATGGTTCATCTCTCATGAAGCTTATCCATTCTTGAATGGAATGTACCAAAAATCCTTCATGGTGTGTCTATTTCTTCCATAATATTCACATATATTTTAAGTGTAGAAAGTTCATCTTTGAGAATCATTTCTTTGATTCTAAAGCCTTTGAAAAGTGTTTCTTTGTTGGAAGTATTGTGGAGATCTCATACCTCTTCTGATTGGTTGCTTCTCTTTTTTACTTGTCAATAATAGTAATTCTTCTTCCTTTGTAGTATGTAAGTCCTCTACTTTTTGAAGTAGGTTCACTAGCTTCTCAAAGGTTGGTTTTTACTCAGTAAAATGTAATGTAGTCATAAAAACATTGTACTTTGATGGGTGTAATATCAAAATAAAAGGAACTAACATTTCATTAGATACCTATATTCCTAGTGATTGTAATGATGCTCATAATTTTGTTACTCTTCTCATCTATACTTCTAAATTTTCTCCACTCTTCATCTTTAAACAATGGAGCTGGATTTTGAGAAATAGAATCTGATTTTGATTCTTGGCTTCAAAAACTATCTTCAACTTATCCCATGTATCCTTAGTTGTGGTTATATATCTTATGTATGCTTGGACCTCATCTTCTAATTTTAACATGATGATGAGTCTTGCCTTTCTATCTACCTTATCAAACTTCATTTGATATTCTCCTTCTGTAGTAGGACAAGCACTGCTTCCATCTACCACATGTCAAACATTCTTAAACTCAAGGTGTATCTTGAGTTTGGTTTTCTAGGTAGTATAATTATTTTGCCTCAATAATTGGGAATCCAAAAATAAATAGATAAATTGTGCTCCACTATCCATGATCAAATTTCACAAAATTTGAATATTCTTCTTTTATTGATTTTGCCTCAAAATTCTCTTTTTTATGAGTATATATGCCTATATTAGAATTTCAAATGATACTTCAAAAAGTGCAAGAAATATTTGTGTCTCTCCAAGTAAGGTAGAGAGAATATCTCTTTCTTTATGGAATATTCCCTTCTCTTTTAAAAAATTTATTTTTATTTTATCCTTGATTGAAAAAACTCCATGTGTGTAATTTTTCCTTTACCATGTGTTGCTATCTTATTTGCTTTTATTTCAAGCTTTGAATGGTGAAAATTTCTAATATGGTATTTTGATAAACGTTGCACTCCTTTTTTATGATGCACTATGAAATTTTATTTGGACTTTAGCTCGTTCGATAGTATGAGATGTCTTTGGTGCTTTGGTGGTCTCTCTTGAATAGGGAGAGTTTCTTTCACAACTTAAACACTTGTTGCAATCTCCACTAACACACTGAGTAGAGTAGATTTAACATGTCCTAGTTTGTTTTTGAACCCAAATTATTTTTGGAAATTTCTATGTAGGTTGGATTATTATCAATCCAACTTTTCTTTCTCTCATGAAGGAGCGGTATGCTACTTTTTTTGAAAATTCACTTTAGCTACAATTGCTTTTTATGGAATTTTTCCTTCCTTGGTTTCATATGTCCAACTAAGTGTGTTACAGGTGTTTTTTCCAAGATGTCTTCTTGGTGCTATTTTGATTTCAAATGGATTCCTTTCTCCAAAGTCATGGATTGGATTCTTCAAGGATATTTTTGCTTCCTTTTGTAATGTCATAAGATTACTTTCTTCAAGGAGTCTTTAGCTTCCTTCTATAATATCACAAGATGGATTTCTTCAAGGAGTCTTAGGTTTTCTTCTATAACATAAAGAGTTTTTGTTTCCTTTTGTAATATCATAGGATGAATTTCTTCAAGGAGCCTTTGGGTTTCTTCTATAACAACACAATGTATTTACAAAACTTTTGAGTTCCTTTTTTTCTCTCTAATTCTTCTTTCCCTTCTTATTATTTATAGTGAGTGCTATTTTTTTGAAACACGAATTTTCTACCAAGCACTTTCACTCCATGTGGTGTTCACAATATTTAATACCTTTATTTTATTCTTCTTTAGATAGTTTATTTTCTCCTTTTTGTTATGTGCAAATCAAGTTTAGCCTTCTAAACGTAGGTATTTTATTTTTCATGCAAGAAATGTTGTCCTTTATTTTGGTCACTTTGTCTTTATCTTTCAAACATGGAATGTGTGCTATTCTACACTTTTATTCATTTCTCTAAAACATGTGTCTAGTTCACTTGATTTTTTATTTCTTGTAGTTATGATAACTACCTTTAATTCCTTTAAATTTGATCCACCTGCAATTCCTTTTTGAATAGTAACAATTATCACCTTTGCAATTTCAAAATAGTTTTTCTTTGATGTCTTTCAATAATCTTTATCCACTTCACACCTTTACTTGGTGTTTTTACAATTTTTATATGCTACTTTTCAAGAGTAACTTTAGGAAAAATTCTCTATTTTTGGATATTTTGTTGTCCTTTATTTAGTAACATTTATAATATTAATTCTCTCTTATTCACAAAGGTTTTTGGACTTTAAAACTTGTATGAACCAGTTCTTTCTTATGTTCCTTTGGAACATAATAATTTTCTTGGAATTTTCTTCAACCCTTTGAAGGGGACTTTATTTTTTATAAAAAAATCAATGTCTTTCAAAAGGACTCTCTATAATTTTTTTAAATAAGAGCTTCAAATTGGCTTCCTTTTATTTCTAAAATTAACTTGGTTGTTGTAGGCTTATGACCTCTTGGTCTTAGAAGGGATTGGAACCCTTTTTATGCTTTGAGGGATTTTTACCTTTGGAAAGGTTTTTCCACCTTAAAATATTTTAATTCAGCCATGGAATTATTCTTCATGATGATAATTAATCATAGGGTAATTTTACCCTTGAAACCCTCTTATCTCAATCTTAATTATTTTTCTCAAATAGAGTGCACCTTGTTTTTCTTTGTGTTTAAGCTAAAGAAGGATCAAAAGGATAATTCGTTATTCCTTCTATATCCTTTGATACCACATGTTAGAACTTAAGCTTTGAATGTATTGTATTATGGTAATGAAGGTGTTTTAAGTACATAGGATGCCTAAGTTAGGCATAAAAATCCCTCAAACAAAATTCAAACTATATTTTCCTATATCACATGCATGTACCTTATGAGGGGTGGTCATACCACTTGAATTATCACATGGCATATGATGTAATAAATCCTAACCTACCCTTAGATGTTTCCCATTGATCGATACAAATAATTACCTTCCATCAAGTTTCCCTAGTTTATAGGCACCAGATCCATTACCTTTATCAATTTGATATGGTATGCTTCAACGTAAGTTGAATTTCTTATTTTTGATGCTTGGATATATCTTCATCCCATTTAAGAACTAGGTCCTCTTCCATTAATTCCATATTTGTCACCCTCTTATCAAACAATATCTTGATTACCTTTTGATGTTGGATGAATCTTTTGAAAGCTATTTTCTTGTCTTCTTCTAATGATAATAGTGTATTAAGGTGATCTCACATTAGAATTATGGTGGTATTCAAGCTCTAACAATTGAGAAATTTGGAGAGAAGGGAGATCTAGATTTATTGGTAATATTGCTTCCATACCAAACACAAGTTCGCAAGGTGATATTTTAATGAAAGCTTTAGGAATTATACTATCTTCCCATAATGATCTTTTAATATTTGTATGTGAATATCTCTAGGACTTGACAATTGTTCTCTTTAGAACTTGGGTGATGTTTTTGTTGGTGGATTCTACTAAGGCACTACCTTAAGGGTAGGAATTGGAAGAGGTCCTAAATATAAGCACATATTCTAGTGTAAAATTCATAAATTTAGTCCCTATAAATACTAAAACATTGTTAGTAAATACTATTAAGAGCGTCTCATACCTAGTAATAATATTTGTTAGTAGTTATATGATGAATTCTTGGTTTATTAATTTAATAGGAGTTTCTTCAGTCCATCTGGTGAAGTAGTCTATAACAGTTAGGATATATTGGTGCCTTGTATTTGATGAGAGGTTAATTTTCTCAATGGAATATATGCCCTATTATTGGAAGTATTATTTGATGATTATAGATTTTAGAGGCATGGGGGATTTTATCCTTTTTCTATGATAATGCAATATGCCTTGAAAATTTTCACTTGTTGAAAAAAATCGAAGTATATGATGGACTAATAATAATTTACTTTTAGTCTTATGGACCATGGTTTATGTATAATAATGTACTCCTTCATCATGGTATTCCTTTAGTAAAAATTATGTTCCTCCTTCCTCCACACATCTTAAGAACACTCTATCATATCCTTTGTAAAAATGGATGTTATTCATCCAAGGTGTAGTGAGTGGTGTTTTGTTCAAACCTAACTCTTTCTTTAGGTAGTAAGTTTTATAGGATCTATTCTATTAAAATATATCCTATTATGTAAGCCATCCATTTAGTTTGCTCCTCTACATCATTTTATTCCACAAGTGTTGCTTGTTACTTTGGGAGAGACTTGGAAAGATATTCATAGAGGGATCATCTGCTTACTATGGATTGATATGATCACCCACATTCATAGTTCATTGTAAACCAACATGATTGTGATTTTTCTAAAACTTTGCTAAGGTAAATGTACAACAACTAGATCAAAAGTATCATCTTTGCACAAGTTGAAGGTCAAAGCAAGTTCCAAATGAAGACTTGGATTTAAAGCAGTAGTGGAAGACAAGCCAAAATAATATAGGATAGCTTGATATCAAATAACACCTAACCAAATCCAAAATTGGGATATGGAAGGATAATCCAACACTTTGTAGTAGTAACATATCAATTTTTTGTCTAAAACATGAGATCTAACATTAAAAGGATTTAGACATTTATTTAAGTTGATGTAAGTAAAGAGGTAACAAAAGTATGGTATTTGGTGTTCATCACATGGCCAAACTTAAAATTTGAATAATGCAAAGTGACCAACATAAAATATATGCCAAGATTTTTTAGATAGCTAATGTCATTATAGATGTTGAGACTATCTGACACTTGTTACACTATCTAACCCAAAATTTGGTTGTGTAGGGATCAAACCAGAAAGTAGCCAAAATTTTGGAGGAACTAAAATCGTCCAAAGATATGAAAATTCTAATATCTAGTATCTAAGGCTACTATTCATAGAATTCAAATTTTGGTTAAGTATAAAGAAATGGCTAGATTTTTGAGAAATCTAACATCATCAAGAGAGTTGGAAAAGTCTATCACTAAGATACTATGTTAGACTTAAAATTCTGCCAAGGTATAGAAATTGGCATGAAGGATCAAACCTATCTAGAACTTAATGGAGAGCTTTTGAACTTGTCCTTGTTGATCAGATTTGTGTGTGTCAACCAATTGCCTAGATCGAAGTTTTTAGGATTTATGATCTAGCAATGCAATAGAATGAAGTGGTAAAAAGTGAACCTATAAGAGTATGCTAATATCTATTGAAAGCATGTAGAAATTGGCTAATTGGGAGAAATCTAAACCAGACATGCTTATAAACCATAACCAAAGTGTTTAAATTTGGTTAAGCTAGGAAGTGATGCCCACTCCCTGCACTTCTGTGATAGGCCTATAAGTATTTTATGTATAAATATATAAACTAATAGAAAGGGATTGAAAATATATATAGCTCACTATACCTCTAAATGAGGGTCAAATCTTTAAATTTTACAATTGCATAAGTTGTATGATGAATGTACATGTGCCTCTCAATAAATATTGAAGTGTTGTTTGGCCTCTATTAGAAGATATTGTAGGACATATATGAATGTGAGTTAAATTGCTATGCATTTATATTTATGTTAAATGGATGGTGTATTCTCTTAATTATTATTTTGTTAAACTAGATAATTCTATGGATTGTTGTTTATTTAGCCCCTAGAATGCTTAGTTGTGTATGTGTTGATTTAAATAATGCTCTACAATATTTTAATGTAGATGGTCTATTAGGCCTTTTAATTGAGTTGAGAGTGCAAGACTCTCATACCTTGTGTTTCTTATTGTAGTTGAATCTTGACCAATTTTCATTTCTACATTCTAACCCTTCTCATTTTTTAGTTTAGTATTTAACCCTATTTTTAGTTTATCTCACATCATAGGAACTAGTCTAATTCAAAGGTTGATAATGAGTATATTCTCAATCATCCAATATTGATCAAGATATTAGTGTGTATCTCATCCACATAGGTAGATTTTGGACCAAGAGTTTTTGGAATGCCTAATGTGACCAAATTTCATGATTTCATCTCAATTTCCTAGAGGACTCAATATCTTAGTGAATAGTCTTGACCTCATAAATGAATAATACATGTTCACCTAGTGACGTTTTTTATTTAAAAACTATAAAATTTGGCAATTTCATTAGTATAAAAGCTCAAAATGATATGGTGATAGGACTGGAAAGAAAAATAGCTCATTGTATGTCACTTATATTTATGACTCCATAGCTATAATAATAGATTTTTTAGGGCTATGGTCGATCGAATTTGTATAGCTTGGAATAGTGTTAGACCCCTTAATCTTCCCAACCTACATGAAATTCCTCAAGTTGCATTGAAGGCTTTGCCTACTTATAATGGTAAGGGAAAGACTGCTTATGAACATTGTCAAGAAGTTGTCACTTTGGACACTATTTATAATATTCCATTTGAAGATGTGATGGTAAGGCTTTTTATGTTGTCCTTTCAAGGCAAGGTGCTACTATGATACCAATCCTTGGAATATAATAGCATTAGGACCTAGGAAAATCTGGCTGAACACCTCATATTAGAGCATAATGACCTAAGATACCTCTTCTTACTACTCATTTTATTTTTCTCTATACACAAGCTTCCTCAAGAGAGTATCACTGATTTCAATATCAAGTTTAGAACCTAGAAAATAATTCCCTAAGTAATAAGGCCTTCACATACCCAGTCTTATGTACATTACCTTCATGCTATGATCCTATATCTAAGTCTTCTGATCTAACAATCTAATATGAAAAGTTTCCCACAAGTCTTCTAAGTGGCCATAAGAGAAAAAAATATGACCTTAATAATTTAATTTATCTAGCTATTCTCATATCGATAGGAAAGCTCACAACTAAAACCACCATGTTAGATACCCACCATATTCATCAAAAAAATTCACATGTTCCATCCTCAACCATATCTCTCCCATAGCTAGATAAATTGCCTAAACTATATTTTCATATATATCTATATGATAAATAAGACACCTACCATGACCACCCTATAATCTCAAATAGTGTAGGAACTAAGAGTTGTAATTCATCACTTGACCCATGAACTTAATAGGGTGGTGTAGAGGGGGAAAACTGCCCTACCATGTTTGATTCTCAGCTAGATCTGCTAGGGACTAAGGTGAACCACAGAGGTGTGTTATATTCTCTACACTCGAGGAAATAAAAGTATGGGTTCACCAAGAATAGTTTTAGGACTCACTCCAAGTATAGGGTGGGAATGTTTGATGTGTTAGTTAATCATACACCTATTGTTTAGACTTTCTATACTAAACTATGAAAAGGAAAGAACAATGCAAGACACACAAGATGCAAGAAAACAAGAGCTAACCCTAGTATGATTCTTTAATTAAATGATATCTAACCCTAGGATTGGAAAATAAAGTCTTTGAGTAAGGATCAAAGGGAATGTGCAAACAAGATTAAAACCCTAGATGCACACTATATGTTTTTATTCTTTCAAATGCTTATAAACTCGATTAAATGCTTTTCCTTTACATGTAATCTAGGTTTTGGATAGAAATGAATGAAAGCAAACACAAATCACCCTAAATATATATTAGGACACTTATCTAATTTTGTGTTTTATCCAATATTTATCTTACATCCAAAGTATTCAATGGTTTTAAACCTACAAAATAACTTCACAAAACCCTAGAAAAGTTGATCAACATTTGGGGGCCTGCTTAGGCTGCTATAAGACTAAGCTTAAAGTTGCATTAGTCAATCTCCTTGGTCCTTTTATATGACCTTTAAAAAGAAAAAAATTATATTTTACCTTTGGAACATACACAAATAGAGTGAAATAGATAGATAATAGTGAAGTAAAATGCAAACAAGATGGACACAACATAACACTAAAATGCAACTGCGAAATCAAGGTTTTGGGGTGAAAAACTTGCCTCCAAGCCCTAATTTACCAAATGTGTGCTCTATAAATGGGTAGAATTAATATTTCTTACCAAATTTATTCCATGTATGGACAAGGCGTGAATCTAGTTCAAATGCCCTTTTTATGCCTCAAAATAGTAAAAAATAGAGTGCAAATCGATAAAAAATAGACTTGCAAAGTAACAAAATAAATGTAGAACCTGAAGAGATGATGAAGAAAGTAAGGAGCAATGAAGATATGGATGAATAAATACAAGAATTTTAATCTATCCAATCATCAAGACTCCTCCACTCAATACCCAAGGGCAGCTGACACCAAAGCACAAAATAGCAAAACAATAATTTGGAGCAGATGAGCACTGGTTAGCATGAACGATGAGCAAGTTAAGAATTGGAATATCTAAAGAACTTTTTGGGGTAATATTAGGGAATCCAAACCTTATTTATAAGAGGTTTGGAGGAAAAAATATGTGAGAAAATGAAATTTCACCTCGGGCAAAGGTTGACCCTAAAACGGGCCAACAAGGGGAGGTATTTTAGTGAGAAAAACCCCTAGAATGCCAAATATATGCCTTGTTATTACAAGGCATGAATATGGAAAGGAAAATTCATACCTTGTAAATATTGAGTATGAATTTGGTAAATCGAAGAAAATAGGACAAAGGGAGAAGGCAAAAAGGCCCCAAATTTACACTTCGCAAGTTTGGGTTGCTGACTAGGGATCTAAGGAAGAATTGACTCATTTTGATGGGTTAATTTTCCATGTCTATATTTTCCTTATTTTATGAATTTAAGACCAAATAAATGCATAAAATAAATATGTAGACTCTTATGGGTGAAGTGAACACAAAAAAGGGGTGTTCAGGTTTGGGATGAGCGAATGCAATAAGATGAACCCTAGATTGGGGATTTTCTAGGCATCAAAGCCTTAGTGAGAATGAAATGTATGTGATATATGACCTAACTAGGTGTCATCACTTGACATTATCACAAAATCCCCAAGACACTATATGATCAAGCAATCATGCAAGTATAAGCAACCAACAATGCAATTGTATGACAAGCAGAATGTAAAGAACATAATGTTATGCAAACCATGCAAAATATGATAGGCAATCACCCAGTATGAGAAAGAAAGCCAAATGAAATATAGGTGAATATGTAACGCCATGCATGGTTTTGAGGAATTTTTTTTATTATTTTTTTATTTTTAATATTAAATTACATTCATTGGTTTTTAAATTCGACATAAATTATGAGTGTGCCACCTATTTTATCAAACATGATGATGGTGCAAGGATCTGACCCATCAAAGAAAGGACTATGATGGAGTATATCTTCATGATTCCCATCATGAGGGAGACCATCCATAGGATAATCTTTGAAAGATATTGCATGAAATTTAGTGCAAACTCTGAGTGTACCATCCTTTTTTATGAAAGGAAGAGCAACTCCTAACTTCACAAGGTCTCTATAAGATAGAGGAATGGAGTCTACTTGAGGATAAGAAGACTTGGTGAACCCACCAAAGGAGAATTTATTTAGAAATATATCCTTATGAGCTATGTCATAATGGGTATTCCTTTTAGCATACTTCTTTGGGGTCACAATAGAATCAGGATGTCTAATGGTTACCATATTGCAGAATAGAATATCTGAGGGATAAGGGGGTCCCTCATCCTCATCACTCCACTCCAAGATTTGAAAATCCAAATATTCAGCATAAGTAACAAGATTATCATCATTGTCAAAGGGTAAAGGTTGGTTTTTATTAGGTATGTAGCTTATGCCACATATCCTAGGCCAAAACTCAACATCCAAGGATTCTTGAATACCCTTATGTTGTGACCCCAAACCTTTACCTATAGATCCCATGCTAGATAGAATTTTCTTGGAAAGTGGGTAATCATTGGATAGATAACAATGGGCAAAAGAACGCTCAATAAGATAAGGGTTTCTACTATGGATATTTTTGTCAAGGGATGTGACTACAAAGATAAAGGTACACATGCCAATGTGTACAAATTCACCCTTATTATGAGGTAAACTTGTAGTCCTTGGTGAAGGTGGTAGCTTGGCAAGATCTAGAAGAGGTTTTTGAAGAAATGGATTAACTTGACCATATGATGAAACATTTATGGGAGGTTCCTCACTCACTTTTAAATTTTTACATTGCTTGGTTATGTGAGATGAGGAAACTGATGAGCATAAATTAATATTAGATTAAGCTTGCTCAACCATCGAGCAATATTCTAATGGGTGACGGTCACTCAAAATGGTGACCAGTTGATTCTTATATTTAAACTTCAAATATTTATGAAAAGTGGAAGGGATCACCCTCATCACATGAATCCAAGGACATCCAAGAAGTAAATTAAAATATGCAAGGCAAGACACCATATAGAATAAGGTACATAAGATCTTATGTCCAACCCTAAGGGGGAGGTATATAACATCGTAGACCTCTTGGAACTCATTGTTGAAATATTTTATGATGATATTAGATTTAGTTAAGTGTTCCTATTTTAATCCAAACTTTTGGAAGAATTGATAAGTGCATAAATTAAGAACCATTATCAATAAGAAACTGTTTGATAAAAATTTCCCCAATAAATGCAATGATGTAGAGGGAAGAATCCCTCCGTAAATTTGAGGAAGGCATATCGTCATTCGAGAATGTGATATAATGTATCCTAAGAGAACTTACAGCATTAGCTATAGCACTAGGGGAGATGTTTTGAGGAACAAATTATTGTTTAGAAGTTTCAACAAAGCTTCCCTATGAATAGGATAAGTTTTCCAAAGTTCTACGAGAGAGATATTGGCTGGGGTACTATATAATTGATGTTAAATATAAAAGGAGACTTTAGGTTGTGGCTTCAAAACTAAAGGTGGGTTTTCTAATCGTGTGATCCTTTTTTGGGTATTCTTCAAAACTAAGATGGGTTTCAAAGGTGGGTTGGATGAAGAACTCATATCCTATTGAGAATGTTGAGTTTGTTGATTCTACGCTTGTCATCCTTGTAGTGACTACAATTGTTCCAACCATATTATCATAGGGAGGTGGCACATTCTTATATGACACTTGACTAGTTGCTTTTCGACCATTCTTAGGGAGGGGATATTGAAATATTCCCATATCTTGATTATTTGTGGGTGCTTTTTGAGTAGGAAGTTGATTGTTTATTAGAGGATTGTATCGAAAACCTTCTATGACAAGTTAGCCTTCATCAATTAGATCTTAAACCATATGTTTCAACCTCTTACAATATTTTATCTAGTGCTCCTCCACTCTATGATACTCACAATGTTGTCTAGGCTTATACCAATTAGTCGTGGTATTATTTTACTTTATGGGAGGTAACTCAATAATGTTAGCTTCCAAAAGTTATTCTAGGACCACATTCATAGGTGTGTTGAGTCTTGTGAAATTCCTTTGTGGGGGTTTTTGGGGTTGACCCTGTACCATATTTTGTAGGGTATTAACAACACTATTAATAGGCCTACTATTCGTTACCCCATCACCAACCACATGCTTGTTATTATACTAATTTTTAGTGGTCCTATATTATTTTATATTAATTTGACCTCTTTTGATAAGGGCTTGCTCTACCCTTTGTGTTAGATCGATAGCTTGATCAAAAGATGTGATAGTTGTAGTTTCTAATTTATAAGAGATTTGCTCTTATAAGTTTCCAATAAATATCTCAAGCATGTCTCGATGAGATAGGGTATATCTCAAGCATCTGACTAGACTCCTCTAACGAGATAAATTTTTGGAAAAGCTTTCATATTTAGTTTGTTTCAACACATAGACATCTTTCATAGTAACATTCTTTTGAATATAAGCACCAAATTATTGAACAAATAATTCAGTTGTCTTTTTAAAGTTCCTCAAAGAATGGTTGGGCAACTGATAATACCACTCTAATTTCATACCACCAAGGCTCTTACGAAACATATTTAGTAACAACATGTCATTATATATGATATTATGGCATGTTGTCCCAAATATACTTAAAATTCTTAATTGGATTTTCTCTTCCCTTATAGATAGGTAAAACTGCATTGAAAAATGCTTAGGGTAGGACCTAGAGGTAATGGGTTCTAAGGGTTGATTGCACATTTCTTTATAGTTGTAGGTGAAACTAGGCTACTAAATCATATCCAATCTAGAAACTAGTTGTTTCACCATATTGGATAAACTTTGCACTTCAGTATTGGTGTTGTGCAATGCCCTTAAGTTCCCTAAGGGAGGGGTATAGGTAAGTTGTTGAAAGGGAACTTTTCTTATATTGGAGGTATTGACACTATTATGGTATGGGTTATGATATGTAGTATCTTAATGGAGAGAATAACCAACATTTGGTGGAATAGAAGCATTGATGTTGATATTAGATAAATAAGGAGGGAATTGAACATGATATTGAGATGTACTACTAGTTGGAGGGACTTGTGGATCTCTTCCAACATTGGTGGGCATAGTAGTAGCATATATTGGTTGATGAGAAAGATTACTATGATGTAAGGATTCAAATAAGGGATTTTTATGAACATTCCTAGGAGATACAGTAGAATGAGGAGGTAACTCATCTCTTTCAATTTGAGCTTCTCACTCCGTAATTCTAATTAAACTCTCTCTATGATGTTTAATGAAACTCCATGAATTATCAACTGATGTAAAATTGAAGCCACCATTGGGTCCCTCATAGAGATCATAATTTGTATCAATTTCAACATGTTCTTACTCTTTTACATCAAGGTTATGATTCTCTTTATCAATATAATAATCTTCTTGAGGAATTTGATCAGATTCTAAGTGCCTTGGATGACTTCTAAGGAATGGAGACATTAGAAGAAATGAAATGATAGAGGAGAAAATAAAGGAAAGACACGAAGATTCTTAAGATAGTTTTAAATATTTTTTTATCCACACAAATAGAATTAGTGGTCTTGCTTAAATTTTTCAAGAAAACATAAAGGAAGAGGCTTCATATCTTGTCCACTAAGATGTTTTTTCACATCATTCACCAAATATGTAGAGGGGAAAATTTCCCTATCATGTGTTGAGCAAGGTGCAGCGACAATATTGTCATTATTGTCAACACACTCAGATGGACAGGTTGATGTAGTGGATAGTTATTCGAAGGTTTTTCAGAGTATTTATAGTGATTTTCAATGCTTATGAGGATGTTTTTTATGTTCAGTTGAAGTTGTTACAGGTTGTTCGTGCAAAATTACAAAAGTTGAAAAATTGTCAAGAAGTTGTCAAAAAAATGCAAAAGTCATCACGAGCATAGTTGGATAGGATGGATCAGTTTGGAACATGCCAAAATATTAATAAATAGTATATAACAACATTGGAGGTGTCATCATAGTGTTTGGATTGATCGGTGACGTTTTCGATATCTTGGTAGATGATTTGGCAAGTGGTTGTATAGGCCAAAAAAGGGCAGTTTTGTCAGAAGCACTACGAGCAAACCAAGAAGAATTTGATAGCAAAATTCAAATTGGAGGTGTTTTTTATCTTCAATAACATGTGTGCCAAATTTCCACCAAAACAGAGAAACAAGGCAAATGTTACAAGTGTTTCAAGACTCACAAAAATGCTATTTTTGGAAAAAGTGTGTTAGCAGTAGTTTTTGTGGAGGTGGTACAGGAAAACCATAAGAATTTATGTAGTGATATTTATACTGAGTATAATCAGCATTGCAGAGATTCTACGTTTAAAATTTTATAGAAAATAGAGTTATGAGGTGAGAGTTATGATTGTTGCAAAAAAGGTACATGTCACTTTTATGTCAATTTGTTCCACTTGTGCAAAATCCTTCAGCTGGCCATTTCGACCTTGCAAAGTTGCTAGAGTTTTGGTTTCAGTGTTTTTACACCTTCAAGGCATCAAATAGAGCATATTTCATTTTTGGTTTGAGGTGTCACGTGTCTCCGAAGTAATATAACGAGTAAGGTGTCAATTTTTTGCATGTGATGTGTTTGACGAAATGCCTTCTCAAAATAAAAAAAGGAAGTTATATTGTTTTAAGAAGCTTCATTAAAGAAAATATTTTTAAAATTGAAAAGGGAAAAATAATGCAAGTGTGTGATTTTTAAGTGACAAGGGATTTTATTGAAATATGGGGACTTTATTTTGAGAAGAGAGAAGTGTGTGTGAAAAAAAATAAAGAGTGAAAATCCGTGATTTTTAGAGAGTGGTGAAAAATGTCACTTCAATATTTTGGGCATAACTTTCTCATATGATATCCATTTTGTCTGAAATTTTTAGAGGATTTCTAGATAAAGTGTTGCACAATATCCAAAAAGCGTTTAGCAATTGGCAAAATGATCTAAGAGAACAATCATTTTTTTTTGTGAGAAGAGAAGATTCAAATTCTGAGTAATGCAGAGAGAGGGATGTTATACTAGGTGAAATAGAAAGTTTTAGATTTTGTGCTTATAGACCAGGGTTCTGGTTTCAGTGAAGACATTCATGTATGTCATTTTATTATCAATATCAAAATCAAGTGGGTGCTTGGTAGAGGGGTTGGTTCTCCTTTCTGTTGGTGCAAATAAATCAGGGATTAGTGCTCCTTTCTATTGGTGCAGATAAATCAGGGTTTGGTACTCTTTTCAGTAGGTGCTGGTAAATTGATTGTAAATTTGGTGCTTTACAAAGGCTAGATTTGGATGGGAGTCCAAACAGTCATTTTTGGGGATGTAGCCAAATCAATGAACCTCTGTACATCTTGTGTTGTGTGATGTTCTCTTGTTATACTTGCTTTATTTGGTTTTATGTTTTCATTATTTTGGCTTTGAGTGTTGAAGATTTAAGTTTTAAAGAGCTACACTGATTCACCCCCCTCTCAATGTCATTGTGAGACTAACAATTGGTATTAGAGCGAGGTTATTGAACAAGCTTAATCAGCTAGGGTGATATTGGAAGTGACACAATGGCAGGTGGTGAAGGCTTCTCATCAAACAAAGCACCATTGTTTGATGGAACTAATTACCTATTTTGGAAACTCTAGATGTAGACATATCTTTGTGCTTTGGGATATGATATTTGGGATTCAGTAGATAGTAGAGACACAATACCCACCACTTATCCAACCGATGCTATAGGTAAGAAACTATTTGAGAATGACTCAAAAGCAAAAAATGCTATCATGTGTGGATTAGTGGACAGTGAACTGGTAAATATTATGGGTTGTAAAACGACAAAGAAAATATGGGACAAACTAAAGAGCATTCATGAAGGAGACATTAAAATCAAGGAGGCCAAGTTACAAACACATCGAGCTCAGTTCGAAGTATTAAATATGAATGATGATGAAAATATAGAGGTATATATACTAAGATTTAATGAAGTCATTAATGCGATTAGAGGACTCGACGAGGAAATCAAAGATTCTATCATCGTGAAAAATGTATTAAGCTTCCTTCCCCAAAGATTTGATTCTAAATTTTTAGCTATAGAAGAAGCTAAAGATATAAATTCTTTTAGTATGGATGAGATGCATGGTTCTTTAACTACATATGATATGAGAATAGGAAAATCTAAACCCATAGAGAGAGAAGACGCTTTTAAATCCCATAAAAACATGAAAGCAAAACAAGAATCCGAGGAAGAAGAGACATCAGATGAAATGGAAGCAAACTTTGTTCGAAACTTAAAAAGGGGAAAAGAAAAATACAGAGGAAATTTATCGTTTAAATGTTTCAACTATGGAGGCGTTGGGCATTTTGCAGCTAAATGTCCACTTAATTGTTGAGCAAGGTGTAGTAACAGTATTGTCATTATTGTCAACACAGACAATTAGATCAGTTGATGCAGTGAACTCATGATGCAGTGAACAGGAAGTTCAAAAGCCAGTCATGATGCAGTGAACAGGAAGTTCAAAAGCTATTCAGAATATGCAACAGTATTGTCATTGTTGTCAACACAGTCAGTTAGATTTAATGATGCAGTGAACAGGCAGTTCAAAAGTCAGTCAGATGCAGAGGACAAAAGTTCAAATGTTATTCAGAGCATGGACTGTGAGTTTCCAAGAAGACCATAGTGGCCCATTTGCAAAATATCAAAGAAAAATACAAGTAAGAAAAGTGTCGCGATATCGTGACATATACAGCAGGAAAGAAAAATTGTCATGATTTCACGACATGTTAGAGGAGAGAGAAAAAGCTGGAAAAACTGTCACGATTTCGTGACATGTTAGAAGAGAGAGAAGAAGCAGGGAAAACTGTCATGATTTTGTGACATGTTGGAAGAGAGAGAAGCAAGAAAAACTGTCGCGATTTCGTGACATGTTGGCAAAGAAAAATACAAGTGGAAAATTTGTCACGATTTCGCGACATGTTGGCAGAGAAAAAGGCAAGTGGTAAAACTGTCGCGATTTCGCGACATGTTGGCAGAGAAAAAGGTAAGTGGAAAAACTGTCACGATTTCATGACATGTTGGCAGAGAAAGAGAGCAAGTTGAAAAGTGTCGCTATTTTGCGACATGTTGCATTTTCGTGACTTGAAGAGAGCAGGAAGGCAAAAAAAAAAAGTGTCGCGATTTCGTGACATATTGCAAGGAAGGTTGTACGGATGAAAAAGTGTCGCGTTTTCATGATAAGTCAGAAGAGAAAGTGAAAGCAAGATAAAGTGTCACGATTTTGCGATGTGCTACAGAAGAGAGAGTTCGAAGTGAGAACTGTCATGATTTCGTGACAAGTTCGAGGAAAGAGAAAGTAAAATGAGAACTATAACAATTTTGCGACATGCTGCAGATGAAAATGTTCTAAGTGAGAACTGTAGCGATTTCGTGACATGCAGTAGAAGAAAGAGTTCGAAGTAAGAACTGTCACTATTTCATGACATGCAGTAGAGGAAAGAGTTCAAAGTGAGAATTGTCATGATTTCACGACATGCAGCAAAGGAAAGAGTTCAAAGTGAGAACTGTTGTGATTTTGTGATAGGTTCGAGAGAAAGAGCTTGCAAGGAAAAGTGTCACGATTTCGTGACAGTCTACAAGGAGTGTACAGATGAAAAAGTGTCGCGATATCGTGACATGTCATGTTTTTGCTAGTGCAAGCCAAACAATGAAGCAAGGCAGCGAAAGTGTCATGATTTCGTGACATGTTCCATTTTCACGAGCGAAAGGCAGAGAAAGGCACAAGGCAGCAAAAGTGTCACGATTTTGTGACATGTCATGTTTTCACTGGTGCATGCCGAGAAGAGTGCAAGGAAGTGAAAAGTGTCACGATTTTGTGACTTGTTATGTTTTTGCTGGTGCAAGCCAAGCAGAGCATATGAAAGCTAAAAGTGTCGTGATTTCATGATGAGTTGCAAAGAAAACATACGAAAGTAGAAAGTGTCACGATTTCGTGACAGGTTGCAAATAAGGTGTATGGAAGTTGAAAGCGTCACGATTTTGCGATGAGTTGCAAAGGAAGCGTATGGAAGTTGAAAGTGTTGTGATTTTGCGACAGGCAGAAAAGAAAGCATACGGATGCAGAAAGTGTCACGATTTCATGATAGATTGAGATGGTAGCGTATGGTTGGAGAAAGTGTCATGATTTCATGACAGAAATAGAAAGCAGGTCTTCAACAAAAGAAGTGTCATGATTTCATGATAGAAGCTAAGTTGAAGTCCTCAAAGGCAGAAGTGTCATGATATCACGACAGAAGTAAAGACGAAGTCTACAGAGGAAGAAGTGTCATGATTTTATGACAAAAGCAGAAAGCAAGTTTTCAGAAGCAAAATTATTGTGATTTCATGACAGGATCAGAAAGCAAGTCTTCAACAGCAGAAGTGTCGTGATTTCATGACAAAAGCAAAAAGGAGGTCGATGAAGGGAGAAGTGTCGCAATATCATGACAAAAGCAAAGTTGATGTTGACGAAGATAGAAGTGTCGCGATATCGTGACAAGAACTTAGTTGAAGTCGACAAAGGCAGAAGTCTCACGATATCATGACAAAAGCCAAAAGAAAGTGTACGGAGGCAAAGGTGTCGCGATATCATGACATGTAGTTTCATGGCAAAATCTACAGAAGAGTTACAGAGGCAGTCGAAGCCAACAAAGTTAAATGTGAGTCGACAAAGATTAGGGTTTATAGTCAACAAATATTAGGGTTTACAGTCGACTAAGATGAGGGTTTTCATCATGAAAATTCTTGTATAAAAGGAGGGCTATTTGGAGAATTGATGGGTTGAATCGTGCGAGTAATGAAGTGTGCGATATGTGACCGTAAGAGCATAGATAGCGCAGAATCTACGAGATGATGGCAAAGTGCACAAAGTGAGCAAGTCATGTTGAGTTGTTCGAAGTGCAATTGTGAATGCGCACAGAGAGCAAAGTGTGGAACGACACAGAGTGTGTGAAGCATGTTCATAGAGAAAGTATAGTGTGCAAAGAGCACAAAGGGAAAATTTGATTGCTAAGTTTGGCTATAGCAGTGCAGCAGATTATGCGAAGTGATTGCGTAGAGAGAGCAGAGTGCGTAGAGAGCACAAAGGTGAAGTAGACCAGTCAGGGTCTTGCAAAATGAAGGTATCTTACAAACAAACTCATAGATTCAATTTGAAGTCTAGGTTGCATCTTGGCATCAGGGGTTGGTGCTCCTTCCAGTTGGTGCTGGTAAATCAGGGGTTGGTGCTCCTTCCAGTGGGTGCTGGTAAATAGATTGTAAAATTGATTGCTTTGCTAAGGTTGGATTTGGATGGGAGTCCAAGCAGTCAATTTTTGAGGAGTAGCCATATTGGTGAACCTCGTTAATTCTTGTGTTGTGTGATGCTCTCTTGTTATGCTTATTGTTTCTGGTTTTAAGTTTTCATTATTTTAGCATTAAGAGTTGTAGATTTAAGTTTTAAAATGCTACACTGATTCACCCCCCCTCTCAGTGTCGTACTAAGTACAATAATTGGTATCAGAGCCAAGTTCCCTTCAAAGGCTAAATCAGCTAGGGTTAATCTTGGATTAGTACGCAATGGGTAAGAAGAATAGATCTTCCTCCAAAAGGGCATCTCAGTCAGTTACAGTTCCTATAGAAGAGAAAATTGAACCAGAAGAGGTTGAAGGTTGTTTATCAAACAAAGCACCTTTGTTTGATGGAACAAATTACATGACCTGGAGAATCAGGATGCAGGCACATCTTTGTGCTTTGGGGTACTATGTCTGGGATTCAGTAATCAATGAATGCACAATACCCATCACACCTTCAACCGATGCTGCTGGTAAGGATCTAGTTGAGAATAACTCAAAAGCAATGAATGCTCTCATGTGCGGATTAGTGGATAATGAACAGGTAAAGATTAAGAGTTGTAAAACTGCAAAGGAAATATGGGACAAACTGAGGAGCATTCATGAAGGAAACAATGAGAACATAGAGATATATATGCTGAAAGCTAATGAAGTCCTAGAGGATGATTCTAAAAGAGAAACAAAAAAGGAACATAAATGTGATGAAGAAGAAATTGATGCAGAAATAAATTTGAAAGAGGAATTAATTGCAGCTCTGGATGAATTGAAGATCAAAAGAAAAAGGAATAAGGAAATCTCAAGAAATCTAGAGGATGCAAATGAAATAATAACTAGTTTGAAAGTACAGGTGGAAGAATTCAAAAGGATTGAAGAAACTCTCAGGTCACAGATCAATGAGAAAGAGATTGGTTGCTACAAACAAGAGGAAGAGATTGTTTCATTGAAGAAACAACTAGAAGAGGCCAATTCAAATCTCAAATTCGAGAAGAGCACAGAGTTGCTAGATAAAATGTTAAGGCAACAAAGAAGCTCCACGGCTAAGCTTGGTCTTGGATTTGAAGCTGAACAACCCTCGTCTTCCAAATATGCAAAAAAAGGAAAGTTCACAGTTGAAGGATCAAAGCGAGAAAAGTCTGAAGCTGAACAACCCTCATCTTCCAAATATGCAGAGAAGAAGAAGTTCAAGGTTGAAGCTAAATCTTCAAAAGGAAGAAAGCATCAAAGAAGATCTACAGCAAAGCAACCACAACAAAAGAGGTTCTCTCACTCTCACTCTTTTAATAATAATGCTTTTAATGGCTATTGTTCTAAATGCAACTGCTATGGTCACAAGGCAATTTATTATGGACTGAACAATAGATCAAAAAGTTATGCTGATAAAAACACATCTGCTTTCCTGAGTGAACACCCTGTGCAATGTTTTAAATGTAATGGCCATGGGCACATAGCAAGGTGTTGTCCAAGC
This sequence comes from Wollemia nobilis, assembly GCA_028583015.1. Lineage (NCBI taxonomy): Eukaryota > Viridiplantae > Streptophyta > Pinopsida > Araucariales > Araucariaceae > Wollemia > Wollemia nobilis. The sequence goes on along the minus strand of JAQPPZ010017033.1, from coordinate 19,594,330 downwards.
ACTTATGTATCCAATCTAAGGCAAGACCATAGATTTCATCATACACACAGAATGTAATGCAGATAGGTAATAAAACATGTGCAATGTTTTAAATGTAATGGTCAAGGGCACATAACAAGGTTCTGTCCAAGCACTTTTGTATCTAATCTAAGGCAAAACCCTAGATTTCATCAGACACAAAGAGGGCAACACAGATAGGGAACATATCATGTGCATAAAAGAAAATAAAATAATCATCCATCAAGAATGCACAAGAGACAACCCCGCAAGAGAAATTTTCAAGCTCACGAACAGGGGCAAAATAGGGAAGTAATTGAAAAACTCAAGCCAATGTTCAGGAAAGTCTGGAGAAAGGCAGAAGAAAGGAAATCATGTCTCCTTGGACTGAAGGAGGCTACTCCGCCATTGCTCTAAGCAACTCCAGGTGGCACATCCTCAGGGGGAGCAATATTAAAGTTTTATTTTAATGCTCCTATATATTTATCTGGGTATCTGAGGATGAAAGACCAACAGTCCTATTATTGTTGTATAGTTTTCAAGTGTGCTGTCAGTTCATGTAGTTGTGTGTGGAAGTGCCATGAAGGGTAGTGATTGGATTGAGAATCATCACCATTGGTAGTATTGCTTATGTCATTGATTGTTCTGTTGATGGTTCTTACTGCCACTGTTCATAGCTATGGATTATAATAGTTCAGATTGTTTTTGTTTAATGAAAGAATGCTTGCCCTAGCTGCGTATTTGTGTTTCAATAATAGCAGCGTGTTTTTGTTTGATGCTTTGATGTGAAGATTGGTAGATCTTTCATGACACCTTGGTGAATATAATTAATTCACAGACAGTTTTGTTTTAACTGTTGATAAAATGCCAATCCAAGGATAAGAAGTATGAGGCTGAGTAAGGTGCACTATGGTTGGCCATAAAGTGTTTGACAAAATGTCTTCTCCTGATTTGCATAGTTGAAAGTAAGGTGTGATCTATAGTAACTGTAGAAAACTCAGATCAGGTAGTAAATATAAAAAGGAATTTGGTTGTGTTGCAGTACAGTGTTTGATGCTTGCACAGAGTTGGCAGTAAAATTGTAGTGTTGGTACAGTGTTGGACAAAAGTTGGTGTAAATCCCAGTTTTTGGATATTGAAGATTGTTTATGCATTAAAATCATTGATGAGTTTTCTTTGGGTGAATGCATAATTCTGGTTGAGGAAGAGGAAGCATTTTGCACTAGGGTTTATGTTAGTAAGTCTTGCTACTTGCATTGAGATGGTGAAACCCTTAGTTGGCTGTTTTGAGATTGATGGTTGAGTTGCTTTCATAAGAGGTTGTTTTGATCAAGTTAATGCTTTACTTGATACATGATTTGGGCTTACTCCATTGAGATTGATTTCAGCAAGTTATTCTTTGCATTGGTGATTTATGTTGGTGGCTGATTTGTTCAAATACCTTTGGAAAGAAAAGGATGTCTACTAGTTTCCTTTTCATGTAGTGATTGGTTGAATGCTTCAAGGTTACTCTTGAGTTGAATGATGTTGATTAAACCTTGTCTATAAGCATTGTTATTAAAGCCCTAATTGGTTGAGAAAAGGTATTGGTTGTGGAAAGAACATGAGTATCATTGTTATATGAGTTATTGCATGGTTGGCAATTGTTGGGTTGTGTTTCATGTTCTTGAGAAAAGCATACTACATCTATCTTATTCTTTTGAGATTGAGTTTGAGGTGAGATTGAGATTGGGAGTTAAGTATAGAACATATTGAGTCTCTAACAATTCTCTTTATGCTTCTATGAGGTTGATGAATCACATTGGGTCTCTAACAATTCTCTTTGTGGGTTCATGCTAAGCAAGTTTTTCTTGATGAACTTGTGAGCTGATTTGGACAGGGTCTAGTGAGGACTTGTGAGCTAATTTGGACAAGTTCTATGTGACCTTGTAAAGTAGGTTCTTAGTGAGCCTATGATAGAGTACAGAGGACAGAGTCTCAATGGATAGAGATCCAACAGCCAACACAGTTGAAGATAGATTTGAGTGAGGATTCTTCAAGTGGACAAGTTTGAGATTGCAGAGCAATAGAGGGTTGAGGCTCAGAAGACAGTGTGAACTGAAGTGGTCACATATTCCCAAGAATAGTCTAAGGATTGACTAGCCATCGGGATCAAATTCTCAGGGGGAGCATTTATGCATTTGTTTATCTTATTGCTCATATTTATGATTTTGGCTAATAGTAATAATTTTTGCCTGAGAATGTTGTGCATGGACTCAAGGGGAGTCTGTAGTAGCCCTTTGGTATTATTGTCAAAGGGGGAGAAGAGTCTGCAGTAGCATTTTGGTATTATTGTCAAAGGGAGAGAAGAGTTACAGGTAATTGCATGTGTGTTGACAACAATTCCAAAGGGGGAGATTGTTGAGCAAGGTGCAGTAACAGTATTATCATTGTTGTCAACACAGATAGTTAGATCAGTTGATGCAGTGAACTCATGATGCAGTGAACAGGAAGTTCAGAATCCAATCATGATGTGGTGAACAGGAAGTTCAGAAGCTGTTCATAATATGCAACATTATTGTCATTATTGTCAACACAGTCAGTTAGATCTAATGATGCAGTGGACAGGAAGTTCAGATGCTCAAAATTTATTCAGATGCAGTGGACAGGAAGTTCAAAGGTTATTCAGAGCATGGACTATGAGTTTCCAAGAAGACCATAGTGGCCCATTTACAAAATATCAAAGAAAAAGACAAGTAAGAAAAGTGTCACGATATCACGACATATATAGCAGGCAAGAAAAATTGTCGTGATTTTGTGACATGTTAGAGGAGAGAGAAAAATCTGGAAAAACTGTCATGATTTCGCGACATGTTAGAAGAGAGAGAAGAAGTAGGGAAAACTGTCACGATTTCATGACATGTTGGAAGAGAGAGAAGAAGCAAGAAAAACTGTCATGATTTCGTGACATGTTGGCAAAGAAAAAGGCAAGTGGAAAAACTGTCGCGATTTCGCGACATGTTGGCAGAGAAAAAGGCAAGTGGTAAAACTGTCACGATTTCACGACATGTTGGCAGAGAAAAAGGCAAGTGGAAAAACTATCGTGATTTCATGACATGTTGGTAGAGAAAGAGAGCAAGTTGAAAAGTGTCACGATTTCGTGACATGTCGCATTTTCGCGACTTGAAGAGAGCAGGAAGGCAGAAAAAGAAAAGTGTCATGATTTCGTGACATATTGCAAGGAAGGTTGTACGGACGAAAAAGTGTCCCATTTTCGTGACAAGTCAGAAGAGAAAGTGAAAGCAAGATAAAGTGTCGTGATTTCGCGACGTGCTGCAGAAGAGAGAGTCAAAAGTGAGAACTGTCATGATTTCACGACAAGTTCGAGGAGAGAAAAAGTAAAATGAGAACTGTCATGATTTCACGACATGCTACAGATGAAAATGTTCTAAGTGAGAACTGTCACGATTTTGTGACATGTAGTAGAAGAAAGAGTTCAAAGTAAGAACTATCGTGATTTTGTGACATGCAATAGAGGAAAGAGTTTGAAGTGAGAACTGTCGTGATTTCATGACATGCAACAAAGGAAAGAGTTCGAAGTGAGAACTGTCATGATTTCATGACAGGTTCGAGAGAAATAGCTTACAAGGAAAAGTGTCACGATTTCGTGACAGTCTGTGAGGAGTGTATAGATGAAAAAGTGTCGTGATATCATGACATGTCATGTTTTTGCTAGTGCAAGCCGAAAAATGAAGCAAGGCAGTGAAAGTGTCACGATTTCATGACATGTCATGTTTTCACTGGTGCATGCCGAGAAGAGTGCAAGGAAGCAAAAAGTGTCACAATTTTGTGACTTGTCATGTTTTCACTGGTGCAAGCCAAGCAGAGCATACGGAAGCTGAAAGCGTCACGATTTCATGACGAGTTGCAAAGAAAACATATGAAAGTAGAAAGTGTCACGATTTTACGACAGGTTGCAAAGAAGGCATACAGAAGTTGAAAGCGTCGTGATTTCACGACGAGTTGCAAAGGAAGCGTACAAAAGTTGAAAGCGTCATGATTTTGTGACAGGCAAAAAAGAAATCATACGGATGTAAAAAGTGTCACAATTTCATGACAGATTAATATGGCAGCATACGGTTGGAGAAAGTGTTGTGATTTTGTGACAAAAATAGAAAGCAGGTCTTCAACAGGATAAGTGTCACGATTTCATGACAGAAGCTCAGTTGAAGTCCTCAAAGGCAGAAGTGTCACGATATCATGACAGAAGTAAAGACGAAGTTTGTAGAGGAAGAAGTGTTGTGATTTTGCAACAAAAGCATAAAGCAAGTTTTTGAAAGCAGAATTTTCGTGATTTCGTGACAGGATCAGAAAGCAAGTTTTCAATGGCAGAAGTGTCATGATTTCACGACAAAAGCAGAAAGAAGGTCGATGAAGGGAGAAGTGTCACGATATCGTAACAAAAGCAAAGTTGATGTTGACAAAGACAGAAGTGTCGCGATATCATGATAAGAGCTTAGTTGAAGTCGACAAAGGCAGAAGTGTCACGATATCATGACAAAAGCCAAAAGAAAGTGTACAAAGGCAAATGTTTCATGATATCGCAACATGTTGTAGTTTCATGACAAAAGCTACAGAAGAGTTACAGAGGTAGTCGAAGCTGACAAAGTTAAATGTGAGGTAACAAAGATTAGGGTTTATAGTCGATGAAGATTAGGGTTTACAGCCAACTAAGATGAGGGTTTTCATCATGAAAAGTCTTGTATAAAAGGAGGGCTATTTGGAGAATTGATGAGTTGAATCGTGTGAGTATCGAAGTGTGCGATATGTGGTCGTAAGAGTGTAGATAACGCAGAATCGGTGAGATGATGGTGAAGTGCACAAAGTGAGCAAGTCGTGTCAAGTTGTTCGAAGTGTGATTACGAATGCGCACAGAGAGCAGAGTGTGGAATGACACAGAGTGTGCAAAGCATGTGTGCAAAGAAAGCAAAGTGTGCAGAGAGCACAAAGGGCAAAGTTGATTGCTAAGTTTGGCTGTAGCAGTGCAGCATATTGTGCAAAGTGTTTGCACAAAGAGAGCAGAGTGCGCAGAGATCGCAAGGGTGAAGAAGACCAGTCAGGGTCTTACAAAATGAATGTATCTTACAAACAAACTCATAGATTCAATTTGAAGTCCAGGTTGCATCTTGGCATCAGGGGTTGGTGCTCCTTCCAGTTGGTGCTGGTAAATCAGGGGTTGGTGCTCCTTCCAGTGGGTGCTGGTAAATAGATTATAAAATTGATTGCTTTTCTAAGGCTGTATTTGGATGGGAGTCCAAGCAATCAATTTTTGAAGAGTAGCCATATTGGTGAACCTTGTTAATTCCTGTGTTGTGTGATGCTCTCTTGTTGTTAATTCATTATTTCAGTATTAAGAGTTACAGATTTAAGTTTTTAAATGCTACACTGATTCACCCCCCCTCTCAGTGTTGTACTAAGTACAACATTAATGAGAAGAACAGAAGTGATGAAGGATTGCACGAAGAAAGAAGTGATTGGAAGAAAAAAACAAATTTTAGAAAAGGCAACTTCAAGAAGAAAAGTTTCATCTCCAAGAATTTTAGTTCATCAGAAGATAGCTTCGATGAGGATTCTGAAAAGAAAATAGGTGAAGCTCTTTTCATGGCACTCAAAGAAGAAAAACCAAAAAAATAACAAGAATGTGATGAAGAAGAAATTGGCGCATAAGTGAATTTGGAAGAGGAACTAATTGCAGCTCTAGATGAATTGAAGATAGAAAGAAAAAAAATAAGAAAATTTCAAGAAAGCTTGAGGATGTAAATGAAATCATAACAAATTTGAAAGTACAGATAGAAGAATCCAAGAAAATATCTAAAGATCTCGAAGTGCAAATAACCATGAAAATAGATTATTGCAGCAAGCTAGAAGAAGAGATTGTTGTTTTAAGAATACAACTAGAAGAGATGAATTAGAAAATTAGTTGTTATCACAAACGTGAAGAAAGTTCTATAAAGTTGGATAAGATCATAAATAACAAAAAGACTATAGGCATCAAATTTGGTTTGGGTTTTGATGAAGGAGAATCATCAAATGGATCAAAGGCCATAAATAAAGAATCCATAAATAATGAAGAGAAGAAACATGTTGATCAAGCAAAAATGAATCATGCAAAGGAAAGCAATAATGCAAGGCACGAAAGGAGAATTGACAATGATGGCTTCACAAATGTCACACATCAAAGACGAAGAATATTTATGGCTCCTATGACAACATGGCAAAGACCACCATCCAGGTTCAATCATCTCTTTTCTGGTTATTTTTTTAAATGCAATGGTTATGGACATAAGATCTCAGATTGCAAGTATAATGTAGGACCAAGGAATTTTACCAATAGAAATGTTTTTTCACCTTTGATGGATTATATAGTAGAATGTTATAACTGTCATAATTTTGGGCATATTGTAAGAAATTGTCGAAGTACATTTGCATCAAATCAATTTTAGGGAATAAAATTTCAGCGAAATGGAATAAGACAAAATAGAAAATATCTCAAAAAACATGCACAAGCTACTGAAAAAGAAAATCCAAAACAAGAGCTCAAAATTGTAATCAAACCTGAGTGGAAAGAAAAAGAGCGACCCAAGGAAGAAAAGGAATCCTTGATCGTACATATGGCATTTAAAGCACAGAATAAATCTGCACCATGGATACTTGATAGTGGATGCTCCAGTCATATGACAGGTGACAAACAAAAATTTGAGAAGTTGTAGCAATATGAAGGTGGTTTAGTAAAGTTTGGAAATAATTATGGAGCTAAGATAGTTGGAAGAGGTTCAGTTAAGATTAGTGATGGAAAAATCAGGTCAAAATAAGTCTTTTTTGTGGTTGGTCTAAAGCATAACTTGTTGAGCATAAGTCAAATTTGTGATAGAGGTCATGAAGTGATCTTTAAGAAGCAAGGTTGTGAAGTTAGAAAGGTAAACAATGGGAAGTTGATAGCAACTGGATCAAGTACATCTAGCAACCTGTACACTCTCTCAGAGATATCAGAAGGAGCTTGCTTGATTAGACAGAAAGAAGAGAATTGGTTGTGGCACAAGAGGCTCGGTCATATCAATTTTGACAATCTAGTAAAAATTAGCTCAAAGAAAGCAATGAGAGATATTCCCACCATTGGCAAACCATAAAATAGCATTTGTGCTTCATGTCAAAAGGGGAAGCAAACTAGAGTCTCATTTAAAACAAAAGATTACTACACAAGCAAACATTTGGAACTAGTACATACTGATTTATGTGGACCCATGAGAACGCAAAGCATAAACGGTGACAAATATTTCATGTTGTGTATAGATGACTATTCCAGGATGACATGGGTACTATTTTTGAAGCATAAATTAGAATCTTTTGAGATGTTCAAGGTTTTAAAAAACCAATTTGAGAATCAAACAGGAAAAATTATTAAATGTTTAAGGTCAGATAGAGGAGGAGAGATCATTTCAAAGGATTTCACAAAGTATTGTGAAGAATATGGCATTAGGAGACAATTTTCAGCAGCCAGGACACCTCAACATAATGGTGTGGTATAAAGAAAGAACTAGACAGTGCAGGAAATGGCACAAACTATGTTGACTGAGAGCAAAGTAGCAGATAGATTTTGGAAATAGGCAGTCCATACTACGGTATACATCCAAAATAGCTACATGTTGAGGATGCATGAAAGCAAAACTCCTTATGAGTTGTGGTTTGGTGAAAAGGCAATAGCAAAATACTTTTAAAGTTTTTGGCAGCAAGTGTTACATCAAAGTAACTGAAGAAAACATTGGTAAGTTTGAAGATAGAGCGGATGAAGGTATTTTTCTTGGCTATTCGTCAAAAATCAAAGCTTACAAATGCTACATTAATAGGCTAAGGAAAATTGTGGATAGTGTTGATGTTAAAGTTGATGACAGAAGGGAACGAGTAATTAGCTATGAATAGAAATACCCAATTTATGAAGAGGTCATTGAAGGAGATGAGGAAAAGGAAATGGAAAAGAAACCAAAAATTGACTCAGAGGATTGAAACAGTGATTCAGAAGAAGAAAACAAGAAATTCAAAATAGGCAACTGGTAGAAAGATCATCCTAGAGAGCAAATAATTGGAGACCCCATAGTTGGTGTTCAGACAAGAAGAAGATTAGTAAGTAACTACTCTTTATTATCCAGTATTGAGCCCAAAAATGTTGCTAACGTAAGCAAAGATGAAATTTGGGTAAAGGCAATAAATGAAGAACTATATCAGATCGAGAAAAACAAGACTTAGGAGTTAGTACCAAGACCCGCAAATAAAAATGTAATCCGTACTAAATGGGTCTTTCAGAACAAATTGAATGAAGACGAATAGGTATTCAGGAACAAAGCAAGATTGGTATGCAAAGGCTATGCACAAGTTGAAGGTATTGACTTTGAGGAAACCTTTGCATCTGTGGCCAAACTATAGGCAATTAGAATATTTTTGGATTTAGCAGTTTACAATAATTTCAAATTTTATCAAATGGATGTGAAATCAGCATTTTTGAATGGGAAACTTGAAGAAGAGGTTTATATTGAGCAACCAGATGGTTTCTAGCTTGGTGATGATCCCAACTTGGTTTGCAAGTTGAATAAAGCATTATATGGCTTAAAATAGGCACCCTGAGCATGGTATGCAAGGCTAGACAATTATTTTACTCAGCAAGGGTTCAAGAAAGGTATGGTGGATAGTAATTTGTATGTCAAAATAGAAAATGGTCATCATATTGTTCTTGTTGTATACGTAGATGATATCATATTTGGTAGCAACAAAGATGAGTTGTGTAAATATTTAGAAAATAATATGTAGAAAGAATTTGAAATGTCAATGATTGGTGAAATTTCGTATTTCCTTGGATTGCAAGTTAATCAAAAGGAGAAGGGCAGATTTATTTCTTAAATTAAATATGTGAAAGAGATGCTGAAAAAGTTCACAATGGAGGATTGTAAGCCAGTTAGCACTCCCATGATGACAGGTTGCAAGTTGAGCAAGGATGACAAATCTCCACATATTGATCAAACTATGTATAGATCTATGATTGGGAGCTTACTGTACTTGATAGCTACTAGACCAGACATTTTATAGGGAGTATGCATGGTAGCATGATTTTAGGCTAGTCCCAAGGAGACTCATGTGACAACAGTGAAGAGGATTCTTCGGTACCTCAAGGGTACTATGGAGTATGGGTTATGGTATACAAAAGGTAACGACTTCACCCTTATTGTGTATTCATATGTAGATTGGGCAGGATGTGTAGATGATAGGAATAGTACCAGTGGAGGTGCATTCTATATTGGAGATAGGTTGGTCGCATGGCACAGTAAGAAACAGGAGTCAGTCTCCTTATCCACAACAAAGGCAGAATACATTGTAGTGACAACGTGTTGTATGTAGGTGTTATGGATGAAACAAACTCTGAAGGATCTTGGCATTAATTTTAGTGAGCCAATTTTAGTTAAGTGCGATAACACTAGTGCCATTAACATCTCAAAGAATTCGATTATGCATTCTTGTACAAAACATATTGTTATTCGATATTATTTTTGAAGGAGAAAGTTGCAAAAGGTGAGGTTAAGTTGGATTTTATTCCAAAAATAGAGCAAGTAGTGGATATCTTCACTAAATCATTGTCCAAGGAAGTCTTTGAGTACCTTCGCAAGAAATTGGGAGTGGTCACACTTCCCAAGAATTGACTAGCTATTGAGACCACATTCTCAGGGGGAGCATTTGTGTATTTGTTTATCTTTTTGCTCATGTTTGTGATTTTTGATAAGTGTAATAATTTTGCCTAAGAATTTTGTGCATGGACTCAGGGCGAGTTTGCAGCATCCCTTTGGTCTTGTTGTCAAAGGGGGAGAAAATTTACAAGAAATTTTGTATGTGTTGCCAACAATTCCAAAAGGGGAGATTTTTGAGCAAGGTGCAACGACAATATTGTCATTGTTGTCAACACACTCGGATGGACAGGTTGATGCAGTGGATATTTGTTCAAAGTTTTTTTGGAGTATGTACAATGATTTTCAATGCTTATGAGGATGTTTTTTATGTTCGGGTGAAATTGTTACAGGTTGTTCGTGCAAATTTGCAAAAGTTGAAAAATTGTCAGGAAGTTCTCAAAAATTTGCAAAAGTCATCACAGGTGTAGTTGGATAGGATGTATTAGTTTGGAACATGCCAGTATGTTAGGAAATAGTCCATAACAGTTTTTGAGGTGTTAGCATAGTTTTTGGATCTATAGGTGACGTTTCTGGTATCTTGGCAGATGTTTTGGCAAGTGTTTGTACAGGCCAAAAAAGGGAAGTTTTGTTAGAAGCACTACGAGCAAATCAAGAAGAATTTGATATCAAAATTTGAACTGGAGGTGGTAGTTATCTTCAAAAAAATGGTTTCCAAATTTCCACCAAAACAGAGAAACGAGCCCAATGTTACAAGCATTGCAAGACTGTCACAAAAACGCTCTTTTTGGAAAAAGTGTGTCAGCAACAGTTTTTGTGGAGGTGTTACAGGTGAACCATAAGGAGTTATACAGAGATATTTTTATTGGGTGTATTTATCATTTCATAGGTTCTACATTTCAAATTTCATATAAAATAGAGTTATGACTGTTGCAAAAATAGTACAGGTCACTTTTATGTCAATTTGTTCCACTTGTGCAAAATCCTTCAGTTGGTCGTTTCGACCTTGCAGAGTCACCAGAGTTTTGGTTTCAGTGTTGTTACACCTTCAAGGCATCAAATAGAGCAGCTTTATTTTTGGTTTGAGTTGTCACATGGATCCAAAGTAAGAGAATTAGTAAGGTGTCAATTCTTTGCGTGTGATGTGTTTGATGAAATGCCTTCTCAAAATAAAAAAAGGAAGTTATATTATTTTAAGAAGAATCATTAAAGAAAATATTTTTAAAATTGAAAATGGAAAAAGAATATAAGTGTGTGATTTTTAAGTGACAAGGGATTTTATTGAAATGTTGGGACTTTATTTTGAGAAGATAGAAGTGTGTGTGAAAAAAAATAAAGAGTGAAAATCCGTGATTTTTGGAGAGTGGTGAAAAACATCACTTCAATATTTTGGGCATAACTTTCTCATATGATATCCATTTTGGCTGAAATTTTGAGAGGAGTTCACATACAAACTACTACACAATACCAAAAAAGCGTTTAGAAATTGGTAGAACGAGCTAAGAGAAAAAATAGTTTTTTTTTGTGAGAAGAGAAGATTCAAATTCTGAGTAATGCAGAGAGAGGGATGTTATCCTGGGTGAAATAGAAAGTTCTAGATTTTGTACTTACAGACCATAGAGGATTTTGGTTTTAGTGAATACATTCATATATGTCATTTTATTAGCAATATCAAAATCAAGTGGGTGCTTGGTAGAGGGGTTGGTGCTCCATTTTGTTGGTGCAGATAAATCAGGGGTTGGTGCCCCTTTCTGTTGGTGCAAATAAATCAAGGGTTGGTGCTCCTTCCAGTGGGTGTTGGTAAATTGATTGTAAATTTGGTGTTTTACAAAGGCTAAATTTGTATGGGAGTCCAAACAGCCATTTTCAGGGATGTAGCCAAATTGGTGAACCTCGATACATCTTGTGTTGTGTGATGTTCTCTTGTTATACTTGCTTTATTTGGTTTTATGTTTTCATTATTTTGGCTTTGAGTGTTGAAGATTTAAGTTTTAAAGAGCTACACTAATTCACCCCCCCTCTCAGTGTCATTGTGAGACTAACATCATGTACGATTCTTAGCTAGATTCACTAGGGGTCGAGGTGAACCGTGGGGATGTGTTATATTCTCTACATTCGAGGACACAAAAGGATAGGTTCACTAGGAATTATTTTAGGACTTGATCCATGTCTGATGTGGGAATGTTTGATGTTTCAATTAAGCATACACCTATTGTTTTACCTTTCTAAACTAAACTATGAAAAGGAAAAAATAATGAAAGACACACAAGATGCAAGAAAACAAGAGCTAACTCTAGTATGATTTTTTAATTCAATGATGTCTAAACCTAGGATTGCAAAATAAATTCTTTGATAAATGGTCCAAGGGAATGCACAAACAATATTAAAACCCTATATGTACATTATGTGTTTTTATTCTTTCAACTGCCTAGAAATTCAATTAAAGGGTTTCCCTTTACTTGTAATCTAGGTTTTGGATAGAAATGAATGAAAGCAAACACCAAATAGCCTAAAAATCTATTAGGGAACTTATTTAATTTGATATTTGATCCAATATTTATCTTGCATACAAAGTATCCAATGGTACTAAACCTGCAAAATAACTTCACAAAACCCTAAAAATTTTGATCAATGTTTGAGGGCCTACTTAGGCTGCTATAAGACTAAGCTTGGAGGCATACTAGTCAAGCCCCCTTGGACATTTTATATGACCATTAAAAAGTAAAAATGATATTTTACCTTTGTAACATGCACAAATAGAGTGAAATAGTTAGATAACAATGAAATAAAATGCAGACAGGATGGACACAGTAGAACACTAAAATGCAGATGTAAAATTAGGGTTTTGGGATGTGAAACTTGCTCCCAAGCCCTAATTTATCAAATATATGTCTTCTAAATGGGTATCACAAATATGGCTTACCAAATTTATGCCCTATATGGGTGGGATATGAATCTGGTTCAGATGCCCTTTTTGGGCCTCAAAACAACAAAAAATTGGGTGTAAAATAATGAAAAATAAACCTGCAAAGTAACCAAAAAAAATGTAGAACCTGATGAGTTGATGGAGAAATAAAGGAGCAATTAAAATATGGATGAAGCACTCCAAGAAGGTTGATCAATATAATCATAAAGACTCCTCCACTCAATCCCCAAGGGCAGTGAACACCAAAGCACAAAACAACAAAACAATGATTTAGAGGAGATGAGCACTTGTTAGCATGAACAATGAGTAATTCAAGAATAAAAATATCTAAAGAAATTTTTGGGGTAATATTATGGAATCCAAACCCTTATTTATAAATTTTTTGAAGGGCAAAACATGTAGGAAAATGATATTTCATCGCGGGCAAAGACCGACCCCAAAACGGGTCGATAAGGGGAGGGGTTTTAGTGAGAAAAACCCCTAGAACACAAAATTCATTTATCATTATTATAGGGCATAAATTTGGAAATCCAAATTTGTACCTCATAAATAATGAGCACAAATTTAGTAAAGCTAAGGAAACAAGGCAAAGGTAGAAGGAAAAAAGGTACCAAATTTACACTTAGCAAGTTTGGGTGGTTGACTAGGGATCTAAGGAAAAATTGACTTATTTTTATGGGTCAATTTTCAATTTATATAGGTGGATCAACAAAATTCTAAATCAAGGTACATGTCATACCTATAATTTTCCTCAGAAATACAAGTTATGCACATTGGTGTGGTCGGTGAATAATATGCTCATGTTGTCAAATATCAAGAAAATGGAGAATACTCTATCCCAATTAGGCTTAAGTGCTTAGAATTTGATAACCATTAAAAGTGGTAGCACTTATCAACATTATAAACAACACTTCCACTTAATGGTAGCTTAGGAATCAGATGAATTTATTGTTCTTGCAATGGATCCAAAGCAATTATTTATGATAGAAAAGAACTCCACAATATGTCTGATCAATCCAAATGTAAGATTTTGCTTGGCTAGTATATGCTCAAGAGATCAAAAATATGGAAATATGAAGCAAATATTGGATCAATAAAAGTAATAATCCAAAGAATAAGAGCTAGAAGAAGTACTATATTCACAAGAGGAGCACCCAAAAAAGAAAAGTCTAGGATTGTGTGTAGAATTATGTGATCTAAAAACATTGTGCTGACATTTCCAAAGAAAAAAATCTTATCAAATGTTATACTACCCAACTATAATGAATAAAAAGGGATTTAATGGTGGAAATTTACCAAAGACTAGCTCAAAAGGTAATTAAGGTGGTGGATACTTCTGGAAGAGGCATTGTGAGGAAAGTAAACAATCTAGAAGAAACCTTGTTGGTATTTGGACAGATGAAATTGGTTGAAGTAGCTCTAAAGGGCTCAAAAACTGATAGAGTTTTTCTTCTAGATCCCAAATTAGTGCACAAGTGGTCATCCCTTAATATGGATAAGTCTTATTTTTTTCCCTATTACTTATTTGTATGCTTAGAAGGTTGGGTGCTACATAACTATACAGTAGATCCAAAAGCTAATATCACAATCATGCCTTAGGCAATCTATGATGCCATGGACTTAAATTATGCTAGAATAGATTATGGTATACTAAATTAATGGAATGCAAGTCTAGATACTGGGTATCATAGAATAGCTTCCAATTTTGTTGCATAGGTTTCCAAACTTAGTAGTAATTCAAAATGTGGTAGTCATTGATTTACCTCTGCTCTTTGGGATGAGCCTATCTAAAGAGTTATTGGTATAAATAGGGAGAAACCTATCATAACATCATGCTTAATTGACTATCCCCTACATCCAAAAAGTGATATGAATTCATACTAAAAATATCAAGCCTTATCATATTAGGAGATATGAAGATCAAAAGGTAGAGATAGAGGAAAAATTTATAGAGCATAGCCAGGTGGAGATAACATGTTGGTCAAAAAATGAGTAGGATTTGATCCAACACAATTTTTTATAGTAGTATTGAGGTTGTAATCTAATCAAACAAAAGGATTCAGTAAGATCTATAGATCAGCTATGATCTATTACAATATATGGCCAATCACATGTCCCAAAAAAATCCAAAAATTTTAAGACAACTACTAGAAGAACTACACTCGACCAAAGAATGTTCTGGGTGATATCTCAAGATAGAGGTTCTCATGCACAATAAAACTCTTTATTTGTTGGTTGTTTATTTGGCACATATACCAATGCACATAGGGAAGGTGATCAACAAGTCACATGCTAAATAATAGTTTCCAAAGCTAATTCTTGGTGTTGCTTCTTAGACAAGCTTGAAAATTGATCTAAGCTCAAATTCAATCCCATGGTAGAGTTTTGGTAATAGAAGCTACATGCTTCAAGAAAATAAAAAGAGGGATAAGTTCAAGTTTGTAACTATCTAGTTGGGTCATTGTATATTCTGATGTAAAAGCTAAAATCAAGCACCTCTAGCATGAGCTAACATGTCATATTTTTGTGTAAATAAGCCATGTAAATAAAAATCTAGTTACAGGAAAATACAACTAAAATAAGGTAGTTGGCAAAATAAGGTAGTTGAAGGGGAGGAGCAAGACCTTAAAAGGAGTTCCAGCTAGATCACATGCTCATTATAAGAAAAAGTAATATGGGTTTGCATTGGAAATATTCATTCCTATAATTTGGTAGCACTTGGACTAAAGAAAAATAAGATAGACTTACATTTGATCAACAATGTCTTTCAGCTAAGGAATCTATATAAATAGGTTATTTTTTTAGCTTTGCATGATTTTTGATGATTCTGCTAGATATTATGCTCTTTTGGCATCTCCTATTGAAGGCCATTAGGAACAACTACACACTTTTAATAATGGGACATCGTTGTCTAAAGGGAATACCATAATTATTGAAAGAGTAAAGTCTACTAGTTAGTAGAGGTGGCCACACATTAAGAGCAAATTTTATTTGGCTAATTCAAAAGAGTGTGTGTAGTGCATGCCTTAAAAAATACTTCTAAGATATGTAACTATGTAGACTCCCTAAGCTGGACTAAATAGGTATTTCTTTGAGTATGTGGTAGAAAGGAGGCCAATTTTAGAAATAAAATCTTGACAAAGAAGGGTGGATTCACCTTTTTTTACCATTTTTCATTTTAAGTTTCAAAAATATCAGATGATAAGAAGGCAAAAAGGTGAAAACTAAAGTAATGATAAAGTAATGAATGCCATAAAAAATACCCAAACCTTTAGTGTTCAAATATCCTTACTTTTCTTCCTCTAAGCATCTGGTCCCCTCATTTTTGGTCATCCCCTATATCCCAATTCATTCTCCTTTATTCCAATAATTCCATATATTATTCTACTTCTATCCATTCCCCTCTTGTCCTATCTTGTAAATTCCCCAAATCCTTATCCCCTTTAGTTTCTCTATTACCTATTTCTAACTTCATAGCCCAATGGACAGGCTAGCTAAATTCTTCCTTTGTAAGAAATTATGGATGTTCAAATTGATTGAGAAGTTGTGTGAAGATGACATGCAAGCATAAATAAAATAAGTATAAATCCTATCATGTGACACCTCAATACCTTGATAATGAAATAAAATGTAATGTTTCATCATGAGAAAGACAAATCTAGTGAAAGGCTATTGGCTACATAAAAGAAGACACCACATTAAAATGCTAAGATTTAGAAAAATTAGTACCACTCGGATGGATGAATGATAGGTGGCACAAGAGAATTATGAGAAAGAAGGATTATGCAATAGGTCATTATCTACATGTCGTGGTGCTTGAATAAAAAAGGCAAGTATGTGATGCCAAAAAGGAAAAAATATCTCTATATTATGCATGAAATACAATTCCCATTTGGTGGTGCCAGATCTAACAAAATTTAAGTTAAATCTCCAACTATTGCTACTATATACAAGGCTATAAGATGATATACGAGGAAAGGATTGTGCATAATGATTTTTTATAGAACTAGGATCTTATGCTAAGAAATAATGCATATCTTAGAATTTTCACAATGTTGCATAAGAGCTTGCAATTCAAAGAAATAATAACAACATGAATTTATTAAGAATAAGGTAGCAAAGAACAATAAGGTACTCATACCATCAATTGCTTGGAATATCTACTAAGGTAGCTTGCCTAGGTCTAAAGTAGCTTTTAGCTATGCTAGACTATGCTCATGTAGGATTCAAATTTTTCCTTTCTCTTCCTCTTCTTATATTTCCTTCCTCTTTATATTTCCACTTCTTGCTTCCCTATAACTTCACCTCTCCAATCATATCCCCACCCTCCATGATTTCTTGAATTACCATCTTCTACATTTATTATTGCTTCCACTTTTTATTGCATAGATTTTTCTTCTTTTGGAACATTTCCTCCTCCCCATTTTGTAGACAATCCCATATTTTATAGACAAATGGGATGAATATACAATAGGGGTACTTTCTACTATATGTTTTAAAACATCCCTGTTACAACTATAGAATCCATTCACCCACTTCTCAACTTTACGTTTTCTCCTTCAATTCTCTATTCTAAATTTTTTTTTTCCTATAGCTTTAAGCTTTGCTACCTTCCATATTTTTATTGACCTGTATATATGACTTACTAGATTCTCTATTTCTACAAGCAAAAATCACTAAAAGTTGTCAATAATGTGGATTGGTCTGATCACCCACATTCATATTCCTTGCAAAATAATTGGATTGTGATTTTTCTAGACTTTTGCTAAGGCAATAGTACAACAGTTGGACCAAAATCATCATCTTTACATAAGTTGAAGACCAAAGTAAGTTTGCAATGAAGATTTGGATTTAAAGCAGTAGTGGAAGACAAGAAAAAAATACAGGATATCTTGATATCCAATAGTACCTACCTAGACCCAAAATTGGGCTAAGGAAGGATAATTTGGTACTTTTGCAATAGTACCAGATCAATTTTTTGTCTAAGATATGAGATCTGACATGTAAAAGGAGTCAAACATTTTTTAAATTTGATGTAAACACAAAGGCAACAAAAGTCTGGTATCTGGTGTTCATCACATGGCTAGACTTGAAATTTGACTAAGGTAGAGTGCCCAACATAAAACATGTGTCAAACATTTTAGAGGGATGATGTCATCACAAAAAATAAGATTATCCAACATCTAGCACACTATTGAATCCAAAGTTTGGTTGTGTAGATATCAAGCCATAAAGTGACTAGACTTTTGGAGGTGTTGACATCACCTAAAGAGATGAAATTTTTTATGTCCAATATCTAAGGTTGCTCTTCATCAAATTTAAAATTCAATTAAGTATAAATATGGATGGACTTATGAGAAATTTTGTCATCGAGAGATCTATAAAATTTTGGCATTAATATACTATGTTGGACTCAAACTTCTTCCAAGTCATAGAAAATAGCATGAAGGATCAAATCTAACATTTAATGAAAATATTCTAAACCTATCCATGTCGATAAGATTTATGCGTGTCAACTAGTTGCCCTAATTAAAAATATTAGAAGGATTCATGAGTTGGCATTGCAACAGAATGAAGTGATAAAAAGTGAACCTATAAGAGTACGATGAGATTTTTTGAAAGCATGTGGAAGAAAACTTCTTAGGATAAACTTGAACTAGACATGTCAACAAACCATAACCAAAATGGTTAAATTTGACTAAGTTGGAAAGCAATTCCCACTCCTTACACTCACCCTGAAAGGCTTGGAGGGATCTTTCATGTAATGATATGAGCTAACAAAAAGGGATTGAAAATATCTATATAGCTTAATGTACCTCTAAATGAGGGTAAACTCTTGCATAAGTTGTATGATGAATGTACATATGCCTCTAGATAGATATTAAAGTGTTGTTTGACCTCTATTAAAATATATTATAGGATATATATGAACATGAGTTAAACTACTATGCATTTCTATTTATGTTAAATGGATGGTGTATTTTGTTAAAAGAAATTCTACGAAACTAGATAATTATCTGGATTACTATTTATTTAGCCCTTAGAATGCTTAGCTATGTGTAGGTTGATTTAAATAATGCTCTACAATATTATAATATAATTGGTCTATTAGGCCTCTTAGTTGAGTTGAGAGTGCCAAAATTTCATACCTTATAATTCTTGTTGTAGTTGAATCTCAACCAGTTTTTATTTCTATATTCTAACCCTTCTTATTTCTTACTTTAGTCTTTAACCCCATTTTTAGTATAGCTAGCATCATAGGAACTAATGTACTCTAAAGTTTGAACGAGAGCATATTTCTAGTTATCCAATATTGGACAAGATCTCAAGGTGCATCTCATCCACATAGAAATATTTTGGGTTGAGACTTACCAATTTAGTCAACTTGATCTTGATGTCAATTTTTTGAAGTTTATTTATTTAACATGTTTTCTTTTCTCCATGTTCCCCATGAACTACGTCAAAATTTACATTAGGATGAACTAAAAATATGGTAGTTATATTTTAAGATAAATAACACCTAAAATTCCTAAGGTATTTCATCATAGTAAATACCCACTATTCTATAAATATGTATTATTCCTCATGATTATGAAGCATTTGGCTCATGAAGAAAATTAGGTGTTCATCTTGCTTATCACATTTCTAAGTTAGCACGACTACAAAACTTTCATTTGTATCAAAATCATACGATCTAAAATATTTTGTGAAGTTTGAATTGATCAATACTAATGATTTCATGATTATTTATTTAATGCCTTAGAAGGTTTATTTTCCCTCTTTGGTCTAAGTGAAAGTGGTTTCATTCTTTAATATCTTGGTGATGGGTCTAACTAGCTACACAAAGTTTAGTTGTGAATTTATACATGAACTAAAATTATCTTTAAAAATATTTGGTACCTTTGATTGATGAAGGTAATGATAGTTATTGTATTACCTTGATATAATAAGGGTTTACTACAAGCCCATATTTAAACACCACATGTCTAAAATCTTCCCTTCTTGAACAAGGAACATTGATTTCATAGGGTTTAATGAGATCCCATATTCTTGACACCTTTGGAAAACTAACTATAGTTGTTCGATGCACTTGTCTTTTTCTTTTGAAAATACTATTAAGTAATCAAGATATATGTGTACGATCTCATCAATTAATCCAACAAAGTTAATACCAATAGCCCTCTATAAAGTAGCCCCTATACTGGACAAACTAAAAGGAATTATTTAATAGGAAAAGGTTCCCCATTTTGTGATGAACACCATCTTATGATGATCACCATATTTGACCTAAGATCTAATTATACCTAAAAAATTATTGAGCAATCATAAAATTTGAGATATTACTACTTTTTAATATATGATTAATTGATGGAACAGGATAATGATTTTTTATAGATGATAGGTTTAAATCTAAAATATGGACACAACTAGATGTCACCATTATTTTCATGCATAGGGACTAAATTTTCTACTTGTAGGTCAAAACATTTACCCACATACATAGTCCTTGAAAACAACAACAAAGTCCAAGCACAAACCCAGGCTTGTCAGTTCTACAACAATAAGTTATTGAAAGTGGAAATGCATAAATCTAAGGCCAATTTGTAATACTAAGTATTTTTAGAGTGACCAATATTGTAGAAGAATCTATAAAGAAAGGTGCATTTGGTCAGGTTAAAAATTTGATTGAGTCTAAAAAGACTCTGGTAAAGCAAAAACTTGGGATCAAGTGATCCTAGAATTTTTAAGTGTTGACATAACACAAACCTTCAAAAACCTCTAGAATGTAGAAAGTTTGGACCACACAATCCTAGGATTTTTTAGCACTTACATCAGCCAAGGGTCTTAGAAATTCTAGGCCCAAGAAAACATAAGCCTAGTATCTATAAGAAACTATGTCATACCAAACCCGAAGGAGAACAAACCCACAAGGAATCAATCTCAAAATACATAGTTGAGGAGAAGCAAAACTCAAAATGGAAAAATCCTAATATTGTTATAGGATGACATTATAAAAGATTTATAAAATATTGGCATAGCCTTTTAGGCTCCTTCAACAATCAAAATTACCCAACAATACCTCTAAGTTCTAGAAACAAGTAAATATCTCTCGAACACATCTCTTTCAGGAAGATTCACACGTCATATAACCACCCATATTAAAATATTTAGGCTAATATATCACCTTAGATAGGTTGGAGCAAAAACAAAGCATAATTATGAAGAGCTAACACTATCAGATATGCTCTAGTCACTTGAAGATACAGATATGCCAAGTTCTAGGAAAAAATTCAAACCACCCATGTGTTCACTAGAATTAAGATCATTGAGACAAGTAGAGCAAAACAACAAAAACCATGTTCCTTGAGTAAAATGATCAGACTATGTTTATCCACATCAGGCCTAAAAAGGGGTTTCATTGTAATAATTAAAGCTAACAAAAAAATCTTATAAATAGTTGAGATTTTCTTAGCACAAGGGTTGGCTCTTTAGCATTTTCTTATTGTATGATGTCTACTTTGTCCTACAATAAATTGACGCATAAATCTATTTGATCTCCATTGGAAATAGATTTTTGGGTTTTTATGTGAATGAGAATTGTGTACTTTAATGCATTCATATTTAATGCTTTATGAATGGTGAATTTTTTTAAAGAAATTTTTATGTAATTGGATTGCTTTTCATGAACTTCTTAGAATGCTTAAAATGCATAATTTATCCTTAACAAACTTTGTAACACTTTGTTTAATAGATGGTCTATTAGGCTTTGCTTTAGTTTGACTATAAGTGTATTTATGTAGTGTATTTCATTTTTGTTACTCTCTATCCTATCAATTTTCCAAGCATTATCTAAACCCTTTCTCTCCTAACCCTCACATTTGTGTCTTTAGTATTGAACCCCTTTCTTTAATTCTTTAGCATTTGAAGGAACCAACTTTATATAGAGGTTAAACTTAGGAGAAATCTTAGTCATCCAATCTTGTTTGAGATCTAGGGCACATTTCATATATTAGGTAGACTTTAGATCAAGAATTTTTAGCATGCCTGGTGGGACCAAACCATTCTAGTTTATCCCATAAAGAACCAAGAATAAGATTCAAAACCTGATTGAGTAGAACCTTGGTGAAGTTTTATTCTCCAATATTGATAGATTTGTTCACCTTGTGACTACTATTAAAGAAAAAAAGATAGTGGTGACTCTTCTATTCAATATCTAGAGATATTGGTGACTATGTTGGAGAATTATCTCCAAAACTATGCAATGATAGGACCCAAAGCTAAAATAGCTTCAATATCTCTTGCATATCAATGCCTTCCTAGGCATCTTAATTAATCCTACCAAAAGCCATGGTCAATCTTATATATCCAGCTTGGAATAGTATCGAACCCTTGAATCTCCCTAATACTCATGGAATTTCTTAGTCTCCACTAAAGCCTTGCCCTCCTATGATAGCAATGGAAATAAATCTTATGAACATTGTAATGATGTTGTAGATTTGGCTACCATTTATAACATTGTACATGAAGATATATTGGTGAGGCTTCTTGCACTCTCTTTTAAGGAAAAAGTGTTGGTATGGTTATAATATTTATAATACAATAACATTAGGACTTGGGTGACTTGGATGAACCTCTCATCTTATAATTTGATGGCATTGGGTATCTCTTCATGTTGTTCACTCAGTTCTCATTTATTCAAAGACACCCCTAAGAAAGCATCATTGATTTTAATATATGATTTAGAAGGAGCTAGAGAAAAATCACTCAGGAGATAAGGCCATCACATGTCCAAGCCTACATATATTACCTTCATGCTTTCAATCTAGACCTAAGCCTTCAAATTTGGGAAAAGGTTACCACAAAATGTTTAGGCAGGCATCATAGCAGAAAATATGCTCATCTTAGTTGGAAAAATCCCCTTAGAATTACTATGCTAGATATGCATTAGATCTATCAAGCAAACCCATAAACTCCTTTTTCAATCATACCATTCCCTTTGTTGAATATATTGTTCAAGTCATATCCTTCATTTGTTATTTTGGTAAGAATTGTACCCACCCAAGAATCCCATAAGAATTAAGAAATGAGGTCCAGCACTTGATAAATGAGCTTGATATTATGAAGTGACATAATACTAAAGTGGTATTAGAAGTATGCTTTCAAAGGGAATCTTCCTTTATCTCAAAAGACAAAATGATGCTAGTTAGTGAGGTTGATGAAAAACATTCGATTTTTATCAAAATTCAAGAATATGAAGTATTTACTATTCTAGTCAAGCACAAGTTTTCAGCATATGATAGTCATTACGATGGTGACACCTATTCTACCAACCTCATTTCTATCCAATTATAGCTCCTAAATATAGGTATATATAGCCTTGGTGGTGGATCTAAAATATTATTTCACAACTGAAGAATCCTCCACATCTACTTTGGTCAATCTAACCATAATATTTTGGTATACCTCTTTTCCATCATATACTCAAAATACTAGAAATATGAGGATCATAGAGTAAATCGGGAAATAAACTAAAGAGAAAGATTTGAAAGTACCACTATGTCTATAGAGAAGGTAGTAGGAGGGGTAGAAACTAGAGTTATCTATAGAGCAAGTGAGTTTGGAAGTACCACAAGTGTATGATAAAGGAAAGTAGGCTTACCATAAACTATACTTCCCCTACGTATCTAGGAGACAAAGGGAGGAAGTGTTTGAGCAATATCAAAAGTACAAACAATCAACTTAAAAGGAGATCAAGCCACCAAATAAGGCAAGAGATAGCATTGTGAAAGAAGTGAAATTTTTAAAAGAAGATTTTTTAATCTCTGGGAAGGTTGACTTGGTAGAACCAACTCTCAACATATTGATAGTTGGTGAAATCATATTCATAGGATTCAAAACAACATATAAGTGACCCCCTCTAGGCATGGATAAGACTAAGTCTCTATCCCTTTATCTATCCTTATGCATGGAAGGTTTGATGTTACATAATTGCGTAATGGATTTGAGAGTTGTTATCATAATTATGCCTTAGGTGGTCTATGATTTCATAGCCTTAGAATATATTGAGGCTAATTCTAAGATGTTGCACTTAAACAAAATGCTAGTCTAAATAGTGGGATCTATGGATAATATCCCAATTATGTTGCACAAGTTGTTGTACCTTACAACAATTTGGGATATCACGGTGGTTGACTTACCATTATTGTTTGGGATGTGTATCTCAAGTGATCTCATGGAGCATTTTTGGGGAAACCTAGCATGATATCATACTCACATTATTATCCTCTACATACAAAAAATGGCATGTGTCCATGGTGAGGAGCTCAACCCTTACCATGGTGGAGATAGCATATTGGTAAAAAGGTAGGTAGGAGTTGATGTGGAACAAGTTACCCATGATTAGTTTTGATGTGGCAATCTTGTAAAACATGGGGAATCAAAAAAAATTAGAGTTCACATATAGTAAATTTCAAGGCTTGGTTGGTCACACGTTCCAACAAATATACCTAAAAAAATTTAGGAAACTAGTAGAATCATTATTGATGGTTGAAGAATGTTCTATGCTCCATTTTGAGGTAACAATTCTCAAAATCCTTGGAAATCATGAAGTGTAGGTGCTAATATAGCACAAGGACCAAAACACATGGGAAATATGACCAGTGACTCATATATTCAAGAAACATTGCTTGTTCCAAGTTCCAATGTCATGTGTCAAACAGGCTTTAAAAATCATTCCTACTCAAAACCAACCTAATGATAGTTCTTTACCAAAATTAGCCACATGTTCCAAGACACCAATTGGAAAGAAAAATATAAATTTTGTACTATATGGTCAAGCCACTATAGAATATGATGAAGAAGAAAAGTTAGCACCACTGGAATGGAGAGGCATGCCAAACTTTTGTGTACATAAATGATAAGTAAATAAAGTTGGTTGCAACTAAATGTAATAAAACTATTGGTCAAAGTAGACAATGAAATAATGTCCTCATAAAGCATAGTCTTGAGTAATCCATAAGATATATTACACATGAGGAAAAAGAGTTTTAAGATAGGTAATCATGTTGATTGCCAATGTAGCTACATTGAAAAGGTCCTTGGAAATGAACTGGCAGGAAACAAACTAAAGAAAAATAAGATATATCCAAAAACTAGTTGACCTTGCATAATGAAAGAGCCTATATAAGGATTCCCTCCCCTTGACATTGCATAACTCTTCAAGTATAAATCATTCATAAGTTTAAGTTTTTGTGCAAGTTTAAGCAAAGAAATAAGAAATCCAAAGGCTCCATTATGCTTCCATATCTTTGTTGTTATTAATACAAGGTGACTCACAATGGAGGCTCTTAAAAGAAGATTTCAAATAAACCTGAAGATTCCTATGCTAAGAAGATATATTGCTCCATTGTAATTTATGAATTATGAATATTAGCCTTCCTAGTGGTAGCTAAAGTAGGTATTACCACTGATGGTAGCTTAATAACCATCCTAGTGTAGTTAAAGGGGCTTCTCCATTGATAATACTTGCACCCAAATTGTAGCTATGGGTTCGCCTCTCAATCCATGATGTGGGCTAGATACAACCACACTCTTTTGGAAATTTTGTTTTTCTATTTTGAAAGGGCATAATTATTATGCCAAAAGAGCAAAAACTAAGGACAAAAGAGAAAGAGAATAAAAGGAAATTTTTGAGAGATCAATAAGCTTGTTAGTCCTGCAAATTTTGAGTGCTTGGTAAGCTTGTGGAGCAAGCTCAACAAAACAAAATTTTATCTTCAATATATGGGAAATAGAAATTTAAATATAAGTATTCTACCGTATATAATCCCTAAAAATTTTCATCCAAAAAAATTAAGAGTATAAGAACCAAGCATTTCAAGAACCCCTTAGTAAAAAGATGGAGGTTTCACCTTTTTTTCCTTATTATTGTTTGATGTTTTCCAACTAAAAAACAATAATAAGAAAAAAAGGTGAGACCAAGTCCAAAGGAAAGTGTGGATTGTGATTAGGAGAAATTCATAGGATGTCACCATTCAAGTATAGCATACTTTTTCTTCTATAATCTATTTCCTTCCCTTATTTCTCCATATTTTATTTCTCATATTTTTCTTCCATCCACTCATCCCCCTTCCTAAATTATTCATTAATTTGCACTCCATTTCCACCTTCTTTATAGTTCAATACCATCATATTAATCCCACTCCCAAGTATGTAGTTGTATCTCTCACTCTCATTTCCTTCCTCCTAATTTTTTTCATGTTTCTCCTCCTAATTTTTTCCTTAGCTTCTCCTGATTTTGTTGTCTAATGGACAAGGCTAGCTAGGTCCTTTATTTTACAAGCAAAAATCCTTAAGAGGTGCCAATAATGTGGGTCAAAAAAATTTCCCACATACATAGTCATTGCAAGAAGTAGCAGACTATTCTTTTAATAATGTTTTTCTAAGACAAGGTCCAAGTACAAACCTAGGCTTGTCTATTTTGCAATAATAAGTTACTAAAAGCACAAATGCATCAATCCAAGCCCAAGTTGCAAAATGGCTAAGTAATTTTAGAGTGGTTAGGATTGTAGAAGCTGTAAAGAAAGGTACACTTGGTCAGGTTAAAAAACTAAGTTTGAAAAGACTCCAATAAAGCGAAATCCTGAGATTAAGAGATCTCAAAATTTTTAAGTGTTGACATCATCTAAACCTTAAAAAAAATTGGAATGAAAAATGTCAGGACCACAGAATATTGGTATTTTTTAGTGCTTACATCATCCAAGGGCCTTAGAAAATCTAGGCTTGGTAAAACATAATCCTAAGATCTATAAGCAACTACATCATATCAAACCCAAAGGAAAACGAACCTATAGGGAATCAAGCCTAGAAGAGAAAGTTGAGGAGAAGCAAAGCCCGAAGTGACATAATCCTAATATTTTTAGAGGATGATGTTATCAAAGCTTTAGAAAATTTTGGCATAGCCTCTAAGGCTCCTATAGAATTCAAAAGAACCCAAAAATACCTCCAAGTTTTAGTAACAAGTAGAGGGCTCCCAAACACGTCCCTTTTAACAAGATTTGAATGTGTCACCTAGCTGCCCATATTAAAATAGTCAAGTTGAGCTAGCATCTCTAATAGGCTGGTGCAGCAACAAAGCATAGTGGTGAAAATATGAAACCATTAGAGATGCTCTGGTCACTTGAAGATGTAGATAGACCAAGTTCTAGGAAAATATCTGGACCACCCATGTGTTCATCAAAATCAAGACAATTAGTAGATGTAGAGCAATAAAGCAACAGCCATGCTGTCAAAGTGTGATGATCAGACTATGCTTGTCCACGTCAGGCTTGAAAAGGAGTCTCATTATAATAATTAAATCTAACATAAATTATTATAAATAGTTAAGATTTCCTTAGCACAAGGGTTGTCTCTTTAGCATTTGCTTGTTGTATATTGTATACTTTGCCCTACAATCAATTCAAGCATAAAATTGTCTGGCCTCCATTGGAGATAGCATTTTCAAGTTTTTATGTGAATGAGAATTGTGTAGTTTAATGCATTTCTATTTAATGCTTTATGAATGGTGAATTCTATTAAAACAAATTCTACTATAATTAGATTGTTATATGGATTGTTTTTCATGAAGTTCTTGGAATATTCTAAATGCATAATCTATGCTTAATGAACACTATGATGCTTTGTTTAATGGTTGGTTTGTTAGGTTTTGCTTTGATTTTATTGTAAATGTATTTGTGTAGTGTATTTCATCATTGTTACAATATATCCCATCCATTTTCCATGCATTATATAAACCCTTTCTCCTTATCTAACCCTCGCATTTATATCTTTAGTCTTGAACCCCTTTCTTTATTTATTTAGCATTTCAAGGAATTGATTCTTTCCAGAGGTTGAACTTAGGAGAAATCCTAGTCATCCAATCTTGGTTGAGATCTAAAGTGCATTTCACATATTAAGCATATTTTGGGCCAAGACTACTTATATAGAATACTCTATGGGAAAATGATTTGGGCCTATAATAACTTTAAAAGCTCCTTCTTCATCATTGCTTTAATTTTTAGAGTGCAAGCCTCTATTTTTTATGGTGATTCAAAATTCAAAATTGTAATTAATCCAAAACTTAGAATTTTGAGTTAGGAAAAATCATAAAAGAGTACAATTTAGAAATAACAAAGTATAACAAACCAAAACATAAAATTACATACATAAAATAGCATAATATTTTTCTTGCTCAAGAAATAGAGTACAATGTAAGCAATCTCTAAGAAGAGATGTGAGGCTCTAAGATTGCATTCATTACTCTTGATTTTTATATTTAGGGGTGTATCTCTCTTTATATAATATCTTTGATGTGTTGGAACCATATTTAATATGGAAGGTCACCCACATGGAAATGTGATGGTTCACCTTCCATGAGTAAGAAGGCCACCCATATTCTATGAGTTATAAAGTATATTTAATTGAAAATTAATACATACTACTTAACCTTTTGTTTTTTGTCTTCTATTGACATCCCAACATGGATAGTAATGCATTTTGGCTACCAAAATCTAAAAATAGAAATTTACCATTTTTAGTAAATATTTTGTTTTGTATTTTTAGGGCCTCGGATCATTTTTCCGCAAACTTATCAACAACTTTATCTACAATAGAGTTAATAAAATAGTTGTTCTTTGTCTAATATTTTATATGCTTCTTGAGGGGATCAAATAGAGTCTTGAGCATAAAGTTATACTCCTAAAAATGTGGTCAGGATTCCATGCCCTAAAAAGATCACGTGCTTAGATCACTCATCCCACCTTGAAAAGTAATGGTCCCCATTGAGTTAAATTTTGATATTAGGTGCAAAAATTATTTTACTAACTATTTGTTATGAGCCATTCCTTGGTGACCAAATTGTCCTTCCTTGACCACTCTATACATCTAAATGGACTATCTTATGGTGTTTTTAGTCCACGTAGTAACAATCTAATCATCCTCCTCTAGTTTTAAACCATCTGGATTGGGTTCTTCAATATCCAACTATTTTGCTACTATAGAAGTGTCCAATAGAGGTGGGCAATTTGACTTGAGAAATTTAAAATTGATTGGATGCAAACCAAGATAATATGGAAGATTCAATTCAAAATAATTCTCATCACCTTATCGGTGATGGTGTATGGTCCATAATTAAGAGGTTTGATCTTCCTATGGGGTCCTAAACATATCTCTTTCTGAAAATGTAACCATGCATTATCTCTAACCTTGAATTGATGTCAGACCTTATGGTGGTCATGGAATTACTTATATTTATAATTTGTTTTTTACAAGAGGTAATGTACCTATTGTTGGACATACTAAATTTGTTCCACAAACCTTGTCTATTTGTCTTTCTTTTTTCCATTAGGTAAGTACTTCATGGGTGCATGGGAAGAGCTCCATTAGTGGGTTCCAAGGATTGGAAGCCAAAATAAATATGAAAAGGGATGTGTTTGATAGAGATATAAAAATATAAATTGTACCCATGTTGAATGTAGGGAATTCTCTCATCCCATGTGTATCGATGCTTAGAATTGTACATTTCGAGAAGATGTAAGATAAATCAATTTACAACTTTTTTCTAGTCAATAGTTTGAGGATAGAAGGCTATGGACATGGTCAACTTGGTGTCCATCATGCTCTATAGGGTGGACTAGATAATTCTTATAAATGTGTTATCCTTGTCATATAATAGGCTTTGGAAAGCCAAATTTGAGCCACACATGACTAAAATAGAACTAAAAAATATTTTTAGTTGAAATGGATTTTTTATAAGGAAGCATGATAACTATTTTTTAAAAAGGATCAACTACTATAAAATGCAATTATTACCATATGTGGATATGGATAAACTTGATAAAAAATCCATGGAGATAGATTCCCAAGACTTGGATGGCATTTACAAGGGATTATATAATGTCTGCTTCTTATTTATTGGTTTAGAAATTACATAGGGGGTACATGACTTGATGTACCTTTAGCACATAATTCCTCATTTTGGTCCAATAAAAGTGCTTTTAAAGAACTAGTAATATTTTTTCCATCCCAAAGCAACCTGCTAATTTACTAAAGTGTGATTCCTAAATCATATTTAAGCACTCACTAGTTGGTACATAATATATTCCATGTGATAGATAAATTTATCTTGTAAATAAAAATAAGAAGCATTATTATCCACATGGTGAGTTTAGTAGGCATTTACAAGATCAAAATCTACTTCATACAAGTGGACCAATTGGAAGTATCATGGCCATATGAATTAAGAATGGTGGTGAGTGCTATGACCAAAGGTTGACTCAAACAATCTATTATTAAATCGTTCATCCCTTTCTTGTGTTGAAGAACACAAGATTATACTGAGAGGGGGGTGAACAGTATAAGACCAATTTTTAATTTTCTTTCCCAATCAATATTATGCAATGTATAGATAGCAATATCAACAACAGTAATTAAATAAATGCATAAAACACCATACACAATAGAAACACCACAAATTATGTGGTTCACCTAATGTGGGCTACTCCACGAAGAAAATATTTTACTAAAATTTTCTCAATCAATCTCTTGGGAATCCTTCCCTATTACAATTTTTATGGACCTCTTGCCAAAGGAGATATCAATCCCCTAAATCAAGTTCATGGATCTCTATCCATAGGATAACTCCTTCTCCTCTACTCTGGCTGGTGATCCTCTAGAAGACTACTACCTCCACTGCACTAGCTTGTGGATCTCTCTCCACTTAATACTCTTGTCCCCACTCATAAGATCTATCTTCACTACCCTGATTGATGGATCCCTATCCACTAGAGACTATTGTCCTCTCTGCTTTATCACCTCCAAAGCTCTATCTCAAATTTGCTCAATAGGTCCACTAAGAACCTACTCAAATCTACTCAATAGGTCCACTTAGAACCTTCTCAAATCTGCTCAATAGGTCCACTTAGAACCTGCTCAAATATACTCAATAGGTCCACTCAGAACCTGCTCAAAACTGCTCAACAAGTCCACTCAAAACTTTCTTAAACTACTTAACAAGCTCACTCAAAACTTGTCCAAATCTGCTCAATAAGTCCACTCAAAACTTGCTCAATCTGCTCAACAAGTACACTCAAAAATTGCTCAAATCTGCTCAACAAGTCCACTCGAAACTTGCTCAATCTGCTCAACAAGTCCACTTAGGACTTGCTCAAATCTTCTCAACAAGTCCACTCAGAACTTGCTCAATCTGCTCAATAAGTCCACTCAGGACTTGCTCAAATCTTCTCAACAAGCTTACTTAGAACTTGTCCAAATCTACTCAATAATCTCACACAAAACTTAACCAATCTCATAGAAACATAAAGTGAATTGTTAGAGACCCAATATGTTTCAACTCAATGCTCAAACACTTTCTCAACTCAAATAAGAATATAGGATAGTTTATTTTATGGAACTTGAACAAACACTTTACACACCCACTTGACTAGGCTAAACCAACTCTACTCAACCAATCACTCAATAAACAACCCTTGCTCACAAACCCTAGTCCAAGCATGTAAACATCAACTCAAAATGTTTCCAACAATGCTTAACAACAAATCTCACATAACAATGATACTCATGTTCTTTTGCAAAACCCTAACTCAAGTTCTTTGCATAACAACTCTCTTCAACAACAATGCTTATAAATCAATCTTCACATAACAATGATACTCATGTTCTTTTGCAAAACCCTAACTCAAGTTCTTTGCATAAAAACTCTCTTCAACAACAATGCTTATAAATAAATCTTCACATAACAATGATACTCATGTTCTTTTGCAAAACCCTAACTCAAGTTCTTTGCATAACAACTCTCTTCAAAAACAATTCTTATAAAATAAGGTTTTAACAACTCTTTATTCCAGAAAAACTTGAAGCATTAACTCAAACACTCTTGAAAAGGAAACCCTAATCAAATCCTTTTCACTCCAAACTTTATTTTCTAGAAATTCAATCAATCAACTCAACTATGGAAGAATGTGCTCATACCTTTTTCTTGATGATGAAGGGATCTCATAAATCTACCACACTCATAATCACTTCTTTCCCAATCTCAAAGAAAGGTTAGAAGATACTAATTTTCTCAATGAATCACAATACAAAATGATATCAAACAAAATACACCTTATCACTCCAACTTTAAAATAATATCCAACATCTTCATAATAATCTCTTTGGCAAAAATCCCTTTACAAATAAAATCAACACTCTTAAAGTCTTACTCCTCCAATATGCAAATATAATAATTAAGACTTTATTTAAAAATAAAATCAAACTCCTTATAACTCCAAATTTTATTAAAAACAATTTCCAACAAACACCAATTTTCAACTAGCAACCCTTTCAACTATTTCCAACTAGCAACCCTTTTAACTCCCAACTTTAGGCAATATTAAAAATAATCAAAATTTAATTACCTTACCTTTGGAGGGATTCAAACCCTCAACACATCCCACAACCAATGCATTTTCCATGGCTCCAACCGCCACTCGAGCTAAGCGCTCGCTTGGGGAGTGGAGAGCACAACGTGCTCAATGAACCTCCCTCTCTCTGCCAAATAAAAATGTACGTCGTCGCTTGGCACTTTCAACACAATGCAAATACTATTGATGCATTTTGAATGTAGACCACTTGGCACCTCAACGTTTTATCCAATGCCTCCTCATCACTAGGCCACGCTGCCTAGCTAACTCTCAAACTTTTAGCGCTTTCGATTTGTTCTCAATAGCTGTCACACAAAATACGAATTTTTTGTCTTTTTCTCACAAGCTTCTCTTCATTCAATTTGCATAAAAAATAACATTCGAAGCAAGGATAATTAAAATGCCTTTAAGGCATGGTATATATAGCCTTTCATCCTTTATGCAAACACGCCGGCGCTCCTCCAATCTTATTCGACATCGACATTTGAATTAATTTATAATTTATTTAAATTTATTTAAATTTAAATGTTATAAATTAATTTAATAAAACCTTTGGTTTTATTAGGGGCTTCTCTTATTGCACAACTTGGTATTAATGATATTTATTTATAAAATTTAAATTCCTTTTGAATTTAAATATTTTATAAAATAAATATTAGGCCTCCTTTTAACTTTGCAATAAGCCTCCTTAAGTTTTTATGAAACACCTTTTAAACTAAGCTTCCATATAAAATTAAAATATTATGGAACTCTTTTGCCTTTAACTTCTGCACTAATTCTCTTGACCTTTGGTGTTATTTGAAGCTTCTTCCTGGATATCAAATGACAACCTTGACAACTTTGTTTCTTGACGAAGTCTTTGATATTAATTATGACTTCATCTGGTGACATCAATGACAACTTTGACTTAGGGACTCAAAATGTCCAACATGTGCTTGATGATTAAATGAAACTAGTACAAATATGTGGCCCACTTTTGATATCTTTCATTCCTTAGCTTACTTTGCATTTGAATAAACTCCAAAGGTTCATGATCTATATGGATGATGATTTCCTTGACTAATATGTAGTGCTTCCACTATTTACATGCTTGGACAATGTGATAGAGATATTTTTCATATGTGGGATATTTTTAAACTTCTTCATTAAATGTTTCACAATGATAGGCAATTGAATTTCCATGGTATGTGAGGATAGCTCTCAATGTATACTCTAATGTATTAGTGATTGCTTTAAAAGGTTAATGTAGATCAAGTAAGGAAAGTATAGGGGATGAATATCATTGATCCTTTAACCTCTCAAATCCCCTCTATTGTGTATCTCCCCAATGGAACTTGGATTTGCACATTCTTTGGTCACTTGGTATAGTGTGAAAGTAATGTGTGAGAACCCAAATACAAATATTTGATAGAAATTGGAAAGAACCAAAAAGCTATGAAGATCTATTAAATTATTTGGGAGTATTCCAAACTCTAATTGCCTAAATTTTCTCAAAATCAAAATGGAACCCCTCTTTATCAACAATAAACCCAAGGCAATGAATATTCATCATGCTAAATGAACATTGCTCTAAATTAGCATATAACTTATGTCTTTGAAGAATTTTAAGTACATGTCAAACATGTTGTCTATATTCCTCCTATGTCATACTATAGATGAGAATTTCATCTAAGTAGACTACCACAATTAAGTTGGTGTATGGACATAGGATGTCATCCATCATTCTCATGAATGTGGTATGTGCATTGGTCCAGCCAAATATCATAACCAACCACTCAAATAAACCCTCCTTGAACTCTATGGATGAATGTGGTACGTGCATTGGTCAAGCAAAACATGTATAGACATAGAATGGAATCCATCATTCTCATGAATATAGTCTTCCATATGTCAATGGACTCTATGGATATTTGATTATAGTTAGATTTGAGATCAATTTAGTGAATAAATTTATACCACAAATCTGGTCCAACAAGTCATTTATCTATGGTAATGGATAGTCATTCTTCATAGTGAATTTATTCAAATATTATCCAGGTGTTGTAGGTGAGTTGGAGAGGAGATGGCAATCCTCCAAGGGAGGTCCTAGGTTCAAATATCCACCCTACCAAAAAGCTGAATTGGGTACCCAAAATCCAATTGATAATGTTGGTGCGGTAGGGTCGGGTGCGACTCCCGAGTGACTTTGATGGTGTAAAACCCCCTGTTCATGGTCTCTCAGACCAAGGCGGCCCCGCAAAGGGTTTTTCGCTTTAAAAAAAAAAATTATTCAAATATTTTTAGTCAATACAAAGTGTCCATGTTCCATATTTCTTTGGATCCAAGACAATTGGAATACCACATGGTGAATCACTTAGTCTTTTATGACCCTTTACAATAAATTATTGGATAAACAAGTACATTAGATAAAGGAGAACAAAGAACTAAATCAATGGAATGCTTTACCTCATAATGAAGTAAAACCCAAGTTGGTGATTTGAGCAAGTCATATATTTTTCTACAATTTTATTCATCTACTTATGTTGCGTATAGCCTAAGATAGATGTAGCAACAATCATTCTTTGTGGCTTGATCATCAATAGAATGAATTTACTTGTTCTATCTATCATATTTTTTCATTGTTTAGCAATGATTAAGTAATTGTCCTTTAATATTGATGATTACACTACTCATAAACACCATGAATCACATAAATTGTTGACACAAAATCACATCACAAACATCCAATGGCACAAAAAGCATTGACCTTTAATAGTTATGATGACACTTTGAGGCCTAAACTCATAAACACCATGCCTCACATAAATGGTTGGCCTAAAATCACATCACAAATATCCAAAGGCACAAAATTGCATAAATATTTATCTTTGAAGGGATTAATGGCATAAGAGAGGAGATATTGTTAAGTGACATGAATGTCTTTCCCTTATTGCAACCACCCAACATTATATGATTGTGGATGTGGTGTGATAGGTATATTCAAATCCTAACCATCTAAGTAGAAATATTGAATCTTACTATCAATAATAAAATATAAGGTCTTATTATTGAACCACATTTATGAGTGAAACAAGAATTTTTTCTCTTTTGATTCTTCTTTTAACTTGTCTACTGTAGAATGTGTGGTGGAAATGGTCACATTTGGTTCAACTTCTAAAATATACTTCCCTTTATCCTCAACTTGTGGATGTGGAGGTGGTGGTGCAATGGATGTATAAGGTTGTGGCTCAACAAACAATGACTAAATTACTAGAGACTCCTCCCATAAATATCATTTGTTCTTATGATAATTGCATTATCTTCTAGTCTTGGCCTGTGGGGATTCCTTTCTTGCAAGTCTTTCTTTTGCTTCTAATTCTTATTTTGGGGTTGATCCTACTTTGTATTTATTATATGTAATTTTTTTCTTGTATTTATTTGGTTAGTACTTAGTATTATATTTTTTGTTATTTGCTCCTCCTCTTTTCTATTTTTGTTGTTGTGCCTCTACTCTAATTTAACAAGTTTGTATGCCTCTTCTAATATCTTGAATTAAATAAGGTTCATGTCCTCTTAAATATACCATTCTAGTCCATTATGGTACTTAAGGATTTGATGTATTTTGGTATCTTGAATATGTATTTTTTCTACCATGGAATCAAAAGCATTAGTTTAATATTGAATATAATGGTCTTTACCTTGATGCAATTGTTTCCATTGTATGTATTAGTATTCATAGGCTCCCTTAGAATAATATTCTTCCTTGATGACATCCATGAAATAAAATCATATGAACACTACTTTATCTTTATTCCTTTTTATAACCCTCTTACAATATGCTTCCCACCAAATTTGAAAAGTTAACAAAGCTTTCAAGAGTGTAGAAGTGATTTTCTCATTATCAATAAATTTACTTA
This sequence comes from Wollemia nobilis, assembly GCA_028583015.1. Classification (NCBI taxonomy): domain Eukaryota; kingdom Viridiplantae; phylum Streptophyta; class Pinopsida; order Araucariales; family Araucariaceae; genus Wollemia; species Wollemia nobilis. The sequence continues at coordinate 19,558,347 of JAQPPZ010017033.1, read as the reverse complement.
TTGATAAGTATGAAGATAATTTATCCAACCAATTTTCTAGGGCATCAACATTAATGTTTTATTCAAAAGTAGGATTATCAAAATTTACCCACACCTTAAAATGTGTGGGGCCACTAAATAGTGCTAGGGCACTAAGATGTATGGAGGACATTGCAAAATTTGTAGCAGGGTGTTATTAAATAGTTTGAGCAAATTGATCCATCATATTGTTCTTGCATTTCATGAGGGCTTCATTCAACATGTCCTTAAAAGAATAAAATATCTCAAGGTTATCCATTTTAGTTCTCATCTAAGATCATTTGAAGTGAAAAGGAAGGTAATCAAAGGGATATCATGTCTAATACCTAGAATTTTGATATCTTTATTTCATGTTTATGGACATACACTCAAAAGATAGATCCCTTTGATATTTGTAGTAAAACAATTTGCAAATTTCCTTGCCTACATTCACAAGTCCAAACATATAGGTTGGAGTTATCAAATTGTTTGTTCCTGAAGCTTGAAGAGTCATTTGAACTTACTGTGTTATTCTCTCTTTCAAAGCTTAAAGGAGTATATCTAGGATTAAGCTTTTTGTTTCACTTATTTTTTAGAGCTTGAATCAACAAGCTAAAAAAATTTATGTTGAAGTTAGCAAAGCATTTTAAAATCTTTGGCATAGTGAAAAAACTTGTGGGGCAAATAATATCCATTTTGAAAGGAAGAGAACCAAAAATTTAAGAATTAACATGACAATTCAGTCCTTAAAAGGTTACGACATGGTAAAAAGAATGCATCAAGTGTAAAAGCAATATAAAAGGCAAGTCAAAGGGAGCAACATCCCAAACCAAATAATTTCAATAAGAAAGTGATATCAGCACTCAAATTTTTTGGCATGCTCATACTAAGCAAAAAAAGTACTCTAAAAAGCAACAAAGATAACAATAGCATCTTGGACAACATAAGAGGCACCTAGCATTCTAGAAAGATAAGTTAGGCCACATGGTAGTTATTAGAGCCAAAAAGTAATAGCCACTCCTCCTAAGCATTATTAAATATCCTGCACTCATAACCACTCAAGGTCTGACATAGGACACGTTGAAGAAACTGAGTGGTGCCAACTCATCCTAAATATTGTGTATGATTATTTTTGCTCATAATTGTACATAGTAGTTAGTTTTATTTTAGCTCAACAAAAGTTATAAATAGAGGAATACCCCTCATTGTAAATACTTATATGTTTCATTGTTTACCTGTCATAGGCTATATGTTTATGCCACTCTAATAAAATCAAGAGTTATTTTACTTACCTCAATTGAAGTATGAAGAACTATTTATTTTTGTGATTAATTAAGCTTTCAATATTATGTGTATGCTTTAATTGGGGTCTTTCTATTAGGGTCAAATTTTTTTGCTATATTCAATTATTGAGGTGTTATTTTTTAGGCTTGATATTTGAAATTATTTGATTGAAATGCTCAAAATATCAAATATTGTAATGCTTGTGCTTAATACATTTCTTCATAGCTTGGATTGAATAGTTTTGTAGGTTGTGGTCGTATTAAGTATTTGATGCTCATGTATCTGAAGCACTATTATTAGCTAAAGACTTAGCTACATTCAATATTTCTCTCTAACATTTTCTCTCTACCCTTCTCTCTTTCAATTCTATCCTCTATTTATTTCTTTTTTCTTGCTCACAATTGGATTTAGACAAGGCAATGACCTTATTCAAAGGTAATTTTGAGTTATCCAATATTGACCTTGGTCTAGGACACACATTCCATACCTAGGCAGATCAATCAATCAAGAGTTTTAGCATTTTTAGTGGGACCAAACCAGTCTAGCATGACTTAGAAAGAATCATTGGTGGGATAGAGAACAACAATCACCTAATTAGTGTGGGGTTCCAAAAGGTACGCAAAGTCATTGGCCTTCGATTTTTCCCTCAAAGGTCAGCCACACGTGGACAAGAGAGCCTTATTGCTAACTCATCATTATTGTGCTACCTGCTATTATCTTTGGAAAGGGGTTTGGGCTCACCAAGGGATTATATATTTTCATAAATATAGTTTGATGGGTTTAGTTTGATAAACACCTGGGTTTATCCTATCTTAGAAGATAATATGCAAGGTGAAAATACAATGCAGTGTGAAGATAAAGGTACAAAATACAAGATGTTATCCTATATGCAATTTTGATTATGATGAATGTTAACTAAGACAAGAAACTAAATTTTTTTATTTTTTTCTTCTTAAAATCAAGGGTGCAAGAAGGATGCAAACACATAAATTATTCTAATGAAGTACTACATGCAATCTATGACTTAGATGCCTAGGAAAATGGAATAAAATGCTAAGCCAAATTGTAGATTTTTTAGGTTCGAGGTGTAGACCAATTGGTTCATCCAAACCCCATAAGGGGGCGGAGGTCCAAGGTTCAAATCTCGGGCCTCGTCGGACTGAACGCTTGTTCCTTTCCTAGTGCTTTCAGCGACGTAAAAGGTTTAAAATGATTGTGGCATGGTGGTTATAGGGGCGGACTACATGAAGATATGTGTGGCGGCTTCTAGGGTGAACAGTGCAGAATACTATGGCAGCCATAAAAATCTAGACAGCCTGCTCGGATTAGTGGCGGCTACCGATTCCACCATGTAAATTCAAAAAAAACAAAAAAAAATTGTAGATTTTTTTATTTTATTTTATTTTCCTTTTATGTGTTTAAAGATAAATAAGAGAACATAAATAGCAAACAAATTATGCTATTAATAAAAAACTAGAGGATGAGGTTATATTTACCTATCCTGATGGTTGTCACAAATACACCACTTGTGTTCGAATCCATCGCCTAATGAATATATTTTTTGAAATTTTTTCAGCTAGAAAATTTTCTAAAACCTGTAAAACATATAGAATAGATGGTAGATGAGAGTTTGGGGCCTACCAAATAGAAAAAAAGTGTAAGGCTTCCTGATTTGCACAGTCAAGCCCCTTGTTGTATATACAAAAATTGAAATTTTAAACCTTGGAAATGGATGTTGTAAAATTTGTAATGAATCTATCACCTGAAATTTCTATAGCTAACAAATTTACTAAGATGATATAGATAAATTATTAGAAGGCAGTAATGGAGAGAGGGGCTATCAAGAAAGGTAAAAAAATGCACAGGGGAAAATTAGATAGGTTGGAGGCTAAGGTTAGAGAGGTGAGCCTGAAATAGTTACAGGTGGTGTATTCATTTCTATGAAAAATAAATAAAAAGGCTTCAAATTAGAATCTTGAGATTTTGATAGTTTGGGATACATACATCGCCTAAATAGAGTCTAGGAGATTAATTCACTTTCAACAATTGAAAAAAAAATCAGGCCTGTAGAGGTTATAGGGAATTTCTAAGGATTCTTAGAGAGCCTTAGGGATAATTTATTGTCCTAAAAACCTCCTAAATTGCCTATAAAAAGTTGATTACGTTACTTGATAAGACAAAAGGACTAGTTAGCTGCAAATGGAAAATTTAGGTGGATGCATGCATAATTAGTTTATCTAAAGAGATAATTATGAACAAAAGTAAATATAATAGAGATAGGGATAATATAACCAAAATCACATGTGATTTGTCTCCTTCCCGTCAAATTCTAACCAATTACTTGAAGATGATCTTCGTAGGAAATTTTAGCAGTAATCCAATGCTTGAGCAATTTTGATTCAATTTTTTGCAATAATTTATTACTTGAAAAGCATCATCATAATGTCATACCAAGGGGTCAATTTATAGAATTGGCCCTCCTAGGATTTCTCCAAGGGGATGTATAAGGTGTCCTATTGAATAAGGATAATGTGGGATGATTGGGGATGATTTGGGTAGGTGGAGGAAAATTAGCCACCTTCCTCCTTACCTAATGATTTCCTATTATGATAAATATTATAGGTAGAGGAAATTATGCCCTAAATGGCTCCTATATGCAAGGCTATAATTCTAATTGCACATCAAACATAAACCTTCCAATTATAAATTTGTTACTAGAAAATTTTCTTAGCCAACAAATTCACAAATTTGACTATTACAAGTCAAATCTTATGGGGGGTTTGAAAATTTGGATAGGGTACAAATCTACTAGTTGAGAAGTGGATTCATTAGCTGATGAATCTACTTTAAGATGGAAAATTTACTACTGATGGTTTTTGGCTACAAATTTTAGTCTTGAGGCATTAATCATGATTATGTTGATCATTTTGTGCATTTTCAAAAAATGGTTTAATTTCGGTGATCCAATTTAGGTATCTACATTTACCCCCTTTTTGATGTATTCTAAAATTAATAAATGCATCAAAATAATTGTAGATACCCCTAGTTTTTTAAAATATAGGGTCATTAATATTTGATTGACCCATACAGGATGAAACACAAACAAATCTGCTTATAGAAAAGCAAAAAAATACTTAGGATTTAATTGTGTAATATTTACACCATGGTTTTGAAAGGAAGAGTCTAAATTAATTTTTCCCCCTAAAGTTTCTAAGGTACAAAATGGGGTCTCAATGGAATTCAAATAGGCTAGGTAAGAAATTAGATAAGGCAAAAATGTTACCTAGATACGGTAAAACAGGGCAAAGGGTGCAAGAAGACATTTTCACCATGCAAGAGGGGAGAAAGGGGCTCTAGATAAAATGCTAAGGCTTCATAAAATGGTTTGACAAGGACATTCAGTACATCTATTGGATAGGTTAACAAGGATGCTTTATGTTGTAACATCTGGATTATTGATCAGAGATACCAATAAGAGGTTGCTTCATTGGGGATGGGGAAAGAGCATCATCCAAATGAGCGACCAACAAGTCCAATTTTCATGGGGCCCTTCATTCTACACACATTATACCAAATACTCCACTAGCTATTTTATAGGGACGATAAGAGCCTGGTTTGTTATATGAGTGGATGTAGGAAGACCATCCTCAATTTATTGATATGATAGTACAAACATGAAATTATTCAAGAAACAATTGGTTGTATAAACTTCCAAAACAAATATAATGAATGTCATCTAGATTAAAAGATTCAAACAATAACACTTTCAAAAAAAAAATTGAGAAGAAAGAAGAACTAAAAGAGAAACTTTGAAATTCTAAAAAGATGAGCACAATAATCCAATAGGGGCTAGTTGAAAGTTCATGATTAAATCTTATCAAATAATATTTACATAATAACTAAACTATGGGTCTTTATATAATACAAGTGGAATTTATTTTGATCCCAAATAACCAATTAAAAAATATATATTATTATTTTAATTACTTATAAAATGAATATCGTTCATATTATAATAAAATTTTAATAAATCATAATGGTATAATCTTAATAAATAGTTTAGTGATCTCAAAAAGTTAAAAGTTTCAATCCATACTCTATCCCATAATCCAACCAACAGCTCAAATAATCTATTTAGCCATGAATCCATTTGACATCATGTTCTACTTCAACATACAAAACTTCTAATCACTTCACTAAATCATAGTCCACTTTACCAAATATAGATTGTTAGTTTCCTTCAATGTATTGATCTATAAATGGCTCCCCTAAAACAATTTCTAATCCCCTGGAACGTTATTTTGAATTTGTTCCATTTAGGATTTTCTTTTTAGCTTTAGCTAAACTTACTACTTCCTCTAACCATAGAAAAGAGAATTTACGTTCACAATCCTCTATTAAAACCCCTCTATCGGCTAGCCCATCCACACATTTGTTCCCTTCCCTTAATATATGTAAACTTGATTTCTTCTAAATATGTAGTAAGGTCTTGTATTTCCACAATGATCTCTTGTATGTTCCATGGATCCTTTGATTTTCTCAAAAGTTTGCTTATTACTATTAGTGAATTGCCTTCTATCCATACTCCATTCCATTTTATTTGTCTACATATTTTTAATCCTTCCAAAGCTACCCAAGCTTTAGCTTCATTATTTTTCTTAAATCCACTACTAAAAGCATAATGTGAAAAAATATCATCCCTATTATTTCTAATTATTACTTCTCATGCTAGTCCTAGATTTCCTTTGGAAGCTCCATCACAATTCAATTTGACCAACTCTGATTTCAGTGGTTTTCACTTTATATTTTTTGCCTTCCTTTGTTTCTATTGCACCCATCATCATAATTCTAATTAATAACTTGACTCCATCTATCAAGTTTCTCTACTTTAATATTAGGGATTAGGTGAATTGATAGGGTTGGTTTAGACTCCTCTATGGATAAACAAATCTTTATTTTCATTACCTCTAAATTGATTTATTTTTCTTTAATTATTCTTTTGTTCCTTTCTAGCTATTTAGTCCAAAGTATTTTATCCTTTGATGTATCCTCGATTTTCTATAACACCTCAATTGTAAAAGCACTCTACCATTGCTTTAACTATTATTTAATTCTACCATTCATGGCCATGCATTTACCAAATATATTAAGAATCCATTGCCATAGTTCCCAGACTATTGAGCAATATACCAAGAGATGGTCTATAATATCCTCATTTTTACATAGAACACATTGTGAGGGGCCATGAAAACCCCTTTTCATTAGGTTATCCTAGGATAAAAATTTATTGTGACCTACTAGCCATATAAACATTTTGACTTTTGGAATGCTTGGGCTACCCAAATATCTCTTCATATTCTTGTGGTACTCTTTTTTTTTATGTTTTACATTATATATGTTTCTTGTTGTGTATTCTCCTGAACTATTCAACTCTCAAGTTAGCTTATCCTTCGCTCCCCTCATAATAGTCATTGTTGTTATCTTTATGCTCAGGTTCCTCCTATAAACAATGTCTAGTATACTTGTATAAAAATATTATTTCCATTGTATTTTCCTTCTTGATCCTTGTACATAATATTTGAAACCCCATCACCATATTTAACTTGAAGTAATCTCATCCATGGTTTCAAAATTGGAACTAGATTGAGTGGTCTTTATCACCCCAAGTTTCCATCTAAATAGATTTTTTTCTTTGATTCCCATCACCCATATTAGATCTTTAATCACTAGATCAATTGATTTTTTAAATTATTCCATAGTGCAGAACCATCTAGTAGTGAGAATGTAGTAAATATTAAGCTTGGTTCATTGGGCTTAACATACTTAGAAGAATTATTGCCCATTGTATTTGACTCTCTTTGTACAATATCCAAATTACTTTTTCCCTTAGAGCTAAGTTTGCATCCATAAGAAGTCTTAAACCAAGACCTCCACTAATTTTATCATCACACACCATGATCTATTTCACCAAAGAAAAACCCCTTTGATCATGTAATCCTAGCATTAAAAATATCCATATAATATATAGTAAACTTTTTTCTTTTAATTTTGGCATAATATACAAGGACATATAATATGTTGGAATGGATTGCAAGACTGATTTAATGAGTTGCACTCTTCTTGCTTATAATTGGACTCCATAGTTACATCCTTATTCTCCCTTAAAATAAGGGCATCCTTAGATATGTTGCTAGTAAATTTGCTTCCTCCATTTGAAGTAACCTGCATATCCTTACTCAACTTCTAGGAAGCATATTTTAGATTTTATCCTATTAAATTTTTGCCCAACACTCTTTCATATTCCTTTAATAAGTTATTCAAATCTTTGGCCTCATTTTTCCCTACCCTTCCAAAATGGTCGTATCATCTACAAAGTGTTGATGGGTGATGTTGTTGATGTTATTACTAGACTTAAATCCACTTATTAGCCCATGTTTGTATGTTTTATTTAGGTTCCTTCCAAGTAATTTTACTATAATAATGAACAAATATGGTGACAGAGGATCTCCCTATCTAAGACCCCTATTAGATTTAAATGATTATGTTACTAACCCATTGACCAAAATTGAATATGATATTGTAGAGATACAAGATTTAATCCATTTGACCCATTTCTTCCCAAATCTAAAATTTTCTAATATTGCAAAAATAAAATCCTATTTAACCCTATCATAGGCCTTACTGATGCAGGGAGCATCCGGTAACAGTGTCGGCAATCTTGCATCCTTCTAAATTTTCTTTAAGTTTTTGTATTTTGATGTATTTTGGTTCCTTTCCGGAGGAGGGAAGATGTTGCAAAGCAGAAGGGGAAGTTGGTAGAAGAGCTAAGGCAAAAGTTGGGGAGGTCATGAAATCGTGACATGTTGCGAAATCACGACCTCCGAAGTGGTGGCAAAGGCAGGGACCGGTTCTGTCGCGATATCGCGACGTCGCGATATCGTGACATTTGTTTGCAGTTGGAGCGTAGGGAGGGTTCCATTGCGATGTCGTGACGTTTGTTGAGAAGCTAATGCAAGGGGTGATCTCCGTCGCGATATCGCGACGTCGCGATATCGCGACAATGTTGAAAAAGCAAGGCGCGGCGGTGGTTGGGTCGCGATATCGCGATGTCGCAATATCACGACGTCGCAATATCGCGACGTCGCAATATCGTGACAGTATTAAATGGACAACGTCAAGGCAGTGTTTGGGTTGCGATATCGTGACATGTCGCGATATCGCGGCCAATGAGAAGACAGGACCAAGCTTAGAGGCGGACGACCAGACAAGGCCGAAATTTGACACGTGGACAGCCACGTGTAGCTTGAAAATTGTGAAGGACACGTGTTTGAAATATTTTACATCCACGAGGAGGCATGGCAAGTTTTGCACGCGGAAGCATACGTGTATCAAAGTGAAGATGAAGGCCACGTATCATGGAATTAAAATTGACAGCCGCGTGCATTTAAGGGGGAGAACCACCTCTTGAAGATCTTTTCGAAAAACAACTGTTGCAGGGCATGGCCGGTATGGGGGAGACGGCAGTGCAGAAAATAGTCTGACCGAAGCGATGGGTGCAGAGGAGGAAGATCATTAATGCAAACTCAGGGATAGATCGGGCAGAGATTGCCATTAATGTCAAAATTTTGAAAACCCGGGAAGGAGGGAAATTTGAAATCAAAATCTTGTTTGGTGGGAGCATTGATGGCTGGGAGGACCGGGACCTCGTTAAAACCCGGAATTTTTGTATTAGTCCGGAGGGGGGACCGGAGAGGGAGAATTACCAGAGCATCTCTGGTCTTTGTAAGCCTGCGGGCATCTTGCTATTGTGGAATGTAAATATTTTCCCGAAGCCTTTTTTTTTTATGAAAAAAATTTGGAATTTGTAAGGGGTGGTCTTTCGGTCCCCGTCAGTGGTATCAGAGCGGGAGTTCCTGAGCGTACAGCAGACCGCCGAAGGAGAGGTAGTTGTACCAGGACGTGTGGGAGGATTTGAGCTCGAGTGAAGATGCCTCCGAGAAGAAACCCGGTGGGTGGCAGAGGTATGGCAGCGGAAGATTTTTGGGCTTTGCAGCGGCAAGTCCAGGCCCTGCAGGAAGAACTACGCAGAGGACATGAGCCGAGAAGGGATGCAGACAGTGAGGATGAGGTGGAAGAAGAGAATGAGTTTGAAGAAGAGGAAGAATATGTAGATCCGGCACAGGCCAGATTGTACAAGGCCATATCCCAAATCGGGAAGAGGCCGAAGTTAGAAGTTCCTACGTATTTCGGGAACTTGAACCCAGAGGAGTTGATAGACTGGGTGAATGATTTAGAAGAATATTTTGAATACGAAGAGGTTGAAGACCCTAACCGGGTCAGATTTGCTAAGACCCGACTGAAGGGTCATGCTAGCATATGGTGGAAGGGGGTACAGTTGGAGAGGAACCAAAGAGGAAAAGAACGGATTACCAGGTGGGACAGAATGGTGGAGAAATTAAAAAGACAGTTCATCCCTGTTGACTATGAGCTGGATCTGTTACGTAAAATGCAAAGCTTGAGGCAGATGAATAGAACAGTTCAAGAATACACGAAGGAATTCTATAAAATCTCCATCAGAACAGGGCATTTGGAAGCAAGCAAGGAAAAAGTGGCCCGTTACATTAATGGGTTGAGACCGAGTGTGCAGGAGGAGTTGAGCTTGGTTCGGGTAAGCACCATCGAAGATGCTTACCAATTTGCTTTAAAGGTTGAAGAAAAGTTGAACAGAAGGTTTGACAGCAAGCAAAAAGTAAAAGGACCGGGAGGAAAGAACGGTGGAAAGAAAGAAGGAAAGGAAGAGAAGAAGGAAGAGGAGAGCAGCAGCCGGGATCAGAAAGGAGAGGAAGACCCAACACCGCAAGTTCAGAATGATAACTACCCGAGAGGAAGAGGTAGGTCTGGATGCGGAAATGAAAGGGGAGTGTTCCGAGGAACATGTTTCCACTACGGAGAAGAAGGACACCGGGCATTTGAGTGCCCACAACACCGAGAAAAGACAAACAAGAGGCCAGTGGGTCCTGCCAGAGCAGTTGTGGCAGTTGAGGATGCTGACTCAGAACATTCTGAAGAAGCTAAAAAGGGGGAAGCCATGATTGTGAGAAGGACCATGCTGGTGGATGAAGACCAGTCTGAGCAAAGGAGAAGCTTGTTCCGCACCCGATGCAAAAGTGCGGGCAAAGTCTGTAATGTCATTATTGACAATGGGAGTACAGACAACTTGGTTTCTGAGGAGATGGTTTCTAAGTTGCAGCTGGAGAGAAGGAGACACCCACACCCGTATCGGATTGCGTGGTTGCGGAAGGACCACCGAGCTTGGATCCAGGAATAGTGTTTAGTCACGTTCCAGATCGGGAGATACCAGGATGAAGTCTTGTGTGATGTATTCCCCATGGATGCTTGCCATTTGCTGTTGGGAAGGCCATGGCAGTTTGATCGGAATGCAGTGCATGATGGTCGTGCTAATACTTACTCCTTGGTGAAAGATGGAGTGCGGCACAAGTTGAAGCCATTGCAGACCGAAGATGAGAAAGTGTGCAGTAATGCCAGAATTTGTCTGGTAGAAGGCAAAAATTTTTGCCAGGAAACGGAACTTGAACAAGTTGTAAAGGTTGATGGGTGTTCGGAAATATTACAAAGGACGCGGACCGAACAGCCTAGAAGTGAAGGTCACTTCTCTTGTTACCCCGGGTGTCTGATGCGAGGAGCATCCGGTAACAGTGTCGGCAATCTTGCATCCTTCTAAATTTTCTTTAAGTTTTTGTATTTTGATGTATTTTGGTTCCTTTTCGGAGGAGGGAAGATGTTGCAAAGCAGAAGGGGAAGTTGGTAGAAGGGCTAAGGCAAAATTTGTGGAGGTCGCGAAATCGTGACCTCCGAAGTGGTGGCAAAGGCAGGGACCGGTTCTGTCGTGATATCGCGACGTCGCGATATCGTGACATTTGTTGGCAGTTGGAGCATAGGGAGGGTTTCGTCTCGCGACGTCGCGATATCGTGACATTTGTTTGCAGTTGGAGCGTAGGGAGGGTTCCGTCGCGATATCGCGACGTCGCGATGTCGCGACGTTTGTTGAGAAGCTAATGCAAGGGGTGATCTCCGTCGCGATATCGCGACGATGTTGAAAAAGCAAGGCGCGGCGGTGGTTGGGTCGCGATATCGCGATATCGCGACGTCGCGATATCGCGACAGTATTAAATGGACAGCGTCAAGGCAGTGTTTGGGTTGCGATATCGTGACATGTCGCGATATCACGGCCAATGAGAAGACAGGACCAAGCTTAGAGGCGGACGGCCAGACAAGGCCAAAATTTGACACGTGGACAGCCACGTGTAGCTTGAAAATTGTGAAGGACACGTGTTTGAAATATTTTACATCCACGAGGAGGCATGGCAAGTTTTGCACGCGAAAGCATACGTGTATCAAAGTGAAGATGAAGGCCACGTATCATGGAATTAAAATTGACAGACCGCGTGCATTTAAGGGGGAGAACCACCTCTTGAAGATCTTTTTGAAAAACAACTGTTGCAGGGCATGGCGGGTATGGGGGAGACGGCGGTGCAAAAAATAGTCTGACCGAAGCGATGGGTGCAGAGGAGGAAGATCATTAATGCAAACTCAGGGATAGATCGGGCAGAGATTGCCATTAATGTCAAAATTTTGAAAACCCGGGAAGGAGGGAAATTTGAAATCAAAATCTTGTTTGGTGGGAGCATTGATGGCTGGGAGGACCGGGACCTCGTTAAAACCCAAAATTTTTGTATTAGTCCGGGGGGGACCGGAGAGGGAGAATTACCAGAGCATCTCTGGTCTTTGTAAGCCTGCGGGCATCTTGCTATTGTGGAATGTAAATATTTTCCCGAAGCCTTTTTTTTTTTATGAAAAAAATTTGGAATTTGTAAGGGGTGGTCTTTCGGTCCCCGTCACTTACTCATATCAAATTTTAAGATCATTGCTCTCTTTTATAGAATTTTTTGAATGCATTATTTCATGATCTAATATGATCTTGTCTAGAATTAGTCTTCCTTTAACAAATCCTCATTTCTCTTCTAAAATATTTTTGTCTAATATTGTTCTTAACCAATTTTCCATCACTTTGGAGATCATATTATGTCATATTACATAGGCTTATGGGCATGAATGAATCAAAAAAATGTGCATCCTTATTTTTTGGAATCAAGATAAGATATGTTGCATTTATTTTATAAATTATGTATTATTTTACGGTACACTGTTCCATCACCACTAATAAAGAATCCTTCACTATTTCCTAATTATACTAATAGAATGTTGTAGAGAGTATATTTTGACCTAAGGATTTATCCTTATCAAAAGAGAAAGGAGCTTAATGAACTTCTTCTAGAGTAATAGGCTCCATTATTTTGCTAGTCTTCATTTGTTATAATTGAAGGTACTTCTTGTAGTAGATTGTTATTAAGAAATTCAATCTCCTTCAATCCTAGAATTTATTGGTAAAACATCCTTGCCTCCTTTTTTTATTTTGCTTTGGTCTTCAATCCAAAACCCTTTGATTCTAGATGGTGATCTTTGTACTATTACCATCATATGAAAAAACTTTATGTTTTTACCTAATCCAAGTATATCTTGATTTTAATGAAGAACACAAGCTTATACTGAGAGGGGGGGTGAACAGTATAAGATCACTTTTTTATTTTTATTTCCCAATCAATATTATGCAATGTATAGATAGCAATATCAATAGCAGTAATAAAAGTAATGCAAAAATCACCACACACAATAGAGACACCATAATTTATGTGGTTCACCCAATGTGGGCTACTCCACGAAGAAAATATTTCACTAAATTTTTCTCAATAAATCTCTTGGGAATCCTTTCCCTAGAAATTTTTATGGACCTCTTTCCAAAGGAGATACCAATCCCTTAAATCAATTTCATATATCTCTATCCACAGGAGAACTCCTTCTCCTCTAATCTGGCAGGTGATCCTCTAGAAGACTACTGCCTCCACTGCACTGGCTTGTGGATATCTCTCCACTGAATACTCTTGTCCTCACTCTGAATACCTATCCTCACTAACCTAGATAATGGATCTCTATCCACTAGATACTACTATCCTCTGCTCTTTGTCACCTCCAAAGCTCTACCTCAAATTTACACTAAACACAATCCTTTGGTATAGCACAAATATGCTCAATCTCTGTCTCTGTTCTGGCACAAACCTATCCTTAAATCTACATGAAACTATGTTCTCAATTATGCACTAAACACAGTCCTTCGGTCTAGCACAAATATATCCTCAATCTCTGTCCTCAAGCCTTAACTCAAAGCTTGAATCAATCTCAAATCAACTCTATTGGATTTGCCCTAAACCTTAACTCAAGGTTTGAACAAATCAATCAATCAACTCTGCTCTCAAGCCTTCTCAAATACTTGTCTTAAATATTCCTTGTAATCTTCCTCAAAATATCACACTAATATGTCCACAAGTCCTCTCTAGAACTTGCTCAAATCTACTCTACAAGTCCTCTCTAGAACTTGTTCAAATCTGCTCCACAAGTCCTCTCTAGAACTTGTCCAAGTTTGCTCTCAATCTATATTGTAAGCTTCCACAAAAGCTTACTCAAATTTGTTCACAAGTCTTCTCAAATACTTGCCTCAAATCTACTCAACAAGTCCACACAAGAACTTATCCAATATCATAGAAACATAAAGAGAAATTTAGAGACTCAATATGTTCTACACTTATCACAATGCTCAATTACTTTCAATCACTCTCTTAGAAACATAAGAAGAATTGTTAGAGACTCAATATGCTTCTTATTCACCTCAATACCCAATCACTTTCTCAAATAAATTCAGAATATAGAATATTTTGTTTTATGGAACTTGAAAAATCACTTCACACACCCACTTGACTAGGCTCAACCAATCACTTAATAAAATAATTCTTTCTCACAAACCCTAGTCCAAGCATATGACATTCACTCAAAATATTTCCAACAATGCTCAACAACCAATCTCACATAACAATGATACTCATGTTCTTTTCAAACCTTAGTTCAAGTTCTTTGATCAACAACTCACTTCAACAACAATGCTTATAAAACAATCTTCACATAGCAATGATACTCAAACCCTAGTTCAAGTTCTTTACACAACCAATGGCTTCAACAACAATGCTTATAAAACAAGATTTTAACAACTCTTTATTCCATAAAACCTTGAAGCATTAACTCAACACACTGAATAGGAAATCCTAATCAACTCCTTTTCACTCCAAAATTATTTTCTAGAAAACAAACCAAACAACTTAACTATGGAAGAATGTGTTCATACCTTTTTCGTGATGATGAAGGAATCTCATAAATATGCCACAATCACAAACACTTCTTTGCCAATCTCAAAGAAATTATAAGATGATAAACTCCCTCAAAAATACAATGTAAATATCAAGACACACATACACCTTATCACTCCATATTTAAGAAAACAATCATCAACATTTACAAAAATTAATTCACCACTTACACCTTATAATCTCCCAATTAAAATAATATTCAATGTACTCTTCTTTTCAAAATAATTCAATGCAAGAAGTTCCCTTTATCCTTTTAAAACTTCAACAAATCAATGTGACACAAACACTTTATTCAAAAATAAAGCTAACTCCTTATTCCTCCAACTTATCAAAAATAATAATAATAAATCTTTTAAGCAACCCTTTTAACTCCCTAAGACCTCATGTCAAACTTTAGGCAACACAAAAATAATAATCAAAATTTATTACCTTGGCCTTGGTGGAAATCGAACTCACAACGCAATGTCAACCAATGCCTTAGCCACGGCTCCAACTGTCGTGTGAGCTAGGCGCTCGCTTGGGGAGTGGAGAGCACCACGTGCTCTATGAAGCTCCCCACTTTGCCAAGAAAAATGTGTGCCTTCCCTTTGGTGCTTCCAACACAAATAAAATCACCAAACATGTTGCCACCGCGTTTTGAACGTAGGTCACCGAGTGCCCAAACACTCTAACCACTGCCTTCTTGCCACTAGGCCACGCTACCTAGATGGCATCAAACTTTCTACACTTTTTGTTTTTGTATCTATTCGCTGGCACATAAAATAAAATTCGCTTCTCTTTTTCTGCACGAAATCTCAACACAATTGCACGCATTAACGTTCGAGCAAAATGATAAATTTAATGCCTCTAAGGCATGGGTATATATATTGATTTCCTCCTTCATGCATACACGTCGACGCTTTTTATTTTCCTTTAAACTCTATTAATTTATAAATTATTTAAATTCTATTGAATTTAAATTTTATAAATTAATTTTACAAAACCCTTTGGTTTTATTAAAGCCATCTCTCATTGTACAACTTTGTATAAATAATATTTATTTATAAAATTAAAATAATTTAATAAATAAAATGAGAGAAATAAATATTAATCCTTCCTTTAGCTTTGCAATAAGCTTCCTTGGGTTTTTATGAAAAACCTTTTAACTTATGCTTCCACATAATATTAAAATATTATGTAACCCTTTTGCCTTTAACCTTTGCATTGTTCCTTGACATATTCCTTGACATCAATGATGACTTCATTCCTTGACATCAATGACAACTTTGACTTAATGACTCAAAATGTCCAACATTTAATCTCCAAAATTTCTCTTCTTTACTCAAAATATTATGATATTCACTAAGCAACTCCATTTCCTCCAAGCTTGGATTATTGTGCTCATATTTTTGGAATTTTGAAAGTTTCTCTTTTAGTTCTTCTTTCTTCTCAAAAATATTTTTGAAAGTGTTCTTGTTTCATTCTTTTAATATAGATGTCATTTATTTAATTTGTTTTGGAAGTGTATACAACCCACTGTTTCCTAAATAATTTCATGTTTGTGCTATTATATCAATAAATTGAGGATGGTCTTTTCACATATACTCATATTTAAAATATGATATTTTTGTAAGTCACTTACCACAATTTTAATGTTAAAATAAGTTTAAGGTGTACTTTATCTTATGCATGTCATGAAACTTGTCATAATCTCATAGTCTATTATACCTATATACGTACTCACATATCTTGTACAATATCATCTCTTTTCAGTTTTATCATTTGGTATCAGAGAAGGACCCTTTCCTGCCTAAAATCTTGAGGGAGAAATTGTCTCTTTAGAAATTATCCCCTCCCCCCATTTTGTGGTGCACCTCCATTCCTTCCTTCTCCAAAAGCTCAGAGAGTATGCTCTCCATTTTAGTGGATCAAAAACCAAAAAGCCAATGGAGATTCATGGTTGCCTCTGAAGCTTCAATACTTGGAGCAATGAATTTTGTCAATTTTTGGTCTAGAATTTTTTTATTAGAAAAAAAGGGGTACAAAAATTAGGACTTCCTAGGAGGTCATCTATCCCAATCCTACTCCAATCCATCATGCTTAAATTTAAAGCTCTCATGGGAGCCTGCAATGTGACAACGACTTGTTTTTTCAAAAAAAAATTGAGCTAATTTTATAAAAAAAGAGGCACCATCATCCCATTTCCCCTCCTACTTTTTCTTTTGACCAGAGGACAAGGAGTAGTTGTTTATCCTTTTTTGAATCTCATTGCTTGGAGTAGCTAGGGTTTTTTCCATGAGAATATTTAGCCACCATGGAGGATATGCCAGTCAAAGCTACGCCTCTTGCCAATATGACAACACCAACGTCACCCCTAGTGGAAGAAAAACCCCCATGCAAAAAATTGTGTGGGATGAGTATTGGTATCATTTCATGTTGCTAGAATTAATAGGATGAGTGGTAGACCAAAATACATTTTTACCACAATTCTAAATCTATGTTTGATGGGGGTTTAATGTGTAGATATTAAAGTATTTGCATTGCATCTACAATAGATGTATCTACTAGAATTTTTTTACCTTATCTCTAAAAAATTCAAAAAAAATAACATGAGCTAATGCTTCGGCAATCAAAGGTCAATATATCATAGTCGTTCAATACTATATTCTACAAAATTCTTGGAGAAAACAATGTGAGGTCCAAGTAAAAACATAGTCTCGAGCTACTTCCACTAGCTCGTGAGCTTTCTTTTGAAGATGTGCTTGATTCAGTACAGTTGTTGTCAATTCCTTCTCATAACCAAATGGCAACATAGACCCTCTTGTGAAGTTTGTAAATTTAACGAGCACGTAGATTTTTTCTATAGATTTTTTGTTTGTGAATATACAATGCTCGTCAAATTTTTGAAAGTGCATTGATTTATTGCATTGATATGTTGGCCCCTATTATAGCCCAGCCAAATCTATGCCAAAATCATATCCTACTATAGCACCCAAGGTGGAGGCAGCATCGTTGGCTATTGTGGCTCCATGATTGGTGGATCAATATTAATATCAAGCTCCAAATATTAGCAAAATAGGAGCACCATGCTTATACGCTTATATTGATCATTGTGGATCCCTCATAGCAGCATCACAAAGATCTTCTTACTCAAGGTCTAAATTTTCTTATAGATGCAACCAGCTCTTGCAAAAATGCATTGTAGAAGTTTGAGAACCATTGGAAAAAGTGGATTTGGCCTCCTTTACGTCCCCTTCCATGTTTTTTGTTGGAAATCCATGAAACACTACCCATAGTAGATGCCACAATTTTTTATTTACCCATAGCAGAGCTTGCTCCAAATAGCAGCCTACACTACAACTGCTCTTACACAACTTCTTCCCATTGAAGAAGTCCTACAACAACTATTGCATTGTTGTGGTGAGGGAAGATAAAATGCATTATAGGTAGAGCTCAAAGCCATGAAGGTGATATGTGCATTGGCCTTATTCATACTTAGATGCAAACTCATTGTATTGTCCAGAAAATAATAGTGGTGAAAGGATATTACAGGCTTTCGATCCACACAAATCTAGAG
This sequence comes from Wollemia nobilis, assembly GCA_028583015.1. Taxonomy (NCBI): domain Eukaryota; kingdom Viridiplantae; phylum Streptophyta; class Pinopsida; order Araucariales; family Araucariaceae; genus Wollemia; species Wollemia nobilis. The sequence continues at coordinate 19,540,176 of JAQPPZ010017033.1, read as the reverse complement.
TTCTATGGAGGATAGGGTGAAATGACATAGAATCCATGGAGATGGACAAGGTTGATGTAACAACCCAAACTTACCCAACCCAAGAATTTTTTCCTATAAGAGAAGGAAATACAAGGTTCAAAAATATATTTCCATAATAGTATTTATAATTCCAAGGGGCTTATCCACGTTTCAAGCCTTACAACACTACAAATGTTGATTGAGTGGATAGAAGAGGCCAAGCTCCCATAAATAATTTTTGGTTTACCTTGTATACCTTCATGACATAAATGATATCTTTGTATGGTTTCCCCATTCTTATGCACTCTTCATGAATGCATGTCAACTTAACCATAGCGTTGGATTAACCCTATCTCAATCCCTCAAGACCTAGGGATGCTAATTTTTAAAACCCATCATAAGTTATCCTACAATGGTTCTTATAGCATAATGCACTTATGCCTGGTGGGCTATACCTTTGCGATGAACCACTAGTATTTTAGTGCTTAATTACATTCATCTCCTCGATAAAATAACTAAGGTGACCTCCTCTCCACGAAGATAGATTCACATGGTAGCAATAAGACTATCTGATCTGATCACCATCACCACACCCTTCATTTCAATGAGCTCCAAACCTCCATAGATGGTTTAGGGTTTTAGGTTACACCACCTAGAAATCCCTCCTTCAAAGATCCTTTATCGAAGGACTCATTGCATATACCCAAGAGTTATTTCCTTGTAACTAAATCATGTTGGTTTCATCTTCCAAGTTTCATCTGTAGAGGATAGCTAGGAATATACTAGTACTTGGACTCCCATAACCAAAGAAGATGCAAAAATATTACCATATCTAAATGTTTATCAACTCATTTTCCTTCATATCATCAATGATCATAAATAGCATACCGCATCGCAATCCTTTTTGATGTTTTAGTATTTAACATAAAGTATAAGAATAAATATGAAAAGACACCATCTATTCCATAATTAAGAAAATATATCCCATAAATCAATTCTTTTATGTTGCCCAACATCTTTTATCTACAACCTGGAAATAAAAGTCTAGCCAATAAAGATACACATAAAATGGCTTTCAAATCACAATAACTATATTAATTATATTCATTATGATTTACATGTTTTCAGTAAAAATTATCTTTACATACAACATGGACTTAATATTTTACAAGGTACAAAATCAATAATGTCTTTCATTGCTAATAAGCTCCTTGATTATTCAATATTCACATAGATATTCATAAGTAGCGACCACTCCTGAATCCCATTGAGAAGATGATGTGTTGAGGGATCAGAACAGCTCTTCGAGCATGCTAATACATTATTAATGTAAGCTAACATATATTCATGCACTCCAAACAAATGCAACAATACAAACATACCATTTTTTCCTCATATTTCAAAAACAGTATAAGGAAGCCTTTCATAAAATATTTTTACCTTTTCAACAATTACTAAAATAAAGCCCATACTTTCTTTCATAAAACATTCATAAGGCTCCACGCCTCTAAATTCATAACATCATAACTCTTATAGATTTTATTTTATTAAAAAAATAAAATGGACCCCATAATCCCTTAAAGTGGTTTGGACCCCGTGTCCATCCCCAATTCTACTAAACTCAAAAATAAATCCTATTATTTGAAATAAGAGCCTTTGACAGTCATCTAAGATAAATAAACCATAATATATAAATAAAAAGTAAATGGTCTAAACAATCCTAAATCAACACCTTTGTCATCTTAAAGTCTCTTCATTTCAATTATGTTCCTTTACAACAAACAACATGGCCAAGGTCAGCCAAAACTACCTAAAGATTCTAGAATTCAATAAAACTTAAATTACATAATTTATTCTAGTCCTAGCAATTCTTTTAAAGCTAAGGTCTAAAAGCAAGTTCAACTTCCATTAAAATGATAATAAAAATTTTACTCTATAATTATTGAAAGCAAAACAACATAGGGTGCCTCTCGAGATAACCAACAACAATAGAGTTAAATCCCATTACGTTGAATGCCTCGTATTGACCAACAAGATACGCTCTATGAGACTACTACTAGCCACAACAAGGGATACCATTAACTAGATACGTAGCATCATAAAGATACAAACAAACAAAGATGCACCAAGAACTTAACATAAAATACACTTAAGCTTATATAGCTTAAGCATGTTCAATAGAAATTAATTTTAAGCTATACATGCTAAAACTGAACCATCCCCAAAAAGGTTTAATCAAAGAACACTCAAAATTGGAGGTTGCACCTTGGTTTTTAACTCAGGTTAAATCACACAATAATTAAAAATATAAACACACCAGAAGGAAAGGGTATGTTCCAAGCATTACCCAAACTCTTGCATTACTATAAGCCATTGAGTACACAATGAAACTTTATGGGTTACTGAGTGGCACATGTTCAAGGTGAAGGTAGAACAAGACTAGCCTCATCTAAGGAATGATTATAGAAATAAGGAAACACAACTCATACTGACCTCACAGGAAGATGTCACAAATTTAAAATATATTGGAGTGATATAAAACAAGCTAATCACCCAACCATAAGCAAGGTAGTGAAGCCTACCTTTTAGTATTTTCCAACTCCCCCGTGAAACTCTATTGAAAAACTTCAATTAGTTGGTTTTCCAATCTCTAGTTTATTCTTTTTCCATTTGGATGTCTAAACACCTTCTGCCTTCTCCTTTTACCATTTTTTCTTCTTTCAAGATTCATCTCCAAGAAAACACCCCCCACTCTCTACATAAATACCCCCATGAATCATCCCACTATCCGACTCTTTAGGCATTTATGAAACTTGATTTAACCAACCGTCATGCCATAATAAAATCCAAAGAACAATCTAAAAATAGCAAGCAGTAATTTGATATGATCTAGTCATACCTTAGGCATCAAATTAAAATTTTAATGCTAGCTATAAAAATTAATACCATTAGCTACTATTGATTAATGGCCATGATATTAAATAGAATATCATTAAGTCTTCCTACTTAATGGGCTCTTCTCAAAAGAAATTCCTTCTTTTCCAAAACATTTATCAAAAGAATAATTATTAATAAAAAAAATATAGCAATTATTCTTTATTATTAATGAAGGTAAACACTAATATCAATCCATAATTATTAATGTAAAGACCATAATGTTGATCATCAAATAATTCTATTTAAGCACTCTTGATATTAAAGCAATAATATCTACCAAAAAGAATAATAGATTAATGCTTCCCAAAATAAAATACATAAGAAACAAGAATTGAACTCACACAAGGAGGATCTAATACAACCATCAATTGGTCACATATATGGAAGGCTTTACAGTAACTTCAAGGTTACCAACTTTTTCCCAATTGACTCCATTGTTATTAACAACTTCCCTATCGATGGTATGTTTTCCATTTGCAAATCATGAATGCAACTACATGAAGGGTATGTATGTCTACCCTAGAGTTGTCATCTTTAAGAGCAAACATCACTTCCCTTTTTTATGGCATCTCGTTCTCGATGGTTGATCCTTTCTTCCACCCATGAGAGAACCTATTCTTGCAAACTTGCAAATCCATTAGCAGCATCATATTCTTACATAAAATAAATTCTTACAACAACTAATCATCATATAGCCCTACAATCCATCATTAAAACAACATATCCATTCAAAAGTCCATATGAAAATGTTTTCCAAGGTAGGGTGATGTGGGAGGAGTCCATATAGCACATCCAAGTGCATCAAAGGAGGTAACAAGGATATGTTGCTCTCTGATTTGGCCATGACAATCTTGATACCAGCAAGGTGCTCCAGATGATGGTGAAGTAGCACAGGGTAAAGCAGTTCAGCAATGAAGGTAAGTCCAATCCATTTATTTATTTACAAGTCCTTCATTTTATTTGTTCGATTTATTGGTAGTCTTTGAGGAGACAAACCTGTATTGTCATCTACTGCATAGGACCCTCATTTATCCATGTGATGTGTACCCCACCACTGTCAGTCCCTACATGGGTTGAGGATTACCAACTAGTCTTTCGTATGTTGCACTACAACTATATCCCCATGCACCTTTATTTTAGACTTGGTATCCCACATATAGTGGGGATAGACTATCAAAATCCTTATTTTAAGTTTCACTATCTTTCATTTACATGGACATGTATAGGGACTAATGATTGTTTCCTATAAAAAAGGGAAGGTGGAAAATTATGGTGGACAAGAGCCATAATTATGCAAGATGTGACCATCTACCACAACACGTGGATGGCCCCTCCATGACATTCCCACCCATTAGTTTTTTTAAAACAAGGGGGGACATGTAAAAAAAATTATATATGTTCCAAAGACATTTTTTGAAATATTCTCCTCACAGGAGAAATGATGTGGAATATTCCACATTTATATATTGCTTGGAGTAAAAATCACCTCTTTTTGTTTTGTTGTCAGAGAGCCTTATTATTTTTATCCTTTTTTGGAGGCCCTATTCATATCTGACTATAGCCTTATATATAATCATTGGAAAGAATTTTTTGAGTTGGACAAAATGGTGGTGTCCATTTTTAGTTTTGAAACTGTTTAATATATTTTTTTATGACTTGAATTTTTTTGTATTATGAAGTGCATTTTCCATTGAACCCAACACTCCTTGGAAAATGTAAGTGAACCTAATATCTAGTCATCTTCTCTATAGCACCTTATGGATGCATCGATTGGTTATCAATGTATTCTAGTAGGATGAGAAGGTTACCATAAGGACACTTACCACTCTAGGGACTACAAAATCTTGACACCCTAGAATCTATCCAAAGACTATAGAGTTTCTTTACCACTTTGAACATTGAATTTTGAAGACTACACACATAGACACTTTAGAAGATTATTCTTTATCCATCCTCCAATTTGGGTTCAAGTCTATGGCTCATTTTTTTGTTATTTGAAGTACATTTTTGGTAGAATTTAAAACTCCTATAAGGCTCAACATTATTGTATAAAGGTGTATTTTCGACAGAGATCAACACCTTCTATATGAGTTTCACCATGAGGGGGAATCATACCCATGGTGAACCTAGTAACTAGTGATCTACAGAGGTAATAAACGTAAAGGCTGACCCAAAGGCAATAGACCCAAGGAAGAGGTTGACCTTGAGGCAACAGAACCAAATTCTGACCCTGAGGTACTAAGATAAAGGTTGACCTAGAGGTAATAGACTCGATGAAGCGACTAACTCTAAGGCAACAGATCTAGAGATGAAATACAAATCTAGAAATTATCTTCAAAGTAGAAGAGTCAAAGATAAAGAGACAAAAAACATGAGCCTAGACATTATCCATTGTGTATTAGAAAATTACACAATAAGGGGGATGTTATAATAAGTTTAATTTATACTTTTTCTTATGCATAATTTATCTTATGTATGTCATTACACTTATCATCATCTCATATATGATCTTATACCTATATATATACTCATATATCTTGTATAAATCATCTCTTTTTAGTTCTATAATTTAACTCTTATTGGCTAATGATCTGAACCAATCCTTGTTAAGATATTAATTTTAGCACAAGTCCCTTCATCTAGCCAATTATCTGAGAGTGTGTCTCTATCCAATTTTTCTTCTATCAAGTTTTATCCTATCATGTTTTTGGTCCATGTATAGTTGTTCTCTTCAAACTCAAGCTCCCATAGATCATTGTTATGAATGAAAGTTGAGAAAAATATCATACTTTGGGTTATTTTCCTAATCCCTCTCAATTTTTCATCTATTTTTGTTATGGAATTAAAATATCCTATGATAATTGGTTTTTACTTCTCATAAGGACTTCAATCCTACTCCATAATTTTGATCTACCCACTTGAGATGTAGATACATAGACATTAATAAGGATGAAATGAATATTTGCAAAGTAGCATGTAATGAGGTTATTAAATGCCTTTATTTATGAATGCTTTCATAGGAGGTTATAATTGGATTACAACATGCTAGAACCCCCTATCACTCCTAAATCCATGGCATCCCATTCTCATCTTATTTATACTACTTTCATAGTTTTGGAAACTTCTTCTTTTTCCATTTTAGTTTCCTAGATACAAAGAATATCATGTTTATTTCTTAAATAGAGGTCCTTGATACACCTCTACTTTGAGGGGCCATTAACATCCCTTACATTATGTTATATGGTAATCATGTATCACTAGGAGCTTATGGTCCCTCCTACAAATAATCCTAATATCTTCTTCTTCCTCAATACTTCTATTTAGGTTTATTCGACAAAAATACAAACGTATGTTGTCATAACCAATAAAATCGGTATTTCTATCCCATTCATTAATCCATATATCCCTATATTTTAGGTCCAAATATTATTATTCCTTTTACAATATGTTATGATAATCAACAAATAATTATTTTTCTTACACAAGTATCTTGGTCCAATCCCAGTGATTTCTACTTTCTCCTATAAATTATTGAGCTTAGATTTAATTTTATCTTTTGTTTTAAATATGTTACCAGAGGATTTGACATTCTATATTTTCATTCATCCATTGATATATTTTATTTTTTGAACAAACACATACATACATTATACTCAAACCTTACTTTATTCCACCACAATATAACCATTTGGAAGAAATTGAGGTTTTTAAGGTATATAGACTAAAATTAAAATGGCTTTGGATGATCATTATTGAGTAGATCACATCTTCAGATGATGGGTTCATGATCTAATTCTAATCACAATAAAATATTTGAAGATATCGTACTCTATTTGCAACCATGTATTAGATGATAAGAATCTATCCAATCTTTCTTCTATGTAAGTTTAACCAATAAGCATATTTTCCCATGTATAGTGAAATCTTGAGTTAATAACATCCCAAAGTCCATTTAGATTGACAAAGGAAGTAAAACTATCCATTGATATAGACCATCTAGGAGTACCACCCTTTTTTCCTGAAGGAAAAATATTTACGTTGAAGCCCCTCCACTCCCCACCCACAAAATAATCCATAGATTGTGATTATGAAATATCATTGATTTTGACATAAAAATTTGAGGTCCTTCCAATATATCTTATGATAAGAAACTTAGTTGGAGCATATATATATATATATATATTTAAAATTCCAACTTTGATATTTATCTCTTTCCTATAAAAAAATACCCACAATCCATTACTTTTTGCTTCTAGTAATTATCCATCCTATTTGTGTTTGTCCCATATTGTTTCAATACCTTGAGAAGCTCCTACAATAGAAATTACTACACAATTTTCCATATTGTAAATATTTTTTATGCATCTTTACATTTCTCACTAATTTTTTATTTTTGTAATGATTTTTTTTAATTTACATGGTGGAATCGATAGCCACCATGAATCCGGGTAGGCTTTCCGGATTTTATGGCCACCATAGTATTCTACGTTGTCCACCCCAAAAGTTGCCACATAGTTCTTCATGCAATCCATCTCTATAACCACCATGTCACAATCATTTTAAACCTTTTACACCGCTAAAAGCACCAGGAAAGGGATAAGCATTCAGTATGACGAGGCCTGAGATTTGAACCTTGGACATCTGCCCCCCTTACAGGGTTTGGTCGAACCAATATTTTTGTAATAAATTAAACTCAAAATATAAAACTGTATTAATCATCTAATAACTCTTTTTTTATAGGTCTTACTCATACACCTAATATTCCAAGTACTATCTTCTTCATTGCTTATTATTCTTATTGTGATCTTAGTCCCACTTCTTGTTAACACTTGTGATATTATTTATGGATCCCTAAATCTATATCCCTTTAATTTCCATTTTCTTGTTGTTCTTACTTTCAAGGCCTTCTTATCATATTTTCATTCCCACCAACACTTTCATCATTACCAATCTCTTTGATTTTTTCAATCTTTTTGTAATGAGACTTATCGTGTATAGGGTTAAGTTTCCCTGGTGAACTTGTGCAAGGAATAACTAAAACATAATTCTTCTTTATGTTGCAATAGAAACCCTAAGGTTTAAGGATCATCCTTTATAGTATTTTTAGGACCCTATCCCAACAAAACTATTACTATGTACTTGTCTAGTGTTAGTGTTATGTTTGCACCATGGGTGCCTAGTGTGCACATGCCTATTATGACGTAACTTTTACTTTTATTATAAATAGGAGTTATTGGTTTAGGTTCCCTATTTCATTTGGTCTTGACCCTTGAGCATTAGGATTAGGGTATATAAGAGTCTATATAAGGACATGGGTTTGGAGTAGAAGGCATCTCATATTTTCTCATTTGTATCGGAGCTTTGCTTCGAGAATGCCCCTCGAAGAGGCTTGCAATATTTGTTCTACTTGATTAATATATGTTTTTTTTGTTTCCATTTAGTTATTTTTTGTGAGGACTTCTATTACTTCCATTTTCATGATCATTTAGTCATTTCAAATTGTGAGCATTTCCATTAATTTCTACATTGCTACTTAAGTTATGCTTATTTTTATATGAAGTTTCCTAATAAGTGGTATCAGAGCTCTTTCTAGGGTTGTGTTTCGCAACAACAACAACAACAACAATTCTTGTCCTTTAATCCATTTTATATTCTATAATTTCTCATTTTGTTCATTTTCCATTCAAGTATCTTTCCAAAAAATATTGTTTTTCTATTTGTTAATGGAATATGGTAGAAACTCTATTATGGGAGTTTTGAAATTGTATAAATCTATTATTTTTGGCTAAGCACATTTTTCCATAAAGTGGTTTGTAAAGGAGGTGTGGTGAAAGTGCACTAACATCCAATCCTTAAACAAAGTGTTCCATGGATTCAAATTTACATGTACCATGAGGTATATCAAAAGATAATCTTAGGTTAAACTAAAATTAAACAACCTTAGGAAGCCTTTGATTGTCTAAAATTATGGTGCATGGGTAAGTAGTTAGCCCTGGGAAGTTACTCTCGTAGTACCCTAAAAAATATGGGTATAGTGGAACCCTCTATAGTTAGATATTTGAGGTATTGGGCCAACCACTAATCATGAAAAATATTAAATATTGAAGAGCCCATGAAATCAAACACACCCTAACTTAGGTTGTCCCTATTAAAAAATTATTTCAATTCTTTCCTATTCAAAAATAAAACTAGATCTGATAATATTTTAGAATAGGCTATTACAGTCATAGTCAAGATTTTCTAGAGAAGCACATTAAAATACACTAGGAAAATTGAACGGATGTAATTTGAACACTCCAAAGGTACCCAATGATTATCTAGTCTGGCAGTGCAAATAATATCTAGTCTAACAGTATAGAGAATATCTAATTTAATAGTGAAGAGGATATCTAGTCTAATAGGTAGAGCAATTAGTTGTCAGTAGTCCACCAACAAGCAAAAGAAACCAACACCAAAAACAAAAAAACAAAAATATTAAAAAACAAAAGCAACCACAAAAAAAGCCAAAATTTAGGGCATATTTGATAGATAGTCACTATGATCCTCTTTTTGAGTTGATTTTTTTGACCTAACTTTAATAACCTAATTTTGGAACCTTACGTTCCAAAAATCATCATTATGTGGCATAGTTCATTTTGATTCTCTATTTGAGCCAATAATTTTAAGATATAACTTCAAAAAATATTTTTAGAGATCTTATAGTGACTAAAATAACTAGTGGTACTAGAACTACTCAAGATCTAGAGTAGTTGTGTAAATAGGTGAAACAAATTGAAGTTTCTCAATCAGCAATCCTTTGGGCATTATCCAATTTTCAAAAAATAGATAAAATTGATTATGTAAAAAGTCATTTAATAGATGTAAATGAAAAATATGATGCTCTGGTAGGATAATCATCAGGAATCAAGGTGCTAGTTCTGATGGATGAGCATGAAACATCTTACCTCTAAATACAAGTCAGAGCATGCCCAAGCTGGACTTTCAAAAATTTGATGGTGATGATACAACTAATTAGTTGTATTTGGCCAAACAATATATTTCTCTTCATGCCATTCCCTAGAATCCAAAGCTTGTAATTGTATCTTTCAACCTAGAATATTAAGTAATCCACTAGTTCCAATGGTTAGACAATATGAATCCAAGACTCACTTTGTTTGAAGCTGAGCATGAACTACTCACATGTTTTGGAACCAATGAGTATGAATATTTGATAGGATCCCTCACCAAGTTAATATAGATTACATCTTTTTGTGATTACTAGAAAATTTGAAAATCTGGAAATCGCACTAGGGGATTGAGTGCCAAGTTTTTTCAAAGTTGTTTTATTAGTGGATTAAAGGAAGATATCTATGCAAAAATAGACATTTTTAAGCTCGATAACATGATGTAAAATATAGGATTGGCTAGGCTTATTGAGGATAAATTTGCAACACAATGGCATACTTTTAAAATACCATAGGCTCAAACCCCATTTCCATCCTAAACATCACCAAACTTAGCAAAAAAACCATCCCAGGTTAAACATATCACCTATGAATAAATGGAGGCACGTCGAGCATAGAGTCTATGTTACAATTGTGATTATAAATATTATTTTAGCCACAAGTGTGAATAGCAAAAACTATGTTTATTAGATGTGATAGAACCTTCCACCAAGGAACCACACAATGAAGGGGAGGATCAAATAAAGGTAGATCAACCTGAAGATCCCAAATTGACAAAGGACACACAACCTAAAATTTCAATACATGTATTAGCCAAGATTTCTAATCCCTAGACCATGAAGGTGGTGGGGTGTTTCAAAGGCTAGATATTTATCATCCTCGTTTATTTTTGTTGTATAATTTTATTGATCCTCAAGTAGCTAAACAAATAACTTGTTACGTTTATTCTTGAAATTCATTTGATACATAGTTGCTAATGGAGGTACTCTAACATGCAAGAGAAAATATAGAAATGTAAAAGTGGCAATGGGAAACTATAACCCTAGGGTAGACATGCTTGTCCTTCCTTTGGGGTTTATAACATTATATTGGGAACTCAATGGTTTCACACCCTAGGCCTAATAGTAAAGGACTTTTCAAGCTATGGATATAATTCAAAAATATGGGAGGCAATACACTCTTCGAGGAATGACCATAGGTCCTACCTAACTCATCATCTCACATCGCATGGAAAAGCTTTTGAAGAAATCATCCCAAGGGATGGTGACACAATTGTTTGCACTATAGGCCCTGAATACCAATAATATAGTTTAGTCAAGTGAATTACAAGAAATTGTTGATAAACATGCCTATGTATTTGTAGAATCACAAGGGTTACCACCATAACACTCCTATGATCATGCCATCAAGTTTATTTTGACCATTAAACATTTGTCCCTACCAATACCTATATATGCAAAATACCAAAATTGAGAAGATGGTACATGATTTTTTAGCGATAGGGTTCATTTGACCAAGTATCAAACCATATTATTTAGGATTTTAAAAAACTTATGAAAAATCTAAACATATTTTTTTGGTCAGGCATGAAAAAGGATATTAAGTCCTTTTCTGCAAAATGAAATACTTGTTAGCACATTAAAGGCAAAACTATTCACACACTGAGCACACTCCAGCCTCTTCCAATCCTAGAGACCATTTGAAAGGATATTTCTATGCATTTTATTGAATGGATATCAATATTTGGAGGTAAAATAGTCATTCTCATGGTGGTGGATTGTCTCTCTAAGTGTGTTCATTTCTTTCCTCTAGTCCACCCTTACAAGGCCTCAACTGTTTCCCCAAATATTCCTTGATTTCATTTTATACCTTCATGACATGTCCTAATCTATCGTATCTAATCGTGATCCCAAATTCACTAGTCAGTTTTGATAAAAATAGTTAAAGTTGCATGGGATACAACTCAATATGAGCTCAACATACCATCCATATACCAATGGGTAAACTAAAATTATCAAAAAGTGCTTAGCGACTGCTCTACATTGCTTTACATATAAACAACCAAATCATTGGATCAAATGGCTTCCTTTGGTTGAGTGGTGGTATAATACTTCTTATCGCTCCACCAACATGATATTGTATGAATATATTTATGGACTACCACCATTGTCACTCTTGTCATACATTCTAGGTAGTTCTAAGGTTCAAGCACTGGATTCTACTCTCATAGATCATGCACAACCACTCCAAAATATCAAATATTATTTGGTTATGGCATAGAATATTATACGATAACAAGCAAATCAACACCATTTCAAGCATAGTTTTAGCATTAGGGACATGGTTTTCCTACTCTTGTAATCCTACAAGTAGTCATCACTGAAACTATGTGGCAGTCAAAAGTTAGCACCAAAATTATATGGTTCATATAAAGTACTCTAGCAAGTTGGCCCTATGGTCTACAAGTTAGAATTGCTACCCTCTTCCAATATATATCTAATTTTCCATGTCTTATATTTAAAGAAGATCCTTGGCAACCATATATAAATCCAATCCACCCTACCCAAATTGGATGAGGAAGGGTCGATCATCTTAGAACCTTGTTGTGGCCATTCCACAACCTACCCCAAAATTGGGGACCCACCTTTAAAATTTTGGTTTTGGTAGTTTTTGGTTGTCTTTGTGTGGTATTTTTTGTGTTTTTAGTTTGATTTCCAAAAGTTCATCTATGACTAGTGTCTCCTAGTTTTGTCAGTAGTTGCTTAGATTGATAGATTTCATTGATGGTTTTAATTTTTGAAGGTAGTTTTAAAAGTTTTATTTTTATTTTGATTTTCAATAATTAAAGCTTTTAAAACTAAGTGATTCACATTTTGAAATAAAATAAAAATAAAATATATAGAGAGAGAGATTAAATAAAGAAAAAGCAAAATAATAAAATAAAAATAAAAATTAATATTAAATATATATATACATATTTTTTACACATATATTTAATAAAAATAAATAAATAAAATTAAAATTTACATATATATTATGTATATATTATATATATATTAAATAAAAATAATAATATAAGTAAAATATAAATATAAACAGACAAACAAATAATAAGAGAACGAAGATGAACATCGTTTTATTTTTATGTTTCTCATGTTTTGTCTTATTTGAAATCATATATTAAAGGGGTACTTTATGCTTATAAAGTCTAATGAGCGTGATTTTATTGTGTATAGCTCAGCCTATGGAATAGTGACCATTTGGACCTTGGATGGACTTATGTGGAGGAATAGTCAATGGACAACGTGGAAAAGGTGAACGCACCGATGACAAGAAGACACCGACGGATTATGTGGACCAATAATAGCTCGATGGAGGTAACGACGAAGATGCTCTGTACGCGACGATTGACGGGCATATGAACCCCAACCTAAACACGAAAGGTAATATGGGATTCGTGATGATGTGGTGGACGATGGTGATTCACTGATGTGGAGATCAGCGTGGCAATGACCGAAGGCTCGATGGATGTTGCGGGCATATGAAACTGGGACCTCGATGCCATTACGAACCAGAGTTATTGACATGGTGGACAAACTAGTGACATGGACGGAGTCGAAGAACGAACACCACGGTGGTTTGAGATTGCACATTGGAATAAGTAGGGATGTTAAAGTACTGAGTTTTTGATCGACCATGGGCGAATATTAATTCCCCCCTTATGACCAGCATGCGTTGTATAATCTAAAATACCACAGTGAGCTTAGTTTGCACAACATAATCAATGTGGTCAGTCCATCTATAGGGGTTTTGATAGCATCAAAAGTGGATACGAAGGTGGGCTCTCAAAGATAAGGTAGACATCAACAGTCATAAGGAGTGTGTTCAGTTTGTACATCAAGATAGAGTGAAGTCACACATGCAACAGAACCCACAATGAGATGAGCAGGTGAAGATGAGATGGCGTACTGGACTTGGGCCCACATAGTGATGGGAAAATTATTGGACCAAGGCTACTTTGACATAGGCTTTACGGACCCGCACAACATTTGAACATGAAGGAGGTGGACACACCAGTAGGGGATGAAACGGATGCTGCATGTGGACGGTCCAGATTGACTTAGACCATGTTGGCATAGAATTTTGGGTGTTGAGTGATGGTGAATCGACACCATGGATGAGTAATAACCGATGAATTGTGATGACTAGGATAACTCGAACTGGCGACTGGCTATGTGCATCTGCAAATTTCTATAATAGTTATGAAATGAACAAATAGTTTACTATGTTGCCAACGTGGATTGACTGAGGAGCATTGATGAAGCGATGTGAAGGGGACAAATCACTGATGAAGTATATCCAAGGATAGTTATAGGATATGTAATGCCCTACATGGATGGTGGACATGGATAATCAAAGGTTGAGGTTGACAATGTTTATCACGGTTTGCGTGGATGTCGCATAGGAAAGAAAACTTTGCTGATGAAACAAAAATTTAGACCTGAATTGGTTGGATAACATGGACTCAAACCCCCATGGATAGTAGTAGAATTATAGATTGATAACTAGACACATAGACCACTAACCTAGATTGGAATATGGATTGCATGATGGATTGTGACTTAATGCACAGCGAGCGTTTGCAACCGGACGTAGCATATTTTAGAGATGATGGCCATGATCATAGTGATGTCCAAAACAGTGAGTAGAGGTGTCAAGGTCGATAGGATTTTGGCAACTACAGAGATAGGAACAATAGGTTCGAATTGCACAATTTATTATTATAGATCTGAGCATGAGCATTCTTGTGGACTCGATGGAGCAGCCATAGGGTGGGTACACTGTATGAGGATACATGATGGCTTATGTGGCATGCAATAGTAGAATGTATGATGAAAAATGGATAATCAAGAACGAATGAGATGAAATTTGGATATAAATCCTATTATGGGATAAGCATTGTTTGAGTCATGGACAAAGATGAACGAAGCTATATTCTTAATTTGACCACGATGGAAAAATAAATAACAATGGAGCAGCGGTGGACTGCATGGTCAGACTAGCCACATATGAACAAAGAAGAATGAGGATTTTATAGTCATTGGGTTGACTGCCCATTGGCACGTTACTCTTGGGATGATGGCTATGAATCTTTAGTGGTAAATATTGGGTCCAAACACATCCACATAGAATGTGTTCCTAGAATTGGACACAAGTGTTACCACACGAAATATTAATGCAACATGTGTAGTGTTATCAAAGGGTGTTATAATAGGAAATAAAGGTCTATGATTATTATTGGCTTTTATATAGAGGAAAAGCCAAAAGTAAGAGCCTCATAAGAAATAAAACAAAAGTTACAAAGCAAACACAACCGAAGCGAATAGATTGTAAAAATGAAAAGAAGGCGAAGGAGAAACGAACAGTCGATTTGGGAAACTTTAAAAACATTTCGAAGCCAATGAACGAGGTTGGATCTTTTTAGGACCTAGCTATAAATATGTTGCAAAGACTGCATTTTCTTCGTTTAATACAAATGATTCCAGAAATTTGCATCATGTTAACAAGATAGGAGGAGATTATTTCTACATGTTTGATTTAATGTTATAGGCTTATAAATGATGTTCAATGCATTTTAATGGTTACATCATTGAACATTTAAAACATGAAATTTATTTTCATTTTCTTTAGAGCTCGCACCTAGATTATTGCGGGTTATGCAAATGCAAGTTCGGATAAACTAGGTTACATGCAGAAATTTCTCACATCTTCGGTTTTGCAGGAATAGGGTAGCATCATATTGGTAGTAGTTTGTCCTTAGTATTTTCAGCTTTCTGGTCCATTTTCCATAATTTATTTTTATTTTACTAACCCTTCCCTTTTTGCAATTTTTTTTAAAACTTCAGCAATTAAAATAAAAATCGCAAAAAAAATAAAATTAAAAAATAAATGCACAGGTGTGAAGAACAAGCTAAAATGCTCCATTTAGAAGGATTTTGATTTTATTTTGAAGCTATTTCAAAATTATAAAAATTATTCAAATTTATTTTTACAGATATTTTATAATTTTGGATTTTATATAATTTCGCATTTCAAAGGTAAATCAAATTTCAATCTTTGCATGTTTGTTTTGCAAGCAATAAATTAACTTTCCTTTATGAAAATCACAATTTCGATGAAAAAAATAAAGTGGCTCTGAGCTATAGTTAACCAACATTAAGCGAAACTAGGTTTCATGAATTTCGCGGGTTTTGTGTGTCTTTTCCAGATTCTTGTCTCCTTCCTTTGACCTGTGGGACCGGGTGTTTGGCTCTGCTGTGCCATCATGGCACCTGCCGAAGGGGGCCCGTTGGTGGACAGTGACCTGGGGTGGAAGACTTTCAAAGATGCAGTGATGAGTGGCGATAAAATTGCAGTTTCTCCTTCCGCATTTTTCACACATACGGGTAAGGGTTCTCTGACAGAGTGTGCTAAAGTTACTCTCATTCCTAGTGAAGAAATGAGCCAGGCGATTAGAGAGGAACAGTTTCGTCTGCAAAATGTGGCTATTTTTTTTGTAGCTCTGAATATAAATGTTTTACCTGCTAGAAAATTTTTTGATGAATGGTTGAGCAATGTATGGGGAAAAATATTGGGGATCCAGGTTTCATTCTATAGAATGATACAGAAAGGTTTATTTGTTATATTTTTTAGAACACATGAAATGCAAATGAAATTCATTGAAAAATAGTTCTGGACTGTGGGCAAATCAGTCTTTAGGGCTTTGGCCTGGTCGAATGAGGTTTTAACTAAG
This sequence comes from Wollemia nobilis, assembly GCA_028583015.1. Classification (NCBI taxonomy): domain Eukaryota; kingdom Viridiplantae; phylum Streptophyta; class Pinopsida; order Araucariales; family Araucariaceae; genus Wollemia; species Wollemia nobilis. The sequence continues at coordinate 19,523,502 of JAQPPZ010017033.1, read as the reverse complement.
GAAGTTTTTGTCGTTTCATACCCTAGGTGGGTGTTGGCCAGAAATGTCCCCCCTTTTTGTGGGCCTTTTTACCTCAAATTTTTTCCCCTTTTGACAAGTTCTTGAGGGTTGAAGAAACTAAAACAACTCTTCCTCATTTGGATGCTCGATTGCTTGTCTCTTTGCTGCCTGGAGTTGATCTTCCTGAGGAAATTGAATTGGATCTTGAATCTGGTCATTTTGCTTGTAAATTGGAACTATTGGGTGGGTTGAATGCTTGCCATATATGCAAAATGGAAGGACATGTTAGAAATAATTGTCCTATTCTTGCAGCCCATAATATACGTATGGGTCATCCGATTATTTCTTCTAGAAATATGGGTGCTAAATCAAACCCTGTTTCTTTTGTTGTTCTTAGTTGTGATGGTGTTAATGGGAATGAGTTACATTCAGTACATGTTGTCAACCCACCTGTTAAGGAGAATAATTCTCATGTGTTGGCTAATGTAACTGTGTTTGTTTCTTCCGGTATGGCAAATGATATTGTTACCTCTACTAATGTTGTTATAGACTTTGAACCCGATGTGTTGGATAATGCTTTGGCTGTGATTAATTCAGATGTGGTTGATAATATTGTTAATAATGTTGATGTGGTTACTTTACCCGGTGAAAAGGTTAAAAATGAATCTTCTCTTTCTGAGAAATCCAATGAGTTTATTAATGTTGATAATACTAATGAGGGATGGTCTATTGCTAAGCGTAAAGTTGTTTTTTAAAATATGAGGAATGATAATAATGGGGTTGCTAATAATAATATTGTTGTTTCTTCAAAAGATATGCAAAATCTTGATAAATTTCATACTGCAGTTGAGGGTAAATGCCCTAATGCTCAAGAGTTGGCTCTTGCCACTATTAATCAAAGGGCCTTAAGTTTTAGATCACCCTCTACTCGGACTACTGTTGAGCCAGTAGTTGCAGCAGGAAATTCTTCCTTAGAGAATGCTCCTATTATGGAATTCTCTGCTGAGGACTCTAGGGGCAATTTAGGTTTGATTCCAATGTCTGAGGATGTTAACATTAATCCTGATAATGGATGGACTAAAATTGATTCAAATAAAAGGAGAAGGTCTAAAGATTCTGAATCGAAGGATTCTTCAATAAGAGCCTCCAAGGCTGCAGCTAGGGGAAGAAATAATAATTTTTACAATGCCTCTTAAATGTTTAAGTTGGAACGTTTGGGGTTTGGAGTCCCCCGAGCGAAAATATGCTGTTAGGAATTACATTCAGTCCTTTGGTAAATTGGATTGTATTATGTTACATGAGGTTAAAGCTATTGGCTTTCTTCTTCATTCTGCCATGAGAGTTATATGGAATCATGCCTCTTATTTCAGTACCCTTCATAATCCTGGTAGGGGAGGTTCTGTCATATTACTTTCTCCCTTTTGGGCTTCTAAAATTATAAGTCATGGATGTTCACCTTGTAATAGATGTGTGTGGATTATTTTACAATCCAACACCATGAATTTTGGAATATGCTCTATATATGCTTCAAATGACTATAAGGAAAGGTGTATGTTATGGCAATGGCTTTCCTTGTTGTCGGATATACCTTGGCTCATTTGTGGAGACTTTAATATGGTAGAATCTAATGAGGATAAAATGGGAGGTTTGCCTGTCTCGTGGAAAGGTAATGAGGATGAAATGTGGTTTAATGTTAAAACTAAGTTTAATCTTGTTGACCCCTTGGCTGGTTCCACAAGACAAATTTTTGATATCTGGTTCACCTGGAGTAATCTTCAACAAGGTGATAATAGAATTTTGTCTCGTCTTGACAGATTTTATGCTTCCAATCCTTTTTTTACTTTTGACAATGTGGCTCGCTCTAATAGGGTGTTTGTCACCCCTACTACTATCTCTGATCATTATCCTATTTGTGCTCGGATATTATTACTTGATGAAGTTTGCAATGGCATGCGTCATTATGGCAGATTTGTTCTAAATACATCCTTACTTGATTTGGAGGACTGTTGTGATGCCTTGTTTACTATCAGGGAAATTAATAAAGTTTTATTTAAGAATGATAGTGCCATCTCGAGATGGAACAAAAATATTCACTCTTGGAGGAAGATGATCCAAACTATTGGTAGAAAGAAGGTGTTAGATTCTAAAAGGCAGGAAATTTTTTTGCATTCCAGCTTTATCCTTGCTGAAAGGAATTTGCAGTTGTATCCTAATAATATTGATTGCCAAGAAGTTGTTGCTGCTATTAAAAATGATCTTAAACATATTCAAACTAGGAAAATTTTGGCTCAAAGAGCTCAATCCAGGCTGCACTGGCTACAATCTGGGGATAGAGGTTCAAAATTTTTCTTTCAATTTCTCAAAGATAAAGGCTTTAAAGAGAATATCAGTTGTCTTATGAATGGAGATGAGCTTACTACTGATCCTGAATTGATTAACAATTTAATATACCAATATTATAAAGACTTATTCTCTTTCGATGACTCTTCTCAAAGGAAATTGGACAGAGAATTGTGTATGAAGATTCTGCCTAAGAAACTTTCAGCCCAACATTGTGTTGATCTAGATAAACCTATCTCTAAAGTTGAAATTTGTAAAGCGATTCAATCTATCAGCAATGATAAAGTGCTAGGTATTGATGGGTTCCCCATTGAATTTTATAAAAAGAATATTGACTGGGTTAGTGAGGATCTTCTTGATGTTTATACTGAAGCTTTTCAGTTTGGTTCTTTAGGACAACCAATTAATACTGGTATTATCAGACTATTGCCTAAAGGTGGGGAGAAATCTCTTATTAAAAATTGGCGTCCTATTACTCTGCTAAATGTTTCTTATAAAATTATAGCTAAAGTTTTGGCTTTGTGGATCTCTACTATTTTACAAGATTTTATCAGCCCTACTCAAACAGGATTCATTAAGGGTAGATTTATTCTTGAAAACTTGATTACTTGTTGGGAGGCTATGAGCTGGGCTAAAAGTTTTGGGTAAAATGTTGATATTTTATTACTTGATTTTGAAAAATCCTATGATAGAGTTGAATGGGATTTTATTTTTATGACTCTTGAAGCCTTTGGTTTTCCTCCAAACTTTTGTAAGATGATTAAAGTTCTCTTTTCTGATGTTGTCACTTATATAGACATTAATGGCTCATTTTCCAATCTTATTCATCTCCAGAGATCTATTCGACAAGGTTGTCCTTTAGCACCAGCCCTTTTTGTTATTGCCAGTGATGCTCTTTATTATATGCTCAGACATTTTGTTTATTACCCGAAGGTGCAAGGCATTATACTTCCTAATGGTGAAGACCTTATCAATGTGCAATTTGCAGACGACACTAACATTTTTGTCTCTTTAGAGGAGGAAAATGTGAATAACTTGTTCCATGTTCTTTCTATTTTTGAAAGTGCATCTGGTGCTAAGATATCTTTTCCTAAGTCTATTTTGCTCAGTTGGAACTGGAATCCTCCTTCTTGGTTCTCTAAGTTTCCTATTCAATGGGGTGGCCCTACGAAACAGGTTCGCTATCTGGGCATTCCTTTTGCGATTGATCCGTGTCTCAAAGACATGTGGGACTGGATAAAGAATAAATTAATTAGTAAGTTATGTAAGTGGAGTAGATTTTCGTTGTCTTTTGCTGGTAGATTTTAGATCTGTCAAAAAATACTATCTTCGTACTCCACTTACTTTGCTTCCACTTGGTTGTTTTGTGCTTATCAAGTGGATGTGATTCAAAAACATATTCGTAAATTTCTTTGGTCGGATGGTCAAGGTGGGACCAAAAGGCATTTAGTTAACTGAAATTGGTGTACTGCTGAAAAGAAGACAGGCGGATTAGGTCTTAAGAATCTTAAGTTACAAGGCATTGCTTTATCTGTTAAATGGATAGTGAATTGTTTAGAGGGCAATGAACCATGGAAGATCTTGGTCAGACATAATTTATCCAATGTTGTCCCACAAAAGGCTAAGTTTTGGAAGAATTTGCATATTACGGATATTCTCTTTGGTAAATTTCATGTTGCACCTGCTGGCTCAGCCGTCTTTCACAGTATTTGGAGGGCTTGGGAGATGGTTCGTGATAAGATTGTTACAGAGAATAATGTTGGACAGAATACCTGTATTCTTTTCAAATATGGTTCTATTTGGTGGAACCTTTGGCATAATAATAAGCCCCTTGCGCTTATTCCTGGATGCTCAGCTAGAAAGTGGGCTACTAAAGGCATTCATACATTTAATGATATTTTGATTAATGGTTGTCTCATACCTTGGGAATGTCTTAGTGCTGCGTATGAGCTTCCACAATCTCAGTGGAGGACGTATTCTTTACTAAGGGATTCCTTTTTGCGGTATGATAGCCATGTTTTCCTTGATAATATTCAGCAATTTTATGATACCCATAAGTGGTTGGATGGTACGAGACTCAGGAGCATTAAACCCAAGATGTTATATAATTTATTGCAGGACAGTTCTGATATTTTGAGACATGTTAATAATTGTTGGCAGTTGTTACTTACTGTTAATCAGGGTCAAAGTATTTTCCAGCACATATGGTTCAGTCCATTAGAGCCTAAGAAGGCATGTTTTCGATGGATGTTTTTGTTACACAGGCTGCCAATCTGCAAAGAACCTAATAATTACTTGATGTGTTCATTATGTCGGTTACCTGATACTTTTGATCATATATTTTTTGACTGTTTATATGCTCGTGAGATTTGGGGCATGTTCTTTTCTTCTCTGCATGGTTGGAATATCAGTAATGTTCATATTAGACAACATGTTATATTTGGCTTTATTCTTGGGTTGCATCACTGTTATAATATGTTCTGGTTATTGCTATCTACGGAGATTTTATGGCATCTGTGGTGTACTAGGAATGATGAGTTGTTTTGGAATGCTTTGAGAACCCTTACTGAGTCTCTAAGGAGACTCACGAAGTTTAAAATTTTGCTTCAGGTGTCCCGGGTTTTGATCACTTTCAAGGCAAAATTCAGATAAAAAAAGGCCAATGTTCTTCCTCATCTTCAGGATTTGCATTTCCAGCTTAATGGTTATTCACAGGTGTTAATTCTTCGTTATTATCTTCAGCTTTTTATTAATGAGTATAATTTGAAACATGTTGGCAGCTAACAGTCAGATCTTGTGCAGTTTCGTGTTCTTTTTGAAGACTCAGATTGTATTTTGAAGATTGCTACTGTTATGGTGGTTGATATTGGTTGGATCCCATGTATTTCTGATGTAATTTGTAGATTCAGCTTAGTTTTTGTTGGTCATCTGGATAGTTTATGGTTGTTATTATTATACAATTGTTGTTCACTCATGGATGTTTTATAGTTTGTATATGATTTCGTTTTGGTAGCCTTCGGGTTGTAATCTTGTAAATTCTATTTTTTTATTAATGCAAGTAAACGATTTCTCATTTAAAAAAAAAATCACAATTTCATTAAAGGGGAGTGATTTATATGGCATTTCAAAGGCCATTGTTTTAGAGCAATAAATTGATGTCTCTTTATGAAAATTAATTTCATCAAAGAGGGGTAATTTATTTATCATATCAAAGGCTTTTATATTTTAAAGCTAGTCATTTCATCATTTTATTTTCATGCTCAAAGCAAGTTAAAATAAATCCAATCATATTTTAAGATTCATATTTAGAGATAGATTTTAATCTTCTATTTCATGCTTAAATTAGGGTTTAATGCAAGATAAAACTTGTTTAAAATCTGCTTAACCAAAAGAAGATAATATTTATCTAAAATCCTTCAAGATAAAATGAACTAAGGCTTTACATCATGGTCATATGAGGGTCAATCACATTTTTTATTTTCCTTTAAGTTTCATGAATAATCACTAGTATAGCAATAAAATAATACCAACACAGGCCCCTTGTTAACAATTATTTGCAAATCACTAAGGTATTCCTAGCACTTATTTGATATATCTTCACAAGATTACAAGCACACATTAAGTAAAAGGAACCTTGGAGAAATTTCTATTTCTTTGCAAGAGAGGGTTTTCGGATTAATACCCTGACTGTGATGGGGATTTTGCAATTGGGCAAAATATCCACTCAATAGAATTGGTGCTAGAAGGAGGGCCTGAATTGGTTTACTTTATTGTTATTTACATGCTAAATTGTTCATTGTTACTTGAAAGCTTAATTAAAAGTATTGGTCTTGACTAAGGAAGTTTTGTTTTCTTGTGATCACTTTCATTGATTCAAATATTTTCTAATTGATGATGCATTAATGCTAACCTTTTGTAAATTGGAAAATGTTCTCTAATGTCATGGTTTAATTGATGCATATCTTTTGGTTGATATACATGATGATTTATATGTTAAACATTTGAGATTTGTTAGTCATTTCATGCTTCTTTGCAAGATATATTTATTTGACTAACAAAATTAGCATTAAAGTTGTATTCTTTAAGGTCCACTAATGGCATTCCTTACTTCTTGGAGGGTAGGTTGTCCTTTAAACATACCTGGGCCTTCACATCCTATGCCTATAGATATTTTGGATCATCTACCTTAGTTTAGGCATGATGGAATGGAATCGGCTGAGGAACATATTCAAGCATACAAGAACACTTCAATTCAATTACAAATTATGCATGAAGATGTTGCTTGTAACATGTTTCCATTCACATTAGATGAATTTACTTATGATTGGTATCTCAATTTACCTATAGGTTATATCACTTCTTGGGTTCAACTAGAAGCAATATTTCTCAGCCAATTTGGAAAGCTAGTTGACACGGATATGATAGAAAATTAGTTTACCTCTATTTATAAAGAACCTAATGAATCCATGAGTCAATTTAATGATAGGTTCCATAGGTTGTATACCAAAATAGAGATGCATTATACCATTTTAGAAGAAGAGGTCATCCAAATATACTTGGAAGCCTTAGATCCCTTTACTTCCACATTTCTAAGGAGAATTCTTAAAGATCCATCCTTGCCTAGAATCTATAGTGAGGCAATAATAGTAGAACAATGGTGGATTTTGAAAGGTATGGATGTGGGTCGATTAGCATTGCTCAACCCTAAGGCTCACAATCAAATGCCACCAATTAGTCAAGTTGAGGTACCACCTTCTCCCATGATGAACTGTTCTTCAGGAGTTATGGATTCCAACCAATACCAACCATCTAATATAGCACCCTCAAATCAAATGATGTCTAATGTGAACAATCAATGGGATGAAGTTGAATATCCAAATGTTACAACCACCTTAGATATTGTTCAAGAGGAGGTGCAAGTTTCAAAGCCAATATCCACCAATGAGGATTGTGTAGAGATGGGTTCATCTCTAGAAATGCATGAGTATTCAAATAATGGAGGAGTCCTAGATCTAACTAGCATTGAAATATGTGATAGGTTGGGACCTTCCATAGAATGGAGTGAAACGGTTGAAATAGATGATCAAGAAGGCCAATGTGTTCCAAATGATGACCTAGGCTTAGAGTCATTATTTACGAATGAGGATTGGGATAATCATAGAAATTTGAATACAAGAATTGATCCCATTGAAGAGACCCTTGACCCACCAAAAATGGTTGAAATTGAATTGAAGGAGGAATTAATAGAAGAATATAAATATTATGAGGAAGATGCAATAGAGTTTCACCTCATGGGTTTAGAAGATAATTATTATAATGGTTGGGGTATGTATGGTGATTCATTATTTTCTCACACCCCTATTGATGAAACTTCTATTCCGCTTGATATGCAGGATGCTAAAATCATCATTTCACATGAAGATCTTACATTTGCAATAATAGAGAAGGTTCCAAAATTAGATCATGTTGAATATGAATTTATTGAAGATCTCGTTGAAATAGAAGAGGAAGAAATGGTAAATGTTTCTTATGACTCATCTATTTTGGATGAGGAAGAGGTAAAATCTTCTCTTTCATTTTGGAATACTGAAAAATTAGGTACAAATTCGCATGATTGTCTTTAAGATTCTAAGGAAGAAATATCATGGATGGTTAACAAGGAATGGGAACCAAATGATAAAAATATTACTTTATTTGAAGCAACTCAAGTAATTTATCATGGAGATGTGTTATTTGACACATCCCTTGATCAACAAAAGTTATGTTTTGAAAAGGATGGACATGCTTTTGATTGGGTGCCTAATTTTGGCGTTTTTGATAAATAGGTAATTGATGAAGAAGAAGCGCTACAAGAGGATGATGAAGATAAAGACCATGAGGAAAAAGAAGAAATTACAAATGCTCATCAAGCTTTGGTAAATGAAAGTGTGCAAAAGGTAGAATCTCACTTTTTATGTTAGACCATGCGAACTCTAGGTGAAAACTTACCTAATTGTCTATGGGATTCAAATGTTATTTATGATGAAATGTCATTGGAGGTGAATGAAGAACTAGAGTTGATTTCTACTCACACCACTAATGATATTGCTTTTTTGAATGAAAGAGAAGTTGATGTGCTTGAATTTTTGAATCAAATTCATCAACAATTAACAATTGAATCTAGGATAAAAACTTATAATGATCCTCATTTAGTAGATATCCTAGATGCTTGCAAATTGTTACATAAGCATGATTGGCCTAAAGATGTGGAAAATGAATTGGCTTTGAAATTTGTAGAAATAGGCTCCTACTTGCAAGATCTCATATTTGAAAAGGAAATCCTAATTCTAAATCATGAATCAAATTGTGAAATTTACATTTTAATGAATAAACAAGAAACAATTGAAAATCAATTATTGTTTTATCAATTTGATGATTTGAAACTCCACTATGGGATTGCTAATGGAACTAGATCAAATTGGTGGGGTGAGAGAGGTAATATAATGATTGTTGCACTTTATGGCTTAGTCTTGTTTTGGCTAGATTCCTATAAATTTTGGCATGCATATTATGATATATATATTTTAAAGTGTGCTAATCATGTTTGGGATCCAGGGAAATGGTAGCTTAAATTTTACATCATCTTGTACATTATTGTATATTTGTTGTATATAGTTTTGGTGTTCTTGTTTTTTTTTTTGGTTTTGTTGTGTTGTGAGTTGTGTCTAGTTTTGGTTTGACAAGTCTTGTGATTCTTTTCTTGTTAATTTGCATTAGTTCAAGTTTTGGGTTTGTGAGTTTTGTGTTTTGGGTTGGTCCTTCAGTTTGAGATGATGTTTTGTGGTCGTTACTAATGGAATCTTGACCATTTTTGTGCTCCTTTGTCAGGAAGGGTGAATTGCTTATTTTGGAATCATGTGGATGGGAGAAAGGAAATGAAGCTATATAGTGATTATCCTTGGCTAAGTGTACTAATATGGTGGAGTGTGAAACAATGGAATATTATGCCAAAGCTTCACTATAATGAATCACATGAAGAGGTATTTCTTGGGATTTTGAAGGATGAAATCATTTTGGTAAACTGATTAAGGCTAACTTCTAACATGCTCAAATCCAAGTGTTACATAGAGGTTTGCAAATTTCTCTATAAAAGAAGAATACAAGCAATGCAAAGATTGATCAAATCAGTCATCAAGTTTGGATAAACTCCACCAAGGATATAGATGCCTGATTTGCAATGGGGCTCTGTTTAAATAAAAGCTTGATATAAAAAAAATGAGCATTGAAAATCTTTATCGAATCAGTCACCAAGTTTGGATAAACTCCACCGAGGCTATGGACGCCTCACTTGCAGTGGGGCTCTGTCTGAACAAACTATGCTCAAAAGATACTTTGCAAAAATATTATTCAAAAATTAAATATTTTGAGCAGCATGTCATAGCCTAAAGGTAAACCGGATGATGGAATTTTGATGGTCCCAAAGATACAAATTGAACCACATTGCACACACCATGCGAAAGTAAATAATCCATTTGTTCTCATATGAAGCTATTAACCTTAGTTTCCTTGGGTGTTGCTAAATGGTGTATACTTTTCTAACCTTTGGTTCATTAATTATTGATTGGGTTCTTCACCCAAAATTCTCAGGAGCATTTCTCAGCAAAGTCACCATTTATTGTGGTCATTCTACAACCTACCCCAAAATTGGGGACCCACCTTTAAAATTTTGGTTTTGGTAGTTTTTGGTTGTCTCTGTGTGGTATTTTTTGTGTTTTCAGTTTGATTTCCAAAAGTTTATCTGTGACTAGTGTCTCCTAGTTTTGTTAGTAGTTGCTTAGATTGATATATTTCATTGATGGTTTTAATTTTTGAAGGTAGTTTTAAAATTTTTACTTTTATTTTTATTGTCAATAATTAAAGCTTTTAAAACTAAGCGATTCCCATTTTAAAATCAAATAAAAATAAAAAATATATTTATTTATGTATATATAGATTAAATAAAGCAAAAGCAAAATAATAAAAAAAAAAAAAAAATGAACTAAAAAGATAAATAAATATTAAATATATATACATATTTTTTACACTTATATATTTAATATAAAAAATTTAAAAAAAAATTACATATATATATATATATATATATATATATATATATATATATATATATTAAATAATAAAAAAAGCAAAATAATAAAAGTAAAATAAAAATATAAACAAACAAACAAATAATAAGAGAACGAAGATGAACATGGTTTTATTTTTATATTTCTCATGTTTTGTCTTATTTGAAATCATATATTAAAGGGGTACTTTGTGCTTATAAAGTCTAACATACGTGATTTTATTGTGTATAGCTCACCTCACAGAATAGCGACCATTTGGACCCTGGATGGACTTATGTGGAGGAATAGTCAGTGGACAATGTGGAAAATGTGAATGCACTGATGACACAAAGACACCGATGGATTATGTGGACCAATGATAGCTCAGTGGAGGTAATGACAGAGATGCCCTGTACATGGTGATTGATGGGCAGACGAACCCCAACCTAGACATGAAAGGCAATGTGGGATTGATGATGATGTGGTGGATGAAGGTGATTCATCGATGTGAGGATCAACATGGCAATGACTGAAGGCTCGGTGGATGCTATGAGCATATGGAACTAGGACCCTGATGCCGCTATGAATCGAAGCTATTTACATGGTGAACAAACCAATGACATGGATAAAATTAGAGAAAAAACACCACAATGGCTCATGGTTGCACATTGGAATAAGTGGGGATGTTAAAGTCTTGAGTTTTTGATCGACCATGGGTGAATATTAATTTCCCCCTTATGACCAGCATGCACTATATAATCCAAAATACCATAGTGAGCTTAGTTTGCACAACATATTCAATATGGTCAGCATGTCTGCAGGGATTCTAGCAGTGTCAAAAGTGGAGATAAAGGTAGGCTCCTGGAGACAAGGTAGACATCAACAGCTATAAGGAGTGTGTTCAATATGTACATCAATATAGAGTGAAGTCACTCATATAACGAAACCCATAGTGATATGAGCATGCAAAGACGATATGGTGTACCAGACTTGGGCCCACATAGTGATAGGGAAATGATTGGACCAAGGCTGCTTTGACATAGGCTTTACAGACCCGCACAACATTCGAATGTGAAGGAGGTGAATATGTCGGTAGAGGATGAAACAAATACCGCACGTGGGTGTTCCAGATTGACTTAGACCATGTTGGTGTGGACTCCTACGTATTGATTGATGGTGAATCGACACCATGTACGAGCAATGATTTGTGGATTGTGATGACTAAGATAACTTGGATCGACGATTGACTATGTGCACCTACGAATTTCTATAACAGTTATGAAATGAACAGAAAATTTACTATATTGCCAACATGGATTGATCGAGGAACATAGATGAAGCGATGTAAAGGGGATAAATAATTGATGAAGTATATCCAAGGATAGTCATCAGATATATAATGCCCTACATGGATGGTGGACAGGGATAATCGAAGGCTGAGGCTGTCAACGTTTATCATGATTCGCATGGATGCCATGTAGGAAAGAAAACTCTACTGACAAAAATATAAATTCAGACCCAAATTGGTCGGATAACATAGACTCAACCCCCCATGGATAGCAATAGAATTATAGATTGATAGCTAGACACGTAGATCGTCGACCTAGACTGGTAGATGGATTGCATGGTGGATTATGACTCGATGCACAATGAGAGTTTGTAGTCGGGTGTGACGTATTTTAGAGATGAAGGGTGTAATCACAGCAACATTCGAAACAATGATTAGAGGTGTCAAGGTCGATAGGATTTTTGCAGTTACAGAGACGAGAACAACAGGTTTGAATAGTATAGTTTATTATTGTAGATGCAAGCATCGAGCATTCTTGTGGACTTGGTGGAGCAAACATAGGGTGAGCACACTGTATGAGGATACACGATGGCTTATGTGGCATGTAGTAGCAGAATGTGTGATGAAGACTGGATAGTCAAGAACGGATAGGATGAAATTCATATATAAATCCTATGACGGGATATGCATTGTTTGAGTCATAGACAAATATGAATGAAGTTATATTCTTAACTCGACCACGATAGCAAGATAAATAGCAACTAAGTAGAGGTGGACTACATGGTCAGACTAGCCACATGTGAACAATAGAGAATGAGGATTTCATGGTCATTGGACCAACTTTCATTTGCACGTTACTCTTGGTATGATGGCTATGAATCATTAGTGGTAAATATTAGGTCCAAACACATCCACGTAGTATGTGTTGCTGGAATTGGACACAAGTGTTACCACACCAAACATTAGTGCAACATGTGCAACGTTATCGAAGGGTGTTATAATAGGAAATAAAGGTCTATTATTATTATTGGCTTTTATATAGATGAAAATCCAAAAGTAATGGTGAAATTCGATATCATACAATAAAGCCTCGTAAAAAATGAAACAAGCATGACAAAGCAAACACAACAGAAGTGAATAGATTTTGAAAACAAAAAGAAGGCGAAGGAGAAACGAACGGTCGATTTGGAAAACTTTAAAAACCTATCGAAGCCAATGAATGGGGTTTGGATCTTTTTACGACCTAGCTAGAAATATGTTGCAAAGATTGCATTTTTTGCTTTTAATACAAATGATTCCAAAAATTTGTATCCTGTTAACAAGATAGGAGGAGAGTATTTTTACATGTTTTATTTAACTGTCTATTTTACCTCTTTCATGCTATAGGCTTATAGATGATGTTCAATGCATTTTAATGGTTACATCATTGAATGTTTAAAGCATGAAATTTATTTTCATTTTCCTTAGAAGCTCGCACCTAGATTATTGTGGGTTGTGCAAATGCAGGTTCAGATAAACTAGGTTACATGTAAAAATTTCTCACATCTTCGATTTTGCAGGAATAAGGTAGCAGCATACTAGTGGTAGTTTATCCTTAGTATTTCAGCTTTATGGTCCATTTTCCAAAATTTATTTTTATTTTTCTAACCCTTCCCTTTTTGCAGATTTTTTTTAAAACTTTAACAATTAAAATAAAAAATGAAAAAAATTAAAATTCCAAAAATAAATGCATGGGTGTGAAGAACAAGCTTTAACGCTCCATTTAGAATGATTTTGATTTCATTTTGAAGCCATTTCAAAATTATAAAAAAATTTCAAAGTTGCTATTTTTACAAATATTTTATAATTTCGAATTTTACATAATTTCACATTTCGAAGGCAAATTAGATTTCACATTTTGCATATGTAATTTGCAAGCAATAAATTAAATTTCCTTTATGAAAATCACAATTTCATTACAGGGGAGTAATTTATATGGTATTTCAAAGGCCATTGTTTTAGAGCAATAAATTGACATCTCTTTATGAAAATTAATTTCATCAAAGAGGGGTAATTTATTTATCATATCAAAGGCTTTTATATTTTAAAGCTAGTCATTTCATCATTTTATTTTCATGCTCAAAGCAAGTTAAAATGAATCCAATCATCATTTAAGATTCATATTTAGAGATAGATTTTAATCTTCTATTTCATGCTTAAAGTAGGGTTTAATGCAAGATAAAACTTGTTTAAAATCTGCTTAACCAAAAGAAGATAAAATCTATCTAAAATCCTTCAATATAAAATGAACTAAGGCTTTACATCATGGTCATATGAGGGCCAATCACATTTTTGCTTTTCCTTTAAGTTTCATGAACAATCACTAGTATAGCAATAAAATAATACCAACGCAGGTCCCTTGTTAACAATTATTTGTAATCACTAAGGTATTCCTAGCACTTACAAGATTACAAGCACACATTAAGTAAAAGGAAACTTGGAGAAATTTCTATTTCTTTACAAGAGAGGGTTTTTTAATTAATACCCTGACTATGATGGGGATTTTGCAATGGGGCAAAATATCCACTCAATAGAACCTAAGAATATTTTGGACTGACATACATGCATACTTCACAATCTCACTCTCACCGATGTCTTAGTACAATGACTACAACCAAAAGATGCTACTTGGGAGTAGCTCTGTCAACTACAGTAGCAGTTTTTAACCTCAAGATTTGAGGACAAATCTTCTTCAAGGGTAGAGCATGTTAAGATCTTATCCCAACACAACTATTAATATGTACTTATCTAGTGTTAGTGTTATGTTTACACCATGGGTGCCTAGTGTGCATGGGCTCATTATGATGTAATCTCTACTTTTATTATAAGTAGGAGTTAGTGGCTTGCATCCTCTCTTTCATGTGTTTTTACCCTTGAGCATTAGGGTTAGGGTAAATAAGAATCTATATAAGGACATGGGTTTGGAGTAGAAGGTATCTCATATTTTCTCATTTTGTATTGGAGCTTTGCTTCTAAGGAGGTTTCCCCCTCGAAGAGGCCTACGATATTTGTTCTACTTGATTAATATAGTTTTATTATTATTTCCATTCAATTATTTTTTGTGAGCACTTTTGTTACTTTCATTTTTGTGATCATTTAGTTATTTTCAATTCATGAGCATTTCCATTAATTCCTACATTGCTACTTTGGTTATGTTTATTTTTATATGAAATTTTTTGCAGTGAACCAAATACTAAATAATATTTATATTTCAAAAAACCTTGCACATTGAACAAATATAACCAGAGATATGAATAAACCAGTTCAATAAATGATGAAACAAATGAAATGGATCCACAACCACTCCAAGAGGGTAAAGTCTCCTAGCCACTTTGATAGGGTGAATTCTCCTGCATCTATATGCAAATTCAATTTATTCTTCAATCATACCCAACTAATAAAACATGCTTCCTATTTATAAATGAAACCAATGATAACCTAACCCTAATTCTCAAGAGTCGACTAATTAAATCAATTGCTCAAGATAAACATATTTAGACGACAAGGCTATATTGGAACCGTTACATGGCTCCCTCCCTCAAAAAATTTTATCCTCAAAGTTGGAAAATATTGGAAGATACTCTTAGGCTCCCATGTAGCATCTTCTTCTAGAAGGTCCTGCCACTTAATGAGAAACTCCTAAATTTGGCGAGATTGAAGATGACATGCTCTAGATCATAATATTACTTCAAATTGGAGAGATATTCAACCTTCTTCATTAAGTAATGGAAGCTCTATCTAGGACTACACCTTCTGGTCAACCACTTGTTTGATACAAGATACATAAAAAATTGGATGGATGTGAGAAGAGGGTGGAAGCTCCAATTGATATGTTACTTCACCAATGTGATGAACCACTTTGTAGGGCCCATAAAATCGAGGAGCCAACTTTTGATTAGACTTGATATTCAAGGACAATTTCTTATAAGGTTGTAGGTGCAAAAAGACCATATCTCCTATGTTGAATTGTCATTTCGAACGTTTTAGATCTTGTTGTTGCTTCATATGGTTCTATACCTGGATCAAATTATCTTTAAGAATTTTAAGCATAATCTAATGTTGTTGTAACAAATCATCTACCTGGGCTACTTTGGACATCCCTAGAACATAGTCTATGATTGTTTGGAGGCTTTTGATCATACATATCTTCAAATGGAGACATCTTAAGGGGAAAATGATGTGAAGTATTATACCACCATTATGCTAAGGGGAGCCATTGAATCCAGTGATATTGCTTATCTTGAGCAAAAAAATAAGGGTAAGTACCCAAACATTTATTAACAATATCAGTTTGACCATCAGACTCGGGTGATATGAAGAAGATATACTCAACTTGGTACCACTAAGATGAAATAATTCCTTCTAAAAGTTGCTAGTGAATATAGGATCACGATCACTCACAATGATTTTGGGTATACCATGTAACTTGAAAATAGAATCAAGAAATACCTTGGCCACCTTACTTGCTGAATAGGGATGTTGTAGTGCACAAAAATGAGTATACTTGGAAAGACAATCTACTACCACAAAGATCATTGTTTTACCCTCTAATTTTGGAAGACCCTCAATTAAATCCATGGATATGTGCTCTCACTAGCAGTTAGGGATAGGTAAGAGTTGTAACAACCCAAGAGATTTAATTATTTTTCCTTTGTTACATTGACATACCTCACACTCAACCACAAATATCTTGACATCTGATTTTAAGCCTTTCCAAGAAAATGATTGCTTCACTTATTGGTATATTTTCAAGAATCCTAAGTGTCATGCTAGAGGAGATGCATGAAAATATTGAAGAACCATTGACTTAATAGCTAAATATTGAGAAGGATAGATGAGATCTTTTTTGTGAAGTACTCCATCTGAATATGACAAATCAGAATGCAATGAGGACCCTAATTGTAATGCTTAAATCATTTTAGTAGTCTCTAAATCAGCAAGTCATTCTTCTTGAAGTTGAGAAAGCCATTGTGGACAAGGACCCTAGATGGCATTGATAGCCACATCATCTTCGTATTTACGAGATAAAGCATTAGCTACCACATTTTCCTTACCTTTATTATACTCAATGATAAAATCATAACCCAAAAGTTTGATCATCCATTTATTTTTTTTAGGATATGAGAGACATTGTTCTAAGAAATGATTTAGGCTACTATGGTCAATCTTAATTATGAAATGAATACTTAATAAATAATGCCTCCATTTCTCTATGGCATGTAAAATAGGTAATATTTCCTTCTCATAAGTAGGTCATTCTAAATACCCAGGTTTTGTAGGTGAGTTGGAGAGGAGAGGGCAATCCTCCAAGGGAGGTCCCAGGTTCGAATATCCACCCTGCCAAATATTTGAATTGGGTACTCAAAATACAATTGATAATTTTGGTGCGGGTAGGGCCGGGTACGACTCCTGGGTGACTTTGATGGTGTAGATTCCCTTGGTCATGGTCTCTCAGACCAAGGCAACCCCGCAAGGGGTTTTTCAAAAAAAAAAATTAGATCATCCTAAATTCTTTTCAGATAGTTGCTTACTTTCAAAAACCAATGGGTGACCATATTGCAATAAAACAACTCCAATACTTGTGCTAGAAGCATCACACTCAATAATAAAAGGCTTGCTAAAATTAGGAGTGGCCAAAACTAGAGTGAAATACATAGCCCCTTTGAGGGATTGAAAGGCTTGAGAAGTAGCTTCAATCCAAATAAAGACATCCATTTTGGTAAGAGCAGTGAAAGGTGCCACAATTTTTCAATAGTTGCGGATAAATTTTCTATAATAACTTGTGAGTCCCAAAAATACATGATTTTTTTTTAAAGGATTTGGGTAAGGACCAATCTTGAATAGCTTTGATTTTATGAGGATCTAACTTCACTCCTTCATGACATATTATATGTCCAAATATTCTACCTCTTGGACCCGAAAGGCACATTTGGATATTTTAACAAATAGTTTTTCCTTTTGTAATAGATGGACTTTGTCAACATGAACTAGGTGATCCTTCCAAGATTTGTTGTATATTAAAATATCATCAAAGAAAACTAGGACAAACTTATGAAGAAAAGGCCGAAAGACATGGTTCATGAGACTCTAAAAAGTAGAAGGGGTATTAGTGAGTACAAAGAGCATGACTAGGAACTCATAACGACCCTCATGCATACGAAAAGCAGTTTTAGGGATATCCTCTTCTTTAACCTAAATTTGGTGAAAACCAAAGCATAAGTCTAGTTTAGTGAAATGTCTAGTACCATGTAATTCATCCAACAAGTCATCTATAACAAGGATAGGAAACTTATCTTTGATAGTGATCTTGTTGAGAGGATGAAAATTAGGACACATGTATCATGAGTTATCCTTACGATGGACCATCACAACTGGGGAGGAATAAGTACTAATACTTGAATGAATGGTTCCATGCTCTAAAATTTCTTGGACCAACTTCTCAATCTCTAAATTTTGGGGTTGTGGATAGTGATAAGGATGCACATTAGGAGGTAGACTTCTAGGAATCATATGGATGGCATGATCATGTGAGTGCTTAGGAGGTAGACCCCTTGGTTCACTAAATACTTCTTCATAATTATCCACAATATCTTGAAGATCCCTTGGAAGAGTTGTAAGAGACGAATCCAAGGATTTGACCTCTATGGAATTCACTTGAGCAAGAAAACCACAATTGCCTTTCTTTGATATCTTCTCCATGCTATGTGAACTCACCACCTTGGAGGAAGGAGGTTGAATTCCTTGAAGATAAATGACCTTTCCATTCTCTTTCCACTTGATGTATAATTTTTATAGATTAATAGTAACATTTTCGAGCTGAGATAACCATTGTGCTCCTAAAATGATATTTGAACTTCCCAGTTTCATAGCAAAGAGATTTTTCATCCAAGTATAATTCTCCATTTGGAGTGTAACTTTAGATTTTCAACCCATACATTGAGTAGTACCTTCATTTGCAATCAATACTTGAAATTTATCTTGATTTGAAGTATTGATATACAAGCCCAAGGATTTTACTGTATTAAAATTTATAAAGTTATGTGTACTACCAGAATCAATCAATACATTAATAGTTGGTGTTTAATGAATCCTTGTACCTTGATAATGTGATAAGCTTGAAGACCCATAAGTGCATGAATAGAAAGAGCCACAATATCATCCTCTTATTTTGTTTCATTTACGTATGTTGGTTGTTGTCCTGGATTTGTGGATGGCTATAGTTGAGGTAAATATTCTTCCTCAACAACTGATGCATCTTCATATTATAAGAGAAATATCAGATGTTTTGCACAATATTGATCTCTGGGATGATGTGAATGATATTTAAAGTAGAAAAATCTTGTGGAACGCTCAACATTACGATAAGGATGACGAGAGTTGAAATCACATCGATATGGAGGACCAAAATCTTGGAGTTTTTGTTCTATCGCTTGAGCTATACGATGGGCATCATCAAGGGTATAAGGATCATGCATGTCAACTTCCTTTTGAATCTTATCTTTAATACCATAGTGAAAAGCGAAGACCACCACTATTGGACTCAATTCTTGTGTATAGATGAGTAGAGTTGTGAACTCAGAGTAATAGTCTTTTACTGATCATGTTTGCTTAATTTGCATAAGACGTACCACATATGATGTGGAATATTCCTTATCAAATCTTCTAAGAAATTATTCCTTAAATTGAAGCCATAAAAGAGGATGACAATATTGACAAAGTTGCCTTAACAACCATTGATAAGCCTGGGTACCAAGTCTAGAAACTGCTAATACAACACAACCTTTTTTTGAGATATGGTGCAAACGGATAAGCGCTTCCATTTTTGCCAACCATCCTTGAGGGTAAACTCCTTCAAATGTGGGCATGTCAATGCGAGGCACTTGAACATCATGAGGCCATTCCAAGAAATTAGAAGCACCACCTGTTGTGAGATCTAGATCAAAGGTAAAGCCTAGGTCAGGAGAAGCAAACTCTAGTTCTTGATGAATGGTTAAAGGTCTGATAGTATGTTGTGACTTGTGGACATGAGGAGGTGGAGAAGTGGATGAAACTAGATTTCTTTGAATGTCTTTTAGTGTGGTAAGAATTTCATCAACCTTTTTTTCTTGTTGTGAAAGATATTACTGTAAATTAGGGCCACTATCAATAGGGATTTTAATGCAATTTGCATGGTTATTTGGAGGGTTATTGTGTGTTGGAGAAAGAGGGCATGAATTGTTAGGAGTATAGAAGTAAGGACCAACATTTTTAAGAGAAGGTGAAGCCATGGAATTTAGTTAAGGAAAAAGGTGTTGGTCAAAACTATTAATATTAATGGGGGTATTATGATGCATACCTTGATTTCTAGGTTGGTGCTTCTTTTTACTCATAGACACATCATTTGGAAGGGTAGTACATTGTAATATTCCATCCACTCGAATCCAATCACTAGGTCCACTCATGTACTTTCATGTATTTTTATGAGTTGAAGGAGGTAAAATTTTGAATACAAACCTGCTCCAATGGTAAATTTATTTGAATGCCAATGGTCAATTATTTGAATGCCAACGGTCATCTGTCGGTAAAAAAAATTATATGGTAACCCCATCGTTCAACTACGGATTAGCCAAGTCAATGGTCCATCAAGAGACAACTGGTCAAATGGCTAGTAAATTCAACATATGTCCGCTTGAAATGCAACTATCAACGACTAGTAAAGTCAACCCGGGTTCACCTGAATTACAACGATCAACAACTAGTAAGTCAATCGTGGGTCCGCTACGTAGGAACTACCATGACCACCAAGAGATGGTCACAATCCACTAGTTTCTATTGGCAATTTTAATTATCTCACCTTGCCCCCACGAGGAAAATGTGGGATAATAACCCATAATAAAACAAAAAAGAATTTACCTATTATCTAGTATACCCTACCTACGCGACGTCGAGATCCAAAATCTACTACTGAAATTTTTTAAATTTTCTTGGAAATTTATCGAAGTTGGTTGAGATGTGATAATCATGTTGGTAATTGATAGAAACCAAAAAACGAATAATACGTTGAGAAGAATATGGCCATGTGTCGAATACTAAAATGACAGATAATAGGGTTAAAAAAAATTGTAGTGAATAATCAAATTAAACCTTAGTTGGTTGTTTTCTCCATGCGAATGATATGTGAATAAGTCAAAAATCTGGCTACGATTTATGTTGAAGATAAAAACTTGTCCACCGAAATGAATGAAGTCAGTTAGATTCGAATGTTTTATTCAAGTTTCTCAACGCAAAATCATGAACGGAGTCGAACCTCGATCTGCTTGGAATGAAGTGATCACTGTGTTATTGGTTGTGATATGTTCTCCATATGAAACCAAAACCTTCATATAGGAACACACGTGCTGCATCTAAGAGTGATTGGCTCGATCACAGTGCATCGAGCTAACACTAGATGATGGATAGTGAACTATCACCCATGTCAATTGTAAAAGAACGTAACTAGCATGGAATGAATATGCCTGTATACATTCCACAATGCAAAATTCTTGCAGGTGAACCATATCTCCTTTGCATCAAAAAAAAATATTTGGAAGCTCTAGTATCATGCTTTAATACACTTGCAGTGAACCAAACACTAAATAATATTTATATTGTAGAAAATCTTGCACATTGAACAAATATAACCAAAGATATGAATAAACCAATTCAATCAATTATGAAACAAATCAAATAGATCCACAGCCACTCTGAGAGGGTAAAGTCTCTTATCCACTTTGAGAGGGCGAAGTCTCTTACATCTATACGTAAATTCAATTTATTCTTCAATCATACCCAACTAATAAAACAATATGCTTCCTATTTATAAATTAAACTAATGATAACCTAGCCCTAATTCTCAAGAGCTAACTAATTAAATCACTTTCTCAAGATAAACATATTTATCTGATAAGGCTATATTGGAACTGTTACAGTTTCTAACAAGAACTTACTTTCTTATGCTTCCCTAAAAACACTAAATTGCCATGAATATTGTCAATACTCATTTATTTATCATGTTGCTCTTGAAACCTTAAAATATAAGGGATGAGCTCTACACTACCTTCATTTTTATTGCAAGAAGATGAATTTCTACTACTTGAGGAAAATTAATATGATTTACTTGGATTAGTCTTTACCTCTTCCACCTTCCTTTATTTGGCTCCACATCTTCCTTCACACCTTTAGTTCCTTCTAAATTTAAACTAGTATATTTCAATTCCTTATCCCTTGTAGCCTTCCTAGTTTCTTTTAACATTTTTTGTAAATGAACTATGAAGGCCTTCTCCATATGATGAAGTGAAGGGGATTTCTTCACCATTTTTTAGGTATTGTAAAATCCTTCATCTAATCCAACTTCTATTACAATAACATCTTCTTGATTTATTTTGAAACTTGTCTCATGACCAAAAATTCTATCATTTTCACTTTGTAATATCTTGCCATATGTGTAGTCTCATAAATTTTTTAACATCTAAACGTAATGGTTTCATAATCCACTTGTTGATCCCATTCTTTTGGTTCAATTTTAATCGTAATGGATTGTGGAAAAAGTTTTGAAATATCCATGGCAATACATCTTGGTATATACAACATGCATCCACTCCTTAGTAGTTGGTCCCTCCTAGATAAAATCCGTTAGAATACTATCAATATTCTTTAAAACATTTTTATTGATAAGTTCACGTAAATCCTAACCCATAGCCAAAATCTTAATACTATATCCACAGGAAAAACTCTTACTCCATGTTCTTAAATCAGGGCCATCTCCCTCCTAAACCATGAGTCATTTTTCATTATTATATTCTTGATGTCTAAATTAAAAAAGATAATAAAGAAAAATCCTTTAAAAATATATATGGAGCAATTTGAATTCAATCCCCATTTATATTTGAACGTACTAAAAATTAAAAAAAAAAAAAACTTGGCCAATATCCATGGAACTTATATATTAACCTTTTACTTTTAAAAATCATTTTATCATGTTCAATCATCTCATCCTTGGTATTCACTTTTAATATAATCCTCTAGTTTTAAGAACCTTAGATTCATATTTCTTATTCTCAAATTTGAATTTTAAATAAAATAAAAATGCAAGGCTTGTTCCTTGGCCGCACTTGTGACATTCACTCAAATTTATTTTTAAAATTTCTTTATATATTTAAAACAAGAAAAAATATTTAAAGGAAAGAAAAGCAGTTTAGAGGTAATGAAAAAGAAGATATGTTTAGCTATAAAGGAGTCTAAACCAACCCTATCAACTCACCCAAAAAACCAATTTGGAAGCAGAGAGTCTTGATAGATGGAGTCAAGTCATTAAATGAAATTATGATGTTTTGTATAAGAGAAGCAAAATAAGGTAAAGAACATAAAATGGAAACAACCAAATGTGGATTGGCTTAAATTGAATTTTGATGGAGCATCTAAAGGAAATCCAGGACCAACAGGAGGAGGAGGAATAATTAGAAATAATAGAGGAGATATTTTATCTTATTATGATTTCAATTATGGTTTTAAGATAAATAATGAAGTTGGAGCTTGGGAAGCTTTAGAAGGGTTAAGAATATGTAAACAAATGAAATTGAATAGAGTATGGATGGAAGGTGATTCTCTCATAGTAATAAATGCAATTTTGAGGAAAGCAAAGGCTTCATGGAACATACAAGATATAATTATAGAAATTCAATATCTTGCTAAAGAGTTTGAAGAAATCGGGTTTACACATATATTAAGGGAAGAAAACAAATGTGCAGATAAGCTAGCCAATAGAGGGGTTTTGATTGAGGATCGTGAAGTTAATATCTCCTTTCCATGGTTAGAGGAAGTAGAAAGTTTAGTTGAAGGTGACAAAAAATATTGATTGCCTAATCAATTAATGATTAAGATTTACTCTAATGTTTTCCATTGGTAATATCTATTTTATTTTGTAACAATAATGCTTGTTCATTTAGACTATTTATTATATTTTTTTTGTTGTACTTGTGTTTCAGGAAGGAAACTAGCAATCCATATTTGGTAAAGCAGACTATGATAGTGCGATGTTTTGAAAATATTACTCTACTAAGATGCAAGGCATAGATAGTAGAGGTGAAGTTTTGGCATTGTGAAGGCTACTATAGGAAAATTTCAAGAAAGATGCTAAATTCTAGAGTAATTGTATTCATACAAAGATTTGAAAAGATCCAAAAAATGAAAATCAAGAATTCAAACATTTTATGTAAAATGATATAGGTTTCTAGCTATAACATCTCAATTGAGATGAGAAGTGTATCTATTTGTAAAATCTCAAGCTCTAAAGAAGAGAGATGTAATTTGTTAAGGGTGGGGGACCCGAGTACAACCCCTTATTATGAAGCAAAAAAAAAAACAAGAAAAAATAAGGTTTGCTATTTTAAGTCCCCAAATATTTAAACAAAGAAAATGTGAGGCATATTCCTTGGATGTATTTTTTTTAATCGGTTATATGGAATTGAAACAGACCCACTTGTTTTATATCAGTACCACATGGTGGTATTACAACAACTTGGATATTATCCATGTATCACTTAGCAATATTCAAACTTGATTTAAAGCTGCAAGCTTACTACAGTGGTAAATTTCTTGGGTTTTCATTCAAGAGACCCAAGTTCAAACCCCACTTGGTATGAGGGGACCGAAACCCCTCATAAAAACCCATGTAAACTTAATTTTTTTGAGTTGTGAGCTTATTGTATTGGTAAGGGCTTTGGCCTCTCTTTGAGAGGTCCAAGGTTCAAACCCCTCTCAGTATGAAGGGACTAGGACCCCTTATAAAAACCATGTGTAAAATTATTGAAAAATATTCACACTTGAGTCTATTTCTTAAATGTTAAGGAATCTAACTAGTTGAGCTAATGTCATTTCATAAGTTGCACTTGTGACATGCAATCAACTTTATTTTTAAATTTGCTTATTTATTTAAAATGAGAAAAAATAATTCTTAGTCTTTCATCGTATTACAATATATTATACAATTTTAATTGTTAATTATATATCAATATATCTATATCTTTTTTATGATTATTTGTTTAAAAACAAATATTTTGTTGGAGAACAACGGGTTGTACTTGGGCCCCCCACCCTTGACAAATTACAACTTCTACTTTAGAGCTTGATATTTTACAAACCAATTCAATTCTCATCTCAATGGAGTTGCTATAGCTAGATACCCACATCATTTTTATAAAATGTTTGAATTCTTGATTTTCATTTTTTGGATCTTCTTCAATGTTTTGTGTGGGTCTTCCACCCTTGACAAATTACAACTTCTACTTTAGATCTTGAGAGTTTACAAACCAATTCAATTATCATCTCAATGGAGTTGCTATAGCTAGATACTCACATCATTTTTATAAAATGTTTGAATTCTTGATTTTCATTTTTTGGATCTTCTTCAAGTTTTTGTATGAATAAAATATTCTAAACTTCAACATCCTTCTTCTTGAAATTTTTCTATAACAACCTTTACAATACCAAAAATCCACCAATATTATCTATACATTGCATCTTAGTAGAGTAGTATTTCCAAAACATCGCACTATCATAGTCTATTTTACTAGATTTGGATTGCTAGTTTCCTTCCTGAAGCATAAGTGCAACCACAAGAATTATAGTAAATAGTTATGTGAAAACGCATAATTTTATAAAATAAAGTAAAATATTACCACTGGAAAACATTAAAGTGAATCCTAATCACTATTTGATTTAGGGAGTCAACATTTTCTTGTCATCTTCAACTAAATGAAAAGAAAAAACAGAGCATAGGCTAATTAAACATGGAATAAAAACTGCAAAAAAAAATATGAACAACAGATAAAAGGAGGACACAATAAATATAGAGAAATATATATTTATTTAGAAGAACTCTGCAATGCCATATTACATACATACAATTTTATTTTATAATCACAAAATGAGAGGAATCTCTTATTTTTCCACTCAAACAACCTTCTGGAATTTTCTAGGATTTACTAATCTTCTGGAATCTTATAGGTCATACTAAAAGGTATAAATTCCATAAAAAAAAAGGTTTCCATGAAATTTCTAGAAGATTCTCCAAAAAAGGGGTTTCCATGAACTTTCTAGAAGGTTCCATCATTAAACAGGAAAATCATGCAGCACTTGCACATTATAACACTAAATACTTCCTCTAACTATATGGAAAAGAGAGGGTCCGAGGTGTAGACCAATTGGTTCATCCAAACCCCATAAGGGGGGCAGAGGTCCAAGGTTCAAATCTCGGGCCTCGTTGGACTGAACGCTTGTCCCTTTCCTGGTGCTTTCAGTGCATAAAAGGTTTAAAATGATTGTGGCATGGTGGTTATAGGGGCGGACTGCGCGAAGATCTGTGTGGCAGATTTTGGGGCGGACATCGCATAATACTGTGGTGGCCATAAAAAGTTGGACAGCCTTCCTGGATTCGTGGCGGCTACCGATTCCACCATGTAAATTCAAAAAAATAAAAAATAAAACAAAAAATAAAAACTATGTGGAAAAGAGAATTTAAATTCATGATCCTCAATTAAAACCCCTCTATTGGCTAGCCTATCTCCACATTTGTTTTCTTCCCTTAACATATGTGTAAACCTATTTTTTCAAACTCTATAGCAAGCTCTTGTATTTCCACAATTATCTCTCGTATGTTCCATATAGACTTTGTTTTCCTCAAATTTACATACATGTATTACTATTAGTGAATCACCTTCCATCCATACTCTATTCTATTTCATTTGTTTACATATTTTTAACCCTTCCAAAGCCACTCAAGCTTCATCTTCATTATTTGTCTTAAATCCACTGTTGAAAGCATAATGAGACAATATCTCCTTTATTATTTCTAATTATTCCTCCTCTTATTAGTATTTTATTTCCTTTAGATACTCCATTAAAATTCAGTTTGACCAACTCCACATCTGGTGGTTTCCACTTTATATACTTTACCTTCTTTTTGTTTCTCTTGTACCCAACATCATAATTCCATTTGATGACCTGATTCCATCTATCAAGGCTCTCTACTTCCAAATTAGGAATTGGGCAAGTTGATAGGGTTGGTTTAGACTCCTCTATGGCTAAACAAATCTTCCTTTTCATTGCCTCTTAACTGCTTTATTTTCCTTCAAATACTCTTCAATTCCTTTCTAGCCATTCAGTTCAAAGTATTGTATCTTTTGATATATCCTAGATTGTCTATAAAGCCTCACTTTTAAAAGTGCTCTGCCATTTCTTTAACCATTCTTCAATTTTGCCATTCATCACCATGCATTTACCAAACATATTAAGAACTCATTGCCATAGTTTCTAGATTATTAGGCAATGTCTCAAGAGATGGTCTATAATCTCCTTATTTTTACAAAGAACACATTGTGAGGGACCATGAAAACCCCTTTTCATAATGTTATCACATATTTGTTTTTACTTATTTCTTCAACATATCTTTTTTAAGATCATGTGTCGTCCCTTCTAAATTAACTTAAGTTTTTCTAATATATTAGAATTTTAATTTATATATATAGTTTGTTTTTACTTAATTTTTCAATATATAGTTTTTATGATATGTGTTGCCCTCTTTTAAACTAATATTTTTAAATATATTACAATTTTAATTATTTTTTGAATCGATTTATATGGAATTGAAACTATTATCCCACATGTACTAAATTATGACCACATGGTGATAATTATGCATATTTTGCTCAACAAGATTCAAACCTTAATCTCTTTATTGAAACTTGAGGAAACTAACCAATTAAACTAATATCATTTAATGGTATTACATTTTTAATTGTTATATATATAACTTCTTTCTTCAATATGATCATTTTCCACCTCCATCTAATGACAAAGACTTTGGAACCCTATATATATTGGATACATACGAGAGTTGGTTACATCCACATTATTTTTAGTAACTACCAAGTGCAAGGTTCAAACGACAGGGGCTGCTCCCAACAAGCCTATACCACCTAGTTATTATTGATCGACGTGAGGAGGACCATCGATCGCTTGGGATTCATACAGTCATTGGTCTTATGTGCACTCAAAGGATTTAAATTAGACTACTACCTTTGCAACAGGCATACCCCCAAGGTTTGAACCTAGGTCTCCTCTTGGTAAGGGCCTAGCCAGACAGATAAATATCAATCCACCTAGCCCTTGGGGGTATAAAACAACCATATATTATTCAATATGATCATTTGCTACCCCCTTCTAATGACACTGACTTTGGAACCCTGAACAAAGTTTCAAGGTTTAAATCCTAATGGGGTAAAGTTGTACACCATGCTTCAAAAATGAAAGTATAATAAGATAACTATTTATTAAGCAAACAATATCCAACATCTCATGAAGAACATTTCATATAGCCTTTGCATCTAGGACTTTTAAAACTACTTTACCCTTTATCCTTCTAAATAAACTTTAATAACTAATAAAAAGATAAAGGCAAAAGTAGAATAAACATAAAAGATAAAAATAAAAAGGAAAAAAAAACATAAAATATTTTTTAAAAAAAGTACAAAGAATAGTTCAACATTTGCAAGATCATAAGTTATAAAAGATGTGGATCGAAGTGAAGCTTTTACTTTTTGGCATATTTATAGAGAACTAAATAGGGAAGCATATGAACTCTTAAAGGAGGTACTTTATATTGATCCAGGTATGTGCTTAGTCAAAGAATTCAATGAGGGCAATGCACTACAGTTGGTCCATATCTCTATATGGGGGGATTAATTCACTCCAGTTAAAGCAAGCAATGCTAAAACAACTTTTTTTAAAAACTCAAAAGTTAGTAATTTTAAGGATACTGGTTGACAAACTGGAAAGGTGTCTAAGGATAGAACTTATCATGATAGAGATAACAACTTTTGAAGATATACCAAAGAGGCATGTAAAGAAGATAATTTCATATTTGCTTAATATAAAATTATGACTTTTTTCCGATGAATAAAAAAAATATTATCTTCATAGATAATATTGTTTAGTTAATATATTTATTTAATCAAATTCAATATGCTATAAAATCCTATCTTCTTTATCCTTTTAAGAAAACTTTAATAACTATTGCAAAAAAAAAAACCTTTATTATTTTAAACAAACTTTAATAACTATTGCAGAATAAAAAGATAAAGACACAAGTAGAATAAATATAAAAGATAAAAAGAAAAAGTAGAGAAAACATAAAAGATAAAAATGAAAATTAGAGAGAAAAGTTTAACATTTGCAAGATCAAAAGTTATACAAGACTATATTTATAGATAATATTGTTTAATTAATATGTTTATTTAATCAAATTTAATATGCTATGCAATCCTATCCCCTTTAATATATTGTACAACATTTTTTTCAATGATTTTACACAGGTTTTTACGAGGGTCCCTGTCCCCTTATAGTGAGTGGGGCTTGAAACTTGAACCTCTCAAGAGATGCCATAGCTCTTACCATTGCATTAAACTTACAACTATATTTTTTTCATTATTCTAACTTTAAACCTTATATTTAAAATTTTTAAATTGTACAATCAAATAAATAAGCAACAAGCAAAGGTAGTAGACTGACCGATTTTAGTTGAGTGTTCGATAGTTCCAATCCCAAGCCCCTCCAAGGTTACCCTCACTTGGAGTAAAATATTACTGAAGTGGGGCAAGGTAGGGTCTATAGGGGTAGCTTTTCTCCAAGAATTATATGGAGACTGTTGCCTATTCCCCTATCTCTTCAAAAAAACAAAAGAAAATAATTATTTTTTTATTATTCTAATTTAAAACCTCCTAATAAAAATTTTATGGTGATGATCCAACTAAATAGCTATATTGGGCCAAACAATATCTTTCTCTTCATGTCATTCTCCAGAATTTAAATATTACAATTACATATTTCAACCTAGAACATGAAGTAGTCCACTAGTTCCAATGGTTAGAGAATATGAATCCAAGACTCACTTAGCTTGAGTTTGAGCATAAATTACTCACATGTTTTGGACCCAGTGAGTATGAATATTTTTTAGGATCCCTCATAAATTTAAGATAACATATTTTCATGATTACCAGACAATTTGAAAATATAGCAAATCGCACTAGGGGATTGAGTGTCAAGTTTTTCCATAGTCATTTTATTAGTGGGTTAAAGGAAGATATTTGTGCAAAGTTGAAAATGTTTAAGCTAAAGAACATGATGGAAAATATAGGATTGGCTATTCTTATTGAGGATAAATTTGCAACACAAAGATAAACTTTTAAAATACCACAGGATCAAACCTGATTTCCATTATGAACATCAACAAACTCAACAAACAAACCATCCCAAGTTAAGCATCTCACCCATGAAGAAATGGAGGCACATCGAGCATATGATCTATGTTATAATTGTGATTACAAATATTATTTGGGCCACAAGTGTGAATAACAACAATTATATTTACTGGATGTTGGAGAACCTTCCACCAAGGAACCACACGATGAAGGGGAGGACCAAATAAAGGTAGATCAACCTGAAGATCCCAAATCGACAAAGGACACACAATCTAAAATTTCGATAGATGTATGAGTCAATATTTCTATTCCCTAGACCATGAAGATGGTGGGGTGTTTCCAAGGCTAGAGACTTATCATCCTCGCTAATTTTGGTAATATCTTTAATTTTATTGATTTTTAAGTAGCTAAATAGAAAACTTGTTACATCTATTTTATTTGATGATATAGTTGTTAATGGACGTATTCTACCCTGCAAGAGAAAATGTAGAAATATAAAAGTGGAAATGGGAAATTATAATCCTAGGACAAACATGCTTGTCCTTCCTTTGGGGGGTTACGACATTATGTTGCGAACTTAATGGTTTCACACCGTAGACCTAATAGTATAGGACTCTTCAAGCTATGGATATAAGTCACAAATATGGGGGGCAATACACTCTATGAGGAATGACCATAGGTCCTACCTAACTCATTAACTCACATCACATGGAATTTTTTTTGAAGAAATAATCTCAGGGGATGGTTACACAATTGTTTGCACTATAGGCCCTGAATACCAATGATATTGTTCAATCAAGTGAATTACAATAAATTGTTGATAAACATGCCCCTATATTTCTAGAACCACAAGGGTTACCACCACAACACTCCTATTATCATGCCATCAAGATTGTTTTGACCACTGAACATTTACCTCTACCAAAACCCATATATGCAAAATACCACAATTGAGAAGATGGTGCAAGAGTTTTTAGTGGTAGGGGTCATTTGATCAGGTATCGGCCCATATTATTCAGGATTTTTAAAAAATTATGAACAAGCTAAACACACTTTTTTTGGGCAAGCATGAAAAGGATATTAAGTCCTTTGTTGCAAAATGCAATACTTGTTAGCACATGAAAGGCAAAATTGTTTGCACACCGAGCACACTCTAGCCTCTTCCAATCCTAGTGACCATTTGGAAGGACATTTCTATGCATTTTAATGAAGGGGTATCAATATTTGGAGGTAAAATAGTCATTCTCATGGTGGTGGATTCTATCTAAGTATTCTTATTTTTTCCCTCTATCCCACCCTTACAAGACCTCAACTAATGCCCAAATATTCCTTGATTTCATTTCTACCTTCATGGCATACCCTAGTCCATTGTATCCAATCATGATCCTTAATTCACTAGTCATTTTTGGTAGGAACAGTTCAAGTTGCATGGGAGAAAACTGATAGGGATCCATATAATATTAATAAATAGCCTTCTAGAAAAGGCATGTGAGCCCACTTTCATAGTGGATTAGGCACTCAAGTAGTGCATACAATTTAAATTTCTCCACTATATCTAGTGGAGAATATTATATTATACCACTAGTTAGTGGCATGACACATTGTAATAGGTATTTCATGCCTTTAAATTGTATGTTTTATCAATAGAAATCAATATAGATCAATATGGAGCTACAGATTCAAGTTTCTAATTCAATTTTCATATCAAAAACGCAATATGAGCTCAACATATCATCCATAGACTAATGGATAAACTTAAATTATCAAACAATGGTTAGAGACTCTACGTTGCTTTGCATATGAACAACCGATTCATTGGATCAAATGGATTATTTTGACTAAGTGGTGATATAATACTTCTTATCACTCCACCAACATGACATTGTATCAAGCAATTTATGGACTACCACCACTGTCACTCATGTCATACATTATGGGTAGTTCTAAGGTTCAAGCAGTGGATTCTACTCTCATAGATAATGCACAACTACTCCAAAATATCAAATATTATTTGGTTATGGCATAGAATAGTATATGAAAACAACCAAATCAACACCATTTCAAGCATAGGTTTAGCATCAAGAACATGGTTTTCCTACACTTATGACCCTTCAAGCAGTCATTGCTAAAACTATATGGCATTCAAAAGTTAGCACCAAAATTCTATAGATCATATAAAGTGCTCTAGGAAGTTGGCCCTATCACCTACAACTTAGAATTCCTACCTTCTTCCAATATACATCTAATTTCCATGTCTCATATTTAAATAATATCCTTAGCAACCATATACAAGTCCATCATATCCGATCATGATCCCAAATTCACTAGTCATTTTTGGTAGGAGCAGTTCAAGTTGCATGGGAGAAAACTGATAAGGATCCATATAATATTAATAAATATCCTTATAGAAAAGATATATGAGCCCACTTTCATAGTGGATTAAGCACCCAAGTAGTGCATACATATTATATTGCTCCACCACAGCTAGTGGAGAATATTATATTATGCCACTAGTTAGTGGTATGACACATTATAATAGGTATTTCATGCCTATAAATTGTATGTTTTATCAATAGAAATCAATCTGGAGCTACAAATTCAAATTCTTGATTCAAGTTTCGTATCAAACTCAATATAAGCTCAACATACCATCCGTAGACTGATGGATAAACTAAAATTTTCAAACAGTGGTTAGAGACTCCTCTACGTTGTTTTGTATATGAACAACCGATTCATTGGATCAAATGACTTCCTTTGGATAAGTGGTGATATAATACTTCTTATCACTCCATCAACATGACATTTTATGTAGCAATTAATGGAATACCACCATTGTCAGTCATGTCATACATCATGGATAGTTTTAAGGTTCAAGTAGTAGATTTTTCTCTCATAGATCATGCACAACTACTCCAAAATATCAAAGATTATTTGGTTATGGCATAGAATATTATATGACAACAACCAAATCAACACCATTTCAAGCATAGGTTTAGCATTAGGGATATGGTTTTCCTACACTTATGAACCTTCAAGTAGTCATTTTTGAAACTATATGGCAATCAAAATTTAGCACCAAACTTTTATAGATCATATAAAGTGCTCCAGCAAGTTGGCCCTATCACCTACAAGTTAGAATTGCTACCTTCTTCCAATATACATCTATTTTTCCATGTCTCATCTTTAAAGAAGATCCTTAGAAACCATATACAAGTCCAATCTATACTACCCAAATTGGATGAGGAAGGCTCGATCATATTAGAACCTGAGAATTTTTTGGATTGACATGCATGCACACTTCACAATCACACTCTCACCGATGTCTTAGTATAGTGTCATGAAGTACAACCAAAATATGTTACCTAGGAGCAACTCCATCAACTACATTAACAGTTTCCTCATCTTAATATTTTAGGATAAATCTTATTGAAGGGGAGGGAATGTTAAGACCTTATCCCAACACAACTATTACTATGTACTTATCTCATGTTAGTGTTATGTTTACACCATGGGCACCTAGTGTGCATGGGCCCATTATGATGTAACCTTTACTTTTATTGTAAGTAGGAGTTAGTGGCTTGGGTCCTCTCTTTCATGTGGTTTGATCCTTGAGCATTAGGGTTAGGGTAAATAAGATTCTATATAAGGACATGGATTTGGAGTAGAAGGTATCTCATATTTCTCATTTTGCATAGGAGCTCTGATTCTAAGGAGATTACCCTTAGAAGAGGCTTGTGATATTTGTTTTGCTTAATTAATATAAGTTTGTCATTATTTCCATTTAATTATTTTTGGTGATCATTTTTTTCATTTTAATTTTTGTGATCATTTAATTTTTTCCAGATCATGGGCATTTTCATTAATTCTTATATTACTATTTAGGTTATGTTTATTTTTATATGAAGGTTTCTAACAAGTACTTAATTTCCTATGCTTTCTTAAAAACCCTAAATTGCCATGAATATTTTCAATACTCATTTATTTATTATGTTGCTCTTGAAACCTTAAAATATAAGGGATGAGCTCTACACTACCTTCATTTTTATTGCAAGAAGATGAATTTCTACTACTTGATAAAAATGAAAATAATTTACTTGGATCAGTCTTTACCTCTTCCACCTTCTTTTATTTGGCTCCACATCTTCCATCACACCTTTAGTTCCTTCTAAATTTAAACTAGTGTATTGCAATTCCTTATCCCTTGTAGCCTTCCTAGTTTCTTTTAACATTTTATCTAAATGAACTATGAAAACCTTCACCATCTGATGAAGTGGAGGGAATTTCTTTACCACATTTTAGAATTGGAAATTCTTCATATCTTCTAACTTCTATTACAAAACATCTCCTTGTTTTATTTTGAAGTTTGTCTCATGACCAAAAATTCTATCATTTTCACTTTGAACTATTTCAAAGATAAAGGCAAGAAATTACCAAAAAAAAGGGAGAAATTATCAGAGAAGGACTTTTGGTGCCTTGGAACAGGGTCATGATACCAATTCTACAAATTTTCATAGTTTATGAAATTAATGTCTCTCTAAGAAGCTTCCACTTAGCATTTCTAAATTATTTTAGAGACATTAAAGACATCAACGTTCCTGAATATTTACTTATTTCGATGGAGCTTTTAGTGGAGAGTGTTAGGAAAAGTACTTCCACTCACCTAAAGCACCAGGGCCTTCATTTGATCATGTACAAATATGCTCTATAGAAGGAGATCCAAAAGGTCATTCTCTTTAACGTTGGAACTCTGAGATACCCTTTTGTTTTTGCTCCTAGTCAGGAGAGCCCTCTGAGGATCACCTTAAGCGACAAAGTAATAGCAAAGAAGGCTTTCACTAATACCAATAAAATAGGAGAAAAGTTGGTTTTAGGTTCCAAACCTATTAACACCCCCTTCTGTCAAAATAGAGCCTCATTGTTGATCAACTAGAAGCAAAGCCTCAAGACACAAACAAAAAACTTGCGTTTCAATTAAGCAATATCAGAAAGCATCGGGTAAATCTCCAATGAAGCTCAAAAAGCCAAATATCAAGGGGGACCCGATCAGGTCTCTCATCCTAAAGGATAGCAATCTCCCAAGTGGGTCTTCAAGCTAAATTCATCAGAGGGATAACTCTGATCCTTTAGTCATTTTGATGGATACATTGTAAAACATGTCCATGGATTTCAACACAACCTAGACTATCCTTCAACAATCCATGAAGATGGTCAGTGCCATTAAGATGAATAAGGTTGGGATTACCAAGGCTCTTGATGATACCTCTGCAAGGGATGGCAAATGGGATCCTTTCAAGGCATTCAATTAGCTATGGTTATTTGGTTGTTCCATTTTTGCTTTCCTCCAAGAACCCTTTCTTCCCTATTTTTGTTTGTCCAATTTTACCTTGCTTCTCTTATCAAAATCCCTCAAATACGATCTTTGAGATTTTGTATTATCCGCTTTGGTTTCTCTCTTGCATTGTAACTTTGAGGCTGGCCCAGTAGGGGCTACCTCCTTTTTGTTGGTTTTGTAAAAGGTTTGGGGTCCCCTTCAAAACCCATTTTTCTATCAACAAAAAAATATATGTTGCCATATGTCTAGTCTCATAACATTTTTAACATCTAAATGCAATGCTTTAATAATCCACTTGTTGATCCCATTCTCATAGTTCAATTTTAATCTTAATGGATTGTGGTAAAGGTTTTGAAATATCCATGGCAATACATCTTGGTATATACAACATGCATCCAGTCCTTAGTAGTTGGTCCCTCCTAGATAAACTCCCTTAGAATATTGTCAATATTCTTTAAAACCTTTTTATTGATAAGTTCACATAACAGTCTAAAAAGCCTAATCCATAGCTAATATCTTAATATTTTTTGTATCCACAAAAAAAATCTTACTCCATGTTCTTAAATTAAGGCCATATTCCCCCCTAAACCATGGGCCATCTCTTATTATTTTATCCTTAATGTCTAAACTAAAAAATATAATGAAGAAATTTTTTTTTGAAGAAAAGATATGGAGCAATTTGAATTCAATTTCCACTTCTATTTCATTGTATTTAAAATTAAAAAAAACTTGACCAATATCCATGGAACTTATATATTAACCTTTTACTTTTAAGAACCATTATATCATGCTCAATCATCTCATCCTTGGTAATCACTTTTAATATAACCCTCTACTTTAAGAACCCTAGATTCATTTTTCTTATTCTCAAATATGAATATTTAAATAAAAAAAATGCAATGCTAGTTCCTTGGTTGCACTTGTGACATTCACTCAACTTTATTTTTAAAATTTCTTTATATATTTAAAACAAGAAAAATAAGGCTTGCTATTTTAAGTCCCCCAAATATTTAAACAAAGAAAATGTGAGGCTTATTCCTTGGTTGCATTTTTTTAAAATTGGTTATATGGAATTGAAACATACCCCACTTGTATTATATCATTACCACATGGTGGTATTACAACAACTTGGATATTATTCATGTATCATTTGGCAATATTCAAACTTGAGTTACTTCCTTAAATATTGAGGAATATAACCAAATTAACAATATGGAATTGAAATAGACCCCACTTGTATTATATTGTTACCACATGGTGGTATTACAACAACTTGGATATTATTTATGTATCACTTGGCAATATTCAAACTTGAGTCACTTCCTTAAATGATGAGGAATCTAACCAGTTGAGCCAATACCATTTGATAAGTTGCACTTGTGACATGCAATCAACTTTATTCTTTAAGGTTGCTTATATATTTAAAATAAGAAAAAATAAGGCTTACTCTTTCATTGTATTACAATATATTATACAATTTCATTTTTTTCAATTGGTTATATGAAATTGAAACGGGCCCCACCCATATTATATTATCACCATATAGTGGTATTACAACAAAGCTTGGATATTATCCATGTATCACTTGGTAAGATTTGAACCTTGGTCTCCTCTTTAAATATTGAGGAATCTAACCGATTGAGCTATTGCCACTTGATATATTATACGATTTTAATTGTTAATTTTATGTATCAATATACCTATATATTTTTTTATGATTATTTGTTTTTACTTTTTTTGTTTTTATTTTTGCTAGAGAACAAGGGGTTGTACTTGGGTCCCCCACCCTTGAAAAATCAC
This sequence comes from Wollemia nobilis, assembly GCA_028583015.1. Lineage (NCBI taxonomy): Eukaryota > Viridiplantae > Streptophyta > Pinopsida > Araucariales > Araucariaceae > Wollemia > Wollemia nobilis. The sequence continues at coordinate 19,486,350 of JAQPPZ010017033.1, read as the reverse complement.
AACTCTCTCCTTTAGAGCTTGATATTTTACAAATAAATTTAATTCTCATCTCAATTGAGTTGCTATAGCTAGATACCTACATCATTTTTCATAAAATGTTTGAATTTTTTATTTTCATTTTTTAGATCTTCTTCAATTTTTTGTGTGAATACAAATATTCTAAAATTCAGCATCCTTCTTCTTGGTATTTTCCTATAGCAACCTTCACAATACCAAAACTTCACCTCTATTGTCTATGCATTGCATCTTAGTAGAGTAATATTTAAAAAACATCACACTATCATAGTCTGCTTTACTAGATCTAGATTTCTAGTTTCCTTCCTAAAGCATAAGTGCAACCACAAGAATTTAAAAAAATAGATTATGTGAAAACACATAATGTTATAAAATAAAGTGAATATTACCACTGGAAAATATTAAAGTAAATCTTAATCATTATTTGATTTAGGCAATCAACATTTTCTTGTCAACTTCAACTAAATACTTCCTCTAACTTCACTGTCCTCAATTAAAAATCCTCTATTGGCTAGCCTATCTGCACATTTGTTTCCTTCCCTTAACATATGTGTAAACCTAATTTCTTCAAACTCTATAACAAGCTCTTGTATTTCCACAATTATCTCTCGTATGTTTCATTGAGCCTTTGCTTTCCTCGAAATTGTATTTATTACTATAAGTGAATCACCTTCCATCCATACTCTGTTCTATTTCATTTGTTTGCATATTTTTAACCCTTCCAAAGCCGCCCAAACTTTAGCTTCATTATTTGTCTTAAATCCACTATTGAAAACGTAATGAGACAATCTCTCCCCTATTATTTCTAATCATTCCTCCTCTTGTTGGTCTTGGATTTCCTTTAGATACTCCTATTAAAATTCAATTTGACCAACTCCACATTTGGTGGTTTCCCCTTTATATTCTTTATCTTCTTTTTATTTCTCTTGTACCCAACATCATTATTCAAATTCCATTTGATGATCTAATTCCATCTATCAAGGCTCTCTACTTCTAGATTAGGGATTGGGTGAGTTGATAGGGTTGGTTTAGACTCCTTTATGGCTGAACAAATCTTCCTTTTCATTACCTCTAAATTTTTTTCCTTTCATTTAAATATTTTTATATTCTTTTCTAGCCATTCAGTCCAAAGTATTGTATCTTTTAATACATCCTAGATTGTTTATAAAGTTTCACTTTTAAAAGTGCTCTACCATTGCTTTAACCTATTCTTCAAATTTGTCATTCATCATTATGCATTTACCAAACATATTAAGAATTCATTGCCATAGTTTCTAGATTATTGGGTAGTGTCCTAAGAGATGGTATTTACTCTCCTCCTCCTTTATACAAAGAACACATTATGAGGGACCATGAAAACCCCTTTTCATAAGGTTATCCCATATTTGTTTTTACTTATTTCTTTAATATATCTTTTTTATGATCATATGTCATCCCTTCTAAACTAACTTAAGTTTTTCTAATATGTGAGAATTTTAATATATATATATATATATATATATATATAAATATATATATTTGTTTTTGGTAATTAAGGTACACTTTCATTATATCCGGGTTTTCCAGGTTGACCCAAAACCTTTTACAAAAATCAGCACTATGCTATTACGGAACAAAACCTCAATAGGGACAGTCTGTCCTTCGCTACTAGTACCCTTCTGAGGCCACCCTGCCAAGAAAGAGCACATCCCCTTACACACATTTACAAACACCTTAGAACACAGGCAATGGCCCACCGCAAAGCTTTCTTGCTGCCCCTACCACGAAAATGTGACCTATCGTGAAATTGTGACGTCCTTAAGTCTTCTCCTTCATTTGCTCTGGAGAGTCGCGAAACGGTGACATGTCGCGAAAATGAGACATGTCGCGAAATCGTGACATTCTGCCTTTGTTCTGCTCCTTTGCCACTATAAGTCACGAAAATGCGACATGTCATGAAAATGAGCCATGTCGTGAAATCGCAACATTCGTCTCCCATTTTGCACTCTTTCTGCTTCCAGCCGCGAAAATGTGACATGTCGTGAAATCGCGACATCCTTAAGTCGTTTCCATATTTTACTTTGGATAGTCGCAAAAAAGAGACATGTCACAAAATCGTGACATTCTACCTGCGTTTCGCTCCTTTGCCACTGCATGTCGCAAAAATGCGACATGTCGCGACAATGAGACATGTCATGAAATCATGACATTCGTCTCCCATTTTGCACTCTTGCCGCTTCCATCCACGAAAGTTCGACATGTCACGAAATCATGACGTCCTTAAGTCTTTTCCTTCATTTGCTCTGGATAGTTGTGAAAATGTGGCATGTCGCGACAGTGAGACCTGTCGCAAAATTGTGACAATCTGCCTTCGTTCTGCTCCTTTGCCATTGCCTGTCGCAAAACTGAGACATGTCACGAAATTGTGACATTCGTTTCCCATTTTGTTCTCTTGTCGCTTCTAGCCGCAAAGAATCGACAAGTCGTGAAATCGCATTGTCCTTGAGTCTTTTCCTTCGTTTGCTCTGGATTGTCGTGAAACTGTAATATGTCAAAAATGCGACATGTGGCGGCATCGCGACACATCTGCCTCTTTGTCCTCTTTTGTTGATTTTGGACACGAGAAGGCAACATGTCACGATATAGCGACACAATCGCCTCCTTGCTCCTTTTCTTGGCATTTGCCCGCGAAAATCCTACATGTCACGATATCACAACACTTTCGCCTCCTTACTCTTTCTCTTCTCTTTTGGTCACGAAAATGCGACATGTCACGATATCGCGACACTTTTTCCTTCCTACTCTTTCTCTTCTCTTTTGGTCGCGAAAAAGCGACATGTCACGATATCGCAAAATTTTTCCTTCTTACTCTTTCTTTTCTCTTTTGGTCACGAAAATGCGACATGTCATGATATCATGACACTTTTTCCCTCTTGCTCTTTCTCTTCTCTTTTGGTCGTGAAACTATGACATGTCGCAATATCGCGACACTTTTTCCGTCTTGCTCAACATGTCGCCAAAACGCGACACTTTTTCCTTCTTGCTCAACATGTCGCGATATCACGACATTTTTCCTTCTTACTCTTTCTCTTCTCTTTTGGTCACAAAAATGTGACATGTCACGATATCGCAACCCTTTTTCCCTCTTGCTCTTTCTCTTCTCTTTTGGTCGTGAAACTGCGACCTGTCGCGATATCGCGACACTTTTTCCGTCTTGCTCAACCTGTCGCCAAAACGCGACACTTTTTCCTTCTTGCTCAACATGTCACGATATTGCGACTCTTTTTCTTTCTTGCTCAAAGTGTCGCGACATCGCGACACTTTTTCTTTCTTGCTCAACATGTCGCGATATCGTGACACTTTTCCTTTCTTGCTCAACATGTCGCGATATCGCGACACTTTTCCTTTCTTGCTCTACCTGTCGCGAAATCGTGACACTTTTTCTTTCTTGCTCAACATGTCGCAAAATCGTGACCCTTTTTCCTTCTTGCTCAACATGTCGCGAAATCGTGACACTTTTTCTTTCTTGCTCAACATGTCGTGATATCGCGACACTTTTTCCTTCTTGCTCAACATGTCATGATATCGTGACATTTTTCCTTCTTACTATTTATCTTCTCTTTTGGTCACGAAAATGCGACATGTCACGATATCGCGACACTTTTTTCCTCTTGCTCTTTCTCTTCTCTTCTGGTCACAAAACTGCGGCCTATCACGGTATCGCAACACTTTCTCCGTCTTGCTCAACATATCGCCAAAATGTGACACTTTTCCCTTCTTGCTCAACATGTCGCGATATCATGACACTTTTCCTTCCTTGCTCAACATGTCGCGATATCACGACACTTTTCCTTTCTTGCTCTACCTATCGCGAAATCGTGACACTTTTTCTTTCTTGCTCAACATGTCGCGAAATCGTGACCCTTTTTCCTTCTTGCTCAACATGTCACGAAATCGTGACACTTTTTCTTTCTTTCTCAACATGTCATGAAATCGTGACACTTTTTATTTCTTGTTGTATTTTGCTTTTCCTTAAACTACGACATGTGAAATCATGACATCGATCCTTGGCAGCTGCCTTTGCCCCTAACCCCATAACATGAGGCCACCATGCCACCTAGATCCTTCCCCCGTTGCAAAGAAAACTAAATCCGTCACAAGAAGGACCGAAGCAATACTGACAAAACAACAAAGAAACTCCTCTCCCTTTTTTTGAATCCCACAATTTCATCATCATTGGCGATCATTTTGAATAATTTTTTCCACATCACTTGGGACCCCATGTTCCCAAGTGACCAGCCCATCGACTTCCACCCCTAAATTGGCCAAGATATCAGATATTTTATTTGCTTCCCTAAACATGTGATGGGCCTTTCGATCATTCCTGGCTTGGTAGAGGATCCTAGCCTCTTCGATGATAGTCTTAATCCACCACGAAGGATTTTTCCCATTATTGAGAAGGTTTATGATATGCATCGAATCTCCTTTTATAATTAGTTTACCTTCAATCTCCTGAGCCAACTGAAGACCCCTCCATAACGCTCTTGCTTCTGCCTCGTTGTTAGTCCTTGTTCCCAGCTTCTCAGATAAGGCCATCACCGACTTGCCTTGATGGTCTCTCACTCGCTCCTCCGACCCCTACTTTGTCAGGGTTACCTTTAGAGGCCCCATCGAAGTTGAGCTTGAACCAACTAACCGGGGGCGATTTCCACTTGACATCTAATCTGGGATTGATCTTGGAAGATACAAGTTTCTCGCCTAGAGTAATATTTAAGGATTGAGCGATCAACCTCTCCCAGGGGGAAGGATTTCAAGCTTCATGAGGAATAAGGCTGACGTTTTCATGGGTGAAGGTAAGAATCTTATTGGTGATGGAGGTGACATCATGGCTCGACTCATGGAAAGTTCTATGGTTTCTTTCTAGCCACACCTGCCAAAGAAAATTATGGAGACAGACCTTCCAAAAAAACCTCAGCCTTAGGCTAACAAAGGGATTTGGCCATTGGTGGAAGAGGTCAATGATGGTGGCTAGTCTGACCCAGCAAATGCTAAAGGCTTGAAATAACCCATTGAGGATACTCAGAGAGACCAGGCATTCAAGGAAAATATGGAGGGTGGACTCTCAATTGGCCTCGCACAAAAAATAGCGGTTAGCAACTATCACACCTTTCCTTATCAAGTTGTCAATAGTAAGAATCCCGCCTTGGATCACCGACCACGAGAACATTGCAACTTTAGGAATAAGATTTTTGACCCACACCAACCGTGTCTAGAGTGTGGGGTCCTCGATATCTAACATTAGCATGTATGCGATTTGACTGAGAACTGCCCATTTTTGGTAGTTGCCCATATTACATGATCCTGCTCAGGTATCATAGAAATGAATTGTTGATGTGGGATGCTTTGGATTTCTTTTGATTCAGCTTCAAATCCTTGAATCCTTATCTATTTCCAAATAAGCCTTCCTCTGTCCTGTCTCATAAAATCAGCTACTTTCCCTCCTATGAGATCCTCTATGATTCTTTTGATCCTCGCTAGGTGAGGAAACTGATATAAAGCTTCATCCTTGGCCCACCTGTCATCCCAAAACCTAATCTTCTGCCTATTACCTAGAACCCATCTTAGGCCTTTCTTTATGACCTCTCTACTTGTTAAGATTGCATTCTAGAACGTCGAACCTCTACTGTGCACCGTGTCATTTAGGAATTCGGTATCTTGAAGATATTTTCTTTTAATTATGGCAGTCCACTCATTCTCCTCATTGTTAATGAGACACCAAGCTTGTTTGGCTAGCAAGACTGTGTTTAGGTGAGCAACTCTTCTCAGTCCCAGCCCCCCATTTTATTTCGGCCTACAAACCTTGCCCCAGTCCACAAGGTGGATCCTCTATTTTTCCTCTGACCCAGACCAGAGAAAATTCTTTTGGAGTCGTTCAATTTTTTGGTATACTCGGTTGGGGCCTTAAACACGGATAGAAAATAAATCGAAATGCTCGTAAGGAAGCCTTAGTGAGAGTAAGTTTCTTGGCTCGAGATAAAAAAATGTCCTTTCCAGACCCGACCAGTTTCTTTTGGATTCTTTCTACCACTCTATCCCACATAGATCTTCTCGGAGAACCATAGAAAATGGGAAGGCCTAAATAAGAGGTAGGAAGAGTCGCTATCGAACATCCCAAAATCTCTGCTATTCTGGATTATCTCTGAATTGGGTTGTTGAGGAAGTAAAGCTTACTCTTGTTGAAGTTCACCTTCTGTCCCGTCACATCCTCGTAGAGTTGGAGTATGTGCTTAATCCTTCTGGCTTCAACCACTGACGACTGGGTCAACATTAGAGAGTTATCCACAATTGTTGGTGAGTAATTGGGTTGGTGAGAGAGGTGGCTTTAATCCCCAAAATTAATCCAGCAATGCAAGTTGCTTTAATAGTTCTACCTAATGCCTCTACTACTATAATGAACAACATTGGGCTAATCGGATCTCCTTGTCTAAGCCCCCTATGGCTCTGGAAATACCCATTGTCGTGCCATTGACCAAAACTGAGAACCAAGGTTCGAATATGCACTCTTTTATCAGCCTGACCCACTAAGGATGAAAGCCGAACTTCAAAAGAACAGTCGTAAAAAAATCCTAGTTAATGCGGTCAAAAGCTTTGTTCATATCAAGCTTTAGGGCAAAGACCTCCTTGTTGGTTTGCCTAGCAGAGTGCAAAGCTTCATGGACTGTGATCGCACCATCCACAATTGATCTCCCTTGAACCGAGCTTCCTTGACCAGGGTCAATAATGAGGGGTAATATTTCTTTCATCCTGTTAGCAATGGCTTTTGTTAAGATCTTGTAGGATACGTTACATAAACTAACCGGTCTAAAATTTGCCATTGTCTTTGGCATTGGGCCCTTAGGAATCAGGGCAATAAAGGTGGACTTCAACCCTCTCGGGATATGTTTTGAAGCCTGAAACTCTTTGATAGCAGAAATGACATCCTCTCCCACAATATCCCAAAAAACTTGGAAGAATCAAGGAGGGAACCCATCAGGGCTAGGGGCCTTCTCAGGTTCCATACTAAACCAAGCATTTTTTATTTCTTCATCAGTGAAGGGAGCAAGAAGCTTACCATTAATAGCCTCATCAACCAAGCTAGGAATGAACTAGAGGAGAGTGTCCTTGGCTTCCTCTATACACGAGGATTCATCCTTGAGAAGGGATCTGAAATAAGCAATTGCTTCCTCTCTGATCTCAAGCAAATCTTGGGTTTTGGATCCATCAACTTTGGTCAACTCTCTGATCTTGTTATTACTTTTGTTCCTCAAGGTTGTGACATGAAAGAACTTTGAGTTCAAGTCACCATCCTTTAGCCATAGCGCCCTGAATTTCTGTCTCCAGTATATCTCTTCACAAGCCAAAATATTGTGATATTCTACAAGCTTGGCTTGCTCCTCCTTCCTAGAAGCTTCATCACCGTTACCATTTTGTATCGAGTTGTCAATGACCTGTAGCCTTTCTCCCACTTGTTTCTTGTTCTCAAAAAGGTTCCCAAAAACTCCTTATTCCAAGTTCTAAGATTATCCTTTACTAATTTTAGCTTTTGAGCAAGTTTAAAACCTAAACTCCCCTGAAAGGGTTGCTGCCACCATCTAGAAATATTTTCTTTTAACTCCAGGTGCCTGATCCACATTGACTGGAATCGAAAAGGTTTTTTGAAGGAATTTGACTTTGGAACCTCCAAAAGGATGGGATTGTGATCAAAGGAAATTTTGGGAAGAGTTTGTAGTGTAGAGTCTCCAAACCCAGCAATTGCCTCCTTTGATAAGAAAAACCTATCAAGTCTTTCCTGGATAAGTTGGCTTCCTGTTCGCCTGTTGCTCCAAGTATACTTGGCTCCTCTTAGCCTCACATCCATCAGTTGGTTTGATTTTATGAAGTCATTGAAGTCTTCCATACTTCTGGTTGGGAGCCCTATTCCACCCTTTTTGTCCAAGGGGTATAATGGCGTGTTGAAGTCGCCTGCCACCACCCACGAGATGTCATGGAAAGCGTCACCCAGTTTACCAAGGTGCCCCCACAAAGAAGCTCTCCCTTGAATAGAATTGGGAGCATAGTCATTTGAGAAGATCCACGATCTATTGTTGTCAATATCATGGAAAAAAACACTCAGCACCCTATCATCATCTTGGATAATGCTGCCTTCCACCACCCGAGGATCCCAAAGAACCATGAGCCCCCCTGAAGTTCCTCTAGACGGTTTTTACACCATGTCACCTTGACTCCACATCTTTTTTGCTATTGTTTTTTACTAGGATTCGTCTAATTTTGTTTCTTGTAGCATCAACATTATTGGATTGTATTGCCTTCTTAACGAGCTAACCACCCTCTGAGTGGGTCGGCCATTGAGGCCTCTCACATTCCATGAGAGAACCTTCATTTAGATTGTTTAGAGTTTTTCCCCTTCCCCCTCCCTTGAGGAGGTTTTCCCGCTTTGTTATCTTCATGCCCCGGGATAACTTGTTGTATCGATGTTTTCTGTTTGCCACTTGCAATCTCATTGTCAGTCCTCATTCTGTTGTGCTCTGCATTTGACATCCTCCCCTTCCTTCTCTCATTGCCATAGTCAATAGGTGACTTAGTAGTACTCCTGGTCTTCTTGGGGCTAAAATGTGGATGAACTATCTGTTGTAGAACCGGACTAACGCATTCCTCAAAATCATTCATTTCTACCACCTCAATCCTTGAATCTAACTGCTCCATCTGTTTCTTGTATTCTCCTAATTTTTGTAGTGAACCTTCTACATGGTTTGACGGGCTTCTAGCTATGATGTTGGGAAGGTCTATTTTCAAAGACTCTATCTCCTCCACCCATTTTCTATATTCTCTGGGATTTTGCCTTACCCCTCCCTGGGGGCTTGAGGGGTTCTTGGTTATGGGGTTTGTAGGACCCGCCTTTGATGGGGATTCTAGGGTTTCAGGGATTTCACCTTGTAGGTTTCCTTCCTCTAAATCCTCACTTTCCCCTTCTACCATTAGATCATCTAAAATTTTGAACTTATTTGAGCTTGGAATTTTAGGGCTTACCTGATTTTCTTGTTCGTCGGTGAGATGTTGCTTGTCTTTGCTCTGACCTTTCCCTGCCCCCTGTTTTATCTTCTCCTGATAAATGTGGTTATTTTTAGATGGCCTAAACCCTCCTTTGCCCATAGGGCCTCCTTTTAGAGGGAGGTTCCTAGGAAACCCTTTCTCATTTGCTCATTTGCCTTTCGTCCTTTGGTTTTCTCTGCTAGCTGATAGATTAGGGCACTGATTTTGCAAATGGCCTTGGGTTTTGCACTTAGGGTAAAAATCTGGCTTGTTTTCATATTCCATAACCTGTTTTCTTAGGTAGTTACCGTACTTTAGCTCCACAATATTTTGGCAGCTCAAAGTCTAAATTAGAGTTGACACATATTCTTGCATGTGTCATCCTTGTCCTTGCCAAGGTTGCATGATCTATGGAAACCAGTTCTCCAATCGCTCTAGCGATGCCTTGCAGCCAATACTCGTTAAAAATTTGAGCTGGTAGGTTAGGAAGTCGAACCCAAATAGGGGCAGTATTGATATTCTGTTTTTCAGGGTCGAAATCCTCCCCCCACTTCCTGAGGAATAGACTACGTTTCCCTAAAAACCAGGGTCCTCCAGTTAGAACGTGGTTTGCATCCTCCTTGTTACTAAATCTTATGATGAAAAAACCCCTGGACAGGGCAACAACCTCCATACTCCCCATCGTTCTCCATTTGGATAGAGCCCAGGATCGTATAGTCTCTATATCCGACCTTCCACCCAGAAACTTACCCACTAAAGAAAACTCTTCCAAGGATAAAAAAGAACCCATCGAAGCAGTAGGAGCCATTATCCTATTATTCACCGAAATGAGGGGTGGGAGTGAAAGGAAATCACTCTTTCTACCCTTAACAGTTTTTGCAAAGGACCGGCCACCTATGGGACCCGCATCGCCCTTCTGGGTCCCTTTTTCTGGATCTTTTTGAGGAGGGTCGAGCCCTCTTTGGGCAACCCCACCTGTCACCGAAGGCCTCCCTTCCTCTGGATCCTTGCCTGAATCCTTCTCGAGGTTCCTTCCCAAACCCTCCGTGCCTTCTCTGCTGTTCCCGCCTGAAAATTTCAAACTTCCTTCGCTGCTCCTCTCCTCCATTCCTTCCCGCTCTCTCTCTCTATATATATATAGTTTGTTTTTACTTAATTTTTTAATATATAGTTTGTATGACATGTGTTGCCCTCTTCTAAACTAACTTAAGTTTTTTTAAATATATTACAATTTTAACTATTTTTGAGTTGACTTATATGAAATTGAAACTATTATCTTGCCTATACTACATTATGACCACATGGTGACAATTATGCATATATTTCTTGACAAGATTCAAACTCTTTTACTTAAAACTTGAGGAATCTAATCAATTAAACTTATTTCATTTAATGGTATTACAATTTTAATTGTTTATTTATTTATGTTTCTTTCTTGAGTGTATCTTTAATATGATCATTTGCCACCCCCATCTAATGACAAAGACTTTGGAACCTTGAAAAAAGGTTCAAGGTTTGAATCCTAGAAGGGTAAAGGGTAAAGTTGTACACCATGCTTCAATAATGAAAATATAATAAAATAACCGTATATTATTATTCAATATGATCATTTACAACCCCTTCTAATGACACGGACTTTGGAACCCTGAACAAAGGTTCAAAGTTTAAATCTTGATGGGGTAAAGTTGTACACCATGCTTCGATAATGAAAGTATAATAGGATAACCATATATTCAATAAACAATATCCAACATCTTGTGAAGAACATTTCATATAGCCTTTGGCATCTAGGACTTTTAAAACTACTTTACCCTTTATCCTTCTAAACAAACTTTAATAACTATTGTAGAATAAAAAGATAAAGGCAAAAGTAAAATAAACATAAAAAAAAATAAAAAGAAACCATAAAAGATAAAAAGAAAAAGGTAGAGAGAATAGTTTAACATTTGCAAGGTCATAAGTTATACAAGACTATCTTCATGGATAATATTGTTTAGTTAATATATTTATTTAATCAAATCTAATTTTCTATACAATCCTATCCCTTTATCCTTTTAAACAAACTTTAATAACTATCGGAGAATAAAAAGATAAAGGCAAAAGTAGATTAAACCATAAAATATAAAGAAAAAGATAAGGAAAACATAAAAGATAAAAAGAAAAAGGTAAAGAAAATAGTTTAAAAATTCTTACTACTAATGCTTAGGATTAAGCGTTCTCATCCCAACCATGATCCTTCATAGGGCCAAGAGCTAAACTTATCAACAAGGATTTTTGATGCGTCTTTCAAATGGAAGGAGCTGCTTAGAATTGAGCATTCTCATCCCAGCCATGTTCCTTCGTAGGACCAAGAACTAAGCTTATCAACAAGGGATTTATGATGCCTCTTTCAAATAGAAGGAATTGTTCACAATCACCAACGTGCCACCCTTACAAGTATTCTTAAGATCATAAGTTATAAAAGACTATCTTCATAGCTAATATTGTTTAGTTAATATATTTAACTAATTAAATCTAATATGCTATACAATCCTATCCCTTTTAATATAATGTACAACTTTTTTATTTTTTTCATTTATAAAGGATCATCCTTCCCTCATATTGAATGGGGTTTGAAACTTGAACCTCTCTCAAAAGAGACCAAAACCCATACCTAAAAAGAAGCCAAAATCCTTACTTAAAGTTACAAGTTGCAACTACTATATATTATACAACCTTACTCTTTTCTAATGTTAAACCATCTATTTAAAATTTGAAATTGTACAATCAAATAAATAGAAAACAACCCCGTCTTGTACTGCCTTATTGCTTTTTATTATTCTAATTTTAAACCTCCTATTAAAAATTTCAAATTGTTCAATCAAATGAATGCCATTGGATTAATAGAAAAACATATATAGTGTTATTAATTATTTTCTCGGGACCCGTTCGTACCATTACCCGATGTCCTTTCTCAACACTTATACCCATTATCAGTTCAGTGACAGCGACGTGCACTTGAACCCTGGGCCACGGATGGCACATGCTGAAGGAAGCATTATCCACTCATCACACTGGATTGAATTCGACAGCTCTGGTAATACCTATTCATCATCGTCTTCCTTTAACACTAACGTACCCACACCCCCTGTTTCTCCTCTTCCACACAAACAGCTACTGTCTATATCATCAAATGTAAAGCAGCTAACATGAACATCTCATCTGCATTTACACTCTCGCGCACCCACTTACAATTCCAGCCAAAGGAGCTCAAAACCTCCGCCCCCTTCCACTTCTTCGGCAACTCCAATGAAAAACCGCAGGCTCGAAACAGGAAGAGGAGGTTCAGCGCCGTTACCATCCCCCGACTGCGGTGCTCGTCTTCCTCCACCCTCAAGGAGAAAGCGGAAGAGAGATTCGACCTCCAGACGTACTGGAAGTCCATGATAGGGCGAATCGATTCGGAGCTGCAGAAGGCGGTGCCGCTGCGGTACCCGGAGAGGATACACGAGTCGATGCGGTACTCTGTGCTGGCGCGGGGGAAGAGGGCCCCGCCCATCATGTGCGTGGCGGCGTGCGAGGCGGTGGGAGGGTGCATGGACCAGGCGCTCCCCACGGCGTGTGCGCTGGAGATGGTGCACGCCGCTTCGCTCATCCACGACGACCTGCCCTACATGGACGACGACCCCATCCGCAGGGGACAGCCCTCCAATCACACCGTTTTCGGTGTCGACATGGCGATTCTCGCAGGGGACGCGCTCTTTCCGCTCTGCTTCGAGTACATCGTGTCGTCCACGTCGGACGTCCCCGCTGAGAGGATCCTCCGCGTCATCGCGCAGATAGCGAGGACCGTCGGATCCGAAGGAATGGTGGCTGGCCAGTACATGGATCTCGGCAGTATAGGTGAATTTTACCCCCTTCCAGCATTCCTCGAGGTCAAAACAGGGAAGTTTTTAATTTTTTAATTTAGATTTTGGTTGAAAATGCTTTTTATCGAGAGTTTTATTTATTGAAAGTTGATTTATATGTTTTTTCTTTTGTTAGTATTGCTTTTCTTTTCGAGTCCAGTTGTCTCTGTCGGTTTATAAAATAGATAATTTGTATTTTTAGAGCATTATTATCTTTTTATTTCTTCTGCTGAAACATGTTGATCAAATTGGGAACTGCTAAGTTTAATTTATATGTTTTTATTTCCCCTATGATGATGAAAGGCGTTACCATATATTTTAGTACATTTATTTCTAAAATCTGATGAAAATAAACAAATGATCTCAGTAGATAATATGAACCTGTAATAAAATTGTAGCAGCAGAATGCACATAACATAAATCACAGACTAAGGCGCAAATGAGAGAATATAGCCGTAAAAACTGAGGATGAGAGAATATAGTGGACAAATCTATTTATTTTTTCCTATGATGATGGAAAAGCATTACCATATTTCAGTACGTTTATTTATAAAATGTGATGAAAAGATATCAGAAGCTAACAGGATAAACAAATGTCCTTAGTAGATGATAAGAACATGCAGTAAAATTATAATAGTATAATGCACTACCTGGAAAGCAAATAACAGAAAACACAGGCTAAAGAGCAAACGAGAGAATATAGCCGTCAAAACTGATGATGACAGAATATAGCTGTCAAATTTATCTTTTTTCCTGTGACGATGGAAAGGCATTCACTATATATTTCAATACATTATTTCTAAAATGTGATGAAAACATACCAGAAGCTAACAAGATAAACAAATGATCGTAGTATACAATATGAACCTGCCTAAAATAGTTCAATTGGTTAAATTTCTCTTTGGAGATCTAGGTTTGAATCTTGTCAAAGGATACATGGATAATGTCCAAGCTTTGTTGTAATACCAATGTAATGACGATGTAATACGGGTGGGGCCTGTTTCAATCCGATATAACCCATTAAAAAAAATATGAACCTGCAGAAAAATTATAACAGAAGAATGCATTAATAACAGAAATCACAGACTTGAGACAATGTAGCCGTGAAAACTGATGATGTAAACTGAGCTGTAAATAGATTTATAAAAATGATGTTGAAAGGTTGTAAATTGCCCTTTAAGGGTAGACATTTCAATTATTCATTAGTGATCTGTACATGTGTATAGACACCTCATTTAGTCCAACAGAGATGAGCTAGACAAGCAAACTAAGACTCTAGATAGCAATGAGATGAACTGGACATGTAAAATAAGACTCTTGTCAGTAACTGAAATGAACTGGACATGAAATGAGGACTGTAATTTCTAAGCGATAAGGAAGAAGGTGATGATTACAAGGAGAAGAATAGAGTTCATTACAAATCTCATCAGTAGGATTAATCACATACTAATAAGAGAGAAATATAGAAGAGAAAGGAACATGCCGCAGGCATCCTCAGTAAGATAGACCAATACTAATAATATAGAATTACAAACGAGCAAGAAACATGCAGAAGGCATCCTGGGTTCTGCTACTGTACAAGGGGCCACAAGGGCAGACACCTGTCAAAATTGGAACAATCTTTGAAGCATTAAGTGGTGGAATTCTCATTTAATGACCCCACCTATATTAGATTGTGACCACATAGTGGTAATGCAGCAGCTTAGCAATTATGCATGCATTGCTTGGCAAGATTTCAATCTAGGTCTCCTCCATGAAATTCGAGGAATTTAATCAAAGAAATTTAACCTGTTGAGCTCATGCCATTTAATTACTATGTGCAACTATTTTTTTCTTTGAAAAATGAAATCTGTGTATCTTTTGTTCTTATTAAGGATTCTCCTATCAAGCTTCAGCTATTATCACTATGACAAGATTTTTACATGAGGGGTGCAATTAGATGGCTCTGGCCTGAGCTGCACTTGTCAGAGCACACTCATTGCCATCGGATTGCAATTATTACTCGTCTAGAAATTATGAGAGACTGTTATCCTGTAAGTTCAGTGTGTATCCACTAAGATTTGTAAGTCTTGCTGACTTTCTGATACAGGTATTAACAAAATCGAGCCTTCTCTTGTGGAGTACATTCATGAGCGCAAGTTTGGGATTATGGCAGAATGTTCAGCAGCGTGTGGAGGAATTATAGGTGGTGCATTGGAAGAGGAGGTAGAGAGGTTGCGGAATTATGGAAGAATGATGGGTGTTCTTTACCAGATCGTAGATGATATACTGGAAGAAGAGGCCATTTTAGGTGGTAATGGTGGAGTTATGAAGAAAAATAAGGCAAGTTACCCGAGAGCTTATGGCTTGGAAAAGGCAAGAGAAATTGCAGAGACAATAAGATCAAATGCCAAGATGGAACTGTCTTGTTTTGACAGGACAAAAGCTGCTCCACTTTATAGTTTTGTTGATTATGCCATTGATAGAAGCTTCAAGATGCAGAACTTGTAAACAAAACAGAAATTTGTAATTATTTGTATTATCTTCTGTTCGGTTGATGAAACTAGACTAAATAATGTAAAGCTTATTGAAATAATACAACAGCAAGGAGAGATTGATTTTACAGTGAGAGACATAAGCCAAAAACAAAAAGGGTAAAAACTTACAAATTTGTTTTTGTGGGTTATTATTTGCACCATTATTTTGTAAGTAAAAATACAATCTTAGTAACATGAATAGAACAATGGGATCTTTTTTCTTTTAAAATATTCTTATGCAACTTTGTAAAGTAGTAAGCCTGGAGCCACATGGGATAGCCATCAATGACTGCATTTGCTTGTGAAGTGGTTTCCATGATACACAGTGGTAATTGGTGATAGCTGTTTATTTGAAGCTGAAAAATTGGAGGGAGAAGTGCTGTACAGGTACTTGAGCTATTGTATGTTATTATGGCAGAAGTACTAACAAATTTTGTGGAAGATAACATGGTGAATTTCAAATATAGTTTTGGTCCTTCTAATGAGTAATCTTTATAGGAGAAGCGTTGTACAGGTATACCTTGAACTATGGTATATTTGTATGGAAGAAGTACTGACAAGTTATGTGAAGGATAGCAGTTGGTGAATTTCAAATATGAATTTGGTCCTACTAATCAGTGATCTTTATATTGTTAAGAAAATTGTTTTGTCATATATTTTCCTGGGGTTATACAAGCAAGGTAGTTCATTAAATTATATCAAATAGGAGACTATACCAATTGAATACCTTTAAATTCGGCTTGTAATGCTGTTTATCTGAATCCAAATAGCTATTACATTTTCCTTCTGTTGAAATGCTTGTAAGTACTTTACTTGTGCAGGGCAAAAAAAAAATTCAGTGGTCACAAAGTGCTGCTGGATCCTTCAAACAGAGGGATATAAAGAGGGGGAAAAAGGTATAGAAAACTAGAACCTAAATCAAACTGAAATGGGGATGGTTGCACAGAAATTGGCCTTCTTAAGTACTTACTGCCAAAAAACTGTAACTTAACAGAATTTAGAAACAAGTTTCAGAGTGAAAGGTCAGATTCTATGAGATGATAGGTAAGATTGAAATGGCCTCAAGAGAAATTTTGTCATACTTTCATGAATGCTGGAGTCACATAAGAAACAGATAAACGCCTTATTCTAAGCCATCTCTTTTTTAAATCGACAGTAAAACATGATTCTCAATGCATATATATTAACGAAATAAGTTACTGGCTCCCTGTGCCCAAGTAAAAGGGAGGTCATATTCTACTTCAAATTGAATTAGATTTGGAGAACTGAGTGTCAAACAAACTAAACATTTGAATTTTGAAATATAGTTAGTTAGCTATTTTAAAATGCATTAGAAGATCTATATATGAACCAAAACATTTGAACTGTTGTCAGCTACTGATACTTGGAACTTGGCCATAACATTCCCTGTGTTTCTAGATTTTGATAACAAGGAATGAAATAATGGATGCAGTTTGAAAAGGGGATGCAGTTTGAAAAGGGATTTCAATGAAAAGATTACGTTGTTCACAAACTTGAAATGCAATCCTTCAAGATGTTTTATAATATCCATGTTTTCATAGGAATCCCATTCAAATGTTTAAAAGGATTTGCACCAGGTATCTATGTGGCAGAATTGAAAAAATACTAGGCTTAAGTTTGTTATTGTTCCCAACATAAGTTGATTGCAAAATATATTCATTATATTTGATATATTTTTGTGACTAGTACTTCCATAAATTTTTGCTCTTTCATGTCATAGAAAACTGAAATGAGTGTCTTCATCAGCTGAATTAATCAATGCCTTTCACCTAGGAATCAAAATTTTTCTGGCTGCTGTAATTTGATGCCATTGAAAATCAAAGCACATTAACGGTTTTACCTCTGTACCCAGTACACCCCCTGCAACCAATTTCACAGCTGAAATCATATACATATCGAGAAAGATGTCTCAAAGCTAGAAGTCAAAGTAGGATACATTTCATCTCGTCTTGCTGGAGTATGTCTTTCGAAATATTAAAGAACAAGGCCTTATCTTGATTCATATTTTTATGAACAATGGAAGTACATGTGACTATCAATTTTAACTGGTGATATTTCAAAGGTCATCTTGTATTGCTAGCTAAATCAACACGAGGTTCATATCAGAAGTCACGAGTTTCAGACAGAATATCCTTTAAAATAAAAACAAAGTTTAGTAAAACTGGTTATCTTTTGCCTGTTTCTATATTATCTCATGGCCTAAGACATTTAGTTTACATAGCTCTGAGATGATAGGCCATCTGCATTTTATTTAACTTACCTTGGTTCATCAAACAGTGAGATGGCCCAAAGTTCTTTGCATTTTTAATGGGAGTGGGCGTCAATGGATTGAGTTCTACTTTTGTTTTTAGGATTAGTTGTGCTAAAAAATGGGGCTGATTTTATTAAAACTGGTCATCTTTTGCCTGTTCCTAAATTACCTTGTGGCTTAAGACATTTAGCTTACATAGCTCAGAGATATCAGGCAAACTGCTTTTTATTTAACCTATCTTATTTCATCAGCCACATTTTTAATGGGAGTGGGCATTGATGGACCGAGTTGTACTCTTGCTTTTAGGGACTAGCTTTGCTCAGACATGGGGCCAAAAAGGGTAACACAAAAGGGTCTTTGTAGGTCCCTTTAGCCACTGAAACTTGGTGGTGGTTTCAGCTAAAATATTAAGCATTGCTCTTTTTACACTTAAATATGTTCAGTATTCTAAAGTTATTTTGCATGATGTTTCTAGAACTTTCTTTTGCAGTTGGTTTTAAAACTTATAGCTGACTTTGGGTTGGGCATGAGATGAGGCGATTGTATCTGTATGTTGTTATATTTTGCTTTGTGAGGGCATGTGCATTGGAAGAGAACATTGTTGAGGGTGAAAGAAAGCTGATCCCTTTGTTTTCATTTTGAGCCTTGAATAACAAATGATTTTTGGCTGACCCCCTAAAGTCAGATTCTGGTGTTTGCAATTAACATCTTTGGGATGAATCTATACGTGCATTGAAGGAGAACATTGCTGAGGATGATAGAAAGTTGATCCATTTGTTTCCATTTTCAACCTTGTATAGCAAATATCTCTTTAATGGCTTTTGGTTGACCTCCAAGAGTCAGATTCACTTGCACTTTTTGGAATAATAAATATGTGCGTTGGAAGAGAAAATGGTTAGATCCCTTTTTTGCCATTTTGAACCCTGAATAACGAATGTCACTTTAATGGCTTTTGGTTGGGCCTTCAAAAGTCAGATTGTGAAGTTTGCAGTTATCATCTTTGGGATGAATTGATAGGTACATTGGAAGATAAGATTATTTAGGATGTAAGAAAGTAGATCCATTTATTTCCATTTTCAATCTTAAATTCAAATGTCTCTTAAATGACTTCTGGTTGACCTCCAAAGGTCAGATGCTGGAGTTTGCAGTTAATATCTTTCAGATGAATAAAAAGTTTGAAAGGACTAACAATCCAGCACACTAAATATATTAAAAAACCAGTGTGAGGTTGTAAATATACAACTACTGATTTTGTATTCAATTAAACATTAGTATTTTGTCATCAATCATCTTGATATAGAAATTAACTCCATACATACAACTTGATATGAACCTGCTCAGAATATTAGCTGAGTGACCGACTCAAATATATCTCCTTGGAGATAGCTGCTTTCGAAAACTATGCTGGCTATAACATTTGATGGTTGAACCTTAAATTCTTCAGACAGTCCTCTTCTTTACTCCACTTCTTTCTAGCTACATCGTTGAACATGAGTAACCTTTGAAACCTCTCTCACACAACTCCCCCAATTTATCAGAACTTCAATACAACTTTTCCAGAATGTTGATGTAACTGTTCCATAATGTCACACTAGACATTAATCTCTCAGCTTTGTAGACCTTTGTAAACTTTGTCACCAATTCAGTAAGTACATAACTTCATAACCAGTTTTGGCACATATCTCAAAGACAAACAATTGAAAGCCAACAGAAATAAAATGCTTATGTCGATACCACCCCTGAGATAAACTTGGAAAGAGAATTGGAGAAAATTTAGCTGCTACCTTGAGCAAAAAAATGTGGAAAAATGGAGAAGTTATCTGCTGTAATGCCAGGGGAGCATAAGGGGGTCTCATGTGCTTATGGAATCTTGAGAAGCTTGAGGGCATATTGATTCATTCAAATGACACGTCAGCTAGCATTCTATTTTTTGATAAAGACAAAAATTTCCCATGGATACTCACCAATATATACGCACCCAACTCAATCCTTGGTAGGTCTAGGTTATGGGAAACCTTAACAAATCTTAGAAGAGCAATCACCAATTATCCTTGGATATTAGTTGGGGACTTCAACACTCCCCTCTATCCTTTAGACAAAAGAGGTGGTTCTAGATCAATCTCAAAAAGCATGGAAGACTTCCATGATTTCATCAACTCTAACGATCTTATGGATGTTAACCTGAAAGGTAACCAATTCACTTGGACCAACAGGAGGAGTGGTAGCCATTTAATTTAGGTCAAAATGAATAGAATGTCTTTTTCCTAGGAGGCTACGTCGAAGTGGGGAGATTCCAACCTTAAATAATTACTCAAAATTGGTTCAAACCATAGCCTGCTTCTTCTGGTAACAAGCAACCCACAAACCTTCAAGACCCCCTTCATATTTGAAGCCATGTGGACTCACCATCCAAATTTTAGAGATAGAATCATTCAGTGATGGCAATCAAATTTCCATGGATCACCCTCGTTCATATTGGGACAAAAGTTGAAATTGGTTAAAGAGAATCTCAAAATTTAGAACAAAGACATTTTTGGTAACCTTTTTCAGAATAAGCAGGCAATCAAGAACCATTTGGCAATAATTGATAACAATATTTTGAATGGACAAAATGATGATGATGCATTGAGATCTGAAGAAAAGATCCTTCTGTCAGAATATCACAATGTTCTTGCCTATGAGGAGACTTTTTGGAGGTAGAAATCTTGAGCAATTTGGCTCAAGGAAGGAGATTCCAATACAATTGTTTTTCACATTTCTACTCTAATAAATAGGAGTAAAAATAGAATCAAGGAATTGCTCGGGAATTACTACAAATATTAAAGAAATTAGGTTTGAAGCAATCTCTAATTTTATTTAGTTGCTTGAAAAATAAAATTTTGCCTCTAACTTTGCCAAAGAATATTTACTTCAGCACATTCCCCATTCCATATTAGAGGACATCAACTCCAAGTTAACTGCAATTCTCTCAGATGATGAAATCAAACAAGCCCTATTTTCCATGAAACCTAAAAAGGCTCCTGGCCATGACGGGTTTCCTCCAAGATTTTTCTAAGTTTTTTGGGATTATGTCGACCTTGATGTGTGTGTTGCTATCAGGGAATTCCAGTCATCCAAGGTCATGCCTCACAACTTTAATTTCACATTCATAGCTCTGATTCCTAAAATTCAAAATGCTATATCATTTAATGATTTCAGACCAGTGAGCCCTTGCAATGTTGTTTACAAAATTCTCACCAAATCTTTAGCCAATAGGATGAGAGATGTTCTTCCTCTAATAATTGACCACTGCCAAGGGAGCTCGATGCAAGGAAGATCTATACTGGATGGGATCATTACTGTCCATGAAGCCCTGCATTCCACTTCACAAACTAAGAAGGTTGCCTTTCTTCTAAATCTTGACATGAATAAAGCATATTACAGAATGAACTGGGACTTCATAATTGTAGTTCTAATCAAATTCGGATTCCATCATGATTGGGTTAAGCTAATCAAAGGATACATTTCCTTAGCCTGGTTCTCTATCCTAATTAATGGATCTCCTGCTGGATACTTTCAAAGTGGTAGAGGTCTAAAATAGGGGATCCTTTATCCCTTCTTCTCTTCATAATTGCTGATGAGGTGTTGGGAAGATCTATTCATGTAGCCATAAGCTCAAGTCTCATCTCAAGGATTAAAGTTACTTCTCAAACTGATCCTGTCAGCAATCAACAATTTGTTGATGACACTCTCCTATCCACCTATGCTTCTGTCATTGAAGCCAAAGTCATAAAGCATATACTCCTTTATGAAGAAGCTGCAAGACAAAAAGTGAATTTCTAAAAGAGCAAATTATATTTCCTCAACACTCCACATAGGTGATAAATCAAAATTATAAATATTTTGGAGTGTGCAATTTCCACCTTACCAGCTACCTAGTTAGGGCTGCCCTTATTCACTGGAAATGTTACTGAAGTGGAACAGTTTTATCGAAAGAATACAAAAAAACTCACAATATGGAAAGGCAACCTTCTATCTCAGGCAGGAAAAGTGGTTCTAACCATGGCTCATCTTCAGAGTATTCCTGACTATTTTTATAAATCTTCAAGGCTCCAAATAAGATTTTTAATAAAATTGAGCAAATTCAAAAATAGTTTTTATGGATGTGGGTAGATAATAAAAACCGATTTCACCTTGTTGCGTGGGACAAAGTGTGTAGACCAAAAGACCAAGGAGGAATTGGTTTGAGAATAATTAACCATTTAAACATTGTTCTGCTTGCAAAACAAGCTTGGGGATTAGTGTCTGAATAACAGGTGGAATGGGTCACTCTCGCAAAAAGGAAATATCTATAGGGATAAAATTTTTATGTGAATCTGGCCCCTTCTTTTGGGTCAACCTTTTAGAAATCTATCAACCTAAAAAAACAACTCCTGATAAAGGGCCTCAGATGGTAATTTGGGGATGGACATATTATAAAATTTTGGGAAGATAAATGGATAGGAAACCGACCACTTATAGAAATACCTACTTTCATAGCTATAAATGATTTTACTGATCCATTATTTAACCACAGAGTAGCTGACTTTCTGACTATATCCAACAACTCATGCATTTGGAAAAGGATACAATGCCCTAATTTATCAGTGTAAATCAACTCTTTGGAGGCCTTGCTTTCTTCTTATGTTTTACCTTCAAAGAATGCTAGAGATCACCCTATTTGGGAACACTCTTACATTGGAGAATTCATTGTTAAATTGGCATATCAACTCCTCCTGGCTCTTGAGGAAATTCACATTCCTTTCAAGTTGGTATGGATCAAACACCTAACTCCAAAAGTTTCCTTTTTTTCCTAGTTGGCCATTCAAAATAGAATTCTTACTATTGAAAATCTCATCAAGCATGGAATCCCACTGCCTAATAGGTGTTTTTTATGTCTTGCTGATTGGGAATCAACTAGTCACATTTTTCTAACCTATCATTTTTCTTGTTCTATCCTTAACAACATTTTCTAAAGGTTCTAGATTAGTTGGGCCAAGCCTCCTTCTATTGTAGATTTGTTTTCCCAGCTTAATCCTTTCCACAATCCTTATCTCTGGGTGATTTGGAAGTTTTGTATTCACCATTTCCTATGGCAAGTTTGGTTCGAAAGGAATAGAAGAGTTTTTTCCAGTTCGACTAACAATTTTGCTTCAACTACCAATAGGATCATTTTCTTTGCTAAGGAAAACATGCTCATGATCCCAAATGATCCTCATCCAATCCCTAGGTTTGAAGCCTCCTTACTTCAGTATTTGCACATTTCTCTAGAGAATCCCAACTCCAAATCTTCTCAAATATCTAAGAGCAATATCAAATGGACTCCTCCACCTCAAGGATGGGTTAAAATCAATTTTGATGGGGCATCTAAAGGCAACCTACGCTGAGCAGGTACAGGAGGGATTCTTAGGGACTGTAAAGGAAATTCTATCTTTGTAGTTGCCAAGGAATTGGGTGAACAATATAATCACATAGTTGAAGCTAGAGCTTTGTGGAGGGGTCTTCTACTGATCAAGTAGTTCCCAGGTAAAGTAATTGTCAAAGGGGACTCTTTAAACATTGTTAATTACTTGAAGAATTCCAAAACCCCTGCTTGAAAATTCAAAAAATTTATTGAAGAAGCCAGAAGTCGAATCCTTCATCAGCATGAGGCCATAATCCAGCATGCTTTTAGGGAAGCAAATAAAGTTGTGGATAGGTTGGCAAATAGCAGATTTAATGCCCTTGGGATGATGACGTGGACTGAAACCCTCCCAATTGAGTTCGAGGAAATTGCCAAGTTAGAGAAAATTCTCGAGGTTTTGTCCCAACTCGAGGTGGTGGCAAAGAAGTTTCCAGAAGCACCCAAATCTCTCCTTTGTTACTAAAGCTCATTTCCACGCCAGAATCATCATCCCCATTGATTGCATCCCAAGGATTTGAAAGCTCTTTGTTTTATCTTCCTTCAAGCAATTATGCATCCTGGTCACCATGGGTTTCATTGAACCAGAGACACTTGAGATCAAACCGATGGCTGAAGCAATCATGAATGCATATGATTTCCTGCCTTTTATAAAGTAATTCTCTGGGATATACTGGGACATGAATACTTCCTTTGCTTCCACCCGGGAGAAAGGGGTTGTTATCATTCATGGAGTGAAGTTTCAGGTCGATGTCCACATCCTTGCTAAAATAATAGGCCAACCGCTGGTGGAAAGAATTGTCCATAGATATAAACATAACTGGGACACTGAGCTGAAGGAGTTCGAGCCAAGATCAAGTCTGTGCAAGCTTATAAAATTAGAAATTTTCAAAGCGAATTTACCCACCCCCTGGAAGGAGGTCATGAAAATGGTAATGGAATACATTACAGTCGATGACCCAGATTTCCAACTCAGGAGTTTTCACATTGCCTTTGTGAATCACTTCAGGGAAGTGAAACCTCTTAACATCCCTGAATTTCTATTTCTATCTATGGATTATTCCATCAAGGCAACTCACTCGAAGAAGGACAAGGCTTGGCCCTCACATCAAGGGTTGTTTAAGGTAATATACAATCATTTATTGGAGAAGTTTCCCCAAGGAAACATGGTTTTGCAGGAGCAACAAGAAGATTCCAAGAAGACTACAGAGGATGATACGTCCTTCACCCCATCCTCAAGCGTTTGTGGGTCCAAGAAGAGGAAATCAAAAGGAAGCTCTATGAACGTTGAGGAATCGATAAGAAAGAAGGTCAAGGTGGAGGATCAACCCACCCCGACGAGAAGCTCCTAGCGCTTAAAGGACAAATTTATTCAAATAGAGAACAAAAATACTCTAAACTTACTATTTTTATACGATAATTTCTTCGAGGAAAACTTACTATTTTTATACGATAATTTCTTCGAGGATCACCTAAAAAAGAACACTACAGGAGACAGTGCTAGTGTCAAGGAGGACGACGTGGTGGAAATCACCAAGGAAGTGTTCAAGGAAACTCCTAAGGATGTCAAAAAGGATGACACCAAGGATTCTGCTAATGTGTAATTGTTTGCGGTTTTTTGCTATTTCTAGGTTCTATTTTTTTGGGATGTTTTGTTTCCTATTTCATCCTTTTGGTCTATTTTTGGTTTGTCTAAAATTCTTAGGCTTTATGTGGATGCCTTGAGGTTTTTGTGGATGATGCATCCTTTAATCCTGCTTTTGTACTAAGGCGTTAGGGTACCTTTCAAATGCCCTCATCAATGCAATTTTGTTAACTTACCCAAAAAAAAAGTCAAATGTCACTTTTTCCATTGTCAATAGCTTCATTGAGACGCGCTTGAAGATAACATTCCGTAGTATCAAAGTTATCTTCTAAGGCTTCACTATGAATTACATTTGAATTTAGGTCTAACATTCCTTTAGATTTCATGAGTAGATTCATGATCCCATGTTTTATGGCATTGGCCTTCGCTTTTCTCAAGGAATTATCAGTGTTTGTTGTGTTTTGAGAAGTAGACATCCTTATAGCTCCCTAGTTTCTAGATATAGCAGGATATAACTCCTTAATATATAAGCTTTATTGTATAGAACCTTTATTAATCCTTAGGTTTGTAGGCTTCCTTATGTCTCCCTAGTAATAAGAGTATATACACCTAATGGAATTTTAGGTTTTGTATAAAGCTTATATCTTCCCAATTATATAGAACTTGATAATCTTTGGTAGATGCTTGTATTATCAATTTTTGTAGAATACCTTATGACTCCCTAGTGATTTTATAATATGATATAGTGCTCTTGTAAAATGTAGTTCACTTTTTGGTTGATTTTGTAAAGTTTTGTAAATATCAAAAATCAAATTTTATAACACCTTAATACTCCTATTAAACTAAGCAGTTTTCCAATTTTGAAAAGGTTTTAATGTTGGCTTTCTCTTGTTCCTTTTGAGAAATTTTGAAACAAGAATATTATAAATTCCAACCTTAGTAAAAACCTTAATAACCTTTTTTAATATCCCTTAGTATTTGATTTTAGTGTTTCTAATTTTCAATAACCTAGTTTGGTGTTGTAACCCTTATAACTCCCAAATTTGGAAAATTAGAACACAATAATATTTGCAAATATCAATGGATTAATTCTAAGTAGTATCCCTTATTTCTCCTAGGTTGTGTTTTACAAATATTAGACTACTTTGATATTTAATTTCCCTGAGTTTTGCTTTCAAATAAATATTTATTTCCTTCAATACTTAAACCTTAGAATATAACCTTATAACTCTCTTTTTAATGAAAGCAAATTAGATAGGGGAAATTTTACCTTAATAAAGCTTTGCACCTTTATGAAATTGGATGTGTATGGTTGTAATATGTCCTTCTTGGGTGTTGTGAGTACTGTCAAATTCTTCAATGTGTTCCTTGGCTTCAATGCCCTTCTTTAATGCTTCCCTTGACCTGTTTGACCAATATTTCTTACACTTATCTTTGTTGCTTTTGAATGCTCTCGAATTCTACATTCTCTCTGGTCCAAGGTTCCTTTAATAACAAGTGTCACAACATATACATTCAATGCTTCAAAGATGCTTTTGTATACATGGAATAGAGTGGGGATGCTACAAACTTTGTTCAAATGCCTGTTACAAGTGTCACCCTTGCTTAAGTAACATCTAAAGTGTTTTTATTCCTTCATGGTGTGTTGTCCAAGTGGCTCTTATACTCCAATGTACGTAAGGCTTCCTTTTGTAATGCCTATGGCTGAATGTAACTCCTCTTTCGCGTGGACTATGGGTGTCAAAAGATGTTGTAACACTTTTCCTCACATGTGTGGAGTTCTAACATTCCTTTGAGGGCGTTTAGGGTTTCTTTTGGATAATTTCAAGTGGCACTTGAATGCCCTAGTCTTATCAATGCCTTCTTGCAAGATGTTCAATATACTTTTCCACCTTCTTCCTTGTTGTATTTCGATGGTGTTGAGATGGTTCTAGCCAAGCAATGTTGATGGTGGAGCTTTGGTGGAGACTTTGTTTAATATTCTTTATTTACACTAGTTCAACGCCTAACTATTATTACACTTTGTCTCATAATTACTTTTAAAAAAAATCAAACATAATTATCAAAAACATTTATAAAAATCAAATACAAAGGGGATTTTCCTCTGTCATCTTTTATTTTTATCCAACCATTCTCCTATGTCTTAACATGGTAAAATTATGCACATATTGCCAACACATGATGCTACACTTACAATGGAGATATTGAAAGTTGTTGTAGAATGGTTGCATGAAAATAAGGCATGCTCATCATAAAAAAATCATGAAAATAAAACACACAACACACTCATGTCACAACCATTTTTTATTTTTCAATCAACTATTTACCACCCATGTCCTCACTATTTTAATTTTTCTTTCCTCCTTATTTCTCTTCTCTCATTACTCACACATTACTCCTCATTGTATGATCATGCTTAAAGTGGCTACATACCATGGACCAGTGTGTTCCTCCCCCCTTCCTCTTTTCCCTCTTTTTTCATTTGTCTTCTTTCTCTCTCTTTTATTTCTTGTTCCTTATATATCATTTTTTCGCACCACCACCAACTCATTACCCCTTCATTTTGCACTTTTATTTTTTTGTCCTAACGCTCTTTTGATCATTGTTCGATTAAGTTTGACATGTGTCATCACACAAGACTTTGGTTGTATTAATCAAGGGCGTATTCATAGTCGTAGTTGTCTTATGTCTTTATATGCACTTTTTCACCATATACCCTATCCATCATTCACAATTCACCATGCATTGTCTCTTTCCTCTCATAGGTTTGGAGAATCTTTGGGTTCTTTTGGTCATTCAACCATACCTAGTGTCTCAGTAAACCTTCATTGAAAGTAATTTATTCCTTGAGTGCTATAGGCCTTCCTGGTTACCTCAATTTTTCTCTTGGACCATGCACATTTCACATATTAATCATATTTTGAGTCTAGAAAAGATGAAACCAAGCATCCCTCTGGCCATAAAGTGAACGGTTTCCCCTACTCATCATATCATGTCATAATCCAATCCCAAGGATCCATTTTTCAAGAAAAAGAGAAGCAAAACAAAAGCATCATCCTATATCAATTATCATGGATCCTAGGGAATTTTAGACGTCTCCATCGAGGTTATAGACATTTGGTTGGTAGTGGAGCAACGTCGAATGATTGTAAGACTATCTCCATAGAGGCTATATATGCCTTACTCGTAGTGGAGTATGTCCTCGTATGGTGACATGTCTATCATATTAGTGACCTTTTATATAGACCTATGTCTTCTCATGGATGAGTTAGCTTATAATTCCTTGAGTCATAATTGGTCAGTCCCACCTCGCTCAAAACCAAAAATGATAATCACTACACATTGGTCTTTGAGCAACTTGACTTCCCTGGTTGGTCTTAGTATCTTCAAGCACTTATTTGATTAGTAGTTGAGTTTGATCAATGTCACTAGGGTATTTGAGCTTCCTGAAAACACTTTTTGATCCTTACTTTCCTAGGATAGGTGAGTTGACAAGTCATGCCCCCTCTATCCTTGTAGTTTATTTATGTCCTATATTCTTACTATCACATTCACTCCACTCCATTTTGTAGTTATGTTAGTACTATTGTGTTGATGCCCTTGATTAATAAGAAACTTCACAAGTAAATGATGTGTTAAGTATTTTTTGAATAAAAATAAAAATACATTTATTCTAACATCTTCTTACATTCATAATTCAATAATCATCACATTTCATGTTCATCACATTTATCATGTCATAAATATAACCATCTATCATGAGAATCCTCACATGCATCTCATTTCAATCACTATATCCATCTATGCATCATAATCAAATTCACATCATACATCATCATCATGAATTCATAACACATCACATTATCATAAAAAACACAAAAATTTTGCACAAATATATATATATATATATATATATATATATATATATATATATATATGCATATATCACGTCATCATACATCATCATAATAATTTTAGGTCAATAGGCTACATCATCATGGCCTAGCGGCCTACAAAATTATGGTCACATCATCACCCCCCAGACATCATGGCTACCCATCATTGATCTCATTGTTTCCCTCTCACCTTGATCCTCTACCACTTCGATGTCCCCACCACTCATCCCCTCGAGAGCATTCAACACCCAAAGCTCTAACGTAGGTGGATCTCAGATCCATGGCCCTACCATGGCACCTGATAATCCACTAGCCAGGCTCCATTGTGACCCTGTCAATATTGGCCATGGAAGGACATCCAATCCCCCCTAATCAATATATCCTCTACATCCATGTCTCTCTCTACCTCTAGTAATTGTTGTGCCATAACTCATCACTTTTCTCTAGGTCATTGTTGCCTCTACTCACACTCTAGATAGCTCAGCTTGTAGTACGTCATTGGTCCTTCATAGTTATTCTATCTCAATTGCCATCCACTCCCTCTCTACCATTGCTACATCTAGCTGATGTTATAGAACCTCCCTCTCAACAATCTCTATCTCTACCTATCATCACAACTCATCCTGTTCATTCCTTGCTATCAGTATGTCCTCCTAAAGTTGTGCTAGTATTCACACTATCCTATCCCACTTTCTCATCTCCTCATCCCTCCCTCATACCCTCTCGTCTCTCTCGACAACTAAAATATCTTGCTACCACTTCACCTCTACAAAATTTACTCCCATATAATCTAGATGTTCTTGTAGGGTGTCTTACGATGCTTGAATATCCGCTACCACCTCCTCCATTGCTCTAGGTGGGTTTCCCCTACTATCCACCTGTTGTCATCTTACTAGTGGCTCCTATGGCTCATTTTTCTCACTCACCACATTCATTCCCTCCTCACCCCCTATGAAATATTCATTACACACTCTCTTTATCATCCTTCTAGCCTCACCTTGTTGGGTTGCCCTCTTGGGCTCCCAATGCTATGCCACCCACCATGCATCATACTCTATTGTTATCCCAATGTCATATGTGTCCACCATCTTGGTATCCTTATATTCTTCCTCCTCAACTGCCTCTACCTACGATAATGGTAAGGCAACCTTGTTATATCATATCTTATAGATGATAGGTGGCTCTAGAACCCCTATCACAAATCAAACTATTATAACACCTTATAAAATTATAACAACTCATGCTCTATGCCATGTTGACCAGTCAACCATCTCATTCACCGCATCTGAATCTAGTGCACTCCATCCTCTATTTGTGTGGGCCCTACCCCCATGGCCTCCATATTACTACCTCTAGCCTCAACTCTACCCATATCTACTAATAGTATTCCCAACCCTTATTTCATGGGCATCCTCATGGTCCTTCCCTATCGTGACACCATCTCAACTTGTAGGGTTACTCTGCTACCGCCTCTCCCTCCAACTCATATGATAACCCTGTAGGTTGACATATCACAAAGTTCTCCCACCCTCAAACCTACAACAATACATTGCAATCCAAGCCCATCCTCCTCCATCGTCACACATTGTATAGCTCAATATACAATTAGGTCAATAACATTGGTGTTCATGCATAAACTAGTTGTGTCTCGATTAGCTCTACCACAAATCTCAATATATTCTATGGAAACCAAGCTCCATTTAAATTTAGTAGTATTATATTCAATATTAGAAACATCAAAACTAGCTATCATGGTGTTAGCCTCCTCATATTGTACTCTACTATGTATTGTATCCCATCATTGCTCATGTCCATTGTATCCCACTCATCATCATATACCTCCATCAGTACCTCTTCCTTATCCATGGCTACATGGATAAGGATACCCTCCATTGGAAGTCAAAATATGTGGTACACATCCTCCAAGTTCATCGTCATATCCCCTATAAGAAGATGGAATACCCCCTTATTTGGATCCTATCGCTCTGCTAAGGTAGTGAGATACCCCTAATCCACGTATATAAGCTCCATATGTGCCACCTCCTTCAGATTAATCTTCTCTATCCATTCCTATCTACCTTTTTTGACTTATCCCTAGCACTTGGAAACACAATACCAAATAAGTGTCATGGTTGTAGCATCCTCAACTACAATCACCACCATAATGTTATCAACTCACAATTTTTATTTCAGATATCATAAAATCACACACACATATATGTCACCACAAAAAAGAAACACAAACAAGTTTTTTCTCCATTCCACAATATCACAATTTAAATTTCAACCATAATTTTACAAATTCAATATTAAAAGAAATATTTTCTTTTTCATCCATCTCATCATTTCATAATCTCACCTACAATTTCTAATTGTAAATTTCTTAGTTTTCAAATAAAAATCACCTACTCTACGGTATTTAAAATTTCAAAAAAAATGTAATAATTCAACAAAAAATAGCAAACCAAAAAGAACCATGGTACTTACCAGCTCTACACACCCTCCAACTGCCACTGGTGTGCTCGTTCCTACCTTATCACCTATAACCTTTCTCTCTTTCTTTCTCCTTCTTCTCTACTGCCTTCCATAGTTGCACAAATGAATCCATCAAACCCATTTATAGCTTTGCACTGGTAACCATCCAAAAAGTTCCCATCCACCTTGGGTAGTCACCAAGGTACAAGGCAACTACCCTGGATGGTTCCCAAGGTGCCAGACAACTACCCCAAGTGGTTGCCAAAGTTATTTTTCATAAAAATTCTAAAATTTTGCAATTGACCCTCAAATTCACATTTTGTGCATTTTTCCTTCTTCCATGCTATAATTTTCATTCATATTTTATCAATTAGCTCGTGTTTATCACCCATTCCTTACCATACACTTGCTATATGAGGGGGTTTATAGGTACCTACGAATTTTATCTCAAATAAGTTCAATATGTAAACACCCAATTTTAGAGTTGTGTGTCCAAGAATATTTGCCTAAGGTTATCATTAACCCTCTCTCTATTGGGGCAAATAGTAGAACTCATATTTTCTTTTTCAAAATTTCTAATCAAAACCTTTATTCGAAGACTCAAAATTCTAATCAAATCAATCTCATCAATTCGTCAAAGGTAAATATTCAAGGATATTTTTTGCTTCCATAATTGAGACATCTTACATTGTTCTTGATTTAAGATAATCTTGCATCACCCTCCTCAAGGAAAAAGTCACTTTCATCATTCGCTAGTCATTTTATTTATCCATCGTCAATTTAGCAATCAGTATCATCTATTTTTGCAAATTCCTCTCTTACACACCCATGCCACTTGTCACCCCTTCTTTTCCATCCTCATCACTCTCCTCCACCTATAGGATACTTTACAAATAGGCCCCCATTTTTATTTTCATGTGTGCACAAAAATATAATGAAACTCTACTCAAATTTTAGTCGATTTTATTGTGTATGTTTTTGATATTGTGGTTGCAGGTTTACCTTTTAGAGAGCTCAAAGGCATCAACCATGGGGGCTCTTGGAATTTTTGGCTAACATCTATTTTTATAGCCACACCCATGGTAGATATCCAATAGTTCATAAAATATACAACAAAGACCCCAAAAAAAATCTAGGAAGGCTCGGATTCAGGAGCAAAAACCTCTGCTAGATAATAGTCTCAATCGTCTAGGGTAATTAACCAAAGTCTAAACTTCATAGGGTGAATACCTAGAGGTACAACCACCTAAGATGGTTAACCAGAAGCACAACCACATAGGGCAGTTACCTAAAGAGCCAACTGCATAGGGGGGTTGATCTTCAAGGCAAACAATAGCTCTAGACCAACCACAAACTACAAAAAAAGATAAATCGGGTATTTTATAAGGTTTTGTAAGCATTTAATACAATTTTATTGCTTCTTCATTCGATTTGTAAGCTTTTATAATGTTCTGTTTCCTTTTATAATTCCCTTTCATGATTTTGGGTCTCATCTTTAAAAGCCTTGCATATGCTATTGATGCTATCATTGTGATCTTATGTGTAGGTATTGGATATGCATGGAAGCTTGGGAGGTCAAGCAACGCACCTTCTAAACCCTCCCACAGAGATAACTTGTGACACCGTATATCTTACTTGTAAAATAAAATCCTCAATTTTGGGAGGTCGATTATAATCGAAAAGGCCAATTTGTAAAAGACATAGTTCATCAATATCAAATCTATTTACAAAATGCTTTTGTCTATTATTAATAATTATAGTGTATTTTCTCTTTTACATAGAAGGCCATCAACATAATCTTCTATAATGTCATGCATTATATCATGAAAGATGTGTCATAGGTCTCTAGTAGGTAGATCTTGCATTTTTCATTACAATCCTATGGACACCTATCTTTCTAAGGTGCTATGGTTATTTTCCCTTGTTGTGGAGGTTTGTTTCTTGCTTGAAGATACTTACAAGCTTAGGATTGAATGATTTAAGGATTGATGTGCTTGAATGCTTGGATGCTTTCACAATATTGTGGTAAGGTCTTAGCATAGACTTGTCATGCATGAAGATGAATTCCTACAAATATTGATAATTTAGAAAAAAATTGTTATAATACAAGATGCTCTTAATTGTACACCCCAAGTGCTAGTTTTATAGAAAGTCATGGCTCCCTAGAAAAGGGATTGCATTAAGGTGATAGGTTTGGATAGGGTAAGAATTTGAAAAAGTATTAAGATGCCATTAATAGAGGAAGATTAAAAAGCACAATTATTAGGCTTGGCATTTTTTTTAAGGCTACAAATAAGATCTTGGTAATCAAATCCATCAATGGTGGGTGGGTTAAAAGGTACCAACAATGATTTTTTTATTTTTTATTTTAATTTTGGTGCATGAAATCCAAAAGCACTAGAGGGAAATAGGGTAGAAATGCTTTTGTTGAAATAACCATTGGAGATCAAATTTGATTGGCACAGGTTGAAAAGTCAATTTACAAAAGCATTGCCTAGGTGACAAAAGCACTGGCAACACTTTCAATCATACCCCAAAACTTTCATTTCTAGAGCAATAAATACTCCAAATTTAGGCATGAGGATGATTGATCCAATTTGGCTAATCAATTAGCTGATTTTTAAAGATATTAGAAAGGCTGGATAATTGGGTGTCTACAAAAAGGTATTGTGATAATATAGGACAAACAAAAATGGAGTGAATAATTTCTAGAAGTAAGAAGTAATTGGGTTGCTAGTATTTATTGTAGGAAAGAGAAAAACAACAAAGCTAGAGTCATACATGGATATGCTCCAACCACAATTATAATTCAAGATAAATGTAAAAAGGAACTTAGTTTATTTATATAAAATTCAATGTCAATTCATAATTGTGATTTATGGATTTTTATGGGGACTTCAACATAGTTCTATTTGCCTTTCCATTCTATTTCCCTTCTAGATGGTCTAAATCAATAGAGAATTTTGATGATGACGGTGCAACCCCTGTGCGTCCGGTGGTCCCCATATCACGTCGGGTTACCATGTTCCGAGACAGTGGAAGTCCTGGGAGCCTTTGCAGATAGTTTGAACCCTACCAGCTGAGCTGGTAGTTACTAAAAATCGTGACTGTAACCATTGCTTCTATATATAAAAAAAAAAAAATAGAGAATTTTGATTTCTTTGTTAATTGAAAAGGTATTTGGGATATATATATAT
This sequence comes from Wollemia nobilis, assembly GCA_028583015.1. Lineage (NCBI taxonomy): Eukaryota > Viridiplantae > Streptophyta > Pinopsida > Araucariales > Araucariaceae > Wollemia > Wollemia nobilis. The sequence goes on along the minus strand of JAQPPZ010017033.1, from coordinate 19,452,040 downwards.
ATATATATATATATATATAACAAGAGAGAGAGGATAATAGACATACTGAGAAAAATTGTATCATAGAAGGATTGAATAAGTTGCTATCTAATACATGGTTGCAAAAATATCATGTAATATCTATAGATCTTTTATTGCAAGTGGGATAAAATTATAAACCCATTCTCTTTAAATGTGGTCTACTCAATAATGATCATCCAAAACCGTTTCAATTTTAGTCTCTATGGTTTCAAGACCTTGATTTCTTCCAAATGGTTATGTTAGTGGGGATGAAGAAAAATTTGAAGAATTGTGTATGCAAATATTTGTTCAAAAGATGAAATGGATAATGAAGTAATTTAATATTTGAATGTCAAAATTTTATCAACTTATTTAAAAGAAAGAAGTAAATTAAATACAAAATAAACGATGTAGATGAGATAGTTGAAACCAATAGGGCAAAATACTTATCTACAAGAAATTAATTATTTTCTTCTTATCATATTACAAAAGTAAGAGTCATATTGGTCCCAAAAAATTAGGGAGAGATGACTTGAGAAAAGAGATAAAAATACCAAAATTTTCATGTTACTTCAAAAACAAATTTGTCTTTTTGTTGAATAAAAAAATATTTCAACTCTAGATAGAAGAAGTTTTGAGGATGAAAAAATATTAGGAAGGAATTAATAAAATAAATATATTCCACCAAAATATTAACAAAATAAGAAGGATTGGGGTAAGATTCTATAAAAAAAATCTTCAATTATTACAAAGACATAATGAATATTGATGAGGAAGATCTTTGTAGAGGAGATATGAAAGGCATTATTTTTTGCCATCATGATATGGCACTTGAGTGCGATGTTTTTTTTTTTAATTTTCTTTTAGAAATTTTGGGATTTGTTGAAGAGGGATATGGTGGATATGATTGTAGAGGCTATGTAAAAAGGCTATAATGAGTGATATTAATTTTACCTTTTCGTTCTCAATAAAGGTGAGACCAAATATTTTGTCAATTTTTGTCCAATAAGCCTTTATAATATCATCTAGAAGATAATTTCAAAGATATGGAAAATAAGATTGAAAATCATTCTCGATTATGTTATCTCTAGGAAACATGGGTTTTTTTCACATTGATAAATAAATTATCTATGGTATAATCATAGCACAAGAGGTCATACTTTCTCTTCATTCCATGAAAAAGGTGAGTATGATTCTAAAATTAGGTATGAACAAAGTGTATGATAGGGTTTGTTGGAATTTTCTACCTAATATTCTTAGAAAGTTTAGTTTTGATCAAGATTAGTAAAAATATATTAGATGTTGTTATAAAACCTTAGGATATTCTATTTAGAGTAAAGGATTTCTTACTTATACTTTGAATTATCTTATGTTCTCTGCCAAGGTGGCTTATTATCTCATTTTTCTCTTTATTCTAATAATTAAGGTAAATATGTAAGGAAAAATCAAAGATATTCAAATATAATAAATGGTCCTTTTAATCTTATCTCTAATATGTTGATGATACTTTTATTTTGATCCATCTCTTAATTCGAGAAGGCATGGGAGTTAAATGGATATGATTTTTCTATGATACAATTATTGGATGATTGGTTAAAGCTACAAGATCTAGGATATTTGTCATTATCACTAACCTAGATTCATAATAGACTATTGAAAATATTTTGGGGATTAAAGTTATAAAATTATTATCAACATATTTAGGTATTCTTTTTTTTAATAAAGAAAAAAATACGAGTGTTGAAGCTTAATTTTACATAGAATAAATATTATTTATTAGGTTATAAAGGTAATTTCTTAACTACAAATGGAAGGATACAACTCATAAAGACTATATTACAATTTCCCTCTATATATGATGCCATTTTTAAGATTTCAAGCAAGCAAATGATCTAATATTGATCAAATTCAAAGAGATTTTCTTTGAAAATGATTTGAGAAAACACATATGTTTCCTCTTTATAAGTGGTAGAGGGTTTGTAAAAAAGTATATATTGGAGGGACAAGCTTACAAAATTACACACTAATAAGTTTAGCATTAGGAGTATAAAGATAAAGGAAAGAGCTAGGCAAATATGTTACATAAAAAATATACATGTTTTATGGATGAAATAAAATTGTTATGGAAATCAGCCCTACTTAGGGTCTTGACAACATGGAACTTCATACCAAAGAGTTTGTAATTTATCATGAGACATATTATGTGGTTGGTCAATGAGGGGGATTTATCAAATAATTTTTTGAAGCTTAACCTCTTATTTCTTGTTAAAATTCTAACCACCAGTTCAAGCATGTTTGACTTATATAGATTTAAAGGCAAAAATTATATTGATATGAGCAATATTTCTAGAACATAGGCTATTAGCAATCTAGTTGAGGGAGAGGACCTCAATCAAATAAAGAATGAGCTTCAAATTATACTTTAAGAGTTTGATTTATCCATTTTCACAATGAAAGATGAGTTGGTTGGAATCTATTAAAATATGGTGGATACTCAACCAAATTGATCTATAACGCTTTAGAGTAATTGAATTTCCTAGTCCCAAAAATTTCTCTTGTAAGAATATTTAGTGACTTAAAGCCATCCTTACCTCAACATTCCATTAGTTAGAAGTCTAAAGTAAAATTATTTCAATTTATTTTGTAAAGAAGATAATATCACATGCCTTTTAGACGTGCCTTGTATAATAAGGCTCTAAAAACATCAAATTTCTATCCCTTCTCTTGGGGTTGTTGATTTTATAAATTGAGAATATAATTTCATAACACCATTAATATTGAAAAATGGATTAATAGTTTCAAAGCTAAAATATTATATATTTTGTAGGGGTTTGGTCTTTCCATTACTTATGGAATCCTTGGTTTGAAAAGAATAATCAATTTTGTAAAAGCAAAATTTAAAATCATGCCTACCTTTAGAATTTTATTATTGTAGGGACAAGGTTCTCATCATAAAAAGTCTCATGTCTCATGCGTGGAAAAGGAGGTACTTTCATGGTCATAGGATTTTGACATTTATACAAGAGTCATCTATCATAATTTGATATATATACAAGAGTCATCTATCATAACGAAGTTACGACTAAGAGAAGACGTGGATTAATGTTAAAATGAAAATAACCAAAAACTAGGTTCATTAATATTAATTTTGATGATGCTTCCAAAGGATAATCATATGGAAAGCTAGCATCGCTAGAGTTTTTAAAAAATAATAAACATAAAATTCTCTTCGCTTAGAATCATTTGTAAATTCAATTCTACATTACTTGTATGGATCAATATTGCTATTGAAAAAGAGGAAACATATTTTAAGGGGATTATACAATCTTATTAGTATTTTCAAGTAAAATAAATCTAAAATTTGAATCAACAATAACATTATTTTTTATGTCCATCAATTAATAGACGTAGTATCTTGAAAATGTGAGAGAAAAACTTAACTTTTAAAAAGTAATTTATAGAAAGAGATTTTGTTTCTTAAAATGATATCAAGAATTGATAAAAAAATAATAGTGAGAAAAAATATCAACCTAAAAAATAAATATAAACTCCTGCTGGAGACATCAACAGTAAGGCTTTGGCTTCTCTTTGAGAAGTCCAAAGTTCAAAACATAGCTTAGGTGTATATTGGTGTGCTTTGTGTTATATATATATATATATATAAAATCCGTATATAACTTATTTAAAATCAATGCCTAATATATTTACAAATAATAAAAATAACATATATCTTTTGACTTATAAAAAATTAAATATAAATTAAAAAATAAAAATAAAAAATATTTTTAATTTATTAAATAAAAATAAAAAATTACATCATATAAACACATCCAAGAATACAAGCCAGCCCCATTTAAGGACGAAAGCTAACGAGCATCAATTTTCAGCCTATAATTAAACTTAATAATTATATATTTATTTTTAAGAAATGTAAGGAAAAACAAATTACTTTTAATCAATTTGGCATTCATTTTATAAGGAACATAAATGCATCTCACCTCAAAAGAACGAAATTTCTTTCTTTTCACCAGAGGTTTTTCTTTAAATAAAAAGTAGTTTATTGCTGAAGGCTACAATGCTGTATTGCATACGGATCGTTTACCACGATTACAAACTAATACACACTTGGGTATCCCAACACTACATCACAAGAAGAAGATATTTAAGACATTACAACAAAGAAGATATTCTATAAGAGTTCATCTCTCCATCTTTAGTTGCCACAGGCCAGGGCTGGGGTCGATCTTGCGAAAGACTCTCAGCAACCATTCACATGACATCCCAGGTGAGGTACCATAAGGAAATCCATATGTCAATTACAAAACATAGATAGTGAGAAAGGTAATAATAAAACATGTGTCAGTTTAATAAAGCCAAAGACTGTACAAACAAGGGTAAGGCACTCATTACCGGAAACGATGATACTCACATTTTCAAATATACAACATCCTAATTATCATTTAATTTCAGTAATCTCCGGCTCGGGAATGCCAATTCGGCTTTCAGGAGGTAGTCCTTGGGCTTGGACATGCTCAGAAGATGTTGCTACATCCACCACTGTAGTAGCATTTGCTGCAACTAGCAATGCGTATGCCTTTCCTGCTATGTTCATTGCTTCCGTGATCTTTTCCTCCTTAAACTCTGCAGCCCATTTTCTGCATGATTTTAACAGCAAGCTGGGCACCTCTGACACGCACCAAGCAAGCACATCCTCCAAGCACCTCTTTAACTCTTCCATTAGGGCTTTTTCAGCGTCATTCCCTTCGGAATCACAAAGTCTACATTCTTCAATCCTCCCTTTGAGGAACTCGTAGACTATCTGGTTCACATCGGCCTCTCCTCCAGCTTTCTCATTGAGATATTTTTCAATCCTTTGTTCAACATCCTGAACAGTCTTACATCCAAGGAAACTACATATGCCCATGGTATCCTCCTCTGCTTCTGCTTCTGAAGACAATCGCATCTCAAAAGCTTGGACGTTTCGAGCAGCAAAGACATTTATGGTCACGTCCACGTCTTCTGGACAGTCTAAAAAATCCAACAAATCCTCTGCCCTTGTGTATTGATAATAAGGTGTGCTATCATGAAAATTCCATGCACTAGCAAGATCTTGAATCATTTTCAATATGGTGAATGCTGACATCCTCCACAGATATTTGTCCTGACGCAAGAAGAAGTGCCTGTCACCGCTGGCCATCTCCCGGAGTTTGGCCATGTCACGCAGTTTGTTTGTAAACCATCCAGGACGAGGACGATTCTCAGACATAACACACTTTATTACACTAATCAACTCCTCGTTGTGTATTTGACCTCCTGTGTAAGCCTTTTCCATACAAAGCTTTCTTGATTTGAATGACCCTTCATTAGCCATCCACAATGTGTCTGCATCTTCTTCTGTAATTCCTGTGATTGGTACGCTCCTCAAAGCTTGTTTGTGTTTCTTAAATTCTGTCTCTTCAGAGATTGACTTCCATCTGACCGTGAACTTGTTCCGCAAGAGTAAAGCCAATAAAAGCCAACAGAGAAGGCACCAAAGGGCGGAGACAAACATCAAAAAAGCGCAAAATGCGGCGGACACTAACACCGAAAAAGCGCAAAATAGCACCAAAACTCCTATGACCAACCACACTCGGAAGAAAATGACAGCCAACAACCAAAATGACCACATTTCTACACATTCCTTACATTCCTTACAAGAATCCACTGTTACCATATATTTAAACATATGTTTAAGAACGGACAACCATTTCTTCCCCAAATACAAATAAAAACGGCAGCCTAGTTTTAAAAAACGAATACGCCCAAACTGTTGAATGCGGAAATAAAATACATAGACGAGGGATTTAAAATTTTTAATGGATTTCTCAAAATTTTTATGGTATAAGACGGCTGTCATCCATCTGTGTAAAATGACAATCCATCCAATTACAATGAAAATGCAGTGAAACGAAAACAACACCAATACTTTTCCTTTCAAAAGTGATGACACTGGTGATATAAAACTTACTTTAATGAGGAAGAATATGATACAGAATGTCACTATCCCTCCTGTGCCTGCGCTAAAAGCCGATCTAACCACCACATATTCTGGCTGGAACAAATGAGCTATAATCCATGATTCTAATATCTTGTCTTTGAAAGTCTCCCATGGCAGCATCTTGTCTTTGAACGTCTCCCATGACTCTATCTTTTCCGATGAGTAACTTTCATTCTCTACGTTGTCATCATTCCCAAGGACTGTTTCAATTCTGCTGTTGAGATTATCTCTCATATATTGGCCAGACATAGTTGCAATGGACAAAATAACTAGAAGACTTAGATTAGATAGAAAGAGAACCCCGCCTGATGCAAAACTCCACCTTCCACTTCCATTCTCTGCTGGATTCTTACTATTGTAAATATCATAAAGCTCAATGGCAATGTGAATGGCCAAACTTATAAACAAGGCGAAAACGTTGCCCCATCGCCCTCCATGAGCAGAAGAGGCCATGGATGGAACCAAAAATCCCACGAAGACACACTGAGTGATTCTTGAACAATCAATCAGAAGTTGCTTACCAGTCATCTCATTGTTGACATTTTGGGCTTCCATATGCTGCAGAAAACTTATTGTCAATCCATTTAAAACCAGGGCATCTCCAGGAAACCAAAAAACTCGTTTCTTACAGCCAATTCCTATATCCCATATAATCAATAATATAAACACAAATATACCTAAAGGCATATAAATGTCCTCAATGTTAACGTTCATTTGGAATGCCATTGCCTCGCAGTCAACCAAATACAGACACAAAAAGGAATACAAGTGCAGCGGAAATTTTTCGCAGCAAGGATGTTATGCAAGAAGAACTTTAACCGTATTTAAGAGCTCCCACTGATATTGATTGCTTTACTTTAATAGATCTCATGTCGGTATTTCTTTTCCTGAACAAGTTCCTTTCCTACCATTCAATCCTTTCCTTTCCTACCATTCAATCCATCAACTCTCCCCGTTGTTTCGGAATATAGGGTAGCGTCTTTGTCAAACTTGGGCCTACATGATCGATAAAAATCCCGCGGGTGGTAAATCTTATCGTCTCGTGGATTTTCCCTTACAAAGAAAAATTAAGTTTTATGCCTCAAATGTGAATAGAAGAATCAACCGTGAGCATCTGACGACTGGAAAGTATGAATTTTGCGGAGATTGTGGGTGTCACATAAACATTCGAAATTAGGTAAATGAAAACTTCTATTTAGTTTTCGAAAGAGATTATAAATTTATGTATTTCAAACTATATATATATATATATATTAAAATAAAATAATATTATAATTTTAAATTAATTATATTTTTATTTTAATTTTTTATATTTTAATAATAAAATTATTAGTGGTTTATTTTATAAATCTTTATTATTTTTTAATATATTATATAAGATTTTTGTTGCGGGTTTTTTATTAAGATAAAAAAATATTAAATTTGTTAATACTTCTATTAAATTATATTTAATTTATTTTTTTATCAAAATATTTATATTTTTCTATCAAATAAATATATTCTTTGTCTTTCTCTTCTTGGTTAAGTTTTCACAATCAACACCTTAATATATATTTTTGCTAAAATATACAATCTCACTAAGTTACTTGCCTTCTAAAATTTTAATTGCTCTAATATGAAGACCAACAATGAACAATCCGATATTTGCTATGTAATTTTTTCACTAAAGATATGCTATGTAGTTTTTCACTAAAGATATGCGCACATTTCCAAGATTATCTATAATAATAGTTAATGAACATTCACAATAATGTTACATACATTTTTGTTGATAATATTAATGATAATTTTTGAACCCCCTCAATTTTTTTGATAATATTAATGATAATTTGTGAACCCCCTCAATTGAAGTAATTATTCCATTAATTTTCAATTGTAGTTTTAATCCCTATAAGAAGTGCCATAGCCTCTCTATAGCTATTATTTCATGTTCCATATGATTTTGAGTACATAAGGAAAGCATTGCCTTTAATATTTTGAAAATATTACCTCTACGAAGTTTTTTTTTTTTTGATGAAAGGCCATTTTAATTATAAAAATAATAGTCCTTTACAGCCAAAAAAAAGTGTGGGTGGAGAAAAAAATCACACCTCGAATGTCACTAACTTATCCTAATAGTGGATAAAGAAAAACAAACTGCACCATACGGGCACCATGGCCATCAACAACAAACTAGAAACAATCTACATCCATAAAGGTTTTTTAAAGAAGGGGTTTGTGGCAGACAGGGTCTTATCCATTTGAAGTGGGTGGTTCCCCCCACCCATCAAAGTGCTCCTCATTCCAACCTGAAGCATGAGTAATTGGAGAATAAGGACAGGACCAACCATAAATATACCCATGGCTTCTTGAAGCCCCCCAACCATCATTAGGCATAGGCGTAAATTGTGAAGTGATCATAGGCGCAGAATGCTGGGAGGTGTACATATCCGACTGCTGCAACGGATCTCCATAGTCACGAGATCTGCTTTGAGGAGGTTGACACCGTGTACGATCAGGGCGTCGATGTGAACAGATTTGGCTGGGTGAGGAGGCGAACGATCAAGGGTCTCTCTATTGACAGCACAAGGGGCATCGCCTTAGTAATTCAATAAAGCCTGCAAATGGTCCAGCTCCATAGCCACCTTTTTAGCCTGGTCACAAATCTGAAACCACACATCATGAAAAACTTCAAGCTTGTCAGTAAATGAAAAATCATGATACAAATCAACCTACTTGAAAAGAATCTTATTTCTAGATTTCCAAATGTGAAATAGAAGGCTGACTCTAAAGATTTACCACACTTCCCTCAATGAAAGAGAAAACTAAATGGGATCACCCAGAAGGACAAGATGCCAGGAAAGCTATAGGGACATAAATGGGGTAAAGAAAGAACCCACCCAAATCCAAGCGAGACTGGCCCATCTACATGCCTTGAAAAGATGCATACAAGACTCAAGTTCTTGATAAAATGGGCATCGGGGCTCAGACACCCCCTTATAATAAAATTTGTGACCAAGGGGTAAACCTTGATACAGTAAGCTCCAAGCAAAAAAAACTTTCATTGGCTCCAAATAAGACGCTTAGGTTGAATGAAATCTGGTTTTCCACCTAGATGGTGATGAGAGAAGGTCCCATTTGACATTGAGTTTGGGCACCGTGGGTGTAGCTGGCGTAAGCCAGTCATAACCCTTCCTGGCTTTGTAGCTGAGCAAGGAAGTGCTCTTATACCAGACCCAATATTTCCACCAAGATTTCTGGGATCTAACACCTAATTTTTGCCATAAGGAGAAAGGTGTATTGTCCAGAACAACATCATACATAGCCTTGTCAACGTTGGACAAGTGAAACATCCTTTTAAAATATTTCCAAGGAATCTAGTCTCTATTTTCCCTGGAGTAAAAATCTGCAATGGCGGCAATGCCCCATTTAAAATATTTTTGGGCATGGACCTAGGGAACTTGACCCAACGGCTTACCCTGAAGCTTGAATACAGGGGACCACTAGACATTGAGAATATTAATTGAAAGACCTTTATGTGAATGGACCCCCTTCCAAACAATCCAAGGGTTTAATTGTTGCTAGGCCTTCCATATGCTTTTGATGACAAAGGAGCCATGGATTTTAATGAAAACTAGGGCTAGCACAAGAGAGAGCACATCCTTTCCTGCCTAGGCTCGACGGTTGAGGGGAAGCCCAGCCGAAATGCAATGTCTGATAAGAACTTTTCATGCTTCAGGTCCTTTGAGAGCCCATACAATCCATTTAGCACAAATGGTTAACCCTTGACACTTACAATACAACAAACCCATACCCCTTGGTTGCCATGGAAGACAACAAATATCCCAAGCCACTCTATGAAAGCCCTTCCGCTCAGACCCACTAGACCATAGAAAATCCTGCAGTAATTTTTCAAGCCGTTTGTAACAAGCCTGGGAAGGGACCCAACAAGACGAGCAATAAACATGCGTGGAAGCCAAAACTTTCGAGCAAATTTGAAAATTTCCAATGTACATTTAAGGTTTAAACGAATGCTTGTAGTTAATAAAATTCTTGTCGAAGTTGTGAAATTTAAATTACACTAAAAAATAAATTAAGTAAAAAATAAATAAATATTTATAAAAAATTAATGTATACAAAATTCTAGGACCTAAAGACATTCCTTTAAAATTATAGTTATTGTGTACAAAACCCAATTCTATATGAATATCTCTTTTTTTTTTAAAAGCATTTTCCTCACTCTAATAATCACATAAGAAAATAGTGAAAGAGAAAATTGAATTAGAGAAGATGAGTTTTTTCTAATAGACATGGCAAAAAGAAAGAAAGGAAAAGAACAAATTGAAAGGAAATATTAACTTAGTATTTAAGAAGGAAAAATCATTTAAGGATTAGAAGGAATATTTTTCAAGGTAGAGATATTGAAGACTGATCCAATAATAAAGTTAGATTGTTTAGAGCTTTTTCCATAAGGTACAAAATATATTTTTCTTTTACTTATTTTCTCTTTGATTGGTATAAGAAAAGAGAAAATTGAAAAATATTGAAGACTTATATTTTATGAAAGACAATTTGTTAAAAGAGGAAAAATTAAAATGAAACATTGAAAATAAATTTATTTTTAAAAGGAAAAAGAAGATTACTTCAAGAATATAAAAGAATAGAATATTTTATAGTGAACTATTTGGGGAATCAAATGGTTTTCTACTTGGTGACTAAATTTTTGCTATTATCTAGTCATCCAAATGTCAAAAGAAAATATAAGAGTTGATTTTAATTTGAAAGAAAGGGAATTGAAAATTGGAAGAAACATAGTAATCCATTTTTCGAAACATTAGAAAACCATGAAAAATACAAAAATATTTCTTTTAGAATCTTATTTTGTAAAGAGACTCAATTTTACTCCTTGGAAAGATAAGATGAAATCAATACCTATTATTAAAAAACTTTGGGATATAGTCACTAGAGATAAAAACTATCTTGAGAATGCCACAACTAGATAGAAATATAAAGAAGAAGACACAAAAGCACTAATGTTAATAACATACTGTTGATAAGTCTCCTTCCTCTCTAGTGATCAAACTATGACACTGCTCTCTAAAACTAGCCTGGATATCTCCTATAAATAGCTCTTTCGATGTTGCTTATGGCACTCTAGCATCCTCTAGTATACAAATTATTCTTCTAGTTACTTTTGGACAAAAAATGACACTAGCCTCCTTTGGATAGTGTCTCCAAGTTGTTATATTAATGGTTTTCATCCTCACATCCCTCCAAACAAAATCCAAGCTAACTTCTCCTTCCTTCTCTACAATGTATTTCCACAACTTAGAAATATCATGCAATCTATCTTCTTCTTCACCATATCTCCACAACTTAGCAATCTCGCACAATATATCTTCTCCTTCACCATATCTCCTCAACTTAGCAATCTCACACAATCTATCTTATCTTTCACCATATTTCCTTAGCTCAACAATCTCATGCAATGTATCTTCTCTACAACATATCTCTAATATTCTCTAACAACCTCACATTATACGTTCTTCAATACAATATCTTCATGTGTTACTCTCAATAATCTTCTCCAACATTTCATGTTCCTCCACTCTAAAAATGATCATGTTCCTTCATGAAAATTTGTTACTTATCCAAATTCTTTCCTTTTATATTCCTTAGGCTCTCACATAGGCTTTCTCTTCAACTTTGTGTAGGTAGGTTTTACACCTACATCAACAATCCTTGCAAAAAAAACATATTATGATTTTTTCAGGCCTTATCATCATTTTGCTAAGACATCAACACAACAATTGCACTCAATATCTTTCAACACATAAGTTGAGAACCAAATCAAACTGTTAAGGTGTATTATGCTACAAAGATAAGGTAAAAAGCAAGCCAAAAATTCACAAAAAACCTCAATACTCAGGAATACATGGTTGGATGTAAGAATTTATCTAGGGTAAGTAACAAGACAACAAACAAAAGATCCATATTGAAATTGTTAAAATTGAACATGACATTGATACTAAATGAAGAGAGTTAAACATAACAAGAAGTAGCAAAATAAATATGCAAACACAAAATCATTCTCATAATAAGAGAATAACAAGGGTAAACCCCCCTTGGCGAATGTCTAGATATTCCACTTTTTTTACATTAGCAATCTCAAATAATACTACATTGCATCTTCTACAAAGCAAACCCTAGCATCTATTATTGCCAACTCACATGTGCATGCAAGGTGATACCTCATCCTTACATACGCATTGACACCTCATTCTTGTACTTTGATCCATATTACAAATGTGTGATTACATAGGAATTTAATGCTAACATTCCCCCCTTAATGATATATTTGTAATTTTGTAGTACAAACAATGATTTTTGACACAACCCTTCATGGGAACAAGCTAAAACCAATCCTTCCATATACAAGTAGACTTAACCTAATTACTAACAACCTTTAGGCCTATAACTTCCACAAGCTATATCTAGTAGTTCCAAGACCTATCCACCCTACAAGCTACCTCTAGCCTTCTAAACATATTAGCTTCACCTATTACCCTCAACCATACACCAACAAGGTAACAAAAAAATCCAAAAAACCACTTTTAAAATGTTACCCATTATTTGAGATAACTCTAAGAACATTACACTAGGCAACCAACACTAGTGTGGTTGTTGCCTAGTATAATGTCATGTTCAATTTTACAGATATTGATTCTAAGACATTCAAATCCAATGTGCAAGAGAAAAAGATCAAACTATCTAGAAGTATAGCATCTAGACCAACCAAGTCTCAAATGTTAGACTCAAATTTTAGCTAAGTGTGAGAAGTGGCTAGACTTTTGAAGTGTTGGTGTAAGCAAAGATATATAGAAATCCCAACACTCAATGCACTAGATCAAATAATTTGGCTAAATATTATAAGGATCTAAAGTCTAACATTAAGGCAACTCCTTATTGGATGCTAAAATTTGGCTAAGTATCGAAGAGTATCTAACTTTTAAAGCATTGACATCACCATGAGGTGCATATAATACTGATAGAGCTAAAGCTAGTGTCAAATATAATTTTTTTTTAAGTCATGAAGCCCGATAGTGAAGTGCCAAGTCTCAAGAGTAATATTTGACATCTGGCACTATGCATGAGCAAAAGAAGTTAAGTGTAGAAGGTGGTCAAACTCTAAAAGCAATGACATCATCATGATGAGCAAAAGAGTCTTGCATCTAGCAAGGACAATGCAAAATTTGGCTGTGTTGGATGAGGGCCAAACCATTGAAGCAACTCATGTTGTAAGTAGGGCTAGAGCATCCAACATTAAGAAATAGTTGTTGGATTATAATTCATCCAAGGTAAACAGTTTAGCATGAAGTAGCATTATCTTGCAAAAGGTTTTTAGACCAATCCTAGTCAACAAGATTCTCGCATGTCAAATAGTTGCTCAATATCATTGCTTTTAGAGACCTCAATGACCAAAATCTCCTACATCATACACCTATCATTGCACAGTTGGCTCAATGCAATAGAAAGGAGTGGAAAAAAGTAGGCCAGTCAAAAGTGCCTAGAATTCGACTACGTGACATGCAAATCAACTTCATAGGAGAAATCTAGGCTACACATGTTAGCAAAATGTGCTTGAGGTAGTTGAGCATGGTTGTCCTAAAAGCAACAACCACCTCTTGCACCTGCTTTGACATGCCTAAAGTTAGTTTTGAAAGCAATCATGCTAAGCTAATTGATTGAAAACGTAAAACTACAAATACTTGAATGTAACCCATTCAAAGGGTTGAATCTTTAGCATTTACAATTGCATAATGTATGATGACTGTATTGTGCACCTCTTTAGTTGTATTTAAGAGCTTCAAAAGTTTGAAATTTTTATCAACTAAGGCAAACCTATTGACATTGATTGCTTCACTATCAATGTCTTAGGTGTTGGTTGAGGCTGACTTAGGTTCCATTCCTACTGCCTTCACGCTGCTGGATATATAGGCACAACCGACAAATATCCGATATAGGCTCCATTTTACTGCACTCACCTTCTGGATACATATTAAAAAACAATCGCTTGTGACTGATGCCACATGATATATCCGTATGAGACAACTACAGTTGGCCACACTACTAGGTTCTTGGGGTTTTTGTCTAACCCAAATTTACCTGTTTGCAAAAGTAGTAGTCTCACCTAAATCCAGTGAGAGCACGAGATGGCAATACCAATCTAGAGAGACCTATGGTCCCTTTCACGACAACACTGGATATAACCAGCTACTTTGTGAACAATATCTCATCACAAAAACCTTGAAAACACATAACTTTATAAACGAAGTACTATACATAAAAAATAAAGGGATGAATTTCAGATCTACTAACGACTTTTAAAGGATCCTCTTAAACCATGGATCGAGTCAATCCAAAAGTCTATTGGATGTGATGAAATCAATGATAACCTTTGTTTAGTGCAAGCGACAGCGAACCCCTCTCTATTTTAAAGGGTAGACACTCTTAAGGTAGATTGAACCTGCTGATGAGGTGGATACAACCTTGAGGATCCAACGATCGGTCCACGGAGCTGCATCCTTACTCACCCAGTCTATGTACATTGCTCTTTCCAGGAGGTCGGCTGCCTATCCTAGATCTCCCCATTTTAAGTCAAATCAATCAAATCCCGGGAATCTTGAGAGGGAGAGGACATTTATGTATGTTTTATAATATAAGGTCGTTTCGTCATTGATGACTTTCATCAACCCAGCCGGGATATATAGGGCCCTTTGCCCTTTGAAAAGACACCTGGGGCCGCGGGTCCTTTGCCTTACTTTAAATCATCTCATGTCGGAATGCTTTGTCCTGTCATTCAATCCATCAACTCTACTCGTTGTTCGGAATATATCAAACCAAACTTCACTTTAATTTGATACATTTTTCCTTTACGAAATGCGTTTCCGCACCATTTGGGCCTACATGATCGATAAAAATCCTGAACCATCTGAAAGACGTCGTAATATCAGCAGTGAGAATAACCAACCCTCACTCAACGGACACTCAAAGCTTCAACGAATGTTTTTTTCTTTAGTGACAGAATAACTAGCTCTCACTCAATCAACATTTAAAGCTCACTCTTTAATAACTCAATGTTTTTTTTAATAAAATTCTTCACAAAGTTGTCAAATTTAAATTACGCAGGGAGGGTGGTTCCATTGCATTTTATCTTATTTAAATATTAATATATAATAAATTAAATAAAAAACCTCCATTACATTATCTTATTTAAATATTAATATATAATAAATTAAATAAAAATAAAATAAGTCTTGCATTTTATCTTATTTAAATATTAATATATAATAAATTAAATAAAAAATAAAATAAATACTTATAAAAAAATTAACGTTTACAAATTTTAGAACCTAGCGACATTCTTTTAAAATTTGAGTTATTGTGTACAAAACCCACTGCTATACGATATCTATTTTTTAAAAGCATTCTCCTCACTCTAATAATCACATTATTTTTTTTTTTTTGAATTATTCAACCAACCTTTAAGGCTTATGTGAATGGCTGTTTGTGTATAATACTATCCCAGGGTAGCGTCTTTGTCAAGCTTGGGTCTACATGATCAATAAAATTCCCGCGGGTGATAAATCTTATCGTCTCGTGGATTTTCCCTTACAAAGGGAAATTAAGTTTCATGCCTTCCGCATGAAATGTGAATAGAAGAATCAACCCTGAGCATCTGATGACTGTAAAGTATGAATTTTGTGGAGATTGTGGGTGTCAAATAAACATTCGAAGGTAAATGAGAACTTCAAAATAGTTTTTTTTAAGAGATCAAAATGTTTAGATATAAATTTATGTATTTCTAAAAAAAAATTATATTAATAAATATTTTAGCAATAAAATAATATTATAATTTTAAATTAATAATATTTTTATTTTAATTTTTATATTTTTGTTTTTGTGAAGTAGCGTTTGTATTTATAGGGGTTTTAACTAGGATCCCAAAACTTGATTACATAAGAGTTGGTAATAACATGCCAAGAATAAGCCATTACAACAAAATTCTGGGCCCAAGGCACCAATACCCTGAAAATGAAAACCAAACAAAAATCCCACCCAGCGAAAACAGTAAATTTGAATAATCCCGTCCAACGAGAAACCACCAATTTCGAAGGAAGGTAAGTTTGAAGATCCCGCCCAGCGGGGAGCAGCTGAAAATCGCCATCATGTAAATCTCGCCCAGCAGGAAGCAGCAAAAAACCATTATAATATAAATCCCGCCTAGTGGGAAGCAGTAGAAAAACCACCAAAGAGTGAATCCCACCCAACGAGAAGCAGCAGAAATCCATCCCAGTGTAGATCCCGCCCAGCGAAAAGCAGCAAAAACCTTTACCAAGTGAATCCCGCCTCTTGAGAAAACTAGCAGGAAATGAGAAAAACCCGCCCAACGGGAAACCCAACGGTTCTGGAGAATCCCGCCCCACGGGAAACCATCCTGCCCAAAAAAAAGGGGGAATCTCGCCCGTAGGAAGCAGTTGAAAACCAACAAAGAGGAGATCCCACCCATCGGGAAGTAGCCAGAAAGCACCACCAAGAGAATCCCGCCCCCAGGACAACCAGCAGGAAAAGACAACAGGTTAAGGGACCAGGGATACAGGGACTGGGGATCCCAAGCGGGAAGAGGTAACATCCACAAATATGGGATCCCTGGGAGCCTAGCCTAGGGGATCCAAGGTCTGCATGCATAGATCAGATCCCCCCAAGATTTGAAAAATGCAGCAGAACCCAGAGAACCCCAACAGCAGGGGCCAAGAATCCCATCCTTGCACAGGAGAAACTTTAGGGAACTGGGACTGAGGCTGGGAACAACCCAGGCAGAGAAAAAGCCCCCCCCAAGGCCAAAAAAATGCCCAGGGTGTCCACCAAGGAGCAGAACCAGCACGAAGAAGCCTCCAAGCAAGAAATCGAAGAGGGCCCTCCCCACAGGGACGAGACCAACAACAACCACAGGATCCCAAAGAGGATTCACTAGCAAAAAGGGGAAAGAGGCCCCCAGACCACCCCCAAAGCAGTAAGGACCTCAAAGGAAACCCCAAGAAGCCGTCAAAAACCCAACCAATCACCCCCACCACCCAGAGAACCGTAGGGAACCAGATCCACGCCAAAAACCTACAGAAAACCCTAGGGGGAAGCCTGAGGGAAAAAAGGGAAGGGATCCCGAAAACAAGAAGGAACCCTGGGAAGCACCAGGCCAAAAACTCAAACAAGGGAACCCTGACCGACTGGGAGAGGTGCAGAAAGAGAAGGATCTCCCTTAAGGAGGTCATCTGCAACAAACAATCCCAGGGAGGGATGACCTAGGAAGAGCCAGGGACTAGGCAGGAACCAGGGGAGGGGGAGCAGGGAAGGCATCGGGACCCTCCCCTCTCTACTTTTTTCCCTCTCTAATTTTTTATATTTTAATAATAAAATTACTAGTGGTTTATTTTATAAATATTTATTATTTTTTAATTTATTATATATGATTTTTGTTGAAGGTTTTTTATTAAAATAAGAAAATATTATTTTTGTTAATATTTTTTTTTTTGGAAAACATTTGAGAAGAGATGCCACTTTCAGGTAAGACCCAAGGAGGCAGGGGTATTTATTCTGTCAAAATCATCAGGGCTCGCACCTGATCTACCACCTTTGACATTCTTAAGAAGCAAACAAACACAATAAGATTAATAAATAAATAAATAAAAATAATAAATAATAAATTAAAATAAAAAACATACTCTTTGAGTGTGTCAAAAAAATAAAGCGCAACCAAACATACACAACAATAAGATAAAAAAAAACACAACACGAACCACATAGAAAAAACACAAAAATGACAAAAACAACATAACGCTACAAAGACATAACCAACAAAAACATGAAAAAAAACAACCAAAACCTAAAAAAATTAAAAATAAAAATAAAAAACAACCAACAAAAGACAAAAAAATAAAAACAAAAAACATAAAAAACATTCACACACAAAAATATGAATTAACACAAACATACAAAAACACAAGAACAAGAACAACACAAACAATAACAAAAAATACATAAAAACAAAACTCAAGAACAACAAAAAACAACACAAAAAACACAAAAATAAAACAAAACAAAAAAACACACACCTCAAAAAACTAAACAAGAAAAGAAAAAAAGAAAAAAATTGAACACAACAAAGACCTTTCTAGACCAAAAGTCTTTTAAGGCAAGAATCAACAAAGGAAACAAAAGAAATAATAGTTTCAACTAGGGAACTAAAATACCATGACCGAACCAAAGAGAAGCAAAAAAAAAATCAAGAAGAAACTAGGTACCTCCATATTTGGAGCCATCCAAAGAAATGATAGAAAGAAGAGCTTCCCTTATTTACGAAGCCCACCATCTAGGAGGGTGACCATAGCAAGTAAGATCACCTTTGTCCAAAGCCCAATTAGCTAAAGCATCAACACTCTTGTTTTGATCTCTGACCACATGATTGTAGTCAACTTTCAAAAATCCCATCTGGATTAATTGAATCTTGTCAATAATTCTTTTTATTCTCCAATCAACCTTATGATTCTTAGAAGGAGTCTTCAAAATATTAATCATGAGTTGAGAGTCAGACTCAACTAGCACATTTTCCCATCCAACCTTAGTAGCCTCTTGAAGGCCTTTGAGGATACCATACCCCACAACAAGGTTATTGGAAAAAATACCCAAATTATCAGCAAAGTTAAAAACCAGGGAGCCATCTGAAAGTCTACCAATTCCTCTTGCACTAGCTTTTCCAGGGTTCCCTCTGGAGGCTCCATCAATGTTGACATTTCCAAAATCCTTAGGAGGAGGTTGTCACTTTCTTGTCCTATCCATCTTACAATTACTCATATTCCCTTTAAGTTGGTTGCCCTTAGAAGATTTAATCTTCAATATTTGCATCACTTGATCCCATATTTGGTGGGAGTTTTGGGGGTGATTAAGGAGTTGTTGAATATATTCAACTAATTTGGCAATGGTATTTTGCCAAATATAGTGAATATCATTCTTATCTTGATTAAAAATTTGTTTTTTCCTTTCATTCCAAATATTCCAAAGAAGAATGATAGAACCCATCCAAACTAACTGCCTAATAAAATGATCAAAATCCTCTTGTTTAGGCCAATCCCTCCAAAAATTTTCAAAAGTAAAAAAATTGGACCACTGTAAACCAAGTAAATTGGCAATTCTTCTCCAATGCTTAGAGGCTAAAGTACACTCAATAAAATATGGCTGAGAGTTTCTACATTCTCTCCACACATTTCACATCTAAAAGGTCCATGAAAACCATGCTTCATAAGTTGCTCACTAGTAAGCACCCTACGATGCAATAAAAGCCAAGTAAAGAACCTCAACTTAGGCCAAATATTTGAGACCACAACTGATAAAAGATGTCAGATGATTGATTGGGATTATTATGGAATAAGGTCAAATAACCTTGAGCAACTGAATACTCACCCTTAGTAGTGTTCTTCTATCCAAAACTATCTTTTTCATGGGACCAAGAGAGAGATCTCATATGAAAGTTGCATTGGATATCTTGTCTTTGCCTTTCTGGGATTTGAATAGGTCAATCCTCAATAGGGATCCAATATCTACCAACCTTTGAATTACCAGTATGGTACCAATAGTAATTAGCCACATTTATCCAGTTAGCTCGGTGAAGCTCCTCCATAGAAGGCCTCCAATCGGGAAACTGAGTTATCTAAGGCTTATGACCATCCCAAGAATCTGTCCAAAAATTTGCTTGTTGACCATTATGAATGATCCAAAATAAAATTTTCTTTATCAAAATTTTCTTTGTAAAATCCTTATCAAATGGGAGAACCTTTGGTAGGCAATTGATAGCAAACAAGGTCTTCAGGACTTTTGTTCTCAGCATATTTAGCACAGAGATTATTGGCCCAAAGAGCATTTGGGTTATGCAACATCCTCCAATATAATTTAGCAACTAAAGCTTTGTTGTTATTAATTGAAGACCGTAATCCTAACCCCCCTTCACTCTTAGGAAGACATAAAGTATCCCATTTCACCAAGGCCCTTTTTATTTTCTCCTTAGTACCACTCCAAAGGAAACGATGACTAATTTGATCCAATTCTCGAAAAATAGCCTTTGGGATATTCAAAACGGAAGAAACATAAATAGGAATAGCTTGAAGGATTGATTTTACCAAGGTGATTCTACCCCCAGAAGAAAGCCACTTGTTGGTCCACTTTCCAATTTTCTTCTTGACTTTGTCCAACAACCAATTCCAATATTTATTTTTTTGCCTTTGAATATTTATGGGAATACCTAAATAAGTGATTGGAAGAGAGGTCTTATTATATCTTAATTTATCCAAGACCATGGATTCCTGTTTGGCTGAGTAGTGAAAGAAAATGACTTTAGATTTGTCTTCATTGATCAATTGCCCAGTAGCCTTAGAAAAACAACTAATGATTTGCTTAATATTAGAAGCTTCCTTAATTTTAGCTTTATCTAAAAGAGTAGAGTTATCAACAAATTGAATATGAGAGATAGGTCTAGCTCCATGAGCAATGGTAACTCCCTCAAGGGTTTTGTTTTCTCTCTTTTTGGTTATAGTCCTACCCAAGCATTCAATAAGAATGATGAATAAATAAGGGGATAGCGGGTCACCTTGCCTAATACCTCTAAAATCTAGGAAAAAATGAGAAGGCCTGCCATTGATAAGAATTAAGTAGGAAACTAAAGAGATACATCCCATAATCCAGTCCATCAAATCCTGAGAGAAACCAAATAGCCTCAAAACTTTGATAAGGAAGTGCCAATCCACTCTGTCATAAGCTTTGGACAAGTCTAACCGAATGAACATGGAAGGAGATTTTTGCATATCCATGGAATGGATGGCTTACTGAGCAAAAACTATCTCATCTACTATTTGATGCCCTTCCACATAACCCCCTTTTTCAGGGGAAATAATCTTATGCAAAAGAGGCTTCAACCTTTCTACCATGATCTTAGTAATGATTTTGAGAAGAACATTACATAAAGCAATAGGTCTAAAAGCTAAGATATGATCAACCTCTTGAGCTTTTGGAACAAGAGTAATATAAGTTTTATTGATAACCTTCAAAATTTCTTTGGATTTCTTGGCTTCTTCCACCACCTCTAATAAATTAGCACGAAGAATATCCCAAAACTCTTGGTAGAACTCAATGTGAAAACCATCAGGACCTGGGGTTTTTCATTTTTGCATTTTAAAAACTACCTATTGAATCTCATTGATAGTAACAAGAGTAGTCAAAATAGAGTTATCCTCAAAAGTGATAATAGAAGGGATTGCTTGAAGAGCATTTTATTGAGAAGCTAGGTTAAGAGGAGTAGCAACAAAAAAATTAGAAAAGTAATCGACAACAATAGAGTTCATGCCATCCCAAGTGTAGACAACATCTCCAGAATCTAATTTTAGGGAAGAAATAAATTTGTGAGATCTTCGAGCTAGAAGAGATTTGTGGAAGAAATTTATGTTTTGATCTCCTTCTTTGAGCCATTGAATTCTAGATTTTTGCTTCCATAAGAGTTCTTCTCTTTTTTCCCATTCCTCTAACTGAGTTAAGATTTTAATTTCATTTGCACTTCTACTCTCTATGAGGCCATCTGAATGGATTTTCTTATTCAAAATTTCAATCTGAGCAATAACTTCATTTTTTTATGAACATCCCCAAACTCCTTCCAGTTCCAAGTCTTGATTTTGGATTTAATGTATTGCAATCTTTTGGCAAAACAGAACATCTTAGTCCTATACCTAGGCTTACCTTCATTCAACCAATTTTGCACATGAGGTCTAAAGGAACTGTCTCTAAGCCACATTAATTGAAAATGAAAAGGAGAGAAACTCACATTTGTTTTCCACATTTCCCGCCATGATCTGCCGATGATCTGAACCAACATTGTTAAGAGTCTTCACTTTAGGAATGTGACCATGGATTAAGAAATTTTTAGAGAGCAAAAACCTATCCAATATCTCCATTATAAAAGCTGAGACTTGCCTTATGTTAGACCAAGTCATAAGGCCATTATCGGGTTGGATGTCCACAAGATGAAGGTTTGCAATATGTTCTCTCATGAGGTTAGTGCTTCTGTCCAAATTTCTATTTCCTTACATTTTCTCATCCAGAGAGAGGATGATATTGAAATATCCTCCGATCAAGATCCAAGCTTCAGGAAAATGAGAGATAATATAAGTTATATCCTTCCACTGTCTTCTTTTTTCTCCAAAGTAGTCGGAGCATAAACAGTAATGCAAAGCATAATTTGGTTGGAATGTCTACTTTGAATAGGTATTGCCAAAATATCCCAACTTCCAACCCTATTGTGAATAACTACCTCTTTTGGGTCCCAAAGACAAGCAATTTCAACAAAAGTCCCCTAGGAACTGAGGTAAATCACTTTTCCAGCTAGCCAAAGTTTACTAGCAATTGAGTCCATATCCTTTATTGACATTTTTATTTTTTGAAGGAAAACAAGATGTGGATTATTTATCTGAATCATTCTTTTAATTTTATTTTATTTTTAAAGACTCCCTTTGAGTCCTCTAATATTCCAAGTGATGATCTTCATTAATACCAGGGCTAAAAAAGTTGGGAAGGCCATTAATATTACCTTCCTCTACAAGTTTTTTACCTTCTTTTACCATATGATATTGATTGGTCTTACGACCTGCCTTTTTATTAGAATCCATCTTCAGTTTTTTTCCCTATTTCTTGACTTACTCCAATTGAATATGAGATGGTTTCTAACCTTGAAGAATGCTCGTACATAGTAAAAATGTTACTAGAGGGTACAAAAGTGTCTATATTGGGACGTATATTATTTGAAGTTTTGACATTTAAAATATTGCTTTTCTTGTGTAATTTTTCTCCCTTTTTCTATTGAAAACCTTTGATTTATTGGTTTGTATCTGAGTTCTTCCCTTCATATTTAAATTATGTTTCTAAGATTTTTATTTCCATTATTTCCTCTTCCTCACTTGGGACATCATTTGTGGAAAGGATTTCAAAAATATTAGCAGATGACTTTGATTGATCCTTCATAACTGGTTTTTTCTGAGTGTTCTTCTTAAGCATTTGGAAACCTATTGAGTTTATATCTTATTTCTTTTGATCAGGAATTTTATTTGGGCAAGCACTAGCCAAATGACCATATTCATGGCAAATTCTACAATGAAAAGGAATGTTCTTATAGTCCACTACTTGCTCCCAAGTGTCTTTCCCAAATTGTAATGTGATCTTTTTAGGTAGGGGTTTGTCAAAATCCATTAAAACACAAATTCAAACATAATAATATGTTCAAAATTTTGAGTACAATTAGCAGTCATCATAAAAGTTCCTAAAGAGTTTCCAATTGAAGAAAAAATAGTAGGATTCCAAAATTCAATAGGGAGGCCAAATAGTCTAACCCACATAGGAGCTATAGAAGGCATATCTTCTTTGGATTTAAATTTAGTATGCCAGGGCTTCATGAAAATCCCTGCCCTTCCAAAGAACCAGGGCCCCTCTTGAAAAGTTTTCTCTCTATCTTCATTATTAGCAAATAAAACAAGAAAATCATTTGGATAAATAGAAATTTGTAACTCACCTTTAGTTTTCCAAATTTTTACAGCCCAGAATTTGAAAGCAAATAAGCTCTAACAAAAACCCATGAACCGATAAATTAGTCCTTTTTTTCTAGATCTTCAATGCCAGTCTGAATGTTACCCATATCAAGCTTAACAATAGGAATTCCATCAGCTTCTTTAAGACATCCTAACTCCATTTTCCTAGGATTAATATTAGAAATTCTTAGAGGTTTATGGGAAGCCCTAATATTAATATTAGCATTGGGTTGAGGTTGTCCACCATGGAGGGCATCCCTAAAATTTATTTTTGGGGCTGAGTCTTCGAAATTCTTACCCTTGATAGGGGTTTTCATAGTAGATTTATTTTGTGGGTGCACCTTAGCACCAAATTCACTTGAGATCTGAGCCATTTTTTTATTATCTACTTGAAACTTGTTTCATGATCTCTTTAATCATTGCCCTAGATATCGTGGAAAGGTATTATTTTCACTTTTATTTTGCGTAGCAAATTGGAATCCGTTGTCACTCAAGTTCATAGCATGATCTATTGAAAGACATATTTCTAACCCATATTGGATCCCTTGCAACATATCCTACTAAAATATTGAGTAGAAACCACAAAAATATTGGTTTCTAGGGCCCGAAGGCCCTGTAAATCAACCTCTGGAGCTGCTTGCACTCAACCTATATGAAACCCTCACACAGTCGCTTGCCAAAATTCTCATTCACACATAGGGATGCGCTAGCATATGTGTTGCTCCAAATGATCTAAAAATTGGTGGAGATGTTCTAGGGTTTTTCATAAATCTACCCTCAAAATTTTAGCTTAATTCGAGTCCGGATGAGTGTAATATGGCCGAAGCAAGTTCGAAAGTTTGGACAGTCTTATGAAAAACATCTCTCCTCAATCTCTCTTTGTTAATAGTTCAATTAAATCACATTTAATTTATTTTTTTATCAAAATATTTATATTTTCTTCTATAAAATAAATATATTTTCGTCTTTCTCTTTCATATGACTAAGTTTCCACAATCAACACCTTAATATATTTTTTAATAAAAAATAAAATCCAATTAAGTTATATGCATTCTAAAATTTCAAATGCTCCAATATGAAGACCAATGGTGGAATATTTGCTATTTGATTTTTTTGACTAAATATATGTTCACATTTCCAATATTTCCTATAATAATAGTTAATGAACATTAGCAATAATGTTATATACATTTTTGTTGATAATATTAATGACAATTTTCGAACCCCCTCAATTGAAGTAATATTTCCATAAATTTTGAATTGTAATTTTAATCCCTATAAGGATTGCCATAGCATTTCCTTATCTATTAGCTCATGTTCCATATGATTTTAAGTACATACTTTGCCTTCATTATTTTGAAGAAAATTACCTCTACCAACTTTTCTTAGATTTCCTTTGGAAGTATTATCAAAATTAATTATAATAAACCCAATATTGGACATTTTTATTTTACCATAGATTGAAGCAAATCCACATAGTTAAACATTCCATGTATATTCAAAACATGTTACCAAGAGGTTATTACATCTATTGTTACACTTGAGACTTCTCATTATGGGCACAAAGTTCATGAACATTCTACAAGAGAGGCAACACTATAGTTCAAGATTGGGCATGATTTTGAAATTTATTTTTAAAAATTTTATCATTATTTTTGTGTCACAAATTCCAAGAAATAATGATAGGATCAATCCTCCATAGAATAAATAATTATTTAGATTTAAAATAATTAACCCATCATTTTATCAACTATTTCAATAATCATGGAGCTATCGAATATACTCTCATATTTAAAAAAATCCCCAAAAAATGTAAGCAAAGGGACAGTAAAGAAATAAACGATATGTTGTTTCTAAATCCTTCTCACACAAGGTACATCTAAAGGTCCATGATATCCTATTTTTATATACTCTTTCTTGTAAGAATTTTACTCTAGAGTGATGCTAACGCCTAAGGGAGGACCTCTAGTGACCAAACATTCTTCCAAGAAAAATCATTTGGAGTAGAAAATATTGAATGCTCTAAATACTTATAACCCAACTTGATTGAGTGTTTACTATTTTTTGACAGATACTAAACCAACTCATCCTTTTGTGTTAAAAAAATTAAATAAAACTCTTGGAGTTTTCCTTTTAGCTTAATTGTAATTTTTTTTCTTCTTTAACTAGGTTACTAAAGAAATCTATGATCTAAAGTTATTGTTAACATTAATATAATCTTTTACCTTTGCATATTTGTAAGCTAGATATACCTAAGCCAATGATTGCCATTGTGAGTCTTTAACCAAACATTAGACTAAAAAAATTTATAATCCCCTCATTGAATGACCATCTAATATGTTTCTTTAATAATTACAAATCATTTAATATGAAGTTCTATGTTGGAGATCCTTTAAGTAGGGTTTGTTTTTAAAATAATTTTATTGCATAAAGAGAACGTGTATGTTTTTGAAGAAATGTTTTTTTTCCAACTCTTAGCTTGCTCTTTGGATAATTTCTAGCCAAGTTTTTACCCTAAGGCTAAACTATTGAGTCTACAAGCATGTCCCTCTAATATTATTTCCTTTGTAAACCCTATTCTATTTACAAAGAGAAAACCTAAATATTTTTCTTACACCCTTTCCAAAGAAAATCTCTTTGAATTTTAGTAGATTTTTGGATGCTAATATTAAAAGTGATATCATATAAATAGGGATGGATTGCAATGTAGTGTTTATTAGAATTAGCTTTCAACCAAGGTTAAGAACTACCTTTCCAATATTCCAAACAAGGTTTTATTTTATCCAAAATTAAGTCCCAAATATCCTTTCATATGGGCATTTCATGACACATTTCAACTATTCAATTTCAATTCAACATAATAAAATATTTGTAATATTCATGTATATTTTTTTTCTATATCTCATTTTCTACTTTATAAACTTAACTATTATAATCAAATTGTAATTATTTGATGATATTAATCTCCATATTATATTAAAGTTGTTCCTATTAACTATTATATCTACTTTATTATGAATTTTATGGGGTTACATAACATGTTATATAAAATTTATTTCTTTAACCAAGATATCCTATTTTCTTTACTTACAATTGAGGACATGAATTCCTTTCCTTTACAAATAAATTTCTTAGAATTTAAAAATAAAATCTATAATATAAAAATAATGTATTAGAATTTTATGGAATTATTCTCTATGTTATTCTAGACATGGAAAATTGACCCACCTAAGTGAGTCATTTTCCCTAGAGCCTTAAGGAGATCCTCCAACTTGCCCAAGTGCAAGTTTGGGACTCTCCCCTCTTTTTTCCCTTTTTTTTCTAGTTTTACCGAAATCATGGTCGACCCTTACGGGGCACAATTTTGGCAAGTTAGGGTTTTCTCTTAGAAAACCCACCTTTTGGGATGACTTCCTCAAATTCGGTCCTCCCTTAGGGTTTTCCCACCCGTTTGTGTTTCAAAACCCCTATAAGTAGAGGGTTTTGGATCTCCTTTTCAACCTAGCAAGTTAATGAGCAAGCTAAGAAGTGAATCAAGGGTTTTTGGTAATCTTACTACTCAAGTGTTCAAGTGATCTTTGACAAGTTTTCTGGTGTTATTCTACTGCATTGTTGATTTGCTATCCTTGGTGGACAAGTGTTGGAGCCTTGAGGAGGAGTCAACCATCTTGTGGAGGTCTTCATCCTCTTGTCTACCTCTTTCGCTACCACTAGGTTGTTTCATGCATTTTATCATTCTTAGATTATTAATTTTCATTATTGTCATCGCTCATTTCACATTGATCTACTTTTTCTTTGGTCTTTTACAAAATTGTACCCCGTATTTACAGGGCATGATTTTGGTAGAGCCAAAATCATGGTCACCTCGTATAGGGCATGATTTTGGTTGCATTAAGTTTGGGGACAAGATTCACTCCCAAACCCTAGGTCTTTGTGTGCATGTTGCATTTAGGACATAATACTACTATTTACATTCTATTTTTTGCATATTATGTTTCATTGCATTCTGTTTGTCCATTTCCAAAAAAGGTCAACATTCACTCTTGATTTCTAAAGGTCAACTAAAAGGACCTAGGGGGCTTGACTACTGTGCTCCCAAGCTCTACTATATAGCGGCCTAAGTAGGCCCCCTAACGTTGATCATATTTTCTAGGGTTTTGTAAAAGCTATTTTTGTAGGTTGAAGTTGTGGGATATTTCTGGACACAAGATAAAGCTTGGATCAAACATTGAAATAGATAAGTGCCCTCGGTAAAGCTTTAGGTTGTTTGTTATTGTGTTATTTGTCATTTCTATTTTAGACATAAACAAATAAATAAAAGAAAAATATTTTGATTATTTTCTAGGCATTTGAAAGAATAAGAGCATATAGTGTGCATCTAGGGTTTAGTTTTGTTTGTGCATTTCACTTGTGCCCTTGCTCAAAAGACAAATAATTTTATTATTGCAACTTAGGGTTAGAGATCATTGAATCAAAGAATCATACTAGGGTTAGACATTGTTTTCTTGCATCTTGTATGTTTTGCATTGTTCTTTCATTTTGCATAGTTTAGTTCATAGAGGCCAAACATAGGTGATTTTCTTAAATTGAACACATTAAACACTTCCACCCCAGACTTGGAGCGAGTCCTAAAACCATTCTTGGTGAACCCATCCTTTTGTGTCCCCGAGTGTAGAGAATATAACACACCCTCATGGTTCACCTCGACTCCTAGCGGATCCAATCAAGAATCGTATACGAAGTGCATAGTTTTCCCCCTCTACATATTTGGTGAACCCGACGTGAAGACACATCTTAGTGGCCAAGATAGGAAGCCTCTTCCTTTGTGTCTTCTTGAAAACTTTAAATAAGACCACTAATTCTATTTGTTTAGATAAAAAATATTTTAAAACATCTTAAGAATATTCTTGTGTGTCTTTCCTTGGTTTTCTCCTCTATCCTTTCGCTTCTTCTAATGGCTCCATTCCTTAGAAGTCAGTGAAGGCATCTAGAATCTGATCAAATTCCTCAAGAAGATGATCATATTGATAGGGAGAATCCTAATCTTGATATAAGAAGAGCAAGAACATGTTGAAATTGATACTAACTATGATCCCTTTGAGGGGCCTAATGGTGGCTTCACTTTTATATCAGTTGATCATTTATGGGGTTTCATAAAACACCATAGAGAGACTTTGTCTAGAGTTATGGATGAGGAGGCTTAGCTCGAAAGAGGTGAGGTACCTCCTCCTTCTACCATCTCTCCTAGGAATGTTCATAACAACCCCTTGTTTGAATCTTTACATCATGGTAATCCTTCTCATAAACCAACATATGCTACTATTATGACCACCAATGTTGGAAGAATTCCACAAGTTCCTCCAACTAGTAGTGCATCTCAATATTATGTTCAATTTCCTCCTCATTCATCTAATCTCAATATTTATGCTTCTATTCCACCAACTATTAATTATCCTCCATAACAAGATACCACATATCATAACCCATACCATAATAGTATCAATACCTCCAACATGAGCCAAGTTCCCTTTCAATAACCTACCTATACCCCTCCTTTAGGGAACCTAGGGGTATTGCACAACAACAATCCTGAGATGCAAAGTTTAACTAATATGGTGAAATAATTGGTTTCAAGAGTGGATATGATTCAGCCACCTAGTTTCACCTACAACTATAGAGAAATGTGCAATCAACCCTTAGACCCTATCATTGCCTCTAGGCCCTACCCTAAGCATTTTCTAATGTTGGTTTTGCCTATCTATAAGGGAATAAAAGATCCAATTGAGCATTTAAGAATGTTTAGGATAACATGCCATGATATCATATATGATGACATGTTGTTACTAAAGACGTTCCCTAAGAGCCTTGGTGGTATGGCATTAGAGTGGTATTATCAATTGCCTAATCATTCTTTGAGGAATTTTGAAGAGACAACTAAAATATTTGTTCAACAATTTGGTGCTTATGTTGAAAAGAATGTGACTATGAAAGATGTCTATATGTTGAAACAAAGTAAAGATGAAAGTTTTTCAAAATTTTTGTCTTGTTGGAGGAGTCTAGTTGGATGCTTGAGATATACCTTACCTCCTCGAGACATGCTTGAGATATTTATTGGAAATTTACAAGAACAAATATCTTATGAATTGGAAACAACAACTATCACATATTTTGACCAAGCTATAGATCTAGCAAGAAGGGTAGAGCAAGCCCTTATCAGAAGAGGTCAGCTTAAGATAAAGGAATATAGGACCACTAAAATTCAGTATAAGAATAAGCATGTAGTTGGTGATGGGGTAATAGATAGTAGGCTTGTTAATAGTGTTGTTAACACCCTACAAAATATGGTGCTTAACCAACCTCAAAAACCCCCATGAAGGAATTTCACAAGACTCAACATGCCTATGAATGTGGTCCTACAACAACTTTTGGAAGCTAACATGATTGAGTTACCTCCTATAAGGCAACTTGATACCATGACTAATTGGTATAAGCTTGGTCAACATTGTGAGTATCATAGAGTGGAGGGGCATTAGATAAACTCTTGTAAGAGGTTGAAACATGTGGTTCAGGACCTAATTGATGAAGGATGACTTGTTATAGAAGGTTCTCAACCCAATCCTCCAACAAAAAATCAACCTCCTACACAATAAGCACCCACAACTAATCAAGACATGGGGATCTTCCAAGATCCCCTCCCTAAGCATGGTCAACAGGCAGCTAATCAAGTATCATATTAGAATGTGCCACCTCCCTATGATAATATGGTTGGTATAATAGCAATAACTACAAGGCAACAAGCACAAAATCAACCGACTCAACATTCTCAATAGGAGATGAGTTCTTCATCCAACCCACCTTCGAAACCCACCTTAGTTTTGAAGAATACCCAAAAAAGGAGCACAAGGTTAGAAAACCCCACCTTTAGTGTTGAAGCCTCAACCTAAAGTCTCCTTCGACATTCAACAATAGCTAGCTAGTACCCCAACCAAGATCTCTATCTTAGAACTCTTGCAAACTTCTCCTATTCATAGGGAAGCTTTGTTAGAACTTCTAAGACAACAATTTGTTCCTCCAGATATTTTCCCTAGTGCTATAGTTAATGTTGTAGGCTCTCTTGGGATACATCACATCACATTTTTGGATGATGATATGCCTTCCTCAGATTTACAAGGGGATTCTTCCCTCTACATTACTGCATTTATTGGGGAAATTTTTATCAAATGAATTTTGATTGATAATGGTTCTTCCCTCAATTTATGCACTTATCAATTTTTCCAAAAGTTTGGATTAAAAGAGGAAGACTTAACTAAATCTGATATCATCATCAAAGCTTTCAAAAATGAGTCCCAAGAGGCTTGCGATATTATATCCCTCCCCATTAGGGTTGGACCTAAGATCTTAGATACCTTGTTCTATGTGGTGTCTTGCCCTACATATTTTAATCTTCTTCTTAGACATCCTTGGATTCATGCGATGAGGGCTGTCCCTTCCACTCTTCATCAATGTTTGAAGTTCAAACTTAAGAATCAACTGGTCACCATTTTGGGTGATCCTCACCCATTCGAATATTGCTCGATGGTTGAGCAAGCTCAATCCAATCTCAATTTATGCCCATCGGTCTCCTCATCTCAAATAACCAAACAACTTGAAAATATTAAAGTGAGTGAGGAACCAATAATCAATGTTTCATCATGGGATCAAGTTAATCATCATTTTTTAGAGCCTCTTCTGGATCTTGCCAAGCTACCACCTTCACCAAGGACTATGGGTTTACCTCATAAGAAGGGTGAAGTTGTACACATTGGCACGTGTACCTTTATCTTCTTAGGTACAACCTTCGAAGAAAAGATCCATGGTAGCAACCCTCCTCCTATAGAGCATTATTTTACCCATTGTTACCTATCCAATGATTACCCACTTCCCAAGAAAATCCTATCTAGCATGGGATATATCGGTAAAGGTTTGGGGCCATAACAAAAAGGTATTCAAGAGCCTTTGGATGTGGATATTTGGCCTAGGAGATGTGGCATAGGCTACATCCCTAATAAAAACCAACCTTTACCCTATGATAATGATGATCATCTTGTTACTTATGCTGAATATTTAGATCATCAAAGCTTGGAGTGGAGTGATGAGGATGAGGGACCCCCTTATCCCTCAAATATTCTTTTTTGCAATATGGTAACCACTAGGCATCCTGAGTCTAGTGTGACCCCAAAGAAGAATGCTAAAAGGAATACCCCTTGTGACATAGCTCATGAGGATATTCCTCGAATAGCTTCTCCTTTGTTGGGTCTGTCCCCCATGTTGTGCCTGTCGAGTCTCCTCATCTTCAAGAAGACCCTGTCCCTCTATCTTATAGAGATCTTGCAAAGTTGGGGATCACTCTCCCTTTCATAAAAAAGGATGGTACAATCAGATTTTGCACTGAATTTCATGCAACATATCCTAGAGAATGTGCTATGGTGGATCCCCTTCGTGATGTGAATCATGAAGATATCCTCCATCATAGTCCTTTCTTTGATGGGTCAGATCCTTGCACTACCATCATGTTTGTTAAAATAGGTGGCACACTCAAAATATATGTCGACTTTAAAAATCAATGAATATAATTTAATCTTCTAAAAAAAAAAAACAAAAAATTATGCATGGTGTTGCATTTTCATCTAGCCTAGATCACATATTGCATCCTTGCTTGTTCATATTGCATGACTGCCTATCATATTTTGCATGTTTTGCCTAACATTTTATTCCTTGCATTTTTCTTGTCATACAATTGCATTGTTGCTTGCTCATATTTGCATGACTGCTTGATCATATAGATTTTGGGGATCCATGATAATGGCAAGTGATGAAACCTAGTTAGGTCATAGCTCACATGCATTGCACTCACACTAGGGCTCTGATGCCTAGCGAATCCCCAAACCTAGGGCTCATTTCCATGCATTTCCATCATTGCATCCACTCATGCCATTCTATATCCCTTGACCTTGAAAATTTTTCATTGCTTCTATCTCTCCAAGTCAAGGAATATGGTTCTTCTTTTGCTCCATTGGATTTGTCCATACACTCATATTTTGCACACACCATATCCCTATTGGGTAGTACTCACTTTGGCAAATCAATCATATCATTTTAGCACCCCATAGTGGATAGCTTCATGGTCACAAGTGAGGGGTAACCTCCATTCAACCATTTGTGAGCATACATCCTAGTGGGTATATCTCTCTTTCTCTCTAGCCATCTTAGCGAGCACTACACCCATAGTGAGTATCGCTCTACATTTATCCATTTATCCATCCATGCATTCTCATGTTGCATTTTATTTTAGGTTTGCATTTTAGTTGCATTGCATTTAGTTAGATTCATACCATTCCATTCATTTAGGTTCATTACATCCATTATGTTTGTCATTACCATGCATAAAAACCAAAAATCACATAATGCACACATTTCACACCATAAAAATAATAAATAATCAAACTACAACATGATATTACTAGAGGTCAAAAGTAGTAAAGGTACATAGGTCTACTTGGTCGATGTGCCATAGTTCAAGCCTAGCACACTCGACCCCCCTAGGGATGCATGCCACACTAAAAAACTTGGCATGTCACCCTGATCCTATCCCTAGCTCTAGGAGCCTATCTCCTCTGCTCCACCCATCGAAGGTGGTCCTAGTGGGGTATGTTCATGGACCATGTATCTATCCATGATCTAGATCAAGATCAACTTAGTGTTAGAAGGGATGATGGTGGTGGCACTCATTGCTCTACTAGGAATACTTAGAAGTACACTATCTGGTAGAAGGTCACCCTCTACATGACTACCTCTAACCTCTCCCTCACCCTCTATAGCTCTACCTATAGTATGTGGATCCCATCACCCTATTGGCTACTGGTGACAATAGCCATCCCCTCTACCCAAGCCTACTATCTCTCTTGGTCTATCTAGCTCACCTCTCCCTTGAGGTGATCTACCTCCACTCATGTTATATCCTACTTGATCTCTATTATGCTCAATGCACTCTATAGACCCTCGATCCTCTTGGCCCTATCCTCTCAGAGCAGGTCCATCTCCCATTGTAGGGTCACTATCTGGGCCTATAGTGCCTCTCTCCCTAGGTCCTCTTGACCTATGGTCCTACTCAATCTAGCTATCATTGATGTAGAGGCCTCTTTGGCCACTATACTTACCCTAACCTTGATCATCATGGGGGTAACTCCTATTACTATCGCCACCCTAGTCCCAATAGTGGTGGTGGCTACTACCACTATCTCTACTTGGACTCATGTCTATCTCTATTATGGGACCTCTTGGCCTTACCTCTACCACTTCATGGACCATAGAGTGGCCTCTTGTAGTACCAACTACATCTACCGACCCATAATCTGGTGCCTCTACACTGGCACTGGTGGGGAGATCCTCGAGGGCATGACACCCCTATACCATATTTGGTACCTAAGAGCCACCCTAATGTCATCCACCCTTGGATCCACATAGAGTGGGTCATCTAGGTCCTCCTTTACCCATCTCCCCACATCGAGATCCCCTTCGACTCTTGATGGGTCCCTCTATACCTACCTGTACCAATAGTCTCCTAAGTTTAGGATCTCCTGGAAGATACCGAACTACCATTGGACTCGATCAAATCGAAAGAGCTCTAGCTCCCCCTTCTTCGTAGTGACCCACCTAATCCTCCTCACCCTATCTAGCTCCTCTACATCCTCAGCCCATCTAGGGTGTAGACACCATGGTCACCATATGATCTTGTGCTCTCGTAGCTCATCTATCACCCACCTCCCTAGTGGTAGGTTACCCACGTATGTCCTCTAGACTCGCTCGTAGCTCCTAGCCCATCTATATGTTACCGACCACTCTAGGTTGGGTAATGGCCCTAGAAGTGCATACGGTCTTCACACTACTATGTGCTCCCAACACCACACCTGGAGCAAGGTCGTATATACTATCCTTGTATGTCATTTGTACATGACATTGTACAATATCTTGTACAACCGAGCCAACACATATGGACCCCATGTGAATCTAACTCCCTGATATCGCATGTCTACCACTACTCCCACCATTACCCATGGTAGGTATCATTGACTCATGTGGCATACCAACAACCCCACCACCATCCCATAGAGCATGATCATCAGAGCATCGACCCCATAGTACCCTACTAGCTCATCGACTAAGATCAAGCTCTCTTGCACCTGGTGGGCCCAACCTCTAGATAATCTTTGTAGCATGGGATGACTATCCTCATGCTCTATAAACTACCCTCCCCTTGATGGGGATGTGCAAGATGTGCCACACATCCTCTAGTGTGACCATCATCTCCCCTATTGGTAATTGGAAGGTCGATGACTCTGGATACCATCTCTCTGCCAATGTTGTAAGTAGCACTCGATCTACCTCAACTTGAGGTATCTCTACTAGGTGGTGTAGCCCCACTACCTCTAGGGTACCCTGATCTACCTAAGAGAGGCCATCTAGCTCTACCTCCAAGGAGCTTGGTCACCACTCGTGAGTCTCTAGTACATCATGTTACATCCAAAACCAAAATAAAATTTTTAATTAGTTCAACATGCATAGTAAAATTAATTTAAAATAATAAAACAATAAAAATATATATATATATAAATAATTTGGGTGGTAAAAGGTTTTCATTTGCTCTTTGCTCCTTCTTGCCATTTTTGCTCATTCTTTGCTCTAGTTTTTTTTGCTTGTTTTTTTTTTTGAAATTGCACTCTTTAGTTTTGTGCAGATTTTATCCCTTTTCCTTTTTCCAAAATTGCCCTTTGTTCTTTAGGCATGATTTCATGAAATTATGCCCCTTAGTTCTAGGGCATAATTTTTGTCACCATAATGAACCAACCATAAATCGTGGTCTGACCCCAAAATCATGTTGGGGTCATGCACAGTGATTCATGGAGAAAATAAAAAAATGTAAAAAAGGACCTAAAATCTAACCTAACCTAATCTCGAGGAAGGATTTTAGCCCTTACCTATGCTCACTCTGCTATTGCATTAGCCTCACCCCTCGCAACTATTGAATGGTGTATAGGTCACACCATTTTATCCTTTTCTCTAGAGCCCTCTTCTTCCTCTTCGTATGGTGAAAATGGTTAGGGTTTTCACCCCCTTTTACCTTTTGTTTCTCTTTTTGGCACCCTTTTTTGTTGTTTTCTCCTTCACTTTCTTTTGAGTCCACCATTTTGAGTTTCCTTAGGAATTTTGCATTCCTTCCAAAACTCGAGGGGCACCCTAGCCTAAGAGGCATTAATGTCCCTAATGCCTCGATTTACATGTAAAATATGAAAGTGCCCAAAATGACACCATTTTGCACCATCCCTTTCTTCTAAACCAGCTACCCCTTTTTTTCTTGTCGTTCTTCACCCGTAGGTGTCTACATATTTCTTTGATGCATTTATTAGGCCATAAATGCATCAAAGAGGAGGAAAATGTAGACATGGAAAATTGACCCACTTGAGTGAGTCATTTTCCCTAGAGCCTTAGAGAGATCCTCCAACTTGCCCAAGTGCAAGTTTGGGACTCTCCCCTCCCTTTTTTTCCCTTTTTTTCTAGTTCTACCAAAATCATGGTCAGCCCTTACGGGGCGTGATTTTGGCAAGTTAGGGTTTTCTCTTAGAAAACCCACCTTTTAGACTGACTTCGTCAAATTCGGTCCTCCCTTAGGGTTTTCCTGCCCGTTTGTGTTTCAAAACCCCTATAAGTAGAGGGTTTTGAATCTCCTTTTCAACCTTGGGTCTTCCTAGAAAAAAGAGTTAATGAGCAAGCTAAGAAGTGAATCAAGGGTTTTGGGCAATCTTACTACTCAAGTGTTCAAGTGATCTTTGACAAGTTTTCTGGTGTTATTTTGCTACATTGTTGATTTGTTGTCCTTGGTGGCCAAGTGTTGGAGCCTTGAGGAGGAGTCAACCATCAAGTGGAGGTCTTCATCCTCTTGTCTTGCCTCTTTCGCTACCACTAGGTTATTTCGTGCATTTTATCATTCTTAGATTATTAATTTTCATTGTTGTCATCACTCATTTCGCATTAATCTGCTTTTCCTCTGGTCTTTTGCGAAATCGTACCCTGTATTTATAGGGTGCGATTTCGCCTGCGTCAAGTCTAGGGGCAAGATTCGCTCCCAAAACCTAGGCCTTGGTGTGCATGTTGCATCTAGGACATAATATTGTTGTTTACATTCTATTTTTCACGCTGTTGTGTTTCATTGCATTTTGTTTGCCCAATTCCCAAAAAGGTCAATATTCATTCTTGATTTCTAAAGGTCAACTAAAAGGACCTAGGGGGCTTGAATTATATGCGCTCCTGAGCTCTGCTATATAGTGGCCTAAGTAGGCCCCCTAACATTGATCATATTTTCTAGGGTTTTGTAAAAGCTATTTTTGTAGGTTGAAGTTGTGGGATATTTTTAGACACAAGATAAATCTTGGATCAAACACCAAAATAGATAAGTGCCCTCGATAAAGCTTTAGGTTGTTTTTGTTGTGTTATTTGTCATTTTTGTTTTAGATATAAACAAATAAATAAAAGAAAAATATTTTGATTATTTTCTAGGCATTTGAAAGAATAAAAGCATATAGTGTGCATCTAGGGTTTAGTCTTGTTTGTGCATTTCACTTGTGCCCTTGCTCAAAAGATAAATATTTTTATTATTGTAGATTAGGGTTAGAGATCATTGAATCAAAGAATCATACTAGGGTTAGACATTGTTTTCTTGCATCTTGTATGTTTTGCATTGTTCTTTCATTTTGCATAGTTTAGTTCATAGAGGCCAAACATAGGTGATTTGCTTAAATTGAACACATTAAACACTTCCACCCTAGACTTGGAGCGAGTCCTAAAACCATTCTTGGTGAACCCATCCTTTTGGTGTCCTCGAGTGTAGAGAATATAACACACCCCCATGGTTCACCTCGGCTCCCAGCAGATCCAACCAAGAATCGTACGCGGTAGGGCAGTTTTGCCCCTCTACAATTATGTTAAATTTATTTCTCTAAATAAGATCGCATAGGTTATCTACATAGAATTAAAGATGTGATTTCTTATTTTAGTAATAAAATATTTAGAATTAAAAAATATAAAAATAGGTGTACCCTTTTAAAATATTATTATAACAAAAAAAGGTGTATGTTTATGTAGATAGAAATTTTTTAAAATCAAAGGTAATATTCATGTGGAGTAAAAACCCAATATTTTAAGGGTAACCACCTTAAAATTGAACAACACTATTGAGTGAATTTTGTTGGAATAATTTCATACAAGGAATGGTAGTGTCCAACAAATAAAGATAAGAATAAACCATAGTATTATGGGTTGTATTATTATGATAGTTTCAATCATAATTTGGGGATTTAAAATTGGGTTGCACTCAAAGGGAAACATAATATCCAATAAATTAAAAATAAGAAAAAAATATGGTATTATGGGATGTCTTATTATGATAATTTACATCACAATGTAGGAATTTCAGCATGGATTGAGCTCAAGAAATGATAATATATAATAAATTAAAGATAAGAATAAACCATAGTATTGTCTTTTTATGAGTGTCTTTCATAATTTAGGAATATCATATATATATATATATATATATATATATATTTCACCAACATTGTATGTCATTTTTATAGGTATTAAGAAAAATGCACATACATTTTCCCACCATTTGTATAGAGGTTGTTTTATGATGAATGCATGTGGGTATGTTTCATAGTCGTATAATCTTCTATTGTGCATGAGGAAACTAGACTAGACGTCAAGGACCTTTCTTATGATGAAGGGTATTTACCCTTGTAAAGAAAGATAGATAAAGGAGACCTAACCTTTTGCCCTTATAAAGAATCATATTATGATGAAGTAGAAGGAAACCTAATGCACTTCCTTATTCATTATCAGTTTTACTCTTAGAATATAGCCTCACCTATGAAGGTCATCCTAAAAAGGAACAATTGACAAGTCCTATTGGAAGAGAACCATGGGATAACTTTCCCGATACTATACTCTTTCTTTTTGGAGAATAACATAGAATATTTTGTGAAGATATCTACATAAAGAAACACACAAGCATATCCCTAGAACACATAAGAAGCTATTTGAGAAAATAGAAAAAATAAACTATAATTTGAACACATCAAAATCTATCAAATGAAGAGAAACATCTAAGGAATAAGTTTACCATTTGTTTTGTATATGGGTATAGTACCATGTTAAAAATTCTATATGGTAAGTAAGACCATGTATAGACAAATCAACTAGGGATATAAATGTATATCTTCTAAGAAGTGCTTTACTCAAGTTCATCAATAAGTAGAAATTGTAAAATTCACCTTGTATTAAAATTAACCAAGATGATAAGGCTTAGGATGAGGAAGAGTGCTTAAACGAAAGTTACCTTATTTTTAGAAATCATATTTCTTTGTGAAAAAAATTCAATCAATGCATTTATCTTTGCATTCTTCACACATATTCTAAAAATTAATAAGTGCTCCATATCTTCTTCACTAGCATCATATTTTGTATTATTCTCTATTTCTTCTTTGAAAGTTATTAATTTGGGAAGATATTGGACAAAAATTATGTTCTCATCCAAATCAGGCTCATATTCCACCTCTTTTTCTTTAGTAGTAATGGTCATAGTATTATTATCTCTTTTATTAAAAAACTCTATATATTTATTGGTGTAGCTTCCAATAGATACCCTCTTAGTACCTATACTAGTCACAATGAATGCAATGCTTCTCTTAATTTGTTGTAATGTAAGGAGTTATTTATCTCTTGCATCTAAAGAAAAATATATTACTTTTACTATTGTCTTAATTATAGCTTCTATGTTGTGGTATCAATTTTTAGATTTGTAGCTAACAAGCCCTATTTTCCTTTATTTCAAGTTAAATACCCATAAAATTTCAAGAAAATTGCTTTGCTACTAGTATGACTTGTGAAATCTCCTAATTAGTCGATTCACATAGATCTCTTTTCATACATAATAAAAATACAAAATACCCAAGTGAAAAAACAAAGAAGAAAAGAGTAAAATGTACTTTTTTATTGCTTTTTTTAAGTAGAATGTGTTGTAGGTTTTTAATTTTAGTATGTTTTAGTGTTAAATGGTTTGTGTTTAGTACTCAAGTGATAGGGTGGTTCATTTTTGTTCATGTATATGCTTACTTAATAATAAGTGTGTCTCATATCAAGTAAGGGTCTGTAGTGAGAATCATAATAGGTTTCTTGTTTATGTTTCTAAATAGATAAGACTAAGATTATCCCTAGCAGAGTTATGCATAGTGGCGAATATTCACAAATTGGGTGAATATTAGGATTTTCAAAATTGGAAATTGGTGAATATGAGGACCCTTGATGTTGGCCCATTCAATCCAAACATATGCATATTTTGTTAGGATCCACATCCTAACATTTATTATTATTATTTTTATTATCTGATTAATTAATACCATAGGGTTAGTATATTAATTAATTATTATATCAGGGTTAGGGCTAGAATAATCATAATAATTAAATATATTAATTATTATGTGAACCGTCATATCATATGGATATAGGGTTAGGATAGATATAAATCCTTAGACAATCATTCATTTGAATCATCCATGATGAAGCAATAATATATTTTATTTAATTCTATAAAGGCAAGTGATTCATGTTTTTATTAATTAATTAATTTAATTTATTATTAGAACCTTCGAGGTTCTAACATTTGGTATCAGTGCAACCATCTAGTTTCTAGTCGGTAAACAACGAGAACGTTGGTATTGTAGTGATAGCCCAAGGCTTTTACGGAGAGTGGTGGATTCCCTCGTATGAGCGCACAATCATCAAGTGGGGACGTTGGCATTGCAGTGCTAGCCCAAGGCTCGTACAGAGAGTGGTGGATTCCATCATATAAGTGCACAACCACCCAAAGTCCATACAGCGAATAGTGGGGGGATGCTATGATCCTGGTATAAGGGCAAGTGATTCATGTTTTTATTAATTAATTAATTTAATTTATTATTAGAACCTTCGAGGTTCTAACATTTGGTGTCATAGCAACCATCCAATTTCGAGTTGGTAAACAGGCGGGAACATTTGTATTGCAGTGTTATCCCAAGGCTTATATAGAGAGTCGTGGATTCCCTCGTATGAACGCACAATCGCCAAGTGGAGACGTTGGTATTGCAGTGTTAGCCCAAGGCTCGTACGGAGAGTGGTGGATTCCCTCGTACGAGTGCACAACTACCCAAAGTCTAGGCTACGAAGAGTGGTGGGATGTTATGATCCTCATTTAAAATAAATAAATAAATAAAATGGGGATTGTTCAGACATAATAATAATAATAATTACTTAAACTCGGCTGTAAAATATACTAGCTTCGTTGGTACTACTGACAGTAGTAATAATAATAGTATTCTTAGCGTGCTAGTAATACCATAGCTCCCAGGTATATATGCATCTGATTCAGTGAATCCATCCATGCTTTATAGCATAATTTTAGTATGCAGCTCGATATTTCTCCATACTGAAGTTTTTTGATTTAATTTTCAAACTGTCAAGGAGTGCAGAACAAGGGTTGTGGAATCAAGCTACACAGGAGTGATGACTTGAAGTCAGGATACACGGAAGTGAAGCCTCGAAGTCAGGCTATGCGAGGTTTTTACCCGAAGTCGGGTGGTGCAAATGGTCAATGCCCAGCTGTGTTGGTCAAAGGCAGCGCAGTCCAACTACGCTGCGCAGTCGAGCGGGTGGCCAAGACTTGGCCAAATTTTGGCTAAGTTTGCTGCACCGTTGGACTGCGTAGTTTCTAGTCTGCACGTTCGGGCTACAGCTAAAAACTTAGCCAAATTTGGCTAAGCTATTTTTGTGCTTTGCTCCTTCAAAGAGCGCACGTAAGCTGGAGCGCTACTAGGCTTTGCAGCGCTGTAAGGAGGGAGTGAACGACGAAGTGACCAATGACAAATATTGCCCAAATTTGCACCTTTCAGATTTTGAACATTGATGTAAAGGAACTTGAAGATGTTTGTTGCCCATAAGACACCGGGAGTCGCAGTGTTTAGATGTAGATGAATATTGTTCCTTTAATAGGTTAACAATATGAGTATATATGGAACCCAGGTGTTGTAGGTGAGTTGGACAGGAGAGGGCAATCCTCCAAGGGAGGTCCTGTTGGTCATCAGATCCGCCTAGGTAAGGATTTTGAGTAAATGAATGCGAGTATGCGCCCTAGACCTGGACCAACATTGAAAGGCCGTGGGGAAGAGATGCCCCTCATGCCAATATTCGAAGAAAGGCTAGATCCTATGCTAAACTACTTGGGTGTTTGTAGACAAGAGTGCAAGAAAGAGATAAAAGGAGTTAGGGTTAGAGAAATAAATAAAAAAGGGTTAAGGGAGAGAGATTGATGATTTGAGGTGGGAGAGAACAGGAAGCACGATCGCTAATAGACAACTTGAATAGCAGCAAGGAACACCAAAAGTAAAATGAAAGAAATGTAGTATTAACCTTCCTATGTATCCTCCCGAACGAGTTTCAGGACACTGTCCCCGATCGCACCCCGGATGTAGAGTTCAGCATCTCAGTTTACAAACGAGGAGAGATAGAAGAATCAAGCAAGGTAGGTAGCATAAAAG
Source organism: Wollemia nobilis (assembly GCA_028583015.1). NCBI lineage: Eukaryota > Viridiplantae > Streptophyta > Pinopsida > Araucariales > Araucariaceae > Wollemia > Wollemia nobilis. The sequence goes on along the minus strand of JAQPPZ010017033.1, from coordinate 19,409,693 downwards.
AAAGTCAGCACAACACTTTTATACTCCTATGTATCCTTTTGAATGAGTTTCAGGACACTGTCCTTGATCGCACCCCGGATGCAGAGTTCAACATCCAACATACAAACGAAGAGAGATAGAAGAATCAAGCACAGAAGGCAACATAAAAGAGAAGAATTAAGCTCAAAGTCTCTTAGTATTAATCATAGGACATCAAGTTACAGTAGCTTTCTAACAGATAGTTCCCCCCATTTTACATTACAATACTTGGGTTTTTATAGAGGACCCGACCCTCTGAGTCATTATCACAAAATCGGCGAAGTGCATCCTCGAGCTTTGAGAAGTCGGCTCCTCACGGTTGTTGTGACTGATCTCTCAAATCGACTACTAAAAATAGCAACTACAACCAGGTCTATCGAGGAAATAGGCATTCAATGGGCCGCCTGAACTGTCCTTAGTTTTTGGGTGCAATACTCGAGTAGCCACCGTGCTTGACAGGTTCTCCTTCTTGTACTGGTACTTCAGGTCCAATTGCTCAACATGATCGACGAACTTGCCGGGCAAGGAAAAATGCTTTTATGAAGCAACTGACCACCTCGAGAAAGTACCTGGCTTGAAGTGCATGCCTTGGAAGCGCTTCGTTGGATCTCTCCTTGCAATTCTGCTTCGTAGTGGGTTTGGGCCGAAGCAGATCCTTCCTTTGGGTTTGGTACTTCAGATGGTTGAGCTTCGCGGCACAAATTTGAGAGGTTGAGTGCCGAAGTAGATCTCTTTTGGTGGGGCCCTTCATGCTCTACCACCTCGTTGGTTGAGTTACTTCACCTATGCCTTAAGGAAATGCTTCGCCATGATATTTATTTGAAACTATAGTTTGGGAGGCTTGCGGCCGAAGCAGAAATGATTCGTAGGTGGAGGGGCCCGAGGTGGGTATTTCGGTGACTTTATGGCGAAGCATTTTCAATGTTTGGTTCGAGATCTGCTTCACAAGTTTTTGGGCCGAAGTAGCCTTTGGAAATGCTTCGGGTCCAAAGTAGTTTTTCTGCCTTAGCGACTTTGGAATTTGATTTTTGGGCCTTCCTTCTTCGGGCGGAGTTGTCATTTGAATATCTCTTCGCTAGGTTCCCACCCGAAGTAGTTTTGGAAATGCTTCGGGTGCAAAGATTTTCCTAGCGCTTTCTTCGTGTTTTCTTCGGTAGAACTGCTTTGCAAAATTTGGGGCTGAAGAGATCACTGGAAATATTTCGGGGCCCGAAGTCCTTTTCTTGCCTTAGACAATTCACCTTGCGACTTGGATTTTCTCTTTTCGGTAGGAGAGTCACTTCGCAAAACTTTCGCCCGAAACGCTTTTGGGAATGCTTCGGGTGCGAAGCTTTTTTGGCGCCTTGTGTTTTTCTTCGGCAATATTGCTTCACTGATTTTCCACCCGAAGTAACCTTTTGAAATGCCTCGGGCCCGAAGTTCTTTTCATTTTATTCTTCCTCCCCTCAACGAAGCTATCCTAGCTGTGAAGCTTTTTCTATCTTCTTTGGTGTACAAGGGGAATAGCTAGGCAAACCAAAATTGCTATAACTTACATACATCTTAAAAGGTAATAATTAATATTATACAAAAATTTTTCTATTCTTCTACCCCTTGTATAATGTGACAAAAAGTATCAACATTCTTGGCGGCTCACGGGGTGACAAGCTCGCCTCAGTAAAAGAACCCTTTAGCACTGATCCATTGGGCTGCTGAGTCACTGATCCCCCTCAGACCCTTCTCCTTTTTTCGTCTCCTAGGGTGCTTCTGCGGTTTGCCCTTCCTCCGCCTCTACTCTTCCTTCTGATTCCTCCTCCTCTTCTTCCTGCGTGGCTTCCTCTGGTGTGGCCTCTTACTACAGTGATGGTTCAAGGCGATCCCGGATACGTTTCATCGTTCGTCGAACATGAGCCCAGGCACCCTTCTAAAAAGGCTCCTGATCTTGCAATGCCTTTACTAAAACATGAAACCGATCAATTTGCCCGATGTCAGCATGTTTGGCTCTGATGAATAGATCGTTTAGGCATGCTACCATCTTGCAGTATCTCAAGATGAAGTCGGTTATCTGCCCCTCTAAGATCGGCTCCGCCCACCCGTCTATTTTGGAGACATCGCTCTCGAACTGAAGCCAGACTGGTTTGAGCTTGTCTTTAGTCAGAAGATTTTCATCATCGTCTGTGAAACTCGGGAAACCCAAGGAAGAAAGGTCCTAAAAATAATTCATTGAGGCGCACTGCTCATTGTCAAAAATGTCCTGGAGGCTTCTAGCTTTTTGAGATTTTTGCACCTTGGAGAAGAAGGCGCGAACTGTGGCCTGGGTCGTGGACCAGTCCCTAGCTGTTCGGGTCATTGCAGTGACCTGCAAGTCCTGATATCTAGCATTCTGGATGTAAAATGCCAACTTGAGCCGGACCTCCCTCGGTAATAGCACGCTGGGCCTCGATGACGTAGGTCAATATGGAAAGGGCACTGGAACACCAAGACCTAAAATTCTTAAGCAGATGCGCACGAATCTCCTTAATCCTGCTCTTGTCGAACCTCGATAGGCCTTCCTTCTCGTACAGTTGAGCCTGCATTTGCGTGACTTTGCCTTCAAGTTCTTTGGCCTTTAAATCATTTTCAGCCCGTCTCTGTGCTTGATTCTCCTCTGTACACTAGAGCTATAGAATTTACTGCTTTAGAGCATGACCAAGGGAATGGCAGCATGAGTAGGTGAAGTAGGATCTATGAACTTGTCCCTGCTGGGAACATGGGATGGACTTGGACTAGCCACGGGTGACGCATGAGGGGATGAGTGGCCCTGCAGGGGAGACTGATGGGAACCTTTGGTCGTGGTCGCAGTGGACATGGATGAGTCCTGAGCAAAGGGTGGAGAATGTGTACCTGAGTGCCCTCCTGGAAAAGCGGTTGTAGTTACTTCAAGTGCAGCCGTCTCCTGTTCTTTCTCTGCCTTGGCATTTTCAACCTCCATGGTTTCTGCCTCAGCGTCCCCTTCAGATTGGAGGAGTTCCTCCACATTGATGACGTTGATATTCATGATGATCTTGGCGCTTGGTGGCGCTACGCCCTCAATGTTTATTTTGAATGGACCTGGTGTAGGTCATTCAGTGGAGGCACTCTTAAAACCTGTACGGGGTCGTTTCGGATAGTTCGGAGGCACTGGGCCTTGTTCTGGCCTCTTTCTTTTTTTCTCACCAGCGGTTGTTCTGACTCTTCGAAACTGGTGTCTTGGCTTTCCATAGGTACCTGAGGTGATTTACAAGGTGTGGCTTTGGATTTCTTCTCCTTATTCGGCCTCGAAGTCTTATTTTCTCTTTTTGGGATTTTGCTTGAACCTGGGATAGCTAGAGGAATGAGGTCGGCGAAGGACAGGCGCTTCCATGTCCCAGCATTGGCCTCATAGACCGCCACGATGTCCTTGTCAGATGACAAAAGACCGTAAGAATTCATATTCCGACGATGGACCCTCATTATCCACCACTCTCTTAGCTGGGCGACGTCCCAATCTTTCACTACCTCCCTCAAATCATCTTTTGCCTTCTTTCAAAAGGTGGAGTTGGGGCTTGGGAGAGGGTGCCGAACTAGGTCATATGCAACCTCCATCGCGTAGAACTCATGCCAGGGAGGTAGTGTTTCCATTTTCTCTAAGTGCCACTCCAGATCCTTCCCATTAGGATTGTTCCTTTGCTCCACAATTTTTGGATAGGGGCAAGCATGGAAGTTCTTGAATCGAAGATGGTCCCTCATTACCCCCAAGGGGTCATAGAGCCATTGCTGAGGAAGTTGGACTAGACCAAAATTGGCGAGTTTCTCCTCCAGGAAAACATTTTTGATGAGGGAAAATACCTTGATAACTCCCATTTTGAAATGGAAATCACAGGTGTGAGCCCATTTCTGTCCATGGCCATAAATGGTGTTTGTTGCATCGTTTTGCCGAGCAACCTCCAATGCAAACTGGTATTCGGAGGGATAGACTAGCAGTAGGAAAGGCTTCCCTACGAAGCCAAATATGCGAATTACGATCCCCTATGTCAGCTAAAAAATGTCTCCCCTCTTCTCTTGTACCACCTTGTCCCTTAGGAGGAGGGGAACCCGAGGGGAAGACCCCGTTAGCATGTGCATTGCGGGTCCCAAAAATTGTTGGTTAAAAGAATAATAGGACTCCGTATTCAATAGGAGAGGGGTCCACTGGTATACAGGCAGAGGATTTCCATCCTCGCCGCTTGTCGTAATAGCAACATAAGGGAAACTTTTATGTACATGAAAGAAAAATAACCAAACAAGAAGAGAACAGGGCGAAAAGTACTTATTTGTCCCAACATTCTTCATGCTGGTGAGCCGCGTATGTAGGGTCCTGGCCACCCATTCTGCCTAGTCAAAAAATACTGGGTTGGTGCTCGGCCTCAAAGCATCAGGGGCATAAAATTCCCCTCTAGAGATACACTCAGCCAAAGACACCTGCCATGGGTGCACCAAAGCGTCGATCGATAGGCCCGCCACCCATGTAATGATGGAGAAGATGTCGACATTTTTGAAGGCCTCCAAGGGTAGGGGCATTTGGGCCAATTTTCTCGAAGGGAGCCCGCTTTTGAGGCTCTGCCACAAGAAATTGATTATGTAGTTGGAGGACGTGAACCTCTCCATTTGTTCACTAAGAATAATGTTGCAAACTGTGTACCCCTTAGGAGGGCCCTGCTGTGGTGCAAAGGCTGCCTGGACATCTTCCTTCAGAATGGAGAACAACTTGTGGCTAGAGGCGTCTACCACTTGCCTGGAGGCAGGCTGATAGTTCCGTGCGATGGCATTAATCAGCTTAGGGCAGTGATGTGTGGGGGGTATCAGATACCAGTATATCTGGGAGTAGTAAGCAACAGCTCTTTTGTTGTCTGTCAAGAGCCTACTTTTCATGAACTCGATGGTGCTCTTGAGTTCAGCTATGCTCCTCAACAGCTTGGTGTCTCTAATCCTATCCCACGCATCAATTGGCGGTTCTTCAGGTTGCTCATCCCCAAAATCCTCTTTTTCTACCATGACTTGTTTCTTAGGGTGACGGCTAAAATCAACTTTCTTTGGCCCTTTGTCATGGCCTTTTGCCTTTGGCTGTTCAGGGGCCACCACTTTTGGTTCCTTTCCCTTTTCCTTGGAGTTCTTCTTTCCCATGGTTGATGCTTAGGGTGGCGAAGTCTGCATGAATCATTGAGCAAGTAGCTTCTCCACTACTGGAGTCTGCGTTATATAGCCTTAGAAGGCAACCACCAGTATTTATGGCACTTGCCTTAATTAACTTCGCGTCACTTCGTCTATTTCACCGCATGGTGGAGTGGTACATAGGGCTGTGTATTATGATGATTATGGCTTGCTTCGAAAGCATGACCCTCTGCCACTTTGTACCCGAGCATGAACTTTTCCCCTAACCGAATCACTAGAGTATGTACCCACCACCTTTTCATTTAACTCGCCCACTTTGGACGCTTTTGAAGGCGACTATCGGCACGTTCCCCTAGGCATGTTTTAAATGTCCTTGCCTTTTTCGTTGTTGGGTGGGTGAAGTTGAGGTCAGGGTTGAAATGCTTTGCAACGAACCTTTGGTGCGAGCTGGTTTTCTTCGCTTCAGGCCCGAAGTAGTTCTCTTCGCAGAAGGTGGTTCGCCAGTCCTCCTTCGAAAACTGTTTCGCTTGGACTCTTCTTGGCGAAGCACCCTTCGTACCTCGGTCTGAGTCTTGATGTTTTTTTTTTTTTTTTTTAAAACTCAAGTAAAATTCGACCCGAGTCTTTGAGCAACACCTTATTTACCAGCTAAACTATTTACAGTATTTACATAAACTGTTTGCAGCATAGTCGTCATGCCATCACCATAAATTCAACTTCGGGTGATTATCCGACAAACCTACAATGTCCAGACCAGATCCGATTGAATTTTAGTTTATTTTTGAGGTTCGGATCACTTCTTCCCGAAGTTGTCCATGCTACAAATAGGGAGCAATGCAACAGGTTATCGCTCCCGCCAGTACCCATACTGGTGATGAATGATGTGGCGAAGAAGTTTTCCGCATGGGGGTCTTTTATGAGTATCGATTGTGGTGATGGCTAGAACCAACACCAAAATTCAAATGAATCCATTAAACATGGGCTAGGTACAGGTTCTTCCATCCTCTCGATGTGGTAACAGGGCTCCTTCGACAAGGAGTAATCTTCCAGGATCTCTTCAGGTTCAGCCTCCTAATGAGGCATGCTTAATGGGCTCTAGTTGAATACCTGTGTGCCATCCTCTGGGACACAAAAAGGGTGCAAAAATATGCCCTCTTTGTTCTCAGGTTCTGCCACTTGAGTCTGTTCTTCTCCTCAGCCCACCTCCTGATGAGGCATGCTTTATAGTTGGAAGGGGTCCTAGGAGCCATCAAATGCTTCGAGTAGTGCTCCTGCTAAGTCATACCACGAGCAATACGCCCGAGCAATCTGTACCACTGCAGCACCCTTCCTTCCAAATATAGGAACAAAAGTCTGATCATGACATCTTCATGGAATAAGTCATAGATGGGCCCTAAATCAGCAAGATATTCAAGGTGTTCTAGAGCCATTCCCTTAGCACCATTGTATTTTGGCATGTTTTTCAAGATGCCTTTGGGAATTTCATGGTAACTTTGAATATTCAGAGGGTTATAAACATCCCAGCTAGGATAACATATCCTCTCCATTATAGCAGTGGCCTGCAGAGATAACGGTCCTCGCCACTAGGTCAGAGACTTTAGGTGAACATTCTTTCTCCGCTTGTGAGGTCAAGGCTGCTCATCGAACCTTGATTCCTTTGGGATATCTTATTTCAACTTAAAAAGGTGCCTACGATCAAGAAATATGGATCTTCGGCTCAGTCAGAGTCACCAGGTGATTTTTCCAGATGAAAGCAAGCCAGAGATTCACCAACTCAGACTTCCTTAAAACATGGGGAATCTTGCCATGAAGGCAAGGTTTAGGTACTGGTCTTTACGACTTAGAGATTTTCGGGTTGAACAGAGTCGCCAGATGCTAAAAGTCTTTCAGTAATGAGGGCATCGATCCTCACTACCACTAATCAGGTGAGACTGACCGGGTCACATCGGGAACTGGTTAGAACTATTGGCCCTAGTGGAGATGGGTTTGAGATTTGTGATATGGGACCTTGACTGTTTATGGATTCTTCTAGAATAGATGTAGTCGGTCCCATTGGGCATGCCAAAAACTGTTGGTCATCAGATCCGCCTAGGTAAGGATTTTGAGTAAATGAATGCGAGTATGCGCCCTAGACCTGGACCAACATTGAAAGGCCATGGGGAAGAGATGCCCCTCGTGCCAATCTTCGAAGAAAGGTCGGCTCCTATGCTAAACTACTTGGGTGTTTGTAGACAAGAGTGCAGGAAAGAGATAAAAGAAGTTAGGGTTAGAGAAATAAATAAAAAAGGGTTAAGGGAGAGAGATTGATGATTTGATGTGGGAGAGAACAGGAAGCATGATCGCTAACAGACAACTTGAATAGCAGCAAGGAACACCAAGAGTAAAATGAAAGAAACGTAGTATTAACCTTCCTATGTATCCTCCCGAATGAGTTTTAGGACACTGTACCCGATCGCACCCCGGACGCAGAGTTTAGCATCTTAGTTTACAAACGAGGAGATATAGAAGAATCAAGCAAGGCAGGCAGCATAAAAGAAATTCAACACAACACTTTTCTACTCCTATGTATCCTTTCGAATGAGTTTCAGGACACTATCCCCGATCGCACCTCGGACGCAGAGTTCAGCATCCAACATACAAACAAAGAGAGATAGAAGAATCAAGCATAGAAGGCAGCATAAAAGAGAAGAATTAAGCTCAAAGTCTCTTAGTATTAATCGTAGGACATCAAGTTATAGCAGCTTTCTAGCAGATAGTTCCCCCCGTTTACATTACAATACTTGGGTTTTTATAGAGGACCCGACCCTCTGAGTCATTATCACAAAATCGACGAAGTGCATCCTCAAGCTTCAAGAAGTCGGCTCCTCACGGTTGCTGCGACTGATCTCTCAAATCGGCTACTAAAAAAAGCAACTACAATCGGGTCTATCGGGGAAATAGGCATTCAATGGGCCGCCTGAACTGTCCTTAGTTTCTGGGTGCAATACTCGAGTAGCCACCGTGCTTGACGGGTTCTCCTTCTTGTACTGGTACTTCAGGTCCAATTGCTCAACATGATCGACGAACTTGTCGGGCAAGGAAAAATGCATTTATGAAGCAACTGACCACCTCGAGAAAGTACCCAGCTTGAAGTGCGTGCCTTGGAAGTGCTTTGCTGGATCTCTTCTTGCAATTCTGCTTCATGGTGGGTTTGGGCCGAAGTAGATCCTTCCTCTGGGTTTGGTACTTCGAATGGTTGAGCTTCGTGGCACAACTTCGGGAGGTTGAGTGCCGAAGTAGATCTCCTTTGGTGGGGACCTTCATGCTCTACCACCTCGCTGGTTGAGTTACTTCGCCTATGCCTTAAGTAAATGCTTCGCCATGATATTTCTTTGAAACTATAGTTTGGGAGGCATGCGGCCGAAGCAGAAATGATTCGTAGGTGGAGGGGCCCGAGGTGGGTATTTCAGCGACTTTCTGGCGAAGCATTTTCAATGTTTGGTTCAAGATCCGCTTCGCAAGTTTTTGGGCCGAAGTAGCCTTTGGAAATGCTTTGGGTCCGAAGTAGTTTTTCTGCCTTAGCGACTTTGGAATTTGATTTTTGGGCCTTCCTTCTTCGAGTGGAGTTGTCATTTGAATATCTCTTTGCTAGGTTCCCACCCGAAGTAGTTTTGGAACTGCTTCGGGTGCGAAGATTTTCCCGGCGCTTTCTTCATGTTTTCTTCGGCAGAACTGCTTCACAAAATTTGGGGCCGAAGAGATCACTGGAAATATTTCGGGGCCCGAAGTCCTTTTCTTGCCTTAGCCAATTCGCCTTGCGACTTGGATTTTCTCTTTTCGGTAGGAGAGTCACTTCGCAAAACTTTCGCCCGAAACGCTTTTGGGAATGCTTCGGGTGCAAATATTTTTCTGGTGCCTTGTGTTTTTCTTCGGCAATACTACTTCACTGATTTTCCACCTGAAGTAACCTTTTTAAATGCCTCGGGCTCAAAGTTCTTTTCATTTTATTCTTCCTCCCCTCAGCGAAGCTATCCTAGCTGCGAAGCTTTTTCTATCTTCTTTGGTGTACAAGGGGAATAGCTAGGCAAACCAAAATTGCTATAACTTACATACATCTTAAAAGGTAATAATTAATATTATACAAAAATTTTGCTATTCTTCTACCCCTTGTATAATGTGACAAAAAGTGTCAACAAGTCCTAGGTTCAAATCTCCACCCTACCAAAAATCTGAATTGGGTATCCAAAATCCAATTGATAATGTTGGTGCGGGAAGGGTCAGGTGCGACTCTCGGGTGAATTTGATGGTGTAGAACTCCCTATTCATGGTCTCTTAGACCAAGGCAGCCCCGCAAGGGGTTTTTTGCTTTAAAAAAAATTATGTGTATATATGGAGAGGATAAAAACAAGGACAAAATACAGATGAACCTAAATTGCAGAGGAGACTTAAAACCACAAATATGCAGTTGGATTTAATAAACCCTTGAAACTAACTAAATGCTGACAAACATATATTTATCAAGCACGCAAATACATTGAACCTCAATAGAGGATTTTCAATCTTCTGCATGTAAAACTATAGGATAACAGATAAACAAAGACTACCGAGACTTCAGCTCGGAGTTCAACCTAATGAGCTTTCTTGCTCACTGAACTGCTTTCATCAACGACTCTGCAAAATGACTGTTGTCTTCTCCTCTTGCACTCTGATGCCCGTCCCTCCAAAAATCCCCTACACCTCATCACTTTTTTGAAGACTCGAACTGCCTTATATAGCCGTGGGGAGAGGAAGATAGGGCTTATCTTTTGACAGGTTCTAACAGACCCTAAACTAGGGTTTCTGACCAATCGTCGAACTGGCATTAACTTTGCATGCTTGGAAAAGTGCGGTGATCAGATTTGTGGTGATCGGATCTGTCAGGCATCACATCTGTCAGGAGGCACGTGCGACGTCAAGTCAAAATTTTTGCTGGGATGCCCAACTTTGCGAGCGTAGTCCGACGTCGCCTAGGTTCGGAGCGCAGTTGGACGGAGGCATGAAATCGGGATTAATATTTCTAACACCCTCCTTTAAGCCTGATTTCATGAGGGCTTTGACTCCAAGTTGTTGTCGCAATCTACTGAAGTCCTCCTCCTTCAAAGGCTTTGTGAAAATATCCGCCAACTGCTCCTTAGATCTGCAAAACTATAGCTGAATTTCATCGAACTTCACCAGCTCTCTGATGAAGTGATAACGAATGTCGATGTGCTTCGTCCGGCCATGGAACACTGGATCCTTTGATAGTGCAATGGCAGAATTGTTATCACAAAAAACTATTGTCGTGCCTTCGGAGGATAGTTCAGTTCACTGAGAACTCTTCGCAGCCAAACTTCCTGGCATGTGGTTGACGTGGCGGTGACATACTTTGCTTCAGCTGTGGACAACACAACGATGGGTTGCTTCTTGGATGCCCATGAGATTGCCCTCGATCCGAGATGGAAAGCATACCCGGAGGTGCTCTTTCGATCGTCGATGTTGCCAACCCAGTCACTGTCTATGTAGCCAACTAATTCCAACTGGTCCTGTCTGGCATAAAATAGGCCATGGTTCCGCATCCCGTTGACATAGCACAGGATCCTCTTGCCTGCTTGCCAGTGCGTGTCCTTCGGAGTCTCCATAAAATGGTTGATCAGGCTGACTTCGAACATCAAATCTGGCCGAGTTGCAGTCAAATACATTAGACTGCCAACTAGCCTCTTGAACAGAGTTGGATCGACATTTCTCCCAGAGTCCAACTTGCTCAACTTCAAACCTGTGGCAATAGGTGTGATGGCAGGTTTGTTGTCCTCCATCTTGAACCGCTTTAGGACATCCTTCGCATACTTACCTTGAGAAATGAAGATGCCATCTATCGATTGGTCAACTTCAATGCCGAGAAAATATTTCATCAACCCTAAGTCCGTCATCTCGAACTCCTTTTTCATGGTTGTTCTAAACTGGGCAAACAGTGTTGTGTTGTTGCCAGTGTAAATCAAATCATCCACATACAGATAGACGATTATGAGCTCACCTGCATCATTTGTCTTCATGTACAGGGTGTGCTCATATGGGCATTTTACAAACCCATTGTCCTAAAAATAACTATCAATCCGGTTGTACCAAGCTCGGGGCACCTACTTCAAACCGTACAGGGCCTTCTTCAACTTCAGGACTTTGCCCTCCTAGCCTTCGATCTCGTAACCGGGTGGTTGATCTATGTAGACCTCTTCCTCCAAAACTCCGTTGAGGAAGGCTGACTTGACATCCATCTGGTACACCTTCCAACCCTATTGGGCTGCCAATGCCAGGATCATCCTGACTGTGTCAAGTCGGGCTACAGGTGCATATACCTCATGGTAATCAATGCCTGACTTCTGCTTGTAGCCCTTCACCACCAATCTGGCCTTATGCCTGTCCACTTCTCCTTGGGTGTTGAACTTTGTCTTATACACCCACTTGACCCCAATGGTCTTCTTTCCTACTGGAAGATCTGTCAGTTGCCATGTATCATTCTTTTCAATGGCTTCAATCTCCTCGTCCATCGCCTGCACCCACTTCTGATTTTGACTTGCGTCTTCGAACTCCATTGGATCAACTTCAGTAAAGAATGCAAAGTCAGAGTACTCTTCATCTTCATGGGTTTGGGTTGCCTCATAAATTTCTTGCAAGCTTTTCATCTTTGTCGGAGTCCTCAAGTTTGGGGTCCTGCTTGCAAGTGGAGGCATCAGAGATGGTGAGGTTGTGTTGCTACTGGCACCACTGCTGCTACTTGAGGCTGCAGGTGGTTGCACACTGCCCTCCTCCAAGTCAACAGACTCAACGACTATTGGCTCTGACTGGCTAGTCTTCGATTTCTAGTTCCAGGCTTCATCTTCCAGGAACTTAACATCACGACTGATGATGAGCTTTTTCGTCACAGGGTTGTACAACCTGTATGCCTTTGCTTGTTCACTATACCCTATGAAGATGCACTTCTTCGCTCTATCATCCAGTTTTTGCCACTTCTCTTCTGGAACATGTGCATAAGCAATGCACCCGAACACACGCAAGTGAGCCACACTTGGCTTCACACCGCTCCAGGCCTCCTGAGGGATTTTGTCCTTCATGCTTTTGGTGGGACATCTGTTCAACAAGTAGACTACACAAGTTACAGCCTCTGCCCAAAACTCATGCGATAATCCCTTCGCCTTCATCATGCTGCGTGCCATCTCCATGATGGTCCGGTTCTTCCTCTCAGCTACGCCATTCTGCTGTGGCGTGTATCTGGCAGTGAGCTGCCTCCGAATTCCATGCTGCTTGCAAAAGTTGTGGAATTCATTGGAGATGTATTCACCTCCACCATCTATCCTGAGAGTCTTGATCTGATATCCACTTTGTTTCTCCACCAGAGCCTTGAACTCCTTGAATCTACCAAATGCTTCTGACTTCAGCTTGATGGCATAGACCCAGGTCTTCCGATTGAAGTCATCAATGAAAGTCAAGAAGTATTTATTATCGATAAACGTGTTGGTCTGCATCGGACCACAGATGTCTGAGTGCACCAGCTCCAATGGTTGTGATGCTCTCCAAGACTGTCCGAAAGGGAATGAATCCCTATGTTGTTTGTCGACTAAGCAACCTTCACAAACTTGATTTTGCTGCTCAATAAGGGGTAAACCCTTCACCATCTACTTCTTGTGCAATAGATTCAGGCCACTGAAACTCAGGTGACCAAACCTGAGATGCCACAGCCAGGTAGCATCTTTCACGACTACACTCAGGGACATCAAAGACTCATTCTGAATCTACAGTGAAAACATCTTGTTCTTCGTCATGGACACCATTGCAATCTGCCCATGTGCTTTGTCTCTGATGGTGCATACTCCATCTTTGAACTGGACCGTGTGTCCCTTCTGCATGAGCTGTCCCATGCTCAGCAAGTTGTGCTTCAGACCAGGCACATAGTAGACATCACAGATCTACTTCCTTTCATCGTGCCTGGTGCGGATGAGGATCTTTCCTTTCCCCATCATGGGAACCTTGTTGTTGTTCCCCATATTGACCTCGGACTGGACTGTTTCATCCAGTTGTGAGAACATCTCCTTGTTCCCCGTCATGTGGTTGTTGCACCCATTGTCCAGGTACCAGACGTTCTTCTGGCACTCCTCCTCAATATTGCAAGTCAGCAGCACGTTCCCTCCTATCATATTTTTGGCTTCATCTATGTAATGGGCCTGCTATTGATTGTCCTTGGCCATGCGCTTTTTGCACTGTGAGATGTAATGGCCGAACTTCTTGCAATAATAACACTGGATCTTTGACATGTCCTTCTTCTGACCAGATCCAGCTTGCTAGTTTTTTGCACCGCCTCTTCCACCTTGCTGATGGAAATTATAGTTGGTCTCTCCCTCGCTAGGGTTTGACCGTCCTCCTTGCTTGTTGCCTTTCCCACGCCTGCCTCTACCTCTTCCTCCTTGAGAACTAGAGGCACCTTGGTGGGAGTCTTGTCTGTCGCTGTCTCGAAATGAGACCTGAGCCTTGAATGCCTACTCTAGAGAGGACTGAGATGAATGGCTCAGCCTCTGCTCATGTGTCTGCAATGAACCCATGAGCTCATCTATCGAGAGGGTTGTCAGATCCCTCGACTCTTCGATTGCTATCACAACCGAGTCAAACTTGGTAGGCAGACTTCTGAGAATCTTCTCCATGATTCTTTGGCTCTGCATGATTTCTCCATTCAACCGCATCTGGTTGATGATGTCCATCGTCCGGGTGAAGAAGTCGCTCATGGACTCGGACTCACTCATCTGCAGATTTTCGAACTCCCTCCTGAGCATCTGTAGCTTCACCAACTTTACCTTGTTGGTGCCCTGGTACGAGCTGGCCAGAATCTCCTAGGCCTGCTTCGCCTTGGTGGCTGATGCGATCCATGGGAAGATGGTCTCTTCGACCACTTGCATGATGTAGAAGAGGGCCTTCTGGTCCTTCTTCGTGTTCTCCTTCAACAAGTCCTTGTCTTCTTGGGAGAGGGCGGCTAATGTTGTTGCATCCGTCGGTTCAGGGTAGCCATTCTCAACTAGGTCCCACAACTCCTGAGATCCAAATAGGATCTTCATCTGAATGCTCTAGTAATCGTAATTCTTCCCGTTGAAGCGTGGGATCTGCAACTGCAGTGAATGGTTGCTATCGGAAGCCATTCTGCTTTGATCTTCGCATCAAGGGACTAAGGCTCTGATACCAATTTGAAGTTTTTCGATTTAATTTTCAAACCATCGGGGAATGCAGAACAAGGGTTCCGGAATCAAGCTGCACGGGAGTGACGACCCGAAGTCAGGTTGCGCAGAAGTGAAGCCCCGAAGTCGAGCTACGTGGTGTTTTTACTCGATGTCAGGCGATGCAAATGGTCAACGCCCGACTATGCTGGTCAAAGGCAACAAAGTCCGACTACGCTGCATAGTCGGGCAGGTGGCCAAGACTTAGCCAAATTTTGGCTAAGTTTGCTGCACTGTCGGACTGCGTAGTTTGCAGCCTATGCGGTCGGGCTGCGTTGCGCAGTCGGGCAACAACCAAACACTTAGCCAAATTTGGCTAAGCTATTTTTGTGCTTTGCTCCTTCAAAGAGCGCACATAAGCTGGAGCGCTACCGGGCTTCGTAGCACTGTAGGGAGGGAGTGAACGACGAAGTGACCAATGGCAAAGATTGCCCAAATTTGCACCTTTCAGATTTCGAACACTGACGTAAAGGAACTTGAAGATGTTTGTTGCCCATAAGACGTCGGGAGTCGCAGTGTTTAGATGCAGATGAATATTGTTCCTTTAATAGGTTAACAATATGTGTATATATGGAGAGGATAAAAACAAGGACAAAATACAGATGAACCTAAATTGCAGAGAAGACTTAAAACCACAAATATGCAGTTGGATTTAATAAACCCTTGAAACTAACTGAACGCTGACAAACATATATTTATCAAGCACGCAAATACATCGAACCTCAACAGAGGATTTTCAATCTTCTGCATGTAAAACTGCAGGATAACAGATAAACAAAGACTACCGAGACTTTAGCTCGGAGTTCAACCTAATGAGCTTTCTTGCTCACTGAACTGCTTTCGTCAACGACTCTGCAAAATAACTGTTGTCTTCTCCTCTTGCACTCTGATGCCCGTCCCTCCAAAAATCCCCTACACCTCGTCGCTTTTTTGAAGACTCGAACTGCTTTATATAGCCGTGGGGAGAGGAAGATAGGGCTTATCTTCTGACAGGTTTTGACAGACCCTGAACTAGGGTTTCTGACCAATCATCGAACTGGCATTAACTCAGCATGCTTGGCAAAGTGCGGTGATCAGATTTGCGACGATCGGATCTGTCAGACGTCACATCTATCAGGAGGCACGTGCGACGTCAAGTCGAAATTTTTGCCGGGACGCCCAACTTCGTGAGCGCAGTCCGACGTCGCCCAGGTTCGAAGCGCAGTTGGGCGGAGGCGTAATATCGTGATTAATATTTATAACACACAAGATTATAAAGCTTCCAGTCAAAGTGGAAGCAAAGGCGAGGAGAATCCACATAAGCTCGTTGCCCCAGCCCAACTGCATGTA
This sequence comes from Wollemia nobilis, assembly GCA_028583015.1. Classification (NCBI taxonomy): domain Eukaryota; kingdom Viridiplantae; phylum Streptophyta; class Pinopsida; order Araucariales; family Araucariaceae; genus Wollemia; species Wollemia nobilis. Next base: position 19,393,971 of record JAQPPZ010017033.1, on the reverse strand, counting down.
GCTGGAATATGGTAGAGAGGGTAGCAAGCAGAGGAAGTGGACTTGGACGGGAGTATGGCCATAGACATGGTGGTATCTTAGGTTCAGAGTCTGTGTCGCTAATTCATGAAGGTAAATAGACTTCACAGTCTATTACTCTGTGTGTTCCAATAAGAGACGTGTTTTAATTGAAACATGAACAGATTAATGTTAGCATTAAAGTATTGAAAACTTATTCCATTGGAAAGAACACATCCATTCTTGTGGTGTATTATTAGCATTTAATAAAATTTATATGGAAAAACCTTAAAAAAAAAATTGAAGTTTTCATAATGCAAGAAGCACCTATCCATCCACACTATACCGCCTGTGAAGTATGGCTGTATGAAGAAGTATTAAATCCTGTTTGAGATGTATGCAAAAACAGGTCATCCACAACCATTTTTTACATTGTCTTAAAAATCTACCGTCATCGATGGAATATCTTTAGCCAATGCTAGCGGCATCATTGCAAATTTTGAAGTTTCAAATTACAGATGTCAAATGTCAGGCTTTACTGCATCCCAGAAAGTAAGTACAAGGACTGGTCTCCCAAGCTGTGGGAAAGAATAATTTGGAATCAGGTCCCATAATAGGAGGCTTGCTGAGCTAGTTCTTTGTTGTTGGTAATGGGTGATCTTGTTGTTCATAAAGGGTGGTTGTCATTGTAGATGTGTGAGATGGCAAGTGCAAGCACCTGTTGATATTGTAGCCTGGCAATGCAATTGCTCTAATTGTTCCATGCGAGGCAATATCCACTTCATCATCCCAGCATCTCATTTCCAGCTGCAGGAAGAATCTAAAGAATCACTCACAACTTACTCTTTTGGCACGCATACAGCAAAACATATATTCTGCAAATTCTGTGGCATAACTTCATACTATATTCCATGTTCCAATCCAGATGGGGTAGCAGTGTCGGTTAACTGTGTTGATCCTGGTACTATCAAACATTGAAATCAGACACTATGATAAAAAAAAATTAAACTAATAATAATAAAAAATTAAAAAAATAAAAACTGGGATGAGTCTCATAAAAAATCTGGCATTGCATCATTCTCAAAGGCAGGCACAGAGACATGACCCAAGCTGGATTTAAGTGTCTGCTTTTCCGTTGTGGTCAAAAGATCAAAAGTACTCACAGGGAAAATCAATCAAATTCATCCAGTGCGATCACTTAAAAATTAAAACACAGCGGTTGTTGTAACACGAGCCAGCAAGGGCTTAGGGTATGGAATTGTTCGTCAGTTGGCAGCCAAGGGAATCCGTGTAATCTTAACTGCCCGAGACGAGCAGAGAGGTATGGCCGCTACGAAGGCCCTCAACGATGCCGGATTTCATAACGTTGTCTTCCATCAACTGGACGTGCAGGATTCCACCAGCATCAATGTCCTTGCCAAATAGATCACAGGCTATTATGGAAAGCTTGACATGCTGGTTAACAATGTGGCAATATCAGGCCTTACAATAGATTATGACATTGTGAAGGCTAACAAGGCAAATCCGACGCAGTTATTTATTCCTCCTGGAAATACAGTGGAAGGAATTTCTGAAAATTTTGAAATGGCAAAGATGTGTATGGACATTAATTATTATGGGACCAAAAGAGTTGTGGAGGCGCTTCTTCCTCTTTTGAAGCTTTCTGGTGTTGCTGGAGGCCGAATTGTGAACGTGTCCTCTCGTGTCGGTGTCCTTGAGTTTATTCCAAGCGAGAGTTTGAGGCAACAATTGAGCGATCTCGAGAATTTAACAGCAGATATTCTCTGGAGCCGACGGATCTTTCAATGCACAACAACAGAAGGAGAAGCGATAATGAAGCAAATACAAAATTTTCCATTGCAAATGAAGGTTTGGAATATGGCAGAATTAGAAGTAGAGGTTTGAGAGTTTGTCCCCCAACCTCGAAAACTAAGGCCGAAGCTTTTGAGATGATATTGAGAAGGCTTCAAGCTTTATAGATGGGCATTCCATCTAGAGTCTTTGAGACTAGCCAGCGGGCGTACTCGCTGGAGTAACCATCACGTTTCAGTTTCTTGGTATTTTCCACGCTCTTTGGAATATAATTTTTGTCTAGAATGTGTACGAATGGGCCCGTGAAAAGTGTCATGTTGAGTGAGGGTGAATCAAATTTGGATTATAACGAGATTATTTTCAATCTCCTGAGATGACTCGCTGTCCGTCTACATTTTAGACACTTTACCATCCCTTTTACAACCGCTATGTACATGATAAAGACTTTTTTAAATACAAACGGTGTACAGAACAATGAGTTTTTAAAATACAGGCAGAGTTGTGTTTCCTAGAGGAAATCATATTGGATAAGAGATGCCCCTTACAAAAGCTATCTAAAACTACATGCTCTGAAGTTGTTTATTACAAAGAACAAAATTTGATGATTGTTGCATCAACCTGCTTATACAAGGAAGAGGAGTACATCTACTCCGGCATTAAATTATATCAATTTCAATATAAACCACGCTACCAGCAACACTTTGGATGGAAATTATTTACTACAATAAAAATTGATGAATTTTATAGGACTGCTAACAAGAGCAATGTGTGTCCTATCCGAGTACAAGATTTTATAATGACTTGTGCAAGTGGGGATGGAGAGCATTTTGGCTAATACCAGCTTGTAGTGAAAGGATGACTTGTGCAAGTGGGGATGGAGAGCATTTTGGCTAATACCAGCTTGTAGTGAATGGATGGCCTCTCTATAGAGAGACTAGACAGACTGATAGATAGAGGGATAATTTTAATAGAAATAAATGGGTGGTTAAATCCTAGGAGGAAGAAATCATGGGATTTTCTAAAATAAAACGACAGCCTGATCGCAAGGTTCATATCACCTTTTAATCTATATTGGGCAAGTTTTTCCATGTTTTTTTTTTTGCAAGTGGCGATAATTTCATAAATTGTTATGTGGCTTTGAAGGAAAAGTTCCTCAACACTGCTCGTTGCTTCCTAACACGAGTCAAAAGGCAATAATTAAAAAAAAAAAAAAAAATCCTTTCTTTTGTTGTGATGGACAATAAGCTATACTATTTTCGCGAGGCAGGAGACTTGTTTAATAAATTTAACCAATGTTCGAAGAGCAAATTGTCCACGGCTGCAAGTGCAATTGCGATATTATATTAAATAAATTAGTTGCCCACATGGAGATGATAGAAGCATGAGATACAAGAATTTTGATAATTCCATTGTTCTGTTAGTTACTAACCCCGCTGGAAACTAAGTCACCAGACTCGAGATCAAACAAATTATTCGAAGCACAGGACGGACTTCATCGAATTCCGAAGCAGCCTTTCCCAGCTTTGAGGACAAAGTTGTTTTCAAGAGGGATGGAAGCATGATACACAGTAATTTTGATGATTACATTGTTTTGTTAGTTACTAACCCCGCTGGAAACTAAGTCACCAGACTCGAGATCAAACAAATTATTCGAAACACAGGACGGACTTCATCGAATTCCGCAGCAGCCTTTCCCAGCTTTGAGGACAAAGTTGTTTTCAAGAGGGGTGGCATGTTAGTATCCACATCCTAATATTATTATTATTTATATGATTAGGGTTAGTAAATTAATTAATTATTATATTAGGGTTAGGGTTAGAATAATCATAATAATTAAATATATTAATTATTATGTGAACTGTCATATCATATGGATATAGGATTAGGGTTAGGATAGATATAAATCTTTGGACAATCGTTCATTTGAATCATCGATGATGATGAAGCAATAATATATTTTATTTTATTAAGGATGAAGGAATAATATATTTTATTTTATTAAGGGAGACCCGCAAGTGATTCATGTTTTTATTAATTAATTAATTTAATTTATTATTAAAACCTTGGTTCTAACATATTTGTACCCGTGAGAAATATATTTTCGATTTTGATCTAATGGTGATGTTTTTATGAAGTTATAACGTGATTTAATACGTAAAAATTACCTCAAATATGACCTTTATTTTAGGGCTTGGAATACCCCAAATTTTTGTGTGAAGATGATTGATTTGATTTTCTAAGGATTCACCGTGGTTCGACTTGATTTCGATTATGATTCACCATTTTTTATAAGTACATTTCGTGGACAACCCCTTATGCATAACCCTATTGATAAGGTATTATGCAATCTCATATTGTTGAATGTTTGTGAGCTTGTATTAGCTAGCCCATAATTGAGGATAACAAATATTTGTTTTTATGAGAAGAAAATAAAAGGATCTCCAAAGAAAAGAAGGATAATAGTATAACATAAAGTCTTATAAAGGAAATCCACCCATCACACTTATGTCAACTAATCAAGAAAAGTTATTGATCCATGCAAAAAAAAAAAAATTTGCACTCCTTTTAATCAAAGCAAAGAAGGAAGGATAAAATATTGAAATCAAGAGATCAAATTTTAATGTACTCCTAAACAGAAGTAGAAAATCTAGAATTTTTTTTACAACAATAGTTTTTTAAAGATTTTATTTCTTCACTTCTCATATATTGTTGCTTCTTTGCATGCCTTATCTTCTAAGAGCAAAAGTTTTTATTGAAAAAAATAATATGATCAATCATTGGAAGAGTTAAATCATAAAAATAATAATGCTTATATTTCCAAGCTTACAACAAATATTTAAGGTAAGCTTGATGAGTCTAATCCTCATAGGTATTATGCTTTGGACATGAGGAAGAATATTTTGTCACCACTTTGAGTGTTTTACAAAGTTATATAGTATTACCAACCTATGATCCTTTGAGAATTGTATACCATGGTGTAAGCCATCAAGAAATAGAAACACCATCTAATGGAGAAGGAGCAACTATTTGTACATAACATTAGCCTTTTCATCATCTTCAAACTCAAGCAATTACAACAAGTTAGGCATTTTAAGTATAAGAAATATATTAATAATAAGATGGATAATTCATTATAAAAACCTTCTATTTTCATATATAGGATTGTGACGCAAGTTGATACCTTAACATATTAGGATTTTTTAAAAGATTGTGCTAAAGACAAGCATTTTAAAGAGATACATCAGTATTTGAAGGTATTTAATGTTTTTGAGCAATCTACTATGAATGGTTATTAATTTGTTGATGGTATACTATACAATTTGGGTAAACTTTTCATACCAAACAGGGGCTCAAGCATGCACTTGATAAAAGAAGTCAATTCTTCTCTTATCGTCAATCATTCTAGCATGAACAAGATCATATTAACATGTAGAGACATGTATTTTATGTTGGAGAGTATTACATTATTTGAAACCATGCAAATACTTTTTAAATAGTTGGTTTCATGTAATCATTTGGTTTTGTCATTATTAGAAGGTAAATAAAATATTTTTGTTATGAGAAATATGAGGAGTCATATCTCTTATGAGTTTAAGGATATGAAGAGTTAGTTGAAGATAAAATACTAAGACTCCATACAAAGGTCTTTATGAAAGGATTGCAAGGTAGATTGAAAGTATCATATTGTAGTACATCATTTGTAATGTAAGGATCTACTATCACCCATTTTTGAATAGATATATTTTGTTTAGTTAGATTATGGCTTGAGTGAATGATTTGTGTTCTTGTACCAATTATTTCCTTTGATATTGTAAGTTCATTGTATGATATATTGTGAAGAGTTAACCTCATTTTCTAGGTTTTATAATTAGATTCCATCTCTTTTGCTAACATTGGTATTATATCCTAGTACTAAGATTCTATCCATACTTTTTGCCATCTTCGTTACTTCATTCTCTAGGCCTGCTCCTCTCATATCCATTCTCTATTCTGCCATTAACATCTTCAAACTCATATCCATTCTACCATTAACATCTTCAAAATCATATATATTCTACCATTAATGTCCTCAAAGTCATATAAAAATATTAGTGGCAATGCCTATTAATCTCATAAACCCTTCTTGTCTAGAAGAGACTTTTCTTTAATAGTGTATATTCTCATATTATAATTTTCTACAATCGTATGTGACGAAGTTCATTGAGGTTGATGTCTAGTTAAAATTTATAGCAAATTGCATTATGAATTGGTGTAACCATAATTTAATTGCTTAATGTATGTCCATTTGCATGAGAAGCAACTATCAAAAATAAATTTTGAATTATTGTAGAGGAAAAGATTAAAACATCCATGGTATCCATTTTTGGATATTGCCTAGTTTGTGATATTCCAAAGCATTAGAAATAATTCTATTAATAGTGGACAAATACAAGCATGAATGAATAATAAGCAAAAAAAATTGTAGTCACAAAATTAGAGCATGTAGATGGTAACATGAAAGTTGTAGTAACATCAAGATTGTAGCAGTGTAAGGGTTGTAGATACATCAATGGAAGGAACATTGGTTTCCTTTTGATGACAACAAGAAAACTTTACGAGGTATTTTTAAAATTCCTATGCATATTTTTAAGACTTCTTAAGTTTAATAAATGAAAAGAAATAAGTACCAAAGGTTAAAGTCTTAATATTTGAAAAGAACCAAGAGCAAAGGTTTTGATATTTGAAAAATAATTATTTTTGAATATTGAATCTTACAAGGAAGCTTATTAATTAAAGGAAAGGAAATTGGAAATTGATATAAATTCAAAGCAATAGAAGACATAAAGATAAAAAAATTAAAAGGAATATTGATACTAAAATAAAGGAGAGAGAGAAAATAAAGGAAAATAATTTGTTGCATTAGTAATTGAAGAAGACTTGAAATAAGAAAATATTATATTATAAATCAAGGAAGAAAGGCAAGTTGTAAAAGGAGATGCATCCAAAATAATTTTTTTGACAAGTGCTTAAAATTTGAGAGAAGAAAATATTGAAAGAAAAAAATGAATTAAAGAAGAGGGGTTTTTTCTAATAGACATGACAGAAAGAAAGAAAGGAAAATAACAAATTGAAAGGAAATATTAACTTGGTCTTTGAGAAGGAAAAATCATTCAAGGATTGGAAGGAATATTTTCAAAGGAATCTTTTTCAAGGCAGAGACATTGAAGGTTGACCCAATGATAAAGTCAGATTATTGAGAGCTCTTTCCATAAGTACAAAGTATATTTTTCCTCTACTTATTTTCTCCTAAGTTGGTTGGTATAATATAGGAGAAAATTGAATAACTATTGAAGACTTATATTTTATGAAATACAATTTGTTAAAAGAGGAAATATTAAAATGAAACATTGAAAATAAATTTATTTTTAAAAGAAAAAGGAAAATTACTTCAAGAATACAAAATAATAGAATATTCTATAGTGAAATTTTTAGGGAATCAAATGGTTTTCTACTTGGTGACTAAATATTTTTGTTATCATCTAGTCATTCAAATTTCAAAATAAAATATAAGAGTTGATTTTAATTTGAAAGAAAGGGAGTTGAAAATTGGAAGAAATTAGTAATCCATTTTTTTTTTTTTGTGGAAAACATCCCAAAAGGTATGACACTTTTGGGTAAGACCCAAGGATGCAGGGGTATCCATTCCGCCAAAAATGCCCAGGAATCAGACTTGGCCTACCACCTTTGACATACTCAAGGAGCAAACAAACACACAAAACCAATTTAAAAATAAGTAAATAACAACAAAAATAATAAAATAAAATAAAAAACATGCTCCTTGAGTTTAGTAATCCATTTTTTAGAAACATTAAAAAACCATGAAAAATACAAAAATATTTCTTTTAGAATCTTATTTTTTAAAGGGACTCAATTTTACTCCTTGGAAAGATAAGATGAAGTCAATACCTATTATTAAAAAACTTTGGGATATAGTCACTAGAGATAAAAAACTATCCTGAGAGTACCACAACTAAATAGAAATATAAATAAGAAGACACAAAAGCACTAACGTTAATAACATATTGTTGGCAAATATTCATGATAATCTCACAAGTAAATTTTTCCAAGATCAAAACACTCACATAAAATCACATTCAATGATAACACAAATATTACACACCAAAATATTTCTCTATTACATTTATAAATCATACTTTCTTACATTGATTCAATTACATAGCATGGATACTTGTCTCCAATATATAACTTTACATAATAAACTCTTCAATACTCCTGACTATTGATTTCCTCAAACTCCTAAGAGAAGCAGCCTTTCACATGCCTTACATTTATGAAAAAGACTCACATGATTATATAACCTCCTAATTTACATCGTGACACATCTCACATGAATATTCACTTCCACACTTGACACATTTCACACATAATTACATAAAACATAAAAATTCTTCTCACTTTGACATATACATAAATATTAAACACATTCCTGATATAAATATTTACAATAGTACTCCATGGTACCGAATGGTACCAAATAATGTAATACCTCTAAAACACATTTGTATTAAATTATTTGGTTTGAAGACTTTTAGTCTTCAATCTCTATATTATGCTTTTGTCTTATCTTTATTTTTTATGTTGACTTGTGATGCTATCTCTATTTCATTGGCTCTTGAACTATACCATTATGCTCTTGCTTTGATAGTGGTTATAATAGCTTCTAGAATTATTCTAAAGATAATTTTTTGAAGAAGTTTGTCTAGTCTCATCATAATTTTTTTTTTTCCATTTATCATTATAAATTTTCTCCTTGTGCCAATAATATTCTCGAGGATGATTATTTCTTCTATAAAATTTATAGGGATAACGATTTCAACAATTTTCTTCTTCATGTCCAAATCTATTGTAGTGATTACATTTCTTGATATTATTTCCTTACATTGCATAAATTTTTTAAATATCTTTTTTGTATTTTCTTTGATTAAGATTATATGCATCTTTCATAACCATAGCCCTATATGTATGAAGCAAATGTAAATGATTTTGAAGTATTAAAGACATTCTATATTTAGTTCTCTTCTAAATGAGTTGTATATATTCCATTGATTTTTGTGATCCATTATACCAAACTTTAGTGATGTTTTTAAAATGATATCTTGATGTTTTCCTTTAACTACACTTTTCTTTGATGAAGTTTTCTTCTTTCCTTTTCCAGTTTCCATTAAGTAATTCTTTAAATTTCTTCTTCACTCAGATTTTCAAATTCATTTTACTTATATCTCCCAAACAACTCAAATTTTTCCTTCTTTAAAAAAAAAAATTTATCAATCAATTCTCAAATTTTAATTCACCATTCGTCATATTTCAAATCTTATTTATATAATTAAATAATTAACCAATTTTTAATTCTTTAAATAATTTACTTTTTATGACTCCCTTTAATTCATTCACTTCTTCTTTAGATTTCTTCTTATGTCTCCCAAAGCAATTTTTAATTTCTCAATTCCAAATATTCTCCTTTAATTAATTAATTTCTTACCTAAAATTTAAATGTGCACCTGAAATTAATTATCTTTACCTAAAAATAATTTTTACCTTCAACAGATCTTAGGTTTATGACTTGTGAGGGTAAATTAAATTTAGGTTATTTCTACCAAATGTAACACTAGCTCACAATCAATCATTTCAAGACCTTGATATGTGTTATACTCTTCTCCTCATGTCCATATCTTCTGCTAGACTATTCCTCTACACAAGTCTCCCTCTCTATTTTCCAAACTATACCACTACTCTCTAAAACTAGTCTGAATATCTCCTAGTAATAGCTCTTTCAATGCTGCTTATGGCACTCTAGCCTCCTCTAGTCTACAATTTACTCTTCTAGTTACTTTTGGACAACAAATGATACACTAGCCTCCTTTGGACAATTTCTTCAAGTTGTCATATTTGCGACTTTGATCATCACATCCCTCCAAAAAAACTCCAAGCTAACTTCTTCTTCTTTCTCTACAACGTATCTCCACAATAGAAATCTCATGTAATCTATATTCTTCTTCACCATATCTTCACAACTTAGCAATCTCACACAATATATCTTCTCCTTCACAATATCTCCTCAACTTAGCAATCTCACACAATCTATCTTATCTTTTGCCATATTTCCTTAGCTCAAAAATCTCATGCAATCTATCTTCTCTACAACATATATTTAAATATTCTCCAAAAAACTCACATTCTATTTTCTTCAATGCAATATCTTCATGTGTTACTCTCAATAATCTTCTCCAATAGTTTATGTTCCTCCACTCCAAAATGATCACGTTCCTTCATTAATATTTGTTACTTCTCCAAATTCTTCTCCTCTATATTCCTTAGGCTCTTACATAGGATTTCTCTTCAACTTTTTGTAGGTAGATTTTACCACCTACATCGACAATCCTTGCAAACAAAATAGATTATGATTTTGTTCAGGCCTTATCATCATTTTACTAATATATCAACACAATAATTACACACAGTATCTTTCAAAGCATAATTTGAGCACCAAATCAAACTCTTAAGGTGCAATATGCTACAAATAGAAGGTAAAAGGAAATCCAAAAAATCACAAAAAACTCAATATTCAGGTTTGCATGGTTGGATATAAGAATTTATCTAGGGAAAGTAGCAAGAAAACAAGTAGAACAACATGATTGAAATTGATTCTAAGGTATTAAAATCTGGCGTGCAAGAGAAAAATATCAGACAATCTTGAAGTCTAACATCTAGACCAACCAAGTCTTGAATGTTAGACTTAGATTTTGGCTAAGTATGAGAAGTGGCTAGACTTTTGAAGTGTTGATGTAAGCAAAGATACATAGGAATCCCTATAGCAATCACGAATATTAGAAGCACTTAGATTATTAACCAGAATTGCATTCATCTTAATTGAAATATTACAAAGCTTAAATAGGAGAATTACTAACAATAACCTAGAAAGCTTAGGAAGAATAATAGGGAAGAAGGAAAATAGGGAGGAAAGGAAAAATGAAGTTAGGAGTCAAACTCCCTGCCGTCCATGCCGTCCAATCCTGCTGACTCACTTGTCGTCCAAGGAGGTAAAAGGGTAAGGTCCAAAGCTTACAGTGGTAAAACAAAAATTTTACCTTTTTTACCCTTTTAACTTCCAACATTCTCCCCCTTAAAGTTGAGAGGCCTGACTATACAGTCTCTCAGCTTTATATATTGAGCTTTAGCCATGCCTTTGGTGAAGATATCTGCAATGTTATCCAAAGTGCTGCAATATTTAAGCTCAACTATCTGTTGCTCCACCATGTCTCGAATGAAGTGATACTTCATATCGAAATGCTTTGATCTGCTATGGTGGACTGGATTGTATGCCAACTGAATGGCACTTATGTTATCACAATACAGTCGAGTTGGACCACTTTGACTTTCGCCAATCTCTTCAAGGATTTTTCTCAACCATAAGGCTTGAGTACTAGCATGTGTGATGGCTATATACTCAGCCTCAGTAGATGACAATGCTACAACAGTTTGTTTCTTAGAACTCCAAGTTATTAGTCCTGACCCTAGACTAAAATAGTTCCCTGATGTAGATTTCCTATCATCTACATTGCTGCCCCAATCACTATCACTGAAGCCAACTAATTTCACAGAATTACACTTGTGGTAATGGATTCCAAAATCCAATGTACCTTTTACATATCTTAAGATTCTTTTAGTTGCTTGTAGATGCAGCTCAGATGGACTTGCCATAAACCTTGAAACTAGAGAAACAACATATTGAATATCGGGCCTTGTGTTGGTGAGAAACATCAGACTCCCAACCATGCTCCTGTAAGTGGTCATGTCAACCTTTGGTGCTCCGTCGTCCTTGCTCAATTGGATTCCATGTCCAGTTGGAGTTGCAACTGATTTGCACTGCTCCATGGCAAATTTCTTGATCATGTCTCGAGCATACTTATGTTGACATAAGAAGATCCCCTTATTTGATTGATGCACTTCCATGCCTAGGAAGTATCGCATTAAACCGAGATCTTTCATCTCAAACTGTTTCATCATGGAGTTTTTGAACTCCATATTCATTTTATTGTTACTACCCATAAATATTAGATCATCCACATACAAACAAACTATGAGAATGTCTACTCCATGCTTTAGGTAGTACAGAGTTGGTTCACTTTTGCTTCTCGTGAATCCATACTTGCTGAAATAGTCATCAATGCGTGAGTACCAAGCTCTTGGTGCTTGCTTGAGGCCATAGAGTGCTTTTTTCAATTTATAAACAAGGTTCTCCTTTCCTTGTTCTTGAAAGCCTTGAGGTTGTTGAACATAAACCTCCTCAGTCAGGTATCCATTCAGAAAAGCACTTTTCACATCCATGTGTTGAATGTTCCATCCTTTATGGGCAGCTAAGGAAAGAACTGATCTGATTGTCTCTTGTCGTGCAACAGGGGCAAAGGTTTCCTCATAGTCAATGCCAAATTTTTGAGTAAAACCTTTTGCTACTAGTCTCGCCTTGTGCCTCTCAATGCTTCCATCAACATTGTATTTGGTCTTGTAGACCCATTTACATCCAACACATTTTTTTCCTTTTGGAAGCTTTACTAGCTCCCATGTATCATTATTTTTTATAGAGGTTATTTCCTCTTTCATGGCTTCTTGCCATACATTTTGAGTACAAGCCTTCTCGTAGCTAGATGGTTCTAGTTGTGCACTAGTTAATAAAGCATAATTAACTACATCTCCCTTAGGATCTTGGGAGTCATCATCCCCATACATATGCAGATTTTCAAGTTTCTGCAAAACTGAATTCATTTCACTAGCTTGGCTTCTAGTGTATCTTTTCTGGTAATTTTGATCCAACATTTGAAAATATGGATGATGTTGTAATGTTCTTTTACCTCTTGATGGAGAGTCAATGTCCATCGGTGAAGAACTTACAGATCTCTATGGAGAAGGACTTGGAGTGGCGTCAGATGTACTCGAAGTACTCTTGCTTGGGCTTGGAGGGGGTGTGCCTTTGTTTTTCTTGGGAGACACCTGTTGTACCTACTGTACCTGTGAAGAATTTACATCTTGGGATCCATCATCAACAAAAATTCTTTGATGACCCCATTCTCCCCCTTCATCAAAAATTACATCCCTTGAGAGAATAATCTTATGAGATTTGGGATTGTAGAGTCTATATGCTTTCGTAGACTCACAATACCCTACAAAAATGCAAGCTTGACTTTTGGGATCAAGCTTCTTCCTCTTCTCATCAGGAATGTGTGCATATGCTAAAGAACCAAAAACTTTGAAATGCTTTACATTTGGTTTCTTTCCGTACCACCCCTCATAAGGAGTGACACCATCTAAACTAGAAGTTGGACTTCTATTTAGAATATATACACTGGTTCTTACAACATCATCCCAATACATATTAGTTAGATGCTTAGTCTGAAGCATCGTTCTTGCCATCTCAACTATGGTGCGGTTCTTTCTCTCGGCCACACCATTCTGTTGTGGGGTATAGGCAGTGGTGAATTGCCTTTTGATCCCACTTGATTTACAATATTTCAAGAATGCATTGGAGGAGTACTCGCCTCCTCGATCTGTCCTAAGACATTTTACATAATTCCCACTTTGTTTCTCTACATTGTTTCTGAAATCTATGAAGCAATCAAAAGCTTCATCTTTATGTTTCAAGAAATAAATCCAGCACATGCGAGAGAAATCATCTATGAATGTGAGAAAATAAGAATTGTTTTCGATACTCTTTGTCTGCATTGGACCACAGATATCCGAATGCACTAACTGAAGTGGATAGCTGGCTCTCCACGCTTGTCCTTTTGGAAACTTCGACCTTGAGTGCTTTCCCAAAGCACATCCTTCATAGATCTCCTTCTGTTCATTGATTTTGGGAAGTCCTGTCACCATAGCTTGAGAAGTTAACAGTTTCAAGCTAGCAGAATTAAGGTGACCATATCGCAAGTGCCAAAGCACACTTGGATTAGTTATAGCTACATTTGCAAGTTGAGCTCCCCCTGGCTCACCAAATTTGAGAGGGAATAACCGATTCTTGGTCATTGGGACCTATGTGATGACACGATTACAATTGTTTTTATCAAGAATGATACATTTTCCTTCATCAAAAACAAGTTTGTAATTATTCTCCATCATTTTCCCAACGCTTAGCAGATTGTGTTGGAGCTTTGGAGTGTAGTAGATGTCATTCACTTTCTTTAGTCCTTATTTTGTTGGAACCTCCATGGCTCCAATGCCTTCGACTTGCAAAGCTTTATCATCCCCTAACTTGATTTGGGATTTATAAGTGGAATCTAGAGTAGCAAATAGATATTCTTTGCCACTCATATGGTTTGAGCAACCAGTATCCAGAATCCATGTGTCATTTAGATTCTGTTCTGATTGTCCATATGATAGAAAAATATTAGAGGTATCATCTTCTTCTCCATAATTTCCATATTGACTGTTGCTGCTTTGAGAAGTTTTTGACCAGCAGTCACGAGCAAAGTGACCTAGCTTGCCACAGTTAAAACAAGTTGTTTTGGACTTGTCACTTCCTCATCCTTGATTTCCACTTCATCCTGGATTTCCTCCTCGACTTTGGTTTCCACCTCTGTTCTGATTGCCTCCTCTGTTGAAATTGCCTCCTCTATTCTGATTGCCACCTTTGTAGTTGCCTCTGCCTCTACCTCTTCTCTGGCCTCTGCCTTGATCTCTTCCATGTCCTCTACCAACATTTTCATTAGATGTGAAGGCTTTATCATCGCCTCCATAGCTGATTGAAGGAGATTCTTGTAACCTCTCTTCATGAGACATTAATGACCCTATTAATGCATCAAATGTTAAAGTGGAAAGATCTTTTGACTCTTCTATGATTATGGCTATGTGATTCCATATTTGAATAAGTGTTCGTAACACTTTCTTTACAATTGTTTCAGGCTTAATTTCTTCGCCAAGAGTAACCATTTTATCAACTACTGCCTTGACTCTGACATAGTAGTCACCAAATTTTTTGTCTTCTTTCATTTTGAGATTTTCAAAATCTCGTTTCAGTGTTTGAAGCCTTACTTGCTTCACTTGATCACTTCCCTGGAATCCATCTTTCAAAGCTTTCCATGCATCTTGTGCAGTTATACAAGTGACTATTCTAGGGAATATACTTTTCTCCAATGCTGCTTGGAGATGATAAAGAGCAAAAGAGTTGCTCTTTTGTGCTTCTTTCTTTGTTTTCTTATCTGTGGCACTTAATGTTGTCCAGTCTATGGGTTCGGTGTAACCCTCTTCAATTATGTCCCACAATCCTTTTCCTATGAGCAAAGTCTTCATTTTGATAGACCAATACTCGTAGTCATACCCGTTGAACTCTGGAATTGGTAGATTGTTATGTGAGGCCATAATTACTAAAACACTCTTTTTATTTCTCGATTACAATAAAGCACTCTACTTTTTCAAAGAAGGAAGAAGGAAGAAGGAAGAAAGAAGAAGAAAGAAGAGATTACAAATTTAAGTCAAATCTGACTTGATTCACTCTATCACTGATGGCTTGTTCCTCTTGTTGTGGTGCTGCTATTTCTTGAGTCACGAAATTGTCTGCTACTTCTTCTTCATCGTCACTGATCAATATTATCTCTGGTGATTCTGGTTCTAGGATTTCCACTGAATTACTATAATGAGTATATTCAGATTCTTGAGGTGCAATTTCTATGGATTCAGATTGCTCAAATCTACTCCCAAATGAATTGTCTTCAGAGTCTGCCTCGTACCCTGAATCTGGATGTCTCTGATGTGAGATTACTGCATTTTGCAACTGACTAAACACAGTATGAAGCCCATAAGTTCTCACTTTTTCATCAAAGTTTTCAGCATTCTCTCTTACTAAAAGTGCACAAAGTGCATGATAACATCCTGTGGAGCGAATCATGAATTTTGCCCTTCAATATGTCTCTTTTACAAAATTCTAGTCCTCAAAGTTTTGCCTCTCTCAGACTTTTAGAAAGAAATATCTAAAGCCCTTTAGGTCTTTTACACAATCTTCTATCACCTTTTAAGCCTCTTAGTCACAATTTTGCAATTTTGATTCTGCTTACATAAATTGCCTCTTAGGCAATGTCCTTTTTTTTTAAATATATTATAAAAAATATATCTATATTTGTATTTAATAAAAAAATATATAATTGCTTTAAAAAATAATTTTTTAAAAACAATTATTATTTAATTTTTTATTAAATATAAAGATATATATTTTTTAATATAATATAATAATAAAATTTATATAAAAAAAGAACAAATTAATAAAAAAAATTAGACTCCGTAGGAGTCGAACCCGCGACTCCTATCTGCCAAGCGAAGCCTCCTAGCCAACTCGGCTATAGCTGCAGATGGAACCTAAGCAGCATACACTGCTATTTCAAGATAATCGGGCAGATTTCATACAAAAAAAAAAAATTAACTTGCAAAACCGTCGAGTTTCGAACCCGCGACCTCCTGGAGGGCGTGCGGCTTAAGGTTGGTTCCTCGAGCTAGTCGAGCTGCGTGGCCCGACGGGGAGGCAAGGGAGGCTTGCCTTCTTTATCTCGTCGTGGCCGTGCACAATGAAAAAAATGTTCGGGGACTTTAGTCCCACATGCGTTGTGCAAAATAGTGCGAGGCTTTTAAAAGCCTCAACACGCCCCTACTCAGTCGATTGCCTTCGGGCAATCAGTGACCACCCTTTTTCCTCCTACTCGAGCCTATCACTATGTGCCACGTCATCGTTGCCCTTTGTCCGCCACGTCACCTGCCACGTAGCCTATCTGCCACGTCACTTGTCTGCTCTGGTCCACATGTCCGCCTTCGTCCACTTGCCACGTGTCACCTTCTAGTTAGCTCCTCGATTCATGTGCTCTCTATGGGCCTTTCTCGACCTCACCTCGATTCGTGTGCCTTCTATGGGCCCTCTTCGACCTCACCTCGGTTCACATGCTACGGGCCTCTCGACCTCGATCTACGGGCTCCTCGACCTCCTCGAGATTCATGCCTCACCTACGGGCTTCCTAGACCACCTCGAGATCCATGTTCGCCTGTCGATCTCCTCGGGCTCTATGCCTCGCCAGCCTCTCGACCTCAGCTCTAGCTCTGATACCAGATATAGCAATCATGAATATTAGAAGCACTTAGATTATTAACCAGAATTGCATTCATCTTAATTGAAAGATTACAAAGCTTAAATAGGAGAATTACTAACAATAACCTAGAAAGCTTAGGAAGAATAATAGGGAAGAAGGAAAATAGGGAGGAAAGGAAAAATGAAGTTAGGAGTCAAACTCCCTGTCGTCCATGTCGTCCAATCCTGCTGACTCACTTGTCGTCCAAGGAGGTAAAAGGGTAAGGTCCAAAGCTTACAGTGGTAAAACAAAAATTTTACCTTTTTTACCCTTTTAACTTCCAACAATCCCAACACTCAATGCACGAGATCAAAAAATTTGGCTAAGTATTATAAGGATTCGATATTTGATGTTAAGGAAACTTCAAAATGGATTAGGCCTTCACATGCTTAAGCTTATATATATTATATCCATGCTTTGGGTCTATATTTGGTTATTATGATTCAATAGTCCAATGAGAAAGAATTTTTGTAAATATTCTAGATAGCTATCAAAGTAGAAAATATGCTCATCTCAGCTAGAAAGCTACCACATAGAGCCTTGAATTTATTTCCAACACTACCCTCCCCATAATTTAATAATTTTTCTAGGTCATTTTCATAAATTCCTACTATGTCAAAGAGAAAATCCATTACAAAAACTTTGGAATCTCAAAGTGTTCAACAACTAAGAGCTATGGTTCAATGCTTAGCCAATGAACTAAACACCATGAACCAACATAAAATCATAGCTAGGTATCCATATCAAAATCATCCTCAAGAATATTCTCCCTCAAAAAATCAAGTTATGCACATTAGGGAGGAGATTAGAGAATATCTCTGAATTAGCTAAAAACTAGGGATAAGAGACAAACTCTAATTCAGTCAAGTTTAGGCACTTATTGATTGACAACTATTACAATAGGAGAGGCAAACTCTAATTCAATCTAGCAATTAAATTATTTTATAGCCATGAAAATAAATTCAAATCATATTCATGGATCAACCTATTATCCCCAATTAGTGAAAGCCTTGTAGATAAAATGAATTGAAAATGTGTAATAGGAGGTATAGGTTGAGAAAGAAGAATGTGAAGAAGATAAGTTGGATAGTATTTTGTGTCAAGAAGGAAATCACTCAGAACAAAAAAGGTTGGTTTCATGTGCAAAACAATATGGTCCAAGAACGTTATGCTTATATTATCAAAGGAAACAAGTTTTTTGAAAATTATATTACCTGGCTATACTAAGAAATTAATGGTAAGATATGGTAGAATTCTACCAAATTATAATGTAGAGGGCGATAGGAGTGGTGCATAATCCAACAAGAAACACTCTATGAGAAGGAGATCTAGAGTAAAATCTATTGGTTTTTGAATAGGTTAATGTGTTTAAAAAAACTTTGGAAAACTTAGTGACAAGCACAGTTCCTCATAAAAATTTCAAACCAATACACAAGCAACCATCTCTTGGTAATGAAAAATAAAAATCTCCCTTATGCTACCTATCGATGTGTTTGGAAAATTGGGTGTTACATAATTGCTTAATAAATCATGAAATTGAAGTCATCATCATACCTAAGGCAATATGTGACATTATGAATATTAAATACACTAAAGTTGATCCTAGGATAGTGCAATTAAATCAAATGCTAGTCATGATAGTAGGGTTTATTAAAAAAGTGTCAATACTACTATATAGAATGCTAGACTTAGTAGCAATTCAGGACATCATAGTCGTAGATGAGCCTCCAGCATTTAGAATGAGTATCTATAAAATATTCTTAATACAAATAGGAGGATACATGACACAAGATCATATAGCTATGTTGTGCATTAAAAAATTGTTCTGGATTTAAAATTAAACCACTTCACATTCAAATATATGAAGAATAGAAGTAAATATGGTTGAAGAGGTCCATAATCTAGCTAAGGTGGAGGTAGTTGATAGGATAGAGGACAAGCAAATTAAGGTCAATTGGAAATGACATTTTCTTCTAGAGTATTGATCTAGAACTTTTATCAAGCATGAAAAATAGTTATAATCTACAAATCAGCTATGATGCACCACAACATATGGTTGGTGGTATGCTCTGACAAGCAAGGCCAACAATTTTGGGAAATAAATTGGGAGATTGGATTTTGATAGAAGAAAATTCATCACTACATCGTCAACTAGAGAACTTTATGTACATGGGAAATCTTTAATCACCAACTAATGCTCTAGCACACAGACTAATATATATAGAAAATATGATCAACAACTCACGTGATTAGCAAAAATCTTCACTATAAGTTTCTTATATCATTTTTCAAGCTTGAAAATTGAGACAAGTTCAAAGTCAATATTTTAGCAAAATTCTAACAAGACAAGTTGTGAATCCTACGATATATGTCAAAGAGAAAATTGTAAATTTGGTACTATTTTTTTGAATCACTATAGATTCCAATGCAGGAGCTAAACATCAAGCTTCACTACCATGCAAAGACACACCACAATTTTGTGTAAATAAATCGACAAATAAATAAAAGTTGCATAACAACTAAATAATAAGGCAATCACCCAAGAGGATAACAAAATATCTTGGAAAGGATGTAAGGAATATCATATGATGCAATAAATTATGAGGAATAATGATTCAACAACATAAAGAAATGTTGTTTCTCATAAGTTGTATACAATCAATCCGAGGAAAAAGAGGATTGACAAGGGAAATCAAATGATGGTTTCTTTAGGGAAAAGGGCCTATATAAGGAGGTTAATTTTCTCAAAATTATATCACTCTTGAGGAATAATTATGCTCTAAGGGTGTACAGTGGATATCCTTAGTAAAAGGTAAATATGATAATAAGGAATGTCCTCAAGAAAAATCTACAGTTAAGTCTAAATATTCCTATGCCTAGAGGAGATGCAAAAATATTGAAGGAAAAGGATGGTCAATTTTAGTCTTCGTAGTGTTAGCTAAGGTAGATGTTAATTGATGGTAAACCAATAGCAATCTCGATGTTAGCTAAAACCATCCTGGTGTTAGCTAATATTATCTTGGTATTTGATGGAGGTGCTCCTTCATTGATAATATCAACACTCCTCTTGAATTACAAAGAAGTCTAATAGGAATAGCCACAACCTTTTGGTAATTAGATTTTACTCTTTCTCAATAACACACAAAATATACCAAAAGAGTGAAGTCCAAGGACAAAAAGAAATAAAATAAGGGATATAATTCGAGAGGTCAGTAAAATTGGAAAGCCCTTCTTTAATTTGTATAATCTGCTAAGATAGAGTATGGATAAGAAAGAGTATAATTTTAGAATTATTTCAATCAATATGGAGACTATTTACCTTCTTGTCTTCTTGTTGTTTGAAGTAAACACAATAGATAGCAAGAAGATAAAAGGGTGAAGCAAATGTTGAACTAGACTAACTAGAGAAAATAGCCAAATAAGGAAGAGAAATCTTGCTTAGGATGGATCTAAAGACTATTCGAATTGTGCATTTCTCCCATGAAGGCATGTAGCTATTGATAGTCAACATAATTGTTATTCTCTTACTCTTGTTTGATCCCTTGTTCCAATGAAAAATCAACCACTAATACATGGGTCAAATAATAGTAAGGTAAGAAAACAAAATTACAAACCAAAAGAGAACTTCAAGCATGAGCAAAAATAAGGGCCACACCTTTGAGGTATGATTATTCCAATATTTCACCAATCTTAACTGACTAAACCATATTTATCTCCCATATATCCTCATTTCCTCCATACATCTAACTTCACATTTCCAAATATACTTTACACTCCCTTTCATCCACTACTATCTATCATTCCTTCTCTCATATTATTTTCTCTTCTTCCCATACCCCTCCACCACCCATTTATTCCATTAGTATTTTATTTTCATCCATTTTGTTGTATCCAATAACAAGTACCCCATTCCCCATTAATTTTTCATGACTCTAAAGCCCAATGGAAAGGCTACCTAGATTATTCTTTTGTAAGCAATTGAATCCATTCTAGACCAATGGGAAGTTGTATGGAGAAGACATTACAATATCTCAGCTAAGAAATAATATTCCAACTACCATCACAAGAAGAACAATGCTAGTAAGAAATATTACCAAATGATGTCATGCCACATGTAAAATGATATCACCTAAGTATATATATGACAAGGGACATCAATCAGTGAAGGTTGAACAGGTAGACACAATCCCAAATGGTTAGCCATACACCATGGTAGATAGATGATAAAAACAAGCATGATCTTGGAAAGCATGCAAGGCATATCACATGATGTAAAAAATTATGATGAATAATGATTCAACAACATAGAGAAATATTATTTCTCATAAGTTTGATACAATCAATCTGAGGAAAAATAGGATTGACAAGGGAAATCAAATGATGGTTTATTTAGGGAAAAGAGCCTATATAAGGAGTTTCATTTTCTCAAAATTATATCACTCCTGAGGAAGAATTATGCTCTAAGAGTGTACAGTGGATATCCTTAGTAAAAGGTAAATATGAGAATAAGGAATGTCCCCAAGAAAAATCTACAGTTAAGTCTAAATATTCTTGTGCCTAGAGGAGATGCAAAAATATTAAAGAAAAGGATGGTCAATTTTAGTCTTCCTGGTGTTATCTAAGGTAGATGTTAATTGATGGTAAACCAATAGCAATATCGATGTTAGCTAAAACCATCTTGATGTTAGCTAATATTATCTTGGTTTTTGATGGAGGTGCTCCTTCATTGATAATATCAACACTCCTCATGAATTACAAAGAATTTTAATAGGAATAGCCACAACCTTTTGGTAATTAGATTTTACTCTTTCTCAAGAACACAAAAATTATACCAAAAGAGTGAAGTCTAAGGACAAAAAAAAAAGGATATAATTCAAGAGTTTGATAAAATTGGCAAGCCCTTCTTTAATTTGTAGAATCTGCTAAGATAGAGTAGGGACAAGAAAGAGCAAAATTTTAGAACTCCTTCAATCAGGATGGAGACCTTTTACCTTCCTGTCTTCTTGTTGTTTTAAGTAAACACAATATATAGAAAGAAGATAAAAGGGTGAAGCAAATGTTGAGCTGGACTAACTAGAGAAAGCAACCAAAGAAGGAAGATAAATTTTGCTTAGGATGGATCTAAAGACTATTCAAATTATACATTTCTCCCATGAAGGCATGTATCTATTGATAGTTAACTTCATTTTTCTTCTCTTACGCTTGTTTGATCCCTTGTCCCAATGAAAAATCAAACACTAATACATGGGTCAAATAATAGTAAGGTAAGAAAACAAACTTACGAACCAAAAGAGAACTTTGAGCATGAGAAAAAATAAGGGCCACCCCTTTGAGGTATGATTCTTCCAATATTTCACCAATATTAACTCACTAAACCATATTTATCTCTCATATATCCTTATTTCCTCTATACATCTCACTTCACATTTCCAAATATACTTTACACTCCCTTTCATCCACTACTATCTATCATTCCTTCTCTCATGTTCTTTTCTCTTATTCCCATACCCCTCCACCACCCATTTATTCCATTAGTATTTTCTTTTCACCCATTTTTTGTATCCAATAACAAGTACCCCATTCCCCATTACTTTTTCATGACTCTATATCCCAATGGAAATGCTAGCTAGATTCTTCTTTTGTAAGAAATTGAATCCATTCCAGACCAATAGAAATTCGTATTGAATCCATCACAATATCTCAGTTAAGAAAGAAGATTCCAAATACCATCACAAGAAGAATAATGCTAGTAATAAATATTACCAAATGATGCCATGCCACATGTAAAATGATATCGCCTGAGTATATGGATGACAAGTGATATCAATCAATGAAGGTTGAACAAGTAGACACAATCCCAAATTGTTAGCCATACACCATGGTAGATAGATAATAAAAATAAGCATGAGTTGTAATAGAATAATACATGTGGTGGTGAGATATAGTTGGCTAAATCTAAAAATAAGGTAAGATATAAATCTTCACATGAGGGATAGGATCCATTAAAGCAGTGCCAAATTTGATAAAATTCAATTCAATTCATAATCCAACTATCTCCAACAATCATAGGATCTATAAAAGAGATGTAGGGCTAAGATATATATAAAAAATTTTGTTGTGCCAGAGTGATCTGGAGCAACCATACATACTATTGAAGCAATGACTCATTGCACAACTTTCAATAATCTTGAAGAATACTACTTTTGTATCTTCACAAAGAAGATGGAAGCAAATGGTAAATATTCCTTAGTGTTTGGAATATTTACCTAAAGTAGTTTGTGTGGGTGAACATTTATCTAAGTCTACTTGTTTTGATCTGAAATAGATATTAGCTATGGTGGATTATGCTCATACAAGATTTAATTTTGTTTGAGGTGCTTACATTCAGGTATCTCCATTGCTTTTGATTTTTATTCCCTTACCTATGTTTCTCTCTTCCTTTTGTCTCTATTTTTCATATCTTTGCGTCATTTTCTTTCTTAATCATCTCGACGCTCTATCTACCTAAATATCTCTTTACCATTACCAACTTCTCCATATTCCAATATATATGCATTTCTTGCTTCTTGTAGTTTTATTCCTCTTCCCCTATACATTTTGCCTTCCCAATATTTAAGCTTCTATAAGCATAAACCTTGTCCTTCCCTGGTACAATTTTCTCTTTTGGCTATATAGCGCATCTTATATTTTATAGGTGAATGGGGTGCATTTTGAACAAGAGCATCTTCCAATGTATGTTTTAGAATCCTTGTTACAACTATAGATTACATGAACCTCCCTTACATCACTTTTTATACATCGATTTTCTTTTTTGAAACTATTTTATTTCTCATAACTTTAAGGTTTGTCTTCCCCTCATACGTCTATGTTCCATCAGATTATCTTCTAGCTCTTCATTATGTTAGTTCTTTTAGTATCCTAGACATAAGGCTTACTAAGTTTTCCATTTTTGAAAGAAAAAATCCTTAAAAATCACCAATAATGTAGGTAGATTTTACCACCTACATCCATAATCCTTGTAAAAAAACTATATTATGATGTTGTTCAAGCCTTATCATCATTTTTCCAAGGCATCAACACAACAATTGCACTGAGTATATTTCAAAGCATAAATTGAGCACCGGATAAAAATCCTAAGGTGGATTATGCTATGAAGAGAAGGTAAAAAGTAAACAAAAAAATTACAAAACAACTCAATAATCAGGAATACATAGTTGAATGTAAAAATATGTCTAGGGCAGGTAGTAGGGCAACAAACAAAAGAGCTAAATTTAAATTGATTCTAAGGTATTGAAAGTTGGCATATAAGAGAAAAAGACCAAACTTTCTAGAAGTTTGGCATCTGGACCAACCAAGTCTTGAATGATAGACTCAAATTTTGGCTAAGTATGAGAAGTGGCCAAAATTTTGAAGTGCTAATGTAAGCAAAGATACATAAAAACCCTGACACCCGATGCACCATATCAAAAAATTTGGCCAAGTATTGTAAGAATATGATATCTGGCATCAAGGAAACTCCTTGATAGATACTAAAAATTGTCTAAGTATCAAAGAGTGTTGGACTTTTAAAATATTGATATCATCATGAGGTCCATAAAAGTTTGGAAGAGCCAAAGTTAGTGTCGGATAGAAAGTTTTTCTAAGTTATGAAACCTGTGTTAGCTTTTGATGCAACATGTAATGGGAGATAGAAATCACAAAATGTAGAATAATATGAAATAAAGTAAATCTGTGAGATGACTAAAAATATGCTATAAATAGAAATTATGGAAATGTATACAAAGTAGCTATGGAGGAAATGAAAACTCCATGAATAAAGCTACTGATCAAGAATGAGCTTTGAGCTTATCACACTCTATCACTCTATATCATATTGCATCACACTCTGCTACATCACACCACACTGCTCTACACAACTTCACACTACTTCCTACTGCTATATTTATGTCTATGTCTATGGCCCTTTATATAGAAATATAGGTTCCTTGGCCAACACTCTACCTAGCTATGCAAGGGAAAACTTGCACATATACAACTTACACATCGACATGTGCATTTATTACATTACATGAAGTAACTAGATAACTTCCTCCTAAAGTAATCTAATGTCCTAAGTATGTACCAAAAAAGGTACATTTACATGACCCAAATGATGTAATATAATCTATTTCTAACACCCCCTTGTATTATATTATTTGCCTATTGAAGACTTTAGTATTCAATGTGGACCTTCTTCCATATGATAGCTTTGAATTGGTTCTTCTTCAACTACTTCAGTCTCCATGTCATTGCTTCTGACCTTTTTTAGTTCGATGTCCCTTGATGTCAGGCATTTTTATGAACAATTGTTCTCATGATTTTGCATGTCATGAGTGGATCTGAATAGGTTCCTCTCCTTTATTTTGTACCTATGTAAGACATGTTTCTCTGCTCTTCATAAGTATCAACCTTGAGCTCAATGTTAGTAGATCCATTTGAAATAAGTTCTTGAAGATAACAATTTATTCTTTGTAGTAATCTTCTTTCATAGCCCTTATAGTATCTATATTTGGAATGACAGGAAAATGATTAGTGATTTGTCCCATCACAATATTTGCAAGGATGGAAACTCTAATAATTTGTCTTTTCGTGACTGTATTGATTGCAGTAGGTGCACAATAGAGATGATCTGGCGTCTTTGAAGTCTATTTTAGGAATATCATGTTTGTCTATCTCCTTAATAAGACCTTCTAACCATATATGCACAATTGAAGCTATTCCATCTTTTCCTTTTTGTATAAAATCTTGTTGATCAAATTTTTCCTAGCTTGAGTCTCCTTTGATATTAGATTCACTAGATGAATATCCCTTCATATGCCTTTTAATTTTAGATCTTATTTCACATTGTATTGATTCTTCCTTCTTTTTCTTTTTCATCATTGTGATCCATCAGGTTTTTAATCCATGTTGGTATCTTCCTTATTCCACTTTTAAGAGTGTTTCGTAGCATGCTAGTAGTCATCGGTATTACCTGTATTCTTTGGGATATATTAGTCTACCTTATAACTCCCTACTCAGTATCTATAAAATCCCAATTAATATATAATATTAAAAAAAACTTTATTAATCCTTAGTTTTTGTAGGCTTCCTTATGTCTCCCAAGTAATGTGAGTATATACTCTTAAGGAAATTTAGGTTTTGAAGAAATATTATATTTTGCAACTTGATAATCTTTGATAAATACTGATATTACCAAGTTTTTAGAGCACCTTATTACTCTCTAGTATGTTTTGGATAAGATATATAGTCCTTTTTTAAATTATAGTTCAATGTTTGGTTGATTTTGTAAAGTTTTGTAAATACTAAAATCAAATTCTATTATCCCTTATTGCTCCTATTGAACTAAGCACTTTTCCTAAATTTTAAAGAGGTTTTAATGTTGGATCTTTTGTCTCTTTTTGAGAAGTTTGAGATGATAATTTTATAAATTTCCAACCTTTGAAATACTATGATAAACCTCTATTTTTAATATCCCTTTGGGAATTAATTTAAGTGTATCTAACTTCTATTAAATTAATTTGATGTTGTAACCCTTATAACTCCCTAATTCTTGAAAAATTAGACCACAATAATATTTGCAAATATTTAAGATTAATTTCAGTAGAAACCCTTATTACTCCTAGATTTTATATTGCAAATATTATATTGATTTGATAAATTATATGGCTTTCAATATGATCAAATTCCTTTAATTTTAACCTTATAACTCCCAAAGGAAAGAAAGCACAAAAAATGGGAATAAAACTTACCTTATATCAAGCAATAATCGGTGTTGATTTCAGATGTGCTAGGGCTACAATATTGACATCGATGCTTTCAATGCTTTGATTGTACCCTCCAATGGAACTGCTTGGAACTTTTCCTTGTATATAATGTTCCAAATATGACCCCATTTAGACTTTGCATTTTATCTTGCTTGACTAGAGCATTGAAGGCTCTATCACCTTCTTTACATGTTCTAACTTGGCCCTATGCATGTAGACAACAAAGTGATTAATGTAGAGACAAAAATTGTTTTTCTTGCTTGGTCATTGGCATCCTTAAAATAGAGGAGATTCTTGTCTTAAGTTCCAAGTGGCACGTCCATTTTCCTTTGAGCGCTTGAGGAGTCGAATGTGCCAAAGAAACAATTATTTATCCTTCGAGTAATGTATGGACATTATGTTCTTCAATAGAGCGTTTGGTCTCCCAATGGACAAGTGTATCCCATACACTCAATGCACCAGCTTGTTACTTTAACTCATTTCTTGAAGATGAGCGCTCGCTTGATAAGCGTTAGGTTTTACCTCCAATGACCAATGTCACTTCCTCCTTGTGCATGGATGTCTTCTCTATTGCTGGTTCAATGGGCCCTTTGGATATTCTTTTAACCCTGTAAAATCCCCAACTCTTCTTTCGTTCACTTGCAATGTTTTTCAGCTAGGATGTGGAGCAATTATTTGGAGGCTTGAGCACCAATTTTGAGCAAGCGAATGTGGAGTTTGAAACACTCCAATGGTGCTTTAATATTTCTTCCTTTCTCATCTATTATACATCCTCATTTTGTAGACAATGTTGCTTTTGAATAATGTTGTTTCTCCCTTTGCTTTTTCTCCTTGTCTTTTGTAGGTTCGACCATCCAAAATGTGAGGAGAATGAGCCCCTTGAGTGGCTCCTTTTGCTATGCTTGGATTGATTCTAGCATACAACCACTTTTGGCTGGTTTTTTCTAGTGAGTATAGTGCCTTTGAGGCACCTTCTGTAACAACCCACAAACAAGAAAATAAGAAAACACACAAACAAAAAGAAAAAGGTTTATATATATATATATATATATTGATCAAGGAGAAGGATTCATAAATCCCTACCCAACCTTAGACCAACTTAATGTTTGACATCCCCTAAGTTTCTCAAGAACCATACCACATGAGATTCCCCTCATGCAAGTTCATTCTACGTAGGCCTATCTCATGTCATGCACGTAAGTCCATCCATCTCATCATTCTTGATGAGCTAGACTTACCACCCTCAATCATTGGAAGGTATACACGCATCTCCATACTACACACAAACCATTATGTGTGGGCATGCTACGTGCATTGCGAGTTAAGCTATCAATATCATCCTCTGACAAGCTATCTTAACTCTTGGTACGAACTTCTAAACCTAGATAACCCATCTCCCTAAGGGGGTCTTAAGCCCTTAGGTCATCCTCTAAGTTCACCTAGAACTTACAACTTTTAATTCTTTTTTTAAAAAAAACACATAAGAATACCAAGGAGAAATCTAGATACTAAATCTAACAAAACAAGCGAATTTAAACAAGCATGAAACATTCATTAAAGGGAAACATGCGATAACAATTAAATAACATTTCAATCAGAAAGGATAACAAAATATAATAATAAACAATGCTCATTTAATCCCTTGGGGAAATCTCCCCACAAATCTAATCTACTGCATAATCAAGCAAGAAATAAGGTAAAGAGCAAACTTGCGAAGTAGTCCATCTCCTGAATTTGGTCCTCCCACTCTTCCATCGATCAAGTGAGGATAGTAGGGGATCAGGACACTCATGGATCTGGATAGACATGCTTCTAATGCATTTACTCATTTATTTTCCAAATTGCAACTATACAATTAACCCAAGCAATTCAACTTTCTAATGCATAGATATTATCATAGAGCTTCCCTCTCTATGACCCCTCTCACCCACTTATGAGAGTCATCCTACCATGCATCCCACATTATGCTTTATTTGCAATAAATGATCTAACCCTCACTTAACAATTAAAGTCCCATACCCTTAACTGTTTAATGCACTGGGTTCTTTCATCTTATTTAAATCAAGCAACCAACTTTTAGTTTGTACCACAAACATTTCTCATCATTTCATAAAGCAAGGTCCCATACCCTCATTTTACAAAATGAACCATAACATAATATATTTTCCATTCCATTTCATAAAGCAAGGTCCCATACCCTCATTTTACAAAATGAACCATAACATAATATATTTTCCATTCCATTTCATAAAGCAAGGTCCCATACCCTCATTTTACAAAATGAACCATAACATAATATATTTTCCATTCCATTTCATAAAGCAAGGTCCCATACCCTCATTTTACAAAATGAACCATAACATAATATATTTTCCATTCCATTTCATAAAGCAAGGTCCCATACCCTCATTTTACAAAATGAACCATAAACATATTTATAAAATCCATTCCATTTCATAAAGCAAGGTCCCATACCCTCATTTTACAAAATGAACCATAAACATATTTATAAATTCCATTCCATTTCATAAAGCAAGGTCCCATACCCTCATTTTACAAAATGAACCATAAACATATTAATTTAAATTAGAAGTCTACCACTAAGGGAACCTTCTCCCTTAAGATGAGCTTCCTACTCGACTAGAACCAATAGGGGATTTCTTACCTATCACCCTATAGTCTCCCAAGATGGTGCTTCTAACCCGCTACGCTATGCACATAACCCTTCAACTTTGGGTGCACAACAACAACGAGCTATGATCAATGATGAGCTACGCTCAACTATAACAAGGCAATGAGCTACGCTTAGCCATAATAGTGGTAGTGAGCTACACTCGACCATAACAACTTTAACAAGGCAGAAAGCTTCACTTAGCCATAACAATAGTAATTATCTATGCTCAGCAATAATAGAGCTATAACAACAAGCTTTGCTCGACCATAACAATGGTAACGAGCTATGCTTGGCCATAATAGAGCTATAACAAGGTAGTGAACTTCTCTCGGACATAACAGTGATAACGAACTACACTCAACCATAATAGAGTTATAACAAGATAGCAAGCTTCACTCATCCATAACAGCGATAGCGAGCTATGATTGACCATAATTGAGCTATAACAAGGCATAAATATTTGCTCGATCATAACAGTGGCAATGAACTACGCTCGGCCATAACAGAGCTATAACAAGGTAGCGATCTTGCTCAACAATAACAGTGGCAGTGAGCTTTGCTCAACCATAACAATGACAATGAGCTATGCTTGTCCATAATAGAGCTATAACAAGGCAGTGATATTTGCTAAGCTATAATGGCAGTAGCGAGCTATGCTCGGCCATAATAAAGCTATAACAAGGCAGCGAGCTAGTAATACCAACCTGGTCGCCTGATCTACTAGATTTTGATGGTCACTTAATCAAGTTTGAGCACCCTGCCTTCTCATTTCCCTAGCCTTCCTTTCTCCCTTCTTCTCTCTTCCTCTCCTTTCTCTTTCTCTCCCCCTCCTTCCTTAGCACACCTCTCCTTTTCTCCTCGACTTTCATCCACCAACCACCGCCATTACTCCTGCACCCCTTCGTCAGGTGGTAGAGGAGACGTCCCTTCCTCCTACCTTTCCATGGTGCAACCAACATTGAAGTCTTTTCTCTTCATGTAGAGGGAACCATCCCCTCACTCTAGTGGAGCCATTCTTGCATTAATGGAGCCATACCTCCTCGCTAGCTAGACTCTGCTCTGGGTGGCCCACCCAATTCGAGGTAAGCGAAATAGATTTTATTGCTTCTTTTCCTTTATTTTATTTAAGAATATGTCCACTTATTATTTAACATAAATCTTACCATTTTATTTAAATGAATGGCTACCTAAAATAAGGCATTCTTTCTATTCAAGAATAAATCTATTTATCATTTAATTAAATTTACCATTTATTTAAATGAATGACTATCTAGCATAGCATAAGACATTCTTTTCATTTAAGAATAAATCTATTTATCATTTAAAATAAATCTACCATTTATTTAAATGAATGACTATCTAGAATAAGACATTATTTTCATTTAAGAATAAATCTATTTATCATTTAAAATAAATCTACCATTTATTTAAATGAATAACTATCTAGAATAAGATATTCTTTTTTTAAGAATAAATCTATTTATATTTAAAATAAGATTTTATCAAGAAGTTATGAAGATAGTTCATTCATTCCAAATTTCCACATTGTTGAGGTGAAGTGTTGAAGTAAAAGATAATTAAATATGAGCACAAACAAAGAGGGAGATCTTTCCATCAATTTAGTCACCTATCTCTACCTCGAGAACTTATGATAGCTACTAGGCCATCAGTCTAGGGCTCAAGGTGGCTATTTATTGATGATTATCCCTAACCGAATGCATGCCTATATGAAGGTATCTATCCTTGTTACCTTCGAGTTGTCATATCATCATTTCCCCCAACCTCAAGTACCCTCATCTTCGATGGAGGACTCAACTTCTTCCACTTACGAGTGCACCTGATCCTACACATTGGCAATTTGTTAGTAGTAACATATTCTTCATTATCTAGTAATATTACATAACTGCTTTATTGCACAAAAACCGAGTATTGAAGCATCACTCTTAAATACATTGTTTCTTCATTTCAAAAGTCCATCTAGGAGGGTCATGACATCCTCCCCCACTAGGACTAACACCATCCTCTGTTGTTTTTTTTTTAACATAGGTAATTGTAGCCAAGGCACAAATTATTACAAAAAAGAAAATTGACTTTAGAGTTCATCAAACAGAAAAGGAAAATGTTTTTCATATCTGCCACCTTTTCCCAAGTGGCATTTCTTTTAGAGAAATGGTCCCACTGGACCTTACATTGCTCAAGGGTTCGATTCCGCATAGCCTTAGAATGGAATTCAAGAATTCTCACTGGCATCACTTCAATTGCTTCTGGGTTTGCCATCTGTAAATTAGAAACATCCCATACATGGTCAGGGTCAGCAACATATTTTCTAAGCAAAGATATGTGGAAAGTGTCATGGATTTTTGATAAATTAGGAGGCAAGGCGAGTCGGTATGCAACCAGACTAATTTTCTCGATGATCTCAAAGGGTCCTACAAATCGTGGATCCAATTTTATGGATTTGATCACACTTTTCATTGGTTTGACTCTTAGGAACACTTTATCTCCCATCGAGTACTCTTGGGGAGTCCTCTTTAGATCGACATAACTCTTTTGCCTATCAGAAGCTTCCTTTAGCCTTTTCCTGATTACCCTAATTTGTTCTTCCATTTCCTTGACCATTTTTGGCCCAATCATAGTTCTATCTTCAGGGTTATCCCAAGACAATGGTGTTCTACACTTTCATCCATACAAAGCATCGAAGGGTGCCATCCCTAGGGAAGAGTGATATCCATTATTGTAGGTAAATTCTACCAATGGTAGAAAATATTCCCATCGAGTCTTGTGGTCCATGCAATACATGTGGAGCATGTCTTCTAATACTTGGTTTACCCACTCTATCTGACCATCTATTTTAGGGTGGTATGTTGAACTCATGTGCAATTTTATGCCTATTGCCTGGTGAAGGGCTCTCCAAAATTCAGAAGTGAACTTGGAATCCCTATCCGATATGATTACTTCTAGAAATCCATGCAATCGGAACACTTCCTTGATAAATCTGTTAGCCACTATTTGAGCATCGTCATTGGTGCTCCCAGGTATGAAGTGTGCGACCTTGGTCAATTTGTCAACCACCACAAAAATTGCATCATGTTGGTACTTGGTTTTTGGTAGACCCACTATGAAGTCCATCGATATGACCTACCATTTCTGAGTAGGTATACTATGAGGGTACAAATATCCTATGGGATGCTTGCATTCCACTTTGACCTTCTGACATTCAAGGCATCGGGCTACAAAATCTGTAATATCCTTCTTCATTCCTACCCAGAAGAAGGTCCTCTTCAAATTTTCCCTCATTTTTACCCCTCTGGGGTGAGCTGTATAAGGAGATATATGGGCTTCTTGCATTATTAGCCTCTTTGAATCTCCTGAATTTGGTATGATGACTCTTCCTTTGTAGCACATAAGGTCATCTATCACCCCAAACTCCTTATTGGTCTCAGGATCTTTGCTCATTCTTGCTCGAATTTCTTGGCAATACTCATCCTATTTTTGCTCCTACCTTACTTGGTCCATGAGCTTTACATGACTCCTGGTTAGGGTTGCTATGTATCTTCTTCTACTCAGAGCATCTACCACCTTATTTTCTTTCCCTTTTATGTACTCAATTTCAAATTCATACTCAATGAGAAACTCGACCCACCTTCTTTGCCTTGCATTGAGTATTGGTTGGGTGAATATGTACTTAAGGCTTTGATGATCTATTTTTAATTCAAAGGGTCTTCCTACTAGATAGTGGTACTAGACCTTCAGGGCATGTACTACAATGGCTAATTCCAAATCATGAGTAGTGTAGTTGACTTCGTGCTTCTTGAGCTTCCTTGAAGTATAAGCTACTATGAACTCCCTTTGCATGAGTACTCCCCCTAATCCTTCCAATGATGCATCCGTGCACACTGTAAAATCTCCTTGGGGGTCTAGAATCTTCAGTATTGGTGTAGTAGTGAGTTTTTGCTTCAATAGTATGAAAGCAGCTTCACACTTTTCCATCCATTTGAATTCCTTTCCTTTCTTCTGAAGGTTCGTTATTGCTAAAGCAATATTTGAGAAATATTTTATGTGATATCGGTAATAGCTTGCTAAGCCCATGAAGCTCCTTACTTCTATAACATTGGTAGGATGTGGCTAGTTTAACATGGCTTCTATATTTTCTGGATCTACTATGATCCCTTCTATTGAGATGATGTGCCCTAAATAGCGCACCTCTAAAACATAGAACTCACTTTTGGCTAGATTCTCATAGAGTTGATTTTCCCTCAAAAGTTCCAACATGACCTTGAGATGCTTGTCATGCTCTTCCTTGCTCTGAGAATATATTAGGATGTCATCTAAGAACACAAGGACAAACTGGTCTAGATGCCTTCTGAACACATTGTTCATTAAATTCATGAAGGTAGTAGGGGCATTAGTTAGCCCAAAAGGTAGGATGATGAACTCATAATGTCCATACCTCATCTTAAATATCATTTTGTGAGTGTCCTCCTCATGTATCCTCAATTGGTGATATCCTGACCTTAAATCTATCTTGGTAAATATCATGGCATCTCTTAGTTGGTCGAATAAATCTTCGATCCTAGGTAGGGGGTACCGGTTCTTGATTGTAGCTTTATTCAACATTCTGTAGTCGATACATAATCTTAAAGACCCATCCTTATTTCTTACAAATAAAATAGGTGCACCCCAAGGTGACACACTCGGTTTTATCAACCCCTTCTCTAATAATCCTTGCAATTGTACTTTCAACTCTTGCATCTCAATGGGCGACATCCTATACGGAGATCGGTGAATTGGTTCCACTCCTGGTATAAGATCAATGGTGAAGTCAAATTCTCATACTAGAGGGAGCCCAGGTAGATCCTCAGGAAATACATCCTAGAATTCTTGCAAAATTGGGTAAGTCTCAGACATTTCTCCCTTCAGGTTCTTTTTAACTTCATTCATATTTACCACATAGACAATCCCTCCTTTCTTGAGGGCTTTCTTTAATTGCATAGCTGACAATATCTGGGGTTTAAATACCCCTTGTTTGCTATGAATTCATCATCTTGCCTCACCTTCCTCGGAATACTCGATCCATCTATCTTGGAAGTTGACTATGACTTTATGGGCTTGTAGCCAATCCATTCCTAAAATTACATCAAAGGCATGAAGTGGGGCTACATATAAGCATCCTTCCATAGTTCCACTGACTAAGGTAATTTCCATCATTGGGAAACATTGGTTTATGGAGTAGGTCTATCCAGATCCATACTCAACCTTCCATCCATGAGCCAAATACCCTGGCCTTTCTAGCATATCTTTGGCTAACTTACAAGAAATGAAACTATCAGTAGCTCCACTATCTATTAAGATATTTACTTGCTTGTCAAAAATCTTACCTTTTATGATCAACGGAGTGGTCTGCCCTTCAAGTTTTTGATTCCCAATTGTAGCATAGATCTTATGCATTGGTTCCTTTCCTTTAGTGCTAGGTGTGCTTGGCCCTGGTCGGTATGGGCACTGGTTAGCAAAGTGTGCCCCTCTACAATGATAGCATCCATCCTTGGGTCCTTGTTTCTTTTTCATCTTCTGCTCTTCATCCTTAATTGCTGGAATGGGGCCTTGTGGCTTCTATGAAGGGGGTTTAGCATTATTGGGTTTGTGGCCTTTCTTATAAAAGTTATTTTTAAACTTCTTTTGGCCTCCATTGAATTTCTTCTCTGGATTCTAGGGATTCTTAGCCTTTCGTTCTTGCTCGACCTCCCATTTTATAAACCCATTGCTATTCCTCTTCTTTAATTCCTATCATTCCTGATCAGTCAAGGTTTCATATTTGTAATAAAAATGTGACTCTGCTTTCTTTTCTAGGTCATATGCCTTTTGCAATGACTTAGGTTCTTGCATCTCTACATCATGCTTCATCCTTGATTGCAATCCATGGGTAAACTTATGAATCCACATTTTCTCATTATAGGTAGGTACATATTTTAGCAACTTTACTAGCTTCCTATAGTATATCTCCACTGAGTTGTTTCCTTGCCTTAGACTGGCGAACTCCTCAAATTTTAGAGCATAGAAATGCTCCATGAGGAACCTCTTCTTGAATATGTCTACAAATTGTTTCCATGGAATGTCTACCGACTCTATTTTGGTTTCTTCATAATAAGTCTCCCACCAATATAGGGTAGCTCCTTCAAGGTAGATAGTGGCCCAAACCATTTGGGTTCCTAAGGAATATCCCTTTACTGTAAAGAAAACTTCTAGTTCCCTTAACCAAGCCTCAACTGCATCCCCCTCTCCTTCTCCATCAAATTTGGAGATACAAATATTATTTAGGTCTCTTACCATCTCCTTCTCTAAGAGGGTTCTTGCTTGCTTTTGTTCTGCTATCAGTCCCTCAACTTGGTTGACTTTCAAATCTCTAGCCTACGAATTTTGATTCACCATAGTTTCTAGCACTTGTCTTAACTGGTCTTGTAATTCAACAACTGTAGTAGTAAGTTCTTCTATTCCCATATTGGGATTTCTTGGATCCTCATTCTGGATCTCTTCTTCGACATTACTTTGTCGAGTCTATCTAGGTGGAGGCCTCTCTGTCCTGGCCTTAGGTGGCATCTTGATCTAGTTCCAACCAAGAAGAGAATTAGATCCTAGTTTATTTGTTGATTCACTAATTCCCAACCACATTACAGAGTTCTTTCTTGCCAATCATTAGAAATCTAATTAGGACAAGGTTCCAAGTTTATGATGTAACATTGACACCAAAGCCCATACTAAGGTATCACAATGTTCATCTCTCCTTAGGACCGATTCCACTTAGATTCTAAATGAGCAGAGACTCTAGGTTATTCTAGCCCCTTTTTGCTTAACCTTAAGCAAGATTTCATTGGACATACTCGAATCCCTTTTTGCACATAAGAAGCTCTATACCCTCGAACCTAGAGCTCTGATACCAAATGTAACAACCCACAAACAAGAAAATAAGAAAACACACAAACAAAAAGAAAAAGGTTTATATATATATTTTTTATCAAGGAGAAGGATTCATAAATCCCTATCCAACCTTAGACCAACTTAATGTTTGACATCCCCTAAGTTTCTCAAGAACTATACCACATGAGATTCCCCTCATGCAAGTTCATTCTACGTAGGCCTATCTCATGTCATGCACGTAAGTCCATCCATCTCATCATTCTTGATGAGCTAGACTTACCACCCTCAATCATTGGAAGGTATACATGCATCTCCATACTACACACAAACCATTATGTGTGGGTATGCTACGTGCATTACGAGTTAAGCTATCAATATCATCCTCTGACAAGCTATCTTAACTCTTGGTACGAACTTCTAAACCTAGATAACCTATCTCCCTAAGGGGGTCTTAAGCCCTTAGGTCATCCTCTAAGTTCACCTAGAACTTACAACTTTTAATTCTTTTTTTTTAAAAAAACTCATAAGAATACCAAGGAGAAATCTAGATACTAAATCTAACAAAACAAGTGAATTTAAACAAGCATGAAACATTCATTAAAGGGAAACATGCGATAACAATTAAATAACATTTCAATCATAAAGGATAACAAAATATAATAATAAACAATACTCATTTAATCCCTTGGGGAAATCTCCCCATAAATCTAATCTACTGCATAATCAAGCAAGAAATAAGGTAAAGAGCAAACTTGCAAAGTAGTCCATCTCCTGACTTTGGTCCTCCCGCTCTTCCATCGATCAAGTGAGGATAGTAGGGGATCAGGACACTCATGGATCCAGATAGACATGCTTCTAATGCATTTACTCATTTATTTTCCAAATTGCAACTATACAATTAACCCAAGCAATTCAACTTTCTAATGCATAGATATTATCATAGAGCTTCCCTCTCTATGACCCCTCTCACCCACTTATGAGAGTCATCCTACCATGCATCCCACATTATGCTTTATTTGCAATAAATGATCTAACCCTCACTTAACAATTAAAGTCCCATACCCTTAATTATTTAATGCATTGGGTTCTTTCATCTTATTTAAATCAAGCAACCATATTTTAGTTTGTACCACAAATATTTCTCATCATTTCATAAAGCAAGGTCCCATACCCTCATTTTACAAAATGAACCATAACATAATATATTTTCCATTCCATTTCATAAAGCAAGGTCCCATACCCTCATTTTACAAAATGAACCATAACATAATATATTTTCCATTCCATTTCATAAAGCAAGGTCCCATACCCTCATTTTACAAAATGAACCATAACATAATATATTTTCCATTCCATTTCATAAAGCAAGGTCCCATACCCTCATTTTACAAAATGAACCATAAACATAATATATTTTCCATTCCATTTCATAAAGCAAGGTCCCATACCCTCATTTTACAAAATGAACCATAAACATAATATATTTATCCATTCCATTTCATAAAGCAAGGTCCCATACCCTCATTTTACAAAATGAACCATAACATAATATAAATTCCATTCCATTTCATAAAGCAAGGTCCCATACCCTCATTTTATAAAATGAACCATAACATAATATATTTCATTCCATTTCATAAAGCAAGGTCCCATACCCTCATTTTACAAAATGAACCATAAACATAATATATTTCCATTCCATTTCATAAAGCAAGGTCCCATACCCTCATTTTACAAAATGAACCATAAACATATTAATTTAAATTATAATTCTACCACTAAGGGAACCTTCTCCCTTAAGATGAGCTTCCTACTTGACTAGAACCAATAAGGGATTTCTTACCTATCACCCTATGGTCTCCTAAGATGGTGCTTCTAACCCACTACGCTATGCACATAACCCTTCACTTTGGGTGCATAACAATAGTGAGCTACGCTCAGCTATAACAAGGTAGGAAGCTACGCTTGGCCATAATAGCAATAGCGAGCTACGCTCAGCCATAATAGATATAACAAGGTAGTGATATTTGA
Organism: Wollemia nobilis; assembly: GCA_028583015.1. Lineage (NCBI taxonomy): Eukaryota > Viridiplantae > Streptophyta > Pinopsida > Araucariales > Araucariaceae > Wollemia > Wollemia nobilis. Next base: position 19,355,587 of record JAQPPZ010017033.1, on the reverse strand, counting down.
TTGGCCATAACAGTGGTAATGAGCTATGCTTAGCCATAACAGAGCTATAACAAGACAGTAAGCTTTGCTCAACCATAATAGCGATAGTGATCTATGCTCAACCATAACAAAGCTATAACAAAGTAATGAGCTTTGCTCAACCATAACAATGACAGCGAGCTACGCTTGGCCATAACATAGCCATAACAAGGCAGCAATATTCACTTGGTCATAACAAAGCTATAACAATGCAGCGAGCTTCGCTCAACCATAACAATGGTAGAGAGCTATGCTCAACCATAATGGAGGTATAACAAGGCAGTGAGCTTCACTCGGCCATAACAGTAGTAGCAAGCTATGCTGGACCATAACAAAGCTATAACAATTTAATGATCTTTGCTCAACCATAACAATGATAGTGAGCTATGCTTGGCCATAATAGAGCTATAATAAGACAATGAGCTTTTCTTGGCCATAACAGTGGCAGCAAGCTACGCTTGGCCATAACAGAACTATAACAAGGCAGCGAGCTAGTAATACCAACTTGGTCGCTTGATCTACTAGATTCCAATGGTCTCCCGACCAAGTTTGAGTATCTCACCTTCTTGTTTCCCTAGCCTTCCTTTCTCTGCTCTGCCCCCCATCTCTGCTTCCTCACCTTTCATTTTTTGCTCTCCCTCCTTAGCCTTAGCACTCCTCTTTCATTTTTCTTGACTTCCATCCACCAACCACTACCATTACTTCCACACCCCTTCATCAGGTGGTAGAGGAGACGTCCCTTCCTCCCGCCTTTCCATGGTGACCAACATTGAAGTCTTTTATCTTCATGTAGAGGGAACCATCCCCTCACTCTAGTGGAGCCATTCTTGCATTAATGGAGCCATACCTCCGTGCCAGCTAGACTCTGCTCCGGGTGGCCCACCCAATTCGAGGTAAGTGAAATAGATTTTTATTGCTTCTTTTCCTTTATTTTATTTAAGAATACATCCACTTATCATTTAACATAAATCTTACCATTTTATTTAAATGAATGGCTACCTAAAATAAGGCATTCTTTCTATCCAAGAATAAATCTATTTATCATTTAATTAAATTTACCATTTATTTAAATGAATGACTATCTAGCATAGCATAAGACATTCTTTTCATTTAAGAATAAATATATTTATCATTTAAAATAAATTTACCATTTATTTAAATGAATGACTATCTAGCATAGCATAAGACATTCTTTTCATTTAAGAATAAATCTATTTATCATCTAAAATAAATCCACCATTTATTTAAATGAATAGCTATCTAGAATAAGACATTCCTTTCATTTAAGAATAAATCTATTTATCTATTTAAAATAAGATTTTTTTATCCAGAAAGCTATGAAGATAGTTCATTCATTCCAAATTTCCACATTGCTGAGGTGAAGTGCTGAAGTAAAAGATAATTAAATATGAGCACAAACAAAGAGGGAGATCTTTCCATCAATTTAGTCACTCGTCTCTGCCTCGAGAACTTACGATAGCTACTAGGCCATCAGTATGGGGCTCAAGGTGGCTATTTATTGATGATTATCCCTAACCGAATGCATGCCTATATGAAGGTATCTATCCTTGTTACCTTCGAGTTGTCATATCATCATTTCCCCCAACCTCAAGTACCCTCATCTTTGGTGGAGGACTCAACTTCTTCCACTTACGAGTGCACCTGATCCTACACATTGGCAATTTGTTAGCAGTAACATATTCTTCATTATCTAGTAATATTGCATAACTACTTTATTGCACAAAAACCGAGTATTGAAGCATCATTCTTTAATACATTGTTTCTTCATTTCAAAAGTCCATCTGGGAGGGTCATGACACCTTAAAATATGCCTTCTTTCCCTGTATAAACTAGATTAGGATAGTGCAACACAATGCAATGTATTTATATATAAAATATCCTTTATTGCGCCTCCTTTTGCACTCCTTTCAAGTCTGAATTTCTGGTTTTGTGGAAGAATTTTGAATGCAATGTAGGGTTTTGAGATTTTCTCTTTGATTAGACACCTTCCCCTTTTTGCTTGGGTATTTTGCAAATGAACCCAAGCTTGTAACCACTTGATAGAAGCTCATTTTTTTTGTATATTTCTGCACAATATATTTATTTCAAAAACCTTATTATGCTTTGAATATGAGACTCACAAAGTCTCGATTTGAGGATTCCTTTGCTGATATTGGAGGATTTGAGCTAATTTTGTGGCTTCTCTTGGTCACTGAGAGTTGCATATATTTGTACACTAATAGTGTCTTTAGACACTTTGAAAAATTCTGATTTTGATCCCTTCTCATGAACACAATCAATAATATGTTTGAGAGCAATAGAATGGTGCAAATAAATCCAATAACCTTTTACTTTTAATGCACTAACAATTTCACCTTACCACTCCAATCAACTCTCAAAAATAATGCACTTAATCAATTTACTGCAGCTAATCAATAATAATCTAAAATAAATCTTCAAGAATTATTCTACAATTTCCTTATAAGCAAAGTAGTAGGAGCTAGTATTCTTTTGCTTCCAAAGTATATGATAGGTAGTTGATAGATAGTTGAAATTCTGAAATCTAATAAACTCCTAAAGTGCAAATGAACCTTAAAAATAACCTTTATTTTTTGTACTTTTGAATACTGTAATTCAATTCTCCTTTTTGCAACTTTAATCTAAATTAAGGTGCTTAAAAAAATATGATAACTAATCCAATTAATGAATTTACTTGCACCAATAGTTGCTTACATTTTTCTGAAAACTCTTTTTGCCACTTCTGTAGAGGATGTAGATCTTGGTGTCTAAGATAACTAAGTTGTTGCCTTGAGTAAGATCTTGTAACTCTTTGTAGGCTACTGTGAACAACTTCGTCTTCACCAAAAGATAGTCTCAAAATTTCTTTCACGAGACCAGGATTTTGGTGGTTTGTTCTCCTCTCGTAGTCTCCTCCTTTTGCTATATATTTAAATAGATATTTTTTTTTGAAGTTATGCCTTCTTGATGTGAGAGGTAATCTCCAAATCTCATGGATTTGGTAGGATTCTTCTATCTGAATATTCCTTCAAGCTTCCTATCAAATTTTGGCTTCAAACAAGATCTTCTTCTCAAGATTTTGAATGTCTTGAGGTCTGATATTTGGCACTCCTTACCAAATTCTTCTTTTTGGGCTTGTTTTTGTATGGCAATAATTATCCCAAATCTTTCACTATATCTTGTAGTGAATTTCTCCAATGAGTTATCCTTGGAACTCCTTTTATGATATCTTCAGTAAGGCTCTCCAAGCCTTTTATTGGATGCTCGTAGAGACCTCTCCAAGGCCTTTGATCTTGCAACTTATTTTGGTCTTCCTTGAGACCTTATCTTCAACCTTCTACTTCTGGAAGTGTTGGTGGCAAGATCTTCTCCTGGATATTTGATTCTCCTGCTTTTGTATTTGAGCAGGACTCTCCTAGTCCTTCTTCTTCTTCCAAGTCTGGAAGTTCTTCAATGAGATCTTCTCCTAATATATTTTTCTTTAGGTTTCGGATTGATTCTGAAGAAGATACTCTTAGTATGATTCTTGTAGGAAGCTTTCCCAACTCACCGAATCTCATTTTCCTACAACAAAGTATTAGTACTAAAATCTACTTTTGAATTAGATACTCTCTTTTGGAGTCTTCTTCAAGATCAAAGATTTTGTGGCATTTTTTAGTTTTAAGGCTTCTGTAGCCTTTTCAGTATCAAGGCTTCTATGGCCTTTTATTTAATATCAAGGCTTTTGTGGCCTTGTCTTATGGAGCAAGGCTTCTATGGTCTTTTCTTCTGGATCAAGGCTTCTATGGCCTTTTTTTAGATCAAGGCTTTTATGGCCTTTTTTTCCTTTTGAAGTTTCCAATATAGCAATGGAGCTCTCCTGGATTCCAACTTCACCATAATTTTTCTCCATAAGTATCTTTTGTAGTATTCTTCTCTTGCAAAAACTGAATCTCTATACTATGAAGGCAATCTGACCTTCGAGAAATGAATTTGAAATCTCCTAGCTTTCTATTGTAGGAGGTGTCTCAATCATCTGAGAATTAATTCCCCACAATAAAAGAAACTTTAGGTAATTTTTTTCTAGATCTCTTATATGAGCTTCACTACTTGATTCATTAAACTAGTGGATCAAATGTTGAGTCCTGATCTTCATGAGTTTTTCTTTGTAACTCTATGGAATAAATCTAGCCATATGCAATCTCAGTATTTCTAAAACTAAGATTTATTTTAGTCCTCAATTGTGGCTCTCCCTAATTCTACCACCTAGACTATTTTGATATTTTTTTATAGTTACTGGTCCAACAACGCATCAGGTTGACAAAAACTCAGGGTCAATGATGATGGTTATTTTTCTATTGATCTAGTGTATCTTAATCTACCATAGCTCCGATACCACTATTAGCTTTTGATACAGTATGTAACAGAAGATAGAAATCACAAGATGCCAAATAATATGAAAGAAAGTAAATTTGTGAGATGAATGAAAATATGCTATAAATAGAAATGATGGAAATGTATAAAAAGTAGCTATGGATGAAATGAACAATCCATGAATAAAGCTACTGCTCAATAATGAGCTTTGAGTTTATCACACTCTATTACTCTATATCACATTACATCACACTCTACTACATCACACCACACTACTTTACATAGCTTCACACTACTTCCTACTGCTATATCTATGTCTATGTCTATGGCCCTTTATATAGGAAGATAGGTTCCTTGGCCAACACTCTACCTAGTTGTGCAAGGGACAACTTGCACATATACACTTGTGCATTTATTATATTTCATGAAGTAACTAGATAACTTCCCCCTAAAGTAACCTAATGTCCTAAGTATGTACCAAGAAAGGTACATTTATATGACCCAAATGATGTAATATAATCTATTTCTAACAGCCTCACAGTGAAGCACCAAGTATCAAGATTAATCTTTGGCATCCATCATTATGCATGAGAAAAAGTGGTTAAGTGTAGAAGCTAGACAAACTCTAAAAGCAATGACATCATCATGGTGAGCAAAAGAGTCCAGCATCTAGCAAGAACAATGTAAAATTTGGCTAAGTGTTGGATGAGGGTTGGACCATTGAAGTTGCTCACATCATCAAAAGGGCTAGAGAATATAGCATTAAGAAATAACTTTGAGATTAAAATTCATCCAAGGTAAACAATCTAGCATGAAGTAGAATTATCATACATTGTCATATCTTGCAAAATGCTTTTAAACCTATCCTAATAAGCAATATTCTCATGTGCCAATCAGTTACCCAATATCATTGTTGTCAGAAATCTTAACTCCTACATCATACACCTATCCTTGCACAGTTGTCTCAATGTAATATAAAGAAATGGAAAAAAGTAGGCCAATAAAAAATCACCTAAAATATAATGATACAACATGCAAATCAAATTTGTAGGAGAAATTTGGCCCATGCACATCAGAAAAATGTGCTTGAGGTAGTTGAGCATGGCTAATCTAAAAGTGATAGCCACCTACAACAATTTCTTTGATAGGCCTCAAGTTAGTTCTAAAAGCATTAATTTTGAGCTAACTTATTGAAAATGTGAAACTATAAATACTTGAATGTAACCCATTCAAAGGGTTGGCTATTTAGCATTTACAATTGCATAATGTATGATGATTGTATTGGGTGCTTCTAAATAAATACTGGATTATTGTTTGGCCTCTCTCTAGAATTATTGTAGATCATGTATGTATTCCAAATTAACTATTGAATTTTTTTGTTAAAGCTAGGTGAATGGTTTTTTCTATTAAAGTTATTCTACTATCTAAATTTCTCCTTAGATTTGCTATTCAATTAGTCTCTATAATAGTTGATAATTTATAATGCTAAATATGATTAAATTCTTTGTAATATTGAATTAAAATGGATTCTTTTAGGTAGTTTGATTTGGTTTAGAGTGTGAGACTCTATGTCGTATGTCTCTTGATGTTGTTGAATCCTGGCCAATTTCATTTTTAGCTTCTAACTCTACGCATTTATTTCTTTAGTCTGCAACCCTCTTTTAGTTAGTTTAGCTAGTATTATAGATATTAGCCTACTCCAGAGGCTTACCTAGAAGCTATTGGTCTTTCAATATTGGTTGAGGTCTTGAGGATGCAACTCATCCACTTAGGTGGATTTTGTACCAATACTTTGCACTCCTCTAGTTTGTCTCTCCTTCTTGAATATGTCTCTCCTTAAATATAGTAATCTCCTCCTCTTCAATATCTCTCTCAACTCTTCACACTCTCTATCAAGATGACCTTTGAACCAAGATGGCTTTGATACCACTATTGAAAAATATGCTTGATTATCTCATAGGTAAATTTCTCCAGGATCAAAACACTCATATAAAATTACATTAATGATAACACAAATATTGCACACAAAAATACTTCTCTATTATATTCATAAATAAGACTTTCTTGCATTCCTTCGATTACATAGCATGATTTTTTTCTCTAACATATAATTTTACATAATGACATCTTCAATAACCCTTACTATTGCTCTCCTCAAAATCGTAGGATATGTAACCTTTCACATGCCTTACATTATTGCATAACCTTCTAATTCACATGTTTACACATCTCACATGACTCTTCACTTCCAAACTTGATACCTATCACTTATGACGCTTCACTTGAACTCATGAAACTTGCACACTTACAACTCACTGCACACATGACATATTTCACACATAATTACATAACACATAAACACTCTTCTCACTTTAACACATAGATAAATATTAAACACCATCCTAATCTAAATATATACAATAGTACTCCATGGTACCCAATGATATTAAATAATGTAATACCTCTAATACATTTGAGGTATCAAATAAGATAAAAACACATGTAAGTGAGGCCAAAATATCACAAGAATATTGGGATAAACTATGTACCATATTTAAGGAAAATAATGAAACCACTATTTTTCATTTGCAATCACAACTGTATTCACTAAAATTACAAGATGGTAAAAATATATAATGCTTTATCAAAAGGATAGCATTTTTAAAATAAAAACTACAAACTATGGAAGATAAAGTAGAAGATAATTTTCTTGTCTTAGTTACACTTGGAGCACTTCCAAAGTCATTTAAAACATTTGTCCCATATCTCCAAGTGTATAACAAAAAAGTGTTATTTTAAGAGCTATTTAATATCTTTGAGCAATATGAAATTTAAAATCAATATATTAACTTTCAAAAAATACTCTCATTCCAACAAAAAGGTTAATGAATAACACAATAAATGCTTTTACCTCAATGATTTGGTGGGGAGGGAGGTAAGATATCTCCTGCTCCTAGTGGGAGGCCACCATTCCAATTTTCTTACTCCCTTCCCTACTCATTCGATGGTGGTCCTGGGTGGATTCCCTGCTTGGCTTCCTTGGAGGTGATCCTGGGCAGATTTCCTCTTTTTCATCTCAATTTTTTGGTGTTTATTGAGCTAGTGAGCATGGTCTTCTTTGATGTGGATCAATAGTGTCTCATTGGTGGTTAGTTTATCCTCTACTTTTTTTATGCACAAGGTGGTTTGGAGGGCTTCTTATCCATGTTTTTGGATGGTCTTTGGGGAGAGACTAGACACTTTCATGACATGGAGGAAGGATTTTTTGGATAGCATCCTAGTATAGCAGTGGTGGAAAAGGATTGGATGGCCATGTGCAATCTATTTGAGAGGCTTTTGATAGGCCCCTTTCTCTGTGGTTGTTTGTGGTCTTGGGAGGGAGACTAGGGGATTTATCATTTCCCATGAAGGAGGGGTTTTGGAGATATCCTTTGACTAGGATAGCATTGGTCCTTTTTATGTTTGGTGAGGGAGCCTCAATGAGTCTATCTCTACAATTTTTTTGCCTCATCACGGGAGGGACCTCGTGCTTTCACGATGGTTATAGTTGAGATAATTTAGTTTTGGATTTCTAGGATTTCCCTTAGATGGTTGGGGGTCTCTGTTTTGCTTGATGAGGATCATGTTCCTTTGAAATATGTTCTCTATAGATCTATGAGGTCTTGAGAGGGACTTTGTACTTCCACACTGGAGGGGGTTCTGGGTTTGGCTTCATTTTTAGGTGTTTAGAGGGGCTCCAATGGGTGGTGGAGGTATGCTAGTGCATATTTTCAAGATATCCTTTGCAATCAGCCCTTTTGTTAGCTCCTCTAGTTCATCTTGCCAGTGAATGTTTCCCTATGTGGGAAACCCATTTTTTTAATTTCTATTTGGCTGGTGCAGTTCCTATGGTCTAGCTTGCTAGTAAATATTTCCCTGGGTAGGAAACCTCTTTTTTTTTTTAACTACAGGTGAAGGTTTCCTTGGGTGGGGAACCTCCTTTTATTTTTTGAACTATAGGTGAAGGATTCCCTAGGTGGAAAACCTCTTTTCAATTTTAGGGCTTTTTTGTTGCTCACTGGTTTTTCAGTTTAGGTAGGAAACCATTTTTAAAATTTTGATCTCTTTTGTAGTTGGTCCTATAGAGATTGTCTTCCTATTTTAGTTGTTCTTTGTTTATCTCCTAGAGATAGTCCTTAGGAGATTGTCTCCTTTATTGTGATAATTTTGTAAAAGGTTTAGGGATCCTTTCAAAACCCTTTCTTTCAACAAATCAAAAAAAAATCTTTAACCTCAACATCATAGAATCAGCCAAAATAGAAAATAAGATATTGTCATATATGTATTAAATAAGGACATAACCAAATTTTGTAGATGCAATTTACTTAATTAATGGAATCAAGCACACATACCTTATCAAAATATTCAGCAAAATCAATACCAAGCAAAATAATATCAAAAATGACATATAGCCCAATAAGTAACATAATTAAAATCTAACAATGAGGAGGACTATGAAACAAATCATAAGGAACTTATGGCAAAAAAAGTGTTTAAAACAAGTATAACATCAAAATCTTGCAAAGAATGTTCTAAACAAGAACAAGATGAAGTATTTAGAAGTAAGCTCAAGGTGGTGAATCAAAATCATGACACATGTGACCTTCTTCAGAGTAACATTAGAGATATTGCTTTTGAAAATATTAATACATAAGTGGTTGTGAGAGAGAAATTTTATGTCAATCATGCAGAAAATGTTTGTGATGATAGAAATGTTAATGGTAACAAGGATAGCAATAGATGGGTTTCTCCAAAGACTTATGATTCAAGACATACTAATTTTGATCATGAGAGTGGTTGTAGAAAAAAATTGTTTGCATTGATTGTATAAAGTTTGTTGATCCAAATGCAGGTAAAATTGTCAAAATTGATGGATAGTGTGTTTTTAATAGTGTGAAGTCTTCAAAAAGTGAAAAGGATAAAGATGGTATAAATTATTCAAAATCTATTAGTAATGGTCTAAGTTGTGATAGATAATTCTATGATGACTTATTGTATAAAAAACTGAGATAATGATGAATTTGAAAGGCACACAAAATCAATTTGTACTAAATAGGGATATAATAAAACAGGGCAAGGAATGAAAGAATCTATTATAAGTCTTGGATTTAAGGATAAAAAATAACAATGAATTTATGACAAAAAATGCAAATTTTATTGTTGTAATAAGGAATAAAAATCTTATGACAAGAAATTATATAATAGATAATAATATGTGTTAATCCAAATTTGTGATAGGTACCAATTACTATTACTGTAATAGATATGCACATATGAATTATAAAAGAGCCTAAACCAAAAATAATGAACCAAATTCAATGTCATAACTAGAAACTTAGAACAAGATAGAGATTGATATTATACCAAATAATGTGTCACGAGTGTTGAAAGATGTTACATTATTTGGAACCATGTAAATAATTTATAAATATTTGGTTTCATGTAATCATTAGGTTTTATCATTATTAGAAGGTAAATAAAGTAATTATCTTTTGATAAATATGAGTCATGTCTCTTATGATTTTGAGGATATGAAGTTTTAGTTGAATATTAAATGCCAAGAGACTCCATGCAAAGGCTTTATATAAATATTGCAAGGTAGATTTAAAGTATCACATTGTAGTACATCATTTGTATTATAAGGAACTACTATCACACATTTTTATAGAGAGGATTTATTTATTTGGATTATGGATTGAGTGTATGAGTTGTGTTCTTGTGTCAAATATTGCCTTTGATATTGTGAGTTCATTGCTTGATATATTGTGAAGATTTCTTAATCTTATTTTCTAGGTTTCATAATTAGATTCCAACTCTTTTGCTAATATTTTAGCCAATAATAGGAGTTGATGTTGGTATGTTTATGAAGGTTTGTGTTGATATATAATTTACCAAGTAAATAATAGAAATTTATGGTCATCAACACTATTGTTGATTCCATCTAGACCTTGAAATAGTATCTCCATAAAGTTTCTTGATATGTTGCCCAAAACAAGACAAATAAATGATTATTTATTTGATATAATTAATTGATTTACAAAGAGGTGTATGGTGATGTTCTATAAGAAGATTATTTTACTTCAAAATGCTCTTTATAAGTTTATGTACATTTGGGTCCACCTTAGGTTTCCAATATCTATTATTTCATATTGGAATAGTGGTTTTTTAGTGCCTTTTTGACAACTTTATGGGATAGAATGGATAGTAAGTTAAAGAAGTCTACAAATTTTCATCCTCGTACAACAATTATGAATAGGGTATTGGTTATTATAAAATTAATTAATTTAATTAATACAAAAATATGAGATGAGGGTTCTCCTTATATTCAACATGTGTATAATAGGGCATTTCATGGTTCCACTAGTATGTCAACTTTTGAATCTTGTTATGGATACCTTTTTAATTCACATTTTGAATTAACATGCACATTTTTATTGAATGATGAAAATAGTTATAATGACATAAACAAATATTATATATATTATTAGAATAAATTAGTTTAGTTTAGCAAAGAGTCCAAGATAGCTTGAAATAAAGCCAAGTAAAATCCAACACAAGGCATGACAAGCATACGATTGACCATATTTTTAGGTTAGTGGATTTTTATTATTGCACTTCAAAAATTGAAAAAATTCATATAGTTGGTAATGATCATAAAAATATTTGGTATTATCCTTTTAATATCCTTCAAGAAGTAAGAATCAACAATTTTGGGTTGGATCTCACATTATTTATTAGGATGTACTCTATTGTAATTATTGAGACCCTAAAGTTTTTTGAGCTTTATGCTTAATGAAAATCAATAAGAGTGGGTTCTATCATAGCTCAAATATTTCATTTAAATATTCTCATTTATATTGAGATGCCCTCTTACAAAATAAATTTTATTCTACTTGCCAAGGATGGTGAGAGTATTGGTAACTGGGGTATAAGGGTTTAGCAAGACAACAAAGTGGTATACCAACAATCAAGTGAAGGAAATATTTCCATTACTTAATTATATATTAAGCACTTGAGGTACTAAAAGAATCCTACCTAGATGGGATTCTATTTTTCGATTTTCCCCTTGGATAAGATTTTTAAACTATATTTTTCCTGCCTGGGCGAGATTTTTTAAATCTCCTGCTTTGGGTAAAAATTTTCAAATTTCTTGCCCTGGTTGATATTTTTTAGATTTCCTGCTTTAGGCAGGATTTTAATGTTTCTTTCAAAAATTCATGCCCTTTGACCCTCTGTTTGGTCTATTGACCTTGTGTAAAAAGGTTTTGGTGCCCCTTTCAAAACCAACTTTTAATGAATTTTTACCAATAATAAAAAAGGAATCCTACCTAGGAGGTCTGATCCGTATTTATGATGGGATCAAATATAAAATAATAACATAAAAGTCAATTGTAATATTTTAGGTGAAACTAGAAAACAAAATGTCAATGAAGGAATTGAAGAGTGCACACTTCATTTCATCATTAATGAAAAAGCATAAATTGGGGATGTTGTTCCATTTCTTAGCCATTGATAGGTAGGAAGAGATGTGAGATCTTTGGGTTGTGTAAACTACTTGTGTTCACTTTCCTAGGAAAATTTTGTTACTGGTTCATACACATTGTATTCTCATTATGTTTCAACAATATAAACTTGTAGACACCCAATTTTGATACACCAATTGTAATCCTTCAGGACTAACCACAATTTCTCAAAGTTAGTCGCAAACATCCCAAAATCTCCCAAAATTAGCTACAAATATTTCCAAACCTCAATATAACCATTCCTAATCATATTGGGCATATTTTTCACCTTTCACCAAATTCACCACTCTAACCAAATTTTTCGGTGATGAATTTGGCAGGTTGAGTGGCGAATTTGGCAAAATGTAGAAATCAACTCCTAACGTTCAAAATCAGTCCTGACAAAATTCGCCACTCTTACCAAATTTGCTCGTGGTAAATTTTTCCAGTGGAAAATCTGGAAAATCTTCATATTTTGAACTCATAAAGTTAGATTTGGGCTCCTTACCAAATTCACCACTTGGGTCACCAAATTCACCAGTGGAAAATTTGGTCGACAATGGAAAATTTGGCAAAAATAGTCAATAATATTCCATACAAACTAGAGAGGCATAGATTGACCCCCCTTCCATCTCTTCCATTGATTATGCATGCTTCAAAAATGACCTAGATGCAACATTTTTTAATTATTCTTATCCATTTCTCCCTCCAACCTTCATCCAAATCCTATTTAAGGAGGTCATGGGGCAAGCATTCTCTAAGGTAATTTCTTTGTAGCAAAGCTCTGCTAAAGTTTCTAAGCTCTCTCTTTCCTCTTAGAATTCTCATTCCTAGCATTCTTAGAGCTCTCTTCAAGCATTTCAAGTGTTGAGGAGTCATTTAGCAAGCATTTGTGGAGGGCAACTAGGCAAGGCAAGGGAGCTTGGTGGTAAGATCTTCATGCAAGGGAGAGGCCATAGCTAGGTGAAATCTAGCATAGTTCTCTCCTTTATTTTCTTGCTATCCATCTTATTTTAGCTTCCTAATTTAGTTCTTGCAAGTTGACTAACTCCATTTACTTGCTTTTGCTTCATTTCATTTTGTATATTTATCATCATATTGAGCTCACATTTGGTTTTGTAGGCTCTAACATCATTACTTGCAGGTTTGATTTCAAGTATTTGTAGCATCTTTTTTTCACCTCTAACATCTCTTTGCAGGCTTATCTTAGTTTGCATTCATCTCATTATCATACCTTGATTCTAATATTTTATTTTGTAGGGTTTTAGGTGTATTTCCCAATATATTTTGCATTTTAAACCTCTACCATTATTTTCATTTACAACATTGTTTTACTTTCATTTCAAGTATACTAACCATTTTCTTTCACTTCCATGCTATTTTACTTTCATACATTAAGTATTTTAGCATTCTAGTCCTTCTTTTAAGCATTTCAATAGCATTTCCCTTCATTGTTTAAGCACTCTACATTGATTCCTTTATCAATTTCATAGGCATTGCAAGGATTAGGATATAGACAAGTTACCTTGCTATATTCCTAATCCCCTTACATTCTCAGATCTTTGTTCCTAACTCCTTGATTATTCAAAACAATCATTGAGGCATTCCCCCTGCCATTTTATCCAAACACTCACTTAAATAATAAATTAGTAAATAATTTGCATCAATCTCTATTTATCTTACACTTAGATCAGTAATAGATAGCATTAAGAGCATTCTTAATCAAATATATTGCATCTATTGTCTTCTCAGAGGTTTGATTGATCAAATTCATAGTCCTTTAAGGTTTTTCACCTCTTTCTCTATCATTCCCAAATCAGTCCTTACATTATCTATATTAGGACTTAAATATCTATTTTCCTCAATCACAAACCTTGAAAATCATATTAGGGATACTCCCTCTTAGTTTTAGCTCAAAATTCCATCAAATTCTACCTAAATCAACCCCTGAAACACTTAAAACCCCATCCCAGGACCAAATTCACCACCTTGAACTGTTAGTGGTGAATTTGGAAACCATAATAAACTAAACCAAATTCACCACTTAGACCAAATTCGTCAGTGGTAAATTTGGCAAGCCCAATAGAAAATTTTGTAACAAGCCAAATTCCATATTATGAGGTAAGCATATTTATTTTTTTATCAAAATGGGTTTGAACAGTTGTTTAGATAAGACTTTATCCTATCCAGCCCTCATATTGACCCCTTAAATTAAAAAACCCTAATTTTTTTTAGTTTTTATGCAGATTTTCCAAATTTGTCACCCTTATGATGAATTTAATAATAGTGGCAAATTTGGTACTTTTGATGGTAAATTTAGTATATAAGCTTTGGGATTTAGCTAAGTCCCTCCCACTATGATTTCAAGTCAAAATTCTTCAAATATCATGAACATACCTTTCATGACGCAAACCTTCGCTCAACCACATGTGCATAAAAACTTTACATACACCAATAAACCCTTCACCAAATGACATCTAAGATATTAAATATCAGACTTAGAAAAAAGGGACTCCAAGTTCAAATAACTTGAGCATCAAACTGCTTCTCTCCAAGGATCATATAAGTTAAAGTACTCTTTCAAATAATTCTACAATGATCTGTTAGACCCAACCATCCTTAACCACCCATTTCCAAATAACTTTGAAACTCCCAAGTTTCAAATGTACAATGGAAATCAAGATCTTATCAATCATCTAAGGTTATTCCAAATATCTTGTAGTGACATCAATCACAACGAAAAACTTATCCTTAGGCTATTCCCTAAAAGCCTTAGCGGTTTGGCCTTAGAATGGTATTTTCAAATACCTCATCATTCTATCTCAAAGTTCAAAGAACTTATGAAAGCCTTCGTTATATAATTTTAAATCTACATAGAAGATAAGGTTACTATAGATGACCTTTATCAACTTAAACAATCTAAGAATGAGAAATTTTTAGACTTCTTAACCAAATGGAGAGGTTTACTAGGGAAACTCTAGTAGATTTCTCCTCCTAAGGAACTCTTGCATATTTTCATACGAAACCTCCATGAACAATTATTATATTCTTTGGATATGACGAACCTAACCTCCTTTGAAGAAGTCGTTGACATAGCCAAAAGAGTAGAAGTCATCCTCATAAGATGAGGACAACTTAACTATAACAGGAAAGAGGATGAAAAACCCTCTAAAAAATGGCAATACAAGAAAAAACATGTTGTAGGAGATGGTGTAACCAAATCTTGTCAAAACAACAACATAAACACTACTCTAAATACTCCTCAAAATTTGGTCATACAAAGAGAAGAAAAACCCTAAAGGCAATCTATGAATACTAGAAAAAGTCAAACCTCTATGCTAAAAATACTTCTTGATTCTAAAATAATAGAAATTCCACCTATTAGGCCTTGGAATCTATCCAAGGTAGCCCCTCCTTGGTATAAACAAGAAGAATATTATGAATTTCACCAGACGGAAGGACACACTACTAACAAATGTAGAACTTTAAAGAGCATCATTCAAGACCTCATTGAGGAGGGAAAAATAACATTCAATAAAATGGAAAACCCCAAAAAAGGTATGGGAATTTTTCAAGACCCCTTACCAATGCATGATTGAAAGTTAGCCAACTTCGTAGATGCCATTTGTTTATCTAAATCTTCCCATAGCATAACTAGACAACAAATAATAAGTCTATGGATCAATCTCCATCGATTATCCCAAAAACAAAGATCAATATTCCTAATAAATCACCTTTGGTTATCCCATATTCTCAAACCACATTACATACTTTTGATCTCCATAAAAAATTAGAGGAGGTGTCAACAAATATCTCTCTCCTAGAATTGCTAAAAACATCACCTGCTCATAGGGAAATATTGTTGAAACTCTTAAGCGAACAAGAAGTCCCTCAAGACTTATCTCCAAATGATATAGCTAACATGGTTGGGTTAGCTAGAATTAACAATGCTATCTTAGCCTTCCATGAGGAAGACACTCCTCTCGAAACCATATAAGGATATTACCCTCTTTATATCATAACTCAAATAGGTGATAAATATATCAAGAGAGTCTTTGTAGATAATGGATCAGCCTTGAACGTATGCAACATAAAATTCTTACAAAACTTTGACTTAACAAATACTGAATTGCAAAATTAAGACCTCATAATTAGGGCCTTTGATAAAAAAGAACAATAAGTAATCGGTAACATTACTTTACCTACCAAAGTAGGACCTTGTGTCCTAAACACCCTCTTCTACATTATATCATGTGACGTAACCTATAACATGCTTCTTGGTTTAATTTGGATACATGCTATGAGGTAAGTCCCTTCTGTTGGAATATGTAATGCAACATTGTGTAAATTATTTTTAGACTAAAATATAAAGTCTAAAGAATAATATTTGAATTAGAAAATAATTCTATTTTATGTAAAAATATTCCCACCCAATTAATAAATAAAATAAGGGTGCTAAGAATATTTAATTTGTGGAAAAAAGTTATTTCCTCTTTTCTAGCAAATATTAAAAAGTAACCAATCACTTTTTAATATTTAATAGATTTCACTTGTCACACATCTCAAGATAATATTGTGATAAGATTTGTCACACATCTCAAGATAAGATTGTGATAAGATTAGGGTAATTTTAGGGTTGTAGTAGAAAAGCTTCTCTTTAAATAGGGGTGTTGTCTACTACATCTTGTCATTTCATGTTGATGCATATTGTTTCATAACATTGAAGCATTCTTGTATTGTTGAATCATTGAGTAATATAGTGAGCTTCATAGTGGATGTTTCCCTTCTTCATTTGAAGTAGGGTTTTACCACTTAATATTGGTGTTATGGGTTTTCCTCTTTTGTGTGTGATTGATCTTGTGGAGCATTATTTGATCTTGGGGAGACTTTGCTTGTCTCACATTTGGTATCAGAGTGGTTAGGATCTCCATCAAGTGTCTTCAATCCTTTGAGGTGAAAAACCCATTAAGGTATTTTTTTTTTTTGCATGCATTTGATATTTGGGTATTTTATGCAAACTTATTTTACAAATCTGCCATTAGGGTTTATAGATTTATTGTGTTTTTAGATCTAGTTGTTAGATCTTTTGCAAATAGTATTTTCATTTTAAATCTATAAAAAAAAAATGGCATTGAGCTTTTGCTAGAAGGGTTTTGGAGCCAAACGGACCCCATGGTTGCATCCGGAAGACCCAAAAACCATATTTCCATATATTATTTGCTCTATTTTGGTGAAAAATAAATCTAAGGCAAATTTTTTTATTTGGGGGCCAAATGCCCCCCCCACCCATTTTGCTGTACAGTCTGAATTTTTTGTTATTATTTTGTTTTTTAATTAAAAACAGTCATTTAATAATTAAAAAACAGTCATTTTTTTTATTATTCTATTTTTTTTTAATAAAAAACAGTCATTTAATAAAAAAACTATCATTTTTATTATTTTGTTTTTTAATATAAAAAAACAGTCATTTAATAAAAAAACAGTATAAAAAAAAGTCATTTATTATTTTGTTTTTTTAATAAAAAAATAGTCATTTATTTTATTTTAATACCTAATAGTCATTTTTTTGCATAAATTGAAATGCATTTTTATTATTGTATAATGCAACTAGAATCCTTTTATGCAATTTTTGGCAAATTTTTAGTCAAATTGTCAAATAATTTAGACCTTATAGTCATTTTTTTCTCACATTAACAATGGTTGTTTGTGAGTTTGTTTGTTTTGCAAGGTTATCCAAGTATGTTTTGGAGTATACAAGGCAATTTCAGATCAACTTTTTCACTCTCTTCCCCCTATTTTTATTAATTTCTTCTAATCTCTCTTAAGCATTTGCTTGAAGCATAATGTAAATTAATATAACTTGTATCTCTCATAATGAAAGTAAAAGAGAATGAAAGTGAGAGAGAGAAAGAGAGAGTGTGTGTGTATTTATGTTTTGCCTATTTTGCATCTCAACTAATCTAACTACTAACTTACTAACTTGCTACTAAACAATCTACTAACCAACTAGCAATTTCCTAATTTTCATATTAATCAAGAAGGTTAAAAATGAATCAACTTACTAACCACAACTTTAGTATTTGATTAAAATTTACTTAATCTTGCAACACGGTTTATATTTGCTAAACAACTATTGAATCCAAAAGAATCCGCTCTATCGGTAGCAAGTCCTTTTTGGGTCCTCGTACCCATACCCTTTTGGGTAGCTTGGTTGACCTTGGGTGAGATGAATTGGCAATTCATTAGGCTATAGAAAAACCTTAAAATGAACACTAACTTACTAACTTATTGACTATCTAACATTTAACAATTATTTTATGGTTCAATTAAAGTTAGTTTATTTTGTTGCAAGATGATTGTTATGGTTAGTTACCTTCTTATTGCAATTTAATCTATTGCAAGTTGATCTTGGTTTATTTCCTTTATTCAATTGCAATATGGTTATAGTTGTTTATTACAAGATGGTTATAGTAGTTCATGATGATGTTGATTATATTTCATGATGATGCTTATCTCTCTTGATGATGCTTAATTTTGATTATCTTTCATGATGATTATCTTTGATGATTGAAAAGTAGATTACTTGAAAGTTATATTTTTTTATATATGCAAGTATGTTTATCTACTTTCTTATTGCATCATTTATTTTCTTTGTCAATGCATCTTATGTTTTGATTATGTTCACTAGAATTGTTTATCATGGAATCTCATTCACACCTAAGCACATCCTTGATGGATCAAATTTTGGAATATGGGAACCAAGGATGAGGGCTGAATTTCAAGCAAGAAATTTATGGCCCATTGTGAATGGAGATGAAGCAATCCCAACCCAGGCAAGGGCACTTGAGACATACAACAATAAGAGTCACCTTGCACTTTTCATGATTATCAATAGTGTGAGTGATGAGATATTTCTCACTATAAGCCATTGTGAGAATGCTAAAGATGCATGGGATTTGCTAAAACAAGTCCATCTAGGGTCCAACACATCAATGAAATTCACTTTATTGTCCAAAATTATTAGCACTATGCAAGGTGAAGAAGAAAGTTCCTTGATCTTCCTCTCAAAGATGAAAGGCATGAGAACTCAACTATTGGCTTGTAATTGTGATTGGATAAGTGATAAGCTCTTAAGATTTATCATTTTGAGGAACTTTTCAAGCAAGTTCAATAATTTTATCACCATTATTAATACTAGGATAGAGCAAGAAGAGGATTGTATTTCTCTCAACACTCTTTCACAATTATTGATTCAACATGAAGAGTCTCTTAATAGAGACAAAGTGAATGGTCAAGTTTTCAAGGAGAATAATGTTGCCTTGAGTGCCACTAAGGCTTCCTTCAAGAAGAAATACAAGGGAAGGAAAAAATAAAATTTCCAACCCAACAAGCCTAGAGTTGATTTCACTTGCAACTTTTATGGTAAGAAAGGCCACAAGGAACAAAACTGTTTCAAGAAGAAGAAGATTGAAAAAAAGGAAGAGCAATAAAATGCTAAGGGACAAGGACCTAAGAAATGGTTTGGCAAGGGAAATAAAAAGAACAACAATGTAAAGCAAAATTCTAATAAAAATGCCTTAGTTTGTGCCCTCTACTCCATTGACTCATCTACTTCTAATGAACAGGTGTTAGATTCTAGATGCACCAACCATATGTGTTTTGAAAATTATAATTTTGTGGACTTTCATAAGCACTCTTCAGATTCAGTTGTCATTGGTGATAATACTAGACTTCAAGTAGAAGGTGTTGGTAATGTTGTAATTGAAGGGAAATTACTTGATAATGTCCTATATGTGCTTAACCTTAGGAGAAATTTAATTTCAGTTTTGCAAGTTGTTATAAGTGGTCACACTATTGAGTTCAGTGCAACTTCATGGAGCATTTGGAAAGGCATGCTAACAATCATTGCAGGTTATGTGAAGAATAATATTTATGTGTTATGTTATGCTCCTCCTAAAGTGTGTTTAACAACTAATATTTCTCCTAGTAGCAAGCTTTTGCACTTAAGGTTAGGCCATACAAACTATCAAAATATTCAAATGATGAAGTCCAGAAATTTGGTTGAAGGCTTGCCTAAAATTTCACCTATTCATGGTTTGTGTGAAACATGCATCTTAGGCAAGATGAGCAAACAAAAGTTTGCAAAGGACAAGTCAACAAGGACCACACAAATTCTTCAACTCATTCATATATATATTATGGGTCCATTACATGTTAGATCACTTGGTGGTGCATCCTATATTCTCACCTTTATAGATGATTATTCAAGAATGATATTTGGGTATCTACTTAAGAATAAATTTGATTGTTTTGATACATTCAAGGAGTTAAAAGCTTTGGTAGAAAATCAAAAGGGAGCAAAGATCAAAATTATTAGAAGTGACAATGGAGGGGAGTACAATAGCAATGATTTCAATGAGTTTTTTTCTTCTCATGGGATCAAAAGGCACTTTACTTGTCCATACACTCCTCAAAAAAATGGTGTTGCAGAGAGGAAAAATAGTACAATCATGGAGATGGTAAGATGCATGCTTGGTGATCACTTACCTCAATTTCTTTGGGGTGAAGCAGCCAGTACAACAATGTACATTCTTAACATGTGTCCTTCAAAATTAGTTGAGGTAAAGACTCTTTATGAGGTTTGGAATGGTAAGAAGCCAAATTTTTCACACTTAAGAGTGTTTGGATGTGATGCATTTTCATATATTCCTTCATAAAAGAGGAATAAATTGGACAAAAAGTCTCAAAAATACATCTTTGTTGGCTATGATGCAGAACATAGGGGCTACAGGTTATACTCACCTTCCCGCATTGTATTTGTTTCAAGAGATTTCAAATTCAATGTAGACCTTCTTGAGTTAGAACAAGGTGGGCCTTATGTCAAAAGGACCAAGTGGTTGGATCATTCTCGAGGTCCTAAAGAGCAGAATTCAGTTAGCCAAAGGATAACTAGAAGTATGACCCTTAACATGTCTCTTCTAGCTAATATAGAGAATGATCATGAGCCTACTTCTTACCAAGAAGCTTCACAACACTCTTTTTGGGTTGATGTCATGAAGTTTGAGATGGATTCTCTTCTAAAGAATAAAACTTGGGATCTAGTGCCTTATCCTAATAAGAGAAATGTTATTGGGAACAAGTGGGTATATAGAATCAAGTACAATTCTAATGGAGAGATAGAAAAGTATAAGGCTAGATCAGTTGCTAAGGGTTATGCTCAAAAATATGGCATTGACTATGATGAAACCTTTGCACCTATTGCCAAAATGGCCACCATTCGGCTTCTCATTGCTATTGTTGTTGCTCAAGGTTGGCAGATTTTTTAGCTTGATGTGAAAAGTGCCTTTCTAAATGGTGATTTGGATGTGGATATCTACATGAGTCAACCACAAGGATTTGTTGTACAAGATAAGGAAACACTTGTGTGTAAACTAAAGAAAACCTTGTACGGTCTGAAGCAAGCACCTAGAGCATGGTACATGAATATTTCAGGTTACTTCTTGTCTCTTGGTTTTGATAAATGCTATTCAAATATAGATCTCTATGTGCTTAGTAAGGATAACTTGGTCATTTTAATTGCTCTATTTTTTGATGACCTTGTTATGACTGGAAATGAGAATGAGGCCATTTTTATTTCATCTCCAAATTAAATTCAAAGTATGAAATGACTGGCCTTGGTCTTCTACACTACTATCTTCGCATGCAAGTTTATCAGCATGAGGATTGTACCTTTTTGAGTCAATCCAATTATATGGAAGATCTTCTTAAGAGATTTGATTTGGAGGATGGCAATCCTACTTCCATTCCTATTTCTACAAGGGTTAAGTTGGAAGTAAGTACAGAATCTCAATTGGCTGATGCTACATTGTATAGGCAACTCATTGGTAGTCTTCTTTATGTTACCATCACAAGGCCAGATATTGATTTTGCAGTTGGTATGATGGCTAGGTTCATGCAAAAACCTTAGATTGAGCACTTACAAGCTACCAAGAATATTTTGAAGTACCTTTTAGGTACTAGAGATTTTGGCACTCAAGTATCCTAGGATTCCTTCCTTTGCTCTTTTTTGCTATGTTGATTCTGATTTTGGAGAGGATAGAATAGACAGAAAGTCTACCACAGCATATGTTTTTAGTATTGGGTCTATAGATATCTCTTGGTCTTCTAAGAAGCAAGATACAATTGCTCTTTCTACAATGGAAGTGGAGTATAAGGCTATGATAGCAGCTACACAGGAAGTAGTTTGGCTTCATACCCTCATGAAGGAAATTGGCTTTGAGCAATTTGGTCCTTCACGTTTGCTCTCCGATAATCAATTAAGTATTGCCTTGGCTAAAAATCTTGTAATGCATTAAAGGACAAAGCATGTTGAAATCCAAGCCCACTTTATCAGATAGAAGGCATTGTATGGGACTATTCAATTTGAGTATTTCCCATCATATTCTAATTCTGTTGATTTGTTCACCAAACCTCTTCCCAAGGAGTAGTTTTGTAAGTTGAGGGACTCACTTTGTTTGGTGAAGTTGTCCTCAAGGGGGAATGAAGTGTAGTTACACTTGTGTGATGATAACTTCCCCCTTATGAGGTGTTTTGTGTTATATATGATTTGATCTTTGGTGGTATAATTACTTTTTGCATCTCTTTTGAACATGGTACTTTCTTTTTTGCCTTGTGCAACTTTTGTACATGTTACTTTGTAGATGGCATTGTGGGTATATGATGCAATTGCTTTATGTGACTCTTTTGCATGGTACTTTCTTGTTGCCTTGTGTAACTTTGTACATGTTTTTATGTAGTTGACATTATGCAATTGGTTTATCATGGTACTTTCTTGTTAGCATTTATGCTACTTTTGTACATGATATTTTATGGTTGGCTTTATGCAACCAGTGTGCACACTTTATTATTTTCATATACCTTATGCAACTTTTGTACATGGTACTTTAGAGTTTGCATTATCATGGTACTCCTTGTTTTCTTTATGCAACTTTGATCATGATATTTTTTTATCAACTATATAGCACGTGACTATAAGTATGGCTTGGCATATTTTTGTGATGACTTATAGTTCACTATTTGTTAGATCAGTTTTGTATTATAGTTTGATATTCATATATGATGTGGTGAATATATTTATGATGATGTATCTAACTGATCTTATGTTGAGTTGCTTGTAGCTTGTAGGTACTTTCGTTTGGGGTTTTGCAGGCTTACTGAAGACACCCTTGTGATGTTTTCTTCTTGTCATTTGCAACCACTTGTGGTTGATGGATGGCTTTGTAAGCTGCTTGTATCTGAAGCTACTCTGTTGGGGGCTTGCAGTCTCATTTTAGCCCATTTTGTATTGGTATCTTATTGTAGACCATTCTTGGTCATAGAAGCTCATTGTAACTATATTACTCATTTTATTCTCATCCCCGTTTGTATATTTAGGGGGAGAATGTTTCTTTGTTTCATAATTCCTTTCTCCAATATTGCATTAAGGGGGAGTGTTGAAATATGTAATGCAACATTGTGTAAATTATTCTTAGACTAAAATATAAAGTCTAAAGAATAATATTTGAATTAGAAAATATTTCTATTTTATGTAAAAATATTCCCACCCAATTAATAATTAAAATAAGGGTGCTAGAAATATTTAATTTGTGGAAAAAATTTATTTCCCATTTTCTAGAAAATATTAAAAAGGAACCAATTACTTTTTAATATTTGATAAATGTCACTTGTCACACATCTCAAGATAATATTGTGATAAGATTTGTCACACATCTCAAGATAAGATTGTGATAAGATTTGTCACACATCTCAAGATAATATTGTGATAAGATTAAGGTAATTTTAGGGTTGTAGTAGAAAAGCTTCTCTTTAAATAGGGGTGTTTTCTACTACATCTTATCATATCATATTGATGCATATTGTTTCATAACATTGAAGCATTCTTGTATTGTTGAAACATTGAGTAATATAGTGAGCTTCATAGTGGATGTTTCTCTTCTTCATTTGAAGTAGGGTTTTACCACTTAATATTGGTGTTGTGGGTTTTCCTATTTGTGTGTGATTGATCTTGTGGATAATTCTTTGATCTTGGGGAGACCTTGCTTGTCTCACACCTTATACCTTACATCAATATCTCAAATATGAGTACCAAGGATTATCCACGTCCCTAGAGATCCAGAACCTTTCACCATTTACAACTTGATCAACTTACAAGAGATTAATATTTGCCCTTCCATACAACTATCTAAGCCAAGTAGTCAACCAAAAGTAGATAAAGGAAAGGAAATATTAGAGGAACCTCTCATAAGCTTATAGGACATTCCCCAATCATCCTCTTCCAATGTAATTCAAATTCATTCACTGAAAACCATATCCCTTTGTAAAACTAGTAAGCATGTTCCTATCTCCTCATGATATAGGTTTTCCTACTAGAAAAGGACTTAAAATCTAAATAGGGTCTTCTACTTTTATCCATGGTGGAACTGCCTTGGATCAAAATATCCAAGGATGCAACTTCATGTCTAGCAAATAAACATATCTTCTTGCTACATGTCTTGTTCATACCCTATAGCTAAACAAATACTTTCTAATATGGGCTATCAAGGTAAAGGTCTAGGTAATTATGAGCAGAGTATTAAGGAACCCCTAGAAGCTAAGCCTTGGCTGACATGATATGGGATTAGATTCATCCCCAAAAAATGAACCTTCTCCTAGACTGGAAGAGGACAACAAGGACAATTATTCTGAGTCAATACATGGCTCCCAATGGTATGACAAGGATGAAGAAGAACTATGGTCACTCCTTAGTCAAATACCCTAAAAAACCATATGATTCAATAGCATAAACATGTTAAAATTAGTTCATCCAAAATCACTATCAACCAAGGACCCTTGAAGATTCTTTAGATGATCATCACATAGAAGAATCTATCAAACAAATCTTCAACTTAGACACAACTCAGCTTCCTAAATTAGAACAAACCTCTATAGATCTACAAAATCTCAAACAATTAGGGATAATCACGAGCCTTAATCAAAGAAACTATAGATGTCAATATAGGAAAAAACCAAGAACCTTGTCTTATCAAACTTGGAAAATTCTTGACTCAAGAAGAACAAGCATAATACATAAACCTATTGAAATAATTCTCTGACATATTTGCTTGGGGATATAATGACATACCAAGACTCGACCCTTCATTGGTAGTTCATCATTTGGTAGTACATCCTGATGCCAAACCTGTTAAAAAAAAATTAAGGAAGATACACCCAAGGGTTTCTCTTTTAGTAAAATATGAATTGCAAAAACTCTTAGATGTTATATTCATAAAGGTCATAGATTATTCAAATTGGATATCCATCATCATTCCTGTCACCAAGAAGGAATGATCCATTTGAATTTACATCGAATTTAGGAATATAAACAATGCTTTTCTAAAGGATTATTTTCCTCTACCAAACATAGATATGATAGTGGACTTCACTGCAGGGTCTGAGATGTTGTAATTAATGGATGGGTTCTCAGATTACAACAAAATCAAGATAGCACTAGAAGACCAATCTAAAATGGCTTTTACTATCCCTTGGGGAACCTTCTACTATCTTTTCATTCCATTTGACCCTAAAAATATAGGGGCCACATATCAAAGGGCTATGACATATATATTTCATGATCTTGTAGGCACGAAAAATTGACCCACTAAGGTGAGCAATTTTCCCTAGATCCCTTGTTTTCTTCTTGGAAAATAAGGTTCATATTTGACTAAAATTTTCCCTTACCAAACCTTCTTATTTTTCCATAAATCTTATGTCATTGGATCAATCTCATAAATCTCTTTCCAACGGTATATTTTTATCCCGTTCTGACTCTATTTGATCCTCCAAAGTGCATTAAACTGCACAGAGGTCTTGTTATTGTGAAATCGCGGTCCACTTTTGAGGGGCACGATTTCATATTTCTAATATTTTTTAGTTGTTGCAAAATTGTGGTCGGCCCTTGTGGGGCATGATTTTTTCTTTTAGGGTATTTTATAAAGGAAACCCTAATTTTCAAATTTGACATGTTTTGGCATGTTTTCTCGTCCATTTCGCTTTCAAATTTGCTATAAAAGGAGGGTTTGAAGTTATTCTTTTGCCCAAAAAGTGAAGTAAGTGCCCAAGTGATAAGTGTGATCTAATTATGAAAAATATCTCAAGTTTTTTCACATTCTTCTTCTACAAGAAGCTAATTCACAAGTTGATAAGTGCTTATCATTCAAGTGTGGAATATAGTTTGTTGAAGCTTTGTTCTCTACTGCATTGGATTGTGTGTACCTTGGATCTTGGTGGACAAGTGTTGAAGCCCTAAGCATAGATAAAATATTCATAGGTCTTAACCCTTCTACCTAATTTTGTGCTATTCACTAGGTGTTTTCACTACATTTTTATTTTAATTTTCTTCATTTCATATTTCTACATCTTTTTGGTATTTTTTGCCTTACTTCTGTGAAATTGCGCTCGATAATTTCGGGTACAATTTCGTCAGTCTGCGGAATCATGATCACATTTTACAGGATATGTTTTTTCTCAGACCATGTTTGGAGGTAATCTACTACCCCAAATCTTAGATCTATGTTTTATACTGCATTTAAGACATATTGGTGCATTATGTGTTCTATTTTATCAATTTGTTCTATTGCATATGTTTGTTCATATTTTGAAGGTCAACTTTTGCTTATGTTTTCAAAGGTCAAATAAAAGGACCTAGGGGGCTTGATTTTTGTGCCTCAAAGAGTTACTATACAATGGCCTAAGCAATCCCCCTAATGCTAATCATATTTTTCAAGTGTTTGCCAAGTTATTTTGTAGGAACAAGAATTGTTGATATCGTTGGACAAAAAATAAAAGCTTGGATCAACCGTCGGATTAGATAAGTGCCCTAATAATTATTTAGGTTGTTTGTTGTGTGATTTTTATTTATATCATAAAACCCTAGATTTGATATAAAAGGGTAAATATTTCATTTGAGCTTCTAGGCATTTGAAAGGAAAACAACAAATAGTGTGCACTTAGGGTTTTAAAATTGATTGTGTATCCTCTCTTGAAACCTTGCTCAAAAGGATTTTACTTTGTAACCCTAGGTTAGAAATCATTAAAATGAAAAATCATTCTAGGGTTAGCTCTTGTATTATTGCATTCTTTATTTCTTCATTGACCTTTATCTTTCATAGCTTAAAACTAAAAATACCAAACCTAGGTGATTGTCTCAAAACTAAATACATCAAACATTCTCCAAAATCCCTGGACTTGGAGCGAGTCCTTAAAGCCCTTCCTGGTGAACCCTTCCCCATTTTTACACTAATGTGTAGATAATAACATGCCCCCATGATCACCTTGGCTTTCTTTAAGGATCTAGTCAATAATCGTACGTAGTAGGGAAACTTTTCCCTCTACACATTTTGGTGAACATGATGTGAGCACCTCCTTTTCTTTTGAAAACTCTAAACAAGATCATTAATTTTATTTGTTTGGATCAAAAATTATTTAACAACTATCTTAAAATGTTTTGCTTATTTTTTATTGGTCTTTAGTCTTCTTCCTTTCCACTTCACCCTTCTTTCCTTTCCTAATGGCTTCCAACCTTGGGAATGGACGAAGGCTTTTAAGGTTTGATGATATTTTCCAAGAGAATGATCAGATTGATAGAGAAAATCATAATCTTGAGGAAGAGAAAAATGAAGATATTGATAATAGTCTTGATCCTATTAGGGGAATCAATGGGAACCTTACCTTTAAATATTTTGAACATATGTGGAGCTTTTATAGGTGTCATAAGCATGCTTTGGATATGGCTTTAGAAGAGGAATCCCTAATCAAGGAAGTTAGAGCATCTCCCTGAGATGTTCATAATAACTCCTTGAGTGAATCTTTGAATCATGATAACCATGTCCATCATCCAACTTTTTCCACTACTATAATCACCAATGTTGGAAGAAATCCACAAGATCCTTCAACTAGTAGTGTCACTTAAGATTATATTCAATTTTCTTCTCAAATTCACTTATCTCAAAAAAATTTCTTCTATTCCACTAATTATTAATTATCCTCCCCAGCAATATGCCATATATCACAATAGTATTAGTACTTCCAACTTGAGTCAAGTATCCGGAATATTGCATAGAAATGATCCAAAATTTCAAAACTTGACAAATATGGTAAAGCAGTTGGTTTCGAAAGTGGATATGATTCAGCCTTCCAATTTCACTTACAATTATAAATATATGTGCAATCAACTATTAGATCCCACTGTTGTTGCTAGACCTTATTCTAAGTATTTTCCCATGCTAGTATTACCTATATATAAGGGAATAGAAGATCCAATAGAGCATTTAAGAATATTTAGAACAACATGTCATAATCTCATTTATTATGACATGTTGTTACTAAAAATATTCCCTAAAATTCTTGGTGGCATGACATTAGAATGGTACTATCGATTACCTAATAATTCCTCGAGAAATTTTGAAGAAACAACATAATTATTTGCTCAATATTGCTTTCATTGAAAAGGATGTGACCATGAAATATGTTTATAATTTGAAACAAGATAAAGAAGAGAGTTTTTCAAAATTTCTATTTCATTGGAGAAGTTTAGTTGGATTCTTAAAATATACTTTACCTCATCGAAATATGTTTGATATATTTATTGGAAATTTGCAAGAACATTTATCCTATGCACTAGAAACAACTACTATCACATCCTTTGATAAAGCAATTGATTTAGCAAGGAAAATGGAACAAGATCTTATCAAAAGAGGACAACTCAAAGTAAAAGAAGAAAAATCTACTAAGTCACAAGTATAAGAATAAGCATGTTGTAGTTGATGGTGTAACGAATAGTATGCCTGTTAATAATGTTGCTAACAGTCTACAAAAGATAGTACTTCAAAAATCTCCACAAAGAAATTTTGCAAGACTTGGCATACCCATGGAAGTAGTTCTACAAAAAAAATTGGAAGCTAGATACTACAGCTAATGGTACAAGGCAGTGCGATATTTTGCATATCACGGAGTGGAAGGATATTGGATAAATTCTTGTATGAAGTTAAAACATGTGGTTCAAGATTTGATTGACGCAGGACGTTTTGATGTAGGAAATTCTCAACCTTCAAATGGTCAACAAGTGTCCATGGTTAATCAAAATATACCTAAGCAAAATTAGTAGGTAGCTAATCAAGTATCTTATAAGAATGTGCCACCTCCTTATGGCAATATGGTTGGTATGATAACTACTTCAAAACAAAAGGTACAAAACTGATAGATCCAACAGTTGCAATAAGAGATGAGTTTTTCAGCAAACTTTTCCCTCTTAGAACTTTTTCAAATTTCTCCTACTCATGGAGAAGCCTTGATAAATGTTCTAAAACAACGATCTGTCCTGCCAAATATTCCTCCTAGTGATATGACTAATATTTTAGGTTCTCTTCGGATACATCATCTCACATTCTCAGATGTTGATATCTCTTTCTCAGAGTTGCAATAATATTATTCCCTTTACATCACCGCATTTATTGGGGATACTTTTATCAATAGAGTTATGATTGATAATGGTTCCTCCCTTAATTTTTGCACATATCGATTTCTCCAAAAGTTTATTTAAAAGAGGAAAATTCAACTGAATCCGGTGACATCATTAAAACTTTCAACAATGAATCCCAAGAAGCTTGTGGTACCATATCTCTTCCCCTTAAGATCAAATCCAAGATTTTAGATACATTATTCTATGCAGTATCTTGTCCATATTTCAATATGCTTCTTGAAAATCCTTGGATTCATGCAATGAAGGTCGTCCCTCCTACCTTTCATAAATGTTAAAAAGTTGAATTAAAAAACCAACTTGTTACTATTTTATGTTATCCACATCCATTTGAATATTGCTCATAAGATAATTTAGCTCTATTTCATTTATCAAATTCCTCACCTAACATAACTAAGCAATTCGAAAACCTAAATGTAAAAGAGGAATTATCAACCAAAATATCATCCTGGGATCAAGACAATCCTTCTCATCAAGAGCCTCTTCTAGATGAATCCCATCAAGGTTTAGAATGGATTTTTGAGGATGAGGGGTCACCCTCTCCTTCTTTGTTGGTCATAACCCTAGAGCAGTATGACACAGATGAGAATGTACCTCAAAATGATATCTACTTTGGTAGGTCTATCCCTTGCATTGCTTAGGTTGAGTCTTCTAGTTCTCAGATGGATTTTGGTTCTGTCTCTCGAGGACCTTAAGAAACTAGGAGTGATTCTTATCACGTCTCCTCTTGAGGATGAGTTTTCAATTCTCATCAAGGATACCATAGATGTGAACATAGATTTTGAGGAAGCCCTTATAATAATTAAGGTAGATAAAGCCTTATCCATGGACGAGTAGGAGTAATTGACCAATTTGTTACAAAAAAAATCAAGATATTTTTGCTTGGTCATACACCTACATTCCAGGGCTTTATCCCTCCCTTGTTATGCATCATTTGGTAGCTAAGCCTAGTTCCAAGCCTATTAAGCATAAACTTAGGAATATTCATCCTAAGGTCACCCTTTGAATTAATGAGGAGCTCTAAAAACTCCTTGACGTTGGTTTTATAAAAGCCATCAACTATTCTAATCGGATCTCTAGTATCGTTCCTATAGCTAAGAAGGAAGGAACAACCAAAATATGTACTGACTTTCAGGATATTAACTTAGCATGTCCCAAGGATTATTTTCCCTTGTCCAACATATCTCAAATTTTATATTTCATTGCAAAATATGAAATGCTTTTTCTCAAGGATGGTTTCTCAGGCTACAATCAAATCTTGATTACCCTTGAGGATCAGGCCAAGACAACATTCATCACTCCATGGGGTACCTTCTACTATAAAATCATGCCTTTCATCTTAAAAAATATAGGAGCTACCTATCAATGGGTCATGACTTATATTTTCCATGACATAATGCATGATATTCTCCAAGATTATGTGGAAAATATTTTAGGTCACTCCATAGAATGAAATGATCATGTCCATGACTTAAGATGAATTTTTGAAAGGCTTCAACATTTTTGGGTTTATCTTAAACCCGCTCAGTGTGTGTTTGGAGTCACCTCTAGCAAGTTGTTATGCTTCATAGTTTTTAGGTGAGGCATTGAGGTGGACATTGCTAAGATGGTGTCTATTACATACGTGCCTCCTCATCGCACTCTAACCGAACTACGTACCTTGCAAGGCAAACTTATGTCTATTCATCAGTTTATTATCTAGTTAGCCAATAAGTGTTAGCCATTTCTTAAGCTTCTTAAGAAAGATGTTGTCTTCTATTGGGATTATGAGTTTTATAAATATTTTGATGATCTCAAACAGTATCTCACTTCCCCATCTATATTAGTTCTCCCTATGCTTGTTAGTCATTTAATGCTTTATATAGCAGCTACTACTCACACTTTGGGAGCCATTTTGGTCCAACATGATGATCAAAACAAAGAGCAAGATATCTACTATATCAGTAGAATATTGGTTAGCTATGAAACTAGGCACACTCCCTTAGAGAAGCTTTTCCTTACCGCAGTGTTCACTTCCTAGAAGTTAAGACACTACATGCTTAGCCATAAGACATTGGTAGTTGCAAAGTTTAACCCTTTGCACTATTTTATGTCTAAGCCCCACCTTTTAGGTTGAGCTGCTAAGTGGGTGTTGGCCCTTAGTGAGTTTGACCTAACTTTCATATGAAGCATTTGAGTATATTATTTATCCCTAGGCTCATATATAGTGATATAAGAGTTTTTGTCTCACCATCGAAGCTCATGTAAAAGAAGTGGTCAAGACCAAGGTTGACAAAATATCAAAGCAATATGAGAAGAAAAGTAAGGAGTCTTTCAAGAAGTTTTTTTGTACTTTTCATAAGGAAGGGATGCAAATCAATATTTTATCGGATATGAATCAAGAAGCTTGAGAAAGATAGACAGAAAGGAGATTGTTGGTGCTGGTCTCTTATGTTCAGGATGATGGTGAAACCTCACAAAAACATATAGATTTCCACTCAACATATTGGAAATTCATTTCTTTTGATAAGAATATTATATATTTAGGTGCAACTTGACATATGATCAATTCTACATGGCTAAAACACTACATTCTAGAGAGCGTATTGTCATTGAGGATAATTTTTTATTACAAGTAATTGAATTTGGTGAGGTAAGTATTGGTTCTTCTCTATTTGATGAGGTTCTTCATGTTTTGAGTGCATGTTCCAATATTTTATCTATATACATGACCCATACAAGTAATAAGGTGGAATTTTGGCCTAATTGATCGATTATTAAGGATATTGGTGATGGCTTAAAGATAGTCACCTCCAGGTATTATTATGAGTTAAATAAGATGTACAAGTTGGTCAAGCAACCAATGCCTACAACTTCCTCATCTAAAAAAATATATTTTGTAGCTATGATGGCATAAACATATGATTTTAGTCAACAATGATATTTTAGACTTGGGCATCTTGGCTATGGGTCATTGAGTTATACAAGTAGTCAATAGTTGGCTATTTGGATTCCTCCTCTTTCTTCCCTTAGTGATGTTTATAGAGGGTGTGTTTTGGGAAAGCATCATAGATTCCTTTCCAAAAGGGATTTCTAGGCATACCACACAACCCTTGGAGCTCATTCACAATGATATTTGTGGACCAATGGATACATCATATCTCTCTAGTTATTGGTATTTTCTTCTTTTCATTGATGATTTATCCTAGTATGTATGGTTGTATATATTTGTACCAAAGATGAGGCTTTTTAAAGTTAAATAAATTCAAAGCATTAGTGGAGAATCAATTTGAATGGAAGGTTAAGTGCCTTATAATAGATGGAAGAGGTGAGTATGTGAGGAATGCTTTTTTATATTTGTATTTTTAAGGTATTACCTTTTAGAGGATTTTCTATTATACTCCAAAGCATAATGACCGTGTGGAAGATTATGGTGATTATGGAGATGGCTTGATCTATGTTGCATGCCAAGGATATGGAGTCCATTTTTGGGGTAAAGCAGACACTTGAGAGGTTGTTAGGTAACAAGCCCAATGTGTCCCACTTTTGTATGTTTGGATCCAAAACATAAGTCCATACACCTAAAAATATTCAAAATAAACGATATAAAAAAGTCATAGATGCATTTTTTGGGTTATGTAGATACTTCCAAGTACAATCATCTCGATGATATTGAAATATGAGAGACTATTGTGTTATAGGTTGATGATATTCTCATCACATGCAACTCACCCTATTTAATTTAGGAGATGAAGCCATGACCTAGATACTGGTGAGATGATAAACTTGTCAATTTTTTATTACTTATTAGATGTTTAGATTAATTAGAATTCTTCAAGGATCACCATATCATAGCCTAGGTATGCCTTGGACCCTTTACATTGTTTCAATATTGAGGATTTACAATCTGCTCAAAAAACCTTTAATTTTGGCTTGAAGCTCTAAGAAGATTGCAGATGCTACTTTATATTGGTCCCTTATGGGAGATATTCTTTACATCACTCACACTCAGTCTTATATTCTATTTCTTATCAAATGTTCCTCTAGGTACATATTGATACCTTGGGAGAGTCATTGGATAGTAGCCAAGAAGATACTTTGATACGTTAGAGGTATATATCAAATGGGTATTCACTACACAATTGATGCACTTTTGACAAATGTAGATTGGGTTGGTTATTTGGATCAGTGTCACTCCACTACTGGGTTTATCTTATATCTTGGCTCTAGCCTTCTTTCTTGGTGTTATAGATGGCAACCCACTATTTATTAGTCTTCTATGAAAGTGAATTACTATGCTACCAACGAGTCCATCAAGAATATTTGATGGATGCTCATGATTTTGGAGTAGGTGGGAACTCAATAATTTCCAATCACTCTTCATTGTGAAAATTATAGTACCATTAAGCTTTTCCCTAATCTAGTGTTCCATTTATGGACCAAACATATGTGCAATGGCTTTATGCCCATGGGATGCTTACTCTAGTTTTTGTACAGTTAGTAAAGCAAAAAATAAATATCTTGACTAAAGTCATGCTTGGAAAATTTGTATTCATGCGAGATTTTTTTAGCATAGGACAATGTCCCTTAAGGGGGGATGATTGTTAAGAGTCTCTCTTTCCATTCCTTGTTCAACTTAAGGAGGAATGTTGGAATATGTGGTGGTTAAGCTTCACTTGAAGTCCCAATCATCTTTTGTATTATAATCTTTGTATAATCCCTTTGGGCCCTTCTACACATTGTATAGGTGAATATTTGTAATATTTTATTATTTAACCTAAAGGGCAATTCTTTAGCCTTACCTAAATATCTCTTATAATTGGATATAAAATACCTCTCTGTACCAACCATTTGTTATCAATTGAAGTGTGATTCTATTTTCTTCATAAGATATTTTGGTTTCTACAAACACCCTTTTTACTTTGTGTGTTTCCTTTCTATGAGTTATTTTAGCATATTTGGATAATGTGTTTATTTTGTTTTTTTCTAGAAAGTATTATGAAATCCAACATTTGGAAGTAACAAAAAATAAATTTAAATGTAAAATAGAATTGTAATTAAATATTTTCATTAGAATGGAATAAAATAAAAGGTTTTTAGTGAACATGAATCCAATAGCCCATTGGAACAATAAAAAAATGCTATAAAATACAATGTGCTATATCATTTATTGCTTTAAAAATAAACACGTTTATGTGAAAAATCAAGATTGAGCTATCACTCTCTTTTTGAAGAGTTGTATTACTTGTTCCTACTCTATAGTTTACTTCTAATCATTGTGTCAAAGGCCTTGTTGAAGTCAACAAAACAACGATATGCATCCCTTTACTTCCTCCATTTTTTAACGATATGTCTCAATGTAATATAATAATTTATTATTGATTGTTTTGGTATAAAAATTCCTTATTATTTTACCCTTTTTCTTGTTCTTCTACCCACTTGTTGATTGTATACTTAATCATACTACTGAGTAACTTTGTAAATAGAGGATTGACCATTATGGTTCCTAATTTGAAGGGTTGTCTATATCATCATTTTTGAAGAAATATGTAACAAAATGTTTTGTTGGATCTTCAAAAAACCATGTTAAATGATAGTCAAATAATATTTATTAGAAACTATAAATAAGAGTTATAAGATTATCGATTGTATTAAAAAAACTTGAATAATTTGCTTATGATGACAAAAGTGATAATTCTAAACAATCCATTAAAATCATGAAGTTATTATTAAAGAATAATATAGAAAATATTCACATAGGAATAGCTATAGCAAACTAAAATTTCATTATCTATTGAATAATATAGGGTTGTTTTCCTTGTCCAACTCTTTTTAGTCGATAGTTGTAAGAACACGCAAATTTTGAAGTACAATTGTTTAGACCTATTTCAACTATGTTGTTGAATTAAAATGGAAAAGAAAGCAAATTGTGAGAATGATGATTATAATATTTTAATAAAATGATGAGTGAGAAATGAGGAATGTTTACTACGATGAGCATACTTAAAATTGTTATTCATAGTGTTTAGTTCACTTGATACTCATCAGTCTTCTTTTAATATTTTAATATTTCCTATGTGATGGGGGAAAATATGATTATCTTAAGAATGTAGAAGATGAATATGGACACTATAATTTTCAAACCTTAAAAAAGACCAAGTAAAAATGTGATTACATGTAAACCAAACCACCATTGGTCTCATTACATTTAAGAATTTAATATATATTAAGGTGGCATTTATACAAACCCCAAAGTGAGTTCGACCTTGTATTAAGGCTAATGTCTATTTTTACCCCCTAATGGTTGTTGCTCTATTTCATAATAAAATATGAATGTTCAATGTCTAATTGCATTATTCACATGCATCATGTTACTTAATCTAATCAATTAGTATCATAG
This sequence comes from Wollemia nobilis, assembly GCA_028583015.1. Classification (NCBI taxonomy): domain Eukaryota; kingdom Viridiplantae; phylum Streptophyta; class Pinopsida; order Araucariales; family Araucariaceae; genus Wollemia; species Wollemia nobilis. Next base: position 19,319,706 of record JAQPPZ010017033.1, on the reverse strand, counting down.
ACTTTTGTTTTTTACAAATACAAACATCTATTACATTTTAGAAATCTGAATGCAATATTAATAATATATCAGCCTCAAAATGATTTTGTATTCTTATGAAAATGATGCACAAGATAAAGCACCATTAATACACTTTAAACAATAGAAAAACCACCTTATCAATTTCACATTGGATTTTATTTTCTAGCTTGGCTCTAGCCTTATTTCTTGGTGTTATAGATGTTTTCCTTTATTTGGCATATAAAGAATCAAACCACTCCTTGTCCCCTCTCATGTGCTTACTATCACCTGAATAAATGTACCAAATATTATCCTTTTGTTTGGGTTTGGGCTTAGTCATGAGCATCTTACGTGCTTGCTCTAAATATGATTTTGAGTCTTCAATAACATGCCCTTTTGGTTGCTTGTATTTGGGATTTTTTGTTTGTGTTTGGACTTAGCCATGAGCACCTTGTGTGCCTGCTTTGAATCTAATTTTGATTCTTCAATAGCAACATGCCCTTTTGGTTGCTTGTATTTGGGATGTGGTTTGTATTGTACCTTATTCTTTTATGTTTTGTGATTTTTGTCACCATGAGTTGTTGAATTATACCAACATTTTGTTTCATGACCTTATATCTCACAAATGTGTCATTACCTCTTTTTCTTTTGAGGTTTCTATTGTGATGAGGTTGATGGAGTAGAACCCTTTGAGGAAGAAGCCTTTTGGAAAGAACTTGATGATGGTTTCCTGTTGCCAAATTTCTTGGTAATGAGTTCACTATTGAAGAGTAGATCTCTCAAGTTGTTGGTGGCTTCTTCTTGTTGCAAAAAATTTACCAGCTCCTCAAGAGAGACTTATATATTTGACACTTGGAGGGAATTGATTAGCACTCTAAAATAATCTGGTAAAGCTCTAAGTATAATGAGGACACTAAGAGCTTGTCTTCCATTTTCTCTTGCATGGCATTCAATTTTGGTTTCAGGTCGACAACTCTACAAAGAAATACTTCTATACTTTCTTAAATATTTTCTTGATTCTTCCTTTCATAAATAGTGATAATTTTTTCCCATGCTTCTTTGGCACTCTCTCTTCACAACTATGAGGTTGGATTTTATCAGTTGTGGCAAGTGTGATGATTATGAGGGCTCTTGAATTTGCATAATTATATGTTTCTTTCACTTCATCATCAAATTTAAGGTATGTGACTCTACTAGTCACAATGTACCATAGCTTTTCAACCTATAATATGGTCCACATATTTGTCTTCCATGGTGCAAAATTTAGACGTCTTAAAAGCTAAGAATTTGTGATATAGAGTTTTGGCATGGACATCGTGAGGGTTCTTTGTCTCTCCAAATGGTCCCCCTTTATTTATACCACTAGTCCAATATATCGAACCTTTTTATATACCTGTCTTCTTAAATACCTATCCCAATCCTCTCCTTATACGTGATCATTCATGGAAGAGACCTTAAGGTACTAGAAGCATAACAATACATGGTCCATAGATAATATTGAAATGGATTTTCTCTATATTTGATACCTACTTAATAATACCTTCGCATACATGGGACATAAATTCTCTTAAATACTTGGAGGAACTTAATTTTAGAATTTATGCCTAATGATATAAGTGAATAGGGGGTAATTTGTTGGCAATTTTGGGTACCTTGAGTACATTGCCTTTGCTCAAGTATAGTTGTTGTCATTGATGTCAAAGGAGCTCTTGGTAGTTGTTGTCTTTGATGTCAAGGAGTTCTTGAAGCAATTTGATTAGTTGTCCAAGCATGTGTTTTGATGAAGGTTTCAGTATGATCAGTAAGTTTCTATGTAGCCCAGTTGCAAAAAGATCAAGAAAAAGACAAGTAAGAAGAAGTATGCAGGCGGCTGGCAAAACTGTCACGATTTCGCGACATGTTTTAGGAGAGAGAAAGCGCTGGCAAAACTGTCATGATTTCGTGACATGCTGGAAGGCAGAGGCAAAGCTGGAAAAACTGTCATGATTTCGTGACATGTTTGAGGAGAGAGAAAGTTTAGGCAAAACTGTCATGATTTCGTGACAAGTTGAGTTGGCAGAGTTGAGTTGCAGGAAGTGTCGCGATTTCGCGACAAGTTGAGTTGGCAGAGTTGAGTTGCAGGAAGTGTCACGATTTCGTTGCAGGTTTCAAAGAAGTTGTACGGATGCAAAAAGTGTCACGATTTCGTGACAGGTTGAGTTGGCGACTTGCAGGTTGGCGAAAGCGTCACGATTTCGTGACATGTTCCAGTTTCATGAGCAACTGGCAGAAAAGAGCTTAAGGCAGTGAAAGCATCGCGATTTCACGACATGTTCTAGTTTCATGAGTAGTTGGCAGAAAAGAGCTTAAGGCAGCGAAAGCCTCATGATTTCGTGACATGTTCCAGTTTTGTGAGCAGTTGGCAGAAAAGAGCTTAAGGCAACGAAAGCGTCACGATTTCATGACATGTTCCATTTTTGCTAGTGCAAACCGAGAAAAGGTTGAAGAAGCAAGAAGTGTCACGATTTTGCGACAAAGTTGTAGATGACGTCAGCAAGAGGCAAAGGTGTCACGATTTCATGATAGAAGCTGAGAAGAAGGCCTTGGAGTCTAAAGCATCATGATTTCATGACAGAGTTGCTGATGACGTCAGCAAAAGCAGATGTGTCATGATTTCATGACAAGAGCAGAGAAGAAGGCCTTGCAGACTAAAGCGTCACGATTTCATGACAAGAATCATGATGACGTCAGCAAAGTCAGGGAGTGTCATGATTTTGCAACAACAGGCTAAAGCAAGGCGTAAGGCAGACTGCAGTGTCACGATTTCGTGACAACAAGCTAGCGAAAGTGTACGGCAGGCTGTAGTGTCACGATTTCATGACAACAAACCAAAGAAGGTGCACAACAGGCAGTAGTGTCACGATTTCATGATAGCAAGTAATACAAGGTGTATGGCAGACAAAGGCATAGCGATATCGTGACATGTTTGAGTTTCATGCTAGAAAAGCTATAGAACAATAGAGGCGGTTGAAGCCGACGGAGTTAACCTTTGCCGACGAAGTGTAAGGTTGTGCAGTCGATGATTGTTTTAAGGATATACAGCTGACTAAGATCAAGAATTTAATCATGAATTATTGCTATATAAGGAGGACTATTTTCGAGTTTCAAGTATTGAATGTGTGTGTCGAATTTGTGCAAGTGAAGTCTGTTGTGCGCAAAGAGCAGTTGTATCGAATCGATCGAAGTGTGCGTTCGAAGTGCGACTTTTGCAGAAGCAGAGTGTAGGAAGAAGTTCGATCGAGGAGAAGCAGACTATGCGAAGAGGGTGCTGTTGTGGCTGCACATAGGTGCATAAGTTGTTGTGCGATCGAGTGCTGCAGTATTTACACAGACTGTGTAAAGAAAGCAGAGTGTGCGAAGACTACGCTATGGTGGATGTGCAACAAAGCAGAAGCTAAGTTGAGAAGATAGTGCTACTGCATTTTGCGAAGATTGCACTACTGTGTTTGCGTAGAAGTTGAGAAGATAGTGCTGGATTTTTAAATTTTAATAGGTTGTAAATTTGAGAAGACTGTGCTGTTGTAGTTGCGCAGACAGTGAAAAGTTGTTTTCAACCAAGTGCAGAAAAGAACAGAGGAAGAGGACAATTGTGCCAGATCGAAGGACTGTGTTTGGTGCAGATAAGAGGACCAGCTTTGCAGTGACAGATTTGAGGACAGAGATCTCCAGCCAGAGCAGGGAAGACAGGTGTCTTCTATGGATAGAGTTCCACTTGCTAAGGGCAAAGGAGATAGAGGTCTTCTAGAGGATCACCAACAAAGCAGAATTAGGGGAAGGTGTCTCCTTTGAGCCGAGGCTCATAAACATTGTAATCGGGAAGGATTCCCGGAGGACTTTGATACAACTTTTAGAAGAAAAGTTTTATCCGTGGAGTAGCCCACCTTGGGTGAACCACGTAAATTGTTGTGTCTCTTTGTGGATTGCATTTTGTGCATTGTTTTACTACTGTTATTACTGCTATCTTATTCTGCATGTTAATGGTTTGAAAGTTGTATTGATAGATAAAGTTAAAAGTGGTCTTATACTGTTCACCCCCCCCTCTCAGTATAAGCTTGTGTTCTTCAATTGGTATCAGAGCCAGTGCCTTCGAAAAGTTTAACAGCTTGAAGGAAAAGTTTGCAAAGAACACAATGGACTACTCGAGTGGCAATGCAAGCACCTATTCTTGACGGATCAGATTTTGGCCTATGGAGTGCAAGAATGAAAGTCTATCTAATGGCACTTGGTAATGAGGTATGGGAAGTTATTGAAGATGGGTACACCATTCCCGCAAATGGTCCTTACACTAAAGAAGACAGGCTTCTACATCACAACAACTCAAAATCCATGAATGCAATCTTGAAGGGTTTACAAAAGGCAGATCTCACCAAAGTTATTCACTGCAAGACAGCTAGTGAAATGTGGAAACAATTGCAAGTTGTTCATACAGGTGATGCAAATGTTCGAAAGGCCAAGTTGAGACATTTTAAAGGTATGTTTGAACAACTCAAGATGAATGATGATGAAAATATTAGTGACTACATGCTCCGGATGGATGAAGTTGTTAATTCTATGAAAGACTTAGGTCTTGAACTTGCTGAAAATGATGTGTGTGATAAGATTTTAAGATCCCTTCCTAATAGATTTAGTGAAAATATTTCTGCTATTGAGGAAGCTAAAGATTTAGATAAATTGAAAAAGGATGAGCTCCATAGTATTCTTGCAGCATTTGAGTTGAGAACTCAAGTGAAAGTTGATGTAAAGAAAGAGGCGACTTTCAAAGCTACCAAGAAATCAAAAGGCAAACAGATTCAAGAAAGTGATGAGTCTTCTAGTGAGGAAGAGGCATATTACAAGCAAGAAAGGCAAGTTTTCCGGAAAGCACAAAAGCAAGAAAAATATAAGATGTTTCAATTGTGGGAAATTTGGTCATTATGCTACTGACTGTACTGTTTCCAAAAATGAAAGTGATGAAGATATACAGGATGTTAAGAGCAAGGATTCTAAAAAGTACAGGTATTACAAGAAAAGCAAAGATGAGTACAACAATCATGGAAAGAGGCATTCTCACAAGAATAAGAAGAGCTTCTACTTAGACAAAGCAAGTAAGTGTTCTAGCAGTGATAGTGAAAGTTCTTCTAGTGATGATGAAAATGAGATGTTGTTCATTTCAGAAAAAGAGGAAGAACCGAAACATAAATTCATTATCATGAAATGTTTTAGATGTGGAAATTTTGGGCACCTTGAGGATGATTGCAAAAATAATGATTTGGTTGCTAGTATGTATGAGGATGCTTCAGAAAACTACAATGAAGATGCATGTATGGTTTTTGAAAAAGGTAGCACCTCTAGTGATAAGAAATCTGAAAAAGGCCATGATAATTCAAAGTGCCATCAAATAGAGGATCTTGAATGTGAACTCAATAATGCTCTTAGTGTTTTGAAAAAGGAAAGAAAGAAGAATGAGAGACTCAAGATTAAATTAGATGAATGTTGTATGGAGAGAGATGAACTTATAGAAAATCTTGAAGTCTCTATGGCTAAGTCACAAGAACTCAAGAATGAGTTGGATTCTAAAATTCTGGAGTATAGTGAGTTAGAACAGGAAATGGCTTCTTTGAAAGAAGAAAATAAAGAGTACAAGGATAAGCTATACAGATTTCAGGATAGCTCCAAGAAGGTGAAATTTCTCATCAAAGGACAAAGAAAACCAACAGATAAAACAGGTCTCGGTTTTGTTGAGCCGCACAAGGAACAGGTTGGGGAATCTAGCAAGAGATTTCAAAAGAAAGAGAGTTCTGTTGAAGAAAGTATTTCAGATCATGAGTCCGTAAGTGATAGATACGCAGAAATAGAAAATGATATTCAGATTGAGAAGAAGAAGTTTTTGGGACCCATGAAGTCGAATAAAAGAAAATTTCATGACACATGTTTTGCGTGTCACAGATTTGGTCACATGGTTGTACATTGCATGACTCAAGTGAAGAAAGTAAATAACAGTTTCAGGAGACGTAATTTCTTTCAAGGGTATTGCTACTCTTGTCAACAATTCGGGCACAAGGCAATTTTCTGCAAGGCAAATAACAGGAACTGGGTTAGTCAGAACAGGCGGATTCAAAGAACAACCATGCCTGAAAGAAATAATATTGTTACTTGCTATAAGTGCAACAATGAAGGTCACCTAGCTAGACAGTGTAGAGCTGATCTTTCGAGATACAGGAACAGAAACAGTAGTATGAACAAGTCCAAGGATCAAAGCATGGATAAGAACAGGAATGACAACAAAAATAGGAAAAGTGATATGAACAGGTTCAAGGATCAAGGTATGGAGAAAAATAGGAATGATGAAAGGAACAGGAATAGCAGTATGAACAGGTCCGAGGATCAAAACAGTAACAAGAACAACAATGTGGAAAAAGAATTCAAGAGAAGGCCCGACAAAGAAATAGTAGACATTAATGATGATGAGTGTCTAATGGGAGTTTCACTCCCAACCCTATTTTAAATCACCTTAATAGAAGGTGGGGGAGGGACTAAGCTAAGAGACTCATTCTTAGTCCCAAACCCCAAAGGTGACCCTTTGCCATTGATGACAAAGGGGGAGAGATTTGAGTAAGGGGGAGAGATATGTGTAAGGGGAAGTGCTTCAAGTGAAGAGAAGAGCTTCAAGTCAGGGGGAGCAAAAACTTCAATTGCAGAATTCTCAGTTGATGGATCAGTTGGTTCAGTTTTGGCTCTTGAGATATGTTTTAAGTTAAAGGTTGCCATCAATGACAAAGGGGGAGATTGTTGGCAATTTTGGGTACCTTGAGTACATTGCCTTTGCTCAAGTATAGTTGTTGTCATTGATGTCAAAGGAGCTCTTGGTAGTTGTTGTCTTTGATGTCAAGGAGTTCTTGAAGCAATTTGATTAGTTGTCCAAGCATGTGTTTTGATGAAGGTTTCACAGTATGATCAGTAAGTTTCTATGTAGCCCAGTTGCAAAAAGATCAAGAAAAAGACAAGTAAGAAGAAGTATGCAGGTGGCTGGCAAAACTGTCACGATTTCGCGACATGTTTTAGGAGAGAGAAAGCGCTGGAAAAACTGTCACGATTTCGCGACATGCTGGAAGGCAGAGGCAAAGCTAGCAAAACTGTCACGATTTCGTGACATGTTTGAGGAGAGAGAAAGTTTAGGAAAAACTGTCATGATTTCGTGACAAGTTGAGTTGGCAGAGTTGAGTTGCAGGAAGTGTCACGATTTCGCGACAAGTTGAGTTGGCAGAGTTGAGTTGCAGGAAGTGTCACGATTTCGCGACAGGTTTCAAAGAAGTTGTACGGATGCAGAAAGTGTCACGATTTCATGATAGGTTGAGTTGGCAGCTTGCAGTTGGCGAAAGCATCACGATTTCGTGACATGTTCCAGTTTCACGAGCAGTTGGCAGAAAAGAGCTTAAGGCAGTGAAAGCGTCGCGATTTCGCGACATGTTCCAGTTTCATGAGCAGTTGGCAGAAAAGAGCTTAAGGCAGTGAAAGCATCACGATTTCGTGACATGTTCCAGTTTCATGAGCAGTTGGCAGAAAAGAGCTTAAGGCAGCGAAAGCGTCGCGATTTCGCGACATGTTCCATTTTCGCTAGTGCAAACCGAGAAAAGGTTGAAGAAGCAAGAAGTGTCACGATTTCATGACAAAGTTGTAGATGACATCAGCAAGAGGCAAAGGTGTCACGATTTCACAACAGAAGCTGAGAAGAAGGCCTTGGAGTCTAAAGCGTCATGATTTCATGACAGAGTTGCTGATGACGTCAACAAAAGTAGATGTGTCACGATTTCATGACAAGAGCAGAGAAGAAGGCCTTGCAGACTAAAGCATCATGATTTCATGACAAGAATCATGATGACATCAGCAAAGTCAGGGAGTGTCACGATTTCATGACAACAGGCTAAAGCAAGGTGTAAGGCAGACTACAGTGTCACGATTTCATGACAACAAGCTAGCGAAAGTGTACGGCAGGCTGTAGTGTCACGATTTCATGACAACAAACCAAAGAAGGCGCATGACAGGCAGTAGTGTCATGATTTCATGATAGCAAGTAATACAAGGTGTATGGCAGACAAAGGCGTAGCGATATCGTGACATGTTTGAGTTTCACGCTAGAAAAGCTACAGAACAGCAGAGGCGGTTGAAGCCGACGGAGTTAACCTTTGTCGATGAAGTGTAAGGTTGTGCAACCGATGATTGTTTTAAGGATATACAGCTGACTAAGATCAAGAATTTAATCATGAATTATTGCTATATAAGGAGGACTATTTTCGAGTTTCAAGTATTGAATGTGTGTGTCGAGTTTGCGCAAGTGAAGTCTGTTATGTGCAAAGAGCAGTTGTATCGAATCGATCGAAGTGTGCGTTCAAAGTGCGACTTTCATAGAAGTAGAGTGTAGGAAGAAGTTCGATCGAGGAGAAGCAGACTATGTGAAGAGGGTGTTGTTGTGGCTGCACATAGGCGCATAAGTTGTTGTGCGATCGAGTGCTACAGTATTTACACAGACTGTGTAAAGAAAGCAGAGTGTGCGAAGACTGCATTGTGGTGGATGTGCAACGGAGCAAAAGCTAAGTTGAGAAGATATATTTTTTGTTGAGAAGATAGTGCTGCTGCATTTTGCGAAGATTGCACTACTGTGTTTGCGTAGAAGTTGAGAAGATAGTGCTGCTGTAATTTGAGAAGACTATGCTGTTGTAGTTGCGCAGACAGTGAAAAGTTGTTTTCAACCAAGTGCAGAAAAGAACAGAGGAAGAGGACAATTGTGCCAGATCGAAGGACTGTGTTTGGTGCAGATAAGAGGACCAGCTTTGCAGTGACAGAGTTGAGGACAGAGATCTCCAGCCAGAGCAGGGAAGACAGGTGTCTTCTGTGGATAGAGTTCCACTTGCTAAGGGCAAAGGAGATAGAGGTCTTCTAGAGGATCACCAAGCAAAGCGAGAATTAGGGGAAGGTGTCTCCTTTGAGCCGAGGCTCATAAACATTGTAATCGGGAAGGATTCCCGGAGGACTTTGATACAACTTTTAGAAGAAAAGTTTTATCCGTGGAGTAGCCCACCTTGGGTGAACCACGTAAATTGTTGTGTCTCTTTGTGGATTGCATTTTGTGCATTGTTTTATTGTTGTTATTACTGCTATCTTATTCTGCATGTTAATGGTTTGAAAGTTGTATTGATAGATAAAGTTAAAAGTGGTCTTATACTGTTCACCCCCCCTCTCAGTATAAGCTTGTGTTCTTCATAATTGTAGAGTAAAAATTATTATTATCTTTCCTTACTTGGCGGTTTATAGGGATAGACCCCAGATGTTGTTGTTGCAACTATTTTAGGTGTTTAACACAGTATTTCAAGCATGATAACATTACATATAAGTGTGATCCAAAAGCATCATACATATCAAACGTTGCCTTATGTAATTTGCATAAATATATGGTAAAAAATGGGGTCTTTTGTTTGTTGTTTTTCAAAACATAAAATGCACTACAAAGAAGTAAATGCATGCATTCGAGACCATAATTTTTCAAGATGTCAGTTTCCATAAACAATTATAATATATGGTGAATATTTGTAAAATAAACATTAAGCAAAATAAATTAATTTAATTAATAATTTAACTCCTTAATTAATCAATCAATCAAAAATAATTAACCAATTAATTAATTATTATTTTTTGTTGTCTTACTCATTGTTGCTCCTGCCAAATGCCTTTGCCATGTGTCAATTCCTCAGCCCCTCTTCTCATCTCAATATCGGTTATGCCATGTGTCCTCAAAAAAAGTCAACTCCTAGGTAATTTGGCCATATGTAACCTATTTGGACCAACCTCTAGCAAGTATTGTTCATGTTCAAACCGCTCTCCAGTCAATCAATGCTTTGTGTGAAGTATACATAATTTATACCATTGAATACACAATCTCCCCATAAATATGGGATAAAAATGTTATAAAAAAATCTTTCGCACAACTCTTCTATAGGCAACTCCATAGAGCCACCTCCTTTGTGTCGTTGTTGTGTCCTATCAAACATTCTACCTTGAGCCATTACTCCACCTGGTTGCTATACTTGGAAACTTTATCTGACATCTTGCACATGGTGATTGATAATATCAATGACATCTTTCAATGGCATCTAATACCTTCTATCATAGATTACGATCCCCATAGCTAGCCTTCAAGCATACCATGTCTCAACTTGATATATAACTTCCTCAACTACATAGGACATTATCATCAATGTTGGTTGGTTTTATATCATGTACTGCATCATAGATTAGATGATTAGGTATTCCTTTGTCAATACTTCATTGATCAAGGTGATCTACACCTTCCAAAACATCGATAATGACTCATGTATATACATATTTCTAAAACATTTCATGCATCTTTTCTCAACTCTACTATGTTGATTGTGGCTGTGTTTGATCATTCTACATCATGGCTCAATTATGATTTTTATTGGCTATCTCTATCTTCATCTGGTTTATCCATCGATGCCCAGGTGTCTCCTAGTTTTCATTATGATTTTCCTCTAGTAGGTAGGCATATTCAGTGACATCCAACATAGGGAATGACATAACTAACAAGAATATAATTAAGAGAATTCACATATAGGTCAAACAAATGATTCAACTTCATCATGAATGGAACGTCTATAACATTGGCAAAGGATCCAACACTCAAATCTAGAAGGGATATGAAGAAACCCTTCATAGTTTTATTTTTATCTCTAAGGTGATCAACTTCTTGATAGGTAAATTCTTTGATGATTTCATGGACAATAGAGTCAATATTAGCTCTATTTTCAAAGCCAATACATTCCCTAGGTGGTAGCTTCTACTTGGGATCAAAACACATCAACACAGATCCACCCATTTTTGTTTGACAGATTGACATCTTCTTGTGCAAGTTTAAAAAATGGATGTGAGTACGTGATTATTATGAGCTTCCTACATGTAGTCATCGATCACCTATCTTCTATTTTCCTCTTTTGGCTTTATGAAACCAATCGACTATCTTATTTTTGATAGAAAAATGCTTTCATGTCATCAAAGACATAAGATGGTCACTTATAGTTAATATCCACAGATAAATTTGATCATAAAGGTTATACAAATCCCCAAAGGATTGAGGTAATGCTTTGATACGAATGTTGTTCAAAGAACTCAACATTTAATTTAACTAATGCATGCATAAAATACATAATATTTGTATATTATTATCCAGTAATCATACGACCATCATAGAATTTGATCTACACTCTGACTTAAGCTCTATCACTAACCAAACAATATTCTTTAGTAACTAAATATTATGCATGTTGGCTTTTGGAATGCAACTAATGAAGGACTAACCTATCTTATCTTCCATAAAAATACAAATGTAGCATGCATCTAAAACTAAATAATATAGTAAATTACATTATACTAACAATGTAATGTTTTTTTTTAATGTTGATAATGCTAAACAAGGAATAAGATAAAAAAAAAAATTAGATTAATCCCATTACAATAGCATATATCCAATGGAATTGAACAAAAATGGAGAAACAATATCTACAAAATAGCCCCTCTAACTAAGAAATATATTAATTGAAAAACCCAACCACCAAACAGTAAGAGAGAGTCCAAGTCAAATATACAAATAACAAAACAAGAATTATAAATGGATGATTATTGATCTCCCTATTATTGGAACTCTACCAAATTCAATTCTAGCTTGTCTGATATATTTAAGATAACATCCTAAATCAAACAAGTATAAACCAATGCCTCTCTCCCAATTTTTTTCTACTAAGATAGAGTTTGTAACCCATTGCAAGGTGTTGAAAGTGTAATTTGACTTATTACAAAGGCCAACATTGTATGATGTAATCTTGTATAGGCCTAAGGGCAATCATTGTATAATTGTAGTTAATTGTTTGTAATATTTTATTATGTAAGCCCTATGGGTTGCGGTTAACATTGTTATGGTTAATACCATATTATAACTTGTAATTAATCCTTTTATGCTTTCTACATAATATTTGAGTGAATGGTTTACTTTTGTTCATTTTTTAAAATAATTATAAATTCCAACATTGTGTTAGAGTGAGTGTGGAGATACCACACTTGGTCATGCAAATATACTATTTGGAGCCTCTTATCTTTATTCCAAACCCTTGGATGAATTTTTCGTCAAATTATCACAAGCTATTTATGTACAAAAGGCAAAAAATATTTTTTACCCAATACTATCTCTCATTTTTTAAGTATTGAAGGAAAAATGCTTTGTTTCATTCAAAATCATTTTACAATACAAAATAGGAAATACTACAGTCTTATGTTGTTGAAAATTTAAAAAAGTATATATGTTTCAATTGTAAAGAGATATTAGCTTATTAAAAAAATTGTAAAGAGCTATGGTTTTTGTTTGGAATCCTCCCAGATTATCTCATATGCATAATATCAAGAATCAAATATTAATTACAATATAATGCTATCAACTCAATGGCCAATATCAATGAATATCATTCATAAAATAACAACAATATTTTACAATAATAAATCACTCAAATATTATTCATAAATCAAGTTTGAGTTACATGAGATCAAATTGAATTACAATGCATGGAGCTTTACCTCCATAATATAACCTTAGAAGGTGACTCTTCAATACTTTGACTATTGTTCTCCTAAAATATTTGGGATATTCATCAATTCCTATTCCTCATCTATGACAAAACTCTCATGACACTTCACTTTACATTTTGCCACATATCATGTGACTCTTTACTTGTATATTTGACACCTAACTCTATGACTCTTGACTTACTTACATGACACTTTGCACTCTCTCACACTTTGCACACTTGCACACTTTATTACATAACACTTGAACTCTTCTCACACATTGACACATATGTTAGACAAAATATAAATCACACTCCCTAATCTAATATTTACAAATATGCAAATGTACCACATGGTACCTTAATGCTACAAAATATTGTAATATCTCTAACACCCCCTGTATTACATTATTTGGTTTGAAGACTTTAAGTCTTCAATCTTTATTTCTTGCTTTGATTCTCTATATTTTGTTCTTCCTTTGATTCTTTGCTTTCTTTTTTCTTTTTCTTGGTCTTGGTATTTTTCTTTGTTTCTCTGAGTTCTTTTATGTTTCTATTATACTTATCAACAAATCATCATGGTAACGTGATTCATTTTCTTCAATATTGATTTCACTATTTTTTAATTTGTTATCTAATGTTGGATATAAATATTCACCATTTTCATATTCATTATTCATTGAATGTGTATCATGATTCTTGTTATCATTTGATAACTTCGTGTCATATTTTCTTCAATATTTAATCCCTGATACTTGAAAATTCTTTTCCATTTTTATTAAATAAAACTTTTAACAAAAGTAATGTCTTATATACTATTATCATTATATCAACAGGTACTATGATGGCATTTTCAAAATCTTTACTTGTTTTTGTCAAATTTGTGCTCAAATAATTTTCAAGAGCTCCAAACTGTTCCTTTTTGGCTTCTTTGAAAATTCTTTTTAATACCTTTTTCAGTTTTGCATCTTTTTATTTTCCTGTATTCTTTATCATGCTTTGCGTGCAATGTTTTAGAATTTTCAGCATTTCTTCACTATCTTCTAAAGATACATTTTGAGTAATTTCTTCCATAACAAATTTTTAATAAATTCCTTTCATGTAGAAATCCTTATTTCTTCAAACAAGCAATCAATAATTTCTTCAAATTATCATCTTCTTATAACTCAAAATAAATTTTATCAAATTCTTTTCAATTTCCAAATTTCATGAAATCAATCTTTACATTCATCAATTCATCAATATTTAACAATAGTCAAATTTTTTCAATCAAATAATCAAATCATTCAATCATTCATTAATCAATTCACTTTTTATTACTCCAATTTAATTCAATTTATTCTTCTTATATCGACCAATTTAATTATTTTAACTCTTATAACTTCCAATTTCACCTTTATTCCAAATAATTTCAATTTCAATTCAAATTTTCAATATTTTGTTCCCTTATAACTCTCATTCATCAATTCATTTTTCAATTATATTTTCAATTTTGTTTAACTTCCCTTTCAATAATCAATAATTCAATTATTCATTTTATAAAAAAATCTTCCTAAACCTTATAACTCCTAATTAATTTAGATGGCTAAAAATCTTGATAGCTTAATTCCTTACCTTAGTCTTTTGCCACATTTGCCTTGTCATTCATTATGTTATCAACTATTCAAAAATATTGCAGGATATGTTATGATTTTGACTACAAATCTTCCAACTCCAGCTCCTCTTTGGTTGGGTGCTCTCGGATGCTTTGAATTCTTAAAATAGTGTGTGCTTATGTTTTTGTCCTTAACTTCTCAAGATTTTCATTTGCATGCACTCTTCTCTAGATTCAGGCTTCTTCACTCTTGCATTTAGGCTCTCTACTCCCTTAGGCTTCCTTATTCTTGGCTTCAAGCTCTTTACTCCCTCAGTCTTCGTCGCTTTCTGCTTCTTACGACTAGTAAATCTCATAGTCTGTGCTATACACCTTCACAATTTCTCTAACTTCAATCACTGAGTTCTTCATGCTTAGACTTCAAAATTACATTCTAATTCTCCTTTTAACTTTTTAAGATTGTTTCTCCTTATGGATCCAAAGGTAGTGCTCTTCTCAAAATCATATTTTATCTCCTTCTTAGCTCCTTAGATAACACTTTTCTTGGCTTTATAAATTTGTTGTACACATCTTATCTACAAGAACCAGTAAACTCGCCACATCCTTCTCAAATTGGTTCTTGTTCAAACTTTCTCTCAGGTGGCTTATCTTCACCATATTCTTAATATCCAACAATCTTTGGGTGCAATCAATCCATCCTTCATCCTCAAATATTCCTTGGATAACTTCCTCCTAAACTTTCATGGTGCAATATCAATTGTCTCCTTCTCGGTGCAATATCAACCAACTTCTTGAATCAACAATTTGGATTACCTCAACCCTTCCTCCAAACTTCACAATTCCAAATGGCCAGAGTGCAACTTTTATACCACTATTGGGATTCCTTCAAAATTATCTCATAAGTCCAATATCAAGAATCAAATATTAATCACAATATTATGCTATCAACTCAATGGCCAATATCAATGAATATCATTCATAAAATAACAACAATATTTCACAATAAGAAATCACTCAAATATTACTAATAAATGAGGTTCAATTTACATGAGATCAAATTGAATTATAATGCATGGAAATTTACCTCCATAAAGTAACCTTATAATGTGACTATTCAATACTTTGACTATTGCTCTCCTCAAACATCTGAGATATGCATCCTTTCCTATTCCTCACATATGATAAAACTTTCATGACTCTTCACTTTACATCTTGCCACATATCATGTGACTCTTCACTTGTATATTTGACACCTAACTCTATGACTCTTGACTTACATGACACTTTACACACTTTATTACATGACACTTGGACTCTTCTCAAACATTAACACTTACATTAGACAACTTATAAATCACATTGCCTAATCTAATATTTATAAATGTACAAATATACCACATGATACTTTAATGCTACCAAATAATGTAATATCTATAAAAAAAAATTAAATTTTGTTTTGCATGAAATTCAAATTCAAAGTTCCCATTTTGGCATGCATACTCAGCTCTAGCTTAGTGCACTATTAAAAATGAGGGCATAAAAATCTTATTCACAAGTAAGGGGTACATATCCATCTAATAGGGATGGATATCATTGTAGCTAGGAGATGACATGCTAAGGCATTTGAAATTGGAATATGTGGGTTCAAATCATCCCTAGGAAATTTTTGAAGAAAATAAATCCCTTTTTGTCATCTATGTTTGAGAAGGATTCATTCTAAATTCATTCATAAAGTTGATGTGGTGGTATGCACTATTGATTGAAATTAAGACAGTGCAAGCTATAATCTTAACAAACTTTTGTTTTACCACCACAAGGGTTGACATAATCAAAATTCTATAGAAGCATAACAATTTGTTGCACTAACAAGTAGTTTTAGGTTGGACAACAAAATTATTTTAGGGGAACATGGCATCATGTTTGAATCCCATGCTAGTATTTTTGTTCTCTTTCCATCAATTAGAGAGATAATATGTACAAATAAATGCAATATCCCTCTCCCCGATGAACATGAAAAAATGGCTAGCATGTCATGTTTGGTTCAAAAGAGACCATGCTTTGAATCCCTTCAACTCCTTTTATTTTTTTGAAATAGTGGTGTATATATGGCTAACATGGACATCTTTAGCACCACATATATCTAAATTTTACCTATTTATACCTCATGCACTAATTTAATGGAACTAGGTGTTGACAAGAGAGTAAATCCAAAAGGTAAAGTAGCCAAAAAGTGGTGGAGTGCTCAATCAAATCATAAAACACCAAGGAATAGGTTGAGATTTGTTTCTACATATCTAAGTTTTTGGGATTTAATTTTTGCATTCTTGAGGTCCATTAGGGTAAAAAAAATTGAGGTAATACATTTGCATATGGAGTCATTTTGAGCCCATTTTTTTGAATCACACATTTTTTTGAGTCCTATACATTGGCATCATTAATTCAAGGATTTGCTACAACATTAGGGACTAAATTATGTAAGTTGGATCCTTGAGCCTATTGTTATGCTTGCACAACATGCTCATATATATGGACTAGGGACCCATTTTTTTAAAATCTGATGAATTTTTCTCTTGTTTGCTCGGGCTTGTGCATAACAATCAATCATTCAAAAAAATTAGTTTCTTAGTTGAAAGCTTTTAATCATGGATGCTTAATTTTTCTTACCTTAAATTTGTCATAATTCTTATTATTTTTGTTGTATAAGGTAATATCTTTAAAATGGAAAACAATCTTTCCCATTAGAATAGGTTCAAAATATGATTTTCAACAAGTACCCATATGACTATGTTTCAATAGCATTAACACCCCAAACCTACTTAAATTTAGACACTAAAAACCTAGCATTTCCATTAGTAACTATTAGGGTACCTAGGAATAGATCTTTGGGATATGTTATTATATTTTTTAAGGGTTGGCATGGGACACACATAACCCAGGTTGATTGTATTATAATATAACATTATATTATTAGTCGGCTCCCTAAAGTAGAATTAGTAGATGGGTATATAAAGAAGGGATATTTGTCATTGTAATCATCATGGAGATCAATCATATGTAATCATCTTTGCCCATGAATTTGCCTATGGGACTTTGTCCTCTCTAAGTGGAACTCTCATCTTGGGATATCTTATGGATTTATTTCTTCCTTAAGGAGTATTATTGTTGTTACCCTACCTTAAGAGTATTATCTATCAATCATATGTAATCATATCTTCCAATTAAGTGGATTATAGGACTTTATCCTCTCTAATTGGCAATTTCATCTTGGGAGATCTTATTGAGTTATTCCTTTCTTAAGGAGTATTATTGATGTTGCCCTACCTTAAGGGTATTATCTATCTCTATCTCATTTGTGGATTGTTATTTATGGATGAATGATTGGATCCCCTATAGTTTATTTTCAATTTCTTTTATGACATCCATCACGCTATATCTCTTTTTATCTCTTCCCTCAATATCTCTCTTACAAATATCTTTCTTTATAATTGAATAGATACTCATTTGCTCAACAAAGCTAGTTCCATTTCATCCCAAGGTCACTAGGGATTATTCCTATCAAAGCTTTCTACTCAATGTAAGGCTTTCCCATTAAAAAAACTATGAAAATCATGGAGTAATATGACTTTAGCATATGGATATTTTGTTTCAACCACCTCTCACATCAATATCATTTTCCTCAAAAAAAATTAAAGTGCCATGAGTTCACATTCACAAAGAATGAAAAATGTAAACTAAGGTTAAAAAAAATATCTCCACACTAATTTGAAGATAAAATTCCACATAAACCATTAGATCTATATTTCTTCTTCAAAACAAAATAAATTACAATGGATTTGCTTACTTGAACTAACAAATTTTGTCTTTCGAGAAAATTACAACTTGAAAATTCATCACTACCCTTGTTCCATACAAATGACTTGAAAATATCATATCTCCCTCAATACTACTTGGATTCCTTCATATGACCACTCATTTTAAAGCTCTTAAAATTCCACACAAACTGATCCAAGAATCATCAGAATCGAACAAAATTTTGCAAAGATATTGCTCCTAAAATATGAGATATCAAAAAGAAATTTCTCTAATTCTACAATCCAAAAATAATAATCTCCACTTTACCAAAATCATTGCTCTACAAAAATTTATTTTCATTAACAAAAATAATTTACCAATATGCAAAAATATCAATTCATTCATCCACAATAATATCCATAATAACAATACACAAATGATATAGAGATAGGTAATAACCTTAAGGTAGGGCAACACCAATAATACTCCTTAAGGAAGGAATAACTCCATAATATTTTTCAAGATGAGAGTGCCACATAGAGAGGGCAAAGTCTCATAAGCCACTTCATGGGAAAATACGATTACATATTATTGATCTCCATGATGATTACAATGATAAATATCCCTTATTTATATCCATCTTCTAATTCTACTTTGGGGAGCTAACTACTAATATAATATTATATTATAATACAATTAACCTTGGGTTATGTGTGGTCTATGCCAACCCTTACACAATATAATAACATATCCCCAAATATCTATTCCTAGGTACCCTAACAGTAGCATAGATGGCATCCATTTCAAGGCCTATATATCCTCCAATACTCACTAAAATTTCAGGAGACCACCTCCATTGGATATATCTTGGAAAGAGCTTTCTGATAAGTATAAACTTCCCAATATTTCAAGAATAATTGACCTTCTAAATGACCTATTTTTAGTATGTTATTTGTTTATCCTGATTGACCATAAATGCTTGCCTAATCATGTAGCTCTCACTTTTGGGCCCTATATCTCTTGCAATACTCAATAAAAATTTGTGAAACCACCTCCATTGGATGTGGCTTGAAAAGAGCTTTTGAACAAATGTAAATTTGTCTACGTTTCGATGAGGTTTGAGGCCCAAAATTACTTGTTTTCTATAGATTATCTGAGTTATTGCAACCAAGGAAAATATAGGTGTAGATCACATAAAAACCTAGATAATTGAAGATCTATGGGAAAATTTAAAATCCCGCTAGCCAAAACCTCATCAATGAGATATTTGTGGGTGAACATGAAAGAAAATAAAGTTAAAGCTCAAGGTGGAGAAATTTAAAATCCAATAAAATTAAAACCCAATCGGATAATTGATTTCCAACAAGACTTAAAGCCTTGACAACCTAAGATCGACAAGGAAATAAAATTCAAAGAAATATCAACAAGAAGCCTTAATAACCGTAAGATCCATGAGGAAATTTAAAAGCCAACTAACCAAATACTATGGTAGTTGGAGATCCAAGGGAAAATTAAAGCACCCCTATGCCCTAAAACCCTGATAAAAAAGATATTTATAGGAAATATAGAAGAAACAAATCCAAAAGAAAATTAAAACCCGAGTAGCACGAGAACCATTGGGCACTTGCAAGAAAAATGTAAAAGCCAATGAATTTAAACTTCGATGATTGAAGATTGACATCAAAAGTTTACGAGGAAAAATAGAAGCCAAAGAATTTAAAACCCCGATAATTGGAAAGCGATATGGGAACTTGATAAAATAATATCTATTGCAAATATAGAAGAAATTAAATCCACAAGGAAATTAAATCATTGAACATTTATGGGGAAATATAGATAAAAATGAATATAAAACCTCAATAATTGGAAATTAATGGCTTGAGAAGAATAGGAAATGCAACCCAACATTACAAAAGGTGCAAAATGTAAAGAATTACTAGGGAGGGGTAAAAATTCCTAAAAAATTACAAAGGATTGCCAAAATACCAAGAATTATCGAAAATAGAAAAAAACACTAGGGAATGCATGAAGAGACCCAAAAAGCATGTAAATTGTTGAAAAATATCGAAAAGCATAGAAATATGTTATAGGGGAAAATCATCAAAAAGTGTATGAAATATTTTAAAAATACAAAGATAAGAGAGATGTAGGGATATAAAATAAATAAATAAATAATAATAATTAAAATATTAAAAAATATATAATAATTAAAATATAATATAGTAATAATGGTAGTAAATTCTAACGCTTGCAATTTTGACTTTTGTCTTACAAGATATCTAATATAGATGTTGGGAATTTAAAGGCACCAGACATGGATTTTTAAAAGCTACCTAGGTGAGTACAAATGTATAGTATGATGAATGTAATGAAATTAATGAACAACCCAGATTTTTCTAAGAATTAATGAGGTATGGTTGATGTGTAGTAGAATCCATCCCAAGGAGCACGTAATGCAATGATAATTTATTATAAAAGTAACTCTAGGTGAAGAGCCACTAAGTCGTATAAATATCGACTCACTAGTAAATTGCAAGGATCGTAAAACATCCATTAGCTAATGGCTTAGTCTTAGCTTGTTTATTTCTTAATATTTATAGTTGGATGGAATTTTTGAACTAAGCTTAATATTGTTTGAGCTCTATTCATCTAATTTACCAAAGTGGGCAATTTTGAATCATATGTATTTAATGATTATCTTTGTAATACAAGACTCTGGAAATTTTGTGTGTTCAATTAATGCATATTAATGGTGAGTGCATAGCCAAGTTGGTGTGACGGCCAATTGAGGAATGTGATCCATATAGTATAGATCCATGCAACTACGATTCAAGTCACACTAGTTTACCATAAACTCTTTTGAATTCAATTCATTAAAATTTGGTTGTGAATGTTGAGCGTTTTGAATGGATGCTTGAGTTGTGAACATCGAGGGTTTTGGATGGATGTCAAGTTGTGAACACCGAGATATGAATACTAAGGGTTTTGAATGGATACTAAGCTGTGAACATCGAGGATTTTGGATAGATGTCGAGCTATGAACACTAAGGGTATTAAATGGATGCTCAAGTTGTGAACATCAAGGGTTTTGGATGGATGTTTTGAATGATAAAAACTTCCCCCTATTAGGGCAAAATGGTGAAATTAGGGATCCAGATAGGATATTTAGGGATCTAAGAAATTTTGATCGATATGTAGAAAATAGAATGACAAATGAAAAATTGTTCTACAGGAAGGATTAGGAAATGATTCTTGGGCATTGATTCTCAAAGGAAGAAAGGAAGCGATTAAAGAAGAATTTAACACAGAGATGTCACATGAAAATTGAAAGGTAAGTATTTTTGACTCCCTAATCAAAAAAATTTGAGAGATAATGTGTTTAGCATGGTAGGCAAATTTCTAGATCCCAAACTAGATTTAGATGTGCTTAGGAGATGGCTTCATTCTAAACTTCAAATAAAGGGTTTGATGAATGTTATTGATCTATCAAATGGATACTTCTTAATTCGGTTCAATATTAAGGAGGATCTGGTGGTAAACTTATCATGAGGTCCATTTTTCTTTGGGAAAAGACCAATTTATATGAAACATTGGCATCAAGACTTCAACTCTCAAAAGGAAGAATTTTTATCAGTTTCTAAATGGATTAGGTTCCTAGATCTGCCTATATGGGATGATCAAATTATTATGGGTTTGTCAACACAAATTGGATATTTTATAACCATGGATCCATCCACCCACAACAAAACAAGAATGTTGTATGCAAGAGTCTATATTAATGTGAAGCTAGAACAAGACAATGTGGAAAATGTGAGTATCAAATCGATGCTTGGGGAATAGATACAAAAATTTGAATATGAAAAAATTTTGGTATACTATAAGCAATTTAAAGTGTTTGGTCATGTGGATGGGAAATGTCATCCACGAAGATAAACCAAATTTACTAAAAAGTTGCAACAAGAGAATCAAATAAACCAGGACTACAAGCATGGAAAAGGAAACTTCTAGCCCACAAGAAAGGGCACAAGAAAAGGAATAATATCAGGAAATTTACCAGGAGGTAAATGAAGAGGTAGAAAGTAAAAATAGTAATGGATGTTCTATACAACACAAGGAAGAACAATAGAATTCTAATAATACAATGGAGTATGCAAGTAAATGCATAGAGCCAATCTAGCAAGTAGATGAAGAACATAATGAGAAACAAAACTTGATAGGTTTTGGAAATAATATTAATCAACAAGAGAATAGTATCAATCAAGAAAATGAAAAATATTATGAAGAAGGTAATCATAAGAAGAAAATAAATAATATTGAAAATCATATAAATCTAGATACCAAGACAACAACAAAATTTGATTGCAATCAACACAGAGAATGCATACAGTAATTTGGATGTCAAAGAAGAAATATTAGTAGGTGATGCTAAAATGGTAGAGGATACCCCATCAACTCAAATGGACTCAAAATAGGAGAAGGATAAGATTTAAGGAGTTTGGGGGTTTAAAATAAAATAAATAGAGGGATGGCAAGGACTATATCAAGTTTTAAATATAAAGAACAAAACTAAAGAATTTGAGGAACAGAATGATCTAAGCATAATAGAAAACTCAAAGCAGTTTAAGGAGGGTATGCAAATAATATTTAGTAAAATACTAGAGTTGGGTAAAACAACTCAATCAGCAATAGAAGAATCTTCGATGGGATGTAACCAAATAGGAGAGAATGATCCTCCTGGAAGACATACAAAAAATGCAAAGATTATAGACATTTATGGAAAAGAAAGAAAGGAAGACCCCCTAAAAAAGAACAATAAGTACCAGAGAATAGGGGATGAGAATTATATCCAAATGATGAATGGGTAGTTAAGGGTAAAATCCCATAAAGCAAAACCAAAAAATGAAAATCCTTTCTTGGAATGTGCGGAGCTAAATTCCCCTGGGAAAAGAAGAATTGTTAGAAATCTACTCATGGAAGTAAAACCTGATATTGTTTGTTATCAAGAATCTAAAATTAACACAAAAAAACTTGACAATATTTAGAAAAAGGTATGGTCAAATGTTGAATGGACCATAAGCCCAGCACAAGGTATTGTTGGAGGTATTTGCATCTTTTGGTATAGAGTTAATTTTGAGGGTACTTTAATTTATCAAGAAGAGAGATTTTGCATAGTCAAATTGAAGAACAAAAAGACTTATGTTGGATAATGATAGGGGTTTATGCTCAAAATTATGATCGTGAGAGATTCCAACTATGGAATAAGCTATATTTTTAGAGGAAGATTTTCATTAATTTGCATTGGATGGTTTTGGGTGACTTCAATACAGTCTTAAGAATAGAGGACAAAAGTGGAGGTAGGATTAATATCACTCAAGGTATGCAAGATTTCAATGATTTTATTTAGAATAATAAGATGATTGACCTGGATATGTGTAAAGGTAAGTTTACATGGACAAACTGAAGAACAAAGGATAATCGCATTCAAAGGTGCCTGGATAGAGTTCTTATTTCTAACAGTTGACTAAGTATAAACAGTATTCATAGACTTACATATATACCCTTAATAGGATTAGATCACAATCCCCTTTTGTTGGATATGAAAAAGGAGGAGAAGCAAGGAGGAGCACCCTTTATGTATGAGCTCATGTGGAATATGCACCTATATATTACAAATAAAATTAAATATTGGTGGCAGGAGGAGGTTCAAGGATCATCTATATATAGAGTTACCTATAAATTAAATAACATCAAGTGTCGAATCAAAATTTTGAATAAAGAGGTTTTTGGTAACATCAATTTAAGAAAACAACTTAAAAAGGATATACAAGATATAGAGGAAAAAATGGAGAGGGAAGGTAGAAAACCATAGTGGCATGAAATGGAAAAACAACTCCTCATGGAGTATCATAATACCATTACCCAAGAGGAAATTCATTGGAAACAGAAATCTAGAGTACTGTGGCTCAAGGAAGGTGATAAAAACACTAAATTCTTCCATGTTTCGACTATGAGATATAGGAACAACAATAAAATCCTCTACCTTATGGGGAAGATGAAATAAAGTATGATGATTTAAATGTTATTAAAAATTTTGCCATTACTTTCTTTCATAACCTTCTTAGAAATGAAAAAATAGAATGCATGGAAATAGAAAGCATCATTAACAATATTTCCAAAGGAGTTAATGATAGCATGAATGATTATCTATGGAAGGTAATCTCTAAGGAGTAAATTAAAATATGTGCGTTCTCTATTGGAGCATCCAAGGCTCTGGGATTAGATGGTTTCCCACCAGGTTTTTTTCAACATCATTGGGATATTATTGGAGAAGATGTAGTCAATGCAATCCAAGAAGCCCAAGAATCTGGTAAGTTGCTGAAAGAATGGAATAATACCTTCCTTGCTCTGATTCCCAAGAAATGTGAAGTGGATAAATTGTAGGACTTTAGACCAATTAGCCTATGTAATACAATTTAAAAAATATTTACTAAATTTTTGGCTAATTGATTGAAAAAAATCATCCCCTCAATCATTAATGAAGATCAAGGAGATTATATGGCAAACAAGCAGATTACTGAAAGCATAATTACCATTTATGAACCAACACACTCTCTTCAAAGGAGGAAAGGGTCAGGAATGGGTTTCAATGAAAAATGGAGGGCTTGGGTTGATATGTCTAACCCCCGCTTTTTGATCTTGATCAATGGATAATTTGCTACTTTCTTTTCTTCTACCAGAGGAATCAGGTAGGGAGATATATTGTCTCCATATATCTTTATCATTATGGCAGATGCCCTGAGAAGAAATTTGGAAATAAAGAGAAAGGATGGTAATATCAAAGGTCTAAAATATTCATCCATTGGTGAAGCTTTGTCTCATCAACAATTTGTGGATGATACTTTCTTGCTTGGGGAAGCTATAGAGGAAGAAGCTTTGGAGTTTAAAAAAGTCCTTGATTCTTATGAAAAAGCTAAGGGCCAAAAAATAAATTATGAAAAAAGTAGTATTATGTTTTTAAAACATGGAGGAAAGTATAAGATATCAAATAATTAAAGTGTTGGGCTATAAGGCTGAAAAGTTCCCTATCACCTATCTTGGTTTACCTTTGTTTATAGGCAAAATGAAATATGAACTTTGGAATCTGATTATTGATAAATTTAATAGGAAACTTCAATTTTGGAAGGGATATCTGTTATTCTCTACACGGAGAGTACAACTCATAAAACACATGCTTCAAAGCCTCCCTATTTATTTCATGTCTTTCCTAAGGATGTTAAGGAAAGTGGAAGATACTTTAGCAAGTCTACAAAAACAATTCTTATGGGATGGCACTGAATGCAAAATATATATACATATGGTAGCCTGGAATACATGTTGCCAACGTTTACAGAATGGGGGTCTGGGATTGAGGAAATTGAGATATCTAAATAGAGCCCTTCTAGCTAAACATGGATGCTTTACACTAGAGCATTAGGGAAATGAGCTAGCATTATTCAAAATAAATACTTTGAGGGAAGAAACCACTTTATCATTTTTTCTAATCCTCTACGTAGGTCTACATTTTTTAGCAAAATATAATCGATAGCAGGAAATTTCTATGACAAGGTCTAAAATGAAGAGTAGGTAGTGGGGACAAAATTGGATTTTGGAAATACCCTTGTATTCAAGAGGGGCCTTTAGCAAAATATAGAAATTTCAAAGATATTAAAGAACATTTAACCAAAATCTATGGTAAGAAAATTAATGGTTATATTCATGGGGTGGGTGAAGAGTGGAAAATCTTGCAAGAAGATATGCAAGTCTTGGGGTATTAAGATCTACAAAACCTTTTAAGGAGTTATTATTTAGGTAGAGGTTCATAGGAGGATCAGATAATTTGAGGAAGAAACCAGCAAGGCCAATACTTGGTGAATGATGGATATAGAGTCTTGGGCAAAGTAACCTTAGAGAAACCCAAGCTTAAAAGAATTTGGAAGCTAAACATCATCCCTAAGGTTGCTATGTTTTTTTGGACTTCCATTCTCAATAAGATCCTCACTAAAGACAATATGTTTAAAAGAGAAATTGAGGTTCCAATTATTTGTGTCTTATGTAACAAAGAGGATGAGGACATGGACCACCTATTTGGAACTTGTGATTTTTTATGATATCCTAAATATGTTATTAGGAGAAGTTAATGTTTCTTGGGTCATTTCAGATTCTCTAATCAAGATTTGGGAATAGTGGCACTTAGCAAGTAGTATTTTTTGGCGAAAATGCATTCCACATATTTGTTGGGGGATTTGGTTGGAAATAAACAAATGAGTGTTCAAAAAAAATAGAGAAATAATTGGGTTTTATGCCAAGATAAAAACAACCCTATTGGAGTATTGTATAAAAAATATTTTCATCTAGGATAATCTTGCAATGATCCTCTCTAGAGATAAATATATCTTAAATATGGAAAAATCAATAAGGTGAGACTAGATACTAGATGGGAACATCCTCACAAAGAATGGGTAAAAATTAAATTCAATGGGGCTGCAAAAGGTAACCCAAATCATGTTGGTGGGGGGGTCCTCATTAGGAATGGCAGAGGTCAAGTAGTGGTTGCATATGCTAAGGATCTAGGATGCTTACAGGCCTATGAATTGCAGTGAATTTGGGTTTTAGGAGAATTGTTCTTGAGGGGGATTCCAAGAATATTATAACTTTCTTTCAAAAATATGAGTTAAATAATTCTAGAATTTTCCAAATAATTACATATGCGAGGACTATTTTGGGAAACCTATAATAAATTCAAGTTAAACATGTTTATAGAGAGGGAAACAAAGCTACTAATAAAATGATGAATATGGCAATTAAATCTAAGAGTTTCAAGGTCTAGTCATACGCCCCCATGGAATTGGAAGAGATTATAAGAAATTTATAATGAATCTAGTAGATAAAGAGGGCAAAGCAAAGTAGATACTTATTGGGATCATGTGATGAAGGATTTGAGCACACTAAATTACATTGATGTCAACAGTTTCTTTATCAGTTATGTAACACATTGAGAACTGCATGAGCCATGTCAAATATAAGGATAGTAGGAGGGATATTATTTCAGCTTTTCCATCAGTAGGTTTAGCCCATGTTTGTTTTTTTTACTAAGATAGGGTTGTCTTTCTTTTTTCTAATCTTCTCTTGTTTTTTACTATACATATTTTGAGCTCCGTGTAAAGGATTAGGGCCCTTCAACCCCATTTTTTATCAATACAAAAAAAATATTAATGGTGGTTACACTTAGCCTATTTCATAGTATGTTTCTCCTTTAAATATTGTACCATATTAGACTTTAGGTTGTGTGAATACTGGTTGGGTTAGAATGGTTTAAATCAAAAAATTTGATTTACCAAATTGTAATTGAATTTTAGGGTAGTATGGGCTTGCTTGCTTTTTATATATTTTATCTTGCCCTTAAACCTTTAATTTTTCTTTGGAGCTCATTTATATTAGGATCAAACTAATTTTAGTGTAAATTTTTGAAGTTGGTTTTATGTTGTGCCAACTTGAAATTCATTTAAGTTGTAAGTTAATCAATTTGAATGCAATGAATGATAATTTTGAGTTTACAATCATTTAAGTTTTTCCCAGTATTCTATATTATAATATCAATGCAATTGAATTATTTTTAGATAGTTAAGTATTTGATTTTAATATAATGTACCTATGAAATCTAACTTTTTGAGTCATACCTACAAAAGCCTCTTGAAGGAACAACTATCAATGATCTTGAGGTTTCTCCAAACTTGCCAAGACCTAGCATACCTAAACCTTGGGGGAAATAAATTGTCTTTCAAGAGGGAACAAACTCTGTTCCAAGTATGTTGGCTTATCCTTGATCCACCAATAGTTTAGATTTTGTCACTCAACTGGCACTAGAGAGAAAAAAGTTTGAGTGTGTCATTTTCCCACTTAATAGAATTGGCACTAGAAGAAGGGCATATAGGCTCTAAAAATTAAATTTTCTTGATGCAATGCATATATAACACATCTTGAATGGCAAAGTTGAAGCAAAAAGTCATCATTACTAGGTTCTAGTTAGTCGTAAGTGGCATCAAAGTTTCTATCCTTTACCCATACAGAAGATCTAGAGCTAACAAAATTAGATCTAGTACCCCTCAAACTACCAATAGTTCTCTTAGATCTATCATCCCTTTTGTTGATTTTTTATCTTCTCCTCAAGGTCCCCCAATGGTAGCTCTTGCTCCATGGTTAGTAGAAAGCAACCCTTTAAACATACTAGGGCCTATACATGATATGCCTAAGAATGTTTAAATATGTCTCCCAAGGTATAGGCATGATGCAACAAGGTTATTTGAAGAACATATTTTGATATATAAATATGCTTTAATCCATTTACAGATTGAACATGAGGATGTTTTCTGTAGAATGTTTCCACACACATTGGATGAGTTTTCATATGATTGATATATCAACTTACCTTCAAGCTCTATTACTTCTTAGTCTCAATTAGAAGCAATATTTATCAACCACTTTAGACTATATATTAACCCAACTATGGTTTATCAATAGTTTACCTTTACCTATAGAGAACCCAGTGAACCCCTGAGACTATTCAACACTAGGTTCTATAAATTATACACCGAGTTAATGACACTTTATACCCTTAGAGAGGAAGTAGCCATACAAATGTACCTCAGATCTTCAAACCCATTAACTTCTATGTTTGTGAAAAGAGCTCCTCTAATCACATCCTTTCCCATGGTATATAGTGAGGATCTAACATTTGAATAGAAATTAGTACCTTAAGGTTTTAATTTGGGTCAATTACCTTCACTTGGATAACCATGAGCTTATATTTAGATACTACTGATAAATCAATCCCTTATATAACACCTTCCCATGTTAAACACATTACCATGAGTCATGTATCTAAACCAAAATCAACCCTTCAATATAACACCCTTAAATAAAATGATACCTAATTTGAGCAATAAAAAACCATTTCGACATGTTTGGACAATCAAGTGACCAAAAATAATATTCTTAATCATACACATCCAACAAATAATCAACCAGCCTTACCCATATTTTTTTAAACATTTGCATCCACAAATAGTGTAACAAATCAACCGGGATCAAGTCAACCTAATAATCTGAATCTTGATTTTGATAACTTACAAAGGATAGTTCAAAAATTGAGCAATGATATGTTTCAATTATAGAGGCTAATGTCTCCAAACACACCTACAAATAACATTCAAAATAAGAACTTTAACTTCCAAAGGACTTATTGCCAATAGGATACTCACCCAAAAAATGGAGTCCCAAATCCTACTAGTAAACAAAATCAATCTAATGAAAACCAAGGCACTTCCATAAATTTGGTTGACCTTGCTTTGCCCAAGTGGTGTAGGGTCCATTCCACTGCTCAACATGGTGAAATTGACTGTCTAGAGTTTAAAACTACTTTGGATATTGTCTAGAAAGAGATAAAAAAATTTGGATTTAGTGCACACCAATGGGGATTATAGAAATAAATCTAATCATTTTGTAGGGACAACCCTAGTTTTAGAAACATAGAGCTCTTAGGAGTGGATGAAGACAAACCTAAATAATGCTTGGAATAAGAGGTGTAAGCTTACCAATATTTTCAAAGAGGTAACAATTATATTCTTCAAAGTGAAAAGAAAGAACCAATGACTTCGTCAACATCTCCCAACAAAACTTCTGTTTCTCTTGATGAGTAGGCCAAAAAAAACCTAGACCCACCTAACATTCCCACAATGCTTATGCGACCAAAGGCCAACACACCATTACCACCAATAGAGAAAATATCAAAATAAAACAAGCTTGAATATAATACTATTAAAGATCTTAATATAAGCAAGGCAAATATTTCTCTAATTGAATTAACTCAGTTGATTGACCAAAAGGATTTATTTCTAAAAACACTCTTTGGCCAAAATAAAAAAGATATGAAAAATTCTACTCAGGATCAAGTGGCAATATACAAAGAAAAGGTATAGTCCACACCTTTCTTTTTTACTATTAGAACTAATGGTAAAATCTACATAGTTTTCTTGTGGATTCACGTGCTTCTGGCAATGTGATATCGTATGTTGTTAGCCATGATAGGACAAACCTCTCCTCCATCAAATAAGAAGGTTGTTCAATTGGATAAGATAAAGGTAAATATGGTTGGGGTGCTAAATTAGATTCATATACAATTGGTTGCAAAACCTAGGATACATTAATGTATCAATATTTAGGTTGTGGATATCACATATGCATATGGAATGTTGTTTAGCCATGATTGGTCAAGAACACTAAATGTTTATATGGAAAATAACTTCTCGTATATGTGTCTTCCTTTGCATGGCATAGCCAATCAAATTTGGATAGAAATAGAGCCCAAGCTAAAGGAGTTCATCATTGAGTACAACAATGTCAATGATATTTTGTACACTGAAATTTATTTGGGAGTCTACACTATGGTAAAGGAATTTAGAGCTGAAGATGAACCCTCAAGTTTGATAAATCAAAGTTTAACCATGGTAATGGCATTGGAATTGAATTGAATAACTTTATGGGTTGGTGGGGTGAGAGGCAAAATAAATATGTTTAGGATTTTAGATTTGGCATTACTATGGGATGAGGACCATAAAAATCCATATGCCTATCATGATAGGCATCTCTCAAATTATTGTACCCATGTTTGGGACCCTTCAAAATTTGACCATGGAAAATTTAACCCCCTTTGGCTAGGACCCTTCTAGATATAATATATTCTAGGATAAAATACCTTTAGGTTAAAAATACTAACTAGAGAGGATATCACATTAGTAGCGAATGGGCAATTCCTCAAACACTATTTTAGTGCCCGAGAGTATTCTAGTATTGCCTTATAAATAAGCCTTGTACATAGTTTTTTGCTTTGAATTTCTAGTGTGTTGGTCAAGTACAGCCAACTTCTAGTAACTTTAAGGGGTAAGTGTTTTTTGCACAGTTTGGAGATAAAAGGTCCTACTTTGAACTCAATAAATATGAGATTTGATTAATCATCTATTTGGCATATATCCATGTATTGGGGTAAAAAAAATCAATCTGGAAGTAATTCAAAAGGATGTTGCAGCTTCACAATATAAATACTTTAAAGAGATTCTAGATCATGAAAAATAAAACCATTGTCATTTGGTTCTCAACTGAAAGCCATTTAGATGTTCACCCTCCTATTTTCCATAGTAATTCCCAACGCTTATTGTTGGACATTTTGAGTCCCTAAGTCAAAGTTGTCATTGATGTCACCAGATGAAGTCATCATTAATGTCAAGGACTTCATCAAGAAACAAAGTTGTCAAGGTTGTTATTTGATATCCAGGAAGAAGGCCAAAGGTCAAGAGAATCAGTGCAGAAGTTAAAGGCAAAAGGGCTCCATAATATCTTAATAGTATATGGAAGCTTAGTTTAAAAGGTGTTTCATAAAAATCCCAAGGAGGCTTGTGCAAAGTTAAAAAGGAGATATAATATTTATTTTATAAATTATTTAAATTCAATGAGAATTTAAATTTTATAAATAAATATTATTTACACCATGGTATGCAATGAGAAGGAAGCAATAAACTCAAAAGGATATAATATTATAATATTTGTTATTATAATATTAAGTGATATGGTTAAAATCCCAAAGTAAAATATTTATAATATTCATTATAATATTTTACAATACCCAAAGATGGGTTTGGAGTTAAAAATATTCAAAGCACCTTTATTAAGGTCCTAACCTTCGTCGACGTTACATGGTGGTGAAAGCATTCGAAGCACCGACGTTTTACAAGCATGGAGGAAATTAATATATATACCTATGCCCAAAGGGCATTAAAATTTATCCTTGCTCGATTGATTAATATTGCATGTGAATTGGAAAGAAGAGCTCATGAGAAAGTTTACAAATTTTGTGTGCTAGCGAACATAATAAAGCAGAAGGCATCGATCGTTCGAAAGCCAACTGGGCAGCTTGGCCTAGTGGCAAGTGGGCAGTGGCCAGAGCGCTTGTAGGCAAGGAGGCCAGCATTCGAAACATGATGGTTGTGCTTGGCAGTCATGTTGGTTGAAGGTGCCAAAGGTGCACATTTTGCAAGGTGCAAGGTGGGAGACACGATTTGAAGCACGTGGTGCTTCTTAAGTTTCAAATGAGCGCGTAGCTCATGCGACGGTTGGAGCCACGGCTAAGGTGTTTGTCATGGGCATTGTTGAGGGTTTGAATCCCTCCGAAGGTGAGGTAAATATTTTTGCATTAAATTTAATTATTGCCTAAGTTGGGAGATAAAAGGGGTGTTAGTCGGATTTGCTTAGAAGGGTTGCTAGTTGGATAGTGGTGGTTATTGAAAAGTGTCAATTAGGAGTAATAAGGAGTTTTGAATTTAGTTTTTAATAAAGTCTTAATTATCATATTGGCATATTGGAGAATTAAGACTTTTGAGTATTGTTTTAATTTTAATTTAAGGGGTTTTTGTGTTAAAGAAGATTATTGTGAAGGTGTTGAATATTATTTAAGTTGGAGTGATAAGGTGTAATTTTGATATCATTTTGTATTATGTTTTGTTGAGGAAATTATTATCTTCTAACCCTTATTGAGATTGGCAAAGAAGTAATTGTGAGTGTAGCAGATTTGTGAGATCAACTCCTTGTCAAGCAAAAAGGTATGGGCAAATTCTTCCTTGGTTGAGTTGATTGATTGGCTTTCTAGAAAATAAAGTTTGGAGTGAAAAGGATTTGATTAGGGTTTCCTTTTCAAAAGTGTTTGAGTTAATGCTTCAAGGTTTTCTGGAATTAAGTGTTGTGATTAAAACCTTGTTTTATAAGCATTGTTGTTGAAGCCATTGGTTGTGTAAAGAACTTGAGTTAGGGTTTGAAAAGAACATGAGTATCATTGTTATGTGATATTTGTTGTTGAGCATTGTTGGAAATATTTTGAGTTGGTGTTTATATGCTTGGACTAGGGTTTGTGAGCAAGGGTTGTTTCTTGAGTAATTGGTTGAGTAGAGTTGATTGAGCCTAGTCAAGTGGATGTATGAAGTGATTGTTCAAGTTCCATAAAATAAACTATTTTATATTATGATTTGAGTTAAGAAAGTGATTGAGCATTGAGTGTAGAAAATATTGAGTCTCTAACAATTCTCTTTATGTTTCTATGAGATTTGGACAAGTTCTGAGTGAGCTTGTTGAGCAGATTTGAATAAGTTCTGTGTGGACTTATTGAGAAGATTGGACAAGTTTTGAGTGAGCTTGTTGAGTATATTTGAGCAAGTTCTATGTGGACTTATTGAGCATATTTGAGTAAGTTTTGAGTGGACTTATTGAGAATATTTGAGCAAGTTCTATGTGGAATTGTTGAGAATATTTGAGCAAGTTCTATGTGGACTTGTTGAGCAGATTTGAGCAAGTTATGTGTGGACTTGTTGAGCAGATTTGAGAAAGTTATGAGTGGACTTGTTGAGAATATTTGAGCAAGTTCTGTGTGGACTTGTTGAGAATATTTGAGCAAGTTCTGTGTGGACTTGTTGAGAATATTTGAGCAAGTTCTATGTGGACTTGTTGAGCATATTTGAGCAAGTTCTATGTGGACTTGTTGAGCAGATTTGTGCTAGACCGAAGGACTGTGTTTAGTGTATATTAGAGATAGAGCTTTGGAGGTGATAGAGTAGAGAGGATAGTAGTCTCCAGTGGATAGAGATCCATCAGCCAGGGTAGTGAGGATAGGTCTTCTGAGTGGGGATAAGAGTCTTCAGTGGAGAGAGATCCATAAGCTAGTGTAGTGGAGGTAATAGTCTTCTAGAGGATCACCAACCAGAGCAGAGGAGAAGGAGTTCTCCTAGTGGATAGAGATCCACGAACTTGATTTAGGGGATTGGTGTCTCCTTTGGACAGAGGTCCATAAACATTGTAATTGGGAAGGATTCCCAAGAGATTGATTGAGAAAATTTTAGTGAAATATTTTCTCCATGGAGTAGCCCACATTGGGTGAACCACGTAAATTATGGTGTCTCTATTATGTGTGGTGATTTATGCATTGCTTTGATTACTACTATTGATATTTCTATCTACACATTGCTTAATATTGATTTGGAAAGAAAAGTAAAAAGTGGTCTTATACTGTTCACCCCCCTCTCAATATAAGCTTGTGTTCTTCAATTGGTATCAGAGCGGGTTCCTTCAGAAGAGTTTAACAACTTGAAGGAAAGGCTAACAAGAACACAATGGATCCTAAGGAAGTGTCCTCAAATAATTCAGCACCAGTATTTGATGGAAGTGACTATATGTATTGGAGTATGATGATGAAGATCTACCTGATGGCACTTGGCAATGAAATTTGAGAATCAATGGAATTTGGATATGATCCCTTAGTCAATCCTCCTACAGATAAGGAAGGTAAGCTTCTACAACACTACAATTCAAAAGCAATGAATGCACTTGTGAGAGGTTTGCGTAGAACATAGTCTATGAAAGTTATGCATTGTCAAACTGCAAAAGAGATGTGGGATAAATTGCAAAATATATATGAAGGAGATAAAAGTGTCAAGAAAGCAAAGAGTCAAAATCTCAAAAGACAACTTGAAGAATTAAGAATGAATGAAGAGGAAAATATTAGTGCTTACCTACTTCGAATTGATGAGGTTGTTAATGATATGCGAGGACTTGGTATGAAGATTGATGAATCTGATGTTTGTGATAAAGTCTTAAGATCTCTTCCAAAAATATTCATTGAACAGGTTTCTGCTATAGAAGTATCAATAGATGGTGATACTTTGACAAGAGATAAGTTGCTTGGTATGCTCACAATATTTGAGATAAGAACAAAAGATCCTATGTCCCAAAAGGAAGCAACATTCAAAGCAACCAATAAGACAAAGGGTAAGAAGTCAGAATCAAGCAATGAGTCATCTAGTGATGAAGAAGCTAACTATGGTAGAAGAGATAAGGACTATAGAAGATCTAGAGATAAAAGATCTATTAAATGTTTCAATTGTGGAAGGTATGGACATTTTGCAATAGATTTTCAAGAACCTAAGAACAACAATGGTGAAGAAAAATAGGATCACAGGTACAAGGAATCAGAAAGATATAAGCATCAAAAGAAAAGCAAGGATGGACAAAGCAGACAAGGAAAGAAGTTCTTTCAAAGGCAAAAGAGAAGCTACTATGTGGATAAGGCAAGTAAGTACTCAAGTGATAGTGATGCTAGTTTTTCAGACAATGATAGAGATGAAGTCCTATTTATGATTGAAGAAAAAGAACCAGTTAAGAAAAGGACTCCAATAATTCTCAAGTGTTTTAGATGTGGTAACTTTGGACATCTTGAAGATGATTGTACAAGGGATGGTTATAGTTTCAGTGATGATGAATATGAGAATGCACTTGAAGGACCAGGATGAAAATATTCTAATGGCTTTAGAAGAAGAAGTAAGTGATCCTATAGAAGATAAGCCAAAAGAAAATAGAGATATGTGGACAAAGGTAAACAAATAGAGGAATATTCAGAAAAGGATGGTTATGATCTAAAGGGAGAACTTATCTATGCCCTTGACATAGTAAATAAGGTAAGGAAGCAACACTCTAAACTTGAAATTCAGTTTCAAGAATGTGATGAAGAGAGAAGATTGCTCATAGAGGATTTAGAAAAATCAAAGGCTAAGGCAAAGAGGTTCAAAGATAAGTTAGAAGCAAAGATCTTGGAATGTGAGAAGTTAGCACAAGAAGTGGCACTACTAAAAGAATATTTAGAGGACTCCAAGGTCAAGATGAAAGGGTTTAAAAATAGCTCAAAGAACTTGGATAAGTTCATCAAGATACAAAAGCCTACATCAAGCAAAATAGGTCTTGGATTTGAACAAGTTCAAAAGAAATGGGAAGGAGAGTCAACTTCAAGTTTTGGAGGAGAAGAAACTTTAGATGAAGATACTTCAGAAGAAGACAGTGTAAAAGATAGTGAGACATCTGAGGATGAGTTGGACAATAGAGAGTTCAAAAAAAATAGGAACAATGCACAAAGAAGATACATATGGAACAACAATCAGAATAGGAGACCAATGAGGTCAAGACAAGGAAGCTTCAATGGAAGATGCTTTTCATGTCATAGGTTTGGGCACATGGCTTCACAATGCAGGACACATGTAAGACAGGAATATGGGAACATACAACTTTTTCATGGGTATTGCTACTCATGTAATCAGTTTGGTCACAAGGCAATGAATTGCAGGGTTCATGACAGAAGAGGATATGGCTTCACTAGGAGAAATCCTAAGACATTTGCACCTCCAAGGAATAATAACATCAAGTGTTATAAGTGCAATAATGATGGTCACACAACAAAGTGGTGTAGAGCAGACATTCCAAAAATAGGTATGAATAGGAACATGAACATGGATATGAACAGGAACATGGATATGAACATGAACAGGAACAAGAATAGGAACATGGATATGAACAGGAATAGGAATAAGAACAGGAATATTGACATGGATAGAAACATGGACATGGATAGAAACAGTCAGAGGAATCAAAAAATTCAGATAAGAAGAAAAGAGGATAAAGGTAAAGAACAATGCCTTCTGGGAGTAGAAATACTCCCACCCTAGAATTAACCACCTCAAAAGGAGGTGGGGGAGGGGCTAAGCTAAGAGGCTCATTCTTAGCCCCGAGCCCCAAAGGTGACCCTTTGCCATTGATGTCAAAGGGGGAGAGATTTGAGTAAGGGGGAGAGACTTGATACTTGAAAAGAGCATTGAGCTAGGGGGAGCAATGTCCCAGGGGGAGCAGGACAAAAAGCAAGTCAAGTTTTGGTAAAAAGAGTTTGGGTTGCCATCAATGACAAAGGGGGAGATTGTTGGACATTTTGAGTCCCTAAGTCAAAGTTGTCATTGATGTCACTAGATGAAGTCATCATTAATGTCAAGGACTTCATCAAGAAACAAAGTTGTCAAGGTTGTTATTTGATATCCAGGAAGAAGGCCAAAGGTCAAGAGAATCAGTGCAGAAGTTAAAGGCAAAAGGGCTCCATAATATCTTAATAGTATATGGAAGCTTAGTTTAAAAGGTGTTTCATAAAAATCCCAAGGAGGCTTGTGCAAAGTTAAAAGGAGATATAATATTTATTTTATAAATTATTTAAATTCAATGAGAATTTAAATTTTATAAATAAATATTATTTACACCATGGTATGCAATGAGAAGGAAGCAATAAACTCAAAAGGATATAATATTATAATATTTGTTATTATAATATTAAGTGATATGGTTAAAATCCCAAAGCAAAATATTTATAATATTCATTATAATATTTTACAATACCCAAAGATGGGTTTGGAGTTAAAAATATTCAAAGCGCCTTTATAAAGGTCCTGACCTTCGCCAACGTTACGTGGTGGTGAAAGCATTCGAAGCACCAATATTTTACAAGCATGGAGGAAATTAATATATATACCTATGCCCAAAGGGCATTAAACTTTATCCTTGCTCGATTGATTAATATTGCATGTGAATTGGAAAGAAGAGCTCATGAGAAAGTTTACGAATTTCGTGTGCCGACGAACAGAATAAAGCAGAAGGCATCGATCGTTCGAAAGCCAACTAGGCAGCTTGGCCTAGTGGCAAGTGGGCAGTGGCTAGAGTGCTTGTAGGCAAGGAGGCCAACGTTCGAAATGCGGTGGTTGTGCTTGGCAGTCATGTTGGTTGAAGGTGCCAAAGGTGCACGTTTTGCAAGGTGCAAGGTGGGAGACACGATTTGAAGCACGTGGTGCTTCTTAAGTTTCAAACGAGTGCGTAGCTCGTGCAGCGGTTGGAGCCACGACTAAGGTGTTTGTCATGGGCATTGTTGAGGGTTTGAATCCCTCCGAAGGTGAGGTAAATATTTTTGCATTAAATTTAATTATTGCCTAAGTTGGGAGATAAAAGGGGTGTTAGTCGGATTTGCTTAGAAGGGTTGCTAGTTGGATAGTGGTGGTTATTGAAAAGTGTCAATTAGGAGTAATAAGGAGTTTTGAATTTAGTTTTTAATAAAGTCTTAATTATCATATTGGCATATTGGAGAATTAAGACTTTTGAGTATTGTTTTAATTTTAATAAGGGGTTTTTGTGTTAAAGAAGATTATTGTGAAGGTGTTGAATATTATTTAAGTTGGAGTGATAAGGTGTAATTTTGATATCATTTTGTATTGTGTTTTGTTGAGGAAATTATTATCTTCTAACCCTTATTGAGATTGGAAAAGAAGTAATTGTGAGTGTGGCAGATTTGTGAGATCTACTCCTTGTCAAGCAAAAAGGTATGGGCAAATTCTTCCTTGGTTGAGTTGATTGATTGGCTTTCTAGAAAATAAAGTTTGGAGTGAAAAGGATTTGATTAGGGTTTCCTTTTCAAAAGTGTTTGAGTTAATGCTTCAAGGTTTTCTGGAATTAAGTGTTGTGATTAAAACCTTGTTTTATAAGCATTGTTGTTGAAGCCATTGGTTGTGTGAAGAACTTGAGTTAGGGTTTGAAAAGAACATGAGTATCATTGTTATGTGAGATTTGTTGTTGAGCATTGTTGGAAATATTTTGAGTTGGTGTTTATATGCTTGGACTAGGTTTGTGAGAAAGGGTTGTTTCTTGAGTGATTGGTTGAGTAGAGTTGGTTGAGCCTAGTCAAGTGGTTGTATGAAGTGATTGTTCAAGTTCCATAAAATAAACTATTCTATATTCTGATTTGAGTTAAGAAAGTGATTGAGCATTGAGTGTAGAACATATTGAGTCTCTAACAATTCTCTTTATGTTTCTATGAGATTTGGACAAGTTCTGAGTGAGCTTGTTGAGAAGATTTGAATAAGTTTTGTGTGGACTTATTGAGAAGATTTGATAAGTTTTGAGTGGGCTTATTGAGAATATTGGACAAGTTCTTTGTGGATTTTAGATTTGAATAAGTTATGAGTGGAATTATTGAGCAGATTTGAGTAAGTTATGTGGACTTATTGAGCATATTTGAGCAAGTTCTATGTGGACTTGTTGAGAAGATTTGAGCAAGTTCTGTGTGGACTTGTTGAGAATATTTGAGCAAGTTTTGTGTGGACTTGTTGAGCATATTTGAGAAAGTTCTGTGTGGACTTGTTGAGAATATTTGAGTAAGTTCTATGTGGACTTGTTGAGAATATTTGAGCAAGTTCTGTGTGGACTTGTTGAGCATATTTGAGCAAGTTCTATGTGGACTTGTTGAGCATATTTGAGCAAGTTTTATGTGGACTTGTTGAGCAGATTTGTGCTAGATCGAAGGACTATGTTTAGTGCAGATTAGAGATAGATCTTTGGAGGTGATAGAGTAGAGAGGACAGTAGTCTCCAGTGGATAGAGATCCATCATCCAGGGTAGTGAGGATAGGTCTTCTAAGTGGGGACAAGAGTCTTCGGTGGAGAGAGATCCACAAGCCAGTGCAGTGGAGGCAGTAGTCTTCTAGAGGATCACCAACCATAGTAGAGGAGAAGGAGTTCTCCTGTGGATAGAGATCCATGAACTTGATTTAGGGGATTGGTGTCTCCTTTGGACAGAGGTCCATAAACATTGTAATTGGGAAGGATTCCCAAGAGATTGATTGAGAAAATTTTAGTGAAATATTTTCTCCATGGAGTAGCCCACATTGGGTGAACCACATAAATTGTGGTGTCTCTATTGTGTGTGGTGATTTGTGCATTGCTTTGATTACTGCTATTGATATTGCTATCTACACATTGCTTAATATTGATTTGGAAAGAAAAGTAAAAAGTGGTCTTATACTTTTCACCCCCCTCTCAGTATAAGCTTGTGTTCTTCACTTATAAATTAAGCAAAATAAATCTACTTTCGAAAAAAGAAAAAATAGGAAAAGGAGGTCTTAAGTGCTTGGGTGATTCAAATAACCTCTATCGAGGCTATGAACACCTGGTTGACAATAAAACAAGTTCTAGAGTAGGATTAGAGATAAATTTGTTGGGGCTATAAAATCATGGCTAGCAGTGGAGCAATATTTTATAGTTGGTGATATGTATACCTATGAAGAAAATCTCATCATTAGTAGACCAATGTTCGCTTAGGGGTGAACTATCCTGATTTCCAATCTATGATGGCAAATTTTAATTGATTCTAGAATAATAATAAATTAATATGTGTTGAAGGTATTACATTATTTTATCCCATTTTAAATATTTAGATTAGGGTGTGATTTTAATATTTGTGTTTATAGTATGTGTTAAGTTAGTAGGTGTGAGCAT
Organism: Wollemia nobilis; assembly: GCA_028583015.1. Lineage (NCBI taxonomy): Eukaryota > Viridiplantae > Streptophyta > Pinopsida > Araucariales > Araucariaceae > Wollemia > Wollemia nobilis. The sequence goes on along the minus strand of JAQPPZ010017033.1, from coordinate 19,279,423 downwards.
GTGTCATATAATTAAGTGTGTGAGGTGTCTAGTTAGCAAGTGAAGAGTTATGAGTGTGAAGTTTCAAGTATCAAGTTTAGAAGTATGAATTTATGTGCAATCATGAGAGACTTTATGTTTTTATAATATGTGAGGTTTATTATGTAAGAGAGGAATATAAAGAGTTAAGTTCTCCCATTACTTTTGAGGAAGGCAAAGGTCAAGAGTCATGTAATGTAAAGAGTCTCATGTATCTATATATAAAATACAAATCCATTTAATATGCAACTCAAATAAGTTTTGCTTTATGCATTTCTTGATTTTTATCAATACATATTTCAATGTGATTTATGTGATATTGATTTTCATTTGATATATGCTAGATATTGATGTGATTTATTGATCCTTGAATTTGCTTAACTTATAAAGCATAGTGATATTTGCAAACAATGGTATCAGAGCCACACTGAGTGGACTCCATTATAGCCATATTGAGTAAAATAGCTATAGGAAGAGACAATTATAGATATTGGAGGAGGAATTATTACGATATTGGAGGAAGAAGATAGCAAGAGATAAGTAAACGATTGTAGGTTTGGAGGAGGAAAGAAGTTATTTGGAAGAGATTTGAAGAAGGATGACAATTGGAGAAATATTTTTCTAGAGCACCAGACCAAGATTCTATAGTAGAGAAGGCTTTGCTAAGAAGTTAGGATGAGAGTGGAAGTACATCCATGAAAGAAGCGAGAAAATAATTTAAGCTACAAGAGCTACATCCATAGGCCTAAAAGCATCAAAGAAGAAAGCACCATTGGAAAGAAAAAATGTTGAACGCCTAAGAGCATCAAAGAAGAAAGCATCATTGAAAAGAAAAGAACATCAAAGACCAGAGAGCATTGAAGAAGAAAGCATTTGAGTGCAAAGCTACTTGATAGAATGATTCATGCGCAGGAAGGGAAGCACTAGAGATGTTTCGAGGAGTACACATAAATTTTACCATGCCTTGACATAACACATTGAATCCTAAGTGTAACATTTGCACTAGAGTTAATTTTGGAAGGAGAGGTACCCTGACAAAACATCCACAAAGGATGCACCATTATTAAAGGTAAAACATTTAATCTTTAATTTATTTGGATATTCAAGTGCACATTTATTTTAAAGTGCATTAATTTTATTATTGAGATATATAATACGTTGATGAATTGAATAATGTGGAGTGATAAGAAGAATAAATTGAATAATTAAATGATAAAGAGCTATTGGAAGAAAGTTATTTAAAATTATGGAGAAATTAATTGATGTAAAGAAATTAAATTTGGGGAAGAAGATAATTGAAGAAAATTGAATTGGTGATTTTAAAATTGATGATTGAATTGATAATTGAAGGGAAAAATTAAATTAATTTGATGATTGAAGAAATTAATTTGACGGAAATGCATTGATTTAAGATTTATTTGAAGAAATGAATTAATTGAATTTTAAGGGAGATATAAAAAATAATTTGATATTTTAAATAGAAACTGAACTGATTTGATAAATTTGAAATTGAAGGGAGGAGATTAAAATTTGAAATTCATTAATTGAAAATTTGAATAAAAAGGAAATATAAGAAGTTTATTTGAAATTGATTGAGAATTTGAAATTCATATTTGAATGAATTGATTGAATTGAAAAATTGAAGGTTGATGAAAGAAAAAAATGATTAATTGATTGAAGAAGTAATTGAATGAATTAATTAAATTGAAGAAAGATTGATTGAATAAAATTTAAAGGAGATATAAGAAGAAGAAAATTGATGAATAATTTTAATTGATAGATTGGAAAATTGAAATATTGATTAAATTGAGGAAGATTGAATTAAAAAGAAAATTTGGGAGCAATAAGGAGTTCAACATCAAAGGAAATAAAAGAAGTTTTTTTGTGTGTGTTGAAGACTGGTCAAAGAACAAATTACCATGGAACAAAACAACCAAGAGAATGCTTTTCTAGAAGAAAGTAAAGGTTGGTTGAAATGTCTAAAAATTTGCACACGACATTTGATGTAAAATACTAATGAACAAAGAGACATTTGACTGTGAATGCCTGCGTAATCATGCAACTCTCATTTTCGTGGCCTATATATCTTTTGATACTCAATAAAAATTTATGACATCACCTCCATTGGATCTGTCTCAAAAAGATCTTTCCAACAAATATAAATTTTCCTATGTTCTAGGAGGTTTGAGGCCTGATATTGCCTATTTTTTGGAGGTTATCTAAGTTGTTGTGACCAAGGCAAATATAGGTGCAGATTAAATAAAAAATCCAATAGTCGGAGATCCATAGAGAAATTTAAAACCCCGCTAGCAAAAACCTCATCAATCAAAAATTTGTGGGTGAACATGAAAGAAAATAAAGTTAAAGCTCTGGGTGGGTAAATTTAAATGCCAATAAAATTAAATCCAAAAGGACGTTCGATTGCTAATTAAAACTTAAAGCCTTGACAACTAGAGACCCAATAGGGAAATAAAAAATTAAAATAAATGTCAATAGGAAGCCTTAACAACTAGAAGATCCATGAGAAAATTTAAAATCCAAATAAACAAAAAACCTCGATAATTGAAGATCCATGGGGAAATTAAAGCCCCATTATACCCCATAACCCCAATAAAAAAGAGATCTGCAAGAAATATAGAAGAAAAAAATCCACAAGGAAATGAAACCTCGTTAGCATTAGAACCATTGGGCATTTGCGAGGAAAAGGTAGAAGTCAACGAATTTAAACTTCGGTAATTGAAGATTGGCATTAAAACTTGGAAATTTGTGAGGAAAAATAGAATCCAACAAACTCATAGCCACAATAATTGGAAAGTGGCACCAAACCTAGTAAAAGGAGATCTAAGGGAAATAGAGAAGAAATGAAATCCACAAGGAATTTAAAACACTAGACGTTTATGAGGAAATATGGATGCCAATGAAAATAAAACCTCGATAATTGGGAATTAGCATTGGAATGGCTCAAGAGGAATAGAAAATGTAGTCCAACATTACGAAAGGTGCAAAATACAAAGAATTATCAGGAAAGGGTAAAAAATCCATGGAAAATGGTAAAATCCCCAAAAAACTACAAGGGATTGTCAAAATGCCAAGAATTACCAAAAAGGGGGAAAATCACCAAAGAATGCATGAAGAGAGCCGAAAAGCATATAAATTGTTGGAATATTACTAGAAATTGTAAAAAAGTGTTAGAGGGAAAAATCATCAGAAAGTGCATGGACTGTTTAAAAAATGCAAAGAAGAGAGAGAGAGAGAGAGAGAGAGAGAGAGAGGAAAGGATATAAAATAAATAAATAAATAATATAATATAGTAATAATGGTAGTAAATTTTGATACCTACAATTTTGATTTTTGTCTTAAAGGATATCTGATGTAAATTTTGGGAAGTCAAAGGCACCGAACATGGGATTTTTAAAAGCTACCCAGGCGAGTACAAATGTATAATACAACGAATATGGTGAAATTAATGAACAACCTAGATTTTGCTGAGAATTAATGAGGTATGGTTGAGGTGTAGTAGAAGCCATTCCAAGGAGCATGTTATGGGTGGGAGAATAAAATTTTAAATCAATGAATGGAATGATAATTTATTGGAAAAGTAATGCTAGGTGAAGAACCACCAAGTTGCATAAATATCGGCTTACTAATCAATTAGCTAGCCTCTTAGTCTCAACTTGTTTCTTTCTTGTTTTCTATTTGTGTTAGCTTTTGGTGATGTATATTAAAGCAAATGAAACCACGAAATGTAAAATAAGCACGCTATGATAACTATATGGTAATGGCACTTAAATATGTAGGAAAATAATAGAATAGACTTCTACAATAACTTAGTAAAATGCCATTAATGAAAGCTCATGAAAATAGTACAATGCAATATAATGGAGGACTTGAACACTCCAAAAAATTTCATGGAAACACTACATTGTACCCACTACTCTATAGTAACTTCATCTCTCTATCTAGTCTCTACCTTGTCTCTATCTTGTCACTCTCTTGTCACACTTTCTCTATACCTTAAAGGCATATATATATAGGAAGATAGGTTCCTTGGACCTAAATCTACCCATGACTCTATCCTATGACTCATGTACATGTGGATTACATGCACACTTACATCATTGCACATTCTAATACTTGTGCATTTATTACATTGCATGAAGTAACTCAAAATTTGCTCTAAAGAAACCTCCTCTAGTTATGTACCCAAGGTGGTACATTAACATGCACCAAATAATGTAATATACTCTAACACCCCTTGTATTATATTATTTGGGTATGTCTTCAATATGGATCTTCATATAGTTTTGGAACTTAAAACCCTCCTTTGATTTCTTTATCCTGCTTCATATTTGTATCATGTTCAAGCAAATAGTTAATGTCTTCATAAACTGTTATCTTCGTTTAAAGAGCTTTAACTTCATGTTCCTCTATAGGTTCTTCCAATTCTTGAATTTTAGGGCTCTCGTGAACTAAGTGCCCTTTTTTATTCCCTTCTCAATATTGCAACTGAGGATATTTGTATTGATTCTGAGAAGGATATGGATGCTAAAATTGTTTTTGATGTAGACTATACTAATTCTGATATTGCCTTGGTTGGAATGGCTTGCTTGGTTGGCTTCCATAGTTAGTCTTATTCCCCTAATGTTGATTTCTAGAATTTAATTTGTAGTAGTTGATACTATGTCCTTTCTTCTTGTAGACTTGATAATATATGTTATTCCATGGTCTTCGTCCTTATGAGGATGACGTAACATTTCCCTAAAAATTATCTTTTAAAACTAAATAATTGTTAGTCATTTCATCTTTAACTGTATTTTCCACCTCATATTCTTGAATAATATTGACTAACTCATCAAAAGATGTATCTTTACTTATAATTTGTAAAGATGTAACTAAGTGTTTGTAGTTGTCTAGAAGTGCTCTCAAGGTGACTTGAACAAGAAATTTACCTTCAACCTCTTCTCCTAAGATTAATAATTTTTCTTTAATATCTATTACCTTCCTTAGGAATAATTCTATACTTTCACCACCATTCATTTTCAAAGAATGTAACTTAGTTTGAATATTTAAGATAGTGGCTTTATTCTTCCCTTCAAATATTTTGGATAAGGCTTTCCAAGCTTTTGTAGATGTTCGTGTTGAACTAATGTAAGGTTGTATGTCATTTTTAATGACAAAAGTTATTATCATTAATGCTTTTGCATCTTCAAACTTCTTTTGAATCTTTGTATCACCTATAGTAGGTCTAGTTGTTTCTCCTTTAGGATATGCCAAAGTTTTTCAACTATTAGAATGTACCTCACTTTGTTTTGCCATGAGGAGTAATTCAGGTCTTTAAGTAGTTGAGATTATGTAAGGATGAATTTATTTGTTACCATGTAGACTACCTTATACCTCCCTAGATATGAGTATATAATAAACCTTTGCTTTTAAAAATATTGTAGAATTCCTTTTGTCTAGCAAGTGCTTGGATGCAATATGAACTTGATAGTATGCTTAGCTTTCTTAAATTAAGTTGAATCCCTTTTGTCTCCCTAATGTTCAACTTTAATGTATTACCTTATGTCTCCCTCTTGATTAGTAAGTAGAAAGCTCAAGATACATGATGAACCACCTTCAAGTTTTAATAAGGTTCTTTTCTTTTAAGATATTTTAGTTGGATTAATATCTCAAGAATTAAAGTGAGAGACTAATGCAAAAATATATTTCCAACTTCTAAGCAATTAATGGCTTTGCTCCTTTAACCTTCAATGGTTTAATTTTTCTAAATTCCAAAAGACTAAAATTTGATGTAGTATGCCTTATAACTCCCTAATTTGAAATTTTAGAAAATAGAGATATTTGCAAAATAATATTTTAAAATTTTCCAATGTTGAAAACCTTATACCTCATAAATTATTTATTTACAAATATTGTAAGGTTTAAATATCAAGCAATTTATAATATCACCTAAGATATACTTCTTTTTCTAAAATTGCTTTCTTACTTTCTAAGGTTGATATTTCAATGCATTAATAGATAATTTTCAACCTTTAACTAGGCACCTTATAAATCCCTTAACTTAGGAAAGCAAGTATTAAATAAAGTAAAGTTTATACCTTCCTTGTAATGTATATCGTGCAGGTTGATTGGTGTATGGAGTGGCTTCTTAATTCAGGTGAATATATATGGTATTTTATGTTATGGTAGAGGCTCTTAAATGCTCATGGGCATATTTCTCTCCTCTTAAATGGTTTTTTGACTCCCTCCTTCAATGATTAACTACATGCCTTGTCTTCTCCTTTACTCTCCTTCAAGTCTATGTGCTTTAAATAGCGTGGATAATCTTTGAACTTTGGACAAGTGACACTTGAGACTTACATTAAAGATGGGCATTGATTTAGGTTATTTCAACGCTCATTGTATGAAGTGCAATGATGAATATGCTATGCAACCTCCTAATGATGTTAATCAATGTTCAATAATAGATGTTACCTTTTATTTTGAGTGCTCCTCTCATGGATGAACGTTGAGGAATATATGAGTGTCTAGTTTGAATGTGCCAAGTGGCACAATATGCCTTGGCTTCGAGTTACAAGTGGTGCTTAGGTTTCATGCATGTAGGACTCCTTCCAACATCCCTCTCCTTGTCTACTTCTATCCAACAAATTCCTTTTGTAACTTATCTTCAATGCCTTCTTTCCAAGTGAACTACGATGCTATGTGGGTGGCTCCAGCTAAGGTGATTCAAAGGTGTTGCAATGGAGGTTCTATGGCTCTCCAATGGTGGATTGATATGCTTTGTTTTATATTGTGGTAAGGTTATGTATAAGGGGTTGGACTCGAAATGTACTTGTAAAAAAATGATGAATCCTAATTAAAATCAAGGTGAATCCTAAGAAAATCAAATCAATCATCTTCACACAAAAATTTGGGGGTATTTTAAGCTTTAAAAAGTAATGTCATCTTTGGAAAAAACTTTGACCTATTAATTCATGTTATAACTTCATAAAAACACCACCATTATATCAGTCTTGAAAAGAGCTTTCCAACAAGTACAAATATACCTATGTTTGCATATATATTGTGGCAAATTGACCCTAAGAAAAAATTGATCCTGGAAATTTTAGGTGAATGGGCCGATGTCGAGTGTCCTCATATTCGCCAATTTCCAATTTTTAAAATCCTAATATTCACCCAATTTGTGAATATTCACCACCGTGCATAACCTTGGTTGGTGGTTCATCCAAGTTGTACCTTGGGTAATGCACCTTGTAACTGCTTCTTCATGCTACCCTTAGCGTTGTTCCTTCTGCGTTGATATACAATACATGATAGCTAATTTATATAGACCTTTTTATGCTATATGTTATGTAGAAGTGCAATAGATAGTTGGCTTCTTGCGTAGACCCTATTATGCTATCCTTATTACGTGGATATGCACTAGATAATGGGCTCCTTATGTTGGCTTGATGTTGTAGGTAAATATTGTTGTGGGTATTTGATTTAATGGCAGATATGGTGTCTTTAGACACCTTGGGACTTTACTATGTGAGCCCTCAGTTGGGTCTCTTCCCTTGCTCAAAATTTACCCCTTTACTAGCTAAAATGGTCGCTCAAAGACTATATTTTTAAGGCCGTTGTAAAGCCTTTTAGAGGCTATATCATTTATCTTTCTTTTGTTGTTTTAAAAGGACAAGAATGGTGCTTATTATGCAATGTAAATATTATTGTAATAGGTAATATAGTGTACCTTAACTTACCCCAAGGTTTTAGGCCGAATGTCTCCTTTTTTAATCTCTATAACTTCTTTGATGAGGCAACTTCTTGAGAGAAAATATTGATATTATGTTGCCTTCCTTACTAGTCAACACTAACCTCTAAATCTCTTGCTTGTCAAACTTGCAATAATAATTTCAAGCACCTATTATGCCCTTCTTTTGGTGACTTGATTTCACCAAGATATGTTATAGGTTTTGTGTGCTCAATAGTTTCTCTTGATACTCCAACTTAATCTTATTGGTGCACTAATTTTCTACCTTTGATAAATCCTTAATGCACCTTAAGAAACACTTAAGAATAACTAGTGTAGTGTATTTTTTTTTTTTTTTTAAGCGAAAACCCCTTGCGGGGCCGCCTTGGTCTGAGAGACCACGAACAGGGGGTTCTACACCATCAAAGTCACCCGAGAGTCGTACCTAACCCTGCTCGCACCAACATTATCAATTGGATTTTTTGATACCCAATTCAACTTTTTGGTAGGGTGGATATTTGAACCTGGGACCACTCTTGGAGGATTTCCCTCTCCTCTCCAACTCACCTACAACACCTGGGTAGTATAGTGTATTATTAATATCACCTTATTACTTCTTAAAATTAACTTGCACTATAATCTAAGTGAACTTTCACTTATGGATAATGTCTTCACTGATGTAACTCCTATATTAATGTGCAAGTATTAATCCTTGTAGAAACTAACTTCTACACTCCCTTGAAGACTTTAATTTGCAACATTATCCTTGCATATTTTAAACTCTAATATGGTGCTTAATGAAACTTAATAAAGAACCGAATAACTAACGTTCAACTAATGAACCTTTGCACCAAATTTTCTTACCTTTAATAAACTCTAAAGATGATGAGTAACTTGGTGATTTGAATCACCTAATTATTGCCTTGTAATAAATGAAATCATAGCTCCTCTTGGTTGTCTAAAATAACTTTTTAGCTCACCTATTTGTAGCTACAAAACCCTCTAACTTGTTACCCTAAAACTGTAGTATATGTCTTTAACTATTCTTCAAAATGCACTCTATAAATCTAAGGTTTCATAGCTAGTAATATTGTCCTAATTACTGCCCTTCGTAGTCACTTTCTCCTTCGCTGAAATGCTATCCTTGAACCTCAAAACTTTGGTAGGGAAATCCTCCAAATTGCAGCTGATATTTTCCTTCAAGAACCCTTCAGTATTCTATTTTAGATTCAACAAACTCCTATCTCTTAAATGAGCCTTCTAACCATCAAAGGTAAGTTTTAAATCTCTTGGATTTGGTAAATCCTTCTATATTTGTTATCCTTTAGCCTCCTTATCAAATTTTGGCTTCAATATTGGTCTAACTAGTGACCTTCTTCTAAATATTCTGACTGGCTTGAGGTCTTCACTATTCTCCTCTAAAATTTGGCAAACTTCTTGTCAAATTCTTATTATTTTGGGCTTGTTTTTGGATGGTGATAATTGACCCAAATTTTGCTCTATATGAAACTCCTCTTTGCTAGAAGATCTCTCTAATGCGTTCTCCTAGGAACTCCTTAAATGGCCTCTAAAATCTACTTCACCAGCGTTCTCAAACTCTGTAATAAGGCTTTTCTATCCTTCTCCTTCTTTCTCCTTGAGACCTCTTCTCTAAAGTCTTCAATATTGCAGATTCTTTAGTCTTCTTGATAAGACCTTTTCTTCAACCTTCTCCTGTAGAAGTTTTACAATTAGATCCTCTCGGATCTCTGAAATCTATTACTGCTGGAATATGTAACAATAATTTTTCTAGTCCTCTTTAGTCTTCAATATTTCTAAACTGGAAGTTCTTCAATGGGACCTCTTGTGGGTCTTTTCATATTCTCAAGTTTTTTTCTTTTGCTCCTTCAATCTGAAATCTACAATCTTAAATCTTCAATGGAGATAACCAACCTCTAATATTTTCCTGGACTCTTCTCTAGAGTCTCTCCTTCCTCAAATTTACAATAAGGCTCCTATGGCATTTTCTTCTTCTGCACTCTACAGGTCTACAATCTGGTAATGGGACCTTTTCTTTAGGCCTCTAATTCTTTGATCTTTTGACTTTTGCTTCTGGTAATAGATTGATTTTAAAGAATATATTCTTCCTAGAACTTTGTAGGAAGCTTCTCAACTTTATTTGAATATCCTTTTTCTAAAACAAAGATTAGAAATGTAATGGAAGAAACTTTGAATCTAGAGATAATCAATCTTCACTAGTTGATTTGTCAATCTAGTGGAATGAATGTTGAGTCTTAGTCTTCATGAGTTTTTCTGCAACCCTGTGGAAAGACTCTAACCAAATGCAATCTCAAAAAAATTGAAAATGATATTTGCTATCTATTCTCAATCTCTCTTGTGGCTCTCCCTACTTTCTATCTGATCTACCGTGGCTCTAATACCACTGTTATCTTTTGGTGATGTATATTAAAGCAAATGAAACCACGAAATGTAAAATAAGTACACTATGATAACTATATGGCAATGGCACTTAAATATATAGTAAAATAATAGAATATACTTCTATAATAACTTATTAAATTACCATTAAATAAAATATTATGAAGATAGTACAATGCAATATAAACGAGAACTTGAAAACTCTAGAATTTTTAATAGAAACACTTTATTGTACCCACAACTCTATAATAACTTCATCTCTCTATCTTGTTACACTTTATCTATACCTTAAGGACCTATATATAGGAAGATAGGTTCCTTGGCCTTTACTCTACCATGACTCTATCCTATGACTCATGTACATATGGACTACATGCACATTTACATTATTACAAAGTCTAACACTTGTGCATTTATTACATTGCATGAAGCAACTCAAAATTTACTCTAAATAAAACTCATACTCTAGTTATGTTCCCAAGGTGGTACATTTTCATGTACCAAATAATATAATATACTCTAACAATTTATAATTTGGATGTACTTTTTAAACAAAGATTAATATTTTTTGAGCTCTATTCCTATAATTCACCAAAGTGGGTAATTTCGAATCATATGTACTCCATGATTATCTTTGTAATACAAGGATCTTGAAATTTTCTATGTTCAATCTATGCATACTAATGGTGGTTGCACTCAGTTTTGTTATAGTCTATTTCTCCTTTTAAGATTGCACCGTCTTGGACTTTAGGCTGTGTGAATACTAGTTGGATTAGGATTGGTTTAAATTGAAATTGTTAATTTACCAATCAAAACTAAATTTTAAAGCAGTATGGGCTTGCTTGTTTTCTTTATTTTCTTTTGCTCTTAAACCTTTAATTTTTCTTTGGAGATCATTTATATTAGGAGTAGAAAAATTTTAGTATAAATCTTTGAAGCTAGTTTTCTATTATGTCAGCTTGATGTTTAAGTTGTAAGTTAATCAATTTAAATGCAATGAATGATAATATCTAGTTTGTAACCTTTTAAATTATACCTAGCTTACTATATCACAATATCAATGTAGTTAAATTATTTTTAGATAGTTAAGAATTTGATTTTAAGATATTGTGTCTAGGAAATCTATCTTTTTGAGTCATACCATCAAAGACCCCTTGAAGGAACAATTATCAACAACCTATAGGTTTATCCATGCCTACCAAGACCTAGCATACCCAAACCTTGGGAGAAATAAATTCTCTTTCAATAAGGAACAAAATCTATTCCAATTATGTTGGCTTGCCCTTAATCCACCAACAGTTTAGCTTTTACTAGAGAGAGAAAAGTATGAGTGCGTCATTGGCCTACTCAACAAAGTCTATGTTACCTATGTCAATGGGAGGAATTATAACCCAAATGACTAATTTATTATGTAATAAGAACCTATGGTGCATATTTCAATAGGAGAAAGCAACAACCCTTGGGAAGAAACTTGTCAACATAAGTAAGAAGTTGTTGGCCTATTCTCCTTGTTGATTGAACCATAATTGCTTTTCCATATCAAATAGGAGAAGTAACCTATCAAGGTATGGTTAAAATTGCATGAATTATTTGAGAAATTAAATACAACTAAAGTAAGTTACTTGAAATCAGATCTTTCCTCTCTCAAATTGGATGAAGACTATATTGTATAATTCAAGCCATTGATAGAATATATTGCATATTTTGGAGTCACAAATAAAGATGATGCAAAATTTATGAAAATTATCATTTTAATCTTTCATTTTTATATGTTCAACCTCATTGTTCATGTCATTTCTATATTATTGGAAACACAAAAAACTCTTACTCTTGATCTACTTTTTTCTCTCCTAATGTAGTTTTATGGAGCAATGAGGAATTGTGGTGGTACTTCATAAGTACAATCCCATGCATATCAATTCAAATCTAAGGATGCTAAGACCTAGAGGTTGAAGGGTCGGGCTAAGTCTTTAAATAATTTGAAGATGATTTGCAAATACTACAAGAAGTAAGGACATCCAACCAATAATTGCTTGCTAAAATTCTAAAGGATTGAGGCTAAATTTTAAAAATAGGTGGATGTCTCCCAAAATATGAGGGAGATTTAGAAGGATCTTCCTCAACTATAGAGGCCCATGAGAGCATTCTTTATGGGAGGAGATGTAACTAGTGACAGTAATGTATTCTCTTCTTTGTTGGAATATATTACATTATTTGGTACATGCTAATGTACCACCTTGGGTACATCTTTAGATTAGGAGAGAGTCTTAGATTAGGGTTTGATTATTTACTTTATGTAATGTAATAAATGCACAAGTATTATTAGAATGTGCAATGATGTAAATGTGCATGTTGTCCATATGTGCATGAGTCCTTAAGAATAGGAATATTAAGAGTCATAGGTAGATGAAAGGCCAAGAGACATATCTCATTATATATAGTCCTTTGATAGAGAGTAGTAGTGAGAAGCATAGATATGATAGAAAGCATAAGTTAGAATAGATTAGAATATAAGTTAGCTACAATGTAGTACTTGTATGAAGCATGGAGCATTTGAGATCTCCACATTTTATGTGAAAATACTATTTACATGAGCTTTCAGTAATGGTAGTTTTATGAGATATTGTAGAAGTTTCTTATGAGTTTTTCCTTCTTAATATATTTCCATTATCATATATTTAATATTGCACGCTCATTTTAGTCCTTGTGGTTGCATTTCCTTAAATACATAGCATCAAAATATAACAATGTATCATAGCACAAGGTAGATTTATAGGAGATAGGGAGAGCCACAAGAGAGATTGAGAGGAGATAGGAAGATCTAATTTTTAGAATTTTTAAAATTTCTTATTGGCCAGAGTCTTTACACAAGGTTGTAGGAAAACTCGTGAAGACTAGGACTCAACATAGATATCTTTCCACTAGATTGAAGGATAACAAGTGATTTTTATTGATTTATAGAGATCTAGAAATTTGTATGAATTCACTTGCTATTATCTAAGTTTTTAATGTTGTAGAAAATTAGTTCTCAAAATTTGAGAAGCTTCCTACAATGGATAGAGAAGAATTTCATCTTCGATTGCTTGAAAGTCAATGTGCTTTTCTCGTGCATGGATTAGTTCTTCATTGCAAAAAAAGTAGACATTGAATATTAAAATATCCAAGAAAGAAGTCCTCATTGGAGATTAAGGAGACTCAAGAAGGAGATATCCATAGAATATTGAAGACTACATATTGCAGATTGAAGAAAGCATAAAGCAGATCTAGAAGGAAGATAGCCAAGAAAGAGATCCCATTGAAGAACTTTCATATTTGGAAGATAGAAGATTGAATATTGAAGACAAAAGAGAACTAGGAAAAGTCCTATTAAATATTTGAGAAGCTGTAGATTTTGAAAACCTAAGAGAAGAAAGTCTCAAGATAACTTAGAAGGAGAAAGAAGGCTAGAGAAGCCCTATTGAAGGAATTGAAGAATGTGTTAGAAAAATATTATTACATTATTTAGTGATTTAGATAACCTATAGTTATCTATCTAGAAGCTTATAAAAAATATAGAATATATTATTGTTAGTATTGTGAGCTATACTTAGGAGAATACAATCATATTTGAATGTTATTCGAGGTTGGTAGTTAATAGCTAATCTTGGCATATACATTGTATAAAGCTATGATGAAGATGAATACAATTTGAGTTGATTTCTCCAATATGGTATCAGAGCATTTGTTGATCATGGCCCTTGTATGGAATCTTATCCCTACCAACTTATTGTGAGCTCATCTGCAACTGGACATAGGAGGTAGAGAAAAGAAAACCAAATATGTAATAATTCTCTTTGATAGAGAATTTAAATTTGAACATTGGCCCTATTCCCTTGTGTAACCACCAAAAAGGCTCACACCCGAGGTATCCTATTGCAATAATTGATAAAAGCATAACATGCATACAAGAGCAAGAATTTGACAACAAATGAATCAAGAAGAAATACGCTTTATTCCATTATATTCAAAGTCAAAATCAAATTACAGGTACATCCCTCTTAGGGATAATCACTTTGATACAATATTACAATAGGAGTGTGTAATTGTTTCCCTCTCAAGGGTAGGTGTGATTTCCAAGTGCCTTTCAGGGTGACATGAACTGCTCTAGGGTGTCGATGACCCTCTTCTTCGCGTTGGGGAAGGAACTTGATAGTTGGTTCTCCTTTGAAAATGTTCCCTACGGTCAAGAAACAACATAGAAGTGTCAAAAAGATAGGCAACCTCTCATGATGAGGCCCTTTTAGGAAAATTGCATAATGACACCATTAAACATGCATAATAAAGAAAACATGAAAAGTGCTTCTAAACTATGCAAACTAAATCAAGATTCATATTATAGCATAAAGAAAGACAGCAGCTACTTTATGCATGGATTAAATATATAAAACAAGGAATAAAATTGCATAAAGAACCTATTAATGTCCTAATTGAAGCATAACATGAAGAAGCTAATCTAACCTAATTTTATCAGTCAAAAGTCTGCTAAACTGTAACTAAACCATGAAAATAGCTAATCTAAACTAATTAACTAAACAAAAATGAAAATGGGAAGGTGGTGATACCTCTGCTGAAAATCGTAGCTCTAGTGAGCGATCTGCACTGTAAACCATGGCTAAAAGTTGTGGTTAGCACTCTAATAGGTTTACCCTCAATTCCAATGATAGTGGGCTTGACCTCCTTGTCCAATTGATGTTCAAGGGTCGCCTTCGGTGTCCTTCTAACAGGTTTGGCAGTTGAATCACTATGATGGGCCTTCGTTTACCCGAATTTGTGTTTCTTGGTTCTTCTAGGCTCCTAGAACTTCCATGGCAAATTGATATTTGGGTGAATAGCAAAGTGGCGTTCTCAAATACATGAATTTAGTATGCAATTCAATAGGGCTTCGTTGCTCGCTTGATCAATTAACTCTCTATATTGATAATTTAACAGTGCTTCGCTATTCAAATCATCTATATCTTCTCCCCATTTGGAGGGGATATTTATAGGATACCCTAGGACTGGGGGTGGCTTCCTGGAGAAGCCAAGATCAAGAGGATGTGGTTAGGATAGTTGGAATGAATGCCTATGGAATATTCCATCCATTAACTGCCTTCAAATGGTTGTTCAAGCCGATTTGGCTCAGATTGAAGGCCAACTGAACTTCAGTTAAGATCACAGGTCATAGTTGTGGTCTAAACTGTAAACTGTAGGTCTCAGTCGTGGTTTAGCTGTAAACCGTAGGTCTGGGCTGTAGTTCAAACTGATTAGGACAAGGAGCCCAAATTGAGTGGTTAGAACCACTACTCTATCTTGGAGTTTATCCAATATCTTCCATATGGCCTTGTAGCATGTCCATATGAGTAGTCACCCTCGACATGATGCGTTTTAGGTGTCTACAGATGCCCCTTTTGAGATGCATTATGAGATAAAAAAACGTTGAGCAAAAATAGACCTCCTAAAATGATGCCAAAGGTTCTATGATGATCATTAATCAGATCAACATTAGATGCCCCAGGTCCTACAAAAGGATGCACATCTTGGAATCATTACTTCCAACTCTTTGGAGGCTTAAACTTGAAAAGCTTGTGCCATTCTCATCTCATTCAATGTAGCTGTACATTCCATAGGTATCTTCTGACCCATAGATCTGAAATGCAGAGAACAACAAGCAAAATCATATTTTCTATTTGCCCCAAGCAAAGGGGTAAGCTTATGATAGTTGTTGACAATGATTCGCAAGGACGAATGCAATTTTGACAAGATCGAGGGATCTACAATTTTAGGGATCTTCTATTGATTTTGATTATGATTTGATATTATGACTATCCCCTCAAGCGACGCGTCGATGAGAATAATGACAATGATTAAAGCGACGATGTCGCTTTACCACAATGGGATCTAAACAAATTTATATTTGAGCAAATTAATGCCTTAGCTAGGCCTAGTTCAGCTTTTGATTCCAATTGTTAATAATATTTGCACATTTCTATCCCATGGAGTAGTCGGGATGCAATAGCCATCTTAGAGAATCAAATTGATACAAATCCAATCAGATTTGTGTTGAATCAAATTATCGATGATTTGCTGAAAAGATGTCATAGAAGAAATGACATGCAACACCTCGTTCTTGTGGAGCAGTCTAGTCGCAAAGGCCTTCTTAGGGATTTAAAAGAAGCATACCAGATCAATGATGACAATTTTACCCCAAATGTCCTTATGGTAATTTACTCATCTTATCGGATTGCATTGATCGCAAGTTGCTGCAACCGCCAAGTGTATAGGGTAAGTTACTGAATACGAGGTGCATTTGGTGTTTTTAATTACTAGATTTTTTTGAATATTTTGAATTATGCATTGAGCTTATTTATTTGGCTGGGAGGTGCATCACTCCAAGAAAATATTGTCATAGTGACGACCTCGATTGAATGTACTTTATAATCCCAGCTAGATTTTTTATTTTTAATTGGATCTTGGTGCTTGATTATCACCAAATTTCCAAATTGATTTTATTTTATTGGGTTATGATCCCTTGGGAGGATTAGTTTATCTTTTTAGCCCTTTCAATGGTGGGACTTTATTAAATTATTTTCCAGTTGCAAACCGTGGCTAGGGTTTGCGGTTCCCATTTACAATTTTGGGAACCGCAACTAGGGCCTGGTGTCTGTGCAAAATATGAGAAGCTTATAAAAATTCCAAATTTCAAATTTCTCTCACTATTCCCTGATAGCAACTTACAATCTAAAGCTCTGATAGTGATAGCTGAGAAACTGACCTACAATCTACCAAACTTTACCCGCACACCTACTCACAGCACGATGGCAGAGCGCAGGCAAGCTTCTTCGAGCTGCAGCAGATGAGGCGAGGGTAAGGTAATTCAAAAATCAAGACCTTGCATCCATTACCACTAAAATGAACCCAATTAAGTAATTGGTAAATCAATCACACTAAATTTTTGGCAATGAACCTCGCCTTAGGCTAGGGTAGCTTAGAATTTCATTTTTCATTTTTTAGCCGTGGTATTAGACTAGGTAGAATCTCAATTGGATACCGCAGGTACCAACTGTAGTTCCTAATTAATCAATTGGGAACAGTAGTTGCCAGTT
Source organism: Wollemia nobilis (assembly GCA_028583015.1). Taxonomy (NCBI): domain Eukaryota; kingdom Viridiplantae; phylum Streptophyta; class Pinopsida; order Araucariales; family Araucariaceae; genus Wollemia; species Wollemia nobilis. Next base: position 19,262,134 of record JAQPPZ010017033.1, on the reverse strand, counting down.
GCAGTCAACATTCAAAATCCCAACGATCAATTTTTTATCGCATGCGGACCACAGGGTTGACCCACGATTCGCAACTTTAGAAAAAAATTATAAAATTTTTAATTTTTCTAAGTTTTAAAAAGGCAATTAATATCATTTAAAGAGTTTTTGACTTGTTTGAATGACAATTTTGATTTTTAGGCCTGCATGATGACATTTTTTTGCAATTTTATCAGTTTTTAACTATTTTTGATGATTTTTAGGTCATTTTTAAATGTTTTTGCTTATTTTAGTTAGCTTTTTCTTATATTATACTTTCTATTTTAGAGATTGACCTCTAGAGCTCGAGAGCCTAACATTCTTAAGACTCTCCATGGAGAGCTCACTCCTGGGAAGCAAGAATGGTTCGAAGCTGTCGGCTTTGGCTATGTATTGGATCTACCCACTATCAGGGTAGATCAGGCCTATTTTACTGCGTTGGATTGGCACTGGAATATGCAGACCAACACATTTCACCTGCTTATAGGTGAAATGATAGTTACCTTGGAAGATGTCTATAGGATCTTTAGTATCCCCATTGATGGCAAGGCCATCGTCTATTCTACTTCTAGGGCTAAGGAGTCCATTTTTTATGTGATCTTCGGTGCTCGAAGCGAGGAGGCTTGGCACGGCATTGACCATGGAGGGGTTCACATCGGCTATTGGCAAGGGAAGAATGTCTTCTCTGTGTGCGAGGCTATCTTCATGCACCTAGTGGTGCAAATAGTTCTTCCAGACTCCTAGGGTGCGAGGATTCCCTGGAACCTTCTAGCTACTATTCGTAGATTTGTTCATAGCACCATTTGTCAACCACTACGACTGGCCTGGGGGAGCACCCTACTCTGTCAGCTATATAGAGAGCTCTATCAGATTACAGATCGAAGATATTAGGGGATCAAACGTAGTCTACTTCAAATTTAGGGCTGGTAGCATATCAAGATAGAGCATCCTAGGGAGCTGCCACTGCATATCATAGAGATAGATGATGCGCATCAGTGTTATGCCACTTTTTGGCCTCAAGACAAGGAGGGTTTTAGGAATAGGACCCATGCTAGAGACATCTAGCATTATATTACATGGTTTGCAGGACTCAACCCAGATGATATCGAGTGGCGACTGTACATGGAGTGCCCTAACTAGCCTGAGGCCGATGAGTGGCTTCGATAAGCTCATCAGGATAGATGGCTACTCGGTCGAAAGACCAAGATTAGATAGTATCAGTTTTATTCTCATATCCTATGACAATTCGACCTAGTGCAGGACATTCCAAATATCCCCTTTGTCTACAGGCACCTGGCTTTAGAGACGCACCTCCCATGGATCTAGCCTCTGGCTCTAGGGGATGATCCAGATGATTTCCAGGATACTGGAGCTGACCAACCTTTTACCACTACAGCATATGACAAATTTTGATCGATGCTATGGTGGCATGGATCAAGTCCTCTAGGCATATTTGATGATTAGTTAGAGGCAACGGTGGATCCTGAGGTGCAGGGTGCACCAGTGGACAGAGGATGGATGGGGCATAGAGGCCACCACCGAGGAGGCTCCTGAGGATTACCCAGATGATGAGGCTCTAGAGGAGGGCGAGGTTCCTCCTGATAGTGTATAGGGGCTGCTCTTAGCTCATGTTGTTGACTCGTAGATTTAGCTTGGTAGATATCAGACTTAGTAGCATGATCGAGACACTACTATCGCTACTCTAGAGGCGAAGCTAGCTGATGTCGGTTGAGTCCTTTTCAACCCCGGCCGATGGAATGAGTCGGTCCAGTGCATAAATGCCCTCTGAGACAGGTAGCTAGCTAAGGCATAGAAGGAGATCACCAGTCTCACAGAGTGAGCTATAGCAGTAGAGGCTCAAGTCCAGGAGCTTAGTAGTGCCTGCGATGTGGCATTAGCACAGCGAGGTGAGGCAGTTGTAGAGAGGGACCTTCTTAGGCTATAGATGGGAGACCCTACATCCTCTTAGATTGTTATGGGACCTCCAACCACTCCACTAGTCATAGGTGCGGATCCTATGGTAGAGATCAGGTGGCTCACTTCTCTCATGGAGGAGAGAAATGATCGATTGGATGCGATGGTAGCTCGCATCTCTCAACTAGAGGGTTTCTTTGAGTTAAGGGGTTTATAGGTTCTTGGGGATAGGTAGGCTGCAAGGTCACAGAGGACCAAGACCAGGACCATAGGGCAGTCCTCAGTGAGTTCTAGCCATCGGACTCATAGGATCGAGCAGACTCGCCAATATTCCAACACACACGAAGCCAGCTCTCATAGTAGCCACAGGGATACAAGCAGTGATTCACAGGCTGGGGCATAGGCCCTCCTTAGTACACATTGTCTAACATATGTATTATACCATTTTTGAGTGTAAGGTCGAGGATCTACATAGTTGTAGCCTACCAGTATTTTTGTACTCTCGATGTACTCTGAGACATATTTATATATGATATGACTGATCATCATTTTATGGCTCATTATTGTCTACTCATTTATTTTTGATTTTATGTTTATGTGATGCACATGGATGCAATGCTTATGTTATGTTGATGCTATATGATGTGATTTATGGATGACATGCACTAGATAGCTATTTAATTTATGATGATGATTATATGTGGTGATCTAGATGCTTAGATGTGCTTTTTATGCTGGATGCATATGGATGTGATGATATTTTCTTAACGCATATTTGATATTGCTGTATTGTATGTATTAATATATGTAATGATTTATTTACATGATGCTAATCTAATGTAAATGAACTGTATGATTTAATCACTTAAAACATAAGGAATAAATGCATATATGTTTATCAATATAATGGATGACACCACAGAATGTATAAAAATCATGAATGTAATTGAAAATCATTAAGTTAAGAATTTAATCAATTAATCACCCACATATGCAATGTAATGAAATGTTATGTTATGATGTGAATGATATAATGTGTCATTTGATTTTCTTTTGCAAAATTGAAAAATATGCATGATATATTCAATGGTCGTATAAATATTATTTCTAATATCCATCCGGTATCTATCCTATATGTTGATTGTGCTTTATATAATCATGTACCATGGATTCGATACTTTGTAATTTGATGATTTATATGGTTGCGATTTTTCACATTTTTTTGCTATGGGATAAATTTTTGAGGTTTTCCATGAGATTCAAACACCCTAATAGACTTATCAAAAGTTTCATACTAACCACACTAGAATTCTGAGATAAAAGGCTTTTGCTAGGATAGACCATAATTGTTCATTATCCCTGTGTGTTCACATGATTATTTTAAGATAAGACATGAGCGTTCCCCAATTTCAGGCGGGATTCTTTCAGCCCATTGCTAAGATAGGGGTCCCACAAATGTCTTATCCAATATCAAGTTTAGATTTTAGTTGGACTAAGCCACTAAGCAATGTATGACACCTGAAGCTAGCTCTTCCACATTCAAACATTGGTCTTGTTCATAAGCAAGGTGCTAATGCGTCAGACATATCGTCATGCGTAAGGTATACTAGTGCTGGCAATTCCAGGGATTCAAGCTAATTCCTTTGTATCCTTCAATTTTCAAGATACATGCTCATATGTAGTGAAGCAAGGGAGTCGATTCCATATTCATTTTGAACTATATTTAGATCTTCATTTGATCTCTCTTCGAACTAGATTTTGGATCTTCATTTGATATTCACTCCAACTTTGATTTAAGTCTGTTTTCTGATCTTTTCTCGATCTTTACTTTTCGGCATTTACATTTGATAATTTTATTCAGAAACTTTCCTTTGGGGGATTTACTTGGAAAATTTTGTTTTTGGTATATTGATTGAAAATATCGATCTTATGATATCAATATGGGATATCACTCTGGGGATTCGATCTATGATATCTATCTAGGGTATCAATCATGAGGATTGATGTGGGATATTACTATGGGATATTGCTCATTTTATTGTAAGCAAGGGATTCTGAATAGGGAACTAACCTGTCCTTTTGCCAACTACCAATATTTCCCATACCATTTGCATAGACGGATAAGCAAGAATAACTCTTTTCGTCAAGATACCTGGTCCTGCTTCGTGGCTTTCATCTTCCCGTAGTCCTTATTAGGATTGTTTAAATTTGTTGATTAGTGATAGGCTTCTGATATGCCAAGGGCTATACTAACTGAACCTTAGCTAAAAAAGCAAAGCAAGCTTTCTATCAACTCTTGATAAGACTATAGGTATAGTTCAATGATCGAAAAACCCTAGTATATCTCCATAGCAACATTATAGGTTATGTTGAAAAACATAATTACTCACATGAATGACGGATTATGATAAATGCAGAGATGCATGATTTAAACACAAACGTGGTGTCATTTGTAAGAATGACAAACATAATCCCTCCTACTATGGAATGCAACGGATGATGAATGCCTATATGCAATGCAGTAATGCAACGAATGCATGTGTGAATGCAAAATGAAAATGCAAAATTCAAATGCCAATGCAAAATGTTTTTGGATTATATGCTTTACCCATTTTTTTGGATTTTATTGATTTTATGATTTTTATGGGTTTTTAGCCTCATAATTGGCCAAACAGTGGGTATATGCCTCTGGAGCCTTTGTATTGACCAAGTGATTTTTTAGAATCCTTGGAGCTTTGAGGATTGACCAAAGGGATTATGGGTACCTTTGGGGTGTTTTGGGATGACGAAGTGATTTTCAAAATCCTTAGAGCTTTTGGGTTGACCAAGCAGAGTTTTAGAAACTCTTGGTGCCTTTTGTGTTTGACCAAAGGGCTTATAGATGCCTTTGGAGCTTTTTGACTGACTTGACCAATTATTTTTCAAGAACCCTTGGAGCCTTTTTGAGTTTGACCAAAGGGCTGATAGATGCCTTTGTATTTTTTTAGGATGACTGAGCGATTATCAGCAAATCCTCGAGGCTTTTAACTGACATGACCAAGTGGTTTCAAGGACCCTTGGAGCCTTTTGGGATGACCAACCGATTTTAACCAAACCCTCGAAGCTTTTTAGGATGACCGAGCAATTACAAGCAACTCTCAAAGCCTTTTACTATACTATTCAAGCATAAAACACCTTAATACGGATGATGTTGAGAGGTTCAAGCTCTTCAACACCCCCTAGCAACATTAGGTGATAGGTACCCGGACCAATATATTTAGATATGATGTAGGGTCCTAGCCAATTAGCTGCAAATTTGTCCCGCATGTTTGGCGGTAAATTAGAGTTCTATTGGTTTTCTTTCAAGACAAGATCCCCAACTTCAAAGTCTCTATGATATAATTTGATATTGTAAGCTCATTTTAGTCACTCCTGATAAATGCGAAGATGCTCCAGGGCATTCACGCAACGTTCATCAAGTAGCTTCAGTTGATCTAGTCAAGCTTATTGCATAGTGTCATCATTGATGAACTCTTTCAATGCGACATGCAGTGTTGGAATTTCTAATTCCAAGGGCATAATGGCCTTAGTGTCATATACTAGTGAGAATGGTGTTGCCCCAGTGGGCATTCAAAAACTAGTCCTGTAAGCCCATAGCGCAAGGGGTAGCTAGATATGCTAGTATTTGTGGTTTTCTTGTACCATATTTTTCAATATGACCACCATTGTCTTATTTGAAGCCTCAGCCTGCCTGTTTGCTTACGGATAGTATGGAGTCACAAAATTGTGTTTGATTCTATATTTAGATGTTAAAGATCTCACATTTTTTTCTTGAAAGATGTTCCATTATCCGATATTATTTTGGATGGAATCCCAAAACAACTTATGATATGCTCCAGTATAAAATTTGATATATGAGCTCCAGTTGTCGTTGTTAAGGGTATTGCTTCCACCCACTTTGTAAAATACTCGATAGCCATGATTATGAATGTATGTCGGCCCGATGATGGAGGAGAGATCATGCCTATAAGATCTAATCCCCACTGAGAAAATGGCCAAGCTGCTTGAATGGTTTGTAAGGCTTGTGATGGCAAGTGCATAAGATTAGCATGATGCTGGCATTTAACACATTTCTTGACATACGCATTACACTCCTTCTCCATAGTGGGCCAATAGTAGCCCATTTGAAGGATGCGCTTGACGATGGCCATGTCATTGAAATGGCCATCGCACGTACCGTCATGGGCTTGCAAAATTGCCCATGATGCCTCTTGGGGATTTAAGCAACGAAGGAGAACTCCATCGTAGCCTCATCAGTATAGGATGTCTCCTATTAATACATATTTGGCCACTTTATATTTAAATGTGCACTTCACAGCACACAGTAATCCCTCTAGGATTATACTAAGCTTTAGGTTGTCTTTAATTTGTGACATCCAATTTTGATAAATCTCAGCTTTGACTTCTAAGATGACTTTTTCCCCCTGCATATTTACCTTTGCAAATGCAGACTCAAACAACCCTATGGTGAATGGTAGTGCCACTCCTCATAGGACTTTAAGAGGTTAATGACCCCCAGGGTGCCTTCTTAAGAAAGTATTCAGCTTTGTAGAACCATTTAGTCTATGGTTCTACACTGATCATGTTGATCGATTCTCTGTTATCATAGGTTGCACGCTCTACTGCTGGATATGAGAGCATATTGACATGGATGGTAGTGAAATTAGTAGACGTATTATAAGGGATTAAATATCCCAGAGAAGCCATGGTATCTACAAACCTATTTGACAATCGAGGGATTGTCTCAATGTCATACCATTCAAATTTGGCCAAATATGTGTCAACTAGATCTTTATAGGCTCTCAACATAGGATATTGACACTAAAAAAGCCCCTTGACTTAATTTAATATGATCAAGGAGTCGCAAAATATGTTCAATCTCTTAATATTCATGGCGACGACTGTGTCGAGGCCCAGTAGTAGGGGTTTGTACTCAGCATTTTTGTTGGTGCACGAAAAATCCAACTTGAATGACAAGGGCATTGGAGCTCCTTGTGGCATGAAGAACACTATTCTGGCACCATACCCTTGTTCGAACTTCGAACCATCAAAGAATAGATTCATATCAGCATTGTTCTCTAGCTCTTTGAGTTTGGGAGCTTCAGATATGACAAAGACTGTATCATCTAGAAGTTCGATTGTTAGAGGTCTACTGTTTGACAGTGGTGCCTTAGCTAATTGATCTGCTATGACCTATTCCTTAATGGACTTTTGGCTTATGAATCCTAGATCAAACTTTGTCAATAGCATGATCCACTTCGTAATTCATGTATTGTGATAAGTCTTACTCATCATGTACTACAAAGGATTCTATTTGGATGTAACATACGTCGTATGACTTAACATGTAGTGCCACAATTTCTTTGTAGCAAACACTACTCCTAAACATAATATTTCCACATATGCATACCCGAGCTCATGGCTCACCAAGGTTCGAATAATATAATATATGGCCTATTCTTTGCCTTACACATTCCTTTGGGCTAACATGGTTCCCAATGAAAAGTTAGTTGTCGATATATAGTAGAAAAGGCACCTCTAGCCTTGGTGGAGCTAGCACTAGTGACATCGCCAGGTATTACTTTATTTCAATGAAGGTTGCCTTGCATTCCTCGTTCTAGTTGAATGGGACCTCCTTATGTAGCAATCGATTCATGGGTCGACATTTATCCTATAGTTGGGCAATAAATTGCTTTATCGATGCTACCTTGCCCTGAAGGCTCCTTAATTCCTTAATATTGGTGGGAGGATGCATTTTCAATATGGCCTTGACCTTCACTGGGTCTACTTCGATGCCTCTCTTAGAGATGATGAACCCTGGTAATTTTTTAGAAGTTATGCCAAATATGCACTTCTTAGGATTCAGCCTGACATTTTGCTCTATCAGGTGATCAAATACTTTTCTTAAGACCTCTGCATGCTCTTCTCATATCAATGACTTGGCTAACAAGTCATCGATATATTCTTCAAGAATTTTGTGCATATAGTCATAAACAAATGTATGTCATGGCCCGCTGATATGTGGCACTAGTATCTTTGAGACCAAATGGCATAACTTTATAGCAAAACATTTCCCATGGCATTATAAATGTGGTTTTATGTTGGTCTTCGAGTTTAATTCAAATTTGATTATACCCAAAAAAATTGTCCATTAAGGAGAGTATTTCATGGCCTGTAGTTGCATCTACGAGAGCATTAATATTGGGCAATGGAAATGAATATTTGGGAGTTGCCTTATTTAGGTCTTTGAAATCCATGCAAATACAAATTCTTCCATCAAGTTTTCCCATGGGTACCATATTGGACACCCATTCTAGATAATCGATGGAGATCACAAATTCCACATCCAACAGATTTTATATCTCATCTTTTACCATTAATGCTACTATTGGGTGCATTTTCCTAAGCTTTTTCTTGACCAGCTTCTTCGTCAAATCTAGTGAAAGGTTATACGTAACCAATTTTAGGTCTAGACTTGGCATATCCTTGTACAACCAAGCAAATAAATTTGGTCTCTCTTTTAATAGAAGGATGAGGGTGGCCCACTCATCTGGAGTGAGACTCTCTCCAAATTTTACCTTCTTTGAATTGGCGGGATCATTACTGATATCCACCTCAAAGGTTTCCTCTATCGACATATGAGATCCCTCCTCAAGATGGTGAGGCGTAGGAATCATATGGATGTCATCAATCAGGTTGATTGGTTTCGCATTAGAAGCATTTTTGGAATGATAAATATCATATGCACAACCTGGTGCAAAATAGAAAGGTTGCAACATTTCTTCATTAGAGAAGAAATCCTTAGGCTCAACGGGTGAATCAGTGTGATCCCATTCAATAGCATCATTGTTAAGATACAATGATTTAGACGGATCTGTTGGATTACGGAGTGGAGTGGTCAAATCAATGGAGACCATGTTTATGGAATGGAATTGATCTCCAGGACCACACGGATCAACTTCTACAAAATTTGCATAATCCTCATACCCACGATCTGGCTCTAATGGCATAGGCACAAAAGGGTCTTTCCTATGAGGACTGTGAATAACCAGATCCTCCCTATGAACTGAATGATCAATGTTGGAAAGGATAATTATACCTCATGTACGATGCTATCAAGAAAACTGGCTCGATCTCTTCCCCAGAATGATCAATGTTGGGAAGGATCTCTTTGGTATCCTATACCGACTTAGTAGGCAATAGATGGAGTGCATATAAAGGCCTTACATAAGCACCTTCAACTTCATCCCCAAATTCATCGTTGTTCGAGGATTCTTAATTTGCGTCATAGTCTGGTCTACTCATATCGAAGGTGGACTCCGCTCTATTTTTGTTACAAAGATCTCCTAGATCGAGATCGCTTGTCGTAATGGGGTTACACCCCTGCACATTTGTGTCATCGACTGCATCATAGGTTTGGTGTCCCAGTTGATCTCTGGGGTTCATTTTTGTCTTAGTCTCCTTAATGAGCCCTTCACGATGATCTTCGAGTGGCTTAGTAGTGATAATAGATATCATAGGGTGATTCCTCCAGAATTTGGAAGGATCCGGATGATATGGATTAAAATCCACATTGTCTACCATACTGAGGTATAGACGATCTAGGGATGCTATGAGCAAATCATCCTGCCCCCATATCTATAACCCTAAGCTAAACCTATCAATGACTAACTGATAATGAGGTTCTAGCGGAGTCCTCCTTCCTTGTTCCAAGAGACCAAGGTCGTATCCATACCAATGATATAGCTCAAAAATACGCATGGTATACTTCGTATTGGACAGATAACTAATGTTTATCGTGAAATTTTCCTCGTCATCTTCATCTATGGGCTCTCACATTGGAAGCTGGTCTAGCCCCACATAGATGAAGTTAGTCTGGTTAGGTTGCTCTCCCAATGGAACCATCGATCCAACCGGATAATTATGAGCGGATGGTCGGCCCATATCTTGTGTAGTCCTTAGAATTGGTACGAAAGTCACATTTTGCACAAGGTACTTGCCTAAACTAGTATTAGCGAGATGTACCATCACCCACGGTGTGGATGACCCTGCTGAAGATGTAGGTGAGATAGGCTAAGGTGCCTCCTCGACTTTGTCTTGGGGTTCCTCGACTTCCATAGTAAAGGGAACCTCCTCAACGATTGGATCAGGCTCTCGCTCTTTCTCTTTCTCACCCATTTTTGCCTTCAAATTCCTATCATCCCAATGCATTACTGATACCAATGGTTTTAAGGAAGTGGTAGTGGTGTGCTCTGATCTATGTGACATGTATGGCATTGGTTGAGCATGCACTACTGGTTTATATCCTGATTTCTTTATTGGCGACAACAGTCGAACATCCAGGTGCGTTGACAGGAGTATGAAACCCCCAAGAAAATCTGCTAGGTTCACAAATTTAAATGGCTCCTTGTTCGAAGCCACTACATGAACCAGCCCCTTGTGAATATATTTTATGCACTGATGCAATATCGAGGGGACACAATGCATTTCATGAATCCAAGGCCTATCGAGTAAAATGTTGTACTACATGACCACTTCTATCACATGACACATTATTGAAATGGTCTTCAGACCTACATGCATTGGTAGAATAATTATGTCGATAGTCAAACATAGTTTATCGTTAAATGCTCTCAATGTAAATGTAGTTAGCACAATGTGTGATTTATGTAGCTTCAGTGACTTGGTGCCTTGGTCGTTATTATATTGATCGATTAGCCCGTATCAATCAAGACCCTTTTAAATGGCATGTGATTCATACATGCAATTATGTGCAACTACGGGTCGGTCGTAGTTGTAGAAACCATCCTTATCTCATGATCGTAAAATTGGATCATTGGTTCCTAACACTGTTGGACATGTCCCACAAAATTAGTAAATGCCTACGCATCCTGGGCCTGTACTTCAATGGACCAGAAAATGTCCATAAGATTCTCCCTATACCTCGAGGACTACTTTATTAGTTCATATATTGACAACTTTGTAGGAGTTATCTGCAGGTTTTGGACCAACCTGCTCCTTATGGTCACCACCGATCTTGTTGGTGGGCCTAGAATATTTTGCATCGATCGTTGATTCGACATGGCTTGTATTTGAATGGAAGAATGAGGTTGATTTTATTGTTTGTATCTCCTGTGTCTAGTGACAACGTTGACCATACCTATAAACCCCTAGGTAGGTGGTTCGACTCGCACCTGGTTGACTTGACCAACGTTGTTCCGAGGTGCCTCATAATTTGGCAAGGGGTTTTTGTATATCCCCATATTTTGATTATCGAGTATTTGTGTGTTGTGTGGCACTACAAGCTCACATTTGTCAATCATATTTTGCACCATGTGTTTGAAAGACCAGCACACCTCGATATCATGGCCTTCCATTAGATGAAAAATACAAAATAGATCCTCTTGGAACCCCTTTGGTTTGGGTTGATTGGGGTCTATCATCTTGACTTTAGGTAATCTAATTGCCTTGGCCTCGCAAAATTGATGGAAAATTGATGTCAGTGATTCTATCAATGGTGTGAACTGGTGAGGCAGACTTTGATCTTTGTTCTTACCCTTATAATTGTTGTTGCACTTGTCATATTGCACAAGGGGAGGTTGGGCCTGATAATTTTGTTTTTTTTGCCCCTTGTCCTCCCGTTGGAGATTCAATACCACTTGATTCACATGGGACTACTTGCCTTGTTGTTTTGTGGCACTCTTCTTTTGTCCCTCTCTCCTATTTTTGAGCTTCAAGTTGCCTTCCTACAATTTGATGTCCTTAATGACTTTGGCTTGCACCAAAGCCTCTTCTAATGTAGGATACAGCTGCAACTACAACAATAGCGAGATGTGATTGGCACAACTCTTTGTAAACATTCAGGTTAACTCTATGGCAGGAATAGGGAATAGCAACTTTGCCATTAGTCTCCTCCATCTCTTTTTATATTTCTCTATTGGCTCATCGTCATGCTGAGCTAGCACAGCCAAATCAGAAAGATTGGTCTGTTTCTTGATGCCAAAGGAATAGCGTTTAAGAAAGGCATTAGCTAATTACTTGAAACTTGTTATGTTGTGCTTCTTTAGCTGATTGAACCACTCTCGTGTTAGACTTGAAAGTGTCATGATGAACGTACGTAACAATAATGCATCATTGCTTGCTATCTGAAAACAAGCATCTAGGAAGCTTGTGACATGTTCATGTGCATCTTCATCACCCTTAAACTTGTCCAACATGGGCATATCAAAATGCTCAAAGTAAGCTGGAGTAGGCACCGAAGGATCTAGAGGCTCATTATGAATTTTCTTTAATATCGGCTTTTGAATAGCCGCACCTTGTCTCTCGATGGCTTTAATCTTCTCGGCTAAGGCCTTATAGGCCTCTAAAGATAGAAATTCCTCCTCCCTAAGTTGACATGGAGGTGGCTTAGGAGGTACTATCTTCCTCATACGATATGGAGGGTGTTGCTCTTCCTCCTCCTCAACTCGGGAGATCTCAAGATATTCTTGCTCGTATCCATCTCCCGCTACTTCTTCATGCTTCCTCTGCCTCTAATTTTTGAGCGACGATGGCTGCTCCTTTTTTTTGGCACTAGCATGAGTACGAGCATCTCTATGCTCTTGATGCATATCAGCTTGAGATAAAGCCTTATTATATACACACTCTCTATGCTCATCCTAAGGATATAGGCCAGCCCTAGCTAATCTACCCTCCTACTCCATGTGTTCCTTCTAGGCAAGGATACGCTCTTCGTGCATGCACTATTCATATAGCCTCTGTCTCATGAGCCTTTGCGTTTGAAGATTTTTATCTTCAATACACTGCCTCTCTAGGTGAGCATCCTCTAATTTATCTTGGAGGAGTTGGCGTTTCTGCTCCAATACCAATCGATGTGACATATCAATCTAATCGATCGTGGGAGGCCTCTGGTATCCCTGCTCTATATGAGTGACCTTGTGGGTTTTGTACCCATCGGACTGATGTGCTGTGCCTTTGCCTCTATCTATGAAGATGGCATTGGCCTCCTTCTGTGTCCTATATTGTGAACCACCATGCGCAGATAGTGGGTATGTGACATGAGGGCACTTAGAAGCCTCCCCATGTTCTCTAGTAGTGTGGATGACACTCACGCTACACTCACTCGAGGCACGAGTGGGTGGATCAGAAGGCTTGCAACCTAGCTACTCTAAAACACTACCTAGACCCTCTAGCTGCCTAGACCACCATCACTCATGTAGAGGTGTGCCATTATCTCCCACCCTTGATATATCAATGGCGATCTTACATGGTGGACCACGCATGGGAGTATGGTTAGACCTATGCTCGGTAGCAGGCCTATCTGTATACCCCTAAATGGGTGGATAACTAGTCCTTTTATACTTAGAAGGTGGAGCCATATATCCTCCAGTGGACTTAGTATGTAGGGACACCAACCTGGTCCCCTACACAACAAACTCTTTCACCGATCCCGTGGATGCGCATGCATTACGGTCTCGATAATGGCTTTCAAGTGGAACACCCTCATGCTGGAAGGTTTCCTATTCTATCATATTCCTAGAGGAGTGTACTAAAGCTCCTCTATCTAGGGTTTACTCTATAGGCTCCCCTCATGTCGATTTATCTCCTCAGATGCTAGTCGAACGATATTCGATTCATTCATGTGCTTGAGGAATTAACACATATTGTTGTGAATTGGTTAGGGGTTGGTCATCGATGTTGGCTTTGGACCTTTGTTGACCATCCCGTGTATCCACCATTGTGTACCTAGCATCTAGATGTATTATTATTAAGCAAACAAGGTATACAATAATGATTATCTCATTTTAAATTTTAAAATTGAGTCTTAAATTGTTTGATGTGTTTTTCAAGATTTGTTGTATCAGTGTATAAAACTCTTATCATGTTTTGCAAAACTTGTTGGATTTTATTCTCAGTTTAATGGCTTTCACCTGTACGCTCACAGCTCGACAACTTGGCTATGAAATCCAAGTCGCGTAATCCAACCTGTAATGTGTGGTAATGAAGCCCACACAAGATCAGGGAGCACAGGTCCTCCCATATCCTCACCTATTTTCCCCCAGTCAGTGTTATACCCTTCGAAGAGAATACATACAAATTTTCTAGGGTACAAAAGGTTCTTGGATCCGATATTGGTCTAGTATCCAAAAGATTCATGGGATTTGGGCCAATGGATGGAAGTTACGCCCATCGTCGTTGAACCCTACTAGTGGTTGGATGTCAAGCCCAACTCACTAGCATTTAAGTTCCAAGTGGTGTGTGTGGTTCCTTTTAATGTACATGAAATAAATGCATCATATAGCATACATGATCATTTTCTAAATGTTATGCAAATGAAATAACATTTCAAATTTAGAATATGCAAGTTATTCTAGAGGCTCTTTAAGACTGTGCACATTACGATGCTAAATGGCCACTAATTGGGCCTCACACATGCAAACCAAACACAAATCTCTATCAAGCACGTTGTACCCTAGGGTAGACTATAATCAGAGGTTCGTTGTTCCCAGCAGCACCTTTCTATTGGAAGTAAAATACGAAAGTAAACTAGGACGATTGATTTACCCTTTTCTTAGTTCTTTTTCTAATTTGCATTCGAATTAAACTTACTATAAAAACATAGAGAGTAGAAAAGTAACAGAGGGTTGAAAATAATACCTACCTTAGATCCTATATTGGCTGATATTTTGAATCTGACTGTTTGTGTTGTCAAAGGGAAACCGCAGGTCTGATCTATGGTTTTGACTATAAATCGCACTTTGTACCTGTGGTTTAGATGTTGGCCCGCAGCTTATAACTGCGGTCTGTATCTGCAAGTGCAGAAATAAGAAAATCATATTCAGGTCCTATAAATACGGGGTTTCACCATGATCGCCTTTTGTAACCACCAAAAATGCTCACACCCGAGGTATCCTATTGCAATAATTGATAAAAGCATAACATGCATACAAGAGCAAGAATTCGACAACAAATGAATCAAGAATAAATATGCTTTATTCCATTATATTTAAAGTCAAAATCAAATTACAGGTACATCCCTCTTAGGGATAATAACTTTGATACAATATTACAATAGGAGTGTGTAATTATTTCCCTCTCAAGGGTAGGTGTGATTTCCAAGTGCCTTTTAGGGTGACACGAACTGCTCTAGGGTGTCGATGACCCTCTTCTTCGCATTGGGGAAGGAACTTGATAGTTGGTTCTCCTTTGAAACTATTCCCTACGGTCAAGAAACAACATAGAAGTGTCAAAAATATAGGCAGCCTCTCATGATGAGGCCCTTTTAGGAAAATTGCATAATGACACCATTAAACATGCATAATCAAGAAAACATGAAAAATTCTTCTAAACTATGCAAACTGAATCAAGATTCATATTATAGCGTAAAGAAATATAGCAACTACTCTATGCATGGATCAAATATATGAAACAAGGAATAAAAGTGCATAAAGAACCTATTAATGTCCTAATTGAATCTCAACATGAAGAAGATAATCTAACCTAATTTTATCAGTCAAAAGTCTGCTAAACTGTAACTAAGCCATGAAAACAACCAATCTAAACTAATTAATCGGACAAAAATGAAAAGGAGGTGGTGATACCTCTACTGCAAACTGTAGCTCTAGTGAGCGGTATGTACTGTAACCGCAGCTAAAATCCGCAGTTAGCAATCTAATAGGTTTACCCTCAATTCCAAGGGCAATGGGCTTGACCTCCTTGTCCAATTGATTTTCAAGGGTCGCTTTTAGTGTCCTTTTGACAGGTTTGGTGATTGAATCACTATGATGGGTGTTCGTTTGCTCGGATTTGCATTTCTTGGTTCTTCTAGGCTCCTAGAACTTCCATGGCAAATTGATCTTTGGGTGAATAGCAAAGTGGCCTTCTCAAATGCATGAATTCAGTATGCAATTCGACAGGGCTTCATTGCTCACTTGATCAATTAACTCTCTATATTGACAATTTGATAGCGCTTCGCTATTCAAATCATCTATATCTTCTCCCCATTTGGAGGGGGTATTTATAGGATGCCCTAGGACTAAGGGTGGCTTCCTGGAGAAGCCAAGATCAAGAAGAGGTGGTTAGGATAGTTGGAATGGAAGCCTCTGGAATCTTTTGTCCATTAACCGCCTTCTTCTAGATCAAATGGTCATTCAAAACAATTTGGCTTAGATTTAAGGCCAACTGAACTTCAGTTAAGACCGTAGGTCACAGCTATAGTCTAGACTATCAACCGTAGGTCTCAACCACGGTTCAGTTGTAAATCGTAGGTCTGGGCTACAGTTCAGACTGATTATGCCAAGGAGCCCAAATTGAGTGGTTAGAACCACTACTCTATCTTGGAGTCTGTCCAATATCTTCCATATGGTCTTGTAGCATGTCTATATGAGTAGTCGCCCTTGACATGACCCGTTTTAGGTGTCTACACCTTGTTTGCCAACATTATTTGTAATAAAGAATTTTTTTTTAAAATATAGAGGGCATTGTTCACCATAGCTACCGTGGAGAGCTCTTGTTCGTCGCTGCAACACCAATGTGGGCCACTAGCATTGCAACATAGGCCCAATCGAATCCACCATAGGCCATAATGCAACTTCTATGGGTAAATTGGAGCCACCCATAAGGGCCCCCCAAGCTGCACAACTAGAGGAACATAACATCCCAGGCTAGATCGGCCCCAGGATAGCCCAGATTAGTCACAACAATTGTGGCTATGCAGATGTATCATGCAAATGGATGAAACAAGTAAGAAAAAAAACTACAATGGATTGCATGTGTAGGCTATTTATTTAATTTGATTTAGCCACCATTTTGTATTCAACCACTGTAGAGGAGATTGCATAGCTACATGGCGCATCATCCAAAGTCAAAATTTCTCCAACTAACCTTTCTCCCTGTGCATCGAGTTGTGAGGGTTTCTACCTGTGAACCATCCAAAAAGTGAAGAGGTTTATCTAGACTTCTCTCTATTTGAAAGATACTTTTCTTACGATCCACACCAGCTAAAGTTTGAAGGCTCTCAATTCATGACAATTGCAAAGGAGATTGCCCACGTGTAGGAGTAAAAACAATTAATAAAACATTTCTTCTTCCCCTAAGGTTTAATATCCATTTAAACTATTTTATTTCTAGCCAATTGATGATGAGTCATTTTTCTGGGTGCATAAGGGAAAGGAATTTGTTTTTTATTTTTTATTTAGTAGTTTATTTTTGTCCCACATTCACCGTGAAATGAGTTGTGAAGGAAATAAGTGCATGGAGGTGCATAAAGACTATTGAATACCTCTTGGTGGTTAGTCTATTTTTCTTTTGGAGGTCACCTAGATCACGCCAAGTGGTGGTGCTCTGGTAACTACCTTTCTACGTTTAGCTATTGATTGTGCTTGCTTCCACCGGTGACCATTACATTAAACAAAATATTTTTTTTAAATGCTTTTTTATTTAAAACTTAATTAGATTATTTTTTTATTTTTTAACTTTTGAATTAGTTAATTAATCTACAAATTAATTAGTTCATAGTTAAAAAATAGATGATTAATTAATTTAAATTAAATTTAGAATTTAATGCATTTAAAAAAATCCAAAACCAAAAAGTAGGCTACAAAATCACCATGGAGATATTTTTTTAAAAGAGTGCAAAAGGGGATTTTTTCTTTCTTCAAAAGAACATATTTTGCAAAAAGATGGTATATAAGTATTATGCAAAATTATTAACTAAGAATTGTATTTATTAGTGTATTGTAAAGGTGTATTTTGGAGGAATCTGACACCTTCACCCTTATATTTTTGCACAATTACACAAAGTCATCAACAATTGTAAAAGGTGCATTTTCGGTGGAAATCGACACTTTAAAACATGAGAAAATTTAAGAAAAAACATACCCCAAAATAAATTGATGAATGTGTCACATCAAATAAAGGTCCTTATTATCCAAAAGAGGTGGATCTTTATGAGGATGGAAAATTCCTCACACTACGAAGTGGTGTACGAGCCATTCTCAGAGATGTTGAATCTTGTGAAGACCTTCAAATGAATGGTGCTATATTTCCTATAGATGTTGTAAGGGTAGTATACATGTTATTAATAACCCTTGACATCTATAAGCCTAAAAGGAAAAAGGAACTAAATGAGGAATCAAAGGTCAAACTTGTTGTGGTCGATGCTTGTTGTGACACAAGTGACCTCGAGCCCTTGGTGGCAAATGCTTGTTGTGACACAAGCGACCTCATGCCTATGATGGAAGATATCAGTTGTGACACAGGTGACCTTATCACAAGAAAATATTTTGCTTGTGATATTAGTGACTTAAAAACTGATAGTCCTAACAATGAGCACCATGATCTTGTCAATTGTGATAAATGCAATATTGTTAAAAGCAGTGATGATGATGAACTTGGGTGTTTTGAAAAACACACAAAAGGTATTGGATCAAAACTAATGCAAATAATGGGATACAATGGTGAAGGATTGGGTAAAACTGGGTAAGGCATAAGAAATATCATAATTCCAAATGTTGGACCAAAGAATGAAGGCCTTGGCTATGAAGGTCAAGCAGGAAGTAGTAAGACCATGTTTATAAAACCAAAATCTCATACAACTCTTAGAAACAATTATTGTAGTCATTGTGGAAGAATTGGACATGTAACAACTAGGTGCTAGAACCTACATCCTTGTGATATATGTGGATGTACAAATCACTTGCCTAAAAATTATTGGTACAAATAGAAAATGACCAACAAGATTCATGTTGATTGTGGATGGACAAATATCATACAATGGAACAAAATGAAAGAAATGTTGTATGGCTTATACAAAAAATGTAGACTGAGAGGTAGACCCCAAGATAGATCGAGTGGCATACCTAAGGGCAATGACCTAGAGGCAGACCTAGAGGTAATAATCTAAAGGTAAAACTAGAGGTAAGAGCCAGAGCCATATCCAATAGCCAAGATCCAGGAGCCCAAGCCAAGATCCAACTTTCATTGTTCTCTCCTCTACATTAAGGGGGATAGTAACATATTGTACTAAATAATGTAATAAGGAGGGATGTTAGAAAAATATTATTACATTATTTAGTGATTTAGATAACCTATAGTTATCTATCTAGAAGCTCACAAAAAATATAAAATATATTATTGTTAGTATTGTGAGCTATACTTAGGAGAATACAATCAAATTTGAATGTTATTCAAGGTTGGTGGTTAATAGCTAATCTTAGCATATACATTGTATAAATCTATGATGAATATGAATACAATTTGAGTTGATTTCTCCAATAGAATGTTATATTATATTACATAAGTTGGTACATGTCAATGTACCACCTTTGGTACATTATTAGATTAGGAGTTTATCTTATGTTAAGTAGTCACTTGGGGAAAAAGTAATAAATACACATGTTAGAATCTGCAATGTTGTAAATATGCATGTATTCCACATGTACATGAGTCATAGGAATAGGTAGAGTAAAGCACAAGGAACTTATCTTATATATGCCTTGAACTATAGAGTGAAAGTGATGAAGCATTCAATCTCCATAGCATGCACTAATAGAGTGAGTTCCATACATTGTAACAAGTTCCATTTTTTGTGATTTTACAGTAATGGCTATTACATGAGTTATTTCATAAGCCTCTCATGTTATTTTCATGCTTATTAGTTAGCCATTATCATAGATATAGTATAGCTTTCTTATTTCATTATTTATGGTTGCATTTCCTTCAAGTTTATAGCTTCAAAAGATAACGATGGTATCAAAGCTACAAGGGACGATCCTAGTTTCCACCATTCATCCATCACTGCATCTTTGCAAATTGAACTTGCCACTGTGCACCACTGCATGCAAATTCCACTACCTTAGGTTTTTTGGAGAACTTTTTGGAGTAGATTTGGACAACCAACTAAGAGAAGGCTTGATAGTAAAAGAAATTAGTAATTAGAGAAGTTTAAGCAGCAATTTTGGACAGCATTGAAACAGTAAAGCAAGCTGTATTTTTTATAATATTTGAGACAATTTTGGAATAGCTTTGGACAAAAAATCTCAAATAGACTTAGTAGAATCTAAGGAGGATTTCTACTACAAATTTTTGCAGCAAAAGGGTAACAAATATAGATGCAAGTTAAAGAGTCTACAAGCAGCAAAATAAAGGGGTATTACTACAAATCTAAGACAGCAAGCTATCAAGAAGGAGAGCTACAAAAGAGTTAAAAAAGGTGTGTTAAATTGATACCATTATTTTAAAATCTTTGAAATTTTAAGAGCATCAACTTTTAGAGCTATTAAGAGCTAGGAAATAAAGCTTTTAGTAAAGCGTCTCTCTACCAAGAAAGAGACACCATTATTGTTGCATTGCATTTCATTATTATTATTGTAGAAAATTACAAGTTATAAAATCTAAAGGAGTTATAAGTGAATTAGTATATGTTGTTTTTAAGTAAGGAAAATCAGATCCACTCTATGTATTTGTAAGGCTAAAGGATCCTCAAATGAATCAGATATAAGGTATTTAGAAACACCAAGTTTGTAGACTATGATCATGTTAGGATCCTCAATCCTAACATTATTAGTTAGTATTAGTTAGTATTATTAATCATTTAATTATTATATTATTAACTTATAAAATGAACCATCACAACCCTTCATAACGTGAACCATCACGTCTCTTCATACGTGAACCATCATGTCTCTTCACCAACATATCTTTAGGGTAGATATATATATATATTAGGTTGGCCATCCATATCAAATCATCCAAGAAGAAGAATAAGAATATAGATTATAAAGGAGGGAGCCCCCTATAGTGGCAAAGCAATTATAAGGGAGCCCCCTTTGAGTGGCCTGCGATTACATTTACATTAATTTGTTAATAATTTTATAGTAAGACCTTGGGGTCTTACCATTTGGTATCAGAGCCATGTGGGACCCAGTCATGTGGGAATTGCTCAAAGATCTTCATCAAATCACTTTTGTGTGTGAGTATCAAACTTGGTTTGAGGATATCACCAAACACAACACAATATTGGATGAATCAATTCTCATCAATGGCTTCATTAGGGGATTAAAAGAGGAAATTATAATGGAGGTGACAAGGTTCAATCCCTATACCATGATGCAAACCTATGGATTGGCAAAATTAGCTGAAGATAAAATTAATGCACAACAACGATTAGGGAAACCATCTATGGAAAAATCGTCGACCACTTACATAGCTCCCAAACCTATGCGTAATGGAAGGTCATAAAGCACTTACACAATCCTCAAATATAACCAAACTTTATGAATTAAACATCTTAGCTTTGAGGAGATGAAGGAACGACGAGCAAAAGGACTTTGTGATAATTGTGATGAACAATTTGGACCCCACCATAAATGTGTTACACTAACATTGTATTTATTGAAGGAAGTTGATCCATGTCTCTCCATAGAGCAAGCAGATGAGGTAGTTGTGTCTAAAGCAACCAGTGCACCTACTCACCGCAATGAAGACAATGAGGTCAATGTGCAAGAAGTTATTGATGTACCAAGCAAGGATGAGGTATACATACCCAAAGTGATCAATGCTAGCCAAACATGCACTCTACAAGACCTACACATACCTTCCTCACCAATAGTGAGTTCTTGCCATATGACCAAACCTATTCAGAACCAATGCAGAGTGACTACACACTCCTTCTCCATTGGCTCTACCAAGGAACCAAAAAAGGATATAAAATCATTACCATCACTTTTGATGCATCATTTTGAAGTATTTGAGAAACCCCAAGGGTTGCCCTCCCATCCTCATCATGATTTTCCTAAGGAATATTCTACTATTGTTCTTGGAAACCCCCTGCTAATGCTTCATCCTTCTCGATATCCCTGCCTATGAAAGGATGCCATTAAAAGAGTCCAAGAACTTACACAAATCCTTCTTGGAAAACAAAGGACAAAGCTTCTCACTTTGAGCTTTGAGGACAAAGCTCTTTTTGAGGAGGGTGGCATGTTAGGATCCTCAATCCTAACATTATTAGTTAGTATTAGTTAGTATTATTAATCATTTAATTATTATATTATTAACTTATAAAATGAACCATCACAACCCTTCATAACGTGAACCATCACGTCTCTTCATACGTGAACCATCATGTCTCTTCACCAACGTAGCTTTAGGGTAGATATATATATTAGGTTGGCCATCCATATCAAATCATCCAAGAAGAAGAATAAGAATATATATTCTAAAGGATGGAGCCCCCTATAGTGGCAAAGCGATTACAAGGGAGCCCCCTTTGAGTGGCCTGCGATTACATCTACATTAATTTGTTAATAATTTTATAGTAAGACCTTGGGGTCTTACCAGATCATCAAATGTGTGGTAAAATTCACCATTGGTATCACCATTAGACTACATCATCTGAGCAACATTGGAGAGTGCAAAAGTGACAACAGATTACAGGGAGCAAGCACCCTAATAGTTTCACGTTGGAAGAGTTGAGAGCCAATAAATGCAGCATCGAGAGTTACTACATTAAACACATTATTGGAGAAAGATAGGTAACAACAAAGCTTGAGAAGCACCTACGAACAAAGCTAAAGGAAATTTTGCTTACAAGTTTCACTAAAATTATTAGCACTTAGCAAATTCACAGCAGTTGTCAGGATTAGAATAGCATTATATGATATCTCCAAGGTATTTAGGTTCTAGAAATAAATTCAATTCTTGGAGAGAGCGAGTCGCATCAAAGGTGTGAAGAACACAAGCTTATACTGAGAGGGGGGTGAACAGTATAAGAGCACTTTTTACTTTTCTTTCCAAATCAATATTATGCAGTGTATAGATAGCAGTATCAATAGCAGTAATCAAAGCAATGCACAAAACACCATACACAATAGAGACACCAATTTAACGTGGTTCACCCAAAGATGGCTACTTCCACGGAGAAAATATTTCACTAAATTTTCTCAATCAATCTCTTGGGAATCCTTCCCAATTACAATGTTTATGGACCTCTGTCCAAAGGAGATGTTGATCCCCTAAATCTGGTTTGTGGATCTCTATCCATAGGAGAACTCCTTCTCCTATGCTCTAGTTGGTGATCCTCTAGAAGACTACTACCTCCACTACACTGGCTTGTGGATCTCTCTCCACTGAAGACTCTTGTCCCCACTCAGAAGACCTATCCTCACTACCCTGGCTGATGGATCTCTATCCACTGGAGACTACTATCCTCTCTGCTCTGTCACCTCCAAAGCTCTATCTCAATTCTATACTAAACATAGTCCAGTCGGTCTAGCACAGCTCTACTCAACTCTTGCACTAAACATAGTCCAGTCGGTCTAGCACAAGTCTGCTCAACAATCTCACTCAAATATGCACTAAACATAGTTCATTCGGTCTAGCACAAATCTGCTCAACTCTTGTACTAAACATAGTCCAATTGGTCTAGCACAAGTCCACTCAAATCTACACTAAACATAGATCCATTGGTCTAGCACAAATCTGCTCAATTCTTGTACTAAACACAGTCCACTCGATCTAGCACAAGTCCACTCAAATATGCTCAACAAGTCCACTCGAACTAGCTCAAATCTGCTCAATAGGTCCACTTAGAACCTACTCAAATTTGCTCAACAAGTCCACTTAGAACCTGCTCAAATCTGCTCAATAGGTCCACTCAAAACCTGCTCAAATCTTCTCAACAGGTCCACTCAGAACCTGCTCAAATCTGCTCAATAGGTCCACTCAGAACCTGCTCAAATCTGCTCAACAAGTTCACTCATAACTTGTCCAAATATACTCAATAATTTCACACAGAACTTGTCCAAATTTTCTCAATAAGTCCTCTCTAGGACTTAACCAAATCTGTATTGTAAGCTTCCACAAAATCTCACACAAAATCAGTCCACAAGTCTTCTCAAAGACTTACCTCAAATCTTCTTAACAAGTCCACATAAAACTTGTCCAATCTCATAGAAACATAAAGAGAATTGTTAGAGACTCAATATGTTCTACACTCAAATCTCAATCACTTTCTCAACTCAAATCAATCTCATAGAAGCATAAAGAGAATTGTTAGAGACTCAATATGTTCTATACTCAAAACTCAATCACTTTCTCAACTCAATCTCATAGAAGCATAAAGAGAATTGTTAGAGACTCAATATGTTCTATTCTCACAACTCAATCTCTTTCACAACTCAAATCAGAATATAGAATAGTTTGTTTTATGGAACTTGAACAATCACTTCATACATCCACTTGACTAGGCTCAATCAACTTACTCAACCAATCACTCAAGAAACAACTCTTGCTCACAAACCCTAGTCCAAGCATGTATCATCCAACTCAAAATGTTTCCAACAATGCTCAACAACAAATCTCACATAACAATGATACTCATGATCTTTTCAAACCCTAGTTCAAGTTCTTTGCATAACAACTCACTTCAACAACCATGCTTATAAAATATTCTTCACATAACAATGATACTCATGATATTTTCAAACCCTAACTCAAGTTCTTCACACAACCAATGGCTTCAACAACAATGCTTATAAAACAAGGTTTTAATCACAACTCTTAATTTCAGAAAACCTTGAAGCATTAACTCAAACACTTTCGAAAAGGAAACCCTAATCAAATCCTTTTCACTCCAAAATTTATTTTCTAGTAAGCCATTCAATCAACTCAACCAAAGAAGAATTTGCCCATACCTTTTTGCTTGACAAGTAGTTGATCTCACAAATCTGCCACACTCACAATTACTTCTTTGCCAATCTCAATAAGGGTTAGAGGATAATTTTCTCAACAAAACATAACACAAAAATAATATCAAAATTACACCTTATCACTCCAACTTGATTAATAATCAACACCCTCACAATAATCACAAAAACCCTTAATTCAAAATAACACAATACCCACAAAGTCTTAATCCTCCAATATACCACTATAGCAATTTAAGACTTTATTAAAAATTAAAAACAGAAATCTCCTTATAACTCCTAATGATAATTCTCAACTACCACAACTTTATTACAAAGCAACCTTTCCAAACACAAACCACTAAACAACCTTATACCTCCAACTTAGGCATTTAATTAAAATTAAAACCAAAAATATTACCTCGTCTTCGGAGGGAATCGAACCCTCAATGTTGCTCCCAACATGCGCCTTAGCCATGACCAAAGTCACCGCACGAGCCAAGCGCTCATTTGAGATTAACGAAGCACCACGTGCTTCTTAATCTCCTCACACCTTCCACCTTGGGCAAAAGAACGTGCATCGTAGGCGCCTTAACCAACACAACTCACGATGCACCTATCGAGATTCGAACGCAAACCCTCTTGCAAGCCAACGCTTTCATGCTTCCCAAAATACCACTAGGCCATGTTGTCCTATGCAACTTCGAGGATTAAAGCTTCCTCCCTTAAATGCTTCTCTGTCATGACTTTCGTAAAAACTCACGAGCTCTTTTCTTCGCATGCAATATTTTTAATTTTCGAGCAAGGATAATTAATTGAACTTTGGGCATTGTATTTATATGCTTCCTCCATTGTTTTGAAGATGTCGGCGCTCTCCATGTTATCTTCCACGACGTCGATGGAGATTATAAAGGCTTCGAATGCCTTTTGTCTTAAACCCAACCTTTGGGTTTATAAAATATATTTAGACTTTATAAAACCCACTTTTGCATTATAAAATATTATAATAAGAATTATAAATATTTTATTTGGGTTTTCACCATATCACTTTTAATATTATAATAACCATTATTATAATATTATACCTTTGATAAAATACCTCCTTCTCATTGTATTCCATGTCGTAAATAATATTTATTTATAAAATTTAAATTCTCACTGAATTTAAATAATTTATAAAATAAATATTATAACTCCTTTTTAACTTCTATTTTTTGCATTGATTCTCTTGATCTTTGGCCTTCTTCCTGGATATCAAATAACCATTTTTATCCCCTTTGTTTTCCATTGAATTCCTTGATTATTAATGATGACTTCATCTGGTGACATCAATGACAACTTTGACTTAGGGACTCAAAATGTCCAACAATCTCCCCCTTTGTCATTGATGGCAACCCATACTCTTCTTACCAAAACCTGACCTTTACTTTTTATTCTGCTCCCCCTAGGACATTGCTCCCCCTGGCTCAATGCTCTCTCAAATATCAAATCTCTCCCCATTACACAAATCTCTCCCCCTTTGACATCAATGGCAAAGGGTCACCTTTGGGGCTCGAGGCTAAGAATGAGCCTCTTAGCTTAGCCCCTCCCCCACCTCCTTTTGAGGTGGTTAATTCTAGGGTGGGAGTATTTCTACTCCCAAAAGGATTGTTCTTTACCTTTATCCTCTTCTCTTCTTTTCTGAATTTTTTGATTCCTCTGACTATTTCTATCTGTGTCATCATCCCTGTTCCTATCATCATTCTTGTTCCTATTCTTGTTCCTATTCACATCCATGTTCTTGTTCCTATTCATGTTCCTGTTCTTGTTCCTATTCATTCATGTTTTTGGAATGTTCGCTCTACACCATTTTGTTGTGTGACCATCATTATTGCACTTATAACACTTAATGTTATTATTCCTTGGAGGTGCAAATGTCTTAGGATTTCTCCTAGTGAAGCCATATCCTCTTCTATCATGAACCCTGCAATTCATTGCCTTGTGACCAAATTGATTACATGAGTAGCAATACCCATGGAAAAGTTGTCTATTCCCATATTCCTGTCTTTCATGTGTCTTGCACTGTGAAGCCATGTGCCCAAACTTGTGACATGAAAAACATCTTCCATTGAAGCTTCCTTGTCTTGACCTCATTGGTCTCCTGTTCTGATTGTTGTTCCATCTGTATCTTCTATGTGCATTGTTCCTGTCTTTGTTGAACCCTTTATTGTCCAACTCATCCTCCGATGTCTCACTCCCTCTTACATTGTCTTCTTCTGATGTATCTTCATTTGAAGTTTCTTCTTCTTAAAGGCTTGAAGTTGACTCCTCTTCCCATTTCTTTTGAACCTGTTTAGAACCAAGACCTATTATATGTTGCTCCTCTTTGTATCTTGACTATTTTATCCACACTCTTTGCACTGTTTACATACTTGTATAGCTTATTCTTGGAATCTTCTAAATCTTCCTTTAGTAGTGCCACTTCTTGTGCTAACTTCTCACATTCCAAAATATTTGCTTCTAACTTGTCTTTGAACTTCCTTGCCTTAGCCTTTGATTTTTCTAAATCCTCTATGAGCAATCTTCTTTCTTCATCACATTCTTGAAACTGAATTTCAAGTTTAGAGTGTTGCTTCCTTACCTTATTTACCATGTCAAGGGCATAGATAAGTTCTCCCTTGAGATCATAACCATTCTCTACTGAATAATCCTCTATTTGTTTACCTTTTTCCACATCATTACTTTCTTTTGGCTTATCTTCTATAGGATCACTCACTTCTTCTTCTAATGCCATTAGAAGATTTTCATCTGGTCTTTCAAGTGCATCTTCATATTCATCATCACTGAAACTATAACCATCCCTTGTGCAATCATCTTCAAGATGTCCAAAGTTACCACATCTAAAACACTTGAGAATAACTGGAGTCTTTTTCTTAACTGGTTCTTTTTCTTCAATCATAAATAGGACTTCATCTCTATCATTGTCTGAAAAACTAGCATCACTATCATTTGAGTACTTACTTGCATTATCCGCATAGTAGCTCCTCTTTTGTCTTTGGAAGAACTTCTTTCCTTGTCTGCTTTGTCCATCCTTGCTTTTCTTTTGATGCCTATATCTTTCTGATTCCCTGTACCTGTGATCCTATTTTTCTTCACCATTGTTGTTCTTTGGTTCTTTACAATCTATTGCAAAATATCCATACTTTCCACAATTGAAACACTTAACAGATCTTAGATCTATGGGTCTTCTGGAACCTTTATCTCTTCTACCATAATTGGCTTCTTCATCACTAGAAGACTCATTGCTTGATTCTGACTTCTTACCCTTTGTTTCCTTGATTACTTTGAATGTTCCTTCCTTTTGGGAAATAGGAACTTTTGTTCTTATCTCAAAATTTGTTAGCATACCAAGCAACTTATCTCTTGTCAAAGTATCACCATCCAATGATATTTCTATAGCAAAAACCTGTTCACTGAATCTATTTTGAAGAGATCTTAAGACTTTATCACAAACATCCGATTCATCAATCTTCATTCCAAGTCCTTGCATATCATTAACAACCTCATCAATTCGAATTAGATAAGCACTGATATTTTCATCATCATTCATTCTCAATGCTTCAAATTGTCCTTTGATATTTCGTATCTTTGCTTTCTTGACACTTTTATCTCCCTCATATATACATTGCAATTTATCCCACATTTCTTTTGTAGTTCTATAATGCATAACCTTCATAGATTCTGATCTACGCAAACCTCTCACAAGTGCATTCATTGCTTTTGAATTATAGTGTTGTAGTAGCTTACCTTCCTTATCTGTAGGAGGATTGACTGCTGGATCATATCCAAATTCCACTGCATCCCAAACTTCATTGCCAAGTGCCATCAAGTAGAACCTCATCATCATACTCCAATACATGTAGTCACTTCCATCAAATATTGGTGTTGAATTACTTGAGGACGCATCCTTAGGATCCATTGTGTTCTTGTTAGCTTTTCCTTCAAGTTGTTAAACTCTTTCGAAGGAACCCACTCTGATACCAATTGAAGAACACAAGCTTATACTGAGAGGGGGGTGAACAGTATAAGAGCACTTTTTACTTTTCTTTCCAAATCAATATTATGCAGTGTATAGATAGCAATATCAATAGTAGTAATCAAAGTAATGCACAAAACACCATACACAATAGAGACACCAATTTAATGTGGTTCACCCAAATATGGCTACTTCCACAGAGAAAATATTTCACTAAATTTTCTCAATCAATCTCTTGGGAATCCTTCCCAATTACAATATTTATGGACCTCTATCCAAAGGAGATGTTGATCCCCTAAATCTAGTTTGTGGATCTCTATCCATAGGAGAACTCCTTCTCCTCTGGCTGGTGATCCTCTAGAAGACTACTACCTCCACTACACTAGGCTTGTGGATCTCTCTCCACTGAAGACTCTTGTCCCCACTCAAAAGACCTATCCTCACTACCCTGGCTGATGGATCTCTATCCACTGGAGACTACTATCCTCTCTACTCTGTCACCTCCAAAGCTCTATCTCAATTCTGTACTAAACATAGTCCAATCGGTCTAGCACAACTCTGCTCAACTCTTGCACTAAACACAGTCTAATCGGTCTAGCACAAGTCTGCTCAACAATCTCACTCAAATATACACTAAACACAGTTCATTCGGTCTAGCATAAATCTACTCAACTCTTGTACTAAACATAGTCTAGTCGGTCTAGCACAAGTCTCACTCAAATCTACACTAAACATAGTCCATTCGGTCTAGCACAAATCTGCTCAATTCTTGTACTAAACACAGTCCATGGTCTAGCACAAGTCCACTCAAATCTGCACTAAACAAGTCCAGTCGGTCTAGCTCAAATCTGCTCAATAGGTCCACTCAGAACCTACTCAAATCTGCTCAATAGGTCCACTCAGAACCTGCTCAAATCTGCTCAATAAGTCCACTCAGAACCTACTCAAATATGCTCAATAGGTCCACTTAGAACCTGCTCAAATCTGCTCAATAGGTCCACTCAGAACTTGCTCAAATATTCTCAACAAGTCCACTCATAACTTGTCCAAATCTGCTCAACAAGTTCACACAGAACTTGTCCAAATCTTCTCAATAAGTCCTCTCTAGGACTTAACCAAATCTGTATTGTAAGCTTCCACAAAAGCTCACACAAAATCAGTCCACAAGTCTTCTCAAAGACTTACCTCAAATCTGCTTAACAAGTCCACACAGAACTTGTCCAATCTCATAGAAACATAAAGAGAATTGTTAGAGACTCAATATGTTCTACACTCAAAGCTCAATCACTTTCTCAACTCAAATCAATCTCATAGAAGCATAAAGAGAATTGTTAGAGACTCAATATGTTCTATACTCAAAACTCAATCACTTTCTCAACTCAATCTCATAGAAGCATAAAGAGAATTGTTAGAGACTCAATATGTTCTATTCTCACAACTCAATCTCTTTCACAACTCAAATCAGAATATAGAATAGTTTGTTTTATGGAACTTGAACAATCACTTCATACATCCACTTGACTAGGCTTAATCAACTTACTCAACCAATCACTCAAGAAACAACTCTTTCTCACAAACCCTAGTCCAAGCATGTATCATCCAACTCAAAATGTTTCCAATAATGCTCAACAACAAATCTCACATAACAATGATACTCATGATCTTTTCAAACCCTAGTTCAAGTTCTTTGCATAACAACTCACTTCAACAACCATGCTTATAAAACATTCTTCACATAACAATGATACTCATGATATTTTCAAACCCTAACTCAAGTTCTTCACACAACCAATGGCTTCAACAACAATGCTTATAAAACAAGGTTTTAATCACAACTCTTAATTTCAGAAAACCTTGAAGCATTAACTCAAACACTTTCAAAAAGGAAACCCTAATCAAATCCTTTTCACTCCAAACTTTATTTTCTAGTAAGCCATTCAATCAACTCAACCAAAGAAGAATTTGCCCATACCTTTTTGCTTGACAAGTAGTTGATCTCACAAATCTGCCACACTCACAATTACTTCTTTGCCAATCTCAATAAGGGTTAGAGGATAATTTTCTCAACAAAACATAACACAAAAATAATATCAAAATTACACCTTATCACTCCAACTTGATTAATAATCAACACCCTCACAATAATCACAAAAACCCTTAATTCAAAATAACACAATACCCACAAAGTCTTAATCCTCCAATATACCACTATAGCAATTTAAGACTTTATTAAAAGTTAAAAATAGAAATCTCCTTATAACTCCTAATGATAATTCTCAACTACCACAACTTTATTACAAAGCAACCTTTCCAAACACAAACCACTAAACAACCTTATACCTCCAACTTAGGCATTTAATTAAAATTAAAACCAAAAATATTACCTCGTCTTCGGAGGGAATCGAACCCTCAATGTTGCTCCCAACATGCGCCTTAGCCGCGGCCAAAGTCGCCGCACGAGCCAAGCGCTCGTTTGAGATTAACGAAGCACCACGTGCTTCTTAATCTCCTCACACCTTCCACCTTGGGCAAAAGAACGTGCATCGTAGGTGCCTTAACCAACACAACTCACGATGCACCCACCGAGATTCGAATGCAAACCCTCTTGCAAGCCAGCGCTTTTGCACTTCCCAAAATACCACTAGGCCACGTTGTCCTATGCAACTTCGAGGATTAAAGCTTCCTCCCTTAAACGCTTCTCTATCACGACTTTCACAAAAACTCACGAGCTCTTTTCTTCGCATGCAATATTTTTTAATTTTCGAGCAAGGATGATTAATTGAACTTTGGGCGTTGTATTTATATGCTTCCTCCATTGTTTTGAAGACGTCGGCGCTCTCCATGTTATCTTCCACGACGTCGATGGAGATTATAAAGGCTTCGAATGCCTTTTGTCTTAAACCCAACCTTTGGGTTTATAAAATATATTTAGACTTTATAAAACCCACTTTTGCATTATAAAATATTATAATAAGAATTATAAATATTTTATTTGGGTTTTCACCATATCACTTTTAATATTATAATAACCATTATTATAATATTATACCTTTGATAAAATACCTCCTTCTCACTGTATTCCATGTCGTAAATAATATTTATTTATAAAATTTAAATTCTCACTGAATTTAAATAATTTATAAAATAAATATTATAACTCCTTTTTAACTTCTATTTTTTGCACTGATTCACTTGATCTTTGGCCTTCTTCCTGGATATCAAATAACCATTTTTATCCCCTTTGTTTCTTGCTGAATTCCTTGATATTAATGATGACTTCATCTGGTGACATCAATGACAACTTTGACTTAGGGACTCAAAATGTCCAACAAGGTGTTGTTAGGTTGCAGCATAGCCTAATAGTACTAGTGCCAAGTGGCACAAGGGAATCACAATCAAGTATATCCATTATATCCATTGCAAATGAAGCTTTTTCGAAGATGCCAACAAGGTAGCTTCAAAATCATGAATGTTTGAGGGAAGATATTGGGTTGAATGCATAAGGAGAGCATCGTTGAAGAGATACACATCATCTTCCAGCCAAGGAAGAGAGATGTCCATAGAATACAATGAGCATGTCGAAAGAAATTGGTTGATTTAAACATTTTTAAAGAACTTCTACCAACTGGATTGAAGGAGAGGTAACACGAGCACTCAACCATTACAATAATTATTAAACTAAGGGATCAAATCAACTCATTGAGGAATATCATTATCACATGGATAGAAGGAAGGCATTACTGGAGCCATCATAGCACATTCTGAGATACAAGTGCCATTTGGAGGTGTTTGAAAGGAGAAGTTATCCACATGCCAAGATTCATTGATGATAAACAACGCATGGAGTATTATCACAAAAGAGGTATTAAAGTGGAACAAAATTTTGATACAAGAAATTCTAACATAGAAATATCTTACTGTAAATAAATAGTTTGTATGAAAATACAATATCATATGAACCATTTAGAAAGTAATAGGACCAACTACCTACATATACCATGACTTAGTGTTAATAATATACCGCGAATTGATGTTAATAATGCAGAGGAGATGTTGAACAAATCTATTACTTTGAAGAGTGAAGAGCGCAATGGTTTCATCAACAAAAACATCATCCACATGGCCAAAACCAAGAGCGTGGTCAATAGTGGTTGAGAGGAGAAGCACGCACCTTGGGGTCTCAAGATGCAAAAGTAAAGGCTTCAAAGAAGTTGAACAACACTATGAAAGAAGCTTCGAGAGTCAACTATTATTGACTGTGTTGAACCACCATCAAATTATTATCCCTAGCACAAGCAACTAGCCATTTATGTCATGCACATATCGAGTGGCTAAGGAGGTAAACCATATACTAAGCAAACATTTTTTTAACCCTTACTTAAAGTTGATTTGAATTAGCTCCTAAGTTTAGAAAATTAAAGGAAATAAGGAGTTATTTCTAAGATTAGTTGAAAGGAGAAATAAGGGTTGAAAATTAGTATATTAGGAGTTATGAGGTTGAAAAAAATTATTATTTTTCTAAGTTATTGAAAATTTAATTTAGCTATCTATAGATTGATTTAAATTATTGGAGAGAGAAGCATTAGTTAAACCTTAGAAAATTTGAATACTATGTTTAGAAGCCTTTCATTAGACACTGAAGATTATTATTGAAATTGAAGCATTAATCTTTCGGGGTTTTTTAAATTTACATATTTAAGTTTACAAAACAAATTAAATATTTGTAAAATTGATAAGTTTGGAGAAATAAGGCATTCTACATCAAACTAGGATTATAAAACTTGCAAATATTATTTTTCTAGAGTTGGAGGTATAAGGAATTCTACATCAACATAGTTTATGAAATATTTTACTCATAAACTTGGGAGTCATAAGGTAGTCAACATCAAAGAGATATGGCAAGAAAAAAATAAATGAAAAATAAAACAAGTAATCTAAAAGTTGAACCTCAAAAGCTAGAACTTCATGAGTTGTCAGAATTAGTTGAAGAATTAAACCTATGTCT
The DNA here is from genome assembly GCA_028583015.1 of Wollemia nobilis. Taxonomy (NCBI): domain Eukaryota; kingdom Viridiplantae; phylum Streptophyta; class Pinopsida; order Araucariales; family Araucariaceae; genus Wollemia; species Wollemia nobilis. Next base: position 19,228,461 of record JAQPPZ010017033.1, on the reverse strand, counting down.
ACAAGAAAAATTAATTTATATTTGAGAAAACTTAGGCTTTCAAGAAGAAAAAATATACATCCACGAAGTCCAAGGAGAACAATTAGACATTCAGGAAATTTTAGAAATATTGGAAAGATTAAAATGTCATACACAAGAGAGGGAAGAAAGTAGAGAGGGGAGGGCTATGGTCCCTCCCCTGCTCCCCCTCCCATGGCTCCTAGTTCCTGCCCAGTCCCTAGCTCAACCCAGGTCATCCCTCCCGGGGAGTGGTTGTTTGCAGATGATCTCCTGGGGGGAGATCCTTCTCCACTATCTGTGCCCCTTCCGGCCGGCTAGGGTTTCCTTGGTTGTTTTTTCGGACTGGTGCTTCCCAGGGATCCCTGTTTGGTTGGGGATCCCTTCCCTTTTTCCCTTAGGCTTCCCCTTGGGGTTTTTTGCAGGTTATTCGCATGGATCTGGTCTCCTGCGTTTCTCGATGCGGTGGAGGTGACGGTTTAGGGTTTGGATAGCTTCCCCCTTTTTCTTGTGAATCCTCGACGGGATCTGTGCTTGGATGGGATTCTTGGTCCCTGCTGCTGGGATCCTCTTTTGTTTTCCCGGGGCGGGTTCCTTGTGGTGCAACTCTCTGGTCACTTCCTGATGGGCTGGATCCTCTCTGTGCTGGCTGTCGGCTTCCTGCAGGATGGCTCTCGCTGAACGGAATGTTTTCCCGGTGGGCGGGATGGTTTCTCCACAGGGCGGGATCCGCCAAATCCGCCGATTTTCCCGCGAGGCGGGATCCTTTCTTTTCTGCTGGTTTCCCGGATGGCGGGATTTCCCTGTTGCTTCCTGCTAGGCGGGACTATTTGTGGTGGTTTTGACTGCTTCCCGTGAGGCGGGATTTTATTGTAACGGTTTTTCTTTGCTTCCTGCTGGGCGGGATCTTCTCGATGGTGGTTTTTGACTACTCCCCGTCGGTGGATCTCCAAAACTACTTTCTTTCTTATTTGTTTATTTCCCGCTGAGAGGGATTGTTTCATGCTTACTGTTACCGTTGGGCGGGATTTCTGTTTTGGTGTTCAGTTTCAAGGGATTGATGCCCTAGGCCCATTGCTTATGTAATCAGGTTTTTTTAGGGATTACGATTTCTGTAATAGGCTTATACATAAAGCCAGGAGGCATGATGCAAGGCTGATTTTGTACATAAGGTTTTGGGATCCTCTATAAAAACCCTTTTTTAATCTACTATAATAATTACCAAAAAAAAAAAAATGTCATACACAAAATCTAATAGAAGACACTAAAAAGGATTCATCAATAGAAAAGAGTATCTTACAATCAATGTTAAAGGACATCAAAAATTAAAATTTCTTAACACTTAGTAGTTATCTTAATGCAAAGCTTCAAGAGGTATATGAAGATTCTAAAAGATATTTCACACTACCTAGTGATATAGGACAATTTGTGTATATGGTATTCCTTTCCCATAAAATCCTTAATAATAAGAATAGAATACAATAGGACATGATAGAAGACTTGAAGAACAAGTATATTGCTGAAGGAAACACTTTGAACATTGGACTTGCTGATATTACTAGTGAATGAGAAAAAGGGAATTATTCTATACTTCAAAAATACATGCAAAGTGTTCTTAATAATGTCGATGATTGCTGTGAAGATTTTGTTACTATACCTACCAATCTATGGAGAATAATATACAAAGGAATTGTCACTCTTAATGTTTCTAAGATAAGAGAACATGAAAATATTGAAGAGGTAAAGAACAATATAGAAATGAAAGATGCTTCTAATGATACAAATGACTTAAGACCTATGATGGTAGATTCATGTTGCAATACCATAGAATCAAAACCATTAATGATTGATGCATGCTATGATACTAGTGATCTTATTCAAATGGATAAAGATGCAAATCATGATTCTTGTCAAAATAAAAGGGAATATTGCAATGCAAGCATTGACACTAGTGATTTAGAATTTTTGACTAAGGTAGAAGAACCTGTTACAAAGATTGATGCTATATGCAATACAAATGATTTAGATACAGTTCATGATTGCTCAAAAAATGTTCATATTGCTAGAATTTATGAATTTATAAATTCAGATGATGATAGATATAGTGATGCACAAGATTATATTGATATTGACAAAGATCATTCTAATGATTGTATTGATCATACTAATGGTTTTTGCTCAAATTTGATAAGACATGAAGATACAGGATCAGGAAAACATGAATAGGAAATGAGATAACCAATAGCATCATAAATTAGATCAAAGTATGAAGGTCTTGAATATACAGGTCAGATCAGCAGTAATAAACAAGGGATTTAGTTTGTAAAAGAACATAGTGACATCAAATCAGTAACAGAGATTGATAGAAACAGTTGCTATGATAGACATAATGGTCAAAGAGATTTGGCTACATAAAATAGATGTAGTCACTGTAGCAGATATAAGAACAAGATAGAAAGATGTTGGAATCTTCATAGTTGTAAGATTTGTGAAGGAATCAATCATTCACAAAGATATTTTTGGTACAAAGAAAATCATTTCTTTGATTGGATATATACAATGATAAGAAACCTCATTAGTGAATTTTCTCAAGTATATTTCTCAAGGAACAAAGATGGACACAGGAAAGGTATGAACTACTTCAACAACATAATTGGAAGGAAAACAGTAATAGTACCAAAGTTAGAATATAGAGTCAAGCAAAAAGGTAAAGCTCAAGCAGAAGATCAATTCCAAGGCCACTTGAAGAGTGAAGACAAATACAAAGATCCATATTGAATACTAAAGTCTTCAAACAACCAAATAATGTAATACAGGGGGATGTTAGAGTATTTTTTTTTTTTAACATGGTGGAATCGGTAGCCACCACGAATTTGGGCAGGCTGTCCAGCTTTTATGGCTGCCACAGTATTCTATGTTGTCCACCCTAGAAGCCGCCACACAGATATTCATGCAGTCCGCCCCTATAACTGCCATGCCACAATCATTTTAAACCTTTTACGCCACTGAAAGCACCAGGAAAGGAACAAGTGTTTAGTCCGACGAGGCCCGAGATTTGAACCTTGGACCTTCGCCCCCCTTATGGGGTTTGGATGAACCAATTGGTCTACACCTAGGACCTAATGTTAGATTATATTACGTTATTTGGTGCATGTCAATGTACCATCTTTAGTACATTATTAGATTAGGAGTTTATCTTATGTTCAATAGTTATTTGGGGAAGAAGTAATATATGCACAAGTGTTAGAATGTGCAATTATGTAAATGTGCATGTAGTCCACATGTACATGAGTCATAGGAATAGGTATATTAAAGCACAAGGAACTTATCTTATATATATATACCTTGAGCTATAGAGTGAAAGGGATGAAGCATGCAATCTCCATAGTATGCACTAATAGAGTGAGTTCCATACATTGTAACAAGTTCGAATTTTCATGAGTTTACAGTAATGCTATTACATGAGTTATTTTAGAAGCCTATCATGTTATTTCCATTCTTGTTAGTTAGCCATTATCATAGATATAGTATATCTTGCTTATTTTATTATTTGTGGTTGTATTTCATTCAATTTTATAGCTTCAAAAGCTAACAAAGAAGTGGCCATTGGAGAATATTTGAAGAAATTTCGAGGGAGAAGATTGCAAGAAGGATTTGGCAAGAAGTTTGCCAAATTTTGGAAAGGATTCTTGAAGACCTCAAGACATTGAGATTCTTGAGAAGGAGACCAGGGAAAGAGGCTAGATTAGAAGTTAAAATTGACAAGAAGATTGGAGGAGAAAGAAACTAAAAGAGGGCATCATATTTGAGAGTTTTTAGGTCAGCCATAAAATATTTGAAGGTTGATTTGAGAAGGAGAAGAGTGTTGTCTTTTGTAGCAAAAATTGAAGTGTCACAGGACAACAAATTGAAGGTGACATAATGTTATGATTTGGAGAATATTTGGGTAAATTTTACAGTATCCTTGAATAGCCAATTGAAAGAAGTTTTGAACAACAAGAAATTAGCAATCAGGTCGCAAAGCATAAGGAGTTAAAGTTGCAAAATTAATAAGTTTGAGGAATAAATTGAGTAGAAAGGAGAGCTACAAAGTTTACAAATTCAAGGTAGCAAATAAGTGAACCAAATCACCTAGAGGACTAGCTCCAAAAAGGAGGTGAATAGGTATACAATATTGGTGTTATAAAATTTTATTATTTGAACATTTATATTAGTCTATTTTAAAGTTTTTTAAAAGCACCCTATTAGAGTTATTAAAGGTAGAAAAAAGAGTTTAATTTAAAGGTCTTTAATTCAATAAAGGAAGTAGCATTATCATCTTGAAACCTACAAAATACATTAACACAAGATAGAGTTAAAAATTGCTTGAAAGGAGTAATAAGAAGTAGATAGTGTTTAATGCATGTTATTTTTAGAGCTATCAAAGTGCAATATTATTAAGCAAGGGGAGAACAAATAGTGCACAAGAACAAGGTTGAGTTAGAGTGTCCAAAGACACCATAAAGCACAAGTAAAAGTTGTAGCAAGTCTTGGTGAAGAGGAGCCACCAGAGGAGTAGGAAAACCACCAAGAGAAAGAGGAGGTGCTACCGTATTAAAAAATAAAATATCCATTTCATAAATGAAGAAGACAAGCAAATAGATTGAATAGTGTAGAAGAATATATCCAGCATGCTTGGAAATCTATCAAAGATTAAGTAAGGATAGTTGTAACTTTGAGAATTTTGAACAGTAAGTTCAAATAACAAAAGGAAAAAAATGCAAGCTACAAAAGGAGACTAAAAAGGTCTAAAAATTTTGGTGCAATAAAGGCATTTTACCTAAATTAAAAAATAGATTCATTTCTAGCACCACATTTGGTTTTTTAAGTAGCAAAATAAAGGCAAGAGTTAAAGTGTCTAAAGGTACCAAAGAGGCATAGAATGTTGCAGCCATTAGTGGTAGAATTATCAAGTGGAAAATGAGAATCCACGGAGTGAAGAGGAAAGAGTTGAATGAGTGCTCAAAGATAGAATACTCAAGGTGTCTAAAGACACCAAATAGGGCACTAAAAACCCAATAAGATAGTGCCCACATTGTATTAAAACCTGTAGCAAAATAAAGAAGATAAATATAATATAAGGACAAAGCGAAAGCAAGGATAAAGGTGTGAGTCTTATGGACGGAAAATAAAGCAAAAAGTAAAGTTGTTACCCAAGTAAAGAGACTTGTATATATGGCAGAATAGTGGTGAAACAACCACCAAGGAAGAAATGCTAAAGTGCCACCAAAGGAGGAGCCACCACCAAATGTTGAAAATCAATAAGTTCCATCAAGCTTTGAAGAATGAATACCAAGCATCTTGCAATTACAAAAGGAAGGTAAAACAATGTATGAAGAATTGGTAAAATATACTGAGAACATTAATGGTGTAAACTCAGCTACAAGAGACCAACAAAATGGACTCCAAACACATAACACATATGTAATATAATGGAAGAAACCTGCAAATCGATATTCTTCTCATTCCTGAATTCACACCCCTTCTCCAAAAGAATACAATCCATCATATAGCAACCAAAAACCAAAGAAACCCTAAAAAATGTTTTTTTCTAAAAACTGCTAAAAATAGAAATGAGTCATATTATGCCCAAATTTGGTGCACACATCCCTATTACAATAATTAACCTTAATTTAAAACATCATGTCTCAACTTAATGTATAACAAAATATAATAAAATTCTAACATTTAAAAAAACCCAAAAAACCCGGGAACATAAATCAAAAGCTAATTTTGGGACACTATATGGAGGATTTAGGTCTTGAAAGTATATTTTTGGAGGGTCAGGTGCATCAAAGATGACCTAATGCATAACACGCACGCAAAACCACCTATTAAATTTCAAGGCAAACGGGCGTATGGTTCACAAGTTATGACTCCGACAAGGTGCATCAAATAATAGGTGGGTATTGATCCCATGAATCTACCAAAATCATGCCTCATCCCCTCTCCCCACATTCTAAAAGAATCCATATTTTATTAACTAAGATCCTATATTTAGTGCTTGTCACACTAGGGACCCATTATCACCCAAAGGAAAACAACTCACCTCATTTGGGTTCACCTATCCCAAATATTTACTAGTTAAAACTTTGTTGAATAAAGAAGTTGGCTAGGAGATTCACCTCCAATAAAACTTTCTAGCCAAAGATTTATTATTTATCTCATATCCCCTCAGGCCCAAGCCTCCCTTTGGATTAGGTTGGATTACTTTCTCCCAGCCTACTAACTCTCATTTCCTCTCTCCTTTTGCTCTTCCCCATAAAAATATTTTGGTCATCTTATCCAACTCTTTTCATATGGCATTGATAAAAAAATTTAAGATTGGCATAACCTAAATGACTAACTACAAAAGAGTAAATCTACCCCAAAGGTTAACCATTTATGAGTCCAATGGTTAATTCTCTCTATGGTCCAAAAGAGTCTTCTATATAGCTACTTCATATTTTTAAAATGTAGAGGGACCCCCAAATAGACCACTAGGAGATAAGTCCTTATGAATCCCAAGATCTCTAGAATTTTATTCTAAAGCCTTCAATCAAGATTGAAGAAGAGCGCTTGAATTTTGTATCCTTTGATGACTTCAATTGTGGCCCTAAGATAAATGTAAAGTGTCTCTGACCACTCTTGTTTCCCTAGGGTTGGTCACTCCCATCAATCCTATGTCATCCATGAACTATAGGTGATTCAAAACTTGTTCACCCATCTTTATACCTATGAGCAAAATTTGATGTCTTCTCCTCAAGATAATTGTACTCAAACCTTCAACTAGTATGAGAAAAAGATAAGGGGAACAAGGATCTCCCTAACAAAGGCCTCTAGTGGCTCCAAAAAATTATGAGAGAAGACCATTGATTAACATTGAGTATGTCAAAGTAGAGATGCAACTCATGACCCACTCTATCTAATCTTGATAAAATCCAAAGGCTACCATAATCCTTGTCAAGAAGCTCCAGTCCACCCTATCATAAACTTTTGACATATACAATTTTATAGGCATTCCTCTATTGCCATATTTTTACATTCAGTGGATTTCCTCCTCAACTAGAACCACATCATATGAGATATTCCTATTCTCTACAAAACCTCCTTTCTCTAGGGATATAATGCTATCTAGTATAGGTTTTAGCTACTCAACCATTACCATCGTGATTATTTTGTATATGACTTTGCATAAGGTGATAGATCTATAGTCTAAAATATGCACTCCCTCCTCCACTTTCATAATTAAGACAATGAAGGTCTGATTTAATGCTTGATGCATTCTTTTACTACCCCTAGACTCCTCTATGACAACTATTACATCATCCTCCAAGTTGTCCTAGAAGGTATAGAAAAACCTGATTGGGAAGTCATCTAGACCTATCATTTTTCTTGTATTCACATTCCAAATACTACATCCTTTAACTCCTCTCTATTAATGGGTTTAAGAAAGGCTTGATTTTGATCTTTAGAAATGAAAGAGGTTATGGTAGCAAGAACTTTTTTCTAAGCCTCTTTGTCTTGCACCAGATCTTTCTTGAACAATTTTATAAAATAATCCATTAAATGGGAGTGCATCCTTGGGATTGTATCAAAGGAGAGCCTATCCTCATCTTGGAGAGCTTCCACCTTGTTCATCTGCCTCCTAATACAAGCAGCCTGATGGAAAAATTTGGTGTTTCTATCCCCTTAAAGTAGCCAAGTGGTTCTTACTCTTCGTTTCTAGTAGATATCCTCTTGGTTTTCAATGTCTTCTACTGCTTTACAAAACTCCTCATCCTCTTATCTAAGATGCTCCATAATTTTTTCCTCCCTAAATATTTTATGCACCTCATCCCATTTGGCCAACAATGGAATTATTTGGGCTTAGAAGTATGACTTGTTAGATCTCCTCCATCATTTTAGTCGATCCTTGACATAGTGAAGTTGCTTGTGGAAGCTAAACACTGTTGTTCCATACTTTGGACATACCTCTTCCCACCATTGTGGGATTTTATTTTGAAGTTCCTCCTTTTGTAACCATAAGTTTTTAAATATTAATGGTTTATGGTGTTGCCTCGTACTAATCCCCCATCCAATATAATGGGGGAGTGATCCAAGACTGGACCCTCCAAAATTTGAAATTTTAGATTCCATTTCACAAATGTCTCCTCTAAAACCAGAGAATGATCTAACTTCACCTTCCAACTATGCAGCTCCCTCATCTCGTTAGTCCAAATATAGTTGGTTCTAGGGCATTGAATATCCACCAAGTGTAATGCATAAACCTGAGCACTCATGAGCTTATTTCTTGAGTCCAAAATCATAGTTCCTCCTTCCTGATATTTGGATGATAGTTTAACATTAAAATCCCTAGAAACAATCTTGTTTTTCATATTATGCACCACTCTCCATTGATGAATTTTACCATCTAGGTTTTGGGCCCCATAGAAATTTATGATTAAGACCTGCTCAAATGTCATATTGTTCCTAAAATGGGATGTGAGGACACCCATCCAAGTTATATTATCTATTACCATCCATTAAATAGAGTTACAAAAGGTAACTATCCACCCTAAAGCCCCATGGGTGGCCACTTCCATATGACTAACACCTCTCCAAATCCTATTTACTATTTTATACATGAGATCCAACAACATTTTGGTCTCCTAGATAAGAAAACAAAATGTTTTACTTTTTCTAAGAGTTTAAAACAATAGATTGACGGGTTTTGTTGTTTAAACCCCTAATATTCCATGTTGTATGATCATTGGTTACCTTGAGACCATTAAGAGTCTATTGTCCTCATTGATCCCTCATTGACCAACTTGTCTCCTTGAGATGTTATCAATTCCTTATTTATTTTTTACCCACTTCCTGAGAGTTGATATTCTTTGATCTCTTCTCCATCTAGATGATCCCAAGAGTTGGCTTCTCTCCCTTATTTTTCCACATCCGTTATGACATAATTTACTATTGATTTTTCTTTTTTATACACTATCAATACCCCTACAATTTCTAGTTGTGGCAACTCACTATACTCTTATCACTTGCTTTAGGATAGGAGCCAAAGGAGGGGCTTAAACATGAGTTTTATCACTTTCATTATTAGCATCCACTCCTTCCATGAGTTATTCTTCCTCCTTCACTAGAGTCTTTAATATCTCATACCTATTTGAGGGCTTGGGTTGGGTTTTCTTCTTGTCATATTTTTTCTTTTACCTCCTCCTTCTTTTGGGTTGTTCAAAACTATCTCTTATTACTTCTCCTCCCCAAGAAGTGTTGGTTGCTTCTTGGGTGACTTTATACTTACTATCAGGAGGATCCAACATTGCTAGAGAGGCCTCTATTTTTCATGATTATAATGGGATAGGAACAATCCAAGTGTGCATATTTGTGGCAAACTCTACACCTAAAGGGAAGCACCTCATAATCCAATTGCTAAATCCAATATAGTCTTGCAACATTGAGTTCCACCTCTAGTAGAAGAGGTTGGTTGAGATTCATTTCAATACATAATCCAACATAAACGGTTACATTTCCTTCCATTATGTCTCTAGAAACATCCAAATATCTTCCTAGGAAGTTATCTATGGTTTCCAAGACTTGCACACTCTAGAACTCCATTGGTAGTGCAAACAATCAGACTCAAACCAATATAGCAATGGGTTTGTTGAAGAATGCTACATTTTTTGGTACATGCTAATGTAACCCCATGGTACCTTCATCATACAAATGTAAATATGTAATAGATTAGGTTTTGAATCTATATTTTAGATGATTGATTTATATTTCCATTTTATGTAAGTATCAATGTGCAAGATATGCACAAGTGTCATGTAAGAGTGCAATGTGCAGGATATGCACAAGTGTCATGTAAGAGTGCAAGTGTGTATTGAGAGAATATGTGTAAGTATTATGTATGTAAGTGTACAAATATGTAAAGTGAAAATGTGCACAAGTATTTTGTATTAGGATTGCATAGAGGAGAGTAAGAGTCATGTAGAAGTGTGCAAGTGTCATAGAGTCAAGTATGCATGTAAGAAGAGAATGAAGAGTCTAGTATACAAGTGGCAAGATGAGAAGCCAAAGGTCAATAATAGGAAATGTTGCATCTCCCAAATATGTGAGGAATGAAATTAAAAAGTATTTAAGAGTCATATTACTATGTTTATATTATGGAGATAAAACTTTGTACAATGTAAGGAAAAATAGTATGTAGAGATCACCACATAGCAAGCATTGATAATAAAGCTTGTATACAGATTTTGAGAAATTTATATTATAAGTATTATCCATGCATGTACATGAATGATTTTTCCTATTTACATTCATATTGATAGTATAAGTGAATGTTATTTCATTATTATATTGGCCTTGGTATATATATGATTGCTCATATATATAATTCTACTCTTAATTATTGATATTTTGACCTATAGTATTATGGTTTAATTATATTGGGACCTGTAATATTTTGAGGTAGTTAGGCTTAAAAGCCAGTAGGGTTCAATTTGGGGATAAAATCGCACTCTCTAGGGCTGGACAAATAATCATGCCATGTCATGGTTCCTCTTTTCTAATTCAAATGCCCAATTTTTGTTGACTAGTGAGGAAAAACTAACAATAAAATATCCATTACTAATAAACCATAAGGAATACTCACCAAGAGGCTCCCAATTCTTTGAAACCCATAAATGCAAGAAGTTTAGGGTAGGATGAATACCCATGAATTTGCAATGCAAATCATGATTGACTCTATATAGGATTACTATACTATGCTCAACGATAATCTTTGTTCTTGATTCAAATTGTGGCAAGTATCCATTAACTTCTTAAGGTGCCTCCTTGCTCATTGATTTTTTTCTAATAGTCACAAAGAGCATTTTCAATATTTTTTTTCAAGCTTCTTTAGTCTCTATTTGAGTTCTCTCCTTCAACAAATCTATAAAAAAATTATGTCTATCTAAGAGAGGATCTAGAGATGCCCCATTGGGCCTTCCTGGGTAAGCATTATCATTTAGGATTTTTCCTATGTGTTGTGTTTTTCTTTAGTTTTCACTCAATATGGGTTGATATGTTAGAATATTTCTACTCTTTGATATTAACATTGATCAAGGTACTTTTGTGTCTTGTCTATCATCATAAACCATGATTATTATTAAACTATATAAGTTCTAAAAAATGGTAATTGGAATAAATGAATATTCATTGAAGTAATGACTATGTTAATGCAAATAAAATATGTATCATAAAAACATTTCAAACATTATGTTTTTTATCTTCGTGTTATCAAAGTTATCATGTTAGATGATGAAGGTGAAATACTACTTCCAACTACTCTAATAGAGGGTGGATTACTAATTTCTTAGTTTATTTTTTAAAATGATTTGGTATCATTAGTTTATCCCATCTCATTCTAAAACACTTCTAAGTTGTTTGTCCCACATTGATAACAACTATAAGATATGGTGGGTTTGTAAGGAGTTACATGTACCAAAAAAATTCAATTCAAAAAGAGATGGGATGTAAATCTATGGGTTTATATGCTTTTTTGATAAAAATTAAAAATATTATATTAGAGAAAAATTATGTACAAGTTGGGATAGGATTCCTCCCATCCTTATCCAACAAGAGCACTTGTTTCATCTTTTTTACTATCCAAAAAAAATCATAACTCTAAAGCCCATGAACCTAAGAGCTAACCATTGTTGGTTACAAAACTAAAAGAGGACTTGCATTGGAGCCAAACCTCCAAAACCATGTGTTTGTGTTGGCTATTCAAATCAGCCAAACATTGGATTTGCTAGCCAACCTACTCAATCCTCTCATCCTTAGTAGCCATTCCACTATACCACAAACCCTACCTCCTTCTTGATACCCATCTTAACCAGGAATTATGCCATTGTATTCAAAGCTCTACCCACATATTTTAGGATCACATCATCCAATTCACTCCACGGCTCCTTAATTAGGTGACAAGAATCCACCTCCACATATCCAAAGCAAAGTTCCTCATATAATCCATAGATCCTATTAAGATTTGAGAATATTATTCTATGATTATCCTCCTATGACCTTGTCTTAACACCTAGAGAGAAGCAAATTTGATAGTTATGGCTTCTACTTCATCATTTGTGGCCTTGCCCAGGCCCTATAGTTCCCAATAGATCAGCATCCCAACATGATTCATGCAAATCAATCCAATTCTAGTTCTACCCAAATTGTCTTTTGCAACTCCTTCAATGTTAATTTTAATATAGCCTTCTAGGGGTGCCTTTCAACTGGGTCTATCTTACCTCTTCTACACTACATATTCCTCCTCCATCATCCCTATATCAGATTGAGTTTCCTCTTTAGCATACATTGCCATAGTTTTCATGACTTTGCTCCAAATGACCTGCAAAATGTCATGCAAGGATAAGAAAGTTTCTCTTAAAAAATTTCCATCTCTCTAGCCATAATTGCCACCAAATAAAATTTAATCTAATCTTCGAATCGATATGAAGAGCTTTAGAATTAAAGTTATCCTCTTTCATTTTTCTCAAATATTAATCCAATTTAGATCAATGTCTGATTTGATTTTATAAGCTAAGAACCATCTCTCCTAGATCTAGCATGTGAATGAGCACTCAAACATCAATTGGTCAAACGTTTCCTTGCTTTTGTAGCATTACAGACACTCATATGGGCCAATGATTTCCCTATATTAGACTATCAAATGCAAGAAATCCATTATGCATGAACTACCAAGAAAAGAAGCATACTTTTGACCAGCCCTTAGAATGAAATATGCATGAGGAGGAGGGTTTAGAAGGAGCACTTCATATCCATCCTTCATTATGTAGACTCTAAGGATCCTATAGCCCCAAGCTAATTCATCATCCTCATCCCTACCTATGAGAAATCTTCCCACCAGGATCTTAGTCAGGAAAAGTGTCAATTTTGAAGGGATTGGAATTGGCCACCAGATCAACTTCTTAAGTTGTTTAAATATTTAGTCCCGAAGCTAATTAGTGTTTAAATAAATTTCAATCTTGATCCAACCCCTACTTTTCATGGTTTTTTAACTATTGTTATTATATGAATTCATCTATGATAGGTGGGTATTGATCCCATGAATCTATCCAAAATCATGCCTTCTCCCCTCTCCCCATAGTCCAAAATAATCCATTGTTTACTATCTAAGATCCTAGCTTTAGTGTCTGCCACTCTGGGGACCTATTTCCATACAAAGGGAAATGACTCACCTCATTCAAGTTCACTTGTCCCAAATATTTACTAGTTAAAACTCTACTAAATAAATAAGTTGGTTGGGAGATCCACCTATAGTAAAGCTGTTTAGTCAAAGCTTTATTATTTAGCTCTGATCTCCTCAAGCCCAAGCCTCCCTTTGCCTTGGGTTGGCTTACTTTCTCCTAATGTACTAATACCCCTTTCCTCTCTCCTTTTGCTCCTCCCCATAAAAATGCTTTGGCCATCTTATCCAACTCTTTTCATATGGTATGTGGGATGATAAAAAATATGTAGATTTACTTGAAATGAATGATAGACTACGAAAGAGTTAATCTACCCCTAAAGGTTAACCACTTATGAGTCCAATGGTTAATTCTCTCTTTGCTACGATCCAAAAGATTCCTCCAGATAGTTCTATTCAGCTTTTTAAAATGTAGAGAACCCCCAAACAGACTATTGGGAGAAGTCCTTATGAATCCCAAGATCTCTAGAATTATGTACGAAAGCATTTCATCAAAATTGAAGAAGACCACTTTGGATTTATTATCCTTTGGTGACTTGATTTATGGCCATAAACGTTAAGAGTATCTCTAATTATTCTTGCTTTCCTAGGATTGTCCACTCCCATCAATCCTATATCATGCATGAACTGTAGGTGAGTCAAAAATTCCTCACCCACCTTGATACCTGTGAGCAAACCTTGCTATCTTATCCTCAAGAAAAGTGTGCCCAAGCCTTCAACTAGTTCAAGAAAAATATAAAGGGGGACAAGGATCTCCCTTGTGAAGGTCTCTAGTGGCTTCAAATGGTTACAAAAAGAAGATGATTGATTAACACTATTTATGTTAGAGTAGAGATGCAGCTCAGAAATTAGATAGCCAATGCTTTGGCCATCTTATCCAAATATTTTTATATGGTATGTGGGATGATAAAAAATATGTATATTTACCTGACATGAATGATTGACTATGAAAGAGTTAATCTACCCCCAAAGGTTAACCATTTATGAGTCCAATGGTTAATTCTCTCTTTGGTACGATCCAAAATATTCCTCCAGATATTTATATTTATCTTTTTAAACTACAGAGGGCCCCCCAAATAGTCTATTTGGAGAAGTCCTTATGAATCCCAAGATCTCTAGAATTATGTACTAAAGTATTTCATCAAAATTGAAGAAGACCACTTTGGATTTATTATCCTTTGGTGACTTGATTTATGGCCATAAACATTAAGAGTGTCTCTAATAATTCTTTCTTCCCTAGTGTTGTCCACTCCCATCAATCCTATATCATGCATGAACTGTAGGTGAGTCAAAACTTCCTCACCCACCTTGATACCTATGAGCAAACCTTGCTATCTTATCCTCAAGAAAAGTGTGCCCAAGCCTTCAACTAGTTCAAGAAAAAAATAAATGGGAATAAGGATCTCCTTGTGAAGGTATCTGGTGGATTCAAATGGTTACAAAAAGAAGATGATTGATTAACACTATTTATGTTAGAGTAGAGATGCAGCTCAGAAATTAGATAGCCAATTTTTTGGCCATCTTATCCAACTCTTTTCATATGGTATGTGGGATGATAAAAAATATGTAGATTTACCTGACATGAATGATTGACTACGAAAGAGTTAATCTACCCCAAAAGGTTAACCATTTATGAGTCCAATGGTTAATTCTGTCTTTGGTACGATCCAAAAGATTCCTCCAAATATTTATATTCATCTTTTTAAAATGTAGAGGGCCCCCCAAATAGACTATTGGGATAAGTCCTTATGAATCCCAAGATCTCTATAATTATGTACTAAACCATTTCATCAAAATTGAATAAGACCACTTTGGATTTATTATCTTTTGGTGACTTGATTTATGGCCATAAACGTTAAGAGTATCTCTAGTCATTCTTGCTTCCCTAGGGTTGTCCACTCCCATCAATACTATATCATGCATGAACTGTAGGTGAGTCAAAACTTCCTCACCCACCTTGATACTTGTAAGCAAACCTTGCTATCTTATCATCAAGATAAGTCTACCCAAGCCTTCAACTAGTTCAAGAAAAATATAAAGAGGAACAAGGATCTCCCTTGTGAAGGTCTCTGGTGGCTTCAAATGGTTACAAAAAGAAGATGGTTGATTAACACTATTTTTGTTAGAGTAGAGATGCAGCTCAAAAATTAGATAACCAATGCTTTGGCCATCTTATCCAAATTTTTTCATATGGTATGTGGGATGATAAAAAATATGTAGATTTACCTGACATGAATGATTGACTACGAAAGAGTTAATCTACCCCCAAAGGTTAACCATTTATGAGTCTAATGGTTAATTTTCTCTTTGGTACGATCCAAAATATTCCTCCAGATAGTTATATTCAGCTTTTTAAAATGCAGAGGGCCCCCCAAATAGACTATTGGGAGAAGTCCTTATGAATCCCAAGATCTCTAGAATTATGTACTAAAGCATTTCATCAAAATTGAAGAAGACCACTTTGGATTTATTATCCTTTGCTGACTTGATTTATGGCCATGAACATTAAGAGTATCTCTAATCATTCTTGCTTCCCTAGGGTTGTCCACTCCCATAAATCCTATATCATGCATGAATTGTAGGTGAGTCAAAATTTCCTCACCCACCTTGATACCTATGAGAAAATCTTGCTATCTTATACTCAAGAAAAGTGTGCCCAAGCCTTCAACTAGTTCAAGAAAAAAATAAAGGGGAACAAGGATCTCCCTTGTGAAGGTCTTTGGTGGCTTCAAATGGTTACGAAAAGAAGATGATTGATTAACACTATTTATGTTAGAGTAGAGATGCAGCTCAGAAATAAGATAACCAATGCTTTGGCCATCTTATCCAACTCTTTTCATATGGTATGTGGGACGATTAAAAATATGTAGATTTACCTGACATGAATGATTGACTACAAAGAGTTAATCTATCCCCAAATTTTAACCATTTATGATTCCAATGGTTAATTCTCTCTTTGGTACGATCCAAAATATTCCTCCATATAGTTATATTCAGCTTTTTAAAATGCAAAGGGCCCCTCAAATAGACTATTGGGAGAAGTCCTTATGAATCCCAAGATCTCTAGAATTACGTACTAAAGCATTTCATCAAAAATGAAGAAGACCACTTTGGATTTATTATCCTTTGGTGACTTGATTTATGGCCATAAACGTTAAGAGTATCTCTAATAATTATTGCTTCCCTAGGGTTGTCCACTCCCATCAATACTATATCATGCATGAATTGTAGGTGAGTCAAAACTTCCTCACCCACCTTGATACCTGTGAGCAAACCTTGCTATCTTATCCTCAAGAAAAGTGTGCCCAAGCCTTCAACTAGTTCAAAAAATATATAAAGGGGAACAAGGATCTCCCTTGTGAAGGTCTCTGGTGGCTTCAAATAGTTACGAAAATAATATGATTGATTAACACTATTTATGTTAGAGTAGAGATGCAACTTAGAAATTAGATAGTCAATGCTTTGACCATCTTATCCAACTCTTTTCATATGGTATGTGGGATGATAAAAATATGTAGATTTACCTGAAATGAATGATTGACTACAAAAGAGTTAATCTACACCCAAAGGTTAACCATTTATGAGTCCAATGGTTAATTCTCTCTTTGGTACGATCCAAAATGTTCCTCCAGGTAGTTATATTCAGCTTTTTAAAATGCAGAGGGCCCCCCAAATAGACTATTGAGAGAAGTCCTTATGAATCCCAAGATCTCTAGAATTATGTGCTAAAGCATTTCATCAAAATTGAAGAAGACCATTTTGGATTTATTATCCTTTGGTGACTTGATTTATAGCCATAAACATTAAGAGTATATCTAATCATTCTTGCTTCCCTAGGGTTGTCCACTACCATCAATCCTATATCATGCATGAAATATAGGTGAGTCAAAACTTCCTCATCCACCTTGATACCTATGAGCAAACCTTGCTATATTATCCTCAATAAAAATGTGCCCAAGCCTTCAACTAGTTCAAGGAAAATATAAAGGGGAACAAGGATCTCCCTTGTGAAGGTCTCTGGTGGCTTCAAATGGTTAAGAAAAGAAGATGATTGATTAACACTATTTATGTTAGAGTAGAGATGCAGCTCAGAAATAAGATAACCAATGCTTTGGCCATCTTATCCAACTCTTTTCATATGGTATGTGGGATGATAAAAAATATGTAGATTTACCTGACATAAATGTTTGACTACGAAAGAGTTAATCTACCCCCAAAGGTTAACCATTTATGATTCCAATGGTTAATTCTCTATTTGGTACGATCCAAAATATTCCTCCAGATAGTTATATTCAACTTTTTAAAATGTAGAGGGCCCCCCAAATAGACTATTGGGATAAGTCCTTATGAATCCCAAAATCTCTAGAATTATGTACTAAATAATTTCATCAAAATTGACGAAGACCACTTTGGATTTATTATCCTTTGGTGACTTTATTTATGGCCATAAACGTTAAGAGTATCTCTAATCATTATTGCTTCCCTAGGGTTGTCCACTCCCATCAATCCTATATCATGCATGAACTGTAGGTGAGTCAAAACTTCCTCACCCACCTTGATACCTGTGAGCAAACCTTGCTATCTTACCCTCAAGAAAAGTGTGCCCAAGCCTTCAACTAGTTCAAGAAAAAATATAGGGGAACAAGGATCTCCCTTATGAAGGTCTATGGTGGCTTCAAATGGTTATGAAAATAAGATGATTGATTAACACTATTTATGTTAGAGTAGAGATGCAGCTCATGACCTACTCTATCCAATCCAGAGAGAAGTTAAAGGCTTCCATCATCCCTATCAAGAAGCTTCACTCCACCCTATCATAAGCCTTTATCATATCCAATTTTATGAACATTCCTCTATTGCCAAATTTTTGCATTAAGTGGATTGCCTCCTGAGCTAGAACCACACCATCCAAGATCTTCTTGCCCTCTGTAAAACCCTCTTGTTCTAAAAATATTATGTTATTAGGAGAGGTTTTAATCACTCAACCATTACCTTCATGATTATTTTGTATATGAAATTGCATAAGGCGATGGGTCTATAGCCTAAAATATACACCTCCTCCTCCCCTTTCAAAATTAAGATAATGAAGGTCTGATTCAATGCTTGAAGCATTATTTTAATGCCCCTAGACTCCTATATGATAGCCATTATATCGTCCTCCAAGCTATCCTAGAAGGTATGAGAAAACTTGATTGGGAAGTCATCTAGACCTGGCATTTTTCCCATACTCATTCTAAAGACTACCTCCTTCAAATCCTCTCTATCAATGGGTTTGAGCAAGGCTTGATTTTGATCTTTAGAAATAAAAGAGGGTATGGTAGCAAGAACTTGTTTATGAGCCTCTTCATCTTGTGTGAGACCTTTCTTTAATAATTTAGCAAAATAATGCATTGAATGGGAGTGCATCCTTGGTACCGTATCAAAGGAGAACCTATCATCATCTTGGATAGCTTCCACCTTGTTCATTTGCCTCCTAGAACAAGCAGCTCGATGGAAAAATTTGGTGTTTTTTTCCTCTTCCTGTAACCAAGTGGTTCTTACTCTTTGTTTCTAGTAGATCTCTTGGTTTTCAATGTCCTCAATTGCTTTATGCAACTCATCATCCTCTTCTTTAAGATGCTTCATAATTTTTCCCTCCCTAAAGAGTATATACATCCCATTTGACCACCAATGAAATTATTTGGGCCTAGAAGTCCAACTTGTTAGATCTCCTCCATTGTTTTAGTTGATCCTTGACATAGTGAAGCTGTTTTTGGAAGCTAAACATTGTTGTCCCATACTTTGTACGTTCCTCTTCCCACCATTGTGGGATTTTCTTTTGAAGTTTCTCCTTTCGTAACCAAACGTTTTCAAATATAAACAATTTTTGGTGTTTCCTCGTCCTAATTCCTCCTCCAATAGAATGGGGAAGTGATCCAAGACTTGACCCTACAAAAATTTAAATTTTGGATTCCATTTCACAAATGCCTCCTCTAAAATCAAAAAATTATATAACTTCACCTTCCTGCTATGTGGCTTCCTCCTCTTTTTAGTCCAATTATAACTAGTTATAGGTCATTGAATATCCACCAAGTGTAATTCATGGGGCCTAAGTAATCATGAACCGACCCACTAAGTCCAAAATTGGAGTTCCTCCTTCCTAATATATGGATGATAGTTTAGCATTAAAATCCCCAACAACAATTTAGTCTAGCTCCTTCCTCAAGGTTTGCATATTATCACCGCTCTCCATTAACAAATCTAACCATCTAGGTTTTGGGCCCTATAGAAATTTGTAATTAAGACCTACTCAGTTGTCACATTGTTCCTAAAATAGTATGTGAGAACACCCCTCCAAGCTATATGCTCTATTGCCATCCATTCAAGAGAGTTCCAAAAGGTAACTATCACCCCTAAGGCCCCTTGGGCAACCACTCCCATATGACCAACAACCATCTAGAGTCTATTTATTGTTTTGTACATGAGATCTAGTGGCATTTTGGTCTCCGGGATAAGCAAAAAAATTGTTTTACTTTTTTTAAAGAGTCTTCAAACAACAAATTGATGGATTTTGTAATTTAAACCCCTAATATTCCATGATTGTATAATCATTGGCTACCTTGAGATCAATAAGAGTCTATTTTCCTCATCGATCCCCCATTGACCAAAATGTCTCCTTGAGATGCTATCAATTCCTTATTTATTTTTTATCCACTCCCTGAGAGTTGAAATTCTTCAATCTCTTCTCCACTTGGTTGATCCCCAAAGTTGGATTCTCTCTATTATTTTGTTCCACACCCATTATGACATCCTTTACTATCGGTTGCTCTTGGTTATGCACTATCAATGTCCCTACCATCTCTAACTGTGGTAACTCACTATACTCTATCATGTGCTTTAGGATAGGAGCTGAAAGAGGGCCTAAATGTGAGTGTTATTTCTTTCATTAATACCACCCACTCCTTCCATGAGTTATTCTTCCTCCTGCTCTACTAGTGTCTTGAAGATCTCATACCTATTTGAGGGCTTGGGCTAGTTTTGCTCCTTGCCATATCTTTTCTTTTACCTCCTTCTTGTAGGTTGTTCAAAACCATATCCCTTTGCTTCTCCTCCCTGAGAAGTGTTGGATGCTCCTTTGGTGACTATAGACTTACTGCTCTTAGGAGGATCCAACATTTTTAGAGGGGCATCCATTTTCATGATCATAATGGGGTAGGATCGGGTCAAGTGCCCATGTTTGTGGAAAACCCTACACATGAAGTAAAGTGTCTCATAATCTAGTTGTTGAATCCAAGATAGTCTTGCAACTTTGAGTTCCATCTCTACCAAAAGAGGCTAGTTGAGATCAATTTCAATGCATAATCTAGCATAAACGACTATGTTTCCTTCCATTGTGTCTCTAGAGACACCTAAATACATTACTAGAAAGTCACCTAGGGTTTCCAAGAGCTGCTCACTCCAAAACTCCATTGGAAGTGTAAACAATCGAACCCAAACTAGGATAAGAATGAGTTTGGTTGGGAGATCAGATCCCACTCTCCAGGGCTAATAATACTTAAATCTAAGAGTCCTCCTTGAATGTTGAGGAATCTTTGAGCTAATTCTATTTGATTAAGACCTACGGTATAGATTCTCTTTAAAAACAAAAATAAAGATCAAAAATTATTTTTTTTATAACAAATAAATATATAAAAGTAAAAATATATGCAAAGTAGTCTTTTTAAAGGGAATGTTATTTATTCAATATACATATTTTCAAACAAACCAAATTATAATGAACAACTTTACCTATTCAAATATATAAAGGTAAAAAGGATAGGCAAAGTAGTCTTTTTAAAGGGAATATTATTTATTCGATATATGTTTTTCCAAACAAACCAAAGTATAATGAACAACTTTACATATTCAATTGTCCCAGGTAAGACGCACAACGGTTTGAGCTTTAGCTCTTCTTTAGCAAGTCCAAAGTTCGAGCTTTAGCTCTTCTTTAGCAAGTCCAAGGTTCAAATCGTAGCATGGGTGAGTGTGTAAGAAGGTTGTGGGTGTGTGTATGGCAGTATGTTAATCCCCTGTTGATAAGTTTAGCTCTTGGCCTTACAAGGAGTCATGGCTTAGATGAAAATGCTTAACCCTAAGCATCGATTGTGGGGGTTTCTCATACCACCCGAACCTAAAAAAAAACTATGGATGGCTCTTGACCCCAAATGTTGTTACCCTTACAACCATTGGAGCATATCCCTCACTGCATCTACTTGTTGTGATGCAGTGGCAAATGTCCTAGGTGTTGGTAGAGGTCGACCCAGGTTCTAGTTCCCTTGCCTACATCCCGTTGATATGTGGTGAAGTTAGAAATGTCCTACGTGTTGGTAGAGGCCAACAGGGCTCCATTCCTTCTGTGCCCACCTTATTGATAGGGATCCAATCTCCTCTAGAAATCTTGTGTTTATTCTAAACATTTTGTCCGCAAAGATGTAGTGGTTAGGGCTTTGGCCTTTTTTTAGGGAGGTCAAAGGTTCAAACCACTGCATACTCAAAAGGAGATAGGTTGGATGGTAGCGACTGAGTGCCTGCCAGTTGGCTACCCCCAACACCCTGGAGGGTCAAGATTCCATTGACTGTGCTTTACCTAGTGAGCTTAAAATTTATAAAGGCATAGGATCATGAAGTTACCAATTTCCCTAAAAATAAATAATAATAATAATTTTAATCTATTTATGAATACATACCAAAAAAAAAATCCTTTAGGCATATTGGATGGATTTAAGTTGGTCTGATTCGACGGGGTTGCTTAGATCGCTTACATGCATGTGTTTTTTAGGTTCTTTGGGTTTTTGTAGTGTGGTGGCTTTTTTGGTGGCATTCATTTGGTTATTTAGGCTAGGTTCAGGTAATGGGATCGAAACTTGGCACATTATAGGGGTTCTAGGTTCTGTGTTTGATGTTGTTTTTGTTGACTGATCTGGCTTTCGAAAGGTTGTTTGTAGCGAAATTATTGTTGGGTTGGTTGCATCTGAAAGCGTCTTTAACTTTTTGGCTTTGTTGTTGTAAATCGATGCTCCTTTGCCTATGCTTTTAGATCTAATTTTAATGTAATCTTGGATCTAATCCAAGAGCCAGAATGCATGAAACTAATTGGAATTATTTATGCGTGTATAAGAGGTGACACCCATTCTAAAAGAGAGGGATGTAGTGTGAGATTGTAATTACAGGTATTTTCCAATTCTATTTCTATTAGGATCTAGAGAGGGGCCTAATAATTTTTCCACATGGGTTCAAAAGCCTTATAATTAGTCCATCTAGATCTAGAGGGAAGCCTTATACTGTTCACAAAAGCTAACACATTCCTTCGTAATTTGTTTGAGCGATATTGCTAAAAACATGTGAATATAACTGGATTTTTTTTTGTGGTGGTGCATCTATAAAGCCTAGATTGTCTTTGGTGAAAGGGGTTTCCATTGGAGAAGCCTATACTCAGAAGTCAACTATGTCTATTATAATTTCAATTCCTAGCATTTGTTTAGCACCATTTCTTTAACAAGGTAACTTATTATGATTTTTTCTCATTCAAGATTTTAAACCGTTTTGTCCCGAACGGGTTGCACGTGCCATTTAGTTTTATATTTTTTTATTAGTAGCATCTTTTATATATTTTTTTTTAATAAGGGGTTGTATTTGGGTTTCCCATCTTTGATAAATCATAATCCTCTTCTTTAAAGTTTGAGAGTTTATAAACAGATTCAATTCTCATTTTAATTAAGTTGCTATAGCTAAATACTTACATCGTTTTTTATAAAAAGTCTAAATTATTAATTTTCAATTTTTGTATAAATACAAATATTCCAAAATTCATCATCCTTCTTGACATTTTCTTGCAGTAGCCTTTACAATACCAAAACTCCACGTCTAGTGTCTATGCATTGCATCTTAGTGGAGTAATATTTTTAAAACATCGCATTATCATAGTTTACTTTACCAGATTTGGATTGCTAGTTTGCATTACATCTTAGTAGAATAATATTTCCAAAACTTCACGCTATCATGGTCCACTTTACCAGATCTGGATTGCTAGTCTCCTTCGTGAAACATAAGTGCAATCATAATAATTGTTATAAATAGTTTATATGAAAACACATTAATGTTATAAAATAAAACAATATTACCAATGGAAAACATTAAAGTAAATTTTAATCATTATTTGATTTAGGCAGTCAACATATTCTTATCAGTTAAACTTACTACTTCCTTTAACCATGGAAAAGAGAATTTAACTTCACGATCCTCAATTAAAACCCCTCTATTGGCTAGTCTATATACACATTTATTTTCTTCTCTTAACGTATGTGTAAACATGATTTCTTCAAACTCTATAGCAAGGTCTCGTATTTTCATGATTATATTTTATATGTTCCATGGAGCCTCTACTTTCCTCAAAATTGCATTTATTACTATTAGTGAGTCACTTTCCATCCATATTTTGTTATGTTTCATTTGTTTTTATATTTTTAACCCTTTTAAAGCTTCCCAAGTTTCAACTTCATTTTTTGTCTTAAATCCACTATTGAAAGTGTAATGCGATCAAATATCACCCCTATTATTTCTAAGTATTCCTCCTCTCCCTGTTGGTCTTAGATTTTCTTTAGATGCTCCATAAAAATTCAATTTAACCAACTCCACTTTCGATGGTTTCCACTTTATTATTTGCCTTCCTTTAATTTCTCTTATATCCAACATCACAATTCCATTTGATGATTTGACTCTATCTATCAAGGCTCTCTACTTCAAGATTAGGGATTGGGTGAGTTGATAGGATTGGTTTAGACTCTTCTATGGCTAAACAAATCTTCCTTTTCATTACCTCTAAATTGCATTTCTTTTTTTTAAATATTCTTCTATTCCTTTCGAACCATACAATCCAAAGTATTGTATCTTTAGATGTATCCCAAATTATCTATAATGCCTCACTTTTAAAAATGCTTTGTCATTGCTTTAACCATTCTTTAATTTTTTCATTCATCACCATGCATTTACCAAACATATTAAGAATCCATTGCCATAGTTCCAATACTATTGAACAATATCCCAAGAGATGGTCTACAGTTTCTTCCTTTTTACATAGAACACATTATGAGGGGCCATGAAAACTCCTTTTCATCAAATTATTCTAAGATAAAATTTTCCTATGACCTACTAGTCATACAAACATTTTGACTTTTGAAATGCCCGGGCTATCCCAAATATCTTTTTATATTCTTGTGATATTCCTATTTTATTGGTGCTTGACATTATATTTGCTTCAGGTCTGAGGGCCTGGTTCAATGGTTAAAGTGCTTCTTCGAAACGGGGAGACCGGGGTTCCATTCCCTCGGGCCTCATCGTACTAAACGCCTGCCCTCGTCTAGGTGCGTCAACGGCGTAAAAGGTTCAAATTATCGGGGCATGGTGGTATAGGTACGGTCTGCACGAGGATCTGTGTGGCGGCTTCTGGGGGTGGACTGCGCAGAAAACTGTGGCGGCTTTCTGGTTGGTTTGCCCAGACTCGTGGCGGCTATCGAGTCCACCATGTTAAAAAAAAAACATTATATTTGCTTCTCGTTGTGTATTCTCTTGAGCTATTCAACTCCCAGATTAAATTATCCTCAACTCCTCTTGCAATAATCATTGTTGTTATTTTTTTACTCAATTGCCTCCTAGCAACAATGTTCGATATACTTGTAAAAAAATATCCTTTCCATTTGTATATTCCTTCTTGATCCTTGTACGTAATGTTTGAAACCCTATCACCATATTTGTCTTGAAGTAATCTCATCCATAGTTTCAAAATTGGATCTAGATTGAGTGATTTTTTATCACACCAAGTATCCATCCAAATATAAAAAATTCTCCAGCTCACACCACCCATCTTAGACCTTTAATTGCTATATTAATTGATTTTTTAAATCATTCCATAGTGCAGAACCATCTGGTAATGATAATGCAATATAGATTAAGCTTGGGTCATTGAGCTCAACATACTTAGAAGAATTTGTGTCCATTGTCTTTGACTCTCTTTGTACAATATCCAAATTATTTTTCCCTTAGAGCTAAGTTTGCATCTGTAAGGCTTATTAAACCAAAACCTACCTTAGATTTATTATTACACACCTTGCTCCATTTCACCAAAGGAAATTTTTCTTTTATGATGTAATCTCGACCACAAATATGATTGCATAATATAGATTCAATTGTTTTCTACTGATTTTGGCATAATATAAAAGGACATATAATATGTTGGAATGGCCTATAAAATGGATTTGATTAGTTGCACTCTTCCTGTTAACGATAACCATCTACCTTTGTATGTCAGTAGTTTATTTTAGACTTTACTTATAATTGGATTCCACAATTTTATCATTATTCTCCCCTAAAATAAGGTCAGTCCTAAATATGTTGTTGGTAAATTTACCTCCTACATTTGAGGTAACTTATATATCCCAACTTTTATTCTGTGTTTAGGAAGCAAGTTTTGGATTTTATCCTATTAACTTTTTGCCCTGATGCTCTTTCATATTTTTAATAAAATATTCAAAGCTCTGGCCTTGTTTTTCCTTGCCCTCACAAAAAGGGTTGTATCATTTACAGATTGTTGATAGGTGATGTTGTTCATGTTAATTCACTTAGTAGCCCATCTTTGTATGCCTTCTTCAAGTTCATTCCCAATACCTGTGCCATAATAATGAATAGATATGGTGAGAAAGGATCTCCCTGTTTAAGATCCCTCTTGGCTTTAAATGATTCTATTACTAGCCCATTGACCAACATTAAATATGATACTATAGAGACACAAGCTTTAATCCATCTAATCCATTTCTTCCCAAATCTAAACTTTTCTAACACTACAAAAAGAAAATCCCATTTAACCTTATCATAGGCTTTATTCATATTAAGTTTTATGATCATTGTTATCTCTTTTCTAGAAGTTATTGAATGCATTATTTCATGAGCTACTATGATCCCATCCAAAATTTGTCTCCCTTTCATAAATCCTCCTTGCTCTTCTGAAATAATTTTGTCTAATTGTGGTCTTAACCGATTTGCCATCACTTTGGAGATTAACTTATATGCCATATGACATGGGCTTATAGGCTTAATAAAATAATTATGCATCTTTTGTTTTGGGAATCAAGGTAAGATATGTTACATTTATTTTATAAGGTATATATTGTTTTACTGTAGACTATTTCACTAGCACCAATAAAGAATCCTTCACAATTTCCTAGTTATGTTGAGAGAATGCTACAGAGAATCCATCTAGTCCTAAGGATTTAGTATAAGATAAAAGAGTTGAATGAACTTCTTCCAGTGTAATAGGCTCTATCAGTTTGCTATTGTCTTCATCTATTATAATCGAAGGTACTTCTTGCAGTAGTTTATCATTAAGAATTTTAATCTCCTTTGATCCTAAAATATTCTGGTAAAAAGCCTTACCTCCTTTTTTATTTCACTTTGATCTTCAATCCAAACTTTTATAGATTTAATTCTACTAATTCTGGTTGCCGATCTTTGTACTATTTTCATCCTATAAAAACACACAGTGTTTTTATCTTCTTCTTTCAACCAAGTATGTTTTGATTTTAATCTCCAAAATCTCTTCCTTACTCAAAATATTAGGATATTCACTAAGCAACTCCCTTTTTACTAAGCTTAGATTATTGTGCTCAACTTTTTAGGATTTTGAAAGTCTCTTTTACTTCTTTTTCTCAAAAATATTTTCGAAAGTGTTCTTATTCCATTCTTTTAATCTAGATGTCATTGATTTAATTTGTTTTGAAAGTATACAACCCACCATTTCCTGAAGAATTCCACATCTGCGCTATCATATCAACAAATTGAGGATGATCTTTCCACATTTGCTCATATTTAAAATATATATTTTTTAATTCACTTACCACCATTTTAACTCTTATTGGCCAATGATCTAAACCAATCCTTGTCAAGGTATTAATTTTAGCACAAGTGCCTTCATTTAGCCAATGATCTAAGAGTATGCATCTATTTAATTTTCTTGCTATCAAGTTTTGGCTTGTCTTGTTGTTGGTCCAAATATAATTGTCCTCTTCAAACTCAACCTCCTATAGATTATTTTTTTGAATAAAAGTTGACAAATCTCTCATACTTTGGGTTATTTTCCTAATTTCCCCAAAATTTTCATCCAACTTGGTTATGGCTTTAAAATATCCTATGATCATTAATCGAGTTTCTTGGTCTTTACTTCTCATAAAGGCTTCAATCCCACTCTATACTTCTGATCTGCTTGAATGAGTTGTAGGTCCATAGACATTAATAAGGATGAAGTAAATATTTGCAAAGTAGTATGTGATTGACGAGGCTATTGAATGCCTAGTTTTATGAATGGTTTCACAAGCAATTCTAATTGGATTCCAACATGTTATAATTCCACCTACCACTCCTAAATGTAAAACATCCCATTCAGATCTTGCCCATACCACTTTCATGGTTTGGAAACTTCATCCTTTATCATTTTAGTTTCCTGGATGCAAAGAATATCATGGTTATTACTTGAACAAAGGTCCCTGATACACCTCTACTTTAAGGGAGCTTTAGCACCCCTTATATTTCATGAGATGGTGTTCTTGTCTCATTAAGGGTTGTTGGACCTGCTTGCGAATTACTAATATCAATTTGTTGTTTAGTAAAGAGAAGTTCAACCAGCTTAGATTATGTTCATTTCTCTATGTTTGCTCTTGTTTCCCTAACTCTCGTCTGATAGTTTGAAGGTTTTTTTTGCCTTGCCAGTATCGGGAGTAGGCCTTAGTATTTTATTCCTCAATATTATTTTGCAAGTTTTATTTTCATTAGATTTATCCTCTCTCGATTGTACTAATGAAGCTTTTGACTTATCCTACTTATTTTTTATTTTTCCCTTGTTAATGGTAGAGGTATTAACATCTAACATTGTTTTCTCTACCACTTTCCTTCTCTTGAATGGTGCATGGAACTTCAAGAGAGTATTCTAAAATTAATGAGGCACATTCCTTAGGTTCAACAAGAATGTTCATCCCTAAATCAGGATCATACTGAGTAGACGATTCCTTATTAATATTCTGATCGTGTCGTGCTATGTCCTCTTAGCTTTGGTCTACTTTTTCTTCATAGGTTAAAACCTCAAAATAATTGGTATTTCTTCTAATATCCTTACTTACTGATCTCCATTGTTTATTTACTTTCATCTATCTGGACCTATATTTTGGAAGTTGAAAACCATCCTTATATATATCCATTTGTAAGTTTCTCTTGTTGTTTTCTAGATATGTTTCTATTGGACTCTTCTTAGGGCATGATCTCTCAATATGCTCCATCTCATGACATCTACATCTAAAAGATATATTTTTATAATCCATGGTTTAGACCCATAACTTACCCCCATACTTAAGAATGATTGATTTTGGTAAAGATTTACTAGTATCAATCATGACCAATATCTAGGTATAAATAGCCAATAATCCATCTTTTGTAGTTTTTGAAATCTTACGAATTTCTCCCAAAGTGTTGCCAATTTCCTTGAAGGTATCCATTTCTCAAAATTCAATGGGCAACCCATACATCTTGACCTAGACTGGTACTAGAGATAGATTTACGTTTTTAGGTGCAAAGCCTTCATACAAACGAGTAAGGAAGAGTCATGCTTCCCATAAACCAAGGACTTCCTTTTTAGGATTTTATCTCTTTCTTGGCTAAGAAGAAACCTTTGGGAAGAAATGATAGACTCACTCTTGGAGACTTCCAACTTTTATCAATCCATTTTCTTAAAGTCGAATACCTTAGCCAAGACCCATTAAATTTACCAATTATTACCTTGCCTTTGAGCAACAAGGATCTCTGCTTTTGTGAGGTTCCTTAACCTTTACTATTAGGGATGACTCTAAGGATTTAGTTATAAATCGGTCCATGGGAAAGAAACTATAACCCAAAATCTATTGAAATGTACCGATATATCTTGTAACAATTATATTATTTGAAAATAAACCTACAATAATTTGCATGCATAATTTTTAAGATAATGAAGGGATAAATGAAACTTAACTAAAAAATTACATGTCTAGATAGAATGTTATTTATTGCTGATGCCTTAGCCCTTCATTGCTCCTCCCATCATTCGAACCTTGGTTTATAGATATCTAGAATTTCATTTCCCATGACTTGAAAAATTGTCACTGCCCTTGTTTGGAGGGCTGACATCATAGGGTCATATATTCCTCAATTCTATTAAGATTCTTTTATATGACCACTCATTTTAAAGCTCTTCAAATTTGTGTAGGAATTATCTGAATCGGACAACTCTTCGCAAATATATGGCTCCTAAAAAATGAGATTTGTTTTTGGAAAAAATTACCCTTACATTACCTTTGTTTCGTATGACTGTCTTCACATGGTCATATCTCTCTCTATACTTGGAATCTTACATATGATCACTCAATTCAAATTTCTTCAATTTCCACACAACATGACATAAAAATTGCCTAAATAAACAACTTTATGCAAATTAAAAATTAATTCATTTTTCAAAAAAAAATTGTCCTAACTCTATTGATTTATAATTTTTTTTAAATAAATTATATAATATTGAAACAGGTCCCACCCTAAGATATTATCCATGTATCACTTGGCAAGATTTAAACTCGAGTTTCCTCTCTAAAATGTTAAAATCTAACTGATTAAACTAATACCACTTACTTTACATTCATCTAAAATATTTCCGATGAGAGCCGTATTTATAATGCTCTTATGTAAATTACTATCCGAAATTGAAACTAGATAAAAGTTTTGAATCATTAATTTCTATTTTAGAGCACACAATTCAAGATGTCTTTAAAAATCGGCACCGCACTAATTATTCAAGCTACTGTTATTATCATTATTATACGACAACGGAATAGGTAGGAATAAAACATTTGAGGTCTCATGAAAAATATCTGAAATATTGTTCCATGCCTTTTAGGTGATGGCAAATTTTTATTTTTTATGGCAAATTTTTGTTTTTATTTTATGAAAAATAAATAAAAAATAATAATCAAAATATGTTTACGCAATGGTTTTTATTATTCATAAAGTTTTATAGAGTTATATAATATAATTTGAGTAGTTTAATAATAAAGATTTTAAAATTTTGACTCTCTTTTGGATTTTAAGGAGGAGAAGGTACAGGGAGAAGAAGGTACAGCAAGCCTTTGGTCTCTTTGGGGATGGTGTGAACTCTTCTAGTTCTAGTAGAGTTCCTTAGCTCAACAAGAAAGTTAGGAGAGATGGTAGGTGGAGGCCACCCCCTAGAGGAGTTTTAAAAATTAATATTGATGGATCGTCCAAGGGTAATCCTGGACATGCTGACATTGGCGATGTTGGGAGAGATTCTACCTGGTGGTGTCGGTTTTTCTTTTCCATTTATAAAGGTGTTCACTCCAACAATTTTATGGAAGCTCTTGCAATTCTTGAGGCCTTGCGGAGGGGGTTTTCTCTTGGCTGGCATAGAATTATTTGCGAGTCTAACTCTCAAATTGTGGTTAATCTTTTAAACAGTAAAAGGGTGGAGGAAGTTAATTGGCAGTTGGTCTCTGTAGTCGTTAAGATTCTCAGAATGAGTGTAGAGTTCGAATTTATATCCTATGTGTACATTCCAAGGGAATGGAATGTGGTTGTTGATTACCTGGCCAAAAGGGCTTCTGAGCTGCTGGATCCTTGGAGTATCGATAATTGGAAGAGTCTCCCGTCTAAGGACTCTCAACGTCTGTGGGAGTTGATCCACAAGGATATACAAACTTAATGTGGTTTATTCTTGTTGTCTTTTCCAGATGTCATTCTAGTCTAGTGGTTTTACCTGTTTGACTATTTATTTGAGTCCTGGTTAAAAGCTCAGTTGTACTCTGTAATCCAAACTTTTTATCAATAATATTTTACCCCTTTATTTTAAAAATAAAAAATAAAGATTTTAAAATTTTAAATAAAAATTTAAAATTTAAATCATATTAAAAATATGGTAGAAAATAGAGTTGTATATCTAATTTTAGTAACTAGTGTATGATTAAATAATTATAATTAAAAATATCTTTTGTGAAGATAGTGTTAATCTATTAAACTTTAAGTAAATAATAATTTAATACATGTTTATTCAATTAAACTTTTATTATCACATAGTTTTATGATCATGGAAAACACTTTAAAGATATTGTTTATTTATTATTATTTTTTATTGAGTAAATGCTTCGTATACATATGCATAGGGATTGAACCCGGGTCACATCATCGATAATGCAAGTGGTATCCTTGTTGGTAGACCGCGATATTGTTTATTTTTATCAACCAAACTTTTTTTATCGCATATAATACTATGAGGATATTGTTTATTTAATATATGATTATCCAACAAAGTTTACTAAAGCACAATAATATTTTTAATAAAATAACTTTCACAATTAAATTCAACGTACATGTATAATGCTATATTAAAAATATATATTTCTTATTAACTTTGTGATCTTCTTTTAATACACATTTAAATTTATGTTATAAAAAAATATTAAAGAATAGTATTTATATAATATATGTTTATTCAACTAAATTTTGATCATCAAAATATAATAAAGTATAAACTATAATTTTTTTAATAAAATACCTTTTATAATCTATTCAACATTTATTTATTACATAAAATATAAAAAACATTATTATTTATTTATTACCAATTTAAGGTAATAATCCAAATTATTATTATTCAATTTTTATTTAAAAATATAAAAACTACTTTTTTTTTTTAAATGAATATCAACCCAAAAATTCTCTATAGATGCCATTTATATATAAAAATAGAGTCACCATCCAAAACCCTTCAAGTCCTCTAAAAAAAATAAACATTTAATCAGTGGTGCAATAGGACATTCTCTCAACAAGGAGGAAAGAATTGATTTACTTAGGGAAACATGAACCAATTTTTTTTTTTTTTTTGAAGAAACTAAACGTGAAAATGATGCAAACTGAAAATAACATAACAGTTAATCAGTGGTTGGAGTATTCAAAACAATTGTATCAGCGTAGTAACTAGCAGGAGACACTTCCTATTATTATTGTCAAGAAAGAACTTTTCACAAATGAAGACATTATTCAAGGGATAAAAAAGTTAGCAACTGGTAAAGCCCATGATATAGACAATCTTCAGACAAAGCATATAAAATGGGGGGTAGATATCCTGGCATCGCAGATCAATTAAATTTTCAATGAGGTCATACAAAATGGCTTCCCTACCGAGTGGACAACTAGCATGACCATTCCTTTGTTTAAAAGTGGAGATGTAAATAATCCCTCAAACTATAGAACTATCATGATCAACCCTCTCTTCCCAAAGTTGTTTGAGAGTATGATAGAGCGTAGGATCAACATATGGGCAGAAGAAAAGGGAAAGAGAGGAGAGCAAAAGGGCAAGCAAGTTTTAGGCCCAAACATTCAACTATTGATTACTGTATCACGCTCAAACACAGTGGAAAAATATGCGATAAAAAAGAAGAGACTTTTTATTGTTTTGTAGACTTCAAAAAGGTATTTGACATAGTGCCAAGGAAAAAATTATGGAGCAGAATGGAAGAGCTAGAGGTTCCAATTCACTACATGGCAGCAGTTCACAGACTATATGAGCATGTAAAGGCTAAAATCAGAACACGGGAAGGGTTATCTGAATGTTTTGGTAGTGACATAGGTGTCAAACAAGGTTGCCCTCTATCTCCGACCTTGTTTGGGTTGTACATTGACAAGTTAGAAGAATGGATAAACAAATTTGGGGGAGAGGGTGTGCACTTAACCAAATATGTGGTAAAACTCTTCATATATGCAGACAATGTAATTCTTGTGGCCAAAACAACAAAAGATTTAGAAGATCACCTTCGAGCTCTAGAACTCTTTTGTGAGGAAGTTGAGATGCAGGTGAACACGAGCAAACAAAAAATTATGATTTTTCAGCAAAAAAGAAGAAGCAACAAGAGTAAACCAAAAATTAGGATTTTTTCAGCAAAAAAGAAGAAGCAACAGCTCGAATTTCAGTTTGTAGGAGAACCGCTTGAGGTAGTAGTAGAATGCAAATACCTGGGCATAGACTTTCATGACAAATTTAATTGGAATACATATAGGATGAAAAGAACTCAAAGTGGTTGGAGAGCACTATATGCACTTCAAAACAAGTGTAGGAATGTCGAGTTGTGGGACTGAAAGACCACCAAGGTCTTATTTGGCCTACTTGTTACACCGGTTTTGTTGTATGGTTGCAAGGTGTGGGCTAGTGGCACAACAAATACAAAATGGAGGCAAATAGAAAGGATTCAAAAATATCTAATCACAATTTTTTTCAAAATTAAGACCACAATCCCTTATGAAATTATTCTAGCTAAAACTGGAATGTTCCCTTTAAAAGCAATTGCTATGACCAAGCTCTTATGTTACTTGAAAAAACATAAAACATGAAAAATGACAGATGGAACTGGAATGTTCCCTTTAGAAGCAATTACTATGACCAAGCTGTTATGTTACTTGAAAAACAGAAAACATGAAAAATGACAGATGAAACTGAAATGTTCCCTTTAAAAGCAATTGCTATGACCAAGCTATTATGTTACTTGAAAAAACATAAAACATGAAAAATGACAGATGGCCGAGGCTATTAGGGATGAAGAGTTGCATAGGCGGAAGAATACATGGATGAAACAAAATAAAAAATGAATGAAACATTAGGAAATCAACATAAATGAATACCCAAATGTCAACAAAAAGATACAAAATTGTGTGAATGAAAAGTTCAGAAGTGGAATGTGGAAAAATACAAGCAGGAAAAAACAATATTATATTGCAAAGTTTAACCCAACTAATGACCACAAGGACACAAGGAAAAAACGTATATAGTTGCTGAAATCAAGTGGAAAGAAAAATTCCTCATTGCTTAGATAAGAACTAGCTCTCATAGGCTTAGATGTGAAACAGGTAGATGGACAATGCCTAAAGAACAATAGGAAGAAAGGATATGCACTCTATGCAGCATAGGCGCAATAGTGACAAAGGAACACTTTATCTATAAATGCCCGAGTTTTTCAGATATACGTTGTAAATACAAAAAATACACTTGGTAACTGTCTATAACAGAGTTATTTGAAGACAGTAAAATAAAAAAAATAGGGGAATTGCTAACCCAAATCAGTAGGAGAAGGAACAACCTTCTCAATAACATTAAAAATCATATGATATGACTTGAATAATTGTACTTCCATATTTAAAATCCCATAGACCAGATTTAGATCTTACGGGCGTAATTAAAATCTGAAATGAAAGCGACTTCTGCAGCTTTGGCACAATCCCAGACCACCTTCCAAACAAACCAGATTTGCATTTTGACGCGTGCACATACTTCATCCTTCCCTCACATAGACGTGGTTCACCCACCAAGGCATTGGGACTCTCTTTTTCCTTCAGTGAAGGGTTTTTTCTCCCTGTTCCGCAGTATCACCGTACACATACCTTTTATTCAGATTTTCTAGATCCTAGGAAGATCCGACAAACCGATGAGTTGCCTTTATTAAATGACCCGAATTAAAACGCAATATCATGTTTATCGTTTATAAAACTTTATAAAAAAGTTGCTGTGGAGTGTGAGCGGCAGCAGTGGCGAACTTGAGGTTCAGCTTGGACGTTCATATCACGTCGTACGAGGTCTGCAAACCCTAGCGTTACTAGTTATTGTTTTCCCTTTTCTGTTTCAAATAGTAATTTAAATTACTTACTTTCTTTTTCGGCTTTCCCCGAAATTCTTAAAACATGACTAAAAAAAAGAGGGGTCGCGAGTGCTATTTAGCAGTCGTGTATTGTCTATTAGTAGCACCTGATTTATAAACTTACGCATTTCATTTGCTTTCTTTTTGTGCTTTTGTCTTATTTTGTCTCTCGTTCTAAGTGCGCTCGTTTACTTGTTTAGTTGCCAGGCTTGACTGAGAGGACTTGTTGAATTTGCAATTCATGGGCTTAAATATCTTGGTTTCCGGGTAGGGGTATTCCTTTTGAGACATTCTTGCTTTATTTGGTTTCCGGAACTAAAAACGACGGCTTTTAGTTGTTAACTTCAGATTGCAGAGTTTCAGAGGCATTACTGTCATCCTCACTAATATTGGAAGGCTTTGGGATCCGAGGGACTTGGATACTTTTTGGGCTTGAAGCATTTTCTAAAGTTAGAACAGGGTTTCATCTGCAATGGATGCTAAAAGGATTTAATTATTCTACCAAGTTTTCACATCAAGTCCACCCCAACTGCTTTGTAGTGCATACCGGATAACACTTAGACTAAACATCATGGTGTTTCAGCAAACATCTCATGCTATTGATACTGTCTTAATTCAGGTTATTGCCAATGTTCCCATTATGAGGGTCTCCAGGGAAACCCTGACATACTTTCCAATTATTGTTGGGCCTATGTTCCTCTCCCCATGGGGAAGTTTTCCTGTGGGCGTACAGGCCAGGGAACATCCGCACTGCATCTCACTTTTCCTGTTCCCATGGGGAAGGTTCCCGGGGGTATACGGGCTGGGGAAGTATCCTCGTGGAACACAGTATTTTAGATGATCAGTCTGGTCAAAAGAGAGGGTAGTATCTCGAATTCCACCACTGATAGGCGGAGGACATAGGTAGATATGTTTGGTCCTTAACATATGCCTTGTTTCCATGTTTGATAACCTTTGGAGATAAGTGGCCTTTTTGTGCCAGTTTGACTTCATCCAAGACTATTTTTGTGACCAACAATGGTTCCTTTTCAAATAGAAGTCTCTTACTCTAGCTTTTAATATTTTCAGGCATAGGATGGGGGTAATAATTTTTTCCTGCTATGGGCTTTAGAGCTTGTGTTAAAAATGGAAATACTGACTCACCTTGACACATAACTTGGTCTTTACTCCAATAGTTCCTTGGTTTACTTTTGAAGCTTCATTGAGCTCAAGTCTCAAAACTTATTCGGGATTCTGTCCACTTACACTGGGGTTTGGATAGGTAGCCAGTTTCCCTTCCTAGAAAGGCAGCGCTTATATGGACTTGTAATGGTTTTAGAAGAATGATTGAACAATGAAGGATTATTTTACTTAGCCAATACTTTATAACTACAAACTTTTGCCAGGTTTGGCTTAAATCTCTGAACGAGAAATAATTTACTGTAGCTCAATTTCTGGTCCAAAACAGGTGAGGATCAGATCATTACAGAAGCTTTAAAAAAAAATAGCCAGCCCGTTTGAGCAAGTAGTCTGAGACATCATTTAGCCCAAATGCTTCAGCGAAACCACTCTTTTAACGAAAAAACAACGGAGAAAAAGAAAACCACTCTTTTAGCGAAAAAGTAACGGAGAAAAAGAAAATACAAAGTTTATTCGCTTACAACTAGTACTGGAGGTAAGTGGTAAGGGCTTTGGGCTTTTTTTTGAGAAGTCTAGGTTCAAACCCCACTTAGTATTGAGGAGACAGATACCCCTCATAAAAACTTATGTAAACTCATTAAAAAAAACTAGTACCTGGAAGGGCCCAGAAATCTTTTGTTACCAATTAAAGAGATTTTATGTGATATCAACCTCATAAAGTGGGAAGCTCTTGATGAAGTTTTATAAATCAGTAACTGCCTGCTTATTTTGTTATGAAGATTGGCCGTGATTGCTTATCCCTATCGGCTCTACTTATTTAAAAGAACTTATAGGAACAGCAACTTAAGCCCATTTTTGAGACAATTTTGCCCTATTGGCCTGAGAAAGGGGTATTGCAAGCTGAGAAGCAGTGTCACCAAATTTGACGAATTTTATAAAAAATCTCGAAATTTGACCATTTTTAACCTTTTACACGAACAAATTCAATGAACATTATTATTTGGACAACTAGCAGACAATGGAAAATAAATACACCAACTAAAATTTGTCCCATTTGCATAATCCAATTCCACATCTGCTTGACTCCCTTTACATCAACAAAAACTTGGGTTAAAACAAAACAACCAAGCAAAAAGTGCGGCATTTGCAAGTCAATCTAATTCTTGATATATATATTTGTACTAATTTTAAACTTATAAATTAATAAAATATTGATTTCCATTTTTTGAATTTAGTGGCAAATTTTATAACTAGTTTTCTTAATGACATTTTTTTCCCAATTTTTATTCTTGTCGAACCTGTACCCAAACCTGTTAAGTTAGTTGAGAAGTACGTGGTTCTTGTAAAAATTTCTTAACTCTGATGTTTAGAAGGGCCATTTGACCATTGTTTTAAATTCACTTTCTCATGCATGTATGTGCTGTGGTTGTAGTTGTGAGCCAGAATTAGTCTGAACTGATTAATTCATGATAAGCCATTACAATATATAGCTTGGGAATGTAACTGACGAATCTCCCAAGTTGGTAAAAGACAGATACATGAGAATATGTAACAGACGAATCTCCCAAGTGGGTAAAGAAAACAAATATATGAGAATCAAATGTTCTCAACATCACACCAAACCACCTAAATATTACCTATTACAACTGGAGATATTCACAGGGAATATTGCCCCATGAAAATAGAAAAACACACTAATAATAGAAATCAATCAAGCTCCAACATACTCCCCCTTGAAGTTGAGGGGACTGACAAGGAAGTTCCTCAGCTTCAAAAATTGAGCTTTGACAACTCCCTTGGTGAACAAATCTGCAATGTTGTCTTCAGTGCTGCAATGATGCAATTCAATCACCTTCTTCTCGACCATGTCTCGGATGAAGTGATACTTCATATCAAAATGCTTTGACCTGCTGTGATGAACTGGATTATATGCTAGCTGAATAGCACTCATGTTATCACAATACAATGTAGTAGGACCATATTGTTTTTCTCCAATTTCTTCAAGGACTTTCCTCAACCACAATGCTTGAGCACTAGCACTTGTGATTGCAATGTATTCTGCTTCGGTGGAAGAGAGAGCAACTGTAGTTTGTTTCTTTGAGCTCCAAGTGATTAAACCAGACCCAAGGCTGAAACAATTACCTGATGTAGACTTCCTGTCATCTATATTACTCCCCCAATCTGAATCACTAAAACCAAACAATTTTACATCTTCATTTTTACAATAATGGATGCCAAAATCCATTGTACCTTTTACATATCTCAGTATTCTTTTTGCAGCTTTCATGTGTAATTCAGAAGGGTCACTCATATACCTTGATACAAGTGATACAACACATGCAATGTCTGGTCTAGTGTTGGTGAGAAACATCAAACTCCCAACCATACTTCTATATGTGGTCACATCAACTTTTTCAGTTCCATCATCCTTACTCAACAACTCACCATGAGCTATTGGTGTTGCAACAGGTTTACAATTTTCCATCCCAAATTTTTTAACATATCATTGGCATATTTGTTTTGACAAATGAAAATTTCACTATCACTTTGATACACCTCCATACCAAGAAAATAGTGCATCAAGCCTAGATCTTTCATCTCAAATTCATGCATCATGGCATTCTTGAAGTCATCATTCAACTTAGGATTACTACCTAAGTAAATCAAGTCATCCACATATAAACAAACAAGGAGAATGTCATTACCTTGTTTCTTATAGTATAAGGTTGGCTCACTCTTGCTTCTCACAAAACCATATTGACAGAAGTACCCATCAATTCTTGAATACCAAGCTCTTGGAGCTTGCTTAAGACCATACAAGGCCTTCTTCAACCTGTACACAAGATTCTCCTTACCTTGAACTACAAATCCTTGAGGTTGTTGCACATAAACCTCCTCATCCAAGAATCCATTCAAAAAAGCACTTTTTACATCCAAGTGATGTACATTCCAGCTTTTATGAGCAGCAATAGAAAGAACCATCCTCACTGTTTCTTGTCTTGCAACTGGAGCAAAAGTCTCCTCATAATCAATGCCATACCTTTGTGTGAACCCCTTGGCCACAAGTCTTGCTTTGTGTCTCTCCACACTTCCATCAGAATTATATTTTGTTTTGTAGACCCATTTAGAGCCCACAACTTTCTTGCCTTTTGGAAGCTCAACTAGCTCCCAAGTATCATTCTTCTTGATGGAGTTCATTTCTTCTTTCATTGCCTTCATCCATACATCATTAGTACATGCTTGTTCATAACAAGATGGTTCTAAATCAACAAGAGACATTAAGGCATAATTCACAACATCACCTTTGGGCTTACCATCATTTTCATCACCATACATATGCAAGTTTTCAAGTCTTTTCACCACTTGATCTACCTCTTGTGCTTGACTTCTTGTAACTCTTCTTTGAAAATTTGTATCTAACATTTGAGAGGATGGATGGTTTTGTTGGAGCTTTTTACTTTTCAACACATTACTTGGAGAATCTTCACTCAATAGTGTGAAATCTTCATTTGTTTGAATAGTACTCCTTCGATAAATGTCACTTAAGCTTCTTACCTTCCTTGGTGGACTTGAACTTGCACTTGAAACTGAAGAACTAGATGAGGGGCTGCTTGGTGGAGAACTAGATGAAGGGCTTCTTGTTGGAGAGCTAGATGAGGGGCTGCTTGGTGGATTAGTAGCACTTGGAACTAAAACATTAGTGGGCTGCTCATCATCATCAATAATACCACCAGTCAAAACAGATTTTGACTTCTCAATATGGCCTTTTTGATGACCATAAACTCCCCCTTCATCAAAAATCACATCTCGAGACACGACAACCTTGTGTGTCTTTGGATTAAAGAGCCTATATGCTTTGGTATTTTCACAATACCCAAGGAATATGCATGCTTCACTTTTGGGATCTAACTTCTTCCTTTTTTCATCAGGAACATGTGCATAAGCCAAGCAACCAAAAACTCTGAAATGACTTACAGTTGGTTTCCTTCCATACCATGCCTCATATGGAGTGATGCCATCCAAGCTAGAAGTAGGACTCCTATTCAAAATATAAATGGAAGTCCTTACCGCATCAGCCCAATACATATTAGTTAACCTCTTTGTTTGTAGCATGCTTCTTGCCATATTTACCACTGTTCTATTTTTACGCTCAGCCACACCATTTTGTTGTGGTGTGTAAGCAGCTGTGAGTTGCCTTCTAACACCACAATCTTTACAAAATTGAAGAAATTCATTTGAACAAAATTCTCCTCCCCTATCAGTCCTTAAACATTTTACATAGTGCCCACTTTGATTTTCAACATGATTTTTAAAATCTTTAAAACAATCAAATGCCTCATCCTTTGTCTTCAAAAGATAAACCCAACACATTCTTGAAAAATCATCTATGAAGGTGAGAAAGTATGAATTCTTACCAATACTTTGAGTCTGCATTGGCCCACAAATATCAGAATGCACCAATTGAAGGGGATAAGTGGCTCTCCATGCTTTGCCTTTTGGAAAATTCATCCTTGAGTGCTTGCCCAAAGCACATCCTTCACACACACCTTTTTGATCATCAATTTTAGGTAGCCCATATACCATCTCTTGAGAAACCATTTTCCTCAAACTAGGAAAATTTACATGGCCAAATCTTAAGTGCCATAGCCAACTTTTGCTATCAATGGCTGCACATGCAAAATCATTCTTTTCTTCTCCAAATTTTAGAGGAAACAATCTATTCTTGGTCATGGGAATAGTAGTGACGTGCCTATGCCCATGATTCTTATCAAAAATCTCACACTTATTGTTTTCAAACACAAGCTTAAAATTCTTTTCCATGATTTGCCCAACACTCAACAAATTATGTTTTAAATTTGGAGTGTAGTAAATATCAGTCACTTTCTTCTTACCTTCATTAGTTTGTACTTCCATGGTTCCTTTGCCTTCAACTTGCAATGCTTTATCATCTCCAAGCTTGATCTTGGACTTGTAGGAATTGTCAATTGTAGATAGCAACTCCTCCTTGCCGGTCATGTGATTGGAACATCCGGTATCAAGAATCCATGTCTCATTCATATTTTGATCAGATTTGCCATATGACAAAAACAAAATTGATGAGTCCTCCTCCTCACCATAGTGTGCATTATTGCTTCTTCCTCCATGTGATGCTTTCAATCTACAATCTTTTTCAAAGTGCCCATACTTGTTACAATAGTAACATTGCTTGTTACTTCTTCCTTGATAGCCATTTCTTCCTCTTTCGTGAGAGCCACCTCTTCCTCTTTCTTGGAAGCCACCTCTTCCTCCTCTTGGAGAAAAACTACCTCTACCTCTTGAAGAAGATCTACCTCTTCCTCTCCATTGGCCTCTTCCTTGGCCTCTTCCTCTTGAACTAGATTCACCTTCTTTGGATGAAAATGCTTTTTCTTCCATTCCCCCAACATTTGGAGTTGAAGAGAATCTCTCCTCATGGGACATTAAGG
The DNA here is from genome assembly GCA_028583015.1 of Wollemia nobilis. NCBI lineage: Eukaryota > Viridiplantae > Streptophyta > Pinopsida > Araucariales > Araucariaceae > Wollemia > Wollemia nobilis. The sequence goes on along the minus strand of JAQPPZ010017033.1, from coordinate 19,186,849 downwards.
AACCCATGAGCTGATCATATGTGAGAGTAGTCAAGTCCTTACTCTCCTCAATTACAATGGATACTTGGCTCCATTTGGGTAAAAGTGTCCTCAACACTTTCTTTACAATGACTTCATTATTCACTTCTTCACCAAGAGTCTTCATTTTGTCAACACATGCTTTGGCTCTCATGCAATAGTCTCCAACCTTTTCATTTTCCTTCATCCTGAGATTTTCAAACTCCATTTTTAGAGTTTGCAATCTCACTTGCTTGACTTGAGTGTTGCCTTCATAGCTCTCTTTTAGAGCTTGCCATGCATCTTTGGCTGATGCACAACTTGCAATCCTTGGGAAAATGCTCTCATCCAAGGTTGTTTGCAAGTAGAATATTGCAAGACTATTCTTCTTTTGTGCCTCTCTTGTTGCTTGTCTATCGGCAGCTGGAACAGTACTCCAATCGGTTGGCTCTGTGTAGCCATCCTCCACAATCTCCCAAGCACCTTTGCTAATGAGCAAGTGCTTCATCTTGATTGACCAGTAGTCATAGTTGTCTCCTCTAAATTCTGGGACTGGGACATTAATGTTGCCATTTGCCATTTTTACAAATCAATGGTGCAGCTCCTTCCTTACTCATTGGTGGACTTTCAATCCCAATGATTGTTCTTCAAATGCAACAGACAACGCTGAATTCCAATGATCATAGAAGCACGTGCTAATGTGCACATCAGTTTTTTTTTTACTCTATTAAATAGATTTATTTTATTAAAATATTTAATTAAAATAAAACCATTCTATTAAAAAAAACTATTAAAATATCTCTATTTATATCAATAGATTTATATCTCTATTGATATAAAACCATTCTATAATCGGACACGAATTAAATCGTGGATCTAAAAAGCGCCGACCAACAATTTCTGAAAAGCGTCGACCTACAGGGCCTCTAACACGGCCCACCGTCAGAAGAATTCTGGCACAGATTCCATAAAACAGAGACGGCCAACTCGCTGACCAAATCTGAGACTCAATATCTTTTTTACAAGAACCGACACGGCCAAAGCATGGCCATAGGCTGCCGATCGACCCTTCATGCAAGTGCAAAGGATATCCAAAGCAAGTAACGCTCTCTCAATAACACCTCTCTCTGATGGTGGGCCCACCAGAATTTCGAGCAGCAAAGGAACGTGTGCAGACGAACAGTCTTCTGATGCACAGCACAAAAAATTCTTAAACAAAAACTAGCAAGGTTTCTCTCAAACCTGAATCTGATACCACATGTGAGCCAGAATTAGTCTGAACTGATTAATTCATGATAAGCCATTACAATATATAGCTTGGGAATGTAACTGACGAATCTCCCAAGTGGGTAAAAGACAGATACATGAGAATATGTTTTAATTACGAATCTCCCAAGTGGGTAAAGAAGACAAATATATGAGAATCAAATGTTCTCAACATCACACCAAACCACCTAAATATTACCTATTACAATTGGAGATATTCACAGGGAATATTGCCCCATGAAAATAGAAAAACACACTAATAATAGAAATCAATCAAGCTCCAACAGTAGTGAAATGAGTGCCAGAAAGCTCACTTGTAGTCCACAAAATCAACATATTGTGGGTTTTTTTTGCCACCCTAATGATTATTACAAGTACATCAGCACCCAAATTTTATTATATTCTTTATTGTAACGAAATTTCCATGCATTTCTTTATATGGAGGGTTAGCTTATCATTTTATTAATAGAAGCATACCTTTTTCAATTTGCCTCTTACTATGGAAATGATTTGATACCCTTTGAGTCTGAAAATTAGCACACACATGTACAGGAGATTAATGTCTTTCCATGAACAGTGAAATAATAATCTAAGTCTTGGTTCCTGGTTTAGTTCTTCTCTACAGAAAATCAATGACCCATAAACACTACATTCTTTGTCCTTCCTATATAGAACATATCAGTAGCTCTATATTGTGGGCAAAACTTAGTCCTGGTATTATGACATTCATGGACTATCGTTCCACTATCAATATTTTCTGTGTAGTGAGTTGGCATTTGTGGAGGAGTAAAGTTATTAAGAACAATATTTTGCTGTTTCTTCTGACCTTTCATTTACTTATTTCTACATATTATGATGAAATGTGATTTGGAAAACAACTGCTGTAAATTTGATAATGTTAAGATTGGAAGTCTACTTAGGCCGCTGTCATATGTTGTATACTATAAATCATATCTTTGATGTAGGCCAAAGACTTCATATTAAGATTACATTTAATTTTATGCATGGTTTGATATAAGTTTTCCAATGGTAAGTGATCGAACTTGTCTTAGTTTCCTACAAGGAAGAGGTACAAAAACTAAGAATGGATATAAGAAGTTTTACAAACAAGGGAACACTTTTAATCCACTAATACAAATTTTGTTTTCTTTTTGCGAAGTATGACCTCGATAACGAAGTTCTGTACTGGTATCTTGACATAGGTTTTATTCTTGCACAGATTTCTGGACATGAGGTTTCATTGAATCCCATGGCCTTTTTTGACCAAATGGAATTATATAAGATTACAAGTCAAATAATGACCTTGAAATGGAATAGGAGATTTGTATTATGAAGATAATCTTAAGTTTTAACAATTGCAGAGTGTGCTTTTGTGTATAGATTATAAGACAATTTGTAGATTTCTGTTTTTATAAAGTTTTCTGCTTGGGTAGCTGGTTGGCTTGCTGGAGATGACTTTTTTGTGTTGGTTGGAGCAAAACAAAATGTATTTTGACTTTACCCCTGCAGCTGCAGGTGAAGTATATTCTGAGCATCTCCACTTTGAAGAATGGCTTCAGAAGCATCTGTTGAAAATGTATTGGAATGGCCGCAAAAAGATGAGCACCGTTTTCTTCATGCTGTTTATCGAGTTGGCAACCTAGAGAAAACTATCAAGTATGCTAGACTGCCACAAAATATCTGATCCGTTTTTATGTCAAGCGATGGCATTTTTCTTAAGTTGCCAATTTTGTGATGTTGACATGTAGTTTGGATTACATTCAGATTCTACACTGAGTACTTTGGAATGAAACTACTGAGACAGAGCGACATTCCCGAGGAGAAGTACTCAAATGCTTTTCTTGGATTTGGACCTGAGGACTCCCATTTTGTCGTGGAGCTGATTTATAGTAAGAGACATTCATCATTTATGGCAAAAATAGTAGTCTTTGAGATGCATAATCTTTTTTAAAGTGGTTTGATCACATGTCTTTAGACAAGGGTTATCTATACCACGAAGATTAAGCCAAAAACTCCAATTTTTATTGTTTATGACAGTTAAATGTGCTGTATGATCTTTACTAAATGTTTTCTAGTTTCCCTTTGATGACTCTCTTTTTCCTCCTTTGTAAAGGGGCTGCTAGAATTCTCACTTGCTATAGTTTTTTCCACTTCTGGCAGACTATGGAGTGGACAAATATGACATTGGCACAGGGTTTGGACACTTTGCAATTGTAATTGAAGATGTAGGTATCCTTTTGCAACATAAGTTTTTGTGATGTGGTTGTGGAAACCTGGCAGTGTAATAGCCTTTTTCTATTCCTTCATTAATTTTATTATGACATAAATGAAATGTATGCAAACTTGTTCTGTTTTCAGGTGTACAAGACGGTTGAGGATATCCGAGCAAAGGGAGGGAAAGTTACAAGAGAACCAGGCCCTGTAAAAGAGGGCATAACAGTAATAGCATTTGTGCAGGATCCAGATGGTTATATGTTTGAGCTTATTCAAAGGGGTCCAACGCCAGAACCACTGTGTCATGTCATGCTTCGTGTAGGAGATCTTGATCGGGCCATTGCATTTTATGAAAAAGTAAGAAAGCTTCTATCTATCGAGGAACCACATCCAGCATGTCTCTTATAGATTTGTGAAGCTAAATTATTGTATCAGAGAAGATTGGTTTACTTGTCATGGGATTGTATGCAAGTGTCCAATGCATTCTATACAGCAGCAGATTGTGTTTCAACATAATGAATATAACATGGGATGATTGTTTCAACATATTGAATATTGGCATTAGATCTCTGAGATTTTTGCAGTACATTTCATTAAGGAGTCTTCTGGAATAACTATGCTGCACTATTTTGAATAAGCTTTTGGACTCCTCTTCTTTTGGACCTATGTTCAGAAATCAAAATGCTGATAGGAAAAGCTTCAGTGTCATTATTCTAGAGGGGCTGCTTACTGTAATTGACATTTCCAAATTTCAATCATATTGTAAAGTTTGTAAAATCTCCTTCATTGGATTGTTTGTATTTTTTATTCAAAAGGAGCCATTGAAGATCTAACTATATTCCATTAGGGCACCATGCGACTTGTGGAAATTGGTGAACTCGTGATACTCTTGGGATGTGCAGAACCTCTTGCTGCTGTAAAAATCATGGGCATGGGGCTTTAGAAGGTTCCTAGACCATTATTATAGTACTTGGTGCCTTTTCTGAGTAAAGGGTTATTGGAAATTTGGGTCACCTCCTTCTCCACAATATAATGTTTTTGTTTTGTGGTAGTACGTATGTAGATTTTTGAATGTCGACTTGTCAAGCTCTTCCGTAAGAATGCATAATTGGTTATCTTTTGAATTGTTATTCACTTTTTTCAGGAAATGAGCTTGTTGAATCCCTTGCCTTTTATATAGACAAACTGCCTTATTATCTTTGAAAAAAACAACTAAGGTCTTTTCTGTTCAGTTTTACTTTTTTCTGTACTTCTCCTTCAGAAAGCTCTATTTGAGATATTATACAGAGCATCTCTCATAATGAAGACTAGTATTTCATCTTTTGTCTAGTATTTCATATTATTAAGGTTGGCATGCATACTTGAAGACTAGCATTTACTATTTATTATTGGATTGGTTGGCTTCATGACTTCCGATGTTGAGTGATTGACCATCGTTTCAATTTTTAAACAAAAGGCTTTTCTTTCAGAGCCAAAAGTATATTATATTATTCCCATCATATTAGTGAGATTAAGAAATGATGTTTTCTTTGTCATTGTTGCCCTTCTAGGCTTGTGGAATGAAACTCTTGAGGAAAAAGGATCACCCTGACGACAAGGTAATTAATAGTTTCCAATACATAGGATTTTTGTTTTCTTCCATCTTGTTGAAGTACATTTCAATCCAATTAAGTGATACATGTTTTTTCCACTAACTGTTAGAATAAATGACCAATTTGGCCTTACTGGCTTTATTTCCTTGCAGTAGGCAGGAGCGATGATGGGATATGGCAAAGAGGAAGAGACGACGGCGTTGGAACTGAAATACAACTATGGTGTCACTGACTACACTAAAGGCAATGCTTATGCACAGGTAAGAAGTCAATATATATAAATTGAAAGAAATCATCATTTTCTTTGAGACTACCGTCTTTGTTTTGCAATAATTTAATTTTTGGAATTTGTATTTGCAGGTTGCAATAAGCACGAATGATGTCTATAAGAGTGCAGAGGCTATTCAGATAGTTACGCAAGAACTTGGGGGCAAAATAACTCGGGAACCAGGACCCATACCAGGGATCAATACTAAAATTACTTCATTCCTTGACCCGGATGGTTGGAAAGTGGTAAGTTGTCTTTCTTATGCATGGTTGCATATGGGCATAAAATAACTTGTGAACCAGGACCCATACCAGGGATCAATACTAAAATTACTTCATTCCTTGACCTGGATGGCTGGAAAGTGGTAAGTTGTCTTTCTTATGCATGGTTGAGTATGGGCATAATTTTAATTTCACAGAAGATATGTAATGAAAATGTGCAAAGTAAATAGTTCAAGGTATAAGCTATTGTATATTTCTGCATAGTTAAGCATGTAGTGTGGCTAAAACTGGTGAATATGCGTTAGTGGGGATAACACCTCTGTCATGGCCATTTGAAGTTGTGATTCATCCCTAGGTGGGATTATTTTGTTGTGATATGTAAAAACAACATTATGTATACCCGCTATTCTTTCAAAAAAGGACAGTCAGTCTCAAAAGGGACAGACCCAAGTTCAAACCACGCGGTGGGTGTGTGAGTGTGTTCAACAAAAAAAAAAAAACAGTCAAGGAAAGTATCATGAGAAACTCTCTTGCAATCCAAAGTCGTCCTGGCAGTTAAAGTGAAACCATAAAAATATATAAAGCAAAAGCATATGTTATTTACGTGCCTTTTAATTATAGGCTTTCTCATGATGTGGAAATCAAAATAGTGACAAAATATCAACGAGGTCTGAACTCTTGCACTAATAGGTATGCAATGCATCCTTCCTAGAAACAGTGCACACAAATCACAAAATGGTATGGCATGTGCTCTTATATAAGACCTTGACTACCCAAGATTGAAGTCAAAATGTGATGCAATCTAGGTGGAGGGGGTCAATTCAACAACAACCTCCCCTAGCAGCAAGAATGATCTCGACTTCTCAACATTAAGACTTCACCTGAGTTGTGTTTATGTTTTCCATTCGGACGGCTCCCTTCAGACGGCTTCCTTTATGACAGTAGTGTTAGATGACTCCCTACGCAGATGGCGCGCTTCGGACAACTTCTTTAATGATGATAGTGTTAGATGGCTTCCTACGTAAATGATTGACTTCAAACGATTTCCTTTATGACGATATGGTTAGACGGCTCCCTATGCAAATGGTTCCTTTCAAATGGCTTCCTTTATGATGACAGTGTTAGACGGCTCCTTACACAGACGACACTTAGGCAGCTTCTTGCATGATGGCATGCACTTGCCATGACAACACCTCACGACGACATGCTTTTGCCATGATGACACTTCCAAGACAACATGCTCTTGCCATGATGACACTTCAAAGACGGCATGTACTTGCCACGACACTTCCCCTTGAACAGCTCTCATGCCTTCATCAGAATCGTGCTTCTCGAATGGTATCTACACCTACAATCCTCACCTTGTCTCACTTGCAATCCTGCACGCACTAGGTCATGCAATCTACAACATACAATTCAAATAGCACAAAGCATTTATCATTCAAACACATACACAAAAGAAATTTGTGGTGAATAGTAATGGTACTGCCAATTTGCCAAAAGGTTGTACATCCAATAATTTTGCATCTGTCCTGGACTATTATTCTCGTCTCAGAACAAGCCTCTCTTTCCTCCCTCTTCTCCCCTCTTTTATTCTCTCTATGCATATCATCCCATCTTCTTTTTGTCGATTCCTCTTCTTCTCTCTGTTCTTCTCTTCTTCTTCCTCTTCCTTATATACATAGGTGGCAGTTACAAATAGGTGGCAGCAACCTTGCCTGTAACTGTCTTCATGTGCGAATGCTCCTGCATCATACTCGCCAGGTAAGAGAAATGCTTCATGAGTTCTAGCTTATGAACATGAATTGCTCTTCCAAGTTATTGCCATTTAAGCTTAGCTTTGTTCACAAGGCCACCTTTTCTGTCTTATCCTCACTTTCCTTTGAAAACAAAACCGTTTCATGTAGAATATACTTAACATTTTTTGTACTTTGTCCCATTCCTTCACATCCATCCAACCACAATCAACATGTATTTTATTGTCTACTTTCTCTTGGTGCCAACATTTTCTTTTGGAGTGATTATATCCTCCACAAATCTCACAAGGATGTAGGTTCCAACACCTAGTTGTCACATGTCCAGATCTTCCACACTGACTAAAACAACCCATCCTAGGACCTTCATCTTCTGTATTGATTTTTCTTCTCACAAATTTAGTCTCACTGCTTCATGCTTGACCTGTATACTCAAGGATTTCGTTCTCTGGCATTATGGACATTTTCACACCTTGCCCATATCTTCCCAATCCTTATAGCCCATTTTTTTCATTAACTTGGAGCCAATACCTTTGGTGTGCCTTTTAAAGCACCCAATGGCTTCATCATCATTATGTTATTCAACAATATGACCTTTGTCATAGCCATCAATGACATGATGCTATCATTCTTTTTCTCTTTCTCTTTATCTACAATGCCACTCAGGGGTGATTTGAAAACAAAGGTGGGAATGGTTGCACTGCGGTCTTCATCATCTCTATTGCTGGTGACGTGGGCTAATTGCCTCTTCTCCATGTTTTATCTCTTGCTTGTTTCTGCCTTCACCTCCACTTGTTTCACAACTTCTCTCAACATTGCCATTACTCCCTTAAACTTTGTCTCATAACCCTCCAAGAATTGTTATTTTGTGCTCAAGCACACTGTAGGACTGCTGTCCACTTTCTCTCCTTTGTCCTTTAATGGACTTAATGTGTACCTCTTGCAATCTTTCTCAATAGTATAGGTGTTCACCCTATCATCATGCAATGCCTTTCTATCAAACTGCCATGGCCTTCCCAACAAGACATGACAAGCATCCATAAGCATAACATCACATAGTATCTCATCCTTGCAAGAACAATACATTGTTCACTTACCAAAATTTAATGTCCCTTTTGCAACCATAAGACTTTGTATGGATTTGGGTGTTCAATCCTCTTCAACACAAGTTTTTCTACTGTCTCTATAGACACTAAATTATCCGTACTCCTGCTGTCCACAATGACTTTACAACATTTGCCTTCCAATTTGCATATGGATCTAAAAAGACTTCATCTTGGCATCAGTCCATGCTTCTCTTTGGTTGGTTTCAACAATACCCTTTTCATCATAAGGGATTCTCCTTGTTTCAGCTCCACCATGTGCTTAGGTGAGGCAACACTTTCTTCATCTGCCTGTGCAATGTGATTCTTGATTTCTTTTCCTTTACCATTGTCCTGCTGTACTATTGGACATTCAAATGACTAATGACTTGTTTCTCCACATCTAAAGCAATTTTCGGGGAATCCTCTACCCCATCCTCTAGCATAACCACCTCTTCCTCTTGAAAAATCTTTGCTTTCTTTGTTACTTTGGTTGAATTTACTTTGAGAAGTATTAGCTTATCCTTCTTGCATATGCTACCGTCTACCACTATTTGATTGTTCTCTTCCTTTGGAATTGTTTTGTTGCTTGCGAGTCAAATTTTCTTCCACCTTGAGTGCATATTGATATGCCTTTTCAATTGTTCTAATTTGAATCATACCAATTTTATCTTGTATGGACAACCTTAGTCCATTTACGTATCTCACTACTTTCTCCTCATCATCTTCAATATGACCTGCTCTTATGGTCAATTTATAGAATTATTCCGTATACTCTTCCACTATTAGCTCCTTTTGCTTGAGGTTTTGCAGTCTTCTAAACAACCCAATTTGATAATTTGTAGGCAAAAATTTAGATTTCAATTTGGAAACAAACCTATTCCAAGTTTGAATTTTCTCCTTGCCCTTTCGCTGTCTCTCCGTTTGGACATGATCGCACCAAATTGATGCATGTCCCATTAGCCGTGTGTGTCCAAATTTGAACTGCTTTGGGTCCATCATAGGTTCATAGTCAGAATCTCTCTATGTCTGTTATCTAGTCTATCAATTCTTCTGGGTTCAAACTTCCATTAAAATTGGGAGTATCCTTCTTTGGCTTATTTCCCATGCTAGAGATTGCCCGAATCAACCGCTGCTTTGGTTCTTCTCCTTGCTCCTCATCTCAAGCTTCTGGGTGACCAGTCTCCTCTTCACTATCACTAACCTCCTCAAGATGAACACCTCTTCTCTGGGCAGTCTTGATTGCTTCTAGTTTGGCTGTGATTCCTCTCAACATTTTAGCTATGTCCGCTAGTTAAGAACCTTCTAATTAAAGTAAGAACATCTACATAAATACTGCAATGAAAACAATAAATTCATTAAAGAACATAATATTGCAATATGAAATGTAAATGTAGAAATCTCACAAATCACAATACATAATCATGGGTCTCTTCGAAGGGGCAACCTCCTTCAATACTTTGATTTCAACTATGCAAAAAGATACATCCATTCCTGCCCCTCGCATTTTTAAAGACTTCATAACCCTACCTAACGCTCAAGGCTGGCTTACATGCAAAATGCCACCCGAGCCAGAATCCTCTACCAAACAAAACAGTTACATAAAATGGGCACCACTTGTCTAGGTGCCTCTAGTGTCACAAACTCTTACAAAACATTATAATGGGGTCCTCACGTTAAGATGGGGTTATTACATAATAGTGTTAGGATGGGGTCCTAACATGCCCTTACCCTTCAAAAAGCTTTGTCCTCAAAGCTGAAGATGAGGAAACTTTTGTTGAAGCTACTGGAGGGACTCCCACGTGGCATCTTCCACTTGTAATTCTCACCATTGAACAAGAACAACAGTGATGACCTGGTGGCGAAGGGTGCACGATCTTCGTTCCAAAATTCATTTAGGCTCAAGAATGATGGATCCTTCCTCGTCCAACTCTGGTAATGTGGATTGTACCTAGACCTTGTTGCCAATGACCTTCTTAAGAGAGGAGACATGAAAGAATTGGTGAATTCTGAAAGTGGTTGGAAGGGCCAGTTTGTATGTTGTTGACTTGATCCGTTGTAACACTTGGTAAGGACCATAGTATTTGGTAGCAAGTTTCTGGCATCCTCAAAGCTGGAGAGATGACTGTTTGTAGGGCTGTAGGCAGAGAAAAACCATGTCCCCAACTTCAAAGCTACGCTCAAAGCGGTGTTTGATCAGCTTGCTGATGCATTTGGTTCTGGGCTGAGTCAAGATTGACCTTAAGTTGTCGAGGAAAGGTAGCATGTTGTTTGAGGGTGAAGTCCAAAACTTGAACTCTAGAACTTCCTAGAATGTAAGAGGAGGGTGTTGATGGAGATTGACCATATATTGCCTCAAATGGGGTAACCTTAGTAGTAGTATGATAGGAAGTGTTGTACCACCATTTAGCCAAAGGAAGCCACTTAGCCCATTGCGTAGGATGTTGTGAGGCAAAGCAACAGAGGTATGTTTCCATGCACTTACTGACAATTTCATTTTGGCCATCAATCTGAGGGTGATAAGCCGAACTCATTTTGAACTGAGTTCCCTCCAACTTGAACAGTCTTGCCAAAAGTGTATGGTAAAAGTAGGGTCTCTATTGGAAACAAGTGACTTGGGCATGCCATGGAGACGAAATATGGAGTCTAAAAATATTTGGGCAATGACAGAGGCGATGTAGGGGTGGGACAAGGAACATAAATGAGCATACTTGGTGAGATGATCCACTACCACCAGAATAACTGTTTTTCCTCCTGATTTAGGTAAACCTTCAATGAAATCCATAGAGATATCTGTCCATACTTGTTCTAGAATTGGCAAGGTTTGAAGGGTTCAAGGAGAACACACATTTTCTTCTTTCATGAGTTGGCACCTGTCACATTCTGCCACAAAAGTTTAAATGCCACTTTTCATTCCCCTCCAGAAAAAAGTACGCTTGGTCCTTTCATAGGTTTTTAGAAACCCTGAATGCCCAATTTTTGGGGATGCATGCATTTCCTATAGGATGAGGTCCTGCATTTGTGAATTGTGGGGAATGACGAGTTCACGATATTGCAAGTCTTGATCATCCCAAGTATAACTGGATCATGAGTTAGGCTCTGCTTGGATTTTGTTGACCAAAGTTTGCAAATTGGAATCCTTGGTCATTTCTTCCTTGAGATGACACATCCATTGCGGAAGTGGTGTAGATATAGCATGTAGCATTCCTTGATATTCAAATTGGCGGGAGAAGGCATCAGCCACCGCATTCTCCTTGCCTTTCGTATAGGTGATTTCATAGTCATAGCCTAACAATTTAGAAACACATCTTTGTTGTTCCGGAGTCTCCACCCTTTGTTCCAAGAAATATTTGAGGCTTTGATGATTAGTCTTGATGGAAAAGTGACACCCAATAAGATACAACCACCAATGATTAACATGTAAAATGGCAAGCATCTCATTTTCAAAAGTACACTTGCCCAAATTCCAGCCAGAAAGTGCTATACTAGTGAAGGCCAATGGTCTTTCTTCTTGCATCAAATTTGCCCCAATGCCATTGCCAGAAGCATCTCTTTCAATTAGGAAAGGTTTAGAGAATTCATGCATTGCTAACACGGGGGTGGTGGGCACAACTTTTTTCAATGCTTCGAAGGCTTGCTCCGCAGGTTTTGACCACATAAAAGAATTCTTTCGCAACATGGCTGTCAAGGGAGCTGCTATCTTAACATAATTCTGCACAAACTTACGATAATATGTAGTGAGTCCCAAAAACCCACGAAGTCCCTTTAAGGGTCGAGGCTTAGGCCAGTCTTGAACAACCTGAATCTTTTTAGGGTCCACTTTAACTCCATATTTGGTTGCAATGTGACCCAAATATTCAACTTCTTGCAACCCAAAAGAATACTTGGACCTCTTGGCATACAACTAATTTTTTGACAGAAGTCGTAGTGTTTGATCCAAATGCTTGAGATGCTCCTTCCAAAAATGATTGTAAATCAAAATATCATCTAAGAAGACTATAATGAATTTGCGAAGGAAAGGTCGGAAAATGGAATTCATCAAACTTTGAAAAGTGGAAGGTGCATTGGTTAATCCAAATGGCATAACCAAGAATTCTTAGTGCCATTCATGAGTTCTAAAAGTCGTTTTAGGAATGTCTTCATTCTTGATTCGAATCTGATGATACCAAGGTTCCAAGAGTTGGGGGGACGGGGGATAGGGGAACGGATTTTGGGGACGACAGGCCGATCTTAGGGGGTGACTAGTATGATAGTATGATTTTTTTAATAAATTTAGAATAATTTATAGATTCTACACAACAAAAATGAAAAATACTAAATACTAATAGTTTACAACAAAAATATTTAGAACTTAGAAGCCATCAGATTCTTAGAATAATTTAAAAATTAAATTTTACAACAGTCAAAATGAAAAATAGTTGCAAAAAATATAGATACAGAATACTAATTGTCTCAATGCTCATTTACAAGTTACAACAAAAAGAGTGAAATACAAAGAGAACAAAAATACAACAAAATAGTGAAATCAAAAGTACTAATAGTAAATAGTCTCAATGCTCATTTACAACAAAAAGAGTTTACAACAAAAATACTAAATAGTCTCATTCCTATGGAACTTCTGCTGGGCTATCACTATCAGAAATTGTATCTGATGAGTTGTCCTCATCATCTGAGTGAAGAGCCTCCAATGGAACTCCAACCAACCCCTCTTGACCCTCATCCTCATCAATATGTCCTACATCCTTTGGATCAACATCCCATCGTGTAGCTGGAGATTGCCTGTACTTTGTATTAACTCTCTCACGAAGGTGAAGAGAGCTATGCACTGCAACTAGCTTCTCCGCTCTGCGAGAGGTAAGCCTATGCCTCCTCACCTTGTGGAAAAAGTTGTATGTGGACAAATTCCTCTCAGCAACAGAGGAACTAGCAACCTGTGAAAGCAGCCTAATTGCAAAATGTTGTAAGTTAGGTGTCTCACCCCAACATAGTTGCCACCATGCAATGGAATTTTTTTGGGCAATGGTAGCCCTATCCTCTATACACTCTAGTTGGCTGAAGCAAGGGCCCGTAAAATTCACAAATTGGAGCCACTCATCTCTAAGTTTTGAGCCCTCCTCCTTCGTATATATCTTTTTAAGGGCACTCAAAAACCCTTGTCTCACCTCTACATCTTTATAAGGAGCCACTCTCCTAGGCCTAGGCTCATACCACTTTGGGTTTACTGCATATGCTGCCATATGAAGGGGGGTGTTGATCCTATTCCACCTCCTCTGTATAATAGGTCTAATGTTGGCCTCAAAATAATAATGATGGATCTCTAGAAAAAATGACTTTTTTTATCTCCCCTAACATGCCGTCAAATACCTCATAGATCTCTCTTAGATTAGGAGCATCTGTATCAGCATATCTGATGATTGCAACAATTGGGACAGCAAAAGACACAATGTAGCTACAAGAAATTAAAAAAAAGTAAAAAACTTAAACTATATGAACAATCCAATTTGAAACTAAAAATGAAAAATCATAAATGACATTTCTTACTTGGCTTGAGTCCACCAACTATCATCCAATATTTTGTCTCTAATTTTCTTCCCTACGCTGTCCTTGATTCCGACCACCTCTTCCACTCTGTGCATACTACCAGGGACTATAAAGCATCTTACACCTCAATTATCCTCTCCAATAAAATGAAGTAGGTGGTGTATTTAGTATCTCTTGGTTTGATGAACTCCTTTGAGAAGGACCGAAAGAGGGCCAAGGAAGTGTGATGGTTGCAAATGAACATTTGCAAATCTCTGGCTTCTGCAACTATAGCCCTCACCCAATCTATCCTCCCCATGTCCTTCAATGCATGAACACAACACCGGGTCCAAAAAATATGTCTATATAAATGTTCTATCATTTGCCCCGCACGCTGGCAAATAGGAGTTGCATCTGTAACTACCTATAGTGTACAACAAAAAAATTTAGAATAATTTACACAACAAAAATGGTCTCATTTAAACAACCATATAAATTTTGATTTTCGTAAGAAAAACGGAAATTGTCAAATTGATTACTTGTACAACATTGAAGGCTCCAACCTCTTCAATAGCCTCCTTCAACAGGAGGTATTGGAACTCAACATCCTTTCTTTTCCCCATGTAATCAATGGCTCGAAGAAAATAGGACCTATTGAATATGTGACAATGATATTGATGAGTGGACGTTGACTAATGTCAGTCTACCCATCCATGATGATAAAACATCCATTCATCAACCATGTGTTCTTTGTCTACTCTATAACCAAACTGCATTTGGAATATTGTTTTTCCAAGAGAGAGGTACGAAGCTTAGTTTGTCTAGGCACTATATATGAATTCCTTACCTTGCCTATTTTTTTTACCAGCTTCCTTGAAATAGGGGGAACATGCAATATGGAAAGGAAGCCCATGTGCAAAACATAATTGTGCTACAACATCGTTTGCTTCCTCTCTTGTTTGCACATAAAACATCTCACTTACAATTCCCTTTTTCTTTGAGGGCAGTGGTGGCATACTAGAGGTTTGGGTTGATTCTTGTGGTTGTTTTAAGGAGGCTCCAAAGTCACCTCTAGATGATTGGCCAGTTGTAGGGAAAGGCATGGCATGCCTAAACTTTTAAATTTGGACTTTTACACAAGCTTATTGACTTCAGACACTTGTACCCTGGTTATTTTTTTGGAAGTCCTAACACCTGTTCCTGTTTTATCTTTGAGATGAGATTCAACCCTAGTATAGCTGCCCTTAAACTCAGTGTTACAAAAATCACAAAACCCTGTTATTGAGCCCCCATTTTTTTTTTTCCCTTGGTTATAATTGGTTACGAATTGCAACAGAGGTTTCTTAATATTGAATGGACCCTTGGCATATTCTTTTAATAATGGTGATGGGAAATCAAAATTAGTCCTTGAAGCAATGTTGTCCCCTTTAGTGTTGTCCCCTTTGGAAGTTTGAAGTTGGATGGTAGAGGCAGAATTCATAGCAACATGAATATTTTGGTTTTGATTTTCACTTTGGTTTTCCCCCTCCATATGAATGTTAAATGAGTTTGATTCACTGCTGCTCATGTTGAATGTTGAAAGAAAAATATGAAATTTTAAAAAAAGACTTGGATGAGGTAATGAAAATTGGAAAACTTCAAAACAAACTTGGATGTTTGCTGCCTACTTTTGCTCCTTGTTGTTGCTGCCTCCTTTTGCTATCCCTTGTTGTTGCTGCCTCCTTTTGCTATACCAGCTCTGTCTTCTTCATTGTTGAAAGCTTGAATGAGTGTGTTTTAACTTTTAACCTTTTTTCTTTTTACTTTATAGTGTGTTTCTTTTAGTTTTTAGGGTTTGGGGGGTGAGACTTTCATGGGTCCCACCCCCTACCTTTTTTTATTTTTTATTTATTTTCTAACTCTTTTTTAATGTTTTATATTTGGCTTGAGACGCCCAACTATGGGGGATGGCTGGGCATCTTTGGGGACGCTCGGGTCGTCCGTCCCTAGAGACGGTTGGGCGTCTTTGGGGACGCTTAGGCCGTCCTTGGGACGTCCAACCCTCCCTAGGGATGGTCCGAGCATCCCCAAAGGTGCCTAGCCATCCCCGCGGACGCCCCCTTACATGGGACGGCGGGGAAACGTCCCTGATGTTGTCCCCCCGTTCTAGCCTAGAGACAGTCTGAGCGTCCCCAAAGACGCCTAGCCGTCCTCGGGGATGCCCCCTCACATGGGACGGCAGGGAAACGTCCCCGATGCTGACCCCCCGTGCTAGGGACGCGTCTCCGTGGAATCTTGGATGATATCTTGACCGCAAATCCAATTTTGAAAAATATTGGCCCCCATGTAACTCATCTAGCAATTCATCAATGACTGGAATGGGAAATTTATCTTTAATAGTGATTTTATTAAGTTCCTTGTAATCCACAAACAAGCGCCAAGACCCATCCTTCTTCCGGACCAACAACATTTGAGAAGAATATGGACTAACATTGGAACGAATAATCCCTACAGCACAAAGTTCCTATACCATTTTCTCAATTTCTGATTTTTGGGCATATGGATACTTGTAAGGATGAACATTTGGGGGAAGACTACCAAGAATAAGCCGGATTGCATGGTCGTGAGTATGACAAGGGGGTAGTTCTTTGGGTTTCTCAAAAACGAAGGCATGTCTTTGCAATAAAACCTGTAATTCCTCTGAATGGTCCTTATCCCTTTACTCAGAAGCTTTGATAGCAAATAATTGAGCCATAACCCCATGGGAGGGTTTTTTAAACAATTTTACCATCTTATGGGTTGAAATAAATTGAGCAGCCCCAACCTTCATGCCTTGTAAAGTTTATTATGTTCCCTGTTGGCTAAATTTCATCCATAACTCAGAAAAAGACGGGACCTAACATCTGCAACCATTGTCCCAAAACGACATCACACCCACCTAGTGGTAAGACAAACATATCCGCCTTAAGTTTATAATCTTTGATATGTATTTTGACATTGCGACACTTCCCTTTACATGGTAGGGTGCCTCTATTGGCAATCATGACTTCAAAGGAATTACAAGTATTAATGTAACAATTCCCCTATTTGGCCACAAGTGGATCAACAAAGTTATGTGTGCTTCCTGAGTCAATAAGAATTATACCCGTTGTTCTTTGAAACGTCCTCACTTTCATTGTTTGAGGAGTTGATATACCTGCTAAGGCATGCACCGAGATTTTTGGTTGAGTCATTTGGAACTTTTGCCTGTTCTGTGTGTTCCTCCTCTTGAAGATCTTCTTCCACCTCCGAAGATTCTACGATTGTTGCCTCAACCACATCAAGCAAATACAATTTTTGATGTGCACATTTATGCCTTGGGGAATACTTCTCATCACAGTTATAGCATAGCCCTTGGGCCCTTCTGGATTCCATCTTCTCTTGTGTCAACTTTTTGATGGTAGGAGTTGGTATTGGCTTGGATAAAAAAGGTGGCCGAGAGTAGAAAATTTGGGGGTGTGTCCTTGAGCCTTAAATTTCTCTTTTGCCAATCTAGCCAAAGGCAATTGCCTGTTGTAATGATTGTGGCTTCAACATTTTAACTTCAGCTTTAATATCATACTTCAAACCACTCACAAAACAACTTTGGAAGAATTCGGGGCTCAAACCAGTGGTATGATTGGCCAATTTTTCGAACTGAGTTTGATAATCTCGAATGGTTGAAGTTTGTTTGAATTTAGAAGAGGCTCCTGTAAAATCTTCAAACTCACTAGGACCAAATCAAGTGAGGAGGTGTTGCTCAAATTCATGCCAAAGTAAGATCGGGGTTTGTTTTCTTGAGCCATTGAAACCAATGCAATGCATCTGATTCAAAATTGAAAAAGGCTATTGTTAGGTGCATATACTGGGGAACATTATGAAGACTAAAATATTGGTCGGTTCGACAGATCCATCCTTTTGGATCCTTTCCATCAAACTTTGGAAAGTCTAATTTGGGTAGTTTATATCCTTGGTTATTTGGAGCTTCCCACCGTTGACTGCTGGTTCCTTTAGCCTTACGGTCATGAGACCCAAATCGACCATGTGTGTGGGTATTATTAGTTATACAACCTTCCAAGTCTTCAAATTTTTCGTTTAATTCCTCCTTCATTTCCTTCTATTCCCTTGCTACATGCAGCAAGTTTTCATGTAGAGATTTGATATCCACCCTTAACTGATTTAAATTTGCATTTAATTGCTCCCCCACATGATTTCCCCAAGACTCTATAGGATCGGAAATTTTTTGATCTAATTCGTGTGCCTTTTGTTGTTCCGTAGTGCCTGTAGCAATGCTCTATGATTGTTTTACCGTTTGATGAGACTTACTAAAAATAACTGTGGTTCCAAGAGTTCTTATTTTTAGTAATGAGATAGAAAAAGTGTTTGGGTGCTATATATCAAAATGATCACCTTGAGAAGATGAACTGAATGGGCTACGTCCCACAATGATGTTTTTCAGCACCCTAGAAAAAGTGCATGGAGGCTATATACCAAAATGATCAGCTGGACGAGACTATTGCAATGGGCTATATCTCACAACATTGATTTTTGGCACCCCAAACTTTTTTTCCTTAGGGGAGTGTTGTCTTCAAGTGTTGTCGGTTTTTTTCCTGGAGCCTTGGTTCACTTAGAAATTTGAATTTTGTTTGACAACCCCTTACTAGACTCTGTATTGTTTGTCATTGACACTGTAGCTCACTGTCTTTGACGACTGTCTAGGCTGACTTTGTTATTGACAAATTTTGTGTTTGTTATGATTCTCAAATGTCACAGGCAACTGTTATTAACACTAGCAAACTTTGTCTTGATTGTTACTGACTCTGACTGAATTCATACCCGATTGTTACTGACTACTCTTGACAGAACCTGCCTTGACTATTATGTTCATCACCAAATTCTTTCGTCTGTTTTATGCAGTAATTTTGGGATAGTGCAATCTCCTCGATATACTCAATTTTTGTGGTAGGATTTTTGGTTTCAGGTTTAACATTCAATAGAAACAGGATACTCTAAGCCAAGGTGTGTGTACTACCCATAGGCCCTCTGTTATACCGCAGTGACGAACGATAGTGCTCGGATCAATATTTCAAGCCACTACTTAAAGAGGATTCCACGCATACCCTTGAGCACACTACCCGCCTCTCTAACAGAACAAGAGGGTGATCTTTACGGATGTTGTGTTCGATGTACTATGGAGAATACACGGTCGAAAATCTTCCTAGGGCTAAAGGTTTCTCCTAATCCTAAGGGGTCTCCCGATATACCTGAAGATACTTGGGAGCTCAATTCCATATACGGGTGGTGTATGAGGCCTGGGTATTGGAGCTTGATCGCCCCTCACTTCACTAGACACTTTACGGACAATCTAACTTAACCAATAACGACAACTCCTCCGTGATATTTTAAAACCTTTGGCACAAGGCATCTAACCTAATAAACTAATGCAGAAAAAAAAAGGCTTTTTTTTTTTTTTAAATAAGGAAATAGGCAGAAAAATGAAAACACATAAAATTTATACCTAACATTCAAAATGGTAGGACAAGAACTACCGTAGTCTCAACGGAACATGGCCCTGGAAAGTGCTGTGATACCACTTGTTAAGAACCTTCTAATTAAAATAAGAACATCCACATAAATATTGCAATGAAAACAGTAAATTCATGAAAGAACATAATATTGCAATATGAAATATAAATACAAAAATCTCACAAATCACAATACAAAATTGTGGGCCTCTTCGAAGGGACAATCTTTTTCAAAACTTTGATTTCAATTATGCGAAAAGAGACATTACGCCACTCTTTATAACAAACGGTTACATTCTTTATAACAATTACATAAAATGATGCCACTTGTCTAGGTGCTTCTAGTGTCACAAAATCTTACAAAACATTACTTAGCATCACTCCAAAACACTATAATGGGGTGCCCAGGTTATGAAGGGGCTATTACATAATAGTGTTAGGATGGGGTCCTAACATTGGGTTACAAGACCATGCAGTCTCCCTCTACCTCGTTGTGCCATATCTCCTCCAACACGTATCAAAGACCTTTGAAAACTAGCTTTGATACCAAATTATGCAGTCTAGGTGGAGGGGGTCAACTGAACAACAACCTCCCCTAGTAGAAAGAATGATCTCGGCTTCTCGACACTAAGATTTCACATGAATCGCGTCCATTTTCTTCCTTCAGCTGGCTCCCTTCGGAGAACTTCCTTTATGATGGTAGTGTTAGATGACTCCCTACGCAAATGGCTCCCTTCAGATGACTTCCTTTATGACGGTAGTGTTAGACGACTCCCTACGTAGATGGCTCCCATCATAAGGTTTCCTTTATGACGACAAGGTTAGACAGCTCTCTATGCAAATGGTTCCCTTTAGATGACTTCTTTTATGACGACAGTGTTAGATGGATCCCTACGTAGACGACACTTAGTCAACTTCCTGCATGACAGCACCTCCAGACGACACACGCTTGCCATGACTACACTTCCAAGATGACATGCTCTTGCCACGACAACACTTCCAAGATGGCATGTACTTGCCATGATGACACTTGCCCTTGAACAGCTCTCACGTCTTCATCGGAATCGTGCTTCTTCTTGAATGGTATCTACATCTTCACCTTGCCCTCACTTGCAATCCTACATGCACTTGGCCATGCAATCTACAACATACAATTTAAATAGCAAAAAGCATTTGTCATTCAAACCATACACAGAAGAAATTCCTGGTGAATAGTAATGGTATTCCCAATATGACAATTGGCTGTACATCCAATAATTCTGCATCTGTCCTGGACTATTATACTCGTCTCAACACAAGCCTCTCTTTATTCCCTCTTCTCCCCTCTTTTATTCTCTCTATGCACGCCGTCCCATCTTTGTTCTGCTGATTCCTCTTCTTCTCTCTCCTCTTCTCATCCTCTTCCTCTTCCTCTTATACACCAGTGGCAACTATTTTGCCTGTAATCATCTCTATGTGTGCATCAAAATGTGGCAGTGTCATGTCCAATTGTATCTATTTATCATTGATGCTTTTCTTGAGATGCATGGCCTACAACCATGGTGAAGTTGAGTTCTTAGGTCTGAGAAAATCTGCTGCATCATCCGTGGGTTTTAAACTAGTCAAAACATGGTAGGCACATCATGAGTAAAATGATGATCATCATTTGGCAGAAAGATTAAAATATTGTTGTCTTGGTTTTGTCTTTAGTTTCAATATGATCATTTATGTGTGCTAATAGAAAACATAGTTGATGCTATTCATGGCGAGGATAGAGGATCATCCCAGTGGTCACAGTTCATATAGATGGGCTATGATGGGTATGTTGGTTGAAGGCAACATACATCTTTATATTATTTTTAGATTTTTAGAAAATGTCTAATCATCTGCCTACAATTGCCAAACTATCGCAGGGCTACCTTGCGATGTATGTCTATGGAGTGTGCATCAACAATGCCACAAATCAAACCACTAAACCAACCCTTGAGATAGCTACATCTGGTTCAGTCGTACACCGTCTCTACTGAACACATTGTCAAAAGTTGTCAAACTTGGTATGAAACATAAATAATTTCACTAAACCTGGAATTGTCATAACAATAGTAGTATGGGTGGATATCCAGTCACTATAGCTACCTTGTCTTGCACAAAACTTTTATGAGCAAATTTGTTCCATGCCACTGTTCAAACAGTGACAAACTAAACTATCCTCACCTTTTCAAACAAGGTAGTAGATAACTATACATCCTTGTTGATCTAAATTGCAATTCTTTTAGCTACGAGGCCCAAATTGATCTCAAGTGCAATTTAACAAACAAACTAGACAGCTAGCAAACGTTGGTCTCTAACCTGAAACCTGTAGCTAAAAATTATCAACCATAACTTCTGTTTCTGTTTGAACTACTAAAAGGACAACAATCGCATTGAGAACACTTACTGATAAATTACTATTTTTTTTGCAAATATATGCTTCACACATGGGGTAACCTTGAGTGATTTGGTTGGATAGCCTTCCAGATGCTTCACATATTGACCTTAATTGGAACATCAATTTAAGGACCCGGTTAGGCCTGAAATTTGCCAGACTATTGCCCATCATGCAAATTTTATACAACGGCCTGAAATTGTAATCAACCTTCACAAAATGTTCAAATTTTTAAGTTACGTCTCAATAGGCATGTTTAAAACATAAGCGTGTCTGAATCGTACCATTATAATCTTATTTTAAATAGTTGTATGTCTAACTCTTGCTATTGACGTAACTGTTTGTTCTTGTCAATGCACCCAATATCATATACTAAAAATTTTACCTTGTACAAACTTTTCCGTGTACATGTGTGTATATGATATGTATGTATATAGAGTATGACAGCAATTGTGAGACTTCTGTATGTTAAATTGATGGTGTTGTGAAAAACGTGGACGCTATTACTGATGGGCTTTAAAAAATTTGCACTTGTTTTGCCCATAAAATGGCCGATGACAGGCATTGGCCTGTCAAATTTCAGGCTTGGACCCAGTACACAAGTATAATAGAGGTTGACTTGGATGGATATGTTTTTTTTTCAAAATTGGTTATATGGGATTGAAATGGGTCCCTGTATTACATTGTGACCACATAGTGGTGTTTGTCAATTGTATATGTATCTCTTAACAAGATTTGAATGAGGTCTTCTTGGAAGGTGAGGAATTTAACAGGTTGAGTTTGGATGGATTTTATTATCAACTTAAACTTTTGTATATTGACCTTAATTGGAGTACCAATCTAAGGATACGGTACACAAGAATAATAGAGGTTGACTCAGGAGGTTATTTATTATCAACTTGACCTTTGCATATTGACCTTAATTGGAACACCAATTTAATAACCCCGTACACAAAAATAATAGAGGCTGACGTCTGATGTTTCTTATTAAGATTGACAAAATATTTAAGTTATTATCATGTGTTAACTGGGATTTATATCAATTATCAACTTGACTTAAAATTGACAAATTTCTAAAGTTTATTTGTTTATCAATTTCGTTGAGTTTTTATTTTCCCATATGTTCTATGGAAATTTGATTAGAAACTTGTAGGTGTTGTCAACTTTGCACTTTTATTCTGAACCAACACAACCTACTAGCTACTGTCTGTATTTTTTGAAACATTTTGCGCATGGTTTACTTGTCCTGTTCCTTGATTTCCAACATAATAAATTTGGAGGCTGTGCTAGTGGTGGCCTCTATTTGCCTCACTACATATCATAGCTGAATAGTGGCTAGATGGAAATATTTATAGCATATCCAACCACTATTATCATTTTAATGCAGTTTCTTCTGTTACCTGAATAGTGGCTAGATGAAAATATTTATAGCATATCCAACCACTATTATCATTTTAATGCAGTTTCTTCTGTTACCTGAATAGTGGCTAGATGAAAATATTTATAGCATATCCATCCACTATTATTATTTTAATGCAGTTTCTTCTGTTACCTCAACGAGGTGAATTGACTGGAAAATTAAATGCCTGCTAAATGATTTTTCTTGTAATAATGCATCTGCATGATTGTTCTTTTTAGTTTCTGCCCACATATAGCGAATATTGTTTCAAAAGAAAAACAATATTTTATGCTGTCTGCGGGCCACATTGACTCCCTTGCTTACTATTTGTTCTTCCAGGTGTTTGTTGACAATGGCGACTTCTTGAAAGAACTCCAGAAGGACGGATGATGGTTATGAGTCTAGGATAGACTCCATGTTGGCATGGATAAATGATGCATTAACTGCCTAGCCATCTCTGAAAGGCATACTATTGCATGATCTAGAGATGTGAATATTAGAAGCAAAATAATAGTTTTAAGGTGTTTTACTCTGGGAAGTTTGCTAGTATGCCTACCTGCAGGATGTGTACACTTCTTAAAAGAACTCCAGAAGGACGGATGATGGCTATGAGTCTAGGATAGACTCCATGTTGGCAGGGATAAATGCTGCGTTAACTGCGTAGCCATCTCTGAAAGGCATACTATTGGATGAACTCGAGATGTGAATATTAGAAGCAAAATAAAAGTTTTATGGTATTTTACTCTGGGAAGTTGGCTGGTATGCCTACCTGTAGGATGTGTACACGGAACGAAACAAGTATTTGATTGTAACATAGATGGATTTATTTTACGACATTACTACTGTAATGTCTATTAATATAAATAAATAATGAAGATTTAATGACCTTTCAAAAGTTATAAGGGAGTGTCTTTTTAACTTATATTAGAAGACAACGTAAAACTGAGAGATCATAAGGTTTAGAAGTTTCATAGGATCACAACTGATAGAAGAAGATTAGAGGGAAATAATGGCTTAGATTAAGCGTCAGGGAACAATTGAATGGATATGAAATTTGATGAAAATTATTGTGCTTGAAAAAGAAATGAATTATAAGTCGATACATGCTTTCTAAAAAATAGAATTACAACTCAATGGATGGTGGATAGAAATGTTAAGCATATACTTAGATGGGGATAAATTATTTTGAGAAAGAAGAACAAAGAGTTTGCATTGTTCACTTGGTTTTAAAATAGTTCAATTTTTTAAAAGAAAAGCTCTTATTCGTTTCACAATTCTTTAATTCGTATGAACTTTATGATCAATTGTAGGTGCTTTCAGTTAGAGTATATTACATTATTTGGTACATGTCAATGTACCACCTTGGGTACATTATTAGATTAGGAGTTTATCTTAGGTTAAGTAATTACTTGAGGAAGAAGTAATAAATGCACAAATGTCAGAATGTGCAATGATGTAAATGTACATATAGTCCACATGTACATTTGTCATAGGATAGGTAGCTAGGTAGTTGGAGAGTCATGGGTAGAGTAAAGGCCGAGGAATTTATCTTCCTATATATAGAGAGAGAGAGAGGAGAGGAGAGTGAAGATGAGATAATTATAGAGTAGTGAGTGAGTAGGTACAATGTAGCTTTTCATTAAAATTATGGAGTGTTCATGTCCTCCATTATATAGCATTGTACTATTTTCGTGAGTATCCATTAATAACATATTTCAGAGTTATTGCAAAAGTTCATTATCTTTTTTTTTTGCATATTTTACATCTTGTCATTGCTTTTCCCATTTCATACATCATCAAAAGCTAACAATGGTATTAGAGCATACGGTAGATCGATAGGAATAAGGAGAGCCACAAGAGAGATTGAGAGGAGTTAAAAAATCTCATTTCCAAAATTTTTGAAAATTGCATTAGCCAGTCTTTCCACAGAGTTGTAGGAAAAACTCGTGAAGACTAGAACTCAACGTTGATTCCACTAGATTGACAAATCAACTAGTGAAGATAGAATATCTCTAGATCTAGAATTTCTTCCATTGCAGTCCTAATACTTTGTTGCAGGAAAAGGAGATTCAAAGAAAGTTGGGAAGCTTCCTACAGAGAGCTAGAAAGAATATTTTCTTTAGAATCAATGTAGTACCTAAGGTAACAAACGGAAGAAGAGGAGATTTCAAGAACTTGAGGGAAGTCTTGTTGTAGACTTGTGCATTATAAGAAAAGGCCACAAAAGCCTTGTTGCAGATTTGAGAAGAGAGTCCAGAAGAAGATTGGAGGTTGGTGATGTCCATTGAATATTGTAAATTGTAGATTGAAGAGACCCATAGAAGGTCCCATTGAAGAACTTTCAATCTTGGAAGAGATAGAGAAGGACTAGCAAAAGTCCCATTCTTGAAGCAGCAAATTTTAGAGATCCGAGAGGAAGATCTCGTTGCTAAATTTCTACAATAGAAGGTTGAAGAAAAGGTCTCATTCGAAAGACTAGAGAAGTTGCAAGAGTTAAGACCTTGGAGAGGTCTCAAGGAGAAGGGTTGGTGAGCCTCATTGAAGGAGATTCGGAGAAGACCATTAAGGCCGCTCCTAGAATAACTCATTGGAGAAATTTACTACCAAGGAGATGATCTTGATAGTAAAGAACTTGGGACAATTGTCGTCATCTGACAACAAGCCCAAGGGAGAAGGATTTGGCAAACATATTTCCAAATTTCGAATTAGACTAGTGAAGATCTTAAGAATTTTAGGTTTTTGAGATTGAAGTTAGAATTCGACAAGGAGGTTGAAGGAGAATGGAGACAGAAGAAGCCTACCAAATCCAAGAGATTTGAATATTGCCTTTGATAGCTAGAAGGCACATTTCGGAGATGGAGGTTTGCTGAATCTACAACAAAATACTGAAGGGTTCATGGAGGAAATCTCAACTGTGACTTGGAGTTCCCTACCAAAATTTTGAGATTCAAGGACATTATTTCAGTGGAGAGATTGATAGCAAGAGGGCAGCAATTAGGAAAACATTACTAGCTGCAAAACTTCAGATTTCTAGGATACATGTTGAAGGAGAAGTTGAGGTCACCTACTACAAAATCAAGGCAAGAAGTTAGAGGGTTTCAAAGTTGTGATTTGGTGAGTTAGAGAGTTGTTTCAAACAGTCGAAGCGTTGCAATTTCATCAAACTAAAGGCAACAATAAGGTGAATCTAATCACCTTACAATCCATCATCTTCAAAGATCGTTAAGGTAAGCAACTTAGGTGCAAAAGGTTCATTAGTTGAACTTTAATTATTTTGTTCATTATCAAGTTTCATTAAGCACCATATTAGAATTAAAGTTGCAAGGAGAAGGTTGCATATTATAATCTTCAAGGGAGTGTAGAAGATAGTTTCTTTTAAGGATATTCTTGCATATTAAAATAAGAGCTGGATATATTTCTAAAGAAATAAATTATCTTCCTATTATCTAGTTATGGCAGAGAAGACATATCCTTAAGTGAAGAATGTATAGATTATAGTGCATATTTTCAGTGACTTTAAGAGTTCATTGATAGGAGTAATAAGGAGAGATTATCATTGCACTAAATTAGTTACACTAAGTATTTTAGTTGAATTGAAAATTAGTGCAAAATTAAGCCACTCTATAGGGCATATTAGCTGCATGATTAAGATCTTGGATTCATTGTTATTAAGTTAACCAAGCAAAGGTGAGAGTTGTCTAGTAAGGAAGACAACATCAAATCATACCTTGCCTAGAAGGGTAGTACAAAGTAGTCGCCTCATCAAAAGCGAAAAAAGAAGCTTGCAAAAGGAGATTTGAAGATCTCAGATATAGGTGCAAATTTAAGGTATTCTATTCTAACTATTGTAAAACTATTTACATTAGTTTCTTGCACCATAATCTTCTTGTCCTACGTAGCAACCGAGGACAAAGCTTGAGTGTCTCAAGGACACTTCAACAACATCAAGGTACAATCTCCAAGTGACTACATCATTGAAGTTTGAGGAGCAAACTTCAAGCAGTGTAGAGAGCCAACGAAGGGCTCACAAAGCTGGGGTTTCATGTGTCTAAAGACACCATCTTCAACACTACATCCAACGCCTATGATAGCATCAACCTGTAGCACAAGAGATCCACGTAAACTGGTTATTATATCAAACGGTATCCATGAAGAAGATATCATAGACTATCTACGTGAAGAGGCTATCGATGTCTACGTAAAAGATAAAGCCAAGGACAACATATAGCAAGCGTAAAAGGATAAGATACAAGGGAGAAAATAAAGGTACAATACCCAAATACACTAGTTGAGCGGAAGCACTAAAATCTACCATTAGAGCTCCATAGAACCTCCATTCCAACGCCCTTGGATCATCACAGTTGGAGTCAACCTTGAAAGACATCATCATCATCGATAGAACAACTTGCAAGAAGGAGAAATCGTTTGATGTCAAAGGAGCCAAACAAGCTTGCAATGAGTTGGCATGAATAGGCATTGAGAAACCCTTAAGGTTGTTTTTTGGTACATTGGAGAGAGTGTGCATGCAAGGGAGATATCTACACTTGTCCTAAAGGCGGAAGGAATATTGTGCCACTTGGCACAAAGAGCATCTTCGCCCTCTTATCTCCAACGCTCAAGAGAAAGGCGCTTATCCAAGTAACGCCTTCCATTATATCCTTATCGTCCAAGAATATTCAATGCTCAACAAGAAGGTATTCAACATGCGCCACGTAGTTTAAACACTCTTCAAAGACCAGCGCCACTCAAGGAGACAAAAGGATCTTGGTAATGCCTCGTGCCACTTGGCACACACATCAAGAATGCAAAAGCACGTTTGTAGCCACCATAAAAAGCACTCATAGAGGGAAGCACATCTTAAGCATGCATTAAGTGAGAGTGTATTCAAGGCACGAAGTCAAGGAGTGAAAGGTGCATTAAAGACTGTTATAAGAGGACGTCCACCAAGCCTGTCATAAACCAGTAAGTATATACAACGCATTTCAAGCAATTTGAAGTCAAGCATAGCGCCCATCAACCTTACTAAGGTATTATTTCATATAGGTTGATTATTTGCTTTCATAAGGAGTAATAAGGGATAGTATAAGGTTGGAATTATTATTATCATTTGCATTTGAAGTTATTTGCAAAATCAACCTTAATAGATTTGAAAGCAAAATCAAGGAGTTTATATTCTTATCCTTAAAAGGTATTTCATTTCAAATCACTCTAGTTGAAATACAATATTTGCAATTAATATCATAGGAGGTATAAGGTTTTCTACTTGGAAACAAATTATTATTGCAAATATTATTATTTTTTTATAAAATTCCTAATTAGGGAGATGCAAGGTATATCACATCAAACCTTAGATACTTGGAATTTAGAAAATTGAATTATTGAATAGAGAAGTAATATATTGCTTACATATAGAGTTGGAATTAATTGGTTACACTTACCTCATACTCTCATTAAAGAGACAAAAGGAATCCAACCATAGAAAACTCCATTAGTGCATACTTCAATAGGAGAAATAAGGGAAAATAGAAGTTGATTATTATTATTCTCAAAACATTACAAAATCAACTCAAAAGGTGAACTAATCATTGCCAAGCTCTTATCAAGCTTATAGCTTACTCTAATCACTTGGGAGACATAAGGAATCCTACAAAACCTAAGTCTAAGATAGGTTTTATCAAATTAGTTCACATTCTCTAAACTAGGGAGTCATAAGGTAGACTACATCAAAGGTTTTATGAAGACTATTCTCATAACACGAGGGAGCTATAAGGATGTCTAATTCAAAGAATACAGTAAATAATGATACAAACACCACCATTAGAAAAGAAAGGGGAAGTATTATTAAATTCAGAATCAAGAATATACTCACAAAAATTGGTAACTTAGATCTTGCCTCAAAAGTGGTCTATAGTGAAGCCTTAGAAGAAAACTTTACTACCCTAGAATATTATCTTCATGCTAAAGGATGATATTTCAGTTCCTCTATATTTTGGGAGCATATTGTATATGGCTTTACTTACACTTCAAAACTACAAAGAGGAAAATGTAAAGCAAAGAGAATTAATTGAATTACTCAAAGAGAAAACAGATATGAATCCTTCTTAGAAAAGTTGTTCCGATCATCATGTAGTATTGATGCTTCAAGTTCTTCTAACCCAAGACCTTATCATAGTTGTATAGAAGAGTCTATACAGAAGAATTTTGAAGAAAAAGACAGACAAAGAAAATATTGTCATGCAAGAATCAGAGGATAGCATAACAAGTTATGAAAGCACAAAGATTGAACCAAACCTAAAAGACAGACAACGAGAATACCAAAGCAGGAACAAAAGAAGAACCTGACAAAGGAGGCATACAGTGCAACGTAAATTAAAGGAGAGTACAAACTCCAAAATCAAGAAGAAAATCAATAATGAAGACTAAAGTCTTCAATACCCAAATAATGTAATATAGGGGGTTTAGAGTATATTACATTATTTGGTACATGCCAATATACCACCTTGGGTACATTATTAGATTAGGAGTTTATCTTAGGTTAAGTAGTTACTTGAGGAAGAAGTAATAAATGCACAAGTGTTAGAATGTGCAATGATGTAAATGTGCATGTAGTCCACATGTACATGTGTCATAGGATAGGTAGTTGGAGAGTCATGGGTAGAGTAAAGGCCAAGGAACTTATCTTCCTATATATATATATATATAGAGGAGAGGAGAGTGAATGTGAGATTACTAAAGAGTAGTGAGTAGGTATAATTTAGCTTTCCATTAAAATTATGGAGTGCTCATGTCCTCCATTATATAGCATTGTACTATTTTCGTGAGTATCCATTAATAGCATATTTCGAAGTTATTACAGAAGTTCATTATCTTATTTTCCTACATATTTTACATCTTGTGATTGCTTTTCCCATATCATACATTATCAAAAACTAACACTTTCAAAGAGTGAGAAAACAAAGGATAAACTCAAAATTAGAAATGAATATAATATTGTTGCACCCATTAAGAATACCTTATAGGAGATTCCTTAAACAAAAGACCAAGAATATTATCATTTTTATGAAAAATTTAAAAATTATAATATTATAAATAAATATTTATAAAATATTATGAGTGGTAAAATGTAAAAAATAAGATTTAAATATAAATTATACATTATATGAGATATTACTATTTTTTTGTTGGAGAGAAAGGGGTTGTACTTGGGTCCCCACCCTTGACAAATCACAACTTTTTCTTTTAGAGCTTGAGAGTACACAAACATATTCAACTCTCATGTCATTTGAGTTGTTATAGTTAGATATCTACATATTTTTTCATAGAGAGCCTAAATTCTCCTTTAGAGCTTGAGAGTTTACAAAAAAAAATTCAATTCCCATCTCAATTGAGTTGCTATAGCTAGATATATCTTTTTTCATAAAAATGTGAATTTCTGGTTTTTATTTTATGGATCTTCAATTTTTATTGTAAATACCAATATTCTAAAATTCAGTATCTTTCTTGTTGACATTTTCTTGTAGTAGCCTTAACAATATCAAAACTCTATTTGTAGTGTATAAGCAATGCATCTTAGTTGTAATATTTCCAAAACTTTGTGCTATCATGGTCCACTCTAATAGATTTGGATTGCTAGTTTCTTTTCTAAAGTATAAGTGCAACCACAAGAACTGTAATAAATAGTTTATATGAAAACACATTAAGGTTATAAAATACAACAAATATTACTAATGGAACGTTAAAGTAAATCATAATCTTTAATTGATTTAGATTATAACGGTAAGAAATAGTTTATATGAAAACACATTAATGTTATAAAATACAACAAATATTACCAATGAAAAACGTTAAAGTAAATCATAATCATTATTTGATTTAGGCAATCAACATTTTCTTGTCAACTTTAGCTAACCTTACTATTACTAACCAAGAATTTAGCGCCCTCTGTTGGCTAACCTATTTGCACATTTGTTTCCTTCCCTTAATGTATGTGTAAATCTAATTTCTTTTAACTTTGTAGGAACGTCTTGTATTCCCACAATGATCTCTTGTATGTTCCATGGAGCCTTTGATTTCCTCAAAATTGCATTTATTACTATTAGTGAATCACCTACCATCCATAATTAGTTCCATTTCTTTTGTCTGCATATTTTTAACCCTTCCAAAGCCTTCCAAGCTTCAACTTCATGAGCATAATGTCACAAAGATCTCACTCCTATTATTTCTAATTATTCATCCTCCCATTGGTCCTGGATTTCTTTTAAGTGCTCCATTAAAATTCAATTTGACCAACTCTACTTCTGGTGGTTTCCACTTTATATTCTTTGCCTTTCTTTTGTTTCTCCTATACCCAACATCATAATTCCACTCGATGACTTGAATCTATATATCAAAGCTCTCTGCTTCAAGATTTAGGAGTGGGTGAGTTGATATGGTTGGTTTAAACTCCTCTATTGCTAAACAAATCTTCCTTTTCATTACCTCTAAATTGTTTTTTTTTCTTTAAATATTCTTCTATTCCTTTCCAACCATACAATTCAAAGTATTATATCTTTTGATGTATCCTAGATTGTTTGTAACGCCTTGCTTTTATAAGTTCTCTACCATTGCTTTAACCATTCTTCATTTTTACCATTCATCATCATGCATTTATGAAACATACTAAGAATAAATTGCCATAGTTCCTAGACTATTGAATGGTGTCCTAAGAGATGGTCTATACTCTCCTCATTTTTACATAGAACACATTATGAGGGACCACGAAAACCCTTTTCATTAGGTTATCTTAGGATAAAATTTTCTATGACTTATTAGTCATACAAACATTTTGACTTTTGAAATGCTCGGGCTATCCCAAATATCTCTTCATATTCTTGCGATATTCCTATTTTGTTGGTGCTTTACATTATATCTACTTCTTGCTTTGTATTATCTTGAGCTATTCAACTCTCAAATCAACTTATCTTCGATTCTCCCTCAGAATAATCTTTGTTATCTTTATGCTCAACTACCTCCTAGCAACAATATCCGATATACTTGTAAAAAAATCTTCTTTCCATTTGTATCTTCCTTCTTGATCCTTGTACATAATGTTTGTAACCTTATCTTTATATTTGTCTTGAATTAATCTCATTCATGGTTTCAACATTGGATTTAGACTGAGTGGTTTTTTATCACTCCAAGTATCCATCCAAATAGAAATTTTTTCTTTAGTTTCCATCATCCATCTTAGACTTTTTTTTCAATGAGTTTACACAAGGCTTTGATGAGGGATTATGGTCCCCTCATACTGAGTGGGGTTTGAACTTTAGACCTCTCAAAGAGAGGCCAAGGCCATTACCACTACAGGAAGCTTACAACTATAACTGATTTTTTTACTGTTCCATAGTGCAAAACCATCTTGCAGTGAGAATACAATACAAATCAAGCTTGGGTCGTTGGGCTCAACGTACTTAGAAGAATTCTTGCCCATTGTCTTTGACTCTCTTTGTACAATATTCGATTTACTTTTTTTCTTAGAGCTAAGTTTGCATCTGTAAGAACTTTTAAATCGAGATCTCCCCTAGTTTTATCATCACACAGCTGGCTTCATTTCACCAAAGGAAATTTCCTTTTATTATGTAATCTTGACCACAAAAATGACTACATAATATAGATTAAACTTTTTCCTACCAATTTTGGCATAATATACAAGAACATATAATATGTTGGAATGACTCGTAAGATTGATTTAATTAGTTGCACTCTTCGTGCCAACAAAAACCATCTAGCTTTTCATGTCGGTAGTTTATTATGAACTTTACTTATAACTGAATTCCACAATTCTATCCTTATTTAAATTTACCTAAATATAATTAAAAAAAAAATTAAGATTTGAACTAGCTTTATCAAGTGGCATGAGTTTAAGTGATTAAATATATATGTTATCAATGTAAGTTTAGGTTCAAATATATGTATAATTACTAGTTAGAATATCATTATGTGAGAAGGGATTCCTTCTAATTAAAAATATTGTTTCAATTAAATGTATAGAGTGGAATTCTAGAAACTTTTATTAAAGGAATTAATTTTAATCCTAGATATTTATATATTTAATGAAACATTATGTTGATCAAATGATATTAGTTCAACCAATTAAATTCCTTAAATTTCAAAAAGGAAGTGATGCATGCATAATTGCCAAGATTGTATGATACCACTATGTGGTCATGATGTAATATGGAAGCTCATTTCAATCCCATATAACCAATTAAAAGTGGGTTACAAAGATGAGAAACATGTAAATATTTGTTAATTTAAATGGATCTCCAATTTTTTTCTTTCAAGGTTATAGTTATGCATAAAAGTTTTCCTAGGAGAATTATATTCATCCAATCACAATTCTTAATCCCTTCCCCTACTAAGGCTAACAAATATTTTCCCAAACCAATAAAGGAAATTTCCTTTTTTACATTTGTACCATGTTAAGGAAAATTCCTTTGAATCTTGTTCCATTAGGCTAGGATTTTTTAGGGATCTAGATTACCAGTAGGTAGGAATTACCTACAACATACCTTTATCAAAGTGATATACCCTATCAATAATAACAAAGCTTTATCAAAATGATATTCTAGTTTTTTGGGAGTCTTTGGATAGAGGAAAATGTAAGTATGTTTATAGAAGGGAGGTTATCTTAGACCCTAATAATTTATCCAATCTCACCTTGTTCCTTCATGAGATATTTAGGAAATACATCTTAGATTTATTTATATTGATAACCTAACCTAAAGTTAGTTTATATTTAAGGGACAAGGCCTTGATGATCATAATTTTTTATAATAGAGTTCTTGCTAACATTGTGTCATTTACAAACTATTGATTGGTGAGGGCTAGGCTCCAAGGTGTGATTTTAATACCTTTGAGTGTCCCTCTTGAGTGATTTTTGAATAAGTTCCTCCCAAGAGCTTTAGCTATAATGATATATAGATAAGGAGAAATAGGATCACCCTATCTAAGGCCTTTGTTTGAGTAGAAGAATCTAGTCAAAGAACCCTTAACTAGGATTGAAAAGGATGGGGTAGAGTACATAACTACAATCCATTTCCTCCAATATTCATCAAAACCAAATCTCTATAAGACCCTATTCAAAAATAACTAGTTAACCCTCTCATAAGCCTTAGAGATATTCAACTTCACTATCATGTCTTTTTGTTTGTTACAAGAGAGGGAGTGTATAGACTTATGTTCTATAATGATACATTCAATGATTTGTCTCACCTTAATAAATACTCCTTGTTCCTCTAGAAATAGCTTTGGAAGAAAAATATTAAATTTATTTGTTGCTACCTTGAATATAATCATTTATAAGACATGACAAAACTATGGGTCATAAAATTTCTAGGGAGTATCCTTCCCTTACCTTAGGGATGAGAACAAGAAATGTAGAGTGATGGATCTAAGGATGTTATGAGTCAACATAGACTCCTTAAATATTTGTGTGAGGTCCATCTTAATGAGATCCTAGAATCTTGAAAAGAAGCTAGCTAGGAATCTATTGATTGGGGAATTGTCTAACTTCTTATGTGCCTTACAAATCTACCAATAGTATTGGAAGAAGGGGGATCATGCCCCCTTCAACCTAAATATTTAAGCTGAATATCCACTATCCTAGCTAATTTAATTTAATCTAAATATTGAAAGTAAATACATGGAATTTAAATATATAAAAGTAAATGCATGTAAGGTAACAGTTTGAGATATTAAAGTAAATTGTATAAAAATAAAATATGGTCATAGCCATAGTAAGGATAGTGTATGATCAATAAACACATGATAAAATTGAATAACAATAGTATGCTTCCATGTATGTTAAATAGAAACAACAAGGAGGTAAAAGGGTAGTGCCATAATCACCATGTATTCCACAATTCAAAAGAGCAGTGTCATAGTTGTAAAGCAAAAATTCCTACACAATATCTTTATTGTAGAGCAATTATAATGTGGGACTCGTATAGCATAGCTCTGATTTCCTCAAGGCCAAAATATATTTACAATGGGGCTCATAACTCCTATTTATACAAAACATTCACCCATGAGTTACCTAGGGTAAGAAATTTCTACTCCTAGTAATTCTACTAATTTGGGGATATCTTTAGCAAAATGATGCACCTCCAAATAATACATAGCTCTAAAATCATCTCTAACTTGCTTATAAGCATTCTAAATGGGTTATACTACCACAAAAAGACAAAAAAAAAAAAAAATATCACTTTATTGAAGATCTTCTTTGGTATTTGTGCATACTTGTCTTGCTTGGCCCACTAATGAGTGGTTCACTTCAAAAGAGAAGCGATTTGCTTCTTTTGCAATAGTTATTTACTTCTATGTGATCCAATCACATCTCTAGAATAAATCATGCTTTCTAATTTCACTTTGCAAAGTGAGTGTTATATAACCTCTAATTACTCAATTTATTATTTTTGTGAGACTCTTAAGCATCAAAAATACCAAGATAGTAGTTAGGCTACCATATTTTTTGTAGCTTCATGGAGTCCCGAGCTAGATTGGCTAGAGATGTCATTTTTGGCCTCTATCCTTGGGTGTAAAGTCTACAAAATTGGGATCCTTTGACAACAAAAACTATAAACTTGTCTAATCTCCTTGATCATTATGGTAGTGTTTTTTAATCAAAAATTCAAAAGTTTGACTGATCTAAAACTCAAATTTTGAGTTAAGTAAGATCATGAAATAACTTAATTAAGAATAACAAACTATAACAAGCCAAAACATAAAAATGTGTAATAAAAATAGTATGATGATTTTATTGCTTAGAAAATTGAGTTTAATGCAAGCAATCTCTAATAAGAGATGTGGGGCTATGATATTACATCCATTAGTCATGCCTTTACAATTAGTACACCTTTCTTTATACAATGTTTTTGGTGTGTTGGAAATCCACTGTGTGGATGTGGAAGGCCACCCACATGGAACTCTAGTTGTCCACCTTCTATGAGCTAGAAGGTTACCCATATGAAAATGTGGTGATTCAACTTCCATGATTTACAAAGTTGATTTAATTAAAAACTACATATATGTGACTTGTTTTTTGTGTTTTATCTTATACTAATATGTCAACATGGCTAGAGATGCATTTTGTATTCGAAAATTTAAAAATAAAATTACTATTTCTAGTAAATATTTTATTTTTTAGGGCCTTTAGAGCATTTTCTACAAAGTTGTCAACAATTATGTCTATGATAGATTTTTCTACTAAAATTTTTGTTCTTCTAATATTTTCAACACTTCTTGAATAGATCAAATAGAGTCTTGAGCACAAAAGCCCCTAATCGTATGGTTTGGATAAAAAAATAGATTTTGGGATTTTTAAGCATAAAGCCATACCCTAAAAAGGTCACATATCTAGATCAATTTTCAACAAAACCTGCCATATATCACCCCTTGGCAATTCAAGATTTAGTAGAATCTCATCCTTATGCATGAGGTCTTCATAAGGGCTCTTAAAATGTCCTTCTTGCTACCCTTATAGCCTCTTCAACTTGTCAACCAACTAGTGTTTCTATTTGTTCTAGTGAGTTATCATTCACATCTATGGCCTTCTTCTCAAATATTTTTTGTAATTTGTTTTCGTCAAGGATCTTATTTTGATCATTGAAGATATTTGGAAGCCCAACATTTACCAACTCTTGAATTTTAGATATCATATTTGAATAGAAGTTTTTAGGGTCACAAGCATATCCTTGCAAACTTGTAATCATCGTTGAGTATAAAGGGTCACCTTTAGTTGCATAGCTATTTTATTTTGGTAAATCACCCCCAATTGTTTTTTTTTATTAGGGTAGAAGGGTTTTAGGGTCCCCAAACTTGTACATTAGGTTGTAAATAGATTTTCAATAGACCCAACAACTTGTTCAAAAGGAAACCAAAAAAACATCGACTAAACCATAATATTTTGCAAGACAAAACTAAGACAACACACTAACAACCAACTGAAATTAAAACACTACCACAAAACCAAACCAACCAAAGATAGAAACACCATAAACATAGAATTACTACACACAATCCAGGTACTACAAAAATTCCAATGCCTCCTTGGACCCAATGAAGCACAACTTACTACGAGTGTCTTCAAGGAAAGTCCCTACTATGAGAGGACCTTCGTGTGAACTTAAATATCTACATCACTATGACAGAAGATTTAGACTAGATCATCTAACCTATTCTCAACTTGCCACTCTAACAAGTCTTCTTTCTTCATTTCCTTTTTAGTAAGTTCCATAAGAGTAGGAGGAAAGTCAATTTGCCAATATTGTAATCCTTGGAGCCCCACTCCGAAGTTTGCCATCCAGTTTGTAACTTGATTACCTTCCTAGTAAATGTGCTAGATCTTGACTTGCTCAAGCTTCTTCAGGTTTAATCTACTCTCCATGATCAATTTCATAATTGTCTATCTTGCTTCATGCTCTTGTTTAATTGCCTTGATGATGTTAAGGGAGTCCTCTTCTATTATTACCTTCCCAGCTCCAAATCGAAGTACATATTTAGTTCCCAATATTAAGGCCCTCGTCTCTGTAAAATGGTTTGATTACTTATCTAGAGGCTCAACAAAGGCTAGCAGAATGGCACCAGTTGAATCATGAAGAACACCTCTAGCCCCAACCGTCCTAGGATTGTCCTTAGTGGCTCAATCAAAATTTAATTTGATTCATTTTTTTGGGGAATCCCAACGAACCTCAGTCCTAGACGATTTCTCACAAAGAGGGAGGGCAACATCTATGTCCTAGGCTTTAAAAAATTCTTGTTCTTAAGTAGAAATTGGCTCTTGGTGATTTTTAAAGATCTTCCAATTCTCTACTAGCACACTCCCAATGCAGGTACCAATTGATCTTGCATCCCTTTTCTTATCTTTGAAAATTTTGCTGTTACGCTCATGCCATATCCCCCAAAGTAAGTGAGGGAGGCATAATCACCAAAGGAGGATGAGTCATTTAGATTTAAATGGGGAGGACCATTGAAGGTAAATATCCACCATGTTGTTTGGGAGGGCCCAAGAGATTCTAAACTTGGAAAGAAGAAAACTTAAAACTTCATGAGCAAAATTACAGCCAAGAAAAAGGTGGTATACAAATTCCAATTCCTTTTCACATAGGGCACATCTATTGACAAGATTGAACCCTCTTTTAACTAAATTGTCTATGGTCAAAACTTTATTCTACACCACAAGCCAGAAGAAAATGGTGATTTTGGGAATTAGGTTCTTGATCCATATCTTATTCATTGGAAGCCATCCCAAACTATATCAATCAGTGAGTATCAAGTCTTAACAATATATAGGCTCTTACTATCCTTACTTCATATTAAAGAATCATTACCTCCAACAAGGTTAATAGGAAATACCCTCGTCAAGTCTACCAATGCCTTTTGGGATTTAGCTTGGGCTTCTAAAAGACCTAGTATATTTAGATTTTTCAATTCCAGCTACGATCTCTGAAGACAAGAAAGTCTTTGAATTTGTTTCTGATGGCTTTTGAAATCATTTTTTAAGAGGGAGCAATAAAGAATCACATTCCACAGGGAAATTAATCAGCCAAACATCTTTCCAAAAATCTACTTTTTCACCATTTTCTATATGCCATTTGATCCCTTTTCTCAATAGGGATTTGCAGTTTAGCAAGTTGTTCCAGAAAGAAGAGCCTCTAGGGTGGATCTCCGAGTTGAGAAAGTTTTTATTATCATGCATATACTTAGCCTTAAGAATTTTAACCCAACATAATTGGTCATTCTTTAACAACTTCCATCCCATTTTACCAATCAAGCCTCGTTCATCATTTTTAAATGCTTGAAGCCTAGACCCCCAAACTCCTTTCTAGAACAAACTTGGTCCCAAGCCACAAGGGGCGGTCTCTTCTTGTCCTCCGATCTAACCATAGGAAGGACCTTTGGATTTGTTCCAATATATTCCTGATCTTGACCAGGAATTTAAAAACTACCATGAAGTATATAGGAATACTTTGAAAGGTGGACTCGACCAGTTGGAATTTTCCAACATGGCTTAGGAGACAATCCCTCCAACCTATCAATTTCTTGGAGAATCGATTAATAACTAGGTTCCACATATTGGCCTTCATTTGTCCCTTGAAAAGTAGCATTCCAAGATAAGAAGCTGGAAGGTCACCTATTGCACAACCAAAAATTTGTAAAGAGGGCTTATTATACGATGACAAAATAAGTAGGATTAAAACATGTAAGGTCTCATGAAAAATATCTTATTCCTATAAAATAGAAGAAATTTTGTTTCATACCTTCTAGGTAATGGCAAAGTTTCATTTCTATCTTATATT
The DNA here is from genome assembly GCA_028583015.1 of Wollemia nobilis. Lineage (NCBI taxonomy): Eukaryota > Viridiplantae > Streptophyta > Pinopsida > Araucariales > Araucariaceae > Wollemia > Wollemia nobilis. The sequence continues at coordinate 19,147,273 of JAQPPZ010017033.1, read as the reverse complement.
CCAAATCAAAAAAATAAATTAATCAAAATAATTTAAAAGACATGTACGTCCATAATAGAATGAATAGTAATTAAAGTAGTTTCAGTCTTCGGAGAGATACCATAAGAGTAAGTCTGTGGGTTTTCATCTAGGAGATCCAAGTTCAAACCTTGATACAAAGGGATCGAGATCCTTCGTAAAAACCTTTACTTTACCCAAACATCTTAAGTCTGCCTAGAACAACAAAGTGGTTAAGACTTTGGCTACCCTAGTTCGATGCCTTAGAGGATTGGGTCCATTGACTTTGTCTTACCCATTAGGCTAGGGTTTGTAGAGGTACTATCCAATGGTGTTACTTATTTTCCTATGTATAAAAAAAAGTGTTACCATTCGCTATGTATATAAAAAAAAGTAAAGTAATTATTTGCCTATGTAAAAAATATAAAAAAAGTAAACAAGTTTTGTGATCAAACCATAAGGATGTTTATTTTTAGCCAACATAAGGATGTTGTTTCTTTTTATCCAACCAAACTTTTATTATGACATAGTTTTAGGAGAGAAAATACTATACAAAAAATATTCTAAGGATGTTGATTTTTATCCAACCAAACTTTTATTATCAAATAGTTTTATGAGAAAATACTATAAAGGTACTGTTGATTTAGTATGTGTTTATCCAACTAAACTTTGATTACACAAGTGTAGTAATCTCTTTAATAAAATAATATTTGTGATTAATCTAGACATGCATGTAAAAGACAACAAAAAAAAACATATATATTTGTTAATAACTTGTGATCTTCTTTTAATACATATAACTATTTTTTTTTATAAAATAGAATACTAAAAAATATTGTTTATTTAATATTATGTTTATTCAACTAAATTTGTCTACTAAAGTATCATAAGTATTAAAATATGATAATTTCTTTAACAAACTACCTCTTATAAATAAAAATGCAAGTGGCATCCTTGCCTATTTACTAAAAAAAATCAGCATTAATTGATCACATAAAAAAATAATAAAAAATAAAATTTTAATTATAATAATCCAAATTAATATGGTTATCAATTTTTTATTTTAAAAATATACAAAATATAACTACCCACTTGCTCTCCAAATCCTTACATAAACAGATAAAAAAATAAAAAATATACAAAATTATTTATTTATTTTTGGTTAAAATAAACATCAACCCAAAACCCATGTCATTGACTATATAAGAATAAAGTATACCATAGTGAAATGTTTTAAATTTTTATTCAAAAATTCAAGATCAAATTTGAGGAATGAAATCCTTTTCAAAAATCTCCTCTTATCTTAAAAAGATTATCTAAAAAATAAACCGGTGCTTGCCTATAAACAACCCAATTCTATATCTAAAAAATGAGGTTTAATTAACCTAAACCCTAATGAACTAAAGACTATAAAGATTTCAAAAAAATCCAACAGACATGGCCCCCTTGGCACAATTCCACACCACCTTCCAAACAAACCAGATTTGTAGTGTGACGTGTGCACATACTTCATCATACGTCGCATACACGTGGCGTTTTTCACGCCATATTCTCCCACCAAGGCACTCGGACTTCCTTTTTCCTTCAATGAAAGCAACATGTGTTCTTTTTCCTTCAATGAAAGCCACATGTTTTCTTTTTCTTTACCTAAAAATAACTATTAATTGAGTGTTTATCTGAATTGTTTGTTTAAGTTTGAATCTCATTTATTTTTATCTTATAAATTATTACTTTTTATATTTTTTCTTAAGTTCCGGGAATCATTATTTTACTAAAAAGAATAGACAAACCAACGAGCTGCCTAACCTAAATGACCCGAATTGAAACCCAACATCATGTTTTACGGTTATAAAACCTTATAAAAGGTTGCCGTGGAGTGTGAGTGTCAGCAGAGGCGAACCTGAGCTTCAGCTTGCACGGTCATATCACTTTTCGTACGAGGTCTGTAAACCCTAGTTCGTTAATTTATTATTTTTTCTTTTCTGTCTCAAATAGTAAACAGATCATCGCTGTCACTTTATTGATTTAATTGTAAAAAGGAAAGAATATAAGAACATTTGTTAGAAGATCTGATTAACGAAAGAACATTTGTTAGAAGATCTTCTGATTCTCTCCTTTTTTCCGACGTTCCCCTTTGAAAAAAATATCATAAACTACGTGCATTTATGTTTTGTTCCTCTATTTTCTTTGGAATGTAGAGATTTTGTCAAGAATCATATGGGATTGTGGAGGGGTGAGAGCAATTTGAGACATTTTAGAAAAAAAAAACTGTTGAGGGATTGTGAGTTTAGGGCTTTCGTTGTCAAGAGGACATAATCCCTCAGAGCCTCATGCAAAACATCATTTTAGAAAAATAAAATAATGTTAATACTGCAATATCACTTTGAAGCACTTCATTGATTTCGTAAATAAGCCAGAGAGCCAGAGTGGGCAGAATTGATTGGGGTTATTTATAAGGGGAGGCATCCATTCTAAAAGAGAGAGGGCTGTGGTGTGAGGTTGTAATTATGGGTGTTGTCCAATTCTATTTGTATTAGGATCCAGAGGGAGGCCTAATAATTTTTCCACACTGGTTCAGAAGCCCTTATAATCAGTCCATCTGGGTCTGTGGGGAGGCCTTATATTGTTCACAAAAGCTAACACATTCCTCCGTATTTTGGTTGAGTGATATTGCTAAAAACATATGACTGTAACTGGATTTTTTTTTTGTGTGTTGGTGCGTCTATCAAAGCCTAGACGATTTGCATCAGAGCCTCTTTTTCTGTCTATTTTGACTTGTTTTGAGAGTACGATGAACTATACAAAGAAGCACCTCCACACCTTCAGCCCAAGCAGACCAACGTTGTTTTTGAAATAGCTTTATATCGGCATCAAGGTATATGACAGACGCTAAAACTTTATTTTCTTTCTTATTTTCAAGTTATGTATGGTGATTAAAAGTAATTTTTTTAATTTTTAAATACATAATTTTTTATCTAATATGGAATTGGACACAAATTAAACTTGGATGATAAAAGAGATGGTGTTATATCATGATTAGGATATAGTGGCCAAAGGAGTTGCTTTCATTTATATAAGTTTATCTTTAAAGCACGGATTGGGATTGTCTTTGATGTGAGGGGTTTTCTATTGGAGGAGTTTAGTATTTAATCAGAAGTCAACTATAATCTGTCCCTCATAAAAGTTCTGAGTCCTAACACTTTTTTAGCACCATTTCTTTAACGAGATAAACTTATTATGGTTTTGTCTCATTCAAGATTTTCAATCATTTTGTCTGCTTTATTAGAATTGTTAGTTTCTTTTTTAAAGTACGAGTGCAAACACTTTATACAAAAATATATTAATGTTATAAAATAAAATAAATATTAGTATTGAAAGGATATGTTACGTTTGGCTACACTAAAAAGTTTACTTAGCGCAATAGGAGGTTATAGTGGCAGCAAGAAGCAGGATTCGAACCCACGCAAAAGTGTAGAAAATTGTAACAAGTTATCCATTCCTCTAGCATAATAAAAAAAAATATTATCAATAGAAAATATTAAAGTAAATCTAAATCAAATAAAAATATTACCAATAGAAAACATTAAAGTAAATCTAAATCATTATTTGATTTAAGTAATTAACATTTTTTTATCAGCTAAACTTACTGCTTTCTTTAATCATGGAAAAAAGAATTTAACTTCAATAATCCTCAATTAAAACTCCTCTGCTAGTTAGTCTAGGTATACATTTATTTCCTTCCTTTAACATATGTGTAAACTTGTTTTCTTCAAACTCTATAGCAAGGTATTGTATTTCCACAATTATCTCTTGTATGTTCCATTGAGCCTTTACTTTCCTCAAAATTGTATTTATTAGTATTAGTGAATTGTCTTCCATCCATACATTGTTTCATTTCATTTGTCTATATATTTTTAACCCTTCTAAAGCTTCCCAAGCTTCAACTTCATTATTTGTCTTAAATCCACTATTGAAAGTGTAATGTGACAAAATCTCACCTCTATTATTTCTAATTATTCCTCCTCTTCCTGGTGGTCTTGGATTTCTTTTAGATGTTTAACCAACTCCACTTTTGGTGGTTTCCACTTTATATTCTTTGTGTTCATTTCGTTTTTCTTGTACCCAACATCGTAATTCCATTTGATGATTTGACTTCATCAATCAAGGCTCTCTGCTTCAAGATTAAGGATTGGGTGAGTTGATAAGGTTGGTTTAGACTCCTTTATGGCTAAACAAATCTTCCTTTTCATTACCTCTAAACTGCTTTCCTTTCCTTAAAATATTCTTCTATTTCTTTCCAACCATATAGTCCAAAGTATGTATCTTTCAATGCATCCCAAATTATCTATAATGCCTTACTTTTAAAAGTGCTCTTCCATTACTATAACCATTTTTTAATTCTGCCATTCACACCATGCATTTACCAAACATATTACGAATCCATTGCCATAGTTCTGAGACTATTAAAAAGTATCCCAAAGGATGGTCTATACTCTCCTCATCCTTTTTACATAGAACACATTGTGAAGGGCCATGAAATCCCCTTTTCATCAAGTTATATAAAAGTTTTTTATGATGTACTAGCCATATAAAAATTTTGACTTTTGGAATACTCGGGCTATCCTAAATATCTCTCCATATTCTTGCAATATTCCTATTTTTTTGGTGTTTTATATTTAATCCACGTCTTGTTATGTACTCTCCTAAGCTTATCAACTGCCAGATCAGCTTATCCTCGATTCCTTTCAAAATAATCATTGTTGTTATCGCTTTTCTCAATTTCCTCCTAGAAACAATACTAGCATATACTCGTAAAAAAAATCTTCTTTCCATTTGTATTTTCTTTCTTGATCCTTGTACATAATGTTTGAAACTATATCACCATATTTATCTTGAAGTAGTCCCTTCCATGGTTTCAAAATTGGATCTAGCTTGAGTGGTTTTTTATCACACAAAGTATCCATCCAAATTTGTTTTTTTTTCTCTAGTTCCCACCATCCATCTTAGACCTTTAATCACCATTCAATTGATTTTTTTAAACCGTTCCATAGCACAAAACCATCTAGTAGTGAGAATGCAATATAGATTAAGCTTAGGTCATTAAGCTCAACGTACTTAGAAGAATTTTTACCCATTGTCTTTGACTCTCTTTGTACAATCTCCAAATTAATTTTTTTTCTTAGAGCTAAGTTTGCATATGCAAGAACTCTTAAACCAAGACCTCCCATAGTTTTATCATCACACCATTTCACCAAAGGGAATTTCCTTTTATCATGTAATCTTGACCACAAAAATGACCACATAATATAGATTAAACTTTTTTTTAACGATTTGGCATAATATACAAGGACATATAATATGTTGGAATTGATTTAATAGTTGCACTCTTCCAGTTAACGATAACCATCTACCTGTCTGTGTTAATGGTTTATTCTAAATTTTATTTCTAATTGGATTCCATAATTATATTATCTTTTTTTTTTTTTTTGTGGAAAACATCCCAGAAGGGATGCCACGTTCGAGTAAGACCCAAGGAGGCAGGGGTATCTATTCCGCCAAAATCGCCCAGGGCTCACTCCTGGCCTACCACCTTTGACATACTCAAGGAGCAAACAAACACACAATAAGATTTAAAAAATAAAAAATAAAAATAAAAAACATGCTTCTTGAGTGTGTCGGAAAGATAAAGCACAACCAAACACACACAATAAGATAAAAAAAAATACAACACGAACCACAAAAAAAACACGAACAACATAATAAAACACAAACAAGACAAATACAGAACGCTACAAAGACATAACCAACAAAAACAACCAAAACCTTAAAAATTAAAAAATAAAAATAAAAAACAACCAACAACAAACAATAAAAAAAAAAAAAAAACATTAAAAACACTCACATACAAAAACATGAATTAACACAAAAACAACAAAAACACAAGGATAATAACAAAAAACACAAAAAAACACAAGAACAACAAAAAACACAAAAACAAAATAAAACAAAAAACACACATGCCTCAAAAAACTAAACAAAAAAATAAAAAAATAAAAAAGAAAAAAATTGAACACAACAATGACCTTTCTAGACCAAAATACTTTTAAGGCAAGAATCAATAGAGGAAACAAAAGAAAGAATAGTTAGAGCTAGGGAACTAAAATACCCTGACCGAACCAAAGAGAAGCAAAAATAAAACAAGAAGAAACTAGGTACCTTCAGAACTGGAGCCATCCAAAGAAATGATAGAAAGAAGAGCTTTCCTTATTTGCGAAGCCCACCATCTAGGAGGGTGGCCATGGTAAGTAAGATCACCTTTGTTCAAAGCCCAATTAGCTAAAACATCAACACTCTTGTTTTGATCTCTGACCACATGATTGTAATCAACTTTCAAAAATCCCATCTAGATTAATTAAATCTTCTCAATAATTCTTTTTATTCTCCAATCAACCTTATGATTCTTAGGAGTCTTCAAAAGATTAATCATGAGTTGAGAGTCAGACTCAACTAGCACCTTTTCCCATCCAACCTTAGTAGCCTCTTGAAGGCCTTTGAGGATACCATATCCCCCAGCAAGGTCATTGGAATGAATACCCAAATTCTCAGCAAAAGTAAAAACCAGGGAGCCATCTGAAAGTCTACCAATTCCTCCTGCAGTAGCTTTTCCAGGGTTCCCTCTAGAGGCTCCATTAGTATTGACTTTTCTAAAATCCTTAGGAGGAGGTTCTCAATTTATTGCCCTATCCATCTTACAATTACTCACATTCCCTTTAAGTTCGTTGCCCTGAATATTTAATCTTCAATATTTGCATCACTTGATCCCATATTTGGTGGGAGTTTTGGGGGTGATTAAGGAGTTGTTGGACCGATTCAACTAAGTTGGCAATGGTCTTTTGCCAAATATAGTGAATATCCTTCCTATATTGATTAAAAATTTGGTTGTTACTTTCGTTCCAAATATTCCAAAGTAGAATGGTAGAACCCATCCAAACTAACTGCCTAATAAAATGATCAACACCCTCTTGTTTAGGCCAATCCCTCCAAAGTTGTTCAAAAGTAAAAAAAAATGGACCACTGTGAGCCAAGTAAAGTGGCAATTCTCCTCCATAGCTCAGAGGCTAAAGTACACTCAACAAAAAGATGCTTGAGAGTTTCTACATTCTCTCCACATATTTCACATCTGAAAGGGCCATGAAAACCACGCTTCATAAGTTGCTCACTAGTAAGCACCCTACGATGCAATAAAAGCCAAGTAAAGAACCTCACCTTAGGCCAAAGCTTTTGAGCCCACAAATGAGAAAAGATGTTAGATAATTGGTTGGGATTATTATGGCATAAGGTCAAATAACCTTGAGCAACTGAATACTCACCCTTAGTAGTGTTGTTCCATACAAAACAATCTTTTTCATGGGACCAAGAGAGAGGTCTCATATGAAGGATGCCTTGGATAATTTATCTTTGCATTTATGGGATTTGAATGGGCTAGTCCTCAATAGGGATCTAATATCTACCAACCTTTGAATTACCAGTATGGTACCAACAATAATTAGCCACCTTTATCCAGTTAGCTCGGTGAAGCTCCTCCATCCAAGACCTCCAATCGGGAAACTGAGTTATCAAAGGCTTGTGACCATCCCACGAATTTATCCAAAACTTTGCTTGTTGACCATTATGAATGATCCAAAATAAAATTTTCTTTATCAAATCCTCACCAATATTAAGAACTACTAAAATGGGAGAACCTTTGGTAGGCAATTGATAGCACAAAGATTATTGGCCCAAAGAGCATTGGGGTTATGCAACATCCTCCAATATAATTTAGCAGCTAAAGCTTTGTTGTTATTAATAGAAGATTGGAATCCTAACCCCCTTCATTCTTAGGAAGACATAAAGTGTCACATTTCACCAAGGCCCATTTTCTTTTCTCGTTAATACCACTCTAGAGGAACCAATGACTGATTTGATTCAGTTCATGAAGAACAACCTTTGGGATATTCAACACGGAAGAAACATAAATAGGAATAACTTGAAGGACTGATTTTACCAAGGTGATTCTACCCCCAAAATAAAGCCACTTGTTGGTCCACTTTCCAATTTTCTTCTTGAATTTGTCCAACAACCAATTCCAATATTTTTTTTTCTACCTTTGAATATTGATGGGAATACCTAAATAAGTGATCGGAAGGGAGGTCTTCTTATATCTTAATTTATCCAAGACCATGGATTCTTGTCTGGTAGAGCAGTGAAAGAAAATGACTTTAGATTTGTCTTCATTGATCAATTGCCCAGTAGCCTTAGAAAAACAACTAATGATTTTTTTTAATATTAGAAGATTCCTTAATTGTAGCTTTACCTAAAAGCGTAGAGTTATCAACAAATTGAATATGAGAGATAGGTCTAGCTCCATGAGCAATGGTAACTCCCTCAAGGGTTTTGTTTTTTCTCTTCTTGGTTACAGTCCTACCCAAGCATTTAGCAAGAATGATGAATAAATAAGGGGATAGCGGGTCACCTTGCCTAATACCTCTAGAAGCTAGGAACAACTAAGAAGGTCTGCCATTGATAAGAACTAAGTAGGAAACTGAAGAGATACATCCCATAATCCAATCCATCCAATCTTGAGAGAAACCAAATTGCCTCAAAACTTTGATAAGGAAATGTCAATCCACTATGTCATAAGCTTTGGATAAGTCTAACCGAATGAACATGGAAGGAGATTTTTGCATATCCATGGATTGGATGGCTTCCTGAGCAAGAACTATCTCATCTACTATTTGACGCCCTTCCACATAACCCCCTTGTTCGGAGAAATAATCTTATGCAAAAGAGGCTTCAACCTTTCTACCATGATTTTATGATTTTGAGAAGAACATTACATAAAGCAATAAATATGAGATATGATCAACCTCTTAAGCTTTTGGAACAAGAGTAATATAAGTTTTATTGATAACCTTCAAAATTTCTTTGGCTTTCCTGGCTACTTCCACCACCTCTAATAAATCAGCATGAAGGATATCCCAGAACTCTTGTAGAACTCAATGGGAAAACCATCAGGACCTTGGGTTTTCCCTTTTTGCATTTTAAAAACTACCTGTTGAAGCTCATTGATAGTAACATGAGCAATAAAAATAGAGTTATCCTCAAAAGTGATAAGAGAATTGATTGCTTGAAGAACATTTTGTTGAGAAGCTAAGTCAAGGAGTAGCAGCAAAAAGATTGGAAAAGTAATCAACAACAATAGAGTTCGTGCCATCCCAAGTGTAGACAACATCTCCATAATCTGATTTCAGGGAAGAAATAAAGTTGTGAGATCTTCGAGCTAGAAGAGATTTGTGGAAGAAATTTGTGTTTTAATCTCCTTCTTTGAGCCATTGAATTCTAGATTTTTGCTTCCATAAGAGTTCTCTTTTTTCTCATTCCTCTAACTGCGTTGTGAGTTTAATTTCATATGCACTTCTACTCTCGTTGAGGACATCTAAACGGATTTTCTTATTCAAATTTTTAAGCTGAGCAATAACTTCATGTTTTTATTTTATGAACATCCCCAAACTCCTTCCAGTTCCAAGTGTTGATTTTGGATTTAATGTATTGCAGTCTTTCGGCAAAACAGAACATTGTAGTCCCATACCTAGGCTTACCTTCCTTCCACCATTGTTGCACACAAGGTCTAAAGAAACTGTCTCTGAGCCACATTAATTGAAAACAAAAAGGAAAGAAACTCACATTGGTTTTCCACATTTCCACCATGACTGGCCAATGGTCCAAACCAACATTGTTAAGAGTCTTCACTTTAGGAATGTGACCATGGATTAAGAAATTTTCATAGAGCAAAAACCTATCCAATCTCTCCATTATAGAAGCTAAGCCTTACCTTCTATTAGACCAAGTCATAAGGCCATTATCTGGTTGGATGTCCACAAGATGGAGGTTTGTAATATATTCGCTCATGAGGTCAGTGCTTTGGTCCAAATTTCTATTTCCCCCAATTTTCTCATCGAGAGAGGATGGTATTGAAATCTCCTCCGATCAAGACCCAAGCTTCAGGAAAATGAGAGATAATATAAGTTATATCCTTCCACTATCTTCTTTTTTCCTCCAAAGTAGTCGGAGCATAAATAGTAATGCAGAGCATAATTTGGTTGGAATGTCTACTTTGAATAGTTATAGCCAAAAGACACCAACTGCCAACCATATGGTGAATAACTACCTCTTTTGGGTCCCAAAGACAAGCAATGCCACCAGAAGTCCCCTAGGAACTGAGGGAAACCACTTTTCTAGCTGGCCAAATTTTACTAATAATTGAGTCCATATCCTCTATTGACATCTTCTTTTCTTTAAGGAAAACAAAATGTGGATGATTTATCTGAATCATTCTTCTAATTTCATTTTGCTTTGAAAGACTCCCTTTGAGTCCTCTAATATTCCAAGTGATGATCTTCATTAATACCATGGCTAAAAAAGTTGGGAAGGGCATTAATCTTACCTTCCTCTACAAGCTTTTCACCTTCTTTTACCATATGATATTGATTGGTCTTGCGACCTGCCTTTTGATTAAAATCCATCTTCAATTTTTTTTTTCCCTATTTCTTGTCTTACTCCAATTGAATCTGAGATGGCTTCTAACCTTGAAGAATGCTCATACACAACCAAAATTTTACTAGAGGGTTCAACAGATTCTATATCGGGACCTGTATTATCTGAAGTTTTGACATTTAAAAGATTGTTTTTTTTGTGTAAATTTTCTCTTTTTTCTGTTGAAAACCTTTGATTTATTGGTTTGACTCTTTCTTCCCTTCATCTTTAAATTGTGTTTCTAAGATTTCTATTTCCATTATTTCCTCTTCCTCACTTGGGACATCATTTGTGGAAAGGATTTCAAACATATTAGCAGATGACTTTAATTGATCCTTCATAACTAGTTTTTTCGGAGTGTTCTTCTTCTTAGGCATTTGAAAACCTGCTGAGTTTATATCTTCTTTCTTTTAATCAGGAATTTTATTTAGGCAAGCACTAGCCAAATGACCATATTCATGGCAAATTCTACAACGAAAAGGAATGTTCTCATAGTCCACTACTTGCTCCCAAGTGTCTTCCCGAAATTGTAAAGTGATATTTTTAGGTAGGGGTTTGTCAAAATCCATTAAAACACAAATTCGAGCATAAATAATATGTTCAAAATTTTGAGTACAATCAATAGTCATCATAAAATTTCCTAAAGAGTTTCCAATTGAAGAAAAAACAATAGGATTCCAAAATTCAATAGGGAGGCCAAAGAGTCTAACCCACACGAGAGCTGTAGAAGGCATCTCTTCTTCAACTTTAAATTTAGTATGCTAGGGCTTCATGAAAAGCCCTGCACTTCCAAAGAACCAGGGACCCCCATTGAAAAGTTTTCTCTCCATCTTCATTATTAGCAAATAAAACAAAAAAATAACCATTTGGATAAATAGAGATTTATAACTCACCTTTAGTTTTCCAGATTTTTGCAGTGCAGACTTTGAAAGCAGATAGGCTCAGACGAAAACCCATGAACCGACAAATTAGTCATTTTTTTCTAGATCTTCAATGCCAGTCTTAATGTTACCCATATCAAGCTTAACAATAGGAGTTCCATTAGCTGCTTTAAGACATCCTGACTCTGTTTTCCTAGGATCAATCTTAGGCATTCTTAGAGGTTTATGGGAATCCCTAAGATTAATATTAGCATTGGGTTGAGGTTGTCCACCACGGAGGGCATCCCTAAAATTCATTTTTGGGGCTGAGTCTTCAAAATTCTTACCCTTGACAGGGGTTTTCATAGTAGATTTATTTTGTGGGTGCACCTTAGCACAGATTCACTTGAGATCTGAGCTATTTTTTGATCAGTTGCTTGAAACTTGATTCATGATCTCTTTAATCCTTGCCCTAGCCATCATGGAAAGGTATGGTTTTCCCTTTTATTTTGTGTAGCAAATTGGAAGCCATTGTCACTCAAGTTCACGGTATGATCTGTTTAAAGACAAATTTCTAACCCATATTGGATCTCCTGCAACATATCTTGCTAAAATCTTGAGTAGAAAGCACAAAAATATTGGTTGCTAGGGCCCGAAGGCCCCGAAAACCAACCTCTGGAGCTGCTTGCACTCAACCCAGATGAAACCCTTGCACAACTGCTTGCCAAAAATATTTTTCACACATAGGGATGCACTAGGATTTGTGTTGCTCCAAATGATCTAAAAATTGGTGGAGACGTTCTAGGGTTTTTGACGGGGACGAAAAAAAATAAAAATAAAAAAACTGCCACCAGCACCTTACAAATTCAACTTTTCATTAAAATTTGCAGAAAAATATTTACATGCATTCAGAATTAAAAATAGCCCGCAGGCATACAATGACCGAGCTCGGCTCGGTTCTTCCACTCTGTAACTCTCCTTCCCTGTTTTCCCGGTCCACCATCCCCCTTCCCTTCCAATTTCCTCGCTTTTATCGAAACCCTCGATCCTCCCGGCAATCAATGCTTCCACCTAACAAAATTCCCATTCGAATTTCCCTCCGACCGAGTTTTTCAAATTTTTGTCATTAATGGCCATCTCCCGATCTACCGAGGAACTTGCATTAATGGCCTCACTGACCTGCACCCGTCGCTTCGGTCAGACCGTACTCTGTACTGCCGTCTCCTCCATACTGGCCATGCCCTGCAACAGCTGATTTTTGTCGAAAAATCCTTCCAAAAGGTGGTTCTCCCCCTTTAATGCACGTGGCTGTCAAATTTAATTCCTGATACGTGGCCTCTATCTTTAACCTGATTCACGTAGCTAACCGCGTGTTAAAATTCGGCTTTGCCCTCTCCTTAACGCGCAATCTTCAATGCACGTGCCCTCACAACTGTCTTTAATACACGTGGCTGGCCACGTGTCAAAAATCGGCCATGCCTGGCCGTCCGCTTGTCCACTTTTGGCTGCAACCTTACCTGGCCACGATATCGCGACCAACAACGCCTCCACTATGCTCAACTTTCTTTGGGGTCGCGATTTCGCGACCCCCGCTCTCCATCTGCGCCTTTACCTTGACTAAAGTCGCGATATCACGACGTCGCAATATCGCGACGTCACCTTCCCTTTCGCCTTTTCTTTGACGAAAGCCGCGATATCGCGACGTCACTTCCCCTTCCGCCTTTTCTTCGACAATAGCCGCGATATCGCGACGTCGCCTCCCCTCCGCCTTTGCTTTGAATCAAAGTCGCGATATCGCGACGACACTTCCCCCTCTGTCTGCTTTGTGAATGATGTCGCGATATTGCGACGTCGCGATATCGCGACACAACTCGCCCCTTCGCTCTACTGCAGCTTTTGAGGTCGCGAAATCGTGACATGTCGCGATTTCGCGACCTCTCTCCAACACATGCCTTAGCTCTTAAACAACTCACCTTCTGTTTTACGAAATTTTTGCGAGGTTGTTCTAATGCCGCCGGATGCTCCTGCATCAGACACCCGGGGTAACAAGAGAAGTGCCCTTCACTTCTTTGCTGTTCGGTCCGTGTCCTTTGCAATACCTCCGAACCGTCATCAATCTTTATAACCTGCTCAAATCCCGTTTCCTGGCAAGAACATTTTTTGCCCTCTACCAGACAAATTCTGGCATTGCTGCACACCTTCTCATCTTCGGTCTGCAATGGCTTCAACTTGTGTCGCACTCCATATTTCCTCAAGGAATACGTATTTGCACGACCATCATGCACTGCACTCCGATCAAACTGCCATGGCCTTCCTAATAGCAAATGGCAAGCATCCATGGGGAATACATCACACAGGACTTCATCCTGGTATCTCCCAATTTGGAACGTGACTAAACACTGTTCCCGGACCCATGCTCTGTGGTCCTTCCGCAACCACGCAATCCGGTATGGATGCGGGTGCCTCCTTCTCTCCAACTGCAACTTAGCAACCATTTCCTCGAAAACTAAGTTGTCTGTACTCCCATTGTCTATAATAACATTACAGACTTTTCTCGCACTTTTGCACTGGGTGCGGAACAGGCTCCTCCTCTGTTCAGATTTGTCTTCCTCCACCAGCATGGTCCTCCTCACAATCATTGTTTCTCCCTTTTCAGCTTCTTCAGAATGTTTTGAATCAGCATCTTCAACTGCCACAACTGCTCTGGCAGGACCCACTGGCCTCTTGTTTGTCCTTTCTCGGTGTTGTGGACACTCAAATGCCCGGTGTCCCTCTTCTCCGCAGTGGAAACATGTTCCTCGAAACACTCCCCTTCCATACCCACGTCCAGATCTACCTCTTCCTCTCGGGTAGCCATCATTCTGAACTTGCGGTTTGGGTTCTTCGTCTTCTTTCTGATCTCGGCTGCTGCTAGCCTCTTCTTTCTTTTCTTCCTTTCCTTCCTCTTTCTTTCCACCGGTCTTTCCTCCGTTCCCTCTTCCTCTTTGCTTGCCCTCAAACTTCCTGTTCAGTTTTTCTTCCACCTTTAGAGCAAATTGGTAAGCATCTTCAATGGTGCTTACCCGAACCAAACTCAACTCCTCCTGAACACTGGGTCTCAACCCATTAATATAACGGGCCACCTTTTCCTTGCTTGCTTCTAAGTGCCCGGTTCTGATGGAGATTTTGTAAAATTCCTCCGTGTATTCTTGAACCGTTTTGTTCATCTGTCTCAAACTTTGCATTTTACGTAGCAGGTCCAGTTCATAATCCACGGGAATAAACTACCTTTTTAATTTCTCCACCATTCTGTCCCACCTTGTTATCCGCTCTTTTCCTCTTCGGTTCTGTTCCAGCTGTACTCCCTTCCACCATATGCTGGCATGACCTTTTAATTTAGTCTTAACAAATCTGACCCGGTTAGGGTCTTCAACCTCCTCATATTCGAAATACTCTTCTAAATCATTTATCCAATCTATTAATTCCTCCGGATTCAAGTTCCCGGAATATGTAGAAACTTCTAACTTCGGCCTCTTCCCAATCTGAGATATGGCCTTGTATAGCCTGGCTTGTGCCGGATCCACAACTTCCTCTTCTTCTTCTTCGAACTGATTTTCTTCATCCGCTTCATCCTCACTGTCTGCATCTCTTCTCGGCTCATGTCCTCTGTGTAGTTCTTCTTGCAGTGCCTGAAATTGCCGTTGTAATGCCCGGAAATCTTTTGCTGCCATGCCTCTGCCACCCATCGGGTTTCTTCTCGGAGGCATCTTCACCTGATCTCAAGCCCTCCCACAAGTCCTGGTACAACTACCTCTCCTTCGGCGGTCTGCTGTAAACTCAGGAACTACGGGCTCTGATACCACTGACGGGGACGAAAAAAAAAATAAAAATAAAAAAACTGCCACCAGCACCTTACAAATTCAACTTTTCATTAAAATTTGCAGAAAAATATTTACATGCATTCAAAATTAAAAACAGCCCACAGGCATACAATGACCGAGCTCGGCTCGGTTCTTCCACTCTGTAACTCTCCTTCCCTGTTTTCCCGGTCCACCATCCCCCTTCCCTTCCAATTTCCCCGCTTTTATCGAAACCCTCGATCCTCCCGGCAATCAATGCTTCCACCTAACAAAATTCCCATTCCAATTTCCCTCCGACCCAGTTTTTTTCAAATTTCTGTCATTAATGGCCATCCCCCGATCTACCGAGGAACTTGCATTAATGGCCTCACTGACCTGCACCCGTCGCTTCGGTCAGACCGTACTCTGTACTGTCGTCTCCTCCATACTGGCCATGCCCTGCAACAGCTGATTTTTGTCGAAAAATCCTTCCAAAAGGTGGTTCTCCCCCTTTAATGCACGCGGCTGTCAAATTTAATTCCTGATACGTGGCCTCTATCTTTAACCTGATTCACGTAGCTAACCGCGTGTTAAAATTCGGCTTTGCCCTCTCCTTAACGCGCAATCTTCAATGCACGTGCCCTCACAACTGTCTTTAATACACGTGGCTGGCCACGTGTCAAAAATCGGCCATGCCTGGCCGTCCGCTTGTCCACTTTTGGCTGCAACCTTACCTGGCCGCGATATCGCGACAGGTCGCGAAATCGCGACATTTCGCGATATCGCGACCAACAGCGCCTCCACTATGCTCAACTTTAAATCGCGACCCCCGCTCTCCATCTGCGCCTTTACCTTGACTAAAGTCGCGATATCGCGACGTCGCCTTCCCTTCTGCCTTTTCTTTGACGAAAGCCGCAATATCGCGACGTCACTTCCCCTTCCGCCTTTTCTTCGACAATAGCCGCGACATGGTGACGTCGCGATATCGCGACGTCACCTCCCCTCCGCCTTTGCTTTGAATCAAAGTCGCGATATCGCGATGACACTTCCCCCTCTGTCTGCTTTGTGAATGACGTCGCGATATCGCGACGCAACTCGCCCCTTCGCTCTACTGCAGCTTTTGAGGTCGCGATTTCGCGACCTCTCTCCAACACATGCCTTAGCTCTTAAACAACTCACCTTCTGTTTTACGAAATTTTTGCGAGGTTGTTCTAATGCCGTCGGATGCTCCTGCATCAGTTTTCAAGCATTTACCCTCAAAATTTTAGCTCAATCCAAGTCCGGATGAGTGAAATATGGCCGAAACAAGTTCGATAGTTTAGGTAGTCCTGTGAAAACGTTCCTCCTCTTAAAATATAATATATCTATTCTCCTTCCACAATTCTATTATCAATCTGCCCTCAAATAAGGTCATTCTTAGATATATTGTTGGTAAATTTACCTCCTCCATTTGAAGTAACCTGCATACCCCTACATCGATTCTAGTTGGAATGCTTAGGAAGTAAGTTTTGTTTTTGTTTGCCTTGATGCTCTTTTATATTCCTTTAATAAGATATTCAAAGCTCTAGCCTTGTTTTTCCTTGCCCTCCCAAAAAGGGTTGTATCATCTACAAATTGTTAATGGGTGATGTTGTTCATGTTATTACTAGCCTTAAGTTTGCTTATTAGCCCATATTTGTATGCCTTCTTCAAGTTCCTTCCCAATACCTTTGTCATAATAAGAATAGATATGAGGATATATGATCTCCTTGTTTAAGACCCCCCTTGGCTTTAATTGATTTTATTAATCATTTGTTGACCAACATTGCATACGACAGTATAGAGACAGAAGCTTTAATCTAGTTGAACCATTTCTTCCCAAATCCAAACTTTTTTAATACTACAAAAAGAAAATCCTATTTGTAGACACCAAAATCCAACCACTTGTAAGTCATCTATACCTTCCTGCCAGCCACGTGTCAGTCATCCATCCTTCTCGCCATTATTTGGCCCAAATCCACACTTTCCCACCATTATTTGGCCCAATTTCACTTTTCTCGCCATTTTTCATCCCCAAATTTATTTAAATTAATATTTATATATATTTTTTAATATTTTAATATATTTTAATATATATATATAAATAAAGTTTAAGTGATTTAATCTGAGCCGTCCATCCTTCATTTAATCTCATCCGTCCATCCATCTTAATCCGTTTCACAACCTAGATTTATTCTCTACCCTTGGATCCACTTTAATCTTAGCCACACATTCAAAGTGTTGTTAAAACCCTAAAGTGTGCCCTAAGAGTAGATTATAAATTGAGTCACCTTGATGGCTCAAACCCTATCTATCTCTTCGGCGAAACCTACTTATCTTCCCTATCTAAGTCTGGAGTTGGCTATTGCTGTTAATCCCGAGTCTTTTGAGTCTTCTACGGCCCTAAGTCTGAACTAAACCCTTTCGTTGCATCCATCGCCGTCGCTCTGGTCTCGTCGCGTTAACGGGGAAAAGGTATAGATTCGTCTAAAGCAAGTAATCTTTCTTTATGTATTAATCTGCTGTTGAATTCCGCATTCTCGTTATTTTTATTTCATAAATCTAGGGTTTTAGACTCATTTCGAGGGCTCACACAGTGGAGCCCTCTTATTAGTTTCTAACTCTTTGATAATTTTAATGTGTGCGGGATTCTAGTGGTAGATCCGATTTGTTGATAGCGAGTTGCTTAAGCTGGAGTGGTCCGAGCCAAAGGATACAACGAAGCCCACTCATTCTGTTGAGGTTAAGGATACATTCTTCGGAGACGCCACCACATTGTGCCAGCTAGGGTTTCGGAGAACACTAGCACAAATTGTAACTTTGTATCACGAAAAGGGTTACAGTCCCTGTTGTACTTAAAAGGAGTTTCTAAACTCCATTGATTAATAAAAATCATTCATTTTGTACAACTGTTCTGCATTCCTTTATTGTGATTTTTTTATTTCTGTTTGGCGTTATCTTTAATCTACAAATGGCGATCACGGTGGGACCCCCTAGGGTTTCATGTTTTTAATACTTGCTTTACTGATCTATTCCTGTTTTTGTTTTATTTTTCAGGTTTCGAAAATCGCGAAATTCACTGTTCCATCGAACTAGGGTTTCTGAGGAGTTTGCAGAAAACGCAGCAGACGCAGAGCGGCGTCTGGAAGTCCGATCCGAAACGCAGAGGTGCGTTTCATCCTGCGCAAACTCCCTTGGGCGTTTGAAGGCAGTTTTACAGAAAAAGAGTAGGCTTCCGAGTAAGTGCGTTTTTTTTTTTTTCTTTGTTAAACTGTACTTTTTACGTTTTTGGTTTTTCTGTTGTATTCTGTTTCTTTTTCAGATCATTGCTTTAAAATGAACAAAAACTAAGTAATCTGGAAAAGAATAGTTAAGCTGTATATACATTTTTTTTTGTTACATTTTTAGTTACATTTTTACGCATTGCATTATTGGTTGTTGCTTGCATAAAAAAAAAAAAAATTCCATACCTAGCTGCATATTAGAATAGCTACGAATTATCTGTTTTAATTATCGAAGTAGGACTATTGATTGGATGTCAATAGTACTCCCCGCCATTGGGTGATTCCGAGGCAGAGAAGTGGACGAACCTTCCGGTTGCTCCTTTGATATCCGATATCATTGGTAGGCAGGGGGTTTTAAACGGTGTACTCCACTTCTTCGGAGGAAATGGCATATTTTCGGTGGCCTCTTGCTTAGATCATTAGAACTTTTGATTTATAGCTTTGTATGTATACATTAGACAATTAAAACATTTAAAATAAAATTCATCGCATTTCATATTGCATTTAAAACAGTAATATCTGGATTTCATCACCGGGTATTGCTTGAAGTTTAGTGACGGTGGAATTCATCTCCATCCATTAAACTTCGCCTCGGTTCACCATAGGTCACCCCGAGCAAACTTGCTGGATTTCATCACCAGTAAGAATCTCGTTGTCCTTTCCTAGCCATAGTTTTTACCTTTTTTTTGTGAATAATTCAAGATTAGATCACATGCAAAACTCATAAACCGGACACTTAAAATTTACTGCAGATTAAGATCAGAAAATAATTAATTAACCGCAGGTAAGACACATTGGTTGAAACCTAGGTTGTGACTGTTTTCTGATAATTTCTTTAGTGTAAATTTATCATTCAAGTTTTGCATTCTTCTTTTCTGAATTTGTTTAGATTTATTGTGTTATGGTCTTAACAAGGAATCAATCTAAAGTGTTAAATCTAAATAATCAAATGAATAATTCACAGAACATCCCCACCGTGATCGCCATTTGTAGATTAAAGATACAACACCAAACAGAAATAAAGAAATCACAATAAAGGAATGCAGAACAATTGTACAAAATGAATGATTTTTATTAATCAATGGAGTTTAGAAACTCCTTTTAAGTACAACGAGGCCTGTAACCCTTTTCGTGATACAAAGTTACAATTTGTGCTAGGGTTCTCTGAAACCCTAGGCGGCACAATGTGGTGGCGTCTCCGAGGAATGTATCCTTAACCTCAATAGAATGAGTGGGCTTCGTTGTATCCTTTGGCTCGGACCACTCCGACTTAGCGATTGCTATCAACAAATCGGATCTACCACTAGAATCCTGCACACATTAAAATTATCAAAGAGTTAGAAACTAATAAGAGGGCTCCACCGTGTGAGCCCTCGAAACGATCTAAAACCCTAGATTTATGAAATAAAAATAAACGAGAATGCGGAATTCAACGATAGATTAATACATAAAGAAAGATTACTTGCTTTAGACGAATCTATACCTTTTCCTGTTAACGCGGCGAGACCAAGCGGCGGCGATGGATGCGGCGAAAGGGTTTAGTTCAGACTTAGGGCCGTAGAAGACTTAGAAGACTCAGGATTAACAACAATAGCCAACTCCAGACTTAAATAGGGAAGATAAGTAGGTTTAGCCGAAGAGATAGATAGGGTTTGAGCCATCAAGGTAACTCAATTTATAATCTACTCTTAGGGCACACTTTATGGTTTTAACGACACTTTGAACGTGTGGCTAAGATTAAAGTGGATCCAAGGGTAGAGAATAAATCTAGGTTGTGAAACGGATTAAGATGGATGGACGGATGAGATTAAATGAAGGATGGACGGCTCAGATTAAATCACTTAAACTTTATATATATATATATATATATATATATATATATATATATTAAAATATTAAAATATATATATATATATATATATATATATATATATATATATATATATATATATATATTAATTTAAATAAATAGGGGGATGAAAAATGGCGAGAAAAGTGAAATTGGGCCAAATAATGGTGGGAAAGTGTGGATTTGGGCCAAATAATGGCGGGAAGGATGGATGACTGACACGTGGCTGGCAGGAAGGTATAGATGACTTACAAGTGGCTGGATTTTGGTGTCTACACTATTTAACCCTAGCATATGATTTATTTATATCAAGTTTTAAGATCATTGCTCCTCTGTTTTCTAGAAGTTGTTAAATGCATCACTTCATGGGCTACTATGGTCCCATCCAGAATCTATCGCCCTTTCACAAATCCTCCTTGCTCTTTTGAAATAATTTTGTCTAATAGTGGTCTTAATCGATTTGCCATCACTTTGAAAATTATCTTATATGCAATATTACATAGGCTTATGGCTCTAAATGAATCAAACAATTATGCATCCTTCATTTTTGGAATTAGGGTAAGATATGTTGCATTTATTTTATGAGGTATGTATTGTTTTACTATAGACTATTCCACCGCCATTAATTAAATTTTTTTCACTATTTCCTAGTTATGTTGATAGAATGTTGCACAATCCAAAGGACCTAAGGATTTATCCTTATCAAAAGAGAAAAGAGCTGAATGAACTTCTTCTAGTGTAATAGGCTCCATCAATTTGTTATTGTCTTCATCTGTTATAATTGAAGGTACTTCTTGCAGTAGTTTATCATTAAGAACTTCAATCTCCTCTGATCCTAGAATATTTTGGTAAAAAAACCTTCTCTTCTTTTTGATTTCACTCTGGTCTTCAATCCAAACCACTTATATAGATTTAATTCTACTAATTTTGGATGTTGATCTCTGTACTATTGCCATCTTATGAAAAAACTTTATTTTTATCTCATTTTTACCAAGTCTATCTCAATTTTAATCTCAAAATTCTCTTCCTTACTCAAAATATTATGATATTCACTAAGCAACTCCCTTTCCTATGAAGTTAGATTATTGTGCTAATTTTTTTAGAATTTTGAAGTTTCTCTTTTAAATTTTTCTTCTAAAAAATGTTCTTGTTCCATTCTTTTAATCTAGATGTCATTGATTTAATTCATTTTTTTTTTTGGTAAGTAACAGTATATTTACAGCGATGCTGGAAACCTCCCCCTGTAGGCTGGATCAAGATCAATACTGATGGGGCTGCAAAAGGTAACCCGGGCAACGCAGGAATTGGTGTTGTTTGTCGGGATCACTCGGGTGCGGTTCTTTACTCGGGAATTGCGGGGATTGGGCGAGCCACGAACAATGAAGCCGAAGCCTTGGCCATTAAGTCGAGCGTCTATCCGGGGTCATTAGCGAGGTTACTCGGAGGATAATTCTTGAATCTGATTCTCAAGTCCTGATCGGCGCTCTAGATTGCTTGCGGAATTTCTCTTTAAAAGCCTGGAGACTGCAGATGTTGATATCCCAAATCAAGGAGTTATGGAGGGAGTTAGATGATGTCATCCCTGTGTATGTGAGTAGAAATCTGAACACGGTAGCTGACTTCCTTGCGAAGATGGGTGTTGAGAAAGAGGTAGGTGTTCAGCTGCACAGTGATATGCCTATGATAGATGAAGAGATTCGGAGTGGTCTGGAATGATCCCTGCATCCATGAGCTCAAAAATGACTAAGGTTAGTTTCTGTCGCGATATCGCGACATATTGCGCCGTCGCGACCCTGTTTGGTAATCTGTCGCGATTTCGCGACATGTTGCTCTGTCGCGACATGTTGCTCTGTCGCGACCTATCCTGGATAACTGTAGCGATTTCGCTACCCTTTTTGTTGCTGCGGCTTTGGGAGGAAAATTGTAGCGATTTCGCGACTTGTTGCGCCGTCGCGGTCTTTGATGAGAAGGTGTCGCGATGTCGCGACCTTTTTGGTTGGTTTTGCTGTTGGAGGAAAAGTGTCGCGATATCGCGACGCTTTGAGAAAAATTGCATGAAAGGGAAAAACCGTCGCGATATCGTGACAATTTTTGTGAAAAGCTACTCTAAGAAAAATTCGTCGCGATTTCGTGCCTTTTTTGAGGAAAGGACACAAAGGGGCATACTTGTTGCGATTTTGAGATGTTTTGAGCAAAATTTAGTTAAGTGGAAAAACCGTCGCGATATCGCGACCTTTTTTGTGAAAAGCCTCCCAATGGATAACCTGTCGCGATTTCGCGACATGTTTATGGAAAGGAAGCAAAGGGGCAAACCTGTAGCGATTTCGCTACAGTTCTGGAGAAAAACTGCTTGCAGGAAAAACATCGCGATTTCGCGACTAGTTTTGGTAATGGGCACCTTGGGGGTGAACATGTCTCGATTTCGCGACACTTTGGCGGATGGGGCGCCCATTGGATTTCTTGTCGCGATTTCGCTACACCTCCGGCCAAGTGGGGCTCCAAGGAAAAGTCGTCGCGATGTCGCGACACTTTCTCAAAGTTGCTGATTAAAGGGGTCCTTGTCGCGATTTCGCGACATTTTCGGGGAGCAGGTGCCTTCAGGCTTTCTCGTCGCGATTTCGCGACGCTTTTGGCGTTTGGGTGATTTGGTGCTGTGCTGTCACGATTTCGCGACGTTTTTCGTGTGTTGTGGCTCCGGCGCTTTTTGTCGCGATATCGCGACATGTCGCGATTTCGCGACATGTCGCGTTATCGCGACTGGTTGTTGTGGCGCGACGGTTGTTTGGTTTGGTGTCGCGATTTTGCGACATGTCGTTTTTTCGCGACATGTCGCGTTTTCGCGCCCTTTGTTCTTCTGGTCTCTTTGCGCTTGGTTGGGATGCCCTTTCTCCCTCTTGTAACTGTCTTTTGTTTTAATACAAGTTTTTTCATTTTTTTCAAAAAAAAACAAGTATATTTACAGCGGGTTTTTTGTTGAAGGATCCCAAAACCTTAGTTACATAGGAAGTCGTGGCTACAATTGCGAGTAAAAACCGGGGCTGCGCCCTTGGGCAACAGTCCGGGGCCCAGGGCCCTAGTGCCTACAAAAAGACAGACTAGCTATGAGACCAGCACTACAAACTTTGGTCTGTGGCCACCAAAACATGGAAAAACCGCAAAACAACAAATGCCAAAAATGCAAAAACCTGCTCGTCGCCGCTCCGGGAGGCCCTGTGGCCGGGCCTGGCCTGGACGGGGCCCGACCTGACAGAGCAGCTCCTCTCCCTGTCAGGGCCATTGCCCAGCCTGCGACGGGTTCGGCCAGGGCATTGGCCGCTGAGGAAGCCGCTTTGGGAGCCAATCGTAATGTCAAGGAAGGCCCTGGTCGTCAAATTCTGCATCTTGCTGTCGAGTCAGAACTGACTTCGGTGGCCTCCGGGACCTCCACCTTGGCCTTCTTGGAGCTGCCAGCAGCCCTGCTGCTGCCTGGGGCCGGGCCTTTGCGACTTGAGCAGGAGTCGGGGCCTCGCCTGGGCCCTGGACCGGAGTTCTACATTTTTGGGTGGGCCAGAGCCTTTTCGGGGAAGGGGAGCCTTCGAGGGAGGGGGTCTCCTTGGATTTGGAAGCTGCAGGGGAAGCACGGGGCGTGGCCGCGCATCTTCGAGGCCCCGACATGGGGCGGGCTAAGCGCTTGGGCCCTCATCGATGCTGGAATTGTCTTGCGATACTATTTGGGCCAGGGCTTCAGGGAAGTTCGTGGTCCAGGTAGTGAAATCTTCTGCTGCGGTGGCCTGGTTGGCCATGAAGTCGGCTGCCCTGTTGCCTTCTCTGTACACATGCCGAAGGGCGTGATCAGGGAGCCCTTGGAGAATGGTGTGGACTTCCCGGATGGAGTTGTGAATGCGCCAAGAGCAACTTCTCGGGCTACGGGCAGCTTTGATTATAACTTGGGAATCGCCCTCGATGATGACTTTTGGGGCGGACTCCTTGAGGGCAGTCAGCCCGCTGAGGAGAGCTGCTGCTTTGACGAAGTTGTTGGTCTGGATGCCAAGCGGAGCAGCGTACGCCAAGATCAGGGCCCCGTGACTATCGCGGATGACCCCGCCCGCACCCGAGGGCCCGGGATTTCCTTTAGAAGCTCCGTCAAAGTTAAGTTTGACCCATCCGGGAGGGGGGGCAGTCCACCTGGTCGTAGAACTATGGGAGGGGGCGGGGGCCGGGGGAAGCTGAATTCTGAGGGAGGATAGGAGGGTGGCCTCGCCCAGTCGCCGGGGCGCCTCAGTCAAGGGGATGGAGCGAGGAATTCTCAAGGGCAAAGGTCACTGCCTTGGTCGCTATCCACTGGGGGGAGCGGGCGGGGAGGAGAAGGCTCTGCTATTGCGCTCCAGCCAGAGTTGCCAAAGCATATGAGGAAGGCAGGAGCCCTAGAGGAAGCGGATGAAGGGATGGGCAAAGGGGTTGGGCCACTGAGACAGGAGGTCAGATATGGAGTTGGGGGCCACCCACTGGATAGAGAATTGGGAAAGGATGAGGCCCAAGACTTCGGACGAAAAGGGACAATTGATAAAGAGGTGATTAGTGGACTCCCAGGCAGCACAACAGAGGAAGCATCTATTCGGGATCTGAAAGCCCCTCCTGATCAGATTCTCGATCGTCAGGATCTTGTTTTGGACGGCCGCCCAAACGAAGTGGCTGATTTTGGGGATCAACTTCTTGGCCCACACCTGTCGGGTTGGAAAGGGAGCCTCATCAGGGACTCTTTGGAGATTGTAAGCAGATTTGACAGAAAAGACTCCACTGGGAGTACCATGCCAAACGCATCTGTCGATTCCTCCGGAGGACGGGATGACGGTCACCTTGAGGAGGCGCTGAAGCCTGGCAGCTTGGAGCGGGTGCCTGGGATCTAGGATGGGTTTCCAGGTAGCCCGCCCCTGGTTCTGGGTAAGATAGGCCGACACTCTGGGCCCTCTGTCCGCAAGCCCTGGTTTGAGGATGAGAAGCTCTCTGTCAGCAGTCAGGGCCTCATCATGAATCCATCTGTCTTCCCAGAAGTCGATCTTGGCTCCGTCCCCGAGGATCCATCTGGTCCCTTTCCGGATTATGTCTTTGGTGAAGATCAGGGACTTCCAAAAGGCTGATCCATCTCGGGGCTGAGCTTCACTGAGGAAGGGGTGGTTATGACAGTATTTTCTGTGCACGATGCTGACCCACTCATCAGGGGTATTGGTGTGCACCTTCCAGGCGTGTTTGGACAAGAGGGCCTTGTTCATGAGGACCACCCGCTCGAGCCCGATCCCTCCCTCACCTTTGGGGCGGCAGACCAGGGGCCAGGAGACCAGGGGAATCCTCTTCTTATCTTCGCTGCCCGACCAGAGAAATCGTTTCTGAATTTGTTCGATGTGAGCTGCAATGGAGGCCGGGATTCTGAAGACCGACATGAAATATATAGGAATGCTTTGCAGGACTGCCGCCAAGAGGGTGGCTCTGCCAACCTGCGAGAGGAGGTGACCTTTCCAGGGGGCCAGCTTCCTCTGAATCCGCTCAATCACCCCGCCCCACAGGGCCTTGGAGGACGCACCTGTGAACAGGGGAAGCCCGAGGTAAGAGGAGGGAAGGGAACCAGGGGTGCAGCCCAATATCCGCCCGATTCTAATCTGCCTAGCCAAGGGAGTATGGATGAAGAAAATCTTGCTTTTTCGGAGGTTGATTTTTTGCCCGACCGCCTCCTCGTACAGGGTCAAGATACGCTTGAGGGTCTTGGCTTGAGGGATTGAGGCAGAGGTGGCGAGGATGGTGTCATCCACGAACTGCTGGTGGGACACAGGGGGTAGGCCCGGCGCAGGCCTGATGCCCGAAATGAGACCGCGGGTCACAGCGCCCGAGATGGTACGCCCCAGGGCCTCAGCCAGGATGATGAAGAGGATCGGGGATAGGGGGTCACCTTGGCGGAGGCCTCTGGAACTGGGGAAGAACCCGGTAGGGGACCCGTTGACGAGGATGGAGAACCACGGGGAGGACACGCAGTTGCTGATGAGCCTGACCCAGGAGGGGTGGAACCCAAACTTAAGGAGGACCTTGGACAGGAAAGCCCAGTCAACCCTGTCAAAGGCCTTGTTCATATCCAGCTTGAGCAGAAAGGAGGCTTTTTTGGATAGGACGACCGAGTGAATGGCCTCGTGCATGATTATAACACCGTCTGTGATCAGTCTGCCTTTGACCGAGCTGCCCTGACAGGGGGCAATAATCAGGGGAAGGATATCCTTAAGGCGGGAGGCCATGGATTTAGTCAAGATTTTATACAGGACATTGCACAAGCTGATGGGGCAAAAATCTGAGAGGGATCTGGCTGCTTGGGTCTTGGGGATCAGGGCTATGAAAGTGGAATTGATACCTCTAGGGATGGAGCTGGCAGTCTGCAGGTCCCGAATGGCTGCACACACTTCTTGCCCGACGATGTCCCAGAAATATTGGAAGAATCGGGGGGAATCCGTCCGGGCCCGGGGCCGCCTCAGCCTTCATGGAGAAAGTGGCAGCATGGATTTCGGAATCAGACAAGGGCTGCACAAGCATCTCGTTTGCCATGGCCGAGACGGAAGAAGGAATGTGTTCCAGAAGGGATTCAGCTGCTTTCGGGGACATGGGGGGCTGTCACCCAGGAGCTCCTGGAAGAAGTGGGTGGCTTCAGCCCGGATGTCCTCTTCTTCCTTGATGATTCTGCCGTCGCTGCCCACCAACTCAGCAATTCTGTTGGAACCCCTGTTCCTGAGAGTCGACGCGTGGAAGAACTTAGTGTTTGCATCGCCATCTTGGAGCCACAGGGATCTCGACTTCTGCCTCCAAAAGGTTTCTTCCCTGGCCAGAATGTTGTGATACTCACTGAGAGCAAGGCGTTCCTCTTCCCTGAGCCCCGGGTCTTGGGAGCCTGCTTGAAATCTGGACTCGAGGTCTTCGAGCTTATCTTTAAGAATCGCTTTGTTTTCAAAGATATTACCGAACACCTCCTTATTCCAAACCTTGAGTTGCTCTTTGAGGCGTCTCAGCTTGTGAAAAACTTGTTCAGCGGGGCGTCCAGGGACTGGGGGAGCCCACCAACGGCCTACCTGGGCCCGAAAGTCAGGGTGATGCAGCCACATGGACTCGAACCGAAAAGGCCTCTTTGGGGAGGGGCGATGGTCGGTTTCGAGGAGGAGGGGCTGTGATCAGACCCGATTTTGGGGAGGGCCAACAGGGTGGCATCGACAAACATGGGAAGGGCTTCCTTGGACAAGAAAACTCTATCTAGTCTGACCTGTATATGATTTGCTCCCGCTCTTCTATTGGACCAAGTGAACCTGGCTCCTTTTAGATTGACGTCCATGAGCTCATTGAGGGCGGTAAAGGCTCCAAAGTCCTCCATGCTCTTGCCTTGAACCGTTGAGCCCCCACTTTTATCAGAAAGGAACAGGGGGCTGTTGAAGTCCCCGACCAGGATCCAGGGCAGGGGGCAAAGGCTTCTCTCATCAAGCTAATCTCCTTCCATAAGGCTGCTTTCTCGATGGGGTTGTTAGGAGCGTAGACGTTGGACAGAATCCACGAGCGCCTTGACTTCACGCAATGGACCAGAATGTTGATTATTCTGGGAGACGAAGATATAAGTCTTCCCTCAAAATACCGGGGGTCCCACATGCACAACAAACCCCCGGTTGAGCCGGCCGTCGGGGTAGACAGGGACTCGCAATTGCGCCAGGTAGCTTGGGCTACACGTCGGGCAACAGCGTCATCTATTTTGGTCTCCTGAAGAAGGAGGAAGGACGGGCGGTGATCCCTGCGAAGTTGGTCGAGGATCCTTTTCTTGGGGGCCCCATTTAGCCCCCTGATATTCCAGGTGATGAGCTTCATTTGACACCCTTGTGGGGTCGCTTGCCCCCCTTCCCGGCCTGAGCGGGGGGTTTGGGTCGGATGGCATCCGTCTTGGAGAAGCTTGCGCCAACGTCAGAGAGAGTTGCCTGGGAGCCATTGGCTATGTCATCTTCAGTGAACCTTGTCCGCTGGTCACCCAGGGTGGGCCGCCCTCTTTTGAGTTTGCTGCCAAAGTCTGTGGCAAAAGTCCTGCTCCGGGTCATCTTGGGGCTGACTTCATCGGGCCCGGATGGAGAACTAGCTTCGATCTCTTCATCTGACCTCTCAGATCCGCACTCCAAGGGAGGAAGCCCAGCAGGGATCACCGGGAGGGGTAGGGGGGGTCAAGGGGGGATAGCGGGAGTGGGGGGGGAGAAGGGGGCCCCGACAGAGGTGGGAGCCGATGGGGAAAGGAGCCCGGGCAGCTCGCATGCCTGGAGGGGGCGCAAGCAGGGGCCTGCGGGGCGGGATTCGAAGCGGGCAGGGAGGGAGAACCTGGGATCGGGGCCCCGAAAGATGACCCAGGGGAGGGAGCAACGGAAGGGGAAACCTAGGGGAGACCGTCCTCCAGATCGGGGTCCACATGAGAGTCCTTTGGGGTAGGAGGGGGAGCCTCCTTGCTGGTCCAGGCCTGGGATCTATGGCCATCGCGAGGGGGCCCTCGAGACGGGGCCCGACCTGATCGGGAAGGGAGTTTGGGGACAGGGCCATCAACCTTTTTGGAAACCGGGCATTGGTGGGGGAGGTGGCCCTGAGTGCAGCAGGTGGGGCAGAAGGCAGGTTTGTTTTCGTAGATCAGGGGCTGGCGCCACAAGAAGGACCCAGACGAGATGGTCACCGAAGAGGGGAGTTCAGATTCGAGATTGGCGTTGACGCAAAATCTGGCATGCACCATACGGGATCCTGCCTTGGTAGCGGGGTCGAAGGCCACCAGGTCCCCGACCGACTGAGCAATGAGTCTTAGGACGTCTTCGTGCCACAGGTGAAAGGGAAGGTCTGGGAGACGAACCCAGACCGGGGCGAAATTGATGCTTTGGGTGTTGGGGTGGAAGTCAGCTCCATAACGCCTGAGGAAGAGGCTTTTGCGCCCCAGAAACCAGGGCCCGCTCGACAGGATCTTTTTGGCGTCCTCGTTGTTATTTAACTTGATGATGAAGAAACCCTTGGTCAGGGCAACCAGCTGAATATGCCCGGACACCTTCCATTTGGTAGCCGCCCATCTGCGGACGGTTTCCATGTCTGGGCGCCCTCCCAGGAATTTCCCTACCAGGGAGGCAGAGGAACCAGCTACCAAGGAGGCGTAGACCTCCTCCTGAATAGAAATGTGGGTGCCCTCGAGGGAAAGCCCTAACCCCGGGGCCCGGGAAGGGGCCCTGGTGCCCGCCAAGATCTGCTGATAGGAGGGTTTGTTCCCTCCCGAGACAGAGCCCTGCCCAGGATCAGGGGGCTTTTTCCCTAGGCCTGCGCTCGCATCGAGGCTGGCCTGGGGGCCAGGGCCCAAGATGTCGTCCCCGCCCTGGCCGCCAATCAGATCAGGTGCAGAGCCATCCTCTGGGCCCGTCGAGGGTCCTGCTGGCCCGGGACCGGGCCCTGACGTGCCTGACCCCGATCCCGAACCCGATCCCGCCCAGAAACCTGCACCGTTCTCTGAGCCTGTCCCCAGCCCTGTGTCCGTACCTGCTCCTGCTCCTACTCCCACTCCCGCCATCTCTCAAGGGACTTGTTTTTTCGTTTTTATCCATTTAATTCATTTTGATAGTGTATACAACCCACAATTTCTTGAAGAATTCCATGTTTGTGCTATCATATCAACAAATTGAGGATGGTCTTCCCACATTTACTTATATTTAAAATATGATATTTTTGAATTTACTTATCACCGTTTTAACTCTTATTGGCCAGTGACCCGAACCAATCCTTGTCAAGATATTTATTTTAGCACAAGTGCTTTCATCTAGCCAACAATATGAGAGTATTCATCTATTTATTTTTTTTGTTATCAAGAGTTGGCCTATTCTATTGCTAGTCCAAGTATAGTTGTCCTCTTCAAACTCAACCTCCCATAGATTATTATTTTTGAATAAAAGTTGAGAAATCTCTCATACTTTGGGTTATATTCTTAATTCTCTCAAAATTTTCATCTAGCTTGGTTATGGCATTAAAATATCCTATGATCACAAATCGAGTTTTTTGGTCTTTACTTCTCATAAAGGCTCCAATCCCATTCCATACTTCTGATCTACCTGATTGACTTGTAGGTCCATAGGGCATTAATAAGTATGAAACAAATATATGCAAAGTAGCATGTGACTAATGAGGCTATCCAATGCCTAGTATTCTGTATGGTTTCACATGATGTTCTAACTGGATTCCAACATGTTATAATTCCCCTTGTTGCTCCTTCTAAATCCACAACATCCCATTCACATATTGTCCATACTGCTTTCATAGTTTTGAAAACTTCTTCCTTTGTCATTTTAGTTTCCTAGATACAAAGAATATCATGTTTATTACTTAAACAAAGGTCCCTAATACACCTCTGCTTTGAGGGGGCATTAGCACCCCTTATATTCCATGAGATGGTAATCATGTCTCATTAGGGGTTGTTGGTCCCGCTTGTGAATTACCAATATCAATTTTTTGTTTAGTAAAGAAAAGTTCAACCAACTTAGATTGTGTTCCTTTCTCTATGTTTGCTCTTGCTTCACTGGATCTCGCTTGATAATTTGAAGGTTTTCTTCGTTTTGCCTTGCCAGTATCAAGAGTAGGTCTTAGTAGTCTATTCCTTGACATTCTTTCACAACTTTCCTTTTCATTAGATTTATCATCTCCTAGCTCTACTAATGAAACTTTTGACTTATCTTGCTTATTTTATGGTATTTCCTTGTTAATGTAGAGGTATTAACATCTAACATTGTGTTTTCTCTACCACTTTCCTTCTTGTGAATGATGCATGGAACTTTAAGAGAGTCTTCTAAAATATGATGAGGCATGTTCCTTAGGTTCAATATGAATGTTCATCTCTAAATCAGGATCATACTGAGTAGCTGATTCCTTATTAATATTCTAATCATGTTGTACCATATCCTTTTATCTTTGATCTACTTTTTCTTCATAGGCTAAAACCTCAAAAGAATTGGTATTTCTTCTAATATTCTTATTTATTGGTATCCATTGTTTATTACTTTCATATGTTTGGACCTATTTTTTAGAAGTTAAAAACCATTCTCATCCATATCCATTGGTAAGTTTCTATTGCGGTTTTCTACATATATTTTGTTGGACTCATCCATATCTCTTAATATGCCCCACCTCATGACATCTTCTACATCTAAAAGATATGGTTTCATAGTCCATGGTTTAGACCCATAACTTACCTCCATACTTAAGAATGATTGATTATGGTAAAGGTTTACTAGTATTAATCATGACTAATATCTTGGCATAAATAGCCAAGAATTATTCTTGTAGTGTTTGAAACCTTAAGGAATTCTCTTAGAGTGTTGCATCTATTGCCTTGAAGACATCTATTTCCCAACATTAATTGGGCAACCGATACATCATGACCTAGATTGGTACTAGGGATAGATTTACGTTTTTAGGTGCAAAGCCTTCATACTAGCAAGTAAGCAAGAGTCTTGCTTTTCCCATAAACCAAAGACCCCCTTTTAGGATTTTATCTTTTTATTCATAAAAATGGCTAGGAAGAAACCTTTAGGAAGAAAGGATAAACTTAATCCTAGAGACTTTCAATTCCTATCAATCCATTTTCTCAAAGTCAAAGCCCTTAGCCAAGACCCTTTAAATTTACCAATTACCGTTTTTCTTTGAGCAAGAAGGATCTTTGCTTTGTGAGCTTCCCTAACCTTTATTACTAGGGACGACTCTAAGGGTTTAGCTATAAATTGGTCCATGAGAAGGAAACTATAACTCGAAATCTATTGAAATTTATCAGTATATCCTATAACAATTATATTATTTGAAAATAAACCTACAATAATTTGCATGCAAAACTTTTAAGATAATGAAGGGATAAATGAAACTTAGCTAAAAAATTCCATGTCTAGACAAAATGTCCCACCTTGTTGATGCCCTAGCCCTCCATTGCTCCTCCCATCATTCGAACCCTAGTTGATAGATATCTACAATTTCATTTTTCGCAACTTGAAAAATCATCACTGCTCTTATTTTAGTTGGTTGACTTCATAGGATTGTGTCTCCCTCAATACTGCTCATATTCCTTCATATGATCACTAATTTTAAAGCTTTTTAAATTTCACACAAATTGGTCTAAAAATTATCTCCCATCATTCGAGCCCTAGTTGATAGATATCTACAATTTCATTTTCCGCAACTTGAAAAATCATCACTGCTCTTATTTTAGTTGGTTGACTTCATAGGATCGTGTCTCCCTCAATACTGCTCATATTCCTTCATATAATCACTAATTTAAAAGCTTTTTAAATTTCACACAAATTGGTCTAAAAATTATCTAAATTAGACAACTCTTTGGACAACTGCTAAAAGATAATATGTTTCTTTGGAAATATTTGCCCTAACACTACCTTTGTTTTGGATAAGTGTCTTTCACATGATCATATCTCCCTTAACTTGGATTTCATTTGACCACTTATTTTAAATATATTGAGTTTCCACACAAAATGATATTAAAATGATCTAAATTAAATCACTTTATACAAAGATATAACTTTTAAAAAATAAATAATTTTTTTTAAAATGGTCTTAACTCTACTAATTTATAATTACTTTAGATTCAACTAACAATTATAAATAAATTATTATTCCCTTGTAAAGCCGTATTTCTAATGCTCTTTTGTAAATTAATATCCAAATTTGAAACTCTATAAAGTTTTGAATCATTAGTTTCTATTTTAGAGCACACAATTAACTCTATAAAGTTTTGAATCATTAGCTTCTATTTTAGAGCACACAATTTCAAGATGTCTTTAAAACTACGCACCTCACTAAGTATTCAAGTTATTGTTATTTGAAAAACGACTAATAACACGTTGAAATCATATTATACTTACAACGGAATAAGTAGGAATAAAACATGTAAGATCCGGTCAAAAATATCTAAAATTTTGTTAGTACGGCAAAGTTTCACTTCTATCTTATCTTCAAATCTAAAAAATAAATAAAAAATAATAATTTAGAAGACATTTACGCCATAACAGGATGAATAATTTATAAAAGTAATTTTTATTATTGCAGTAATTTCTTTAATAAAATAGCTCTCATAATTAAAATGAGACATGCATGTATAATGCAAATATTATGTATATTTTGAATAATTAACAATTTAGAGTATATTTAGCGTTATCTTTCAATAAATTGAATTTGGGTAGTAGAAAGTGCAATGCTTTTTTTTTTGTTAATAATTTTTTTAATAAAATAGCTTTCATAATAGGAGACTTAAATTCAAATTTTGGCGGATATGTTTAATAAAGGTAGTAGTCTGACCTGAGTCCTTTCAGTGTGCACCAGTAGACTGATCTGAGTACGTTCAGTGTGCACCAGTTTGATGAAGGTATCATCCCGGAGCCACTAGGGTCTCCCTCACTTTGACCGTGTTTTCTAAGGCAAGATAGGAATTATAATAATAACACCATGATTTGATTTGACCCTACGATCCAGATAATCCTACTATCGGAAATAATCCTACTTGATCCTCTCAAAAAAAAAAATAGTGGTCAATTCTTTATGTATATAAAAAAAATAGCTTTCATAATTAAATTCAACATACATGTATATAAAAAAAAAAACACATATATTTATTATTTTCTGAATATATAATTAAATTTTTGTTTAAAGAAATATTATTTATTTAATATAATTTATATGAGTAAATTTTATTATCAAAATATAATAATTTTTTTAATAAAATATTTTTATAAATAAACTTAATATATTAATTATATATTATAATTTAATGATCTGAACTTGGGATCTGAGAATTTTAACTACCCACTTGCTCTCCTACTCCTCTACATAAACAAATATACTATATACAAAAAATTAAAAAAATTATTATAATTATTTATATTTTATTGTAAAAATATAAAAATTTATTTTTTTACTAAAATAGCCATTTGCTATATAACCTGCAAAGAGGTGCCATTTGCTATATAACAATAGAGTAATCCAACAAGGGCCTTTATTTTTCCGAAAGCTACTTGTCTTATCCAATCATTGATCCTTTGGACAATTCCACACCACCTTCCAAACAAACCAGATTTGCATGGTGACGTGTGCACATACTTCATCATTCCGTCACATTAACGTGGCGTTTTTCACACCATATTCCCCCACCTAGGTACTTGACTCTCTCATACTTCATTACCTCACATTAACGTGGCAATTTTCACACCATATTCTCCCACCGAGGCGCTCGACTCTCTTTTTCCTTCAATGAAGGCAACATGTTTTTTCTCCTTGTTCCTGAGAATCACCGTACAAAGCCCTTTTATGCAGATTTTGCTAGAAAATAGAAAGAACCGACAACCGAGATTACCTAAGTTAAATAACCCGAATTAAAACTTAACATCATGTTTAACGTTTAGAAAACCTTATAAAAAGGTTGCTGTGGAGTGTGAGCGGCAGCAGTGGCGAACTTGAGCTTCAGCTTGGACGGTCATATCACGTCGTATGAGATCTGCAAACCCTAGCTTTTCTATTTATTATCTTTCGTTTTCTGTTTCAAGTCGTTTCCGGCTTCCCCGAAATTCCTGTTGATGACTAAAAAACAGATCACTTTTTTGATTTAATAGTAAAAAGAAAGAATATAAGGAACATTTGTTAGAAGATGTGATTCTAACCATTTTTCCGATGTTCCCCTTCGGAAAAAATATTATAAACTATGTGCATGTATGTTTTGGTTCTTGATTTTTTTTTGGTTTGGACTGTAGGAATTTTGTCAAGAATCGAATGTAGGGATTTTGTCAAGAATCATATGGGATCGTGGAGGGGTGGGAGCAATTTGGGACTTCAAAAAAAGATTTGTTGAGGGCGAGGTTTAGGTGGATTGTGAGTTTGGGGCTTTCGTTGTGAAGAGGACAGTATCCCTCATAGACTCATGCAAAACTTAATTTTAGAAAAATAAAATAATGTTAATATTGCAATACCACTTTGAAGCACTTGGATTATTTTGTAAATAAGCCAGAGAGGGTGGAATTGATTGGGGTTATTTATGCGTGTATAAGGGGAGACATCCATTCTAAAAGAGAGAGGGCTGTGGTGTGAGATTGTAATTATGGATATTGTCCAATTCTATTTCTATTAGGATCTAGAGGGAGGCCTGATAATTTTTCCACACGGGTTCAGAAGCCCTTATAATTAGTCCATCTGGATCTGGAGGGAGGCCTTGTATTATTTATAAAAGCTAACACATTTCATCGTATTTTGGTTCAGCGATATTCCTAAAAACATATGACTATAGCAGGAATGTTTTTTCGTGTTAGTGCATATATCAAGCCTTTGGTTCAGCGATATTCCTAAAAACATATGACTATAGCAAGAATGTTTTTTCGTGTTAGTGCATATATCAAGCCTAGCTGATTTGCGTCAGAGCCTCTTTTTTTCTTACCATTTTGACTTGTTTTGAGAGTACGGTAAACTATACATAGAAGCTCCTCCTCACTTTCAGCCCAAACAAACCAACATTGTTTTTGAAGAGCTTTATATCGGCATCGAGAATCTATGATAGATACTATAACTTTATTTTCTTCCCTATTTTCACGTTATGTTTTGATGATAAAAGGGATGTTATAACATGATTCGGATATAATGGTAAAAGGAGCTGCTTTGATTTATATAAGTTTATCTTTTAAAACAAGGATTGTCTTTGGTGAAAGGGGTTTTCTATCGGAGGAGTTTCAATATTCATCAGAAATCAACTATGTCCATTATAAAAGTTCCAAGTCCTAACATTTTTTTAGCACCATTTCTTTAACAAGGTAACTTATTATGATTTTGTCTGATTCAAGAATTTCAACCGTTTTGTCCCAAGTGACCACATCGTCATTTTTTTTAAAGCAAAAGGAGAAAAAAAAAAAAGTCCTCTTAAATCACAAACTTTGCATTCATCCTTTTGATGCTCTTAATGGTCTTAGCAGCATTAAGTGCATAAAAGGAACAAATTAAGTGGAATGATTGCTAATCTTTATTGCATTACATCAAGGACGAATTCATATATTTGCGAGTGCTATTTAGCAGTCTTGTATTCTCTATTAGTAGCACCTGATAAATAAACTTATGCATTTCATTTGCATTCTTTTTGCGCTTTTGCCTTTTTTTGTCTCTCATTCTAAGTGAGCTCGTTTACTTGTTTAGTTGCCAGGCTTTGACTGAGAGGACTTGTTGAATTTGCAATTTATGGGCTTAAATATCTTGGTTTCCAGTTATGGGTATTCCTTTTGAGAAATTCTTGCTTTATTTGGTTTCCGGAACTCAAAACGACTTTTTTTTAGTTATTCACTTCAGATTGCAAAGTTTCAGAGGCATTACTGTTATCCTCACTAATATTGGAAGGCTTTGGGATCCGAGGGACTTGGATACTTTTTGGGCTTGAAGCATTTTCTAAAGTTAGTACAGGGTTTCATCTGCAATGGATGGTAAAAGGATTTAATTATTCTACCAAGTTGTCACATCAAGTCCACCCCAACCGCTTTGTAGTGCATACAGGATAACACTTAGACTAATATAATGGTGTTTCAGCAAACATCTCATGCTATTGATACAGTCTTAATTCAGGTTATTGCCAATGGTCGCATAATGATGTTCTCCAGAGAAACCCTGACATACTTTCCAATTATTATTGGGCCTATGTTCCTCTCCCCATGGGGAAGTTTTCCTGTGGGCATACAGGCCAGGGAATATCCGCACTGCATCTCACTTTTCCTGTTCCCATGGGGAAGGTTCCCAGGGGTATACGGGCTGGGGAAGTATCCTCGTGGAACACAGTATTTTAGATAACCAGGCTGGTCAAAAGAGAAGGTAGTATCTCGAATTGCACCACTGATAGGCGGAGGAGAAAGGTAGATATGTTTGTTCCTTAACATATGCCTTGTTTCCATGTTTGATAACATTTGGAGATGAGTGGCCTTTTTGTGCCAGTTTGACTTCATCCAACACTATTTTTGTGACCAACAATGGTTCCTTCTCAAATAGAAGTCTCTTACTCTAGCTTTTGATATTTTCAGGCATAGGATGGGGGTAATACATTTTTCCTGCTATGGGCTTCAGAGCTTGTGTTAAAAATGGAAATACTGACTCACCTTGACACATAGCGCTTGTGTTAAAAATGGAAATACTGACTCACCTTGACACATAGCTTGGTCTTTACTCCGATAGTTCCTTGGTTTACTTTTGAAGCTTCATTGAGCTCAAGTCTCAAAACTTATTCGGGATTCTGTCCACTGACACTGGGGTTTGGATAGTTAGCCAGTTTCCATTCATATATGGACTTATAATGGTTTTAGGAGAATGATTGAACAAAGAAGGATTATTTTACTTAGCCAATACTCTATGACTACAAACTTTTGCCAGGTATGGCTTAAATCTCTGAACGAGAAATAATTTATTGTAGCTCAATTTCTGGTCCAAAAAAGGTGAGGAGCATACCATGACAGAAGCTTAAAAAAAATAGCCAGCCCATTTGAGCAACTGAGACATCATTTAGCCCAAATGCTTCTGCGTAATCACTCTTTTAGTGAAAAAGTAATGGAGAAAAAGAAAATACGAAGTTTCTTCACTTACAAATTGTACCTGGAAAGGCCCAGAAATCTTTGGTTACCAATTAAGGAGGATTTTATGTGATGTCAGCCTCATAAAGTGGGAAGCTCTTGATGAAGTTTTATAAATCAGTAACTGCCTGCTTATTTTGTCATGAGGATTGGCCGTGATGACTTATCCCTATCCGCTCTACTTATTTAAAAGAACTTATAGCAACAGCAATTTAAGCCCATTTTGGAGACTATCTTGCCCTATTGGCCTGAGAAAGGGGTATCGCAAACTGAGAAGCAGTGTCATCAAATTTGACGAATTTAATAAAAAATCTTGAATTTTGACCATTTTTTACCTTTTACACGAACAAATATAATGAACATTATTATTTGGACAACTAGCAGACAATGGAAAATAAATACACTAATCTAAAATTTGTCCCATTTGCATAATCCAATTCAACATCTGCTTCGCTCCCTTTACATCTACAAAAACTAGGGTTAAAACAAAACAACCAAGCAAAAAGTGCGGCATTTGCAAGTCAATCTAATTCTTGATATATATATATATTTGTACTAATTTTAAACTTATAAATAATAAAATATTGATTTCAATTTTTTGAACATAGTGGCAAATTTTATAACTAGTTGTCTTATTGACATTTTTTTCCCAATTTTTTTTCTTGTCGAACCTGAACCCAAACCTGGTAAGTTAGTTGAGAAGTACATGGTTCTTGTAAAAATTTCTTATAACAGCTCTGCAACTCTGATGTTTAGAAGGGCCATTTGACCACTGTTTTAAATTCACTTTCTCATGCATGTATGTGCTGTGGTTGTAGTGAAATGAGTGCCAGAAAGCTCACTTGTAGTCCACGAAATCAACATACTTATTTTACCACCCTAATGATTATTACAAAGTACACCTGCACCCAAATTTTATTATATTCTTTTTTGTAACGAAATTTCCATGCATTTCTTGACATGGAGGGCTAGCTTATTCATTTCATTAATAGGAGCATGCCTTTTTCAATTTGCCTCTTAGTGTGGAAATGATATGATACCCTTTGAGTCTGAAAATTAGCACACACATGTACTGGAGATTAATGTCTTTCCATGAACAGTGAATTAACAATTTAAGTCTTGGTTCCTGGTTTAGTTCTTCTCTACAGAGAATCAATGACCGATAAACACAACATTCTTTGATGAATTGTATTATCTTTCCTATATAGAACATATCAGTAGCTCTATATTGTGGGCAAAACTTAGCCCTTCTGGTATTTTGACATTTATGGACTATTGTTCCACTACCAATATTTTGTGTAGTGAGTTGGCATTTGTGGAGAAGTGAAGTTATTAAGAACAATATTTTGCTGTTTCGTCTGACCTTTCATTTACTAATTTCTACATATTATGATGAAATGTGATTTGGAAAACAACTGCTGTAAATCTGATGATGTTAAGATTGGAAGTCTACTTAGGCCGTTGTCATATGTCGTATACTATATATCATATCTTTGATGTAGGCTGAAGACTTCATACCAAGATTACATTTAATTTTATGCATGGTTTGATATAAGTTTTCCAATGGTAAGTGATCGAACTTGTCTTATTTTTCTACAAGGAAGAGGTACAAAAACTAAGAATGGATATAAGAAGTTTTACAAACAACGGAACACTTTTAATCCACTAATACAAATCTTGTTTTCTTTTTGCAAAGTATGACCTTGATAACAAAGTTCTGTACTGGTATCTTGACGTAGGTTTGATTCTTGCAGTGATTTCTGGACATGAGGTTTCATTGGATCCCATGGCCTTTTTTGACCAAATGGAATTATATAAGTTGACAAGTTAAATAATGACCTTGAAATAGGATAGGAGATCTGTATTATGAAGATAATCTTAAGTTTTAACAATTGCAGAGTGTGCTTTTGTGTATAGATTATAAGACAATTTGTAGATTTCTGTAATTTTAAAGTTTTCTGTTTGGGTAGCTTGTTGGCATGCTGGAGATGACTTTTTTGTGTTGGTTGGAGCAAAACAAAACGTATTTTGACTTTACCCCTGCAGCTGCAGGTGAAGTATATTCTGAGCATCTCCATTTTGAAGAATGGCTTCAGAAGCATCTGTTGAAAATGTATTGGAATGGCCGCAAAAAGATGAGCACCGCTTCCTTCATGCTGTTTATCGAGTTGGCAACCTAGAGAAAACCATCAAGTATGCTAGACTGCCACAAAATATCTGATCCGTTGTTACGTCAAGCGATGGCATTTTTCTTAAGTTGCCAATTTTTTGATGTTGACATGTAGTTTGGATTGCATTCAGATTCTACACTGAGTGCTTTGGAATGAAACTACTAAGACAGAGGGACATTCCAGAGGAGAAGTACTCAAATGCTTTTCTTGGATTTGGACCTGAGGACTCTCATTTTGTCGTGGAGCTAACTTATAGTAAGATTCATTCATCATTTATGGCAAAATAGCTAGTCGTTGAGATCCATAATCTTCTTTAAAGTGGTTTGATCACGTGTTTAGACAAGGGTCATCTATACCATAAAGATTAAGCCAAAAACTCCAATTTGTATCGTTTATGACAGTAAAATGTGCTGTTTAATCTTTACTAAATGTTTTCTATTTTCCCTTTCATGAATCTCTTTTTCATCCTTTGTAAAAGGGCTGCTTAAATTCTCATTTGCTATAGGTTTTTCTACTTCTGGCAGACTATGGAGTGGACAAATATGACATTGGCACGGGGTTTGGACACTTTGCAATCGCAACTGAAGATGTAGGTATCCTTTTGCAACATAAATTTTTGTGATGTGGTTGTGGAAACCTGGCAGTACAATATAGCCTTTTTCTATTCCTTCATTAAGCTTTTTTATGATATAAATGAAATGTATGCAAACTTGTTCTGTTTTCAGGTGTACAAGATGGTTGAGGATATCCGAGCAAAGGGAGGGAAAGTTACAAGAGAACCAGGCCCTGTAAAAGGGGGTACATCAGTAATAGCATTTGTGCAGGATCCAGATGGTTATATGTTTGAGCTTATTCAAAGGGGTCCAACGCCAGAACCACTGTGTCAAGTCATGCTTCGTGTAGGAGATCTTGATCGGGCCATTGCATTTTATGAAAAAGTAAGAAAACTTCTATCTATCGAGGAACCACATGCAGCATGTCTCTTATAGATTTGTGAAGTTAAACTATTGTATTAGAGAAGATTGGTTTACTTGTCAGGAGATTGTATGCCAGTGTCCAATGCATTCTATTGAGCAGCAGATTGTGTTTCAACATAATGAATATAACATGGCATTAGTGTTTCAACATATTGAATATTGGCATTAGATCCCTGAGATTTTTGCAGTACATTTCATTAAGGAGTCTTCTGGAATAACTATGCTGCACTTTTTTGATTAGGCTTTTGGACTACTCTTCTTTTGGACCTATGTTCAGAACTCAAAATGCTGATTGGAAAAGCTTCAGTGTCATTATTCTAGAAGGCTCCTTACTGTAATTGGCATTTTCAGATTTCAATCATATCATAAAATTTATGAAATCTCCTTCATTGGATTGTTTGTATTTTTTATTCAAAAGGAGCCCTTGAAGATCCAACTATATTCCCATTAGGGCACCATGTGACTTGTGGAAATGGGTGAACTCGTGAAACTCTTGGGATGTTGTGCAGAACCTCTTCCTGCTGTAAAAGTCATGGGCATGTAGGCATGGGGCTTTAGAAGGTTCCTAGACCATAAGTATAGTACTGGGTGCTTTTTCTGAGTAAAGGGTTATTGGAAATTTGGGTTACCTCCTTCTCCACAATATAATGTTTTTGTTTTGTGGTAGTACTTATGT
Source organism: Wollemia nobilis (assembly GCA_028583015.1). Lineage (NCBI taxonomy): Eukaryota > Viridiplantae > Streptophyta > Pinopsida > Araucariales > Araucariaceae > Wollemia > Wollemia nobilis. The sequence continues at coordinate 19,105,430 of JAQPPZ010017033.1, read as the reverse complement.
AGATTTTTGAATGTCAACTTGTCAAGCTCTTCCGTAAGAATGCATAACTGGTTAGCTTTTGAATAGTTATTCACTTTTTCAGGAACAAGCTTGAATTGTTATTCACTTTTTCAGGAACAAGCTTGTTGGATCCCTTGCCTTTTATGTAGACAAACTGCCTTATTATCTTTGAAAAAAGCAACTAAAGTCTTTTCTGTTCAGTTTTATTTTTTTCTGTACTTTTCCTGCAGAAAGCTCTATTTGAGATTTTGTACAGAGCATCTCTCATAATGAAGACTAGTATTTCATCTTTTGTCTAGTATTTCATATCATTAAGGTTGGCATGCATGCTTGAAGACTATAGCATTTACTATTTATTATTGGATTGGTTGGCTTAATGACTTCCAATGTTGAGTGATTGACCATCGTTTCAATTTTTTTAAAGCAAAAGGCTTTTCTTGTAGAGCCAAAAGTACATTATATCTTTATCTAATTCCCATCATATTAGTGAGATTAAGAAATGATGTTTTCTTTGTCATTGTTGGCCTTCTAGGCTTGTGGAATGAAACTCTTGAAGAAAAGGGATAACCCTGACTACAAGGTAATTAATAGTTTCCAGTACATAGTAATTTTGTTTTCTTCCGTCTTTTTGGAGTACCTTTCAATCCAAATAAATGATACATGGTTTTTTCACTAACCATTAGAATAAATGACCGTTTTGGCCTTACTGGCTTTATTTCCTTGCAGTACACATTAGCGATGATGGGATATGCCAAAGAGCAAGAAACGACAGTGTTGGAACTGACATACAACTATGGTGTCACTGAATACACTAAAGGCAATGCTTATGCACAGGTAAGAAGTCAATATATATAAATTGAAAGAAATCATCTTTTTCTTTGAGACTGCTGTCTTTGTTTTGAAATAATCTGATTTTTGGAATTTGTATTTGCAGGTTGCAATAGGCACGAATGATGTCTATAAGAGTGCAGAGGCTGTTCGGATAGTTACCCAAGAACTTGGGGGCAAAATAACTCGGGAACCAGGACCCATACCAGGGATCAATACTAAAATTACTTCATTCCTTGACCCAGATGGTTGGAAAGTGGTAAGTTATCTTTCTTATGCATGGTTGCATATGGGCATAAAATAACTTGGGAACCAGGACCCATACCAGGGATCAATACTAAAATTATTTCATGCCTTGACCTGGATGGCTGGAAAGTGGTAAGTTGTCTTTCTTATGCATGGTTGCGTATGGGCATAATTTAAATTTTGTAGAAGATATATAATGAAAATGTGCAAAGTAAATAGTTCAAGGTATAAGCCATTGTATATTTCTGCATAGTTAAGCTTGCAGTGTGGCTAAAACTGGTGAATATGCTTCAGTAGGGATAACACCCCTGTCATGGCCATTTGAAGTTATGATTCACCCCTAGGTGGGACTATTTTGTTGTGATACATAAAAACAACATTATGTATACCTGCTATTCTTTCAAAAAAGGACAGTCTGTCCCAAAAGGGACAGACCCAAGTTCAAACCACGCGGTGGGTGTGTGAGTGTGTTCAACAAAAAAGGAAAAAACAGTCAAGGAAAGTATCCCGAGAAACTCTCTTACAATCCAAAGTCGTCCTGGCAGTTAAAGTGAAACCATAAAAGGATATAAAGCAAAAGGATATGTTATTATAGGCCCTCTCATGATGTGGAAATTAAAATAGTGACAAAATATCAACAAGTATAAAGGTCTGAACTCTTGCACTAATAGGTATGCAATACATCCTTCCTAGAAATAGTGCACACAAATCACAAAATGGTATGGCTTGTGCTCTTTTATAAGAATTTGACTACCCAAGATTGAAGTCAAAATGTGATGCAATCTAGGTCTAGGGGGTCAATTGAACAACAACCTCTCCTAGCAGCATGAATGATCTCGATTTCTCAACACTTTGACTTCACTCGAATTGTGTTCACATTCTTCCTTAGGACGACTCCCTTCAGACGGCCTCCTTCATGATGGTAGTGTTAGACATCTCACTACGCAAATGGCTCGCTTTAGATGGCTCTTTTTGGACAACTTCTTTTATGACGATAGTGTTAGATGGCTTCCTACACAGACGACTTCCTTCAGACGATTTCCTTTATGACAATATGGTTAGACGATTTCCTTTATGACAATATGGTTAGATGGCTCCCTATGCAGATGGTTCCTTTCAAACGACTTCCTTTATAATGATAGTGTTAGACGGCTCCCTACGCAGACGACACTTAGGCAACTTCTTGCCACGATGGCACACACTTGCCATGATGGCACGTGCTTGCCACGATGACACTTCCAAGTAGACATGCTCTTGCCACGACGACACTTCTAAGATGACACGTACTTGCCACGACACTTCCCCTTGAACAACACTCATGCCTTTGTTAGAATCGTGCTTCTCGAATGGTATCTACACCAACAATCTTCACTTGCAATCCTGCACACACTTGGCCATGCAATCTACAACATACAATTTAAATAGCACAAAGCATTTATCATTCAAATGCATACATAGTAGAAATTTGTGGTGAATAGTAATGGTACTGCCAATATGCTAAATGGCTATACATCCAATAATTTTGCATCCGTCTTTGACTATTATGCTCGTCTCAACACATGCCTCTCTTTCTTACCTCGTCTCCCCTCTTTTATTCTCTCTATGCATGCCGCCCCATCTTCTCTTTGCGGATTCCTCTTCTTCTCTTTCCTCTTCTCTTCTTCTTCCTCTTCCTTATATACATCGGTGGCAGTTACAAATAGGTGGCAACTACCTTGCCTGTAACTCGCTAGGTAAGAGAAATGCTTCATGAGTTCTAGCTCATGAACATGAATTTCTTTTCCAAGTTATTACCATTTTAGCTTAGCTTTCTTCACAAGGCCACCTTTTCTGTCTTATCCTTGCCTTCCTTTGAGAACAAAACCTTCTCTTGTAGAATGCACTCAACATTTTTTGTATTTTGTCCCATTCCTTCACATCCATCCAACCACAATCAACATGTATTTTGTTGGCTACTTTCTCTTGGTGCCAACACTTTCTTTTGGAGTGATTATATCCTCCACAAATCTCACAAGGATGTAGGTTCCAACACCTAGTTGTCACATGTCCATATCTTCCACACTGACTAAAACAACCCATCCTAGGACCTTCATCTCTTGTACTGATTTCTCTTCTCAGAAATTTGGTCTCATTGCTTCATGCTTGACTTGTATACCCAAGGCTTTCATTCTCTGGCATTATGAGCATTTTCACACCTTGCTCATATCTTCCCAATCCTTTACCATTAGAGCCCATTCTTTTCATTAACTTGGAGCCAATACCTTTGGTATGCCTTTCAAAACACCCAATTACTTCATCATAATTATGTTCTTCAACAATATGGCCTTTGTCGCGGCCATCAATGACATGATGAGGTTCATCGTCCTTTGCTGTCTCTCTATGTTTCCTTTTCTCTTTCTCTTTATCTACAATGCCACTCAGGGGTGATTTGAAAACAAAGGCGGGAATTGTTGCATTGTGGTCTTCATCATCTCTACTAGTGGTGACATGGGCTAATTGCCTCTTCTCCATGTTTATTCTCTTGTTTGTTTCTGCCTTTACCTCCACTTGTTTCACAACTTCTCTCAACACTACCATTTCTCCCTTCAACTTTGTCTCATAACCCTTCAAGAATTGTTTTTCTGTACTCAAGCACATTGTAGGATTGCTGTCAATTTTTCCTCCTTTGTCCTTTAATGGACTTAATGTGTACCTCTTGCAATCTTTCTCAATAGTGTAGGTGTTCACCCTATCATCATGCATTGCCTTTCTATCAAATTGCCATGGCCTTCCCAACAAGACATGACAAGCATCCATAGGCATAACATCACATAGTATCTCATCTTTGTAAGAATCAATTTGAAAGTTTACCATACATTGTTCACTTACCAAAATTTGATATTCCTTTTGCAATTATAAGACTTTGTATGGATTTGGGAGTTCAATCCTCTTCAACCCAAGTTTTTCTACCATCTCTTTAGACACTAAATTATCCGCACCCCCATTATCCACAATGACTTTACAACACTTGCCTTCCGATTTGCATATCGTTCTAAAAATATGACTTCTTTGCATCGGTTCATGCTTCTCTTGGGCTGGTTTCAACAATACCTTTTTCATCATAAGGTATTCTCCTTGTTTTAGTTCCTCCATGTGCTTAGGTGAGGCAACACTTTCTTCATCTGCTTGTTGAATGTGGTTCTTGATTTCTTTTTCTTTACCATTGTCCTGCTGTACTATTGGACATTCAAATGCCCAATGACTTGTTTATCTACATCTAAAGCAATTTCCAGGGAATCCTCTATCCCTTCCTCTAGCATAACCACCTCTTCCTCTCGAGAAATCTTTGCTTTCTTTGGTGCTCTTGTTGAAATTACTTTGAGAAGTATTAGCTTCTCCTTCTTGCATATGTTGCCCTCTACCACTATTTGATTGTTCTCTTCCTCTAAAATTGTTTTGTTGCTTGTGAGTCAACTTTTCTTCCACCTTGAGTGCATATTGATATGCCTCTTCAATTGTTCTAATTTGAATCATACCAATTTTATCTTGTACGGACAGCCTTACTCCATTTATGTATTACACCACTTTCTCCTCATCATCTTCAATATGACTTGCTCTTTAGGGTCAATTTATAGAATTCTTCCATATACTCTTCCAGTCTGAGCTCCTTTTGCTTGAGGTTTTGCAATCTTCTAAACAATCCAATTTGATAATCTGCAAGCAAAAATTTAGATTTTAATTTGAAAACAAACCTATCCCAAGTTTGATTTTTCTCCTTGCCCTTACGTTGTCTCTCCATTTGGACATGATCCCACCAAATTGATGCATCTCCCTTTAGCCATGTGTGTGCAAATTTGAACTGCTTTAGGTCCATCATAGATTCATAGTCAAATAATCTCTCCATGTTTGTTATCCAATCTATCAATTCTTCTCGGTTCAAACGTCCATTAAAATTGGGAGTATCCATCTTTTCCCATGCTAGAGATTGCCCGAATCAACCGCTGCTCTGGTTGTTCTCTTTGCTCCTTATCTCAAACTTCTGGGTGACTAGTCTCCTCTTCACTATCACTAACCCCCTCAAGATGAATACTTGCTTCTAGTTTGGTTGTGATTCCTCTCAACATTTCAGCTATGTCTGCTAGTTAAGAACCTTTTAATTAAAATAAGAACATCCACATAAATATTGCAATGAAAACAATAAATTCATGAAAGAACATAATATTGCAATATGAAATGTAAATGTAGAAATCTCACAAATCACAATACAAAATCATGGCCCTCTTTGAGAGGGCAACCTCCTTCAATAATTTGATTTCAATTATGGACTTCATAACCCTACCTAACGCTTAAATCTGGCTTACATGCAAAATGCCACCCAAGCTAGAATCTTCTACCAAACAAAAGAATTGCATTCTTTATAACAATTACATAAAATGGTGCCACTTGACTAGGCGCCTCTAGTGTCACAAACTCTTACAAAACATTACATAATATCACTACAAAACACTATAATGGGGTCCCCCCATTAAGGAGTTATTGCATAATAGTGTTAGGATGGTCCTAACATGCCCTTCCTCTCAAAGAAGCTTTGTCCTCAAAGTTGAAGATGTGGAATTTTTTGCTGAAGCTACTAGAGGGACTCCTACGTGGCATCTTCTGGTTGTAATCCTCGCCATTGAACAAGAACATCAGTAATGACCTGGTGGCGAAGGGTGTAGGATCTTCGATTCAAAATTCGTTTAGGCTCAAGAATGATGGATCCTTCCTCATCCAACTCTGGTAATGTGGATTGTACTTGGACTTTGTTGCCAATGACCTTCTTGAGAGAGGAGACATGAAAGACTGGGTGAATTTTGGAAATGGTTGGAAGGGCCAGTTTGTAGGTTGTTGACCCGATCCGTTGTAACACTTAGTAAGGATCATAGTATTTGGTAGCAAGTTTTTGGCATCCTCGAAGCTGGAGAAAGCTACACTTAAAGCGGTGTTGATCAACTTGCTGACACATTCGGTTCTGGGCCAAGTCAAGATTGATCTTAAGTTGTTGAAGAAGGGTAGCATGCTGTGTGAGGGTGGAGTCCACAACTTGAACCCTTGGAACTTCCTAGAATGTAAGAGGAGGGTGTTGGTGGAGATTGACCATATACTGCCTCAAATGGGGTAACCTTAGTAGCAGTATGATAGGAAGTATTGTACCACCATTTAGCCAAAGGAAGCCACTTAGCCCATTGTGTAGGATGTTTTGAGGCAAAGCAACAGAGGTATGTTTCCAAGCACTTATTGACAATTTTAGTTTGGCCATCAGTCTGAGGGTGATAAGTTGAACTCATTTTGAACTGAATTCCTTGCAAGTTGAAAGTTCTTGCCAAAAGTGATTGGTAAAAGTAGGGTATCTACCCGAAACAATGGACTTGGGCATGCGTGTAACAACCCCTCCCGATCTGCACTAATATTTTTGTCTTTTTTGCAAATATGTAATTTTTTTGTATTTTTCAGACTTAAATAAAAACTCAGAAATAACCAGACAGCCAACTTGCAATCAACAGAACTTGGAAAGTACTCAATAGAATCTAGTGAAATTCGGTATATAGATATTAGATGCAAAGAATTACAAACCCTTTTGAGGAGAAGATCAGAAGTGCAAACACCACTATTTTATTCAGATCTGGAATTTACTTGTTCAGAATGTACATCAGCATTCATAACAATTGAATGTGTCACACAGCTCGAGAAATACCAATATCTCCAGCAAGGAATTGATTGCTTTGTCACCTCCGGCCCTAGGCGCCAAGGTATGGTGCAATGGGCAGCCCTGAAATGAATCGCCCAGCTCTCTAACTGTCACGCCATCAATGACTGTACAACTGTGCAGATGTACGGCCAGCTAGCAAGCAAATCACTTCGAAACCTCCTTGTGTCTCTGAAATTTGTCTCCAAATTGGGCCGATAGAGATGATTGAATGGTGACAATCAAAATGGGAAAGAACCCTTGCTCAATGTGCAAACCCAACGCCACTCACAATGCAAATTGGTACGGCCCTGTGGTAGAGATCAGCAATTAAAACCAGCACTGAAATTACTTCTGAAATCTGAATAAACCCTTTGAATAATCTTCCCAATCTCTGTGAATATCTCTGCAATGAAGCTCCTTGTGCAATCTCCGTATGAAATCGCCAACAAAATCCACCAGGGGTAATCTCTCATACCCGAAGAGGATGTCCCTATTGGAGGTTTCCGTCCCCAATAAGCTCGAAACCCTGCAAATTTCTCTGCAAGCCTTCTCCAAGAAATGCCAAAGCAAATATCAAAATCTGAATGTTGAAAATGAGCAGCCAAATCCCTTTTTAAAGAGCTACAAGAGGGTCGACCCCTTTTTGGAGGGAAAAGTTATTTTAAAATTGTTTCTAGAACATTACTTTTCCCCTTTCATGTATGGCGTACCCTTTTTGCACCTTTATAAAGTCACTTTGTGAAATATTAGATAATTTAAGTGACTCATTTATAAAATAAAGTCTCTACTTATATAAAATTAAATTATTAATTTAATTTTATATAATTAACTTCGGGTATTAAAATCTTTGAGCTCTGCATAGCCAAACCGCCAACTGATCATAGATTTGGATACCCATTTCGCCGAACAATCACATCGTGCCATTCGCTCTGATTGAAACCCTAGGAACTGACTTACTATAAATAGTAAGTCCCCATCCTCTGCCTGAAATGTCACCAAAAATTGGCAATCGAAAGCTGGTGGCGCCTGAAGAAGACTACCAAAGGTTCCCACACAACCATCTTAGCCTACGGGAACCCGTGAGTAGGCTAATCTCAACTGATAAGCTAGCTGACTAGAAAGGGGACATTACAGTCCGCCCTCCCCAAAATTGCTTGCCCTCAAGCAATATGACCTGTCTGCCTGGATCCCAAATGGATCTGAAGAGTATCCCATGATGGAGACACCACCATAAACAACCATCATCAATACTGGCATCACTGTCCCTCCTGTCACCAATACTAATGCAACTGAGCCAGACCACTCTGTCAGTCTCCAACAATAAACTGAGAAATGATCTATCACTGAGATTAAAACGAATCCCAGTGTCCCAAAACATCTTCTGGAAAAAATCATCACTCCTATGATGAACCGTACTGTCCGCAACAATGGAATCATAGTGCCTGAACTGCACTAATCTCGACTGCAACGCCAAGAATTTGTCTTCCTTCAGGCTAGAACTGAAACACCTGTCAGAGCTGAAATGGAATATCTCTTGCCAAGTCATCTTAGCAAGAATATCATCAGAAATCTCGCTGCTAGTCACCACCATGGGCCGAAGGAAAGACAATCTACTCAATAGGAGAGCGAAGTTCTCCACATCTCTCATCATGAAATCCCCATAGTAATGAAGAAAAGACCCAGTCAAGAGGTAATTATGAGAAGCAATAGCAGTACCCATCCCTAAAGTGCTTCTGCAATCGAGAGCCGATATCCTCTTATTGACACTAAACCTCCTAGTGTCTACTGAGCAATCCCAAACACACCACCCAACTGTAATTATCAGGGCATCATCATCATCTGATATCACAATGCTCAGCACAAAATTGTTGGGGCAGCAGCTAGCACAAATAAACGTTCCTGTATTCATAAGAGATATGCGTGCGGAGAATACCAACAAGCACTCCTGGAAAGCCTCTGCAAGAAGAGCATCCAAAATCTGCGAAGACCTTGGACTCACCTCATGACGCTGCTCACCAGAGTCTCTAACCCCAAGCACCAAACCCTGCACATCAATATCAATCATGTGGCCCTTCCCATGAGTGCTAGTAACATCTCCATATGTAAGTGTGTGAACACCCAACCAAAGATGAGATTGAGAAACCAACCTAGACATCCTCTCAACCCCTCTGGTATAACTCGGTTGTTCCCAAGTACAACTGCCAGCTAAAATCATCAAGACACCCTCCAAGAGAATAACTACTAACACCACGTGAAGTCCATGATAATCATCATGCCACCATGTGGGATATGAAGATAACTGCACGATTTCCAGAGAATCATCCACACCCTGCTGCCTATTAGCCATGAATGAATACAAATCTATCTGCTCATGTCTGGATGTCACCATACTCAGCTCCAGTAGCAAACGACAACAACTAATATGTTGGTAAGCTCCAGCAATTCCACTGTCCAAAATGAAACTGAGTACCTGAGAATGCAATCTGCTCAACCATGAAGCATTATACTCAGCAAGGCTCACCACCGTGTTCCAACCAAAATGCAAGTCAACCTCTAACAAGTAACTAACAAAGTAGTGGATAGCAAGAATAGATCTGAAAATAACTATCCTGAAAATGCTCCTATTGACACTTAATCTCCAAGTGTCCATATAATCATCCCAGAAATACCAACACACCCACTCAACAACAATCATGAAAGTACCAGCAGTAAATATATCATTTAATAATATGAAGTGGCTGCAACCACACATTTGTGTTGCCCCAAAACTCATCCACAACTGAACTGGGTTAGCTGCAACAATCATGAAAAACCAAAATCGAACCTTACCAAAGTGCTGGATGACCCGAGAATGAATTAATCTACAGCTGTCCAAGTCTAAAAATGGCAACACATAGTCTGATTTTTGAAACATCAGCGTTCTGCATAAAGAATATCTGCTGCAAATCAGAAATATATCACCTGGAATGCAAAATATGATCTCATTACCAGCTGAGGTGACCTCCCAACAAGTCACCAACTCAACAAATCTCCAATTTTTGTTCAAGAGCTCTCTCCAATCCACTTGTATGAACACAAATGGATTCATATCATGGCTGCTCAATAAGTGAACAACATCCTTTCTTTTCCACTGATCATCAAGCCTCCACGGTATGCCTCTTCCATCGTCCTGGATGACAAGCAATTCATGCAAATGCTCCTGAGTGTAGTAACTTACCTCCCAAGTGGCTCTACCATGCTGGGGCTGCGCAACAAGCATAAAGATGTGACCATCATCATAAAGAAATCTGCTAACCCCCTTAGTCTCTACGCCAAGGCTCTCTACTCCATCATCCTCTGAAACAATATAATCCTCATCTCCCTGCGACGTACCTACAATACCAATCTTCATGCCATAGTGTTCAGAATCAACATGATCTGACATAGGGAGTAAATCATCACAGAGGCTATTATCATACATCTCAAAGAGAACGTCAGAATATGCCAGCTCTACATCCAAGCTATGAAGCCTACTGCCCACACAACCAATCTCATACTCATGATAGTGTGAACAACCTGTTTCAAAGAATGAATTCATATGATCTGTCATAGAAAGTGATTCATCACAAGAGCTGTCACCATGCATCCTAGTGGAGATGATAGGATGTGATATCTCTACCTCCGCACTAGGAAGAGTACTGTCAAGAGATCCATTCGCAAGCGCATGGACATGGAAACCATTTAGCTCCAAATGAAAATCTTTATGGAGCTCTTCAATACCCTCGACCAACTGTTTGATCTCTATATATCTGGCACCTGGTTTTTGCTCATCGTTCTTGGTTGTCGTAGATGACTGATTTTCAGCTTGAAGCAGAGAGTAGTGAGCCATACTAAGATCCAAGCAAAGTTTGTCCACCTCATCCTCTTTCTCATGGTATGCTCTCAAGGTGTCTTCTGCAAACTTAACAGCCAAACTTCTATCAGCAAACAACAGTAAATAATCTGATTTTATTACCTGGAGAGCCTCTCTGATGGTATGCAAATTGGAAAGTGTGACTCCTCCCTGAACTCCCTGTTGTCGCTCTTCCTTCTGAACCTCCCAGAAGAGATCATCAGTGAAACTACCTATGTTGTCAAGATGTGTGAGGGCTGCCACAATCTTGACTTCATTAACTCTCAACTGATTCTTCAAATCACGTAGCTCACCCGACCTGTAACCATAATCAGCCATATGCAATAAATTTTCAGATTTTCTCAAATGACTGCATTCTTCAAATTCATCGTCTTCCTTGACTTCCTCTTTACAAATTATTTGCTCTTCTGATTGTTCATCACTTGGGGTAAGAGGAATTTCATTCCCAAGTGGTTCTTCATCCGCCTTAGGTGTCAACACACCCGGATCCCAAGGCACTGTGAGCTGATCACTTAGTTCCGCTTTCCCATGTGCGTTATGTTCTTTATGAATAACCGATTCCATTTGCAACTCGCTTTGTAAGTCTCCGAAGAAGATGTAATTTTCCGGCACCTGCATCCCAATAGGTTCCATTTGGATACCGAACCCACATTCACCTGTGTTTTCATTACTGAAATGCAAAGTGGAATTAGTACTATATGCTGATTGGAAATCTACACTATGTTCATCATGTTTAACATCAAAAAAATCATTAGTGAACTCCTGAATAGGGGCTGCTTTGAAATCTGAAACAAATCCATCATGCTCTTTTTCCTCAAAGGTGTTAGAGTACTCAACAGTTTGGCCTTTATATGCATCAACTTCATTTGAATCATCAAAGCAACTGATAGATTTAGTAATTTCATTTGATAGGTTCAAATCTGAAATCAGACCTGCTGTTTGATCCTTTTCCACTTGCACAGATTCATCAACATTGGCCGCATGTATGATCAAAGAGTCATTTTGGTTTTCAAATGAACATACCTCATGAGATAAAGTATTTCCTTCATCACAAACTTCTGTTTTGGGTTCTTCTTTTGAAATTTCCTTTGATTTACCAGCAGCAATTTTAGGTTCCTCTTCTTTTATGTGCTCATCATTGACCACTAAAAGTTGCAACTCCTTCTCACACCGTTTGACCCAGTTATGAGCGGTAGTAGTATCAAACAAATCTAGCCTCCTCTCCACAAATCCCAGTCCACCACTATTAAGATCAATCCTTATCTTCCCCAAATACTTATCAAAAGGAAAGACTGCCTTTAGGCCCTCTGGAAAGGCTGTATATTTTTGCCAAATTTTTGTCTCATTACGTTGTTCTATCCAATACTCAAGCTGGTTCTGCCAATACTCACGCTGTGACCTAGCCCATTCACTGTATGACTCCATGAATCATGCACCAATTTTCTTCTACCCGACAGGCTGGCAGTGTTGAGCCTGGCTCTGATACCATGTAACAACCCCTCCCGATCTGCACTAATATTTTTGTCTTTTTTGCAAATATGTAATTTTTTTGTATTTTTCAGACTTAAATAAAAACTCAGAAATAACCAGACAGCCAACTTGCAATCAACAGAACTTGGAAAGTACTCAATAGAATCTAGTGAAATTCGGTATATAGATATTAGATGCAAAGAATTACAAACCCTTTTGAGGAGAAGATCAGAAATGCAAACACCACTATTTTATTCAGATCTGGAATTTACTTGTTCAGAATGTACATCAGCAATCATTACAATTGAATGTGTCACACAGCTCAAGAAATACCAATATCTCCAGCAAGGAATTGATTGCTTTGTCACCTCCAGCCCTAGGCGCCAAGGTATGGTGCAATGGACAGCCCTGAAATGAATCGCCCAGCTCTCTAACTGTCACGCCAGCAATGACTGTACGACTGTGCAGATGTACGGCCAGCTAGCAAGCAAATCACTTCGAAACCTCCTTGTGTCTCTGAAATTTGTCTCCAAATTGGGCCGATAGAGATGATTGAATGGTGACAATCAAAATGGGAAAGAACCCTTGCTCAATGTGCAAACCCAACGCCACTCACAATGCAAATTGGTACGGCCCTGTGGTAGAGATCAGCAATTAAAACCAGCACTGAAATTACTTCTGAAATCTGAATAAACCCTTTGAATAATCTTCCCAATCTCTGTGAATATCTCTGCAATGAAGCTCCTTGTGCAATCTCCGTATGAAATCGCCAACAAAATCCACCAGGGGTAATCTCTCATACCCGAAGAGGATGTCCCTATTGGAGGTTTCCGTCCCCAATAAGCTCGAAACCCTGCAAATTTCTCTGCAAGCCTTCTCCAAGAAATGCCAAAGCAAATATCAAAATCTGAATGTTGAAAATGAGCAGCCAAATCCCTTTTTAAAGAGCTACAAGAGGGTCGACCCCTTTTTGGAGGGAAAAGTTATTTTAAAATTGTTTCTAGAACATTACTTTTCCCCTTTCATGTATGGCGTACCCTTTTTGCACCTTTATAAAGTCACTTTGTGAAATATTAGATAATTTAAGTGACTCATTTATAAAATAAAGTCTCAACTTATATAAAATTAAATTATTAATTTAATTTTATATAATTAACTTCGGGCATTAAAATCTTTGAGCTCTGCATAACCAAACCGCCAACTGATCATAGATTTGGATACCCATTTCGCCGAACAATCACATCGTGCCATCCGCTCTGACTGAAACCCTAGGAACTGACTTACTATAAATAGTAAGTCCCCATCCTCTGCCTGAAATGTCACCAAAAACTGGCAACTGAAAGCTGGTGGCGCCTGAAGAAGACTACCAAAGGTTCCCACACAACCATCTTAGCCTACGGGAACCCGTGAGTAGGCTAATCTCAACTGATAAGCTAGCTGACTAGAAAGGGGACATTACAATGCGATGGAGACGAAAGATGGAGTCTAAAAATATTTGGGCAATGGCAGAGGTGGTGTAGGGGTGGGACAAGGAATAGAAATGAGCATACTTGGTGAGACGATCCACTACCACCAGAATAACTGATTTTCCTCCTGATTTAGGTAAACCTTCAATGAAATCCATAGAGATATCTGTCCATACTTGTTTTAGAATTGGCAAGGGTTGAAGGGTTCAAGGAGAACACACATTTTCTCCTTTCATGCGTTGGTACCTGTCACATTCTGCCACAAAAGTTTGAATGTCCCTTTTCATTCCCCTCCAAAAAAAGTACGCTTGGTCCTTTCATAGGTTTTTAGAAACCCTGAATGCCCAGTTGTTGGGGATGCATGCATTTCTTGTAGGATGAGGTCCCGCATTTGTGAATTTTGGGGAATGACAAGTCGGTCACAATATCTCAAGTCTTGATCATCCCAAGTATAACGGGCATGAGTTAGGCTTTTCTTGGATTTTGTTGACCAAAGTTTGCAAATTAGAATCCTTGGTCATTTCTTCCCTGAGATGATGGATCCATTGCGGAAGTGGTGTAGATATAGCGTGTAGCATTCCCTGATCTTCATATTGTCGAGATAAGGCATCAGCCACCACATTCTCCTTGCCTTTCTTATAGGTGATTTCATAGTCATAGCCTAACAATTTAGAAACCCATCTTTGTTGTTCTGGTGTGGCCACCCTTTGTTCCAAGAAATATTTGAGGCTTTGATGATCAGTCTTGATGGAAAAGTGATGCCCAATGAGATACGACCGCCAATGATTAACAACATGTAAAATGGCAAGCATCTCCTTTTCATAAGTAGACTTGCCCAAATTCTAGCCAGAAAGTGCTCTACTAGTGAAGGCCAATGGTCTTCCTTCTTGCATCAAAACTGCCCCAATGCCATTGCCAGAAGCATCACTTTCAATTATGAAAGGTTTAGAGAAATCAGGCATTGCTAACATGGGGGTGGTGGTCATAGCTTGTTTCAATGCTTCAAAGGCTTGCTCCGCGGGTTCTGACCACATAAAATAATTCTTTCTCAACATGGATGTCAAGGGAGTTGTTATCTTTCCATAATTCTGCACAAACTTACGATAATATCCAATGAGTCCCAAAAATCCGTGAAGTCCCTTTAAGGTTCGAGGCTTAGGCCAGTCTTGAACAACCTGAATCTTTTTAGGGTCCACTTTAACTCCATCTTTGGTTACAATGTGACCCAAATATTCAACTTCTTGCAACCCAAAAGAACACTTGGACCTCTTGGCATACAACTGATTTTCTGACAAAAGTCGTAGTGTTTGATCCAAATGCTTGAGATGCTCCTCCCAAGAATGACTGTAAATCAAAATATCATCAAAGAAGACTAGAATGAATTTGCGAAGGAAAGGTCGGAAAATGGAATTCATCAAACTCTGAAAAGTGGAAGGTGCATTGGTTAACCCAAATGGCATAACCAAGAATTCATAGTGCCCTTCATGAGTTCTAAAAGCCGTTTTAGGAATGTCCTCATCCTTGATTCGAATCTGATGATACCCTGACCGCAAATCCAATTTTGAAAAATATTGGGCCCCATGCAACTCATCTAGCAATTCATCAATGATTGGAATGGGAAATTTATCTTTAATAGTGATTTTATTAAGTTCCTTGTAATCCACACACAAGCGCCAAGACCCATCCTTCTTTCAGAACAACAACATTGGAGAAGAATAGGGACTAACGCTAGGACGAATAACCCCTATAGCACGAAGTTCTTGTACCATTTTCTCAATTTTTGAATTCTAGGCATATGGATACTTGTAAGGGCGGACATTTGGGGGAAGACTACCAGGAATAAGTTGAATTGCATGGTTGTGAGTATGACAAGGGGGTAGTTCTTTGGGTTCCTCAAAAACTAAGGCATGTCTTTGCAATAAAACCTGTAATTCCTTTGGATGGTCCTTATCCCTTTCCTCAGAAGCTTCTATAGCAAATAATCGAGCCACAACCCCATGGGAGGATTTTTTTAACAATTTTTCCATCTTATGGGTTGAAATAAATTGAGCAGCCCCAACCTTCATGCCTCGTAAGGTGTATTTTGTTCCCTGTTGGCTAAATTTCATCCATAACTCAGAAAAATCCCACAAGACGAGACCTAACATCCGCAGCCACTATGCTCCCAAAACGACATCACACCCACCTAGTGGTAAGGCAAACATATCCGCCTTAAGATTATAATCCCCTATTTGTATTTTGACATTGCGACACTTCCCTTTACATGGCAGGGTGCCTCCATTGGCAATCATGACTTCAAAGGAATTACAAGTATTAATGTAACAATTCCCCTATTTGGCCACATGTGGATCAATAAAGTTATGTGCTTCTTGAGTCAATAAGAATTATTACCCGTTGTCCTTTGAAGTGTCCTATCACTTTCATCGTTTGAGGAGTTGATATACCTGCTAAGGCATGCACCGAGATTTTTGGTTGGGAGTCATCTAGAACTTCTGATTGTTATGTGTGTTCCTCCTCCTGATGATCTTCTTCCACCTCCAAAGATTCTACGGTTGTTGCCTCATCCACATCAAGCAAATACAATTTTTGATGTACACACTTATGCCCTGGGGAATACTTCTCATCACAATTATAGCATAGCCCTTGGGCCCTTCTGGATTCCATCTCTTCTCGTGTCAACTTTTTGATGGTAGGAGATTTGTTGGCAGGAGTTGGTGTTGGCTTGGACGAAAAAGGTGGCCGAGATTGAGAAAATTTGGGGGTGCGTCCTTGAGCCTTAAATTTTTCTTCTGCCAATCTAGCCAAGGCTATTGCCTATTGTAATGATTGTGGCCTCAACATTTTAACTTCAGCTTTAATATCATCCTTCAAACCACTCACAAAACAACTTTGGAAGAATTCGGGACTCAAACTAGTGGTATGATTGGCCAATTTTTCAAACTGAGTTTGATAATCTCGAATGGTTGAAGTTTGTTTGAGTTTAGAAAGGGCTCTTGTAAAATCTTCAAACTCACTAGGACCAAATCGAGTGAGGAGGTGTTGCTCGAATTCGTGCCAAGTAAGATCGGGGTTTGCTTTCTTGAGCCATTGAAACCAATGCAGTGCATTTGATTCAAAATTGAAAGAGGTTATTGTTAGGCGCATATAATGGGGAACATTATGAAGACTGAAATATTGTTCGGCCCGACACATCCATCCTTCTGGATCCTTTCCATCAAACTTTGGAAAGTCTAATTTGGGTAGTTTATATCCCTGGTTATTGGGAGCTTCCAGTTGTTGATTGCTGGTTCCCTCATCCTTACGGTCATGAGACCCAAATCGACCATGTGTGTGGGTATTATTAGTTATATGACCTTCCAAGTCTTCAATTTTTCCATTTAATTCCTCCTTCATTTCCTTATGTTCCCTTGCTACATGGAGCAAGTTGTCATGTAGAGATTTGATATCCACCCTTAACTGATTTAAATTTTCATTTAACTACTCCCCCACATGTTTTCCCCAAGACTCTACATGATAGGAAATTTTTTGATCTAATTCTTGTGCCTTTTGTTGTTCCCTAGTGCCTATAGCCATGCTCTATGATTTTTTTACCGTTTGATGATACTTACTAAAAATAGAAGTGTGGTTCCAAGAGTTACTATTTTTAGTAATGAGCCAGAAAAAGTGTTTGGGTGCTATATATCAAAATGATCAACTTGAGAAGACGAATTGAATGGGCTAGGTCCCACAATGACGTTTTTCGGCACCCTAGAAAAAGTGCATGGAGGCTATATACCAAAATGATCAGCTTGACGAGACGATCGCAATGGGCTATATCCCACAACACTTTTTTGGCATCCCAAACTTTTTTTTCATAGGGGAGTGTTGTCTTCAAGTGTTGTTTTCTCCTGGAGTCTTGGTTCACTCAAAAATTTGACTTTTGTCCAACAACCCCTTACTAGACTCTGCATTGTCTGTTATTGACATTGTTTTGTCATTGACATTGGAGCTCATTGTCTCTGACGATTGTTTGGGCTGACTTTGTTATTGACAAATTCCCTGTCTGTTATGATTCCCGAATGTCACAAGCAATTGTTACTGATGTTGGCAAACTCTGTCTTGATTGTTACTGACTCTGATTGAATTCATACCCGACTATTACTGACTACTCTTGATAGAACTTGTCTTGATTGTTATGTTCATCACCAAATTCTTTTGTCTGTTTCATGCAGTAATTCTGGGATAGTGCAGTCTCCTCAGTATGCTCAATTTCTGTGGTAGGATTTTTGGTTTCAGGTTTAACATTCAACAAAAACAGGATACTCTAAGCTAGGGTGTGTGTACTACCCATAGGCCCTCTGTTATACCTAGCGAATGACAACAATAGTGCTTGGACCAATATTTCAGGCCACTACTCAAGGAGGATTCCACACATACCCTTGAGCACACTACCCGCCTCTTTGACTATACGGGAGGGTGATCTTCCAGGATGCTGTGTCCGGTGTACTATGGAGAATACATGGTCGAAAATCTTCCTAGGGCTAAAGATTTCTTCTAATCCTAAGGGGTCTCCCGATATACCCAAAGATACATGGGAGCTCAATTCCGTATATGGGTGTTGTCTGAGGCTTGGGTATTGGATCCTGATCGCCCCTCACTTCATTAGATGCTTTACGGGCAATCTAGCTTAGCCAATAACAACTCCTTTGTGATATTTTAAAACCCTCGGCATAAGGTTTTAACCTAATAAACTAATGCAGGAAAAAAAATGCTGTTTTTTTAAATAAGAAAATAGGCGGAAAAATGAAAACACAAAAAATTTATACCTAACAGTTGAAATGGTAGGGCAAGAACTATTGTAGTCGCAGTAGAACACGACGCTGGAAAGTGCTTTGATACCACTTGTTAAGAACCCTCTTATTGTAAATAAAGGGGTAAAAATTTATTGATAAAAAGTCTGGATTACAAAGTACAGCTGAGCCCCCACCCAGGACTCAAATAAGCAACAAGACAGGCTAAATCACCAGACAAGGTCAACTCCCAAAGAAAACCAAAAAAAAAAAACAAACCACATTAAGTCTGAACATCCTTATGGATCAACTCCCGTAGGTGTTGAGAATCCCCAGACGGGAGACTCTCCCAGTTATCAATACTATGTCCTGAATAAAAACCACATCCGGAGAATGAACACGAATCAAATCACGAACAACTTTTTGTCTGGGGATGTTGTTCAACCCCCTTACATTCCATGAAAGTATAATCATTTTTGGGGGTTATAAAAATGGGAGTCCAATGTTCTCACCAAACTTGACTCTACCAAAGTCTCCCCCATTAACTTAATTTTATCCTGGTCTTTCTTCCGACCCACCTTCATATTCTTATCTGAAGCATTTTTTTTAATTATTTTATGCTGCAATCCCAGCACCGTAGGAGTTTTACAGTCCATGGATGACTGCATCAGTGCCTGGGTAGGAGAGGGCACATCTAAATCTGTGCCATTTTCTAAGATAACTTCACTTCCAGGGCTAGGGCCAACCATATCACCTATACTCGGAACCAAAGCCCTTTGTTCTTCATTTAAACCCCCTGTATCTGGTTCCCTTGGTTCCACCTCATGAAGAGACAACTGATTTGGTCCTGTTATATCTATAACAGGTAGCGATGTTTCAGGTATCTCCACGCACTGATCAAGATTCTCTAGAATTTCAAAACGATTGAGCTGAGCATCTGGCTGGTTATCCTTAATGTCTCTTTTTGCCTTTCTTCCTTTGTTTCGAGGTTTTACCGTAACAAAGCCTTCCTTATCTTGATCCCCCTCCTTTATCGGGGCTTTTCCTTTATCCATATTTTGTACAGCTTGAGAGGGCCCAGGATTTGAAGCCACAGGTAGGACAAACTTAGGGCATTTTCTTTGTAAGTGGCCATATTCATGGCAAATCCGGCAACGAAATGGAAGAGCTTCATAGTCAAGTTTTTGAACCCATGTGGTTGATCCGAATTGTATTTCAATAGAATCTGGAATAGGATTGTTTAAATCAATTTCAACACAGATACGGGCAACGAGAGATTACCTTTTTATCCAGCGTACGTCCTGACGGCCCAACCGGCTTCCCAAGTAGAAGGGCAATCATATGCAAGATGTCATTTCTCCAAAATTCCAAGGGGAGCCACGGAAGCCGAACCCACACCGGAACCCGTGACGGCCGCTCCTCTGATGGGTTGAAACCCACATGCCAGGGTTTAAGAAAGAGTCCCGCTTGGTTAAAGAAATAGGGACCTCCTTCAAATGCTTTGTTACGATCCGCAAGACAAGAAAAAACCACCATAAAATAGCTGTTTGCACTCAGCATCACCTCCACATCACCTTCAGGGTTCCAAGTCTTCCTAACCCAAGCCTCCACAAAGGGAAGAGAAATTCGGATGCCCATAAATTTACCAATAAGCGCATGTTTGGTTAAATACTCCACATCTTCTGCCATCGAGTCTGGTTGAACCACTAGAACCGGCCTGGCTTCACATCGTTCCAAACATCCATTGTTCTTTAACAAGCGATTCTTGGCATGCAATGGGAAATCCTGTTCCTTCCAATCATTTTTAAAAGAAATACCAGCCCTAGCATGCACGCTCTGTGACGGACTTGATGCCATCACTACATTCCTCCAGTTGTTCATACCTCCTCCAGAAACTGCTGCCATCCCCGCAGAGCCCACCAGATAGGTCTCAAAAAAATTCCAGCAAAGCAGCTTTCCTCATCAAACCCTAGCAGAGCCAACCATTTCAACTTTCAATCTCGTTAAGAACCCTCTTATTAAAATAAGAACATGAACATAAATATTACAATGAAAGCAATAAATTCATGAAAGAACATAATATTGCAATATGAAATGTAAATGCAGAAATCTCACAAATCACAATACAGAATCGTGGGCCTCTTCGAGGGGGCAACCTCCTTCAATACTTTGATTTCAATTATGCAAAAAGATACATCCATTCTTGCTCCTTGTACTTTTAAAGACTTCATAACCCTACCTAACGCTCAAGGCTGGTGCCACTTGAGTTAGAATCTTCTACCAAAAAAAACAGTTACATTCTTTATAACAACTACATAAAATGGCACCACTTGTCTAGATGCCTCTAGTGTCACAAACTCTTACAAAACATTACATAACATCACTCCAAAACATTATAATGGGGTTCCCACCTTAAGAAGGGGTTATTACATAATAGTGTTAGGATGAAGTCTTAACATTAGGGCACAAGACCACGCGGTCTCCCTCTACCTCGTTGTGCCATATCTCCTCTAACATGTATCACAGACCTTTGAAAACTAACTTTGATGTAACGCTCCCAATAGATGTGTTGGTTCATCGATTGGTCGTGTTCGTTCACTGATTATTTCATCTATTTATATGTAGATTGGTTTATTGAATTGGTCATCATCGAATAACAATTATATCTATTGCTTACTTAGCAAGAGATCCGCCCTCTCGAAGTGGCTAAGAGATCCGCCCTCTCGAAGTTGGCTACGAGACCTGCCCTCTCTAAGTGGCTATGCAGTATTGAATTCAGATTCTTCATATGTCAATTGATTTATTCAATTAGTAAGAAGTTCTTTTACAAGTGGTATCATAGCACAATCTTGGCAAAGTAAGGAATTTTGTTTTTGGAAAACCACCACCGATCCAGATGCTCTCAGTGATTTTCGGCGAGGAGATTAAAACATATTAAAAAAGAAAAACAGGCTCGCAGAAACCTAATACGCTGTTCTGAATAGATCGGCAAATTGCGTATAATGAGTAGGCGGTCGCATACCTCTCCCATTGGTAGGCTCCTCCTTTCATCTACAGGCTCAGATCAAATCAGTAATAATTCATCGCAGAAACCAGGTTTCAGATCGCAGCTCTGGCCAGGAGTGATCATAGGCTGCAGGCGGTAATTACGTGCAACATAGGCATTTTGAAGCAAACTGGGACTAATTCCCCCCTCGAGCTTTCTAATTCAGTCGACGTCCGATCGATTTTCTGGTGACTTTGGCAGCCCAGGTGCAGAAGTCCATCGCAGAAATTCAGGAGGTGAAATAAGTTCGCAGGAAGCCACAGATGGCGAACCAGAAAAAATTAAACCAATTTATAAGCACCATTTTAATCTCCATCCGTCACGGCGTTTTCGATCATATCACAATATATTAATTGATTTAAGGCCATTCAAAGTTGATTCCCAAACTATTGGCGACGAAAGAAAACAAAAAAAAAAATTCCAATTAGTGAGCACCTGTGAATTAGTTTTTTCTAAAACTAAGTTATTCAATCAAACCCAACGTGGCATTACGTGGCTGGCTGCCAGATTCAATTTTTAGATTCTAAACACATCCCAACATTCTGGGCAGTTTCTCGGCGAACTTTTGTGAATTCGGCAGTCATTTGTCTGTTTTCTGGCTAGCAATTATGTTTCTCATACAAACTCTCCGATGTCGTAATCATTCGCAAAAACTTCGTCAATAGTCGAATATATTAGAGCCTCGCTGAATATTCGAGTGTAAAGCACGAACTCCATTTTAACATTTCATAAACTTCATTATTTTTCATAACGAAGGTGTGGAGGGTATTATTAAAGTCATAATCGGATTTTGGACGTCGGGTACTCACGATGAAGGACAAACACAAGCATTTACCACATCCAGATCATGAAGTTGGGGAACTTAATTCGGCCTCCAACTCTTCCACTGCAGTCCAAGGAGAATTCAGTAGATTGCTGCTTCTACGATTCGAAGCAAGGGTCTTCGTGTCTTGACAATTATTATCCAGGCAGAATGTCAAATTCTCGAATAGCTAGCTTCCTTCTCACAACCTACTTTCTTCCTACTCGCCTAATATTTGTATCAGGAGTCCGACGTAAACTAGGACATAAAACTCGTTATTGCATCAGTATAATGCGCGGTGGCCCAGACCAAATTGAAACTAGTCCGTGCTCATTTACAATTTGCCTAAGGTGACACTGCCCAATCAAATTGCGCATAACCAACCCTAAATAGTTTTGTACTTCCAGTTATCACCAAAGGTGAAACAAAATAACATATTTTCTTGGAGCTTCAAGACAAACACATCTAAACGGAAGAAATAAAGTTCAAAAAAATTAAGACCGAACAAATATTTGAAATCAATATGCCAATCAAAGGAAGGATTATTTTCTCGAAGCAAGGAATTGTTTCTCTATTGTTGATTATTCCAGTTTCTTTTGATGGTCTTCCTAGTATAGCACGACTGTCAACAACGATAAGCTCCGATTTTTGGTTCCAAAATTTATATCGCGGTGTTTTAACGTCATCACAGTAAATCAGGGTTGCTGTCGATTTTGCACAGAAGTAAGTCATCACAATAATTCCGGTCTTCATGACCTCGCAGCGTTGGCAAAGGCAGTTTGCACTCGATGCAGAGAATCAGGCGAACGAACGACGATCAAAGGATATTACAAGAAAAACAAAATATTTTGATTTTATTAAATCGAATTCCTAAGGTTATAATACCAACCAATTAAAACACAGCTAAAACCTAAATTTTCCTCTTCAAACATTCGCGACCACTTGGTGATCAAAAGTCTCACAAGAAGAATATTCCACGCCCATTAGTTATGACACGTAGCAGTGTAGTGTTGTTTTCATTGCAAAAAAGTAGTTTAAATGGTTGTCACTAGTCTGAAGGGCTCCAAGTTTGCGATAGTTTGCAGTACATTTCACTCCACCCATTGCACAAAGAAAAAAATAGGGTAAACAAAATAAAAAAAACTCTAAATGCAAACTTTCTACCCTAATACGCCACAGGTGAACGTATGCATACTTATATCCTTAAGTTTTAATTGGTCATAGACAACCTAAATTATTTTCAACCTTCTCTTGACATGTGGCTACCAAGACTTATGCACTGACACAAGTTTCTGGCAACGAGTTGTTTTTCCAGACATATCAAGACGAGTTCCAAATTCTTGCTCGACCGCTAGGATGATTTCGGAAATTGGGGTGTTAGATTTCTTACAATTAATTTTTTTTAGGGGACATTATCGCACACGGTTCTTGCGGTGTAACACGAGATATTTTTAATAACCTACGCGCGGTAAGGTTATTAACCACCTTACAGTGGTTACGATTGGCTTGTTCGCTACCGTGTTGCAAGGATTTTGAACGCCGCGCTGCTGATTGCCCATTCCGACTGTTGTGCTAAGTCATCGTTGGCGATTGCCTTTTCAACTTTGAAGTGACCGTTGCTTGCATTTGACATTTGACTTTTCAATTCCAAAGTGACCGTTGCTCGCCATCCAAAGTGACCGTTGGGAATTCCAAATTAAGTGACTATGGGAATTCAAAATTTCTTCAAACCTGTTTGATGACCATTGAAATTTGAAAAGTAATTGTGGAGGAAAAGTGCAATTCAACCCAGTTTTTTCCTGCCAAATTTCAAATTTTCACCCATTGGAGGTCCAATTCAACCAAAATTCATTCCTCCCATTGGAGGTCCAATTCAACCAAAATTCATGTTCTTCTCGTAGATGCCCAAATTCAAATTCTTTTTGGACCTTGGGAAATTATTTCAACAATTTGCATTCTATAAACTGACCAAGCATGGAGAAGATATCGAAGAAAGGCCGACTAACTCCAACACTACTACCATCCACAGTACCCTATTTTCGCGCCAATCCAATTCAAGAGTTCCTAATTAAGTGGCAGGTCCTTTCAGTCTTTTCCAGCTTTGAGGACAAAGCTTTTTGAGGGGGGGAGCCATGTAACGCTCCCATTAGATGTGTTGGTTCATCGATTGGTCGTGTCCATTCATTGATTATTTCATCTATTTATATGTAGATTGGTTTATTGAATTGGTCATCATCGAATAACAATTATATCTATTGCTTACTTAGCAAGAGATCCGCCCTCTCGAAGTGGCTACGAGATCTGCCCTCTCGAAGTGGCTGTGCAGTATTGAATTCAGATTCTTCATATGACAATTGATTTATTCAATTAGTAAGAAGTTCTTTTACATTTGATACCAAATGATCCAGTTTAGGTGGATCCAGTTTAGGTGGAGGGGGTCAACTGAACAACAGCCACCCCTAGCAGCAAGAATGATCTTGGCTTCTTGACACCAAGTCTTCACTTGAATCGCGCTCATTTTCTTCCTTCAGCTGGCTCCCTTCGGACAACTTCCTTTATGATGGTAGTGTTAGACAGATCCCTCCATATGGTTTCCTTTATGACATCACGGTTAGATGACTCTCTATGCAAACGGTTCTCTTTAGACAACTTCCTTTATGACAACAGTGTTAGACGGATCCCTACGCAGACGACACGTAGGCAACTTCCTACATGACAACACCTCTAGGTGACAAGCGCTTGCCACGACGACACTTCCAAGACGACATGCTCTTGCCATGACAGCATGCACTTGCCACGATGACACTTCCAAGACGACATGTACTTGCCATGACAACACTTCCCCTTGAACAGCTCTCATGCCTTCGTCGGAATTGTGCTTCTTCTCAAATGGTATCTACACCTGCAGCCCTCACCTTGCCCTCAACTGCAATCCTACACGTACTTGGCCATGCAATCTACAACTTACAATTTAAATAGCACAAAGCATTTGTCATTCAAACGCATATACAGAAGAAATTTGTGGTGTATAGTAATGGTATTGCCAATATGACAAATGGCTATACATCCAATAATTTTTCATCTGTCCTGGACTATTATGCTCGTCCCAACACAGGCCTCTCTTTATTCCCTCTTCTCCCCTCTTTTATTCTCTCTATGCACGCCGTTTCATCTTGTTTTTTCCGATTCCTCTTCTTTTCTCTCCTCTTCTCTTCCTCTTCCTCTTCCTTACATACACCGGTGGCAGTTACAAACAGGTGGCAACTACCTTGACTGTAATCATCTTTATGTGTGATGCTCCTGCATCAAAATGTTGCAGCGTCAATGTCCAATAGTATCTATTTATCATTGATGCTTTTCTTCAGATGCATGACCTACAACCATGGTGAAGTTGAGTTCTTAGGTCTGAGAAAATCTGCATCCTATGTGAGTTTTAAACTAGTCGAAACATGGTAGGCACATCATGAGTAAAATGATACTCATCATTTGGCAGAAAGATTAAAAGATTGTTGTCTTGGTTTTGTCTTTATTTTCAATATGATCATTTATGTATGCTAATAGAAAACATAGTTGATGCTATTCATGGAGAGGATAGAGGATCATCCCAGTTGTCACAGTTCATACAGATGGGATATGATGGGTATTTTGGTTGAAGGCAACATACATCTTTTGTATTAGTTTTAGTTTTTTAGAAAATGTCTAATCATCTGCCTACAATTGCCAAACTATCGCAGGGGTACCTTGCAATGTATGTCTATGGAGTGTGCATCAACAATGCCACAAATCAAACCACTAAACCAACTCTTGAGATAGCTACATCTTGTTCAGTCGTACACTGTCTCTACTGAACACATTGTCAAAAGTTGTCAAACTTGATATGAAACATAAATAATTTCACTAAACCTGGAATAGTCATAGCAATAGTTGTATGGGTGATACCCAGTCACTGTAGCTAGATTGCCTTGCACAAAATTTTTAGGAGCAAATTTGTTCCATGCCACTGTTCAAACAGTGACAAACTAAACTATTCTCACCTTTTCAAAGTAAGGTAGTAGATAACTATAGATCCTCTTTGATCTAAATAGCAATCCTTTTAGCTACAAGGCCCAAATTGATCTCAAGTGCAATTTAACAAACAAACTAGACAGCTAGCAAACATTGGGCTCTAACCTGAAACCTGTAGCTAAAAGTTATCAACCATAACTTCTGTTTCTGTTTGAACTACTAAAAGGACAACAATCCCAATGAGAACACTCACTGATAAATTACTATTTCTTTTGCAATTATATGATTCAAACATGGGGTAACCTTGAGTGATTTGGTTGGATAACCTTCCAGATGCTTTACATATTGACCTAAATTGGAACATCAATTTAAGGACCCGGTTAGGCCTGAAATTTGCCAGACTATTGTCCATCATGCAAATTTTATACAACGGCCTGAAATTGTAATCAACCTTCACAAAATGTTCAAATAATTAAGTTACGTCTCAATACGCATGTTTAAAACATAAGCATGTCTGAATCGTACGATTATAATCTTATTTTAATTAGCTGTGTAACTCTTGCTATTGACGTAACTGTTTGTTCTTGTCAATGCACTTAATATCATATACTAAAATTTTTACATTGTACAAACTTTTCCGTGTACATGTATGTATATGATATCTATGTATATAGAGTATGACAGCAATTGTGAGACTTTTGTATGTTAAATTGAAGGTGTTGTGAAAAACTTCCGTGTACATGTGTGTATGATATGTATGTATGTGTGTATGATATCTATGTATATAGAGTATGACAGCAATTCTGAGACTTCTGTATGTTAAATTGATGGTGGTGTGAAAAACGTGGACGCTATTACTGATGGGCTTTAAAAAATTTGCACTTATTTTGCCCGTAAAATGGCAGATGACAGGCATTGGCCTGTCAAATCTCAGGCTTGGACCCAGTACACAAGTACAATAGAGGTTGATTTGGATGGATATGTTTGCCCGTAAAATGGCAGATGACAGGCATTAGCCTGTCAAATTTCAGGCTTGGACCCAGTACACAAATATAATAGAGGTTGATTTGGATGGATATGTTTTTTTTTTTTCTAATTGGTTATATGGGATTGAAATGGGTCCTCCCCATATTACATCATGACCACATAGTGGTGTTACAACAGCTTGACAATTGTATATGTATCTCTTGACAATATTTGAATCAGGTCTCCTTGAAAGGTGAGGAATTTAAGAGGTTGAGTTTGGATGGATTTTATTATCAACTTAAACTTTTTGACCTCTGCTGGGACATCAATCTAAGGACACGGTACACAAGAATATTGGTACACAAGAACAATAGAGGTGGACTCAGGTTGATATTTATTATCAACTTGTCCTTTGCATATTGACCTAAATTGGAACACCAATTTAAGAACCCCGTACACAAAAATAATAGAGGTTGGCACATGATGTTTCTTATTAAGATTCAACTTGACTTAAAATTGACAAATTTCTAAAGTTTATTTGTTTTTCAATTTATGAGTTTTTTTTTTTTTTTTTGGCATAAGCTACATTTGTGAGTCATTCATTCCCATATGTTCCATGGAAATTTGATTAGAAATTTGTAGGTGTTGTCAACTTTGGACTTTTATTCTGAACCAACATGATCTACTAGCTATTAGCTATTGTCTGTATTTTTCGAAACATTTTGTGCATGGTTTGCTTGTCCCGTTCCTTGATTTCCAGCATAATAAATTTGGAGATTCTGCTGCAGGTGGCCTCTATTTGCCTCACTACATATCATAGCTGAATAGTGACTAGATGAAAATATTTATAGCATAACCAACCATTATTATTATTATTTTAATGCAGTTTCTTCTGTTACCTCAACAAGGTGAATAAACTGGAAAAATTAAATGCCTGCTAAATAATTTTTCTGTAATAATGCATCTGCATGATAGTTCTTTTTAGTTTCGGCCCACATATAGCAAATATTGTTTCAAAAGAAAAACAATATTTTTTGCTGTGTACGATACACATTGACTCCCTTTCTTACTATTTGTTCTTCCAGGTGTTTGTTGACAATGGTGACTTCTTGAAAGAACTCCAGCAGGATGGATGATGATGGCTATGAGTCTAGGATAGACTCTATGCCTAGCCATCTCTGAAAGGCATACTATTGCATGAACTAGAGATGTGTGAATATTACAAGCAAATTTACTTTATTAAGGTGTTTTGCTCTGTGCCTACCTGTGTACACGGAGCGAAACATGGATTTGATTGGAACATATATATGGATCTATTATACGACATTAGTACTGTAATGTCTATTAATATTAAAAAATTGTGAAGAAGATTTAATGAGCTTTTAAAAGTTACAAGGGACTGTCTAGTTTAACTTATATTAGAATACAACGTAAAACTGAGAGATCATAAGGTTTAAAAGTTGCATAGAATCACAAATGATAGAAGAAAAGATTAGAGGGAAATAGTGGCATAGATTAAGCATTAGGGAACAATTGAATGGATATGAAATTTGATGAAAAATATCATGCTTGAAAAAGAAATGAATTATAAGTCGATGCCTGCGTCTAAAAAAATAGAATTACAAATCAGTGGATGGTGGATAGAAATGTTAAGCACATACTTACATAGGGATATATTATATTGAGGAGAAAGAACAAAGAGTTTGTATTGTTCACTTGGTTTTAAAATAGTTCAATTTTATTTCAAGAAATTTTCTTATTTGTTTCACAATTTTTTAATTGGTAGTTATTGTAGGTGCTTTCAAAGAGCGAGGAAACGGAGGATAAACTCAAAATCAGCAATGAATATAAAATTGTTGCATAGAACTTTATGGTCGATTGTAGGTGCTTTCAAAGAGTGAGGAAACGGAGGATAAACTCAAAATCAGCAATGAATATAAAATTGTTGCTCCTATTAAGAATACCTTATAGGGGATCCAAATGAATATAAAATTGTTGCACCTATCAAGAATACCTTATAGGGATTCTTTAAACAAAAGACCTAGAATATTATATTTTTATGAAATTTTTAAAAATTATAATATTATAAAAAAATATTTATAAAATATTATGAAGATCTAGAAATTATATTTTTATGAAAATTTTAAAAGTTATAATATTATAAAAAAATATTTATAAAGTATTATAAATGGTAAAATGTATATTAGATATTATTATTTTTATTGAGTAAATACTTCTTATACGTATACATATCCGTCGTGGGGAACCTGGGTCTCATCACCTATAATGCAAGTAGCGTCCTTGTCGGTGGACCACATCATGCTCCGTCGTGGGGATTGAACTTGGGTCACATCACCTATAATGCAAGTGGCGTCCTTGCCGGTGGACTACATCACGCGAATATTAGATATTATTACTTTTTTGTTGGAGAAAAAGAGGTATTTGGGTCTCTACCTTGGACAAATCATAACGTTTTTTTTTTAAAGCTTGAGAGTACATAAACATGTTCAACTCTCATATCAATTGAGTTGTTATAGTTAGATACCTACATATTTTTTCATAAAAAGTTTAAATTCTCTTTTAGAGTTTGAGAGTTCACAAAAAGGTTTAATCCTCGTCTCAATTGAGTTATTATAGCTAGATATATCTTGTTTTATAAAAAGTGATTTTTTATTTTATTTTTTTGATTGATAGTAGAAGGGGTTTTAAAGGGTCCTCAAATATAATACAAGCAAGGTTTTGATTTGGATTTTATGAATCAAATTCGAAAATCCAATGAAGCAACCTCTTAGCAAATAAGTTGTAGATTTTATCAAGCATATACAAAAGATTGTTCCACGGTCAAACCACCTTATGTTGAGGAATCTAAAGTACTAGAGAAAAACAATAGAATAACGAAAATGCCATCTATTAAAACAAATTTACAAATAAAAACTGTCCAAACCGAAGCATTTGTTGCCTAATAGGAAAGTAGAACAAGAGAATCCTGTCATCACGATCAAAAAATCTATCCAACAAAGCATGTAACAGGTCAAACCCTCATATCAACAATTGGTTTAAGAAAACAACACTAGAAAATACTAGCCAACAAAATCCACAGCATAAAAAATCATTGAGGGCATAAAAAATCATTGAGGAGATCTGCACAATAAATTCCATGAAACCCACAAATCCCGCTGAAGCCAACCACTCTCAGGTCCATTTGAGAAATTACAGGAAAGAACCAAACATAGCACTTGAGAGAGAAAAAGAGAATCCCGACGAAAGAAAGAGAGCTTTAGAATCTAGGGATTCAAAACATCAAAAAAGCTGGATCTAACCACACGACTATCATCTAGATCTAAGGAAAACCACCAAACTAGGGAGCCATCAACAATATACCTCCATCGGAAACATTTATCCAAGGGCTCCCCCTGCGGTTTGAGGTTGTAGGGGGGAAGACCCAAAAGAACCGCATGGAAAACATCCTTGTCACGAATCCCACATCCGAAAACGAACCCTAGAAAAAGTCAAGCATACATCGACTTGGATGCCTTGGTGGCATGAGAATATCTCCTCAATCGAAGAAGGTGCATGTCTTCCCTTGAATTTGGTGATGGAGCAGAACGATCATGAAAGTTGTAGAGAAACACTAGATTGACCAAGATAGGCAACTAGTAGCCACCCGCAACCCCAAGACCTAGGGGGTCCCACCAAACCAAGGATCCGACAACAAACCCTAGCAAAAGACCAATCAGCCACTAGCCAAAGCCCAGGTAGCACAAGAAAAACTTCGTTGTCGAAGGTGTAGGATCTTTCCCCGAATTTGGTGTTGGAGGGGAACGATCAGGAATATCTGTAGAGAAACTTCAGACTGACCAAGCTAGGGAAAAAAATGCGAGATCAAAGGGGTAAAACGAGGAAAGATCAGAGGGGCTAGAACCAACAGAGAGCAGCGGAAGACCTCCCGCTCAGAGAGGGTTTTAGAGTGCAAGCACAAGAACGGGAGGCTTTTTTAAAAGGGCCGTAGAGAAAACCTTAATTAAGGAAAACCGTTCCTCGTATCCCCTGGGGGCCAAGACTTTCCATTCCATGAAGTCTGTCTCATCCGGGTATATCCCTTAGGCTAGCTAGGCTTTTTTTTTTTTTTCGACGTAGGTCGCCAGGCTTGAACCCCGGACCTCCTTTCAAGGATTGAGGGAACTTGCCAGTAAGGTACATGGTGAGGATAAAACCTTAATTAAGGAAAGTTGTTCCTCGTATCCCTTGGTGGCCAAGACTTCCTGTTTCACGTGGCCTACCCCATCCAGGTATACCTCTTAGGCTAGCTGTGCTTTTTTTTTTTTTGTATCTGGTGCAGGCTGCCAGACTTGAACCTCTGAGCTCCTTTGGAGGATTGAGGGAACTTGCCAGTAAGGTACCTGGTGAGGATAAAACCTTAATTAAGGAAAACCATTCCTCGTATCCCCTAGGGGCTAGGACTTTCCGTTCAATGAGGCCTGTTCCATCCGGGTATACTCCTCAGGTTACCCGGGGTTTTTTTTTGGTATCCAATGTAGGTCGCCAGGTTTGAACCCTGGACCTCCTTCAGAGGTAAAACCTTAATTAAGGAAAACTGTTCCCCGTATCCCTTGGGGGCCAAGAATTTCCATTCCACGAGGCCTGTCCCATACGGGTATACCCTCAGGTTAGCCGAGGTTTTTTTTTGGTATCCGGCACAGGTTGTCGGGCTTGAACCCTAGACCTCCTTTTGAGGATTGAGGGAATCGGGTGTGAATTTTTTATTTTTATTTTTTGGATCTTCAATTTTCTTTGTTAATACAAATTTTCCAAAATTTAGTATCTTTCTGCTTACATTTTCTTGTAGTAGCCTTCACAATATCAAAACTCTACCTCTAGTGTCTAAGCATCGCAACTTAGTAGAGTAATATTTCTAAAACTGTGCATTATCATAGTCTATTTTACCAAATTTGGACTACTAGTTTCGTTTTTGAAGTATAAGTGTAACTATAAGAACTGCAATAAATAGTTTATATGAAAACATATTAGTTCTATAAAATACTAGTATTACTAATAAAAACATTAAAATAAATCGTAATCATTATTTGAACTATAATAAATAATTCATATGTAAACACATTAAAGTTACAAAATATAATAGTTATTACCAATGAAAAACATTAAAGTAAATCATAATCATTATTTGATTTAGACTAACATTTCTTGTCAACTTTAGCTAACCTTACTATTACTAACCATAGAAAACATAATTTAACGTCCCTCTATTGGCTACTCTATCTACACATTTGTTTCCTACCCTTAATGTATGTGTAAATCTAATTTCTTCAAACTCTCTAGGA
The DNA here is from genome assembly GCA_028583015.1 of Wollemia nobilis. Classification (NCBI taxonomy): domain Eukaryota; kingdom Viridiplantae; phylum Streptophyta; class Pinopsida; order Araucariales; family Araucariaceae; genus Wollemia; species Wollemia nobilis. The sequence goes on along the minus strand of JAQPPZ010017033.1, from coordinate 19,072,894 downwards.
AGGTCTTATATTTCCACAATGATCTCTTGTATGTTCCATGGAGCCTTTGCTTTTCTTAAAATTGCATTTATTACTATTAGTAAATTGCCTACCATCTATAATCGGTTTCATTTCTTTTTTTTGCATATGTTTAAACCTTCCAAAGCCTCCCAAACTTCAACTTCATAAGCATAATGTGACAAAGATCTCACTCCTGTTATTTCTAATTATTCTTCCTCCGATTGGTCTTGGATTTTCTTTAAATGCTCCATCAAAATTCAATTTGACCAACTCCACTTCCAATGGTTTCAACTTTATATTCTTTGCTTTCCTTTTGTTTCTCCTATACCCAACATCATAATTCTATTTGATGACTTGACTCTATCTATCAAAACTCTTTGCTTCAAGATTTAGGATTGGATGAGTTGATAGGGTTGGTTTAGACTCCTCTATTGCTAAACAAATCTTCCTTTTCTTTACCTCTAATTGCTTATTTTCTTGAAATATTCTTCTATTCCTTTCCAACCATACAGTCCAAAGTACTTATCTTTTGATGTATCCTAGATTGTAACACCTCACTTTTATAAGTGCTTTGCCATTGCTTTAACCATTCTTCAATTCTACCATTCATAAACATGCATTTATCAAACATATTAAGAATCCATTGCCATAGTTCCTAGACTGTTGAATAGTGTCCCAAGAGATGGTCTATACTCTCCTTTTTATATAGAACACATTGTGAGGGGCTATGAAAACCCCTTTTCATTAGGTTATCTTAGGAATAAATTTTCCTATGACCTACTAGCCATACAAACATTTTGACTTTTGAAATGCTTGGGCTATCCCAAATCTCTCATATTCTTGCAATATTCCTATTTTGTTGGTGCTTTACATTATATCTGCTTCTTGCTGTATATTCTCGAGTTATTCAAGTCCCAAATCAACTTATCCTCGACTCTCCTTAGAATAATATCCATTCTTATCTTTCTACACAACTGCCTCCTAGCAACAATGTTCAATATACTTGTAAAAATATATTTTTCCATTTGTATCTTCCTTCCCGATCCTTGTACATAATGTTTGAAACCTTATCACCATATTTGTCTTAAAGTAATCCAATCATGGTTTCAACATTGGATTTAGATTGAGTGGTTTTTTATCACACCGTATGCATCCAAATAGATTTTTTCCTCTAGTTTCCATCATCCATCTTAGAATTTTAATCACTAGATCAATTGATTTTTTTAAACCTTTCCATAGTGCAAAACCATATGGTAGTGAGAATGTAGTAAAGATTAAGCTTTGGTCATTAGGCTTAGAAGAATTCTTGCCCATTGTCTGTGACTCTCTATGTACAATCTCCAATTTACGTTTTTTTTAGAGCTAAGTTTGCATTTGTAAGAACTTTTAAATCGATACCTCCCCTAGTTTTATCATCACACACCTTGCTCCATTTCACCAAAGGAAATTTCCTTTGATCATGTAATCATGACCAAAAAAATGATCACATAAGATAGATTAAACTTTTTCCTACCAATTTTGGCATAATATACAAAATCATATAATATGTTGGAATGGCCAATAAAATCATAAGATTGATTTTATTAGTTGCACTCTTCGTGCCAACAAAAACCATCTACCTTTTCATGTTGGTAGTTTAGTTGCACTCTTTGTGCCAACAAAAACCATCTACCTTTTCATGTCGGTAGTTTATTCTAAACTTTACTTATAATTGGATTCCACAATTCTATTCTCGTTCTCCCCTCAAATAGGGGCATCCCTAGATATGTTGATCGTAATTTTACCTCCATTTGAAGTAACCTGCGTATCCCTACTTTGATTATATAAGATGATATTATTTAAATTTACATAATATAATTTGGATTTCAACTAAATTCATTAAATCAATATAAATCATGCAAGATTATTGGATATTCATTCACATAGAGAACATATCCAAGGTTGAGAAGTGTAGTAATAGCTTACTACCTTTGGGTTCCTAACATTTTGAAGAGTTACAAAACCTTCAAGAATCGTTAATTAAAACCTTAAAACTCTAAAATTTTGCTATTTAAGTATTAAAGGACTGATTTTCTCAAATAGAAGTGATTTTCCCATAGGAATGATATGCTCACTTGAGGGAAGGATTGGCTTACAAGAGCAAAATACTAGCAAATTGGATCAATTTACTTACCTCTTAGAGTGAATAATTTATAATCAGGTAGAGAGCTAAAAAGAGAAGCAAATATCCCAAGGAAGATCTTTGCAAAGCAATATTTTGATATGTGGTGGTGACACAAATACTTTATAGGTCTTCTAACTCATTTAGGAGTGTAATTAAAAGCTTGCAATATTTTGAAGGTGCATCATTGTTAGAGATCCCCCAAATATTTACTTTTAGTAGGTAGTAATAATTCCTCACCTAAGGTAACTCAGGGGTGAATTCTTCCTATAGATAGGGTCCATGGGATCCATTTCAACATATTTTAGCCTTGAGAAAGTCAAAGCCACACTCTATGAAGCCCACAATTTTCTCTTTCTTTTTGAGATTGACAAGAAATTGATAAGCCCTTTGTTTCCCATCAATAGCACTACCCTCATAGATTATAGAATATGCGATAATTGGGGTACTATTCTTTTGTCCATATTCTCATTACTCTCACACTTTCATTTCATATTAGAGACACCTATTTTTTAGTGTAGAGCTAATCTTCAAGTCTACTAATCCCATCACTAGTTAGCCAAATTAAATCAACCTTATGCACAAATTTGGAGCATTTATTGCTCCAAGAGCTAAAGCGCTAGGGCATGAGTGATAACATTGATGATGCTTTTGAGACCCTAGTGGCACTTTTTCTAAATTATTCAATTTTAAACTTTCTTGACCAAATTTGACCTTCAATGATTATGATAACAAAACACCATTGGAAAAGCATCATCGGTGCTTTAATCACCTAGTGCTTTTGACAATTATATGCTAAACCCAATAAATTTGATTTTTTTATCCCACTCAAGTTGGCCAACATTAATGGATTAGATCCCCAAGCTCTGATCCATAGCTCCCAATAGAAATTCCAAATCTAAGAATTACCATTTTTATTTTCTTCCATTAATGACGTCTTGATCCCTTTCAAATTCTTACCATCCCTAATATTGTCATCTTCAAAACAATTCTTTCCCCACATAGCTATGGCTTCCTATAAAGCTATCACTTGGGGTGACCATTTCATAAAGGGTTTTTAGAGTAGCAAAATTCTACCAAAAATTCTTTGGAATCATAGGAATTTATCATTTTGAATGGTAAAATTATGCCAAAATATTTCCACAATTTGTGAAGGCCATCCTTGTAAGCATTCAAGCTATTCTCTCTAGTAATTCTTGTCAGCATCTAAGCATCCAAGCAATTTCCAAACAAGTCTCTAATCACACACTCAAGCAAACATCAACTCTCCAATCTTTCAAGCACTCAAGGTCAAGCTATCAAGCGCCTATAAGCAAGCTAACAAGCTTTCAACAAGCTTCTATAAACAAAGGAAAAAACACCTTGCATCTTGAGTTGTGCTCTTTCCTCTTAATTTTTTTGGCACCCTCTTTGTCTTGTAGCCATAGGCTTTTATCTCATTGTATATTTAACCAATCTTATATATGGCTCTTGCATTTAACTAGTATATTGTTTTACCATCTTTGATCTTCATTTCAAGCAAATACATTTGTGTTTTTCTATCATGTAGCAAGTCTTTGTACTCCTAAGTTAGAGAGCATCATTATAAATATAATTTTAGCATAGATTGCATTTAATCTTTATTTTATACTCAGAAGCAAAAATTCCACCAAAATATAGGTTAGTGGCACTGTCACTTTCTAGCTTACATAGAGTGAAAGCATCAACGGTTCTATCATGATGCTATGATGCTTTTTCCACACAAATTTTATTTCATGCACTTTATATTTCTATCATGTTATCTATTTGAACAAGTTCTTGATTGCTATCCAAGGGAGTTCAATATCATTTGCCATATCATACAAGCCCCTCTATCACTTATCATATCATTTTCTATCTACTTTGTAGGTTGAGTGAAGATGCTACCAATAGGTGAAAGTGTTAGTGCACTCCTATGGATTGGATGTCGCTTTGCCTTTTTGGAAGAAACATGTTTTTTTCCCCTAATATTTATCTTTTAAATATTGATAACTAATTTTTTGCTTGATGTTTTATTAGATTAGTTTCTAATTCTATTTAATTAGAAACATAAGCAAAATATGAAGAAGAAGCTAGTTTTGTCTTAATTACATAGTGGACCAACCAAATTTTTAAGCTTTAGTATTTAATAAAAATGACATAGTTGTATCTAGGTCTTGTTTGTTACATCCTTCTTGCACCCTTTCCTATTAAAGAGATATCATCATTTACTTCCTTGTTAAAAAGTAAAACTTATTTTAGTTTAGGCATTGTTTGTTGCATTTGTATGTTGCACTAGGCTAGATTAAGGTTAAGCTTAGCCAAAGAAGTATCTTAGGATAAATGTAGGTGTTGTTCAACTAATTCATCAAACATAAAATGCACACAAACAACCCTTCATATAAAGGTAAGAAGAAGGTGAATCACAATGAATCCTCCAAGAGGCCTTCTATGATCTTCTTCCTCATCTCATAAAATAGTTAACCTAATGTGAATACCATTGCTGGTCCCAAGATATTCTTTGATCAAGCTAAGCCTTAATCAAGAAAAAATATCAAACTGTTAGAAAATTAAAAAACAAGCAAGCATAAACAACAATAAACAATACACGAGATTTATGTGGAAACCCTGAAGTGTGCAGGTAAAACCACGGGGCAATGGCAAATTTTCTTCTTTTATTATACTTAGTTGATTTCATACATTCACACTCTGTCATAATGCAAGGGGCATTCCCATTTTTATAGAAATACAAAGGAAGATTCCAAAAAGTTGTGGCACATTCCAGATAAAAGTGCTTTATTAAAAAAAACTGCTTTTATCAATTGCTTTCTATAACAAAAGCAACTTTAAAGACAAAAGCAACTTTAAAGACAAAAGCAACTTTTAAAGTAAAAAGCAACTTTTAAAGCAAAAGTAACTTTTAAAGCAAAAACAACTTTAAAGCAAAAAATAACTTTAAAGCAAAAAGCATTTTTAAAGCTCCACCAAGCACCACTCTACTGAAGAACATCGGAGATCTGGATATTGAATTCACCTGGAGATTTGCTGGTCCCAAGATCTTCTTTGATCAAGCTAAGCCTTAATCAAGAAAAAATGTCAAACTTTAAACTAGACCACTTTATCTTGTTTTTTTAGATTAGATCACATTAAATCTAGATAATAAGAACATAACCAATTTCTAGTCCTACTAAGTGTCTTTAGGATCCTTTAAGTAGTTGTCATACAAGCTACTAGGCTATATAGGGTGTATAGCGAGTGTGGGCCACTAGTTTCCTACATAGGGTCTTGCATGTATTTATGACTAGTAATGAGTATATTGTAGTGGGTTAGTAGGATTCATAAGGAGGCATATTATTACCCCTTGGCCACTTATCCAAGTGGTCATTTTCACATATCATTGGCAACCCACGTATTGAATTTCTCTCACATACCAATAGGTATTTAAAGAGGAGTTAGATATATAGGGACCTTTGATATATATGGAGTCCCTTGAGGTATATATGTTAGATTTAATATGTTGAGGGAAGGGTATATAAGGTTGCTAAAATATCTTCTATTTCTTATTTAATCAACTCTATAAAACATAAAATGTAACTAATTGAATCTGTCCTTCCAAACATGTCTGAGAGATGCTACCTAGCTTGTAGTGCTACTCATTAATTGGACATCATCCCTAACCCTTTAATAGGTCATGATGACCAACCCACATTTGAGAACCCTAAATTCAAAGAAGAAGATAAGGATTCTCCATCTTCTAGTTCTTTAACCCTCATTCATGATGATTAAGGAAGAGTGATTACTCACATGGATTTTTTTTTTTGTAGAAGCAAGGGGAGGTTGTGGAATCCTTTCTTTAGGAAGGTCATGACATCCTAAGCATCTCTGTAGGGGAATATTCACTCATGGATATTCCCCAATAACCTAGCTCAACCTCTTTCTCTAAATCAAATGGATCAATCCTTTGGATATTTAAATATAAACCTTAATACATCAACTTCTAATTTCATTTATTCAAATCCCCCATCATCACCACTTCCATGGATATTAGGATGCAAACACTCTCGTCTTCCTTGGTAGATCATTCATATTTACCTTTTTTGTAGGACTATTATAGGGCAATGTAGGTCGTCCTATATCTTAATAAGTGGTAACAAGCTACATCCCTAATTTGTATGCACTATCAAGTGTCCCAATTTATAATCCTCATGTTAATACCTTTCATTCTAATCTCATAAGCACGAGTATAGGTTTTGTTCAAAATTATAATCCTGCAATATCTCATCCTTTATCTTCTAACCCTTTTATTCCAAATACCTTAGGAATAAGTCATATTATGCTAACTTCAACATCGTATGCCCAAGTGTATCAACCTCTTTCTTATATCAATTATCAAATTTCTCCTATCTCTCGACACATACCTTTTATCCCATAAAATATTGTTTCTTCTAACCTTCAAACTCTAACTTTTCAAATAGATCTATTGAAACAACAAATGGCTATAATCCAAGGGTCTTCTTCCAATCATAAATACTCTTATAATGACTTGTGTAACCAACCTTTAGATCCTTTCATAACTAGCCACCATTTTATTTCTAATTTTAAAACTCCTAAGTTTCAAATGTACAAAGGGAAGGAAGATACTATCTGACCTATCCCAAAAAGCGTACACCTAGCTATTGCATTAATGGAAATCAACATAAAAGCATGACAAGATAACAAGATTGCATATAACAATGAAAATGCGTGTTTCTTTTATTGATATTGGAAATGAATCTCGATTACAATCTTGCCCCTCTTAGGGTCACCCAAATGTTGATACAATCAATACAATGCCAAAGCCCTCAACGGGGTAGGCGCACTATTATTGCTTTTCCAAATAGTCACAAACTGCTCTAGGGTGGAGTTAACCCTCTTCTTCGCATTGAGGAAGGTGTTTGAACAATTGAAGCTCCCTTTAAACCTATTTCCTATGATCAAGAAACAACACAAGAATGTTATACAAATAGGCAGCCTCTCGTGATGAGGCCCTTTGAAGGATTGATGCATGAAAAAGCCATGAAAAGCATATAATCAAGAAAGCATGAAAAACACATCTAAACTATGCCAAATTAGTAAAGATTCATGGAAATGCATAAAAGACTATTGCAACTAAGTATTGAATGGTCCAATTAAATGAAATAGAGCATGAAAGCATAAAAAGAAACCATTCTTGCATATTCTACACTAATGTACTAGAATTACTCTAAACACTAAATCTATGGGTCAAAGATCTCTAAAACCCTATTTTAACCATGCAAATGATTAATCTAATCTAATTAAGTAATATGAAATAAGAACAATAAGGAGATCTTATACCTGTGGCAAACCGCAGCTCTGATGAGCGGTCTGCACTATAAACCATGGTTGAAAGCCACGGTGAGCAACCAAGTAGGTTTGCCCTCCAATTTCAAGGGTAGTGGGCTTGATCCTCCTTGTCAAATTGATGATCAAGGGTCGCCTCAGTGTCCTCTAATAGGTTTGGCGGTTGAATTGTTGAATAGGGCCTCCGTTTGCCCAAATTGGCATTTCTTGGCTCTCTAGCTCCTTAGGGCATCCATGGCACAATTTGTCATGATGCTTGATGAATTAGCAAAGGGGTTGGCAACAAATCTCTCTCAATACTCTCAAGTGAGTGTACAATTTGATAGGGCTTCACTGCTCAAGTGTGCTATCTCATCTCTCTTTTGCCCTATTTTTGAGGGGTACTTATAGGATTACCCAAGGGCTAGGGGTGGCTTCATGGAGAAGCCAAGATCAAGAAGGGGTGGTTAGGATAGTTGGATTGGAAGCTTCCATCCTTTAACCACCTTCTTCTAGAACAAATGGTCGTTCAAACCGATTTGGCTCGGATGAAGGCCAACTGAACTTCAGTTAAGACCGTAGGTTACGAGCTACGGTCTCAGACTATAAACCGTAGGTGTCATCCATGGTTCATACTGTAGACCATAGGTCTCAGCTACGGTTCAGATTGAATAGGCCAAGGAGCCCAAATTGAGTGGTTAGAACCACTGCTCTATCTTGGAGTCTATCCAAGATCTTCCATATGGTCTTGTAGCATGTCCATATGAGTAGTCGCCATCGACATGACATGTTTTAGGTGTCTACAGATGCCCCTTTTGAGATGCGTTGTGAGATCGAACAATGCGTGAGAAAAAATAGACCTCCTAAAATGATGTCGAAGGTTCTATGATGATCATTAGTCAGATCAACATTAGATGCCTCTTGTCCAGCAAAAGGATGCGCATCCTGGAATCATTGCTTCCAACTGGGTGAAAGGCTTACATTTGAAAAGCTTGTGCCCTTCTCATCTCATTCGGTAGCGTTTGTGCATTCCAATAGGTAGCTTAGGCCTATATAACCGAAAGGAGAAGAGAGATACAAACAAATTATCATATTTGCTATTTTCCCCAAGAAAAGGGGTAAGCTTATGATAGTTGTTGACAATGATTCGCAAGGACGAACACAATTTTGACAAGATCAAGGGATCTACGATCTCTGGGATCTTCTATTGATTTTGATTATGATTTGATATTATGACTACCCCCTCAAGCGATGAGTCGATGAGGGTAATGACAATGTATGAAGCGACGAGGTCGCTTGACCACAATGAATGATCTGAACAAATTTAGAATTGAGCATTTTAATGACTTGGCTAAGCCTAGTTCAACTTATGATTCCAACTATTAATAGTAATTGCACATTTCTATCCCATGGAGCAGTCGGGCTACAATAGCCATCTTAGGGAATCGAAATGATACAAATCCAATTAGTTTTGTGTTGAATCAATTTATCGATGATTTGTTGAAAATATGTCATAGAGGAAATGACATGCAATGCCTCATTTCCGTGGAGCAGTCCAACCTCAAAGGCCTTCTTCGAAATTGAAAAGAAGCATATCAGATCAATGATGACAATTTTTGCCCCAAATGTCCTTATGGTAATTTACTCATCTTGCCAGATTGCATGGATCGCAAGTCACTGCAACCGCCAAGTGTATAGGGTAAATTACTGAATACGAGGTGCATTTGGTTTTTAATTATTTGATTTTTTTGTTAATTTTGAATTTATTGATCGATCCTGGTGCTTTGAACATCACCAAATTTGCAATATTGATTGCTCTTTTTGAAATTTGATCCATTAGGAGTCATTAATTTTTCATTTTAGACCTTCCCATGGTGGGGTTTGAGTGCATTTATTGCTAGTTGCAAACTGCAAGTACGGTCTATAGTTGAATTTTTCAAATTTTGGGAACCATAGGTCGGACCTACGGGTTGAAAACCCTAATTTCGGGACCATAGGTGTCAGCTGCGGTCCACAAAAATTAGGAGGACCTATAAATAGCCTTTCCCATTTGAATTTTTTTTAATTTTCTTGAAAGCAACTACATTTGTGAGAGCTCTGAGAGGTAGAAGACATCCTTGATCTGGAATGCTGCCTAAAACTTGACCATACCTCACACCTATACCCCGATGGTAGATCCTAGATAGCCATCGACTAGCAGAGGCTGCAAAGCGGACAAGGTAACTCAAAACCAAGTCCTCATAATCAATACCAATTTAAAATGAACCACATTAAGTAATGCGGTAAATCAATTTCATTAAACAATTGGTAATGAACCTCACACTAGATTAGGTTAGATTAGTTTTAATTTTTTTTGTCAACGAGGCTAGGAAGTGACCCAAAATGGGTATCCTTCCTAGACCATAACTGGCAGCTGCGGTTCCCAATTGTTATATTGGGGACCGTAACTATCATTTATGGTTCGCATTCAAATTACAATGGTCAAATTTTGACCGCATGCGGACCGTAGGGTTGACCCGCGGTTCACTAACTTTAGAAAAAATTTATCAAATTTTTAATTTTTCTAAGGTTTAATAGGCAATTAATATTATTTAATGCAATTCTGACTTGCCTAATTGATTTTTTTGATTTTTATGAATGCTTTGTGACATGTTTTTTTCTTTTTATCAGTTTTTGAATGTTTTTGATATTTTTAAGGTCATTTTTTATCTATTTTTGCTTTTTTTTAGTTAGATTTTCTCTTATACAATGCTTTTATTTTAGAGGTTGACCTCTAGAGCTTATGAGCTAGACCTTCTAAAGACTCTCTATAGATAGCTCACTCCTAGAGAGTGGATGTGGTTTGGAGTTGTCGGCTTTGGCTACGTTCTAGATCTACCCACTATTAGGGTAGATCAGGCCTATTTGACTACGTTGGCTCGATGTTGGAATGCATGGACCAACACCTTTCACCTACCTATGGGTGAGATGACCATCACTCTTGAGGATATTTATCGGATCTTTAGGATCCCTATTTATGGTGAGGCCATCACCTCTTCCTCCTCTCGGAGCAAGGGGGTAGTATTTGATTCTATCTTTGGTGATCGGAGCTAGGAGGCTCAGTGCATGATTGATCATGGAGGAGTCCATATCGGATATTGGTAGGGTTAACACATCTTCTCTATTTGAGAGGTGATCTTCATGCACCTGGTGGTGTAGATTGTTCTTCTAGACTCCTCGAGCATGAGGATTCCTTGGAACCTCTTGGCCAGTGTTAGGAGAGTTATTCAGAGCTCCACTTCTCAGCCACTACTCCTAGCTTAGGGGAGCACTTTATTATGCTAGCTCTATTGGGAGTTATATCATATCACTAGTTAGAGCCATAGGTATTAGTTGTAGCCTATTGTTATAGATCTAGGGTTGGTAGCATATCAGGATAGAGCATCCTATAGATCTACCTCTTCATATTTCTACTATTGATGATGAGCATCAGTGCTATACCGCATGTTGGCCTTGAGAGGAGGAGGGGTTCTAGAGTAGGACCCATGTTGGCGATGTTGATCATTATATTACATGATTTGCAGTGCTTGAGTTGGATGACATTGAGTGGCATCCCTACATGGATTGCCCAGGATGGCTAGAGGTGAGCGAGTGGCTATGATAGGCTCATCGGGATAGGTGGCTACTCGGTCGTAAGGTCGAGGTTAGGGAGTACCAATTCTACTCTCACATCCTACGGTAGTTTGGCCTGGTGTAGGACATCCTAGAGATTCCTTTTGTTTATAGGCATCTAGTCTTGGAGACACACCTATCATGGATTTAGCCTATGACACTTGGAGATGAGGTTGATGATTTCTAGGAGTCTAGGGATGATAGGGCTAGGACCACCCTAGCATATGATACATGGTGGTCCCTACTACAGTGGTAGGGATCTGGGCCTCTAGGCAGGGTAGATGACTAGGCAGAGGTAGAGGTCGATCCAGATGGGCGTAGGGTGCACCATGGACTAAGGGGGGATGGGGGTAGAGGCCACCATAGAGGAGGCTCCATAGGAGGGAGGAGGCTAAGGAGGATGAGGTGCCTCCTGATAGTGATGTAGGATAGCTCCTTGCTTAGGTTGTAGACTTACAGAGTTAGGTTGGGAGGCTGTAGACTTAATAGTTGTAGTGGGATACTTCTATCACCCTTCTAGAGGTGAAGCTAGCTCATAGGGATAGGTAGCTAGCTGAGGCTCAAGAGCAGATCATGAGTCTATAGTGTGGGTTACAATGGTAGAGACTCAGGTCCGTGAGCTTACTAGTGCATGTGATGTGGCACTAGCACAACGGGGTGAGGCTATTATAGAGCGAGACTCGCTTAGGGTATAGAGGGGGGATACTTCATCCTCCTAGGCTATTATGGGACCATTATCTTTATTACCAGGTGATCGAGACCCCATGTCAGAGATTCGATGCTTATAGGCCCTCGTGGAGGAGGGCAATGATAGACATACTGGTAGGGTAGCCCATATAGACCAGCTAGAGGGCTACATCAGGTTGATTGGTGGTATGGTCCTAGAGGATTCTCATGCTATAGGGTCTCAGCGGACCAGGTCCAGGACTACGGGGTAGTCCACAACTAGCTCTAGCCAGTGGACCCATAGGACCGAGAGGACACATAGGTCCTCTAGCACTCATGGAGGTAGTTCGCATACTAGGACCAGAGAGATGGGTGTGACCTCTAGTCATAGGTCTCATCGCATAGAGATACCAGTATCCCATGTGCTAGGCCTCTTTGGATTAGGTGGCACATAGGGCCCTCAGTAGGGCACACAAGGCACCAGAGCCAACTATAGAGCGGCTCTAGAGCACAGGGCGAGGGAGGTGATGAGAGCTCCAGCTCAGGAGGAGCAGGCCAGAGCTAGGGCTCTACCAGATCTAGGCTACATTTTTGCATATGTATCATTTTTGGTGTAAGGTCTAGGACCTACACGATTGTAGCCTGTGGGCATTTTGTACTCTTGATGTACTCTTTTGGACACATATATATATATGATATGACTTGATCATTTATGGCTCATTATGTGTACTTGTTTATTTTTGATTTTATGTTTATTTGATGCACATGGATGCAATGCTTATGTTAATGCTATATGATGTGATGTATGGATGACATGCACTAGATAGCTATTGTATTTATGATGATGATATGCAGTGATCTAGATGTTTAGATGTGCTTTTGATGATGGATGCATATGGATGTGATGCTTTCTCTTAACGCATATTTGATATTGCTTTATTGTATGCATTAATGTATGTAATGCTTTATTTACATGATAGTAATCTAATGTAAATGAACCTGTATGCTTTAATCACTTAAAACATAAGGAATGAATGCAATATATGTTTAACAATCTAATGGATGACACCACAGAATGTGTAAAAATCATGAATGTAATTGGAAATTCTCATAATAAGAATTTAATCAATTAATCACCCATATATGAAATGCAATGATATGAAGTTGTATGATGCGAATGATATAATATGTCATTCTATTTTCTTTTGCACTTTGAATGATATGCACAATATAGTCAGTGGCCATCTAAACATCATTGTTGATATTCATCCGGTATCTATCCTATATCTTGATTGTGCTTTATGTAATGATGTATCACTTCTTGGATACTTTGCAATTTGATAATTTGCAATGACTTTTACCATTTGATGGTTTATGCTTTTAGCATTTGTTGCTTTTTAGAGAGATTTTGAGGTTTTCCATGAGACTCAAACACCCTAATTGACTTATCAAAAGTTGTATACTAACCATACTAGACTTCTAAGATATAAGGCTTTCGCTAGGATAGGCCCTAACTATTCATTATCCTTGTGTGTGCACATGAGTATTTTAAGATAAAGCACAAGCATACCCCGATGTCAGGCGGGATTCTTTCAGCCCATTGCTAAGATAGGGGATCCGCAAGTGTTTATCCAATCTTAGGTTTAGATTTTAGTTGGACTAGACCACTAGGCGATATAGGACACCTAAAGCTAGCTCTTCCACATTCAAACATTGGTCTTGTTCATAAGCGAGGTGCTAATGCATCAGACATATCATCATGCGTAAGGTATAGTAGTGCTGGCAATTCTAGGGATTCAAGTTTGCTCCCACTCTTTTTTTTCAATTTTTGGGATACTTGCTCATATGTAGTGAAGCAAGGGAGTCAATTCCATTTTGACTTTGACTTTCTTTGGATCTTCATTTGATCTTCACTTGAATCTATTTTCTGATCTTCATTTGATCTAGATTTGAACTTTGATTTATGATCTTCATTTGATCTTGATTTGAACTTTTATTGATCTTCATTCGATCTTCACTTGAGCTTTGATTTTTGATCTTCATTCGATCTTCACTTTTTGGAATTTACATTTGATAATTCTCTTCAAAAACTTTCCTTTGGGGAATTTTACTTTGGGGGGAACTATTTCTGTAATATCGATTGAGTGTATCGATCTATGATATCAATATAGGATATCAATTTGGGATGTCGATCTATGATATCGATCTAGGGTATCAATCTTGAGGATTGATGTGGGATATCACTTTGGGATATTGCTCATTTTATCGTAAGAAAGGGATTTTGAGTAGGAAATACACTTGTCCTTTTGCCAATTGCCAATATTTCCCATACCATCTACATAGGGGGATAAGCAAGAATAACTCTTTTCACTTCAGGATACTTGGTCCTGCTTCATGGCTTTCATCTTCCCCTAGTCCTTATTAGGATTATTTTAATTTTTTGATTAGTGATAGAATTCTGATATGCTAAGGGCTATACTAACTAGACCTCAACTACAAAAGCAAAGCAAGCTTTCTATCAACTCTTGATAAGACCTCTAGGTATGGTTGAGTGACCAAAAACCTGAGTATATCTTCATAGCAACATTATGGGTTGTGTTGAAAAACACAATTACTCACATGAATGATGGATTATGATAAATACAGAGGTGCATGATTAAAACACAAATGTGGTGTCATTTGTAAGACTGACAAACACAATGCTTTCTATTATGGAATGCAATGGATGATGAATGCCTATTTGTAATGCAATGGAATGAATGCATGTGTGAATGAAAATGCATAATGCAAAATGCAAATGTTTTTGGATTTTATGCTTTACCATTTTTTTTGGATTTTATTGATTTTATAATTTTTATGAGTTTTTGAGCCTCATATCTGACCAAACGATGAGTACATGCCTTTGGAGCCTTTAAATTGACCAAGCAATTCTTAGGAACCCTTGGAGCTTTTAGGATTGACCAAAGGGATTATGAGCACCTTTGGGGTGTTTTGGGATGACCAAGTAATCTTTAAGAATCCTTGGAGCTTTTGGGTTGACCAAGTAGTTTTTTAGAAACTCTTGGTGCCTTTTGATTGACCAAGTTACTCATAGACGAGCTTGGAGCCTTTTAGGATGATCGAGCGGTGTTTAGCAACCCTCGGAGCCTTTGAGGATGACCAAAGGGCTTACAGATGCCTTTGGAGCTTTTTATTGACCAAACTACTCATGAAAGAGCTTGGAGCCTTTTAGGATGACCGAGCAATTTTTAGCAACCCTCGAAGCCTTTTACTGACATGACCAAGCGGTTTCAAGAACCCTTGGAGCCTTTTGCTATACTCTCAAGCATAGAATGCCTTAATATGGATGATGTTGAGAGGTTCAGGCTCTTCAACACCCCCTAGCGATGTTAGGTGATAGGTACCTAGACCAATATTTTTAGATATGATATAAGGTCCTAGCCAATTAGCCATGAATTTGTCTCGCATATCTGGCGGTAAATTAGAGTTCTGTTGGTTCTCTTTCAAGACAAGATCCCCAACCTCAAAGTCTCTCTGGTGGACTTTGATATTGTAAGCTCATTTTAGTCACTCTTGATAAATGCGAAGATGCTCCAGGGCATTCACGCGATGTTCATCAAGCAGCGTCAGTTGATCCAGTCGAGCTTGCCATGCAGTGTCATCATCGATGAACTCTTTCAATGCGATGCGTAGCATTGGAATTTCCAATTCCAAGGGCATAATGGCCTCAGTGCCATATACTAGTGAGAATGGTGTTGCCCCTATGGGCATCCGAATACTAGTCCTGTAAGCCCATAATGCAAGGGGTAGTTGGATATGCCAGTCTTTGTGGTTTTCTTGGACCATATTTTTCAAGATGGCCACCACTATCTTATTTGAAGCTTCAGCCTACCCGTTTGCTTGCGGATAGTATGGAGTCACAAAACTGTGTTTGATTCTATATTTAGATGTCAAAGCCCTCATAGTTTTGTTCTTGAATGACGTTCCATTATCCAATATTATTTTGGATGGAATCCCAAAATGACTTATGATATGCTCTAGTATAAACTCTGCTATACGAGCTCCAGTTGTCATTGTTAAGGGTATTGCTTCCACCCACTTTGTAAAATACTCAGTAGCCATGATTATAAATGTATGTCAACCCGATGATGGGGGAGAGATCTTGCCTATAAGATCTAATCCCCACTGAGAAAATGGCCAAGCCGCTTGGATGGGCTGTAAGGCCTATGATGGCAAGTGCGTAAGATTAGCATGATGCTAACATTTGATGCATTTCTTGACATACACATTGCAATCCTTCTCCATAGTGGGCCAATAGTAGCCCATTCGAAGGATGCGCTTGATGATGGCCATGCCACTGAAATGGCCACCACATGTACCATCATGAGCTTGTGAAATTGCCCAAGATGACTCTTGGGGCTCTAGACAATGAAGGAGAACTCCATCGTAACCTCGACGGTACAAGATGTCTCCTATTAAGACATATTTAGTCACTTTTTGTTTAAATGTGCATCTTGCGACATACGACAATCCCTCTGGGATTATACTAAGCTTTAGGAAGTCTTTAATTTGTGACATCCAATTTTGATAAATCTCAGCTTCGACTGCTAAGATGACTTGCTCCCCCTACGTATTTACTTTTGCAAATGCAGACTGGGAAACAACCTTATGGTGAATGGTAGTACCACTCCCCGTCGGACTCTAAGAGGTTAATGACCCCCAGGGTGCCTTCTTCAAAAAGTCTTCAACTCTGCAGAACCATTCAGCTTTTGGTTCTACGCTAATCATATTGATTGACATTTTATTATCAAAGGCTTCTCACTCTACTGCAGGATGCGAGAGCATTTTAACATGAATGGTAGTGAAATCAGCAGATGGATTCTGAGGGATTAAAGATCCCAAAGATGCCATGGTGTCTACGAACCTATTTGATGAATGAGGGATTGCCTCGATGTCATACCATTCCAATTTAGCTAAATATGTAATTACAAGATCTTTATAGGCTTTCAGTATGGGACATCGACACTGAAAGAGCCCCTTAACTTGATTTACTATGAGCAAGGAGTCACCAAAGATGTTTAATCTTTTAATATTCATGGCGATGGCTGTGTGGAGCCCTAGCAGTAGGGCTTCGTACTCAACATTATTGTTGGTGCATAAAAAATCTAATTTAAATGACAAGGGCATTGGAGCTCCTTGCGGTGTGAAAAACACTATTCCTGCACCACCCCCTTGCTCGCACTTCGAACCATCAAAGAACAGAGTCATATCAGCATTGTTCTCTGGTTCTTCGGGTTCGGGAGCTTCATACACGATGAAGACTGCATCATCCGGAAGCTCTATGGTTAGAGGCCTATTGTTTGATAGTGGTGCCTCAGCTAATTGATCAACTATGACCTATCCCTTAATGGACTTCTGGCTTATGAATTCTAGATCAAATTCTATCAATAGCATGATCCACTTCGTAGTACGTGTATTATGATACGTCTTACTCATCATGTATTGCAAAGGGTTTTGTTTTGATATAACATATGTTGTATGACTCAGCATATAGTGCCACAATTTCTTTGTAGCGAACACTACTGCTAAACATAGTTTCTCCACATATGCATACCCTAGCTCGTAACTCACCAAGGTTCGGCTAATATAATATATGGCTTGTTCCTTGCCTTGCACATTCTTTTGGGCTAACATGGTCCCTAATGCAAAGTCGGTCACCGATATATATAGTAGAAAAGGCACCTCTGGCCTTGGTGGAGCTAGCACTAGCGGCGTCACCAGGTATTGCTTTATTTCAGTGAAAGCTGCTTGACAATCCTCATCCCAATTGAATGGGACCCCCTTGTGTAGCAATCGATTCATGGGTCGACATTTATCCGATAACTGAGTGATGAATCACTTTATCGATGCTACTTTGCCCTAAAGGCTTCTTAACTCTTTAATATTGGAGGGAGGATACATTTCTAAGATAGCCTTGACCTTCGTTGGGTCAACTTTGATGCCTCTCTTTGAGATGATGAATCCTAATAGCTTACCAGAAGTTATGCCAAATACGCACTTCTTAGGATTCAACCTAACATTATATTCTATTAGGTGATCGAAGACCTTCCTTAAGACCTCCGCATGCTCAGCACGTAGCAATGACTTGGCTAACAAGTCATCCATGTAATCTTCTAGGATCTTATGCATATAGTCATGAAAAATGTATGTCATGGCCCACTGGTATGTTGCACCAACATTTTTGAGGCCGAATGGCATAACTTTATAGCAAAATGTTCCCCATGGCATTATAAATGTGGTTTTATGTTGGTCTTCGAGTTTAATCCAAATTTTATTGTAACCAAAAAACCATCCATTAAGGAGAGCATTTCGTGACCTATAGTTGCATCCACAAGAGCATCGATATTAGGCAATGAAAATGAATCTTTGGGTGTTGCCTTATTGAGGTCTCTAAAATCCATACAAATATGGATCCTTCCATCAAGTTTTCCTACGGGTACCATATTGGACACCCATTCCGGATAGTCGATGGAAATCACAAATTCTACATCCAACAACTTTTGTAGCTCATCTTTCACCATTAAGGCTACTGTTGGATGCATCTTTCTAAGCTTTTGCTTGATCGACTTCTTCGTCAGATCTAGCGAAAGGTTATGAGTAACCAATTTTGGGTCTAGACCTAGCATATCCTTGTACATCCAAGAAAATATATTTGGTCTCTCTTTCAGTAGAGGGATGAGGGTGGCCCACTCATCTGGAGTGAGACTCTCTCCAAGTTTAACCTTCTTTGAATTGGTGGGATCATTGTTGATATCCACCTTGAAGGTTTCCTCTACTGACATATGCGATCCCTCCTCAAGCTGATGAGGCGTAGGAATCAAATGGATGTCATCTGCTGGGTTCATAGGTTCCACGTTGGAAGCACCCTCAACATGATACACATCATAAGCATAGCCTGGTGCAAAATGGAAAGGTTGCAACATTTCTTCATTAGGGAAGAAATCTTCAGGCTCTATAGGTGAGTCAGCGTGATCCTAGTCGATAGCATCTATATTGAGATGCAACGGTTTAGATGGATCTTCTGGATTGTGAAGTGGAGTGGTCAAATCAATGGAGACCATATTGATGGAATGGTATTGGTCTCTAGAACCACACGGACAAACTTCTACATAATCGATGTAGTCCTCATACCCATGATCTGGCTCTAATGGCATAGGCACAAATGGGTCTTCTCTGTGAGGACTATGGATAATTGGATCCTCCTTATGCACTAATTGCAAAATAGGATCATTTGGCTCATGGAGCTCCATGTAGGTCGGTGGAAGGGGATTAACCATTCGATAAATTTGATCCAGGTTTAATCATCTTGCTCTCAGATGAGGACCAACACGTAACTGATGATAGACCTCATCTATGTCGATGGGTTGATGATGGTAATACAAATAAGGAGGACCAAGGTAGGCCCTCTCTAACTCATCTTCTTCATCACTGTTCGACAACTAGAACCCATCATTCTCTCCTACTCCTATGGGGTGCTCTGGCAAGTGCGGCCCCATGAATCTGACTTCTTGATTGCTGTCATCACTATCCAGATAAACTGGATAATTATACCGTAAGTGTGACACTACTAGAAAACTAGCTCTCTTCTTCTTCTAAATGATCAATGTTAGGAAGAATCTCTTCGATAACATGTACCGACTCTATAGGCAACAAGTGATGCACATGCAAAGGCCTTAGATAGGCCACCTCAGCTTCATCCTCAGATTGATCATTGTTTGAGGATTCACTATCTGCATCATAACTTGGTCCACTCATCTCGGAGGTGGACTCCTCTCCATCATCATTATAGATCTCCTAACTCGAGATCACCCAAAACTATGGGGTTATGCCCCTACACACCTATGTCATTGGTGGCATTATGGATTTGATGACCCAGGTTGTCTCTGGGGTTCCACTCTGTATCAATATGCTCTAGGAGCTCTTCAAGTGGCTCAACGGTGATGACAGATACCATTGGGTAAGTCCTCTAGAAGCTGGATGGATTAGGATGATATGGGTTGAAGTCCACATCATCCCCCAGACTAAGGTACAAGTGATCTAAGGATGCTATGAGCAAGTCATCTTGTCCTTGTATCTGTAATCCCAAACTGAACCTATCAGTTGCTAACTGATAACATGGTTCGAGCGGAGTCCTACATCCTTGTTCGAAGAGACCAAGGTCATACTCATGCCAATGATATAACTCAAAAATATGTCTGGCATAGTTAGGATTTGATAGATAATGAACATTCACCATGAATGGTTCATCATCATCTTCATCCATGGGTGTACGCGTGGGAAGCTGATCTAGCCTCGCATAGATGAAGTTTGTCTGGTTGGGTGGTTCTCCCAATGGAACCACGGATCCAACCAAAAAATGGTGAGCATGGGGTGGCCCATCTCTTGTGCTATCTCCAAAATTGGTCCGAAGGTAACATTTTGCACAATGTACTCTCCAAGCCCTGTAGTGGCTATATGAACAGTCACCCATGGTGCGGATGACCCTACTGACGATGCAGGCAAGGTAGGCTGAGGTACCTCCTCGGCTATGTCTTGGGCTTCCTCCACTTCCATGGGGGTGGGAGCCTCCTCGATGACTGGTTTGGGCATATGTTTTTCTTCTCTCTTGCCCATTTTTACCTTTTGCTTCCTCTCGTCTCGAAGCATCGTTGATGTAGTCGGTCTCAAGGAAGTAGCAGTAGTATGCTCAGATCTATGTGACATAGATATCGATGGTTGAGCATCTACTCTTTGCTTTCTTTCTAGAATCTTAGTCGATGATGCTGGTCGGATGTCCAAGTGCATTGATGGGAGTATGAAACCCCCTGGCAGATCTGCCATGTTCACAAATTTGAATGGTTCTCCATCTGATGGTACCACGTGAACTTGTCCCTCATGAATGTACTTCATGCATTGATGTAATATCGAGGGAACACAATGCATCTCATGAATCCAAGGCCTCCCTAGTAGGATGTTGTACTCCATGGCTCCTTCTATCACATGACACATCACAGAGATGGTCTTTAGGCCTACTTGGATGGGTAGGACAATCGTACCAACCGTTGAACATAACGCATCGTTAAACGCTCTCAATGTGAATGTAGTTGGCACAATGTGTGATTTTGGCAGCTTCAAGGGACTCAAAGCCTTGGTCGTTATGATGTTGATCGATGAACCAGTGTCGACCAAGACCCTTTTAAATGGCATGTGGTTGACACATGCAATTATATGCAATGGTGGGTCAGCCGTATCAGTGGGAACCATCCTGATCTCATGATCATAAAATTGGATCATTGGTTCCTGGCACTATTGTACATGTCCCACAAAATTTGTGAATACTTGAGCATCCTAGGATTGTACTTCAATAGACCTCAAAATGTCCATAAGAGTCTCCCTATGCCTAGGGGACTACTGTATCAATTCATATATAGACAGCTTCGTAGGAGCTATCTGCAGGTTTTGGACTAGCCTGCTCCGTATGGTCACCATCGGTCTCGTTGGTGGGCCTAGAATATTCTGCATCAATTTTTGATTCAATGTGGCTTGTATTCTTATGGGAGCACATGGTTGATTCAGCTACTCATATCTCCCATGCCTTGTGACAATATTAACCATACCAATGAACCCTTGGGTAGGTGGTTCGACGCGCACCTGGTTGACGTGACCAACGTTGTTGCGCGGTGCCTCATGGTTTGGAAGTGGATTTTTGTAAATCCCCATGTTCTGGTTGTCAGGTGCTAGTGGATTACTTGGCACTACAAGCTCTCCTTTCTCAATCATGTTTTGCATGATATGCTTGAAGGACCAACATACTTCGATGTCATGACCCTTCGCTCGATGAAAGATGCAAAATAGGTCATCCTGGTACCCCTTTGCCTTGGGTTGATTTGGATCGACCATCTTGATTTTGGGTAATATGATTGCCTTGGCCTCACACAATTGGTGGAATATCAACGTCAATGATTCTTTCAAAGGCGTGAATTGGTGAGGTGGGCGTTGCTCCTTGTTCTTGCCCTTATAGTTATTATTGCACTTCTCGTACTACGTAGGAGGAGGTTGGGCTTGATAATTTTGCTTTTGCTACCCTTTATCCTCTCTCTGGAGGTTCAACACCACTTGGTTGACGTGGGCCTGCTTGCCCTTATGCTTCGTGGAGCTCTTCTTTGGCCCCTCTTTCCTGCTCTTAAGCTTCAAGTTGCCTTCCTGCAACTTGATGTCTTCAATCACCTTGGCTTGTACCAAAGCTTCCTCGAATGTTGAATATTGCTGTAGCTGCAACAATAGCGAGATGTGCTTCGCATAACTCTTAGTGAACATTCGGGTTAATTCCATAGCAAGAATAGGGAATGGCAGCTTCGCCATTAACCTCCTCCATATCTTTTTGTATTATTCTATTGGCTCATCATCACGTTGAGCTAGCACAACCAAATCAGAAAGGTTTACCTATTTCTTGATGCCAAAAGAAAAGCATTCAAGGAAAGCATCTGCTAGTTGCTCAAAACTGGTAATGCTATGCCTCTTCTACTAGTTGAACCACTCTCGGGCTGGGCTTGAGAGCGTCATGACAAACATGTGCAAAAGTAAGGCATTATTGCTAGCTATTTGGAAATAGGCATCCAAAAATCCCGTGACGTGCTCCTGTGCATCTTCGTCACCTTTAAACTTGTCTAGCCTAGGCATAACAAAATGCTCAGGATAGGTAGGAGCAAGTATCGAGGGGTCTAGAGGCTCATTGTGAATCTTTCTTAAGGTCAACTTTTGAACAGCCATGCCTTGCCTCTCAATCACCTTCACTTTAGCTGCTAGGGCTTTGTAGGCCTCTGAAGATAGAAAGTCCTCCTCCCTAAGTTGCCATGGTGGCGGTCTAGGAGGTACATTCTTCCTCAATCATGGTGGAGGATATTGCTCTTCCTCCTCCTCATCTTGGGAGTTTTTAGGATACTCTTGCTCAGTTCCATCTCCCTTAATTTCCTCATATTTTTGTTGCCTCTCATGGTCGAACGATGGTGGTCGTTCTCTTGGTAGGGCACTAATATGAGTATGAGCATCTCTACGCTCCTGGTGCACATCGACTTGTGAGAAAGCCTTTCTCTAGATGCGCTCTCTACTCTCTACATGAGTATATAGGCCAGCCTTAGCTAGCCTATCTTCCTGCTCTATGCGCTCCTTTTGGGTAAGGATGCATTCTTCATGCATGCGCTGCTCATATAGTCTCTGTCGAATGAGCCTCTACGATTGAAGATTCTCATCTTCAATGCATTGTCTTTCTAAGTGAGCATCCTCTAATTGATCTTGGAGAAGCTGTCATCGCTACTCAGATACCAGTCTATGTGATCTATCAAGGTCATTGGCCATGATAGACCTCTGGTATGTATGCTCTGTACGAGCGACCTTATGGGTTTTGTACCCATCTGACTGATTTGTGATGCTTTTGCCTTTGTCTGTAAAGATGACATTGGCATCCTATTGAACTCTATGCTCTGTGCCACCATGCATAGATGGTGGATGTATCACATGAGGGCACTTAGAAGCCTCTCCATGTTCTCTAGTAGTTCTTATAGAACCCCTACTATGCTCACTCAGGGCACGAGTGGGCGGAGTTGAAGGCTTATAGCCTAGCTGCTCTAGGATGCTACCCAAGCCATCCAACTATTTGGATCTCCACCGCTCATGCGGTGGTGTGCCATTGGCTCCCACCTTAGCCATGTCAATGGTGATATTTCTATGTTCACTACATGTGGGAGTCTACATGGGCCTATGCTCTACGATGGCCCTATCTGAATGCCCTTGAATGGGTGGATCTCGATCCCATCTGTACTTTAAAGGTGGAGCCATGGATCCTCCTATAGACCTATGTCGTAGGGGTACTAGCTTAGACCCTTGTATAATGTACTCTTCGATTGATCTCATAGATGCACGTGCAATGCGATCTTGATAATGGCTTTCGAGTGGAACACCCTCATGTTGAGAGGCTCCCTGATCTATCCTGTGCCTAGAAGAATGCACATAAACTCCTCTAGTAGGGGTATGCTTAGTAAGTTCCCCTCATGTCGAGTTATCTCCTCTAATGCTTGTCAAACGACATTTGAGAAGTACATGTGGGGAACGACTCAACATATGCTGCTGATGTGAATCAGTTGGGGCTTGGTCATTGGCTTCAGGCTTATGCCTTTTTCGACCACCCCGTGTCTCCACCATGGTGCACCTAGTGTCTATATTTATTCTTTATTATGCAAATAAGGTATACAATGGTGTTTATATTGATTTAATTTTTAAAAGTGAGCCCTAGACTATTTGATGTTGTTTCAATGATTTTTTGTATCAATATAGAACTCCTTATCATGTTTTGAAAAGCGTTGGATGATATTCTCAGTTTAAATTGGCTTTCACTTGTATGCTCGTAGCTCGACAACTTGGATGTGACTTCCAGGCCATGTAAATCTCTCGTGTGTGGTAATGAAGGTCCACACTTGGACAAGGAGCACAGGTCCTCCCAGATCCTCACCCATTTTCCCCTAGTCAGTGTTATACCCTTCGAAGAGAATACATGCAAATTTTTTAGGGTACGAAAGGTTCTTGGATCCGGTATTGGTCTAGTAACAAAGGGTACGTAGGATTTGGGCCAACGGATGGAAATTACGCCCACCGTCATTGAACCCTACTAGTGGTTGGATATGAAGCCCAACTCACTAGCGTTTAAGTGCCAAGTGGTGTGTGTGGTTCATTTTAATTTGCATAAAATGACAAATGCATCATATAGCACAAATGATTGTTTCCTACATGTAATGTAAAAAGAAACGTTTTATATTTAGATATGCATGCTATACTCTACATGATTTTTTGACAATGCAATTATAATGATGCAAATGGCCACTACTTGGGCCTCAACATGCAAACCAAACACACAAATTCTATCAAGCATGCTGGATTCTAGGGCGGATTGCAATCAGAGATCCATTGTTCCTAGCAGCGCCTTTCTAAAAAATACAAATTTGAAATGAACTAGGACATGATTGATTTCCCTTTTTTAGTTTGCTTTTCCTAATTGCATTCAAAAATAAGCATTCTGTAAAAACATAGAGAAGTAAAAATAAATAGAGAGTGAAAAATAGGGCCTACCTCGGGTCCTGAGTTGATCTGTACTCTACTTTTTGCTGTCTGTGTTGTCAGATGTAAACCGTAGGTCTGGTCTATGGTTCATACTATAAACCACGTGTTGAACCTGTGGTTCAATTGTTGGCCCACAACTGATAGCTATGGTCTGTACCTACAATCTCAAAAAATCAAGAAACAATAGTTAGATCACATGAATTGTGGAGTTCCACCATGATCGCCTTCTGACCTATCCCAAAAAGCGTACACCTAGCTATAGCATTAATGGAAATCAACATAAAAGCATAACAAGATAACAAGATTGCATATAACAATGAAATGCGTGTTTCTTTTATTAATATTGGAAATGAATCTCGATTACAACCATGCCCCTCTTAGGGTCACCCAAATGTTGATACAATCAATACAATGCCAAAGCCCTCAACGGGGTAGGCGCACTACTATTGCTTTTCCAAATAGTCACAAACTGCTCTAGGGTGGAGTCAACCCTCTTCTTCATGTTGAGGAAGGTATTTGAACAATTGAAGCTCCCTTTAAACCTATTTCCTACGATCAAGAAACAACACAAGAACGTTACACAAATAGGCAGCCTCTCGTGATGAGGCCCTTTGAAGGATTGATGCATGAAAAATCCATGAAAAGCATATAATCAAGAAAGCATGAAAAACATATCTAAACTATGCCAAATTAGTAAAGATTCATGGAAATGCATAAAATACTATTGCAACTAAGTATTGAATGGTCCAATTAAATGAAATAGAGCATGAAAGCATAAAAAGAAACCATTCTTGCATATTCTACACTAATGTACTAGAATTACTCTAAACACTAAATCTATGGGTCAGAGATCTCTAAAACCTTATTTTAACCGTGCAAATGATTAATCTAATCTAATTAAGTAATCTAAAATAAGAACAGTAAGGAGATCTATCACCTGTTGCAAACCGTAGCTCTGATGAGCGGTCTGCACTGTAAACCATGGCTGAAAGCCACGGTGAGCAACCAAGTAGGTTTGCCCTCCAATTTCAAGGGTAGTGGGCTTGATCCTCCTTGTCAAATTGATGATCAAGGGTCGCCTCAGTGTCCTCTGACAGGTTTGGCGGTTGAATTGTCGAATAGGGCCTCCGTTTGCCCAAATTGGCATTTCTTGGCTCTCTAGCTCCTTAGGGCATCCATGGCAAGTTTGTCATGATGGTTGACGAATTAGCAAAGGGGTTGGCAACAAATCTCTCAGTAATCTCAAGTGAGTGTACAATTTGACAGGGCTTCATTGCTCAAGTGTGCTATCTCATCTCTTCTTTTGCCCTATTTCTGAGGGGTACTTATAGGATTACCCAAGGGCTAGGGGTGGCTTCATGGAGAAGCCAAGATCAAGAAGGGGTGGTTAGGACAGTTGGATTGGAAGCTTCCATCCTTTAACCGCCTTCTTCTAGAACAAATGGTCATTCAAACCGATTTGGCTCGGATGAAGGCCAACTGAACTTCAGTTGAGACCGTAGGTTACAACTACGGTCCAGACTGTAAACCATAGGTGTCATCCACGGTTCAGACTGTAGACCATAGGTCTAGGCTATGGTTCAGACTGAATAGGCCAAGGAGCCCAAATTGAGTGGTTAGAACCATTGCTCTATCTTGGAGTCTATCCAAGATCTTCCATATGGTCTTGTAGCATGTCCATATGAGTAGTCGCCATCGACATGATGCGTTTTAGGTGTCTACACTATCAACCATCTTAGGTTGTTTAGAATTGCTTGTAGCTATATTTTCTACGACAAAACATTGCTACTTAAGATATTTTCCAAGATCCTTATTGGTACCAACTTGGAATGGTACTACTAAAGACCAAGGTAATCCTTGAAAACATTTAAAGACCTTATTGAGATGTTTGTCAATTAATTCTCTATCTATAATAAGGAAAAAATCATGATTAGAGACTTATACCAACTCAAGTAGTCTAAATATAAGAGCTCTGATAACTTCTTAGAAATATAGTGAACCCTCATGGGAAAACTCTAGTATGTCCCTCCACCTAGAGATCTTTTAGACATATTTATAGGTAACCTTAATGAGCAACTAACCTTCTATTTGGATAAGATCAATGTATCTACTTTCAAAGACATGATTGACATGACAAAGAGAGTATAGGCTACCATGTAAAATAGGATAATTAAATATCAAATCACATGAGGAAGATTAGTTTTATTCTAACTCAAAGAGGTAGTACAAGAAAAAACATGTTGTTGGCAATGGAGTTATGGACTCATGCCAAACCAACAACATTAGTGCTATGAAAAACCTTCAAAATATTGTAATATAAACACCACAACAACCAAAACCTAAGAGGAGGTACTCTCAACTGGATGAACCCCCTTCAACCAAATTAGATCAACACTTGAAAGCCAAAATGGTAGAGCTTCCACGTACCAAGCCTCTAGAACCTAGAAGGAAAATAGATCCTTGGTTTTACCATGATGAATAATGTGCCTCCAACTTCATTAATGGTGATGTGACTAATAAATGCATGAGCCTTAGAAACATGATCGAACACCTAATTGAAAAACATCAAATTGTTCTCAATAGCTCTAATTATCAAAATTTTTCTAATCAAGATAGAATTTTCTAAAATTTACTGCCTAATCATAATCTAAATCAAAACACAGTGAATAAAATCCACTATAGTAGTGTCCCACCTCCAAACCAAAAAATGGTTAGGATGATCCTTTTAATTATTTTACGTTATAATTAGGAAACCACACAAAAATCCTTTATCTAATCAACATTTAAGACGTCATTTAGTCCATGCAAAATGAACTTCTTCCCTCAAAGGACATGATAAAGTTAAGCTTACTTTTGATATGATTCATCAACATGAAAGCACATTGGGAAAAACCTTTCCTCTTGAGTTTCTTAGGACCTCTCCTACCCATATAAACATCCTACTCAAAATATTGAGTAAAAACGTTGTTCCTCATGATCTCAATCTGAATGATCTCATTTCCATGGTAGGTTCCATTGGGGTTAGTCGTGTATCTATATCATTCCATAAGAATGAAATTCTTCAATCCTATATGGTCATAGATATCCTATTATACATCATATATTGGTGATACATTTATGAATCAAATCCAAGTCGATAATGGTTCTAGTATCAATGTTTGTAGCTTAATATTCATCAGTTATTTTGGGCTAACCAAACAATATTTAGAAAAATTCAATCTTGTTATCTAGGCATTCAATAATTAAGATTCTGAGGCTAATAAAACTATAGTCTTACCCCTAAAAGTCAAATCTCACATTCTTAACACTTTTTACTATGTCATGCCTTGTGAGTTAACCTACCTTAAATATGAATATATGGACAAGATTTATCACATTCTAACTGATTCCAATCCCTTTGCCTATTGCTAGGTTTTCAAGGTTGAGAGCCATAAAGGTCATGTTTTACCTTATCTTAACTCATTTCTTGAGTCATCCTCTTCTTCTTAACTTCCAACCATTGATGCATTAAGGACACCTTAAATAATTCATCTAATACTAAATCTAAAAGACAACCCTCTATATTAACCAACATTAGAATTAGTAATCAAGATAATGAGTAGCATTTTTTATACCTAGCCAAGATTCCTCTATCTCTTCAAACCTTAGGTTTACCTTCTAGTAGCAAGGGTAAAATGGTGCAAATCAAAATTTGCTTCTTCATTTGTGTTGGTACTGCTAACAATGAGAAAATCTATGGTTCTAACCCTTTTTGGTAACCCTTTTCTAGTCGAATGATAGTATGCTTCATACTGTTGAACACATATTCCATTTCTAAGTAGACGCTTTCTAATATGGGATATAATGATGGAATAGGCTGTTGAAAATATGTTGAATATTTTTCATGTTATTGTGATGAAGTTAACTCTAAAAGGTACTGTACACTCCATGTATCCTCATCATGGTTCGGGGTGAATAGTCCCTAATAGATTTTTTAGGGTTTCTTAAGCTATTTTTAGACCAATATGGGATGTTTAGGGTTAAATATTTGAACCCATGGTTTTTCACCCATGGTATTGTAAAATTTGTTCTTGTGTTGTTATTTTAATTGCACTTGCATCAAGTTTGATAAGATATGAGAGATGAACATTATTGTATTGGAGATGGTTAAGTTTATACAATAAGGAGATATTACTAAGCTGGGTTTTTTTCCCATAAGGGTTTGCTAGGTGAATACTATGTTAGGTGTGTATATGCTATCTTTTATTTTATTTTATTATGTATTTACTATTTTTCTAGATTTAGTTTATTAGGGCCTTTTGCTTTTTATTTGGTATCAAAGCTAGGTTTTTTAGCTTTGTTAGGAGTAAGGGTTTCAACTCTATGATAAATTAATTCTTGAGTAGGAGCCATATGCAAAAGAATTTGGGAAATAAAATGATGGGAAGCACACATGTAGAGATTGAAAAATTTAATGGATAAAATTTTGAGTTATGGAAACTCAAGATGAAGGATTTGTTGGTTAATAAAGATCAGTGGATTGTGATCTCTAGAATAAAACCAACATTAACGATAGATGAGTATTGATTGAATATTGATAGGAAGGTAAGGAGTTCTATCAGATTGTGCTTATCTGATTCAGTATTGTTGAATATATCAACAGAGACCACAACAAAGTCATTATTAGATAAGCTAGGAATTTTGTATTAGACAAAGTCATT
Source organism: Wollemia nobilis (assembly GCA_028583015.1). Classification (NCBI taxonomy): domain Eukaryota; kingdom Viridiplantae; phylum Streptophyta; class Pinopsida; order Araucariales; family Araucariaceae; genus Wollemia; species Wollemia nobilis. Next base: position 19,043,230 of record JAQPPZ010017033.1, on the reverse strand, counting down.
GGTAAATAAACTCTTTCTTCGAAAGAAGTTGTATTCACTTTGGATGAATTATGATGACTTTGTGGATAAATATCTAAATATTTTTAATGCTATGGTAAGTTAATTAAACTCTGTTGAAGTAAACATGGATGAAGAGGAAAAGTGTATTACTTTGTTTATTACCTATTTTGTGGGATAACCTGGTTATGGCTATCACCAATACTACTTCTACATTGAAAGTAGAGGATATAGTAGGAAAATTGCTATATGAGACAATGAGATGAAAATATTTTGAGGATTATAATTAGAAGGATGCCTTGGTTATGAGACATTGTTCTCAAGAAACAAGAAAAAAGAAATCAGGAGAAAGGAAATTGAGATCTAGAGGTAAATTTGTTGCCCTAAAAAAGAGAAAATACTAAAAGTGTGGTAAAATAGGGAATTATAAAAGAGACTAATTATCTAAAAAGGCTACCCAGGTGTTGTAGGTGAGTTGGAGAGGAGAGGGCAATCCTCCAAGGGAGGTCCCAAGTTCAAATCTCCACCCTACCAAAAAGTTGAATTGGGTATCCAAAATCCAATTGATAATGTTGGTGCGGGCAGGGTTAGGTGCGACTCCCGGGTGACTTTGATGGTGTAGAACCCCCTTTTCGTGGTCTCTCAGACCAAGGCGGCCCTGTAAGGGGTTTTTCGCTTTAAAAAAAAAAAAAAATTATCTAAAAAGGCTTATAATAACCGATCATTTGATGAAGGAACTTCTGTAGAAATGAAGACCATAAATAAATATTAAAGGGACTTATTCTTAGTTGTAAGGTGCTCAAGTGAATGCCATGACTCATGGATGATTGATTTAGGTGCTTCCTTTCATATGACTCCTTATAGGGAGGGGTTCTATGAATATGAAAATATAAATGAAGGTGAAGTATTCTTGGGAGAAAATTCGATATATAAAATAATAGGTCAAGGGAAGAGTCAATTTGAGATTAAAATATTGAAGAATTAAAACCCTTCCTTGGTGTGTTGTATATTTCGAGTTTGGAAAGGAATCTAATATCTATGAGTAAATGAATGATATGGGTGTGACTATGGTTTTCAATAAGAATAGCTGTAAGATGGTTCATGGAGTGTTGGCAAGGGGAGTTCATACAAGAACTCTGTTCAGACTTAAGGCTAGCACTGTAACTATTAATTGCAATAACACTTCAATTGTAGAGGAGAATAATATGATAGAAGCAAATTCGAGTATTTTTGTAGTGAAGACAATTTTGTGGTATCAACACATGGGGCATATTGGTGAGAAAGGCCTTCAAACATTAAAAATGAAAGGTATGGTTGAAGAAATTTTTGATTGCCCATTAAATTTTGATTTTTGTGAGTACTTTGTTTTGGAAAACAAACCCGAGTCAAGTTTCCTAGTAGTGCTACAACATCTAAAGGAATTTTATATCTAGTTCACAATGATATATTTGGACCTGCAAAGGTACCATCGTTAGGTAAATTTATCTATTTTATTACATTTATAGATGACTTTTCAAGAAAGACCTGGGTATATTTCTTACAAAATAAAATTGATGTTTTCAATAAATTTAAAAAGTTTAAGACTTTTGTAGAAAATCAAATAGAGAAAAAGATAAAGGTTTTGAGAAGTGACAATGATAGTGAGTATTTCTCTAACAAATTTGAGTAGTTTTACAAGGATTGTGGAATATAAAGACAAAAAATAACTTTGTATACTCCACAATAGAATGGAGTTGTAGAATGGATGAACAAAACTTTAATGGATAAGGCCAAAAGCATGCTAAGTGGTGTAGGGTTAGAAAGAAAATTTTGGGTAGAAGCCATATTAATTGCTTGTTACCTCATCAATAGATATCCTACCTCAACTTTTGTGGACTCCACAGGAAGTGTGGACAGTAAGAAACCCTATCTCAGTCATATAAGGGTTTTTGGTTACGATGCTTATATGTATGTCATAAAAGATAAAAGGACTAAGCTAGACTATAAATCTAAAAAATGCATATTTATGGGTTATAGTATTTGTGTTAAAGAATATAAGTTGTGGAATCCAAAAACACAAAAAAATGTTTAGAGAAACAAAAGGGGTTTTGAAATAGGAAATGCAACCAAGCAAAGAACCTAAAATAGTTCAAGTAAAATTGAAATAGAAGGAAGAACTTATGGTAGAAACTAGTGCTATAGAAGAAGATGAACTATAGAGAGATTTTTAAGAGGAAAATTTAGAGAAAAAAGGTGAGAAGGAAGTTGAAACCCTAGAATTCCAAGTTTGAGGAGATTAGATTGAGTGAGAAGACTCCTAAAAAGGCATAGCCCTTCAAATATTTGTTCTACATTTTATATATTGGTTACTGATGAATAACCCAAGACTGTAAAGGAAGCACTTAATTCAACTGAGAATAAGTCTTGGAAAAGGTCTATGGAAGAAGAAATGAAGTCCTTGGATAAAAATAAGATATGGAACTTGGTGAAATTACCCCTTGGAAGAAAACTGGTTGGTTGTAAGTGGGTATTCAAGGAATCCAATGTATAAGTAAAGTTAGAGAAGTATAAGGTTCACCTGGTAGCAAAAGGATTTTCTCAAGTTGAGGGAGTTGAATTTGATGAGATTTTTCTCATGTGGTTAAACTAACTTCAATTAGATTTTTGTTGGCTATTTATGTTGCTTTTGAACTTAAAATAGAATAGATGGATGTAAAGACAACATTTCTGCATGGTGAATTTGATAAGATATATATGTCATAATCAAAATGATTTAGGGTAAAACATAAGGAGGACTTGGTATGCAAGTTGAAAAATTATCTTTATGGCTTGAAGCAATATCCAAGAATGTGGAACCAAAAATTTTATAGGTTTGTTTTGACACTTGGACTTGAAAAAAGTAAAATAGATTCGTGTGTGTATTTTAAACAAGAAGATGAAAATTTTCTTATCATTATTTTGTATGTGGATGACATCTTAATTGGTAAAAATAAGGGGATGATAAAGTTACTAAAATATCAATCATATTCTAATTTTGACATGAAGGATTTGGGTACTGCAAAATTTATTTTGGGTATGAAAGTAATAAGGGATCATTCAAATAGAAAGTTGTGGTTAAATCAAAGGAAATATGTTGATTTTATACTATAGAGGTTTAGAATGCATGATTGTAAACCAGTATGTACTCCATATCTTGTTGGTCAAAAGTTATCTCTTGAACAGTGTCCTAAAATATATGAGAAAATTGAAGAAATACATCATGTTCCTTATGTTAGCGTTGTTGGTAGTCTATTGTATGCAATGGTTTGTACTATAACTGATATTGCACATGTAGTGGGAGTAGTTATAAAATATATATCCAATCCAAGAAAGAAATATTGGACTGTTGTGAAGAGCATCGTTAGATATTTGTGTGGAACTTTAGACTATGCTATCTATTACCAAGGAAAATCTAGAGATAATAATATTGTAATTATGGATGTTGACTAGGCTAGATATCTAGATAAAAGAATATCCATGAGTGCTTATGTGTTTAGACTATTTGGAGGGGTAGTAAGTTGGATGAGTAAAAAGCAATAAATGGTTGCTTTATTCATAATAGAGGCAGAGTACATTGCAACAACTCATACATGTAAATAAGCAGTGTCGCTACAAAGGTTGTGTTCAACATTTGGTCTTAAGCAGAAGGATATAAGAATTTATAGTGATAGTTAGAGTGCAATATTGTTTTTCCAACAATCCTAGTTTTCATGATTGATCAAAGCATATCGATATCAAGTACCATTTTGTGAGATAGATGGTTGAAGGCAATCAGGTGATGTAGGAGAAAGTTGAAATAGAGAATAATGCTATGATTTATTAACAAAGGCTATACCTACTTAAAAATTTTCTTGGTGTACAATATCTATGGGTATGGTTGCCCTTGATAGTTGACAATGGTAGTTTTTGACCCCTATGGAATGTTTCAACAAGTGGGAGAATGTTGGAAATATGTTGAATATTTTCCATGTTATTTAGCGGGGTTAACTCTAAAATGTACTAGACACTCTTCATGTATCCTCACTGGGGTTCAGGGGTGGCAACCCCTGATGAAAGTTTTAGGGTTTTTTAAGGTATTTTTTAGACCCAAATGGGCTATTTAGGGTTAAATATTGGAACCCATGGTTTTTCGCCCATGGTATTATAAAATTCGTTCTTGTGTTGTTATTTTAATTGCACTTGCATCAGGGTTTTATTAGATATGAGAGATGAATATTATTGTATTGGAGATGGTTAAGTTTATACAATAAGGAGATATTACTGTGCTAGATATTTTTCCCATAAGGGTTTTCTAGGTGAAATACTATGTTATGTGTTTTTGTTATCTTCTTCTTTTTTCATTTGATTATGTATTTACTATTTTTCTAGATTTAGTTTATCAGGGCGTTTTTCTCTTCATAGTATTGTATAAGTAGGGCATTAAAGAATCCCTACAAATTTAATCTTGGTCAAGATACTATGAGATAAGTTATATGCTCATCCATAGTCAACCTATTCTTCTTATAATGGTAAATATGAAGCCATCCTTCTTGATAGGGCATCCTATGATGACATCACTTATTTAAATGGATTGGATTGGGATGAGAAGGATGATAATGGCTCATCGCTCATAAATCCTCTTCTTGATTTACATAATCTATTAGTATAAATATTCTAACCCTAGCTTATCCAAGCTAATTTCTACTGAAGATAACTATAAGGTAGAGGACATCCCAAAAGAACCTCCCTAATATGGTCCATTATACTATCTATGCCAAAATAACTTTTATTTTGATGGATTTTTTTCACCATAGCATAACCCATCGACCATAATCAACCAATTCCTAGATCTGGTGCTACCATATCCCACTCAATTGGAATATGAATCTTGTATTTTAATTGAAAAATCTATGAATATTAATATTGTGACTCCCAAATATCCCAATATCCTTATGCTAGAAAAATTATTGATCCTAATTGAGCATGAAAAGTATACCAATATTTTTATATAGTTCAAAGACATCTTTACTGGTCCTACTTTGATATGCCAAGTATTGATCCTTTCCTGGTTGTCCATAACCTAGTCATCACTCCTAATTCAAAACTTATATAGTAGAAATTACAAAATACATATTTAAAATTTACTTTGCTAGTCAATAAGGATATCTAAAATCTCCTCAATGTTAGACTCATCAAAGCCATTGACTACTTTAACTGGATCTCTAATGCTGTCCCTAATTTGAAGAAAGTAGGTAGTGTTAAAGTCTACATTGACTTTTGGGACATCAATATAGCATATCTCAAGAACGAATTCCCCTACCAAATATTAACATGATCATTGAGTTTATTAAAGGATGTAGAATGATATATTTAATGGATGAATTCTTAGTCTATAATCAGATCAAAATTGATCCCGGGAACCAAGCCAAAATAACTTTCACCATCCCATGGGGAACTTATTACTATCAAGTCATGCCTTTTAGATTAAAGAATATAGGAGCTACTTATTAGATAGCCAAGACATATATTTTATGACATGATGTATAACATCATAGAAGACTATATCAATGATCTTCTTGGTTGGTATTTAAACTAGAAATATCATGTTCAAGATCTAAGGCACATATCAAGTGGAAATGGGAGTACAAGGTATGCCTAAAGCCTTAGAAATTAATATTTGGAGTTACATTAGGCAAACTATTAGAATTTATTGTACCCTAATGAGACATCAAAGTTGATCTTAGCAAGATATTATCTATACTCTATATACCCCCTTCAAAATCTAACCTAGCTTAGGATTCTCCAAAGGAAAATCCAAGCTATTTGGAGATTCATCTTCTAGCTTTCTAACACGTGTTAACCTTTCACCAAGATTTTAAGGAAGGATATAGTCTTCCAAGCTCTCAAATCCTACCTCTTGTATCATCCTATCCTTATTCCTCCTAATTATTCTAGACCCTTATTGCTATGCATAACAACAATAAACCATGCCTTAGGAGATATGTTGCCACAGTAAAAAGATCATTATAGAGAGCGAGATATTTGCTATATTAGTAGTACTTTGGTCAATTACAAGGTCCACTATACACCTTTAGAAGCTTTTCCTAGCTATAGTGTTCTCTTCCCAAAAGCTTAATTACTATGTGCCCATATATAAATATTTGTCATAGAAAGGTTCGATCCCTTGCTATAACTCATGTCCAAGCCTATCCTCTTGGGACTAACCACTAAGTGTATCCCTACACATAACAAATTTGATTCTAACTATATCATCTCGAATTCTATGAAGGTTAGATCATCGATGATAAACTAGCAATTGCACACTTATAAACTAACCTTATTTTAACCGTAGACTTCCTAGACAAGTTAGTTTTTAGTCTAGAATAAAATCGACCTAATTCTTGGACTTTGTACATTGATGGCACTTGATGTGTCAAGAGAGTGGATTGGAATTCATCTTGATCACTCCTCAATACCAACTTATCCCTTTGTCCTTCAAGCTTATGTTTTCCTGTACCAACAATACCATTGAGTATGAATCCTTTATCCTAGGACTATGTGCAACATTAGCTTCATAGGTTAGAAACCTCTACGTATTTTGATATTCCTATATTATAGTCAACCAAGTCAATGGTTTTTTATCAAACTAAAGATTAAAATATTAAGCCATAAAAAGACATTATTTCTAAGCTAGTGGTTGCTTTTGATAAAATCACTATTGAAGCTATCCCTGGGTCTAGTAATTGCCATGTTGATGTTATGGCCTAAGTCGTATCCCTTATTCCTATGAACTAAATGATAAAATGTCTATGGTCTTCATTTGGTGAATTAGGGAACCTTCAACCTTAGATTCTAACTAGATTCATTTAAGAGTCTTTTATATATAAGTAGGTGTAACGATATCTTTGTTTTCCTTAAGGATGTCATATTACCTAACAATTTTAACTACAATGAGAAAATATACTAAGCAACATGCCTATAGCATATCATCGTTAGTGATATATTATACCACTATTCCATTGATGAAATTTTACTTAGATTCCTAGCCCATGATGGATCATGTGGTGGCCACTTCAGTTGTGTCACCATTGCCAAGAAACTTCTATGGATGGGTTATTATTGGCCCTCCATAGAAAAATATTCTTGCAACTATGTTAGGAGGTGTATATGTGTTAGATGCATGAAAATATTATCCACACTCTCTCTCAAGCTCTCCAACCCTTGACTTCTTAATGAACATTTTCCATTTATGGCTTAGACATCATTGAGAAGATCAACCCAATATCGTTTTATGGACACAAGTTCATTATCATGCCTACTAAGCACTTCACTAAGTGGGTTCAAGCCATACCTTTTACCTCAACCACTAGAGTCTAAGTCTCCAAGTTTATCCTTAAAATAATCCTTAGTCATTATGAAATTCCTTCTATGCTAATATCTAACAATGGAATACCTATAATACATAATTTAGCACAAATGGTTGATGCCTTACTATCCTCGAGATAATGACTAAGGTAAATATTCTAATAAATCTCTTGTAAATATATTTTAGAAGCTTATCAGCAGAACCAATCAAGATTGACATCTCTAGTTGTATCCCACCTTTTGGGCATTTCACATTAGTATCCAAACTACCATTGTTATGAGGTCCTATGATTTGGTGTATAGAGCCAAATATGTCTTTCATTTTGACCTAGATTATTTTCCTTGCATATTTAGCTAAAAAAATTCTCTATTAGAGATAAATATCATCTTGTCAATCTAATACAATTGGAACTACTTGATGAAAAGTAGATCCATATCCTAAAGTACCTATGGATCTAATAGCAAAGGCTTAAATGTTCCTATAACAAGAACATGAGATCTCATTCCTTTGAAGTTGATCATCTCATTTTTCAAAGAGAATCAAAAGAACATAAATACCAAAACTATGCTCAAAGGTAAATTTGAGCCTAATTGGCTAGGTACATACATCATAACCACCAAGTATAGTGCAAATGCTTATCCCCTTGTCACTCTTGATGAAAAAAATTAAATAACCAATGAATATAATTCATATTAAAAGATATTACATTTGAGTATGTATTGGCTAAAATAGTAAATTTTCTTACTACCTTATAACTCCTTAATCACTTAAAATTTCAACTCAGATATTAAAGTTTTGCATTCCCCTTTTAACTCCCCTTTATAACTTATAAACAAAAATAATTATGCAAAGACTTTAATTAAAATAAAACTTTGGAAAATAAAAATTATTTTCCCCTTTAATTTTTCTCTTGCAAAGTCAACCACCAAACAAAGCGCAAACCTCTTTTATGCTGCCCAAAATGCCTTGGCAGGATTCGAGTCACCAATGGATCTCCCCTAAGCGCTTTCGCAATGCTCGTGCCCACCAGCTGGGCTACGTGGCTCAACAAGAGCCAAAAGGCACGAATGTGCCTTTGACTTCCTCCTCCTCGAACGACACAAACACAACACGATCTTACCTTCAAAAAAATAGAGTGCGCGAGGTTTGAACCCGCACCTGGAATTCCCGAGCGCTTCTAACATAGCCTTTGGATGCCAACTCTACTAGGAGGGGCTTCAAGTGAATTTTGGAGGCCACAAAGTTTTATCCTCTTCTGCATTCAACACACATGCAAAAATGCATGTCTTTCTCTCCTTTGCATGAGCCAAAAATCATTCGTATGGGATAATTTTCAAATGCCAAACCTTGGCATTATTTATATTCAAACTATAGCATATTCCAACGTTGACGAGCATTCGAATTCAAATAATAAAATTAATTTTAACTATTAAATAAATATTTAAATTAAACCTTAGCACTCATCATTATTTAAATTAAAATTTTAATCAAATATTAAAATATTTTAATTTAAATTAAATCTGCTTGTGGGTCTTTTTCAACTTGGTCCTTGATCTTCTTCAGCTTGATTTTTGGCCCGAAATAATAATAATAAAATATTATTATTTAATTTTAACTTACTTCTCCTTCCTTGGGTCTTCATCCTTTGGGCCCTCTTGGGTATATAATATTTAAAAATAAATATTATAACCTATTACTTTTCAAGACCTTATTGCTTTTGGAAGAAACACTTAATATCCTCAAAGATGACGAACATAACACAAAAATACTTTTGACATCAATGACTACAAAACTCCTCAAAATATCCAAAACTTTTTAGCATCTCTCTATTTCCTCTTATTTATAAATGCTCCGTGCTTGATTAAATTGTTAGACTTAATAGTTGTTCTCCTATGTTGATGTTTTTTTCTTAGAATGTTGTGTTAAATATTTTAGGAGAACCTATGTATTATAGGATCCTTTAGGATCAAAGTGGGCAAAACTTAGTTTAGGTGACTAAATTGGTTTGACTATACAACCTAGCAATTTTAAATGAGATAAATTATTTATGAAAGGATTGGGATACCTTGTCATAATGATAACATGAGTAGCCTATTTGTGTTACACATTATGTACATGCATAGACAAACTTATGCATGGTATAGATATGAGCGTACCCTTCTATTTATTGAAGGAGATAGACTAATACTAAGAGACATGCAGTTAATAGTTATCCAATACACATAGTATATCTACACAGGTAGACTTGTGCATGGTATGGAGATGGGTGTATCCTGATTAGATGCTAGATAGAAGGTTGGTATTGAAGAGAAGGATAGATAAATTGAACTTAGGGTTATATTAGATATTTTGTAGTTGCATGTGTCCATGTTTAGCGTTGCTTGTGCTAGTGTTTAGTGTTGTATGTGTTTATTAAAAAATTTAGCAATCCCTTAGTTAGATTTTGGGTTGTTACAGTTTTCCATAGAGTAGTAGGTATAGTAACATAAATTTTCATAACAATCATTCGCATCATTAAGAATACTTTGCATGCAGTTTTGAAGTATTAAAATCCCCCCTTTTTTAGCTTCACTGGTAATATCAACAAGCTTATTCTTTAAATATTTAGTCATTTCTTCTTGTTTTCTAGTCTTGCCTTTAAGAAATTCATTAGAAAGTAATGCCATATACATTATCTTTCCTATATCATTAGGTAATGTGAAAATACCTTTAGAGTCTTCCACTACTTCGTCAAGCTTACTTAGATAATTTCCAAGCATTGAAAATTTATCATCTTTGGCTTCTCTCATGATTGATTGTAAGATTTTATTTTCCTTCATTGATGTATCCTTTTGTCCTTCAATTTTTTCTATCATGTATTAAGTACAATATATTAAATTTTACAACATTTCCTTAGTCTGTTCTAATGAGACATCTTGAACGTATATTTGTTCTTCATGAAAACATAAGTTTTCTTCTTCATTTGTTTTTGATAACTCATATTTTTGTATTTCTATTTTTTGAAAATTTAATTTTCTTTTTGTTTGGTTTTTCCTTGCTATGTTCCTTTGAAGTTGAAAACCTTATCACTCCAAATTTAATAAAAAATTAATTTTGTTGGAGTATATTTCCTTATTTCTCCAAAATTTAAATTTTCAATTGCAAACTTCAAATGTTAAATTTTAAACAAATATTAAAATTAAAAAAAAAAATTGGGAGTAGAAATCCTTATGACTCCCTAATAATTAATTTCAAAATTTTAAAAATATTCTAATTTTGAAATAAATAATTATATCTCTTTTTTTCAATTGGTTATATGGAATTGAAAAGGGCCCCACCCGTATTACATCATCACCACATAGTGGTATTACAACAAAGTTTGCATATTATCCATGTATCACTTGGCAAGATTTGAACTTGGTCTCCTCCTTAAAATTTGAGGAATTTAATTGGTTGAGCTAATGCCACTTGATTCAATGAGTTTACATAGGTTTTTATGAGGGGTCTTGGTCCCCTCATACTGAGTGGGGTTTGAACCTTGGACCTCTTAAAGAGAGACTAAAGCCCTTACCACTGTAGTAAGCATGCAACTATTATAAATAATTAAATCTCTTCATTCCCATTTTTTATTTATTTTTTATTTAAACCTTATAACTCCCTAGTTAAAAAAGAATAATTTTTTTAATAATAATTAATTCCACCTTATATCTTCTATAGTTAAAATAATAATTCAAATGTAAAATTTTACACATTTTAAGTTTTTTTAATCCTTTGACATTAAAAACCTTTTAAATCCATAATTCTAGAAATTAAGAATGAATACTTTGCTAATTTATACTTTCTAAAGTTTGAGGTTGAAACCCTTTTATCTTCCAAATAACTTAATTTGCAAATAATTCAATAATTTAAATAATTTTTTATTTTCTCAAAAACTATGAAAGCAATTTAAATAAATTTCTAGTTTAAAAAGTCTATAAAAAAATCAGAGATAGCAGTGGTCAAGTTATTATGGCTTATGCTGAGTATCTGGGGTGCCAAAAAAATCATTTTGTTAAAGTTTGTGCACTGTGGAGAGGGTTAGATCTTCTCAAGGATTATAAAGGCAACCATTTTATTGAGGAAGATTCTTTGAACATTATAAATGCTCTTAAAAACAACAGGGTGTCCTCTTGGAATGTCACAACTATTGTTCAGGATGCTAAGCTATCCTAAAATTTTAATGATATCTCTATCAACCATATATACCACAAAGCTAACATACCTGCATATATTCTTACCAATTGGGGCGTTACCCATAAATCTCTATCCATTTGGAAAGAAATCTTTCCCCAAGAAGTTTTAAATATTAGTAATAATGATTTGGTTTAAAAGTTGTGGTTATAGGTTTTGTCGGGTCAGCTTCTTCAATCCTGACACTACCCTTTTCAGCATGATGTGTTTCTTTGATTCCAATTCTTATGGCAAATTTTTTTTGATTAGCGTGACTCTTCGCCTTGCTATTAGTGCTAGCATTTGGTTCTTCTGTTTCCCTTTCGTGAAGTATGCAATATCCTAAGATAGGCCCTGTCAGTGGGTTTACCTCGTGGTTGTCTTCTCCAAGCATGTCAAGTCCTTGAGTAGGTCTAGGCTATGCAATTGGATGTTATCAAACAATGTCAATATGCATCAAGTCTTGAGATGCTTAATTTTATGTCTTGTGAATTTTGAGATTCATTATTTTAGTTATTTGGCATTCCCAATCCTATATCAACCCTATTATATGTGAATTCTATGTTGTGCCATGTCTATTTTTTCTAGTGTCGATTCCCTATGGATAATTATTATGTGGTCTGCCAATCACACCAACTCAGCTTCCAGAAAGGGTGTCTATTGTACCAAAAATTTCTATATTTACATCCTTGGTTTGTGTCAATTCATTATCATCTAGTTTTATTTTTTGTTGTGTGTCTTAGGCAGTAAGAAGCTTTTGTTGGTATTATTATGTTTATAAGCAAGTTCAAAGGGGCTGAGTAAGATATCATTGAAGCCTTTGTCATTTCATGGAATAATGGTTATGTTGTTGTACATAACCTCCATTATAGAGTTAATGTTAAGCTGATGGCTGAGGTGACAAAACTACCATTGAAAGGGTGAGCGATGCGAAGAGATCATAATAATTGGAAACTTGAGCTCCAGGGTTTTCCAAATAATTCAAATATTTTCAAGTGGAAGGGTGTTGCTATTGATCGTGAGTCATTGCCTATGCCCTGGCCCATGGTATCTATTATAGTTTTTATGGATCTTTTACGAGTTTAATCTGCATGAGTTTTTGTCATAGCTCCTTTACAAGTTTTTTAGATAGTTACTTCTATTAAGCAACCTATGCATGGGTATTTTCTCAAACTACGTTTTTGTTTTTCTAACGATAGGCGTCCATCCAACCTTCTCTATTACTATTTGGATCTTTTTCTTTAGGTTGTTGTTGGCCAATATGCAGGCCTATGTCATATTATGTTATTATTTTAGCTACCAGTTTATGTACTTGGGTTTGGGACCCATTTAAACCCCGCACTTAATCAATTTTACCTACCAAAAAAAAAAAAAATCTTAATAACCTTATCTCTCCAATAACTCAAATTAAAAAAATAAAAATTTAAAAATATTATAACCTTTTAATTCATGCTTGTTGGTTTGGTGCTCTTTGTTAGTACGAACTATAGTTTTGTTCTCAGTCAAAAATTTCCTCCTACATGTAACTTTCAGTTTAATCCATATTTTCTTTGACTCTCGTTTTCATTCAAAATTCATTTTATTTATTCATTGCCTTATATCTCTTGAAAGTAATTTCTTCGACCTCCAATTTTAACATAATGTGCATTCAAATTTCAATTATTAAAACCTTATACCTCCCCAACTATTAATAAAAAATCCTTAATAATTTAAAAAACAATACTTTACTTACGTTGTCTCCATGTATCAAATCAACTCAAATTAGGAAAATTCTCTTGCATTACGTCGAGTCTTTTGCATTCCAATATATGTCACTTCCATTACATTTTGAAGGCTTCAATACAAGCTGATTCTTCTACCGCTACTCTAAAATTTCACTACACGTAGGTTCTTAAATTTTCATTGCACTTTCGACTCCTTCTACAACATGCTTCTAGAAACATCAATCTTGTTCTCCAAGCTTCTTCTTCTCACAAAGTCCATTCAATGTGGTTTTGATACCAATGTTAGTTTCCCAAGACTATTTTCTTACACGAATCTTATCTCATATCAAGAATAAATCACATAAAATAACAATGTAATACATAAATGAAATATATCACAATATATATTTCTAATATATTATATATCACAAGATTACAAGAACGATTTTGATGGATTACATTGCTTGGAGATATGTATCCAATATATAATTTTACATGACTTTTTAGTACTTTTACTGTTGCTCTCCTCAAACAGTTGGGAGATGCATCCTTTCATATTCCTCATATTGGTGCATACATTATATAGAATATAAATTAACTACCAAAATAATATTTACAAGGGGGCCAAATTATGTAATACTTCCAACACATCTAATGCTCTCTTATTTTATTTTTTTACTCTTTTGCATATTATTTGTGGTGAATATTATACATCTATTTGTTTTTAGAATGTATTTTGAAACTTGACATTTTCTAAATGATACTTATGAAATAATGTTGTAATCAAGTTTGGTGTGAATAGATTATATATCACTATAGCACTTCAAAATATTATATTTTGATTAAAGGATCCCTTGTTGGATACATTGAACCATCCTATAGAATCCACTAAGGTGACCCTAGCTCTATTTTCTTATCTCTTCATTATTCTTGTTGTGACATCAGAGAGATATTTCTAAAAATAAAAATGGAACATAAAATCAAAGGTATTCAAGTTGCAACAATTGGTCCCATAAAGCCCCATATCTAATTTATTGATGATACTTTGTTTTTGGGTCATTACTTAGTCCACAAGGTCATGTAAAATAAATCAATACTATTATGATATGAGAAGGTTAGTAGATAGTGTGTTAGTGCTAAAAAATCCAAGCTCTTTCTCATTAACACTACCCTATATTTACAATAAACAATTATGTATATATTAGGGTTTAAAGTTAGAAAATTACCACTAACATGTCTAGTTATTCCTTTGGCTGATAAGGGAACAAAGAAGGATCTTTGGGACTCATATTTGAATGGAACAAAATATTGTTTGTTAGGTTGCAAACGTATGTTCTTAACCATGGATGAAAAGCTACAACTCATAAAGACTACGTTGTAATCTATTTTTATATATATATATATATATATATATATATATATGATGTGACTTTGAAAATTGCAAATAGGTATTTAATGTAAATTTTTAAAAATCAAATAGATTTTATTTTGAAAATATGTGAACAAGAAATTAGATTTTATCTTTGTAAGTGTGATAATATTTGCAAATGAAATAATATTAAAGGGGAAGGCTTATAAAATTATAGATTTGTGTATTTAAAATTAGAGGAAAAACTTGAATATTTTCCTAAGATCAAGGAAAGAGTTAGGGAAATTTTACTTTAAGAATATACGATTTTATGGATGTTAAACAAAGTATTAAGGAAATAAATCAAATCTAGGGTTTTCCCAACATAAATCTTCATATTTGAGAGTTTACAATTGATCAAGAAACATATTAGGTCAGTCAGTTAAATGGATTCCATAGATTTTAGGTCTAATAATTGGTTGAAACCTTATCCTCTTATATTTATCCAAAATACAAACCACTTGCTCAAGACCATCTAGATCATAGAGTTTCAAAGGTAAAAAATTATATCGATATGAGCAACAATTTTATATCATGGATTTATATTATCAACCTTTGTGGGGAAAAGGACCTCAAACAAATAATATACTAGGTTTAAAATATGATACAAGAGTTTTTTTTACCCATTTTTACATGAAATAATAAGTCATTTTGAGAATTATCAAAATATGGTAGATAGTCAAGTTTGGATATAAGAATTTGAATAAATAAAAAAAATTCACTCCTAATGATTTTCCCTGGAAGATTGTTTGGTTAATTATGGCACTTCATAAGGCCTCAATATTTCTTTAGATAACAATCTCAAGCAAAATTATTATAGATGAGAGTTTATAAAGAAGATGATATCATAGAGCATTTAAGTGTGTCTTGTGTAAGAGAGATCTATAGAAATATCGTATCATGTACTTATTTATTGTCTCTTTGATTGTATCATTAGGAAATATTTCAAAGGAAGGACAATATTTTAGGTAAATCCATCAATGTTGAAAGAGTTGATAAAATGTTAGATTAATTATTTCAAAGGTAAAGCATTATGCATTTGTGGAGGATATTATATGGATTGAAAGAAATAATATAATTTTAAAAAATAAAGTTTAAAATCATTGTTCAAGTTTGGAATCATATATTGCCTCCCTTGGAGAATATTTACAAGCATGGTGCTCATCATGGGAAGTCATAAGTGCAAAAGAAGGGGCGCTAGCCTCTTGGATATAGGATTTGAATATACATCAAGGGATCAACTATGATGACGGAGTTAATATAAAGCATGTGCATTAATCTATGGCAAAATGAAAATGTACAAAATTTGGATTTATCAAAATTAATTTTAATGGAGCTTCTAAAGGAAATTTGAGAAAAAATAAGAGGTGGTATTTTGAAAAATAATAAAGAAAAATTTCTTCTCACTTAGAATATTATTTAACTTCAAAGAACTATTATGCATAGGCTAAGGGACTTATTACAAGGATTAAGTTTGCTATAGCAAAAGGGTGGAGATATATTTAATTTAACAATATTCACAATTATTATTAATATTGTCAAGATAAATGGATGCGGCGTTTGGATAAAAGGTCATATTATTTTTTATATCCATCAACTATTGTTGGATGCGATATCTTAGAGATGCCAACATATTTATAGATAATGCAACAAGGTAGAAAATAATTTAGCCAATAATAATGTTAATCTTTATTTTGATGAAATTTAACTTTTAGAAGGCTACTAAGGGAGATTTTATCTTTTAAAAAAATGATATCAAGGAGTTCATTGCTAAAACATAATAGTTTGAGGAAGAAGTATAATATTTTTTATATTTATGTATGGTCTAATTGATACAATAGTAAATAAAATGTTTTCTTATTTTTATGGGAGTGGACCTCAATAGAATCCACACATAGTTTAAAAAAAATTTACAATAACAAAATGGTAGACATTCAATAGCCCCATGATCACAAGAAGCACCATAAAATTTTATTGTATAGTATGTTCACTTTAAAAATATTTATGAAAGTATAAACATAATCTTGGTTTGAAATAGGTAATACAAAGGTTTTATAGCTCTCCCATTTTTTGTGTCCTAGGGAGTATGGTTATCTAAGAATACAATAATTTTTCAAGATCAAGAGAAGCCTACTTGGTAGGTCTCCTTCCAGATCATTGGAATTTTCAATAACTGTAATGTTTTGGAAACAACAAAGGTAAAAAGATAAATTATCCCTTTAAAAATTGATAAATCGGGGACCTTGGGATTTTTTTATGGGTTAAACAAGGGGTATCTGACTTTGTGGACCAAGAGGATTACTATATATTTTTTACTCTCATTATTTTAAATTCATGGTTGGATTGGGAGAAGGTTCTAATAATTATGCTGAAATTATGGGCCTCAAATTGTTGGTTTAGTTGGAAGAATCAAAAGGAATATAAAAAATTCAAATTTACAGAGACTCACATGTGGTAATAAATTGGATGCTTGGTGTTTTTAGAATGGAAAAAATTATTCTACAACCTATCTTCTCTCAAATAAAAGTTGTGGATCAAAGTGAACCTTTTATTTTTTGGTATATTTATAGAGAAATGAATATGGAAGCAAATGAACTCACAAAGGAGACACTTCAAATTGATCCATGTACATGCTTAGTACAATAATTCAATGAGGGCAATGCACTACTGGTCCAAATATCTATTTGGGAGGATTGAGTTATTTCGGTTAAAGTAAGCACATATAAAGCAACCTTTTCAGACAAATAAAAATTTAGTGATTTAAAGAATATTGGTTGACAAATTGGGAAGGTGTCTAAGGATAGAACTTAGCATGATAGAGATAGCTAGTTATGATGTATAAATGACTTGACTTTTAGGTCACTATTGAAAATTTGAAGAAATGCCAAAGGGGCATATGAAGAATGTAATTTCATATATTCTTAATATAGAATTATGACTTTTTTTAGGAAAAAATTATAAACATAATCTTCTCTCTTTTTCATATGGATCAAATCCCCGAATATAAGTAAAACATTATGCACATAAATGCACATTTGATATATCCAAAACATAAATAAATAAAAACCTACATATGTTAATTTTATAGTTTATTTGTTGTATTGGGAAGGCCATATCATGTGTACAATAATACAAAAAGTGAGTCCAAACATGAAAAACATCATATATATATGCAAATATAGTGTGATCCACTAACAAAATTTATCAAGATAAATAAGCCATCATACATAAATATTAATACACTTAAAAGTATTAGAGTGACAATGAGTGAGGAAAGATGATCACCCCGGGCAAGCTGGTCACCTACAAAATTTGAATTTTAGGCAGGCAAGAAAGTTGGTAGAGGAATAGATGGTCATAGGTCCAGTAATGAGGATATCGTAATATACAAGGAGGTGGTATAGGATGATTAGGATGGTGGTTTGGATGCCATGGGTGTGGGAGAGATTCCCCTAGATAATCCCCCTTGTGCTTCAACCAAAGTCTCATTTATGAAGGTGGTTAAAAAAGGAGTGGGGTCCTCAAATCCATCCCCTATCAGTATCGAGACCTTGTTTCTGAATGAGATTTGGTTATCTCTCCTAACATTATGGATTAGATTGTGTCTAGGAACTCTCTTTCCTTAGTGGGAAAATTTGTTGAAGGTCATCCTGATATTGAATCCATTCGTAGATGGGCTTTTAGAAAATAACATTCAAGTGGATACATGGATATAATGGCCCTCATAAGAGGATTCTTTCTCATCATATTGAACAATCCTAGTGATACCATTTGTATCCTTACTGGAGTACCATGGTTCTTCAGTCATTGCAGCCTCTTCATTAAGAAATAGGATGTTGAGTTTGATTTTGAAACTCAAAGCATCAATGTGGCCCCTATTTGTGTTAGGAATTTTGGGATCCCTATCTAATTCTAGAAGGAATTTTAAGGAATATAGCTATCTTTATTGATAATATTGTTGTCTTTGATCCAACTGCTAAATATTAGTCTCGAATGGCATATGCTCACCTGTGTGTTAAAGTTAGTCTAGATTCTGAGCTCACCACCTTCAATGATCTTATTTCTAGTTCTTACTGCAAATGTTAGGCCATTGAATATGAAAATAAATTAGCTTTCTATATTTAATACCGAAAATAAGGCCACATCTGAGCTCAATGCCCATTGTTAAAAAGGGAGTCCAAAAAAGATCAATATTGAGCTAATATTACTCAAGAAAAGGGATAGTCTCCTAGACCCCAAAAGTAGTAAAATAGTCATGATGATATTTTTTATAAAGAGAAGGAGGCAGATCTAAATGGTGATCAGTTAGCTTCCCTAGCAGATGCCCCTATCCCGAAGTAGGTACATTCACTTTTTGCCAATCCTAACCCCTTCAATGTGTTATCTGATTCTATTTATTTTGACTTTGTCCCTTTGGAAGTATCTATTATTAATGCTTCTCAAGATGACATCATTCAAAATTATATCATTGAAAAGGTTTCTCCTCTTATTAACCCCACTAAGAACCCAATTATTATTGATAACATCCCAATTGTACAACCCCCTAAGAATTCATCTCTTGAGAAATATTTCCCTCTTTCCCCAACCAAAGTTGGCCCTGCGTTCCCAACCCTTTTCCCTAGACTTGGTCCTATCCTTTCCCCATAAAAATATCTCTTCTCCCCTATTTGGGGAGAGTCCTATAGCACTCCTTTGACCTCTACCAGAAGTAAAAAATGATATTGGTTGATGTTGGCATTGACAAAAAAAAGAGTAGGCCTTCCTCCCAAGACCTGAGAAGGAAAAATATTGAGGATGATATTGCTAATGGCATCCAAACTACTCTTTTTTCATCACTATATGATCTGTCATGAAAGGAAATATCCAAGGAAGAAGGAAAAATACCAAACCTCTCCATCCCCAGGCTAGAGACGTGAAGAAAGCTTCATCCAAATCTAGTAAATGAAGATCCTCTCATGGAATGTGAGAGGCCTCAATGGATCAACCAAACAACATGTGGTTTTGTCCATGAGGAAAGATATTAAGCCTAGTATCATGCTCCTTCAGTAAACTAAGATTGACTCAACTAATATTGATAAAATTTTTAGAACCATTTGGAACCACAATAATTTTATTACTATCCCAGCCCAGAGGACTTCTGGGGGACTCCTCTATCTTTGGGACCCTGCTATGTTTAAGAGTCATTTGTTGCAAAGAATCAAATTTTAGCTTGGTTATTTCCAACATCTATGCCCCCAATAATTGTATAGATCATATTGCTTTATGGAATTCTATCACCCAAATGAGAATCACCTTCCCTAATGAAAATTGGATGCTTGATGGAGATTTTAATAATCCCCTCTATCCTATTAAAAAGTTTGAGGGGACTCCCATCATCCCAAAATGATACAAGGAGTTTTTTCACTTCATTGAAAACAACGAGTCGATGGACATTGATCTGAAGGGGTCCAATTTTAGTTTGAGTAATGGATGAATATATAAGAACCTCATACAACTCAGGCTGCACAAATTCTTCATATCTAAAGAGGACATCCTATTCCTTGGTGATGTTTATCTCTATTCCCTTCCAAGGATTGCTTCAAACCACAACCCGTTGATTTTTTAAGGTCTTAGACCCACCTCTTCCTTCAAGCCTCCTTTCAAATTTTAGTCCATGTGGATCTAGCATCCTGATCTCAAGTTCATATTTTTGGAATGGTGGCAACAAGATTTTACTGGTCCTCATATCTCTCAAATTGCCAATAAACTTTGGTCTATCAAAGCCAATCTTAGAATTTGGAATAAAGAAATATTTGGCAATATTTTTTAATAAAAATCTCATCATTAGCCAACTCAATGGTGTTTAAGAAGAGATTCTGATGGGAAATTGAAGCATTGAACTTTAGACTAGAGAGGAGACCTTTCTTTCTTAGTTCCATAACATTTTAGCTAAGGGAAGAATTTTTTTGGAGGAATAAGTCTAGAGCCCTTTTTCTCAAAGAAGGATACTCCAACACTAAGTACTTCCATACCTCCTATCAGGCACAAAAGTGCCAACAAGATTAGAGAATTGTGTAAGAGAGATAGATACTTCACTAATGATATTCTTGATATCATAATTGAAGTCGTTGGTCACTTCTAAGAGATTTTTAGTTCGTCAAATATCTATCCTAGTCCAATATTGAATTCCCTCCTTCATCACATTCCTAAATTTATCCCTCTATATTTCAACAATTCCTTGTTACGTTCATTCTCTCTAAATAAAATAAAATACACTATTTTTTTCTATTTAGGCAGATAAGGCACCTGGCTCAGATGGATTTTTGTCGAGATTCTTTTAGCTTTTTTAGGATATGTTTCATCTTGATGTCATAGCTACCATTCAAGAAGTCCAAAGAACTAAGATTCTATCCAAGGAAATTAATTTGACATTCCTAGCTCTTATTCCCAAGTCCAATGACTGTAGATCCTTATCAAACTATTGACTCATTAGTTTATGCAATGTCATTTATAAAATACTAATGAAAATTATAGCCAATAGATTGAAAGGAATAATTCCTATCATAATTAATCCCTACTAGGGAATCTATGTTTAGGGAAGGCTCATTACTGATGGAATCATTAGAATCCATGAACTTATCCATTTGATCACCAATAGAAAAAAACTAGGCTTATTTCTCAAGCTGGATATGAACAAGGCCTTTGACAAGGTATCATAGGATTTCCTTTTTGTTGTCCTATCTAGGTTTGGATTCCATAGTGAATGGATTAATTTCAAAAATATCTGCATATCACCCACTTGGTTTTCTATTCTTGTTAATGGATCTACAATTGGATATTTCAAAAGTTTTAGAGGCTTAAGGTAGGGTGATCCTATGTCCCCTTTTCTCTTTATAATTTTGGTAGAATCCCTCGTAAATATATTGAAGTTGTATGTTCCTATGGAACTATTTTAGGCATAAAAGTTTCCTTGAATCTTAATCCCATTTCACACCAGTAATTCATGGATGATACCATCCTGGCCACTCGTGCATCTATTCCAAAAGTTGGAGTAATCAAGCACATCTTGAATTGCTATGAGGAAGCAAAAAGACCAAAAAGTTAACTTCAAAAAAAGTAATCTTTACTTCATTAACACTCCCTTGTAGAGGTAAAATAAAATTAACACTATTCTTGGCTATTCTATCTCCAACCTACCTTCCACCTATCTTGGTTTTGCCCTGTTTTAATGCAGACCGTCTAAAAGCATATGGAATAATGTCATCCATAGACTCATGAAAAAACTTACAAGGTGGAAAGGAGCACTTCTCAATAAAGCACCCAAAACTACCTTAGTTTTGGATTACCTTCAAAGCATCCCAATATTCTTCCTATATATCTTCAAAGCTCATTTGCTATGTGCCAAAAAGTAGAATAAATTCAAAAAATGTTTCTTTGGTTGGAATTTAAAAACAGACACATATTTTCTTTAGTGACCTAGGATAAAGTGTGTTCCAAGAAATCCCAAGGATGTCTAGGCTTCAAGATAATTAGCAGGATGAATAATGCTTCGATTTCTAAGCAAGGTTGGCAAATCATCACCAATGCCAAGGTTGCTTGGGTTGATATTGTTAAATCCAAGTTTCTCCATAATAACTTCATTCTAGATGTCAACCCCCTTCCTAAGGGCTTTACATTTTGGAATTTAGTTACCAAAGTTAGGTTTATTCTAAAAAAGGGCCTTAGATGGCGTTTAGATGATGGGAATTACATCCAATTCTAGGAAGACCCTTGGCTTACTGACCAACCTTTTATTAATGATCCTATTTTTTGTAGTATTAAGCCTATCATAGACCATATTTTTGGTAGCCAGGTGTGTCACTTAATTACTTGTGAGTTGTCCCAATATCTGGTTTGGAAAGCCATCTAGCTTAATTATTTCAACCCTGAGCTTTGCCCAACTGCTAAATTTTTGTCCAAATTGCTCAAAATCTATACCATTTCGAGAGGTCCCTCATTGGACACTCGCCTTTGGAATCCTAGTGAGTCGAGGCTCTTATCTATTAAATCAGCCTACTTTATCCAAGAAGAGCATGACCCATATTGGTTTCTGGCTAGCCTTATTTGGTTGCGGGATTTAATTCCTAAAATTGCTTTCTTCCTTTGGTTGGTTATTCAAAATAGAATTTTAACCATTGACAATATAATTACCTGTAGCTTGGTTATTCCTAATTGATGCTACCTCTGTAAGTTCAGTTGGGAATCGGTCCTTCATCTCTTTCTAGAGTACCCCTTCTCTTTTAAAGTTTTATTGTTACTCTTCTCTAAAATTAGCATTGTTTGGGTGTACCCTAGCTCAATTATTGATCTTTGTTTCCAGTGACCTAAATATTTCAATCATATGGTCCTTTGTTCTTTCCCATTACCTTTGATAATTTTGGCTTGAAAGAAACCATCGATCCTGTCACAACTCCTCTAGAGATCCTACCTTGATTCTTTCTAGGATATTCTCTGTTGCCTCTAAGAATTCCAATATTGTTCCTTGTTTGACTTCTCCTAGTCGTGATATCGATTCTAGGTTAGTCAAATCTTTCAACCTTTCCTCTAGTCCTTTCAGATAGAGCTCTCCAAATGTGGATAGATCAATGGTGTCTTGGTCTCCTCCTCCTCCAAGGTAGTTTAATCTTAACTTTGATGATGCATTGAAAGACAATATAGGTTAAGTTGGATGTAGTGGCATTATCAAATATGAACATGCTAGAATCATTATGGTGTATGATGAGAACATGGACATCCATTCCAAAAATATGGTTGAGGCTAGATCTCTATATCAAGGTTTACTCATGGTGCAAAGACTCCAAATTCAAAATCTCATTATCAAAGGGGACTCTTTAAATATTATAAACTACCTTAATGGATCCTGAACTCTAGCTTGGTGTGTTTCCATCATGATTGAAGTGTTGAATATCCTTCTTAATAGATACAACAACATCCTCATCCAGCACATACTAAGGGACGACAATAGGGCAATGGATATCATGGCTAATTTAGGATTGATTGTTGAATACTTAAGCACATGGGTGAACAATTTTTGATAGATCTTACTCGAAAAGTGCCCATTTAATAATTTTTCTTTGTATTTCTAATCTCTATGGGTCAAGCAATATTCTCATCTACAATATCACTTACTTGGATCCTTGTCACTTATATTTTTGTCTAGTAAGAATCGCTAATTGGCCTAATAGGTTGTCTTATTATACTTTGCTTTTATAATTGAGGTTGTTTTTCAAGTTCCATGGTCTTCCTTGTTCGTCCTCAACTTCTTTCCACTTGGCTTTTCGATGGATTGTGGGTATTATCCACCTTTCATCCATTTCATGAGTGGTTGAGGTGTCTAATTATGGTTGGTCATTTTTACTGATTGGTGTGCCATGTGGGATCATCATTTATTAAGAGATATTAATATTTGCGATGACAAATTTTGTCAACACCCCACTTACCTTATATATACCTGGAAGTTTGTTTGTACCCCTCCAGATCCTTATTTGATTCTTGAGGGTACATACATTAGATCTCTGAGGTCCAAGGAGGTAAATGTCACACCACCTTAATTACTGTGTTCCCCTCTAATTGGTGATGCCTCCATCATTTTTGACTTGGCTTGCATGCTAAGGCTTCCACTGTTTAAGGCTTCCCATCAATGAACAATCTTAATCGATTCCTCCTCCTTTGGTGATATGCCAATCTGTGATGGTCTCATGGATCTACGCCTTCCATATTATTTAAATAATTATTACCCAAAGCTCATTTCACATCTATTTGAGCTAGTGTTTGGGTGGTTGAAGCTCATAGTTGGTTGGTGAGTAAGGAAGACTTTAGAATGGTGAGCAAGTTTCATTGTTGGAGTGAATTAGTGTTGCTTGATCCGGAGTCCTTATAACTTGATGTTGTTATTGAAGAGATCCTTGGATCCCATGGATTTATTCCTTCTCTACATAAGTTCAATGGCAGAGACCTTGAGCTCTCAAGGGAGTTCATCGATTATTAGGACAATGACAAGGTGATGCTCTACAACCGTACCTTTAGGATTACCATCAACATGTTCGTAAAAATTACAAAGTTGGTTAATGAAAAATATGTCATTCACCATGATAAATATTCTATGGTGGTCGAGCTCAGGTATTTCATAGAAAAATAGATTTTTCTAGCCAAATAAAGCAATGGATTTATTAGGAAGGATCTCCCTAGTTCTTAGTATAGGTTATTCATCCTTATTATGCAATATTTCACTATAGATGAACTAAATTTGATCCTAAGAAGCTTCCACATGGCGTTCCCCAATAACTTAAAGGAAGATAAATTTATTAAAATTCCTAAATATCTATTTAGGTCTATGGAGATATTAGTAGGTAAAGAGAGGGGAATTCATACCATCCAAATTACTAGAGGCATCATTTGATTATTTTCAAGCATGTTTTTTAGCTTTAGGCTCAAAATCCTACCCTATCCATGGTCGATAGTCCATAAGACCATCCCTCTACCTCAGTTCATAGTCAAGGGTCTCCCCTAGTTCCTCAACAAGATGAGTTGAGTGATTTTAAAGTGAAAGGTAAAATTATGAGATCCAGTAAATTCGGTAAAAAGAAGCTTGATTTTGGCTCCTCTAACACTATGCCAATGTCATGTCATCACTCGACTAGAATTAGATCCTTGGGAGATAAGCTCAAGAGCATTATTATGGTTGATCAAGACCAAAATGTGCTAGAGGAATCTCCTCTAAACTACAAGAAGCCAAAGAATAGTGTGGTTCCCAATAAATATATCCTCCTCAAGGATGGTGCATCTCTCGAAGGAACTTTGGTCTAGTCTAGTGAATCCATTGACCCTATCACTAATTTGGATAATCTCATGTCCCTGGCATCAACCATGCTCCTTTAGGCTATAAAGGTTATCAACAAACTAAAAAACTAGAAGTTGGTCATACAAGCAGCAAGAAACATCAAACACTCTGATGATGGGAATCAAGATCATCCTACTTCTTATTAGTAGCTAGGATGATCGCATCTATATTGGGTTGTCTTTGGTCTATTTTTGGTTTATTTTGTATTTCCTATTGTGTGCTATTTTCATTTTTTAGGCTTGTTTCCTAGGTTGGTGGGTCTCCACCCCTTGACCTTTTGGTTTTGTATGCTATCTCAACTGGATGAGGAATTCACATGGATGGATTCCTGCCTTTGACTCTTGTTTTGTAAAATTTTTGGGGATCCTTTAAAAACCCCCTTTTACCAGTAAAAAAAAATTAATAATACACTTGAAAGTATTGAAGTTTTATGTATGACAGAGGAGGTCCATAGCTCTTTTTGAGTTATTAAAACCTTCATATTTTGAATGGTAAATTCACTTATAAAATCTTGGTAAGAATATTATGAAAATGGGTTGTATGAATACATAATTATGTTTGTTGGATTGAGTGTGGGGGATGTGCTTGTTCTACCTACTTAGTATATCCAATGTTGGTTATATAAAAATGATATTTTCCACCCATATAGCAATTTAAATGTATACAAAGTTTATATATAAAAATATATATGCCACCCATGATGTAATTTTAATAATGCACATAGTTGGAAACAAATGCATAGGATTTATTATTCTTATAAAAGTTAAATCATGACATTTGCTTAAATCATGTTACTTGATTAACTTTAATTATTTAAGATTGTTATAGATTGATAGGTGTCACCCATGTTCTAATTAAAATAATGCATATGCCTAATATGAGGTTGGAAATAGATAAACATGATTAATTTTACTTATGGATATTAAATCACTATTTTTATCTAAGTTGAATAATATTGTTATTATCAATAAAGGTGCTACCTCCTTAAATGTATCAATCTTCTTTTAAAAAACAATATGGGCTTCCTATGTTTCAATTGTAATTAATTGTAGTTATAAGAATTTAATCACAATTATTATCTATGTATAAGTAATAGAAACAACTGTTGGAAATATTAGGTATATTGGTTGTCATTGATGTCAAAGGTGAAATAGTTGAGATTTATCTTCAAGGCAGAAATATTGATGTCAAAAGGTATGATAGTCATCAAGGCAAAAAAATTCTCCATGGTTGAGTTTGCAAGAAAAAGAACAAGGTTTAAAGTTGATTTTATTTCTATTGCTTGAAAAATATTTATAAGACCACCAAGGGCCAAAGGTTTAAGGTTTATAATATTTAAATCTAAAAATATTTAAATATTCCAAAAAGAAATAGAGGTTTGAGCGCCAAATCGTGGAAGCTATTTGAAAAGGAATAAAAACAATATCAAAGTTTGAGCACCGATGTCATGGCAAGAGGAGGATAAAATTCATATAAATAAAGTTTCAAAACCTTTGCAAAGCGAATGTTGTGGGATGAATTTTTGAAATCCGCTCGTGCTTGGAAACGACGAATCACAGAAGAAGAGGAGCACGATTTTTGGTGAAAGGGACAACAAGGATAAAGATGAAAGGTTGCACAATTTGGTTCCAGCTGGTAGGCTAGCACAGCTGGTCACTAGGGCAGTGCTAAGGCACTATGAGAGAGGTGATCGCTGGTTCGAATCACGTGGAGGATAGTTTTGATGGTAGAGATAATGTTTTGATTGGCAGCATGAGAAGAGGTTTAAAATCATGTTTGTGTATCATTGTTGCTACCATTGGGGCAGCCCAACTGGATGCCTAGCAAGTGCTAGGGCACCATGGAGAAGGAGGTCACAGGGTCAATTCCTGCGAGCGCTTTTTGCAAGGCAGCGAAGGGGTAAATCGTGGGCTCATGAAAGGTATGAATTTTTTATTAAAAATTAAGTGGTTAAGGTGTTTCGTTCGCTGTGCATGATTGAATATTTCTAAGGGAAAAATATTTTAATTTGATATTTTAGTTAGAGGGAGCCATAAGGTGTAACAAAGGATATTTTATATTGTAATTTGAAATTCAATTTAGAAGGAGTAATAAGGTGTTAAAAGAGTATTTGATATTGTAAAGTTAGCATGAAATAAATTTGAAGGTTGTGATATTGTATTTTCAGATAGGAGGAATAAGGTGTATTTGTGAGCATTGATTTTTGTATTATTGAAAAGAAATTTGAGGGCTTTTACAAGTATTATTTTTAGGTATTTTTGGGCACATATTTTTGAGAGAATTTCTAATGAGGATGACTTGAAAAAGGAGTTTTTGACTAACCTATTTTGAAAGAGGCACAAGAAAGGGAATTTCTTTTTGAGACAGGATTTGAGGGCACATCTTCATCAAAGCAAGTTAAGAGGTATGGTGATATTATTCCTTCCTTAGGGTGTTTGGTTGAGCAAATATTTTTGAATCATAAGGTGGAGAAATAAGGATTATGTATGTGCATTGTTGGAAATACATGAGCTAGGGTTTGAGAACAATTGTGCTTCATTATTGAAGGAATTGGAAACACATGTGCTAGAGTTTGAGAGCAAGTTTGTACATGAGCTTTGATTTGTATTGGGATAAATTTGCAAAGGTTATAGGGCAGATTTGTGAAGTAAATTGTGCATTGGATTTGAGTGATTTTTGAAAAGAGCATATTGTGAAATTATCTTGCATATCATTCTTTATATGTTCTTGAAGAAAAGGAATTCTGGGTAGAATATGTCTGAAATACTTTGATTAAAGAAAGCAATTTGAGCATGTGATATGAGCAATTTTTGAGCATGAATTAGAGCAGATTTGAGCAAGTTTTTTGAGCATATTTGAGCAGGTTTGATGAGCATATTTGAGCAGGTTTGGTGAGCATATTTGAGCAGAGTTGAGAGCAGGTTTTGAAGTAGATTTGAGCAAGCCTTGAGTGAAGGCTTGAAGCAGATTTGAGCAGAGTTGAGAGTAGAATTTGGAGCTAAAAGTGTTGAGGGGATTGAGGTCTCCTATGGATAGAGGTCCATGAACTTGAGCATAGGGGATTGGTGTCTCCTTTGGACAGAGGTCCATAAACATTGTAATAGGGAATTGGTTCCCAAGAGATTTGTTGAGAAAATTTAGAAGAAATATTTTCTCCATGGACGTAACCCACATTGGGTGAACCACATTAAATTTGTGTCTCTCATGTGTGTGATGATTTGTGCATTGCTTTATTACTACTATTGATGATATTGGTTAATACTACTTTGGAAGGTTATTGCAAATTGATAACATTGGATAATACTGAATTGGAAAGAAAAGTAAAAGTTTATCTTATACTGTTCACCCCCCTCTCAGTATAAGCTTGTGTTCTTCAATTGGTATCATAGCAGGTTCCTTCGTGAAAGTCTAGCAGCTTGAAGGAAGATCTTACAGGAACACACATGGCCACTAAAATGAAAGAAGATGCTTCTATGGTTGAAATCAAAGAAAATAGAGAAGAAGCCATGGTTGACATGAAAGAGGAACTTACTGCTGCTCTTGGAAAATTGAAAAGAGTTAGAGAGGAGAAGTCAAGATTGAAGGCTCAAATTCAAGAGGATGAGGAAACAAAGACAAAGATTCTACAAGATCTCATAGACTTAAAAGTGAAGGTTGAAGAGGCAAAAATAATTGAAGAAGTTATGATTGAGAAGTTAAAAACAAAAGAATTGGAATGTGAGAGATTGGAACTTGAAGTTATCTCTCTTAGAAATAAAGTAAGAAAAGAAGAGCCCATGACCTATGTTGATGTGGTGAAAGGTAAAAGCATCAAGGTAGAAGAAAATAGTGAATCATCTTGGACACAAGTCAATCACAGAAAAGGCATGCGACCACATCATTCAAGGCAATCAAATAGGTTTCAATACTTCTTTCATGGTTATTGTTTCTCATGTAACAAATATGGTCATAAAGTTGTTCATTGCATGGTTGATATGAAAAATGATGTTGATAGAAATTTCAATTCATTTGCACCTCTCATGAACAATAGTATCATTTGTTACAAATGCAATAATCTTGGGCATAAATCTAGGTGGTGTAAAATAGTATTTCCTGAATCAAGCAAGAAAGAGGAAGGTCAAACAATTTAGAAAGAGATATCTCTAAAAGTTGGAAAAAAGGAAAAGGATCAAGAAAAAGAAAAATATATGCTAGCCCTTCATGTGTTAAGTGAAGGAAATCAGTGGTACATTGATAGTGGGTGTTCAAGCCATATGACAGGTGATAAAAGTAAATTTCTTTCTCTTAAGAAAATAAATGGAGGAACAGTAAAATTTGGTGATAATGCTTCAACAAAAATTGTCGGAAAAGGGACTTTGAGTTTGGATAATGGAAGATCAAAAATAGAAAATGTGTTATATGTTGAAGGATTGAAGCACAACTTACTAAGTGTAAGTCAACTATGTGATCAGGGGCATACAGTTACATTTCACTCAAATGGATGTGAGGTCAAGAAATCCAAGACAGGAAAGCTTCTTGCAGATGCCAGTAGAACTACAAATAATCTTTATATATTGAGTGAAATCAAAGGAGAAAAATATTTTTTATCAAAATAATATGAGAGTTGGTTATGGCATAGAAGGATGGGTCATTTGAAATTTGACAACATAGTGAAAATCAGCAACAAATAGGCAGTCAGAGATTTGCCCAAGATAGCAAAACCACCAAACACAGTTTGTGCACAATGTCAGCATGGGAAGCAAACAAGATCCAGTTTTAGATCAAAGGAATTTTCTTCATCTAAGCCATTGGAACTAGTTCACACTGATCTATGTGGCCCTACAAGAACAAAGAGTTTACAAGGTGAGAGTTACTTCATGCTATTTATTGATGATTTCTCTAGAATGACTTGGGTAACTTTTCTAAAAGAAAAATCAGAAGCATTTGAAAAGTTCAAGACATTCAAGGCACTAGTAGAAAATGAAATAGGCAAGAAAATTAAGTGTCTAAGATCATATAGAGGAGGAGAATTCACTTCAGGTGAATTTATAGAATTTTGTGAACAACATGGAATCAAGAGATAATATTCAGCAGCAAGGACTCCACAACAGAATGGAGTAGTTGAAAGGAAAAATAGAACTATTGAGGGTATGGCCAGAGCTATGTTAAATGAGTCTAAGATTTTAGATGCTTTTTGGAAAGAGGTAGTTCATACAACTTTTTATATCATCAATAGAGCTCAAGTAAGGGTAAACCATCACAAAACACCATATGAGCTCTAGAAAGGAAAATCAACTACTGTGAAATATCTCAGAGTTTTTGGAAGCAAATGCTACATTAGAAGAGAAGAGAAAAATTTGGGCAAGTTTGATTCTAGATGTGATGAAGGTATCTTCCTTGGATATTCCACAAAAAGCAAAGCCTACAAATGCTATAATAAAATATCACATACAATTGTAGAAAGTGCAAATGTAAGAGTTGATGAAGAGATAGAGCCAAGAGAATCAGCTCAAGAAATTGTATATCAAGAAGGAGAGAGTTGCAGAGAAGAAGAAGGAGAAGAAACAGAAGAAGAAGAGACACCAAGAATACCAAAAATACCTTCCAGATATGTGCAAAATAATCATCCAAGAGAATTAATTATTGGAAATCCAGATGAGAGACAAACAAGGAGGAGGATAATAGGAACAGATGAACATGCAAATATTTCTCTACTATCTAAAATTGAGCCCAAGGATTTTAATGAAGTAAGAGAAGATAAATATTGGGTCAAGGCAATGGATGAAGAATTAGACCAAATAGAAAAGAGTGAGACTTGGGAACTTGTCCCACGTCCAAAAGGAAAGAATGTAATTGGCACCAAATGGGTCTACAGAAATAAGCTAAATGAAGATGGTCAGGTTGTCAGAAACAAAGCAAGATTGGTATGCAAAGGATATGCACAAGTTGAAGGGATTGATTTTGAAGAGACATTTTCTCCTGTTGCACATCTTGAGGCCATAAGAATATTTTTGGCATTCTCAAGTTTCAAAAATTTCAAGGTATATCAGATGGATGTAAAGTCAACTTTTCTAAATGGTCACTTAGAGGAAGAAGTCTATATTGAACAACCAAAAGGTTTTAGTCTAATGAGATAAGCCAGACTATGTATGCAAATTAAATAAGGCTCTCTATGGATTAAAGCAAGCCCCTAGGGCTTGGTACTCAAGGTTGGATAAGTATCTTCAAGAATAGGGTTTTAGGAAAGGTATAGCCGATAGCAATTTATACATCAAAAATGATGGAGATGACTTGTTGATTGTAGTGGTCTATGTGGATGACATCATTTTTGGAGGTAGTGATGATAAGATGTGTCAAAAATTTGCAAAATGCATGTAGAACGAGTTTGAGATGTCAATGCTTGGTGAGTTATCTTTCTTTCTTGGTTTGCAAATTTCACAGTTAGACAAAGGTATATTTCTCTCTCAGACCAAGTATATCAAAGAAATGTTGAAGAAATTTGGACTGGAGGATTGCAAACCTATAAGTACTCCCATGGTTACAGGATGCAAGTTGAGTAAATATGATGAATCTCCTGAGGCAAATCAGACATTGTATAGATCCATGATTGGAAGTTTACTATATGTCACAACTACAAGACCAGATATAATGCAGGCAGTGGGATTAGTGGTAAGATTTCAAGCAGCACCAAAGGAAACACATGTACAAGCAGTAAAGAGAATCCTTAGGTATCTAAAAGGAACTATGGAATTTGGACTATGGTATCCCAGGGGCAACAATTTCATTCTCACAACATATACAGATGCGGATTGGGCAAGCAGTATTGATGATAGAAAAAGTACAAGTGGAGGAGCATTCTTTCTTGGAAATTGTCTAGTCTCTTGGCTAAGCAAGAAACAAGCATCAATATCCTTATCTACAGTAGAAGCAGAGTACATTGCAGCAGTTGCTTATTGTACATAGGTCTTATGGATGAAGTAAACTTTAAAATATTTCAAAGTAGAGCATGATCATCCCATATCCATACTTTGTGATAATACAAGTGCCATAAACATTTCAAAGAATCTAGTAATGCATTCAAGGACCAAGCACATTCCAATCAAATATCATTTTTTGAGAGAGAAGGTGATGGATCAACAAGTTAAATTGGAATATGTTGCTACAAAGGAATAGATTGCGGACATATTTACTAAGCCACTTCCAAAGGAAACTTTTGAGTATCTTAGAGGAAAGTTGGGAGTAGTCTTACTCCCATCCCAAACTTAATCACCTCAAGGAAAGGAGGTGGTGAGGGGGCTGAGCTAAGAGTCTTATTTTTAGCCCCAAAGGAGCCCTTTGCCATTGATGTCAAAGGGGGAGAGATTTCAGTAAGGGGGAGAGAATTCAGTGAGGGGAGCTTCTCAAGGGGAGCAGATATGGAATCCAGTTGCAAGAAAAGAAATTTTTTAAAAGGGTTGCCATCAATGACAAAGGGGGATATTGTTGGAAATATTAGGTATATTGGTTGTCATTGATGTCAAAGGTGAAATGGTTGAGATTTATCTTCAAGGTAGAAATATTGATGTCAAAAGGTACGATAGTCATCAAGGCAAAAACATTCTCCATGGTTGAGTTTGCAAGAAAAAGAACAAGGTTTAAAGTTGATTTTATTTCTATTGCTTGAAAAATATTTATAAGATCACCAAGGGCCAAAGGTTTAAGGTTTATAATATTTAAATCTAAAAAAATTTAAATATTCCAAAAAGAAATAGAGGTTTGAGCACCAAATCATGGAAGCTATTTGAAAAGGAATAAAAACAATATCAAAGTTTGAGCACCGACGTCATGGCAAGAGGAGGACAAAATTCATATAAATAAAGTTTCAAAACCTTTGCAAAGCCAATGTTGTGGGATGAATTTTTGAAATCCGCTCGTGCTTGGAAATGATGAATTGCAGAAGAAGAGGAGCACGATTTTTGGTGAAAGGGACAACAAGGATAAAGACGAAAGGTTGCACGATTTGGTTCCAGCTGGTAGGCTAGCACAGCTGGTCATTGGGGTAGCGCTAAGGTGCTGTGAGAGAGGTGATCACTGGTTTGAATCACATGGAGGATAGTTTTGATGGTAGAGACAGTGTTTTGATTGGCAACGTGAGAAGAGGTTTAAAATCATGTTTGTGTATCACTATTGCTACCACTAGGGGCAGCCCAGTTGGATGCCTAGCAAGCACTAGGGCACCATGGAGAAGGAGGTCACAGGGTCAATTCTTGTGAGTGCTTTTTGCAAGGCAGCGAAGGGGTAAATCGTGGGCTCATGAAAGGTATGAATTTTTTATTAAAAATTAAGTGGTTAAGGTGTTTCTTTCATTGTGCATGATTGAATATTTTTGAGGGTAAAATATTTTAATTTGATATTTTAGTTAGAGGGAGCCATAAGGTGTAACAAAGGATATTTTATATTGTAATTTGAAATTCAATTTAGAAGGAGTAATAAGGTGTTAAAAGAGTATTTGATATTGTAAAGTTAGCATGAAATAAATTTGAAGGTTGTGATATTGTATTTTCAGATAGGAGGAATAAGGTGTATTTGTGAGCATTGATTTTTGTATTATTGAAAAGAAATTTGAGGGCTTTTACAAGTATTATTTTTAGGTATTTTTGGGCACATCTTTTTGAGAGAATTTCTAATGAGGATGACTTGAAAAAGGAGTTTTTGACTAACCTATTTTGAAAGAGGCACAAGAAAGGGAATTTCTTTTTGAGACAGGATTTGAGGGCACATCTTCATCAAAGCAAGTTAAGAGGTATGGTGATATTATTCCTTCCTTAGGGTGTTTGGTTGAGCAAATATTTTTGAATCATAAGGTGGAGAAATAAGGATTATGTATGTGCATTGTTGGAAATACATGAGCTAGGGTTTGAGAACAATTGTGCTTCATTATTGAAGGAATTGGAAACACATGTGCTAGAGTTTGAGAGCAAGTTTGTACATGAGCTTTGATTTGTATTGGGATAAATTTGCAAAGGTTATAGGGCAGATTTGTGAAGTAAATTGTGCATTGGATTTGAGTGATTTTTGGAAAGAGCATATTGTGAAATTATCTTGCATATCATTCTTTATATGTTCTTGAAGAAAAGGAATTCTGGGTAGAATATGTCTGAAATACTTTGATTAAAGAAAGCAATTTGAGCATGTGATATGAGAAGTTTTTGAGCATGAATTAGAGCATATTTGAGCAGGTTTGTTGAGAAAATTTGAGCAGGTTTGTTGAGCATATTTGAGCAGGTTTGATGAGCATATTTGAGCAGGTTTGGTGAGAATATTTGAGCAGAGTTGAGAGCAAGTTTTGGAGCAGATTTGAGCAAGCCTTGAGTGAAGGCTTGAAGCAGATTTGAGTAGAGTTGAGAGCAGGCTTTGGAGCTAAAAGTGTTGAGGGGATTGAGGTCTCCTATGGATAGAGGTCCACGAACTTGAGCATAGGGGATTGGTGTCTCCTTTGGACAGAGGTCCATAAACATTGTAATAGGGAATTGGTTCCCAAGAGATTTGTTGAGAAAATTTAGAAGAAATATTTTCTTCGTGGACGTAACCCACATTGGGTGAACCACGTTAAATTTGTGTCTCTCATGTGTGTGATGATTTGTGCATTGCTTTATTACTACTATTGATGATATTGGTTAATACTGCTTTGGAAGGTTATTGCAAATTGATAACATTGGATAATACTGAATTGGAAAGAAAAGTAAAAGTTTATCTTATACTATTCACCCCCCTCTCAGTATAAGCTTGTGTTCTTCAACAACTATGAATCGATTATGTCCATCCTTGATTTGTGTGTAAGGGATAGCCTTAAGCATATATTAAAAGAAATATATCTCCATCCTTAAATGTTGGTGCTAATATCAATTGTTAATGTTGGCACTAGTTGGAACTAACACTAGTTGCTAATATCAACTCCATGAATCAACAGTAGCACCAACACTAGTTTTTAACATTAACATCATCATCCTATGTTGTAACTAGCTTCTATGTCAGTGCTAACCTTTATCACAGGTGCTAACACTAATGTCAGATTTTAGCATTGGCACCAACTTCAAATGTTAGTGTTGGTGTTATCTTTCAATACTTTCATTAGATCTACTTCTAGAGGATATAACTTCTTCATCAATAAACTAATTCACATATATGACCAAAATTTAGAAACTATAGGTTGTAGTCGTACAAACTCTAGTGTTTAGTTATCTTCTAGGTGAAACAAATTGAAAATATTTAAAATTATGATGTAAGTTTCTAAATTGTGTTTTGTCCTAAATTGATACATATCAATATTTGTAAGGATAATTCTAAAATTTCTATAGCCATCACATTATTGCCACCTTTATCTAATAATGTGGTGGGTACTTAAATAGTCTTGTAACGTTTGGCTATAGTTGGAAGACAAATTGTTTTACCAATCCTATAATCATTAGTTCGAGTTGAAATATGAATTATTCCATATTTGAATTTTGTCCCTTCCTATTTTGTTACATCCTCTTACATAAATAATTATTTTTAACACAACATAGGAATAGAGAAGACGAAACAAAAAATAGAAAATGGTAGACAAATGAAAAGTAAATATCTTGTAGTAAGTACCAATGACATTGCTAGTGCGATCAAAAAAATAAATCCATATGCTCGTGTGCCAATGCATCCCTTTTTAGGGATCTAAACTATGTCATTGCATTCCTTCACAAGAATACAACGTACATAATCATATCTCTACATAGATATTTGAGCTATCATTTCATACCGTTTCTCAAGGATTTTACTTATACCTCATGGAATCTCTCTCTCTCTCTCTCTCTCTCTCTCTTTTTGAAAAATATTCAATGGAACTTTCTCCTAAAATATAAGAGTTGTTATTTCTTGAACATTTTCGTATTCACTTTTGCATGTATACATTTAGTTATATTTTATTGTTCTTAATGCATTATGTTATACTATCTCATCTATTTTGCTATTGATAAGGTAAACACATTAGTTATTAGTGTCATGAGTCTAATCCATTTGTGGTATTGTCTTGATACCTATCCTAAGTATTCATTTTTTAATGTGTACCAAGTGACCTTGGTATTAGTGCATTTGTGCATAGTCATCCATCTATCATGATGCATCTAAATCCTTACAATTCATCTATGTCTTCCTTTTATCATAGAGCATTCAAGCCATTGGTGCCCTACTCTATAGCATCAATTTATCTTATAGCTCACTTGATGCTACAAGTTGGTTTACAAGTGTCCTTTGTGCCACCATCTTGGGTCCCTATAGTGTAGATAAATCTTAGGATGCAAATATTTAATGGAATCATGCTTTTTAAATGTATTTGTACTTAAATTTTAAAAATTAAGTTGTAGTTGGTTAAAAACAAAATATTAATAAAATAGTGTGCATACATATTACCTTTTTAAACATAATAATTATGAGTTTGTAAATATTTAATACATCTCTTATCTTTGATGTTTTTTAAAATTAAGTAAAATAAATTTTAATATTCAAGATTTTTATTAAATAATTAATTTTGCATTGACATGCAACAAAGAATAAAATAGAGAATATGAACAATGAGTATATTACTTGCTTATGGAAGTAATAGCCATGATGATGAAGCTTTAAAAATATTTTTTAAAACCTTTAGTAAAATATTTTTTGACCTAATTTTTTTGGTGCATATCCCATTAGGTTTGGCATAAGTAGTAATAAATGATATGTCCTTTGCATTTAGGGTATATAGCCCATTGGATTTGGAATAAGTCATGAAGAGTAAATAAAATTAACATTTATGTCCATAAAAATTTGGGGAGTGTGTGTCCATTAAATTTTGAGGACTATGTAATTTTTTTTGGAGTGTGGGGGGAGGGGTAATTTCATACTACAAGTTAATATTCCTATTTCAATCACATAGGTCCATGGGAGATGGAAGATAGACATTTTATACCAATAAAATAAGATTTAAGTTTTGCAAATGAACATTATCATTATTTAATCTCATAGGACTGTGGGGTATGGAAGGTGGATATTTTACACCATGAACTGAGGTTTAAGTTTCACGAGTGAATCTTATCATTTTAGTCTATGAGATTAAAGTTTAACCAATGAAAATCTTTGTTTCACATAAGTTTCACCAAATTTTAATTTCCATGAAAATTTTATACCATGAACTAAGGTTTAGTTTGACAAGTAAACCTTATTATTTTAAGTTGGAAGATTAAACTTTAACCAATGAAAATGGTTTGTTACAAAAGTTTCACTAAAGTGCAATAACCATGGATTGTATATATAATATAGTTTATTATAATATATGATTGATTAAAGATTCCATAATAATAAAAGATTATTATATGACTTATGTGAAAAAGAATAAGTACTTGGACAACCAAGATAAAATTAGATTCATAATTGCCATAGATCTCTATAATGGCTCTTATATGGAACAATACACTATAGGGAAGAGAGGTGCTATAGAAAGGTGCCCAATGGAAAATTGGTAATGGCAGGTCAATCCATTTTTGGGAGGACACATGGTTGGCAAACAACCCACTACGTAAGGATGAGAAGATAGTCAAAGTCTAAGAAGTTCTAGATAAAAGGTATAGGAGTTTGGTTGGTGATTACATGGATCGAGATGATGGAGATGTAAGGTGGAAGGAACTTATGAGCAATAACTAGAATGTGGAATCATTAAGTAAAATCAAAACCAAACTAAGGGTCTACCATGTAAGTGTTAGTATGGGGGAAGATACCATGGTATGGGGAGCAACTTGAGACTACTCTTTTAGTATTAAATCATCCTATGAGTTACTAACATCAAAAATAGAAGAGGAATTTCAATGGAGGAGACTGTGGGAAAGGAAGGCTACACTTAAGACAATAATATTTATATGGTTAGTTGTACAAAACAAGATCCCAGGTAACTTGTATAGGAGAAGGTTTCAATTTCTAAATAGGTGTTACCTATGTAAACCACAATAAGATATAGTGAAATGCATAATGTTATAATGTAAATACTCCCTCAAGATACTTCAAGAATTAATCAAGGATATGGGTATTAAATGGGTAATGCCAAACAATATGGTAGAGTGGATTGAGCAGTATGAAAATCCCTTTAAAAGTACTAGATTAAATAAGATATAGGACTTGATTCATTTCCACTATGCATGGGGTGTATGGTTGAAGTGAAATAGAAGAATGATTAAGGGGAAAATAGAGCTAGAGACATAAATTATCAAAATATCTAAGTTTTTGTAGTGGAAAATGTGAAAGCCTTGAGGATAAAGGAAAAAAAAATGAATAGAGGAAGAAAGGATAAGTGAATAATGAGATCTAATCCCAAAGGGGTGGAGAATAATCACCAAGCAGAACTAAGAAGAAATGTAAAATGGTAGCCACCTAGGAAGGGATGGCTAAAGCTTAATTTTGATGGGGCATCTAAAGGGAATATTGGTAAGGTTGGGGTCAAGTAGTGATAAGGGATAGTAAGGGAATCCTACTTGGAGTTGTTAGTGGGTATTTAGGCACTATAAAAAGTCATAAAGTAGAATACAAATTGGAATTGGATAAAGAAAATTTGGCAAGACAACTAGGAGTGAGAAAGTTGATAAAAAAGAGATATTCACTTAACATTAATCAATTTTCTTGATGAGAGGGTTATGGTAAGTTGCTGGGTGTCAAGTAGAATAGAGAATACTCTAAGTATCTTAAAATCATTGGTTAATTTTGAAGTGGCCAATGTATTAAAATAAGAAAAAATGATAGTGGATTGGTTAGCTGACTAGGGGACTCTTTGCAAAGAGGACAAAAGATGGATTTATTCCTTCCTTGCACAAGTTCGATGGTAGAGACCCAAAGCTCTCGAGGGAGTTCATTTATTATTAGGAAAATGACAAAGTGATGCTCTAAAATTATACGTTTAGGATTACAATCAACATATTGGTAAAAATTACAAAGTTGGTTAATGACAAAGATGTCATTCACCATGATAAAAATTCCATGGTGGTCAAGCTTAGGCATTTCATAGACAAATATAGTTTTCTATCCAAAGAAAGCAATGGATTCATTAGGAAGGATCTCCCTACTTATTGGGATAGGGTTCATACCAATTATGCAATATTTCACTATAGATGAACTAAATTCTATCCTAAGAAGCTTCCACATGGCATTCCTAAATCACTTAAGGGATGCCAAGTTCATTAACATTCATGAATATTTGTTTAGGTCTATGGAGATCTCAGTAGGTAAAGGGAGGGAAATTCATCCCATCCAAATTACCAGAGGCTTAATTTTATTATTTTCAAGCATGTTTTTTAGCTTTAGGCCCAATATCCTACCCTATCCATGGTCGACAGCCCAGAAGAACATCCCTCTACCTCAGTTCATAGTCAGCGGTATCCCCTAGTTCCTCAACAAGATGAGTTAAGTGATTTTAAAGTGAAAGGTAAAATTACGAGCTCCAACAAATTCGGTAAAAAGAAGCTTGTTTTTGGCTCCTCTAACACTATGCTAATGACATGTCATCACTTGAACAAA
The DNA here is from genome assembly GCA_028583015.1 of Wollemia nobilis. Lineage (NCBI taxonomy): Eukaryota > Viridiplantae > Streptophyta > Pinopsida > Araucariales > Araucariaceae > Wollemia > Wollemia nobilis. Next base: position 19,003,190 of record JAQPPZ010017033.1, on the reverse strand, counting down.
AGTAGATCCTTGGGGGATAAGCTCAAGAGCATTATTGTTGTTGATCAAGACCAAAATATGCTAGAGGTATCTCCTCTAAACTGTAAGAAGCTGAAGACTAGCGTGGTTCCCAATCGAGCTCTCCTCCTCAAGGATGGTGCATCTCTCGAAGGAGCTTTGGTCTAGTCTAGTGAATCCATTGACCCTATCACTAATTTGGATAATCTCATGTCCCTGGCATCAACCATGCTCCTTTAGGCTATAAAGGTTATCAACAAACTAAAAAACTAGAAGCTGGTCATACAAGCAGCAAGCAGCATCAAACACTGTGATGATGGGAATCAGGATCATCCTACTTCTTATTAGTAGCTAGGATGATCGCATCTATATTGGGTTGTCTTTGGTCTATTTTTTGTTTATTTTGTATTTCCTGTTGTGTACTCTTTTAATTTTTTAGGCTTGTTTCCTAGGTTGGTGGGTCTCCATCCCTTGATATTTTGGTTTTGTATGATGTCTCAACTAGCTGAGGAATTCACATGGATGGATTATTGCCTTCAACTCTTATTTTGTAAAAGTTTTGGGGATCCTTTAAAAAATCCCTTTTACCAATCAAAAAATAATAATAATACACTTGAAAGTATTGAAGTTTTATGTATGACAGAGGAGGTCCATAGCTCTTTTTGAGTTATTAAAACCTTCATATTTTGAATGGTAAATTCACTTATAAAATCTTGGTAAGAATATTATGAAAATGGGTTGATATGAATACATAATTATGTTTGTTGGATTGAGTGTGGGGGATGTTTTTGTTCTACCTACTTAGTATATCCAATGATAGTTATATAAAAAATAATATTTTCCACCCATATTGCAATTTCAATGTATACAAAGTTTATATAGAAAATAATATATGCCACCCATGATGTAATTTTAATAATGCACATAGTTGGAAACAAATGCATATGATTTATTATTCTTATAAAAGTTAAATCATGACCTTTGCTTAAATCATGTTACTTGCTTAAATTTAATTATTTAAGATTGTTATAGATTGATAGGTATCACCCATGTTCTAATTAAAATAATGCATATGCCTAATATGAGGTTGGAAATAGATAAACATGATTAATTTTACTTATGGATATTAAATCACTATTTATATCTAAGTTGAATAAGATTGTTATTATCAATAAAGGTGCTACCTCCCTAAATGTATCAATCTTAAATTTAAAAAAATATGGGCTTCCTATGTTTCAATTTTAATTAATTGTAGTTATAAGAATTTAATCACAATTATTATCTATGTATAAGTAATAGAAACAACTATGAATCGATTATGTCCATCCTTGATTTGTGTGTAGGGGTGTATCGTTCCAAATTTTTCACACCCTTACCTTCAGGCTAAAGGATCCGTGCCCAGAAGGGGGATGCGAGAAGGATGAGACGGTACCTCAGACTGAGAGGTATTAAGGTGATTTTTCGATGGATGGTGGGGTTCACCAGGAAACTTTTAGTGGCAGTTTCCATGCCTAGGTTGGGAATGAGTTTGATGTGTTCAGTTTTATGTTTAATCATCCAAGTCCTAGGTTTGGCCAAATGAATCTAAGCTATACTATTATGAAAATGTAAATTAAATGAATAAAAAAAGCAGAATTAAGTTTTAAATGCAAAAAATATTTTAGATGAAAATGGCATACCTGTTTTTGGATGTTTGATGAAGATTCTGAGTTTTGAAGCAGTACAGATCGCCTCTGATCTGACAGGATCATCTCTGATCTGCCAGGATCGTTTGAGATTTGACGAATTCATCAGAAAAATTCGTTAGAGACCTGCAATCACAGAAATAGATGCAAAATATAAAAAATGCAGCTATACCAATAAAGGAAAATGGTGTAAAATGATAATAGTGATGTTAAGATTATAATTACAGATAGAAATTTAAGTGGATTACAATATTTTAATGACAAATTATGACTTTATTATGCACTTAAGCTACATGGGTGAACTCCAAGATGCAGAACAACATGAAATAACAATAAAATTAACTGGATGTAGAATAAAACAGTAGAAAATAATAGAAAAATGCAAACTCTGGACACTGATTGCCCCCAATGTTAGCTGCAGTCGAAATCATCTGCAAAATATGAAATCATCTCGAATTTTGGCGTGATCGTCTGAGATCGTACCAGATCATCTGTGACGATCTGAGCTTGCTTCGACTAAAGAATAACAAAGTTCCTGCAAGAGAATTTAGAAGGGACGAAAGCAAACAGAAATCTAAGATACTATAATGCGTGTAGAACTCGATTTATAGAAAATTTCAGCCAGGGGTAGGTCAAGGGGAGGGCCTAGGATTAAATAGGCATAGGAAGAAGGTTAGGAGGTTGGAGATCATCCTAATCTGGGAGATCTCCAACGGGGAAGATCTCTAACGATGCAGACACGCTTCTACCCAGGTTAGAGACGTCGTTGAAACAGAATCTAATTATGAAAAATCAGTTTTGGGACAAAATCGTCTGGATGTTCTATTCTAGATGAATTCATCCTATCTGAGGCGATATCGTCTGATCGGAGACAATATCGTCCAACGGTCACAAAAAATCCAAAAAATGGCACAAAAAATGGGGAAAGCGGTTTAACAGGCGGTTAATGGGTGGTTCGGGGTTAAAATTCAAATTTGAATTATTTACTAAGGTTTACTGTGCCAATTTTAGGGTGCTATATTTTGCCCCCTCTTTAGCAATTTTTCTGAGGAAAATACGTTAAAGACGAGTTCTTCTCGATTTACGAGAAAACAAAAATTTATTCCCATTTTTAGGTGATGATTCTAGGTCGAATCGTACGACAGCTTACTATGGTGCCCCCTCGTGTTTTTACCCAAATCGAACGTTTGAGGTAAAAACGCAGAAAAGCAAAATTTTAAAAAATGTTTTTAATTGTTTTTGAATAAAATTTAGAAAAATAGGGAAAAACCCTAATTCATTTTTTTACTGTTCATTATTTTTTTGGTTTAACTGATCTTTTTGATGATATGACTTGTGTAGATGTTGTATGATGCTTTAATGTTGCGAATTTGATTGATTGATGATTCATGTAATTATGTCATTTTTGAAATATTATGATTTTATGTCATGCTTTTGAAATGAAATAATCTGATGTAAACAAAAAAGGTTGTTTGTGACATGATTTGATAAAAAATAAAAAGAGACTTTTAAAAATAATTTCAAAGGACATTGTCGCCATTTATGACCATTTCATGGAGTCACCGCTCGCTAGGTCGTCAAGCTAATCCCGGTATAGAAATATTGCTAAAAGTAAAAGAGTGCTTAAGAGACTATCTTAAGACTTTGTTGTGATGATGCAAATGATGATGATGATGGTGATTTGTTTTTAGATTTCTATGAAAATATTTTGCATGAAATATAATAAAAATGATTTTTGTTAGGCATAAATTCCTAAGTGTGATAAATTTTTTGAATAATTCCCTAGGAATTATACCATCATTGCAAATTTGCATGTTGACATAATGACATGAAATAGTAACAATGTTCGTTCTTTTAAAGCATAATTGTGTAACATAATGATTGAAGTCATATGTTTTTATGATTTTAAATAAATGGGGAATAAAATTAATACAATGGTTTGCGCTAGGCATAGAATATTTAGGTATATACTTATACCATCATCACGAAATCCAAAAAAAAGAAATTGATATAATAGTTTTATTGCATGGTTGATTTTTAATTTTGAAAATAAACAGAAAATGTAAAGATGAGGACTTGCGCTAGGCATAAAATTCCAATTTAGGTTTTGGAACTATACCATCGTCGTGAAAGTCAAAAAATTATAAATAAAGGTGACTTTATTGCATATTTTGAAAAATATTTTGATTTTTTTTTTTTTGAAAATGCATGTAGTTGTCTTTATACTAAACAACTGTTCTCAAGTAAGAAAATGAAATTATTCCAGACAATTTGCAAAAATATTTTAAATTATCTCAAAGACAAAAGTTAGATTTATAAGGAATCCCATGTGCATATGTGAGTTCATTTTCGATCTTGATTTATCATAATGATACACAAAATATCTCAAATACAAATGTGTGTGCAATTGCTTTGTGCATTTACCAGTTTTGAGTAAGATAATTTGATACAAGTGATTTTGAATTAACCAAATAAGTGTTCATTAACCATGATTTAGATGCATATAACCGTACCAGACTACTATGTAAGTCGGGTTATCAAGAGCTAGCTAATCCATAAGCGGACATAGGTCTATACAAAAGAAGGTCGCTAATGTGACAAACATATCACCATGCTAGGAATTACCCAAGGCCAAGCGGGTTGGGCACAAACCACCTGTTATGGGGCTTACCTCACAGTTTTCGAATAATTGAGAATTCCAGGGATTCAAGCTCATTCACCCTTCTTTTCTTTTCAATGGGTAGGGAAAAGGATTTTATTGCTTTTGCTTTTGCTTTCTTTGCTTGGTATTTTTTTTTTCTTTTGCTTTTTTTTTTTTTTTTTGTATTCTTGCTTGATATTTGAGATAATGCTGAAGTAGTATAAAATGATACTGGAATAATGCTTCTTTTTGTCATGATTTTGCTTGATTTTTCTTTTTCTTTTTGCTTCCTATTCTAGGGATACTTGCTCGGATTGGCCGTAGAGCAAGGGATTTTTATTCTGGGTAGGGGTGAGCTTGTCCTTTTGTCAATTCTCAAAGATTCTAGACCATGTGCATGATAGGATAGCAGGGGAAACTTTTCACTCAAGAAACCACTTCTACTATGTAGCATAGCATGGAATTTGCAAATGTAATCATTTTATTGTGAAAAGATATGCTTGGTTTAAGTAAATAACAAGATCAATTCTCTATGCTCAAACTTTATTTAATTCAATTTGTGGACTTTGATATAAGAGAGATTAGTAATCATGCCAGATAAAATCAAGATATTTATTTTTGTGTTTGCAAAAGTGAGGGATTCCAAATAAATGCTAATTTATCCAAAATAATTTGAAAATATAACTGCAATACTTCAAGAATATACAACAAATATTTTTGAGGAGTTTGATAATTTTGAGTCTCTTTCCCTTTTTTTTTTTGTTACCAAAGAGTCACTAATATTGCTGATTTCACTTTTATTTTATTTTTGTTTTTATTTTTATTTTTTTTATATACTTTTAAAATGAAAAGATATGCAAAATATATACAAATGATGAAATGACCAAATTTTATGTGTAATATCGCTTAAGATGCATAATATTCATAGGTTCTTTAAGATCTTTACCATTTAAGGTAGCTAATTTGTATGCTCCCAATTCAAATTTAGCAGTGATAATATATGGTCCATGTTAGAGTTAAAGTGCACTATGCCTTCACCTTGACACTTGTCAGTTTCACTTGACAAGTGTCATGTGTTGAATATAGGCTTATGCCTATATATTGTAACATTTTTATCAATAAAAAATCCCCTTCAGTTTTCCCTCCTAACATTTGGTATCAGAGCAGGCTTTCCCTACCCTGTGAAACCCTTGAGGGGGGATTTCTCTCATGGAAATCCTCCCTCCCCCCTCATTTTTCATCCCCATTTTTTTGCTATCCATTTTTTTTGGAGTGAGATGTTCGTGGGAGGTTTAATTTTTTTTAGATCCAGTTGGTTTTGTGGGAAGGCACGTTCTTGTTGACGAATGCACTTCAGAATATTGGCTAATGTGGAAGAAACTGCGAAGACAACAATCCATTTTTTTTTGTTCTGGGTGTTTTTTTGGTGAGTCAAGCTATGAAAGTTTCAAAGATCGATACGATGGAGGAGATGATGAAATTTTGCAATAGATATGATGCAGACAATCAGTTTTATGTTTCTCTTTCTCTGTACTGTGTTCAGAGCCAGTTCCAGCTGCTATCATTTCAAGTTTCATATCTATGTATTCACATTTTTTGTCCTGGTGCTCATCTTCGGCATGTTCAACAAATTCATTTTCAGTATCTAAAATAGGCTCATCTTCGTTATCATAACCATCAGACTCATAGTCACCACCATATGCAATTTCTTTGGCCACAGTGGAGAGAGGGGAGATTGGAGTCCACCACAATTTTTTTTTTTTCGCTCGCTTACTGCGGCGTCCAGCAGCCCCCCAAACCCTCGCCCCGGTTTCCCATTGCTTCACCCCCCATGTGACCGCACGGCCCCGCTATCCACAAAACCTACGGTGGTCTTGAACCCTGAAACTTACCAGGTCCCGGGATCGAACCCGGACTGCTGCATCGGGATTCCAGTCTACTTCACGGATCTTTAGTGACGGGCGTATTTGGATGCTACATCCATTATTGGGCTGACGGCAAGAGCATGGGGGTTTCTTTATTGGGAAGCGTGCTACATCATCAACTATATGTGAAGAGTGGAGGTCGTCTATGCTGCGATCATCTCCATCAGTGAAGAAGAATCTTGTGGAGTGCCATTCTGGATCAGGATGTGCATAGAGAAGACCCATAGACATGACGGAGATGGAGACAGACGTGAGTTTCAGCGTCGAAGCAAGCTGGCTTCCCTCTCACGGCTCACTTGACAGAAACGTCCTTTACGCAACAAAAAATCCCCCCAATGGTCTAGAGATCGAATCGTGCCCTTTCATTTTGAAGCCTTTGCAAGACTCAAGCCCGTGCGAGCCTTTGAATGACCTGCACACAGTGATATCTTTTTTCCAAGGGAGCCCCGTTCTGCCTTGTCTCGTTTTGTTCTATTTACGTCCACCATTCTCAGCTTTTCGAATGTGTAGAGGCCTTTGCTAAAAGTTTTATTATTCTTATTCCAGTCCCTCGATCGATCCCCAGCCCCGCCATTTGTAGAACGAATCGCAGGCCTTGCTGTAAGGAGGATCGACTCAGCAGTTCCTGTGCTTCTGCCATTCATTTCCTCGTTCGCGCTGTTAAATTTGCTGGAGTCTCGACTCCATTTGAAGATTTCGAGGTTCTCAGGTCGAAACGCGAGGTGTGGAGCTGCAGTACAGCGATCTTAGCTACCTAACCTTCATTTTTAGGCGAAAGAAATCTAGCAGCCTGCTCCTGTACTTTCTCATCTCTCTATTTACGGTATTTATATTTCTCTCTATGCGTCGCTACCATGAGCGTAATTGACGGAGACCACGATCGCTCCGCCGTGGAAAAAGATAATCACCGACAACGCCTGTGCTTGCGTCGTTGTCGTCGTCATCGACGCGTCCTGCTCCTCCGTAGATTCAGCTCCAAAGGCCTGACACGCGGTCCATGACCACATCCAGCGAGATCACACAATCCATCGAGATGGGGTTAGCCGGCGTCTTGCGGTCCAGAAACTATGCCAAGTGTCGGTTAAAAGTGTCGTTGGGTCACCGGAGGAGGTTGTAGGCGAGCTTGAAGTTGGAGATGAGGATTTAATGTCATATCGTGGGGGGCAATTTTATTCAAAATCATGGGTGGGGCCTTTTATTTAAAACATGAAACATTTATTTTTTGACAAGTGAGGGGGCATCTAATGTTTGTGTTTGCCAGTGGGAAGTAGTTGTTAATTAAAAGTTTTTCAAAGCATGGAGGCACTTTATATTTTTTTTAAAATGTTTTGTTCCACATGGCAAGTGGAGTGGAAAAGACCCACATGGCTCATTATTGTACTCCTTCATTTGAAACTGATGATGGCTTAGAAGGCCCATGTAATTCCCCTGCGAGGGAAAAATTGATGTTTTTTTTTGCCAGAGAGCGATGCCGCCACAGTGCGAGGTTTTAGTTGCTGTCTTGAAGAAGCAAGTTGTTTTTCATTATAATGAAGGCCCCTTTGATAATGGAATATAGGGATATTTATAGTCGTTGGAAACATTTTTCCGTGACTAACACAATGGTGGTGTCATATTGTAATTTTGAGGCTATTTCCATTGAGTTTTTTAGCCTCAAAGTTTTTCTCCCTTGGAGTGCAATCTCGGTTGAACCCGACACTCCCAAGGTACTTTCATATGTGATCCTTGTACCTAGTGATCTTTTCTATACACTTGGCGAATGCAGCGGCTGGTTACCCATGCATTTTGGTGGGATGACTTGGTCACCATAAGGACACTTATACTAGGGACTACAGAAAAAGACACCCTAGACTCTATCCGAGGTTGTTTTCGGATCTACTTCTGAAGACTACAGACGAAGACACTTCAGAAGATTCTCTTATTTTCTTCTTCTCTCCTCCTATTTTGATCTATGGCTCATTTTATTGTATTGAGTGCTTTTTCGATAGAGACCGACACTCTTATATGGCTCGTTTTTCCTTTCATTAGGTGCATTTTTGGCATAGACCAACACATTCTAGATTGAGTTCACCATGAGGAGGCATTTCATACTCATGGTGAATCTAGTCAGTGACCTACAAGTGGCAACATCCTCTGAGGATGACCTACAGAGGCAACAGACCTAGATGTGGCTGACCCTGAGGCACCCATGATGACCCTAAGGCACTTAGACGGCTGACCCAGTGGCAACAGACCCGTTGAAGTGGCTGACCCTGAGGCAACAGACCGAGATGTATACACATTGAATCTAGCATTATTCACAGTTGGAGAGCCAAGCGCAAAGAGCACGAGCCTAGACCAATTGAGTGCATTTTCGACAGAGATCGACACTCTTATATGGCTCGTTTTTCCTTTCATTAGGTGCATTTTTTGGCAGAGACCGAAACCTTCTAGATTGAGTTCACCATGAGGAGGGATTTTATACTCATGGTGAATCTAGTTAGTGACCTACGAGTGGCAACATCCTCTGAGGATGACCTGCAGAGGCAACAGACCCAGATGTGGCTGACCCTGAGGCACCCATGATGACCCTGAGGCACTTAGACGGCTGACCCAGTGGCAACAGACCCGTTAAAGTGGCTGACCCTGAGGCAACAGACCGAGATGTATACACAGTGGATCTAGCATTATTCATAGTTGGAGAGCCAAGCGCAAAGAGCACGAGCCTAGACCAAAAAAAATGAGGATGATAGGTTATTTTTTTAGAGAAGTCAACATTAAGGGGGAATGTTACCTAATGTTGACTTGCTTTGTTTTTTCTTTAGTTAGGATAGTGCACTTTAAGGGGGAATGTTAGAGTTAAAGTGCACTATGCATTCAGTTTGACACTTGTCAGTTTCATTGACAAGTGTCATGTTCATCATATAGGCCTTCTGCCTATATATGTAACACATTTTTATCAATAAAAAATCCCCTTCAGTTTTCCCTCCTAACAGTCCAAGCCAGTTGGGCTCAAATTTACCTTTAAGGTCTTTAGTTGCATTAGTATTTTTTTGATTTTCTTTTAAAACAAGGTCGCTGATCTCAAAGGATCGATGACGAAAGTTTTTAGCATATGATCTTTTAAGTTTGTTTTGGTAGGCACGAAGATGCTCCAAAGCATTGATGCGCTTTTCATCTAGGAGTTCCAGCTGACTGAGTCTGCCAACTCAATATTCATCTCCTACTTCAATATCTTGAAGTAGTAGAGCCAAAGAAGGAACTTCTAATTCAAAGGGAAAAATAGCTTCAACACCATAAACCAAAACAAAAGGTGAAGTACCTATGGGAGTACGAACGCTAGTGCGATATGCCCACAAAGCTGGATATAATTGAATGTGCTAGTCATAGCCAGATTTATTGACCAATATTTTAAGGATTTTAATTAATGTTTTGTATGCTTCTGCTTGGACATTACCCTGAGGATAATAGGGAGTGGACCAGCGATGTTGAATTTTATATTTTTGGCATAATTTCTTAACATCTTTATTTTTGAAAGAAGTTCCATTATCTGAGATGAGATTTGCAGGAATTCCGAACCTACAAATGATTTGATTAAAAATAAATTTGGAGACTTGAGTTCCAGTGTAGGAAGCTAAGGGCATAGCTTCAACCCACTTCGTAAAATACTCAGTGGCGGTTATGATGAATTTGTGTCCATCAGATGACACAGGATTTATTTTGCCAATAATGTCTAAGCCCCATTTTGAAAAGGGCCAAGGAGATGAAATAGCCTATAGTTCTTATGCAGGGGCATGGACAAGGTCAACATGCTTCTGGAACTTGTCGCAATGGCACACATAAGCATGTGCATCATTCTCCATGGTAGGCCAAAATTATCCTATCCTAAGGAGCTTCTTAGCAATGGTGCTACCACTAAAGTGTCCCCCACAAGAACCATCGTGGGCTTCGCTCAAAGCTGATTTAGATTCTTCTAGATTCAAACATCTCAGTAAAATACCTTCAAAAGATCTCCTATGTAAATTATTTCCAATTATTACAAAGTGACTTACTCGCCTACGTAATAACCGACACTGGTTTCTATTAAAACTTGCAGGGAAAGTCCCATTTTGAAAAAAATCAAATATATTCGTATACCAAGGTTCAAGAGTAGTTTCGTTGATTAGAAACACATCCAAAGGTTCTAGGCATGACTTATTTGAAGTGGGTTCCTGGAGTCGACAAATAACGATGGTGGCATATTCATCATCTAATTCCAAGGACAGAAGAGATGCAGCTGCATCCATAGCGTCAGCCGCACGGTTGCTAGTTCTAGGAATAGCTTCCAAGGTAACTTGGTAAAATAGAGATATTAATTGTAAAACATATGCTTTATATGGGTGCAATTTATCATCTCTGGTCTGATAAACTTCATTAATTTGGTTTATGACAAGTTGAGAATCACCAAAAACTAATAGATGTTTAATTTTTAGTGCTAAGGCAGCCTGTAATCCAAGGATTAGAGCTTCATATTCAACAGTATTATTAGTACAAGCAAATGTTAATTTAAAGGAAAAAGGTATAATGTGTTTTTGTGGAGATATTAAAATAATACCTGCACCAGCCCCACTCATGCATCGAGCTCCATCAAAGGATAAGGACCATTGTTCAACATGGTCTGCCTCTAGTTGAAGGCATTCATCAGGAAACTCAATGATGATGGGATGGGTAGACTCTAAGGGTGTAGTAGCTAATTGATCTGCTATAATTTGACCCTTAACAAACTTTTGTCCTATAAACATGAGTTCAAACTCGCTTAGAGCAAGAAACCATTTCGCTGTGCGACCCGATAGATAAGGTCGACTCATGAGATACCGCAAGGGATCAGATTTAGCAATGACATACGTTTTCTGACTGAGCATATAATGGCATAATTTTTGCGTAGAAAATATGGCTGCTAGACATAGTTTTTCTAATGCTGTGTAGCGGGTTTCATAATTGATTAAAGTTTGGCTAATGTAATAATTAGCGCGCTCTCTTTTCTCATTGTCAAGTTGAGCTAACATAGCTCCTAAAGCAAAATCTAAAGCTGAAATATATAGGATAAATGGGCGATCAGATCTAGGCGGTGAAATCACAGGTGGGTTAAGGAGGTATTGTTTGAGGAGTTCAAATGCTTCCTTGCATTCGTCGTCCCAATGAAAAGGGACATCCTTCTTAAGAAGCTTAAGAAAGGGACTTGTTTTATCCGCCAGCTTATCGATGAAGCGACGGATAGCTTGAAGCTTACCTTGTAATCTCCGTAAATAAAATATCAATGATAGCCACAATCTTGAGAGGGTCAATTTAAATACCATGTAAAGAAAATATAACCCCCAATAATTTACCAGACTTGACTCTGAATATGCATTTGGCGGGATTTAATCGGATAAGATATTCCCTTAACCGATTAAATACTTTTCTCAGATCATCTAAATGATTATCTTCATTAATAGAACGAGCTATAATATCATCTACATAATCATGTAGTATATCATACATCATATCATGAAAGATATAAGTCATGGCTCATTGATATGTTGCACCTACGTTCTTTAAACCAAATGGCATCACTTTCCTACAAAAGGTACCCTAGGGGTAATAAAGGCTATTTTAGCCTGATCTTCAGGAGCTATCCTGATCTGATTGTAGCCATAAAATCCATTCATTAGGGATATAATTCCACTCCCAGCAATAAAATCAATGATTTGATCCATGTTGGGAAGAGGAAAATCATCTTTAGGGCATGCAACGTTAATATCTCTAAAGTATGTGCAAACCCTAACTTTGGTAGCTTCTTTCTTGGTTATTGGAACTACATTTGAGATCCATTCAACATAATCAATAGCTTGTATAAAAAAAACATTCAAGAGTTTTTCTAACTCTCCTTTGACTAGCAAGGCCACTTTGGGATGCATTTTTCTAAGTTTTTGTTTAACAGGTTTAGCATCCGGATGGACTACTAGGTGATGCATGACTATAGAAGGGTCTAGACCTGGCATATCTTCATATGTCCAAGCGAAGACATCTTCATATTCTTTAAGAAATGCAATGTATTGATCTTGTTTTTCTTGACTTAATTCTGATCCAATATTGATTATGTGAGGATTATCCTCGGTTCCAATGTTAACTTTTATGATGTTTTCTACTTCCATGTGTAGATCTCTTTCAAAATTAGGTGGGGCGGGTGAGACGCCCAATTCTTGTAATTCTTCCAAGGTTAGCTTGGATAATTTGTCTTGAGGATTCATGGCCTCAAGATGGGCTATAGTAGGTATAGAACCATTGAAATAAAATTCGTTGTGTAACAACCCTTCAACGGAGACATCATGAAAGATATCTCCCTCCAACTCATCGTCGGATTCAACAAGCATTTTAGGATAAACTAAGGATAGCATGTTACATGTAAATGGCTGATTTGTTAGGCGTAAAGCATCACGTTTATCCAAATAATCTTGATAACATATGAGTTGATCATCATCTTCAAAAGGGAAGGGTTGACCCTTACTAGGAAATAGGCCCACACCACATCGGGCGGGCCATGGTTCTACCTCAAAAGGTTCTTTCATACCATATTGGAAAGGTCCCAAACCTTTCCCTTTATATCCCATTTTAAGAATTATAGGTTTAGATTTAATATACTCATTAGTAAAATAACATCGAGCATATCCATCATAATGAGTTTTGATGTTCCTGGGTATTCTTCCCCAGTCATATCCCTTATAAATAAACGCACAATTCTCGACTTGATAAGTACTTCCCATAGGTTGTGGGAGGCCCAAGGTATGAGGAGATGGCAGCAAATTATTTAGAATAAGCGAATATTGCATAGAAGCATTTGTTTTTTCTGATATTAGAATTTTAGATAAATCAGGTAAGAGCTCATCAGAAAGAGCGTAAGATGTAGAACGATCATTCCCTATATCTTTTGATGTGGATGATATGTCTTTGGTAGATGTAGGCAATGTAGAGGTGTTAATAAATGGGTCTATAGGTTTTGAAATTATAGGAGTGGAACATGAAGGATTGGTTGTGGATTTAAGATCTTTCCGAGGTTCTAATGTGGTTTGTTTAGAAGATTGTTGAGCTATATATGAGGGTGAAATTAATGGAGGAGAAATAGATGAAATTATGGGTGTGTGTTTCACACGTTTAGATGAAAAATGAGAATTAGGATGTGTGGATGACAGAGCAGGGAAAAATTGAACTCCAACAGGTTCTGCCAAAGCACACATATCAAAGGGTCTAGGATCACCATGAATAGTGACAAACTGATTTTAAATTTGAATTTAACACATTGATGTAAAGTTGATGGGACAGCCCACATTGCATTGATCCAAGGGCGACCCAAGAGTATATTGTACGATGTTGGGCAATGTACAATAAACACGATCGTATCTAAGGTTCTCGGACCAACTTGCAATGGGATGGTGATAACTCCACACGTTTCTTGTGTTTCATCATTGAAAGATTTTATGATCATATCCATTTTTTTCATTTCATCACTTCTAAATCCAAATATTTGGTAGAAGTCAAAAGTGCAAATGTTTAGAGATGAACCATTATCAATCAAGACTCTTTTGACTGCTACATCTCCTATTAGGGCAGTAATATATAAGGGGTTATCCTTATGTAAACTATGTTGCAGTATATCTCTATCCCGAAAGTCAATACAACCGACTTCTCGAGTTATTATAGTATTGGTCATGGCTTCGGGTTGAATATCTTGTGGTACCATCATTTGGCTTAATGTGAGCATCAATTCATCTCTATGTGTAGGAGAAGATCTCAAAAGGTCCAAAAGAGAAATTCGAGCCATTGTATTTGATAGTTGCTCATTAATATTATAAGGAGGTTTAGGTTGAACATTAGGAGCATGATTTCCTTTATTAGGAACTTTCAAAACAAATGGAGCTGATCCATCGTTCTGATTTTGTTCTTGTTGAGAATTTTGAGCTTGTTGTCTAGTAATAGCTCCAATGGTACCTACAATATTATTTTGCGGATGATGAATAGGTCTTGGTCTAGTGTTTATAGCTTGTTGATTATAAAGTAATTGATGAGAAGAAGGTCTGGTAGTAACTCTTCTTGGAAATGGTTCCTCTAGAACCATAGAATTTGTAATAGGTTGAATAGCATCTGATTCATCTTCAAATCTATTCGATTGATTTGATGTGATTTCCATATCACTTTCAGTTTCATACTCTGTATCACTAATATTAGGAGTTGGAATATTATGTAGAGGCCTGGTCGTGACCATGGATAAAGTTGTGTCACAATATCTAAAAAATCATGAGTAGGTAAATGTCCACTAATGGTTCCTACATATCAGGTAGGAGGGGGAACATAATTATGCTCAATTTGATTGGCTACCTCTTTACCATGCTTTGGTAAAGGATGTTGAAATATTTCTAATGATTGATTGGCATTTTGATTCTGATTTTGGGAGATGTTATTTTGAGCATTATTAGGAGGATTTTGTTTAGGTTGAAAGGCTTGCACCTCCATTTCATTATTATCAATCAAATCTTGTATTTTATGTTTCAATATTTTACAAGAGTTGGTAGAGTGTCCAGTTCCTCTACATAAATCACAGTGTAAATCAGCTCTGTATCCAGGTATAGTTGGATCAGGTTCCCGGATATTAGGTAATTGAATCAAACCTCTTTTGAGTAATTAGGGTAGAATAGTTGATAGTGGTTGATTCAATCAAGTAAATTCTTGAGGAGGTTTATTAGGAGGTTTCAATATAAATTTCTCTGTTGTCTTTGTAGCATTGACATTAGCAATGTTTCTGCTATTAGTAACTCCATCACCCACAAATTGTTTATTTTTATATTGATTTCTGGATGTTTTCTCATCATATTTCTTCTTAAGCTGACCTCTCCTAATGAGAGCATCCTCCACTCTTCGAGCTAAGTCTATAGCTTGATCGAAGGTGGTTAAGGTGGCAGTTGATAACTCATAGGATATTTGTTCTTGCAAATTATTAATAAAAATGTCCAACATTTCCCTATAAGGTAGCACAAAGTGCAGTTTTCCTGTCAACTACCTCCATCTAGCTAGGAAATCAGCAAAGCATTCATCTTTGTCTTGTTTTAAGTTGTATAAATCTTTAATGGTCACATGCCTTTCGATGTAGGCACTAAATTGATGGAAAAAAGACTCAGCTATTTCTTCGAAATTCCTTAAAGAATGGGTGGGTAATTGATAGTACCACTCTAATGCCATTCCTCCTAAACTTTTGGGGAACATTTTTAGTAATAACAAGTCATCATGTGATATATCATGACATGCTATCCTAAACATACGAAGATGCTCTATGGGATCTTCGATTCCTTTGTATATAGGCAGGGCGGGCATAGGCAAGTGCTTAGGATATGGCTGTGCTACAACTATAGGATCTAAAGGCTGACTACACATCTCTCGATAATTGTACGAGGGACGGTAGGGATCTATCTGGTCCATGCGGGAAACTAATTGTTTCACCATGGCTTCCAGATTACTAGTTTTCCCACCATATTGGTTCGGTAGGGCATGAGTATGAGATTTATTAGGATATGATGGTGTGACATAAGGATTAGATGCTATATTGCTATTATGTAAAGTGTTGGTAGGAAGGGTTTTGTGAAGAAGGTTTGAAGTAGTATTATGTTGTATCCCAGATTGTTGGAAATTAATGTTTGTCTTCATTTTGGGATTTTGTTGATTTGAAGCATATTGATCAATAGTTTGGTGAAATAGGGTAGTGAATGAAGGTTTCTTTTATGCGGGAATGATTTTAGGCTCAATAACAGGTTCCTTAGGAGTTTGGGTAACCTGTTGTTTTTGAATGTTCTAAATTATAGTGGCCATATCCATATTGGATGGTCCAGCTTTATCACTTTCTTGATCAATAAAGGACAAAGGATTAGTGTGTATGTTAAACATGTCTTCCATGGTTGCTTGAGTTTCACTAATTTGTTCCCTATCAATATGAATTGCCCTATTAAGAGTACCAATATTATCATTGAGGAATTTCCAGAAATGATCCATATTATCAAAAGTAACAGCTCCATTTGGAGACATTCTAGGGGATGAGGATCCTTCCTCTCTAACATTTTCTTCTTGTTCATTTGTTACAACAAGATCTTCATCTTCTTGCTAGTCTAGAGTTCCGTTGGTTCGACTTTCATACACACCCCGTGAGGAACGAGCATGAAATACCGATAACACTTATAAGGGATAAATCCCACTCACTTTAGGATCTTACTGGATATCCAAGGTGTGAGTTACAGAGTTGGGTCGAATGTCTATTCACTCTTTTTTGCTTCTGGAATAGTTTCAAGTGGACTGTCTGTTACCTTACAACGGGTTCGAGACTTTAGTTCAGTAATGTTTTTGGAGGTGGTTATCTTTGTGGACAATCGGATTTACAATCAGTTCTTTGATCTAGCTCTTTATGCTTTAGCAGATTTAAATAAAAGACAAATTTAAAAGAAAATAAAAATGGATCATTCAATCGGTGGAACAGAGAGAGTAGGGTAGGGCAGAAAGAGAAGTTTATCTAACTTAGCCGCAAAACCAAAACTACCAATTTTAGTTATACTATTTAGCTTCACAATAGAACAAATCAAAGAGGAAGGTGTCCAGCTTTCTAAGATCACCTTCTACTAAGAGCATAAGACGGAGATGAGACAAATCTGAAAGAAAATCATAAACAGAAGGGAAGTCGATGTCAACTGGTATCTCTCACCAGCAGCCTAGCTCGTGCAGTGAGGACAGAGCAATTAGAACAGATCTGAACCTTAAATCTCTAATTTTCCCTAGCATACAACAAAAATAATGAAGCCTAGCAGCATATCCAATCTTGATAACACAGATTTACAACATAAAATAAATAAACCTTAGCGAGATGAAAACAAAAGAAGATGAACTTATCGCAATTCGAAAGAGATTAGGCTCCTGGCCACGCTATCGTAGAAAATGAAAATCACACCAACTCCAGGTCTAGAACAAAGTATTCAAACAAGATTTGCAGGAAATTGCTAAAATAGCTTTTATTCTAAGTTTTCGCCTCCTGACTTTACATTCAAAGGAAGTATATATAGACTCAGGACAAACCCTAATATTTTCAAAAATATCTTCTCCTAAAACCCTAAATCTTATCATCTCAATCCCACCATCGAGGTTTTACAATATAAGGCATTTTTATATAGAGTTTTGATAAACCCTAATCACTCTAAAAATCTTAGTGTGGTTGCTTGCCATAAATGGAGAAGGCACAATTTGATATTATTTTCATCCACTTGAGACTGCGTAGATATTTTCATTTTCTGGTGCATCTATCGGGAGCATCTCATTAATTCCTTCTGGGAAATTTGGATGAGTCACTAACTTCCCGGGCCTTCTATCTTCGCACAACCGCCTTTGTTTGGTTCGAGTTGAAATTCTCTGCACGCCATTACTTTTGCCATAAATTTTCCCGTCAACTGCATCCATTGGCAAATTTCGACGACTGTGTGTAGATATTTTCATTTTTCGGCCAATTGCCAACATATTCCATTAAATGAGGCAGCTGCTTAGTCACACCGTAAAGTTTTCTTCGCGGCCAGATCTGTAAAATCTGGATGGACCAAAAATTCTTGGCATCTCCCATTTCCATCTGACGGCCCTCGCTTGATCTATGCTTATCTTTGTCTTTCTCGCCATTACTTCTGCTATTATGCAACTGTCGGATCACTTTCTACAAAAGAAAAGCAAGGGTTAGCATTTTAATATTATTAAATTAAACCCTAATGTTCATTACATGTTGGCTTGATTTTCTTCTTCCAAGCTCATATTCTTTAAAACATGTCGCGATATCGCGACGTTTTCCTCAAGCTACTTTTCCCTTGCTTTTGCCCTCGTGAAAATGAGACAGGTCCAAAAATGGGACATGTCGCGATATCGCGACGTTTTCCACACTTCATCTCTCTTATGCTTACGTCATCACGAAAATGAGACAAGTTTCAAAAATGGAACATGTCGCGATATCGCGACGTTTTCCTCACTTGGCTTTGCTTCCATCAAAACATGTCGCGATATCGCGACGTTTTCCTCAAGCTTTCCTTTTACTTAAAATCTGTCGCGATATCGTGACGTTTTCATCAAGCTTTCTTTCGGTCCAAATGCGTCACGAAATCGTGATGTTTTCCTTGAGCTTTGCCTCCAACTAAAATGTGTCGCGATATTGCGACGTTTTCCATAAGACTTGCTTCCAGCTAAAACCTGTCGCAATATCGCGACATTTTTCTCACTTGACTCTTTTTGTCTAAAACCATGCGATATTGCGACGTTTCCAGTTTTCAATCCAAATATGTCGCGATATCATGACGTTTTCATCGCTTGGCTCTTCCAATCCAAATATGTCACGATATCGCGACGTTTTCATCGCTTGCTTTCTAATCCAAATATGTCACGATATCGTGACGTTTTCATCGCTTGGCTCTTCCAATCAAATATGTCGTGATATTGTGATGTTTTCATCGCTTGGCCCTTCTAATCCAAATATGTCATGATATCGTGACGTTTTTCTCACTTGGCTCTTCCAATCCAAATATGTCACGATATCGTGACGTTTCCATCACTTGGCCCTTCTAATCCAAATATGTCGCGATATCGTGACGTTTCCGTCACTTGGCTCTTTCAATCAAATATGTCGTGATATCGTGACGTTTTCGTCACTTGGCTCTTTCAATCAAATATGTCACGATATCGCGACGTTTCTGTCTCTTGGCTCTTTCAATCAAAATATGTCATGATATCACGACGTTTTCATCACTTGGCTCTTCCAATCCAAATATGTCACGATATCGCAACGTTTCAAAATGGAATATGTCGCGATATCGCGACGTTTCAAAATGGAATATGTCACGAAATCGCGACGTTTCCTCAAGTTACTTCCACTTTGCAAATTCTCCAAAATTTGTAGGTTGACTCCAATGAATTTATCCATCTGTATTTTGCATTTTTACACATTGGTGAAGGATCTTCCTTACTCAGAAATGATTCTAACATTTGAAAAATGAATTTTAAATTGAAATCAAAGCCATATGCAAGCCTACTTGGATACTTTGATATAGGCAAAACTTGAAAAAGGAGGCAAGCAAAATTTGGAATTAAAACCTGAAAAACTCAAGAGGGTCCCTATGAAAAAATGAAAACTAAATATTTTCAAAGGATGGAATTTCATTTTTTTAGTGGGGGTGTGTTGCTTCTCAACAAATGGCGATATCTAAGGAAAATAGTAGCACTATTTAGAATTCAGAACTCTAGTTTCAAAACAATTTAGACTATGTACCATGCTTTGCCACAAATATTTTCCAAAATAATTTAACTACTATCTGATAGTTGTTAAAGTTTCCCAAGGACATACTAGGTTGAACCACTTAAGGAAGATTCTGATGTGCAATTATAAGCGTATAAAACTTTCTTCAAGGATGACCGGGCCTTCGAATGCTTACTTTGGATTGATCAGCTTTTTTAGATTGTGAAGGGGAAACCGAGTAGGGCTCTGTTTACTAGTTTAGCCTTTTACAGCCCCGACAGAGTTACTCTTTAGATTTTCACGACCCTGATTCACAACTATGAGGTGGCATCTATAGCTTGGTGAACACGTTTGAGATGTATCCTTCGGGAGCCTTGGCTATCTCTTTTCATCACATAACTTTTTTTTTTGTAGAAAAGAGTGCCAGTTTTATGTTGGCTTGCCCAACTTTCACCTTCTCTCTCTCTTTTTGAAATATACCGATATCTGGAAAGCCTTGCTAGAAATTTCTTTATATTTCATTGATCGAGCAATTGATCGACTAACCGCTTCAGCCTGGGTACCAATAGCTTCTTTGGACACTTAAAATAATTTCATGAATCGGAGTCCCCTCTCATGACCAACTTTTCTTGGATTCCCTAGGAGTTCTTCAGCCAAACAACATAGTAGTTTCTTTATAATCAAAATAATTGTGGCAAGCAAGATACAAAATCCAATTATCTTTCTACTGTTGTTCTAAATAACAAGTAGTTCCACTTTTCAGTTCAAGCAGACTATCTCTTAATTAAAATAAAGCAAAATGAAAACACACTACTTCACCCTTTATAGCGCCAATCCAATTTTAAATGTTGATTTGTGGTTTGTTGCTTAGGCAAAAATTTTGAACAAACAGGATTTAAAAGCTAAAGAGGAGAGAAAAAGGCCACCAATTAAAGATAAATTTGCAATTTCCTGCAAAAGACAAAACACAACACTTCAACCTTAAAATAAAACAAAATAAAAACACACTACTTCAAACTTTATTTACAATATATACATATGCACAAAGTCTTTGTGATTTATTCAAATGATGTAGTGGATGGAACAACTGAGAAATAATGCTTTAGATATTGACCATTGATAGGAAGGTTCAAAAAATTACCTTCCAGGTCCTGTAGACGAAATGCATTATTACCTAGGGTTTCGGCAATCTGGTATGGCCCTATCCATAGAGGTTGCAGCTTGGTGTGTTTACGCTTCTTTTCATGGGCTTTGTCCCATAGAAACACCAGGTCTGCAAGTTTGAAGGCCTTCAAATTGGCCCTTTTGTCAAGCCAGCGCTTGACTGTCTCTTGGTGTCGACTAAAATGCTCCACGGCTTGAAGTCGTCCACCCTGCAAATCAATCAAGTCCAACATACGAGCTTTCGTATCTGCATGATCATCAAAGTAATGTAAAGCAAATTTTAATCCCGGCACTAGTGCTTCATACTCTGCCAAATTATTCGTGCAGGGAAACTGCAAGCGATAAGACATAAAACAGGTTTGATTTTTAGGTCCTTTAAGAATTGCCCCTGTACCAGAACCTTGCTTAGACTTAGCTCCATCAATATGAAGCATCCCAACTTCATTATCGTGATCAAGGTGAGCTTTAACAGGTTTCTCCTTTTGAGTAGTTGTCAAATTATAAACCCCGATATAACAGTCCTCAACAAGATTAACAGTCTCATTCTTGGCATTATACTCAGTGATCATGAGTTTATATCTTGGTTCTCTTTCGATTCTTAATTGATTTGCAAAACCATTCCAGGGCAACCACATATGTGAAAAATCAGTCGCCAAGTACCCATTCAGAGACTTTGACCAATCTCTGCTCAGAAGCATTCCGTATCCCACAGGAATATCCACCACCTGAATGTCAATTCTGTGTTGCGCTCTCGGCTCAGATGCTAGCTGGATGTGTATACTTTGAAGTTCACCTACCACTTTAACCTCAGATTTATCCAATTGGATGACTCTCCTCTCGGAGTTCGTAGGGGTTAAACCCAACTGTTGACAGATGGCTAGAGGCATGACATTGGCTGAAGCACCAGAATCCACCAGACAGTTGTGTAAATTTTTCCCAAATATACGGACAGTCAGTAGGAAAGGCGAAACTTCAGTATTTTCTTTGTACATGGCCATATTCGCATTAGCCATCTTCTTCCCTTTTTCCAGAGGTTTGGTAGTAGGCTCAGAGTATGTCTTGATCAGGTTATCCCTTTGTTCAAAAATTTGGGCCAACTCATGAAGAGTGATGTTGGCCTTGATCTTCTTCATGTCCTCCACTATATTGTATCCCTTATTGAGTGGAGGGACAAATGCATCTGGTACTCTTGGATTTCCTCCCTTGGGCGGAGGTGGGTTATCATTTGGAGATGGACCTGGAGGAACATTATGGGAGTTGTCTGGAGGTGTAGATGTAGTATTAGGCTCTAGATTTCTGTTCCTAAGGTTGTAGTTGTCCCTCCTATATTGTTGAAAAGCTTGCACCTCATCCATAGGTATCTCCACAACATTATCTGATTCATCTGGAAAAGTGAATGAATCTAAGACCATAGCTGCACTATGTTTGGATGAACTTGGACCATCCACATTTCTTTGATGTTCAGGAGAAACCAACTCACCAGATAGAGCTTCAAAAGCATTGCAGAACTCCAAACAATCCAATTCCCCGTGCTGAGATGTCCCATGTATCCTGCACCAGTTAGGCAAAGCCAAGTCACAAATATTCACATCATGCCCCTTACCTTTATAATCCTTGTTGGGCTCGTATGGTGGTCTAGTGAATCTATTTTGTTGATAAGAAAATCTGTTTGAGTTTTCTCCGGTGGACACTTGCCTTTTGAAACTCAAAAAGTCATTTGCCAACCTTTGGACCATCTTTGAGACTTCCTCAACTCTTATTTTATCAAATTCTTTGTCTGTATCCTGTACATTTTCAGCATGGGTTACAGCCAATGGATTTCCTATCGGTGGAGTGTGGCATGCTGGCAACATTATTTGATGTGGGATGGGGTTCAAGATAGGGGTATTTTGTGTAACAAAAGGAATTTGATGAGCATTCAAAGGTTGAGGTCCCAATTGTCTTTCAAGAACCAAAGCTTCTCTATAAGCCTCTGTTAGATTAGTAACATTGGCATCTCTTTTCAAGAAAACAGAGGTCACTGGATCTAGGGAATTCTTAAAAATTTCCAATGCTAGATTTGCAGTTGGCACATAATGACCTGTCAATCTACCATAAGCCTTTTGAAACCTGACATTAAAAGATCTGACAGTCTCATTTATTTCTCTTTTAATGCTAGAAAACTGTTGATATAATAGACTGGGATCTATCACTTCACCAAATTGTGATACAAAAACTTTCTCCAGGTCATTCCAACTAGTAATAGAATCATTGGTGAGATTCAAAAACCAGTCGTATGCCCCCTCCCGGAGAGTGAATGGGAATAACCTACAAGCCACATCTTCATGCTGCACATTTAGCAACTTTAGAGCATTTTTAAATGCCACTAGGTGTTCTTCTACTGTTCTGATTCCATCATGCTTGTAAGTAGGAAGATACTTCTCAGGGTTTTTGGGCAAATCATGCGCTACACCAGGGATATTCAAGGCAGTGGAACCCAACCAGCTTGCCATTACTACTTGATTAACGATGATATTTTTAGTTGTAGTTGGAGCAACTACAAGTGGTGATAAAACTATGGTGGACAAAGACTTGGCCCTTCTGAGGCTGCTTCTCCTTGGGGTTTCTAACTCAGGCACAAGGAGCTCTCCAGCTCTGGAGTGGGACCTTGTTACTCTGTAGGTAGAATCCAGCTTTTCACAAGCGACTTACAATCCTTAACAAATACTGAACGAAGTTCAGGCCCTCCTTCTAGCGCCAATTTTAAATGTTGGTTCGACTTTCATACACACCCCATGAGGAATGAGCATAAAATACCGATAACACTTATAAGGGATAAATCCCACTCACTTTAGGATCTTGCTGGATATCCAAGGTGTGAGTTACAGAGTTGGGTCGAATGTCTATTCACTCTTTTCCGCTTCTGGAATAGTTTCAAGTGGATTGCTGTTACCTTACAACGGGTTCGAGACTTTAGTTCAGTAATGTTTTTGGAGGTGGTTATCTTTGTGGACAATCGGATTTACAATCGGTTCTTTGATCTAGCTCTTTATGCTTTAGCATATTTAAATAAAAGACAAATTTAAAAGAAAATAAAAATGGATCATTCAATCGGTGGAACAGAGAGAGTAGGGTAGGGCAAAAAGAGAAGTTTATCTAACTTAGCTGCAAAACCAAAACTACCAATTTTAGTTATACTATTTAGCTTCACAATAGAACAAATCAAAGAGGAAGGTGTCCAGCTTTCTAAGATCACCTTCTACTAAGAGCATAAGACGGAGATGAGACAGATCTGAAAGAAAATCATAAATAGAAGGGAAGTCGGTGTCAATTGGTATCTCTCACCAGCAACCTAGCTCACGTAGTGAGGACAGAGCAATTAGAACTAGACCCGAACCTTAAATCTCTAATTTTCCTTAGCATACAATAAAAAGAATGAAGCCTAGCAGCATATCCAATCTTGATAACACAGATTTACAACATAAGATAAATAAACCTTAGCGAGACGAAAACAAAAGAAGATGCACTCATCGCAGTCCAAAAGAGATTAGGCTCCTGGCCACGCTATCACAGAAAACGAAAGTCACACCAACTCCAGGTCCAGAACAAAGCATTCAAACAAGATTTGCAGGAAATTGCTAAAATAGCTTTTATTCTAAGTTTTCACCTCTAGACTTTACATTCAAAGGAAGTATATATAGACTCAGGACAGACCCTGATCTTTTCAAAAATATCTTCTCCTAAAACCCTAAATCTTATCATCAAATCCCACCGCCGAGGTTTTACAATATAAGGCATTTTTATATAGAGTTTCGATAAACCCTAATCACTCTAAAAATCTTTGTGCGGTTCTTGCCATAAATGGAGAAGGCACAATTTGATATTATTTTCATCCACTTGTGACTGTGTGTAGATATCTTCATCTTTCTGGTGCGTCTGCTGGGAGCATCTCATTAATTCCTCTGGGAAATTTGGATGAGTCACTAACTTCCCGGGCCTTCTATCTTCGCACAACCGCCTTTGTTTGGTTCGAGTTGAAATTCTCTGCACGCCATTACTTTTGCCATAAATTTTCCCATCAATCGCATCCATCGACAAATTTTGGTAATCATGTGTAGATATTTTCATTTTTCGGCCAATTGTCGACATATTCCATTAAATGAGGTAGCTGCTTAGTCACACCGTAAAGTCTTCTTCGCAGCCAGATCTATAAAATCTGGATGGACCAAAAATTCTCGGCATCTCCCATTTCCATCTGACGGTCCTCACTTGATTTGTGCTTATCTTTGTCTTTCTCGCCATTACTTCTGCTATTATGCAACTGTCGGATCGCTTTCTGCAAAAGAAAAGCAAGGGTTAGCATTTTAATATTATTAAATTAAACCCTAATGTTCATTACATGTTGGCTTGATTTTCTTCTTCCAAGCTCATATTCTTCAAAACATGTCACGATATCGCGACGTTTTCCTCAAGCTACTTTTTCCTTGTTTTTGCCCTCGCAAAAATGAGACAGGTCTGAAAATGGGACATGTCGCGATATCGTGACGTTTTCCACACTTCATCTCTCTTATGCTTATGTCATCGTAAAAATGAGATAGGTTCTAAAAATGGAACATGTCGCGATATCGTGACGTTTTCCTCACTTCATCTCTCTTATGCTTACGTCATCGTGAAAATGAGACAGGTTCTGAAAATGGAACATGTCGCGATATCGCGACGTTTTCCTCACTTCATTTCTTTCATCAAAAGATGTCACGATATCGCGACTTTTTCTCAAGCTTTCTTTTTACTTAAAATCTGTCATGATATCGCGACGTTTTCGTCAAGCTTTCTTTCAGTCCAAATGCGTCACGAAATCGTGACGTTTTCCTTGAGGTTTGCCTCCAACCAAAATGTGTCACGATATCGCGACATTTTCCATAAGACTTGCTTCCAGCTAAAACCTGTCATGATATCGCAACGTTCCTTCTTAATCCAAATATGTCGCGATATCGCGACGTTTCCATCACTTGGCTCTTCCAATCCAAATATGTCGCGATATCACGACGTTTTCATCACTTGGCTCTTCCAATCCAAATATGTCATGATATCACGACGTTTCCATCACTTGGCTCTTTCAATCCAAATATGTCGTGATATCGTGACGTTTTCATCGCTTGGCTCTTCTAATCCAAATATGTCGCGATATCAAGACGTTTCCATCACTTGGCCCTTCTAATCCAAATATGTCATGATATTGCGATGTTTCCATCGCTTGGCCCTTTCAATCCAAATATGTCATGATATCACGATGTTTCCATCACTTGGCTCTTTCAATCCAAATATGTCGCGATATCATGACGTTTCCATCACTTGGCTCTTCTAATCCAAATATGTCACGATATCGTGACGTTTCCATCACTTGGCTCTTTCAATCCAAATATGTCACGATATCGTGATGTTTTTTTTTATTTGTTGTTTTTTATTTTGGTTTTATGGTTGTATGTTGCGTCGAATGGAATATGTCGCGATATCGCGACGTTTTCAAAAATGGAATATGTCACGATATCACGACGTTTCCAAAAATGGAATATGTCATGAAATCGCGACGTTCCCAAGTGACTTCCACTTTGCAAATTTTCCAAAAATTGTAGGTTGACTCCAATGATTTTATTCATCTGTATTCTGCATTTTTTCATATTAGTGAAAGATCTTCTTTACTCAGAAATGATTTTAACATTTGAAAAATGAATTCTAAATTGAAATCAAAGCTATATGCAAGCCTACTTGGATACTTCGATATAGGCCAAAACTTGAAAAAGGAGGCAAGCAAAATTTGGAATTAAAACCTGAAAAACATCAAGAGGGTCCCTGCGACAAAATGAAAACTAAATATTTTCAAAGGATGGAATTTCATTTTTTTTGTGGGGGTGTGTTGCTTCTCAACAAGTTCCTCCTTCCGGAATTGGATCCTCAGGAAGGACATTTGATTTTTTTGTTTTCTTTCTTAACCAATCTTCTTCTTCTTCTTCAGTTTGTTTACCATTCCTAAGTCTAGTCATTGTACTTAAACTTAGATTTCAGCAAATATATATATACTTATATATATATGCAACAAGCTTAAGAGGTATATATTTTAGTTATATACCTACTATAAAACTTAAAATAAAATGTTTTGATTTTGTTATGTTTTTTGTTTTTATAACAATATTATAAAAATAACAAACAACACACTAAATGCAAGAAATACTAATAATGAAAGCAATGATCTAGTTTTCTATAAACAATTTATAAATATCATTAATAGGATCAAGTTCTTCAGGAGTCATGAAATGTTCTTCTTCAAATTGGAAATTTTCTTTCAAGAATTTGATAAAAAGTGCTATAGTGATATTATCTGTTTCAGATTCTGATTGGTAGAAATAAAGCTCGTGGCAATACTCTCGATATAACACAGCTCTAGGAACTCTCCTCCACCTTTCCCTATCTATAAGAATGACCTCTTGATCTTCTACATGACCTAGGAATTGGTGTACAATGGCTGCATTGTCGAGATATTCCTCGAAGGTGTACAATTCTGAAGACACAAGAGCTCTCCTATAAGCTAACCACCTATGGCAAGCTCTCTGAAGTTCATGATAAAAAATGAGTTGATGAGGATCCGGGATTCTATCTAGGATAAACCTCTTGATTTTTTTAAGTTCTGTTGACCTAGATGAAATGATACCTAGTCTCCTATCAAGTTCGTCCCACAAAAGTTGGTTTCTATCTGTTTCAGGAACACTAAGCACAAAATTAATTTCTATGGCTGCTAATTGGTTCTCAATATTTATAGTGACTGCTTGTCTTTTCTTAGGAGCTACCATCTAAACATGATATGCAACTTAGTAGTTTTTTTAATGATTTTAAATGCATCTATTTTTTTTTTTTCAAAAGTTTTTAGTTTTACGTCGGGTTCACCAAAATGTATCGTTCCAAATTTTTTGCACCCTTACCTTCAAGCTAAAGGATCCGTGCCTAGAAGGGGGATGCGAGAAGGATGGGACGGTACCTCGAACTGAGAGGCCCTTTGAAGGTCGCGCCTCTCGGGGGAGAGGTATTAAGGTGATTTTTTGATGGATGGTGGGGTTCACTAGGAAACTTTTAGTGGCAGTTTCCACGTAGAGGTTGGGAACGAGTTTGATGTGTTCAGTTTTATGTTTAATCATCCAAGTCCTAGGTTTGGAAAAATGAATCTAAGCTATACTATTATGAAAATGCAAATTAAATGAATACAGAAAGCAGGATCACATATTAAATGCAAAAAATATTTCAGATGAAAATGGCATACCTATTTTTGGATGTTTGATGAAGATTCTGAGTTTTGAAGCAGTACAGATCGCATCTGATCTGACAGGATCATCTCTGATCTACCAAGATCATCTGAGATCTGACGAATTTTTCAGAGACCTACAATCATAGAAATAGATGCAAAATACAAAAAATGCAGCTATACCAATAAAGGAAAATGGTGTAAAACGATAATAGTGATGTTAAGATGATAATTACAGATAGAAATTTAAGTGGATTACAATATTTTAATGAGAAATTATGACTTTATTATGCACTTAAGCTACATGGGTGAACTCCAAGATACATAACAATAGGAAATAACAATAAACTTAATTGGATGCAGAATAAAACAACAAAAAATAATAAAAAATGCAAACTCTGGACACTAATTGCCCCCAATGTTGGTTGTAGTCAAAATCATCTATAGAATACAAAATCATCTTGAATTTTGGTGTGATCATCCGAGATTGTACCAGATCATCTGCGACGATCTGAGCTTTCTTTGACTAAAGAATAACAAAGTTCCTGCAAGAGAATTTAGAAGGGACGAAAGCAAACAGTAATCTAAGATACTATAATGCGTGTAGAACTCGATTTACAAAAAATTTCAGCCAGGGGTAGGTCAAGGGGAGGGCCTAAGATTAAATAGGCATAGGAAGGAGGTTAGGAGGTTGGAGATCATCCTAATCTGGGAGATCTCCAACGGGGAAGGTCTCTAACGACGCAGACACGCTTCTACCCAGGTTAGAGATGCTATTGAAACATAATCTAATTATGAAAAATCAGTTTTGGGACAAAATTGTCTGGATGTTCTGTTCTAGACAAATTCATCCTATCTGAGGCGATATCGTCTCATTAGCGATGACATCGTCCAACGGTCACAAAAAATCCTAAAAATGGCATGGAAAACGGGGAAAGCGGTTTAACAGGCGGTTCGGGGTTAAAATTCAAATTTGAATTATTTACTAAGGTTTACTGTGGCAATTTTAGGGTGCTACAAGGGGATATCCTTAAGCATATATTAAAAGAGAATTATCTCCATCTTTCAATGTTGGTGCTAATACCAATTGTTAATGTTGGTACTAGTTGGTACTAAAACTAGTTGCTAATATCAACTCCATGAATCAATAGTAACACCAACACCAGTTTTGAACATTAACATCATCATCCTACGTTGTAACTAGCATCTATGTCAGTGCTAGCCTTTATCATAGATGCTAACACTAATGTCACCTTTTAGCATTGGTGCCAACTCCAAATGTTAGTGTTGGTGTTATCTTTCAATATTTTCATTAGATATACTTCTAGAGGATATAACTTCTTCATCAATAATCTAATTCACATATATGACCAAACTTTAGAAACTATAGGTTGTAGTCTTACAAACTCTAGTGTTCTAGTTATCTTTTAGGTGAAACAAATTGAAAATATTTAAAATTATGATGTAAGTTTCTAAATTGTGTTTTCTCCTAAATTGATACATATCAATATTTGTAAAGATAATTCTAAAATTTCTATAACCATCAAATTATTGCCATATTTATCTAATAATGTGGTGAGATTAAAAAATCTTGGAATGTTTGGCTATAGTTGGAAGACAAATTATTTTACCAATCCTATAATCATTAGTTCGAGTTGAAATATGAATTGTTCCATATTTGAATTTTATCCCTTACTATTTTGTTACATCCTCTTACATGAATAATTATCCTACATAGGAATAGAGAAGATGAAATAGAAAACAAAAAATGGTAGACAAATGAAAAGTAAAGATCTTGCAGTAGCACCATTGGCATATCTAGTGATATCAATGGATAAATCCATATGCTCGTGTGCCAATGCATCCCTATATAGGGATATAAACTATGTCATTGCATTCCTTCACAAGAATACAACCTACATGATCATATCTCTACATAGAGATTTGAGTTATCATTTCATACCGTTTCTCAAGGATTTTGCTTATACCTCATGGCATCTCTATCTATCTCTCTTTCTCTCTCTCTCTCTCTCTCTCTCTATCTCTTTTAAAAATATTCAATGGAACTTTCTCCTAAAATATAAGAGCTGCTATTTCTTGAACATTTTTTTATTCACTTTTGCATGTATACATTTAGTTATATTGTATTGTGCTTAATGCATTATGCTATACTATCTCATCTATAGTTTTGCTATTGATAAGGTAAACACCTTAGTTATTAGTGTCACAAGCCTAATGCATTTGTAGTATTGTCTTGATACCTATCCTAAGTATTCATTTTTTTAATGTGTACCAAGTGACCTTGGTATTATGCATTTGTACATAGTCATCCATCCATTATGATGCATCTAAATCCTTACAATTCATCTATGTCTTCCTTTTGTCATAGAGCATTCAAGCCACTGATGCCCTACTCTATAGCATCACTCTATCTCATAGCTCACTTGATGCTACAAGTTGGTTTACAAGTGTCATTTGTGCCACCATATTGGGTCCCTATAGTGTAGATAAATCTTAGGATGCAAATATTTAATGGAATCATGTTTTTTAAATATATTTGTACTTAAATTTTAAAAATTAAGTTGTAGTTGGTTAAAAATAAAATATTAAGAAAATAGTGTGCATACATATTACCTTTTTAAACATAATAGTTATGAGTATGTAAATATTTAATACATCTCTTTTCTTGGATGTTTTTTAATATAATGTAAAGTAAATTTTAATCTTCAAGATTTTCATTAAATAATTAATTTTTCATTGACATGCAACAAAGAATAAAATAGATAATATGAACAATGAGTATATTACTTGCTTATGTAAGTAATAGCCATGATGATGAAGCTTTCAAAATATTTTTTAAAACCTTTAATAAAATATTGTTTAACCTAAATGTTTTGGTGCATATCCCATTAGGTTTGGCATAAGTAGTAATAAATGAGATGTCCTTTGCATTTAGGGTATATAGCCCATTGGATTTGGAATAAGTCATGAAGAGTAAAGAAACTTAACATTTATGTCCATAAAAATTTGGGGAGTGTGTGTCCATTAAATTTTGGGGACTATGTAATTTTTTTTGGAGTGTGGGGGGAGGGGGAATTTAATACTATAAGTTAATATTCCTATTTCAATCACATAGATCCATGGGATATGGAAGATAGACATTTTACACCAATGAACTAAGATTTAAGTTTTGTGAGTGAACATTATCATTATTTTAATATCATAGGACCATGGGGGATGAAAGGTGGATATTTTACACCATGAAATGAGGTTTAAGTTTCACAAGTGAACCTTATCATTTTAGCCTATGAGATTAAAGTTTAACCAATAAAATTTTTTATTTCACATAAGTTTCACCAAATTTTAATTTCCATGAAAATTTTACACCATGAACTAAGGTTTAAGTTTGACAAGTAAACCTTATTATTTTAAGTTGGAATATTAAACTTTAACCAATGAAAATGGTTTATTACAAAAGTTTCACCAAAGTGCAATTATCATGGACTGTATAAATAATATAGTTTATTATAATATATGATTTATTAAAGATTCCATAATAATATAAGATTATTATATGACTTATGTGAAAAAGAATAAGTACTTGGACAACCAAGAGAAAATTAGATTCATAATTGAAATAGATCCCTATAATGGCTCTTCTATATGGAACCATACACTAAAGGGAAGAGAGGTACTATAGAAAGGTGCCCAATGGAAAATTGGTAATGGTAGATAAATCCATTTTTGGGAGGACATATGGTTGGCGAACCACCCACTAAGTAAGGATGAGGAGATAGTCAAAGTCTAAGAAGTTCTATAGAAAAGGTATAGGAGTTTGGTTGGTGATTACACGAATCAAGATGATGGATATGTAAGGTGGAAGGAACTTATGAGAAATAACCAAAATGTGGAATAATTAAGTAAAATTAAAACCAAACTAAGGGCCTACCATGTAAGTGTTACTATGGAGGAAGATACCATGGTGTGGGGAGCAACTCGAGACTTCAATTTTAGTATTAAATCATCTTATGAGTTACTAACATCAAAACCAGAAGAGGAATTTCAATGGAAGAGACTATGGGAAAGGAAGGCTACACCTAAGATAACAATGTTTCTATGGTTGGTTGTACAAAACAAGATCCTTACAATAGATAACTTGCATAAGAGAGGGTTTCAATTTCTAAATAGGTGTTACCTATGTGAAGCACAAGAAGATATAGTAAAACACATAATGTTAGAGTGTAACTACTCCCTCAAGATACTTCAAGAATTAATCAAGGATATGGGGATTAAATGGGTAATGCCAAACAATATGGTAGAGTGGATTGAGCAGTGGGAAAATCCCTTTAAAAGTACTAGATTAAATAAGATATAGGACTTGATTCCTTTCCACTATGCATGGGGTGTATGGTTAAAGTGAAATAGAAGAATGATTAAGGGGAAAAATAGAGCTAGAGACATAAATTATCAAAATATCTAAGTTTTTGTAGTGGAAAATGTGAAAGCCTTGAGGATAAAGGGAAAAAAAAATTAATAGAGGAAGCAAGGATAAGTGAATAATGGGATCTAATCCCAAAATGGGTGGAGAATAATCCCCAAGCAGATCTAAGAAGAAATATAAAATGGCAGCCACCTAGGGAGGGATGGCTAAAGCTTAATTTTGATGGGGCATCTAAAGGGAATCTTGGTAAGGTTGGGGTCAAGTAGTGATAAGGGATATTAAGGGAATCCTACTTGGAGTTGTTAGATAGTATTTAGGCACTATGACAAGTCATCAAACAGAATCTAGAGTGGCATTGGCTAGAGCAAAATTGGTAAGACAACTAGGAGTGAGAAAGTTGATAAAAAATAGAGATTCACTTAACATTATCAATTGTCTTGATAGGAGGGTTATGGTAAGTTGGTGGGTGTCAAGTAGAATAACGAATACTTTAATAATATTAAACTCATTGGAGAATTTTGAAGTGGCCAATGTATTAGAATAAGGAAAAGGGATAGTGGACTGGTTAGCTAACTAGGGGGCTCTTTATGAAGAGGACAAAAGATGGATTTCCCCAAATACTATTCATCCAAATGTAAATTAGCTAGTGGAAAGGAAAAATATTTGATATTAGGGTATAATATAAGATAATATAAAAAAGGTGTCTACAATAATTTTTCTAGTAGGAGTGCATCAGAATGACTATAGTAGGACTGCACTGAAATACTATAACAAGAGTGCAACACAATACAGATAGTAGATTGTGCCAAAATTTTCACAATAGAGAGGTGCTAGAATATGTTGTAGTTTTTATGTGCTAGAATAAATTGAAGATTTAATATACCAAATTGTATTTAAGTTTGGGCAGTTTTGATGTAGTTAAAATAGAATGAATATTAACTATGGACTATTGTTAGAATATATATGAAGATTTTAGTATATTTAGAGCTCGTTCGATTTGGTCTCTCTTGGATTTTGCTATGGGATTTTGTTGTAGAGCTCGTTTGATCTAGTATTTCATTGGTTTAGTTATGGGATTTTTATGTAGAGCTCATCTGCTCTAGACCCTCCTTGGTTATGCTATAGGATTTTATTACACTGCTCATTTGATCTAGTCCATCTTAGGTTTTTCTATGATATTTTGTTGTAGAGCTTGTTCAGTTTTGTCCCTCATTGGTTTTAATAAGGGATTTTGTTGTAGCGCACATTCAATATAGACCCTTTTGGATTATGCTATGGGAATTTATTATAAAGCTCATTTTATCTTATGGAATTTTATTGCAAAGCTTATATGATTTGGTCCCTCATGGGTTTTTCTTTGGGATTTTGTTGTAGAGCCTGTCCGATTTGGTCTCTCTTGGGTTTAGTTGTGGGATTTTGTCGTAAAGCTCTTATATTTTGGATCCTCCTAGGGTATGTTGTGGGATTTCATTATAGAGCTTATCCAATTTTATACCTCTTTGATTTTTTTGTAGAGCATATCCAATTTAGTTCCTCCTAGGTTTTGCTATGGAATTTTGTTATAGAGCTCAGTTGATCTAGACCCTCCTAGATTATGTTGTGGGATTTTATTACAAATCTCATCCAATTTGGCCCCTCTTAGGTTTTGTCATGGAATTTTGTTGCAAAGCTTGTTTGATCTAGTCCCTTCTAGCTTTTGTTATAGGATTTTGTTGTAGAGCTCATCCGATTTGGTTCTAGATGGGTGTTTTATGGGATTTTGTTGTAGAGCTTGTGTCAGAGTATGTTGCAGTGTTTATGCATGAATAAACTAAAGATCTAATGCAATTAAATGTGTTAAAGTTTTGAAAGTTTTTATGTGGCTAAAATAAAAGGAATATTAGGTGTGGGTTATTGTTGTAAGAATGTATATGAAGATTTTAGTACATATTGAAGTTTTTGTAAGAGGAAAAGCATAATATAAGACTTGATAGACTAATATAGGCTTGTAAAAGAGTTTAGGCTCTTTCAAAATCCTTGTTTTACCCATATATAAAAATAATAAAAAATTATGTAAATACCATAACAATATATTTATAAGATATTGTTATGGTGCATTGAAGTATATCGGAGGAGCGGGATTTGAGCAGCAACATTAGAGGGTTTCTATGAAAAAAATTTGAACAACGATGTTAGAGAGTTTCTATGAAAAAATATTAGCAATGACGTTAGAGGGTTTTGCTAGAAAAATCTGAGCAGTGGGGTGTCAGAGGATTTTACAAAAATTAAATATGAGCAGCAGTGTCAAAGGATTTTGCAAGGAAAAAATCTAAGCAATAGTATCAGAGGGTTTTTCAAAACAAAATTGAGCAACAACACCAGAGGGTTTCTATAAAAATGCTTGAGAAACGATGTCAAAGCATTTTGTAAAAAAAATTTGAGCAACGACATTAGAGAGTTTTGTGGAATTAAAAAAATTTACGATGCATGATTTCTACTATGGAGTGGCATTAGAGGAGGAGGGATCTGAGAAGTGGTGTTAGAGTTGAAAATGAAGAACACAAGCTTATACTGAGAGGGGGGTGAACAGTATAAGACTTAACCAATTAATAATTTTAACTTTAGATAGCAGTGGCATCAACACAACATTAATCAAGACATAAAGCATCACACATTGAAGACCCATTTTTAACGTGGTTCACCCAAAAAGGTTGGGCTACATCCACAGATAAAATCTTTCACTAAATTTTATCAATCCAAATTCTTGGGAATACCTTTCCCGATTACAATGTTTATGGGCACCAACCCAAAGGAGACACCAATCCCCTAATCTCGAGTTCGTGGGCACCAACCCACAGGAGACACCAATCCCCTAGCTCTGCTCTAGCTGGTGATCCTCTAGAAGACCTCTGCCTCCGTTGCCCTTAGCAAATGGAACTCTATCCACAGAAGACACCTGTCCTCCCTGCTCTGGCTGGAGACCTCTGTCCTCAACTCTATCACCTCCAAAGCTGGTCCTCGAATTTGCACTAAACATAGTCCTTCGGTCTAGCACAAATGTCCTCGTTCGTCTTTGCCTGTCTGCTCTCTACGCCCTCTTCTCTCTCTACGCAAACACACCCGCACTTGGTCGAACTTCAACCCTTGCATTGTCTACGCACACTCTTCTTCCTTTGCGATCTTTCACACTTAGAATGATTCGACGAAATGCACTCTGCACACTACAATCGAATTCACACTCTGCTCATAGCGATCGAACTTCTTGCATTACGCACTATCTCCGAACGTCGCACCTTCCCTACACATCCAATTTCCCAAACAACCCTCCTTTTATATCAAAATTTTCAAGAAGAAAACTTTAATCTTAGTCAGCTATTATACCAAAAATAAACCCTAATCTACGTCGATTGCAAGCCCTAATTTTTGTCGACTAAAATTTAACTTTGTCGGCTTCACTGCCTCTAGAACACTTCTGTAGCTTCTGTCGTGAAACTACAACATGTCACGATATCGCGACACCTTTGCAACCGTATACTTTCTTTTGGCTTTTGTCATGATATCGCGACACTTCAGCCTTTGTCGACTTCAACTAAGCTCTTGTCATGATATCGTGACACTTCTTAGTCAGCATCAACTTTGCTTTTGTCATGAAATCGTGACACTTCTATCTTCATAGCCTTCCTCTCTGCTTTTGTCGTGAAATCGTGACACTTCTCCTATAGAAGACTGCATTCTATTTTTGTCGTGAAATCGTGACACTTTATCCAACTGAATGCTGCCATCTCAATCTGTTGTGAAATCGTGACACTTTCTCTTCCTTGCACTCTTGTCTGCTTGCACTAGCGAAAATGAAACATGTCACGAAATCATGACACTTTCTTCCTTGTGTGTTTTCTCTTCCCAAAATGGAAAATGGAACATGTCATGAAATCATGACGCTTTCACCTTTGAGCTCTTCCTCCTTGAATTTGTCATGAAATCGTGACACTTCTAGCTTTCGTACGTTTTCTTTGTACTGTCATGAAATCGCGACGCTTTCAGCTTTCTGTACAACTTCTCTGCAACCTGTTGTGAAATCACGACAGTTCTCATTTTCAGACTCTTCCCTTTACTGCATGTCATGAAATCATGACACTTTTCTTTTACTTTGTCTTTACTTGTCAAATCTACTTTTTTGCAACTTTTCTCTCTCTCCTAGACTCTCTCTCTCGCATTATGTCATGAAATCGTGACACTTTTTCTTTCGGACTCTCTCTCCTGCAACATGTCACGAAATCGTGACACTTTTTTTTCCGTTCAACCTTCCTTGCAATATGTCACGAAATCATGACATTTCTGACTCCGAACATTCTCTCTCCTCTTTGAGTCGTGAAATTGCGACATGTCGCGATATCGCGACACTTTTCCAACTTACTTTCTTTCGAACCTGTCATGTCGAACCTTCATCAAAACAAATTATTTTACATCAAATCAAATTCCTTCAAAAGCTTCTTGACATCAATGACAACTTATACACTTGAGCAAAAGCAATGTACCCAAGGTACCCAAAATTGCCAACAATCTCCCCCTTTGTCATTGATGGCAAACCTTTACTGAAAACACGTCTCACGAGCCAAAACTGAAACCAACTGTGCTAACAACTGAGAATAACTTCCTTTGAAGTTTTGCTCCCCCTGACTTGAAGCTCTCCTCTTCACTTTGAAGCTCTCCCCCTTACTCATATCTCTCCCCCTTTGTCATCAATGGCAAAGGGTCACCTTTGGGGCTCGGGACTAAGAATGAGCCT
Organism: Wollemia nobilis; assembly: GCA_028583015.1. Lineage (NCBI taxonomy): Eukaryota > Viridiplantae > Streptophyta > Pinopsida > Araucariales > Araucariaceae > Wollemia > Wollemia nobilis. Next base: position 18,966,017 of record JAQPPZ010017033.1, on the reverse strand, counting down.
CTTAGCTTAGTCCCTCCCCCACCTCCCGATGAGGTGATTAATTCTGGGGTGGGAGTACAACTCCCAATTTCTCCCTTAGATACTCAAACGTATCTCTTGGAAGAGGTTTGGTGAAGATATCTGCAATCTGCTCTTTAGTAGACACATACTCTAGCTTGACCTGCTTGTCTTGCACTTTCTCCCTTAGAAAGTGATACTTGATGGAAATATGCTTTGTCCTTGAGTGCATTACCGGATTTTTGGAAATACTTATGGCACTTGTATTATCACAAAGTATGGAGATGGGTTGTTCATGCTTGACTTTGAAATCCTCCAAGGTGGTTTTCATCCATAAAACCTGTGTACACCCGGCCACTGCTTGCTATGTATTCAGCCTCTGCTGTAGATAAGGAAACTGAAGGTTGTTTCTTACTTAGCCAAGAAACCAAACTCTTTCCCAGAAAGAATGCTCCACCACTAGTGCTTTTCCTGTCATCAATATTGCCTGCCCAATCTGCATCTGTATAGGCCGTGAGGGTGAAATCATCACCTTTGGGATACCAAAGCCCAAGGTCCATAGTGCCCTTCAGATATCTGAATATCCTTTTAACTGCTATAACATGAGAATATTTTGGAGCTGCCTGAAATCTTGCTACTAACCCAACTGCCTGCATGATATCTGGTCTGGTAGTTGTAACATATAATAAACTGCCAATCATTGATCTGTACAACTTTTGATCTGCCATTGGAGATTCATCATCCTTACTCATCTTGCACCCTGTAATCATTGGAGTACATATTGGTTTGTTGTCCATCATCCCAAATTTCTTCAACATTTCTTTGATATACTTCCCTTGAGAGAGAAATACACCATCTTTTGATTGAGCAATCTGAAGACCTAAAAAGAATGACAGCTCTCCAATCATAGACATCTCAAATTCCTTCTGCATGGTGTTAGCAAAATCTTTGCACATCTGAGTCTTATTTCCCCCAAAAATAATATCATCAACATAGACAACCATAATCAACATATCATCATCTTCATTCTTAATATACAAATTGCTATCTGCCACGCCTTTCCTAAAGCCTTGCTCATGAAGATAATTGTCAAGTCTTGAGTACCAAGCCCTCGGTGCTTGCTTTAACCCATACAAGGCCTTTTTTAGTTTACACACATAGTCTGACTGTTCTGAGAGAGACACTCCTTCTGGCTGTTCTATGTAGACTTCTTCTACCAACACGCCATTTAGAAAAGCTGACTTTACATCCATTTGATATACCTTGAATGATTTGAAGCTTGAAAGTGCCAAAAACATTCTGATAGCTTCAAGACGAGCAACAAGAGCAAACGTCTCTTCGAAATCAACACCTTCTACTTGAGCATAACCTTTGCAGACTAACCTAGCTTTGTTTCTGACAATTTTTCCATCCTCATTGAGTTTATTTCTGAATATCCATTTTGTGCCAATGACATTCTTGTCCTTAGGTCTTGGAACCAAATCCCAAGTTTCACTTTTCTCTATTTGATTTAGCTCTTCATCCATTGCTTTTACCCAAAACTTATCTGCACATGCTTCACTGAAATCTTTTGGCTCAATCTGAGATAATAATGAAACATTTGTAGAATCATGTGAAGGAATGACTCTTCTTCTTGTTTGCCTCCTATTTGGATCACCAATGATCAAATATTTGGGATGATGTTTCTGAACATATCGTGAAGGAGTTTTGGGAAGCAGTTGTTGTCTTTCCTCTTCTTCATCTGAAACCTCTCTGAATTCTTCTTGACAAATTTCATCACTGAGTTCCTTGATTGGTTCTCTTATCCCTGTCTTTTCATCAACTGTTACATTTATGCTCTCTACAACTGTATGAGTTCTTTTGTTGAAGCATCTGTAGGCCTTGCTTCTGTTGGAATATCCAAGAAAGATTCCCTCATCACACCTAGGATCAAACTTACCCAAATTCTGATCTTCCCTTCTGATGAAGCACTTACTCCCAAACACTTTGAAGTATTTTACTGTAGTTGGTCTTCCTTTCCACAACTCATAAGGAGTTTTATGATGATTGACTCTAAGTTGGGCCCTGGTGATAATGTAGACTGTTGTACTGATTGCCTCTTTCCAAAAGCCATCTGAAAGTTTTGACTCATTTAACATAGCTCTAGCCATATTTTCAATAGTTCTATTTTTCCTTTCAACTACTCCATTTTGTTGAGGAGTTCTTGCTGCGCTGAATATTCTCTTTTGATTCCTTGTTGCTCACGAGTATTCCACAAATTCATTTGAAGTGAACTCTCCTCCTCTATCTGATCTTAAGCATTTGATTCTCTTGTGAGTCTCATTTTCAATCATTTCTTTGAAAGCTTTAAATTTTTCAAAAGCTTCAGATTTTTCTTTGAGAAAAGTAACCCAAGTCATTCTAGAATAATCATCTATAAACAACATGAAGTAGCTTTCTCCCTGAATGCTCCGAGTTCTGGTAGGGCCACATAAATCAGTATGAATAAGATCCAATGGTTTTGAAGAAGTATACCCTTTTGATTTGAAACTGGTTCTGGTCTATTTTCCATGTTGACACGGACCGCAAATGATGTTATGGGGCCTTTTTATTTTGGGCAAGTCTCTAACTGCTTCCTTGTTACTAATATTGACAAGATTATCAAAGCTCAAATGCCCCAATATTTTATGCCATAGCCAACTCTCATCTTCTTGAGTTAGAAAACACTTTTCCTTTTTTATCTCACTTAGCATGTAAAGATTGTTTGGAGTCCTTGTAGCACTAGCAATGAGTTTTCCATTTTTTTCTTTACTTATCTCACATCTATCCGAAAAGAAAGATACTATGTGCCCTTGATCACAAAGTTGACTCACACTTAGAAGATTATGTCTTAGGCCTTCTACATAAAGCACATTTTCTGTTTTGGATTTCCCATCCAAACTAAGAGTCCCTTTACCACAGATTTTAGCTGACTTGTTATCTCCAAAACTGATTGTTCCTCTGTTTGTTTTTTTTAAGACCAAAAACTTTTCCTTTTCACCGGTCATATGTTTTGAACAACCACTATCAAGATACCATTTTTCTACTTTGTCTTGAGCATGAAAAGCAGTTTGAACTATCATTGACTTAGATTTGATCTCATTTCTCTTTTTAGTGAACTCAAGGCTAGATCTATCCAAACTGCACATCCTTGCTATATGCCCAAAATTCTTGCACTTGTAACACATGACATTTTTATTCATAAGAGGTGCAAAAGAGTTAACATTTTCCTTACTATGGCTATTCAAAGACTTATTGCAATGCATAGCTTCGTGACCAAATTTCTTGCAGGAAAAAACAATAGCCATGGAAAGTATTATGTAACCTGTTTTGATGCCTTGGATGATTGTTCTTCTTGTGACCAAGCTGGAATCCATCGCTCTTCGGGATGAAGATTGATCTTGCTTGAAGACCCTATTTCATAAATGGTGATACCATCCTTCTTTTGCTTTTCACACGGAGTATTCTATCTGAGAGTCAATTGTTCCAACTTCACTCTAAGAGACATAACCTCTTCTTCTAGTTTCTCGCAATCAGCTTCCTTTCCTTTTAGAGCCTCTGTCAGAACCTGTTCAATCTTCTTCCCTTCTTCAGCTAGAATTTTGAAGTCTATAACACTTTGAGACAATTCTGATCTTGCTATCTCTTCTTCCTGACATTGATACTTGAGAACAAAATTCTCTTCCCTAAATTTCTCAAGCTTTCTTAGAGCCAAGAAGAATTCACCTTTGAGATCGAACTCAACCTCTTCATCTCTTTCTGAATCTGTATGTTCCTCTGATAGATCCTTCTCCAAGTTGTTAGGCTCTTTCCGGAGAGACCCGCTCTGATACCAATTGAAGAACACAAGCTTATATTGAGAGGGGGGTGAACAGTATAAGACTTAACCAATTAATAATTTTAACTTTAGATAGCAGTGGCATCAACACAACATTAATCAAGACATAAAGCATCACACATTGAAGACCCATTTTTAACGTGGTTCACCCAAAAAGGTTGGGCTACATCCACAGATAAAATCTTTCACTAAATTTTATCAATCCAAATTCTGGGAATACCTTTCCCGATTACAATGTTTATGGGCACCAACCCAAAGGAGACACCAATCCCCTAATCTCGAGTTCGTGGGCACCAACCCACAGGAGACACCAATCCCCTAGCTCTGCTCTAGCTGGTGATCCTCTAGAAGACCTCTGCCTCCGCTGCCCTTAGCAAATGGAACTCTATCCATAGAAGACACCTGTCCTCCCTGCTCTGGTTGGAGACCTCTGTCCTCAACTCTATCACCTCCAAAGCTGGTCCTCAAATTTGCACTAAACACAGTCCTTCGGTCTAGCACAAATGTCCTCATTCATCTTTGCCTGTCTGCTCTCTATGCCCTCTTCTCTCTCTATGCAAACACACCCGCACTTGGTCGAACTTCAACCCTTGCACTGTCTACGCACACTCTTCTTCCTTTGCGATCTTTCACACTCAGAATGATTCGATGAAATGCACTCTACACACTACAATCAAATTTGCACTCTGCTCACAGCGATCGAACTTCTTGCTCTACGCACTATCTTCGAACGTCGCACATCACCACACATCCAATCGCTCCAAACAACCCTCCTTTTATATCAAAATTTTCAAGATGAAAACTTTAATCTTAGTCGGTTGTTATACCAAATACAAACCCTAATCTACGTCAGCTGCAAGCCCTAATTTTCGTCGGCTAAAATTTAACTTTGTCGACTTCACTACCTCTTGAACTCTTCTATAGCTTCTATCGCGAAACTACAACATGTCACGATATCGTGACACCTTTGCAACCGTATACTTTCTTTTGGCTTTTGTCATGATATCGTGACACTTCAGCCTTTGTCGACTTCAACTAAGCTCTTGTCGTGATATCGCGACACTTCTGACTTAGTCAGCATCAACTTTGCTTTTGTCGTGATATCATGACACTTCTGTCTTCATAGCCTTCCTCTCTGCTTTTGTCATGAAATCATGACACTTCTCCTATAGAAGGCCTGCATTCTGTTTCTATCATAAAATCGTGACACTTTCTCTTCCTTGCACTCTTGTCTACTTGCACTAGCGAAAACGAAACATGTCACGAAATCGTGACACTTTCGCTGCCTTGTGTTTTTCTCCCCATAAAAATGGAACATGTCATGAAATCATGACGCTTTCACCTTTGAGCTCTTCCTCCTTGAATTTGTCATGAAATCATGACACTTCTAGCTTTCGTACGTTTTCTTTGCAGACTGTCGTGAAATCGTTCGTACAACTTCTCTGCAACCTGTCGTGAAATCGTGATGCTTCTCATTTAGACTCTTCCCTTTCTCATGTCATGAAATCGTGACACTTTACTTGCTTCCTTTGTCTTCTTCTTGTCTTGTACATTTTTCTTCTTGGCACTTTTCTACTTTCTCTCGGACTCTCTCTCCTACATTATGTCATGAAATCGTGACACTTTTTCTTTCGGACTCTCTCTCCTGCAACATGTCGCGAAATCGCGACACTTTTCGTTCGTCCGTTCAACCTTCCTTGCAATATGTCGCGAAATCGTGACATTTCTGACTCCGAACATTCTCTCTCCTCTTTGAGTCGCGAAATTGCGACATGTCGCGATATCGCGACATTTTTCCAACTTACTTTCTTTCGAACTTGTCATGCCGAACCTTCATCAAAACAAATTATTTTACATCAAATCAAATTCCTTCAAAAGCTTCTTGACATCAATGACAACTTATACACTTGAGCAAAAGCAATGTACCCAAGGTACCCAAAATTGCCAACAAAAAATTAGCTTTGGTATAAAGGATTTGGTGGACAAGAAGTTGTAGGTGAGTGGGAAGGAGCTGATGGGAGAGAAGGAGTAGGTGATTAGGAAGGAGCAATCGGGGGATAAAATTTATGTTCTAGAGGGTGTTCAGGTGTAGGGTGTTTTCAATATTATAGAGTAGAGAGTCACAAGGTGGGTTCTACATTTTGTTTGGGTGCTATTTACTCACATGGAATTGAAACAAGTACCAGTGATGTAGTCCCCTTGACGATACTCGAGTTGGGTGGAAAACTAGGTGGGTCTTGTTGGATGGGACATCTTTTTGACCTAGGAGAATATTTTGCTAAGATCATTGTAAAAGGTTTTAAACCTAGAAGGATGAAAATATTAATTTAATCTCACCCCTAAATGTGATGAGATTCATATTCCTGATGAGCTCACATATATTATTATGGAAGATGGTTCTTAGAATCTGGTAGGCAAATTCCAAGGAAGCAAACCTAATCTAGATTCCATTATACACTGGGTTTTGGTGAAATGGAAACCATTGGGGCCCTTGGAGATAATGGTTGTACTAAAAGGTTTTTTAATTTCAAGTTGAACTATGAAGAGGAATCAAAATGAATCTTGGGTGGGGCCCATGGTTCTATGGGAAAAGAGGTATGTTTCTTCACAAATGGGATCATGATTTCAACCGAACACCTATAAGGTGAATCTATTTTCTCTTTGGGTGAGGCTTTTGGGTCTTACCTTCTACCACTGGGAGGAAGACATATTGAGAGATAGATAAAAGAATTGGTGAAATCATTCAAATTGATACAAAACTAGAGCAAAATCCAAGATGGTCTTCATAAGGTTGTGCGTTATGGTAAACCCGAAGGCTAATCTTCCATATTATATTAAGCTTATTAAGGTAGGCATATGGACTTAGCCTATTGAATATGAAAACAAATCCATATGATATTTTGATTATGGTAAACTTGGCCATTTATATTTACATTTCTCTAATATCCTTAACAAGAAGGATAAAGTTTGGTAGGAGAAAGTTATTGAAGGTTGACCTGAGCGAATGGAGCCTGAAAGTTTGGGTCTTAAGGAGGTGGTGCATGACTCCTCAAAATCCTAGATTTAAATGATGCCTAGTAAAGAAGTGGTGTATGAAACTCTAAATACTAAAAGTCTTTTGCTAAACGATATAGAAACAGTAAGTCTAACCCAAGGAGAACCCACCTTGAGGGAGATTATGGCAATGGGTGGAAGCTCTTCTCAAACTTTGGAGGCCAATGAACATCTTCAAGTTAATTTCTATAGACCCATTTTAGAACCTTATGGTCAAGTTGTTATGCTAAAAAAATTGTATGATTGCTTAGGCTGTGACTCTATCTTTCCAAAAGATGTAACTCTGGAAGAAAAAATTACTCATCTTTTCTCTATTGAGAAATTAATCCAATCTCTAACTCTCGAGTCCCCTTTGAAGACTAGAATCCACAAAAAAAGGTTGATGTTGGAAAGAAGCGCGAGGTGGGTCAACCTTCCAAATACTTCCACCCCATTTGCCTTTGCAATACTATCTTAAAAAAATTTCACTAAAGCTTTAGCTAATAGGGTTAAATCTCTCTTGTCTCATCTGATTTATTCTGCTCAAAGTGGCTTCATTTCAGGTCATCAGATCTTGGATGGAGTTATTTCAATTTATGAACTCATAAATTTAGTGGACAAAAGTGGTTGAGTAAGAGCTTTTATAAAATTAGACATGAACAAGGCCTATGACAGGGTCTTGCAGGACTTTCTCTTTAAGGTCCTCCAAAAGTTTATCTTTGATAAGAGATGGATATTTATTATCAAAATCTGCATTTCATTGGCTAGATTTTTAGTGCTTGTCATTGACTCCCTTGATGGGTACTTTTATACTTTTCATGGTATTCATCAAGGAGACCTACTCTCCCCTTATTTGTTATTCTCATGGCAAAAGTATTGGGTAGGTCCTTTAAGACCTCCTCTGTGGTTGGTATCAAACCAAAACTGAGCATGAAATCGATCTTCCATCATCAATTTGTAGATGATACTCTTCTCTCATTATTCACCTTAATTTCTCAAGCTTGGGCAATAAAATAAATCCCCATTTGGTATGAAGAGGTAGCAGGGCAGAAGGTTAATTATTTGAAGAGAAATCTTCTTGAATTTCTTGATTCTTAGGCAAAGAAGAATAGCAGTGGATTTGGGCTATGAGATAACGAAGTTTCCATCAACTTACCTTGGACTTCTTCTTTTTAAAGGAGGTGCAAGGAATATTTATGGGACCCGATGGTGGAAAGGGTGCAAAGCAAACTTGCCAACGAGTAAGGAGCTCTGTTAAGATAGGAAAGTAAGATTATTTTGGTGATATCTACACTTATGAGTATATTGGTTTACTTTATGTCTTTGTTCAATATGCTAGGTAAAATAGTGCAGAAGATTGAGCAAGTTCAAAAGTCCTTCTTGTGGTCTGCGTCGAAGGAGAAGAAGAGATTTCACTTAGTAGCATGGGATCAAATCTGCAACAGAAGGAAGTTTGGAGGCTTGGGCTTGAGAAGGATGGACCAATGAATAAGGCCCTAGTTGTTAAACAAGGTTAGTGTCTGACCCAGAATGAATAGGTTGATTAGGTTAATATTATAAAATCATAATATCTAAATAATGGGGAGGACTTCCTATCGAATGATATCCCAAACTTTGGGTCAGCCTTTTGAATTAGTCTACGCAATTCTAGGAATAACATTAGAAATGGAGGAAGATGGGATGTGGGTAATAGCCATCTAATTGATTTTTGGTCCGATTCATGGTTGATGGACCAATATTTGGATTTGCTCCTAGAATTGGCAGTAGTTGAAGACTTTTGTAGACGTACCTTTGATTCTAAGGTTGAATATTATATCGAAACTACAAATCATAGGAAGATATGGAGATTTTTATTCAGTATTTGACTTATCTCTGGTTGAGAAAATGGTCCTTAAGAAGATCTCAAACCTCCTAAAGTTCCAAGTCATCAAATATACTAATGAAGTTGATAATATTTTCTAGAAGGTGAAAATTTCATGAGTATTTTTTGTGAAATCGATATATTTCCTCATAGAGAACCCTAGCCCCCCTTGGTTCCCTAGCAGACTGGTTTGGCGGAAGGTATTAACCCCTAAGGTAAATGTTTTTCTATGGCTTGTTATACAAAATAAAATCTTGACCATAGATAATTTGCAATCATGAGGTATGATTATTGCAAACCAGTGTTATCTTTGTGGCTTGGATGCTGAGTCAGAACACCATGTCTTTATTTTGTGCTCATTCTCTTAGAATGTTTTCTCCTCCTTTTCAATATTGTTGGTGTCTGTTGGGTATGCCATTTCAAATCTATGATCTTTTATACTAGTGGGACCCTCCATTCTTTTCTTCTCGATTTCATCTATTCTGGAGATTTAGCTTGGCTCACATCAAGTGGTGTATTTGGAAGGAAAGGAATTTGAGGGTTTTTAAAAATGAAGCCAATTCAACCCTCTCTATCTGCACCAAGAGCATTGTAGCAATAATGGAGATCATATCTGCCATCTCTTTGGACTTAGGTTCCTCTGCTAGGGAATTAGCTCTAAAGCGTGCTTTGGGGTTTAAAACTTTTTCAAGGTCTACTTCCCATTTGGATTTGAGTGGTAGAAGATAGATTTCCTAGGAACCACCCCCTATAGGTTATATTAAACTCAATTTCAATGGGGCCTCCAAGGGTAACCTAAGAGAGGCAGGTACGGGTGGTTTAATTCAAAATAATAATGATGAACTCCTCGCCTTTGCTGAGAAGCTAGGACCTCAATCGATTCATTTTGCTATAGCTCGTGCTCTCTTCCAAGGGATTTCTCTATTGAGTGGGTTTGAGCAGAGTAAGGTTATTATTGAGGATGATTCCCTTAATATCATCAATCTAGTGAAAGGTTCTCAAACTCCTAGTCCTTTTGTTGCTAATATGATTTTTGAGGCAAAAATAATCCTTCAGGTCTTTGAGGATGTGGTTGTCAAGCACGTGTATAGGGAAGGTAATAAATCGATTGATTTTCTAGTAAATTTGGAGTTGAGTCAGGATGATCTAACTATTTGGAGAGAGGATTTTCCACCAGCTATCAATGATTCAGAGACTAGAGGTATCTCTACTGATCTAGGGATAGACGAGTCATATTTTTGAGGGCCCTAGTAAGGATAACCTAGACATCAACGAACAGTAATAGTCGAGGACCTATTTTTTATGGGTCTTTCTAAGTTTTTTTTGTTTTTGTTTTGGTTGTTATCTGTGCATGAGTGCTCTTATGTGGGTTGATCTATATGGGTTATGGGGGTTGGTTGTAGACCATTTGGTCTTCCTTTTGTCTGTCTATTTTTTTTGTGTCTGCCTTGGTGGTGGTTGTGTTGGTTTCTCTAGTGTGGATTTTGGATGATGATCTCTATTTAGTTTGCTAGAATCCCTCTCCCTTGTTTAGTTGTTCCTTTTATAATAAGGTTCAGAGATCCTTTCAAAATCCCTTCTTTCAACTAATACAAAAATAATATATTTATAAGATCGTGTCAAACCTATATAATTTTTTTTTTTAATTTAGCGAAAAACCCCTTGTGGGGTTGCCTTTGTCTGAGAAACTACGACAAGAGGTTCTACATCGTCAAAATCACTTAGAAGTCACGCCCGACCCTAACCGCACCAACATTATCAACTAAATTTTGAACACCCAATGTGCATTTGGTAAGGTGAAGATTCAAACCAAGAACTTCCCCTGAAAGATTGCCCTATCCTCTCTAACTCACCTACAACACGAAGGTTTATAATTTATTTATTTTAAAACATATATATTATTATAATTTTTTAAACACACTCAAGTACACCCTATTAATTTAAACTTAAATCTTCTAATAAAAACTTAAACCATACCACTATAATGTTTTAAAGAAGAACTAAGATCATCTTAAAATCATCTTATTATTCTCCCTCGCTAGGTATATATAAAGGTCAATGGAATCGTGTAGGCATAGACAAATCCATATAATTTCAAACTTGACTTCGTATACACACTTCTAGCGTTTTTAATCCACTTGGTCATCTTTCTTGTCAAACCTCATCTATTCCATAGCTTTTTACTTTTTGTCCTTTTCCCTAGCGGAAAAAATCCACGTAGAAATAAACACGTATTTTTATTATTTCTTTAGCCCCATCATTGGTATGCAGAAGTGGTTATCGCACATTAGGGACACCAACTTTATTTTTCATTTCCTTTTATCTTTAAGGTCGTTGTACTACCGCACTTTCTACTAACTAACAATTAATTAGATTTTTATTATCCAATAACATCGCACCGTTGATATCCATTGAGAATATTCGACTGTTGATATCCATTGAGAATGTTCGACTTGGGGAAGGTCGCACCGTTGATATCCGTTGAGAATATTCGACCGTTGATATCCATTGAGAATGTTCGACTTGGGCAAGGTTTCTCGTACATTAGGTAGGCTCTCAAACTCCCTTTTAAATATAGTTTTCAACTAAGATATTATACATTAAATAGGCTCTAGATTCCTTTTTAAATATGATTTTAAAATGTCCCAAATTGCCTATGGTTTTAAAATGTCGGCTTTGATATTAAATGTTGATTTATGAAGAATTTAAAAATTTTAAACACATTTTATTTATGAATTGCTGTCTTAAAATATTAATTTAAAAAAATAGTGTGTACAAATATTACTTCATGATGTTGTAAAAATTTAATACATCGGATGTTTTTCAAAATTAATTTTTAATTTTAATTTTTGTTTTTAATGTATAAAAAAATTAGTAATATTATTAGATGTTGTTTTTATAAATAATAATATGTTAGCAAAACAAAGTTATTGGAATTTTTGAGGCTCAAAACATGGAATTGGGGAAAGCACTCAATCACTACCTTCTACTCTATCATCTTTTGAGTATGTTGAACCTTGAACCTCAAACCAAAAAAACTCTAACCATTAATTTTCCTTACAAACCTGACTTTAACTATTTTTATTAAATAAATAATTTTGCATTGACATGCACCAATGCACCAAAAAAAAATAAAATAAAAAATATGAATAATGACTCTATATATTACTTGATTAGGTAAGTAAGAATAAAATTTTCAAAGTATTTTTTTCATAAGTTACATTTTTTTATTTTTTCATAATTTCGAATCCTAACAATCTTTAGTTATGTAATTTTTTAAGGCAGTCAATGACGCTGCCCTAGATGCTCTTTGATTCTACCATATAATTTAATATTTATATAATATTATATAATTGATTTATTTATTTTAAATTATCGTAAATAATATCATCTTAATGACACGTAAGGTTTTCTTCACATATACGTAACAGATAGATAGGTATAAAAGTCAATGGCATCGCGTAACCATAGGAAATACCATATATTTTATTTATTTATTTTAAAACCATTTGACAAATGGCATGGAAACTTCGTGCCATAAAACTATACGGCTTATGGAATGAAGCATGCGAGGAAATTTTCTGAAGTCTTTAACAATAAAGATGGGAGGAATCCTTCCACCGTTGACCGATGAAAGACACTTGTCACTTCTCATTGATAATGTTCGACTTGGGGAAGGTCCAACGTAGAATTATTATCGTGATTCGTGATGTAAAAAACCCAAAAGAAATGTGTAGGTAGGTTCTCATATACCTTTTAAAAAATGGTTTCTGCTGGTTTACAATGAAAGAAGAATATAAAACAAAGAGAAGGTAGAGTAGGTTTACAAATTATATCAACAATCATTTTCAAAGGGGTTTGAACACAAGATTATTTAAGAAACAACCATAATCTTAACCACTAGGACAATTACCTGTTGACAAAAGTACATATTGTTGCGTTAAAACATTAAATTCTAAGTAGGTTTATAATACAATATATTTTATAAGTTTTATAGTTGTTTTATTTTGAATAATATAATTTAACTATACACCTAGGTGTTGTAGGTGAGTTGGAGAGGAGAGGGCAATCCTCCAAGGGAGGTCCCAGGTTCAAATTTCCACCCTATCAAAAAGCTGAATTGGGTATCTAAAAATCCAATTGATAATGTTGGTGCGGGCAGGGGTCGGGTGCGACCCCCGAGTGACTTTGACGATGTAGTACCCCCCTGTTCGTGGTCTCTCAGACCAAGGCAGCTCCGCAAGGGGTTTTTCGCTTATATATATATATATATATATATATATATATATATATATAATTTAACTATATACATAGATGATCTATCTAAAGGAAGATATAGATGGATAATCCAACTTAATAAAAATGGATAGATAAATGATTCATTTTAGTAAGGATGATGGCTAAATGAACTTGCGATACATTAATATATACAATTATTATAATATTAATTATTTAATTTTTTTTATTATTATTTTAATTATATATATATATATATATATATATATATATATATATATATATATATATATATATATATATATATATATATTATTTTTTATGAACACACAACCACCCCCTCACACATTCACCCACGCCACAGTTTGAACCTTGAACCTCCCGAAGAAGAGCCAAAGCCCAAATCGTTGCATTGTCCCACCTGGCTAATATATATATATATATATATTTATTTCTAAATGATTTTTTTTGCTTTCACATGTTAAATATTATTTTTTTCAATATTTTCCACTTAATGCTTAATGTTTTAATTTTCAATTTCCTCACCAAAACTCTTTATCTAATTGTTGCACATACACCTCTATTCTCCATTTGCTACAATGCTCATTGCTTCTTGTACACATTAACATATCTAAAAATATCTTGTTTTATTATTTATCCAGCTTCTATTGTTGAATGTTATGCTTGATCATTCATTTAATTATTGATTTTTTTTTTAATACGGGTTTGATCTTATCCTTGATCACTTATCTAATTGTTAACTTCTTTTCTTTTTTAACCATAGGTTTGATTCCATGACTTAAAGAGAAGTGTCCTTATGGTAACCTTCTCATCCTATTGGATTGCATGAATAACCAATCATTGCAACCATCAAGTAGATAGTAGATCAATGTTTACGAGGTTCACTTTATTGTTTCCACATTAAACCTTCATATTTCTTCTCATGTATGGGGCATTGCTTGTACCATACATAAAATTCATCCAACAACTTTCATCACTCCCCTTTCTCCTTTGAGGATATTCTTGTTGATGCTTCCTTCTCTCTTTCAAGGCTTCTCTTATTACCCCTATATTTTTCTTATTTTTTTTTTAAACTCTCGTACCATGGTAAAAGTATGAACCAACTAGGATTCACATCTAGGACCTTCATGCATTAAATTTTCTTTATTAATGATGCAGGAGCATCTAGCTGGCAAGAGCCAACTACGGAGGACCGGATAAAGATAAGCATGCAAAAGCTAGATTTTTAGAAAAAAATGTATTTTTAAAAAAAAAAACTAGAAACTTCATGCAAAGAAAGAATGGATAAGAATGCTTAGCTATCAGATAGATAAGAATGCTTAGTTGATAACTCATTGCCCATGCTTATAAATAAGAAGCTAATGTGGAGCATGGAGGGGGAGCGAGGGGCTCCAAAGAAATGGGCACTCGGTGCAGTGCTTGCAGAAGGTTTGTAAAACCTTAGAGGAAATGGGCACTTTGTGTAGTGCTTGCAAGAGGTTTCTTATATGAAGCCTTAGAAGGAAGAAATTAGCACTTTGTGCAGTGCTTGCAGGAGGTTTGAGATGTAAAACCTCAGATGGAAGAAGGAGATTGGTACTCTAAGAAGGAGATTGGTACTTTGAGGAGTGCTTGTAGATGTGTGGTAATTATGGTCACCATGGAATTGCTTTGGGAGAGCAATTTAGAAGTTTGTGGTAACTATGGCCACTATTGTAATGTGTTATTAAAAAATATATATACATAAAATAAAAAATAGTGTTATGTATTTTTTTTACTGTGTACTTTGATCCTGCAGGTCAGATTTATGTTATTATTTGTGTGCATGTGAGCAAGAAGATGTCTGAGCAGCTAGGAGAGATTGTTGTTAAATTGACCCCCTCTCCACCGCTGCATCAATCAATAAGCTTATAGCATCTCCTTAAACCAACTTGCAATTTAGATGTAGGGTTTCTTTTAATCATTGCTCTTACATCCCCTAAGCCACTTTATGAGTATTCAAGACTTCTAACTTCCACATTAAACTTGAGACCAAATTGTCAGAACTTAACATATTATTTTTCTACACCAATGCTCAAAACTTAAACAGAAGAATCTAAGATTGAAAAAAAATAAAATTGTTGTTATTAGTAGTCATCTTAAACTGTTGTTATTACTAGATTTTTTGCTTTCTTCACAATTCTTGCTCTAAACTTTAAAAAAACATGACCTCCCCAAAATGAATGTATCCAAGTTTAAAATTTAAATTGAACGAACTTAGTAAAATAACAAGAACCTCTTTCTTTATAAACAAACCTTAAAATATAATTTAAAACAAAACAAATCTTAAAATATAATAATAATCATAAACTACTATAACAAAACATATAATTTTATTCATTAATTTTAATATTACATTACAATATTATTTAATATATCTCATAATAACCATCTCATCCCATCATCCCACTCCATATATTATACGACCTATAAATTAAATGTTCCACCCTGAAAAGATGGATGAATAAACACCTCAAAAAATCAACTAATTAAAAAAATATAAAATTATGATAATATTATTAATATCCTTTTAATTTTTAATTTTTAATTTGTTTTTGAACTTCTGCTTTTTATTTATTTTTTGCCTTTCAAATGCTTTCCCACGGTAAACATTACTGTTTTTTCAACTGTTGTAAAAAACCATTCAGTCTTGGATGTTATGTTCAAATAAATAGTTACCGCTGCCACTGCATTAGTGGAATTGACCCCTTTTGGACAGAGAAGACCTTTGTAGTGAATTGAAGCATTGCGGTGCCCTTCACTTCACAGAACATCTTATCCCAGTCGGGAGGTTCAATCGCCTTATAACCGAGACCAGGGGCCCTGTCTTGTGACGACGGACGCTTCGATTCCTTCCAATCCACAACGTAGGCAGAAACCCTTCTCCTGAACTTGGCCTTGAATTCACTCCAGACCTGATACTTATAATGGTTTATCACAGCCTCCCGGGATTGCAGACGTATGCTCTTATAACCGGGCTTAAGCTCAAAGTGATGGA
Organism: Wollemia nobilis; assembly: GCA_028583015.1. NCBI lineage: Eukaryota > Viridiplantae > Streptophyta > Pinopsida > Araucariales > Araucariaceae > Wollemia > Wollemia nobilis. The sequence goes on along the minus strand of JAQPPZ010017033.1, from coordinate 18,949,997 downwards.
TAACATTCACTAACGAAGATGGCAAGGCGTCCAACAACACAATAGACTTGTGGCGTTGCTCCAGTTTTTGCCTGCATGTGTAGCCCTGGGTCACCCCTCTCGGAGGGTGCTTTTTAAGATTGGAGGGCCCGAAGTTCCTGCAATTCATGGACACCTGCCCTATCATAGAGGAGGAGTTACTTACTTCATGCGTTTTATTGGTAAGCAAGATTTTCAGAGCGTTGGAAGATGGTCGACGTAGCCAATGACGGGAGAAGACGAATTCATCAACATCGGTGAACATCATCCATTGGCATTCTTCTCTGCCCTGCAAAGCGCAATGAGCAAAGCCGGCCTCCTGTGTCTTCGCCCACGGCCACGGATGGCGCCTCACGTTGTATCCACTCATGCTCGCAGAATTTATGACATCCTCCAAATCGTCGTCGCTGTTATTGTCGTAGATAAGGAATTCCTCCACTCCCAAAAAAGAATGATAGACAATCCACTCCCTGAGGAATTTGGCTGCGTTGTAAACCATCGTGCAGGCGCACAACTTCTTCCTTGCGCTTTTGTCTTTCAAAGTGAATTCGCTTACCGTGGGACGGCTATGATAATACGCCACCGAAGGCAGCGGCGAGGTTTCTTCGACTGACCGAAGACTAACTTTTGCGCCGGAAAGCTGGAGGTGTTGTGGCGGGTTCTCGCACCGGAAAATCTCCTGAGCGGAGACCGTGACGGCGGTTTCGACTCTGTTGTTGAAGACGCAGCGGAGAGTGTGTGGAGCAGCGTTGATGCCCTGCCTTTGGTTTATACCTTTGGCGAACAAGATCACGTCTGTATCCGTCACCACGCTCTCGTAGACCATCCAATCCCACGTGACGGGATGAGATCGAGTCTTGTGCAGGCTGAATAAATTTGGATCACTTCCCTCAGAGATCAACTTAACTTGGTCGAATGCTGCCAGCCCTAAAATCCCCGGAAAAGGGGTTTGACATCTGATTGCAATTCGTCCTTGCAAGTAATCGATTCCTGTGACTTGTGCCGTAATTTCACGGGAGAGAAGACAGCGAAGGGCGGACTTTGGAGGCAACAAATCCATGAATTTCGTTGAAGGAAAGGGAATTAAGAGCAGCAGCTCATTTTCAGAAAGGAGAACCACGTCTTGTATACGGAAAGTCTCCGTGTAACGACGCGCTTCATGTTGTTCCTTGCTGGCCAGTGCCTTGTACCGGAACTGGAAATATGTCTCTGCAAATGCAAAAAACGGAGTATTAAATTCCTGAACTGAAATTAATTAGCTATGAACAATAGTCGTCAATAGCCTAAGAGGCCGCTGGAAGCTATAGTCCACACATACCTCTGAATGTTTGACGCGCTGTAAACCCCCAAATGATAACGCAAAGTAGGATACAACAAACAGTTCTGCTAGACATGGTGCGACTCCAGCCGTCGACCTCCCTTGTTGCATAGATGCGTTCTACCCGTGCCATCAACAGTGTTCTTCTTCTTGTCATCACGTGCCTTTTTCCAGCATGTTTCAGTCAAGTGACCAAGTTTCCCACAATAAGTACAAGTAGGCCTCTCCTTAGAAGGATTGCTCTGAAACACATGATGTCTAAGATGAAGATGCTATAAGAGAAGCACCAAGCTGAAATGCTTCTCTGTGTTAGCCGAGTCAAAATTGTGATTTAGTTGTTGTGAAATATTTAACAAGTAGGAGATTGTTGGATAAAAAAATTGTATAGTATTATTTTTAGGTAGTTTTATTTTAGTCGATGTTTTTATTATATTTTTATATTTTTTAAATAAGTTTATGGTGGTTTTAGTCTATGGTGTTATGTCTAGGGTGGTTTTATTTTGGTTCCTGGCAGTTTTTTTGAGTGGTTTTAGCTATGGTTTTATTATGCAAGTATTGTAATATCTTGTAATTTTTTTTTTAAAGGTACATTAGAATATGCATATAATTAAAAATAATAAGATCAGAGTATGAGGTGTAGTTTTGAGTTTCTGCTAGTTTTTTTGGTCAAGGATAAATATTCATGTTCATTGAATATGCATAAGAATAAGAATAATAAGACCAGATCATGAGGTATTATTTTGAGTTTTTATTGGTCTTTTCAATCCAGAGTTGTTTCTAAGATAAATATTCATGTTTATTGAATATGCATATAAATAAGAATAACAGACTAGAGTATGAGGTGACAATTTCTACTGGTTTTCTCCGTCAAAGGTTTCTAATATAAATATTCATGTTTATTGTGTATGTATATTATTTTTCTTTCTATTTTATGATTTTGTTTTTCTTTAATATCTCTAGAATAGATTTATCAACCAACACTTGCTATCATCCAACCTATCCTCTTTTAAGTATATTGTGGTTTGAACCTTAGACCTCCCCAAAGAAAAGCTAAAGCCCTAACTATTGTGTTATCCTTGCAAACCTAAACTTAAAGATTTGTATTAAATAAATAATTTTGCATTGACATGCACCAATACACCAAAGAAATAAAATAGAGAATATAAACCATGACTATATTACTTAATTATGAAAGTAATACTCACAATATTGATATTTTCAAAACATTTTAAAGAAAAATTTAATAAAATAAGTTTTAACCTAATTTTTTTTTGTGAACACCCATTGGGTTTAGTATAAGTAGTAAAGAATGAAAAGTCCATTGCGTTTGGGGGATATAGTTGATTAGGTTTGGCATAAGTTGCAAGCGAGGAGCGCATGGGTTTAGTATAACTAATATAATTTATTATAATATATAATTAATTAAAATATTATAATAATATAATATTATATAATTGTACTTGGGGGTGCAGCGCAACGGTTTGGGCTTTGGTTCTTTTTCGGGAGGTCCAAGGTTCAAACCGTGGCGTGAGTGAGTGTGTGAGGAGGTGGGTGTGTGTCTCCTTGGTGAAGTTGTTGTAATAGGTTAAGGGATTTCTGGTCAAAACCCGTTTCTTAATATTTAAAAAAAAAAATATAATATTATATAATTTATATAAAATTATAAAAAAATATTATATTATAAATAAGACCATCTTAACGTCATGTAAAGTTTTAGTCACATATATACGTAGTCTTACCATTCTCCATGGCTATATATATATATATAAGTCGAAAGGAATCGTAGGCACACAAAAAAACCATATAATTTAATATCTATATAACATTATATAATTTATTTATTTTAAATTATTATAAATAAAACCATCTTAATTACTAACTAAGGGTAATCTTATTATTATCGATAGGTATTTATTTATTTTATTTTGTATAAGTTTATTCTTTTCAAAGTTTTAATTTTATAAATAAATAGTTTTGTAAAAGTTTATATAATTTTATTTTTTTTAACACATAATTCACATTATTAATTAATTTAAAATTATTTGACATGTATTAAAACAACATTCTTTATAGAATGAAGTATGTTAAATTTTTTTTCTAAAGTGTTTAACATCGTATTGGTAACATCAATTCAAAGATCTATTATATTGCAGTAGAGCTATATGAAATTGATCTTTTGACATATGTTAGTTGCCTTAATGGAAAACATTATAATACTTGATCCATTTCAATGACTAAGATACTAAGAAGTAAGAAGATAAGAATCTATAGTTCATATTTAAGTTTGAGGTAGAGGAAGGTCTTGATGATAAATCTCTAGCAAAAAGAAAAGAGGAGTCTAGTAGAGCTATATTTTTTTTAACACATAACTCACATTATTAATTAATTTAAATTTTTTTGACATGTATTAAAACAACATCCTTTATAGAATGAAGTATGTCAAAAAAAATTTCTAAAGTGTTTAACATCGTATTGGTAACATCAATTCAAAGATCTATTATATTGCAGCAGAGCTATATGAAATTGATCTTTTGACATATGTTACTTGCCTTAATGGAAAAAACATTATAATACTTGATCCATTTCAATGACTAGGATACTAAGAAGTAAAAATCTATAGTTCATCTTTAAGTATGAGGTAGAGGAAGGTCTTGATGATAAATACCTAGAAAAAACAAAAGAGGAGTATCTATTTATTTTTATGTTGGTGGAGCCAGATAAGCTTTTCAATGTCAGAGAGATGAGTGATCTCATCACCATGTAGGGAATTATTGAAGAAATTGTTTAGAACTATAGACTCCACTAATGTTAATAGATTGAAAAAATAATTATCCATCATCAAGATTTCAAAAATTGATAACATCGAGGCCTATATATCCAATTCAAGAATTTATGAGATGATGTAGCAAATTTAGGAGGTTTAATAAGGATAGACATAAAATGTGTTAAATTTGTTCTTATTGGATTAATTATTCATTGAATTCAATGATTATGGAGAAACTACATACTATACCTTTTAATAGTCTATTTTCTCTTCTTATTCATTTTGCGGTTACTATAGAGTATTATGGAGTGCTCCATCATAAGGACTTCAAACTAGAAAAGGCTAAGTCTCAGTAAGCCAAAAACAATTCTAGATCTTAAAATAAGTCAAATCCATGTGAATATTATAAAAGTAAAAAACACCTTATGGATGCTTGCATAGCAAAAGTACAAAATAATGAAGTAGAGTTCCTACAGTTAGGCAACAAACTATTAAATAATGATGAAGATTCAAATGGTTCCTTTGATTATCATAGAGAACCAACCCATTTGAGCAAATATTATGAGGATGGCATGTTACAGTATCTAATGTCTCCTCTTCTTGGCCCCTCAACTTAGATTATGTAGGAGTGTTGGAATATATAATCTAATCTTACTCATAAAGGATGACAATGTGCAATGTACTATCTATGTAAACCTATGGGTAATCACCATATAATTATTTAATGTATTTAGCCCTAACAACATTGGTTAAACAAGAACTTGTAATTAATCATAAGAATTTTATTACATTGGCCTAGGTTAATGCCATATGCAATTATTATTAGAGTTTAGGTATCTATTATAAATACCTTTCAACCACATGTTATAAATACTTTTTCCAAATATTTTGGCATATTATTAGTGTTGAGGTGTGTGTAACAGTATATGAAGTGCAAAGGATTCACCACATTCCTAGGGATGTCAACTCTACCTTCTTGGTGCTCATCCCCAAAGTGGTTGGTGCTAAGGATTTCAAATATTTTAGGCCAATAAGTCTCTACAACACTTTGTATAAATTCTAACCAAGGTAATGGATAATATGATTAAAGTTATCCTTCCTTTCATCATTGACCCCAATCAAGGTGGCTTTGTTATGGGAAGGTAAATCCTTGATGGAATCATCACAATCCATGAGGTAATTCACTCGATTGACAAGGTTGACATTCTATTGAAATTGGATATGAATAAGGCATATGATAGGTATCATGGGAGTTCTTGCTCCAAGTCATGACCAAATTTAGATTTCATCAAGATTGGTTTAACTTGACAAAGAAATCCATCTCCTCTACAATATTTTTTTTATTGTGAATGGAGCAATGATGGGGTATTTTAGGAGTCACAAGAGATTGCAGTAGGGGGACCCCCTATCCCATTACCTATTCGTTATAATTGCAAAAGCTTTGGAAAGAGCAATTACTAATGCTACCTCAACTGGTTCTATTGGTGGTATCTGGCCTACTACCAATATTTTCCCTATGTCTCATAAACAATTAGTTGATGATACTATCTTGAACACCTCTTCATCAGTCCCCCAAGCCAAGGAGATTAAATTTTTTCTTTACTATTATGAAAAGGTAACAAGACAAATTTTTTTATAAAAAGCAAAGTGTATTTCCTTAATACTCCCCCTAGAAGGCAAGGAAGAATTGCAAGAATTTTTTGTTGTGAAATATGGGAACTGTCTTCTACCTACCTGTGTATGCCTCTCTTTAATGGGAGCATGGAGACGAAGTTATGATACCCTATGATTGAATTGATAATAAGGAAATTAGCTAGTTAGAAGGGATACCTCCTTAGCCAAGTTGGTAAATCCCATATATTTAAATTAGTGCTCCAAAGCATCCCAAACTATTTCATGTTCTTGTTCAATATGCCCATCAAAATATATGATAAAATAGAACAAATCCAAAAGTCTTTTTTGTGGTCTAGCATAGAAGAGAGGAGGCTAAACCTAGTGGTCTAGGACCATGTTTGTTATTAGAAAGAGGTGGAAGCCTAGAATTTAGGAAGTTACACAAGATGAATGTGACCCTCATGGCCAAGATAAGGTGAAAAATGCTAACTAAAACCAAAGTTGGATGGACCCAAATACTTAAAGCTAAGTATCTCAGGAATGGAAGGAATCATGTGGAAGAAGAAAACCATCCCAAGGGATCCTATATTTGGAACCATTTACATAAAACCAAGTCCCTTATGTTGAAAGGGGCTAGGTGGAAGGTTAGATATGGGAGAATTTTTTGAAGGATTATTAGCTCCAACAAACCCCATTGATTGAAAACCAAACCTTGGATCCCCTTTAGCCCCTTATATATCAGCACTTTGATAACTTGGTCTTAGATTACATCTTGGAGGATGAAGACTAAAGGAGGTAGAAGCTCATCCATATCCATGGCCTGGACCAACATAGTAGGCAAGCTCTCATAGAACTTAATAAGGTTCTTACACTCAAGATCCTAAGTTTGGAAAGAGAAGATGATTTCTTATTTTGGAAAATTCATAAGAGAGGGTGATATACAATGAAATCAACCTATTATTTAATGGAAGGTGATGGATGGGGGTGGATCCTAATTGCAAAAATTTGGTTGAAGCATTTAACTCCTAAGATTAACTTCTTCTACTAGCTAGTAGTCCAAAACAAGATTCTCACCATTGACAACCTTCTCAAAAGGGAAATGATAATTTCAAATAGATGTTATCTCTGAATAAAATTGGAAAAGTGTGAAGCACCTGATTTTGGAATACCCTTAATAATTAGAAGTCTTTAATATGATCCTAAGCAAGTTTAATATGTCTTGGGTCTCTCCAAATAATTTAGTTGATCTATGTCTCCAATGGGATGCTCCTTTTCATAAAAATCATCAAAAAATTGCTAACAACAAATTAACAATAAAAATCGTCAACAACAAATTGACAATAAAAATCGTCAAAAAATTGCTAACAACAAATTAACAATAAAAATCATCAACAACAAATTGACAATAAAAATTGTCAAAAAATTGCTAACAACAAATTAACAAAAAAATACAACATAAAAACAAAGCAAACCCACTAGACACTCAAAATGAAACAAAAACACCCAAACACAAAAATTAAAAGGTGGGTCCCCAATTTTGGGGTGAGTTGTACGACAATCACAACAAATGGTGACTCTGTTGGGAAATGCTCCTAAGCATTTCGGGTGAAGAACCCAAATCTGAAATGAGAACATCAAATATTAGAAAAATAAAATTATTTAACGATGTCCCGAGAAGGTGGGGGTAAACAAATTCGACTAAAAACAACTAATACATCTGCCTTTGGTCAGTGTGTGAAAAAGTGATTTATTTTTGCACCTTTGAAAACCTACTGGATTTCATCATCTGGTTCACATTTAGGCTATGAAGCATGGCTCATAAAAGAAAGCTTTTACAGACAGAGCCCTACTACCAGTCAGGAATCTATAGACTTGGTAGGGTTTATCTAACTCACCCCTATGTTTACTTAATACTTTGCAAAGCCTTTCTTATAACTGAGCTATGTATAAACAGAGCCCTACTGTTGGTTAGGCATCCATAGCCCCAGTAGAGTTTATCTAGACTTTGTGACTGATTTGATCAAGCTTTTCAATGCTATTTTTTTTTATGGCTTTGCAATAATTTATGTATCACTAGGGTTAGGAAGCATAGAGATAGAGCATGTTGAATTTTCACCTTAATTTGCAAATCAAGATAACTTCATCCTTCAGGATTTCTAGAAATACCCTTTAATATGTGGGTTACATGTGGAGCTCTAGCGAAATGTTTCATTGTTCCACTCTCCACCATTTTAGTCCCAAAATTTGAGCATGATCACAAAATAACTCATCCCACTTTTCTCAGGTTCACTTGCTTTCAAATTAGGTATTCCAACCTACTAAGCAAAGGAACACAAAAACATGTAAGAGGCCATAAATTAGCGACCACAAAACATCACCTCAAAACAAGGGAACAACCCAAAACACAACACTAAAAACACAAACAAAAAATCACAAATTGACCTAATGTAAACTAACAAGCAAGCAAAAACAAAGACACTAAAACCAAAACTATATACAAATGTACAATATGGTACAAGAGGATGTAAAATTTGGGCTATCATTTTCTTGGATCCCAAACATGATTAGCACATTTCAAAAGACGTATAACATGATACACATGCTAAGCTTTGCAGGAATCCAACGACAATAATATTAGGCCAAATATTACAATAATTTTCATCTTGCCTCTCTCACCCCTCCAATTTGATTTAGTTACTTTAACAATCCCATAGGTGAGATTCAAATCCTTAAATTGATTAGACAATAACCGATTTTCAATCCTTTCTTATCTATTCTTTAATATGTCAATTTCATAATTCAATTCATGATTTATAACTAGGTCTTCCTTTTAAAATATAAGATCTTGCAAACAAGATCCTAATTCTAAAAGCTTTAAATCCAATTCATTTTTTCATGTTTGTAGGCCAATCAAATTTATGCAACCACTTGCAAGCATCTAGGATATTAATTAAATATCCTAGAACTAAAATAACACCAATTTAGGCTCTCCTTCTAGAACTAAAATGTTGACTGGTAATTTTACCCAATTGCAAAACCATACTCATGCTTAGGATTTTGATAACAAAACCCTCTTTTGCAAAGAAGTTAAAACAAAAATAACTTCTCCAAGGTTTCACTATGTAAGCATTGCACATATGTATTTATAATCTTGTGAATATGTATCAAATAAATGCTAGGAATACCTTAGTGATTGCAAGTAATTGTTAACAAGGGGCATGTGTTGGTTTATTTTATCATGCTATACTAATTATTGTTCATAAAAATTAAAGAAAAGCAAATGTGAATTGGCCCTCATATGACCATGATGTAAAACCTTAGTTCATTTTATATTGAAGGATTTTAGATAGCTTTTATCTTCTTTGGATTAAGTAGATTTTAAAACATATTTTTATATTGCATTAAACCCTACTTTAATCATGAAATAGAAGATTAAAATCTATCTCTAAATTGGAAATTTGAATGATGAAAGAATTTACTTGATGTTGCTTTGAACATTAAAATGCCAATAGCCTTTGATATAATAAATAAATTACCCCTCTTTGATGAAATTAATTTTCATAAAGAGATGATAATTTATTGCTTTAAAATAATGTCCTTATAAATTATCCCTCTTTAATGAAATCATGATTTTCATAAAGAAGAAATAATTTATTGCTTTAATAATAATAGCCTTTGATATAATAATAAATTACCTCTCTTTAATGAAATCAGAATTTTCATAAAGAAAGGGTAATTTATTGCTCGAGAAATGAAGGCCTGTGGAATGCCATATAAATTACCCCCTTTAATGAAATTACATTTTTCATAAAGGGAAGTTCATTTATTGCTTACTAATAAAAATGCGAAGCTGAAAAAACTAATTTGCCTTCAAAATGTGAAATAATGCAAAATTTTGAAATTATAAAAATCTTCATAAAACAACAATTTTTAATAATTTTTATAAATTCGAAATGGCTTCGGAATGAGATCGAACTTGTTTCAAATGAAATATTGAAGTTCATTCTTTATGCCCATGTATTTATTTTTGGAGTTTAATTTTTTTAATTTTTATTTTAATTGCCGAAGTATTAAAAAAATCTGCAAAGTGAAAGGTTAAAAAAAAACAAAATAGTAGAAATACTGCAACCCATAATTTCTCCATAGACCCTACAAGCATTAATATTCTGCACAAAAACCAGCATTAGTGTTACCCGAATTCACGTAGTCAAACAGCTAATGCGGTGCAATATTCTAAGGAAATGGTGCAATATGCAGAAAATAAGACCAAGTTAATCATAAACATGCATTAAAACTTGAAATATCTCCATTATATTGCAAAAAATAGGTCTTCAATGTCACACATACAAGTGCAGAAAAATATGCCCCAAATTGGCCTCATGTGGTGAAAACAAAATCCAGCAGGATGGCAAAATCAATCCAACCATGGCTTCCAAAATGGTCAAGCCTCTGGCCTGCAAAAATTCCAGCATCTGGCCTCTCCAAGAAGATCCAACCCTTTATCTGTCCCTCAAAGCCATGTTTAACATTTTGCCTCCAACTGTTTATTTATGTTTTCCTTTATCTGTTTTGTTTCACCTCTCGCTTGCTTTTCATTTTGTAACGTTTGGCATTATCAAGTATTTACCAAATGAAATGTTTAGACCAGACATTCATAATTATATCCAAATGGGAGTTACATGATTGACCCACATCATTAATCGAATTATTCTTTACTCCTTTTACACACCTTCTGATGTGTAATCGTAATAGCATACATAAATCCCATATATGATTCTTATCTGCAGAAACACCTTCCCTATTTGTATGTATTTTTCCATGTTATCCAACTATTTCCTAGTTCGACGCTGTTTAACAAATCCACTGGTCCATATTGAACATTACCACTAGGAGTCCATAATCCATAGCCCATCTAAAATCATCAGTTAAATCATCGACCATGTTGGTTGGGGTTATTTTTCAATTGGCTGTGGTGATCGTTGCTCATCCCGGTATTATTTTCCTCCATAAACGAGCTCTGATTTTGCGTTTGACTGTCATGCTACCATTTTCTACTGCATATTTTTGTGATGTTGAAATTTTGTTCTACTTTAAAGCCTCTTCTTCTTTCGTCGCTCTGTGGCAAACTCCCTCTACAAATGTGCTCATCATCGTCGCTCTTGAAAAATACCATTGAAGACCTGAAGGAAATATGAATTGCGGAAATAATAAATCATTTTGTGCGATTCTATATGAGGTGGGAGGTTCACAAATTTTATTAGCGAGACAGGAGCTTCGCTTAACTTTTTGGCGAAGCGGCAGGTTCAGGAAGCTTCGCACAGTTTCAAAGCGAGGAGGGAGCTTCGAAAGTTTTAGTGGCGAAGTGAGTGCTTCGGAGGTTTGGGCAGCGAAGCATCTGCTTCGCAAGACCTTTTTCCGAAGTGAAACTGCTTCGAAAATAGTAAGTGCAAGACGACAAGTTTGGGAGAGTTTGAGTTCGAAGCTTGCAGGCTTCGGGTGACTTTGGCTGTGAAGCTTTACTCCGGTTTAATCTTGGGCGAAGTGGAATCTTAATTTACCAAGCAGCAAGGTGAGTACTCCGGGAAAAATAACGCGAGATAAGCAAAACAAAGTTGATGTCAAATGAAATAATATCGAACCCTTCACCAATTGACTAGAAACAAACAAAGATCTTATTTATCATATAACGTCGGATTACAAAGCTTCTCTAAATGAAGCTAAAACATCTGCAAGTAATTTGCAGGATAAACACGAGGATTTTCCTGGAGACTGTTGCTCCCCTCTCCGGTTGTCTACGACTGCTGCTTTCTCTCTTCTGCTGCTCCGTGCTTGCAATTCCTTTGACCTAACAAAGTGACGAATGGTCCGGTATTTATAGACGAAGAAAGAGGACAAGGGGCGGGAAAACTTTCACCAACCGACTGACAAAAATAAATGTCGAAGAGGGTTTTCAACCAATCACCGAACAACCCCACCTACTCGCATGCGTGATGTCAGGCCCTTGTTTCCCATGCCTGGACGCTGCTTCGCAAATCTGATGGGCGAACTACCGGATTTATGTTGCTTCGTAGTGAAGCATCTTCAGGGGGCATAATTTTGTTGCTTCATAGCGAAGCACCTTCAAGAGGCATGTTTTTACTGCTTCGCGACGAAGCACTTGCGGGAGGCATGAAATGTGGTTTAATATTTCCAACACCCTCCTTTAAACCAGATTTCACAAATTCTTTGACGCCCAACATTTCTCGCAACCTAGCGAAGTCCTTCTCCTTCAAAGGTTTTGTGAAGATGTCAGCTACTTGCTCCTTGGACCTACAAAACTGCAATTGTACTTCGTCAAATTTCACCAGCTCTCTGATGAAATGATACCGGATATCTATGTGCTTCATCCGGCCGTGGAAGACTGGGTCCTTCGAGAGGGCGATGGCAGAATTATTGTCACAAAATATTGTTGTTGCTACTTTCGACGGATGATGTAGTTCACTCAGAACTCTTCTCAGCCAGACTGCCTAGCAGGTGGCTGAGGTGGCAACAACATACTCTGCCTCTGCTGTAGATAAAGCAACAATTGGCTGCTTCTTCGAGGACCAAGAGACAACTCTAGATCCAAAATGGAAGGCATATCCAGAAGTGCTCTTTCGGTCATCTATGCTACCAGCCCAATCGCTATCAGTGTAGCCAATCAGTTCAAGCTGGTCTTGTCTGGCATAGTGGAGTCCGTGGTTTCTCGTGCCATTGACATACCGTAGAATTCTCTTGCCTGCTTGCCAGTGAGTGTCTTTGGGTGACTCCATAAACCTACTGATTAAACTCACGGTAAACATTAAATCTGGCCTGGTTGCGGTCAAGTACATCAGGCTTCCAACTAACCTTTTATAGAGAGTTGGATCAACGCTTCTGCTGTTGTCAGTCTTGCTCAACTTCAAGCTAGTGGCAACCGGGGTGATGGCATGTTTGTTGTCCTCCATCTTGAAACGCTTCAGGACATCCTTAGCATACTTGCCCTGAGAAATGAAGATGCCATCTGCTGATTGGTCAACTTCAATGCCAAGAAAAAATTTCATCAGCCCCATGTCTGTCATTTCAAACTTGGTCTTCATGGTTGTTCTGAACTCCTCAAATAGGCTGTTGCTATTGCCAGTATATATCAGATCATCCATGTACAAGCAGATGATTATCATCTCCCCTGCTTCATTTGTTTTCAGATATAGGGTGTGCTCATATGGGCATTTTTGAAACCCATTCTCCTGAAAATAGCCATCAATCCGGCTGTACCATGCCTAGGGTGCTTGCTTCAACCCATACAGGGCCTTCTTCAACTTTAGGACCTTGTCTTCTTGCCCTTGTATTTCATATCCGGGTGGCTGGTCTATGTAGACCTCTTCTTCCAACACTCCATTCAGGAAGGCAGACTTGACATCCATCTGATAAACGCTCCATCCCTTTTGAGCTGCCAATGCCAGAATCATTCTAACTGTGTCAAGTCGGGCTACAGGTGCATACACCTCATGATAGTCAACTCCTGACTTCTGCTTGTAGCCTTTCGCCACCAATCTGGCTTTATGTCTGTCAACTTCTCCTTGGGCATTGAACTTTGTTTTATACACCCACTTGACCCCAATGGTCTTCTTTCCTGTTGGAAGATCTGTCAGTTGCCATGTCTCATTCTTCTCAATGGTTGCTATCTCCTCATCCATCGCATTCACCCATTTGTGATTCTGACTTGCCTCTTCAAACTCCACTGGATCACACTCAGTAAATAAAGCAAAGTCAGAATATTCTTCATCTATCTGATTATGGGTTACCTCATAAATGTCTTGCAAGCTTCGAGTCTTCGTAGGTGTCCTCAAGTTTGGAATTTTTCTTGCAAGTGGAGGTGACCGGGATGATGAGGTTGTGCTGCTGCTGGCACCACTGTTGTTGCTTGAAGGTACAGGTGGTTGCACACTATCTTCCTCCAAGTTTATAGGTTCAATAATTGTTGGTTCAGGCTGACCAGTCTTTGACTTCCAGTTCCAGGCTTCATCCTCCAAGAACTTCACATCGCGGTTGATGACAAGTTTCTTTGTCACCAGATTGTACAGCCTGTATGCCTTTGCTTGTTCGTTGTACCCTATGAAAATGCATTTTTCAGCTTTGTCATCCAACTTCTGCCTTTTCTCATATGGAACATGTGCATATGCAATGCACCCAAAAACTCGCAAATGAGCCACACTTGGCTTCAGATTGCTCCAGGCTTCCTCCAAAATTTTGTCCTTCACACTCTTGGTGGGACATCGGTTTAACAGATAAACTGCACAACTTACAGCTTCTGCCCAGAACTCATGTGGCAGACTTTTTGCCTTTAGCATGCTCCGTGCCATCTCCATGATAGTTCTATTCTTCCTCTCAGCTACGCCATTCTATTGCGGTGTGTATCTGGCAGTCAACTGCTTATGAATTCCATGTTGCTTGCAGAAGTTGTGGAATTCGTTGGAGATGTATTCTCCTCCACCGTCTGTCCTGAGAGTTTTCACGTAATACCCGCTCTGTTTCTCAACCAGAGCCTTGAACTCCTTGAACTTTGCAAATGCTTCTGACTTCAGCTTGATGGGATAAATCCAGGTCTTCCGGTTGAAGTCATCAATGAAAGTCAAGAAATATTTGTTGCCGACATATGAGTTGGTCTGCATGGGACCGCAAATGTCTGAGTGCACCAGCTCCAATGGTTGTGATGCTCTCCAAGACTTTCCTATAGGGAATGCATCCCTGTGTTGCTTACCGACCAGGCAACCTTCACAAACTTGGTTTGGTTGCTCAATAAGGGGTAAACCCTTCACCATTTGCTTCTTGTGCAGCAAATTCAGGCCACTGAAACTCAAGTGACCGAATATGAGATGCCACAACCAGGTAGCATCCTTCACAACTGCACTTAGAGACATTAATGATTCATTCTAAATATGTAGCGAAAACATTTTGTTTTTCGTCATGGACATAGTTGCAATTTGCCCATGCACTTTGTCTCTGATGGTACAGACATCATCTTTGAACTGCACAGTGTGTCCCTTCTGCACAAGTTGTCCAACACTTAGCAAGTTGTGCTTCAAACCAGGCACATAATACATGTCACAAATTTGTTTTCTTTCACTGTGTCGGGTGCGAATGAGGATCTTTCCTTTCCCCATCACGGGAACCTTGTTGTTGTTCCCCATATTGACTTTAGATTGGACTGTTTCATCCAGTTGTGAGAACATCTCCCTGTTCCCAGTCATGTGGTTGCTGCACCCACTGTCAAGATACCAAATATTTTTTTTGCTCTCCTCCTCAATACTGCAAGTCAGCAACACATTTCCTCCTATCGCATTTTCGGCTTCATCCGTATAATGGGCCTGCTGTTGATTCTCGTTGGCCATCCTCTTTCTGCACTGTGAGATATAATGGCCAAAATTTTTGCAGTAATAGCATTGGACCTTAGATTTATCTTTCTTCTGATAAGATCCACTTTGCTGATTTTTGCCAGTGCCTCTTCCTCCTTGCTGATGGAAGTTGCAATTGGTCTCTCCCTCGCTAGGGTTTGACCTCCCTCCTTGCTTGTTACCTCTCCCACGCCTGCCTCTGCCTCTTCCACCTTGAGAACTAGAGGCGCCATGGTGGGAGTCTTGTCTTCCATTGTCTCGAAATGAGACTTGCGCCTTGAAGGCTTGCTCCAAAGAAGACTGAGTTGAACGGCTCAGCCTCTGCTCATGTGTCTGCAAGGAACCCATGAGCTCATCCATTGAGAGGGTTGTCAAATCCCTCGATTCCTCTATTGCAATTACCACAGAATCAAATTTTGCTGGCAGACTTCACAGAATTTTCTCCACAATCCTTTGATTCTACATAATTTCACCATTCAACCGCATCTGGTTGATGACATCTGTCGTTCGGGTGAAAAAATCGGTGAAAAAATCGCTCATGGTTTCTGACTCACTCATCTGCAGGTTCTCGAACTCCCTCCTAAGCATCTGTAGTTTCACCAACTTCACTTTGTTGGTGCCCCGATAGGAGCTGGCCAAAATTTCCCGGGCCTGCTTGGCCTTGGTGGTCGATGCAATCCACGGGAAGATGGTCTCCTCAACCGCTTGCATGATATAGAATAGGGCTTTTTGATCTTTCTTTCGGTTCTCCTTCAGAAGGTCTTTGTCATCTTGGGAGAGGGCGGCAAGTGTTGCTGCATCTGTCGGTTTCGGGTACCCATTCTCCACCAAGTCCCACAACTCCTGAGACCCAAACAAAATCTTCATTTGTATACTCCAGTAATCATAGTTCTTGTCGTTAAATCGCGGGATCTGCAACTGCAAGGAATTGTTTTTGGAAGCCATGCTTCAATCTCCGCGTCACGACACAATGGCTCTGATACCAATTTGAAGGAAATATAAATTGTGAAAATAATAAATCATTTTGTGCGATTCTATATGAGGTGGGAGGTTCACAAATTTTATTAGCGAGACAGGTGCTTCGCTTAACTTTCTGGCGAAGCGGTAGGTTCAGGAAGCTTCGCACAGTTTCAAAGTGAGGAGGGAGCTTCGCAAGTTTTAGTGGCGAAGTGAGTGCTTCGGAGGTTTGGGCAGCAAAGCAGCTACTTCGCAAGACCTTTTTCTGAAGTGAAACTGCTTCAAAAATAGTAAGTGCAAGACAACAAGTTCGGGAGAGTTTGAGTTCGAAGCTTGCAGGCTTCGGGTGACTTTGGCTGCGAAGCTTTACTCCGGTTTAATCTTGGGTGAAGTGGAATCTTAATTTACCAAGCAACAAGGTGAGTACTCTGGGAAAAATAACGCGAGATAAGCAAAACAAAGTTGATGTCAAATGAAATAATATCGAACCCTTCACCAATTGACTGGAAACAAACAAAGATCTTATTTATCATATAACGCCGGATTACAAAGCTTCTCTAAATGAAGCTAAAACATCTGCAAGTAATTTGCAGGATAAACACGAGGATTTTCCTGGAGACTGCTGCTCCCCTCTCCGGTTGTCTGCGGCTGCTGCTTTCTCTCTTCGGCTGCTCCACGCTCGCAATTCCTCCGACCTAACAATGTGACAATAGGTCCGGTATTTATAGACGGGAGATGAGGACAATGGGCGGGAAAACTTTCACCAACCGACTGACAAAAATAAATGCCGAAGAGGGTTTTCAACCAATCGCCGAACAACCCCACCTACTCACATGCGTGATGTCAGGCGCTCGTTTCCCGTGCCTGGACGCTGCTTCGCAAATCTGATGGGCGAACTGCCGGATTTATGTTGCTTCGCAGCGAAGCATCTTCAGGAGGCATAATTTTGCTGCTTCGCAGCGAAGCACCTTCAAGAGGCATGTTTTTACTGCTTCGCGGCGAAGCGCTTGCGGGCAGTGTGAAATGTGGTTTAATATTTCCAACAAGAGCTTCACACCATCTGAATCACTGTGCTATATCATATTACCCATGCTTTTGCTGCTATCATTTTATCCTCGACCATGTTTATCTGTCGTTGTTATCCACCGTGGTGCGCGATTACTCGTCTTTGCATTTTCCGTAGGTCCAATGCCACTCTGTCTAATCACATAATACCTTCCAATCTCGACTAGTTACACTATCGCTATGGCTTCAGCAACATAATCCTTGCTTTGTGTCGGTATTATTCAGCCATTGTGTTATCCAACTAAAACTATGATACCATATTTCTAAAAATACCATGTCATTGGATTCGCCTACCTCCAAGCTCCTCGCACTATCCGCGTTAAGTGTCCATGCTGTTGTATGGATAGTGACTACCGCCCATCCACTGCGTCGAAATCATCACAAGCCGATGTGGCCCAATCTTCGTTAATCATGCCAAATCTTACCTCCAATCGAATGGTCAAACTGACGGATGATTCCCGACTTCCAGCCACTTCATTCGCTATCACATGTCTACTAGTGCCCCGATGAGTTATCTGCCATGTCATCTATGCGTCATCACCCCAGTCATCCACCTTCGCGTAACCATGCTGAAGCTAGTCCAAGTCCAAGCTGTCAGTAGTAACTACTCGGAGCTCCACATCATTATGTTATCGTCCTCTATGCTTTTGTCCATCCGAAAGTTCTGTCCACATCACCGATATCTACACTGAGCCCGCTTTGGTCTTCCGTATTGGTGCCAAATATTACGCGTTCTCATAGTCTGCGTGTCACATTGACATGTCCACCTGTTTGACAGAATAGCCTCCATGTCTTCGACATGTCGATGATGTCCGTTTTGATTCTCCCTGCGTCATGGATATGCGATTCCCACTTATGCTCTTCGAAAACTGTTGTTATCTCCACTCATCGTCTGCCACGTTGTCGTGTAAGTGTTACTTCATTCCCTGTATGCGGTCATCCTCATGCTATCTTGGACCTTTGCCAAATCGTCAGGCATCAATCCCTACCTGCCAACACAAACGAAATTACATTACTTGAAATCCAAAATAGAAACATTGAATATAATTAAAATAATGCATAAAGGGAATAAGTTTATTAATATTAAATTAAAAATTTAACAACAACATAAAATGAAGCCATGGAATATAAATAGGATCAAGGTATATCAAATCACTTTTCAGATATTTGATTCATTTGTAATACTATATCTATGCACATATACATAGTGTATGTATTCATAGATATTTTTATTTTATTTAATTTTTCAATATTATTATTTTTGTTATTTATAAATTTATATATATAGGAAAGACATATGTATATAAACTTGTATTTTATGTTTTATTATTATTTTTATTCACAATAAATTGACAATAAAAATTATCAAAACATTACTAACAATAAATTAACAATAAAAATCGTCAAAAAATTGCTAACAACAAATTAACAATAAAAATTGTTGGCAACAAATTGACAATAAAAATCATCAAAAAATTGCTAACAACAAACTAACAAAAAACTACAACATAAAAACAAAGCAAACCTACTAGACACTCAAAACGAAACAAAAACACCCAAACACAAAAATTAAAATGTGCTCATTCTCTAAAAATGTTTTCTCCTCCTTTTTCAATATGGTTGGTGTTTTTTGGGTATGCCCCTTTCAAATGTCTGATATTTTATAATAATGGGACCCTCCCTTCTTTTCTCCTTGATTTCATTTGTTCTGGAAATTTAGCTTGGCTCATATCATGAGGGCTTTTAAAAATAAAGCCAATTCAACCCTCTCTATCTGCACTAAGAGCATTGTAGCAATAGTGGAGAACGTCTCTACCATCTCTTTGGACTTAGGTTCCTCTTCTAGGGAATTAGCTCTAGAGCGTGCTTTGGGGTTTAAAACTTTTTTGAGGTCTACTATCCATTTGGATTTGAGTGGGAGAAGATAGATTTCCTCGGAACCACCCCTTATAGGCTGGATTAAACTCAATTTCTATGGGGCCTCCAAGGGTAACCTAGGAGAGGCAGGTGTGGGTGGTTTAATTCGAAACAACAACGATGAACTCCTTCTCGCCTTTGCTGAGAAGCTGGGACCTCAATCGAGTCATTTTGCTAAAGCTCATGCTCTCTTCCAAGGGATTTCTCTATTGAGTGGCTTCGATTAGAGTAAGGTCATCATTGAGGGTGATTCCCTTAATATCATCAATCTAGTGAAAGGTTCTCAAACTCCTAGTCCTTTTATTGCTAATATGATTTTTGAGGCAAAAAAAATCCTTCAGGTCTTTGAGGATGTGGTTTTCAAGCACATGTATAGGGAAGGTAATAAATCGGTTGATTTTCTATTAAATTTGGGGTTGAGTCTGGATGATCTAACTATTTGGAGAGAGGATTTTCCACCAGGTATCAATGATTCATAGACTAGATCAACAAACAGTAATAGTCGAGGACCTATTTTTTTATGGGTCTTTCTAAGTTTTTTTTTGTTTTTGTTTCGGTTGTTATTTTTGCATAAGTGCTCTTATGTGAGTTAATCTATATGGGTTATAGGGATTGGTTGTAGACAGTTTGGTCTTCCTTTTGTCTGTTTTTTTTTTGTTCCCCTTGGTGGTGGTTGTGCTAGTTTCCCCTACATAGATTGTGAATGTTGATCTCTATTTAGTTTACTAACATCCCTCTCCCTAATATAGTGTTAGTTGTTCCTTTCAAAACCCCTTCTTTCAACTAATAAAAATAATATATTTATAAAATTATATCAAATCTATATAATTTATTTGTTGTAAAACATATATATATATATATATATATATATATATATATATATATATATATAGAATCAATGGTTACAATCACGATTTTTAGTAACTACCAGCACAGTTGGTAGGGTTCAAACTATCTACGAAGGCTCCCAGGACTTCCACCGTCTCTGTACATGGTAACCCGGCGTGCGATGGGGACCGCCGGACGCACAGGGGTTGCACCGTCGTCATCAATCTGGCGCGCACCACTCAGAGGAATCGAATCTGGGTAAAACATATATATTATTATAATTTTTTAAACACAGTTATAGTTTGAGCTCGAATCTTGTAATAAAAACTTAAAACTATTATATTATAAATAAGACCTAAAACCATCTTAAAGTCGTCTTATTATTCTCCTTATGTAGGTATATATAAAGGTCAATGGAATCATGTTGGGCATAGACAAATCCCATATAATTTCAAACTTGACTTCGTATACAAACTTTTTAGCGTTTTTAATCCACTTGGTCATCTTTCTTGTCAAACCTCATCTCTTTCGTAGCTTTTTACTTTGTTCTTTTCCCTAGTGGAAGAAATCCACGTAGAAATAAACACGTATTTTTATTATTTCTTTTACCCCATCATTGGTATGAAGAAGTCGTTAACGCACATTAGGGACACCAACTTTATTTTTCATTTCCTTTCTTTTAAGGTCGTTGTTGTACTACTTTCTACTAACTAATAATTAATTAGATTTTTATTATCTAATAACGGCCTTGAAAATTTGTTTTTTCTCGTGTTTTAAAACTATAACGCTTACTATTAAGGATGGTAGGAATCCGTCGCACCGTTGGTATCCATTGAGAATGTTCGGCTTGGGGAAAGTTTCTCGTACATTAGGTAGGCTCTCAAACTCCCTTTTAAAAAAAGGTTTTGAAATGTCAAGTAAGATTTTATACATTAAACAGGTTCCCAAATTCGCTTTTAAATATGATTTTAAAATGTACCAAATTTAAGATGTCGACTTTGATACAAAATGTTGATTTATGGTGAAGTTAAAAATTTAAAACAAATTTTATCTATGAATTGCTGTATTAAAATATAAATTAAAAAAAATAGTGTATACAAATATTACTTTTTAAGCATGATAATTA
This sequence comes from Wollemia nobilis, assembly GCA_028583015.1. Classification (NCBI taxonomy): domain Eukaryota; kingdom Viridiplantae; phylum Streptophyta; class Pinopsida; order Araucariales; family Araucariaceae; genus Wollemia; species Wollemia nobilis. Next base: position 18,928,998 of record JAQPPZ010017033.1, on the reverse strand, counting down.
TGAGTTTGTAAAAATTTAATATATTTCTTATTTTAAATGTTTTAAAAATAAATTTAAGTTTTGTTTTTGTATTTTATATATAGAAAAATTGGTAACAATAATTATTATTGGATGTTGTTTTTATAAATCATAGTCTGTTACTAAAACAAAGTTATTGGAACTTTCAATCTTAGGATATTAAATTGACCAACCAACTAACAAGCACTCAATCACTACCATCTACTCTATCTCCTCCTATTAGGTACGTTGAACCTTGAACTTAAAAAAAAAACAACTAGCCATTACATTCTCTTTGCAAAACTGACTTACATATATTTTTTATCATCTTTTCATTAGTTCTAATCATGCTCCTTATTATTATTACAATATTCAGTTGTGTCATGTAAACTTTTTAACACAGTCAATGAACTGCAGTGCACTACACTACACGCTCTTTGATTCTACAAAGCCTCATGTAAACCTTTAATGCAATTATTATAGATTATATGATTAATATAATTTATGATAATATATGATTAATTTAAAAAAGAACTAAAAAATTTATATTAAAACAAAGATCAATTACGAGATTTTTTTTTAATATTAGTCAAGAAGAACACTTGTTTACAATAATAAAAAAGATGTACATTGAAGTCAAATATCCTAAACTATATTTTTACAAATACTGGTTAGAAAAAAAATCTGCATTTAAGTCAAATTTCTTAAACTATATTTCTATAACAACTATCCAAATTAACTAAACACTGTGCTCACCAACCTCCCTAATTTTCTCTTCCTTAATAACCATATCATTGTGTCAATAAACCCCTACCTCCTATAATATATAATATATAATTAATTAAAATATTATAAAATTTATATAAACATTATAACAATATATTTATAAAAAATCAAATCAAATCTATATAATATTATATAATTTATTATTTAAAAAAATATTATATTATATAAGACCATCTTAACGTCATGTAAAGTTTTCGTCACATATACGTATTCTTATTATTCTCCATGGGTATATATATAATTCAAATGGAATCATGTAGGCACAGGAAAATACCATATATATATATATATATATATATATATAATTGATTAAATTATTTTAAACAATCATAAATAATATGATCTTAAGGACACGTAAGGTTTTCTTCACATATACGTAATAGATAGATATAAAAGTTAATGGAATCGCATAGCCATAGAAAAATACCATATATTTTATTTATTTATTTTAAAATTATTTGACAAATGGCAAGGAAACTTCGTGTCATAAAACTATACCGCTTATGGAATGAAGCATGCGACGAAATTTTGTATAGTGTATAACAATAAAGATGAGAGGAATCCTCGCATCGTTGACCGATGAAAGACGCTACTTATTGAGAATGTTCGACTTGGGGAAGGTCCAACGTAGAATTATTAGCGTGATTCGTGATGTAAAAGCCCCATAAGAAATATATAGGTGGGTTATCAGATACCTTTTAAAAAATAGTTTCTGCTGGTTTACAATGAAAGAAGAATATAAAACAAAGAGGAGAAGTTACATATTGTTACGTTAAAACATTGAATTCTATTACTTAGGTTTATTGTATTATAATACAATATTTTTTAATATATTTTATAAGTTTTTATGATTGTTTTATTTTATATAATTTAATTTAATAATATATATGGTTTAGTTAGATGATCTGTTTAAAAGAATATATAAATAAATAATTCACCTAAATAAAAATGCATGGATGAATGATCCACTTTAGCAAAAATGATGGATAAATGAACTTGCTCATATATCAATATATATAATTATTATAATGTTAATAATGACTTTCTTAAGTTTTTTTATTATTATTCAAAAAAAATTATTTTAATGTATATTTTTATTTTTTAATATTTTTTGAACTTTATTTTTTTTGCTTTCTTAAGTTAAATATTATTTTTTTCAATATTTTCCATTTTAATGTTAATGTTTTAATTTTCAATTTTCTTAACAATTTTTTTTTTTTATCTAATTGTTGCATATATATATACCTCCATTATCCATTGTTACAATGCTAATTGCTTCTTGTACACATTTACATATATTTAAATATCTTGTTTTATTATTTATCCAGTTTTTATTGTTGAATGTTATGTTTGATCATTCATTTGATTATTGATTTCTTTTCTTTTTTAACATGGGTTTGATCCTATCCTTGATCACTCATCTAATTGTCAACTTATTTTCTTTTTCAACATAGATTTGATTCCATGACTCAACTAGAAGTGTCTTTATGGTAACCATCTCATCCTATTGGATTGCATGGATGACTAATTGTTGCAACCATAAAATGGATAGTAGATCAATGCTAGAGGTTCACTCTATTGTTTCCATATTAAATCTTCATATTTCTTCTCTCATGTATGGGACATTGCTTCTACCATACATAACCTTCATACAACGATACTCATTACTCCCCTTTCTTCTTTAGGGATACTCTTGTAGTTGCTTCCTTCTCTCTTTCAAAGCTTCTCTTATTGCCTCTATATTTTTCTTATTTTTCTTTGACTCTCATACCATGTTAAAAGTATGAGCCAACTAGGACTCGAATCTAAGACCTCCATGCATCTAATTTTCTCTATTAATAAGCTTATAGATCCTCCTTAAACTAACTTGCAATTTAGATATAGGATTACTTTTACTCATTGCTCTTACATCTCCCTCAACCACTTTATGAGTACTCCAGGCTCCTAACTTCCACACTAAACTTGAGATCAAATTATCAAAACTTAACATGTTATTGTTTTTCTACACCAATACTCAAAAATATAATTCTCCCCCTTAAAGAAAAGAATCTAAGATTGAAAAAAATTTAAATTAGTGTTGTTAGTAGTCATCTTAAACTGTTATTATTACTAGATATTGTTTTTTTCACAATTCTAACTCCAAACTTTAGAAGAACATAACTTCCCACAAAATAAATGTATCCAAGTTTAAAGTTTAAATCAAACAAACTTACTAAAAAAACAAAAACCTTACCTTAAAATATTAATTTAAAACAAAACAAATCTTAACCAACAAACATAAACTACTATAATAAAATATATAATTTTATTCATTAATTTTAACATTACAATACAATATCTCATCCCACTCCATATATTAGCATAATTACTATAAACGACCTATAAATTAAATGATTAAGGAAAGATGGATGAATAAACACAAGCAATCAACTAATTTTTAATTTGTTTTATTTATTTATTTTTCTTCAAATGCTTTCCCACGGTAAACATTACTTTTTTTTTCAACTGTTGTAAAAAAACCATGCAGTCTTGGATGTTATGTTCAAATAATTGCTACAGCCGCCACTGCATTAGTGGAATTGACCCCTTTTGGACGGAAAAGACCTTTGTGGTGAATCGGAGCATTGCAGTGTCCTTCACTTCACAGAACATCTTATCCCAGTCGGGAGGTTCAACCGCCTTATAACCGAGACCAGGGGCCCTGTCTTGTGACGACGGACGCTTCGATTCCTTCCAATCCACCACGTATGCAGAAAACCTTCTTCTGAACTTGGCATTGAATTCACTCCAGACCTGATACTTATAATGGTTTATCACGGCCTCTCGGGATTGCAGACGTATGCTCTTATAACAGGGCTTAAGCTCAAAGTGATGGATAACATTCACTAACGAAGATGGCAAGGCATCCAACAGCACAATGGACTTATGGCGTTGCTCCAGTTTTTGCCTGCATGTGTAGCCCTGGGTCACCCCTCTCGGAGGGTGCTCTTTAAGATTGGAGGGCCCGAAGTTCCTGCAATTCATGGACACCTGCCCTATCATAGAGGAGGAGTTACTTACTTCATGCGTTTTATTGGTAAGCAAGTTTTTCAGAGCGTTGGAAGATAGGCGACGTAACCAATGATGGGAGAAGACGAATTCATCAACATCGGTGAACATCATCCATTGGCATTCTTCTCTGCCCTGCAAAGCTCAATGAGCAAATCCGGCCTCCTGTGTCTTCGCCCACGGCCACGGATGACGCCTCACGTTGTATCCACTCATGCTCGCAGATTCTATGACATCCTCCAAATCGTCGTCGCTGTTATTGTCGTAGATAAAGAATGCCTCCACTCCCAAAAAATAATGATAGACAATCCACTCCTTGAGGAATTTGGCTGCGTTGTAAACCATCGTGCAGGCGCACAACTTCTTCCTTGCACTTTTGTCTTTCAAAGTGAATTCGCTTACCGTGGACGGCTATGATAATACGCCACCAAAGGCAGCGGCGAGGTTTCTTCGACTGACCGAATACTAACTTTTGCACCGGAAAGCTGGAGGTTTTGTGGCGGGTTCTCGCACCGGAAAATCTCCTGAGACCGTGACGGTGGTTTCGACTCTGTTGTTGAAGACGCAGCGGAGAGTGTGTGGAGCAGCGTTGATGCCCTGCCTTTGGTTTATACCTTTGGCGAACAAGATCACTTCTGTATCCGTCACCACGCTCTCGTAGACCATCCAATCCCACCTGACGGGATGAGATCGAGTCCTGTGCAGGCTGAATAAATTTGGATCGCTTCCATCAGAGATTAACCTAACTTGGTCGAATGCTGCGAGCCCTAAAATCCTCGGAAAAGGGGTTTGACATCCGATTGCAACTCGTCGTTGCAAGAAATCGATTCCCTTGACTTGTGATGTAATTTCACGGGAGAGAAGACATCGAAGGGCGGATTTTGGAGGCAACAAATCCATGAATTTAGGTGAAGGAAAGAGAATTAAGAGCAGCAGCTCATTTTCAGAAAGGAGAACCACGTCTTGTATACGGAAAGTCTCCCTGTAACGACGCGCTTCATGTTGTTCCTTGCTGGCCACTGTGTTGTACCCGCCGGCATGATGCAAGCGCAGCGATGTATTCTCCTGCCGGAACCGGAAATGTATCTCTGCAAATACAAAAACGGAGTATTAAATTCCTGAACTGAAATTAATTAGTTATGAACAATAGTCGTCAATCGCCTAAGAGGCCGCTGGAAGCTATAGTCCACACATACCTCTGTATGTTTGACGCGCTGTAAACCCCCAAATGATAACGCAAGGTAGGATACAACAAACAGTTCTGCTAGACATGGTGCGACTCTAGCCGTCGACCTTGGTATTTTCTTAATACTCCTCCTAGAAGGCAAGGAAGAATTTCAAGATTTTTTTTTTTTGTGAAATAGGGGAATTGCCTTCTACCTACTTGGGTATGCCTCTCCTCAATGGGAGCATGAAGGCCAAGCTATGATACCCTGTGATTGAACGAATAAGAAGGAAACTAGCTATTTGGAAGGTATCCCTCCTTAGACAAGTTGGGAAAGCCCAACTATTTAAATCAGTGCTCCGAAGCATCTCAAACTATTTCATGTTTCTGTTCAAGATGCCTATCAAAATCTATGATAAAATAGAACAAATCCAAAAATCCTTTTTGTGGTCTAGCATGAAAGAGAGAATGAGGCTAGAACTAGTGTCTAGGACCATGTTTGTTCTTATAAAGAGGTGGGGGGACTAGGATTTAGGAAGTTACACAAGATGAATGAGGTCCTCATGGCCAAGATAGGGTAAAAATTGCTAACTAAAAACAAAGTTGGATAGATGAAAATCCTTAAAGCTAAGTATATCAGGAATGAAAGGAATCTTGTGGAAGAACAAAACCCTCCCAAGGGATCCTATGTTTGGAACCATTTACATAAAACCAAGTCCTTTATGTTGAAAGGGGCTATATGGAAGGTTAGATATGGGAGAAAGATAAATTTTTCGAAGGACTATTAGCTCTAGCAAACCCATTGATTGAAAACCAAACCTTGGCTCCCCTTGAGACCCTTCTATCTCAACACTTCGATACTTTGGTCTCATATTACATCTTGGAGGATGAATATGAAAGGAGGTGGAAGCTCATCCATATTCATGGTCTGGATCAACATAGTAGGCAAGCTCTTATAGAACTTAATAAGGTGCTTAGACTCAATATCCTAGGTTTGGAAAGATAAGATGATTTATTATTTTATAAAATGCATAAGGGAGGGTGATATACAGTGAAATCAACCTATTACTTAATGGAAGGTGATGGATGGGGGTGGATCCTGATTACAAAAATCTAGCTGAAGCATTTAACTCCTAAGATGAACTTCTTCTACTAGCTAGTAGTCCAAAACAATATTCTCACCGTTGAAAACCTTCTCAAAAGGGAATTGCAATTACCAATAGATGTTATCTCTATGAAAAAAATTGGAAAAGTGTGAAGCACCTGCTTTTGGAATACCCTTAATAATTAGAATTCGTTAATATGATCCTAAGCAAGTTTAATATGTCTTCGATATCTCCAAATAATTTAGTTGATCTATGTCTCCAACGGGATCCTCCTTTTCATAGTAAAATAAATTTGGAACTTTAGCTTGCCTCATACCCTTTGGGGTCTTTGGAAAGAGAGGAACATTAGAGCTTTAAGGATAAAAAAAGGACTGCAAATCCATTGAGGTAAGAATTTGTGCAACTATAGTTGAAAATGTTTAGAGCATCAAATTTAAGGATATGGAGAGCAATGTGGAGACCAAGGCAATTGTTGAATGGGGCCTAGATAGTGTTCCTGATCCCCTAACCCAATTAGACCCCTCAATTCACTCATAAACTAAATGGATAACACCTCCAAAGGACTGGGCTAAGCTGAATTTTGATGGAGCTATGAAAGGAAATTTGAGGAAGGCAAGTGTAGGAGGTGTTATCATGAATCATGAAGGGAATATTATCCTTGCTTATGTAAAAGAGCTAGGAATTCAAACGATTCACTTTGTTGAAGCCAAATCCTTGCTCCAAGGGGTCCTTCTATTGGAATGGTTGAGTTTTAGAAGAGTGATGATCGAGAAGTATTCACTCAATATCATCAATTGCACTAATGGTTTGTAGGAGGTAAGTTGGAGCATTAAGGACCTAATATTATCATCTCTAAGAAGTATTTAGAGTCTTGATACTAGAGCTCTCATGTAATACATGTTTTTAGGGAAGGAAACCAGGTTGTTGGCATTATGGCTAACCTAGGAGTTAATTTAGAAGAACTTAAAGTCTAGGAGAGTGACTTTCCTTTGATGCTTCTAGAGATGGTGAATAAGGATATCCCTTAGTATTCAAATGGTGAAATAATAGGCTATTCCAAGTGAAGGTTGGTTTTATCCCTCCAAGCATCCAATTTTATAGCAATTTCAGGCTTGGTGTATCAGCTTTACTTTGTAGTTAAGCACTTCCAGTTCTGAGTTATCCACAAATCACTTACCCCATTTAATGATAAAATATTCTTGGGCAAAGAAAAATTCCCATTGGAGAGTCCAAATTTTTTCATTTATAGCTAGGATGGATTCTTTAGGGTGGCTAGGATTCAAGTTGACCCATTTGGCATTGTCTAGAATAATGAACACAACTAGAGATCAAATTGAACTTGCCTTCCCATAAATGTTTTGCATGCTAAATATGGTATTGTTAACCCATGTGTTTTGAGATTTGATTGTAACTTACAATAGATATCCTGGGGATATTTGAATTCTTGAGTGTATTTGAGTCCTAAGTACACTCAAATCATGTCAGATTGCACTATCTTCATTCCAATTGGAAGGCATGATCCATTCTAGTGCATGCAAGGCCAAGCATCGATCTCTAGGTAGAGTAAGCCCCATGTTCATATGCTACCTATGAAACCCAAATTCACTATAAGGAGACATCCTACCATGGGCATAATATCAATTCTTGAAGGATAAGAGAGCATAGGAAGAACAATTTATTTGCCTATCAAACTAAATATGGGGGGTGACATTGTTAGAATTTAGTCAACTTTAATAAAATTTGATAAGGAGGTGTTAGAGATTCTTGAGAGAGGTGTTCTGTTGCACTTTATAAACAAATATGATGGTTTATTGCTTGTGAGATGGCCCACACCTGGATAGAATGGAAAGTTATAGTAGATGGTTTAAGTTTTTGGATCAGCCCAATGGTGATAGTTGAGGTCTCTCAGTTTTGCGATGGAAGGTGAGTGTATAAACCAAGAAAAGCACTCGCTTGCAAGAGAAATAAATAGGTGTCTATCTCAATATGAGAACATAAACAATGTGAATATCGATGTTCTAAGGGAATCCCTTCCCAAACCCTAGAATAGAGTAGTGGTGGCAATAATGAAATACTTCATGCTGGATGAGAAATTCATAGTGGTAAGGATTTTTCAATTTGCTTTCCTTAATCATATATGAAGAGAAAAAACCATGAATATCCCATCCTTCCTTTACTAGGGTATTGATAAATCCATCAATGATGTACAATGGAAGAAGAATTATGCACATTTGCATCAAAGCTTGTTGAAACTATTGTATAAGCATGCATGTTTGAAGGGTAGAAAATCGAGCTTGATTAGGATGAAGTTGGTGGTAGAGAACCCTAAAACTTCTAGAGAAAGGAGCAAGGAGGCTACACAGGTGCCTACTGGGGAAGGTAGCTTAAATGGAGAATCCTTTGAATATACACCATCGAAGGAAGGACCCAAAAGTTACAAAGGCACGAGCTCGAAGCACAAGTGTTAGTTTGGGAAGTATTTATCAAAGAAGGGTGGTAAGATGGATGATGAGATCTTGGAGGATTTAGATGTTAAAAGTAGGTCGAAGTGTCTGGGGAGAAAACTATATAGTGTGAAAAAAGTTGAAGCTTCACCATGTTACATTTTATACCATGACACTGATGAAGATTAGAATGAGGGCTCTCCATTTGGTGGAAATGATTATCGTAGAAATAACACACAAATGAACCCACAACTATAGGTAAAATATGTTCAACCTAGGGATACTCCCAAACCCTATGAAGCTTACCTCAATAGAGGGATTGATGTTGATCCTTTTGAGTACTTTATTCTTACAAGGATGAGAAACAACTTTATCCTTTTGAGGGCATCAATGATTCAATGAGAAGAGCGAGGAGAATGTTGGCCAATAGTGATGATAAATTTGACATCTACCTGAGGGATGTTAGGAGTAATATTATCGCTCTTAGCTCCATGGAGACGATGAAGAGGGCAAAAAGGATGGTAGGAAGTTTGGATTCTCCATTTTCAGCATGACTTCTATTTGTCTTTATTCCTACTATGTTATCTTGGTATGATTTTATGTCTTTAGTTGTTTAAGGTGTTTTTCTTGGAGGATTACATACTGGTTTTATGTGATTTTTTTTGTTCTTTTTTTAAAATATCTTTTGATGGCTCCCTAATAAATTTTTATGGATGTAAAATAATTGGGACACTTTCAAAAACCCTTTCACTAACTAATCAATATATGTTCTATATGTGTGTGTGTGTGTGTGTGTCATTGTGTATCTATTTAATCTATTGTTTTGGTTCCCACTGACACCCCATTATTTCTCTTTCATCTTGTTAGCTTCTTAGGACTATATGCTTACATGAATCTTATCTCATATCATAAATAAATCACATAAACGACTAACAAAAAATAACAATGTATTAAAAAAATGGAATCTATCACAAATATATATTTCTAATATATTCTAATATCACATGATTACAAGAATGATTATGGTGGATTATATTGCTTGGAGAGATGTCTCCAATAAATAATTTTACATGAATTTTCAGCACTCTAACTGTTGCTCTCCTCTAGCAGTTGGGTGATGCATCCTTTCATATTCCTTATATTGAAACATACATTATATATAATATAAATCAACTACCAAACTAATATTTACAAGGGGAAAAAATAATGTAATACTCCAACACACCCCATATTACATTTTTTGATAGGAAGGATTTTTACCTTTATTCTTTGATTCTTCTTTCTCTTCATTCTTTAGCTCTGACTTTGACATTTTTGGATATATACAACCTTCATTAGGTCTTCCTTTATAAATTATTTGTGTTTGCCTCTAGATAAAATTATCTGAATCATCTCTAGATCTCTACCTTTGGGTCTCTACTGTTGGGTCTCTACCTCTGGGTCACTACCATTAGATCTACCTTTGGGTCACTACCTCTAGAACTCTATCTCTGGGTTACCTTTGTATTATCATTGTCTCTGGGTCATCCACTAGAATATTCATAAGACTATCATATCTATAGGATCATCACTACAGATGCTTTCACTATACACCATATTCTAAGCTATGCTTGGGCCATAATAATTTATTTATTTATGATAAGACTAACACTATTCTCAACAAAATTTAATCATAATTGGTTTCCTTCTGTAGAAACCATACAATATTCCTTTTATATTATCCCATTCATTCATGTTTATCCATCCATAATCTATTTTTAATCTGTAATCTTTCTTTTATTTTTGTAGATAAAATATTTTTGAGTGATTATGTCCTTCACAAGTTTCACAACAATGGGGATTCCAACATCTCTCTAACTTGTGTCCATATCTACCATAATGATTATAGATGTTCCCTATTACAAAATTGATTTTGCCATTTTTTCCTTCATTGTTATTGATTCTATTAATCTTTGTCACTAATTTGATGTCATTGTTTCTTTTCACAAACTTAGTCCCTTGCTAATTACTTCTAGTCTATCTTATATATACAAGACCTTCATATTTTAGCAAGGATCAATGCTCTATGCGCAAGATCAACCACATGAAACAAGAAAAAAAGGAGAAGATTTTGGACAATGGAAAGAATGAAAAATCACATCTCTCCCTTTGTGTTATGAAATTATATATTGAGAAAAATGAGATTAGGGTTAGGGTTCCCAAATCCATATTACATGAAATTCAAATGAATATGAAATGACATTACACATTAAAATAACCTATTATAATGAGTTCTTAATAAAGCCTCATAACAATTAATTTGGAACCTAACTAATTAACATTACCTTGCAACATTAACATGTCTTTAATCCTCCCATTAATGGTAGAAATTCATTTTATTTCAGTAGATGAGTGGCTCAAATGGCTCTTTGTGTAGCTGATTAGAAAATTGTCCATGAAATGCAGCTCCAATCCACTAGGTCTCCATATACCATTTGGTCATCCCCCATACCCTTTCAGGTTTTTATAGGTTTTAATTTTTCCAAAACTAGTACAACCCTTATCCTTTCTCACCCATAAGGGGTTTTCATAAATGGGATAAAGTAGAGATCAACCAATACTTTCTACCCAGATGAAGGTGGTTTTGCGAATAAGCATTAACCTTCCTGGTCTTGTTACATCTCCATTGTAAAGGAGAGATGGAGTCTCTCAAGCCTATCTATTGTTTGAATTGTTCAAACTTCACCCTATGGAGTGGCTTGGTTAAGATATAAAAAAATTGATCTATTGTTGGATAGTAGTGCATTTGTATTGTGCCATATTAAACAAGTTCTTAAATCCTATGGACTTTTGTACTGATGTTTTTATTTCTATCATGAAACACAAGATTCTTTGCCATGTGGATTGTTGATTGATTGTCCACATGCAGTCTTGTAGGACCTTTTTGAGTGACATCAAGAGTGTGTAATAACTTTCTCAACCATACCACTTCTTTGTTTATCTTAGCTATAGCAATATATTTATTTTTTATTGAAGAATATGCTATAGTCTTTTATCGCTTTGATCTCCATGAAATTGGTGCTAAGCCAAGAAATATCAAGTACCCAAACGTAGATATCCCAATGTCTTTATCTCCTACAAATTTCGAGTCTATGTATACGATGAGTTTAAAATCTGCATTCTTTTCATACAACTATCCATAATTCAAGGTTGTCTTTAGATACCTCAACACTCTTGTTACCTCTTGCTAATGACTCTCCTTTGGCTTGGTCATGTACCTTACCAAAATCCCCACTACATAAGTGATGTTAGGTCTTGTGTTAGTAACATAGATGAGACTACCAACCAACCTTTTGTAGAGTGTTGCATCTACCTCTGGTGTGTCATCATCTATGGTGAGTTTTAGATTTGATTCCATTGGTGTTGTCATAGGGCATGCATCTTTGAGTTGAAACTTCTCCAAAATATTGTTGATGTATTTATCTTGGGTCAAGAATATTTTACTATTTTCTTGAGTTACTTCTATTTCCAAATAGAATTTTATCAATCCCAGATCAGATATATCAAAAGTCTTTGCAAGGTCCTTTTCATGTTATTTGTTAGAAGCATGCCATCCACAATGACTATGATGTATGTAACATTGTCTTTGTTGTGCTTTATGAATACTGTTGCATCAATGTCTTGGTAATCACACATTTCAAATTCAAGTTGCTTAATCCGATATGATAGCTTACTAAACCAAGTGCAAGGGTCTTGCTTCAATCCATACAAAGAATTTTTGAGTCTGCATACCTTGTGCTCCTATCCTACAATCTCAAAACCTTATGGTTGTGCCATGTATATTTCTTCTTCCAATTCACCATTTAATAAAATAGTCTTTACATCTAACTAATGAATCTTCCAACCTTGTGTAGATAAGGCTACAAGAGTATTGATTGTGGGCCATTTTGTGGTAGGTGAAAATACCTCAGTGTAGTCAATGCCTTGCTTTTGTGTAAAGTTTTTAGCCACTAATATCACCTTGTATTTATCAAGGGTGCCATATGATTTATACTTGTTTTTGTACACCCATTTGTTTTGAACTACCTTTCTTCCAAGTGGTAGATCGACTAACTCCCAAGTACCATTTTTGATTAGAGATTCATACTCTTAGTTCATTGCATGTATACAAGTTGTGTGTTTGATAGTCTCTTGGTATGTGAGAGGTTCATTATTTAGAGTGAGGTACAGTTCTATAGGTTCTAGATCAAGTAATGATTCATGCACTCTTGCTTTGAGGAAACCTCTTTAAGAAGTCATCAATGAAGGTGATGTAATACCTTTTACTTTTTAATGAGGGAATAGGCATTGGTCCACAAATGTTTGAGTGAACTAGCTCTAATTTTTGTGTGGACTTCCATTGAATATTTGTAAAAGACTATCGAGAGGATTTGGTAATGATGCATGCTTCACATTTGATAGGTTTGGAAGAGAAGTGTGGTAGTCCCCTGATGGTAGAATCCATTTGTCTCAATCAATAAAGTTTGACATGATCCATGCGAGCATGTCATAATGCATTAATATTAGGAGTCAGGGTGGCATAAGTGTCGCATCAGCTTTAGCAATGTGAAATTTAGAAGTAGGATGTCCAACAAGTCAGATGAGTTTTCTATCTAAGGAACCAGCCATGACCACTATTTTAGAAGGTGGATGAATGACTCAAAGAATTTTATCTTTGGAAGTGACACTCAAATAAAATCCACAAAAAATGAGTATAGATAGTGACAATATATTTTGCTTTAGATCAAGGATATAGAGAACATCAAGTAGTCAAAAACTAGGTAATCCAAGAAGTTTCAATCAAATAGTTCTAGCTCCTTCAACTAGTTGAAAGGATTTATTAGCCATGTAAACTACACCAAGTACTTTTGAGTTGAATTATTCAAATAAGTCCTTGTTGAAAGTCATGTTTTGGGTGGCTCTAGTATCCATGATCCATGAACTACTGGTGGAGGCTACATTGTGGGCAAATCCAATGGGTTGCAATGTGGGATGAGAAATGCCATAGCCAACATATCTTGAATGTGCCTCAATGAATATTTTGGGATGGTCAAGAGATGGTGATATAGGTGCCTATGTGCTGATGATATGGGTATGCACAAATTGAGAACTATGGAAGACATCTAGATCAAAGTCATATTCATTTACATTATGCATACTATGCTTTTGAAACTACTTGATCTTGTGTGTGGTAGTTTGAAAATCAGTGGTATAGTACCATTTTTTGTTACAATGTTTGCACATGATATTTGAGTTACCATTTCCTTAATAGATACTAGACTATTTTATTTATCCTTGACTGTGTTATCCTTGATTAGTTTGATGTTGTGAGTGTTCATGTTGACCATTGTTAGAACCTTGTCCTTGTCCTTTGCCTTTGTCGTTACCACAACCTCGACCACGAATTCTATTACCTGGAATATTTGAAAATTTTGCATCTTCATCTACCTGAAAGGCTGAGTCACCAAGGTTAGAATTGGTGAATTTTATGTCAAATATTTTGTCAAGTTCAATGACCTTTTATGCTAAGGCTTCAAAATTGAGATTTTTTAAGGTTCCACTAGCTGATAAACTAGCAAGTAAGTTATTGTAGTATAGAATGTGAATACATGACTAAATGAGGAAAGCCCATGTGAAACATTAATTTTTGAAGTCTTTTGAAGAACACAAGCTTATACTGAGAGGGGGGATGAACAATATAAGACCACTTTTTACTTTTTATTTCAATTCAATATTATGTAGTGTATAGATAGTAGTATCAATAGCAGTAATCAAAGCAATGCACAAAACACCATACACAATAGAGACACCACAATTTACGTGGTTCACCCAATGTAGGATGCTCCACGAAGAAAATATTTTACTAAAATTTTCTCAATCAACCTCTTTTGGGAATCCTTCCCAATTACAATGTTTATGGACCTCTGTCAAAAGGAGATTTTGATCCCCTAATCTCAAGTTCATGGATCTCTTCCATAGGATAACTCTTTCTCCTTCTGCTTTGGCTAGTAATCTTCTAGAAGAATCTCTCTCTCTCTCTACTGCACTGACAAGTGGATCTCTCTCCACTTGAAGACTTCTCACTTAGATCTATCTTCAATTGTCCTAGCTATTGGATCTCTATCCATTGAGACTATCCTCTGTACTCTGTCACCTCCAAAGCTCTATATCAATACTCTACTAAACATAGTTTAATTGGTCTAGCACAAATCTACTCAATCTCTTGCACTAAACATAGTACATTCGATCTATTACAATTCTTATCAATAGGTCCACATAGAACCTACTCAAATATACTCAACAAGTCCATACAAAACCTGCTCAAATTTGCTCAACAGGTCCATATAAAACCTGCTCAAATCTACTCAACAAGTTCACTCAGAACTTATCCAGATCTATTCAACAAGCTCACTTAGAACTTGTCCAAATCTGCTCAATGAGCTCAATCAGAACTTGTCCAAATATGCTCAACAAGCTCACTCAGAACTTGTCCAAATCTGCTCAACAAGCTCACTCAAAACTTGTCCAAATATGCTCAACAAGCTCACTCAAAACTTATCCAAATATGCTCAATAAGTCCTCTCTAGGACTTTATCAAATTTGTATAAGCTTCCACAAAAACTTACTCACAATCAGTCCACAAGCCTTCTAAAAGACTTGTCTCAAATCTGCTTAACAAGCTCACACAAAACTTGTCCAATCTCATAGAATCATAAATATTATTGTTAGAGACTCAATATGTTCTATACTCAAACCTTAATCAATATCTCAATTAAATCTTATAGAAGCATAAAGAGAATTGTTAGAGACTCAATATGTTCTATACTCAAATCCCAATCTCAACTCAAATCAATCTCATAGAAGAATAAAGAGAATTATTAGAGACTTAATATGTTCTATACTCAAATCCCAATCTCAACTCAAATCAATATCATAGAAGCATAAAAATATTTGTTAGAGACTCAATATGTTCTATACTCAAATCCCAATCTCAACTCAAATCAATCTCATAGAAGCATAAAGATAATTGTTAGAGACTCAATATGTTCTATTCTAAAATCTCAATCTCAACTCAAATACAGAATATAGAATAGTTTGTTTCATGGAACTTGAACAACGACATGCATCCACTTGACTAGGCTCAATCAAATCTACTCAACCAAACACCTCAAGGAACAACCATTTCTCACAAACCCTAGTCCAAACATGTATCAATTAACTCAAAATATTTCCAACAATGCTCAACTACAAATCTCACATAACAATGATACTCATGTTATTTTCTAACTCAAGTTCAAGTTCTTTGCATAACCAATTGGATTCAATAAAACAAGGTTTAATCACAACTCTCAATCCATAAAACCTTGAAGCTAACCAATCACTTTCAAAAAGGAAACCACAATCAATCCATTTCACTCCAAAGGTATTTTATAATCAACCACCATAATCAATCAATAGGAGAATGTGCCCATACCTTTTATGAAGATGAAGAAGCCTCTTCGGAAATTTGCCACAATCACAATATTCTTTTTCCAATCCTTACAAGGGTTAGAAGATCACAAAATAATCAACATTACTCCACTTCACAATAATATTCACCAAGGCTTTTAATTAGAAATTCTTCTTAAGAATTAATGCACAACTTCCTTATCACTCCTAAAACCACTTGTACCATAAAATAAAATAAATCAAAATATTGCATAACCTTGTCACTCTAAAAACCACTTATACCATAAAATAACTCAAATATTTTATATCCTTCCTTTCAACACTTCTGCACTTAAAAAATAATCACAAAGCCTTCTTAGGCAATATCCCACATTAATCAAATATAAAACTTAGCCATATGCAAAAATTAAATCCACTATACTCTCCGTGAAAATCAACGCTTAACACAACCTTAGAAAATTCAAAATATTTCATGCACCCAAAAATTTTGGTAATCAAATTATGGTATACCTTGCAAAATGACTTCGGGTGGTTTCGACCCCACGTTCCTCCTCATCTTGCACCTTAGCGCACTCTCTACCCATCGTGTGGGCTAGGCCTCCCACGTGGAGGTTTTAAGCCTTTGAGACTTATATTTTCGTCCTCTCCACCTATGCCTTGAAACTTGCTCCATTATTTAACGTGTAGTGCGCAAACAAAATCAGAAGGGGGGAATCGATGATTGCGGAGGGGATAATAGAATGCGGACAATATATTTTGTCTACTCCTTGGTTGATAAAATCAACCCCTTTAAATATTTGAACCTTTGCATGATAAAATATATGAAATTGACGGACATGGCAGGAAAACTCTTTTATTTAATTTTAAAATTAAAATTAATATTTTAAATACATTAAAATTTAAACTAAACCTTTAAAATTAAATTTCTCCATCATCGGGGCACATTTTTCGATGAAACAAAAAGCCAACTTGGGTTTTAAGAAAAACCCATTTCAAATCTGCCATGCATGGTTTTAAATAAAATCTTTCCATGCCTTCCTTGGTTTTCATAAAAACCTTTTGTTAAGCTTCCCTTGAAGCTCATTTTGGAACCAAATGCCATGCATCCCTTCTTGAACCTTTTATCAAAACCTTTGCTTCTCATGAAGCTCTTTGTGGAGAAAAATCATAGTGCTTACTTACATAGGTCCTTTTGACATCAATGACAAATTTTAGTTTAGGGACTCAAAATGTCCAACATCTTTATCAATGACCCATTTAATAAGGTGAAGGAGGTTTATGGTGGAACTGGAGTGTCCTTTTTGCATCTTTCTTCGATTTATCTTAAGGACAAGATGAATAAATTCTAGATCAGACTTGATGTCAAAATTTTTCTTGAATACTTTGAGAACTGACCATGTTGTGTCATGCTTGGCTTCATCAATAAAACTATGAAGGTGATATTCTATGACAAGTAGGATGCTGGAACGAATTTAGTCATCATTTATTTGACATTTTTTTAGGGTAGCAGCATTTGTGGGTGGTGTAGGATTTGCATCCATATGGTTGCACCATAGGTTCTCAAATTTTGTAGCTATCCTAAGGCTTGTGAACCATTGATACCAATTATCCTTACCTTTGAGGGTACATCCAATATTTTCTTTGAAGTTGGAAGTCAGTGTGACCTATGACACTACAAAGACCTAAAAGACTTGTGCCAAGGTATGAATAAGGAATAAATGACTAAGTGAGGTAAAATGTGCCAGTAAATAATGATCCAAGTGATGACAATGAATGAATATGATTCACTAGATCTTGCTCAACATCCAAGTGGAATCTCTTTTACAAATGATGAATTATACAAGTGGCTATGAGTCCTGATGCAACAGGATGATGATGTGGCTAAATTTAAAGTACTAAAAAATATGTGTAGCCCAAACTAAAGTACTATAGATGAATTTAAAATATAATATATCTAATAGATGAATTTGTAGGCTAATATCTCCAATACTAGATTACACAACTGAATACCAAAGTGTGGGATGTGCAAAAATAGTAACCTCAATATTATGACTGTAAGTAGGTGAGGTATTGAAAGTTGAAGAGGTATAATGAGCTTGTTTTAATTAAGGTCTTCACCTGGATGCCCACATACAAATGCTCAATGATGAAATCCAAATCGTGATGGAGCCCAAGTCCTACCAGTCCTCACCCAGTTTACCACCAAGGAAGTGGCACCCTATTCTTTTAGGGATGATGCAAAGATGTGAATTGATTTGCAATGAAAGAAAGCAAATAAAAACTAAAAATAGACTTGGAGTGCAGATGGAGTGTTACTACAATGCTAATGTGGTAGTATGTATGTTAGGTGTGATCCACTAGACCTTGCTCACCGTCCAAGTGAAATCACTTTTACAAATGAGAGCTATACGTTAGCCAAAAGTAATGTGGAAAATTCTGTAAGCCACTTAAATGAGTATAATGGAGAGGATAGAAGCCTAATGTACCATAAAAAAAATAGTCAATTTACACATAGACTGATCTGACTGTATGGTTGTGTAAAAAATAAATATGGTCATTTTACATAGAGGTCATCGAACTCTGTTAGATCTACATTTTGGATATTATATGGATGTATAAAAATAAACATGATTAGTTTATATAGGTCAAATTTAGTTAGATCCAAATTTTGGATATTGTATGGTTGTATAAAAATGACCATGACCAGTTTACATAGAGGTTGTCGAAATCGATTAGATCTATATTTTTGATACTATATGGATTTGTAAAAATGAACATAGTTTATACAAAGGCCACCGAACTCGATCAGATCTAGATTTTGGATACTTGCAAACAAAGATACAAGCTAACATCTACAATAAAAAGAAAATCTATCAAGGTTTTATGAAACCTCATGCAATATCCTCATGCTCTCCTTTCACTTAACACATAAATTTGTGGAGGAGAATAGGGGAATGCAATGCTTCTCCAAGCTTGGTTGTGGGAGGGGTAAGCATCCAAGCTCTGATACCACTTGTAGCAAGGATAAATGTTATGTGCCCAAGCTCAACCACATGAAACAAAAAAAATGAGAAGATTTTTGACAATAGAGAGAATGAAAAATCACATCTCTCCCTTTCTGTTATGGAATTATATATTGAAAAAATTGATATTAGGGTTAGGGTTCCCAAATACATATTACATGAAATTCAAATGAACATGAAATGACATTACACATTAAAATAACCTATTCTAATGAGGTCTTATTAAAGCCTCATAACAAATAATTTGGAACCTAACTAATAAACATTACCTTGTAGCATTAACACGTGTTCACATATTTTGGTCTTATTTTTTGTATGATTGGATTTCATTCCTTGTTCATATTTTCCAAAACTTGTGTTTTTATATCCCATTTTATTTAACAATTCTGAACCAATTCCTTTAGTATACCTTTCAAAATAACCAAAAATATCATCTTATTGATCCCTATCAACATCAACACAACTCTAAGCATCACTATCTTTATCATCATTAATTATGATAGCATAGTTTTTTTTTGAATAATCACAAAATATATTTAAAGACTTTGTGTCACAAGTTCTATCTTTGTCATGAATTCTAAGTCGTAAGTATCTGATGCAGGAGTCTATATTTTGGAGGGCATAACTTTTGATCCGACTATTGGATCGACTTGAAATTTTATGGAGAGGTGGATAAAGAGGTGGACATGCCATGGCTAGACACTCTATATGTCTAAATGATTTTTTTAGGCTTTTATTAGGTCCTAATTCCTTCATCTAGTGCCTTGAAAATGGGATTTAGTATTTTTTTGAAAATCTGGAAGAAAACATATTTGGAATAACTTCTTATTTAGGCATGGGTAGGTGTTTAGATTTTCTAGAAGGCTTAATATAGATGATAAAATGGTGTGTATTAATTTAGGGGGATATTCGACTTTTTTTTGGTGATTTAATTTTTAGCACTAAAAGACGAAATTGCCCCCAAAAATATATTTAATTTCTTCTCTTTAGGGCTTTAAGATTTAGGGTTTTATTTTAGGGTTTCTTTTGGAACATTAATTACCTTGGTATTGTATTGTAAAAGGGGTGGAATCCAAGAATGAGAAAATAAAGCATTTATCAGTTTATTTATATTTATTGTATTTTTTATGTGATTTGGGGTTTTGGTTCTGACCTCTTGTAGATGGATTTACACCATTTGGTATCAAAGCAACTTAGATCTTGTTGGGGAGAGAAGGTAATCTTGTTGATTACAGTTATTCTATTATTATTATTTTTTATTTGGAATAACATAGATCAGATTAGCATGAGGAGAGGAAGAGGAGGTTATACCCATATTGATAGGAATATGCAGAAGCTGTAGGTACAAGTTACTTAGCTAACTGGAATGGCCCGTATGAGGGAAAGACATCTCACAAAATTTTTAGATCTAGATTCTGATAATGAGACTATGGAAGGAGATAACAAGATAGAGGTTCATGTCAAGGAAGAACCAGAGGGGAAGCTAGAGTTTGAGGATAGGCTAATTAGGACCTTGGAAGGAAATAAATATGGGATCAAGATTTATGTCCCTGAGTATGTAGGAGGGTTGAAACCAGAGGAGTTGATAGACTGGTTGAATAGCTTGGAGAAGTTATTTGAGTGGAAAATCCTTTCAAAGGAAAAGAAAGTGAATATTGCATGCATGAAGTTGAAAGGGCATGTGTTGATTTGGTGGGATCATCTACAGAAAGAGAGGTAAAGAAAATGAAAGAAAAATATTAGGATCTGGCATAAAATGGAAAAAAAACTGAAGGAAAAAATCTTGCCTAAAGATTATGCCCAAATATTATTTCATAGATTACAAAACCACAGGAAAAATGATCAAAGCATAGTGGACTACACCAAAAAATTCTATAAGTTATCAATTCAAGTAGAGCTTCAATAGTCAAAAGGACATAATACTGTAAGGTATGTGAATGGATTAAGTTATACCATACATGATGAGTTGAGTATGCTTCGGATCCATAGTGAAGAAGATGCATATCATTTTGTATTATAAGAAAAAAATAAACATAAGAGGAGTGAAGAAAGGACCATCATCACCTCCAACCAGTGGGAGTGGTGGATTTAATCTCTCAAAGGGAAAATATTCTAATATAGGAAAACAAGAAGAGTTTGGACAAGGTCATAGTAACCATGAGAGAGGTGGAGGACAAAATTGGGAAGGCCCACAAAGGTAATATCCATGTTATAACTATAGTGAGGAAGGGAATAAAGCTTTTGAGTATCCGCACTACCGTGCACAAGAAAGAAAACAAGGAGAACAAGCTCGAGTCAATCTAGTTGAAATAGAAGAGTAATCTGAGATAAATTTTTCTACAAACCTAAAGGAAAATATCATGATAAAGAGGGTGATAATCATCCTAAGGAAGGAGAAAGCACAATATAATGATGGTGATGATTTCTAGCTATGTAAGAATATATTTCAAATGCGATGCACATCTGGAGGAAAGTATGTAAGATGATTATTAATAGTGGTAACTGTGAAAATATGGTTTCAAATAAAATGGTTGAGAAACTTAACTTATAGTGTGAGAACATGTATCCCTATTGCATATCATGGTTCAAGAAAGGGAACGAGGTAGTTGTAGATAAGAGGTGTTTGGTTAAATTTTCAATTGGGAATACCTACAAGGATGAAGTATGGTGTGATGTAATTTCAATGGATGCATGTCACTTATTATTAGAGAGGCCTTGATAATATGATAGGAAGGCTACCCATGATGGGGGAAGGAATACTTACACATTCTAAAAGAATGGAGTAAAAGTGGTCTTTTTACCACATAAGGAAGAAGGATAGAGTGAAAGCCTATTGAAAACTAAGAAATTTATTAGAGTTATTTTACCACAAGATGAGTTTGCATATAATAGTTTAGTCAATAGGTCAAAAATAAAATATCCTGTTCATATTGTTTACGATAAGAATCCCAGTGGTGTGTTAGATCTGATTGATCTACCAATTCAGGGTAAAATCGGTGATTATGTAGAGGTGTCTGCAGAGCACATACATGAATTGTAGGAATATGTCAAAAAGAAGTAAGATAGTAATGAAAGATATAATGTAGCAACAGATGCAAGCATGAGAATAAAAGTATTTGAGGTGGGAGACATGTTGATGGTTCACCTTAGGAAGGAGAGGTTTTCAAAGGGCACATATAACAAATTAAAGTTTAAGAAGATTGGACCATGTAGGATTTTGAAGAAGATGAATGATGATGCCTATAAAGTGGAGTTGCCTATTGATTTTGATATTTAACCAATTTTTGATGTTATAGATTTGTATGATTGATGAGGAAAATGAGAACAAAAATACACTAAGTAATATTATTCACATAAGGGGATTTTATAATCCATTTTACAACCATAATCTCCCAAAATAGGAGATGCTAATTAGAATCTATGACTAAGCACTCAAACTCAACTTGTTAACTCTCACTAAGCTAACAAATCTAATCCAAAGACTATGCCATCCAAATGTGTTGACATTTACAAGTTGGAATTAGATATTTATTAAATCACTCCTAGACTTAGGACTTAATACTTAATTAAATAAGTAAAGCTAACACCTAGTCTAGAACACACATTCTAACTTAGACTTAGGACTTTAGGCTTAAGTAAATGATAAAATAAACTAAGCCTAATAAACATTATCCTATATCTAATGATGTCCACATAATCCCTCTCCACCATAGAAGAATTGGAATCCAATGCTCTTATAATAGGGTTGAGAGGGTGAGATACAATATGTTGAAAATAAAGCTGATTGAGATGCTGAACAAGATCATGTGGGCCACAAGTCACAATCGATGTTGGAGTAGAATATCATGATACATATCAGTCACCAATCTATGTAGGATCTTTATGAGGCAATGATGAAACACCAATAGTCTATTGTGAAGCTGATGAAGTCTGCTAAAAAATAGGAACCAGTGAAGATGACAATGAAGAAGGTCACTCTAAAATAGGTGGAATAAGATTTGGAGCAACAGGAGGAGGTGTCGATGAAGAAATTGCCTTTGTAATAGGAGGCAATGCAATGAATGATGATGATGCCACCTTGGAAGGAGGCAGTGCAATGAAAGCAAGTGTGTCATGAGGCCTATTGAAGACAAGGGCTATCTTCTCTGGTAGATAACAATTAGGTATAAGTGTGGTTTGTGGCTAGGAATGAAGATAAAATTACCTATACTTATGATGCAAAGTGTAGGTATGATGGTATGCATCATAAATAGCCCTCTTATAAAACTAATAGGACTACCTAAGAATAAGACCATAATAATCGATGGGAGTCACATCATAGGTGACTCGATCCACATAATGAGTCCCAATAAAAAATAACATAGTGTAAGTCTTTATGATGTAGGAGCTAGAATATGTATCCTTCCATCCCAATGGATAAGGATGAGGATGTGGTTCCATAGGTAATTTGAGCCTATCGACAATAGATTATGCAATCATATTGGTTTGGGATCCATTATCGATAATACAATCCACAAAGAAGTCATGAGTGAGGTGGGATTTGGTGATAAAAAAATGATCACGACCACATTTTTGATGCAGTAGTGTAACATTATTCAGTTTTCCTCTCAATTCATCATATGCTCTCCCTTATCCCATAACCACAATGGGGGCCTTTTGGGGTCCTCCACTATAGGTTTTACAAGTAAGTTCTTTTGTTTCCTAAAATACTTAGATTCTAATTGTTCCTATATATTACAATGATTACAATATTTCTTTGCATTATAAGACTTTGGAGAAGAAGAGGAAGAAGAAGGAGAACTAGGAGAAGAAGAAGGAGAAGAATTGGAAGGCATCTTGGCCTTCGAAGACTATTGCTGATTTGAAGAGTGAGAAGCTTCATGTGCTCAAGTGGTAAACTTCTCTTCGACTAATTGTGCATGGTTGAAGGCTACATCAATAGTTTCCAAGGGAGTATATTTGAGCTCCCTATACAAGTGCTCTTGAAGGCCACTTGTAAACTTTACAATCAATTCATCTATAGGATATTTCATGCGAAGCAAAATGCGTAATCTGTTGAAAGAAGAAACATATTCTTGCTTAGTCATATTAGAATTTTGGCATAATCTACACCATTTCACTCTCAATTCTCTAGCATAATCAAAAGGATAAAAGGAATCCTTCAATTATTGAATTAATTCTTCCCAAATGGTAATGGGATTTTGGTCTTTTTGTCTATTCATGATGACTAGTTTTGCTAATCCAGTCAATTTGAGTTTAGTAAAATAAACTTGATCATTGATAAAAACTTGTGTATGCAAACCAAGTTTCCATATCCATGATCCAATTATTCAATACATTAGGGTTACAAGACCCATCATACAACTTCACTTCACATTTTATGTGGGCCTTAGCATCTCTAGTGGCTTTATCTTCAACGTAGTGGTATGTGTTTGAGTAGGATAAGTCGGTAGAGATGCAAGTCGACATCATCAGGGTTGAACTATGTTGGATGCTGCTATAAAAGATCATGGTGTGATGGTTCATCAAGTTTGATCCACCATCAAGTGAAGAATAGAGGAAACTTCATGTCGACAATCGAAGATGTCTCCATTGGAAGGTCAATAGCGTCATCGATAGTAGAATCATCATGCCAAATATTGATGCATCAGAGAAGCTTATCGAGTGCTTGGCATCAATAGGTTCTCACTAGGATGTCACTATCGAAGTGGTTGAGGAGCTAAAAGTTTGAGCCACTAAGAGCAAAGTATCAATGAGCTACACCAAGGGGGGTAGGTTACCGTCAGTAGAGATTGACCACCAATAAGCAGGAATGCGGTAGTGTAATCAAGTTTTTGGTAAGTGATGATGCATTGGTAGTTGAAAAGTGGTAACGTTGTTTAGGTCGATAGTTCTAGATGATCAAAAAATAGCAAGGCGACCACATAAAAATCAAGCGGATCTTTCCCGATTGCCTTTATAAGGCAAATCCAACAAGAGTTATAAAATAATAATATTAATATTTTATTAAAATATTAATATTATTATTTAATTTAAAACCTTATAATAATCTTAGGCAGCCTTAATTTACTCAAAACTTGGAGTAAACATATCCAATTTGCACCAAATTTTGTGCATGAGTGCAAATTGACTGGAACAAACTAATAGAGGGCTAAATTTGAACCTAAGGAATTTTTGGAGGAGATTTTTCAAGGGGATTTTACACCTAATCCTATGCAACTAATGGATTCCTAGACCAACTAGGAGTCCAACTAGCACAAGCCTGATCACAAGATCTGACACAAGTGATGAGAAATATGAGAACAAAAACACACTAAGTAATATTATTCACATAAGGGAATTTTATAATCCATTTTACAACCATAATCTCCTAAAATAGGAGATGCTAATCAAAATCTATGACTAAGCACTCAAACTCAACTTGTTAACTCTCACTAAGCTAACAAATCTAATCCAAAGACTATGTCGTCCAAATGTGCCAACATTTACAAGTTGGAATTAGATATTTATTAAATCACTCCCAGAATTAGGACTTAAAACTTAATTAAATAAGTAAATCTAACACCTAGTCTAGAACACACATTATAACTTAGACTTAGGACTTTAGGCTTAAGTAAATGATAAAATAAACTAGGCCTAATAAAAATTAGCCTAGATCTAATGATGTCCACATCAATGACTTTCATGAGAATGAAGATGTAGTTGAAGCAGAAAATGACATAAACTGGGAATAACAAATACCTAAGAAGAAGAAAGAAAAAACTTATGCAAGTACTTAATAAGAAGATAATCAGTACTAGGTAGGGAAACTATAGTAAATACTTGGTACAATGGGAAGGTTTACAATAGGAAGATAATACTTGAATTTTAGAGGGGGAACTAAAAAATATTGATAGAAAAAGGTTATAGGAGTTTTATCAAGGGAACTCACAAGAGCAAAGTTATTTTCAACTAGAGGAGAATGATGTAGGAGTCTATATTTCGAAGGGAATAACTTTTGATCCGACCATTGTATTGGCTTGAAATTTTATGGGGAGCTGGATAAATATGTGGACATGCCATGGCTAGATACACTAGTCATCTAGATGATTTTTCAAGCTTTTATTAGATTCTAATTCCTTCATCTAGTGCCTCAAAAATAGGATTTAGTGTTTTTTTGAAAATCTAGAAGAAAGCATATGTGGAATAACTTTTTATTTAGGCAATGGGAATGTGTTGAGATTTTCTAGAAGGCTTAATACAGATGATACGATGGTGTGGATTAATTTAAGGGGCTATTTGAGCTTTTTTTGGTGATTTAGTTTTTGGCACTAAAAGACAAAATTGCTCCAAAAAATATATTGTAATTTTATATCTTTAGGGATTTAATATTTAGGATTTTATTTTAGGGTTTATTTTGGGATATAGATTCTCTTGATAACTCATTCTAAAAGGGGTGGAATCCAAGAATGAGAAAATAAAACATTTATCAGTTTATTTCCATTTATTATAGTTTTTATGTGATTGGGAGTTCTAGTTCTAACCTCTTATAGTTGGATTTACACTAATATCTATGCTTGCATCAATTTTGTTTTTTTTTTTATGAGGATCACAACATGGATCTTTCTCTTTTTGATGAAGATCATTAGTATCATAACATGCATATATCATCATGGGCCTTAAACTATTTGTATCACAAAAAATATCTTTCATCATCGTTTTATTTCCTAATTCTTTAACCTTTTATCTTCGAAACACTTAGAGTGATTATTCCATTGTATATTTTTTTTCATAGACTAGCAGACATTATAATAAATTTTTCATAAAAATATTTAGCATCATTAAGAATACTTTGCATGCATTGTTGAAGTATTAAAAATCCCTCCTTTTTTGCTTCACTAGTAATATCAACAAGCTTATTATTCAAATATTTAACCATTTCTTCTTATTTTCTAGTTTTGCCTTTGAAAAATTCATTAGAAAGTAATGACATATACATTATCTTTTCTATATCATTAGGCAATGTATCGCTCCAAATTTTTTGCATCCCTACCTTCAGGCTATTGGATCCGTGCCCGGAAGGAGGATGGGAAAAGGATGATGCGGTACCTCGGACGAGAGGACTTTACGAAGGTCCCGCCTCTCAAGGGAGGTGTATTTTGGTGATTTTTCGACGGATGGTGGGTTCACCAGGAAACATTTAATGGCAGTTTCCACGCCTAGGTTTTGGAATGTGTTTAGATGAGTTCGTTTTGATCTTAAACATTCATCCTAGGTTTGGCCGAATGAATCTAAATTAAACTACATGAAAATGCAATTTTCATGAATACGAAGAAACAAATTTGAAAGCAGAAAACAGAGAATTTACAGAAGGAAAACGGGGAATACCTGATCCGGATGTCTGAAGAAGATTCTGACGTTTGAGGCAGTCTGGATCGTCTGGAATTCTACAGAATCGCCTGCAATCTGACAGAATCATCCGAAAACGACAGATTCATCTGGAATCTGACAGAATCATCTGAGACTGACAGAATCGTCCGAGATCTGACGAATTCGTCAGAAACCTGCAAAACAAAAAATAGATGCAAAATACAAGAAATCCTACTGTGCAAACAGAGGCAAATTACACCAAATAGCAATATGAATACTGAACAATATTTAAGAATAGAAATTAAAGCAAATTACTGTACTTAAATGACAAAACATGATCTTAATATGCAATCTAGGCTAAATGGGTGAACTCCAGATGCAAAATAATGTAAAAACTGAATAAATTGTCTAATTTGTAGCATAAGATGACAGAGAAAAAGGTGAGAAAAACAAACTCCAGGCATTGATTGCCTCGATGTGGATTGCGATCGAGATCGTCTCGCATCGCATGAAATCGTCTCGTATTTGACAGGATCGCCTCCGATCTAGACGAGTTCGT
Source organism: Wollemia nobilis (assembly GCA_028583015.1). NCBI lineage: Eukaryota > Viridiplantae > Streptophyta > Pinopsida > Araucariales > Araucariaceae > Wollemia > Wollemia nobilis. The sequence goes on along the minus strand of JAQPPZ010017033.1, from coordinate 18,901,054 downwards.
TGGCGACGATGGGTGCTGGCTCCGGTTGAAAAATAATGTTGTACTTGCAACAAAATAATATGAAACTAATGCAAATGCAAAGTAGGGATGTTTCAACGTAGGGGGAATCAATTTACCAAGAATTTCAGCCAGGGGTTGGGGAGGGAAAATCCTAGAGGTTAAATAGGCTTAGAGGGAGTAGGTAGGAGGTTGGAGATCATCCCAATTTGGGAGATCTCCAACGGGGGAGGGTCCCAACGGTGCAGACACGCTTCTACCCAGATTGGAGACCCGTTGGAATAGATTCCAACTATGCAAATTTAGTTTTGCGACAAGATCGTCTGGACGTCCTAGTCCAGACGAAATCGTCAAATCTGGGGCGATATCGTCTGATCGGCGACGATATCGTCAAACGGTCAAAACAACCTCTAAAATTGGCACGAAAAATGGGGAAACGGAATACCCGACGGTTAACGGGCGGTTTGGGAGGTTAAATTTGATTTTAAAATTATTTACTAAGGTGAATGTAAATTTTATAATTTTATCGCGCCAATTTTAGGGTGCTACATTTTGCCCCCTCTTTAGCGAATTTTTCGAAGAAAATGCGTTAAAGATGAGTTCTTCTCGATCTACGAGAAAGCAAAAAATTATACCCATTTTTAGGCGACGATTCTTGGTCGAATCGTACGACAACTTACTATGGTGCCCCCTCCGTGTTTTTACCCAAATCGAACGTTTGAGGTAAAAACACGGAAAAGCAAAATTAATTTGAATTATTTTTGAATGAAATTATGTTTGATATATGATATGTTTTTGATCATATGACTTGTGTTATGTGTATGTTTATGATGCTTTTATGTTTGATTGATTGATTTGATAATTGGATGTAATTATGTCGTTGGAAATATTATAATTTGGATGTCATGCTTGTAAAATTTAAATGAAATAATCTGATGTAACAAATTGGTTGTTTGTGATGAAAATGTGATAAAAAATAAAAAGAGACTTCTAACAATAATTTCAAAGGACATTGTCGCTATTATAGACCATTTCATGGAGTCGCCGCTCACTTGGTCGTCAAGCTAGTCCCATTTATAGAAATATTGTTAAAAGTAAAAAGAGTGCTTAAGAGACTGTCTTAAGACTTTGGTGCGATAGTGCAAATGATGATGATGATGATGGTTTGTTTTCAGATTTCCATGAAAATATTATGCATGAAATATTTTTAAAATGATTTTTGCTAGGCATAAATTCCTAAGTGTGATAAAATTTTTGGATAATTCCCTAGGAATTATACCATCATTGCAAAATTTAAAGGTTGACATAATGATATGAAATAATGAAAATGTGTTTGCTTGTTGAAAAGCATAATTTGTGTAACATAATGAATTAAGTCATATGGTTTTCATGATTTTTGAATAAATGGAAAATAAAATTGGTACAATGGTTTGCGCTAGGCATAGAATATGTAGGTATAGACTTATACCATCATCGCGAAAATCAAAGAAAAATAGATAGTTTTATTGCATGGTTGATTTTTTGATGAAGAGAAAAGATGAAAATGAGGACTTGCGCTAGGCATAAAATTCCAATTTTGGTTTTGGAACTATACCATCGTCGCGAAAGTCGACACGATATATATGATATGTTTTGAAAGAAATTTTTGATTTTTCTATTATATAGTTGTCTTTGTGGTAAACAACTGTACTTGATTTATTCCAAACAAGTTGCAAAAAAATAATATTTCAAAGTATTTTGAAGACAAAAAGTTAGATTTATAAGGAATCCCATGTGCATATGTGCATTCATTTCCGATCTTGATTTATCCTAATGATAAACAAAATCTCTCAAATACAAATGTGTGTGCAATTGCATTGTTCATTTACCAGTTTTGAGCAAGATACTATGATACAAGTGATTTGAAAAAACCAAATAAATGTTCATTAACCATGATGTAGATGCATATAACCATATTAGACTACTATGTAGGTCGGATTATCAAGAGCTAGCTAATCCATAAGTAGACATAGGTCTGTACAAAAGAAGGTCGCTAATGTGACAGACATATCGCCACGCTAGGAGTTACCCAAGGCCAAGCAGGTTGGGCACAAACCACTTGTTATGGGGCTTACCTCACAATTTTCGAATAATTGAGAATTCCAAGGATTCAAGCTCATCAACCCTTCTTTTCTTTTCAAAGGGTAGGGAAAGGGATTTTATTGCTTTCTTGCTTTCTTTTGAACTTTGCATATTTTTCTTTTTGTATTTCTTTTGCTTGATAATGCTTGGAACATTGCTATAATGATATAAAAGAACATTTTTCTTTTCTCTTTTTCTTGAATTTTTCTTTTCTTTTTCTTTTTCTTTTTCTTTGCTAGGGATACTTGCTCGGATTATCTGTAGAGCAAGGGATTTTTATTCTGGGTAGGGGTGAGCTTGTCCTTTTGCCAATTCTCAAAGATTCTAGACCATGTGCATGATAGGATAGCAGGGGAAACTTTTCGCTCAAGAAATCAGTTCTACTATGTAGCAAAACATGGAAATTACAAATATAATCATTTTATTGTGAAAAGATGTGCTTGGTTTAAGTAAATAACAAGATCAATTCTCTATGCTCAAACTTTATTTAATTGACTTTTGTGGACTTTGATATAAGAGAGATTAGTAATCATGCCAGATAAAATCAAGATATTTATTGTTGTGAGTGTGCTAGTGAGGGATGCCAAATAAATGCTAATTTTATCCAAAATAAGTTGAAACATATAACTGCAATAATTGTAAGAAAATATATATAAACATTTTTGAGAAGTTTTGAGAATGTTGACTCTCTCTTTCTTTTGTATATTGTTTTGGTTTCGAAAGAGTCAAGCATATAGCTGTTTTTAGATTTTTATTTTGATTTTAGTTTTTGAGCAAAAGGAACTTAACAAGTGCTTTAAATAAATGCAATAGATAGTTTTGAAGATTTTTGGAGATTTATGAATGTTTTTGGTGTTTTTGGATTTTTATAAATTGAAAGAAATACAAGATAGTGATTTTGAAAACAAATATATACATGGAAAAAATGACCAAATTTATGCATAGTAACGTTTAAGATGCAAAATATTCATGGGTTCTTTAAGTTCTTTACCATCTAAGGTAGATAATTTATATGCTCCTGATTCAAATTTAGCAGTAATGATGTATGGTCCAAGCCAGTTGGGCTCAAATTTACCTTTAAGTTCCTTAGTTGCATTTGTATTTTTTTGAAGATTTTGAGGATTTTGATTTTTTTGTATTTTGATTTTAATTTATGAATTGAAATTGGTGGTATATACAAGATGATCTATATACACTATACAAGGTTTATTTGAGTATAGCATGTCTAAGGTTGCTTCAAAATCAAAGGAGGTTTTGAAGGATAATCTGGTTGAGGTGAAGGTAAGAATATAAGGTGATGAATAAAAGGTAGTGATAACAAAAGCTTTGTTATAATGTAGAATAATGTAGAAAAAGATTTGACTTTTATATGTGGAAAATTGATCATGTTACAAAATAAAATGTCAGAAGGATAAGAAGGTTCTTCATTCTTATTATTATCTTCCAAGTCTTGATAAGATGGAGAAAGTATATGTGAAAGATATGCATGAGTGTTATTTGGTAAACAAGGATGATCATATATGGATGAAGAAAAGTGATGGATAGAAAATAATTGTGATAATAGAGAATGTATAGAACTTGATGTTTCAATCGTTAAATATTCTTCAAATGGTTTTGGGTCACCATGTATGGTAACAATTTTATTTGTAAGTTCAAACTTCAAACATTGGTGAAGAGTGGAAGGGACAACCCTCATCGTATGAATCCAAGGACTCTGGAGAAGTAGTTTGTAAGGTGAAGGACAATATCCTACATAGAATAAAGTATCCAGGATCTTGGATCCAATATTAAGGGGAATAATTATAGTACCTTGAGGTTCTTGAATTTCATTGTTAAAAGATTTTATAATAACATTTGATTCATTACTATCTTCTTCCTTTAATTTGTGTTTTTGAAATAATTGATAAGTGCATAAATTAAGAGAAGAGTCATTATCTACCATGATAGTTCTAACAAGTGTTTCTTTACGAGATCCGATAATGTAAAGATAGGAGTCTTCTTGTGGAGTAGAGGAAGGAATATCCTCATCATAGAATGAAATATGGTTAACCTCAAGAGGGTTTACACCATTAATTATGTTCTTAGAGAAAATATGATGAGGAACAAATTGTTGGCTAGGTATTTTGAACAAAATTTCCTTATGAGAAATTTGTAATACTTCTAAAAGGGATATCTTTGCTTGAGGATTAATCACTTGTTGTTGGTTATCAAAGTGGATTTCAGATTGAGATTTTGATTCTAAAGATGAGCTTTCTATGCTTACATTCCATTTTGGATCATTCTCTAGAGCCAAAGATAGTTTTGAAGGTTGGTCAAATGAGGAATCCATATCTTGAATATCGGATTGAGTTGATTGAACTTGAGGTTGCTCATTTGTAGTTTTTGTTACAATATTAATAATATCATCATGATGGGACACATTAACATGCAATATTTGATTGGTTTCTTGTTGTTGATAATTGAGTAGGGGTTCTTGGGAGATCCCCATGTCTTGATTGATTATTGGTATTTGTTGTGTAGGAGTTTGATTGTTTACTGGAGATTTATAATCAGTTGTAGATTGTAATTCCTTTATATTAAAAAGACCCTTATCAATCAAATCTTGAATTGCACATCTTAAATCTTTACAATTTTGTGTCATATGTCCATCTACTCTATGATATTCACAATGTAGCTCAGGTTTAAACCAATCTGATGTGGTATCAGGTTGTCTTATGGAAGGGAGTTCAATCTTATTTGTGTCAAGTAAATACTTGAGAATTATATCCATTGGTTGATTGAGCTTTGTAAATTTACGTGATGAAGGTTTTTGAGAGGTTTTTGATAAATGCCTTAGGAATTTCGTCATAAAAGGACCTAATGGTTTCTCACCTCTACTTTCTTTATTATGGGTAGAATGATGATAGGAAGATTGCGATGTAGGAGGTGAGTGCATGGTAGAATTGGAAGAATAAGTATTTTCTTGTTGAAATGGATGTGTTGTATTGAAAGAAGAGTTTTGAAAAGGTGGAGGAGGATTATATGTGGATTGATAGACATAATATGGATATATGGGAGAATAGATAATATCATTATGAAGAGGATTGGCAAAGGGATTGTTTTGTTGGGTTATGGATGAAAAATAAGAAGAGTGTGATGGAGGTGGTGTTGAATAGGGATGAGGTTGGTCATAATCAACAAATGTATTTAGCTGAATTCTTCCAACATTACTGATGGACTCATATTGATTTGAGTAAAAACTCATGGTTTCTTTAGTACTTCTAAAAGTAATATTTAGCATCTACTATTTAGGATTGAATCTAAAACATACAAACTTGAAATGATGATTTTGTTTTTTTTTTTCTTGTATATATATATATATTTTTTTTGTTTTTGTTTTCAAAAGGTTTATGATGCATTCACGTCGGGTTCACCAAAATGTATCGCTCCAAATTTTTCGCATCCCTACCTTCAGGCTATTGGATCCGTGCCCGAAAGGAGGATGGGAAAAGGATGATGCGGTACCTCGGACGAGAGGACTTTACGAAGGTCCCGCCTCTCAAGGGAGGTGTATTTTGGTGATTTTTCGACGGATGGTGGGTTCACCAGGAAACATTTAATGGCAGTTTCCACGCCTAGGTTTTGGAATGTGTTTAGATGAGTTCGTTTTGATCTTAAACATTCATCCTAGGTTTGGCCGAATGAATCTAAATTAAACTACATGAAAATGCAATTTTCATGAATACAACAAACAAATTTGAAAGCAAAAAATAGAGAATTTACAGGAGGAAAATGGGGAATACCTGATCCGGATGTCTGAAGAAGATTCTGACGTTTGAGGCAGTCTGGATCGTCTGGAATTCGACAGAATCACCTGCAATCTGACAGAATCGTCCGAAAACTGACAGATTCATCTGGAATCTGATAGAATCGTCTGAGACTGACAGAATCGTCCGAGATCTGACGAATTCGTCAGACGAATTCGTCAAAAACCTGCAAAACAAAAAATAGATGCAAAATACAAGAAATCCTACTATGCAAACAGAGGCAAATTACACCAAATAGCAATATGAATACTGAACAATATTTAAGAACAGAAATTAAAGCAAATTACTGTACTTAAATGACAAAACATGATCTTAATATGCAATCTAGGCTAAATGGGTGAACTCCAGATGCAAAATAATGTAAAAACTGAATAAATTGTCTAATTTGCAGCATAAGATGACAGAGAAAAAGGTGAGAAAAACAAACTCCAGGCACTGATTGCCTCGATGTGGATTGCAGTCGAGATCATCTCGCATCAGTACGAAATCGTCTCGTATTTGACAGGATCGCCTCCGATCTGGACAGGTTCGTTGGCGACGATGGGTGCTGGCTCCGGTTGAAAAATAATGTTGTACCTGCAACAAAATAATATGAAACTAATGCAAATGCAAAGTAGGGATGTTTCAACGTAGGGGGAATCAATTTACCAAGAATTTCAGCCAGGGGTTGGGGAGGGAAAATCCTAGAGGTTAAATAGGCTTAGAGGGAGTAGGTAGGAGGTTGGAGATCATCCCAATTTGGGAGATCTCCAACGGGGAGGGTCCCAACGGCGCAGACACGCTTCTGCCCGGATTGGAGACCCGTTGGAACAGATTCCAACTATGCAAATTCAGTTTTGCGACAAGATCGTCTGGACGTCCTAGTCCAGACGAAATCATCAAATCTAGGGCGATATCGTCTGATCGGCGACGATATCATCAAACGGTCAAAACAACCTCTAAAATTGGCATGAAAAAGGGGGAAACGGAATACCCGATGGTTAACGGGCGGTTTGGGAGGTTAAATTTGATTTTAAAATTATTTACTAAGGTGAATGTAAATTTTATAATTTTATTGCGCCAATTTTAGGGTGCTACAGGCAATTTGAAATCACCTTTAGAGTCTTCGACTGCTTCATCAAGCTTTAAACTTAGATAATTTCCAAGCATTAAATTTTTTTCATCTTTGGCTTCTCTCATGATTGATTCTAATATTATTTTTTCCTTCATTGATGTATCCTTTTGTCCTTCAATTTTTCCTATCGAGTACAATATTTTAAATTTTGCAGCATTTCCTTAGTCTCTTCTAGTGAGACATCTTGAATGTATATTTGTTCTTCTTGAAAACATAAGTTTTCTTCTTCATTTGTTTTTGACAACTCATGTTTTTGTATTTCTATTTTTTGATCATTTATTTTTCTTTTTGTTTGATTTTTCCTTGCTATGTTACTTTGAAGTTGAAAACCTTATCACTCCAAATTTAATAAAAAAAATTAATTCCGTTGGAGTAGACTTCCTTATTTCTCCAAAATTTAAATTTTCAATTGCAAACTTCAAATATTAAATTTCAAACAAATATTAAAAAATTCAAAAAAATTTAGGAGTAGAAACCCTTATGATTCCCTAGAAATTAATTTTAAATTTTCAATAATCCTCTAATTTTGAAATAAATAATTATATCTTTTTTTTCAATTGGTTATATGGGATTGAAACGAGCCCCACCCGTATTACATCATCACTACATAGTGGTATTACAACAAAGCCTGAATATTATTCATGTATCACTTGGCAAGATTTGAACCTTGGTCTTCTCCTTAAATATTGAGGAATATAACCGGTTGAGCTAATGCCACTTGATTCAATGAGTTTACACATGTTTTTATGAGGGGTCTTGGTCCCCTTATACTGAGTGGGGTTTGAACCTTGGACCTCTTAAAGAGAGGCCAAAGTCCTTACCACTACAATAAGCTTAAAACTATATTAAATAATTAAATATCTTCTTTCCCATTTTTATTTATTTTTTATTTATACCTTATAACTCCCTAGTTAAAAAATAATAATTTTTTAATAATAATTAATTTCACCTTATATCTTCTATAGGAAAATTAGTAATCCAAATGTAAAATTTTACAATTTTTAACTTTTTCTAATCCTTTGATGTTGAAAACCTTTTTAAATCCCTAATTCTAGAAATTAAGAATGAATACTTTGCAAATTTATATTTTCTAAAGTTTGAGGTTGAAACCCTTTTATCTCCCAAATAACTAAATTTGCAAATAATTCAATAATTCAAATATATATATATTTTTTATTTTTTCAAAAATATTTGAAAACAATTTTAATAATTTCTAATTTTAAAATATTATTCAAAAATAAAAAAAAATCTTAATAACCTTCTCTCCAATAACTCAAATTAAAAAAAAAAAAAAAATCTAACCTTCTAATTGATGCTTGTTGTTCAGGTGCTCTCTGTTAGCATGAACTATAGTTCTATTCTCAATCAAAAAATTCCTCCTGCATGTAACTTTCAATTTCATACATCTTTTCTTTGACTCTCGTTTCCATTCAAAATTTAATTTTTTTATCGACCGCCTTATATCTCCTAAAAGTAATTTCTTCTATCTCCAATTTTAACAAAATGCACATTCAACTCCCAATTTCATTCTTTCGATTATTAAAACCTTATACCTCCCCAACTCTTAATAAAAAATACTTAATAATTAAAAAAAATACTTTACTTACATTATGGCTCCACATATCAAATCAACTTGAATTTGGAAAATTCTATTGCATTACGTCAAGTCTTTTGCATTCCAATCTATGTCACGTCCATTACATTTTGGAGGTTTCAATACAAGTTGATTCTTATGTTGCTACTCTAAAATTTCACTGTGTTGAGGTTCTTAACTTCTCATTGCACTTTTGACTCGTGCAATATGCTTCCAACAACATCAATCTTCTTCTTCTTATTCAAGTTTCTTCTTCTCAGAAAGTCCACTCAATGTGGATCTGATACCACTTTTAGCTTCCCAAGAGTATTTGCTTACATGAACCATATCTTATAAAGAATAAATCACATAAATACCTCATAAAATAACAATATATTAAAAAAGTGGAATATATCACAAAGACATATTTTAATATATTCTATATCATATGATTACAAGAATGATTATGGTGGTTTACATTGCTTGGAGAGATGTCCTCAACATATAATTTTACATGACTTTTCAGTACTCTAATTGTTTCTCTCCTCTAACAACTGGGAGATACATCCTTTCATATTCTCATATTGATGTGTACATTATATAAAATGTAAATCAACTACCAAATTTGTATTTACAAGGAGGCGAATAATGCACTACTTCCAACACATCTAACACTCTCTTATTTTCTTTTTTTATTCTTTTGTATATGATTTGTGGTGAATGTTATACTTCTATTTGTTTTAAGTATGTATTAGGAAACTTGACATATTTCAAATGATACTTACAAAAAATTTGTAATCAAGTTTGGTTTAAATGAATTATATATCATTATAGCACTTCAAAATATTATATTTTTATTTAATGGATCCCTTGTTGGGTACATTGAATCATCCCATAGAATCCACCAAGGTGACTATTGGTCAAAAATTCGGCACATCGTGGAGGGCGAGGGTGGACCAATGCCAACATCGAACGACCGCCACCTAGCAAGGGAAGGGCAATATATCTCTAGAGAAGGCTAGTTCCTCTACGGTGGTTCTAGCTACCTACACCATGAAAGAGAAAAAGAGAAAAATGGGAGAAAAATAATAAAAATAGTCGTAACCAAAACTCACAAGGATGGGTATAGTCGCATCAAGATACACGCAGGTGTTACACAATGGGTGAAAAAACAACCCTAACACCTAATAGATTAGCCAACCATGCCTTCACTAAACACTTTAGAGTGGAGGGCAGAGAGCAAATTCTAGATTTGGTGAGTGGGTGCATGAAATCCAGAAAGAAAAATTATAGCACTCCCATCCAACCAACTTTAATAGAAATAAACCCTCACCCATGTTATAAATGCAAATTCCAGAGCCACCCAGTGAATTCCATGAAATTCAGATTGCAAAATTATATGAAACCACTTAACTGACCAAAGCAAAAATAAACACTCATACATTCAATGCAAATAAATGAAGGTAAAATCAGAGACCAAATAGTGCTAAGTTTATATTTACACAATGGTGAAAACCTTACATATGAATTGTAATGGCTAAAGAGCCACCCTTAGGAATGACCAACATTCCACTATTTATAGGTACTTTTACATTAATTTCAAAAATTTAACATTAATGGCGATAGGCAGGAAGACAACCCTTGGAGTAGATAGAATCTTAGCTAGTACACTGCTCCTCAGGATGGTGGTGATATTATAGAAGGAGATAGATCCATCCGTATTGATCTAGGTCCTTAGAACTACTAACATTTGTGCCAAATTAATTAATTCTCATCTACCTCATACTTTTACTCAGTCGATGAACCTCTGGTTAGGTGGTGAATGATTGGAATTAATCACCTTGGAAGAAGCACATATCAATTCAATCACTTTTGCGTATGATTACCTGATATTATACTACTATAGTAATGAGCACTCCTATTTGAATTTTAGACAATGGCAGAAGTTTGCATATCGGGTGAGTGCTTCCTTTATCTCTCTTTCCACCCATAGAGTCATCAGGAAGGAGGGTAGTTACTTTTTTAAGGTTCTATCCAATTTACGCCTTATATTTCCAATCGAGAATGGGTGGGAATATTCATATTTCCTATGGCCAGGGTATATGATGTTTTCACCCTTTCTGATCAATTGAAATGTTTACCCAATAATTGGATGTATCTTTTAGATATTTCCACCTGAAGCAAAAGGTGGATCATCTACCCATTCGATTATCCACACCACTCCTTTGAACAACCCTCCATATTCCTACTACTTATATTTGCCCATTACTATTGCCATCACTTTCCATCTTCCACTCGTCCATCGATGTTCCCAAAACTTGGAAAATTCTTAGAGGAGCATCATCCTGCAAAAAAAGTGAAGTGGGTGAAGCAATACAAAATTGCACCCACACTCTTGGTGACTCACAAGGAATTTTCATATTTTGGAAAAAAGGAACCCAGAGGGATTAGGAAATATAACAGCTAAAATAGAGAGACAAATAGAGGGAGTGAAAGATGGAGAGGAAAGGAATATGGGTAGATGAAAACAACATAAAGAGGGAGCGAGACACAAAGGGATGCTAAAAGAAGTGATACACCTAACATGGTGAAAATTATAGTAGAGGAAAAGGAACAAGGGCTCAACTGATAGGGGTATAAGGCAAGGACAAGAAAAAAAGATCCACAAGAATAGGGTGGAAATGATAAACAAGAGTAATACGAAGACAAATAGCGAAAATAATAACCAAACACTAGAAAGGCTTGTTGAGAGACACAAAAGGGAAGAAGGGACAACAAGAAACAATTGAGACAAAGAAGCCTTTTTACCAACTCGAAGAGATGTAGGAAAAAAAGGGAAGAGGAAGGTGGAAGAAAGGGTGGGACAAGGGAATAGGGAGACACTAAGGAAAAAGCAATCCAAAGCTTGTCAAGTGAAATCAATTGGCACTCTCTCAGATTGAATCCCTTTAAATGTAGTCCACCAAGGATCTAAGATATTACAATAGTAGATAGATTGCCAGTGTTTCTTGCTTCCTCTATCCCATAACTTCTTTTTTACACAATCCAATAATGATCATTTTTACTAATTGTTATAAATCAGGAGACCACTTTGTAGTTTACACTTTCTGGTCTCATATGCATTTATCTGTAGGGTGCTATTTATAGAAATATTACCTTACCTTGTACCTATTATGAGTTTCAAGGATTATTGTTGTAGCTCCATAGGATGAAATAAGAGGTCTTGATAGTTTTTGGATGCATCCATTGGGGTATGGGGTCACGATAATTATGAATGAAAGAAAGGAAAAAATAGAAGGAAAACACGAAGAGGGAGGAGGAATGTTATATCTCCAAGTAAAATCTTGGGGAACCTTCCTTTAATGATTTTCGGTGCCTAACCAGGTGATAAAATTCTATAGGTGCTTGTTTCCCTAATGGTCGTTGAGAAAACTTATGATACCCATCACATTGAATGCACATAGTGCGTGGCTTTATTTATTGGCCTCAAAATTACGGTGTGATAAGTATGCCTGAGATAGGATGTTCATGGAAATCATCCTATGAAGTTGTAGTGGCTAGACCAGATTACATTGTAGTTTAGGTGCTATTTGTATTGCATCTGGCATCGTCCATATTGGTTCAAAATTACAATAAAATCATAATTCATCTTGATTTTCTTAAGCATGTGGGTACTCAGGCCCTTGAATTCTAGGGTGGCAATGACCTTTGCCATCATAATCCACCTTCTGAATGGTGACCTATCAGAAAATAAATTTTCATTCTGTCCCTTATAAATATTGGCTAGTTGTGCCAATCTTATGGCTAGCTCCTTCTCCGCTATTGGACCCTTCTCCTTCTCATGGGCATCCACATCCCTGCCCATACCCAGTTAAGTCTGGGGTTGATCTACCACATTATCCTCATAGACATGGTCATTATGGCACACTCGTTCCTAATGTGTGTCTGCTATGTGATATGACACCATATCTTGAAAGGAGTTGGTTGGATGAAGCCTCCACATCAAGACTTGCTCAGCTCTGATGGCTTCCTCGTAAAGTTGCAAAAACTTGGTTTTCCCAAATTGGTACAAAAGGAAACTGATGTTAGGGTGAAAAGCTCAGATGTAGAATAGATACACCTAGGCATAGGTTGGGAGGATTTTTTGTGGAATCCTCTTGATAAATGTGAATTGATCCAAAGGCTGGAAGAGGTCCTCCAATTTTCCAAATGTATCCATGAGAGGCTTTTCCAGGTCCACCCATGTAGAGATAATCCTAGGCTGTAAGGTTTTCTACTAGAGCCATGCTCTGCCCTCAAGAGAAGTGACTAGTAGCTTGATAATTACGTCTTCATGCATGATATTGTGAAGGGTGGCCAAAGAAGCCACATTTTCAAGATGTTCCCTCATGTATCCCTTAATGTTGTTATATTTTTCAAGGCATAAAAGGTAGCTTCTGGAATATTATGTCGATTAGGGAGACTGAGGGGACCAGAATCATTCTAGTGCAAGAAATTCATGATGACAATCATCTTCAAAAATCTTGTCAATATTGGAGTCGGAGTCGAAGTTGTTCATCGAACCTTGAGTTCTTCGAGATGTTTGAATATTTAGCATAGGAAGGTGATTGATCTCATGATATGGAAATACCACACCATTAGATTCACCATGTGATTTTGAGAGGATATGGATAAATTAGAGTATCACCAAACTTTGACTTCTCGAAACATAAAAACTCAATGAGTTCCCTAGTTGAGTCACCAAAAACTATTGGTCAAAAATTTGGCACTACATAGAGGGTGGAGGCAGACCAGCACCAACATCAAACGATCACCACCTAGAAAGGGTAGGGCGATCGATATCTAGAGAAGTTGGGTTCCTCTATGGTGGTTCCAGCTACCTACATCGCAAAAGAAAAAATGGGAAAAAAGGGGGAAAGAAAATAAATATGGTCTTAGCCAAAACTCACAAGGATGGATATAGCCACATATTGACACATGTAGACATTGCACCATAGAAAAAATACAAACCAAACACCTAATAGCTCAGCCAATCATACCTTCACTAAATACTTCGAAGAGGAGGGTGGAGAGAAAATTCTAGAATTGGTGAGTGGGTGCATGAAATCTAGAAAGTAGAATTAGAGCACTCCCATCTGATCGGCTTTAACAAAAATAAACCCTCACCCATGTTATGAATGCAAATTTTAGAACCACCCAGTGAATTCCATGAAATCCAAATTGTATAATTATATGAAACCACTTAACTAACCAAAGCAAAAATAAACACTCATACATTCAATGCAAAGAAATGAAGGTAGAATCAGAGACCAAACAATGCTAAGTCTATATTTACACAATGGTGAAAACCTTACATATGAATTGTAATGGCTAAAGAGCCATACTTAGGAATGGCCAACATTCCACTATTTATATGTACTTTTACATTAATTTCAAAATTTAAAACTAATGGTGATAGGTGGGAAGACAACACTTGGAGCAGACAAATGCTTAGCTAGTACGTTTCTCTAGATGAAAATTATCTTCTAGAAGGAGGTAGGTGTGTTCGGATTGATCTAGGACCTTGGAACTACTGATATTTTTGCCTAATTCATTAATTCTCATCTACCTCATCATTTTACTCAATCGACGGTCCTTTGGTCAGGTTGTGAATTATTGGCATTAATCACCTTGGGAGCAACACAACTCAAATTAGTCACTTCTATGTATGATTTCCTGGTATTGGACTACTGTAGTAATGAGCACTCAATCTATTTGAATTTTAGGTAATGGTGGGAGTTTGCATGTCGAGCAGGTGCTTCCTTTATCTCTATTTCTACCCACGAAGTCATTAGAAAGGAGGGTGGTTACTTGTTTAAGGTTTTACCCAATTTAGGCCTGAGAGTTCTACCCAAGAATGGGAAGGAATATTTATTTTTCCTATAGGTGAGGTGTACAATGTTTTCACCCTTGCTGGTTGATTGAAATATTTTCCCAACAAGTGGGTGGATATTTTGGATAGTTCCACCCGAAGCAAAGGTTGGATCATCCACCCATTCTATTATCCACCCTTCTCCTTTGAAAAACCCTCCATCCACCTACTTCTTATATCCACCCATTACTGTTGTCACCGCTTTCCATATTTCACCTATCCATCGATGTTCCCAAAACTTGGTGAATTGTTAGAGGAGCATCATCCTACAAAAAAAAGGGGAATTGGGTGAAGCAATGCAAAATTTCACCCACAGTGACCCTCTATCTTCTTATCTCTTCATTATTATTTTTGTGATATTAGGAAGATATTTCTAAAAATAAAAAATGGAACATAAAATAAAAATTATCTAGGTTGCAATAGTTGGTCCCATCAAGCCTCATCTCTAATTTGTTGATGATACTTGTTTTTGGGTTATTACTTAGTCCACAAGGTCATATAAAATGAATCAATACTATCATGATATGATAAGGTTGGTAGATAGTGTGTTAGTGCTAAAAAATACAAGATCCTTATCATTAACACTATCCTATGTTTACAATAAACTATTATGTAGATATTAGGGTTTAAAGTTGGAAAATTACCATTAACATGTCTAGTTATTCCTTTGGCTAATAAAGGAACAAAGAAAGATCTTTGGGACTCAAATCTGAATGGAACAAGACATTGTTTTTCAAGTTGCAAAAGTATGTTCTTAACCATGGATGGAAAGTTGCAACTCATAAAGACTACATAGTAATATATATATATATATATATATATATATATATATATATATATATATTACTATGTAGTCTTTATGATGTGACTTTAAAAATTGCAAATAAATATTTAATATAAATTTTTAAAAAATAAATAGATTTCCTTTTGAAAATATATGAACAAAAATTTAGATTTTCTCTTTGTAAATGTGATAAGGTTTGCAAATGAAAGAATATTAAAGGGGTAGGCTTATAAAATTACCTTGTTGTGTGTTTGGAATTAGAGGGAAAACTTGGTTGGATATTTTTTGAAGATCAAGGAAAAAAAGGGGAAAATTTTACTTTAAGAATATACATGTTTTAGGGATGTTAAACAAAGTATTAAGGAAATAAATCAAACCTAGGAGTTTTCCAACATAAAATTTTATATTTGAGAGTTTACAATTGATCAAGAAATATATTAGGTGGTCATTCAGTTAAATGGATTCCATAGATTTTAGGTCTAATAACTAGTTGAAGCCTTATCCTTTTATATCTATTCAAAATAACAACTACTTGTTCAAGACCATCTAGATCATAGAGATTCAAAGGTCAAAAATTATATCGATGTGAGCGAGAATTTTAGATCATGGATTTATATTACCAACCTTTGTGGAGAAGAGGACCTTAAACAAATAACTTACTAGGTTTAAAATATGATACAAGAGTTTTTTTTTGCTCATTTTTACATGAAAGAATGAGTTGGTTTGGGATTTATCAAAATATCATAGATACTTTTTCAAGTTTGGATATAAGGATTTGAAGAAATAAAAAATTTCCACTCTTAATAATATCCCTTGGAAGAATGTTTGGTTGCTTGTGGCACTCCATAAGGCCTCAATATTTCTTTAGATAGCAATCTTAAGAAAAATTATACTTATTTATTGTTCCTTTGCTTACATCATTAGGAAATTTTTTTCAAAGGAAGGACAACATTTTAGGTAAATCCATCAATGTTGAAAGAATTGATAAAATTTTAGATTAATTATTTCAAAGGTAAAGCATTATGCATTTGTGGAGGATTCATCATTCCATTATATTTTGAAATATATGGATTGAAAGAAATAATGTAATTTAAAAAAATAAAGCTCAAAATCATTGTTCAAGTTTGGAATCATATATTGCCTCTCTTGGCGACTATTTACATGCATGGTACTCAGCATGGGAAGTCATAAGTGCAAAAGAAAGGGTGCAAGCCTCTTGGATATAGGATTTGAATATACTTCAAGGGGTTAATTATAATGATGGATTTAATATAATATATGTGCATAAGTCTATGGTAAAATAAAATGTATAAAATTTGGATTTATCAAAATTAATTTGGATGGAGTTTCTAAGGGAAATTTGAGAAAAAAATAAGAGAGATGGTATTTTGGAAAATAATAAAGGAAAATTTCTCCTCACTTAGAATATTTTGTAACTTCAAAGAACTATTATGCATAGGCTAAGAAACTTCTTACAAGCATTAAGTTTGCTATAGGAAAAGGGTGGGGGATATATTTAATTTGGCAACATTCACAAAATATTTCTAATAGTGCAAGATAAATGGATGTGGGATTTGGATAAAAGATCATATTATTGTTTTTATATCCATAAACTATTGTTGGATGCAATATCTTAGAAATATCAACATATTTATAGAGAATGCAACAAGGTAGCAAATAATTTAGCCAATCATATTATAGCTCTCCCATTGTTTGTATCTTGGGAAGTATGGTTATTTAGGAATGCAATAAATTTTTAGAATCAAGATAAGCTTACTTGGCAGGTCTCCTCTCAAATTATTGGAAGTTTCTGTAACTCTAAGATTTTGGTAACAACAAAGGTAAACAAATAAATCATCCATTCAAATATTGATAAATCAGGGGCCTAGGTATTTTTTTATGGGTCTAGACAAGATTGGATTGAGAGAAGGTTCTAATAATTATGCTGAAATTATGGCCCTAAAATTGTTGGTTTAGTTGGCAAAATCAAAAGGAATACAAAAAATTCAAATTTACAGAGACTCACATGTGGTAATAAAATGGATGCTTGGTGTTATTAAAATATAAAATATGATTATACAACCCATATCTCAAATAAAAGAAGTTGTGGATCAAAGTGAAACTTTTATTTTTTAGCATATTTATAGAGAACTAAATATGGAAGCAAATGAACTCTTAAAGTAGGCCCTTCAGATTAATACCGGTATATGCTTAGTACAAGAATTAAATGAGGGCAATGCACTACAACTGGTCCAAATATCTATTTAAAGGATACTAGTTGACAAATTGGAAAGGTGTCTAAGGATAAAACTTAGGATGATAGAGTTAGCTAGTTATGATGTATAAATGACCTGACTCTTAGGTCATTGTGAAAAGTTTGAAGAAATGCCAAAGAGACATCTGAAGAATGTAATATCATATTTTCTTAATAGAGAACTGGACTTTGTTTTTGAGGAAAAAAGTATAAACATAATATTATCTATTTTTCATATGGATCAAATCCCTGAATGATAAGAAAAATATTATGTACATAAAATGCACATTTGATATATCCAAAAATTAAATAAATAAAAACCTACATATGCTAATCTTATAGTGCATTTGTGGCATTGGGAAGGCTACATCATGTGTTCAATACTAAAAAAAGTCACTCCAAACATGAAAAACATGATATATATGCAAATATAGTGTAATCCACTAATAATATTTATCAAGATAAATAATCCATCATACTTAAATAATAATACACATCAAAGTATTGAATTTTTATGTATGATAGAGAAGGTCCATAGCTCTTTTTGAGTTATTAAAACCTTCATCTTTTGAATGGTAAATTCACTTTTAAAATCTTGGTAAGAATATTATGAAAATGGGTTGATATGAATACTTATTTATATTTTTTGGATGGAGTGTGAGGGATGTGCTTGTTTTACCTACTTAGTATATCCAATGTTAGTTATATGGAATATGATATTTTCCACCCATATTGCAATTTTAATGTATATAATTTTTATATAGAAAATAATATATGCCACCCATGATGTAATTTTAATAATGCACATAGTTGGAAAGCCAAACATACAATCAATTAGGAGATAAAAGGAATTCAACTCAAGGAAATTAGGAAAGCCAAACATACAGTCAAAATATATTGCACTCAAAACAATTGGGAGATTGAAGTATTTTACAAAACTTGGAAAATTAAAAGGATCTTAGAAAAGTTGATCTTCTACTAAAATTACTTGGGAGTTAAAAGGTATTCTACCTAGAGTATTGAAAAATTAATTAATTTTTGTACATCAGATTTAATATTTACAAATTGATAATTTTGGAGAGATAAGGTATACTACATCAAATTAGGATATTGAGTTTTGCAAATATAGTTTACAAAACTCTATCTAGGGATCCATAAGGTAGCCTACATCAAAGGAACATGGCAAAGAAAAAGTAAAATAAAACAAGTAATCCAAAATAGAAACTCAAAAACTAGAACTTCATGAGTTGTTAGAATTAGTTGATGAAGAAAACCTGTCTTCAAGAAGAAAAATTTACATTAGAGACAACTTACGCTTTCAAAAATAAGAAATTTATATTCAATATGACTCACTAGAAGATACTAATAAATCATTGCAATTACTAAAAAGGTGCACCACAAAAGATGATAGAAAAATTGAAAGTCAACAGAATATATCAATAAAGAAAGAGAAGGTTTTGTAATAAATCATGAGAGAGGCCAAAAGTGAAATTTTGTTAACACTAGGAGATTATTTAAATTCAGAAATTGGAGAATCAATTGAAAACTCAAAAGATGCTTTCACATTACCTAATGATATAGGAAAAGTAATATACATGGTATTACTTTCTAATGTTCTAAAATATAAGAATATAAGATAAAAGGGCATGATAGAATATTTGAAGAACATGTATATTTATGAAACAAATGCCTTGAACAGTAGGGTTGGTGATATTACTTGTGAAGCAAAAAATTGGGATTATTCTATACTTCGAAAATGCATGCAAAGTGTTCTTAATAATGCTAATTATTGCTATGAATACTTTGTTACTATACATATCAATCTATGGAGAATAATCTACCAAGGAATTATCACTCTTAATGTTTCTAAAATGAGATAACACGAATAGGTTTAAGAGGTCAATAACAATATAGATATGACAGATGCATTTAGTGATATAAATTATTTAAGACACTTGATGATAGATTCATGTTGCAATACCATAAAATCAAAACCATTGACGATTGATACATGTTGTCATACTAGTGCTATAGATTCCATGATAAAGGTAGAATAATATATTGTAAATATTGATGATATATGTGATACAAGTGATTTGAATACTGATCATGATAGTTCAGTTGATGAAGGTAAAAATACAAATTGTGATAGAGACAATGATACCCAAAATTATATTGATATTGATAGAGATCAATCTAATTATTTTATTGATCATTTTGAGAAGCACACTAACATATTTGGTTTAGAGTTGATGAGATATAAAGATGCAGGTTCAAAAAATCATGAACAGGGAATGAAAGAACCAATTGCATTAGAAATCAGATCAAAGTATGAAGATATTGAATATATAGGTTAGACTAGTAGCAATAAACAAAGGATTGATTTTGTAACAAAGAATAGTGACATCAAATCAGTAATAGAGGTTGACAAGAATAGTTGCTATGAAGGACGAAATTTTCAAAGGGATTTGGGAATAGAAAAAAATTGTAGTTATTGTAACAAATTTGGGTTTGGGCACACGATAGAGAGATGCTAGAATATCCATAGTTGTAAATTTTTTGGAGGAACTAATCATTCTCAAAGACGTTGTTGGTACAAATAAAATCACTTTTTTTATTGGATGTACACAATGTCAAGAAACTTCATTGATGGATTTTCTCAAATATATTTGTCAAGGTATAGAGATGGATACAAGAAAGGTATGAACTTCTTCGATAACAGAATTAGGAGGAAAACAATAATAGTGCCAAAGTTAGAATACAAAGTCAAGCAAAAATATGAAGCTCAAGAAGAAGATCAAATGCAAGGTCATATGAAGAATTAAGATAAATATGAAGAATTATATTGAATCCTAGAGTCTTAAATAACCAAATAATATAATACAAGGGGGTGTTAGAGTTACATTATTTGGTACATGTCAATGTACCACCATGGGTACATGTTTAGATTAGGATTTAAGTATTTACTTTATACAATGGAATAAATACACAAGAATGTGCAATGATGTAAATGTGCATGTTGTCCACATGTACATGAGTCCTTAGAATAGGAAGAACAAGTGTCTTAGTTAGGTGTGCATGTGCACAAGTGTCTATCATGCATGAGTCTATAGGAAGATGAAGAGTCATAGGAAAATGGAAGGCCAAGAGTCATAGTCATCCAAGAGTTGTTGTAAAAAGGTTATTTAGATATGTTATAGCCTTGAGTTGTGTGACACTTAGTACTTATAAAATATTGTACAATTTTTGTGAGATATCATTAATGATAATATTTTGAGTTATTGTAGAATTTTAGCTCTTTATTTTCATACATATTATAGTGCCATTATCATATACTTATCATAGCTTACTCACTTTACATCTTGTGGTTGCATTTACTTTAGTATACACCATCAAAAGTTAACAAAATGCATATGATTTATTATTCTTATAAAATTTAAATCATGACCTTTGCTTAAATCATGTTACTTGCTTAACTTTAATTATTTAATATTGTTATATATTGATAGGATTCACCCATGTTCTAATTAAAATAATGCATATGCCTAATGTGAGGTTGGAATATATAAACCTGGTTAATATTACTTATGGATATTAAATCTCTATTTGTATCTAAGTTGAATAAGATTGTTATTATCAATAAATGGGCTACCTCCCTAAATGCATCAATATTCATTTTAAAAAATAGTATGGGATGCCTATGTTTCAATTTTAATTAATTGTAGTTATAAGAATTAAAATTACAATTGTTATCTATGTATAATTAATAGAAACAACTATGAATCAATTATGTCCATCTTTGATTTATGTGTAGGAGATAGTCTTATGCATATACTAAAAGAGATATTTATCTCCATCCTTCAATGTTAGTGCCAATACAAATTGTTAATGTTGGCACTAGTTGGTACTAAAACTAGTTGCCAATATCAAGTCCATGAACCAATATTAGCCAATTTTGAACATTAACATCATCATCCTATGTTGTAACTAGAATCTATTTCAGTGCTAGCCTTTATCATAGGTGCTAACACTAATACCACCTTTTAGCATTGGTGTCAACACCAAATGTTAGTGTTGGTGTTATACTTCAATAATTTTCATTAGGTCTACTTCTAGAGGATATAACTTCTTCATCAATAACCTAATTCATATATATGACCACATTTTAGAAACTATAGGTTCTAGTCTTACAAACTCTAGTGTTCTAGTTATATTGTAGTTGAAGTACATTGAAAATATTTAAAGGTATGATTTAAGTTTCTAAATTGTATTTTATCCTATATTGATACATATCAATATTTGTAAAGATAATTTTAAAATATATATAACCATCATATTATTGCCACATTTATCTAATAATGTGGTGGGTAATTTCAAAATCTTGTAACCTTTAGTTATAACTGGAAGACAAATTATTTTACCAATCCTGTAATCATTAGTTGGAGTTGAAATATGAATTGTTCCATCTTTGAATGTTGAACCTTCCTATTTTGTTACATCCTCCTATATAAATTATTATTCTTAACACAACATAAGATTAGAGAATATGAAACCAAAAACAAAAAATGGTAAACAAATGAAAAGTAAATATCTTGCAGTAAACACCATATCTCACTAGTGAGATCAATGGATAAATCCATATGCTAGTGTGACATTGCATCCCTATATAGGGATCTAAACTATATCATTGCATTCCTTCGCAAGAATACAACCTACATTATCACATCTCTACATAGATATTTGAACTATCATTTCATACCTTTTCTTTAGTATTTTTCTTATACCTAATGGCATCTCTCTCTTTGAAAAAGATTCAATGGAACTTTCTCCTAAAATATAAGAGTTTTTATTTCTTGAACATTTTTGTATTCACTTTTGCATGTATACATTTAGCTATATTATATTGTGCTTAATGCATTATGCTATACTATCTCATCTATAATTTTGCTATTGATAAGGTAAACACCTTAGTTATTAATGTCACGAGTCTAATTTATTTGTAGTCTTATCTTGATACATATCCTAAGTATTATTTTTTTCAATATGTACTAAACAACCTTGGTTTTAATGAATTTGTACATAGTAATCCATCCATTATGATGCACTCAAATTCTTACAATGCATCTATGTATTCCTTCTATCATCGAGTAATCAAGCCATTGGTGCCCTAATCTATAGCATCACTCTATCTCATAGCTCACTTGATGCTACAAGCTGGTTTACAAGTGTCCTGTATGCCACCATCTTGGGTCCCTACAATGCAGATAAATCCTGGGATGCAAATTTTTAATGGAATCATACTTTTTAAATGTATTTGTATTTAAAATTTAAAAATTAAGTTGTTGGTTAAAAATAAAATATTAAGAAAATAGTGTCTATACATATTACATTTTTAAACATAATAGTAACGAGTTTGTAAATATTTAATACATATCTTCTCTTGGATGTTTTTTAAAATAAAGTAAAATAAATTTTAATCTTTAATATTTTCATTAAATAATAAATTTTGCATTGACATACAACAAAGCAATAAAATAGAGAATATGACCAATGACTATATTACTTTCTTATGTAAGTAATAGTCATGATAATGAGGCTTTCAAAATATATAAAAAAAACTTTAATAAAATAATTTTTAACCTGAATTTTTTGGTGCATATCCCGTTAGGTTTGGTATAGGTAGTTAAAAATGAGAAGTCCTTTGCATTTAGGTAATATAGCCCATTGGATTTGATATAAGTCATAAAGAGTAAGGAGTTCATGGATTTGGGTTAAGTCGTAAATTATGAGGAGTTTCACATCATACGTTAGGAAACTTAACATTTATGTCCATAAAACTTGGGGGAGTGTGTGTCCATTAAACTTTGGGGACTACGTAATTTTTTTTAAAGTGTGGGAGGAGGGATAATTTTGTAAGTTAATATTTCTATTTCAATCACATAGGTCCATGAGATATGGAAGATAGACATTTTACACCAATGAACTAAGATTAAAGTTTTGCGAGTGAACATTATCACTATCTCAATACCATCGGACCATGGGGGATGAAAGGTAGACATTTTACACCATGAAATAAGGTTTAAAATTTTACAAGTGAACCTTATCATTTTAGTCTATGATATTAGAGTTTAACCAATGAAAATGTTTGTTTCACATAAGTTTCACCAAAGTCGAATTTTCGTGAAAATTTTACACCATGAACTAAGGTTTAAGTTCGACAAGTAAACCTTATTATTTTAAGTTGGAAGATTAAAATTAAACCAATGAACATGGTTTGTTACAAAAATTTCACTAAAGTGCAATTACCATGGATTGTGTAGATAATATAGTTTATTATAATATATGATTCATTAAAAATTTCATAATAATATAAGATTATTATATGACTTATGTGAAAAATAATAAGTACTTGGACAACCAAGAGGAAATGATATTCATAATTACATTAGATCCCTATAATGGCTCTTCTATATGGAACCATACACTAAAGGAAATAGAGGTGCTATGGAAAGGTGTCCAATAGAAAATTGGTAATGGTAGGTCATTCCATTTTTGGTAGAACACATGGTTGGAGAACCACCCACTAAGTAAGGATGAGGGGATAGTCAAAGTCTAAGAAGTTCTAGAGAAAAGGTATAGAAGTTTGGTTGGAAATTACATGGACCAAGAAGATGAAGAGGTAACGTGGAAGGAACCTATGAGCAATAACCAGGATGTGGAATTATTAAGTAAACTCAAAACCAAACTAAGGGCCTACCATTTAAGTGTTAATATGGGGGAAGATATCATGGTATGGGAATCAACTCAAGAATGCTCCTTTAGTGTTAAATCTAGTGTTATGCATAGTGGCTATTTATAGCCAAATTGTCTAAAATTAGCATTTTCAAAATCTGGAATTGGCTAACATTTAGGACCCTTTACTAGGGCCCATTAGCCAAACATTTTTGGGTGCAAATATATTTTTTGGGTCGATTCACCCCAATTTTATAATAATTTGATCTTTTTAAGTTTAAATTTCCAATATTGTCCCTAATAGTAGTGAATAGTCTACATGCGTTTGGACACTATTCCACTAGATTTCAAAATTGATTCGCCAAATTTTTATAAATACATTTTGGGGCCGGCCCCTTACGCATAACCCTAGTTAAATCATTCTATGAGTTTCTAAAATCAAAAGAAGAAGGGGAATTTCAATGGAGAAGACTATGGGAAGGGAAGGCTACACCTAAGATAATAATCATTTTATGGTTGGTTTTATAGAACAAGATCCTTACAATAGGTAACTTGTTAGATTTTGATGTAATAGCCATAAGGAGATAACAATTACTTGATGAAGAATAATATGAAATAAAGCAAATATGCTAGATGACTGAGATATGCAATAAATAGAAATGATATAAATGAATACAATGTAGCTACAGAGGAAATGAACACTCCATTAATAAATCTACTAAACTACATTGTATCCATCACCACTGGCTGGTGATCTACACAAAACTATACTATGCTCTAAGATACTATGTTCCCAACTCTATATTTGTATTACAATGAGGCCTTTCTTATATATATAAAATAGATTCCTTGGACAACACTCTACCTAGAATTGCAAGGGACAACTTGCACATATACAAATTGCACATATACAACTTGCACATTGACACTTGTGTATTTATTCCCTTATATGAAGTAACTATGACACTTGTGTATTTATTCCATTACATGAAGTAACTATATAACTTCCCTCTAAAGTAATCTAATGTCCTAAGTATGTACCTTGGAAGATATACTTACATGACCCAAATGATGTACTATACTCTGTTTATAACACCCCCATGTATTACATGATCCAAATGAGTCTTCTTCTTCATCTTGAGCTTTGTACTCTTCCTCTACATTCTTTGTAACATGTTCAAGCAAATAGTTAGTGTCTTTGTAATATGTTACAATTGTTGATAGAGCTTTCACCTCATATTCCTATGCAGGTTCTTCCAGTTATTCAATTTCTTCTATCCTCTAAACCATATGACCTTTTTGATTTCTCTTATGATATTCCAATTAAGGATAATTGGTTGGTCACTAAAATTATTGTTGATGAGGGTTCCTTTGGTATTGTTGAGGCTGAAACTGATTCCCATTATTAATCTGATTTCCATAGTTCTAGTTTTTGGGATTGTATCTGCAATAGCTGGTACTATGACCTTTCTCTTTGCATATTTGATAATACCATGTTTTCCATCCTATTTTTGATGAAGAAATATTTCCCTATGGATTATCTTTTGATTCCAATGCAATGTTAGTCATTTCATCTTTCACAGTGTTTTCTACTTTATATTCTTGAATTCTATTGACTAGGTCATCAAAAGAAGTATATTTACTTAAGACCTGTAAAGATGTTACCAAATGGTTATAGTTGTCTGGAAGTGCTCTTATGGAGTAATATTTTCATCCTTAACTATTTCTCATAAGGTCAAAAATTTTTCTTTCATATCTACTACCTTCCTTAGGAATAGTTCTATGTTTTCTCCACCATTCATTTTTAATGAGTAAAGTTGAGTTTGGAGATGAAGAATAGTTACCTTATTCTTTCTATAGACCAAATTTTTTTGCATCCCTTTCTCCCAAGCTAATGGATTTACACCTAAAAGTGGGAAGGAAAATTATGAATATGCATCTCATTCGATAAGCACTTCAATTGCACTCCCTTTGGTGATTGTCGATGAATGGGATGAGGGTTCACCAGGAAACACTTTCTATGGTAGTTTCCATGCCTAGGTGAGGATTTTTTTGATGTGTTGTTTTAAGCTTATTCGCATACACCTAAGTTTGGCCAATGCAACTAAACTAACCTATATGTGATTTAGATTCAATGAAAACAAATACACACAAATTTTCAAAGAAATAAATTTCTATGCAATTTTAGATTAAAAGGAATTTTAAGCCTTATCTAATTTAGATGGTTGAATTTTGTAGCTTTCTGACTTGTTTGTGTAAATTTGAGTTCTCTAGATGAATTCAGACAATTTTGAGAAAATTTATAACTTTACGAATTTGATTTGGGGATCCACAAAATTGTTTAAAATATGCAATTCCATAAAATGATACTAAAACTTGATTGAAAGTTAGATATTAGATCCAATTATCAATGGATTAGAGTTTCATACAATCATATCTATATAAATTTCCAAAAAATAATCATATTATAGATCTTAAATTTGAGTGATTATATGCTAGATGAAGTACAATTTTATCTTGAAATCGTGCAATTTTAACACAATAAAGTGATAAGTAATGCTTCAATTCAATAATGAAATATGATCTACAACATTGAAAACATGAAATGAAATCGAGAATATGCAAACTCTAATCTGAATATACCCCCAAGTGTGATGCAAATGATTTCAGGAGTAAGCTCACAATTTTGTGAGAAATTTCACAAATTTGTAAGCTCACAATTTTGTGAGAAATTTCACAAATTTGAAAGCTCACGAATTCATTCTTTGAAAAGCAATGGCCAAATTTCTCTATTTCATAATTCCAAGTTTTTATTCTACAATTTTGTGACTACAACTTGCAATTTTGTGACCTACAAATTACAAAATGGACATGAATTCTCTAATATTTTCTGTAAGTTTGAATGAAACAAAAGGGGAATCAAGACATTAGGGAGTTAGGAGGAATCCAGGGAGAAGTCCTAGATTAAATCTATCAAGGTTGTTCACTAAATTGGATGAAATTACAAGAAATTAAGTCTTTACCCTAATTTAGATAGATTCGGGAGGTCCCAAATTTATTGAGGATGCGTTTTGGCCCAAATATGGACAAACGCAATGATTTTCTAACTAATCATCATAATTAGGTAAATTTTGTGTCTTGACGATTTTGTGACAACCAAAAATTGTTGCAAACATCCCAAAATTGTTGGAGAGGAGAAAACGACAAAAAAAATGAGTACATGAAATGAGAAACATGAAGGAAGGGTTAGGGGGACGTTGCTAGAGATTAGCAACATTGTTTTATAAGGGGGATAATTTTATATGGATTAAATTTCCCATGCTACATTTTGCCCCCTCTTTATAGCATTAAAAAAATGCATTAAAGAAAATATGTAGCAAAATAAGAAAACCATTTTTTTTTGAAAAAAATTATTATTATTTTTATTTATTATCTGAGATACCCCTTTCGAGTTTTGTATAAAATTCCAAATTTTAGTGCAAAACTCAAAATTTAAAAAGAGGGTGAAAAGTGAGAAATTAGGGTAAAAAGTGAATAAAATAAAAAATTAGGGTAGAACCTAATTTCATTTTTACATTTCATATTTGTAGGAAATTTTTCTTTGGAGAAGGAAAAATGGTGGAATCGCAACATCAGGTAGATGAGGTGTCTGCGGAGAACAAAGAGTGTGTCTGAATTCGGGTAAGGATTCTAGCCATCTTAGTGTAGAAAATTTTTATTTGTTTGCAATTTTTGGTGATGTTTTTTTTTTTTAATTATGTGGCTCATCGTTTCGTGGCTACGACAACAAATTTGGGGCATTGCGACAATTTTGTAATGTTACGAATTTATTAAAAATAGACCAAATATTCAAATTCAGGTCTAAAAGTTGATTTTATAACCGAATTTGTGAATTTGGGTCAAAAATCGCAAATTCAAAAAATTAATTTCAAATAATTTTAGAACATTTTTTTGTAATATGATGCCTAATAATTGTTTTATTTTGGTTTTATTTTGATAGATAGGTGCATTGATAAATAGGGAATGGAGGTGTACAATATTTTAGGGATATGTAGAATCCCTGAATGCGGATGAGAGATCAATATTGGAGGCGAAAGGGCTAAGACATGTGGCAAAAATACCACAAATTGGTACATATTATAACCTTCTAACAAATTTAGTTGAGAGATGATATCCGGGGTCCTCCACATTTTGGTTACCTATGGGGAATATGGATCCTACTTTAGAGGATATTTGGAGGATTTTGAGGTTACCTATCAGGGGCTAGTTTATATACTTGTTAGGGGACTAGAGACAGGCGATGAGGAGAATAAGACATCATACCTTTCCAATTGATTAGAGCGGTGTCATCTTGGAGAGACTGATAATGACAGAGGGATTTTTTGCACTCATGATAGTGCTATCAAGTGTATTTACAAGTTTGCTAGTGTGTCACCAAAGTGGTCGACATCTATCGTGGGGCCTAGAAGAGGTCATAGTAGATATAAGGTATTCATATGATAGATTTACATGGGGACCCTACATATTATATCACTTGTATAGGACTCTATTCAAATTCATGTACAAGAAGGCCACAAGGTTGGTTTTGACATCCTTTCTATAGGTATGTTACTAGGAGCACATAACGATGAGGAGACCTAGGGGGATTTCTCGACAGGGGATACAGGTTGATAGACCTACTGTATTCAATTGGGGTCCCACAAGGGGATGAAGAGAGAGGATGGGAGGCCTAGAGGAGGCCATAAGAGTGATTGATGAGCTGACAACAATCATCTATTGGAGACCCTAGCTAGGACATCCATGTTGGGAGGAGGATAAAGTGGATTTGGCTCATGTTTGGTGAGTGATGTGGCTTTGGAGGGAGCATGGTGAGGTTGAGCTTCATCAAGCAGACATAGTGCTCTACCATTTTGGGCTTCAATAGGGCATCCTTGAGGTTAGAGA
Source organism: Wollemia nobilis (assembly GCA_028583015.1). Taxonomy (NCBI): domain Eukaryota; kingdom Viridiplantae; phylum Streptophyta; class Pinopsida; order Araucariales; family Araucariaceae; genus Wollemia; species Wollemia nobilis. The sequence goes on along the minus strand of JAQPPZ010017033.1, from coordinate 18,871,818 downwards.
TTTTCATTATTCGAGGTTGATTCGTGACATGACTATAATTAGTGAGGCCCTTGACTTGTCCATATTTTTGGATGTACATGAGGATGACCCTGTAGTACCATTAGTTGTAGGATATGATGTAGGTATTGCTAACAGTTATACAAAGTGGTATATGGGGATATATCCTATGATGATAACTTCAACACAATATAGAGTCTACCGAATGCAATGGGCCTATCAAAATATTATTCGGTGATGCTCCACTAAGCAGTGGTAAAGTGGAATACAGTCACCCCTAGGAGAGAGGGACCTCATACGAGAGGAGGGAGTCATCTACAAAGATATTAATGAGAAGAGAGACCTCTAAGGATTGGGGATTAGGGGTGGAGGATAACTTTCTCGCTAGGATAGGGCATATTATATACTTAGCAGAAGATTAGATAGAATTTACTCAATAAGGGTGTCATCACAAAGGAGGGGGAGAGTAGCAGTGTAGAGGAAATAGTTGCTCTAGAGAGCGAGGTTGTAAACCTGAAGATCCAAATCGATATTCAAGCTATCATAATTAGATATTTAGAGAGTGAGCTTGCACAAACATGGATACAGTTGGCCCAGAGAGAGTGGAGGTGTCTCAACTGACACCATCTTGTTGGTTCGGCTTTCATACACACCCCATGAAGAATGAGCATAAAATACCAATAACACTTATACGGGATAAATCCCACTCACTTTAGGATCTTGCTGGTTATCCAAGGTGTGAGTTACAGAGTTGGGTCGAATGGCTATTCACTCTTTTTCGCTTCTGGAATAGTTTCAAGTGGACTATCTGTTACCTTACAATGGGTTCGACCTTCGTTCAATAATGTTTAGCGGTTGTTATCTTTGTTGACAATCAGATTTACGATGAGTTCTTTGATATAGCTCTTTATGCTTTAGCAGATTAAATAAAAGACAAATTTGAAAGAAAATAAAAATGGATCATTTAACGGTGGAACAAAGAGAGTAGGGTAGGGCAGAAAAGAGAAGCTTATCTAAGTTAGTTGCAAAATCAAAACTACCAATTTTAGTTACACTATTTAGCTTCACAATAAAACCAATCAAAGAGGAAGGTGTCCAGCTTTCTAAGATCACCTTCTACTAAGAGCATAAGACAGAGATGACACAGATCTAAAAGAAAACCATAAATAGAAGGGAAGTCGATATCAACTGGTATCTCTCACCAGCAGCCTAGCTCGCACAGTGAGGATAGAGCAATTAGAACAAACCAGAACCTTAAATCTTTAATTTTCCCTAGCATACAACAAATGGAATGAAGCCTAGTAGCATATTCAATCTTGATAACACAGATTTACAACTAAAATAAATAAACCTTAGCGAGACAAAAATAAAAGAAGATGCACTTATCACAATCCGAAAGAGATTAGGCTCCTGGCCACGCTATCATAGAAAAATGATGTCACACCAACCCCAGGTCCAGAACAAAGCATTCAAACAAGATTTGCAGGAAATTGCTAAAATGTCTTTTATTCTAAGTTTTCGCATCTGGACTTTACATTCAAGAGAAGTATATATAGACTCAGGACAGACCCTGATATTTTCAAAATATCTTCTTCCAAATATCTAAATCTTATCATAAAAATCCCACCATCGAGGTTTTACAATATAAGGCATTTTTATATAGAGTTTTGATAAGCCCTAATTACTCTAAAAATCTTCACGTGGATCTTGCCATAAATGGAGGAGATAAGACTTGGTTTGATCCTCATCAAATGGACACCGCATGTAAATGTATGTTCATCTTTCGATAAGCCATCAGAGCATCTCATTAATTCTTCTACAAAATTTGGATGAGTCACTGACTTCCTAGGCCTTCCATCCTCGCACAACCACCTTTGTTTGGTTCGAGTTGAGATTCTCTACCCGTCATTACTTTTGCCATAAATTTTCTTGGCAAATGCATCCATCGAAAAATTCCTTAAAGTCTGTATTTGTGGCCAGATCTACAAAATCTGGATGAGTCACTGACTTGCCATAAATTTTCTGAGCAAATGGATCCATCGACAAATTCCTTAAAGAAAAAATTAAAAAAAAAAAAAACTTCTGTCTTTCTCGCCATTACTTCTGCCATTATGCAACTGTCGGATCACCTTCTGCAAAAGAAAAGCAAAGGTTAGATTTTTAATGTTTTTCATTTTAATTAATTAATTCTTTTCATTTAAATATTTCTAGGGTTTGGACTATGTTGAAAAGCTTCCACTTCCTTTTGGATGGGTGATGCCATGAAACTAAAGCAAGTCATGATTTCAGGACATTTCCCTCAAGCTATTTTCCTTGCTTTCCCCTCGTAAAATGAGACAAGTCACAAAATGGAACATGTCGATCGTGACATTTCCTCACTTCATTTCTTCCAGCTTTCTCGTGAAAATGGAACATGTCATGAAAATCGTGACATTTCCCTCACTTCATTTCTTCCAAGCTTTCCTCGCAAAAATGGAACATGTCATGAAATCATGACATTTCCCTCACTTCATTTCTTCCAAGATTTTTCCCTCACTGAAAATGGAACATGTCATGAAATCGTGACATTTCCTTCACTTCATTTCTTCCAAGCTTTCGCCCTCATGAAAATGGAACATGTCACGAAATCGTGACATTTCCTTCACTTCATTTCTTCCAAGCTTTCTTCCTCGTGAAAATGGAACATGTCACGAAATCGTGACATTTCCCTCACTTCATTTCTTCCAAGCTTTTGCCCTCATGAAAATGGAACATGTCACGAAATCGTACATTTCCCTCACTTCGTTTCTTCCAAGCTTTTGCCCTCATGAAAATGGAACATGTCACGAAATCGTGACATTTCCCTCACTTCATTTCTTCCAAGATTTCACCCTCGTGAAAATGGAACATGTCAGAAATCGTGACATTTCCCTCACTTCATTTCTTCCAAGCTTTCCTCTGAAAATGGAACATGTCAATGTGACATTTCCTACTTATTTCTTCAAGTTTTTAAAATGGAACATGTCATGAAATCGTGACATTTCCTCACTTCATTTCTTCCAAGCTTGCCCTCGCAAAAATGGAACATGTCGTGAAATCGTGACATTTCCTTCACTTCATTTCTTCCAAAGCTTTCCCTCCGAAAATGGAACATGTCATGAAATCGTGACATTTCCCTCACTTCGTTTCTTCCAAGCTTTGCCCTCGTGAAAATGGAACATGTCTGAAATCATGACATTTCCTTCACTTCGTTTCTTCCAAGCTTTCTTCCTCGTGAAAATGGAACATGTCACGAAATCGTGACATTTCCCTCACTTCATTTCTTCCAAGCTTTCACCCTCGTGAAAATGGAACATGTCTCGAAATCGTGACATTTCCTTCACTTCGTTTCTTCCAAGCTTTCCTTTTGAAAATGGAACATGTCATGAAATCGTGACATTTCCCTCACTTTGTTTCTTCCAAAGCTTTGCTCGAAAATGGAACATGTCATGAATGACGATTTCCTCACTTCTTTCTTCCAAGATTTAAAATGGAACATGTTTTCTTTAATGGAACATGTCGTGCTTTCCTCACTTCATTTCTTCCAAGCTTTGGCCCTCAGAAAATGGAACATGTCGCGAAATCGTGACATTTCCCTCAAGCTTTTCTTCCACTTTGTAAATTCTCCAAAAATTGTAGGTTAATTCCAATGACTTTGTCCAAGTGCCCGGAATTTGATGAAACTTTACAAGTATCTAAATAAGCCTATAGGGTATCCAAATCTGCAAATGGAACTTAAAAATTCATCATGGATCAAGAGAAAATGCACTTAGAAGTCTACTGGCTAGAAATAGAAAAACTCTTGAAAATTAAAATTTCTGAAATGATTAATATGAATTAATACATTTAACATGCAAAATCTCAGAAATTTTAAATTGAAATCAATGCCATATGCAAGCCTACTTGGACACTTTGATGTAGGCAAAATTTGAGAAAGGATGCAAGCAAAATTTGGAATTAAAACCTAAAAACTCAAGAGGGTCCCTACGGAACAAATGAATATTAAATATTTTCAAAGGATGGAATTTCATTTTTTTAGTGGGGGTGTGTTGCTTCTCAACAAATGGCGATATCTACGGGGAAAATAGTAGCACTATTTAGAATCCAGAACTCTAGTTTTAAAACAATTTAGACTATGTACAATGCTTTGCCACAAATATTTTCTAAAATGATTTAACTACTATCTGATAGTTGTTAAAGTTTCCCAAAGACATACTAGGTTGAATCACTTAAGGAAGATTCTGATGTGCGATTATGAGCGTATAAACCTTCCTTCAAGGATGACCGGGGCTTCGAATGCTTACTATGGATTGATCAGCTATTTAGATTATGTAGGGGAAACCGAGTAGAGCTCTGTTTACTAGTTTAGCCTTTTACAACCTCGACAGAGTTACTCTTTAGATTTTCAAGACCCTGATTCACAACTATGAGGTGGCATCTATAGCTTGGTGAACACGTTTGAGATGTATCCTTCGGGAGCCTTGGCTATGTGCAGAAAAGAGTGCCAGTTTTATGTTGGCTTGCCCAACTTTCACCTTCTCTCTCTTTTTTCTTTTGAAAGATACCGATAGCTGGAATGCCTTGCTTTTTTTTTTTATTCATCGAGCAATTGATCGACTAACCATTTCAGCCCGGGTACCAATAACCTCCTTGGACACTTAAAATAATTTTATGAATCGGAGTCCCCTCTCATGACCAACTTTTCTTGGATTCCCTGGGAGTTCTTCAGCCAAACAGTATAGTAGTTTCTTTATAATCAAAATAATTGTGGCAAGCAAGATACAAAATCCAATTATCTTTCTACTGTTGTTCTAAATAACAAGTAGTCCCACTTTTTAGTCCTAGCAGACTATCTCTTAACAAAAATAAAACAAAATGAAAACACACTACTTCAACCTTAAAATAAAACAAAATAAAAACACACTAGTGCCAATTTTAAATGTTGATTTGTGTTTTGTTGTTTAGGAAAAAACTTCAAACAAATAGGATTTTAAAAGCTAAAGAGGAGGGAAAAAGGCCACTAGTTAAAGATAAATTTGCACAGACCTCAAAAGATAAAATACAGAACTTCAAACTTTTAAATAAAACAAAAATAAAAACATACTACTTCAAACTTCATTTACAATATATACATATGCACAAAGTCTTTGTGATTACTCAAATGATGTAGTGGATGGAACAACTGAGAAATAATGCTTCAGATATTGACCATTGATAGGAAGGTTCAGAAAATTACCTTCCAGGTCCTGTAGATGAAATGCATTATTACCTAGGATTTCGGCAATCTGGTATGGCCCTATCCATAGAGGTTGCAACTTGGTGTGTTTACCTTTCTTTTCATGGGCTTTGTCCCATAGAAGCACCAGGTCTGCAAGTCTGAAGGCCTTTACTCTGGCTCTTTTGTCAAACCAGCGCTTGACTGTCTCTTGGTGTCGACTAAAATGCTCCAAGGCTTGAAGTCGTTCATCCTACAAATTAATTAAGTCCAATACACGAGCTTCTGCATCTGCATGATCATCAAAGTAATCTAAAGCAAATTGATAAGTGGGCAATTTTAAAGAGATAGGAACGATGGGCTGGGTACCATACAACAAAGCAAATGGGGAAGTCTTAAGAGCTTCTTTATGTCTTATCCTGTCAGCCCAAAGTGCATACTTCAATAGTGTGTGCCATTGTCTGGGTTTGTCTACAACAGACTTCTTGATGGCATTCATCAAATTCTTATTTGTGGACTCAGCTAGTCCATTACCTTGGGGATAATAGTTGGATGAAAATTTGATGACTATCCCCCTTTGGTATGCCCACTCTGCAAATTCTAATGACTGAAAGGCTGGTCCGTTGTCGCACACCAAATTCAAAGGAACTCCAAACCTCATTATGATATTTGATTCTAAAAATCCGATCACCTCATGGGTTGTACTCTTCATGGTGGCTGCTGCTTCAACCCATCTTGTACAATAGTCAGTGGCTGTTAAAACATACTTGTGCCCTATTGATGAATTCGGGTTTATCACACCTACAAAGTCAAGTCCCCATTGCATAAAAGGTTTTTCTATTATAACAGGTTGTAATGGTAGAGCTCGATTAGCCTGCTTGGATGCAAAAATCTGACACTGGTGGCAAGTTCTCACATGTTGATGTGCATCTTTAAACAATGTAGGCCAGTAATAGCCTACTCTCAATATCTTGTGTGCAGTAGCAGAACCTGAGGAATGCCCTGCTCCTAACTTTTCATGAAAACTAGACATCACCTCGTTCACTTCATTCTGAGAAATGCATCTTAAGAATATGCCAACATAGTTTTCTCTGTACAAGTTGCCTCCTTTGAGTAGAAAATGAGCAGATTTCAGCTTCAGTGCTCTTCTTTGAGTTCTATTCAGGTGAGGTGGACAAATTCCAAACCTCAGCAGATGAATGACATCTCCATACCAATCATCCAATCCAGAATCCAGTTGATTAATTTCTCCCTCTATAGGTATTTCAGCAATATGTCGGGACAAACCAAGTCCTCTGATTAATTTTGCAGGCCAGATTTCTAAGTCGTACTCCTACAGTCTCGTGGCCCAATTACCTCTTAGCTCACCCAATTCATCTTGGCTTAATAAATATTTGATAGCTGGATCAGGAACTATAGCATGGACTTTGCTCCTCAATATGTAATGTCTGAATTGCTTGACTGCTCTCACCAAGGCATAGGCTTGCTTATCCAAGCGAGAGTATTTTAGCTCAACACCCTTTAAGTTGGTACTTTTGAAAGCAATCGGGTGCTCCCCTGTTTCTCTTCGTTGGGTTAAAACTGCTGCAAGTGTGTGTTCAGAAGAAAAAGAGTACAGGTAAAAATCTGCACTAAAATCTGGGCTCACCAGAACTGGAGCTTGCTTGATGGCAGATTTGATCTCTTGGAATGCTGCTTTGGCTTCCATTGTCCAGGAAATCTTAGCAGTTTCCTTCAGCATGTTATTTAGCGGCTTGACTATTTCCGCAAAGCCAGAGATGAATTTTTTGACAAAATTAATTTTCCCAAAAAATGATCTTAACTCTTTCTTAGAGTTGGGAAAGGGTATCCCCGATATGGCTTCAACTCTCTCAGGATCCATGGAAATGCCATCTTTGGTGATTAAGTGTCCAAGGAGTTTTCCTTCAGTTACACCAAAAACACACTTCTTTGGGTTTAAAGAAATGCCAAACTCTCTGCATTTGTCGAAGACAGATTCCAAGTGCTTCACGTGGTCAAACCGGGATTTAGAAAAAATTGTCAAGTCATCCATGTAGACAACGATGCACTTACCCATGAGACCTTTGAAGGCATGATCCATTGCATGCTGAAAGGTAGCTCCAACATTTATCAATCCAAATGGCATTCTCTTGTAGGCAAAGGTTCCCCACTTGGTCGTGAAGGCAGTTTTCATCTTGTCTTCCCTTTCAACTAGTATCTGGTTGTACCCCAAAAATCCATCTAAGAAAGACATCATTTCTGAACCATTCACAATTTGTAGCACATCATCCATGGAAGGCAAAGGATAATTATCCTTTTTAGAAGCCTTGTTCAAGTTTCTAAAATCCACGCACAAGCGGATTTCCCCATTCTTCTTTCTAACCGGCACTAAATTGGCTACCCAAGTAGAATGTCTAATGGGAAAAATAATGGCAACACTCAATAATTTCTCCACCTCCTTCTTGATGAGGGGTTCCAACAAAGCATTGACATGCCTCTGTTTCTATCGAAAGGGTTTGCAAAACTCCTTTAAGGGTATTATATGGGTGTAAACTTTTGGATCAAAAACCTTTAGGTCTTTATAAGACCAGGCCATAACATCCTTGGACCTGTGAAGGAATTCAATCATATTATTTTTAATTTTAGGGTCACAAGCTTTAGCTAACTTAAGGTGTCTGGGATCCTCTTCAGTCCCGACATTCAGTTTCTCAGTCTCACTGCCTGCTACACCAATAGAATCTCCAAAACTCCCTCTTTGTTTAATTTGGTCAACATCAAACAGTCGCTCAAGTTCTACCATTCCTTTCAGAATTCTATTATCTTTCAACCTCATTATCCCCTTTTCATCATCAAACTTTTCCAGCATAGTATCCCTTTGACCATCATCAATTATAGTATTTTCAAATGCATTGGTATTCTATAAAAAGTTTATAATTTGTTGGTCATCAGAAAAGACTTGAAAATTGTCTACGTTATCTGGAACCGAAGGACAAGGGATTAATTCGATTGAAAATTTCTTCCATTTGAACTCCTCCAATGGCTTCAAATTTGTGGCTGATGAAGCTAAAACATCTGCAAGTGAATTCTCTTCTCTAGGAATGTGCGTCAAATTAAAAGCATCAAAATCCTCCATGAGATCCCACGCTCGGTATTTATATCTTTTCAGGTAAGATGCCTTGCACTGAAATTTACCTCTAACCTGATTGGCCACCAACTCTGAGTCTGTAAAAACCTGGATATTTTTTACACCTTTATCTAAAGCAAATTTCAATCCCAGCACTAGTGCTTCATACTCTGCCAAATTATTCGTGCAAGGAAACTGCAAGCGATAAGACATAAAATACGTCTGATTTTTAGGTCCTTTAAGAACTGCCCCTATACCAGAACCTTGCTTAGACTTAGCTCCATCAACATGAAGCATCCAAACTTCATTATCATGATCAAGATGAGCTTTAATAGGTTTCTCCTTTTGTGCAGTTGTCAAATTATAAACCCCGATATCTACATCAACAATATTAACAGTCTCATTCTTGGCATTATACTCAGTGATCATGTGTTTATATCTAGGTTCTCTTTCGATTCTTAACTGATTTGCAACACCTTTCCAAGGCAACCACATATGTGAAAAATCAGTCGCCAAGTACCCATTCAAAGACTTTGACCAGTCTCTGCTCAGAAGCATTCCGTATCCCACAGGAATATCTACCACCTGAATGTCAATTTTGTGTTGTGCTCTCGGCTCAGATGCTAGCTGGATGTGTATATTTTGAAGTTCACCTACCACCTTAACCTCAGTTTTATCCAATTGGATGACTCTTCTCTCGGACTTCATAGGGGTTAAACCCAACTATTGACAGATGGCTAGAGGCATGACATTGGCTGAAGCACCAGAATCCACCAGACAGTTGTGTAAATTTTTTCCAAATATATGGACAGTTAGCAGGAAAGGCGGAACTTCAGTCCTTTCTTTATACATGGCCATATTTGCATTTGCTATCTTCTTCCCCTTTTCTAGAGGTTTGGCAGTAGGCTCAGAGTATGTCTTAATCAAATTATCCCTTTGTTCAGTAATTTGAGCCAACTCATGAAGAGTGATGTTAGCCTTGATCTTCTTCATATCCTCCACTATATTGTATCCCTTATTGAGTGGAGCAACAAATCCATTTGGTACTCTTGGATCTCCTCCCTTGGGTGGAGGTGGGTTATTATTTGGAGATGGATCTGGAGGAACATTATGGGAGTTGTCTGGAGGTGTAGATGTAGTATTAGGCTCCAGATTTTTGTTCCTGAGATTGTAGTTGTCCCTTCTATACTGTTGAAAAGCTTGCACTTCATCCATAGGCATCTCCACAACATTCTCTGACTCATCTGGAAAAGTGAATGAATCTAACACCATAGCTGCACTATGTTTGGATGAACTTGGACCATCAACATTTCTTTGATTTTCAGGAAAAACCAACTCACCAGATAGAGCTTCAAAGGCATTGCAGAACTCCAAACAATCTAATTCCCCATGCTGAGATGTTTCGTGTATCCTGCACCAGTTGGGCAAAGCCAAGTCACAAATATTCACTTCATGCCCCTTACCTTTATAATCCTTGTTGGGTTCATATGGTGGTCTAGTGAATCTATTCTGTTGATAAGAAAATCTATTTGAGTTTTCCCCGGTGGACACTTGCCTTTTGAAACTCAAAAAGTCATTTGCCAACTTTTGGACCATCTTTGAGACTTCCTCAACTCTTGTTTTATCAGATTCTTTCTCTGTATTCTGTACATGTTCAACATGTGTTACAGCCAATGGATTTCCTATCGGTGGAGTTTGGCATGCTTGGCAACATCATTTGATGTGGGATGGGATTCAAAATAGGGGTATTTTGTGTAACAAAGGGAATTTGAGGAGCATTCAAAGGTTGAGGTCCCAATTGTCTTTCAAGAACCAAAGCTTCTTTATAAGCCTCTGTTAGATTAGTAATATTGGCATCTCTCTTCAGGAAAATAGAGGTCACTGGATCTAGGGAATTCCTAAAAATTTCCAATGCTAGATCTGCAGTTGGCACATAATGACCCGTCAATCTACCATAAGCTTTTTGAAACCTGACGTTGAAAGATCTGACAGTCTCATTGATTTCTCTCTTAATGCTGGAAAACTAGTTGATATAACACACTGGGGTCAATCACTTCCCCAAATTGTGATACAAAAACTTTCTCCAGGTCATTCCAACTAGTAATAGAATCATTAGTAAGATTCAAAAACTAGTCGTATGCTCCCTCCCGGAGAGTGAATGGGAATAACCTACAAGCCACATCTTCATGCTGCACATTCAACAACTTTAGAGCATTTTTAAATGCCACTAGATGTTCTTCTGCTGTTCTGATTCCATCATGCTTGTAGGTAGGAAGATACTTCTCAGGATTTTTGGGTAAATCATGCGCTGCACCAGGGATATTCAAAGCAGTGGAACCCAACCAGTTTGCCATCACTACCTGATTAACGATGATATTTTGAGTTGCAGTTGGAGGAACTACAAGTGGTGATAAAACTATGTTGGACAAAGACTTGGCCCTTCTGAGGCTACTTCTCCTTGGGGTTTCTAACTCAGGCACAAGGAGCTCTCCAGCTCGGAGTGGGACCTGGTTACTCTGTAGGTAGAATCCAACTTTACACAAGCAACTTACAATCCTTAACAAATACTAAACGGAGTTCGGTTGACCCTCCTTCTAGCACCAATTTTAAATGTTGGTTCATCTTTCATACACACCCCATGAAGAATGAGCATAAAATACCAATAACACTTATACGGGATAAATCCCACTCACTTTAGGATCTTGCTGGTTATCCAAGGTGTGAGTTACAGAGTTGGGTCGAATGGCTATTCACTCTTTTTCGCTTCTGGAATAGTTTCAAGTGGACTATCTGTTACCTTACAATGGGTTCGACCTTCGTTCAATAATGTTTAGCGGTTGTTATCTTTGTTGACAATCGGATTTACAATGAGTTCTTTGATATAGCTCTTTATGCTTTAGCAGATTAAATAAAAGACAAATTTGAAAGAAAATAAAAATGGATCATTTAACGGTGGAACAAAGAGAGTAGGGTAGGGCAGAAAAGAGAAGCTTATCTAAGTTAGTTGCAAAATCAAAACTACCAATTTTAGTTACACTATTTAGCTTCACAATAAAACCAATCAAAGAGGAAGGTGTCCAGCTTTCTAAGATCACCTTCTACTAAGAGCATAAGACAGAGATGACACAGATCTAAAAGAAAACCATAAATAGAAGGGAAGTCGATGTCAACTGGTATCTCTCACTAGCAGCCTAGCTCATGCAGTGAGGATAGAGCAATTAGAACAAACCAGAACCTTAAATCTTTAATTTTCCCTAGCATACAACAAACGGAATGAAGCCTAGTAGCATATTCAATCTTGATAACACAGATTTACAACTAAAATAAATAAACCTTAGCGAGACGAAAACAAAAGAAGATGCACTTATCACAATCCGAAAGAGATTAGGCTCCTGGCCATGCTATCATAGAAAAATGATGTCACACCAACCCCAGGTCCAGAACAAAGCATTCAAACAAGATTTGCAGGAAATTGCTAAAATGTCTTTTATTCTAAGTTTTCGCATCCGGACTTTACATTCAAGAGAAGTATATATAGACTCAGGATAGACCCTGATCTTTTCAAAATATCTTCTTCCAAATATCTAAATCTTATCATAAAAATCCCACCATCGAGGTTTTACAATATAAGGCATTTTTATATAGAGTTTTGATAAGCCCTAATTACTCTAAAAATATTCGCGTGGATCTTGCCATAAATGGAGGAGATAAGACTTGGTTTGATCCTCATCAAATGGACACCGCGTGTAAATGTATGTTCATCTTTCGATAAGCCGTCAGAGCATCTCATTAATTCTTCTACAAAATTTGGATGAGTCACTGACTTCCTAGGCCTTCCATCCTCGCACAACCACCTTTGTTTGGTTCGAGTTGAGATTCTCTACCCGTCATTACTTTTGCCATAAATTTTCTTGGCAAATGCATCCACCGAAAAATTCCTTAAAGTCTGTATTTGTGGCCAGATCTACAAAATCTGGATGAGTCACTGACTTGCCATAAATTTTCTGAGCAAATGGATCCATCGACAAATTCCTTAAAGAGGTATTATTGAGAAAAAAAATGGATAAATTAAAAATTTAAATATCTCTTATTCCATCGATGGTCCTTGTTTGATTTGTGTCAAAATTTAGGTTTGCTGTCTTTCTCGCCATTACTTTTGCCATTATGCAACTATCGGATCACCTTCTACAAAAGAAAAGCAAAGGTTAGATTTTTAATGTTTTCATTTTAATTAATTAATTGATTTAATTAATTAATCCCTTTCATTCAAATATTTCTAGGGTTTGGACTATGTTGAAAAGCTTCCACTTCCTTTTGGATAGGTGATGCCATGAAACTAAAGCATGTCATGATTTTGCGACATTTCCCTCAAGCTATTTTTCCTTGCTTTTGCCCTCACGAAAATGGAACATGTCATGAAATCATGACATTTCCTCACTTTATAAAATGGAACATGTCTCGAAATCGTGACATTTCCTCTTCCTTCAAGTTTCCTCGAAAATGGAACATGTCACGAAATCACGATTTTCCCTCACTTCATTTCTTCCAAGCTTTCCTCTGAAAATGGAACATGTCACGAAATCATGACATTTCCCTCACTTCATTTCTTCCAAGCTTCCCTCGTGAAAATGGAACATGTCATGAAATCGTGACATTTCCTTCACTTCATTTCTTCCAAGCTTTCGCCCTCATGAAAATGGAACATGTCATGAAATCATGACATTTCCTTCACTTCATTTCTTCCAAGATTTCTTCCTCGTGAAAATGGAACATGTCACGAAATCATGACATTTCCTTCACTTCATTTCTTCCAAGCTTTCTTCCTCATGAAAATGGAACATGTCATGAAATCGTGACATTTCCCTCACTTCATTTCTTCCAAGCTTTCACCCTCACGAAAATGGAACATGTCATGAAATCATGACATTTCCTTCACTTCATTTCTTCCAAGCTTTCACCCTCATGAAAATGGAACATGTCACAAAATCGTGACATTTCCTCACTTTGTCTTCAAGCTTTCTGAAAATGGAACATGTCATGCTTTCTTTTTCTTTATAAAATGGAACATGTCAATCGTGAAATTTCCTCACTTCTTCTTAAGTTTTAAATGGAACATGTCATTGACAATTTCCTTCACTTCTTTCTTCCAAGCTTTCCTCTGAAAATGGAACATGTATCGTGAATTTCTTCATTTTCTTTACTTTGGTTTTCATTTCCTTCACTTCATTTCTTCCAAGATTTCCTTGAAAATGGAACATGTCAACAAATGAAACAGACAATTTCCTTCACTTCGTTTCTTCCAAGCTTTGCCCCTCGGAAAAATGGAACATGTCATCGAAATCATGACATTTCCTTTACTTCATGTCTTGCAAGCTTCTTCCTCGAAAATGGAACATGTCACGAAAAAATCGTGACATTTCCTTCACTTCGTTTCTTCCAAGCTTTGCCCTCACAAAAATGGAACATGTCACGAAATCGTGACATTTCCTTCACTTCGTTTCTTCCAAGCTTTGCCCTCACGAAAATGGAACATGTCATGAAATCGTGACATTTCCCTCACTTCTTTTCTTCCAAGCTTTCTTCCTCGTGAAAATGGAACATGTCATGAAATCGTGACATTTCCCTCACTTCTTTTCTTCCAAGCTTGCACCCTCAAATGGAACATGTCGTGAAATCGCGACATTTCCCTCACTTCAAGCTTTTCTTCCACTTTGTAAATTCTCCAAAAATTGTAGGGTAATTCCAATGACTTTGTCCAAGTGCCCAGAATTTGATGAAACTTTACAAGTATCTAAATAAGCCTATAGGGTATCCAAATCTGCAAATGGAACTTAAAAATTCATCATGGATCAAGAGAAAATGCACTTAGAAGTCTGCTGGCCAGAAATAGAAAAACTCTTGAAAATTAAAATTTCTGAAATGATTAATATGAATTAATACATTTAACATGCAAAATCTCATAAATTTTAAATTGAATTCAATGCCATATGCAAGCCTACTTGGACACTTTGATGTAGGCAAAATTTTAGAAAGGATGCAAGCAAAATTTGGAATTAAAACCTAAAAACTCAAGAGGGTCCCTGCGGAACAAATGAATATTAAATATTTTCAAAGGATGGAATTTCATTTTTTAGTGGGGGTGTGTTGCTTCTCAAAAAATGGCGATATCTGCGAGGAAAATAGTAGCACTATTTAGAATCCAAAACTCTAGTTTTAAAACAATTTAGACTATGTACCATGCTTTGCCACAAATATTTTCTAAAATGATTTAACTACTATATGATAGTTGTTAAAGTTTCCCAAGGACATACTAGGTTGAACCACTTAAGGAAGATTTTGATGTGCGATTATAAGCATATAAACCTTCCTTCAAGGATGACCGGGGCTTCGAATGCTTACTATGGATTGATAATCTATTTAGATTGTGTAGGGGAAACCGAGTAGAGCTCTGTTTACTAGTTTAGCCTTTTACAGCCCCGACGGAGTTACTCTTTAAATTTTCAAGAACCTGATTCACAACTATGAGGTGGCATCTATATCTTGATGAAAAATTTTGAGATGTATCCTTCGGAAGCCTTGGCTATGTGCAAAAAAGAGTGCCATTTTTATGTTGGCTTGCCCAATTTTCACATTCTCTCTCTTTTTTCTTTTGAAAGATACTACTTTTTTTTTTATTATTGATTGAGAAATTGATCGATTAACTGTTTCAGCCCGGTACCAATAGCTTCCTTGGACACTTAAAATAATTTTATGAATTGGATTCCCCCCTCATGACCAAATTTTCTTGGATTCCCTAGGAGTTCTTCAGCCAAACAGTATAGTAGTTTCTTTATAATCGAAATAATTGTGGCAAGCAAGATACAATATCCAATTATATTTCTACTGTTGTTCTAAATAACAAGTAGTCCCACTTTTTAGTCCTAGCAGACTATCTCTTAACAAAAAAAATAAAACAAAATGAAAACACACTACTTCAACCTTAAAATAAAATAAAATAAAACACACTAGTGCCAATTTTAAATGTTGATTTGTGTTTTGTTGTTTAGGCAAAAAATTCAAACAAACAGGATTTTAAAAGCTAAAGACAAGGGAAAAAGGCCACTAGTTAAAGATAAATTTGCACAGACCTCAAAAGATAAAACACATAACTTCAAACTTTAAATAAATAAAAATAAAAACATACTACTTCAAACTTTATTTACAATATATACATATGCACAAAGTTAAATGTATCAATCTTCATTTTAAAAAATAGTAGAAACAAATCACAATTTTAAATAAAGGTGCTACCTCCCTAAATGTATGGGTTGCCTATGTTTCAATTTTAATTAATTATAGATATAAGAATTAAATCACAATTAATATCTATGTATAATTAATATAAATAACTATGAATAGATTATTTCCATATTTGATTTGTGTGTAGGGGATAGCCTTGTGCATATATTAAAAGAGATATTTATCTCCATCCTTCAATGTTGGTGCCAATACCAATTGTTAATGTTGGCACTAGTTGGTACTAACACTAATTGCCAATATCAACTCCATGAACCAAGATTAGCACCAACACCAATTTTGAACATTATCATCATCCTATGTTGCAACTAATATCTATTGCAGTTCTAGCCTTTATCATAGGTGCTAACACTAATGCCACCTTTTAGCATTGGCACCAACACAAAATGTTAGTGTTGGTGTTATCCTTCAATATTTTTCATTAGGTCTACTTCTAGAGGATATAACTTCTTCATCAGTAACCTAATTCACATATATGAACACATTTTAGAAACTATAGGTTTTAGTCTTACAAACACTAGTGTTCTAGTTATCTTGTAGGTGAAACATATTGAATATATTTAAAATTATGATTTACGTTTCTAAATTGTATTTTGTCCTAAATTGATACATATCAATATTTGTAAAGATAATTTTAAAATTTCTATAACCATCACATTATTGCCACCTTTATCTAATAATATGGTGGATAATTTCATAATCTTGTAACCTTTGGCTATAATTGGGAGACAAATTATTTTACCAATATTGTAATAATTAGTTGGAGTTGAAATATGAATTGTTCCATATTTGAATATTGACCCTTCCTATTTTGTTACTTCCTCTTACATAAATAATTATTCTTAACACAACATCGGAATAGAGAAGACAAAATCAAAAATATAAAATGGTAGACAAATGAAAAGTAAATATCTTGCAGTAATCACCGATTACATCTAACTAGTGAGATCAATGGATAAATCTATATGCTAGCATGTCATTGCATCCCTATATAGGGATCTAAACTATGTCATTGCATTCCTTTGCAAGAATACAACCTACATTATCACATATTTAAATAGATATTTGAGCTATCATTTCATATATTTTCTTAATGATTTTGCTTATACCTCATGGCATCTCTCTCTCTCTTTGAAAAATATTCTGGAACTTTCTCCTAAAATGTGAGTTGTTATTTCTTGAATATTTTTGTATTCACTTTTGCATGTATACATTTAGTTATATTATATTGTGCTTAATGAATTATGTTATACTATCTCATATATAATTTTTCTAGTGATAAGGTAAACACCTTAGTTATTAGTGTCACAAGTCTAATCCATTTTTAGTCTTATCTTGATACCTATCCTAAGTATTCCTTTTTTCAATGTGTACCAAACGACCTTAGTTTTAATGCATTTGTACATAGTCATCCATCCATTATGATGCATCCAAATATTTGCAATGCATCTATATCTTCCTTATGTCATAGAGCAATCAAGCCATTGGTGCCCTACTCTATAGTGTCACTCTATATCATAGCTCACTTGATGCTACAAGTTGATTTACAAGTGTCCTTTGTACCGCCATATTGGATCCATACAGTGCAGATAAATATTAGGATGCAAATATTTAATGGAATCATGCTTTTTAAATGTATTTGTATTTAAACTTTAAAAATTAAGTTGTATTTGGTTTAAAATAAAATATTAAGAAAATAGTGTGCATACATATTACCTTTTTAAACATAATAATTATCAGTTTGTAAATATTTAATACATCTCTTCTCTTAAATTTTTTTAAAAATAAAGTAAAATAAATTTTTATTTTTAAAATTTTCATTGACATGCAACAAAGCATTAGCTAGAGAATATGAAAAATGACTATATTACTTGCTTATGTAAGTAATAGTCATGAATGAGGCTTTCAAAATATTAAAAAAAAAAAAAACTTTAATAAAATAATTCTTAACCTAAATATTTTGATGCATATCCCATTAGGTTTGGTGTAAGTAATAATAAATGAGAAGTCCTTTGCATTTAGGGTATATAGCCCATTGGATTTGGCATAAGTCATGAAGATTAAGGATTTTATGGGTTTAGGGTAAGCCATAAAGAATGAGGAGTTTCACATCATAGGTTAGGAAACTTAACATTTATGACCATAACAATTATGGGACTGTGTGTCCGTTAAATTTGGGGACTACATAATTTTTTTTTAGAGTGTGGGGGGAGGCCCGAGGGGGAATTTCATACTATAAGTTAATATTCCTATTTCAATCGCCTAGGTCCATGGGATATGGAAGACAGACATTTTAAATCAATGAAATAAGATTTAAGTTTTGCAAGTGAACATTATCATTATTTCAATCTGATAGGACCATGGGGGATAAAAGGTAGATATTTTACACCATGAACTGAGGTTTAAGTTTCACGAGTGAACCTTACCATTTTAGTCTATGATATTAACATTTAACCAATAAAAATTTTATTTCACATAAGTTTCACCAAAGTTTAATTTTCATGAAAAAATTTCACCATGAACTAAGGTTTAAGTTTGACAAGTAAACCGTATTATTTTAAGTTGGAAGATTAAACTTTAACCAATGAAAATGGTTTGTTACAAAAATTTCACTAAAGTGCAATCACCATGGATTATATAGATAACATAGTTGATTATAATATATGATTGATTAAAAATTTCATAATGATATCATTATTATATGACTTATGTGAAAAATAATAACTACTTGGACAACTAAGAGAAAATAAGATTCATATTTACATTATATCCCTATAATGACTCTTCTATATGGAACCATAAACTAAAGGGAAGAGAAGTGCTATGGAAAGGTGTCCAATGGAAATTTGGTAATGGTAGGTTCGTCCATTTTTGGGAGGACGCATGGTTGGAGAACCATCCACTAAGTAAGAATGAGGAGATAGTAAATATTTAAGAAGTTCTAGAGAAAAGGTCTAGGAGATTGGTTGGCTATTATATGGACCAATAATATGGAGAGGTAAGGTGGAAGGAACTTATGAGAAATAACCATAATGTGGAAGAATTAAGTAAACTCAAAACCAAACTAAGGGCCTACTATGTAAGTGTTAATATGGGGGAATATACCATGGTATGGGGAGCAACTCGAGAATGCTCCTTTAGTGTTAAATAAACTTATGAGTTACTAACATCAAAACCAGAAGGGGAATTTCAATTGAGAAGACTATGGGAAGGGAAGACTACACCTAAGACAACAATGGTTCTTTGGTTGGTTGTACAGAACAAGATCCTTACAACTAATAACTTACATAAGCGAGGGTTTCAATTTATAAATAGGTGCTACCTATGTGAACCACAAGAAGAGATAGTGAAATGCATAATGTTAGATTATAATAACTCACTCAATATACTTCAATAATTAATAAAGGAGATGAGGATTAAATGGGTAATGCCAAACAATATGGTAGATTGGATCGAGCAGTGGGAAAATCCCTTTAAAAGTACTAATTCATTTCCATTATGCATGGAGTGTATGGTTAGAGTGAAATAGAAGAATGTTTAAGGAGGAAAATAGAGCTCCATACATAAATTATCAAAATATCTAATTTTTTGTAGTGTAAAATGTGAAAGCCTTGAGGATATAGAAAAAACCAAAATCAATAGAGGAAGCAAGGATAAGTGAATAATAAGATCTAAGCCCAATAGGGGTGGAGAATAATCCCCAAGTAGATCTAAGAAGAAGTCTAAAATTGCAGCCACCCAGGGAGGGATGACTAAAGCTTAATTTTGATGGGGAATCTAAAAGGATTATTGGTAAGGCTAGGGGTGGAGTAGTGATAAGGGATAGTAAGACAAATCCTACTTGGATTTGTCAGTGAATATTTAGGCACTATGACAAGTCATCAAACAAAAGCTAGAGTGGAATTGGCTAAATAAAAATTAGCAAGACAACTAGGAGTGAGAAAGTTGATAACAAAGGGAGATTCACTTAACATTATCAATTATCTTGATAAGGGTTATGGTAATTTGGAAAGTGTTAAGTTCAATAGTGAATACTCTAAGGATTTTAAACTCATTGGAGAATTTTTAAGTGGCCAATATATTTAGAGAAGGAAATGGGATAGTGGATTTGTTAGCTAACTAGGGGCTCTTTGTGAAGAGGATGAAATTTGGATTTTTCCAAATAGTGCTCATCCAAATATAAATCAACCAGTGGAAAGAAAAATATTTGATATTATGGTGTAATATATGATAATATAAAAAAAGAGTCTTGTTGGATCCTCAAAAATCCAACTTGAAAGTTATCCCTAATTCAAATTTTGATGAGTCTTGTAAAGTCCTAGGTCTAGGTTTTTATTTTTGTTGAGTCAAGTTTATAAATGGTCATATCTAGTAGTCCCTAGCAAAAAAATTCTCTAACCAAAAGCAATTTTATCCTCAGTGAATAGTAAAAGTGCTATTTGTTGCAAAGTAATAAAAATCCTAAGGTCACTTTTTAAAAGTCATAACCCTTGGCCCCATTTTAATTTTTACCATCATAAATCATCAAGCCAAAATTTTAACTAGAAACCATTGCAACTCTCATTCTCTTAAGTCATTCATATATTTCATTACCCCCACATTCCAAATCATTCATTAATCTAGAACACAATAATCCTTTGAAAATTTATTATTCCCATTTCTGCTAAGATTCTAAGGCTAAAATTTCATGTCAAGTCCAATTTTTACCAAAGCCTTAACAATATCATCTAAGCCTAAAGGAAAACACCTAATTTATCCCCTCTAAGAAATTTATATCCATGTGCTCCCTTTGTATTAAACCCCATGCATATTTCCCAAATCTAATGATACATGCACACAAAAATATATCCAATGGTACACACACATCCTCATTAAATCAATCTACCTTGAGCTTTAATTCCAAAAAATTATTTTTCCTAAGGTTGATAGCCTAAGTCATTCAAACCATGATTTAAAAACCCTACCTAAGATTTTCCTATGCCCTTCAAGTTCATGCACCCCGCTCCACATTAAATATCAAACATATTTCCCAAATCTAGTGGTATGTATGGTCTAAAAAGAGATCCAATGGTATGCATGCATTTCAAGGAAGCCAACTTGTCCAAATTTTAAACCCAAAAAATTATTTCCATGAATGTCTGCCCCTAGGTCATGAGATCAAAATTATTAATTATGGTGTTCCTAAGTTTTACATTCCCCTCATGTCAATGCACCCCTTTTCATAAACATTGTGCATGTTCTTGAGATCTAAGCATACACACATATAATCACTAGATATAATGATACACATGAACCAAAATCTAATGAAGTTTATGAAAGAAATTTGAATTTTCAAATGTAGACCCGAAATTATCATATTCTTAAGCATATGGTGATTCCTAAGGTCTCATGCTAAAACCATATAATATTAAAATTAATTATTTTCTAAGGTTTAACAATTCTCTTATGTCCCCAAAAACCTCTTTTTTACCTCCATTAAAAGTTATGCATGTTCTTAGAGTCCTAAAGTATGTATACATCAAAGATAGATCTGATAGTATGCTTTAATGAAAGACAAGAACTTTTTTGCATAGCACTACCATCAAAAGGAAGATTTTTCCTATTTAGGGTCAAATATATGAAGAACATGTGCTTATACTGAGAGGGGGTGAACAATATACAATAAAACTTTTTGCTTTTTAATCCAAATAGTAGCATCAACATTAATAAAATAGTAAACATCACACAAAGCATCACACACATGAGAGACATCATTTTTACGTGGTTCACCCAAAGATGGCTACCTCCACGGAGAAAATATTTCTTCTAAATATTTCTCAAATAATATTTTGGGAATCCTTCCCAATTACAATGTTTATGGACCTCTGTCCAAAGGAGATGTTGATCCCCTAAATCTGGTTTGTGGATCTCTATCCATAGGAGAACTCCTTCTCCTCTGCTCTGGTTGATGATCCTCTAGAAGACTACTGCCTCCACTACTCTGGCTTGTGGATCTCTCTCCACTGAAGACTCTTGTCCCCACTCAGAAGACCTATCCTCATTGCCCTGGTTGATGGATCTCTATCCATCGGAGACTACTGTCCTCTCTACTCTGTCACCTCCAAAGCTCTATCTCAATTCTGTACTAAACATAGTCCAGTCGGTCTAGCACAACTCTGCTCAATAGGTCCACTCAAAACCTGCTCAAATTTGCTCAATAGGTCCACTCAGAACCTACCCAAATCTGCTCAATAGGTCCACAGAACCTGCTCAAATCTTCTCAATAGGTCCACACATAACCTATCCAAATCTGCTCAATAGGTCCACACAGAACCTATCCAAATATGCTCAATAAGCTCACATAGAACTTGTCCAAATCTTCTCAATAAGTCCTCTCTAGGACTTGCTCAAATCTTATTGTAAGCTTCCACAAAAGCTCACACAAAATTAGTCCACAAGTCTTCTCAAAGACTTACCTCAAATCTCTTAACAAGTCCACATAGAACTTGTCCAATCTCATAGAAACATAAAGAGAATTGTTAGAGACTCAATATGTTCTATACTCAAAACAATCACTTTAAAACTCAATCTCAACTCAAATCAGAATATAGAATAGTTTGTTTTATGGAACTTGAACAATCACTTCATACATCCACTTGACTAGGCTCAATCAACTCTACTCAACCAATCACTTCAAGAAACAACTCTTGCTCACAAACCCTAGTCCAAGCATGTATCATCCAACTCAAAATGTTTCCAACAATGCTCAACAAAAAATCTCACATAACAATGATACTCATGATCTTTTCAAACCCTAGTTCAAGTTCTTTGTATAACAACTCACTTCAACAACCATGCTTATCAAACAAGGTTTTAAACACAACTCTCAATTTTAGAAAACCTTGAAGCATTAACTCAAACACTTCACTCAACCAATGATCTCAACAACAATGCTTATAAAACAAGGTTTTAATCACAACTCTCAATTCAGAAAACCTTGAAGCATTAACTCAAACACTTTCAAAAAGGAAACCCTAATCAAATCCTTTTCACTCCAAACTTAATTTTCAAGTAATCCAATCAACCAACTCAACCAAGGAAGAATTTGCCCATACCTTTTGTTTGACAAGGAGTTGATCTCACAAATCTGCCACACTCACAAATTTCTCTTTTCCAATCTCAATAAGGGTTAGAAGACTTCAATAAAATCACAATACAAAATAATGACCCAAAATACACCTTATTACTCCAACTCAAAAATAACATTCACCATAGTCTTCTTTAAATGGAAAAACCCTTATACAAAAATAATGCTCAAAAGTCTTAATAATAAATTAATTAAGACTTTACTAAAACTCCTTATTACTCCTAAAATAATAAATCTCAAATATCAATACCTCCACAATAATCTCAAAATTCACCATAAATCTCAAATAAAACTTCACATAACCCTCAACAAACATTCACCATAAATTTCATGCCTTAATGTATAAAAATAATAATCACTTATGCACCCTTATTCCTCCAACATTAGGCAACTAAAAAAATTTAAATCAAAATTAAATACCTTGTCCTTGGAGGGAATCGAACCCTCAACCTCGTCTCACCACAAGCGCCTTAACCATGGCCAAAGTCGCCACATGAGCCAAGTGCTCACTTGAGATTAAAGAAGCACCACGTGCTTCTTAATCTCACACCACCTTCCACCAAGCAAAAGGTTGTGCACCTTGGGTGCCTCAAACAACACACCAAATAATGCATGCGGGGATTCGAAATGTCAACCACCTTGCTGCCAATGCCTTTGCACTTTCCCAACTACCACTAGGCCACACTTGCCCAATGAAACTTGAGGATGGAACCTTCCTCCTCTATGCCTTTTGCCACATTTTTGTAAATCACAAGCTCTCTTTTTCCCATGCCACCGATTTATTAATTCGAGCAAGGGTAACTTTCCAATGGTTTTGGAAAAGTATTTATATGCATTATATTTGCTTTGGACACATCGGCACTAGCTCCTCCATGACGACATCGGCAAAAATATAGAGGCTTCAAAAGCCTTTTCTTTAAACCCCAACTTTGGGTTTAATTTACTTTAAACTTTGCACTTTGAAATATTTTTCCCTCCAAAACCCAACCTTAGGGTTTTATAATTGTCCTTTGTAAACCAAATAATATTATAATTAAAATTATAATAATTTATTTGGGTTTTTCACCACCTTGGATAAATATTATAATAAATTATAATATTATATCCTTCCATTGCTTCGGATATATTTGCTTCCAAAGGAGAATTGAAACCATTTTTTGACCCATTCTTTTGGGTGTAAAATAAAAATATTTTAACCCATTATAACTTCCATTAAACTTTGCACTCGAACTGGAGAAGAACTATCACTGGCATCTTGACATCAATGACAACTTTGGCTTAGGGACTCAAAATGTCCAACAATCTCCCCCTTTGTCATTGATGGCAACCCACATTATTTTTACTGAAACCTGACCTTTCTTTTTCTTCTGCTCCCCTAGGACATTGCTCCCCCTGGCTCAATGCTCTCTCAGATATCAAATCTCTCCCCAATACACAAATCTCTCCCCCTTTGACATCAATGGCAAAGGGTCACCTTTGGGGCTCGGGGCTAAGAATGAGCCTCTTAGCTTAGCCCCTCCCCCACCTTCTTTTGAGGTGGTTAATTTTGGGGTGGGAGTCTCACTCCCAATTTTCCTCGAAGATACTCAAAAGTTTCCTTTGAAAGAGGCTTAGTGAAAATATCTGCTATCTGTTCCTTTGTAGTGACATATTCCAATCTGACCTATTTATCCATCACCTGTTCTCTCAGAAAATGATACTTAATCGGAATGTGCTTTGTCTTGGAGTGCATTACCAGATTTTTTGAGATACTTATGGCACTTGTATTATCACATAGTATAGGAATGGGCTGATCATGCTTTATCTTGAAGTCCTCTAGAGTTCTCTTCATCCATAACACCTGTGTACAACTGGCTACTACTGCAATATATTCTACCTCTATTGTAGATAGAGATATTGAAACCTGCTTCTTACTTAACCAAGAGACTAGACATTCTCCAAGAAAGAATGCTCCTCCACTTGTGCTTTTTCTATCATCAATGTTGTCGGCCCAATCTACATCTGTATATGTTGTTAGTGTGAAATTATCACTTTTGGGGTACCAAAGCCCAAAATCCATAGTCCCTTTTAGATACCTAAAAATTATTTTTACTGCTACCACATGTGTTTCCTTAGGTGCTGCTTGAAACCTTGCCACTAATCCCACTGATTGTACTATGTCTGGTCTTGTAGTTGTAACATATAATAAGCTACCAATCATAGATCTGTATAATCTCTGATCTACCTCTAGAGATTCATCATCCTTACTCAACTTGCATCCTGTGACCATAGGAGTACTTACTGGTTTGCAATCTTCTAATCTGAATTTCTTCAACATTTCCTTGATGTACTTGGCTTGAGAGAGAAACACTCCCCTTTCTGATTGTGAAATCTGAAGTCCAAGAAAGAAGGACAATTCACCAAGCATAGACATCTCAAATTCATTTTGCATATTCTTAGCAAATTCTTTGCACATCTTATCATTGTTTCCTCCAAAAATTATGTCATCAACATAAACAACCACTATTAGAAGATCATTTCCTTCATTTCTGATATACAAATTACTATCTGCTATTCCTTTCCTGAATCCCTATTCCTGAAGATACTTATCCAATCTTGAGTACCATGCTCTGGGAGCCTATTTTAAACCATACAATGCCTTTTTCAATCTGCATACCTGATCTGGTGTATCTGCTAGTATGAATCCCTCTGGTTGTTCAATATAGACCTCTTCTTCTAGAACCCCATTTAGAAATGTTGACTTGACATCCATATGATATACCTTGAAGTTCTTGAAACTTGAGAAAGCTAAAAACATCCTTATAGCTTCAAGTCATGCAACTGGAGCAAAAGTTTCATCAAATTCAATTCCTTCTACTTGTGCATAACCTTTGCATACTAACCTTGCTTTATTTCTGACCACTTGTCCATCTTCATTCAACTTATTTTTGAATACCCATTTTGTGCCAATCACATTTTTGTCCTTTGGTCATGGAACAAGTTCCCAAGTTTTGCTCTTCTCTATCTGATCCAACTCCTCATTCATTGCTTTAACCCAAAATTCATCCTCACTAGCCTGAGTGAAGTCTTTTGGCTCAATCTTAGATAGCAAAGAAAAATTTGCTTGTTGAGATGGTTTTATTATTCTTCTCCTTGTCTGTCTTTCATCTGGATTCCCGATGATCTGATATTTTGGATGGTGTTTCTGTACATACCTAGAAGGAGTCTTAGGAAGGAGCCTTTGTGTTTCTTCTTCATCTTTGTCTGATTCCTCACAAAATTCTTCTTGACAACATCCATCTTCTTGGTACACAGTTTGTTGAACTGGTTCTCTGGAATCTATCTTCTCATCAATTGTCACATTCATACTTTCCACCATAGTGCATGTTCTTTTGTTGAAACATCTGTAGGCTTTACTCTTTGTGGAATAACCAAGAAAAATTCCCTCATCACATCTTGGATCAAACTTGCCCAAGTTTTGATCTTCCCATCTTATGTAACATTTGCTTCCAAATATTCTGAAATGTTTTACAGTAGCAGGTCTTCCTTTCCAAAGCTCATATGGAGTCTTGTGATGATTTACCCTTAATTGAGCCCTGGTAATTATGTATACAATTGTGGATACCGCTTCTTTCCAAAAACCATCTGATAACTTAGATTCATTTAACATAGCTCTAGCCATGTTTTCAACAGTCATGTTCTTCCTTTCAACTACTCCATTTTGTTGAGGAGTTCTTGCTACTGAGTATTCTCTCTTGATTCCATGTTGTTCACAAAATTCTACAAATTCATTTGAAGTAAATTCTCCTCCTCTGTCGGATCGTAGACACTTAATCCTTTTTCCTATTTCATTTTCAACCAATTCCTTGAATGCTTTAAATTTTTCAAAGGCCTCTGACTTCTCTTTTAGGAAGGTTACCCAAACCATTCTGGAATAATCATCTACAAACAACATGAAGTAACTCTCACCCTAAATACTTTGTGTTCTGGTAGGACCACACAAATCAGTATGTATTAGACTCAAAGGCTCAGATGACATATAGCCTTTTGGTTTAAAAGTTGTCCTAGTTTGCTTTCCATGTTGACAGGGTGCACAAATTGTGTTTTGAGGTCTTCTTATTTTGGGTAAATCTCTAACTACCTGTTTATTGCTTATACTGACTATGTTGTCAAAATTCAAATGACCCAATATTCTATGCCACAACCAACTCTCATATTCTTGTGATAGAAAGCATTTTTCCCCTTTGATCTCATTGAGCATGTATAAGTTGTTTGGGGTCCTTCTTGCATTTGCAATGATTTTCCCAGTTTCTATTTTCCTTATTTCACACCTATCTGGATGGAAGGTGACCATGTATCCTTGATCACAAAGTTGACTTATACTCAGTAGATTGTGTTTTAACCCTTTGACGTACAAAACATTCTCTATTTTTGTTTTTCCATTGTCTAGACTTAGAGTTCCTTTCCCAACAATCTTTGTTGATCCATTATCACCAAAACTAATTGATCCT
Source organism: Wollemia nobilis (assembly GCA_028583015.1). Classification (NCBI taxonomy): domain Eukaryota; kingdom Viridiplantae; phylum Streptophyta; class Pinopsida; order Araucariales; family Araucariaceae; genus Wollemia; species Wollemia nobilis. The sequence continues at coordinate 18,844,552 of JAQPPZ010017033.1, read as the reverse complement.
CTATTTGTTTCTTTTAGTACAATGAATTTATCCTTGTCTCCTGTCATGTGACTAGAGCAACCACTATCAAGATACCATTGTTCTTCTTTATCTTGAGCATGAAGGGTTGTTTGTACTAACATTGATTTAGCCCTAACATTCTTTCTTTCATCCTTCCTAGTTGTTGGAATTGTTTTTCTAGACTCAGGAGATATCATTTTACACCATCTAGCCTTGTGCCCAAAATTATTGCATTTGTAACATATGACATCATCATCCATGAGAGGTGCAAAGGAATTGAAATTTCTATTGTATCTTGCATAATGAATACAGTGTGCAGCTCTATGACCATATTTATTGCAAGAAAAACAATGTCCATGGAAGAAATTATGTAACCTATTTGGATGTCTTGGAATTTGTGGAGAAGTTATCTTTCTCTTGTGATTGACTCTTATCCAGGGTTCTTCTTTGCTTTCTTCCTTTCTGATGTCCTTTGCTTGCTTTTCCTTGTTTGAAGTTTCTACCTTTTGGAGACTTGATTCCTCTTTCTGCTTCTCATATTCTGTATCTTGTAGTACCTTGGTCCTTTCCACTTTATTCCTTAGGAGAACAATTTTTGCTTCCAATATTTCACATTCTGTTTCCCTGGCTCTCAATAGATCTGTCATATCTTCCTCAATATTCTTTCCTTCTTCTACCTTAATCTTGAGTTCTGTGAGACTCTGTATAAGTTCCATCCTTGCTTCTTCATCTTCTTGAACTTGCTCTTTCAAGCTTGAATTCTTCTCTCTAAGTCTTTTCAATTTTTTGAGAGCAACAAAGAATTCTTCTTTTATATCAAACATAGTCTCTTCTTCACTTTCTGAAGTCATGTGTGCTATCGAAGGATCCTCTTCCAAGTTGTTAGTCTTTTCATGGAGAGACCCGCTCTGATACCAATTGAAGAACATGTGCTTATACTGAGAGGGGGGTGAACAGTATACAATAAAACTTTTTGCTTTTTAATCCAAATAGTAGCATCAATATTAATAAAATAGTAAACATCACACAAAGCATCACACACATGAGAGACATCATTTTTACGTGGTTCACCCAAATATGGCTACCTCCATGGAGAAAATATTTCTTCTAAATATTTCTCAAATAATATTTTGGGAATCCTTCCCAATTACAATGTTTATGGACCTCTGTCCAAAGGAGATGTTGATCCCCTAAATCTAGTTTGTGGATCTCTATCCATAGGAGAACTCCTTCTCCTCTGCTCTGTTGGTGATCCTCTAGAAGACTACTGCCTCCACTACTCTGGCTTGTGGATCTCTCTCCACTGAAGACTCTTGTCCCCACTCAGAAGACCTATCCTCACTCCCTGGTTGATGGATCTCTATCCATCGGAGACTATTGTCCTCTCTGCTCTATCACCTCCAAATATCTATCTCAATTCTGTACTAAACATAGTCCAGTCGGTCTAGCATAACTCTGCTCAATAGGTCCACTCAAAACCTGCTCAAATCTGCTCAATAGGTCCACTAGAACCTATCCAAATTTGCTCACTAGGTCCACAGAACCTGCTCAAATCTGCTCAATAGGTCCACATAGAACCTGCTCAAATCTGCTCAATAGGTCCACTAGAACCTACTCAAATCTGCTCAACAAGCTCACACATAACTTGTCCAAATTTTTCTCAATAAGTCCTCTCTAGGACTTACTCAAATCTTTGTAAGCTCCACATTTCACAAAGTCTTCTCCAAGACTTCTCAAATCTCTTAACAAGTCCACATAAACTTGTCCAATCTCATAGAAACATAAAAATTTTAAAAAAGAGAATTGTTAGAGACTCAATATGTTCTATTCTCAAAACTCAATCTCAACTCAAATCAGAATATAGAATAGTTTATTTTATGGAACTTGAACAATCACTTCATACATCCACTTGACTAGGCTCAATCAACTCTACTCAACCAATCACTTCAAGAAACAACTCTTGCTCACAAACCCTAGTCCAAGCATGTATCATCCAACTCAAAATGTTTCCAACAATGCTCAACAACAAATCTCACATAACAATGATACTCATGATCTTTTCAAACCCTAGTTCAAGTTCTTTGTATAACAACTCACTTCAACAACCATGCTTATCAAACAAGGTTTTAATCACAACTCTCAATTTTAGAAAACCTTGAAGCATTAACTCAAACACTTCACCCCAATCCAATATAAAAGTTTTTTCCACCCCCAAAAACTGGCTCACAATTGAAAAGGAAACCCTAATCAAATCCTTTTCACTCCAAACTTAATTTTCAAGTAATCCAATCAACCAACTCAACCAAAGAAGAATTTGCCCATACCTTTTGTTTGACAAGGAGTTGATCTCACAAATCTGCCACACTCACAAATTTCTCTTTTCCAATCTCAATAAGGGTTAGAAGACTTTAATAAAATCACAATACAAAATAATGACCCAAAATACACCTTATTACTCCAACTCAAAAATAACATTCACCATAGTCTTCTTTAAATAGAAAAACCCTTATACAAAAATAATGCTCAAAAGTCTTAATAAGAAATTAATTAAGACTTTACTAAAACTCCTTATTACTCCTAAAATAATAAATCTCAAATATCAATACCTCCACAATAATCCTCAACAAACATTCACCATAAATTTCAAATATCAAACCTTCCACAATAATCCTCAACAAACATTCACCATAAATTTCATGCCTTAATGTATAAAAATAATAATCACTTATGCACCCTTATTCCTCCAACATTAGGCAACTAACAAAATTTAAATCAAAATTAAATACCTTGTCCTTGGAGGGAATCGAACCCTCAACCTCGTCTCACCACAAGCGCCTTAACCACGGCCAAAGTCACCACACGAGCCAAGCGCTCGCTTGAGATTAAAGAAGCACCACGTGCTTCTTAATCTCACACCACCTTCCACCAAGCAAAAGGTCGTGCACCTTGGGCGCCTCAAACAACACACCAAACAATGCACGCGGGGATTCAAAACGTCAACCACCTTGCTGCCAACGCCTTTGCACTTTCCCAACTACCACTAGGCCACGCTTACCCAATGAAACTTGAGGATGAAACCTTCCTCCTCTATGCCTTTCACTGCCACGTTTTCGTAAATCACAAGCTCTCTTTTTCGCATGCCACCAATTTATTAATTCGAGCAAGGGTAACTTTCCAATGGTTTTGGCAAAGTATTTATATGCATTATATTTGCTTTGGACACATCGACGCTAGCTCCTCCATGACGACATCGGCAAAAATATAGAGGCTTCGAAAGCCTTTTTCTTTAAACCCCAACTTTGGGTTTAATTTACTTTAAACTTTGCGCTTTGAAATATTTTTCCCTCCAAAACCCAACCTTAGGGTTTTATAAAAAATAATTAATTGTCCTTTGTAAACCAAATAATATTATAATTAAAATTATAATAATTTATTTGGGTTTTTCACCACCTTGGATAAATATTATAATAAATATTATAATATTATATCCTTCCATTGCTTCGGATATATTTGCTTCCAAAGGAGAACTAAAACCATTTTCTGACCCATTCTTTTGGGTGTAAAATAAAAATATTTTAACCCATTACAACTTCCATTGAACTTTGCACTTGAACTGGAGAAGAACTATCACTGGCATCTTGACATCAATGACAACTTTGGCTTAGGGACTCAAAATGTCCAACAATATAATGGTACACTTTTATCCTCATAAAGATCCAATGACATGCATGAATCAGAGGTCAACCTGACAAAATTTAAAAGGATTTGAATTTTCCACTAGGTCCCAGGTCCTTTGTCTTCTATTCTTGAGATCAATGACATGCATGCATCGATGAGAGATTAATAATACACATTGTATAAAAAATTAAGACAAAGGTTGATTTTTTTCTAGAACCTAACAAAACTTGATAGAGTCATTAGAATAAGTCATACTATAACATGATTGTCATAAATCAAATAGTACACATTGATTCCCCTTGAATTGAATGGCACGCATTCGTCGACCTAAATAGATAAATGATATGTGACCTCTAGTTGTACAAATAATACCAAATATATAACATATCTTGAGCCATGTATGTAAGTCTCATCACATAAATAAAATGATTTTTTATTTTTTACTAATCATATGTGGCCATTTCTATGAAAAGTTGGCAAAATCCACTGATTCCAAAGTCAATTTAGAGAAAGATTCATTTCAAATGATCTAAAACATGCTACATGGCATAAGGGATATTATGCATATGATTAAAATATGGCCCACCAATCTAAGCATCAAAATAAGTAACTATGAATCAAAAAATTATTTTTTAGTTAATTCAGTTATGGGATTGTTAAGTGTAAAATTGGGGTGGCGGATTCAAATGACATATTTGGCAGACATTAAAAGTATTGCATACAAAAATTAGACTAAAAAAAGTTATTTAATGTCAACATGAAGCTTCAAAACCACTAAAATAAACTAGAGAACTTGCAGAAGAAAGGTTACTCAACATTTGTAGAGGAAGAAGAGAAAGTTGTGCATAATTGACAAGGTGTTTCTATCTAGGAAGGCATAACAATACTTCTTCAATCAATTCTACTGTTCTTAAAGGCATTGCGGCTGCCATTAAAATTATCATGAACTAGCACCTGTACAAACTAGAAGCTGGACCAATTACCCTCAATAAAGAAGTGTTAGAATTTTTAAAGAAATTTGGGCCTAACATAAGCCTCACTTCTGCACAACAATGGAAAGCGAAAAACATGGTTGTGGTTAGTTTTAAAATCACAAAAGAAGATGACCAACATCATGTAGCATTTCTCATGGATATTTTTAAAAGATCTTAGAAGTTAGAATGGCAAGGAGCCCTACGTGGTAACATATGGTTTAGCAACTTGGGTAAGCTAGTATGCCTAAGAGTCTATTTTTATTCATACTTGGTAGTCTGGCTGGTGATGACTTATGATTCATAAGTTAGAGCTTTCAAAGATTTCAACCATTAGCTAGTATTCAAGATAACACCAAAAAACTTTCAAAGAGTCTTCCAACTAAATAAGATTGACGTCAATTTGAACAAGAAGGTAATTGAATATCAATCACAACATATAATTTTTACACATTACTATACAACCTTGTTTGATCCATATGGAATAGTCTCATATAATTTACTAATCCAAAAGGGTGCCTTGAATCCATGGATTATCGATTATGCAAATATTATTAATATAGTATTGGGGGTAAAATATTTGAGTACAATTAGTAGGAAGGTCATGCACCTGATAATGTAGTGTAATAAAAAATTTCTCCCCTCAATGTACAAATGGGAAAATGTAATTATTAATCAAATGCATTATGAGTTGATTATACTGAGAAAAACCATCATAAAAGAACATGAGAAAATGTCCCATTTTTATTTCTATTCAATCCTTATTTATATCATAGTAGGTAATTAGATACTCAAGCCATGTAGAAGTTGGGATAGATAGATACCCGAGATATATAGGAAAAACTTCCCTGGATATATGAGAGATGCTCAAGTTATGGATGGTTTTTTGATAATTTTCTCAGCACAATCCATAAGTGTTATGTGGTTCCCTCCCACCAAGGATAGTCCTTGGGATTGTATATTTTATAATAAAAGAAAATAGGGGATTACTTTTTGATATAGGATTTCACATATATGAGGTTATATGGTGCAAAGATCCCCCAAAAGATTTGCCCAAATACTTCCCAATGTTAGTGGCTATACTTGATATATCAATACGAATTACAAAGAAAGCAAAAATAAGATTGAGGAGGAAAATAAAAAAAATCATGGCTAAGAGACCCTTGTAGGTTTGGCCATTATGTTTTTAAAGGATATCCAAGCATGCTTAAGGTAATTTGGGACATGGATGATTTTTATTTTTTAGAATTGACATGGAGACCCTATGATCTAAAAGGGGTTGTCAAGAAAGAGGTACAAAAATGGAAGTATACATGGGTATGGCACAATATTGATGCCTTTGAGGATGATATCCAAAGAGCCATTCAAAACAATCAAGATCTGGAGCAAGAATGGTCAAAATATGAATATGTCAAGAGAGGTAACACCTAAATCCAAAATGTAGGTGATTACACTCCAAAGTTAGTTATGTTGAGAGAAAATTTAATAGAATCAATTTCTCCCCTTGTCCTAGTCATCACTTCAAAATAATTTCAAGACCCTATTTTAAAAATTATTAGCCAAGCAGTAGACTAGGTAGAAGTACTGATTGATCTAATAACATGACCAAGGTTGTATCAAATACCCCTAGGAAAATCAACCTATTCTAGAAGGAGTGTTGTATGTAGGGAGAGAGAAATAAATCATCATAGTACATCAACCCACTACCCAGTCTTCTACTGGCAAAGAGATGGTTCTTGCTACATCTAAACAAGGACAACCAACTGATCCACTAAAAATCTAATTGAATTTGACTATGTATATGCCTAAATTAGTATCAAAAGTAATACCTAAGGCATTAATTTTCAATAATAAGGACATAAAGATATTCACAACCATACAAAAAAGGATAATAGAAGCTAGAGGGTTGAATGAGCTACTTAGAGAACACCAAATAATATTGGAAAGTCCAAATTCATCCCCAGAGCACAAAATGGCCAAGCTCACCCTCCCATACTTAACTAAAAAACAAACAAAATTAATTTTGCTGAGGGTGGAGGAAGATATCCCTTTTAGTAACCTTCAAGAAATGTAACATTAGGCTATACAAAAATGAGATCCTAGAAAAGTCCAAAGCACAAATGAATATGCTTAGGCTACATCATCATAAGATATAACCATTACAATCCCTAGGCCAAAGAACATCATTATTATCCAGATCAATCAAGAATCAAAGGATGTACATGTGATGGGATATGCCACAAATATATTGGAAATAGGAAAACATATACAAGAGCAATCCACATAAATTTTCGTAAAAGAAAATAAAGATTTTAAATTCAAGATGGGTTTGGTTCAATTGGAAAAGTGGAAATTGCAAATCGAGGTAGACAAATTAAAAAGATAGATATTAGATACACAAGCACAAACGAGCAAGCAGTTTAATAGTGTAGAGGGGGAAAACCACCCCACCGCGTACAATTCCCACAAAGGCTGGATCTGCAAGAGAGAAGAGAAGCCTTATGGGGTGAACCGTAGGGGTTGTGTTGTTCTCTACACTCGGTGCTAGGGGGAAAGGGTTCACTAGGAATGGCTTTAAGGACTCGCTCCAAGTCCACAAGAATTTTAGGAATGTTTGATGTATTCGATTCAAGACAAACACCTAGATTTGGCCTTTCTAGATCTATGCTATAAAATATAAAGGACAATGCAAAAATATAGAAATGCAGGAATACAAGAGCTAACCCTAGAATGATTTTTTCTTTGAATGAATGCTTTCTAACCTAGGGTTCTAAAATAACCTTTAAGCAAGGGCTCAAGAAGAGATGCACAAACAAAATTAACCCTAAGTGCACACTATATGTTGTTTTCCTTTCAATGCCTAGAATTAATTAAATATACTTAATAAAATCAGATCTAGGGTTTTATAATAAAAATAAAAGCACTCAAAAATCAGCCTAGAAGACTAATCAGAACACTTAGCTTATCCGGTGTTTTATCCTTGTCTTTATCCCTTTTGTCCAATGCTATCAATAATACCTGTTCCTGCAAGATAACTCAACAAACACTTGAAAATGGAATTAGCGTTAGGGGGCTTGCTTAGGCCATTGTACAATAGTGCTTGGAGGTGCAACAGTCAAGCCCCCTAGGTCCTTTTAGCTGACCTTTGATAATTAAAAGCGAAAATTGACCTTTGGAGGAAAACAAACATTAATGCAATACAACAGAACAAAATGCAAAAATCACAGAACAGAATATGCCACTATGCTCTAGATGCAAATTAGAATGCAATGGAGAAAATAGGGACAACATATTACCCCTAGTTTGATCTCAGGTGAAATCACACCCGTAATGGGCGATCACGATAACGCTAGGCGAAGTCGCACCCCATAGCAGACCGGGCGCGATTTCGCATAAACTATGCAAAAAATAAAATATGAATGTAGAAGCTCAATCATGCTTCTCAAAAAATCTAAATGTGCATGCAGAAGAGTGAATTCACCTGGTAGAGAGTGCAAAAGCAAAACAGAAGGGTTTTAGATCTCCCGGATGGTCAATCTCTCCTTAGGGCTCCAACAACAATCCACCAAGAGTGAAGAAGAACAATGCAACAGACAATCAAACTCCAAACTCCAAAGTTGCTTGTGAGAAGAAGAAGAAGGATGCAGACCAAACAAAAACACTTTGCGAGAAATCAAATGTGAGCAATAAAATCATTAAGTGCCAAATAAAATGAGTGTGTGTTAACTTGTGTGTTATCGTGTGTGAAAAGTGAATTCAAACCCTCCTTATATAGCGGATTTGAAGGTGAAAAGAGCAAGAAAACCAAGGAGGGCCGACGTAAAACATGCCAACCCAAAAAAATTAGGGTTTTAATGCATCAAACCCTAAAAAGGTGAAATCATGCCCCGTTCGGGCTGACCGTGATATCGCAATGCGAAGTCACGCCCCATCAAGGATCGGGCATGATTTCACATAAAGAGGGAAAATAGGTAAAACAGAGGGGGAAAGCCTTGCCCTTGCCTTAGGCAAGTCTAAGGGGTCCCCTTAGAGGGCTTAGGGAAGATTACCCACTAAAGTGGGTCAATTTTTTGTGTCTACATTTTACCCCCTCTTTGATGCATTTATGGCCTAATAAATGTGTCAAAGAAGAGATGTAAACACCCACAAACAAAAAATGATAAGCAAAAATGGGGTGGCTGGTTTAGAAGAAAGGGATGGTGCAAAAATGGTGTTATTCTAAACACTTTCAAATTTTACATGTAAATCGAGGTATTAGGGACATTAATACCTCTAAGGCTAGGGTTCCCCCTCAAGTTTTATGAGGGACACGATCCTCATAAAAACTCAAAAAAGGTAGACTCAGAAGAAGAAGAAAAAAAAAACCAAAAAAAGAGAAAAAGCACATGAAAATAGGGTTAAAAAGTGAAAAGGGGGCAAAACCCTAATTCATTTTAACTGCATAAGGAAGAAGAAAGGGGCTCTAGATAAATGGAGGATATGGCACTACCAATACACCATTCAATGATCATGAGGGGTGAAGCTAGCATGGAGGTGGAGCGGGCATAGGTAGGATCAAAAACCCTTCCTTGCATGTCAAATTTTTCAATTTTTTCATGCATTTTTAGTGGTTTTCCACAAAAATCGATGGTTTTGCCATGTATGACCTGAGCACAATATCGCAACTTGGCCATGATTTCACCTTGGGCATCGGTGGTGAAATTGCACTGGAAAAAATTGACCAGGCACGATTTTACAAAAATGCTCCTAGCGAGCGCAATTTCATCGAAAAAAGGAAAAAAAAAAAAGAAGAGAAAAGAAAAAGGGAAGGAAGAAAAAGGAAAAAGATGCAAGCAAACAACTTTAAAGATATAGAATTTGATTATGCTATGGATTTAGATTAATTTTAAATTAATTAATTAATTTTAATGTATTAAATTTTTAATTAAATTTATTAATGGAAAATATTATTGTTATTGCAGCTTAGGGTACTCGAGAGCCATGAGTGGAGAGCAGGCTCCCTGGAGGTGGAGCTAGAGGCACTCGAGTAGGTAGAGAGGGATACTTTAGCAGTGGTGGGGCTAGACCACCTAGCCAGACTACCTCGGGTAGAGGCAGATAGGGCTCTACTGACAGCATTAGTAGAGAGGTGGTACCCAGAGTCATCTACCTTTCGGTTACCTATGGGAGAGATGACCATCACACTAGAGGATGTGTGGTACATCTTGCACATCCCCATCATGGGAAGAGTATTTTATAGAGTACGAGGGAGGCTAACTACCTTGCAATAATTTTTAGGAGGCTGGACCCACTAGGTGCGAGAGAGCAACATAGTCGTGGATGACCTGGTGGGGTGGTATGGGGTAGACCCATTGATGATCATGCTCTATGGGGTGGTTGTGGGTATGTTGATGTGCCATACTAGTAGGTGATATCTACCATGGGTGATGGTGGGTGTAGTGGTAGACATGCGAGACCAGAGGGCTAGGTTCACATGGGGTCCATATGTGTTGGCTCGCTTGTATAGGATGTTGTACAACATCATGTACAAGTGGTATATAAGGATAGTGTGTACGATGTTGCTCTAGGTGTGGAGCTAGGAGCACATAGCGGTGGAGATCAGATGCACTACCAGGTCCATTGCCTAGTCTAGAGTGACCAACAACATATAGGTGGTCTAGATCCTTAGAGTAGGCTATGAGGACCTACGTCGAACATCTACCACTAGCGAGGTGGATAGTAGATGAGTTGAGGGAGGCCAAGATAGTATGGTGACCCTAGCATCTACACCCAGGATGGGTTGAGGATAGGATGGAGTTGGTGAGGGTTAGGAGGATCAGGTGGTTGACTATGGAGAAGGGGGAGCCATAGGTCTTTCGATTTGATCGAGTCTTGAGGTAGTTCAGGATCTTGTAGGGCATCCTGAACCTAGGGGATTATTGGTACTAGAGAGTCTATTGGGATCTAATAGGGGTAGGAGGTAGACTTGACTTGACTAGGTGGGTTGAGGAGGACCTAGATGATCCTCCTTATATGGATCCTAGGGTGGATGATGTGGGAGTGGCCTTCGACTACTAGTGGTGGTATAGAGGAGTCATGCCTCGTAGGGTCTCCTTACTAGTTTTGATATAGAGGTGCTAGGTGATGGGCTTGGGCATGTAATGAGCATTTTGAGAGGTTGCTCATAGGGCCATAGAGAGGGCTTAGTAGGGACCAGTAACTTCTAGATAGAGGTAGGCTCGAGTTAGGATTGAGCTGGTGATGGAGGACACTAATGCTATCGGGACTAGGGAGGTAGGGGCATCTAGAGTTACCCCCATAGAGGCTAGGGTACTACTAGGTGGAGGATTAGGAGAGGCCTCCACATCAGTAGTAGCTATCTAGGTTAGGCTCTAGGATGAGGGGATCTAAGGAGGAGGTAGAGGTACTACAGGCTCAGGTGGTGACTCTATAGAGGTAGGTGGACCTACTCTAAGAGGATAGGTCCAAGAGGATCGAGGGACTGTGAGGCTCATTAAGCATCATAGAGAGGGAGAGAGATGTAGCTCGAGTAGAGGAATCATATTTGAGGAGAGGTGAGTCGATTGGACATAGAGTGCTAGAGAGCTTGGGTAGAGGGGATGGCTATCATCGAGAGCAGCCAGGCTAGCGATGGAGTCCACCTTCTATAGGTGGAGCTATAGAGGGTAAGGGAGAGGCTAGAGGTGGCCATTCAGTGGGCTACCTTTTATGAGACCATGTACTTCTAGGTAGTACTAATGGGGTAGAGAGTGACACTCCCTCCATCCCTCTAGTCGGCTAGTAGGTCATGATCTCGATCATGGATATTCTTGGCATCTCCATCCATGGGTATGTGGCTGCCTAGACCACCTCCTCCTTTAGGTGAAGTAGAGGAGATAGGCTCTTAGAGCTAGGCTAGGGATCGGGATGACATACCAATTTTTATTGTGGCATGCACCCCTAGGGATTGGTTGAGTGTATCGAGATTGGACTATGGTACACCAACTAGACATGACTGTATCTCTCTTTTTCATCGAGTAATACATAGCTGCTTTCTCTTTATATTTTGTGAATGTGTGCATGTGATTAATTTTTATCTTAGATGTTCTTTAATTTGATGTTTTATGAATGCAATCTATCTTAAATGCAAGGCTATATGAAATGCATGGATGAAAATGGATGGAAGAAAGAAAGAAAAATATGAGATAAAAACAAGAAAAAATACCAACAAATAGAAGAAGAAGAAGAGAGAGAGAAGAAGAATAAATAAAAATACAAATAAGAAGAAGAAGATCCAAAGGTCAACCATCTAAAATAGAGAAGGATGGGCGAAACATAGTATTGAAATCAGCGTAGGTCGCAAGGGACCAATGTGACTAAATACTATGAATCGTACCATAAAAGAGGGGAGGTGTTGTGTCTGAGAGGGATGATGTGTGTGTCGACCCCTATGGGTGGTTGCTCACTTATTGACTACTTGTGGGGTGATTACCCACTAGGATGTATGTCGAGGCCTACTAAAAATGGCCAAGGAGCTTATCCTGTAATGGGGTGTTGAGCCCATTGAGTCAAAAGGGAGTATAACCCAATAGAAGATCATATCCGATAAGATACCCACTAGGATGTATAGCTATCCCATGTGGGGTGTAATATAAGGATAAAATATATATTAGGTGAGTGCTACTCCTGATAGGGGTTTAGAGTAGAAAACAAGCTAGTGAGTGTGTGCATTTGTGCCAAAAGATGACTTTGAAAAGAAAGAAATAAAGCATATGTATTTCCTTGTTAAAAGCAAAGGAAGACAAAGAAAAATAAGGCAATGAAAAAGTGACAAGGAAATATTAATGAGCTATCACCCTTGATCTAAGAGATACTCTCACTATTTCCAAGATTAAGGAAGATAAAACTTGAAGAGGCAAAAAGCAAGAAAGAAGATTGAAGAAGAAAGCCCTAGGTGGGGATCTTACTAGGCATCAGAATCCTAGAGAGAGTGCAATGCATGTGAGCTATGACCTAACTAGGTATCATCACATGCCATTGTCGCAAGATCCCCAAAAATCTATATGATCAAGCAGTCATGAACAAGCAATCATGCAAATTATGACATTCAAGCATGCAAGTTGGATTAAATGTCAGGCAAACAATGCAAAAGGATGACAAGCAACAATGCAATATGAACAAGCAGATGGATGCAATGGAAATGCAAATGCATAACTAAATGATGATTAATTGATTTGATGCAAATTTTTATTTTTATGTTTTATTATTAAGTAATTTAAATAACTTAATTTAAGCAAGCAGAATGAAATTCGACACAACATCTAAGTGTGCCTCCTTTCTTAACAAAAATAATAGGCGTGCCATGGATTGTTTTGTCAAAGAAATCTCTAAAAGGTAAGCCTTATCGATAATTAGAATTATGGAGAGGCTCCTTCATAGCTCTTTCTTTGGTAGCCATAGCATGATAATCAATGCACTCACGAACATAACCATTCTTTTTAACATAAGGAGGAGCAATTCCTAACTTCGCAAGATCACTATAGGACAGTGAAGTAGGATCCTCTGCTAAAATAGAAGGTTTACTTTTAGAACATACATAATCAATCATATTGCAAAACAAGACATTAGAAGAATAAGGGGGACCATCATCCTCATCACCCACTCCTGACTTTTGATAATCCATATATTCAGCATAAGTCATAAGATGATCATCATTGTCAAATGGTAAAGGTTGGTCTTTACTAGGTATAAAACCTATGCCACATCTCCCAGGTCAGATTTCGACATCCAAAGGCTCTTGAATGCCCTTCTATTGTGGCCCCAAACCTTTACCTACATATCCCATACTAGATAGGATCTGTTTAGGAAGTGGGTAATCATTGGAAAGGTAACAATGAGCAAAAGAATGCTCAATGGGAGAGGGGTTGCTACCACGTATCTTATCCTCGAAGGTAGTTCCTACGAAGATAAAGGTACATGTGCCAAAGTGTACAACATCACCTTTCTTATGGGGTAAACCCATGGTTCTTGGTGATGGTGGTAGCTTGGCTAGATCTAGAAGAGGTTCTTGAAGAAACTGATTATCATGATCCTGAGATGAAGAATTTAAGATATGTTCCTCACTCATTTTTAAAATTTTGAAATTGCTCTGATATTTGAGATGAGGAACATGGAGAAACCATTGAAGAGATTGAGGGACATAGGTTGAACTCAGATCGAGCTCGCTCTATATTTGAACAAAATTCAAATGGTCGAGGGTCACTCGAAATGGTGATAACTTGATTCTTAAACTCAAACTTGAGACATTGATGAAGAGTAGAAGGGATGACCTTCATTGCATGGATCCAAGGTCATCCAAGAAGAAGATTAAAATATGCAAGACAATGTACCACATAAAACAAAGTATCCAATATTTTAGGCCCAACTTTGAGAGGAAGAGATATGACACCACAGGCTTCTTGGGACTCATTGTTGAAAGCTTTTATAATGATATCAGATTTTGTTAAGTCTTCCTCTTTTAATCCAAATTTTTGAAAGAATTGATATGTACACAAATTGAGGGAAGAACCATTATCAATCAAAATTCGCTTGATAAAAGTATCCCCAATAAGTGTAGTGATGTAAAGTGAAGAATCTTCTTGCAAGTTTGAGGAAGGTTTATCATCATCCAAGAATGAGATATGATGTATCCCAAGAGAACCTATGACATCAACTATAGCATTGGGTGAAATATCTGAGGGAACTGATTGTTGCTTTAAAAATTCCATCAAAGCATCTCTATGGTTGGGAGAAGTTTGAAGGAGCTCTAAAACTGATATCTTTGCAGGAGTACTAGCCAACTATTTTTGGAGATCAAATGAAATCTTAGGTTGTGGTCTCAATACAATAGGTGGAATCCCTATATCTAAAGCTTTTCCTTGATTATTCTTCAAAATTGAACTGGGTTGTAACATAGAATTCTATCCTTGTTGAGGATGTTGAGTTTGAGCTTGTCTTCTTGTAGTTACCCCAACCATGCCAACCATATTACCATAGGGAGGAGGCTCATTCTGATGAGCCACCTGATTTGTTACTTGTTGATTATGTTTTGGCAATGGATCTTTAAATATTCCCATATCTTGATTGGTAGTCACATTTTGTTGGATAGGTACTTGATTATTTACTGTTTGAAAATTACTTAAGTCAATACATCTTGCATCAATCAGATCCTGAACCACATGTTTCAACTTCTTACAAGAATTCATCCAATGTCCTTCCACTCTATGATATGCACAATGTTGACCTACCTTATACCAATGAGTTGTAGTATCTGGTTGTCTAATAGGAGGTAACTCAATTGCCTTAGCTTCTAAAAGTTATTTCAAAACTACTTCCATAGACATATTAAGCCTTGTAAAATTCCTTTGTGGAGGTTTTTGAAGTACTATATTTTGTAGGTTGTTAGTAACATTATTAACATGCCTACTATCCATTCCATTATCACCTCCTATATGCTTATTCTTATGTTGAGACTTAGTAGGTTTCTCTTCCTTAACTTTGAGTTGACCTCTCCTGATGAGAGCCTGTTCTACTTTCCTTGCTAAATCAATTGCTTGATCAAAAGATGTAATAGTAGTAGTCTCTAATGCATAAGATAATTGTTCTTGTAAATTACCAATAAATATCTCAAGCATATCTTTAGGAGGTAAAGTATATCTCAAACGTCCAACTAAACTTCTCCAATGAGCCAAAAATTCTGAAAAGCTTTCTTCTTTACTTTGTTTTAAATTATACACATCTTTCATTGTCACTTCTTTCTCAATGTAAGCACCAAATTGTTGAACAAATAATTTTGTTGTTTCTTCAAAACTCTTCAAAGAATAATTAGGCAATCGATAATACCACTCTAATGCCATGCCACCAAGACTCTTAGGAAATGTTTTAAGCAACAACATATCATCATAGATGAGATCATGGCAAGTTGTTCTAAATCTTCTTAAATGCTCTATTGGATCTTTTGTACCCTTATAGATAGGTAAAACTGGCATAGGAAAATGCTTAGGATAAGGCCTAGCAACAACAATAGGATCCAATGGTTGATTACACATTTCCTTATAACTGTAAGTAAAACTTGAAGGTTGAATCATCTCAACTTTTGAAACCAATTACTTCACCATATTTGCCAAATTTTGTACTTTTGGATTATTGTTATGTATTGTTCCTAAATTCCCATATGTGTGTTGAGGCACCAATGCTTGATTCAAGTTGGAAGTATGGATATTATTGTTATATGTGGCACCTTGTGAAAGTGGACAACTAACATTGGGAAGAATAGAAGCAAAAGTGTTGATATTAGAAGATTGAGGAAGAAATTGAGAATATTTTTGAGTGACACTACTAATTGGAGGAGCTTGTATATTCCTTCCAATGTTGGTGGTTGTAGTAGTATCAATAGCTGAGTTCAACTTATCAAGATGTACTGATTTAGGCAAGGGGTTTTCTTGGTTAAGCATAGGGGAGCTTATTGGAGGAGGTGGAGGAGTTTCATCTCTTTCGAGGTGAGCTTCTCGCTCCATGCCTCCCAATATTCTATCCCTATTAGCTTTCATAAAATCCCAAATATGCTCAAATGATGAAAAGACAAAGCTACCATTAGGTCCCTCATAAGGATAAAAACTCATCTCAGTATCCATGTTGTCTTGTTCTTCTAGATCTATGTTAGGATCCTCTCTATCAATCTGATCATCTTCCAGAGGAATACAATCAGATTCAAGATGCTTTCACTGACTTCTAAGGATAGGAGCCATTAGAAAAGTGAAAGGATAGAAGAGAATACTAACAATAGAAACAAAAATATTTTTAAAGATATTATTAAGATTCTTCAACCACACAAATAGATTTAATGATCTTGCTTAAAATTTTAAAAAAAAAGGAGGTGTTCACATCGGGTTCACCAAAGATGTAGAGGAGGAAAATTGCCACCGCGTACAATTCCCAAAAGGTTGGATCCGCAAGAGATAATAGAAAGCCTTATGGGGTGAACCATGAGGTTGCTTTTCTCTACACTCGGTGCTAGGGGGAAGGGTTCACTAGGAATGGCTTTAAGGACTCGCTCCAAGTCCATAAGAATTTTAAGAATGTTTGATGTATTCGATTCAAGACAAAACACCTAGATTTGGCCTTTCTAGATCTATGCTATAAAATATAAAGGACAATGCAAAAATATATAAATGTAGGAATACAAGAGCTAACCCTAGAATGATTCTTTCTTTGAATGCTTTCTAACCTAGGGTTCTAAGTAACCTTTAAGCAAGGGCTCAAGAAAAGATGCATAAATATAATTAACCCTAAGTGCACACTATATGTTGTTTACCTTTCAAATGCCTAGAATTAATTAAATATATTTAATAAAATTAGATCTAGGGTTTTATAATAGAAATAAAAGCACTCAAAAATCAGCCTAGAATACTAATCAGAATACTTAGCTTATCCGGTGTTTTATCTTTGTTTTTATCTCTTTGTCCAATGCTATTGATAATACATGTTCCTACAAGATAACTCAACAAACACTTGAAAATGGAATTAGCGTTAGGGGGCCTACTTAGGCCACTGTACAATAGTGCTTGGAGGTGCAACAGTCAAGCCCCCTAGGTCCTTTTAGCTGACCTTTGATAATTAAAAGTAAAAATTGACCTTTGGAGGAAAATAAGCATTAATGCAATACAATAGAATATAATGCAAAAATCATAGAATATAATATGCCACTATGCTCTAGATGTAAATTAGAATGCAATGGAGAAAATAGGGATAATATATTACCCCTAGTTTGATCTCAAGTGAAATCATACCCTATAATGGGTGACCATGATAATGCTAGGTGAAGTCGTACCCCATAGTAGATCAGGTACGATTTCGCATAAACTATGCAAAAAATAAAATATGAATGCATAAGTCTCGATTACGTCACTCAAAAAATCTAAATGTGCATGTAGAAGAGTGAATTCACCTGGTAGAGAGTGTAAAAGCAAAATAGAAGGGTTTTAGATCTCCCGGATGGTCAATCTCTCCTTAGGGCTCCAACAACAATCCACCAAGAGCGAGGAAGAACAATGCAACAAGACAATCAAACTCCAAACTCCAAAGTTGCTTGCAAGAGAAGAAGAAGAAGGATGCAGACAAAAAAAACACTTTGCGAGAAATCAAATGCGAGCAATAAAATCATTAAGTGCCAAATAAAATGAACATGTGTGTTATCGTGTGTGAAAAGTGAATTCAAACCCTCCTTATATAGCGGATTTGAAGGTGAAAAGAGTGGGAAAACCAAGGAGGGCCGACGTAAAACATGCCAACCCAAAAAATTAGGGTTTTAATGCATCAAACCCTAAAAAGGTGAAATCATGCCCCATCTAGGCCAACCGTGATATCGCAATGCGAAGTCGCACCCCATCAAGGACCAGGCACGATTTTGCATAAAGAGGGAAAATAGGCAAAACAGAGGGGGGAAAGCCTTGTCCTTGCCCTAGGCAAGTCTAAGGGGTCCCCCTAGAGGGCTTAGGGAAGATTACCCACTGAAGTGGGTCAATTTTCCATGTCCCTTTTCACTAATAAGTACAAAGAAAAGATTATTTTTGAATTAAGGAAGGATACACCTGCAATAACCAAATACCTCAAGGATTTTATCAATGTAACAACCATGATTCAAAATGTTAAAACATTGGCAAAAGAGACAGATAAAAAATTGATATCCATAGGTCACATTTTTGATAGATGCAAAGAAAATTATGATCAGATAAGTGATAAAAGGGTGACTACATTAGATGGCAAATTTTTTGAATGTCGAGAATAATTCTTCAAAGCAAACACCTACACCAATGAAAGGACTCATTGGAGAATTTTAAATAAAGAACTAGAAAGTTGGGCATAACAGATAAGTGAGAAGAAAAGGTAAGTTGAAGTCTTATTCAAAGAGCCCCTCATTGCAAAGAATTTTGATAGGTTTATTTCCAAAGAAATATAAGATTTTGAATGTGACAGTACAAATGAAGGGAGATTAGCTAAACAAGTCACCAGTCTATCCAAAGTAATATAGATAATAGTCAAAATTTTCAAGGATAATAAATTTGAAATAAAGGATAATAAGAATAGATCTTTGAAGGCAAATGATAAGTCAAATTTGCAAGCACTTTTTGCATTGAGGCTTGGCTACAAATGACAGACTTACTCGAGATGCATAAATCAGAAAAAGATAAATTTAAAAGATTCAGCCAAAGTCATTTAGAAACATCAAGTAGCGTGAGACCCACAAGCTAAAAAGTTAAATAGGTCAAGAACAAAATCAAATCAAGATAGAGTGAGGCCCATAGATCTAACATAGTTGTTCCCACATAAATAAATCTAAAAAGGTTTTTGAAAGAATCTAGTGTAGTATAACTCACATAAGCTATAAATTTTTTGTAGCACACCTAGCCAATAAAGGGTAGAATAATGTGATAGGTGGAGGGCTTATATTTAGATTATTATAATAGAAAACGGGTACCCAAAGGCTAGAAATAGGTATACTAAGAGTACCCTTGTCTTCTTGTTGTATTCTCTTTTTATATTTTCTTTTTGCCATCTCTTGTTCCTCCTATTTATGTGTAGGTCTTGATAGGGAAGTATTTAGAACTGAGATCATTTCTAGCTACTTAGTCATAGTTTTGAAGGCCTTAATATTACTATATTGGAACGAGAGGGTGAAGGATTCTTATTACATAATTTTAATGAGAATTCTTATGGTATTTATCTAAAAAATATTTATGGAAATTTAATCTAGCTCTCATTGTAAAAATCATTGATATTAATACAATTCCAAGCTTCTTCCCTTATCAATTCTCTATGTTCATATTTGTGTGTTTATCTCTTTTACATATTACATTATTTGAACGAACATAATTGAATCAACATCTTCTTTCCTTTCTTTCTAAATACATGAATGTGTTTAAAATCTTACTACAATAGGAAAATAATAAGGCATTGGTCTAGTATAAGGCACCATTAAAGAGTTATGCAAATCTTAGTCAAAGAACAACTTTATATTTTTTATCTTGATGAACATGAGCACATAAAGAAATATTTTGAGCTTACTTCAAGGGTATCCTAACCTGATTCGATCTGTTTAGAGTCAGTGTGATAGTCTTTTCCTGAATCAAAGTGGTAAATCCACCAAATTCTATAATATTGCTTGTGATCAAGAAGTATTCTATGGCATGACAACATATTCTAAAGGATAGAATAATTCTACAACATATTTTGGTGTTGTTGTTGGGAATAGAATTCTCGTTATCGAGAGTTCTAGTACCCTTGTGTTTTATTTTTTTATCAAATATTTTTAGTAGCAACGCCACAAATCTAGCATTGGGGACCAAACTCAATTTTAATTTTTTATTTTGTTGGGTCTTGTTTTCTCGTGCTTTAAATTTTTAAATATTCAAATACAACAGGCATGGGTTATGTTGGTTTTTAAATATTATTTTCTTGTACCACATATCCAAAAATCCCTGATGTATATAACATCTTGTGATACTGAGAGTATAAAGGTCGAGTAAACTTGACCAGAACATCATGTTATTTTTGCATATACAATGTTGATGACTTTGACTAGCTAGTACCTAGAAATCAAAAAAATCAAGAAAATCAAGAAAGAAAGAGTAGATTGTCTTGGTGTCAACAAGAAGAACTACTTGAGAGCTACTTTCAAAATTCTCAAACCTAGAGGTATTTTTTTAGGCTTTTACTTCCAATCCCTCATCTAAAAGTCCTTCTTCTAGAGATAATTTGAATTCTACTCCTACAGATAATAATTTTGTTGCTACTTACCCTGCTATTATTTATGTAATTCCTATTAAAACTACTCTAGTAGTTAACATGGCCAACCCACAACCTAATTTGCATCAATGGAGAACCAATAGGTACCTCCATTTTGTTTTACCCCTTGTATTACATCCCCTGCCTACTAAAGCTCATAACTATCTACCCAAGTTTCAAGGGAATAATATTGTCTTTGGTGAAGATCATATCAAAGATTTCTTATATGCTATGGATAGTTTGGAAGTGAATGAAGAAGATATAGTCCTTAGGTTTTTATTACAAACACCAAAAAAACATGCTAGAGAATGGTTTAATAGTATCACAGTTGAAACTATCCCAAACTTTCACAAAATGCAAGAAAGTTTTCTAAAGAAATATGATGAAAGGAAGAACAACAATCACTTTTAATATAATTAGCTACATTGAATAAAAATAAGAATGAGTTAGTAAGAGATTTTAATAGAATATTACCAAGATCATGAATAAAATCCTTACTGATTTAAGGCCAACTGATATTCAATAAAAAAATTTATAAGAATGCATTTTCAGGAGAAATTAACTATGAATTAAGATAGAAGCAAGTCACTATGATTGATGTATGCATGGAAAAAGTAATAGACATTGAAAGAAATATGATTGATAGTGGTGATTTGAAGCCTTTCTTCTTAGAGTTAAATCAACCAGATAATAAATCCAAGAAGGTAGGATTTAATATTAAAGAAAATAGATCAAGATCCTATGGAAAGGTTGGCTAATAAAATGATAGAGATGTTTACTGCTATGAATAACAAGTTAGAAAGAATAGAAAGAGGAAAAGAGAATAATGTAGAATCTTCACACTCTCAAGGTGAAAAAAAATAGGGAGATAACAAACCTCTATTTAGAAGATAATTTCAATAGAGGTTTGAATAATAACCACAACTCAGATGAAGGAAATAGAAATAGGAACAATGGGAATGGCTAGAAAAAGAAAAACTAAGAAAGGTGTAGATGTTATCCCGAATACCATTCCTTTTGTTACTATAACAACAAATTTTTCTTTTTATTTCTATGCTTGTGATGCTCCACATAATTCAGTTCACTATGGAATTTATTTGAGTATGCATAATAATGTAGATATTGATGATGAATAAGAGGAATATATAAGAATCAATGTCTATTGGAATCAAGAAGATGAGTCTAGACAAAATTTATTTGAAAAAAATATGGACTTATATGCTTGTAACCATCATCCTAAGATTCTAGATATGACATAATGAAGTAAAAAAAATTGATCCTAACGACAGAAGAGATAGAATAACTAGAAATAATACATGTTATAAATATAAGGAATAGAACATTACCATTAAAGGCAAAAAATAATCTACAAGTGAAAATAAAGGGGAGACAAGCCCAAATAAATTTACCTATAAAGATAAACAACAAAAAGATAAAAAAAGTCATTCCTAAAGTAGTTGAAGTAAGTTAAGATCTATAAAAAAGAGGAATATATCAAAACATTAGATGTCAAGAAAATCAATTTTGATGTTGATTCAGAGATAACCAAATAAAATATCAACATAACCTTTGGTGAATTAATGACAGACCCAAAATATAGATATCAAGTCTACAAAGCCTTTGGTTTGATAGAACAGACATGTAATCTGTCATGTAATGCCATCATATCAAAAAACCATGAGACTATAATACCTTCTTTAATCAAACCTTTTTATGTGTCCCTCAAGTACAAATCAAAATTAGAATATCAATATGTAATCCACAAATGTATGCTTGAAAATTGTGCTTCACACAATATTATTCCTAAATATATAAAAAATTAGTTAGGACTCATTTGCACAAGAGACTCTCCTATTTCAGTAATGAATAATAGATAGATACCATGTGTAGGAATAATAACTGGCTTGCTGGTATTCTTAGACCAATATCCAAAAAAGGCATTATGATGGATGTGGCAGTTGTGGATGTGGACCCTTTCTTTTCTTTACTCTTGAATAGACACTGGGTTGAACAGTTGGGTGGTTCTATTCAACTAGATTGGTCATATGCTACCATTTCTCTATCAGGAAAGGAAAATGCTACTCTTAGGATAGAACCATTTAATAATTATTCTATGGAATTAAAGAAATTTTATGATACTATGATTAATCTGGTTAACTCTATTGAGGAGAGTGATATGGGAGTATACTCAGTTTAGCACATTCCATTCCTAATGGAAGTTCTTGATGCTAAAGATATGTATCCAAAAATAAGAGAAAAAGTTGATTCATAATCTACTAGGATTCTAACTTTAGAAATATGGACCATAATTTTTGATGGGGCTAAATCATAGTCTAGGGTAGGTGCAAGAATAAATTTAATAGATATCAAGGTTAACTACTTAGTTATTCCCTAAAAACTTGAATTTCCATGCACAAATAATGTGGTTGAATATGAATTTTTATTTTTAGGACTCATAAAATCCAAAGATTTAGGAATAAACTTCTTGAATATTAGTGGATATGCATAATTAATCATTCAACAGGTTAAAGAGAAATACCAAGCCAAGCATCCAAGGCTAAAATATTACAAACAAGTAGTACTAGAAGAGATAGATAAGTTTTTGGTATTTAATTTGTCTTATATTTCAAGAGAAAAGAATCATGTTGTAGATTTATTGGCAATAAATGCATTTGTTGTAGACTGTTCACAGAGTATATGGAAAGGTTTCCTACTATTTTTGTCTATAAGCCATCTGTACCTGATAATGTAGTCTATCTTCAAGTATTTCAGGATTATATAGACATAAAATACTTCATGACTCTTCAAAACCAATTTTTTGATGTAATATGTGTGGAAGAAGATGAAGAGATTAAAATATGTCATTGAAGAGCCAATTGAAGTTATTCAATTGAAAACTAATAGAATCCCTAAGGGGTTTATTTCTATAGAAATCTTGTTTGATGATTTTGATAAAACTTACAAACCATTCTTCCAATAATATAAAGTGGATGATGTCAACATTAGAACAAAGAAAGAGCCTAGGCTAGTCAAGATAAATAAATCTTTACCAAGGAAGGAAATAGAACAGTGTATCAGCTTTCAAAAAAATAATAAATAAGTTTTTGCATGGAGTTATGAAGATTTGAGGATGTTCAACACTGATTTTATGACTCATATTATATCTCTACAAGAAGATGCAAAGACTTTCGAGCAAAAGCAAATAAAATTTAATCCCACATTACATCCAATAATGAAAAAAGAAGTACAAAATTATTGGATGCCAAAATAATTCGAAAAGTGAGATTTATTTCCTGGATAGCAAATTTAGTACTAGTTAGGAAGAAAAATTGAGATATCAAACTTTGTATTGAATTTAGAAATTTAAACAAGAGCTCACTTAAAAATTTATTCACCCCCCAATATGGAACTATTTTTACAAGTAGTGGTAGGATCAACCAGGATGTCTTTATTGGATGGTTTTTCAGGCTACAATCAAATATTGGTTAATCCATAAGATAGGTATAAGATTGCTTTCACTACATCATGTAGAACCTTTGAATACCTCAGGATGACATTTAGACTAATCAATGCAAGTGCTACATTTTAAAGGGCTATATATTTTTCTTTAAAAGATCTTATGTTTAAGATTTTTGTTGTATACCTTGATGATATAATAGTATTTTCCAAGAACCCATAGGACCACTTAGAACACTTAGCCACTCTGTTTGCAAGATTTAAAAAATATGGAATATCTCCAAATCCAAATAAATACATTTTTGGGGTAACTCAAGGGGAGTTATTAGGACATGTGGTATCAAAATAAGGGATTAACATTTACCCTCAAATAACTAAAGCAATAGCTAAAATCCCTCCTAAAAATCTAAAAGGAGTTAGATCTTTCTTTGGAAAGATTAACTTTGTAAGGAGGTTTGTTCCCAACTTTGCTGAAATTGCAAAGCCCATTAATGATATGATTAAAAACTATGGGGATATAAGAGGGACTGAAGAGAATATCAGAGCCTTTCAAGACATTAAATATGTCATCACTACATCTTCTATGTTAAATTTTCCTAATTGTTCCAAAGACTTCAATATATACTCTTTTACATCAAAGCACACTATTGCTACAGTTTTGTCTCAAAAATATGATGAAAATAATGAAAAACATATAGCTTTTATGAGCACAAAACTGAAGGAAGCTCAACTAAAATATTCCATGATAGAGAAACATGCTTACACTCTAATAATATTATTTGAGTATTTTATAATCATATTTGGCTCAAGCAAAGTTATAGCATGTATTCCATACATAGCTATAAAATGTGTCCTTACCTAGTATGAACCAATAGGTCATGTTGCAATATGGATGGTAAAAATACTACATTATGATGTAGAGTTCAAAGTAGCTCATATTTTTAGAGGGAAGGGTTTGGAAAAATATTTGACTAACAAAGAAGGGAAAGATATGAACAATACGGTCAGTTGATTAAATACATGAAATTAGAAGAATTGACAATGTTGAGTGCAAATGGTATGATAACATATTAATATATCTTCAAACACTATCTTCCCAAGGGGTATGTCACAAAACAAGATGATATTTTTCAAGCAACAAGCCCAGAGATACTATGTGGAAGAATGCAAATAGTATTGGAGACATCCAGATGACATACTATTGCTCTATCTATTGGAAAAAATCCATCAAGTGTTGAAAGAATATCATTTTAGATTTTGTGGTGGTCATTTTGCATCAAAGGCCATTGCAAATAAAATAATAAGAGTTGGTTATTATTGGAAAAACATATTTAAATATGTCCATCAATTGGTAAGAAGTAGTCATAGCTACCAAATTTTTGCAGGAAAGAAATATTTAGCAGCCATGCCTTTAAAGCCAGTTATAATTGAAGCACCCTTCACATAGTGGGGAATTAATATTATTGGTGAAACGAATACAAATTCTTCTATAGGACATAGGTGGATCATAACAACTACTGATTACTTCACTAAATGGTTAGAAGTAGCTCCTCTCAAGAAGTCAACCACAAAAGTTGTAATTAAATTCTTAGAAGAAAATATATTGACAAGATTTGGGGTCCCCAAGAAGATAGTTACAGATAATGGCAACTACTTCACCTTATTTGAAATGATAGAATTTCATGTCAAATACAATATAGAGCTTTCCCATGTTGCAAATTGTTATCCTCAAAGAAATATTCTAGTCGAGTCTTTAAATAAAAATTTGATTATTAGTGTACCCAGGTGTTTTAGGTGAGTTGGAGAGGAGAGGGCAATCCACCAAGGGAGGTCCCAGGTTCAAATCTCCACCCTACCAAAAAGCTGAATTGGGTATCCAAAATCCAATTGATAATGTTGGTGTGGACAGGGTCGGGTGCGACTACCGGGTGACTTTGACGGTGTAGAACCCCCTGTTCGCGGTCTCTCATACCAAGGCGGTCCCGCAAGGGATTTTTTGCTTAAAAAAAATTGATTATTAGCATCAAGAGGTCACTAGGCAAGAACAAAAGAAGTTTGGACAATGAGCTAAAATTTTCTTTATGGATAGATAGATTGTCTGTCAAAAGAAACACATGAAAATCCCCATATGAACTAGTGTTTGGAGAGAATGCTCTATTTCTCCCTAAGATAGAGAAAAATTCCTTATCTCTACTTCTCCAAGATAATGAAAATCCAAATGTGCTGCAAATAAGATTAGATCAGATTGCATAGTTACAGGAGGGCAGAAGAGAAGCCTTGAATAGGATCACAAAGCAGACTTAGAAAACAATGCAACTTTTTAATAAAAACAAAAGGAAAACCATTTCTTGAGGGAGATATAGTAATTTACTAGGCCCCAAAAAATGATAAGCATGGTGAAAAGAGCAAATTAGAGCCCAAATGGCTTGAGCCATATCAAATAGTTCAGATTGTTAGGTAATACACCTACAGAATACAGACTCTATATGGGGGAAAAATGTATATTTCAATAAATGGCCAACATCTAAAATTGTATCAACCTTGTTTTAGGGTCAAAAGAGAATGAATTTATGCTTGTATTATTCTAAAAATTAATAAATAAATTTAAAAATAAAAAAGAAAAAGAAAAATAAGTTCCAATTCCTTTGGTTTTGTTGCTAGGTGATTAGGTAGAGGAATGCCTTTTTATGTTTTTAGAGCACCCTTTTGCAGTATTTTTCTTACAATTTTTTATTTTATAGTCTTAGGTGATTAGGTAGGAATTTTTTTATTTTTTAATATCGTTTCAGTTTTTTTTAGGTGATTTTAGGGAAAATGTAACCAAATATTATAGGGTTCTCAAGTGTTTCAAGTTTTCACTTGTCCCTATCAGAGCTTGTGTTGGATTCTCAAAAATCCAACTTGAATCCTAAAAGCATGTCTGTCCTTAGTGAATCCTAAAATTCCTATTTGTTGCAAAGTCATAAACCTCCTACGGTCACTTTTTAAAAGTTATAACCCATGGCCCTCTTTTAATTTTCCCATCATAAATCATCAGGTCAAAGTTTTAACCAATCACCATTGTAACCCTCATTATCTTAAGTCATTCATATGTTTCATTACCCCCACATTCCAAATCATCTCATTAATCTAGAACACAATAATCCTTTAAAATTTTATTATTCCTATTTATGCTAAGGTTCTAAGGCTAAAATTCCATGTCAAGTCCAATTTTTACCCAAGCCTTAACAATATCATCTAAGCCTAAAGAAAACCACCTAATTTCTCCCCTCTAATAAATTCATATCCATGAACTCACATTGTATTAAACTGTGTGCATATTTCCTAAATCTAATGATACATACACACCAAAATAAATCCAATCGTACGCACACATCCCATGAAATTGATCTACCCTGAGCTTTAATTCCAAACAATTATTTTTCCTAAGGTTAATAGCCTAAGTCGTTCAAACCACAATTTAAAAATCCCACCTAAGTTTTTTTATATCCTTCAATTCCATGTGCCCCCATCCACATTAAATCCTATACATCTTTCCCAGATCTAGCGGTATGCACTAGATAAAAAGAGATCCAGTGGTATGCATGCATTCCAAGGAAGCCAACTTGTCCAAAGTTTAAATCCAAAAAATTATTTTCATGAATGTCTACCCCTAGGTCATAAAATCAAAATTATTAATTAAGGTCTTCCTAAGTTTTGCTTTCCCCTCATGCGAGGGTTATGCACAATGGCGAATATTTGTAAATTGGGTGAATATTAGGATTTCCAAAATTAGAAATTAGTGAATATGAGGACCCTCGACATCGGCCCATTCACTTAAAACTTTTAGGACCAATTTTTTCTTAGGTTCAATTTGCCACAATATATATCCAAACATAGGTATATTTGTAATCGTTGAAAATCTCTTTTCAAGCCTTATCTAATGGTGGTGTTTTTATGAAGTTATAAGGTGATTTAATAGGTTGAAATTTTCCCTAAAGATGACCTTATTTTTTAGGGCTTCGAATGCCCTAAATTTTTGTGTGAATATGATTGATTTGATTTGCTTATGATTTTTCTTGATTCACCTTGATTTTGATTAGGATTCGCCATTTTTTTACAAGTACATTTCGAGTCCAACCCCTTATTCGTAACCCTACCCTCATGTCAATGCGTCTCTTTTCATAAACATCGTGCATGTTCTCAAGATATAAGGGTACACATAAATCGTCACTAAATTTGATGGTACACATGAACCATAACATGATGAAGTTTACAAAAGTAATTTGACTTTTCAAATTTAGACCTAAAATTATCATTTTCTTAAGCATATGGTGACTCTTAAGGTCTCGTGCTAAAACCATAGAACATTGAAATTAATTATTTTATAAGGTTTAACATTTCCTTATATCCCCGAAAACTCCCATTTTCCCCTTTGTTAAAATTCATACATGTTCTCAAAATCCTAAAGTACACATGAATCAAAGATAGATTCAAAGATACGCTTTAATGAAAGATGAACACTTTTTTTCCTAGCACCACTACCAAAAGGTAGATTTTTCCTATTCAACACTAGATCTAATGATACGCATTGATCCCCATAAAGATCCAATGACACACACGAATCGAAAGCTGATCGATCATATTTTAAGGATTTGACTTTTCCACTAGGTCCTAGGTCCTTTGTCTTATCTTTCTATGATCAACGACACACACGCATCGATGAGAGATCAATGATATGCATTGTATAAAAAATGAATATGAAGGTTGATTTTTTTCTAGAACCTTACAAAACCTAATAAAGTTATCAGAGTAAGTCAGAATACATGATTGTTAGAAATTGAACGAAAGTCAGAATACATGATTGTTAGAAATTGAACGGTACACATTGATTCACCTCAAATCAAATGGAACGCATTCATCAACCTAAAAATACAAATGATCTATGATATGCATTTGTACCAATAATAAAAAATAGATAATATGTCTTGAGCCACGTATGTAAGTCTCATCACTTGAATAAAATTATTCTTTATTTTTGACTAATCATATGTAGTTGTTTCTGTGAAAAGCTGGCAAAACCCACTGATTCCAAATCCAATTCAAAAAAAGGTTCTATTTCAAATGAGGTAAAATGTACTACATGGAATAATGGATATTATACACATGATTAATATATGGCCCAAAAATCTAAGCCTCATCAAAAGCAACTACAAATTAGATAATCATTTTTCAGTTTATTCAGTTAAGGGATTGTGAAATCGTAGAACTGGGGTGGCGTATTTAAATGACATAGTTGGAATAAATTAAAAGTATAACATGCAAAAATAAGCCTCCAAAAAGTTATTTATTGCCAGCATGAAGCTTTGAAACAACTAAAATCAATTGGAGAACTTGCAGAATAAAGTTTTATTGAGCATTTGTAGAGGAAGAAGAGAAAGTCGTACGTAATCAACAAGGTGTTTCCATTTAGAAAGATATAACAATGGCTTCTTTGAGCACTTTTATAGTTCCTAAAGGTACTATGGTTACCATTAAAATGATCATGAACTAGTACCTGTACAAACTAGAAGTTGAACCAGTTGCCCTCGGTAAAGAAGTGTTAGCATTTTCAAATAAATTTGGACCTAATAGAAGCCTCACTTTTGCATAGCAATGGGAAGCCAAAAACATGTCTGTGGTTAGTTTAAAAATGATAAAATAATACCACCAATATTATGTAGCCTTGCTCATGGGTCTTTTTAAAAGAGCTCAGAAGTCACAATGGTAAGGAGCCTTGCGTGGTAACAGATGGTTTAGCAACTTGGGAAAGCTAGTATGCTTGAGAGTCTATTTTTCTTTAGACTTGGTAG
Source organism: Wollemia nobilis (assembly GCA_028583015.1). Lineage (NCBI taxonomy): Eukaryota > Viridiplantae > Streptophyta > Pinopsida > Araucariales > Araucariaceae > Wollemia > Wollemia nobilis. The sequence continues at coordinate 18,814,815 of JAQPPZ010017033.1, read as the reverse complement.
CTTGGATAGCAATGACTTATGATGTAGAAGTTAGAGCTTTCAAATATTTCAACCATTGACCAGTATTCAGGATAACACCAAAAATCTTCCAATGAGTCTTCCAACTAAATAGGGCTGACACCAATTTGAACAAGGAGGTAATTGATTATCAATCCTAGCATATAATTTTTACACATTATTATGCAACATTTTTTGATCCATATGAAATAGTCTCATATAATTTCCCAATTCAAAATGGTGCCTTGAAGCCATGGGTTATGGATTATGCATATATGATTAATATCATATTGGGGGTAAAATATTTAAGTACAGTTAGTAGAAAGGTCATGCACCTGATTATGAAATGTAATAGGACTTTTCTCCCCCCAATGTACAAATGGGAAAATGAAATTAGTAATCAAATACATTATGAGTTGATTAGACTAAGAAAATCCATCATAAAATAACATGATAAAATGTTCCCTTTTTCTTTCTATTCAATCCTCATTCATATCATAGTAGGCAATTGGGCACTCAAACCCTGCAGAAGCTAGGATAGATAGATGCTCGAGATAACAGGAAAAACATCCCTAGATACATGAGGGATGCTCAAGTTATAGATGGTTTTTCAACAATTTTCTCAGCACAATCCATAATTGTTATGTGGTTTCCTTCCACCAAGGATAGGCCTTGGGATTGTATCTTTTTTACTAGAAAAGCAAATAAGGGATTACTTTTTGACATAGGATTTCATATACATGAGGTTATATGGTGCAAATATCCCCCTATTTTTTTCATTGCACAACTAACCCCAATTTGGAGACCCACTTGAAATTTTGGCTTTAATTTGAATTTTTCTTGCATCAAGATCTTTGAAAATTTGCTTACACCAATATTTTTAAAATTTTGATTACATTGGGGTTTTGAAATTGTTGGCATTTTGCATTTTGAAGACTCAAATTTAATTATAGTGATTCAAATTGAATATTTTTGAATATTTACATATAATTTACATTATTTTAATTTGAATATTTTAGAAAATTTGAGCTTCAAAGGTCTTTCAAAGATTTAAAAAAATAAATAAATTTCATTTTAGGGATTCAAATTTTGTCATTTTTGCCCTACATTTTGATGAAAATTTAAAATGGTCATAACTCTTGCTACAAACCTCCCTTTGAGATGATTCAAAAATTGGTGGAAATATCTTGAGCTCATCTTTGCATTGGTACCATATTTTTAGAATTATATACATGAATTCTTTCCAAAATTAACAGTTTCTCGAAATAGATAGTGAACTTATAAACACCATATCTCATGAAACACAATTAATTTTTGAGTTTTATCAGCATATTTGGATACCCATTTGGCCTATTTAGACACATACAAAATTTCATAAAATTATGGATACTTTCATTTTTTACTTATTTTCAAGCTACAAGAATTAAGAAGCAAAATTTTTCAAATCCCGACATAGAAAAATGCTCAAATCCACTAGATAAGGACAAGAAGACAAGAAATATCTCCAATTCACCAAAATTATCAAATTTGTGATATTCAATGGGATATAAGGGAATAATCAAATCTACGAGAAAAAAGAGAAAAAACAAGAGATTTCTTAAAATCGTCAAAATCATCAAAATCGTCAATCCTCCAATTCATGGTAAAAAGAAGAATGGAGGAAATTTCCAAGGTATGCTTTAAGTCACCCGAATTCAAATTTCCTTTATAAAGTGAGCGTAAATGAAATTATTTGTAATTTGAGCACAAATGAAATTCTTTATGAAGTGAGCACAAATCAAATTTCTTTGCTCCTTTGTAAGTGGAGCGCAAATGAGATTTCTTTATTCCTTTGTAAATCAAGTGAAAACGATATTTCTTTGTAAATTTAGCTTCATAACCCTAAAGCCTTGGATTTTAATTAATGAAGAAAACCTTAGGCAAATATTTTAATTAATTAAAATAATTAAACCTTAGAATTGGACTTAATACTTTTTTTTTTTATGAAAGGCCATTTTAATTATAAAAATAAAAGTCCTTTACAACAAAAAAAAAGTGTGGGTGGAGAAAAATTTGTTAGAGTAATATACCATTCTTTGGGATAGTTACCCTTTTTTCTACATTAGGTAGAATTTATTTACCGCATGGTAAAAAGTAGTTTGTTACTTTTACCACTCGCATTTACTTTTACCTTAGGATATTTACATTGTTAGTAAATATCTAGGTAGGTTAGTCATCGTAGTCAAGTTGACTACGTTAGTTGTAAATGTCGACATCATTGTCGTCATATTAGTTAGTTAGATTTTTAATAGCATTTTGTTAGGCTATAGAATTGTCCTATATATATATATATATTTTTTTTTAGATCAATATATTTTCCTAATGTTTGCCCTTTCGTATTTCATGGTATCATAGCGGGTGAAGGGTGTGGCATTTGCATGGATAATAGGCTCAAATCCCTAAAGGGACCCCTCCATGAATTTCGAGGTAATATTTCCTCAGGGAAATTCTCATCTTTTGTTGCCACTCCTTGTTCTAGTTTTGGTTTTGCATGTGATTTCATTTAATCATTTAATTGGGCACTGGATCTGACCGAACCCATCCTTGGAGACAAGTTGGACCTAGACCACACAGGTCTCCTATTTGGAGAAGGTTATGCCCCACCTAGCCTCTAATCGACGATCGAAGAGGTGACTCCAGCGCTTGATCCAAGGTGACCTACCATGACCAGAGGGCAGGAGCACCCTTTGATCAGCCATGGTCAGAGAACATTATTCGGTGTCCTATGATTGGATATCATAGTCCAACCTCTAGTGACCGACCCCTAGCTTCAAACCTCGACCTAGGCCAGCACCGTCTATAGGAGGGCCAAAACATTCTTCAATGCGCCCTCCTTGGTGAGGTCCATCTATGTGAGGGCTAGCACCGTCGACAAGAGGGCAGGTGCACCCTCCCTCACGAGATTCGACCACATAAGGGTTGGCACCATAGATAGGAGGGCAAGCGCACCCTCCCAGGCGGTCGACCAACACATGAGGGTAGAAGCGCCCTCCATGCGGTGGCCGACCACCACATGAGTGCAGGCGAGCCCTCCGTTGGAGGACACATTTTTGACTACGTTGTTGTTAGACTGACTGTGCGGGTAAGAACATCCACACAGTCTGACTAGACCAAACGTGCGATAAGGACTCAATAGTCTAACTCGATAGAACCCTAACGTGATCTGATAGGGGAATAAATTTTGAGGGAATCAGACATGGTTGGCTGTGACATCCGAGAAGCATACGTGGCAATCTAATGTAGCATGGGATTCAAGGTACACATGGCACATAATCGAAGGTACATGTGGCATTGGATGTGGAAGGATTTGTGATATGATGGTGATGTGGTGGCAATGAAAATTTCAAGGACTACATGGCAGTTGGAGGGGTTTGGTTGTTTTTTGTGGCAAAACCAAAATTTTTTGATAGCCTGAAGGTAGTCAAAAAACTAAAGGCTAGAAAGCCCTTTTATTTCCCACCAGAACGCCCGTGAGGTAATTCCCACATTTTATCCTCATCAGGCTGCAAAGTGTGGGATAAAGAGCACATCGTGCTCTCCCATCCCATCGGTTCTTGTAGCCGGTGTGGTCCAACGCCTGCCACTAGGGCATTGTGTAGCACCTAACGTGGGATCAAACCCCCGCGACCACATTTTACTACAACAAACAAAAGGGGGGGCTGCTACAAGGTAATGGTTTTTTATTTTTTTTTAATGTTTTTTTTTGAACATTTAAAAGTATTTTTTTATATTTGTCTTAATAATTTAAAATACGATTTATGTTTTTAAAAGTCAATTTTTTATATAAATTGATTTTTTACTCAAACATTAATTTATTTTTTTATTATTAATTTAAATTATATGATTATATTTTTTTAGTTTAAATTTTGCACATTAAATTTAATAATAAGGGGGGACCTATTTTTGCAAACAAGCAAAGTGAGCTTTTGTTTTCTCCCAAAAAGGGGATATAAGACATATAAGAGCACCATTATTTTTGCAAATTAGAAAGCCCTAAAACCTTCTCAATCCTTGTTAATTTAGCATACAATAAAGGATCAAATTTGAATTCTTTTTTGCAAAATTGTAACACAAGGAGACACAAATTTTTTGCAAAATTCAAAGGCAAAGTGTGCATTTGTTTTCTCCAAGGGGGGATATAAGACATAAAATTGCACATTCTATTTTTTGCAAAATTGAGAAGAAATTGAAGACCTTGGGTCCACTAAAACCAAGTCATTTGTCGACTGGTTCTGGAAGCCTTTCAAATGCGGGTCGTGTGTCGACTTGTCTTGAAAGGAGTGCTATTTGTTAATTTTGCAAAACAAAGGGGGAAGACAAGAAATTGTACTTCTTTGCAAAATTGTAACACAAAAGTGAGGAGCACTTAAAACAAAATCAAACTTGTTAAATTTGCAAAACAAAAAGAAAAGGCAATTGTTTCATGCCACATTCTTTGCAAATTTGGAAAACAAGAGGAGACAAAATATATCAATTTTTTGCACAACACAAATCCAAATTTTGTTGCAAAAATTAAAAGGTGCATTTTCGATTTTACTCGACACCTTTATTGGCAAATTAGGTGCATTTTCGGTTGCATCCGACACCTATGTGATAAGAATTTTGTGGGCATTCTTGTTTGATTATTGCATTATTTTTTTGCAATTATAAGTCATAAAATCAAGAACACTCAAAACCCCAAAATTTCACAATAATTTGTGTAAATCATTGCACAAATTTAAAGCCAATTTTACTTGATATTCTCTCCTAAATCAAAATCCCTAATTCACTCTTATTTGTTTGGCTTAATTTCCTCAAACTGATTATCCCTCTTCAAGAGGATTTTCAGGCAGGTGCCATTAAATATCTTTTTGAGTGAATTATCTTTTGGTACTCTTTTAGGGTATATCAAAAGAAAGAACAAGTTTTTGTAAAATAAGGAACCTTGAAAGTAGCAATATTTTGCACTAAGGGGGGATAATTCCTTTCTTCCTTCAAACACAAATTTTGACAAGAGGGAGATAAAACTTGTAAAGGCAATCAGAAAAGTAGAAGTCATCAAAATTATACCTTTTTCTTTTAGGCTTCATAATAGCAACCATGCTTGAAGTACTTGCAATAAGGAAGGATTATTTGGTGAAATTTTTTGATAAAATTGCCTAAGAGGCAAAGTTTTGCACAAATTGTAAAAAGGACAACCATGACACCATTCAGTGTTGGTTTCCAAACAAGCAAAACTAAAATGGCAAAGGCACATCACAGAAGCCATGTTGCTAGTGAAGTGTCTGATTCTGATTTTGGTTCAGAAAGAGCACACAAAGTGCTCATGGCTAAGACAATATTGTAGAGGGAAAACAAATTTGTCACCTTAAGCAAGCACCATTTCCTCTCTCTTTTTTAGGCTTCATAAATAGCATAAGTTTTTGTTTGAAGTACTAGCAATAAAGGGGTGATTGTACCTCTTTTAGGCTTCATAAATAGCAAACTCTCATTGTTTGAAGTACTTGTAACAAAATGAGGGAATTTTCTAGTGTAAATTTTGCCTAGGAGGCAATCTTTGTACAATCCTTCACAAAGCTTCTTGAGTTGCACATATTTTGCAATTAAGGGGGATAAATATTTCTTTTCTTACTTCACACAATTTTTTGTAAAAAGAGAAGAAGACTTATAAGGGTGCATTTTTGGCAGCGACCGACACCTTAGTCACACTTCTTTCAAAAATTTCATTACATGTTTTTGCAACAAGGGGGGAAACTTATAAGGGTGCATTTTCGACAGTGACCGACACCTTAGCTACCTTATCAAAACTTTTACAAAATCATATTGTAACCGAATGAACCTCGTATGAAGTGATCTACTCTACTACACCTAGCGGTTGCAGTGGTTGGTTACCCATGCAATCCGGTTGGATGACAATATTACAATAAGGACATTCATTGATGTGAAGAAAAAGTGAGGAATGACCCACTTTTTGCTTAGGAGCAGCCATAGCACTGTGATAAGCCGAGCAAAAGCAAGAACCAACAAATCAACATATTTTTCACTGTATTGGGACAGTTATATACATTACCCAAATAATGTAATAAGGGGGGATGTTAGAGTAATATTCCATTCTTTGGGATATTTACCCTTTTCCTACATTAGGTAGAATTTATTTACCGCATGGTAAAAAGTAGTTTGTTACTTTTACCACTCACATTTACTTTTACCTTAGGATATTTACATTGTTAGTAAATATCTAGGTAGGTTAGTGATCATAGTCAATTTGACTACGTTAGTTGTAAATGTCGGCATCATTGTCGTCATATTAGTTAGTTAGATTTTTAGTAGCATTTTGTTAGGCTATAGAATTGTCCTATATATATTTTTTAGATCAATATATTTTCCTAATATTTGCCCTTTCGTCTTTCAAAATCACACCTCGAAAGCCACTAACTTATCCTAATAGCGTATAAAGAAAAACAAACTGCACTTTGACATTGATATTTTAATTAATGAGAATATTATCATAAAAACCCTAGTATTAAGTTTAATACTTTGACATTAAAATTTGAAATGGATTATTAATATAAATATAATAATGCAAACCTAAAATTAAAAGAAAAACCTTAGAAAATAACATAAAATTAAATTTAAATGAATTATAATGTTAAACCTTAGAAAATCAATTAATAAATTTAATAATCATCAATCTTAATAATAATAATAATAATAATAGCAATAAAATTATTTTTTGCCATAGTTTTAATTTGATCCTTTATTCTATGTTGCAGGTAATTGAATTAGAAAAGGAGGAAGATGAAATGTCGAACAAGAAGGTGAAATGTTAAAGATCTTGAAACTTCTAGAACCTCTAAATAAAAAATTATGTTATAAAATATTTGGTTATTAATTACCACAAGAACAGAGGACAACTTAGATTGAAGCTTAGCTAGTTGGAAACCATTAAATCCAAGGAAATTATGGAAACTAGTCATAGATAATAACAATCGAAGGAGATACATTGAATCTGGACCTGATTTCAAACCACCTAGAGCACAATGATTCAAATACCTTATATTCAGAGAGAAGCTTCCAAGGTATTTATAGAAAGGAATGGCTAGAATTGAAGATCTAGACCAAGAAAGACCACAAGTTGACACATCATCCAGAAGATAACTCATCAGTCCAAATGTATATCACTAAAGTCCAATTGTAAACCACCATAATACAACTGTAAAATCAATGTAAAACACTAAAATTTGAAATTGTAAGGCTATAAATAGCCATTGAGACCCCATTCCAAAAGGTCGGATTCTACTATTAGCAATAGGAATTTTATAAAAAAAAATTCTTTGGTAGTTTGTGGAATTTTGCATCCTTATCATTGTACTTAGAGAGTTGAATTTGCAATCATCTATAGAAAGCAAATATGAGAATTTACTTATTGAACATCTTTATTAATGCAATATACTAAAATTCTTGGTGTGATCTACACATGTTGATGGTGGTCTCATTTAAGTCAATTCTAGTGTATTGTTTATTTTCCCTTTGAATATGGCACCACTTTGACCTCAGATTGTGCAAGAGTTGGTCTAGTTAGAGTTGGTTTGATTTAGAGTTTTTTGCTTCAACATATTCTTTGCAAATCTTCAATGATGCATTGGCTTGTTTTCTTTTCTTTCTCTAACCCTTTTTTTATTATTATTTGAAACTTGATTAGATTAGGAGTATATTAGTTGAATTTTAATTTCTAAAGCTTATTCTTATGATTATGTGCTTCATTTCTTTCAAGTTTTAGAACAAACATTGCAATTTGCTATAAAGATTATGTTTCATAATGCAATGAATGTGATATATTGATAATTTCAAGGTAGCAAGCCTAGAATATTACTTTTTATTTGATTCTTTGAAGTAATATATGCTATTAAATGTTCATATTTGATGATTAATTGAGTAATTAAGTTATACCTTTAGTTCTTCATGCTTAGACAATGAAACAAAACTCACCCTTGTAATAGTTATATGTAACCCTGAGTGATCCACATGCTTTACATTCCTATATTCTTTTGATTTAAGACTTGAAAATTGATATACATTATCAACTAGGTTAGACCAACCTTACCCAAACATTGGAGGATTAATGTTCCCTTTCAATAAACGACACCTTGTCCTATTCATTGGTGTATATTTGCAATTGGGTAGATATATCACTCAACACCCCCCAAAAGCTTTTTTCAAATACTGTCCAATGTTAGTGACTACACTTGATATAGAAAGATAGATTGTAGAGGAAGAAAAAATAATATTAATGAGGAAAACCAAGAAAATCTCATGGCTAATAGTCCCTTGCATGTTTGATCATTATGTTCTTAAAGGATATTCAAGCATGCTTAAGGTAATTTAGGAGATGGATGATTATTATTTTTTACAACTGATATAGAGACCCTATGATCCAAAATGGGTTTACAAGAAAGATCTATAAAAATGGTAGTATGCATGGATACGACACAAGACTGATGCCTTTGAGGATGAGATCCAAAGAGCCATTCAAAACAATTAAGATCTAGAGCAAGTGTGGTTAAAACATGAATATGTCAAGAGAGGTAACACCTAAATCTAACATGTATGTGATTACCCTCCAAAGTTGGTTATGTTGAGAGCAAATTCAATAGAATCAATTGCTCCCCTTGTCCCATCATCACTCGAAAAGTACTTCAAGACCCTATTTTAGAAATTATTATGCAAGGAGCAGACCAGGTGGAAGTACTAATTGATACTAATGACATGATCGAGGTTGTATTAGATATCCCAAGAAGCTCAACCTATTCTAGGAGTATCATATGTAGGGAGAGGAAAATAAATCATCATAGTATCTCAACTTACTACCGAGTCTTCTACTGGAAAAGAGATGGTTCCTATTGCATCTACACAAGGACAAACAATTGATCCACTAAAAAACCAATTGAATTTGGCTATGTATATGCCTCAATTGGTATCAAAAGTGATACCTAAGGCATTGATTTTCAACAATAAGGAAATCAAGATATTCACAAGCATACAAAAAAGGATAACATAAGCTATAGGGTTGAATGATCTACTTAGAGAACACCAAATAATATTTGTAAGCCCAAATTCATCCCCAAAGCACAAAAAGGCCAAGCTCACCCTCCCATCCTTAGTTAAAACACCAACAGAATTAACTCTAGCAAGGGTGGAGGAAGACATATCTTTCAGTAACCTTCAAGAAAGGTAACTTCAGGCTATACAAAAAGGAGAAGATCCTAGAAATATCCAAAGCACAAATGAATATGCTTAGGCTACATCATCACCAGCTGCAACCATTATAATCCCTAGGCCAAAGAACATCACTATTATTGAGATCAATCAAGAAATAAAGGATGTACAAGTGATGGGAGATGCCACAGATCTATTGGAAACAATAAAACATATACAAGAGCAAGCCACATAACTTGTTCTAAAATAAAATAAAGAGTTGAAATCCAAGATCGGTTTAATTAAAGTGAAAAATGGGAAATTACAAACTGAGGTAGATAGCTTGCAAAGTAAGATATCAGATACAAGGACACAAATGGGCAAGTAGTTTGATAGTTTCCTTTTCACTAAGAAGTACAAATAAAATATGATTTTTGAATTAAGGAAGGAGATACCTGCAATAACCATAGACCTTAGGGATTTTTCTAACATAACAACCAGGATTCAAAATATTAAAACATTTACAGAAGAGGTAGATAAAAAATTGATGGTCATATGTCACTTAGAAACATCAAAAAGCAGCACGTGACCCATAATCTAAACAATCAAAGAGACCGAGAACAAAATCAAAGTAGGACAAAGTGGGACCTAGAGATCTAACACATTTGGTCCCACTTGAACAAATCTAAAAAGGTTTTTGAAAGGATCAAGTGTAGTACAACTCACATCACCTATAATTTTGTTTTAGTACACCCAACCAATCAAGGGCAAAATAAGGTGATAGGTGGAGGGCTTAGATTTAGATAGTTATAACAGAAACTGGGCACTAAGAGGCTATAAAGAGGATTGCTACAACCAAGGAAAACATAAAGTTTTTTGCATAGCCATTTTTCTAGAGGTATACTAAGAGTACCCTTATCTTCTCGTTGTATTCCCTTTTTGTGTCTTTTTTTGTCATCTCTTATTCCTTTCATTTCTATGCAGGTCTTCATAGATAATTATTCAAGAAGTGACATCATTTCTAGCTACTAAATAAAAGGTTTGGAGGTCTTACCTTTATCATATTCAAACTAAAGGGTGAAGGATTCTTGTTACATCATTTGAACAAGAATTCTTATTGTATTGATATAAAAGAGCTTTATGGCAATTCAAGCCAACTCTCATTGTAAAAATCATTGATATTAATACAATTCCAAGCTTCTTCCCTTATCAATTCTCTATGTTCAATTTTGTGTGTTTGTCTCTTTTACATGTTACATTATTTGAATGTGTAATTGACACTTTATTTTTTTGGTAATCAGTTATGCTTGTTATATTATTTGAATGAACATAATTGAATCAATATCTTCTTTCTCTTTCTTTCTAAATGCATTAATGTGTTTAAAATCTTACTACAATAGGTAAAGAATAAGGCATAGATCTAGTATAAGGCATAATTAAAGAGTTATGGAAATCTTGGTCAAAGAACAACTTTTAAATTTTTTATTTGGATGAACATGAGCACATAAAGAAATATTGTGAGCTCACTATAGGGGTACCCTAACTCGATTCAATTTTTTTAGAGTCAGTGTGATAGTCTTTTCAAAAATCAAAGTGGCAGATCCACCAAAGTTTATAATACTACTTGTGATCAAGAAGTATTATGTGGCGTGAAAGCATATTCTATAGGACACAAAATAATTCCACAAGTCTACAACAATTTTGCTAGTAGGAGTGCATCAGAATGTCTATAGTAGGAGTGCACTGAAATACTATCACAAGAGTGCAACATAATATAGATAGTAGATTGTGCCAAAATATTCACAATAGGGAGGTGCTAGAATATATTATAGTGTTTATGTGCTAGAATAAATTGAATATTTAATATGCCAAATTGTATTTAAGTTTGGGTAATTTTGATGTAGTTAAAATAAAAGGAATAGTAATTGTGGATTATTGTAAGCATGTATATGAATATTTTAGCATGTTTAGAGCTCGTCTGGTTTGGTCTCTCTTGGGTTTTGCTATGGAATTTTGTTGTAGAGCTCTTTTTATCTTGTCTTTCATTGGTTTAGTTATGGGATTTTGGTGCAAAGCTAATCTGCTCTAGACCCTCCCCGGTTATGCTATGGGATTTTACTATAGAGATCATTTGATCTAGTCCCTCTTAGGTTTTGCTATGAGATTTTGTTGTAGAGCTTGTTCAGTTTGGTCCCTCCTTGGTTTTGATAAGGGATTTTTTTGTAGAGCACATTCAATATAAACCCTCTTGGGTTATGCTATGGAATTTTATTACAAAATTCATTTGATATTTAGCCCTTTTTGGATTTTTTATGGAATTTTATTATAGAGCTTATATAATTTGGTCCCTCATGGGTTTTGCTTTGGGATTTTATTGTAGAGCCCATCTGATCTAGTCCCTCTTGGGTTTAGTTATGGGATTTTGTTGCGAAGCTCTTCTACTTTGGATCCTCCTAGGGTATGTTGTGGGATTTTATTACAGATCTTGTCCAATTTGTTCCCTCTTTGATTTTGTTGTAGAGCATATCCAATTTAGTCCCTCCTAGGTTTTGCTATGAAATTTTTTTATAGAGCTCATTTGATCTAGACCCTCCTAGGTTATGTTGTGGGATTTTATTACAAAGCTCATCCGATTGGGTTCCTCCTAGGTTTTGTCATGGATTTTTGCTGCAAATCTTGTTCGATCTAGTCCTTTCTAGTTTTTGTTATTGGATTTTGTTGTAGAGCTCATCCGATTTGGTCCCATATGGGTTTTATTATGGGATTTTGTTGTAGAGCTTATGTCGGAGTATGTTGCAGTGTTTATGCATGAATAAACTAAAGATCTAATGCAATTAAATGTATTAAAGTTTTGATGTGGCTAAAATAAAAGAAATATTACATGTGGGTTATTGTTGTAAGAATGTATATGAAGATTTAAGTACATATTGAAGTTTTTGGTAAGAGGAAAAACATAATATAAGACTTGATAGACTAGTCTAGGCTTGTAAAATAGTTTAGGCTCTTTCAAAATTCTTGTTTTACCCATATATTAAAAAATAAATAAAAATTATGTAAACACCATAACAATATATTTATAATATATTGTTAAGGTTTATTGAAGTATACCGAAGGAGCAATATTTGAGTAGCAGCATCAAAGGGATTCTAAGAAAAAAATTTGAGTTGCGGTGTAAGAGGGCATTTTAGAAAACTTTGAGCAACGATGTCAGAGGGTTTCAATGGAAAAAATATGAGCAACGACGTCAGAGGGTTTTACTATAAAAAATCTAAGCAGTGGGGTGTTAGAGGGTTTTACAAAAACAAATTGAGAAGCAGTGTCAAAGGGTTTTGTGAAAATTAATATGACCAACAACGTCAAAGGGTTTCTGTAAAAAACTCTAAGAAACGGTGTCAAAGGGTTTTATGGGGAAAAAATCTAAGCAATAGCATTAGAGGGTTTTGCAAAACAAATTTTAGCAACAATGCCAGAGGGTTTCTATGAAAAAATTAAAGCAACGATGTCAAAGGGTTTTGCAAAAAAAAATTGAGCAACGACATCAAAGGATTTTATGGAATTTAAAAAATTATGATGCATGGTTGCTACTGTGAAGTGGAATTAGAGGAGGAGGTATATAAGCAATGGTATTAGAGTTGAAAATGAGCTCTGGTATGACTGAATTTGACTAAGGTGGGCATAATAAAACAAATTATATTATATTATATTATTATGTCTTTGAAAATTACATAGTATTTATAGGAAGGGAAGGAAGGGAAGTTAGAGAGGAAGGAGGAAGGGAGGCAACATGGAGGGATAAGGGAAAGGGAGGAATAAGGAGGACGTGGAGCAAGGAAGAGGGAGAGATAAGGAGGAAATGGTGGTGGGAAAATAGGGAGGAAAGGAAGCGAGGGAATAGGGGCTAGAATGTAGGAGAGGGAGGTTGAAATATTTTTAAAAAACGTGTCGACAAAACTATGCCGACAAACACAACCATTTTCACACTGAGCCTAGAAAAACCTAGATATTTCTAGGCCTTAACCCTCTTTACATTTGCAACATTCTCCCCCTTAAAGTTGAGAGAACTGACTACACAGTCTCTCAGCTTTATAAATTGAGCTTTAGCCATTGCTTTGGTGAAGATATCTGCAACATTCTCCAAAGTACGACAAAATTTAAGCTCAAAAATTTCATGCTCCACCATGTCTCGGATGAAGTGGCACTTCATATCAAAATTTTTCGTTCTGCTATGGTGGATTGGATTATATGCCAACTGAATGGCACTAATGTTGTCATAGTAAATCTTGGTCGAACCACTTTGCTGCTTTTCAATATCTTCCAACACTTTTCTTAGCCATAAGGCTTGAGTACTAGCATAGGTGACTACTATATACTCAACTTCTATAGAAGACAAAGCTACCATAGTTTTCTTTTTGGAACTCCATGTTATTAGTCCTGATCCCAGACTAAAACAATTTTTTGAAGTTGATTTTCTATCATCAATGTTGTTGCCCCAATCACTATCACTGAAGCCTACAAGCTTGATAGTGTTACATTTATGGTACTGGATTCCAAAATCCAATGTACCCTTCACATATCTGAGAATTCTCTTAGTTTCTTGCAAATGTAGCTCATATGAGCTAGCCATAAATCGAGAGACAAGAGAAACAACATACTGAATATTAGGTCTGGTGTTGGCGAGAAACATCAAACTTCCAACCATGCTCTTGAAAGTGGTCACGTCAACTTTAGGTGCTCCATCATCTTTGCTTAACTTTGCTTAATTAGATCCCATGTCTAACTAGAGTTGTAACTGGTTTGCAATGCTCCATAGCAAACTTCTTGATCATGTCCTGAGCATACTTATGTTGACAGATGAAGATCCTTGTATCTGCCTGATGGAATTCCATTCCAAGGAAGTAGTACATTAAGCTAAAATCCTTCATCTCAAATAGCTTCATCATGGAGCGCTTGAACTCCACATTCACTTTTTCATTACTATCCATGAATATGAGATTATCCACATACAAGAAAACTATGAGGATGTTGTTACCTTACTTCAGGTAGTAAAGGGTGGGTTCATTTTTGCTTCTGGTGAACCCAAAATCTTTAAAGTACCCATCAATGCATGAGTACCAAGCTTGTGATGTCTGCTTGAGGCGATAGAGTTCCTTTTTCATTCTGTAAAAAAAATTCTCCTTACCTTGCTCTTGAAATCCTTGAGGTTGCTCAACATACACTTCCTCTATCAAGTACCCATTGATAAAGGCACTCTTCACATCCATGTTTTGGATTTTCCAACCCTTGTGAGCATCTAAAGCAAGAACTATTTTGATGGTCTCCTATCAGGCTACAAGAGCAAATGTCCCTTCATAATCAATACCATATGTCTATGTAAATCCTTTTGCTACCAATCTTGCTTTGTGTCTTTCAATGCTTCCATCAGCATTGAATTTTGTCTTGAAGACCCATTTGCATCCAACACACTTATTTCCGTTAGGAATCTCTACCAACCCCCAAGTATCATTTTTTTTTATAGAGGTTATCTCCTCTTTCATGGCATCTTGCCAATTTTTTTGAGTACATGCCTTCTCATAACTAGAAGGTTCAAGATGTGCACTAGTTAAAAAAACATAGTTAACTACATCTCCCCAAGGTTCTTGGGAGTCATCATCACCATACAAATGCATATTTTCAAGTCTTTGCAAAATAGAACTCATTTCACTAGCTTGACTTCTAGTATATCTTCTTGAAAAAAAATTATCCAACATCTGATAAGATGGATGATGTTGGAGAGTTCTCTTACCTCTGGATGGAGAATCAATATCCATTGGTGAGGAACTGACTGACCTTTGTGGAGAAGGACTTGGTGAAGAAGATTATGAACTGGATGTAGAAAGTCTGCTTGGGCTTGGAGGAGGAGATTTCTTGTCTTTCTGTGGCATCTGTTGAATTTGTGAAGGACCTGTATCATGAGATTCAACATCACTATAAATTTGGGGATGTCCCCATTCTCCACCTTCATCAAAAATCACATCCCTGGAAAGTATTATCTTTCGAGTCCTGGGATTGTAAAGTCTGTAAGATTTTGTGGTCTCAGAGTACCCTACAAAAATGCATGCTTGACTCTTAGTATCAAGCTTCTTCCTCTATTCATCAGGAATGTGTGAGTAATCCAGTGAACCAAACACTCTAAAATACTTGACATTTGGTTTCTTACCATACCATGCTTAGTAAGGAGTTTTCCATTTCAAACTTGAAGTAGGGCTCATATTCAAAATATACACACTGGTCCTGGTTGCATCTGCCCAATACATATTGCTCAAATTCTTTGTTTGAATCATAGATCTTGCCATCTCTACAATGGTGCGGTTCTTTCTCTCAGCCACACCATTCTGTTGTGGAGTATAGGCAGTAGTGAACTGCCTCTTTATTCCATGTTCTTTACAAAAATTCAAAAATTCATTAGAGGAGTATTCTCCTCCTTTATCTGATTTGAGACACTTAACAGGATATCCACTTTCATTTTCAACTCTTGTTTTAAAAGCTACGAAGCAATCAAATGCTTCATCTTTATGATTCAAAAAATATATCCAGCACATTCTTGAAAAATCATCAATGAAAAGAAGAAAGTAAGAGTTTTTACCAATGCTTTTGGTTTGCATTGGACCATAGATGTCCGAATGCACTAGCCGGAGTGGATAACTGGCCCGCCATGCTTGTCCTTGAGGAAATTTGTTTCTAGCGTGCTTGCCCAAGGCACAACCTTCACAGACTTTCTTATTGTCCTAAACTTTAGGAAGTCTGGTCACCATCACTTGAGAAGTTAACATCTTCAAATTGGCTGAATTCAGATGACCGTATCTCAAGTGCCACAACACACTTGGATTTGAAATGGCAACATTTGCCAATTGATCTCCTCCTAGCTGTCCAAAATTCAAATGGAATAACCTTTTATTAGTCATTGGAACCTGTGTAATGGCTCTATTACTATCATTTTTATCAAAAATGATACATTTACCCTCATCAAATAGCAACTTATAGTTTTTTTCCAACATTTGACCAACACTAAGAAGATTGTGTTGGAGATGAGGTGTGTAATAGATATCATTCACCTGTTTGATGCCCTCTTTTGTTGGAACCTCCAAGGCTCCAATGCCTTCAACCGCCAATGACTTGTCGTCTCCTAACTTGATGCTAGATTTGTAGGAAGAATCCTCTGGTGGGCTATTACTAAATTCTATAGTTGACTGAATACAATATGTATTCCGTCTCGTCGGACCCGTTCATCAAAAGACTCAGTAGATTCTCTCCTCAATAGAGAGCATAGGGCATGGTAACATCCGGTTGACCGGATCATCTACTCATCATGGCAAAACATTAGCTGAGTTGCATATATCAGTTTTTAGGTGCTCAAAAAATTTAATCTCTAGGAAAAAGTAATTTTCCACTTTTCTTTTCCACAAGATTTAAAAGGTTTTCAAATTTTTTAATAAAGTCTTTAAAAAAAAATTAATAATTTTTTATACTTTTTAATTATTTTTTAAACAATAATATTTAAAAATAATAAAAAGTATAAATTTTAATCACTTCAAAAACCTTTTATCGTGACTTTAACTCGTGACTCCTCTCTCAATGAAGGCCGACCAAACCACTACGCCATGTAGCTGCTTCGAAAAATAAGGTGGCCAAGGATTTATTTAAACCCTTTCGATCGATGCTTTTTTTTTTTTAAATTATCCTTCGATCCTCCTTGGAGAGATTCGAACCTTGGTCGTGGCTTTGCTACTGAGGATCTTTACCACCAGGCTACGTCGCCCGACGTGTTTTCAAGGTAAACGTGGTAAGTAATAAACTCGTGCGATGATTTTTTTTTAAATACTTTATCCCACATGCAGTGGGTGGGAGACAAAACTAATATTTTTATATGCCCGTGAACACAAACACTTTCGATAGCCTTCAAGAAATCGCCAAACCATACTTTTGCCCTTATCGATGAATCGTTGTTCACCACGTGGCATCCTCGCTTGCAATCACCTCGCCATGTCAGACCAACCAAATTTTGCCAAGTGTTGCCTCCTCACTGTGCCACCTCACCATGCCACATCAACTGCCTACTAAGATGCCACGTCAGCCTACTAGCTCCACTGCTAGCTTAGCTCTTCGAGCTGTGGGTCCTCCACGTTAGTCATCCACATGTCACCTTAGGATTCGTGCCTAGTCTGCACCTAGTCAGTGCCATGTGTCAAATTTATTCTTGGTCCACATGCCTAATTTTTGGATATGTGCACCTCGATTCTGCCTCTAACAGCTACCTCAAAATTCAAGCCTCTGCGTTAGTCTGCACTCTGATCAACCTATACGTCTTGTGCCTCAAAAAATGCATTGAGCTCCTAGTCACCTTCGCCTTGGCTCTCGTGTTGTCGAAGCTCTGATACCAATGACTGAATTTGACTAAGGTGGGCACAATAACACAAATTATATTATATTATATTATTATGTCTTTGAAAATTACATAGTATTTATAGGAAGGGAAGGAAGGGAAGTTAGAGAGGAAGGAGGAAGGGAGGCGGTGTGGAGGGATAAGGGAAAGGGAGGAATAAGGAGGACATGGAGCAAGGAAGAGAGAGAGATAAAGAGGAAATGGTGGTGGGAAAATAGGGAGGAAAGGAAACGAGGGAATAGGGGCTAGAATGTAGGAGAGGGAGGTTGAAATATTTTTAAAAAATGTATCGACAAAACTATGCCGACAAACACAACCATTTTCACACTGAGCCTAGAAAAACCTAGATATTTCTAGGCCTTAACCCTCTTTACATTTGCAACATGGTATAAATGAGATGGCATACAAGAAGTTGTAGGTGAGTGGGAAGGATTTGATAGGAGAGGAGCAGGCGATTGGGAAGGAGCAATTGGGGGATCAAATTCAAGTTTTGAAAGGTGTTTAGGTGTAGGGTGTTGTTCAAGCTTAGAGAGTAGAGAGTCACAAGGTGGGTTCTATAATATTTTTGGGTGCTATGTACTCACATGGAATTGAAACAAGTACCAGTGATGTAGTCCCCTTGATGGTACTCGAGTCGGGTGGTAAAGTAGATGGATCGTATTGGATGGGACATCCTTTCAACCTAGGAGAATCTTTTGCTAAGGTGACTGCAAAAGGTTTTAAACCTAACAAGATGAAAATATGAATTTAATCTCATACCTAAAGGTGATGAGATTCATATTCCTAACTAGCTCACAGATATTGTTATGGAAGAGGGTTCTTATAATCTGGTAGGCAAATTCCAGGGAAGCAGACCTAATCTAGATTCCATTAGACACCAGGTTTTGGAAAAATGGAAACCATTGGGGTCCTTCGAGATAGTGGTTGTACCAAAATATTTTTCATTGTCAAGTTGAACTGCGAAGAGGACTCAAAATAAATCTTGGGTAGGGCCCTTGGTTCTATGGGAAAAGAGGTATGTTTCTTTGCAAATGGGGTCATGATTTCAACTCGAACACCTAAAAGGTGAATTTGGTTCCTCTTTGGGTGAGGCTTTTGGGTCTTCCCTTCCACCATTGGTAGGAAGACATCTTGAAAGGGATAGCTAAAAGCATTGGTGAACACATTCAAATTGACCCAGGACTAGAGTGAAATCCAAGATGGTCTTCGTAAGGTTGTGTATTATGACAGACCCAGATGCTAATATTCCATCTTATATTAAGCTTGTTTCAAAGGTAGGCACATGGAATTAGCCTATTGAATATGAAAATAGATCCATCTGATGCGGTAAACCTAGCCATTTATCTTCATATTGCTCTAATATCCTTAAAAAGAAGGATAAAATTTAGTAGGAGAAAGTTGTTGAAGGTTGTCTTGAGCGAACTAAACTTGGAGGTTTGGGCTTTAAGGAGGTGGTGCACGACTCCTCAAAATCCTAGATTCAAATGATGCCTAGTAAATAAGAGGTGTCTAAAACTCCAAATACTAAAAGTCTTTCACTAAAGGACACAAAAATAGTAGGTCCAACCCAAGGAGAACCTCTTCTCAAACTTTGGAGGATAATGAACATCTTCAAGTTAGTTTTTCTAGACTCATTTTAGAACCTTTGAGGGAGATTTTGGCAATGGGTGGAAGCTCTTCTCAAACTTTGGAGGATAATTAACATCTTCAAGTTAGTTTTTCTAGACCTATTTTAGAACCTTATGATCAAGTTGTTATGCTAAAAAATATGTATGACTGCTTAGGCTGTGACTCTGGATTTCCAGAAGATGTAACTCTGGAAGAACAAATTACTCAACCTCTTTTCTTGATTGAGGAATTAGTCCAGTCTCTAACTCTTGAGCCCCCTCTGAAGACTAGAAGACACAAAAAAGGATTGATGTTGGAAAGGAATGCAAGGTGGGTCAACCTTACAAATACTTCCACCCCATTAGCCTCTGCAATACTATCTTCAAAATTTTCACTAAAGCTTTAGCTAACAGGGTTAAATCTTTGTTGTCTCATCTACTTGATTTTGCTCAAAGTGGCCATATTTTGGGTTTTTAGATCCTGGATGGTGTTATTTCAATTTATAAACTCATAAATTTAGTGGACAAAAGTGGTCGAGTAAGAGCTTTTCTAAAATTGGACATGACCAATGCCTATGAAAGGGTCTCATGGGACTTTCTCTTTAAGGTCCTCCATAAGTTTAGATTTGATAGGAGATGGATCTTTATTATCAAAACCTCCATTTCATTGGCCATATTTTTAGTGCTTTTCAATGGCTCCCTTGTTGGGTAATTTTGTAGTTTCCATGGTATTCGTCAGGGAGACCCGCTCTCCCCTTTTTTGTTTATTCTCATGGCAAAAGTATTGGGTAGGTCCTTTAAGGCCTCCTCCTCTGTGGTTGGTATCAAATTGGCCTTGAGCATGGAATCAATCTCCCATCATAAATTTATAGATGATACTTTTCTCTCATTCCTTGCCTCAATTCCTCAAGTTCGGGAAATTAAAGAAATCCTTGTTTGGTATGAAAAGGAAGCGGGGAAAAAGGTTAACTATCTGAAGAGTAAAGTATTCTTCTTGAATTCCTTGATTCTTAAGCAAATAAGAATAGCGATGGAGCTAGGCTATGAGATAATGGAGTTTCCATTGACTTACCTTGGGCTTCCTCTTTTTAAAGGGAGGTGCAAGGAATCTTTATGGGAGCCAATGGTGGAAAGGGTGCAATGCAAACTTGTCAACTAGAAAGGAGCTCTGTTAAGCCAGGTAGGTAAGGTTGTTTTGGTGAAATCTAAACTTAAGAGTATATTGGTTTACTTTATGTCCTTGTTCAAGATGCTAGGTAAAATAGTGCAGAAGATCGAGCAAGTTCAAAAGTCCTTCTTGTGTTTTGGGTCGGAGGAGAAGAAGAGATTCCACTTAGTAGCATGGGATCAAATTTACAATAGAAGGAAGTTTGGAGACTTGGGCTTAAGAAGGATAGACCAAATGAATAAGGCCCTAGTTTTTAAACAAGGTTAGCACCTGAACCAAAATGAATAGGTTGATTACGTTAATATTATAGAAGCATAATATCTAAATATTAAGGAGGACTTCCTATCGAATGGCGTCCCAAACTTTAAGTCAACATTTTGGCTTAGTCTACATAATTCTAGGAACAACATTAGAAAGGAAGGAAGATGGGATGTGGGTAATAGCCATCTAATTGATTTTTGGTTATATTCCTAGTTGATGGACCAACAGTCGGCTTCACTCCTAGAATTGGCAGTAAGTGAAGACTTTTTTAGATGTACCTTTGATTCTAAGGTTGAAGATTATATCGAAATTGCAAATCATAGGAAAAGATGGATATTTTTATTCAGTCTTTAACTTATCTCTGATTGAGAAAATGGTCCTTAAGAAGATCTCAAACCTCCTAAAGTTCCAAGTCATCAAATCTACTAATGAAGTTGATAATATTTTCTAGAAGGTGAAAAGTTTAGGAGTATTTTCTATAAAATTGGCATATTTCCTCCTAGAGGACCCTAGCCCCCCTTGATTCCCTAGCAGACTAGTTTGGTGGAAGGGATTAAACCTAAGGTAAATTTTTTTCTATCGCTTTTAATACAGAATAAAATCTTGAACATAGATAATCTGCAATCATGAGGTATGATTATTGCAAATCAGTATTACCTTTGTGGCTTGGATGTTGAGTCGGGACAACATATCTTTATTTTGTGCTCGTTCTCAAAGAATATTTTCTCCTCCTTTTTCAATATGGTTGGTGTCTATTGGGTATGCCTATTTCAATGTCTGATCTTTTATACTAGTGGGACCCTCCTTTATTTTCTCCTTGATTTCATTTGTTCTAGAGATTTATCTTGGCTCACATCATGTGGTGTATCTAGAAGGAAAGGAAATTAAGGGTTTTTTAAAATGAAGCCAATTCAACCCTCACTATCTGCACCAAGAGCATTGTAGCAATAATGGAGAACGTCTTTGCCATATCTTTGGACTTAGGTTCCTCTTATGGAGAATTAGCTCTAGAGTGTACTTTGGGGTTAAAACTTTTTCGAGGTCTACTACCCATTTGGATTCGAGTGGGAGAAGTCAAATTTTCTGGGAACCACCCCCTACAGGCTGGATTAAACTCAATTTCGATGGGGCCTCCAAGGATAACCTAAGAGAGGCAGATGTGGGTGGTTTAATTAGAAACAACAACAACAAACTCCTTCTTGCCTTTGCTGAGAAGTTGGGACCTCAATCGAGTCATTTTGCTAAATCTCATGCTCTCTTCCAAGGGATTTCTCTATTGAGTGGCTTTGAGCAAAGTAAGGTCATCATTGAGGGTGATTCCCTTAATATCATCAATCTAGTGAAAGGTTCTCAAAATCCTAGTCCTTTTGTTCATAATATGATTTTTGAGGCAAAATTAATTCTTTAGGTATTTGAGGATGTGGTTGTCAAGCATGTGTATAGGGAAGGTAATAAATCGGTTGATTTCCTAGTAAATTTGGGGTTGAATCTGGATGATCTAACTATTTGGAGAGAGGATTTTCCACCAGGTATCAATGATTTAGGGACTAGAGGTATCTTTATTGAGCTAGGGATAGGTGGATCATCTTTTGGAAGGCCTTAGTAAGGATAACTTAGACATCAACGAACAATAATAGTCGAGGACCTATTTTTTTATGGGTCTTTCTAAGTTTTTTTTGTTTTTGTTTTGGTTGTTATCTGTGCATGAGTGCTCTTATGTGGGTTGATCTATATGAGTTATGGGGGTTGGTTGTAGACAGTTTGATCTTCCTTTTATCTGTTTGTTTTTTTTGTGTTCGCCTTGATGGTGGTTGTGCTGGTTTCCCCTACGTACATTTTGGTTGTTGATCTCTATTTAGTTTGCTAACATCCCTCTCCCAAATAGAATGCTAGTTGTTCCTTTTGTAATAAAGTTCAAGAATCCTTTCAAAACCCCTTCTTTCAATTAATAAAAAACAATATATTTATAAAATCATATCAAATCTATATAATTTATTTATTTTAAAACATATATATTATTATAATTTTTTAAAAGACACTCATACACCTGTTATAGTTTAAACTTAAATTTTCTAATAAAAACTCAAAACCATACCACGTTTTTATATTATAAATAAAAACTAAAACCATCTCAAAGTCAGTTTTTTATTCAAATCAATGGAATAGTGTACGCATAGACAAATCCCATATAATTTCAAACTTGACTTCTTATACAAACTTTTTAGCGTTTTTAATCAACTTGGTCATCTTTCTTGTCGAACCTCGTCTCTTCCATAGCTTTTTACTTTGTCCTTTTTCCTAGCGGAAGAAATCCACATAGAAATAAACACATATTTTTATTATTTCTTTTACCCCATTGTTGGTATGCAGAAGTGGTTAGCCCACATTAGGGACACCGACTTTATTTTTCATTTCCTTTCTCTTTAACGTCGTTGTTGTACTAACGTGCTTTTTTTTATTTATTTATTTTTAAGTCGAAAACTCTTTGAGGGGCCGCTTGGTTTGAGAGACCACGAATAGGGTTTTACACTGTTAAAGTCATCCGGAGTTGTATCCGACCCTGCCCACACCAATATTATTAATTAAATTTTGGATACCTAATTCTTTTGATAGGTGGAGATTTGAACTTAAAACCTCTTTTGAAAGATTGCCCTCTCCTCTTCAACTCACCTCCTACAATACCTGAATAATTAATTAAATTTTTATTATATAATAACGACCTCGAAAATTTGTTTTTTCTCGTGTTTTAAAACTATATCGCTTACTATTAAGGATGGTAGGAATCCATCGCACCGTTGATATGCATGGAGAATATTCGGCCGTTGATATCATTGAGAATGTTCGACTTGGGAAGGTTTCTCATACATTTGGTAGGCTCTCAAACTCCCTTTTAAATATGGTTTTGAAATGTCAACTAAGATTTTATGCATTAAATAGGCTCCCAAATTCCCTTTTAAATATTGTTTTAAAATGTCCGCTTTGATACTAAATGTTGATTTATGGAAAAGTTAAAAATTTAAAATAAATTTTATCTATAAATTGCTGTATTAAAATATGATTTTAAAAGAAAGTGTGTATAAATATTACTTTTTAAACATCATAATTATTTAGTACATCTATTATTTTGAATGTTTTTAAAAATAAAATAAATTAATTTTAAATTTTAATTTTTTTTTATTTTTATATATAAAAAAATGTGACATTATTTGATGTTATTTTTATAAATCATAATTTATTAGTAAAAATAAGTTATTAAAAATTTTGATCCTCAAGTATCCAATTAAAACAATCAACTCACAAACACTCAATCACTATCATCTATCTCCTCTTTTAGATACAAAACAAAAACCATTATGCTCTCCTTGCAAACCTCACTTAAACTATTTTTATTAAATAAATAAGTTAGGTATTGACATGCACCAAAGAAATAAAATAAAAAATATGAACAATGACTATATTACTTGATTATGTAAGTAATAATGAGATTTTTAAAATATATATATATATATTTTTTCATAAATTATATTTTTTTATTATTTTTCATAAGTTTGAATCCTATTACCTCATACAAACTTTTTAAGGCAGTCAATGATGTTGGGCTGCATGCTCTTTGATTCTAGAAGGCCATGCGATTATTATAGATTATGTAATATAATTTATGATAATATAAAATTAATTTTTTTTAAAAGAATTTAAATTTTTTATATTAAAACAAATATCATTTATAAGTTGGAATGAATTTTTTTTAGTCTTAGTCAATAAGAACATTGTTTGCTTAGAGTAGTAAAAGAAGATGTGCATTAGAACTAAATCTCCTAAACCATATTTCTACAAGTACTGTCCACATGTTTTTAGCTCCAAATCATATTTTTACTACAAGTACTGTCCACATTTTTACAATAATAAAATAATAAAAGAAGATATGCATTGAAATCAAATTTCTTAAACTATATTTCTACAATAACACTAAATTTGCTTCCCAACCTCCTTAATCCTCTCATCCTTAATATCTATATCATTGCACCAATGAACCTTACCTTCTCCTATAATATATAAACAATTAAAATATTATAAAATTTATATAAACATTATAACAATATATTTATAAAAAATCATATCAAATTTATATAATATTATATAATTTATTATTAAAAAAATATTATATTATATAAGACCATCGTCACATATACGTATTCTTACTATTCTCCATGGCTATATATAAGTCAAAAGGAATCATGTAGGCACAGAAAAATATCATATAATTTAATATCTATATAATATTATATAATTAATTTATTTTAAATTATTATAAATAATATGATCTTAATGACACGTAAGGTTTTCTTCACATAAACGTAATAGATAGATATAAAATTTAAGGGAATCGCGTAGCCAAACAAAAATACCATATTTATTTATTTATTTTAAAATCATTTGACTAATGGCAGGGAAACTTCGTGTCGTAAAACTATACCGCTTAGGGAATGAAGCATGCGGGGAAATTTTCTAAAGTGTTTAACAATAAAGATGGAGGAATCCTCGCACCGTTGACCAATGAAAGACACTTGTCACTACTGATTGAGAATGTTCGACTTGAGAAGGTCCAACGTAGAATTATTATCGTGATGTAAAAGCCCCAAAAGCAATATAAAGGTCGGTTCTCACGTACCTTTTTAAAAAATGGTTTCTCCTGGTTTACAATGGAAAAATTTATTAGTCCTACTCAAACTGGTTTTATAAAAGGCAGGTATATTTTAGAAAATTTAATAACGTGTTGGGAAGCCATGAGTTGGGTTCGGTCATCTGGTCAAAATGTTGGTATTATGTTGCTTGATTTTGAAAAGGCTTATGACCGTGTGGAATGGGAGTATATCTTTATGGTATTGGATGCTTTTGGTTTTCCTCCTAATTTCTGCAGGATGGTTAAGACTCTTTTAATGGATGCGGTCACTTATATTGATATTAATGGCTCCCTATCTAATCCTATACATCTTCAGCGATCTATACGCCAGGGGTGTCCCTTGGCCCCTAGCCTCTTTGTCATTGCTAGTGATGCCTTATTCTATTTGCTTAGGCATTCTGTGTACTTTCCTAAGGTTAGAGGCCTTATACTTCCTAATGGGGAAGATCTTATTAATGTCCAGTTTGTTGATGACACTAATATTTTTGTTTCGCTTGAAGAAGATAACATGGATAATTTGTTCTATGTTCTGTCTATCTTTGAAAGTGCTTCTGGTGCTAAGATTTCCTTGCCTAAGTCTATTCTTTTAAGCTGGGATGACAGTCCTCCTCAGTGGCTTTCTAGATTTAATATTCCTTGGGGGGTCCTTCTAAACAGGTGTGTTATCTTGGTATCCCCTTTGCGGTTGATCCCTGCCTTAAGAGTATGTGGGATTGGGTGAAAAATAAGGTGATTGGGAAACTTAGCAAGTGGAATAAACTCCACTTGAATATTGTTGGTCGTATTCAAGTTTGTCAGAAGATCTTGTCATCTTACACTACATATTTTGCTTCTGCTTGGCTATTTTCTGCTTATCAAGTTAATATTATTCAAAAGTATATCCGACATTTTCTGTGGTCTGATGGACAGGGAGTCGGTAAACGCCATTCTGTCAATTGGGATTGGTGTACAACTGATAAGCGAAAGGGTGGTTTGGGGCTTAAAAATCTTAAATTACAAGGCATTGCTTTGTCAGTTAAATGGATTGTGAATTGCATTGAAGGTAATGAACCCTGGAAAGTTCTTGTGCGTCATAATTTAGCTAATGTTGTCCCAAAGAATGCTAAATTTTGGAAAGGTCTTCACATTACGGATATTTTGTTTGGTAAATTTCCTATTACACCTGTTGGTTCAGTTGTTTTTCGTAGTATTTGGAAAGCTTGGGAATTTTTATAAGGTAATTTTTGTAAAGTTGGATGCGAGCCGGGGAAGGAAAATGAAAGCTTGGGAATTAGTTAAAGACAAAATTTTGGTTTCTAAAGTTGTTGGGCATGAGATTGTTTTGTTGTTTAAAAGCAGCTCTATTTGGTGGAATATTTGGCACAGTAATAGGTCTCTTGCTCGTACTCCTGGCTGCTCTGCTAAGAAATGGTCGTCTAAAGGCATTAATACGTTTAATGATGTTCTGATTAATGGTTCTTTTATGACATGGGAATATCTGTGTGCTAAGTATGATCTTCCACAGTCTCAGTGGCAAACTTATTCACTTTTACGAGATTCTTTTATGGTTGTCAATAATCTGATTTTGATTGATAATGAGATGGATTTTTTTGATGCTTTCAAATGGCAGGATGGTACCAGATTGAGATGTATAAAACCAAAAATTTTGTATCACTTGCTTTATGATGTTTCTGGTATCGTAAATCATGTTAATACTAGATGGATATTTACTCTTACTGACAAACAGGTGTACAACATTTTTTAGCACATTTGGCACAGTCCGTTGGAGCCTAAAAAGGCTTGTTTTCGATGGTTATTTTTGTTGCAGAGGTTACCGATCAGTAAAGATCCTAAGACTTATACTGTTTGTTCTTTATGTTGGGTGCCTGATATTGTTGAGCATATTTTCTTTGACTGTTTATTTGCTCGTGAGATATGGGGGTTATTTCTTTCTGATTTACATGGATGGAATATTGATCATTCACACTTTCGACATTATATTATTTTTGGCTTTATCCCTCAGTTTCATCATTGTTATAATAAATTTTGGATGCTCTTTTCTATGGAGGTTTTATGGTTTATATGGTTATCCAGAAATGAGGAGTTATTTAGTGGTGTTACGAGGGTTCTTACTGAGTCTCTGAGGAGACTCACCAGATTTAAAATTTTGCTTCAGGTTGCTCGGGTTCTTATTGCTTTCAAATCAAAGTTCAGATCCAAGAATCCGATGGTGCTCCCTTGTGTCAGGTGCAATTGTTACAGTTTTATTTACAACTGTTTATTCAGATATATAATTTACACTTCGCGGATGGCTGACACTTGGTTTTTGCAGAGTTTTGACCCTTCGGCTCTGCTGCTCATCTTCTACAGTTTGTATTTAATTCTGGACATGTATATATATTGTAAATACTTTTATAGTCATTTAGTTATTTTTATTCGGGTTTTATGTCACTCTCTTTACTTTGTGGCTGATGTTTATATGTTAGTATTGTTGCCTTTGGGCTAATTTTGTTTGTATATTCATGATTTTGATTAATATAAGTATATGATTTAAAAAAAATATATAAGGTCCATATTGTTGCGTTAAAACATTGAATTCTATTAAGTAGGTTTATTGTATTATAATATAATATTTTTAATATATTTGATGGTTGTTTTATTTTGCATAATTAAATTTATGTATAAGTTATATGATTTATTTAAAAGAAGATATAGATGGATAATTCACCTTATTAAAAATGGATGGATGAATGATTCATTTTAGTAAGGATGATGGATAAATGAACTTGCGGATACATCAATATATAATTACTATAATGTTTTATTTTTTTAAAGCGAAAAACCCCTTGCGGGGTCGCCTTGGTCTAAAAGACCACGAACAAGGGGTTCTACACCGTCAAAGTCACCCGGGAGTCGCACCCGATCCTGCCCGCACCAACATTATCAATTAGATTTTGGTTACCCAATTCAACTTTTTGGTAGGGTGGAGATTCGAACCTGGGTCCTCCCTTAGAGGATTGCCCTCTCCTCTCCAACTCACCTACAAAACCTGGGTATAATTACTATAATGTTAATAGTAACTTTTTAAGTTTATTTTTTATTATTATTTAAAAAAATTACTTTAATATAAATATTTATTTTTAAATATATTTTTAATTTTTTTTATTGTTTTTTCATGTTAATTATAAATTTTTCCAAAATTTTCCACCTTAATGCTTAATTTTTTAATTTTTAATTTCCTTAACAAACTTTTTTTATTTAATTGTTGCACATACACCTTCATTCTCCATTGCTACAATGCTCATTGTTTCTGATACATTTTTTTTTTTGATAAGTAGCGATTGTATTTACAATGGGTTTTAACTAGGATCCCAAAACCTGATTACATAAGATTTGGAAATAACATGCCGAGAATAAGCCATTACAACAAAATTCTGGGCCCAAGGCACCAATACCCTGAAAATGAAAAACAAACAAAAATCTCGCCCAGTGGGAAACCACCAATTTCGAAGGAAGGTAAGTTTGAAGATCCTGCCCGGGAGCAGCTGAAAACTGCCATCATGTAAATCCCGCCCAGTAGGAAGCAGCAAAAACCATTATAATATAAATCCCGTCTAGCGGGAAGCAGTCGAAAAACCACCAAAGAGTGAATCCCATCCAGTGGGAAGTAGCTGAAATCCATCCCAGTGTAGATCCTGCCCAACGAAAAGCAACAAAAACCTCTACCAAGTGAATCCTGCCTTCCGAGAAAACCAACAAGAAATGAGAAAAACCCGCCCAACAGGAAACCCAGCGGTTCTGGAGAATCTCGCCCCACGGGAAACCATCCTGCCCAAAAAAAATGGGGAATCCCGCCTAGTAGGAAGCAGTTGAAAACCAGCAAAGAGGAGATCCCGCCCATCGAGAAGCAGCCAGAAAGCACCACCAAGAGAATCCTTCCCCCAGGACAACCAGCAAGAAAAGACAACAGGTTAAGGGACCAGGGATACAGGGACTAGGGATCCCAGGCGGGAAGAGGTAACAACCACAAATATGGGATCCATGGGAGCCTAGCCTGGGGGATCCAGGGTCTGCATGCATAGATCAGATCCCCCCAAGATTTGAATAATGCAGCAGAACCCAGAGAACCCCAACAACAGGGGCCAAGAATCCCATCCTTGCATAAGAGAAACTTCAAGGAACTGGGACTGAGGCTGGGAATAGCCCAGGCAGAGAAAAAGCCCCCCAAGGCCAAACAAATGCCCAGGGTGTCCACCAAGGAGCAGAACCAGCACGAAGAAGCCTCCAAGCGGGAAATCGAAGAGGGCCCTCCCCACAAGGACGGGACCAACAACAACCACAGGATCCTAGAGAGGATTCACTAGCAAAAGGGGGAAAGAGGCCCCCCCAGACCACCCCCAAAGTAGTAAGGACCTCAAAGGAAACCCCAGGAAGCCATCAAAAACCCAACCAATCACCCCCACCACCCAGAGAACTGCAGGGAACCAGATCCACGCCAAAAACCTACAGAAAACCCCAGGGGGAAGCCTGAGGGGAAAAAAAAAAAGGGAAGGGATCCCAAAAACGACAAGGAACCCTAGGAAGCACCAGGCCAAAAACTCAAACAAGGGAACCCTGACCGACTGGGAGAGGTGCAGAAAGAGGAGAAGGATCTCCCTCAAGGAGATCATCTGCAACAAACAATCCCAGGGAGGGATGACCTGGGATGAGCTAGGGACTGGGTAGGAACCAGGGGAGGGGGAGCAGGGAAGGGATCGGGACCCTCCCCTCTCTACTTTTTTCCCTCGTTTCTGATACATATTTACATATCTTTAAATATCTTGTTTTATTATTTATCCAACTTTTATTGTTGAATGTTATGCTTGATCATTCTTTTGATTATTGATTTCTTTTCTTTTTTAGCATGGGTTTGATCCTATCCTATCACTCACCTAATTGTCAACTTTTTTTCTTTTTTAACATAGGTTTGATTCCATAACTCAACGAAAAGTGTCCTTATGGTAACCTTATCATCCTATTGGATTGCATGGATAACCAATCGTTGCAACCATCAAGTGGATAGTAGATCAATGCTTAAGAGGTTCACTCTATTGTTTCCACATTAAACCTTCTTCTTTCTTCTCTCGTGTATAGGGCATTGTTTCTACTATACATAATCTTCATTCAACAACTCTCATCACTCCCCTTTCTCCTTTGGGGATACTCTTGTTGTTGCTTCCTTCTCTCTTTCAAGGCTTCTCTTATTGCTCCTATATATTTTTTATTTTTCTTTTACTCTCATACTATGCTAAAAGTATGGATCAACTAGGACTCGAATCTAAGGCCTCCATGCATTAAAGTTTCTCCATTAATAAGCTTATAGCTTCTCCTTAAACCTACATGCAATTTAAATGTAGGGTTGCTTTTGCTCATTGCTCTTACATCCCCTAAGCTACTTTATGAGTACTCAAAACTCCTAACTTCCACACTAAACTTGAGACCAAATTGTCAAAACTTAACATGTTATTGTTTTTCTACACCAATGCTCAAAAAATATAATTCTCCCCATTAAACAGAGGAATCTAAGATTGAAAAAATTTTAAATTACTGCTAATAGTAGTCATCTTAAACTATTGTTATTACTAGATTTTTTGCTTTCTTCACAATTTTAGCTCTAAACTTTAGAAGAGCATGGCCTCCCACAACATAAATGTATTTAAATTTAAGATTTAAATCGAACAAATTTGCTAAAAAAAATAAAAAACTTTCTCTTCGTAAACAAACCTTAAAATATTAATTTAAAACAAAACAAATCTTAACAAAAAAAAAAAAAAACTACTACAATAACAAAACATATAATTTACTCATTAATTTTAATATTACAATACAATTTTATTTAATATATCTTATAGTGACTATCTCATCCCACTCCATATATTAACTTAAATCCGAGGAATTATGGATGAAAAAACACCTAAAAAAATCAACTAACTAAAAATATATAAAAAATATTATAATATTTTAAATATTTTTTTAATTTTTAATTTTTACTTTTTATTTATTTTTATTTTCTAAACATTACTTTTTCAACTGTTGTAAAAAACCATCTAATCAGCTTCTAGGACTTGCTTTAAGCCGTTTGGTGATCACACTTAAAGATTGCTGTTCTCCAACTCTCCTTACCAGGTTTTTTTTGTTTGGGATGATAGTCCTCAACCTGATTCTTTGTGTGGTATGGATGGTTGGGAGCTCGTCAGGGATGGGGAACTCCTTGAGGTTGATTCTCCGAAAAATGGTGAAGGTGACTCTAATACTGGTTATGTAGATGGAACACCCCTTTTAAAGTTCCTAATCAGCGTGCTGTGCCTGATATGCATGCCAACATGTAAGGTCGCGTTAGAACATTTAATAGTTGTTGTAATTTTTTTAGTTTTATAGTTAAACCTGCTGATTGTAATTTTTCAACGGTAACATTTTGAACTTTATCCTTAGAAATATACTTGGGGTATGTTGTGTGATTAGAACTTTTCTAACGCGATCTTTGGGGTGTAACGTGTTAGTGGCTTATTGCTTTTCATTAAAAAAAAAAAACCATCCAATCCTTTATGTTCAAATAATTGTTACAGCTGCCACTTCATTAGTGGAATTGACCCCTTTTGGACAGAGAAGACCTTTGTGGTGAATCGGAGCATTACAGTGTCCTTCACTTCACAGAACATCTTATCCCAGTCGAGAGGTTCAATCGCCTTATAGCCGAGACCAGGGGCCCTGTCTTGTGACGACGGACGCTTCGATTCCTTCTAATCCACCACATAGGCAGAAACCCTTCTCCTGAACTTGGCCTTGAATTCATTCCAGGCCTGATACTTATAATGGTTGATCACCGCCTCCCGGGGTTGAAGACGTATGCTCTTATAACCGGGCTTAAGCTCAAAGTGATGGATAACATTCACTAACGAAGATGGCAAGGCGTCCAACAACACAATGGACTTGTGCCGTTGCTCCAGTTTTTGCCTGCATGTGTAGCCCTGGGTCACCCTTCTCGGAGGGTGCTCTTTAAGATTGGAGGGCCCGAAGTTCCTGCAATTCATGGACACCTGCCCTATCATAGAGGAGGAGTTACTTACTTCATGTGTTTTATTGGTAAGCAAGATTTTCAGAGCTTTGGAAGATGGGCGACGTAGCCAACGATGGGCGAAGACGAATTCATCAACATCGGTGAACATCATCCATTGCCATTCTTCTCTGCCCTGCAAAGCGCAATGCGCAAATCCGGCCTCCTGTGTCTTCGCCCACGGCCACGGATGGCGCCTCACGTTGTATCCACTCATGCTCGCAGATTTTATGACATCCTCCAAATCATCGTCGCTGTTATTGTCGTAGATAAAGAATGCCTCCACTCCCAAAAAAGAATGATACACAATCCATTCCTTGAGGAATTTGGCTGCGTTGTATACCATCGTGCCAGCGCACAACAACTTCCTTGCGCTTTTGTCTTTCAAAGTGAATTCGCTTACCGTCGGAGGGTTATGAAATTACGCCACCGAAGGCAGCGGCGAGGTTTCTTCGACTGACTGAAGACTAACTTTTGCGCCGGAAAGCTGAAGCTATTGTGGCGGGTTCTCGCACCGGAAAATCTCCTGAGCGGAGACCGTGACGGCTGTTTCGACTCTGTTGTTGAAGACGCAGCGGAGAGTGTGGGGAGCAGTGTTGATGCCCTGCCTTTGGTTTATACCTTTGGCGAACAAGATCACGTCTGTATCGGTGACCACGCTTTCGTAGACCATCCAATCCCACCTCACGGATGAGA
The DNA here is from genome assembly GCA_028583015.1 of Wollemia nobilis. Taxonomy (NCBI): domain Eukaryota; kingdom Viridiplantae; phylum Streptophyta; class Pinopsida; order Araucariales; family Araucariaceae; genus Wollemia; species Wollemia nobilis. Next base: position 18,781,701 of record JAQPPZ010017033.1, on the reverse strand, counting down.
TCGAGTCCTGTGCAGGCTTAATAAATTTGGATCTCAGGGATCAACCTAACCTGGTCGAATGCTGCGAGCGCTAAAATCCCCGGAAAAGGGGTTTGACATCTGATTGCAACTCGTCCTTGCAAGAAATCGATTCCCGTGACTTGTGCCCGACAGAGAAGACAGCGAAGGGCGGACTTTGGAGGCAACAAATCCATGAAGTTCGTTGAAGGCAAGGGAATTAAGAGCAGCAGCTCATTTTCAGAAAGGAGAACCACGTCTTGGATACGGAAAGTCTCCTTGTAACGACGCGCTTCATGTTGTTCCTTGCTGGCCACTGTGTTGTACCCGCCGGCATGACGCAAGCGCAGCGACGTTTTCTGCTGCCGGAACCGAAGAGGCCGCTGGAAGCTATAGTCCACACTTACCTCTGTATGCTTGACGCGCTGTAAACCCCCAAATGATAACGCAAAGTAGGATACAACAAACAGTTCTGCTAGACATGGTGCAACTCGAGCCGTCGACCCCCCTTGTTGCATAGACGCGTTCAACACATGAAGTCTGAAGATGAAGATGTTATAAGAGAAGCAACAAGCTGAGAGCTTCTTGCTCTGTTAGGCGAGTCACTAGTCGAGGACCTGTTTTTTTAAAATGAAAAATATATTATATTAAAAATAGGTTTTTTTTAAAGAAGAAAAATTATTTAATATAAAGGGAAAAAGGTTGTACTTGATTTTAAAAAATGTTTAATTTAAAATAGAAAATGTATTAGGTTAAAAATGATTTTTTAAAATTATTTACTATGTAAAGGGAAAAAGGTTGTCTATAGTTTTTTTTCTTAAAAATCATAGAAAAACAACTAAACGATAATAATAATAAAAATATGAAAATAAAAAGTCTAATAATACTTATTAGGTGCAATGCATCCATTATAAATTCAGCATAAATTCTGTTGAATGTAATCGATCAATCAATTGGAATAGTAATTTACAAAGTAAAGTAATTTGTAGTTTATTGTGTTTATATTTTTTCAGTTTAATGTCTGCATCTACAGATTCAGTTATGGCTCACGGTGATCGATTCGAGGGAGACTATGACAATAACATTGCATTGGTGACATCAATTCACAGATTAATTAGATTAATTATATTGCAATTGAACTTTTTGTATGAAAATTTCTTGTATGAAATAAATATAAAGGCATATGTTAATTGTTTTAATGGAAAACATTATAATATTTGATCCATTTCAATGATTAGGATAATAAGAAATAAGAATTTATAGTTTATTTTTAAGTATGAGGTAGAGGAAGGTTTTAATGATAAATTTTTAGTAAAATTAAAAGAGGAGTCTCTTTGTTTATTTTTATGTTGGTGGAGCCAGATAAGCTTTTCAATGTCATAGAGATGAGTGATCTCATCAATATATGGGGAAATATTGAAGGAATTGTTTAGAACTATAGAATCCACTAATGTTTTTTTATACATAATGGAGTTGGTTACATCCACATGATTTTTAGTAACTGTCAAGTGTAGGGTTAAAACCACAGGAGCTGCTCCCAACAAGCCTATACCACCTCATTATTTTTGACCCACCATGAGGGGGACCATCGATCGCTCGAGATTCGTACCATCATTGTCATTCTAACGCATACTCAAAGGATTCAGATCAAACTACTACCTTTGCAATAGGTATGCCCCCGAGGTTTGAACCTAGGTCTCTTCTTGGTAAGTGCCTAGCCAGATAGACAATTACCAATCCACCTAGCCCTTGGGGGCTATAGACTCCACTAATGTTAATAGATTGGAAAAATAATTATCCATCCTCAAGATTTCAAAAATTCGTAACATCGAGGCCTATATATCCCATTTAATAATTTATGAGATGATGTAGCAAATTTAGGAGGTTTAATAAATATAAACATAAAATATGTTAAATTTATTCTTATTGGATTAATTATTCAAGTGAATTCAATGACTATGGAGAAACTACATATTATACCTCTTAATAGTCTTTTTTCTCTTCTTATTCATTTTGAGGTTACTATAAAGTATTATGGAGTGTTGCTTTAGATATAGACCCATACTAAGGACTTCAAACTAGCAAAGGCTAAAGCTCAATAGGTCAAAAAAATTCTAGATCCTTAAAGAAGTCAAATCCATGTGAATATTATAAAAGTAAAGAACAATTTATGGATACTTGCATAGCAAAAGTACAAAATAATGAACTAGAGTTCCTATAGTTAGGCAGTAAACTATTAAATAATGATGATGATTCAAATAGTTCCTTTGATTATCATAGAGAACCAACCCATTTGAGCATATTATGAGGATGACATGTTACAATATCTAATGTCTCCTCTCCTTGGCCCCTCAACTTAGATTATGTAGGGGTGTTGGAATATATAATCTAATCTTATTGGTCAAGGATGACAATGTATAATGTACTATCTATGTAAACCTAGGGGTAATCACCATTTAATGATTTAATGTATTTAGCCCTAGCAACATTGGTTAAACCAGAATTTGTAATTAATCATAAACAATTTTATTACATTGGCCTAGGTTAATGCTATATGCAATTATTATTAGATTTTAGGTATCTGCTATAAATACCTTCCAACCACCTGATCCAACCACCTGCTATAAATACCTTTTCCAATGATTTTGGTATATTGTTGGTGTTGAGGTGTGTGTAGCAGTATATGAAGTGCAAAGGACTCACCACATTATTAGGGAATTTAACTCTACCTTCTTGGTGCTCATCCCCAAAGTGGTTGGTGCTAAGGATTTCAAATATTTTAGGCCAATAAGTCTTTGCAACACTTTGTATAAATTCTAACCAAGGTAATGGTTAATAGGATTAAAGTTATCCTCCCTTTCATCATTGACCCTAATCAAGGTGGCTTTGTTATGGCAAGGCATATCCTTGATGGAATCATCAAAATCCATGAGGTAATTCACTTGATTGACAAGAGTGGCAAGGCTAATCTTTTATTGAAATTGGACATGAATAAGACCTATGATAGGGTATCATGGAATTTCTTGCTCCAAGTCATGACCAAATTTAGATTTTATCAAGATTGGTTTAACTTGACTAAGAAATGCATCTCCTCTATAATATTTTTAGTTTTGGTGAATGGAGCAATGACGGGGTATTTTAAGAGTCAAAAGATATTGCGGCAAGGGGACCCCCTATTCCTTTACCTATTCATTATAATTACAAAGGCCTTGGGAAGAGCGATCATTGGTGTTACATTGATTCTATTAGTGGTATATGTCCTACTACCACTCTTTTCTCTATGTCTCATCAACAATTCGTTGATGACACTATCTTGACCACCTCTTCATCAATCCCCCAATACAAGGATATTAAATCTTTTCTTTGCTATTACAAAAAGGTAATAGGACAAAATATTTCACAAAAAGCAAAGTGTATTTCCTTAATACTTACCCTAGAAGGCAAGGAATAATTACAAGATTTTTTTTTTGTGGAATAGAAAAACTGTCTTCTACCTACTTGGGTGCCTCTCTTCAATGGGAGTATGAAGGCCAAGTTATGGGACCTTGTGATTGAACAAATAATAAGAAAATTAGCTAGTTGGAAGGGATACCTCCTTAGCCAAGTTAAGAAAGATCAACTAGTTAAATTAGCACTCTAAAGAATCCCATACTATTTCATATCCTTGTTCAATATGCCTATCAAAACATGTGATAAAATAGAACAAATCCAAAAATTCTTTTTGTGGTCTAGCTTGAAAGAGAGAAGGAGGCTAGACCTAGTGGTCCGGGACCATGTTTTTTCTTAGAAAGAGGTGGGGGGCCCAGGATTTAGGAAGTTAAACAAGATGAATGAGGCCCTCATGGTTAAGATAGGGTGAAAATTGCTAAATAAAAACAAAGCTGGATGGATCCAAAACTTTGAAATCTAAGTATCTCAGGAATGGAAGGAATCTTGTGGAAGAAAAACCCTCCAAAGGAATCCTATTTTTGGAACCATTTATATAAAAAAAAGTCCCTTATGCTAAAAGGAGCTAGATGAAAGATTAGATATGGGAGAAAGATAAAAAAATTTAAGGACTATTAGCTCCAAAAAACTCCATTGATTGAAAACCAAACCTTGGCTTCCTTTGATCCCCTTATATCTCAATACTTCGATAACTTGATCTTAGATTACATCTTGGAGGATGAAGACGAAAGAAGGTGGAAGCTCATCCATATCCTTGTCCTAGACCAACATAGTAGCCAAGCTCTCATAGAACTTAATAAGGTGCTTAGACTCAAGATTCTAAGTCTAGAAAGAGAAGATGATTTCTTATTTTAGAAAATGCATAAGGGAGGGTGATATATAGTGAAATCAACCTATTACTTAATGGAATGTGATGGATGGGGGTGGATCCTAATTGCAAAAATCTAGCTCAAGCATTTAACTCCTAAGATTAACTTCTTCTATTAGCTAGGAGTCCAAAACAAGATTATCACCATTGACAACCTTCTCAAAAGGGGAATAGAAATTCCCAATAGATGTTATCTCTATTAACAAAATTAGAAAATTGTGAAGCACCTACTTTTGGAATACTTGTATTCATTAGAAGTCTTTAATATGATCCTAAGCAAGTTTAATATGTCTTGGGTCTCTTTGAATAATTTAGTTGATCTATGTCTCCAATGAGATCCCCCTTTTCATAGAAAAATATCTTTGGAACTTTAGTTTGACCCATACCCTTTGGGGTCTTTGGAAAGAGAGGAACATTAGAGCTTTAAGGATAAAAAATAGACTGCATATCTATTAAGGAAATAATTTGTGCAACTATGAGAAAATATTCAGAGCATCAACTTTAAGGATAACTAGGAGAGCAATTTGGAGACCAAGATAGTTGTTGAATGGGGTCTAGATAGTGTTCCTAATCCCCCAACCCAATTAGACCCCTCAATTCGCTCATAAACTAAATGGATAACACATCCAAAGTACTAGACCAAGCTGAATTTTGATGGAGCTACGAAAGGAAATTTGAGGAAGGCAAGTGTAGGAGGTGTTATCAAGAATCATGAATGGAATATCATCCTTGCTTATGCAAAAGAGCTAGGAATTCAAATAAGTCACTTTGTTGAAGCCAGAGCCTTGCTCCAAGGGGTCCTTCTATTGGAAAGGTTGAGTTTTAGAAGAGTGATGATCGAGGGGGATTCACTCAATATCATCAATTGCACTAACAGTTTGTAGGAGGCAAGTTGGAGCATTGAGAACCTGATCTTATCAGCTCTAAGAAGGATTTAGAGTCATGATACTAGAGCTCTGAGGTAATACATGTTTTTAGTAAATGAAACCAAGTTGTTGATGTTATGGCCAACCTGTAAGTTAATTTGGAAGAACTTAAAATCTAGGAGAGTGACTTCCCTTTGATGCTTCTAGAGATGGTGAATAAGGATACCCCTTAGTATTTAAATGGTGAAAGAATAGGCTATTAAAAGTGAAGGTTGGTTTTTCCCCTCTAGGTAACCAAGTTTACAACAATTTCAAGCTTGGTGTGTTAGCTTTAGTTTCAGTTAAGCACTTCCAGTTTTGAGTTATCCACAAATCACTTATGCCATATAACGACAAAAGATTCTTAGGAAAGGCAAAAATCCTATTGGATGCTCCAAATTTTTGCATAGCTAGGATGAATTCTCTAGCATGGCTAGGATTCAAGTTGACCCAGTCAACTTGGACCGTTTGGCAATGTCTAGAATAATGAACACAACTAGAGATCAAATCAAACTTACCTTCCCATCAATGTTTTGCATGCTACATATTGCATTATTAACTTATGTGTTTTGAGATTTGATTATAAATTTCAATAGATATCCTAGGGATATTTGAATTCTTGAGTGTATCTGATTTCCAAGCACACAAAGATCATGTCAAATTTTACTATCTTCATCCCAATTAGAAGGTATGATCCATTCTAGCACATGTGAGGCCAAGCATCGATCTTTAGGCAGAGTAAGCCCCATGTTCATATGCTACCTATGAAACCCAACTTCACTATAAGGAGACGTCCTACCAAGGGCATCATCTCAATGCTTTAAGGATAGGAGAGTCTAGGAAGAACAATATTTACCTATCTAACCAAATATTGGGGGTGACATTGTTAGAATTGAGTCAACTTTAATCAACTTTGATAAGGAGGTATTAGAGATTCTTGAGAGAGGTGGCCTATTGCACTTTTTGAATAAATATGATGGTTATGACCAAGTTATTCCCTGTGAGATGGTCCACTTTTGGATAAAATGGAATGTTATAGTAGATGGTTTAAGATTTTGTATCATCCCAATGGTGATAGCCGAGGTCTCCCAATTGGTGATGGAAGGCGAGTGTATAAACCAAGAAAAGCACTCACTCATAAGAGAAACGAATAGGTTTCTATCTCAATATGAGAACATAAACAAGGTGAATAATGATGTTCTAGGGGAATCCCTTCCCAAACCCTAGAATAGAGTAGTGGTGGCAATAACGAAATACTTCATGCTATATGGGAAATTCATAGTGGTAAGGAGTTTTAACTTTCCTTTCCTTAATCATATATGAAGAGAAAAATGATGAATATCCCATCCTTTATTTACTAGGGTGTTGATAAATCCATCAATGATGTATAATGGGGGAAGATTTCTGCACCTTTGCATCAAGGCTTGTTGAAACTATTGTATAAGCATGCATGTTTGAAGGGTAGACAATCGATATCGATTAGGATGAAGTTGATGGTAGAGAACCCTAAAACCTCTAAAGAAAGGAGCAAGGAGGCTACATTGGTGCTTGGTGGGGAAGGTAGATTAGAGAAATAATCCTTTGAATGTACACCATCGAAGGAAGGACCCAAAATTTACACAGTCATGAGCTCAAATCACAAGTGTTAGTATGGAAATTATTTCTCAAAGAAGGATGGTAAGCTGGACAATGAGACCTTGGAGGATTTAGATGTTAAAAGGAGGTCGAAGTGTCTTGGGAGAAAATTGGATAGTGTGAAAAAAGTTGAAGCTTCATCATGTTACATTTTGTACCATGACACTAATGAAGATCATAAGGAGGGCTCTCCATCTGGTGGAAATAATTCCCATAGAACTGACACACAAGTTAACCCACAATCATAGGTGAAACATGTTTAACCTAGGGATACTCCTAAACCCTATGAAGCTTACCTCAATAGAGGGATTGATAATGATCCTCTTGAGTGCTTTATTATTGTAGGGAAGAGAAAAAACTATATTATTCTAAGGATATCAATGATTTATTGAGAAGAGCAAGTAGAATGTTGGTCAATAGTGCTGACAAATTTGACATCTACTAGAGGGATGTTAGGAGGAATATTATCACTCTTAGCTCAATAGAGATGATGAAGAGGGTAGAAAGGATGGCAAGAGGTTTGGATTATCCATTATCAGCATGACTCTTATTTGTCTTTGTTCCTGCTATATTATATTGGTTTGATTTTATGTTTTTAGTTGTTTAAGGTGTTTTTCTTGGAGGGTTGGAGGGTTACATATTGTTTTATGTGATTTTTTTTGTTGTTTTTTAAAATCATTTTTGATGATTCCCTAATAATTTTTTATGGATGTAAAATAATTGGGACCCTTTCATAAACTAACATATATATATATATATATATATATATATATATATATATATATATATATATATAGTATGTATGTATCATTGTGTATCCATTTAATATATTTTTTTGGTTCCCACTGACACCCCATTATTCCTATTTCATATTGTTAGATTCTTAGGACTATTTGCTTACATGAATCTTATCTCATATCAAGAATAAATCACATAAATGCTTCACATAAAATAACAATGTATTATAGAAATGGAATATATCACAAATATATATTTCTAATATATTCTATATCACATGATTACAAGAATGATTATGGTGGATTATATTTCTTGGAGAGATGTCTCCAATATATAGTTTTACATGACTTTTTAGTACTTTGACTATTGCTCTCCTCTAACAGTTGGGAGATGCATCCTTTCATATTCCTCATATTGACACATACATTATATATAATATAAATAAACTACCCAACTAATATTTACAAGGGGGACAAATAATATAATACTTCCAACCCCCCCCATATTACATTATTTGGTAGGAAGGCTTTTTGTCTTCATTCTCTAATTCTTCTTTCTCTTCATTCTTTAGCTCTGACTTTGGCATGGTTGGATATATGCAACCTTCATTAGATATTCCTTTATAAATTATTTGTGTTTGCCTTTGGATCAATGTATCTGAGTCATCTCTAGGTCTCTAACTTTGGGTCACTACCATTGGCTTTGCCTCTCGGTCATTGCCTCTATAAATCTACCTCTGGGTTACCTCTAGATTATCAATATCTCTAGGTCATCCACTTGAACATTTATAAGACTATCATATCTATAGGATCATCACTATGAATTCTTTCACTATACACCATCTTTCAAGCTATGCTTGGGCCATAATCATTTATTTATTTATGATAAGACTGACAATATTCTCAACAAAATTTAATCATACTTGGATTCCTTCTATAAAAACCAGACAATATTCCTATTATATTATCCCATTCATTCATGTTTATCCATCCACAATCTATTTTTAATTTGTAATCTTTCTTTTCTTTTTGTAGATAAAATATTTGTGAGTGATTATGACCTTCACAAGTTTTACAACAATGGAGATTCCAAGGGCGGGTTTTGGAGGCAACAAAGGGTGGGAATTGGAGGCAACAAATCCATTAATTTTATTAAATATAGCGAAGGGCGGGATTTGGAGGTAACAAATCCATAAATTTCATTGAAGGCAAGGGAATTAAGAGCAACAACTCATTTTCAAAAAGGAGAACCACATCTTGTATACATAAAGTCTCCCTGTAATGATGCACTTCATGTTGTTCCTTGCTGGCTAGCGTGTTGTACCCGTCAGCATGATGCAAGCACATCAAAATATTCTCCTACCATAACTATAAATATATCTTTGTAAATGCAAAAATAGAGTATTAAATTCCTGAACTAAAATTAATTACGTATGAATAATAGTCATCAATCACCGAAGAGGCCACTGGAAGCTATGGTCCACACATACCTCTGTATGCTTAACACGTTGTAAACCCCCAAATGATAACTCAAACTAGGATACAACAAACAATGCTTATAGACATGGTGCGACTCTAGCCGCCAACTTCCCTTGTTGCATAGGTGGGTTCAACACATTTAGTTTAAAGATGAAGATGCTATAATAGAAGCACCAAGCCGAAATGCTTTTATTTATTAGAAAGTCAAAATTGTTATTATTTGTTCAAGTAGGTGAATTTATAATTTGTATAGATTTCATTACAAAGTATTTAACAAGTGGGAGATTGTTGGATATGTTGTATATTTGCATGAAGAAAATAAATTGCATAGTTTTATTCTTGAGTAGTATTTTTTATTTAGTAATTGTCAAGCACATGGTTCAAACCAAAGGAGTTGCATCCACCAAACCTATTCCACCTCATTGTTGTTGACCCGGTGTGTGGTCTTGACATGGTTCAAACCAAAGGGGCTACATCCACAAAACCTATTCCACCTCGTTGTTGTTGATCCGGCATGAGGGGACCACGGATCCCTCGGGATTGAGTAGTCTTATTTTAGCCCATGATCTTATAAATAAATAGGTATATGTGGTTTTAGCCCATGGTGTTATTTTTGAGGTGGTCTTATTTTAGCCCATGGTCTTAGTCTTAGGCAGTCGCCTTAAATTAACAGGTATGGGTGGTTTTCTCCCATGGTATTATTCTTGGGAAGAATCCTTAAATAAGTAAGTATGGGTGATTTTAACCCATGGTATTATTTTTGAGGTGATCTTATTTTAGCCCATGGTCTTATTTTTGGGTGTTGCAAGATATCTATATATATTGTAACTGCTTTGTTAAAGGTGCACCAGAATATGCATATGAATAAGAATAATAAGACCAGAGCATGAGGTGCCACTTTGAGTTTTTTCTAATTTTCTCGATCAAGGGTTTCTAAGATAAATATTCATGTTTATTGTGTATGCATATTATTTTTCCTTCTATTTTATGATTTTGTTTGCATTAATATCTCTAGAATAGGTTTATCAATGTCTTCACCAAGGCATCAAATTGGAGCAACCAACTGGCAAACACTCGACTACTACCACCCAACCTATCCCCTTTTGGGTACATGGTTTGAACCTTGGGCCTTCCCAAAGAGAAGCTAAAGCCCTAACCACTATGTTGTCCTTACAAACCTAACCTTAAAGATTTATATTAAATAAATAATTTTGCATTAACATGCACTAATACACCAAATAATTAAAATAGAGAATATGAACCATGACTATATTACTTCATTATGAAAGTAATAATCATAATAACGATATTTTTAAAATATTTTAATAAAATTAATAAAATAATTTTTAACCTAATTTTGATGGAGTTTCTAAAGGATTTGAATATACCTCAAGGGGTCAACTATGATGATGGAGTTAATATAAAGAATTTGCATCAATCTATGGTAAAATGAAAATGTATAAAAGTTGGATTTATCAAAATTAGTTTTGATGGAGTTTCTAAAGGAAATTTGAGCAAAAAATAAGAGAGGTGGTATTTTGAAAAATAATTTAGGAAAAATTCTCTTCACTTAGAATCTTATGTAACTTCAAAGAACTAATATGCATAGGCTAAGGGACTTCTTACAAGGATTAAATTTCCTATAGCAAAAGGATGGAGATATATTTAATTTGACAACATTCACAAAATATTATTAATATTGTCAAGATAATGGATGCAGGGTTTGGATAAAAAATCATATTATTATTTTTATCCATCAACTATTATTAGATGCAATATCTTAGAAATGTCAATATATTTATAGAGAATGCAACAAGGTAGCAAATAATTTAGCCAATCATAGTGTTAATCTTCATTTTTATGAAATTCAACTTTTAGAAGGCTAGTAAGGGAGATTTTTGTTAGAGAATATTACATTATTTGGTACATGACAATGTACCACCTTGGTACATTATTGTAAATATTAGATTAGGGTTGTGTCTTATATTAGTGAGTGAATATTTTATGTAATGTAATATTATCTAGGAAATGCACAAGTGTCATGTAAGTATATGTGCAAGTGTTATAAGTGTAAATGTGTTAGGATCTCATCTTAACCCTTAATGTAATAACTTCCTTGATGTAATAATTCCTAGTGAACGTGGGTAGTACCCATGATTAATATTTTGTAATGTTCTAAGTTTTAGCTTAGGTAGTGCCTATGACAAATGGCACCCTTTTTTATGTAACACATGGTAGATAGGTGGCATTGTGCATGTAATTCATGTGGCATTATGCATGTAATTCGAGTGGCATTGTGCATGTAATTCAAAGTGGCACTATTCATGTAATTCGGGTGGCATTATGCATGTAATCCAGGTGGCATTTTGCATGTAAGCCAACCTTGGAAGGAAACTCCTTAAATACCCGAAAAGGCACCAATGTAACCATCTTTTGCAAAATTAATGAAGTATTGAAGGAGGTTGCCCCCTCGAAGAGGCCTGCGATTCTGTCTTATTGTGAGAATGTTCTTTATGCAAATTTATGTTATATTAATGTGATGTTTATGTGAGTTTATTTCCAAGCAATTGTGTGAGAGTATGTTATTTGAGTTTATTTTATAGCAGGATCTTAACAAGTGGTATCAGAGCGCTTCCCAGGGCCAAGTTCTGCTGCAACTGCAACGATTCTTGCCATCCAATCCGCCTGTTCGGTATAAATTTTGTGTGTTTTTCTCATTTTTGTTTTGCCTTATTAAAAAAATCCAAAAAAAATACAGTGCATTTTTTTCCAGACCAAAAACAAAAAAATATTTTTAGTTGAGTAGGTAGAAACCCTGTACCGAGGGTTTTAAAATATCACGAAGGATCTGTCGTTATTGGCTAAGCTAGATAGCCCATAAAGCGTCTAGTGAAGTGAGGGGCGATCAGGCTCCAATACCCAGGCCTTAGACAGAACTCGCGCATGGACTTGAGCTCCCACGTATCTTCGGGTATATTAGGAGACCATCTAGGATTAAACAAACTTTTAGCCATTAGGAAGCTCTTCGGCCTTGTATTACTCATAGTCTACGGGACACAGCATCCTGGACGATTACCCTCCCGTATTGTCAGAGAGGCGGGTAGTGTGCTCAAGGGTATGCGTGGAATCCTCCTTGAGTAGTGGCCTGAAATATTGGTCCGAGCACTATTGTTCGTCATTGTTAGTATATTAGAGGGCCTATGGGTGGTACATACTCCTATACTTAGCATTCCATGGTTCTGTTAAAACTTCAACCTGTAAAAAACGTAAAAAAATAAAAAATAAAAAATAAAAATAAAAAATAAAAATAAAAATCCAAACATCCCTGTTCGTAAACCTGCATTTCAAAAGTGAGCATATGAGAAAGGAGTCCTCTACTAAAAAAAATAACAGAAGGGACATGCATTCGGGATAAGCCATGAGGGTGACACTTAAGTTGACGATCTGGAGAATAACAATAAAATTTACGATGGCGATCCACGATCGAGTCGATCGAGTCGGAGAGGTCGACACGGTCGAGGCAGAATTCACAGTCTTCAGGGTCAGAACAGAACTGTCATATCAGTCACCTACAAAATACAGAGAATCTTGAGTGTGAAACACGTCCAGTTATAGATAGTGCTCCAGTACCCAACTTTTGCTCAGTAGCTCAAAATTAGAATCTGTAAACACCATTAGACTCAGCAAAACAAGAGATAAAAAAAAAAGTCTGGGGTGCCAAAAAGTAGTGTTGAGAGATATAGCTCATTGTGACCACCTCTTTCTGCTGATCATTTTGATATATAGCACCCAAGCACTTTTTGGGCACTTACTAAAAATAGTAAGTCCTAAAAATTTAATTCTATTTTTAGTAACTGGTCACAAAAGGTCTAAAAAATGGCCCAGGGTACCCGTGGACACCAGAAAGAACTAGAACATTTGGAATCCCTAACAAAAGCCATTGAGAACTTGAACTCGGCTTTTCATTCCATAAGGGAAGAAGTCCAAGGTCTTCGCCTAGAGCATGAGGCCACTAGCAATCGCTTAGAAGAAGCATTGACGAAGTAGACAACAAACTGAGAAGAAAACCACCCAAATCAGAATACCAAGTTGAGAGTTCTACAAGGAATCGTGACCATGATCCACCCTTTAGAATGCCCAAATTGGACTTTCCCAAATTTAGTGGGAAGGATGTTGATGGGTGGCTATGTCGGGTTGACCAATTCTTTCGACTTCATAATGTACCCATATTTCATCGAGTCTAGATGGCTTCCTTTAACTTGGAATCTGAGGCTCTACATTGGTTTCAATGGTTGAGTCTTGCCTACCCAAATCTCTCTTGGGAGGATTTTGAATCCCAACTACTCACTCGATTTGGTCCTAGTGAGTTTGATGACTTTACGAGAGCCTTGACCAAACTGCAACAAATAGGGTCAGTCCGAGAGTACCAAGCTCAATTTGAGAAATTGGCCAATAGGACAAGAGGATTGAGTGAAGGGTTCTTCCAGAGTTGTTATATCAGTGGGTTGAAGATGGAACTCCAAGCATAAGTAAAAATGTTGAAACCACGAACTATGATGGAAGCTATCAGTTTGGCCCGTTTGGCCGAATCTAAACTCTCTGCCCAAAGACACCCATCAAAGTTTCCTCAAAATAGACCTTCATTTCCTCCTAGATCCCAACACCTAGATGATAATAAACCTGCTGCACCCAAGCGCCTCACCACCGAAGAGATGGATGCACGTCGTGCCCAAGGATTATGCTACAATTGTGATGAAAAGTTTTTCAAAGGGCATAAGTGTGCACACAAAAAATTGTTCTTGATAGATGTTGAAGAACCTGATACCGCTGACGAGAGTGATGAGGATGAGGACCCTCCAAAAATGAAACAGGAACCTGAGACAACAATTACAATCCATGCCCTTGCAGACATTACTACTCCTCAAACCATGAAGGTTACAAGATTTTTCAAGGGCCAACGTCTTTCCATCCTTCTGGATTCGGGAAGCATGCACAACTTCATTGACCCTAGAGTTGCTCAACGGGAAAATTGCTATATCCACACTTGTAATCCCTTTGAGGTCATGGTAGCCAATGGGGGAACCTTACCTTGTAAAGGAAAGTGTCGCAATGTTAAAATCAAGATAGGGTACTATGAACTCAAGCAGGACATGTTTGCCCTTCAGTTGGGTGGATGTGATATTGTTTTGGGATCCCAATGGTTGAGTACGTTGGGCACTATCAGTTGGAACGTTGCTGAACTCTGGATGCAGTTCTCCCAGAATGGACAAACACACATCATCAAGGGCTCCCCGACAAGAACACCTCAAATTATTAGTTCAAATGACATGGAGAAATTGCTAAAAAAATCATCACGTGGGGTCATTGCACAACTATTCTCCATCCAACCATCCACATCTCCAATGGGTGAAATCCCACAAGACATGCAACAGATTCTCCCCAAACAAGAGGCCATCTTTTCAGAACCAACCACACTACCACCGCATCGCTCTCATGACCATGCCATTCCATTATTGTCGGATAGTACACCTCCCAATATCAGACCACCTTATGAGCGACTCAAGCGCACCTTATTTTGGAAAGGTAGGAAACAGGACATTCGCTCTTTGGTGGCAGATTGTGACACAGGTCAAAGGATGAAAGGAGAAACAGTGCGCTCTCTAGGCACTCTTCCACCATTGCCGATACCGGATCCGGTGTGGACTGACATCTCTAGGGACTTCATAGAAGGGCTACCTAAATATGGAGGCAAGTCTGTTATTTTCGTGGTAGTGGACCGCCTTTCAAAGTATGCTCACTTTTGTGCCCTAACCCATCCTTACACAGCATTCACTATTGCCCAAATTTTTCTTGACTCCATATTTTGCCTTCATGGCATGCCAACCTCCATTGTATCTGATCGTGATCCCACCTTTACTAGTAATTTGTGGCAAGAGTTGTTTAAGTTGTAGGGGACTCAACTCAAAATGAGTTCAGCCTACCATCCGCAAACGGATGGTCAAACAGAGGTTGTTAATAAATTCTTGGAAACTTACCCTTGTTGCCTTGCCTCCGATCATCCTACTCATTGGGCAAAATGGCTTTCTTTGGTTGAATGGTGGTACAACACTTCCTATCATACCGCCACCAAACTCACACTGTTTGAGGCAGTTTACGGGTGCCCTCCACTCACGCATTCCTCCTACATTTCGGGAAACTCCAAGGTACAGGTTCCATCAACACTCCCCGAATTGGATGAAGAAGGCTCCATCTTAATTGCACCAAAGCAATTGCTGGATCGTCGAACTCGCACTCTGTGCAACCGTACCATTACAGAGGTCCTGGTTCAGTGGCATGGACTTCAACCTGAGGATGCTACATGGGAGTCTCTCCATCAACTCCAGCAACAGTTTCCTCATTTTCAGCTTTGAGGACAAAGCTGAAAACAAGGAGAAGGGCATGTTAGGATCTCATCCTAACCCTTAATGTAATAACTTCCTTGATGTAATAATTCCTAGTGAACGTGGGTAGTACCCATGATTAATATTTTTTAATGTTCTAAGTTTTAGCTTAGGTAGTGCCTATGACAAATGGCACCCTTTTTTATGTAACACATGGTAGATAGGTGGCATTGTGCATGTAATTCGTGTGGCATTATGCATGTAATTCGAGTGGCATTGTGCATGTAATTCAAAGTGGCACTATGCATGTAATTCGGGTGGCATTATGCATGTAATCCAGGTGGCATTTTGCATGTAAGCCAACCTTGGAAGGAAACTCCTTAAATACCCGAAAAGGCACCAATGTAACCATATTTTGCAAAATTAATGAAGTATTGAAGGAGGTTGCCCCCTCGAAGAGGCCTGCGATTCTGTCTTATTGTGAGATTGTTCTTTATGCAAATTTTTGTTATATTAATGTGATGTTTATGTGAGTTTATTTCCAAGCAATTGTGTGAGAGTATGTTATTTGAGTTTATTTTATAGCAGGATCTTAACAAAATGTGCACAAGTTTCTAATATGTAAGTGTGCATATGTGTCCTTAGAATAGGAAAATGAAGAGTTGTTAAGAAGAGTGAAGGTCAAGAGTGTAACATATGAAGAGTAACATACAATTATATATTTGTGACAAATCATTGTAATATGAATTAATCAAATGTGAAAAGCTTTATGTTTGCATTAGTAGACCTTTATTTATAGCATTTTCAGTATTTTCATGTGTAATATTATGAGCATGTTTATGTGAGTATTTTAATGAAATATTTTATTTGTTATTATATTTTGAGCTATTATTTGATTCATTATATTGTAAATTCATTATATTAGATCTTGTGATTATTTTATTGTGGTGATTTATATTAAGTATTGAAGATTTAAAAGCTAACTATGGTATCAGAGCTACAACAAGGTTGCTTGCACATGATTTGAAAGTTGCAATAGGCTAGAGTCTTTCCACATTTGTAGGAACAACTAGTGAAGATTAGGACTCAACAATAGATTTTGAATAAATCTAGGGTCTTTCCACAAGTTTGAACAATAACCTATGATGTGAAGACTAGGAATCAAAAAGGATATTTCTACTAGATTGAAGGATAACCGATGAAGATTAATGATTATTTCCACTAGGTTGAAGAACAACCAGTGAAGACTAAGAAATCAACTTGAAGATAGTTGATTATTTGGAATAAATAATCTTGACATTGATAAAATAATAGAAGGGACATAAATCCTGGAAGGCTAAAGGCTTTCCTCATGCAGGGATTGATTCGAGTTGTAGTCAAGAAAAGTTTTAAGTCTCAAAGATAGACCTTTAAATTTTTTTTTGGTCATTAAGATATTGACCTTGATAAGATAGATTGAATTTACCTATTCCAAGAATCTATTCGAAACAAAAGGTAATCTATAATATTGATTCAGGTCTTGAAGATAGACCTTGACAAATTGGTCCAAGAGAAGAGACCAATATTGAGAGATAGAGTTCAAAGAACCAAAGATTTGAGACCCTTCAGAGAAAGAGGTCCATAGTGGAGATAAGTGGCCCTAGTAGAAAATATGCCATATTTGATTGAGAAAGGAAGGATTCATAAGGAGAAAATTCCTAGAAGACTTGTATATTCGAGATTAAAGACAGAGGAGACCTATTAGAAGAGCTCCAACAAGAGTACTTACTCCAAATTTCAAACAATCATTGTCATTCAATAACAAGCCCATAAGACAGATTAATGAGACCTATTATAGAAGGTCCTATTGAGATTTTATTAGACCCATTTGATAGAGGTCCATCATAAGTTTACTGGTCCTAAGTAAGAAAAGAGACCATTAATCTATCTTACTCTATAAAGATTGAAAGCAAGCAGGAAAAACTTGAAGGTAGCAAGAAGATAACAAGAAGACTTGAAAGAAATATTAAAAGAGGATAGTGTATGAATAGAGGATTAGATAGAGTAATGGATAAAGGGTAGAAAAATAACATTGAATAGTACATTATAAAGGAAGTCTAATGATAGCGTTGGAAAAAATAAAAAATTACGGATTAAGAGTTATTAGAGCATCGTCCTTGCAAAGATAAAAATGTATATTAGAGAGGTTTAAAATCTCCTCACTATAGTGAAAGAGCTAGATGCTTGCACCTGTAATAATAAGGTTAAAGAATAGAAGAATAGCAAAGTTAAAGCCAAATTCAAGGGTAGCCAAAGAGCACCAACAAAAGCGACATAAGGAAGATGAAGCGATACAATGTAGGATAGAAACCATATAAAGTGACACCAAAGATTAAGTTGAGTGAGGAACGAATCAACACAAGCTAAAATGATATCAAAGATTAAAGCAAGTGAGAAGCGAAGAGATAGTGATGCAGATAAGGTAAAGTTCAAAATTTTGAACGAAATTTTGGATAGCAATCATAACACAAAAGGAATATGAAGCACCTAGAATTCAAATACAGTAAAGTACCAATTCAAAACATCCCAATGGCACCATATCAAATAAAGTAAAATATCAAGGAGAAGCGCATCATTTTATAACGTGTCAGTTAGGCTAAAATTCAAGCACAAATTGGAGGAACTGAAATGTTTGGGCAAGTAAGGTTGTAACGTTCTCCAAAGTTCTTAAATAAGGCACTTGCATGTTATGCTTCACACATTCCAAGGTAGGTAGCAATACAATGAAACACCTAAGCCATCAAGATGTCAGATAGTGTAATAGAGTAAAACAATCGAATGCCAAGCAATAAGGTATTAGGGTTTTAATTAGAATTTGATTATTTCTAAGGTTAAAGGAGAGATAAGGTTTTATAAGTTTAATTTTTATTTTTATAAGGTTTAATAAGTTTAGGAGGAGAGATAATGATATTAATAGAGTATTAATATCTTAGTTGCTTCTTTAAATTTGAAGTAATAAGTAGAAGATATCTTAATTGCTTTTTTAAGATTTTGGAGTGATAAGTAGAAGTAGAGTATATATATATTTAAGCTTTTCAAAGTTATTTAAATATATATATATATATATATATATATATATATATATATATATATATATATATATATATATATATATATATATATATATATATATATATATTTGTATTTACATGGTGGAATCGGTAGCCGCCATGAATCGGGGTAGGCTGTCCAGCTTTTATGGCTGCCATAGTATTCTGTGTTGCCCGCCCGAAAGCCGCCACATAGATCTTCACGTAGTCCGCCCCTATAACCACCATGCCACAATCATTTTAAACCTTTTACGCCGCTGAAAGCACCAGGAAAGGGACAAGCGTTCAGTCCGACGAGGCCCGAGATTTGAAACTTGGACCTCCGGCCCCCTTATGGGGTTTGGATGAACCAATTGGTCTACACCTCGGACCTACTCATGGTTTATTTAAATATTTTAAAAGTTTAATTTTAATCTTTTTTTGAATGTTCAAGTTAAATAGAATATTTACAAATTATTTATTTTTGGATAGATAAGGAAGTCTACTTTAAATTAGTATTTTTTTTAATTTGCAAATATTTTTACTTTTCTAGTTTCTAAATAAATCAGGAAGACAAGGAATTCAACATCATAGGTTTTTTAAAAAGTTAGAAACTTGTAAAATTATTAATCAAAACCTAGGGAGATATAAGGTAGTCAGATTCAAAGGTTATATGAGTGCCACTATATCAACCAATAAATTCTTTCTTTCAAAGTCTCAACTTCTCAAAGGTCCTAATTACACTTCATGGGAAAACAAAATGAAATCAATCTTAATAGTAGAAAAACTTTGGGACATTGTTAGTGCAACAAAAACTAAACCTGTTGAAAATGATAGACACATTCAAAAATATGAAGAAGGAGAAGCAAAAGCTCTCATGATAATAACATTTGGAATTACAGATGAAATACAAGCTTACATGGGTACAATAGTAACCTTTACAAAATATTGGAATGCTTTACCTAAGATATTTGAAGGAAAAAACAAGACTACTATTTTGAATCTTCAGACTCGGTTGCATTGTTTAGAAGTTAATAGTGGTGAAAGCATTGAATTATTTTAAAGAAGAGTGGTAGACATAAAAGAAAAACTATTAACCTTAGGAGAAAAGGTAGAGAATATATTTCTTGTTCAAGTGATCTTGAGAGCTCTTTGAGAAAACTATAAGCATCTAGTTGCATCTTTGCAAATTCTAATAAAAGATACTTCATTTGACGAGTTAGTCAATATTCTACAAGAATATGAAGTGGAGAATTCAAATAAAGATGAAATAACTAACAATGCCTTAGTATCAAAATATAACTCACAAGGAAATATCGCTTAAACCTCAAGATATAGGTTTAAAAGGAATAATAGATTTTATCATATTTGTAAGAAGAAGAATCATAGTACAAATTCTTGTAGATATAATCCAAGGAATCAATCTCAAGAAAATTAAATAAATAAAATTGGTCAAACAAATAGGCCAATACAGTTAATTCAATATCAAACTTAGTATCATTCACATCAACAACAATTTCAACGTCAGTATCCTTCTCAATATCAATATAATCAACCTCAACTACAATATAGAGAAGGAAATCAAAAGGATCATCTAGCTCAAGAAATTCAAGAACTAGAAGAAACTACTAAAGAAAATGAATTCAAAGCTCTTTCAACAAAATTAAGAAATGAAAATGATTTTTTGAAAGATACTAATCATTCACTTGATCATAATACAACAAGGCAACAGACTAAATAAATCAAGAGAGGACAATAAAATCTCTAGGATCAATATGAATATCATATTGAAGACTAAAGTATCCAATAACCAAATAATGTAATATAGGGGGTGTTAGAGAATATACATTATTTGGTACCTAACAATGTACCACCTTGGTACATTATTTTAAATATTAGATTAGGGTTGTGTCCTATATTAGTGAGTGATTATTTTATGTAATGTAATAATGTGTAATAAATGCACAAGTGTCATGTAAGTATGTGTGCAAGTGTTAAGAGTGTAAATGTGCATAAGTATCTAACATGTAAGTGTGCACATGTGTTCTTAGAATAGAAAAATGAAGAGTTGTTAAGAAGAATGAAGGTCAAGAGTGCAACACCTAGGTGTTGTAGGTGAGTTGGAGAGGAGAGGGCAATCCTCCAAGGGAGGTCCCAGGTTCGAATCTCCACCCTACCAAAAAGCTGAATTGGGTACACAAAATCCAATTGATAATGTTGGTGCGGGTAGGGCTGGGTGCGACCCTCGGGTGACTTTGATGGTGTAGAACCCCCTGTTCGTGGTCTCTTAGACCAAGGCAGACCTGCAAGGGGTTTTTCGCTTAAAAAAAAAAATGGTCAAGAGTGTAGCAGATGAAGAGTCGCATACAATTATATATTTGTGACAAACCATTGTGATATGAATGAATCGAACGTGCAAAGCTTTATGTTTGCATTAGTAGACCTTTATTCAATGGCATTTTCAATATTTTCATGTGCAAAATTGTGAGCATGTTTATGTGAGTATTTTAATGAGATATTTTGTTTGTTATTACATTTTGAGTTATTATTTGATTCATTATATTGCAACTTCATTATATTAGATCCTGTGATTATTTTCCTTTGGTGATTTATATTAAGTATTGAAGCTTTAAAAGCTAACAATTTTATCTTTTAACAAAATGATATCAAGGAGTATATTGCTAAAACATAATAGTTTGAGGAAGATGAATAATATCTTTGATATTTATATATGGTCTAATTGATACAATAGTAAATAAAATGTTTTCTTATTCTGATGGGAGTTGACCTCAATATAATTTACACATAGCTTATTAAAAAGTTACAATATTGTACACATTCAATAGCCCTATAATCATAAGGAGCACCATAAATTTCATTGTATAGTATGTTCACTTAAAAATATTTATGCAAGTATAAACATAATCTTGGTTTGAAATAGGTGATATAAAGGTTTTATAGCTATCCTATTGTTTGTGTCTTGGGAATTATGCTTATCTAGGAATGTAATAATTTTTCGAGATCAGGAGAACCCTACTTGGTAGGTCTCCTCTCAAATCATTAGAAATTTCAATGATTATAAAGTTTCAACAAAAACAATGGTAAACAGATATATCATCCCTCCAAAGATTGATAAATAAGGGTCTTGAGGCTTTTTTGATGGGACTAGATAGGGGGTCCTTAGAGTTTGTGGAACAAAAGGATTACTATCTATATTTTACTCTCATTATTTTAAATTCAAGGCTAGATTGGGAGAAGATTCTAATAATTATGCTAAAATTATGGCCCTCAAATTGTTGGTTCAGTTGGTAAAATCAAAAGGAATACAAAAAATTCAAATTTTTGGAGACTCATAGGTGGTAATAAACTGGATGCTTGGTGTTTTTAGAATAGAAAACATGATTCTAATACCCATCTTCTCTCAAGTAAAAGAAGTTGTGGATCAAAATGGAGCTTTTTCTTTTTGGTATATTTATAGAGAACTGAATAGGGAAGTAGATGAACTTCCATATGAGGTACTTCAGATTGATCCATGTACATGCTTCGTACATGAATTCAATGAGGGAAATGCACTGTAGCTGATCCAAATCACTATCTTGGGGGATTAATTCACTTCAGTTAAAACAAACATAAATAAATAAACTTTTTCAAAAAACTCAAAAGTTAGTGATTTAAAGGATACTAGTTGAAAAATTGGGAAGGTGTCTAAGGATAGAACTTAGCATGATATAGATAGATAGTTAGGATAGAACTTTGCTAGTGATAAGGTAAACACCTTAGTTATTAGTGTCATGAGTCTAATCCATTTGTAGTCTTATCTTGATACCTATCCTAAGTATTCATTTTTTCAATGTGTACCAAGCAACCTTGGCATTAATGCATTTGTACATAGTTATCATCCATTATGATGCATCCAAATCCTTACAATGCAACTGTCTTCCTTCTTTCATAGATTAATCAAGCCAGTAATGCCCTAATTTATAGCATCACTCTATCTCATAGCTCACTTGATGCTACAAATTGGTTTATAGATGTCCTTTGTGCCACCATCATGGGTCCCTACAATGTAGATAAATATTAGAATGCAAATATTTAATGAAATCATGCTTTTTAAATGTATTTTTATTTAAAATTTAAAAATTAAGTTGTAGTTGTTTGAAAATAAAATATTAAGAAAATAGTATGCATACATATTAACTTTTTAAACATAATAATTATGAGTTTGTAAATATTTAATATATCTCTTATCTCGTATGTTTTTTAAAATAAAGTAAAATAAATGTTAACCTTCAAGATTTTCATTAATAATTACTTTTGCATTGACATGCAACAAAGCAATAATATAGATAATATGAACAATGACTATATTACTTGCTTATGTAAGTAATAGTCATGATAATGAGGCTTTCAAAATATTTTTAAAAAAACTTGAATAAAATAATTTTTAACCTAAAATTTTGGGTGCATATCCCATTAGATTTGGCGTAAGTAGCAATAAATGAGAATTATTTTGGGTTTACGATACATATCCCATTGGATTTGGCATAAGTCATGAAGAGTAAGGAGTTTATGAGTTTGGGGTAAGTTGTAAAGAATGAGGAGTTTCACATCATAGGTTAAGAAACTTAACATTTATGTCCATAAAACTTGGGGGAATGTGTGTCCATAAATTTTGGGGACTACGTAGTTTTTTTTTAGTGTGGAGGAAGGGGGATTTTCATACCATAAGTTAATATTCCTATTTAAATCACATAGGTCCATGGGAGATGGAAGAAAAATATTTTACACCAATGAACTAAGATTTAAGTTTTGCAAGTGAACATTATCATTATTTCAATCCCATAGGATCATGAGGGACGAAAGGTAGACATTTTACACCATGAACTTAGGTTTAAGTTTTACGAGTAAACCTTTTCATTTTAGTCTATGATATTAAAGTTTAACCAATGAAAATGTTTGTTTCACATAAGTTTCATCAAAGTTTAATTTTCATGAAAATTTTACACCATGAACTAAGGTTTAATTTCAACAAGTAAACCTTATTATTTTAAGTTGGGAGATTAAACTTTCACCAATGAAAATGGTTTGTTACAAAAATTTCACTAAAGTGCAATTACCATGGATTGTATAGATAATATAGTTTATTATAATATATGATTGATTAAAGTTCCATAATAATATAATATTATTATATGACTTATGTGAAAAAAAATAAGTACTTGGACAACCAAGAGGAAATAAGATTCATAATCACATTAGATCCCTATAATGGCTCTTCTATATGGAACCATACACTAAAGGGAAGAGAGGTGCTATGGAAAGGTGTCTAATGGAAAATTGATAATGGTAGGTCGGTTCATTTTTGGAAGGACACATGGTTGGAGAACCACCCACTAAGGATGAGGAGATAGTCAAAGCCTAAGATATTCTAGAGAAAAAGATATAGGAGTTTGGTTGGCGATTACATGGATCGAGAATATGGAGAGGTAAGTATTAATATGGGGGAAGATACCATGGTATGGGAAGCAACTCGAGAATGCTTCTTTAGTATTAAATCAGCCTATGAGTTACTAACATCAAAACCCAAAAGAGGAATTTCAATGGAGGAGACTATGGGAAAGGAAGGTTATACCTAAGACAACAATGTTTCTATTGTTGGTTGTATAAAAAAATATCCTTATAACAGGTAACTTGCATAAGAGAGGGTTTTAATTTCTATATAGGTGTTACCTATGTGAACCACAAGAAGAGATATTGAAATGCATAATATTAGAGTGTAACTAGTCCCTCAAGATAAATAAATAATTAATCAAGGAGATGGGGATTAAATGGGTAATGCTAAACAATATGGTAGAGTGGATTGAGCAATGGGAAAATCCCTTTAAGAGTACTAGATTGAATCAGATATAGGACTTGATTCCTTTCCACTATGCATGGGGTGTATGGTTGGAGTGAAATAGAAGAATGTTTTAAGGAGGGAAATAGATCTACATGCATAAATTATCAAAATATTTGATTTTTTATAGTGGAAAACATGAAAGCTTTGAGGATAAAGGAAAAATTAAATCAATAGAGGAAGTAAGTATAAGTGAATAATGGGATCTAATCCCAATGGGGGTGGAGAATAATCCCCAAGTAGATCTAATAATAAGTATAAAGTGACAGCCACCTAAGGAGGGATGCATAAATCTCAATTTTTATAGGGCATATAAAGGAAATATTGGTAAGGCTGGTGGTGGAGTAGTGATAAGTGATAGTAAGATAATCCTACTTGGAGTTGTTAGTGACTATTTAGGCACTATGACAAGTCATCAAGCAAAAGCTAGAGTGGCATTGGCTAAAGCAAAATTGGCAAGACAACTAGAAGTGAGAAAGTTGATAACAAAGGGAGATTCACTTAATATTATCAATTATCTTTATAAGAGGGATATGGTAAGTTGGTGGGTGTAAATTACAATAGCAAATACTCTAAGGATATTAAACTCATTGGAAAATTTTGATGTGGCCAATGTATTCAGTGAAGGAAATGGGATAGTGGATTGGTTAGCTAACTAGGTGGCTCTTTGTGAAGAGGACAAAATATGGATTCCCCCAAATACTATTCATCCAAATGTAAATCAACTAATTAAAAGAAAAATATTTGATATTAGGGTGTAATATATGATAATATAAAAAATGTGTCTATAAAAAATTTTCTAGTAGACGTGTGTCACAATATTTATAATAGGAGTGCACTAAAATACTATAACAAGAGTGCAATATAATACATATAGTAGATTGCGCCAACATATTCACAATAGGGAGGTGCTAGAGTATGTTGTAGTGTTTATGTGCTAGAATAAATTGAAGATCTAATACGCCAAATTGTATTTAAGTTTGGGTAATTTTGATGTAGTTAAAATAAAAGTAATATTAATTGTGGACTATTGTAAGAATGTATATGAAGATTTTAGTATGTTTAGAACTCATCCGATCTAGTCCCTCTTGGATTTTGCTATGGTATTTTGTTGCAGAGCTTGTCTAATCTAGTCTTTCATGGGTTTAGTTATAGGATTTTGGTGTAGATCCCATCTGCTCTAGACCCTCCTTGGTTATGCTATGGGATTTTATTACAAGGCTCATGTGATCTAGTCCCTCTTAGGTTTTTCTATAGGATTTTATTGTAGAGCTTGTTTGGTTTGCTTATGTTGAGGATTTTTCCTGCATTTGTAGGATGAGCTATCATGCTACAAGAAAACCTACTGTCAATGAGCTATTACAGG
This sequence comes from Wollemia nobilis, assembly GCA_028583015.1. Classification (NCBI taxonomy): domain Eukaryota; kingdom Viridiplantae; phylum Streptophyta; class Pinopsida; order Araucariales; family Araucariaceae; genus Wollemia; species Wollemia nobilis. The sequence continues at coordinate 18,755,923 of JAQPPZ010017033.1, read as the reverse complement.
ATCTGGTCGACCTACCTCTTTAACTTGGGAATGAAGTTCTTTAATATTTTCTAGACAGACCAAGTATGGTAAGGATATCCTTGAGGTGAGCTTAAATTCTTTAAGTTCATGCTCTTCTAGATTTATGGTGATGAATTAATAATTATAAATTTCGATCAAGCTAAAACAAAAATAGTTCTATTATGCCTTAAGTATGATCGGTGCTTTAATCCTTTGGGCTATTGTAGTAATATTTAATAACATTTCAATTAAAATAGAAAGGAGAGATGAAATAATCAGTGCAATTATGTTCATTCGAATATCGTAACAAACATTACAGTTGACCAACAAAAGAAGTGTTCATTATGCGTTCAAATAATGTAACCCATAACGAAGACACGTACAAAGTTAAACACGAAAAGATAACAGGAAAGAAGCCCATAATTATATTAATATTTGAATGAGATTACATGAAGAGTTGGCTTGAAATTGCCATTTAACTCTTAGAAATATTACTATAATAAAGGTGCTCGTTCGAATATCGTAACAAGGACCTTTCACTCTTGCGTTTGAATATCGTAACATTCGATTCTATAGACCTCTGGCTCAATAATTTAGAAATATTCTCAAATTCTTGGGAACTTTCCTATCTAAAACCTGCACAACAATGAGAGGAATGAGGATATGAAAAGGAGAAAGAAAAAAAGGAGATACAACAACAAAGAACATGCATTCGAGTATACTCTTAGCAAAAATATGCTATGTCAAAGTTCCATCCTTATTCTGGATGTAGATGTCCTTATAATTGTAGCAACTCTATAACTGCCTGAACTGCTTGTATCTGAACCGTCCACCTGGTGCCATCTCATAACTTGTCAGCGGTCGGGTGTTATACAGTCTGTTTATCTAACTGCCTCAAAATGTATTAGCAAAATTTGGTCGAAATTTGGCCTAGTTGTCACTTATTTTTTCTTTTATTTTTTCTGTCATCGTGGGCTCCATGCTATTTTTTGACTCAGACACCTTTTGAATCTTCTTAATTACCTCTCGCTCATCTTGACTTGCACCAATGGAATCTACTATAAGAATCTATATTTCTTCATCGATTTCATTGATCGTGCGAATCTTGTCTAATGCTCTGATTCCTTTGCTTTTGTCTTCCTTTATGAATGGTCGCCTACTCTAGAAGAACTTGACGATGTCTAGGTAGTATGTGGTCAAAGAGATGATTTGGTTGGAGATTTTGTCTTCATCAACATCTTTTTAAGAGAATTCTCTGATATCTCGGATGATTATTTGATAGAAACCTTTTGTACTGAGTAATTTATGGAGATCAACGTTGAGATACTTTAGCTAGAAAACTGTGTCTTTTTCTACTTTTTTTAGCTCTCTGACCAAGTTGTTCCATCTAGGTATTTTTGCCTTGAAACTTACAAATTTTTCATACTCTCCTTGGTAGCTATGATTCTTTCCATCAATGGTGGTTACTTGCATGGACCTAATATGTTCATACTTGGCCTTGCATATTTTGTATACTAGGGATATAGCTGCGATATTCTCATCTGCATTTACTAACAAGGATTTTACCTCTATTTATCTCCATTATCTTTTCAAAATTTTTGCAATAGGTTTCTATCATTTATGCTTCCTTCTCAATTATTTTGACCATCTTTTCCTTGAATTTATTTGCAAGCTTTGGAACTTGTAATGAATATTTGTCAGAAGGCATTTGTTTCTAAGTTTTATTTATTTCAGCTTTTATATTCTCATTTTATGATTGCAATAATTCTGCTTTGGATCTCCAAGCCATTACTTCCTTCTCGATGGCTAGCACAGTCTATGCATGGACTTGCACTCTGTATCTCAATATTAATACTGAGTCTCCTTCTACTTTTGCATCACCCGTGCTAGGATTTATTTAGAGTGACTGTACTCCTTTAGTAGGAATGGTGATGGTGGCCTTGGAAGTAGGCTCTAAAATTTATGGGGGAAATTTATGCATTTAACTTTTACTTCAGATCTCTGTCACCTTATCTTCCATTATAGCTTCAATTTACTCTTCTTCTTCAGCAGTGAATTGTGTAAAGTCTTCCTTCCTAACTAGGGTGATGCTCATAGGCTCATTGGCATCTAATCAAATCCTTTCTCTTTTGTGAGGAGGAGATCTTGTAGTATCAGGTATCACCACCTAATAGTCTATGAAGATATCGTTGAATTCTCCAACTTTCTTTATTTTCTTCCATGCCATGGTGGGGATTCTAATTTCCTTTTTGTTTACCATAAAGGTTGTTGGTACTGCCTGAGGTAAACTCGTAGCTATTTGTTGTAGGTGTTGCGAGGCTATCAAAATTACTGCAAAACTTTCAACTGCAAAACACCTTGGGGTAGCAGAAACGTGCACGATCTCTTTTCTCTTACTTGCACTAGGAGATTGAGAGACAAAAGAACTAATTGCTTCTCTTGTCACTTGATCCTTTAAATTAGCTACGATTTCAATTTGTTCAGGATTTAGACTCATGACTTCTATAATAGGATCTGCAAAACCTTTTGGTGGGATGGCAACAACTTGTGGCCCATTTTTTCCTAGTGTATCTCTTCTCACCATCCTTAAGTCTGTAGAATAGTTTTCAACCATTTATGTTCGCGTATGTGCCTTTATCAGGTTCTGGATTTTCCATATTTCTTTGACGTTGATGTCATTTTTTTGCACCCATAGAAGATTTTTCTCATGTTTGTCCTCCCTATGCTCCATTGGCTTTGATTCTAGAGCAATTTTCTTGTAATAGCCCTCGAGATCGTATGGTCTCCAGGTAATTTTTACGAATCGATAGGATTCCATCATGGGCAAAGTCTTCAATATCGTAGGATACCCTCTGTATACATATTGTCCTATTTTTTCTAGTGATGTAAGCCAAGGAACCCTGGAATTCTTCTTCTTCCATATTAGTATGACTTCTTCTACAAATTACCTTACTATCTCTAAGGCAGCCAGTGATTTGGGGCAATAAGTGGGCAAGGATTTCAGTGGCAATTTGCCTTCGTATGTTCTAATGAAACTAAAATGTTCATCCAAAAAGGAATCTCCAGCTTCCATATCTTGGAGATATTTTACTATATTTGGGCTCATTCTGGGGGGTTCTTTCTTGGTGAGCACATGGTACATTGATGTTAAGAACCTTCCACAGAATTATGAATAAGGGGAAGTGCCAACATAGATGCAAGGCAACCTGTCCTGCATAATTTCCCTTGGCACTCCTCCGAGTTGCTGGATGGCATCATCTTTGAACTACCTGATGATTAGGTGTACAAGGAAAGAGTAGTGCGAGAAATGGGGCATAAAATCCATATCTTTCTTTATGGTATCCTGTAATTCTTTAAATTCTTTGTCTATCGTGTCATATATTACGTCTTGCCACCTATACATGGGTATATTACAGGTCTTGTTGTAATGTACTATCAAATACATAACTTCGACGTTGACCCAGTTGAGGTCCTCAACTTCCAATACCACATGGATCATGTCAGCATAGTCTCGTGCCCACTTATGAAGCTAAGAGTTATGAATTAGAAAATTTGTCGATACTAGTTTGTTGTAATCGAACAACTTTTTATAAGAAATATTAGATGTGGGTTGTTATTGTAAGAATGTATATGAAAATTTCAATACATATTGAAATTTTTTTATAAGAAAAAAAACGTAATATAAAACTTCAAGCTCTTTCAAAATCCTTGCTTTACCCATATATAAAAGAGTTCAGGCTCTTTCAAAATCATTGTTTTACCCATATATAAAATTAAGAAAATAATTTATATAGACACCATAACAATATATTTATAAGATCACATCAAATCTATATAATTTATTTATTTTAAAAAGATTATATTATTATTATTTTTTTAGCACACTCACATACATTCCATCGTAACTCTTCCAATAAAAATTCAAAATTATACCACTGTAATATTTTAATATTATAAATAAGACCTAAGACCATCTTAAAGTCATAGGAAGGTATATATAAAGGTCAATGGAATCGTGTAGGTATATATAATTTCAAACTTGACAAAGTATACAAATTTAGCGTTTTTATCCACTTGGTCATCTTTGTTGTCAAACCTCAGCTTTTTCCTACTCGAAGAAATCCACATAGAAACAAATACTTATTTTGATTATTTTTTTATTTTATGGAGTTGGTTACAAGTACACTATTTTATAGTAGTTGGTAAGAGTTGGATTCAAATCACATGGACTTCATCCCACCAAATCTATTACACCTCGTTGGTTTAGAGTCCGACATGAAATGAACCATTGGGTACTTGAAATTCGTAACATCGTTATTAGTCTGACACATTGAGAGGATTCAAATTAGACTATTACCTTTGCAACAGGCTTCCTCTAAGGTTTGAACCTTCACCTATCACTCCAACATTCCTTGGTTGCCCTCAGCATCTTAGGGGGGTGTGGACTGTAATCAGAGCAACGACTTTGTATACTATTTGGAAGGCGACATGCAGTATAGTTTTTTGAGATGAAGTTATTCCTGCTTTTAGGATTGTGTCCAATGTTGTTATTGATATTCAGTTCCAATATAGAGCCTTTAAGAGGCTTATAATCAAAGATCTCAAAGACTGCTTAAGACAAGTCAAATGGTTGGATAATTTTTGTAATCTGGTGTAATATCTTATATTTTGATTTTTTTGTATTAATACAAGCAATGTTTTAAAAAAAAAAAAAAACAAATTTGAACCTAAGTCTCTTCATTGGTTGATGCATATTAAGGATACGAACTTTTTTTTAATTAGGTTAGTGTGAGAAACCTTTACTAGGGACACTCAGGTCTGAGCATCCTCATCATCCCCATCTTAACCATGACCTCTCATAAGAGGGAGAGCTGAACTTATTAATAGAGATCAAATACACAACTATACACACCCACCTCCTCACACTTGTCCACATTGTAATTTAAACCTTGAACCTCTTTAAAACAAAACCCAAATTATTACATTGTTCTAAAAAAAAAAGGTACACCAACTTTATTTTAATTTTCTCTTTACGCTGCTTGTTATCCTAACGCACTTTCTACTAACTAATAATTAATTAGATTTTTATTATCTAATAACGGCCTTGAAAATTTGTTTTTTTTCGTGTTTAAAAACTATATCGCTTACTATTAAGGATGGTAGGAATCCATCGCACCGTTGATATCCATTGAGAATATTCGACTTGGGGAAGGTTTCTCTTACTTTAGGTAGGCTCTCAAACTCCCTTTTAAATATGGTATTGAAATGTCGGCTTTCAAATTTTATTTTAAATATAGTTTTAAAATATCAAAATGTTGATTTAAAAAATATTATTGTGTAATGAAATTTTATTATAGGAATATGTTATTAAAAATAAAAATTTAAAACAAAGCAAAACATAAAATTTTATTCATTGATTTATTTTATTACAATACAATATTCTTTAATACATTTAATTTCAATCCATACAATTTAATTTAACTATAAATAATGCATAGGTTAAATTGTTCAATAAATCTCATTCCAATCCATACAATAAAATTTAACTATAAATGATGCATAAGTTAGATGATGATTTATGTGAGACGGTGAATAAATCAATTGATGGAAAAAACACCAATATATAAAATTATTAAAATGTTAATAATAACTTTTCCAAATTATTTGTTTCTATTAAAAAACATGCATATTTTTTAATAATCTTTAACTTTAAAATTATATTTCTTATTTTATTTAGCATATACTTTAAACATTATTTTTTCAATATGTATAAATAATTGTCACAGTTGCCTTGCATTAGAGGAATTGACCCCGTAGGAACAGAGAAGACCTTTGTGATGAATTGGAGCATTGCAATGCCATTCACTTTACATCTTACCCCAGTCGAGAGGCACAATCGCCTTATAACCGAGACCAAGGACCTTGTCAAGTATTGGAATCAGAGTGGTCTTCATCCATGATTCAGATTATGCCAAGTGGAAAAATTGGATTAGGACTACCACTTAAAATCCTTATAATGCATCCATGTCTCATGTCTCCCTTCATAGAGCGATCAAGCCATTGGTGCCCTCCTGTGTAGTGTCGCTCTATTTGTAGTTGGTTTAGGGGTGTCCTTTGTGCTACCATCTTAGGTTTTTATAGTGCGGATAAATTTTAGAATGCAAATATATAATGCAATCGTGGTTTTTAGATGTATTTGTATTTAAACTTTAAAAATCAAGTTGCAGCTGGTTAATATATTTAAGAAAATGGTGCGTGCAGATATTACCTTTTTAAACATAATAATTTTTGTTTTACTTAAAAAATGTTTGTTTTACTTAAATTTTACCAAAATTAATTTTTATAAAAAATTTACACTTGAAGTTCTACAAGTAAATTTTATCATTTTAACTTACAAAATTAAATTTTATTAAATAAAATTGTTTCGTTTCAAAAATTTAATCAAAATACAATTATCATAAATTATATGACTAATATAATTTATTAAAATATACGATAAATTAAAATACCATAATAATATTATATGATCTATATAAATATTACAACAATATATTTATAAAATCAGTCCGTGAGTCTAGGTGGATTGGTAAGTTGGGGCGCTTACCGAGAGGAGACCTAGGTTCCAATCCCACGAGCGTGCCCATGCATAGCTAACAACCCGATCCGACTCCTCTGCGTGTTGCACCTGACTGACAGAGATTTGTTTCCTGCTTGTTCGGTGGTCCCCTTCATGCCATGTGTTGAATCAGAATGATGAAGACAGTGTGAACCTTGTGCTTCCGGCGGTCCCTATCTCACGTAGGGTTACCATTAACAAGATGATGGATGTGTTGGAAACCTTTGCTGATAGTTTGAGCTCTGCACAACGCTAGTTGTGCTGGCAGTTACTAAAAAATTGTGATTGTAACCAATTCATCTATGTAACCCATATATATAATCACATAAAATCTATATAATATTATATAATTTATTTATTTCTACAAAAATATTATATTATATAAGACCATCTTAACATCATGTAAAGTTTTCATCACATATACGTACTCTTACTATTCTCCATGACTATATATAAGTCAAATGGAATCATGTAGACACATAAAAATACCATATATATTTTTTGATTAATGGTGAAAAAACAGGGTTTTGAAAGGTCCCAGAACCTTTTACATTAGAGGAGGCAGAGAAATATAAGGTCAATTAAGCACAAGCCAACCTCCAAGGCCAAAATAAATAGAAATTAAACCAAAATAGCCATCCAAAAAAAAAGACCAGCCCACCACCTAGTAGGGCATAAAGGAGAATGTTTATTCAAATTTCTTTTAGAGACACCAACGATCATGCTCTATTTTTACATAAGACTAGAAGGGTAGTAAATACATCAAGATGCAGATAACAAAACTCCAAACTCAAAGAGCAAGGGTGAAGGCAAAATACCAAGAATATTTTTTGAGAATGACAACCATCAGGGAGCAAAAGGGCCAACCCCCCAAAAAAGACCCTCCAAAGAGAGGATCACTACAACACAAATGAGATCTCATCCAAGCAAAAAGACAATAAAAAAGTCTACTGGATAGGTAGACCCAATGCTTCCAAAGCAACAATTGTCATTAACTGCGAAGGGAAATTGTCTTCCCAAATTTTGAATTGGCCACTATCCACCTCCAAATTGGCCATAACATTAGTAGCCTGGTTACCTTCCCTATAAATATGCTCAATTTTAACTTCTAACATACCTTCCAGAATCTTCGAGGTGTCCTTAATAATATTTAGGATGAAACAATTATCAATATTTCCAACCTATAGATCCTAAATGATGTTCAAGGAGTCACCTTGAATGAGAAGTCTTCTGAATCCCCTGTCAAAAACCTAATGAACACCCGAGAAAAGTGCCTTAGATTCAGCTAGGTGGTTGGTTTCAATACCATAATATTTAGTGTAAGCCCAAATGACCTCACTATTATCATTTATGACAACACACCCTCCACAAGCCCTCTCGAGGTTACCTTTGGTAGCTCCATAAAAGTTTAAAATGACCCACCCTTAAGCTGGCTTATGTCATCTAGTAGCCAATATTTTTTGAAGAGTGGATACAAAAGCAGAATTTCCTAGATTCAAATTCCAACTAACAACAACCCCTTTCTCCATAGCTTCCTCCCTACCATTTTTAACATCAAATATAATCAGGTTATTCTCAATAGTAGCTTTAATCCTTCTAAAGACAAAGGATTCATCCCTAGCAATATCCTTGAAAATATTTTGTTCCTCTCCCATCAAATATCCAATAAAAATGAGGAAGAACCAGATCCCACACCCTAGTGAGGTTGTGAATGATGAAGGGGGATTTCCACTAAGTGAAAAGTTCCTTGAAAGTTTAAGGCAACATCCATTTGATAGAAAAAGAATCCAATAAAACATTAAAAACCTCACTTGATAAATCACAATGGATGAAAAGAGGATCCACAGATTCAACATCCTTAGAACACAAGAGACAAATATTGGGAAGATGAAATCCTTTCTTACATAAATTATCAATAGTCAAAATTCTATTTTGTAAACATAGTCACAAAAATGCAATCTTGGGGATCAAATGAAGATACCAAACCCTTTTTGATAGAAAATATCCTTCCCTGGAAAATGATTGGGCCTCATATGCAGTCTTGATAGAAAAAAGATCTTTAGGAAAATGAGTCCTTAGAAAGAAGTACCTATTATTATTTTGAGGAAGAAAGAATTGTTGGAGCAACATGTTCAAACTTGCCAAAATCTAAAGGATCTAAAGATCAGTTGTATATAAAGTCATATGCTTCTAAATCCTCTTGCCATTAGTGATTCTTATGTCATCAATTACTTTTTCTCTATGTTTCAATGACAAAGGATATTTCAACTCATATAACTCAGTACTAAGAAAGAGGGGTTCAAGAAGAATCCAAGTATCCTCCTAAAAGAACACATCCTTACCATTCCCAATCTGCCACCACATACCCTCTATAACCAAAATTTTGACCCCCAAAAAACCATTCCAGATCACAAAGCCCCTAGGAGGAGCAATACTTCTAAAACAATAAATGTAATTTTCTAGATACTTACCTCTCATAATATCTTTTTACAGATGGTCCTCCTCAACACATAATCTCCAGGTTGTTTTTTCAATCAACACCTTATTGAACAACAACAAATTTATGATCCCAAGCCCACCTTATTTCGTAGAAGATCAAACCCTATCCCAAGAGACAAGGGACACCCTTTATTTATCCTCCACCTCGGCCTAAAGAAATCTCCTAAATATTTGGTCAATCCTCCTCCTAAATTTGAAGGGCATTATGAAAAGAGACATGTAATAGACATGAATGCTTTGGAGGGTGGCTTAAAGCAATTGCAACTTACCTACTTGGCTAAGGAGATTACCTTTCCACCCAACTAACTTACATTGAATCCTATCCAACACAAGACCACAACTCCTCCTTCATCCTCATAGTAAACAATCACATACCTATATATAAAGAGGGAAGGTAAGTAACACCACAATAAAAAATCCCTATAATTCTATGTTGAAGTTGCCCCACAGTATTCACAAAAATGATTCGACTTTTATGGAAGTTAATTTTTTGGCTGGAAGATTTCTCTTACAACTACAAAATATTTAGGATTTTCTTAGCCTCTCTCACAGTAGCCTCTCCAAGAAGTATAGTGTCATCTACAAACTGTTGATAAAAAACTACCTCTGCAATACTAGCAGGTCTAATACCCTTAATCTTAGAGGACAAGGTAGCAACAAGAATTGATCTTCCTAAATATTCAACCATCAAAATGAAAAGATATGGAGACAAGGGATCACCTTGCATAATACCTCTTTGATCCCCCAAAAAACCACTCAAAATCCTATTGATGATGATAGAAAATTTTGCAGAGGAAATACAAACTCTAATCCACTTCCTCCATAGATCCCAAAAGCCAAATTTTTGCAACACCTTGTCAAGGAACTTCCAGGAGACCTTGTTATAAGCCTTTTGCATATCAAGTTTAAGAAGTATTCCAACCAACCTGCTTTTGGACATAAAATATAGTCTCATGAACTGTAATGATCCCACCCAAAATATGCCTACAATGAACAAAACCACATTGAAGAGGAGAAGTCAAGATGAGTAGAAGCCTTTTCAACCTATTAGCAAGTGTCTAGTAAGCAACTTATATAGGGTATTGCATAAGTTGATAGGTCTAAAATCCCTTAGAGAAGAGGCACCATGTTTCTTCAAAATAAAAACAATATAGGTAGTATTCCATGGCTATAGCAAAAAGGAAGAAGACTGGAATTCTCTTAAGGTTTCCAAAATATCTAAACCAAGAAGGTGCAAAAACCTATGAAAAAACCAGTAGGGAACCCATCCGGACCAGGTGCTTTGTCCTTATTCATACCAAATAGGTTAGTCTTGATCTCATCATTAGAAAAGAGGGCATTCAAAGCATTTTTCATATTAGTTGTCACCACATGGGGAATGTTCTTAAGAAGTTCCTCTGAAGCATCCCCATCTTCCTCTCTGTCTCTAGAAAACAAATCTTGAAAAAAGTAAATGGTTGCAGTAGTAATTTCTTCCTTATATTTAAGACACTCACCGAAGTCCAATGTATTTTCTCTTATTTGTTAGCACTTCTATGTTTTAGGGTTGAGAGGTGGAAAAACTTGGTATTCCTATCCCCCTCCTTAATCCACGTAGCTTGAGATTTTTACCTCCAAAAAGACAACTCGCTGGCAAGAATATTATGGAATTATGCAAGAGTAATTTTCTCTTTGTTGGCCAAATCCTCTAACCAACCTTTGCTTTGGATTTTTTTCTCAATTTCCTACAATTTATTTTTTGCTTCCTATGGAAGAGGTTCTCAAAAACCTCTTGAAATCAATTTACGCCGAGCTTTAATTCCAAAAAATCATTTTTCCTAAGGTTGATAGCCTAAATCGTTCAAACCATGATTTAAAAACCCCACCTAAGAGTTTTTTGTCCTTCAAGTCCATGCACCCCTCTCCATGTTAAATCTTGCACATCTTTCTGATATCTAGTGGTATGCACAGGCTAAAAAGAGATATAGTGGTACACATGCATTCCAAGGAAGCCAACCTGTCCAAAGTTTAAACCTAAAAAAATATTTTCATGAATGTCTACCCCTAGTTCATGGGATCAAAATTTTTAATTAAGGTATTTCTATGTTCTGCTTTTCCCTTATGTCAATGCGTCTCTTTTCATTAGATCCAAAATTATCATTTTCTAGCATATGGTGGTTTCTAAGGTCTCATGCTAAAACCATAGAACATTAAAATTAATTATTTTCTAAGTTTTAACCATTCCCTTATGTACCCAAAAACCCCCTTTTTCCCCTCTGTTAAAAGGCATGCATGTTCTCAAAATCCTAAAGTACGTGTGCATCAAAGATAGATTCGATGATACAATTTAATGAAATATGAGCACTTTTTTGCATAGTGCCACCACCAAAAGGTATATTTGTCCTATTCAACATAAAATCTAATGGTACGTGTTGATACCCATAAATATCCAATGACACGTATGAATCAGAGGCCAAACAAGCATATTTTAAAAGGATTTGACTTTTCCACTAGGTCCTAAGTCCTTTTTCTTATCTTCTTGAGATCAATGACACACACAAACATTGATGAGAGATCAATGGTATGCATTGTATAACAAATGAAGACGAAGGTTACTTTTTTGATAGAACCTTAAAAAATTTGGCAGAGTTATCAGAGTAAGTCAAAATACAACATGATTGTCAAAAATCAAATGATACACATTTATTCCCCTCGAATCGAATGGAACACATTCATCGACCTAAAAAGACAAATGATCTACGATCTATAGTTGTACAAAGTATATCAAATAGATAAAACATCTTGAGCCACATATGTAAGTCTTGTCACTTAAATAAATGTTTTTTTTTTACTAATAATGTATAGTTGTTTCTGTGAAAAGCTAGCGACACCCACTGATTCCAAAGCCAAGTAAAATAAAGGTTCCATTTCAAATAATCCAAAAAGTGCTACCTGGCATAAGGAAAATTACACACATGATTTAAATATGGCCCACCAATCTAAGCCTCATAAAAAGCAACTATGAATCAAACAATAAATTTTTAGTTAATTCAGTTAAGGGACTAACAAGTGGCAGAATTGGGGTGGCAAATTCAAACAACGTAGTTGGAAGATATTAAAAGCAATGCATGCAAAAATAAGCCTCAAAAAAGCTATTTATTGTCAACATGAAGCTTAGAAACCACTAAAATCAACTGGAGAACTTTCAAAATAAAGGTTACTGAGAATTTGCAGATGAAGAAAATAAAGTCGTGCGTAATTGACAACGTGTTTTTTTCTAGGAAATGATAACAATAGCTTTGTATTGTGGTTGCCATTAAAATTATCACAAATGAGTACCCATACAAACTAGAAGTTTGACCAATTTCCCTTGGCAAAGAAGTGTTAGCATTTTCAAATAAATTCGGGCCTAAAAGAAGCCTCACTTTTCCATAGCAATGGAAAGCCAAAAACATGGTTGTGATTTGTTTCAAAATGACAAAAGAAGACCACCAACGTCATGTAGCCTTGCTCATGGGTCTTTTTAAAAGAGATCAAAAGTTACAATGGCAAGGAGTCCCATGTGGTAATAGATGGTTTCGCAACTTGGGAAAGCTAGTATGCCTGAGAGTCTACTTTTATTCAAACTTGGTTGCCTAGTTGGCGATGACTCATGATGCAGAAGTTAGAGCTTTCTGAGATTTCAACCATCAGCCAGTATTCAAGATAATTCCAGAAAGATTCCAAAGAGTCTTCCAACTGAATAGGGTTGACGTCAATTTGGATAAGGAGGTAATTGAATTTCAATCCCAAAATATAATTTTTACACATTAATATGCAACCTTGTTCCATCCATATGAAACAATATCATATAATTTCCCAATTTGAAAGGGCACCTTGAAGCCATGAGTTATAGATTATGTAGATATGCTTAATATAGTACTAGGGGTAAAATATTTGAGTACAATCAACAGGAAGGTCATGCACATGACTATGCAATGTAATAGGACTTTTCTCCACCCAATGTACAAATAGAAAAATAAAATTAGTAATCAAATGTATTTTGAGTTGATTAGACTAAGAAAAGTCATCATAAAAGAACATGAGAAAATATCCCTTTTTTCTTTCTATTCAATCCTCATTCATATCATAGTAGGGTAATTAGACATTCAAATCATGCAAAATCTAGGATAGATATATGCATGAGATATATAGGAAAAACATCCCTGGATACATGATGGATGCTCAAGTTATGGATGGTTTTTCAATAATTTTCTTAGCACAATCCATAAGGTGTTATGTGGTTCCCTCCTACCAAGGATAGTGATGAGGCCAGGAAATTGCCTCATTCATAAACCATTTTTGGATATTTGATAAACTATTTAAACCTTATGTTATGTTTTGATGTTGATTATGGTGATAGAATGCATTATATATTAGCATTTACATGTTTTAAATGTTGAAGAGCATATATTCTGTTTTGACTGTTTTTTGCATTTTTTGACCTGTTTTAGCTGAATTCTCTAAGCAAATTAGAATTTATTTGAAATTTTAATAATAGGTGTTGATATGCATTTAGTTCTGAAATCATTCCATTTGCTTTCCCCACCGTCTAACTATTTCAAATGACCAAAAATGCGCCAAAACTTGTTAAAACAGTTTGACTATGCAGAAACAGGAAATTGTCCATTCAAATTCCAACTAGTTGTACATATACAACATGGCTTGGAATTGGTCTACTCCAGCTCGTGCAAAGGATTGAATAAGTCTTTTGGGAAATCATGGAGACTATTCACGTTGTCACAACTATTTTCTTGCGCCTTTGGTGCATGAGTTAACACAAACTCTATTATCCTGCCTGATATTCCGGAGCAGCTTTAGAATGAGCACAGTAGAACAGGTTTGGTCAAACAACGACTATAACAACAATAGAAATATGGTAAATGGTGCCTGCAGTTGTTTAAGGGATACCCTTGTTCTTTCCAACACCTGTCCCTCAATGCATGAAGCCTAATAGAAGGAATGAATAAGAAATAACAGAACAAATCCCTACATTATGGGAAATAATTCTGCAACAGTTATAGTAGACCTACATAGCAACACAAAATCCTATCAATATTGTAACCCATTAGTATAAATAAAATAGCTCCTATTTGTTTGAGCATATAGATATAGAGGATATAGAATTGCATAATTTCATATAGATAAGATTTCCTTGTAATCATAGTAGGACAGTATTTTGTAGGCCTTTTCCCTGCAATACTGTAATGCTGTTTTAGAATCAATAAAAGGTGCAATATTTCTATTCCATTGGCATTCTGAATGAGTGTGTGTGAGATGTAGATAGTTTAAAATAGTTATTTTCACCTTCTTCTGGGTCAGGAAGCAAGGACCCACTTCCAGGGCCAAGAGAAGGAGAAAATTTTACATGTTTTTTGCTCATTTCTTGCTGCAACAAATTTACAGGAATCTATCAAGTTTATACTTCATAATTTTAGTTGTACTATTTTAGATTGCATGTGATAATTTGTAATTATTATAGGAGTATGTGCATGTCAGCTGACCACTTAGCATAAATTCTTGCATCTTACAACATTTTCTGTTATTTTCTATTTTAGCAGTTGTTTTCAAAATCTGGCATTTCCAGTTTGCATCAGAGAATTTCTTAATGTTTCAGTTCTGCAACATTTGATTACTGTTATTTGAATTTTGATATTGTAATTAGGTTTTGCTTGATACAAGGTGTGATTTTCAATTCTGCAAGTTTTATTTTTGCCATTTCAACTTCTGCATCATTTCATTTCTGTTAGTTTAAATTTTGCAACAGTAGTTAGTTTTCCTTTTTCTACAAAGTTTCAATTCCTGCAATTTCATTTTTGAAAAGGGTAAATAGGAGTCAATTTCAGTTTATAAGGTTTAGAAGTGACATCAAACCCCCAAAAACTAACTGTTTCACCAATAAAACCATCCCCTGAATGAACTGATCCTTAAACTTCTTACCTTTCCTATTGTATACATCCATTAGACACCGCCCTGGATTAACAAGAATAATGATTAAATGATGAATAATTGATGACACTCATCATTTTTGGCGCCATTACAGGGGAAAATTTAGGTGTTGTTAGGAAAAGCATAGCAATCTAGGAACTGTCCTGTTACAAGTAACAGTTCTTGAAAACTAAATTTTAGTTCATTTAGTGGATGAGCATGGATGAATGGGCTAAGAGACGAAAGAGGAAGGTTTATCAGAACTGGATCTTTTCCACCAAGGTGTTATTCACAATCAGGTGAAGATCTGCCTATGTATGAACTTCCTAAAAGACTTAAAAGAGAATCATCTTCTTCATCAACTAAAATTTCAAGATCTTTGCAAGAAGAGCTCTTAGAGACACTTGCTTCTAGACATACCCATATGGCTTATCTATCTGAACTAGCTGAACAAGTCAAAACTAAGGAAACCCCTATGGCAGAACAAGGAGAACATGATAGGAAAATTGTTGGTCATGATGCTGACAATCTTGTTAGAAATTTTGAATACCCTATTCATCTAAATCCTACTCAGAATGCTCCTATGAAAACAATTTCACCCTCAGTATTGCCAATCTTTAGGGGAATTATTTCTGAAGATCTTGATCAGTTCCTATTTGAATTCAAAGTTCTGTGTCAGACTTATGACTATGTCAATGACAACCAAAAACTAAAATTATTTCCCTCTACACTCAAATATGCAACCTTACGGTGGTTTATGAGCCTTGAACCATATTTAATCCGTACTTGGGATCAAATGGAAACTCCATTTTTAGATAAGTATCAAGAGTATTGTAGAGTGAGAAATAGGAAGGATGAGTTATTTTGGATTAGAAAAGAAGAAGATGAAAACTTAGAGGATTATCTTGATATATTTACCTTTATCCAAACGATATGTGGTCCTATGGAAATTGACCTGTTAAAAACTATATTTCTAAGAGGTTTGCAGGATGATTCCAGATAAGTATTGGATTTAATGGGAAAAGGAGATATAAACTAGCTTGAGATTAATGATATTGTAGAGCTATGTAGAAATTATTCCTGCACTAGGCAAAGAAGAAGGAAGTGAAATCCTGGTAATATTGATATAAAGGATTTTATGGAAGAAATGGCTAACATGAAAACTGATATTCTTATTCAATTAAATACTGCATTAGGGGAAAGGAATGCAAAATTCAATTCTTCACCACCCCTAGCTATCTATTGTCCTAGATGCAAGAATAAGCATGCCCTATATGATTGTCCTTTGGATAGAACCTCTATCTCAACTATTTGTAGCATATGTTCAAAAGAGCATAACATTGATAAGTGCCATCTCTTGCCTCACCTTAAAAATGTTTTGCAAACCCAAACTGAATAACTTAATGTTATTAGATAGAGGCTAGGTGGCAACTTTTCACAATACTAGAATGCCCCTTATTTTTCTACAAGTTGGGGATAAAATCCTTGGAATATGCCTTGGGATATTTGGAACCACGTTCACAACCATGGAATCAATCTTGGACATCTTCCCAAGATTGGTCACATCCTCCCTAGAATCCTGTTAATCCAACTTGGACACAGAATCAACAATATGGGTAAATATGGGGGCCACAATACCCATCATATCAAGGGCAACAGAGGTATCAAGGAAAAAACTCAAAACCTACTGCCAACTCCTAATCAAAACTTTCAAGGAAGAATACAACCTCAATAAGCACAACCAGTTGAGCAATCCCCACTTCCAGCTCAACCTGTTGCTAACCCAAATAATACTAGACAAGTATCCCCTATTTATGGAGCTGAGTATGAAGATTCTATTGTAGTTCATGTACTTGATTGTAGTAATATATAGTTGCGTTAAGGAAAAATTTCACTTGACCCTGCTCCACCCACCATTGAAGATATTTATGGAAAGTAAGAATATCCACATTCAGAACTAGTGCAAACAAAAGAAAAATAAAAAATGAGCAAGAAAAACAAGAATCCCCTATAGGAGAAGTACCATACCCTAAAATATTTAGAAATATTGCAACTATTCCTGAATTAGAATTAGTTACAGAACTTAAGAAAATGATAATTTCTCTTCCTTTGTTGCAAGCAATAAAGGATGTTCCCTTAATTAAGAAAACCATTCAGGATTTATGTATCAAGAAACCTGGTAGAAAGAAGAAAGCCTTTCCTAAAACTATGCAAGTAGAAGGGAATTTGGATGAACTTCTATCTGGAAAACTAGTGCCTCCCAAATATAGTGATCCAGGAAGTCTAGTAGTCACAATTACTATTGGTTTAGTGAAAATTCCAAATGTACTAATTGTCCTTGGAGCTACAATCAATGTAATGACTAAGGAAACAATGCAACAACTGCATCTCAATAATTTTAGTCCTACCACTACAATTTTGGAAATGGTAGATAGGTCAGTTGCCAAGCCAGAAGAAATCCTAGAAGATATTGCCATTGAAGTTTCTTCCTAGGAGTATCCTATAGATTTCTTGGTGTTGTAGCCTAGAAATTTAGTTAGTGGTTATCCCATAATTCTAGGGCGACCTTGGCTTGCTACTGCAGCTACTTTTATAGATTGGAGGTCAGGAGAAATGACTATTTCAAATGGCATTGACCTTAAGAAGATTTCCTTGTATCCACCAACCCAACCTTCAACAAATTTTTTTGGATAAATATGGTATCTTGATTCTGATGAAGAACAAGAAACTATTGCCACTTTGTCTACAGTAGTAGTGAAGGAACACATTGAGGAAGTCAATTTACCAGAACAAAAACTTTTTGAAGATGAAACTGTCCTAGTTGCCACATTAGAAGAAGGACTAAAGATGATCAAATTCTTGTTCATCGCCTGCTATGGAAGGATGAAGAATAAACTTCAGAACATCTATCACCTATTCCCATACAGGAAAGCTCTTTCACACTGCCACATGGATGGCATCATCATCTTCTTACCTCTTTCACATGTCCTATGCAGGGAATGATTCCATTTGGCATAACTTATGAAACATAATCCAGAGTATTTCATACTCTATAGCCACATAACTGTCCATTAAATTATTTAATCAACAGATATGAAGCAGTCAATTCTATTTATCCAAGGATTAAAAAAATTGAAATATAGCTAGGAAAATTTCTAAATATTAATAGTTGGCTGACTAATGA
Organism: Wollemia nobilis; assembly: GCA_028583015.1. Classification (NCBI taxonomy): domain Eukaryota; kingdom Viridiplantae; phylum Streptophyta; class Pinopsida; order Araucariales; family Araucariaceae; genus Wollemia; species Wollemia nobilis. Next base: position 18,737,678 of record JAQPPZ010017033.1, on the reverse strand, counting down.
ATAGGATGCCAAATTGTTTGCTATCCTAAAAAAACATGTTCAAGATTTTGCTTGGAATTATAAGGAAATGATTGGCATTCATCCTGATGTGTGTACACATAGGGTATACACTGAAGATGTCAAACCAGTGAGACAACCTCAAAGGCACCTGAATCCTACTCTGAAATATATTGTTAAAGAAGAAATTGAAAAACTTTTAGATGTAGGATTCATTTACTCAATTTCAGACAGTAAGTGGGTTTCTCCATTAGTCATTATTCCAAATAAAAATGGGAAAATGAGAGTGTGTGTGGATTATAGAGAGTTAAACAAGGTAACACATAAGGACCATTTACCATTACCTTTCATAAACCAAGTGTTAGATACCCTTGCTGGCAAGAAATTTTTTTGTTTTCTTAATGGATTCAGTGGTTATAATCAAATACAAGTTGTTGAGTAAATGATAGGAAAATTGTTGGTCATGATGCTGACAATTTATGCCTTTAGCTTCCTACACTGAGATTAAAAAATGGGGGTAAGAAGAATAAGATTGAGCCAGAAAACGCATATTGCCTACAGGGAGATCCTGAATCGTTGCGTATTTTTACAGAAGGATGATTTCTACCCTTTTTACGCAAGTTCAATGGGCATTCATAGGGATTGGCTGCTGAGTTTGCATGCACATTTTACAACAATCAAATTCACATCAGTGGCATGACAATCCAGGTAAGCCTCAAAATTCTCATTCAAGTTATTGAAATGCCATTGCATGGGATTCAAATTGGGAAATCTCACAAGAATACTTTAAATTAATTAGTAAACCAATTCATGGGAAATGAGGATAGACCCATTGAGTTTGTATTTAGTAATAATATCTGCAAGGGGGTCAAAAGAACAAGTTTACAACCCCCTTGGGATGAAGTTGCAATATGGGTCATTAGGTTTTTGACCCGTGATGGGAAATTCCCTGTCCTATCTGGACATCACATGAGAATTCTAACCCATCTACACCATGGCAACTCAAACCCTAGGAATTTTAAACTATTCTTCTCTACCTAGAATGAATTGGAGAGTGAAAGCCCCAAATCTGAGGAAGAGGCAGAAGGTGAGAAGTCTGATTCTGAAGAGGAAACAAAAATTACAAGGTCCAAACCTAAAATTGAAACTGAATCCTCTGAAAAAGAAGCCCCCTCTTCACCACAAGGACCTCCATCCTCTAGGACTAGGAAATAAAGGGAGAAACAGTCAAAATATGGTCCTGTGGGAAAAATAAAGAAAGTTACATTTTCTGAGAATGTAACTGTTTTTCCAACCCAACCTATTGAGCAGCCTGGTAGTTCTAGCAAGGAAGGGTAGCTGGGGAAAGAAACGCCTAAAGCAAGTTTTGCTCTAGAATCATCAAAATTTGTTTTGAAGTTACCTAAAAAGGTTAAACAAACTCTTGTGGGGTTACGAAGGTCTTCTAGACTTCAAAAATAAAAAGTAACAAATGTAGAAGCAACATCACTATTTTAGCAGATAAATACAGAGCAGGGGCAAGAAGTACTTGTAGAGCAATTCATAGAAGGAAGCTCAAAAGGGGTATATTTGAACACAAAATAATTGGAGGTAGAGACAATAGTCACAAATACAGAAATACCTACAATCTCACTTGTTGATTATTCAGACTTTGAAGATTTTGATTCTAGCAAAGAATCAATAAGATAAGAGGAAGAGTCTGATATGAAACCCAATTAAATGCTGCTAGAAGTGTAATTAAGACACAAATGGGTTGGATTGAACAACATGAAGCCTATCACATAGAGAAATATAAGCTTATTGCTAATTTATAGGAATAGGTGAACAAACTAAGGGCTCAGTTGTCCACTCTAGAGCAACAATCTACAAAAACTGATTCTGAGGATGAATTGGCCATAATTTTGTTAGAATTGGTAGAATATCATAGGGAGTTGGCCTTACCTGAGGAAGAATCACCCATAAGAGGAGTGGAAATAGAAGAAACAACAACCCAAATTTTCCAACAAGATGTCAGCATGACAGATTCAGAAGCCTTTGCTAAACATTCTAAAATTTCACAGTAGGGGGTACAAATAATACAAGCAGTTCAGGAGGCCAATGAATAGGAGGAAGTGCAAGAACAAATAAATATACATTCTCCTCAACTATTTTTTGAATTAATTACAGCTGAATCACCTAAAGTTAAAACAATAGAAATTGGAGTGCAAGTAGATCTATTCACTGTTAACACATCAGAAGTTGGTATACAAGTGGACTTGCCTCCAAAAATACAATCAGTCCTAAGGTCCCCACAAACAGTTACAATAACCAAATATAATGAGGACATAGCACATTGGATGCTTAAATGTCAGCAGATGGAGGTGCAAATTTCATCCTTAAAATCGTTAAAGCAAACAATAGAAGCCCAAACTGTAGAGATAACTAAGTTACAGGAACAAATACAGGATATATGCCAAATTATAGGATACTTGGTTTAATGCAGAAGATCTGCAAGGTTTTATACTCTAATATTAAAGGAAAAATACCTCCGTTGGCAATTAATGAGAATTATTTCCAAACTTCCATATAAACTAGACACTGCTGAAGAATTTGTGGAGACATATTTGCATAGTCTAGAGGAACAGAGGAATCTACTTTGTGAACTATATTTGCTTAACTTCTTTTCACCTAAAATAAAACCTTCTTGCCACACATCTTTATAGGATATATTCAGCTGAGAGCCTTTATATCTTTAGTGCAAAAATAAATTTATTGGAAGGAGGAGAAGAAGGCAAGTAAGGAAATGAAGTTGATAGTTGAGTTACTGATCAGACGGACCCATAGGGAGTCCATCAACCAACATGTCACTATGATGAGGAAAAAAAAATCAGAGAAGTATATAAGAGCAATCTTACTGATTGTATCAGGAGTTTTCAGGTCCTCTATAACCAACATTTTAATAATGCTCTATCAGCTTGTAAAAGCCAGTGGGGAGAATTGCCAATATCACTTCAGAAGTGGGAACCCATATCACCCAACAATCTATTATGGTCCAGAAGGAGAGAAGAAGGCATAGTGCAGGTCATCCACAAGTTGCAGGATCATTGGGTAGGTTTGAGGTATAGACTGCGAAATGTGATAACTCTAGTACCTTATTTATTTGATAGTGATCCCTAATCAGATGAGTAGTTCCAAGAATGGTTTAAAAAAATACAAGCAATCATAGGATATTATAAGGTTCCAGGACCAAATATGAGTTATGAAGAACGAAATATGGACATAGATCTTTGTGTTGTTGTAGCTTCACAAAATGCATGAGGACATGCATTATAATAGGTTGGGGGAAAATGATGAGGCCAAGAAATTGCCTCATTCATAAACCATTTTTGGATATTTGATAAACTATTTAAACCTTATGTTATGTTTTGATGCTGATTATGGTGATAGAATGCATTATATATTAGCATTTACATGTTTTAAATGTTGAAGAGCATATATTCTGTTTTGACTATTTTTTTGCATTTTCTAACATATTTTAGCTGAATTCTCTAAGCAAATTAGAATTTATTTGAAATTGTAATAATAGGTGTTGATATGCATTTAGTTATGAAATAATTCCATTTGATTTCCCCATCGTCTAACTATTTCAAATGACCAAAAAGGCACCAAAACTTGTTAAAACAGTTTGACTACGCAGAAACAAGAAATTGTCCATTCAAATTCCAGCCAGCTGTACATATACAACATGGCTTGAAATTGGTCCACTCCAGCTCATGCAAAGAATGGAATAAGTCTTCTAGGCTATCATGGAGACTATTCATGCCGTCACAACTATTTTCTTGCATATTTGGTGCATGATTTAACACAAACTTTGTTATCCTACCTAATATTCTGGAGTAGCTCTGAAATGAGCGTAGTAAGAATAGTTTGGTCAAAAAATGCCTATAACAACAATAAAAGGATGTTAAATGGTGGATATAGTTGTTTAAGGTATACCCTTGTTCTTTCCAACACCTCTACCTCAATGCATGAAGCCCAATAGAAGGAATGGATAAGAAATAATAGAACAAATCCCTGCATTCTGGGAAACAGTTCTGTAATAGTTGTAACAGACCTACATAACAGCACAAAATCCTATCAACATTGTAACCCATTAGTATAAATAAGATAGCTCCAATTTTGTTGAGTATATAGATATAAAGGATATATAATCACATAATTTCATATAGATAAGCTTTCCTTGTAATCATAGTAGGACAGTATTTTGCAGGCCTTTTCCCTGCAATATTGTAATGCTGCTGCAAAATCAATAAAAGGTGTAATATTTCTATTCCATTGGCAGTATGAATGAGTGTGTGTGATATATATATAGTTTGAAACACTTATTTTCACATTATTCTAGGTCAAGGAGCAAGGGCCCACTTCCAGGGCTAGGAGAAGGAGCAACTTTTACAGGTTTTTTGCTCATTTCTTACTGCAATAAATTTGTAGGAATCTATCAGGTTTATACTTCATAATTTTAGTTGTACTATTTTAGATTACATGTAATAAATTGTAATTATCATAGGAGTATGTGCATGTCAACTGACCACTTAGCATTAATTCTTGCATCTTACAATATTTTCTGTTATTTTTTGTTTTAGTAGTTTTCAGAATTTGGCATTTCCAGTTTGCATCAAAGAATTTCTTAATGTTTCAGTTCTACAACATTTGATTACTATTATTTGAATTCTGATATTGTAATTAGGTTTTTCTTGATACAAGGTGTGATTTTCAATTCTGCAAGTTTTATTTTTGCCATTTCAACTTCTGCATCATTTCATTTCTGTCAGTTTAAATTCTGCAACAGTAGTTAGTTTTCCTTTTTCTACAAAGTTTCAATTCCTGCAATTTCATTTTTGAAAAGGGTAAATAGGAGTCAATTTTAGTTTATAAGGTTTAGAGGTGACATAAAACCCCCAAACACTAACTATTTCACCAATAAAACCATCCCCTGAATGAACTGATCCTTAAACTGCTTACCTTTCCTATCGTATACAACCATTGGACACCACCTTAGATTGAAAAGAATAATGATTAAATGATGAATAATTGATGACACTAATCAGATAGGCCTTGGGATTGTATCTTTTTTACAAGAAAAGTAAATAGGTGATTACTTTTTTTATAGAGGATTCCACATACATGAGGTTATATGGTACAAAGATCCCCCCAAAGCTTTTCCCAAATACTTCCCAATGTTAGTGGTTGCACTTGATATAGCAAGACAACCTGTAGAGGAAGCAAAAGTAAGGTTAAGGAGGAAAATTAAGAAAATATCATGGCTAATAGTCCCCTAAAGGTTTGGACATTATGTTAGTAAAGGATATCCAAGCATGCTTATGGAAATTTGGGACATGGATGATTATTGTTTTTTAGAACTGACATGGAGACCCTATGATCCAAAAGGGGTTTATAAGAAAGAGGTATAAAAATGGTAGTATACATGGGTATGACATAGGATTGACGCCTTTGAGTATGAGCTCTAAAACTCCATTCAAAACAATCAATATTTGGAGCAAGTGTGGTCAAAACATGAATATGTCAAGATACGTAACACCTAAATCCAACATATAGGTGATTACCCTTCAAATTTTATTATGTTGAAAACAAATTCAATAGAATAAATTGCTCCCCTTGTCCCAGTCATCACTCCAAAAGAACTTCAAGACCCTATTTTAGAAATTATTAGACAAGGATCAGACCACGTGGAAGTACTGATTGATACTAATGACATGATCGAGGTTGTATCAGATATCCCTAGGTAGCTCAACCTATTCTAGGAGTGTTAGACATAGAGAAAGGAAAATAAATCATCATATTACCTCAACCCACTATCCAGTATTTTACTGGTAAATATATGGTTCTTACTACATCTACACAAGGACAACCAATTGATCCATTAAAAATCCAATTGAATTTGGCTATGTATATGCCTCAATTGGTATCAAAATTGGTACCTAAGGCATTTATTTTCAACAATAAGGACATCAATATATTCACAACCATACAAAAAAGGATAATAGAAGCTAGATATTTGAACGATCTACTCAAATATAGGGTTATGCATAGGGGTAAAAATTTGTTAATAAGAAAATAATGACATTTTTCAAAATGTAAATTTGCAATTTTTTGGGACCTTGGCCGTCGGCCCACTCGCCCAAAATTTTTGGAATTTTTTTTTTGGGTCTGGTTGTCCAAAAATTATTATATTTAAATTTTAAAATTTAAATCACTTGCTCTCCGACCCAAATTTTGGACCGACTCACCTTAAAATTATATATAATTTTATTGACCTAGATAAATTTACCTACTATATATTCCAAAACATACTATTATTTGTTACAGTTATACATTCAACAAAAAAGGAGATCCCAAATTCAAGTTGAAAAAAGAGTGATTGGCAATATATGAAGTACAAAATACAAGACTACAGAGAAAATTCTCCAGGTACATTTTTTTTTGATGCCTTGTTTTACTTTTTATCATCAATGCTTCCATACATACAGACTCCTTGCTCATCACAGAACCACCCAGGTCATCCCCTGCATGATGTCGTCCCTCGTATGATATCTACGAACTCATGCAGGTCATCCCTCATAGGTCGTCCCTTGCATGATGCTTACAAACTCATGTAGGTCATCCCTAAAAAGTCATCCCTTGCATGATGTCTACGGACTCATACAGGTCGTTCTTCACATGACTATAGACTTGCTCAGGTCATCCCTTACGCTTAGGTCATCTCGTGTAGGTCATACCTCGCATGATGTCTACAGACTCATGTAGGTCGCCTCTCACATGATGTCTATGAACTCATGCAGGTCGTCCCTTGTAGGTCATTCCTCACATGATGCCTATGGACTCATGTAGGTCGTCTATCGTATGATGTCTATAGACTCATGTTGGTCGTTCCTTGCAGGTCATCCCTCACATGATGCCTACGAAGTCATGCAGGTCGTCCCTCACATGATGCTTATGAACTCAAGCAGGTCTTCCCTCGTTTGATGTCTACAGACTCATCCAGGTCATCCCTCACATGAATACTATAGAATTTTTGAGGTTGTCCCTTGCACCCAGATCATCTCGTATAGGTCATCCCTCGCATGATGTCTATGGACTCATGCAGGTCGTCCCTCACATGATGTCTATAGACTCATGCAGGTCATACCTCAGATGATGACTACAAACTTACTCATGTCATTCCTTGCACCCAAGTCATATTGTGTAGGTCATCCCTCGTAAGATGTCTATAGACTCATGCAGGTCATCCCTCACATGATGTCTATGGGCTCATGCAGGTCATCCGTTACAAGTCGTACCTCACATGAATACTACAGACTTGCCTAGGTCATCCCTTGCACCTAGGTCATCCTATGTAGGTCATTCCTTGCATGATGTTTATGAACTCATACAATTCATCCCTCACATGATGTCTACGGACTCATGCAGATCATCCCTTATAGGTCATCCCTCACATGATGACTACAGACTTACCAAGATCGTCCCTTGTACCCAAGTCATCTTGTGTAGGTCGTTCCTCGCATGATGTCTATGGAATCATGTAGGTCATCCCTCACATGATGTATATAGACTCATGCAAGTTATCCCTTGTAGGTCGTCCATCACATTATGCCTATGGAATCATGCATGTCATCCTTCATATTATGTCTATAGACTCATCTAGGTCATCCCTTTCACGATGACTACAAACTTTCCCAAGTCATCCCTTGCATCCAAGTCATCCCGTGTAGGTCATCCCTTGTATGATGACTATAGACTTACCTAGGTCATCCCTTGTAGGTTATCCCTTGCATGTTGACTATAGACTTACCTAGGTTATCCCTTGCATCTAGGTTGTACCTAGCATGATGTCTACGGACTCATGCAGGTCATCCCTTAACACAATGTCTACAGACTCATGCAGGTCATCCCTCGCATGATGACTATAGACTTGCCCAGGTCATCCTAGGCATGATGTCTACAGACTCATGCAAGTATTCCCTTACAGGTAATCCCTTGCATGATGCCTATAGACTCATGTAGGTTGTCTCTTATATGATGTCTACAAACTTACCTAGGTCATCCCTTGCAGGACATCCCTTGCATGATTACAGATTGGCCTAGTTCTTCCTTGCATGATGTCTACAGACTCATGCAGGTCATCCCTCACATGATGTCTACGGAGTACAGATTCATAAAGGTCATCCCTCGTATGATTTCTATGGACTTATCCATGTCATCCCTTGCTGGTTGTCCCTCACATGATGACTATAGACTTGCCCATGTCATCCCTTGCACCCAGGTCATCCTTTGCAGGTCATCCCTCACATGATGTTTACGGCCTTCCAGGCCATCTTTGTTTACTGCACTAATAATACTAGATTTACTCATTGCATTATCATCTTTGCTTCTTTGCCTACAGACTTTCTTCTCAACTATTATTTTGCTAACATTTCCCTTCACAGGTACAATGGCTCCAAATCACAATGGAAACAAGGGAGAAAAATCTTTTGAAAAAAAGAGTATCCTAAAATATTTTAGCAATATCTCAAAATCCGATGAGGCATCAAAATCCATGGAGGGAGCAAAACCTGCACAGTTACAAGGTACATACCTATTTTACCTACTTAATTAGTATTTTTAATAAATAATTTCAAAATATGATATAAAACATCTTTGAATGCAGATGTATTGCTCCAAATTTTTCACACCCTTACCTTCAGGCTATAGGATCTGCGCCTGAAAAGGGGATGTGAAAAGGATGGGATAATACCTCAAACTGAGAGGCCTTGCGAAGGTCCCGCCTCTCGGGGGAGGTGTATTATGGTGATTTTTTGACGGATGGTGGGTTCACCAGGAAACGTTTAGTGGCAGTTTCCATGCCTAGGTTGGGAATGTGTTTTATGTGTTCAATTTTATCTTTAAACATTCAAATCCTAGGTTTGGCCAAATGAATCTAAGTTGTTCTATATGAAATGCAGTTTTAAATACAAAAAACAGAATTAACAGAAAACACAGAGAATATGCTAAATGAGGAAAACCATACCTGATCCGAATGTCTGATGGAGGTTCTGATTTTTGAAGCAGTATAGAATCATATGGAATTTGATAGGATCGTCTCCTATCTGACAGGATCGTCTGAGATTTGACGAATTCATCAGACGAATTCGTTAGAGATTTGCAAACAGAGAAATAAATACAAAATACCAAAATTGCAACTATTCTGATGAAGGAAAACAATGTAAAATACTAATAAGGATGTTAATAGATAATCCCAAATAGAAATGCAAGTAAATTGCAACACTTTAATAGCTAATCATGATTTTATTATGCAATTAAACTACATGGGTGAACTCTAAGATGCAGGATAACAAAAAATAATAATAAAACTGATTAAATGCAGGATAAAATAGCAGCAAAGTATAGGGAAAAGTGCAAACTCTGGGCACTGATTACCCCAATGCAGATTGTAGTCGAAATCGTCTCTAATTTGATAGGATCGTCTCCGATCTGGACAGGATCGTTTGCGACGATCCGATCTTGCTCCAGTTGAAGAATGATAAGGTTCTTGCAACAAAATTGGAAAGCACAAATGCAGATGGTAATCCAAGGTATTCTAATGCACGTACAGGTCAAGTTATAGGAAAATTCAGCTAGGGGAAAGTCAAGGGGGGTCCTAAGGTTTAAATAGGTTTAGGAGGGAAGTTGGGAGGTTGGAGATCATCCTAATTTGGAAGATCTCCAACGAGGGAGGTCTCTAACGACGTAGATACGCTTCTGCCCAACTTAGAGACACCATTGAAATAAAAGCTACTTATGAAAAAATAGTTTTGGGACAAGATCGTCTGGACGTCCTAGCCCAGACGAAATCGTTCGATCTGAGGCAATATCATCTGATCGACGACGATATCGTCAAATGGTCACAACAAACTCTAAAAATGGCATGGGAAATGAGGAAACGGGTTAAACAACGGTTTTGGAGCGGTTTTGGGGTTGAATTTGAATTTGAATTATTACTAAGGTAATTTTAATTATTGCTAAGTTTTACTGTGCCAATTTTAGGGTGCTACATTTTGCCCCCTCTTTAGCGAATTTTTCGAAGAAAATGCATTAAAGATGAGTTCTTCTCGATCTATGAGAAAGCAAAAATTATTTCCATTTTTTAGGCGACGATTCTAGGTCGAATCGTACGACAGCTTACTATGGTGCCCCCTCCGCATTTTTACCCAAATCGAACGTTTGAGGTAAAAACGCGAAAAAGCAAAATTTGAAAAAAAAGTGTTTAATTGTTTTTGAATAAAATTAAGAAAAATGGGGTAAAACCCTAATTCATTGTTACTGTTCATTTTCTCTGATGATATTTTTGATGATATGACTTGTTTTATGTGTTTGTATGATTTAATGTTTTTGATGTGATTGATTTGATGATTCATGTAATTATGTTGTTTGAAAAATATTATAGTTGGAATGTCATGCTTTAAAATTTAAATGAAATAATCTGATGTAAACAAATTGGTTGTTGAGATGATAATTTGATAAAAATAAAAGGGACTGTTAACAATAATTTCAAAGTACATTGTCGCTATTATAGACCATTTCATGGAGTCGCTGCTCACTCGGCCGTCAAGCTAATCCCAGTATAGAAATATTGTTAAAAGTAAAAAGAGTGCTTAAGAGACTGTCTTAAGACTTTGTTGTGATGATGCAAATGATGATGATGATGGTGATTTGTTTTCAGATTTCCATAAAAATATTAGGCATAAAAATGATTTTTGCTAGGCATAAATTCCTAAGTGTGATAAAATTTTGAATAATTCCTTAGAAATTATACCATGGTTGCAATATTGAATTTGAACATAATGTCATGAAATAGAATAAGTTGCATTCTTTGAAAGCATAATTGTGTAACATAATGATTTAGTTCATATGTTTTTAATGAATTGATTTGAAATAAATGGGAAATAAAAGTAAAACATTGGTTTGCGCTAGGCATAGAATATTTAGGTATAGACTTATACCATCATCGCGAAATCCAAAAGAAGAAAATAAATAGTTTTATTGCATGATTGATTTTTAATTTTTGAAAATAAACAAAAAATATGAAGATGACGACTTGCGCTAGGCATAAAATTCCAATTATGGTTTTGGAATTATACCATCATCACGAAAGTAAAAAGTTATATATAACTGTAACTTTATTGCATGTTTTTGAAAATGATTTTGATTTTTTTGGGTAATGCAGGTGGTTGTCTTTATACGAAAAAATTGTTCTCAGAGAAGAAAATGAAATTATTCTAGACAATTTGCAAAAATATTTCAAGGTATCTTAAAGACAAAAGTTAGATTTATAAGGAATACCATGTGCGTATGTGAGTTCATTTTCGATCTTGATTTATCATAATGATACACAAAATCTCTCAAATACAAATGTGTGTACGATTGTAGTATTCATGTACCTGGTTTGAGCAAAGATACTATGATACAAGTGATTTGAATTAACCAAATAAGTGTTCATTAACCATTATTTAGATGCATATAACCATACCAGACTACTATGTAAGTCGGGTTATCAAGAGCTAGCTGATCCATAAGCAGACATAGGTCTATACAAAAGGTCGCTAATGTGACAGACATATCGCCACGCTAGGAGTTACCTAAGGCCAAGCGGGTTGGGCACAAACCACTTGTTATGGGGCTTACCTCACAGTTTTTGAATAATTGAGAATTCTAGGGATTCAAGCTCGTCAACCCTTCTTTTCTTTTCAAAGGGTAGGGAAAAGGATTTTATTGCTTTTGCTTTTGCTCATTTTGCTTTCTTTGCTTTTTTTTTTTTTTGTATATTTTGCTTTGATGTTTGAGATAATGTTTGAAATAGTGCTAAATGATTTTGCCTGATTTTGCTTGATTTTTCTTTTTCTTTTGCTTCCTATTCTAGGGATACTTGCTCGGATTAGCTGTAGAGCAAGGGATTTTTATTCTGGGTAGGGGTGAGCTTGTCCTTTTGCCAATTCTCAAAGATTCTAGACCATGTGCATGATAGGATAGCAGGGGAAAATTTTTGCTCAAGAAACCACTTCTACTATAGGATAGCATGGACATTACAAATATAATAATTTTATTATGAAAGGATATGCTTGGTTTAAGTAAATAACAAGATCAATTCTCTGTGCTCAAACTTTATTTAATTGAATTTTGTGGACTTTGATATAAGAGAGATTAGTAATCATGCCAAATAAATCAAGATATTTATTCATGTGAATGTGAAAGTGCGGGATTCCAAATAAATGCTAATTTATCCAAAATAACTGAAAATATAACTGCAATATGTCATAATTTGAGAAGTACAAGAAAATAATTTTTTTTTTTGAATATTTTGATGATTTTGAATGTTTTTGGTGTTTTTTTTTTAGATTTTTAAGTTTATAAATTGAAAGAAACACAAGATATTGGTTTTTGAAATATTTTAAACAAATATATACAATGATGAAATGACCAATTTTTATGCATAGTAACGTTTAAGGTGCAAAATGTTCATGGGTTCTTTAAGTTCTTTACCATCTAAGGTAGATAATTTGTATGCTCCCGATTCAAATTTAGCAGTGATAATATATGGTCCAAGCCAGTTGGGCTCAAATTTACCTTTAAGGTCTTTAGTTGCATTAGTATTTTTTGATTTTCTTTTAAAACAAGATCACCAACCTCAAAGGATCGAGGATGAAATTTCTTAGCATATGATCTTTTAAGCTTGTTTTGGTAGGCACAAAGATGCTCCAAAGAATTGATGCACTTTTCATCTAGGAGTTCCAGCTGACTGAGTCTGCCAACTCGATATTCATCTCCTACTTCGATATCTTGAAGTAGTAGAGCCAAAGAAGGAACTTCTAATTCAAAGGGAAAAATGGCTTCAGCACCATAAACCAAAACAAAAGGTGAAGTTCCAGTGGGGTTTCGAACACTAGTTTGATAAGCCCACAAAGCTGGATATAATTGAATGTGCCAGTCGCGGCCAAATTTATTGACCAATCTTTTGAGAATTTTGATTAAGGTTTTGTTTGAAGCTTCTTTGGCCATTACCCTGAGGATAATAGGGAGTGGACCAACGATGTTGAATCTTATATTTTTGGCATAATTTCTTAACATATTTATTTTTGAAACAAGTTCCATTGTCTGAGATGAGATTTGCAAGAATTTCAAACCTACAAATGATTTGATTAAAAATAAATTTAGAGACTTGTGTTCCAGTGTAGGAAGCTAAAGGCATAGCTTCAACCCACTTCGTGAAATACTTAGTGGCGGTTATGATGAATTTGTGTCCATCAGATGAAACATGATTGATTTTACCAATAATGTCTAAGCCCCATTTTGAAAAGGGCCAAGGAGATGAAATAGCCTACAGTTCTTGTGCAGGGGCATGAACAAGGTCAGCATGTTTTTGGCACTTGTCGCAATGGCGCACATAATCATGTGCATCATGTTGTAATCACAATGACACTGAGAGGGGGGTGAATCAGTGTGTTCTTTAAAATTTCTAAAACATATGATTTTAAAACCAGCAACAGTTTAAAGCAGATAAAAGAGATACTAAATGCATCAAGAAAGCATCACACATAGCACAACATTTTAACGAGGTTCACCAATGTGGCTACTCCTCAAAAATACTGCTTGGACTACCATCCAAATCCAATCAATGCAAAGCTACAACTTTACATAATCCAAGCAACAACTTGGAAGACAATAATAAAAATTACAGAATAAAACTTTCACCTCAATTTTCATGGTTTGCTATTTTTCCGCATTCTCACGCTTCTGCGCAAAATGAGTCGCACTATTCCACCTCTTCTCTGTACTTCTTTGCACTCTCTGCTGCATTCAGATGATCAATCACTTCTGTAAACTATGCACTATCACTTCAGACTTAGAACACAACTTCTGCACATCGTGCTCTTATCTTCACACAAGTCACTCTACTCGCTCTTCGCACATTATCTCATCGCAACGCACACCTTACTGCAACTCCGAAGAACTATCACTTCGCTCTCATTCTGAATCGAAATGACTTGCTCTCTGCTCAACACAAACTTCACTTTCACAAAAACTATGCTCACATTTGCACTTTATATTTACACCCCTCCTTTCAAACTCGAAGAACCCTTGCTTTTATAGAAGAAATTTTAGAAACAAACCCTAGAAGAACATCGATTGAGAAACCCTAGAATTTGTCAGCTGCCAAACCCTAAAATTTGTCGGCCCAGATTTAACTTTGTCGGCCTCAAACTCTTCTCCACCTTCGTCACCTTCCTGTAGCTTATTGCCGTGAAATAGTAACACTTCGGCCCTTTTAATTTAATTTAATATTTTAATTTAAATTTTAAATAAAATAAAATTTAAACTAAATATTTAAAATTAAATATCTTCATCACTGGGCATATTTTTCAACGAAACGAAGAGCCAACTTGGGTTTTAATAAAAACCCATTTCAAATCTGTTATCCATGATTTTAAATAAAACTTTTTATTTTGATCGCCTTGGTTTTCACAAAAAACCTTTCCGCTTCTTGACATCTCAGGTTCGAAGACTTCTTCTTCTCATTCTCGAATTATGTTTTTTGTTTCGTGCATCTATCATTTAAGGAATCATGATCCGACTAACTTTTGAACTTTATCCTCTACATCCGAGTGACTTCGAACTACCTCGTCCATTGCATCATTAGATCTAACTGACTGTATTGACAACAATGACAATCCTCCTGCAACACCTTGCTCAACACTGAAATCCTATCCATTGTACTTTGGCTACACCTTGCTGTTCAATAAACTCTTGTCCTTTGCATCAATAAATCTGTCTGACTGTGTTGACAACAATGACAATACTATTTGCTACACTTTGCTCAACACATCATTCTCCATGGTAGGCCAAAAGTATCCTATCCTAAGGAGCTTTTTAGAAATGACACTACCACTGAAGTGTCCTCCACAAGATCCATCATGGGTTTCACTCAAAGCTGATTTGGATTCTTCTAAATTCAAACATCTCAATAGGATACATTCAAAAGATCTCCTATATAAAGTATTGCCAATTATTACAAATCGACTTGCTCGTCTACGTAATAACCGATGCTGGTTTCTATTAGAATTGGCAGGGAAAGTCCCATTGTGAAGAAAATTAAATATATCCTTATACCAAGGTTTAGGAGTAGTTTCATTGATTAGAAACACATCCAAAGGTTCTAAGCATGACTTATTTGAAGTGGGTTCCTAGAGTCGACGAATAATGATGGTGGCATATTCGTCATCTAACTCCAAGGGTAGAAGAGATGCAGCTGCGGCCATAGCATCAGCCGCACGGTTGCTAGTTCGAGGAATAGCTTCCAAGGTAACTTGATCAAATAGAGATATTAATTGTAAAACATATGCTTTATATGGGCATAGTTTATCATCTCTGGTCTGATAAACTTCATTAATTTGGTTTATAACAAGTTGAGAATCACCAAAAACTAGCAGATGTTTAATTTTTAGCGCCAAGGCAACTCGTAATCCAAAGATGAGAGCTTCATACTCAGTAGTATTATTAGTGCAAGCAAATGTTAATTTAAATGACAAATGTATAAGGTGTTTTTGTGGAGATATTAAAATAATACCCGCACCAGCCCCACTCATGCATCGGGCTCCATCAAAGTATAAGGACCATTGTTCAACATGGTTCGCCTCTAATTGAAGGCATTCATCAGGAAACTCAATGATGAGGGGATGGGTAGACTCTAAGGGTGCAGCAGCTAATTGATCTGCTATGATTTGACCCTTAACAAATTTTTGTCCTATAAACATGAGTTCAAACTCACTTAGAGCAAGAACCCACTTGGCTATGTGACCCGATAAATAAGGTTGACTCATGAGATACCACAAGGGATCATATTTAGCAATGACATAAGTTTTCTGACTGAGCATATAATGGTATAATTTTTGCGTAGAAAATACGACTGCTAGACATAGTTTTTCTAATGTTGTGTAGCGGGTTTCATAACTAATTAAATTTTGGCTAATATAATAATTAGCACGTTCTCTTTTCTCATCATCAAGTTGAGCTAACATAGCTCCTAAAGAAAAAATTGAAGCTAAAATATATAGGATAAATGGGCGGTCAGGCCTAGGCGATGAAAGCACAGGTGGGTTAAGGAGGTATTGTTTAAGAAGTTCAAAAGCTTCCTTACATTCATCGTCTCAATTACAAGGGACATCCTTCTTAAGGATCTTAAGAAAGGGACCAATTTTGTCCACCAGCTTATTAATGAAGCGATAGATAGCTTGAAGCTTACCTTGTAAACTTCATAATTCAGATATATTGGTAGGTGCGAGCATATCAGTGATAGCCACAATCTTAAGAGGGTCAATTTTGATGCCACGTAAAGAAACTATAACCCCTAATAGTTTACTGGACTTAACTCCAAATATGCATTTGGATGGATTTAATCGAATAAGATATTCTTTTAACCGATTAAAAACTTTTCTCAAATCATCTAAATTATTATCTTCATTAATAGAGCGAGCTATAATATCATCTACATAATCATGTAGGATATCATGTACCACATCATGAAAAATATAAGTCATAGCTCGTTGATAGGTTGCACCTGCATTCTTTAAGCCGAATGGCATCACTTTCCAACAAAAGGTACCCCAGGGGGTAATAAAGGTTGTTTTAGCTTGATCTTCAGGAGCTATCCTGATCTGATTATAGTCGGATAATCCATCCATTAGGGACATCATCCCACTCCCAGTAGTAAAATCAATGATTTGATCCATGTTTGGAAGAGGAAAATCATCTTTAGGGCATGCAACATTAATATCTCTAAAATCTATGCAAACCCTAACTTTGGTAGCTTCTTTCTTGGTGACTGGAACTACATTCAAAATCCATTCAGCATAATCAATAGCTTGTATAAAAACAACATTCGAGAGTTTTTATAACTCCCCTTTGACTAGTAAAGCCACTTTGGGATGCATTTTTCTAAGTTTCTGTTTAATAGGTTTAGCATCCAGATGGACTACTAGGTGATGCATGACTACAAAAGGGTCTAAACCTGGCATGTCTTCATATGTCCAAGCGAAGACATCTTCATATTCTTTAAGGAATGCAATGTATTGCTCTTGTTTTTCTTGACTTAATTCTGATCCAATATTGATTATGTGGGGACTATCCTCAGTTCCAATGTTGATTTTAATGACGTTTTCTACTTCCATTTGTAGATCTCTTTCAAAATTAGGTGGGGCAGGTGAGACACCCAATTATTGTAATTCTTTTAAGGTCAACTTAGATAAGTCATCTTAAGGAGTAGCGGCCTCAAGCTGAGCTATAGTTGGTATAGAACCATCAAAATAAAACCCATTGTGTAACATCTCTTCAACGGAGACATCATGGAAAATATCACCTTCCAACTCATCATCGGATCTAGCAATCATTTCAGGATAAGCTAGGGATAGCATATTACATGTAAATGGCTGATTTTTTAGAGGTAAATCATCACGCCCATCCAAATAATCTTGATAACATATGAATTGATCATCATTTTCAAAAGGAAAGGGTTGACCCTTACTAGGAAATAGGCCCACACCACATCTGGTGGCCATGGTTCTACCTCAAAAGGTTATTTCATACCATCTTGGAAAGGTCCCAAGCCTTTCCCTTTATATCCCATTTTAAGCATTATAGGTTTAGCTTTAATATATTCATTACTAAAATAACATCGAGCATATCCCTCGTGATGAGTTTTGATATTCCTAGGTATTCTTCCCTAGTCATATCCCTTATAAATGAAGGCACAACTCCCGAATTGGTAAGTACTTCCCATAGGTTGTGGGAGGCCCAAAGTATGAGGAGATGGCGGCAAGTTATTTAAGATAATGGAATTTTGCATAGAAGCATTTGTTTTTTTTTATATAAGAATTTTAGATAAATCAAGAGTTCATCAGAAAGAGCATAAGATGTAGAAGGATCATTCCCTATATCTTTAGATGTGGAAGGTATGATAGATGTAGATAATGTGGAAGTGTTAATAGATGGGCCTATAGGTTTTGAAATGATAGGGACAGGACATGAAGGATTGGTTATGGATTTAAGATATTTTTGAGGTTCTAGAGTGGTTTGTTTAGAAGATTGTTGATCTATATATGAGGGTGAAATCAATGAAGGAGAAATAGATGAAGTCATGGGTGTGTGTTTCACAGTTTTAGATGAAAAATAAGAATTAGGATGTGTGGATGACAGAGCAGAGAAAAATTGAACTCCAACAGGTTCTGCCAAAGCACACATATCAAAGGGTCTGGGATCACCATGGATAGTGACCAACTGATTTTTAAATTAAAATTTAACACATTGTTGTAAAGTTGATGGGACAGCCCGCATTGCATTGATCCAAGGACGACCCAAGAGTATATTGTACGATGTAGGGTAATGTACAATAAACACGGTCGTATCTAAGGTTCTCGGACCAACTTGCAATGGGATGGTGATAACTCCACATGTTTCTTGTGTTTCGTCATTAAAAGCTTTTATGATCATGTCAATTTTATTCATTTCATCACTTCTAAACCCAAATCTCTGGTAGAAGTCAAAAGTGCAAATATTTAGAGATGAACCATTGTCAATCAAAACCCTTTTGACTGCTACATCTCCTATTAGGGCAATAATGTATAAGGGGTTATCCTTATGTAAACTATGTTGTGGTATATCTTTATCTCGAAAGTCAATATAATCGACTTCTCTAGTGATGATAGTATTGGCCATGGCTTCAGGTTGAATGTTTTGTGGTACCATCATTTGGCTTAATGTAAGCATCAATTCATATCTATGTGTAGGAGAAGATCTTAATAAATCCAAAAGGGAAATTTTGGCTGTAATATTGGATAATTGCTCATTAATATTGTAAGGGGGTTTAGGTTGAACATTAGGAGCATGATTCCATTTATTGGGATTTTTCAAAACAAAAGGAGCTGATCCATCGTTCTGAATTTGATCTTGTTGAGAATTTTGAGCCTGTTGTCTGGTAACAACTCCGATGGTACCTACAATGTTATATTGAGGATGTTGAATAGGTCTTGGTCTAGCATTTATAGCTTGTTCATGATAAAGGAACTGATTAGAAGAAGGTCGAGTAGTAACTCTTCTAGGAAATGGTTCTTATAGAACCATGGCATCTGTGATAGGTTGAATAGGATCTAATTCATTTTTAGAACTATTCGATTGGTTTGAGGTGATGTCTATTTCACTTTCAGTATCCGATTCTACATCACTGAGATCTGGTATTTGAATATTATGTAGGGGCCTAGTCGTGAACATGGATAAATTTGTGTCAAATTTTTGTAAATCATGATTACGTAAATGTCCGCTAATAGTTCCTACATATCGGGTAGGAGGAGGAACATTATGATGCTCAATTTGATTGGCCACCTCTTTACCATGTCTGGGTAAAGGATGCTGAAATATATCTAATGATTGATTAGCATTTTGATTTTGATTTTAGGGAATGTTCTTTTGAGCATTATTAGGAGCATATTGTTTAGGTTGGAAGGCTTGCACCTCCATCTCATTATTATCAATCAGATCTTGTATTTTATGTTTTAACCTTTTACAAGAGTTGGTAGAGTGTCTAGGTCCTCTATGGAAATCACAGTGTAAATCGGCTCTGTATCCGGGTATGGTTGGATCAGGTTCCCGAATATTAGGTAATTGAATCAAACCTCTTTCAAGTAATTGGGATAGAATAGTTGATAATGATTGATTCAATCTAGTAAACTCTCGAGGAGGTTTATCAGGAGGTTTCAATATAATTTTTTTTGTTGTCTTCGTTGCATTGATATTAGCAACATTTTTGCTATCAGTGACTCCGTCACCTACAACTTGTTTGTTTTTATATTGATTTTTGGATGTTTTCTCATCATCTTTCTTCCTAAGTTGGCCTCTCCTAATGAGGGCATCTTCTACTCTTCAAGCTAAATCTATAGCCTGATCGAAGGTAGTTAAGGTAGCAGTTGATAGTTCATAAGATATTTGTTCTTGCAAATTATTAATAAAAATGTCCAACATTTCCCTATAAGGTAGCACAAAGTGCAGTTTTTCCATCAACTCGCCTCCATCTAGCTAAGAAATCAGCAAAACATTCATCTTTGTCTTGTTTTAAGTTGTATAAATCTTTAATGGTTACATGCCTCTCGATATAGGCACTAAATTTATGCACAAAAGATTCAGCGGTTTCTTCAAAATTTCTCAAAGAATCAGTGGGCAATTGATAGTACCACTCTAATGCCATTCCTCCTAAAATTTTTGGGAACATTTTTAGTAATAACAAGTCATCATGTGATATATCATGACATGCTATCCTAAACATGCGAAGATTCTCTATGGTATCTTCAGTTCCTTTATATATAGGCAGGACGGGCATAGGAAAATGTTTAGGGTATGGTTGTGCTACGACCATAGGATCTAGAGGTTGACTACACATCTCTCGATAATTGTACAAGGGAAGGTAGGGATCTATCTGGTCCATGCAGGAAGCTAACTGTTTCACCATGGCTTCTAGATTACTGGTTTGCCCACCATATTGGTTCGGTAGGGCATTAATATGATATTTGTGAGCATATGATGGAGGGACATGCATATTAGATGCTATATTACTATTGTGTAAATTGTTGGTAGGAAGGGTGTTATGAAGAAGTTTTGAAGTTGTATTATGTTGTATCTCAAATTGTTGGAAATTGGTGTTTGGCCTCATTTTAGGTTTTTGTTGGTTTGAATCATATTGATTAATAGTTTGGCAAAATAAAGCAGTGAATGAAGGTCTCTTTTATGTGGGCATGATTTTAGGCTCAATAATAGGTTCCTTAGGAGGTTGGGTAACCTGTTGTTTTTGCATATTCTAAATTATAGCGACCATATCCATATTGGATGGCCCAACTTTATCACTTTCTTGATCAATGAAAGACAAGGGATTAGTGTGTATGTCAAACATATGTTCCATGGCTGCTTTAGTGTCACTAATTTGTCCCCTATCAATACAAACTGCCATATTAAGAGCACCAATGTTATTATTGAAAAATTTCCAAAAATGGTCTAAGTTATCAAAAGCAATAGTTCCATCTAAAGCCATTCTAGGGGATGAGGATCCTTCCTCTCTAACATTTTCTTGTTGTTCATTTTCTTTAGCCAAGTCATCTTCTGGCTGTTCTAGAGTTTCTTCTTCTGGAATTGAATCCTCAGGAAGGGTATTTAATTTTTTATTTTTCTTGCCTAACCAATATTCTTCTTCTTCAGTTTGTTTACCATTCCTAAGTTTAGTCATTGTGCTTAAACTTAGATTTCAGCAAATATATATATATATATATATATATATATATATATATATGACAAGCTTAAGAGGTATATATTTTAAGTATATACCTAATATAATATTTAAAATAAAATGTTTTGGTTTTTGTTATGTTTTTTTTTTTTATAGTTTTAATAACAATATTATAAAGATAACAAATAGCACACAAAATGCAAGAAATAATAATGAAAGCAATGATCTAGTTTTCTATAAACAATTTATAAATATCATTAATGGGCTCAAGTTCTTTAGGAGTCATGAAATGTTCTTCCTCAAATTGAAAATTTTCTTTCAAAAATTTAATGAAAAGTGTTATAGTGATATTATCTGTTTCAGACTCTGGTTGATAGAAGTAAATCTCGTGGAAATACTATCGATATAACATAGCTCTAGGAACTCTCCTCCATCTTTCCCTATCCGTAAGAACGACCTCTTGGTCTTCTACATGACCTAGGAATTGGTGTATAGTGGCTGCGTTCTTGAGGTATTCCTCGAAGGTGAACAATTTTGAAGACACAAGAGCTCTCCTATAAGCTAACCATCTATGGCAGGCTCTCTGAAGTTCATGATAAAAAATGAGTTGATGAGGATCCAGGATTCTATCTAGGACAAGCCTCTTGATTTGTTTAAGTTCTGTTGACCTAGATGAAATGACACCTAGTCTTCTATCAAGTTCGTCCCACAAAAGTTGGTTTCTATCTGTTTCAGGCACACTAAGCACATAATTGATTTCAAAGGTTGCTAATTGGTTTTCAACATTTATAATAATTGCTAGTATTTTCTTAGGAGCTACCATCTAAACATGATATGCAACTCAGTAGTTTTCTAATGATTTTAAATAAATCTATTTTTTTTTTTTTCAAAAGGTTTTAAATGCATTCACGTTGGGTTCACCAAAATGTATCGCTCCAAATTTTTCACACCCTTACCTTTAGGCTATAGGATCTGCACCCGGAAGGGGGATGTAAAAAGTATGGGACAATACCTCGGACTGAGAGGCCTTGCGAAGGTCCCGCCTCTCGAGGGAGGTGTATTATGGTGATTTTTCAACAGATGGTGGATTCACCAGGAAACGTTTAGTGGCAGTTTCCATGCCTAGGTTGGGAATGTGTTTTATGTGTTCAATTTTATCTTAAAACATTCAAATCCTATGTTTGACCAAATGAATCCAAGTTGTTCTATATGAAATGCAGTTTTAAATACAGAAAATAGAATTAATAGAAAACACAGAGAATATGCTAAATGAGGAAAACCATACCTGATCCGGATGTCTGATGGAGGTTCTAATTTTTGAAGCGAATCCGAATCGTCCGGAATTTGACAGGATCATCTCCTATCTGACAGGATCGTCTGAGATCTGACGAATTCGTCAGAAGAATTTGTCAGACCTGCAAACAGAGAAATAGATACAAAATACCAAAAATGCAACTATTCTGATGAAGGAAAATGATGTAAAATACTAATAAGGATGTTAATAGATAATCCCAAATAGAAATGCAAGTAAATTACAACACTTTAATAGCTAATCATGATTTTATTATGCAATTAAACTACATGGGTGAACTCCAAGATGCAGGATAATAGGAAATAATAATAAAACTGATTAAATGCAGGATAAAATAGCAGCAAAGTATAGGGAAAAGTGCAAACTCTGGGCACTGATTGCCCCAATGCAGATTGTAGTCGAAATCGTCTCTAATTTGACAGGATCGTCTCCGATCTGGACAGGATCATCTGCGATGATCCGATCTTGCTTTGGCTGAAGAATGACAAGGTTCCTGCAACAAAATTGGAAAGCACAAATGTAGATGGTAATCCAAGGTATTCTAATGCACGTACAGGTCAAGTTATAGGAAAATTCAGCCAGGGGAAAGTCAAGGGGGGTCCTAAGGTTTAAATAGGTTTAGGAGGGAAGTTGGGAGGTTGGAGATCATCCTAATTTGGAAGATCTCCAATGGGAGAGGTCTCTAACGACGCAGACACGCTTCTTCCCAACTTAGAGACGTCGTTGAAACAGAAGCTACTTATGAAAAATAGTTTTGGGACAAGATCGTCTGAATGTCCCAGCCCAGACGAAATCATTCGATCTAAGGCGATATCATCTGATCGGTGATGATATCGTAAAACGGTCACAACAAACTCTAAAAATGGCATGGGAAACGAGGAAACGGGTTAAACGACGGTTTTGGAGTGGTTTTGGGGTTGAACTTGAATTTCAATTATTACTAAGGTAATTTTAATTATTGCTAAGTTTTACTGCACCAATTTTAGGGTGCTACAACAGATTATTCAATTGATCCTGATATGCCTCTACTAGAAGATATTCCCTAGGATGAAATAAATCATGAAAAATTCATCAACAATGACATTGAACAACTTAGGCAGTTACAAGGTACATACCTGTATTCCCTAATTAATAGTAATTTTAATAAATAATTTAAAAAAATGATATAGAACATACTTGAATGCAGACTACCCAGTTGATCGTGATATGTCTCCACTAGAAGATAATCCCCAGGATGAAATACATCAAGAAAATTTAATTAACAATGACATGCAACAACTTGAACAAAATCCTAAAATTGGCATACAAAGTCAAAATGAAAATGATATTTCCAATGAAATGTACACTAGAGGGGAATATTTGGTTAAGTCTACGAAATGTATATGTAGAAGTTCAACAAGCTAGATTATTGGAAGGACATTTTAGTTTGAATGGTCATAAAAGTATTTGTTTGTTGAACCAGAGCTGCAAGAAGATAGTAATGTAGAACCAAAAGAAGCTAGATACATTATTTGTAGTTGGAAATTAGGAAAATATAAGAGAATGCAACCTAAGATAGATACAATAGAGAAACATTGTGAAAAGGTTTATGTTAAAGAAAAATAAGCTAATGGAACATTTAAGAGAATCCACGGGTGGAATAATGCATTAGAATGCGCACATGTGAGATATGCACTAGATTATGAAAAAATGATGAAAGAGAAATAAATACTATATAAGAATGGTGGAATGATTACAACACAATTTGAAAAAATTCATAAAATCACGTTAGCTTCAAAAATCTTGTAGTTTGTTGTTGTATTTACTTTTCTTAAAAAAGGTAGAGCTATGTCAGACTTTATTAACTATAAGCATCTCTTTCAACTAGCTGATGTACACAACCTCCCTAATGCTCATTGGTCAGATCGAAGTGATTGAAAAATGATAAAATATCTATCTTTAGTTGATATTGAGGACTTGAAAGAGAAAGTTAAAAATTCTAAATTCATTTCACTTTATATTGATGAGGTAATTGTAGTTGACAATACATCTTGGATTTGCATGCATGTTTACATCTTTCAAAATCATGTAAGGTAACATCATTTGCTAGCAATATATAAGATGGTGGAAAACTGTAATGCTGAAAATATTTACAATGTTGTTGTTACTAGCTTAAAGGATATTGCTAGAATGAATGATACAAAAATAACCAATAAATTAATATGTGTTGGAGCTGATGGTGCTACTATAATGGAAGGTAACAAAAATGGTCTTTGTGTTCGACTTCAAACATTGATTACCTCATATTTGATATCGATTCTGATGGGGACCGGGAAATCACACAATCAAAATATTCATGCTTTTCATTAAAATCTTCGGAAAATTATACACACATCAAAATAAAACAGCCCGCAGGCTTTACAATCACCAAGCTCAGCTTCGGTCTCTCTAACTGTACTACTTCCCCTTTCTACAGTCCACCACCTTCAATAATACATTAAAACGAGTTTTTATCGAGGTCTCGACCCTCTAGCAATTAATGCCCCCGCCTAACAAAATTTCAAATTTGATTTTCCCTCTCAGCTGAGTTTTCAAATTTGTCTGCCATAAATGGGCAACTGCCCGATCTGCACTGTTGTCTCATCCCATACTGTCTATGGTCTGCAACTGTCACTTTGTCAGAATACGTCCTTGTGATGGTTATTCCTGTTTAATACATGTGGCTGTCATCTTCATTTTAAGATACGTGGCCTTCATATTTGTTTTGATACACGTAGCTGACCGTGTGTTTAATTCGGCTTTACCTTCTTCTTGTCGCACAATCTTCAATACACATGCCCTTCACAACTGTCATGATACATGTGGCTGCCATGTGTCAAATTTCGGCCTTGCCTGGCCATCCGCTTATTAAATTCGCCCTGTCTTCTTATTGGCTGCGATATCGCGACAGGTCTCAAAATCGCGACATGTCGCGATATCGCCCCCCCTTGCCTTTGCCTTGCTGAAGCTCCTTGGGGTCGCAATTTCGTGACATGTTGCGAAATCGTGACATGTCACGATTTCGTGACCCCCTCTGCCTTCTCTTTGCTGAACCTTGCCTTGCTTTGTTTTAGCTTTGGAAGCTGTTTCGAGTCCATGCCACGTGGCAGCTTTTCACTGGTCGTGATATCGCGACGGGACTTCCCCCTCGCCTTAGTATTTGCAATACCGTCACGATATCGCGATGAAAACTTCCCTTTGGCCTCTGCTTTCAAACTTGTCGTGATATCGTGACAAAAAATTCCCTCTGCCTTGTTGCTGCCTTTGGGGTCACGATTTCGTGACCCCCCCCAAACTTGGCCTTTGAACATAAAACAAATTGCTTAGAAAATTCGATTGCTGCCAGATTGTCCTGCTGTCACCGGATGCTCCTGCATCAGACACCCCAGGTAAAAAGGAGAAGTGACCTTCACTTCTACGCTATTTGGTCCGTGTCTTTTGTAATATCTCCAAACACTCCTCAACCTTTGCAACCTGCTCCAATTTCGTCTCCTGGCAAAAAAATTTTTTGCCCTCTACCAGAAAATTTTTGGCATTGCTGCACACCTTCTCATCCTCTATCTGTAATGGCTTCAACTTGTGCCACACTTCATATTTCATCAAGGAGTACGTATTTGCACGACCATCATGCACTGCACTCCGATCAAACTGCCATGTCCTTCCTAACAAAGAAATGGCAAGCATCCATGGGGAAAACATCACACAGGACTTCATCCTGGTATCTCCCAATCTAGAACGTGACTAAACACTATTCACGGACCCATGCTCTGTGGTCCTTTCGCAACCATGCAATCCGATATGGATGCGGGTGTCTCCTTCTCTCCAACTGTAACTTAGCAACCATATCCTCGGAGACTAAGTTATCTGTACTCCCATTGTCTATAATAACATTAAAGACTTTGCCTGCACTTTTGCACCGTGTGCGAAACATGCTTCTCCTTTGCTCTGGCTTGTCTTCATCAATCAGCATGGTCCTTCTCACAATCATTGCTTCTCCTTTCTCAGCTTCTTTAGAATGTTTTGATTCAGCATCTTTCGCTGCCACAACAATTCTGGCAGGACCCACTTGTTTCTTGTTCACTCTCTTGGGGTGCTGGGGAAACTCATATGCCCGATGCCCCTCTTCTCCATAGTGGAAACATGTTCC
Organism: Wollemia nobilis; assembly: GCA_028583015.1. NCBI lineage: Eukaryota > Viridiplantae > Streptophyta > Pinopsida > Araucariales > Araucariaceae > Wollemia > Wollemia nobilis. The sequence goes on along the minus strand of JAQPPZ010017033.1, from coordinate 18,710,855 downwards.
CCAAAACACTCCCCTTCCATACCCGCGTCCAGATCTACCTCTTCCTCTTGGGTAGCCATTGTTCTGAACTTGCGGTTTGAGTTCTTCATCTTCTTTCTGATTTCGGTTGCTGCTAACCTCTTCTTTCTTCTCTTCCTTTCCTTCCTCCTTTTTTCCATCGATCTTTCCTCTAGGTCCTCTTCCTTTTTGCTTGCTCTCAAACGTTCTGTTCAATTTTTCTTCAACCTTCAGAGCAAACTGGTAAGCATCTTCAATGGTGCTCACCTGCACTAAGCTCAACTCTTCCTGGACACTGGGTCTCAACCCGTTAATATAATGGGCCACCTTTTCTTTGCTTGCTTCTAAATGGCCGATTCTGATGGAGATTTTATAAAATTCCTCCGTATATTCTTGAACAGTTTTATTCATCTGTCTTAAACCCTGCATTTTTCTTAGCAGATCCAACTCATAATCTGCCAGAATAAACTGTCTTTTTAATTTTTCAACCATTCGTTCCCATCTTGTTATTCGTTCTTTTCCTCTTTTGTTTCGTTCCAACTGTACCCCCTTCCACCATATGCTGGCATGACCTTTCAATTTGGTTTTGGCAAATCTGACCCACTCGGGATCTTTAACTTCTTCATACTCGAAGTATTCTTCCAGGTCATTTATCCAATCAATCAATTCCTCCAGATTCAAGTTCCTGAAATACGTGGAAACTTTTATCTTCAGCCTCTTCTCGATCTAGGATATGGATTTGTACAGTCTGGCTTGTGTCGGATCTATAGCTTCTTCTTCTTCTTCTTCAAACTGGTTTTCTTCTTCATCTACTTCATCTTCATTGTCTGCGTCTCTTATTGGTTCGTACCCTCTACGCAGTTCTTCTTGCAGGGCCTGAACTTGCCGCTGCAAAGCTTGGAAATCTGCTTTGTTGCCATGCCTCTCCCACCAATGGGGTTTCTTCTCGGAGGCATCTTCTCACTTTCTCATGAGCCTTCCCATAGATCCTGGTGTAACTGCCTCACGTCCGACGATCTGTTACACACTCAGGAACTTTCGGCTCTGATACCACTGATGGGGACCGGGAAATCACACAGTCAAAATATTCATGCTTTTCATTAAAATCTTCAGAAAATTATACACACATCAAAATAAAACAGCCCATGGGCTTTACAATCACCAAGCTTGGCTTTGGTCTCTCTAACTGTAATACTTCCCCTTTCTCTGGTCCACCACCTTCAATAATACATTAAAATGAGTTTTTATCGAGGTCTCGACCCTCTAGCAATTAATGCCCCCGCCTAACAAAATTTCAAATTTGATTTTCCCTCTCAGCCGAGTTTTCAAATTTGTCTGCCATAAATGGGCAACTGCTCGATCTGCACTGCTGTCTCATCCCATACTGTCTATGGTTTGCAACTGTCACTTTGTCAGAATACGTCCTTGTGATGGTTATTCCTGTTTAATACATGCGACTGTCATCTTCATTTTAAGATACGTGGCCTTCATCTTTGTTTTGATACAAGTAGCTGACCGCGTGTTTAATTTGGATTTACCTTCTTCTTGTTGCACAATCTTCAATACACATGCCCTTCACAACTGTCATGATACACATGGCTACCACGTGTCAAATTTTAGCCTTGCCTGGCCATCCGCTTATTAACTTCGCCCTGTCTTCTTATTGGCCGCGATATCACGACATGTCACGATATCGTGACCAAAAGTGCCTTCCCCTGTAGAAGCCCCTTTGGGGTCGCGATTTCGTGACATGTCACGATTTTGCGACCCTCCCTTGCCTTTGCCTTGTTGAAGCTCCTTGGGGTCACGATTTCACATGTCACGAAATCGCAACATGTCGTGATTTTGCGACCCCCCCCTCTGCCTTCTCTTTGTCGAACCTTGCCTTGCTTTGTTTTAGCTTTGGAAGCTATTCCGAGTCCATGCCATGTGGCTGCTTTTCACTGGTCGCGATATCGCGACCAGTGACTTCCCCCTCGCCTTAGTCTTTGCAATACCGTCGCGATATTGCGACGTCACGATATCGTGACGAAAACTTCCCTCTGGCCTCTGCCTTCAAACTTGTCGTGATATCGTGACGAAAACTTCCCTCTGCCTTGTTGCTGCCTTTGGGGTCACGATTTCGTGACCCCCCCCAAACTTGGCCTTTGAACATAAAACAAATTGCTTAGAAAATTCGATTGCTGCCAGATTGTCCTGCTGTCACCGGATGCTCCTGCATCAGATTCACTGCATGGCTCATAGAATGAATCTTGCATACAAAATTGTGAGCACATTTCAAAATGTTGCAAGAGTTGAAGAACTCGTCCGGGAAGTACATTCATATTTTTTGTGCAATCCAAAAAGGTTTGCAAAGTTTCAACAATTCACACTAGGACTTACAGAAAGTAAAAAATTGTTGTAAGATGTGGATACCCAGGGGAACTTTTTCCTTCAATAATATAAATCCTTAGTAGGATTTATGTATGAAAATCAAAGGGTAGTTGATAAAGCGAAATATTTGTTATATCGTATGAGAGACCCGAAAACACTGCTCACTTTATGTGGTATTCTTCCAATGCTGCATGAAATGAATACATTGATAAAACTTGCACAACAAAGATCCATTTATATAGTTGATTTCATTAGAGTTAGAAAACATATTTTTGTGCGTATCGATACATTATACTTATCAAGTGAGAATTTTATGGATCCTATGTTTGATGATTGGAGAACTCTAACAAATTTCAATAAACAAAATAGTTTGTTGCAATTCAAAATTCATGATCATATTTGTATTAATGTTCATGAAAAAAAGATACATTTATATTATTTTGATAAGCGATTGGACATAGATAGTGAATATTTTGAACATATTTCAATAACATACAATAGATTTGCAGAAGTTTTACAGAATACAAGGATTAAGTTGAGAAAAATAGCAGAATTATTGACAAAAGAAATTAGAATTCGTTTTCAAAAGGATGAGTTGCTAGAAGCAATGAATGTGGTTAACCCTGCATTTTGGGATTCAAGAACAATTATAATAGCAAAAAACACTTGTTTATAAGATATATGGGTAAACTTATTGAACATTTTTCTAAAAGTGTGGAAGTCAACGGTATTGAGATCAATGGTATTTTGAATAAATATTTTTTGACCAAATAATCCTCATATTTTGGAAATAAAATGCTTGATCAAATTCCAAATTTGACTAATTCAAGCGACCCAGGTTCTATTATACATTTGTATACCCTAGTATTGTCTTACAGGAAACAATGAGCAAATATTTCTACTTATATGAATTGTGTTAAACAATGGTTTTGGGATAAATGGAAGATGAAAGGGTTTTTAGTGCACTGTATTTTTAGGAAATCAAAAGTTCGTAACCGACTGGATAAAAATTTAGAAAACTGTTTGAGAATATATGTCTCTTCTTATGAGGTGCACAATTTTCCTTATGATAGAGTTGTGGCATATTGGAAATCTATAACAAGTAGAAGAGGTATCACAAATATTGATAATGATGATGATGAGGAAATTGAGAACAGTGATCTGATTTTTGAGACACAGAGATCAACTATGTCTACAAATGATGTTGAATATTGGAATTATTCGTTTCAACTTCCTCCGATGTAATATTTGCAATATTTTAGCAACATATTTCCCTTTGATAGATAAAATTTATGTAGATTGCATGATATTTATATAATCCTGATGTGGGGAATCAAGATTATGAAGTTTTATTTGGATTAATGTGTTTGCATATTTTTGCAACATGTCACATACATTATTACATTGCATGATTTTATTTTGGATTGATGTTACATGATTTTGTTTTCCTTGGATGGATATAATGTCAAATATTTTTTTTGAAATTATAGGCTTTGCCCTACTGTATATGAAATTTTTCTTAGATGGATATAATATCAAATATTTTGTTCAAAATTATGTGTTTGCTTTATTGTATGAGTATTTTACTATTGTTAATGATGGATATAATGTCAAATATTTTATTCAAAATTAGTCATCCCTCGAATAAATCCTATTGACTTACTTGGATCGTCTCTCGAATGAAGCCTACTGACTCACTTGGGTCATCCCTTGAAATAAACCTATTGACTCACTTGGGTCATCCATGAATCACCTGGGTCATCCCACGAATGAAGCCTACTAACTCACTTGGGTCATCCCTTGAATGAAGCCTATTGACTCACTTGGGTCATCCCTCTAAAGAAACCTACTGACTCACTTGGGTCATCCATGACTCATCTAGGTCGTCCCTTGAATGAAGCCTACTGACTCACTTGGGTCATCCGTCGAATGAAGAGTATTGATTCACTTGGATCATCCATCGAATGAAGCCTACTGACTCACTTGGCTCGTTCCTCGAATGAAGCCTACTGACTCACTTGGATCGTCCCTCGAATGAAGCCTAGTGACTCACCTGGGTATTTCATGAGAAACAAAATGTATTCCATTCATTCAAACAAGAGCTATTTCAAACACATATTCATCAACATTTGCATTCATCAAAACCAAGAGTTGTATTCAATTCTCTATAACTCAAACATTGAATATTTAATAAGAAACAAAATGTATTCTATTCATTACATTATAACTCAAAAATCAGTTCTATTCCATTCATTCAAACAAGAGCTATTTCAAACACACATTCATCAACATTTGCATTCATCAAAACCAAGAGTTGTATTCAATTCTCTATAACTCAAACATTGAATATTTAATAAGAAATAAAATGTATTCTATTCATTCAAGCCAAGAGTTCATCAAAACAAAGATTTGTATCAAACACCTATTCATCAACATTTGCATTCATAAAAACATTTATTTCAAATATATTTCATTCAAACATCAATTCATGAGAAACAAAGTTCATTACAAAGGACTGTGCGTCCACTTCCAAACTATTGTGTTGAAGCACCTGTTTCAAGTATTTGCATAGAACCAGATGAAGGATCTGGTTGCTTTTCATGACCTTTCCTAGATGCCACCTCTAGCACTATTTCTCCTAACACACCAGCTCTCCATAGGTTCTCTTCACCAGTATTCAAACTTTCTACCAATCCCATCTCTTCTGTAGCTGGATCATCTTTTGGATGCATTTCATTCTCTTGTTTTGCAAGTAAAATATTTGGATCCAATTTATGTTTGATGATGATTTTTCTAAGGGCATCATTCTGTCTAATGGTTTCATAAAATCATTGTTTTAATTTAATTACATTTTGTATACTTTGCTTTGTGGTACCCAAAAAGACCTTCATGCTTTCCACTTGATTTTTGATATTCTCAAAATTGGATTGCACAGTAGAATATTTAAAATGTTAGTTAATGAATATCAAAATATTATAAAAATAAATTAATTTAAAAAAATATTATTGACTTACCTCTACAACAACCTGGGCAGCCTTTGCCACTTTAACTTTTTTCTATCAATTGTCCACTTATTGAAATAGGCTTGAGCTTCAACATTCATATTCTCAAGCATATTCAAAAGGTGATCTATAATTTCATCACCATAAACATCAGTGCCAATGGCCTTTACAATTCCTGAGGTTGCTTCATATAACAAAGCATCTATATTTTCAAGGTGTTGTTGAACCAAAGAAAATAATTCTTCTCTATTTGTATAATTTTTGTACCGGGAATTAATTTCATTAGCTAGACCTCTTGCTCGATACTCCCAAAATTTCAGTTCAAAAATATTAGAAAGCACTGTATCCTTCACTATGGATTCTAAATTTTTTGCTATTAAAGCTGATTCTAAAAAATCAAATATTTGATCCTTAGTAAGAGGAACATCTTGACCAGTTGAACCAGATGGAGGGGTGCTGTGAGCAATGGTTGCTCTTCCACCATTTTGCAATGTTTTATCAATGGTTTCTCCTCTTTGGGTTTGAAGCATATCAAATGCTTTAAAACTTCCAAGAAAAAAACCTTGGATAAAGAATTCCTTATCTAAGGGAGGAACAAACAACCCAGGAGAATCACTAAAAAGTTTTAAAATATTTTATAAAGTTGGAAATTTTGTAAGGCCAATGGATGGGCCTACTGAACTCTCATCATTTAACACTTTTTCATGCATATTTTGAGGCCTCACGAACTGCTGTCTATGTGGAGGTGGTGTTGGTGGTCTAAAATGCTGCACAGGCTGTTGTGATCGACCTAAGGAAAAATTAAAAAATAAAATAAACTTTTGAACAAAATATTTTAATAAAAATATTGGAAATTCAATTTTTAATTATATATCATGCTTTAGTCTGGTCTATTGCCTTGTTTCAAATATTTTTTAGAAACTTCTATGCAGTCTTGCTGTATAGGACATAGAGGCGGGGTGATGGATGTGCCATCATTTGTTGTTGGTGATGTTGACTTGAACCTATAAAAAATAAAAATAATATTTATTGTAAAAACAATTTGATAAAAAAATTTACTAGGAAATTCTCAATTGTAATTGCACATACTAGATGCTACTGTGTCATTTTCGAGTCGAAATGGTTCTAAAATTTTTCTGGGATGATTCCCTAAAAATATTTAAAAAGTTTTAATTTAAAATAATGGTAAGTGCTAACTAAAACTAATTAGAGAATTCATTGTCATCCCTCATTGAGGGATGACCCGGGTGAGTTCGTCGACATCATGCGAGGGACGACCCGGGTGAGTCCATTGACCATCGAATGAAGTCTACAGACTCACCTGGGTCATCCCTCACATGATGTTGATGGACTCACCTAGGTCATCCCTCGTTGAGGGATGACCTAGGTGAGTCTATCGACATCATGAGAGGGATGACCAACAGGGATGACTGAGTGTACGACTAAATACGAGGGAAGACATCCAAAGAAAATTTATCTGAGATGGCTTGGCTATATTCCTCAACATTGATGGTACTTTTATGTTGACATGAAATAGAAGAGGGAGTTGGACATGAAATAGTAGAGGGATCTGGATGAACAAAAGTAGATTTTGAATATCTAATACATTTCACAGACCTTGTTAGCGGATATTCTGGTGAATGTGTGTCATAATATGCACTACCCTCTAGGTTGTTTCCCCTATTTATTGCTTTTCTTCTATTCAAAACTGACATCACTCTTCTCTGCATTAAAGTAAACTTAAAAATTAGAAATATAAACACAAAAAATTTATTGTAGATTTTTTTTTGTAAAAAATTACCTGCATCTATTTAGTGGTTAAGGTAAGTGACTTCAATTTTGCATGGATGGAGGTGGACACAATGGTATTTCTTACATTATAATAGTATTCATAATAAAAAGCAATTAAGTAATTGCAAGTAGCAACAAGGGGAGCAATGTCCATAGCATTTGTACATGCATTTTGAAGTTTATTTTTAATCTTGTTGGAAACATACGAGGACTAGTCATATTTTTTTTTAGGCAACACACAATATACCCCATAGACCATAAAGGTATATCTGATTTTATTCCCTGTAAAACAATACGTGACTAGAAGAACTTAACGATAGCTTTAAGGAACCTATTGTTAATAGACTAAAAAGGGAGGCCCCTTCTATATGGAGTTGCATCCATTGCAAAAATATTATAACAAAATAGAATGCTTAAATTGAAATGCTATGTTTAAGATATTCAATATATATAGTGCATTAATATAATAAAGCAATAATGTGCAATGAGATACTACACTATATTTGAAAACAAAAGATCAATCATATGCACTTCTGCTTGTTATAGATTGCCATGAGGGAATTGAGTTCATGGCATCATAAATGTGTCCGTCGTCCCTCGAATGAAGTCTACTGAATCACTTGGATCATCCCTCGTCGAGGGATGACCAAAGGTGAGTCAATTGACATCATGCGAGGGATAACCTCTAGGGATAACTGAATGAGAGGGATGACCTCTAGGGACAATTGAATAGGGTTTTCTCAAATTTTTAAGTTTAGCCACTACAATACTATTTCTTAGCAACAATCAAGGGACGACCTGGGTGAGTCCATCGACATCATGTAAGGGATGACCTCAAGGGATTATTGAATGCAAGGGAAAACCTCCAAGGATGATTAAGGGGATTTTCTCAGTTTCTAAGTTTAGCCACTTCAATACTATTTCTCTAAATTAATATGAAATTTAATTCCATGATAAGAAGATGCAGTTGAAAATAAATAAATTAAAATCCTAAAAAGGGAAGATTTATTTCTTTCATGATAGTGATAGTGTACAATGTCCCATCCCTGTTCATGCCATATTCTACCGCAATCACTTACAACTGTATTTTTCAACCAAAAGAAAAATAATTACCCCTAAATTTACCTATACATAAATTTACCCCTCAATTTATGCCTAAATATCCAATGCAAAAATAAATGACTCATTTCAGCATGTTCGTCGTCCCTCGAATGAAGACTACTGACTCACTTGGGTCATCCCTCGTTGAGGGATGACCCGGATGAGTCCATTGACATCATGTGAGGGACGACCTCCAGGGATGACTAAATGTGAGGGATGATTGAATATGAGGGATGACTAAATGTGAGGGATGACCTACAGGGATGACTAAATTAGGTTTTATTAGTTTCTACTGCTATCCGTTACAACTATATTTTCAACCGAAAGAAAAATAATTACCCCTAAATTTACCTCTAAATCTACCTATACATAAATTTACCCCTAAATTTATGCCTAAATATCCAATGCAAAAAGAAATGATGCACTTCAGCATGTCCGTCGTCCCTCGAATGAAGACTACTAACTCACTTGGGTCATCCCTCGTCGAGGGACAACATGGGTGAGTCTGTTGACATCATGCGAGGGATGACCGAATATGAGGGACAACTGAATGTGAGGGACGACCTCCAAATATGACTAATGGGGTTTTCTCAATTTCTACTGCTATTAGTTACAACTATATTTTTCAACCAAAAGAAAAATAATTACCCCTAAATTTATCCCTAAATTTACCTCTAAATTTACCTATACAAAAATTTAACCCTAAATCTACGCATAAATTTACCTATACATAAATTTACCCCTAAATTTATGCTTAAATTTACACCTAAATTTACCTACACAAATTCTAGTTTGTTTGGATAAAATGAAAATTAAAATTTGCAATTTGGAAGACATACCTTGTAATGTTGTGGATGAGAGCTCATAGTAAGCCTCCAAATAGATTTTTTCATCATCTCGTCAGAGAAAAATTTGATGAGATGCATTCACAGTTTTGATGGGGAAGGCCTATTAATCGATGCACATAAGATGGTTTCACCATGAAAGAAAGGGTTTTATTGTCGATCGTCATTGTAACAACCGACCCCTAATTTTCATAGGATTGAAAAATTATATCTAGAAAATGAACATCCATGTCAAATTGGGGCATCATTACTATCCCTAATAGCCTAGATTCCCTCATCCATGTTGAATCGTGGTTGGGATCATTAATAATTTCTAAGATGAGCAGTAAAACCAAATTTTTGAATGCAATTTTACCTTGATTGGAAGAAGTTGCGGCCATTGCTGGTAATTCGAAGGTTTGGAAATAGTTTCTGAAGGTTGGAGTTTTTTTTACTATGAATAAAATTATGTGAGTGCATTTTAAATGGTTTATATAGATGTTTGCATGCAAAGTTAGAAATATGGTGATACATGGTAATGGGTACAACATGTGGCATGAAATCAAGCTATCGTTCCTCAAATATTGAATTCTCCTGGTCATATCTCATATGATGTAAGTCATCCCTAGCTGTCATCCCTTGCATGATGTCTATAGACTCACCTGGGTCGTCCCTCGATGAGGTATGACCCAAGTGAGTTCATAGACTTCATTCCAAGGATGATGAAAATGATGATGATTCCACACATGATGTCTATGAGGGATGACCCAAGTGATTTTGTAGACTTCATTCGAGGGTCATCCCTCGAGTGAAGTATATGGACTTATGTAGGTTATCCCTTGAGCGAAGCCTACTGACTCAATTGGATTATTCTTGACTCACCTAGGTCATCCCTCGAATGAAGCCTATTAACTCACTTGGGTTGTCCCTAAAATTAAGCCTATTGACTCACTTGGATCATCCCTCGAATGAAGCCTAATGATTCATTTGGGTTATCCTTGACTCACTTGGGTTATCCCTCGAATGAAGCAAACTAAATCACTTTGGTCGTCCCTTGAGTGAAGTCTACGAACTCACCTGGGTCATCCCTTGAATGAAGCCTATTGAATCACTTGGGCCATCCTTGAATCACCTAGGTTGCCCCTCAAATGAAGCCTTCTAACTCACTTGGGTCATACCTCGAATTAAGCCTACTGACTCACTTGGGTCATCCTTGACTCACCTGGGTCGTCCCTCGAATGAATCCTACTGAATCACTTTGGTCGTCCCTCAAATGAAGCCTACTGACTCACTTGGGTCATCCCTGAATCACCTGGGTCATCCCTTGAATGAACCCTACTAAATCACTTGGGTCGTCCTTATGATCATGCATGGAAATCAAAGTATTTTTAGTGATTATTTATATCTTATGGTACATTTGTCTGAAATTTTCGTGAATTTACCTACTTTTATTTTTTCTTGTAAAACAAAAATTGCCATAGCCTCTACATGAATTTGCACCATATTCACCTTGGTTACGAAATTGATTCACTTTAAATTTCTATATATATTTTTGGGTATACCCCTTATGCATAACCCTAATAAAAGAACACCAAATAAGATTTTCCAGCCCAAATTCATCCCCAAAGCACAAAAAGGCTAGGCTCACCCTCCCATCCTTAGCTAAAACACCAACAAAATTAACTCTGGCAATGGTGGAGGAAGACATCCCTTTCAGTAACCTTGGGGAAAGGCAGCTTTAGACTATACAAAAAGGAGAAGATCCTAGAAATATCCAAAGCATAGATGGAGATGCTTAGGCTACATCATAATAAGCTATAACTAGTACAATCCCTAGGACAAAGAACATCAGTATTGTCCAAATAAATAAAGAAACAAGGGATGTACAGGTGATGCGAGACGCCACAGATCTATTGAAAATACGAAAACATATACAAGAGAAATCCATAGAAATTTTCCTAAAAGAAAATAAAGAGTTGAAAGACAAGATGGGTTTGATTCAAGTGGAAAAGGGGAAATTACAAACCGAGGTAGACAACTTGAAAAGGTAGATATCAGATACATAGGCACAAACAAGCAAGTAGTTTGACAGTTTCTTTTTCACTAAGAAGTACATAGAAAATATGATTTTTGAATTATTTAAGGAGATACCTACAATAACCAGAGACCTCAAGGATTTTGCTGACATAAAAACCAAGATTTAAAATATTAAAACATTGGCATAAGAGGTAGATAAAAATTTGATAGCCATATGTCACTTAGAAATGCCAATAAGTAGAACGGTATCAACAAGCTAAATATTCAAATATATCGAGAATAGAATTAAAGCAATATAGAGTGGGACTTGGAGATCTAACATAGTTGGTCTCACATGAACAAATTTGAAAAGTTTTTTCAAAGGATACAATGTAGTACAACTCACATCAGCTATAAATTTGTTGTAGCACACCCATCCAATCAAGGAAAAAATAAGGTGATAGGAATAGGACTCAGACCCTTTTTACTATCTTTAAATAACTATGTCATAGACCCTTTTCCAAGTGTTTCTTTTTTTTTTGCCATGGATTTCTGAAAAACTTGGGCATTCATAGATGAAATATTCCTCTATATCTATTGCCCTTGTGTTACATAGAGTACATATCCTTTCTTACCATTGTTCCTTGGGCATTGTCCATATCCCTATTTCACATATAATCCTATGAGAGCTAGTCCTTATCTGAGCAATGAGGAATTTTTACCTCCACTTGATTTCAGTGCCTATATATGCTTTTTACTTGTGGTCATATGTTGGGTTAAACTTTGTAATATAGTATCATTTTTTCTTGCTTTCATTTTTCCACTTTCCACTTCTAAATTTTTTGTTCACATATTTTTTTTTGTGTCTTTGTTGAAATTTGGGCAATCATTTCCCAATGTTTCATTTGTTTTTTTATTTTGTTTCATCCATGTGGTCTTGCACCTATGCAGATCTTCATACCTGTGGACCCAAAATTTGTGCACCCCTTTCTTCCAGGATAATGGATCCACACTTGAAAGGGGAAGGGAAAATGATGTATCTACACCTTAGATGAGAAGCACTTGAGTTGTGCTCTCCTTGGTGTTTGTCGACGAATTGGGTGAGGGTTCACCAGGAAATACTTTTTGTGGCAGTTTCCACACCTAGGTAAGGTGGGTGTTTATTGAATTATTTTTATGTACACACACCTAGGGTTTTGCCAAAATGCAACTATTGCCTAGCTATATGCATTTCAAATTTCGATGAAAACAAAGTATAAAAATTCTAAGTAGGAAGCTTTTTTAAATCTAATTATGATGCAATGATTTTGTAGATATTCAAAATAAATGATGAAATTTATGCTAACATGTTTTTACTTCGTTTTGTGTTTTGTGTTTTATGTTTTAACTTAATGTACTTAATGCAAAATAATATGACTAAATTCCTATTATTGTCTTTTGTTCTTTGAAGTCTTTTAACAAATGCAATGAAATAGCTAAGTTTATCTTTTTGTCTTTTATGTTTTTCAGCTACTATGATTGATGCAAAGAAGAATGCAATTAAGTCTATGTTTGGTTCCTTTTATTTTGAGTTTTTCAACTATTGCAATTAGCATAAAACAATGCAACTAAGTTTGTGCTTTGATATTTTTCCTTTTAAATTTTCAACTAATGCAATTGGTGTAAAATAATGTAACTAAGCCTATGTTCCATTTTGTGTTTTACTTTAAATGTTTCAACTAATGCACTTAAATGCAAAATACTATGTTTTTGATCTTTTTATTTTTAAAGTTTTTCACTTAGTAGGATAAATGAAAAAATATGTAATCAAGTACATGTCTTTTTGTATTTTATTTGAAGATTTTTATTTTTAGAAAATGCAATTTACGCTAAGAGTAACAAGTCTAAGTTTGTATTCTTTTTTGTCTTTTATATTTTCTTTCAAACTAGAATGAATAATGCAACTAAGTTTATGTTTTGGGTCTTCCCTATTCTTTTGTTCTATGCAGAGTTTTCTTAAATAGAATCTTATGAAATTACAGAATAGAAAATTACAACAAAACCAAGTTCATATCCTTATCTAATCCAAATTTCTGCAATCTGGCACTTTTCAGATCTATTAGAACAAATTCGGTTCGATCTGAATATGTCAGGACGAATTCGGATCGGTCCGAATATGTTTGAAACCTACAATTTTACATCCCACTAAAATTTATGATTAAGGTTGGGGGATCTGCATAGGTCACAATAGATCATGATCCATGACAGTCATATCCCCTCGGTTCTTTAGCCAACTACAAGAAAAGTAATGGATATGTCACTCTAATGCAAAACATGCAATTTTAAATGAAAGAAATGGTAATAACAACAAATGCATACAATAAAAAAACAAGATTTATTAAAACTAAATGTAAATATTAGTCGATATTATAAAATTTGACATCAAAATATTTCCCCCAACTCTGATCTGAATGTTTTCAAATATCAGCTACAAATTTGAACCGATCTAAAAACCTGCAATGGCTAGATATGCAAAATACAATGATCAAAATATTTTTGGACTTGTGATTAATTAAAATGGGTCTAAATTTGTAAAAATATTACAAAATCATAAATTATGCTAAGAAAAATATAGATCTAAATCCATAGTGCTTGTTGTCATCTCCAATATAACCTAGAATGATGATCTGATGTCGAAGTCTCCACTGAAACCTGCAATAAAATACAAGAAACCTTCTCCACTTAATATTTTCCTACAAAATCACCATTAGGTATGTTTACGGGGAGTCTAGGGTATTTATAATCCATGGTAGGTCAATAAAAAGGGAAGGGTGACCATAATAGGTTGATTTTTTGGGGAAATTTGGAAATTTCCCTATTCTAAATAAATTTGAACGAATCCAAATTTATCAAAAATTTGGGTTTACCTAGATTGGGTGCAGAATCCAAATAGTGCACCTAAATTAGGTGCACATGGTATTTGGATAAATTTAGATCAGTCTGAATTTGTCAAGATCACCCGAATTTTACAAGAAAAGGGAAAAATCCCAACAGTACGCCTAAATTAGGTACATGTGGGATTTGGAAAAATTTGAACCATTCTGAATTTCTCAGAACCATCTAAAAAATGTGGATACAAATAAATTTTAATTTTATCCAACATGAAAAACAAGGTAGGGGGATGAAGGGTAAAAGGTACGTTGTTAGGGAGTAACAACATATTTGCTAGGAGGTGGGAATTTTGAAATGTGTCAAAATTCCCTGGCTACATTTTACCCCCTCTTTGGTGCATTTATGAACAATAAGTGCATTTAAAGAAAGATGTAGCAAGAACGAAAATTACACTATGAGGACACCAAAAAAATTATTCAATTTTTCTTTTATTTTTATTGTCTAGGGTACCCCCTTTGAGTTTTGTAAAAAAATCAAAATTTATTACAAAACTCAAAATTTGAAACAAAAAAGGGGTAAAAAGGGATATAAAATAGGAAATTAGGATGAAAAACCTAATTCATTTTTACCCTCACTATTCTTGAAAATTGAGCTCTGGAGAAAAATGACAACTTCTAAGCATCGGGCGGACACAGTTCGTGCGGGAAGCAACAAATCTAGTGCAAAGATGTGGGTAAGCATTCTTATCACTTCAAATTTTGATTTTTTTAGTTGAAATTTTAACTTTCTAGGAATTTATATGTGACATGTCATTGCACAATCGCAACAACAAATTTGGATCATTTCGATAAATTTAAACATCTGAATTCATTTGGAAATGCATCCAAATTCACAAATTTGGATGCTTTCCAAATTTGATGAAGAAAAGTCTGAATTAACAAATTTGGACATATGAAAGGTAGATTTGGTCACCCAAATCTATTTTTGTATAGATCCAAATTTGCAATTGAAGTCCGATTTTATCAATTGAGTCTTAATTTTACAAATTGAGGACAAGTTTTGTAAATTGAGGTTTCTTATTTTGTGATGTTTTTATAATATTTCTAATTATTGGTTTTTAAATTTGATTTTGTAGCGATGTGCCCTTAAGAACCATGAGTGATGATACAAAGGGTTTGATGATAATGTTCATGGCTTGCGTGCGAATGACAAGATAATTCTACAGGTGGTGGACCTTCAATACATGGCTGAGATGCCTCACATACAGGTAGATTACCACCTCTTGACTACGCTTGTGGAGAGGTGGTATCCATGATCATATACCTTTTGGCTTCCTACAAGGAAGATGGACCTGACTCTAGAGGATGCATAGAGAATCCTTCGGGTGCCGATGAGGGGAAAATTTGTTTACCAGGACATTACTCAAGGTTAGGCCATGCAACAATTGATAGGAGACCCATAATTTTTGATTGAGCAGAGTGGGGTCAGCCTTGAGGGACTAATTGTTGCATAGGGAGTTTCTTGCCTGATAGAGGTACTAGAAAGTATAGTTGCAAGGCTATTATCGTGCCACTAGAGTGTATGACATCTTCCATGGGCTTTAGCTGAGGAGTTGCCGACATGAGGGACACTAGGATGAGGTTTTCTTGGTGGCCATACATACTTTGTCGCTTATACAAGGCCTTATTTAAGGTCGTGTATAAGAAGGGTTGCAGCTTGGTCCTTATGATATTTTTGTAGGTTTGGTGTTGGGAGCACATTACAGTGAGGATATTAGAGGGGCTTCCTCATCAGTATATAGAGGATGGGAAGCCTAATATATTTTGTTGGGGTCCTATAGTAGGCCAAGGGAGACAGATGAGTGGCCTGAAGGAGGTCAGGCGAGTGATCGATGATTTTATTGCTACTCAAATTTATTGGTGACCATGGCACGAACACTAGGATTGGGAGGATGATAGTGTGGAGCTATCTTGCATATGGTGAGTGTGATGGCTCTGGATGGAGAGAGGTTAGATAGAGCTACATTGGGTATACTGAGTGTTGTGATAGTTTGGGTTGGTACAGGTGATTCTCAAGGTTTGATATTTTATGTTCTAGTATATGGTTTAGGATTTGATGACTACTAGTGGGGTATTGGATCTCAACAGGTTTGTAGAGGTATATGAGGATGACACAGTGGTCACACTTACTAAGGTAGATGATGAAGGAGTCATATATGGGTACCATAAGTGGTACACCACCATCCTCCCTATGAGGATGACACATGAGAGAGGTGTAGCTGAGAAGGTACACCTAGCTTATAAGGAGGCCATGAGATGATTCTCTACTAGATAGCCTTAGGCAGAGAGGCAGAGGAGACCAGGGAGTAGGGATCCTCTAATGATATGAGGAAGACAACCATAGATGTCCTCTCGATGAGAGAGGGCTCTCTGGATTGAGGGAGGGAGTGGGTAGTAGCAGCAGGCAGGAGCTTCATAGCAGCAAGTAGTGATAACTCATCAGTAGAATATCCACTCAATTCCATAATAGGAATCACCTATGAAGGGTATGTGATGGAGGTCAAGGAGTCGAGCAACACAGGAGAGGTTTTTTCTCTTCGATTAGAGAATATCGATATGAGGAGTCAAATTGGAATTCAGGTAAGCCAGACTCAATCCTTGGAGGTACAACTTGCTCAATCATAAACACTACTAGGTCAGGCTCAAGCTCAACTAGCCTAGGCTTAGGGACATGGATGATTGTGCTAGACTCAATCTTAGTCACTTTAGAGTGGAGCTTAATGCCAGTCCTTAGGAAGTAGTGCACTATAGGGTGTCTTGATGGTAGTGCAAGCATAGGCTACCTTAGCGATGCAACGAATGATTTTTTATTAGATAATTTATTTTTAGGCAGTGCCTAAGGATCATAGGGTTCCATTACCCCTGGATTTGGTGGCTTTAAGTCACTATAGATCGGGTTCAGTGTCTGGGGATCCTCAGTGTCAAGTGCTCAAACCACCTCCAGATGATGATACCCAGAGTTCTAGGGGTTCTAGGGGATGATATACCAAGGCTTGGTTTTGTGGTGTACCCCCTAGTGATTGAGTATGCCAATTTTGATTGTGGTATATCAATCAACTATTTTGTACTTTATGAGATATATATATATATATACATACATATGGTTACTGCTATTCTTTTTGGTATTTTGTTTGTTTATGGTTGTGTATAATGCAAAATCTAATTTGTTGTTTTTAATGATTTTACATAATTGTGGTTATGGTCATGTTTGATTTGTTGATGTTTGTTTATGCTTAATCAAGATATTTGTTGTAGGAAAGTGAAGTGTGATGTGATGCAATTTGGTAGTGTTGTAATGAAGTATGATTAAAGTGTTTGTAGAAGAAATAATTGTTTTGAAATGTACCCTTACAATTTTGATCAGTTAGCAATAATACCTTCAAGGATGTATGCTTGTATATGACCGTTTATGGAGACTATCGCTCACGTTGGTCATGAAGTGAATCCTATATGAGGTTTTGTTGTATTACTAACATCGAAGGGTTGCAATCAACAAATAATTTTTGAAATTTATTGATTAAAAGTGATGAGTAATGTGTGATTTTAAGATTAATTTTGATTTAATATTAAGAGGAGTAAGATGTAGTGGGGATGATTAAGCATGAAAAATTGGATAGGGGACTTGTGCTAGGCATAAGACTCCTAGTGTGAAGTAAATGAAGATATATTTTTAGGAATATATCATGCCATAACAGTGAAATCTAGATGCAATTATATGACCAAGTAATTATGATTAATGCAAAAAAAAATTGTAAATGATAAGCAATCATGTGATATAGTGAAATGAAATAATTGAGCTAAGTGATAGACAAAAGATGCAAGATTAATCAGTTTTATGGGCCAATTTCCTATGCTAAAAATCATGCAAATACCTAAGGAAGTAGTGACTTTAGCTAATCAAAACTCAAAGAAAATTTTAGGTCATTTAAAGGATGAAATCAATTTATCATGAACTAGTGTGTGATTGTGTGTATTATTTTTCTATCTTGTCCTAATTATGATATAAAATCTCTCAAGGATTAAATTTGTGTCTTATGAAATTAATTTACCAATTTTGAATAAGGTAATTATGCAAATAAAGTTTAAGAACCAATGTGTGTGCAAATAATGAGTTCGTTTACCATGATTTATCCATTCAATTAGACTTAATTAATTTGTAATACAAGCTCCCAAAAGATAGCTTATCCACAAGAGGACATTGGTATGTAAAAAAGAAGGTTGCTAATGTGATAAATATATCACCATGCATAGGACTACCCATTTGCCAAGCGGGATTCATTCAACCCATTACTGTAATGGGGATCACCCCATAGTTTTTGAATAACTAAGGAATTCCAACAATTCAAGCTCATTACCCCCTTCTTTTCTTCTGATTTCTTTGAGTGGGGATGTTAGTTCATTTTGTTTTTGAACAAAGGGATTTTATTTCTTTGTAGTAAAAGGTATTTTTAATTTTACTCTCTTTTTTTGGGTGGGATAATTACTCAGATTAGGTGAAGAGCAAGGGGTTTTATTCGGGTAGGGGGAGCTTGTCATTTTGCTAATTTTAAGCATTCTAGACCGTGCACATAATAGGATAGCAAGGCAAAAATTTCACTTAAGGAAAAAAGACTATTGTATAGTGTCATATTTTCTAGTGCAAGAATCATTTTACGTGTAAATATGTTTTGGTTCAAAAAGTGGCAGAATCATTTCCCAAAGCTCAAAATTTTCTTAATGAGAAGTAGTGATTTTGGTTCAAGAGAGATTTATAATCAATATTGAGAACCAAGAATTTATTTAAAATGTATGTTTTGTGAGTGGTTCAAGATAATATTTGAAATCCTTCGAAAGAAACCAAAATTACTTATGAATTTTGATAGCCTTGGTCTAATATATAAATAACTAGATGTGACCATATGGCATATGCAATTGGGAAAAAATATTATTTGATAAATATAAATGGAAACTAAATGAAATATGATTTATGTGAATGCAAAGAAATATATGTATAAGATGTTTATGATTATGTACAATGGTAGGTCATATCTCTATGTATAATATCATTTTAGGTGCATTATATTCATAGGGTCCTTAAAATATTTTTCATCTTATGTAGCCAAATGATACACACCCCATCTAAATTAAGCAGTGATGATAAATGGTCCTAACCAATTTGGTTGAAATTTTCCTTTAAGATCGGTTCGAGCATTGGTATTTTTATGATTTTCTTTAAGAACTAGATCACCAACCTCAAAATATCGAGTATGAACTTTCTTAGAGTATGATATTTTGAGTTTATCTTGATAAGCGTGAATATGCTCTAAAGAATTTATACAATTTTGATCTAAAATTTCCAATTGGATTAGTCATCCAACATGATATTCATCTCCTAATTTAGCATCTTGAAGTAAAATACCTAAGGAAGAGACTTCAAGCTCGAAATAAAATACGACTTCGGCACCATATACCAATACAAAATAAGAAGCACAAATAGGGGTTTGAACACTAGTTCGATAAGCCCATAAGGCAGGATATAGTTGAGTATGCCAATCTTATCTTGATTTATTAACCAGTATTTTTAGGATTTTAATTAAATTTTTATTGGATTTTTTAGATTTACCATTTCCTTGTGGATAGTAAGGAGTGGATGTTGGATGTATTTGGCACAAAGCTTTTGTATATCTTTATATTTGAAGCATGTTCCATTATTAGAAACGAGTGTGGATGGAATCCCAAATCTATAGATGATTTGATTAAAAATAAATCTAGAGACTTGGGTTCCTGTGCAAGAAGCCAAAG
Source organism: Wollemia nobilis (assembly GCA_028583015.1). Lineage (NCBI taxonomy): Eukaryota > Viridiplantae > Streptophyta > Pinopsida > Araucariales > Araucariaceae > Wollemia > Wollemia nobilis. The sequence continues at coordinate 18,691,040 of JAQPPZ010017033.1, read as the reverse complement.
ACATGGATTCTACCTATTTTGTAAAATATTAAGTTGATGTTATGATGAATTTATGACAATCTTATGAAACTGAATTAATCTTCCCTATAATGTCTAGGACCCATTTTGAAAAATGCCAAAGGGAAGAGATAGCTTGAAGCTCTTTGGTAGGAGCATGGACTAAATTTGCATGTCACTAACATTTTTCACATCGATGCACATAGTCATTGGCATATTTTTCCATAGAGGTCCAAAAATAGCCAATTTGCAAGAGCTTTTTAGTTATGGCTCCACCACTAAAATGACCTCCGCAAAATCCATCGTGCACTTTGCTTAGTGCTTTCTTAGATTATTCTAGGTTGATACATCTTAGGAGGATGCCTTCAAAACACCTTTTATATTAGATAATTTCGATGATTATGAAATTAGTAAATTTTTTATGTAATAGTCTACGTTGATTCCTATCTAGGCCATATGGGAATGATCCATTTTGGAGAAATTTGAATATATCTCCATACCATGATTTTGAGGATGTTTCTTCAATTATGAAGACGTCTAAGGGTGCTAGGAAAGACTCTAATTAAGCGGGTTACATAATTTGGTGAATGATGATAGTAGCATGATCATCATATAGCTCTAAAAGGATAAGAGAAGCATCTACTACCATAGCATCCGTAGAACGATTACTAGTACGAGGGATGGCTTCTATAGTAACTTTATCGAATAAAGACATAATTTTTAAAACATATTCTTTATAGGGATGGATTTTCTCATCTCGAGTTTGATAAATATTATTAATTTGATTTACCACTAGTTGCGAGTCTACAAAAATTGATAGGATTTATACTTTAAGGCTAAAGTTGCTCGTAACCCAAGAATCAAGGCTTCATACTATGTTGTGTTATTCGTACATGAAAATTGGAGTTTAAAAGATAATGGGATAAGTTATTTTTGTGGAGACACTAAGATAATGCCTACACCTGTGCCACTCATGCAATGGTCTCCATCAAAAAATAGATTCCAATAATCTAAATGTTCACCTTCTAGATTATGGTATTCATCTGGAAGCTTTATTGTCAAAGGGTGAGTAGATTCAAGAGAAGCAGTAGTGAGTTGATCGACTGTGACTTACCCTTTAATGTATTTTTGACCAATAAAGGTTAGATCAAACTCACTTAGAGTGATAAACCATTTTTTTGCACATCCTGATAAATAGATTTTATTCATCAAGTATCTTAATGGATCAAAATTTGCCATGATGAAATTTTTTGACTACGCATATAATGGCACAGTTTTTATGTGGAAAAAAAAACAACTAAGCAGAGTTTTTCTAAAGGGGTATAACAAGTTTAATAACTTATCAAGATTCTTCTTATGTAATAAATAGCTATTTATTTCTTATCCTCATCATGTTGTGCAAGCATTGCTCCTAACACAAGTTAAGAGGTAAAAATATATAAAATAAAAGGATGCTCGGGCCTAGGAGGAACAAGCACTGGTGGTGTAAGAAAATATGTCTTAAGAGCCTCAAAGTATTCTTGAAATTCCTCATCCCATTTGAAAAATGTATCTTTCTTAAGTAACTTAAGAAAGGGTTGACATTTATCTACCAATTTTTCAATGAAACGACGGATAGATTGGAGCTTACCTTGTAAGTTTCTAAGCTCTGTAAATTTTTTTGGTGGTGGCATATCGATGATTGCCTTGATTTTGATAGGATCTATCTCTATTCCTCATATGGATACAATAAATCCTAAAAATTTACCTGATTTTACTCCAAACACATATTTATCCGGGTTTAAGTGGACTTTGTACTCGCGGAGTCTATTGAAGACTCGTTGTAGGTCAAAAATATGATTTTCCTCCTTAATGGATCGAGCTATGATGTCGTCTACATAATCATGTAAGATATCATATATCATATCATGAAACACATAGGTCATAGCTCATTGATAGGTTGCTCCTACATTCTTTAAACCAAAGGGTATTACTCTCCAACAAAAATTCCCCCAAGGTGTAATGAAAGAGGTTTTAGGTTAATATTCTGGTGCTATACAGATTTTGTTATATCTTAAAAATCCATTTATAAGGGATACCATTATGCTTCCTACTGTGAAATTGATAATCTAATCCATATTAGGAAGGGAAAAGTAATATTTGGGATATGCAACATTGATATACCTAAAATCAGTACATACTATAATTTTAGCAGCCTCTTTTTTGATTATTGGGATGAAATTAGATATCCAATCAGAATAATCTATGGCTTGAATGAAATCAACATCTAATAACTTTTGCAACTTGTCTTTAACTAGCAAGGCTACTTTAGGATGCATTTTCCTAAGTTTTTTTTTTACTGGTTTAGCATCAGGACAAACCACTAGGTGGTGCATGACGACAAAAGGATCTAAGCCAGGCATATCTGCATAAGTCCATGCGAAGATATCAGGGTATTCCACAAGAATTTTTGTATATTTCATTTGTTCTTCTTTACTCAAGGTAACTCCGATTTTAACCATATGAGGATTAATTTATGTTCCAATATTGATTTTTAGAATATCTTCTACTAAAATATTTAAATCCCTTTCGAAATTAGGAGCAGGTGAAACACCCATCTCCTAAAGTTCTTCCAGGGATAGTTTGGCTAACTCTTCTTGTGTAGTGGTTGTTGTGTGAACATGGGCTATACATGGGATAGACCCATCAAAGAAGAAACTATTCCTCATAACTTCTTCAAGGGGGATGTCAAAAAAGACATCTCCTTCTATACACTCATCTGGGATGGCAACCATTTTCGAATGGACTATTGAAATCATATTGCAAGAAAAATGAGTTTACCTTCTCTTATTATTATTCATTAAATATTTTTTATTTTCTAAATATTCATTATATGTGATTAGGTGATCATTGTTATCAAAGGAAAAAGATTGATATTTCATAGGGATATAGCCTATACCACATCGAGCAGACCATTCCTCAAAATCAAAGGGTTTGCATATACCATTTTTAAAATGACCCAAACTTTTACCTTTGTAATCCATATCACACATCATTTGCTTTGATTTTACATATCGGTTGGAGAAGTAACATTGAGCAAAACTATTCTCATCGAATGTAAAGCTCATTTGCTTGATGTTGATTTTATCAGGAGAACATCCCACAAATAAAAGTGTAGCTCCCAACATGATATATGTTTCCTCATTTGTGAGTTAAACCTGTCATTCACAGGGATGGTGGTAATTGAGACAAGACAATGGAGTCTTGTACAATAAAATTAGCATGTATAGTAGGTGCTAATATGGTAGATAAATATAGTAAATCCTCATTTGTGATGGGGTATGATGTAGAGGGATTATCAATTTTAGAAGGTGTAGGTATGTTAAAAGAAGGTAAAGGTTCAATATTTGGGGAAGAAGGCTTAAGAGGATCAGGAGTCGATGATGATAGAGCTGGGAAAAATGAAACATTAATGGGGTTTTGCCATTGTACACATATCAAAAGGTCTAGGGTCTTCATGGATATTGACTAATTGATTTTTAAACTCGAATTTGACACACTATTGTAATATTGAGGGAACTACCCTCATTGCATTAATCCAAGGGTATCCTATAAGAAATTTGTATGATGCTGGCCAAGATACAATAAAAATAGATGTATCCAAAATTCTAGGACCAACTTGTAGTGGGATAGATATCCAAAAACTTTTATAATCATTTTAGTTCTTCTTAAATCTTTATTTTTGAACCTGGACCTTTTAAAAAAATCATAGGCATAAATATTTAGAGACGAACCATTATTAATTAATACCCTCTTAACACCTACATCTCCAATTAATGTTGTTATGTATAGAGGATTATCCCTATGCATACTTTGGGGAGGTATATCTTTGTTGTGAAAATCAATGTAGTCAACTCCACAAGAAGCTACAACATTCACTACAACATATGGTTCTATATCCTGAGGCACCATCATTTGACTCAAAGTATTCATTAATTCTTCTCTATGAATCGATGAAGTCCTGAGAAGGTCAAGAAGGGAAATCCTAGTTGTCGTATTATCTAGTTGCTCATTAATATCAAAAGGAGCTTTCTGTTGAGGTTAAATTACATTATTCCCCTTATAAGGTGGTTTCATAACAAAATATGGTTGATCTACATCATTTGGTTGAGTTTTAGGTAATTTCGGTTGAGAATTTTGGGTTTGAGGTTGTTGTCTAGTAATGGCTCCAAATGTAGACACAATATTTCTTGAACAAGTTGTGATCTATAATTTGATGTTTGTTCTATGGGAAGAAGTTATTTTAAAGAAGGATGCATTGTTATCATTCTTGGAAATGGTCCCTCTAGAACTAATGAATATGTGATGGGTAGAATCGATCCTGATTCATCTTCTAAACTGTTAGAATGGAGGGAATTAATGTCTACCTCAAGTTATGTTTTACTTTATATATATTCAAGAGATGAGAATTGTAGTTTCCTCCCTTGAAATCGCTCAATTGTGACAACATATTGAGTAGTTACAAATAAAGTATGAGAGTTATGATGGTAAGTTATTACTAATTATTTCTACATAACGTGTTGGATGAGGTACAATATTATAATCTAGCTGATTCACAAATTCTTTACCACGGTTTGGTAATGGATTTTGGAAAATGTCTAGGTCTTGATTAGCATTTTGTGCTTGTTTCTTGTGTGGGTCTATTTACGAATTATATTTGGTGGAGGATTTTCCACTCCTAATTTTACATTATCAATAAATTCTTGTATTAAGTTTTTTAACCTTGTACAAGTGTTGGTTGGATGTTCGTCAACTTGATGTAAATCACAATGTTGGTCTGGTCTTTACCAAGGTTGAGAGGTGTCAGGTCTGTCAACTTTACCAAACCTCTTTCTATGAATTGCAGTAAGACCATTGTCAAAGGTTGATTTATCCTTGTGAAATTTTTTTATGGAGGTTTTTGGGATACTTTCAACACAAACTTCTTTGTAGTTTCTATGGTATTAACATTTGGAGGGGGTCTACTATCTGTGACCCCATATCCTACCACATGTTTATTATTGCATTAGTTTGTAGATGACTTATCTTCATATTTATTTTTAATTTGTCATATTATAGTAAGGACCTCTTCTATACTTCTTGCCAAGTCTATAGCTTGATCAAAGGAGGTTACGGTAGCATTAGCTAACTCATAGGATAATTGCTCTTGTAAATTCCTAATGAAAATTTCTAAAATTTCTCTTGGAGGTAAAGCGAAATGTAACTTGCCTAACAATTTTCTCCATTGAGCTAGAAATTCTATGAAGCTCTCTTCTTTTCCTTGTTTTAGGTTGTACAAATATTTGATTGTGACATGCCTCTCTATATAGGCACCGAATTGATGTACAAACAACTCCGCAGTTTCTTCAAAATTTCTTAAGGAGTGTGTTGGGAGTTGATAGTACCATTCTAAGGCCATACCTCCTAAAATTTTTGGGAATATTTTTAGTAGCAACATGTCATCATATGAAATGTCATGGCAAGTGGTCCTAAACATGCAAATATGCTCAATCGGATCTTTGATCCCCTTATAAATCGATAAAATTGGCATGGGGAAGTGTTTAGGATATGGTCTAGTAGCAACAAAAGGATCTAGTGGTTGGTTACACATTTCCTTATAGTTGTATGAAGGGATATAAGGGTCTATTTGATATAATCATGAAGCTAATTGTTGAACTATAGCTTCAAGATGATGTGGTTGCCCATTATGCTTATTTTGTACTACTATATTTGCATAGGGAGGATAATATGTATGTTGTGTTTTCACATAGGGTGTTGAAATGATAATATTGTTATGCATAGGGTTTGAAATTGGAGGGTTGGAAAGCTTATAAGGAGGTATATTTTGTTGCATATTTGGTTGAGAAGAATCTAGGATTTTCACATTTTTATTTTTGTGGGATGTTGAGGCTTGAACAAATCGAGTGTTAGAATATTGGAAAAGAAATTTATTGTTTGTAGAAGGAGGTTGTTTTTGGGTAGTAGTAGTGGTTGTAAAAATAGGTTTATGTTGCGATACCAAATTTGTTTGAACTTGGGCAGTACCCAAAGAATGATTGTTATGAGTGGCAGGTTGTAATGGAGTATTTTCCATATACGTTTATGGTTTTGGGCGAAGTCGAGAAGTTGCTTCCAAGGCTACCTCCATTGAAAAATAACCTCTTACGAGTTGATATTCTATGTTAAAGGCCTTAGCGATAGTGGCTTGATTACGATTTAAAAATTTATAGAAGTGTTGCATAGATTCAAAATGAACATCTCCAGGTCCCATTTGAGGGTCAAAAGGATCGACTGTTTCGTTCTCTTCATTTTGTTTTATTTGTGCAACTTGTTCTTCCTGAACTTCCTCTATTTTAGTTTTGGTATTTGGATTTTTATTATTTGACTCCCCTTAAGAGTCGGTTGCCACTTATTTACCATTCCTTAAGGTTTTAGGCATCTTGTTGTGTTTTTTTTTTTTGTTTATACTACTAATATTTTTTTTGTTTGTTTTTTTTATCACAGTAAATGGGTTTGTCTACCTAAGTATTTACAAGATTTTTGGGTAATAGAACTAAGATTATTTTACTCTTCTCAAAATATCTTATAAATATTGTTGATGGGCTCTAGATCTTCAGGGTTCATGAAATGTTCCTCTTCAAAGAGAAAGCTCTCTTTCAAAAGAAGGATGAAGTGAACGAGAGTGATATTCTTAGTTTTATGATAGCACCTTTTTCGTTCAAATGATATCTCTTTCACTTCTAAGTTCACTAGGAATTTTTGGATGTCTACAGACTCTTCAAAGTAACTTTTCCATGGGTAAGTTGTGGAGTGGACATAAGCCCTTTTTTTTACTAGCCAGTGTTCAAAACTCCTCTTAATTTCAAAATAGGTGGAATAGTAGTCTGCACCTAAGGCCTTTGCTATGTCTATCATTTTAATTTATTTCAACTCCTTCGTACTTCTCTTAATGAGATAAATATTATGCCATAAATCTTCCCAATTTTCCTTGTTGCTCCTAAAGACGATATCAACCTCTTTTTCTATGAGTTATTTTCTAAGGTCGATAAGGGAAAAGTCTTTAACACTAGTGTCCACCATTTAAAATATTTTTTAGAGATTTTTCTATTTTATTTTCCCTTTTTATTTTTTAGAAAAAAGCAATGTAAAAGTAAAAAAGAAAATTTAAAGTAAAATTTGTTTTCTAACTACAAGTTTTTCTTCAAATAATTTTGCAAGTTGAAGGTCAATTTTTCTTATTTTCAATTAGAATTTTTACCTGGTTGCCCACATACATATTCTTGGTGATGAAATCCAAGCCATGATGAAGCCCAAGCTCTTCCAGTCCTCACCTAGTTCACCATGGGCAATGATACACCTCGAAGAAGTGCATGCTATTTTCCATGGCTATGATGGTTGTTGGACCAGCCTCATTTTAAATCTTGATTAAATATTTTAAGTTTTTTGGGTACAGATGAAAGGATAATCCCTTTTCGAAGGCCCGTAAATCTTCACTATGTATCTCATTTTCGAACCAGCTGAAGCTACATAAGAGTTCGTCAAATGTGGTTCATTTTTAGGAAAATGTTTATAAAAGAAAATAAAATGATGTGATGCAATTCATTTAAAAATTTATATATTTTATGTGGTTTAATCTAAAACACACAAATTCAAATGATATTTTTTAGTTTTTCAAACACAGAAAAGGTAATAAAATAAAAAACAATGGTGTGTTCACGTCGGGTTCACCAAAGAATATAGATCCAAAATTTTTGCACCCCTTTCTTCTGGGCTAATGGATCCACACCTAAAATGGAGAGAGAAAATGATGTATCTACACCTAGGATGAGAAGCACTTGAGTTGTGCTCTCCTTGGTGTTTGTTGACGAATTGGGTGAGGGTTCACCAAGAAACACTTTATGTGGCGGTTTCCATGCCTAGGTAAGGTGGGTGTTTGTTGAATTCTTTTTATGTGCACACACCTAGGGTTTGGCCAAAATGCAACTATTACCTAGCTATATGCATTTCAAATTTTTATGAAAATAAGTATATAGATTCTAACTAGAAAACGTTTGTAAATCTAATTGTGATGCAATGATTTTGTAGATATTGAAAATAAAGGATGAGATTTATGCTAACATGTTGTTTTTCCTTCGTTTTGTGTTTTGTGTTTTAACTTAATATACTTAATTCAAAATGATGTGACTAAATTCCTATTTTTGTCTTTTGTTCTTTGAAGTCTTTTAACAAATGCAATGAAATAACTAAGTTTATATTTTTGTCTTTTATATTTTTGAGCTAGTATGATTGATGCAAATAAGAATGTAATTAATTCTATGTTTAGTTCCTTTTATTTTGAGTTTTTCAACTATTGTAATTAGCATAAAACAATGCAACTAAGTTTGTGCTTTGATCTTTTTCCTTTTAAATTTTCAACTAATGCAATTGGTGTAAAATAATGTAACTAAGCCTATGTTCCCTTTTGTGTTTTATTTTGAATCTTTCAACTAATGCACTTAAATTTAAAATACTATGTTTTTTATTTGAATCTTTTTTAAGTTTTTCATCTTGTAGGATAAATGCAAAAATATGTAACTAAGTAGATGTATTTTTGTATTTTTTTTGAAGATTTTTCTTTTTAGCAAATGCAATTGATGCTAAGAGTAACAAGTCTAAGTTTGTATCCTTTTTGTTCTTTTATATTTTCTTTCAAACTAGAATGAATAATGCAACTAAGTTTATGTTTTGGGTCTTCCCTATTATTTTGTTCCATGTAGATTTTTTTTGAACAATATCTTATGAAATTACAAAAGAGAAAATTACAATAAAACCAAGTTCAGATCTTTACCTAATTTGGATATCTGCAATCTTGCACTTTTCAGATCTATCAGAACAAATTTGGATCGCTTTGAATATGTCAGGATGAATTCAGATTGGTCTGAATCTATTTGAAACCTGCAATTTTACAGTAGCCCACTAAAATTTATGATTAAGGATGGGGAATATGCATAGGTCATAGTAGATCATGATCCATGATAGTTGGATCCCATTGGTTCTTTAGCCAACCATAAGAAAAGTAATGAATATATCACTCTAATGCAAAATATGCAATTTTAAATGAAAGAAATGGTAGTAACAACAAATGCATGCAATAAAACAACAAGCTTTATGAAAACTAAAACATAAATATTTTTTGATATCATAAACCTTCAGATCAAAATATTTCCCCCAACTTAGATATGGATTTTTTCAGATATCAACTATAAATTTGGACTGATCTAAAAACCTGTAATGGCTAGATTTGCAAAATACAACAATCATAATTTTTTTGGACTTGTGATGAATTCAAATGGGTCTGAATTTGTAAAAATACTGCAAGAACATAAATTATGCTAAGGAAAAAAAGATCTTAATCCATAGTGCATGTTTCCATATCCAATAGAACCTATAATGATGATTTGATGCCAAAGTCTCCACTAAAACCTGCAACAAAATATAAGAAACCTTCTTCTCCACTTAAGTTTTTTTTGCAAAATCACCATTAGGTCTATTTAGGGGATTTATAATCTAGGGTAGGTCAAGAAAAATGGGAGGGTGAGGTCAATTTATTAGGGAAATTTGGGAATTTCCCTATTCTAGATAAATTTAGATGGATCCAAATTTATCAAAAATCTGGGTTTACCTAGATTGGGTGCAAAATCCAAATAGTGCACCTAAATTAGGCACACGTGGGATTTGGATAAATTCATATCGATCCAAAATTATCGAGACCATCTGAATTTCATGAGAAAATGAGAAAAGACAAATAGTGCACCTAAATTAGGCACATGTGGGATTTGGATAAATTTAGACCATTTTTATTTTGTCGAAACCGTCAGAAAAAAGGGGGGAAACGGATAAATTTTAATTTTATCCGACATGAAAATAAGTGAGGGGATGAAGGGTAAAAGGTACATTTTTAGGGAGTAACAAAATATTTTCTAGGAGGTGGGAATTTTAAAATGTGTCAAAATTCCCTGGCTATAATCCCCAACTGCCTTAAGCCATCTGTTGTTTTTCATGTTTTCTATTTTTTTCAAGTAACATAGCAACTTGGTCCTAGCAATTGCCTCTAAAGGGAACATTCTAGTTTTAGAAAGAATAATTTCATAAGGGACTATGGCCTTAAAAATTTGTAATTAGCAAGGGCTTGGGTGGAAAGCATGAGCAAAGGCCGCTGGATGAGGGTTGGAGGCACCTCAATCATAAGAGACTCATCTAACTTGGGCACATAGGTACCATTGTTAGAGCGAGTAGATGGTTTTTTATGGGTGCTTTCCTCACTTTAAGCACTTGACGCATATGATCCATCTTCTCCTCAAAAAAGAGAAAATGTTGTGAAAACATGGAGAAGGCCTTATTGCCTATGTGTTTGAAAAGTGAGATTGTAGTCATCATTGTAATAAAAATACTACCATAAATCACTTCCCAAAGAAGATGTCCATATTTTTAATGCCCTAGCCAATGAAATATTTTCAAAGATAAAGCCAAATAAGTACCATACCTAAATTGATACTTGTGATCTCTCCTGGAAAAATCAATCAATGCTAGGGTTTTTCATCTTCCTCCAAATTTGTTCCTCCTCCAAAAAAATGAAATATTTTTCCAAAAAATAAATTACTATCACTTGTATTTTTTCTTTGTGCTTCACTTTGCAAACCCTAGCTTTGTTGTGTGCACTCCATGATTCTATCCAAACAAAATTCTTCAAATTGTTGTTCACATGCACAAAATAAATTATATATGGATCTTTAGATGTCACCATGACCGCTCCCTAGAAATTTTATTGCTCCATAATAATATTTTTACCATAATGGTTTTATGTGATTTGTTTTGTTCGTTTTTTTGTAAATATATTTTGATGATTCCTTAATAAATATTTATGGATGTAAAATAATTGGGACCCTTTCAAAAGCCCCTTCACCAACTAATCAACATATATATATCATTGTGTATGTATTTAATCTATTGTATTGGTTCCCATTGACACCTCATTATTCCTCTTTCATCTTGTTAGCTTCCTAGGACTATTTACTTACATATCTTATCTCATATCAAGAATAAATCATATAAATGCTTGACATAAAAGAATGATGTATTGCATAAATTGAATATATCACAAATATATATTTCTAATATATTATTTATCACATGATTTCAAGAATTATTATGGTGGATTATATTGCTTGGAGAGATGTCTCCAATATAATTTTACATGACTTTTCAGTACTCTGACTGTTACTCTCCTCTAACAGCTGGGAGATGCATCCTTTCATATTCCTTATATTGACACATACATTATATACAATATAAATCAACTACCAAACTAATATTTACAAGGGGATCAAATAATGTAATAATTCCAACACCCCCATATTATATTATTTGGTAGAAAATCTTTTTGCCTTCATTCTCTGATTCTTCTTTCTCTTCATTCTTCAGCTCTGACTTTGGCATGACTGGATATATGCAACCTTTATTAGATCTTCCTTTATAAATTATTTGTGTCTACCTCTGGATAAATGTATCTAAGTCATATCTAGGTCTCTACCTTTGGGTCTCTACCTCTGGATCACTACCTCTAGAACTCTGCCTCTAGGTTACCTTTGGATTATCATTGTCTCTAGGTCATCCACTAGAACATTCATAATACTATCATATCTATAGGATCAACACCACGGATGCTTTCACTATACACTATATTCCAAGCTATGCTTGGGTCATAATCATTTATTTCTTTATGATAAGACTGATAATATTCTCAGCAAACTTTAATCATACTTGGTTTCCTTTTGTAGAAACCATACAATATTCCTTTTATATTATCCCATTCATTCATGTTTATCCATCCACAATCTATTTTAATCTGTAATATTTATTTTCTTTTTGTAGGTAAAATATTTGTGAATGATTATATCCTTCACAAATTTCACAAGAATGGAGATTCCAACATTTCTCTAACTTGTGTCTATATCTACCATAATGATTTCAGATGTTCCCTATTACAAAATTTCTTTTGCCATTTTTTCCTTCATTGTTATTGATTATATTAGCCTGTCACTAATTTGATTTGATTATTTTCTATCATAAACTTATTTCCTTACTCATTACTTCTAGTCTATCCTATATATCCAAGACCTTCAAATTATAATAAGGATCAATGTTATATGCCCCAATTCAACCACATGAAATAAGAAAAAAAAGGAGAATATTTTCGACAATGGAGAGAATGAAAAGCACATCTCTTCCTTTGTGTTATGGAATTATATATTGAGAAAAATGAGATTAGGGTTAGGGTTCCCAAATTCATATTATATGAAATTCAAATGAATGTGAAATAACATTACACATTAAAATAGCCTATTCTAATAAGGTCTTATAAAATCCTCATAACAATTAATTTGAACCTAACTAATAAACATGACCTTGTAGAATTAACATGTCTTCACATATTTTGGTCTTATTTTTTGTACGATTGGCTTTTTCATTCCTTGTTCATATTTTTTCAAACCTATGTCTTTATATCCCATTTAATTTAACAATTTTGAACCAATTCCTTTAGTATACCTTTCAAAATAACCAAAAATATCATCATATTGATCCCTTGTCAACATCAACACAACTCTAAGCATCACTATATCGATCATCATTAATTTTGATAGCATAGTTTTTTTTGAGCAATCATGAACTATATTTAAATTCTTTGTGTCACAAGTTCTATATTTTTCATGAATTCTAATTCGCAAGTATCATTGCTTGCATCACAAATTTTTTTATTTTTATGAGGATCACATGTATCTTTATATTTTCGATGAAGATCGTTAGTATCATAACATGCATCTATCATCATGGGCCTTAAATCATTTGTATCACATAAAATTTCTTTCATCATCGTTTTATTCCCTAATTCTTCAACCTTTTATCTTGAAAACATTTAAAGTGATTATTCCCTTGTATATTGTTTTCCATAGACTAGCAGGTATAGTAATAAAATTTTCATAACAATAATTGGCATCATTAAGAAAATTTGCATGCATTTTTGAAGTATTAAAAATCCCCCCTTTTTTACTTCACTGGTAATATCAACTTCTTCAAATATTTAGTTATTTCTTCTTATTTTCTAGTTTTTCTTTTGAAAAATTCATTAGAAAGTAATGCCATATACATTATATTTCCTATATCATTAGGTAATGTGAAAACACCTTTAGAGTCTTCAACTGCTTCATCAAGCTTTGAACTTAGATAATTTCCAAGCATTGAAATTTTTTTATCTTTGGCTTCTCTCATGATTGATTGTAAGATTCTCTTTTCCTTCATTGATGTATCCTTTTGTCCTTCAATTTTTGCTATCATGTATTGAGTACAATATTTTAAATTTTGCAACATTTCCTTAGTCTCTTCTAGTGAGACATCCTAAATGTATATTTGTTCTTCATGAAAACATAAGTTTTCTTCTTCATTTGTTTTTGACAACTCATGTTTTTGTATTTCTATTTTTTGATCATTTATTTTTCTTTCTTTTTTGCCTTTTCCTTGTCATGTTCCTTTGAAGTTGAAAACTTTACTGTTCCAAATTTAATAAAAAATTAATTCTGTTGGATTAAACTTCCTTATTTCTCCAAAATTTAAATTTTCAGTTGCAAACTTTAAATATTAAATTTCAAATAAGTATTAAAATTTTAAAAAAACTTTAGGAGTAGAAATCCTTGACTCCCTAATAATTAATTTTAAATTTTCAATAATATTCTAATTTTAAAATAAATAATCATATCTTTTTTTTTAATTGTTTATATGGGATTAAAATGGGCCACACCCATATTACATCATCACGACATAGTGGTATTACAATAAAGCTTGGATATTATTCATGTATCACTTGACAAGATTTGAACCTTGGTCTCTTCAAATGTTGAGGAATCTAACTGGTTGAGCTAATTCCACTTGATTTAATGAGTTTACATAGGTTTTTACGAGGGGTCTTGGTCCCCTCATACTAAGTGGGGTTTGAATCTTGGACCTCTTAAAGAGAGGCCAAAGCCCTTATCACTACAATAAGCTTACAACTATTATAAATAATTAAATATCTTATTTCCCCTTTTTATTTATTTTTATTTAAACCTTATAACTCTCTAGTTAAAAAATAATAATTAATTCCACTTTATATCTTCTATAGTTAAAATAATAATTCAAATGTAAAATTTTGCAAATTTTAAGTTTTTCTAGTCCTTTGGCGTTGAAAACCTTTTAACTCCCTAATTCTAGAAATTAAGAATGAATAATTTGCAAATTTATATATTCTAAAGTTTGAGGTTGAAACCCTTTTATCTTCCAAATAACTAAATTTACAAATAACTCAATAATTCAAATAATTTCTTATTTTCTCAAAAAACTTTGAAAGCAATTTAGATAATTTATAATTTAAAAAGCTTATTCAAAAGGTAGAAAACTCTTAATAACCGTATCTCTCCAATAACTCAAAAAAAAATTTTAAAAACTTTTTATAACCTTCTAATTGATGTGTGTTGGTTTGGTACTCTATGTTAGCACGAACTATAGTTCTGTTCTCAATTAAAAAATTCCTCTTGCATGTAACTGTTATTTTAGTCCATCTTTTCTTTTACTCTCGTTTTCATTCAAAATTCAATTTATTCATTCTTTCAATTATCTAAACCTTATAATTTCCTAACTCTTAATTTTAAAAAAATTCTTAATAATTTAAAAAACAATGCTTTACTTACATTATGTCTCCACTTATCAAATCAACTTGAATTAGGAAAATTCTCCTACATTACGTCGAGTCTTTTGCATTCCAATATATGTCACTCCCATTACATTTTGAAGGCTTCAATACAAGTCGATTCTTCTACTGCTACTCTAAAATTTCATGATGCTCAAGTTCTTAATTTCTCATTACACTTTCGATTCCTTCTATAATATGCTTCTAGCAACACCAATCTTCTTCTCCAAGATTCTTCTTCTCACAAAGTCCACTCAATGTGGCTCTGATACCACTATTAGCTTCCCAAGACTATTTGCTTACATGAATCTTATCTCATATCAAGAATAAATCACATAAATACCTCACATAAAATAATAATGTATTACAAAAATGGAATATATCACAAATATATATTTCTAGCATATTCCATATGTAGACACCAAATCCTAGCCACTCATCCACTCATCATCATTAAATCACATCCATCCATCATTAATGATATATATCCTAGCCATTCATAATCTATTCATCATCATTAAATCATAGTCAGTCATCATTTATTTATATATATGTATATATATATAATATTTATATTTATATAAATAAATAAATAAATATATATATATATATATATATATATATATAATATTTATATTTATATAAATAAATAAATATATATATATATATATATGTATGTATGTATGTATGTATGTATGTATACATGAATCTCAACCGCCCATCACGTCTTAATCCTAATCACTCATTTAACATGATCCATACCACTTATCAAATCACAATCACAACCCTTCATTATATTTTAATCTTGGTCACTCGTTGGTGTCATCGAGACCCTAACATGTTTTAAGGGTAAATTATAAAAGGTTATTCATTTTGATGAATAAGGGTCCAAAAATTAAATTATGTCATCCCACTCATCCCTTCACACTCATCCCAGATCGAACCATCAAGAGTGTAGATTTAACAACTCAGATATATTTCGAAAAGGTATCAAGTTTTATTGATTTATTGATATTATTTGTATTTTTACATTTTATGTAGCAAGTATTTCAGTTAGGGATAGTATTTTACACTTTCATGTTTTAATGGGCCTCACACTATAGAGGCCCTGCAGGTGTTACTAACTTTATTATGATCTATTTGTGTGTAGGTTACAGGAAATGTTTTCTATTGACGGTTGTTGTAGCTTTGAGTGGTCCCACAGGGATACACAAGCCCACTCACACTTGTTTGGAGTGAAGATGATCCAAAGACACCAACATTCATTTGAACGAGGGTTTTAAACCCTCTTATTGTAAAATCATTGTATCACAACAAGTTGTATATTGTGACCCTTGATTTTGGGGTACCTTAATATTGTAATAGTGAAGATCCAAGCTTCATTGAGCCAATATAATAACATTCTTCCATTGTGCAATATTTCTTGTTGTTGATATGTTATTATTATCTAGGTGTTGTTTGTTTTTGCTTTACACTATATCATAAGATTACAAGAATGATTCTGGTGGATTATATTGCTTGAAGAGATATCTCCAATATATAATTTTACATGACTTTTTAGTACTTTGACTGTTGCTCTCCTCTAATAGCTGGAATATGCATCCTTTCATATTACTCATATTGACGTATACATTATATAAAATATAAATCAACTACCAAACTAATATTTACAAGGGAGCAGAATAATGTAATACTTCCAACACATCTAATGCTTTCTTATTTTCTTTTTTTACTCCTTTGCATATGATTTGTGGTGAATATTATACTTCTATCTATTTTTAGAATGTATTGTGAAACTTGACATTTTCTAAATAATACTTACAAAAAAAAGTTGTAATCAAGTTTGGTGTGAATGGATTAGATATCATTATAGCACTTCAAAATATTATATTTTGATTGATGGATCTCTTGTTGGATATATTGAATCATCCCATAGAATCCACTAAGGTGACCCTCTTATCTATTCATTATTCATGTTGTCACATTAGGGAGAGATTTGTAAAAATAAAAAATGGAACATAAAATCAAAGGTATCCAGGTCACAAAAATTGATCCCATAAAGCCTCATCTCTAATATGTTGATGATACTTTTCTTTTGGGTCATTACTTAGTCCACAAGGCCATGTAAAGTAAATCAATACTATCATTATATGAGAAGGTTGGTATATAGTGTGTTAGTGCTAAAAAATCCAAGCTCTTTCTCATTAACACTATCCTATATTTACAATAAACTATTATGTATATATTAGGGTTTAAAGTTGTAAAATTACCATTAACATGTCTAGTTATTCCTTTGGCTAATAAAGGAACAAAGAAGGATCTTTCGGACTCAAATTTGAATGCAACAAAATATTGTTTGTCAAGTTGCAAAAGTATGTTCTTAGCCATGGATGGAAAGCTACAACTCATAAAGACTACATAGTAATCTAATTCTATGACTTTGAAAATTGCAAATATTTTTAAAAATAAAATATATTTTCGTTTGAAAATATATCAACGAAAAATTAGATTTTTTCTTTGTAAGTGCGATAAGGTTTGCAAATGAAAGAATATTAAAGGAGTAGGCTTATAATATTGCAGTGTTGTGTGTTTGGAATTAGAGGGAAAACTTGGTTAATTATTTTTCAAATATCAAGGAAAGAGTTGAGGATAATTTTACTTTAAGAATATACAAGTTTTATGGATGTTAAACAAATTATTAAGGAAATAAATCAATCCTAAGAGTTTTCCAACATAAAGTTTTATATTGAGAGTTTACAGTTTATCAAGAAATATATTAGGTGGTCAGTCAATTAGATGGATTCCATAGATTTTAGGTCTAATAATTGGTTGAAGCTTTATCCTCTTATATCTATCCAAAATAGAAACCACTTGTTCAAGACCATCTAGATCATAGAGTTTCAAAGGTAAAAAATTATATCTATGTAAGCAAGAATTTTAGATCATGGATTTATATTACCAATATTTATGGGGAAGAGGACCTCAAACAAATAACATACTAGGTTTGAAATATGATACAAGAGTTTTTTTTTGCTCATTTTTACATGAAAGAAAGAGTTGTTTTGGGATTTATCAAAATATGGTAGATACTTTGTCAAGTTTGGATATACGGATTTGAAGAAATCAAAATTTTCCACTCCTAATAATTTGCCTTGGAAGAATGTTTGGTTTCTTGTGGCACTCCATAAGGCCTCAATATTTCTTTAGATAGCAATCTCAAGCAAAATTCTTATAGATGAAAGCTTACAAATAAGAGGACATCATGGAGAATTTAAGCATGCCTTGTGTAAGAGGGATTTATAGAAATATCATGTCATGTACTTATTTATTGTCCCTTTGTGTACATCATTAGGAAATATTTTCAAAGGAAGTACTATATTTTAGGTAAATCCATAAATGTTGAAAGAGTTTATAAAATTTTAGATTAATTATTTCAAAGCTAAAGCATTATGCATTTGTGGAGGATTTATCATTACATTATTTTTTGAAATATATGGATTGAAAGAAATAATATAAATTTAAAAAATAAAGCTCAAAATAATTTTTCAAGTTTGGAATCATATATTGCCTCTTTTGAATAATATTTACAAGCATAGTGCTCATCATAGAAAGTCGTAAGTGCAAAAGAAAGGGTGCTTGCCTCTTGGATATAGGATTTGAATATACATCAAGGGGTCAACTGTGATGATGGAGTTAATATAAAGGATGTACATCAATATATGGTAAAATAAAAATGTATAAAAGTTGGATTTATCAAAATTAATTTTTATGGAGTTTCTAAAGGAAATTTGAACAAAAATAAGAGGTGATATTTTGGAAAATAATAAAGGATAATTTCTCCTCACTTAGAATCTTTTTAACTTCAAATAACTATTGTGTATAGGCTAAGGGACTTCTTAAAAGGATTAAGTTTATTATAGGAAAAGGGTGGAGATATATTTAACTTGACAACATTCACAAAATATTATTAATACTACAAGATAAATGGATGTGGGGTTTGGATAAAATATCATATTATTGTTTTTATATCCATAAACTATTATTAGATGTTATATATTAGAAATTTCAACATATTTATAGAGAATGCAACAAGGTAGCAAATAAGTTAGCCAATCATAATGTTAATCTTATTTTGATGAAATTCAACTTTTAGAAGTCTACTAAGGGAGATTTTATCTCTTAACAAAATGATATCAAGGAGTTTATTTCTAAAACATAATAGTTTGAAGAAGATGAGTAATATATTTGATATTTATATATGGTCTAATTGATACAATAGCAAATAAAATATTTTCTTATTTTGATGGGAGTGGACCTCAATAGAATCCATACATAGCTTATTAAAAATTTACAATAATAAAATGGTACACATTCAATAGCTCCATGATCACAACGAGATAAATTTCATTGTATAGTATGTTTACTTAAAAAACATTTATGAAAGTATAAACATAATCTTGGTTTGAAATAGGTCATAGAAAGGTTTTATACCTCTCCCATTGTTTGTGTCTTGGGGAGTATGGTTATCTAGGAATGCAATAGTTTTTTAGAATTGGGAGAATCCTACTTGGCAGGTCTCCTCCCAAATCATTGAAAGTTTCAATAACTATAAGGTTTTGGCAACAACAAAGGTAAACAAACAAATCATCCCTCCAAATATTGATAAATTAGGGGTTTGGAAATTTTTTGATGGGGCTAGATAGAGGGTCCCTGGAGTTTGTGGAGTAGGAGGATTACTATATATTTTTTATTCATTATTTTAAATTCAAGGTTGGATTGAGAGAAGGTTCTAATAATTATGCTAAAATTATGGCCCTAAAAATGGTGGTTTAGTTGGTAGAATCAAAAGGAATACAAAAATTTAAATTTATGGAGACTCATAGGTGGTAATAAACTAGATGCTTGGTATTTTTAGAATGGAAAACATGATTCTACAACCCATATTCTCTCAAATAAAAGAAGTTGTGGATCAAAGTGAAGCTTTTACTTTTTGGTATATTTATAGAGAACTGAATAGGAAAGCAAATGAAATCTCAAAGGAGGCCCTTCAAATTGATTCAAGTACATGCTTAGTACAATAATTCAATTAGGGCAATGCACTGTAACAAGTCCAAATCTCTATCTAGGGAGATTAATTCACTTCAGTTAAAGCAAGCGCAGATAAAATAACTTTTTGAAAAAACTTAGAAGTTAGTGATTTAAAGGATATTGGTTGACAAATTGGGAAGGTGTCTAAGGATAGAACTTAGCATGATAGAGATAGCTAGTTATGATGTATAAATGACCTAAATTTTAGATCACTATTGAAAATTTGAAGAAATGCCAAAGAGGCATCTAAAGGATGTAATTTCATATTTTCTTAATATAGAATTGGACTTTTTTTTAAGAAAAAAAAGTATAAACATAATATTACCTTTTTTTCATTTGGATAAAATTCCCAAATGATAAGTAAAACATTATGCACATTTGATATATCCAAAAAAAAAAACTAAATGTGCTAATTATAGTTTATTTGTGACATTGGGAAGGCTATATCATGTGTTCAATGCTACAAAAGGTGACTCCAAAGATTAAAACATGATATATATGAAAATATAGGTGATCCACTAATAATATTTATCAAGATAAATCCATCATACTTAAATAATACACTTCAAAATTGAATTTATATAAATGACAGAGGAGGTCCATAGCTCTTTTGAGTTATTAAAACCTTCATCTTTTGAATGGTAAATTCACTTATAAAATCTTGGTAAGAATATTATGAAAATGGGTTGATATGAATACATATTTATATCTATTGGATTGAGTGTGGGGGATGTGCTTGTTCTACCTACTTAGTATATCCAATGTTAGTAATATGGAAAATGATATTTTCCACCCATATTGCAATTTCAATGTATACAATGTTTATGTAGAAAATAATATATGTCACCCATGGTGTATTTTAATAATGCAAGTAGTTGGAAACAAATGCATATGGTTTATTATTATTATAAAAATTAAATCATGTTATTTGCTTAAATTTAATTATTCAATATTGTTATAGATTGATAGGTGTCACCCATGTTCTAATTAAAATAATGCATATGCCTAATATGAGTTTGGAAATAGATAATCATGATTAATTGTACTTCTAAATATTAAATCATTATTTGTATCTAAGTTGAATAATATTGTTAAAAATCAATAAAGGGGCTACCTCCCTAAATGTATCAATCTTCATTTTAAAAAATGGTATGGGCTACCTATGTTTCAATTTTAATTAATTGTAGTTATAAGAATTAGATCACAATTGTTATCTATGTATAATTAATAGAAACAACTATGAATAAATTATGTCCATATTTGATTTATGTTTAGGGGATAGCCTTATGAATATCTTAAAATAGATATGTATCTCCATCCTTCAATGTTGGTGCCAACACCAATTGTTAATGTTGGCACTAGTTGGTACTAACACTAGTTGCCAATATCAACTCCATGAACCAACAACAGCCAATTTTGAACATTAACATCATCATCCTATATTGTAACTAGCATCTATTTAAATGCTAACCTTTATCATAGGTGCTAAAACTAATACCACCTTTTAGCATTGGTACCAACACCAAATGTTAGTGTTGGTGTTGTCGTTCAATAATTTTTATTAGGTCTGCTCCTAGAGGATATAACTTCTTCATCAGTAACCTAATTCACATATATGACCATATTTTAGAAACTATAGGTTGTAGTCTTACCAACTCTAGTGTTCTAGTTAAATTGTAGGTAAAACACATCGAAAATATTTAAAATTATGATTTAAGTTTCTAAATTGTATTTTGTCCTAAATTGATACATATCAAAATTTGTAAAGATAATTCTAAAATATCTATAACCATCACATTATTACCACCTTTATCTAATAATGTGGTGGGTAATTTTAGAATCTCATAACCTTTGGCTATAGTTGGAAGACAAATTGTTTTACCAATCTTGTAATCATTAGTTGGAGTTGAAATATGATTTGTTCCATCTTTGAATGTTGATCCTTCCTATTTTGTTACATTATCTTATATAAATAATTATTTTTAACGCAAACAGAGAAGACAAAACCAAAAACAAAAAATGGTAGATAAATGAAAAGTAAAGATCTTGCAGTAAGCACCAATCACATCTCACTAGTGAGATCAATGGATAAATCCAAAATGCTAGTGTATCATTGCATCCCTATATAGGGATCTAAAGTATGTAATTGCATTCCTTCGTAAGAATACAACCTACATTATCACATCTATACATAGATATTTGAGCTATAATTTCATACCTTTTCATAAGGATTTTTCTTATACCTTATGGTATCTCTCTCTCTCTCTTTGAAAAAATTTCAATGGAATTTTCTCTTAAAATATAAGAGTTGTTATTTCTTGAACATTTTTGTATTCACTTATGCATGTATACATTTAGCTATATTATATTTTTCTTAATGCATTATGCTATACTATATCATCTGTACTTTTTCTATTGATAAGGTAAGCACCTTAGTTATTCGTGTCACGATTCTAATCCATTTGTAGTCTTGTCTTGATACCTATCCTAAGTAATCCTTTTTTCAATGTGTATCAAACAACCTTGGTTTTAATGCATTTGTACATAGTCATCCATCCATTATGATGCTTCCAAATCCTTACAATGCATCTACGTATTCCTTCTATCATAGAGCAATCAAGCCATTGGTGCCCTACTCTATAGTGTCACTCTATCTCATAGCTCATTTGATGCTACAAGTTGGTTTACAAGTGTCCTTTGTGCCACCATATTGGGTTGCTATAGTGCAAATAAATATTAGGATGCAAATATTTAATGGAATCATTCTTTTTAAATGTATTTGTATTTAAACTTTAAAAATTAAGTCTTAGTTGGTTAAAAAGAAAATATTAAGAAAATAGTGTGTATACAAATTACCTTTTTAAACATAATAATTATGAGTTTGTAAATATTTAATACATCTCTTCTCTTGGATGTTTTTTAAAATAAAGTAAAATAAATTTTAATCTTCAAGATTTTCATTAAATAATTAATTTTGCATTGACATGCAACAAAACAATAAAATAGAGAATATGAACAATGACTATATTACTTGCTTATGTAAGTAATAGTCATGATAATGAGGCTTTCAAAATATTTTTTAAAAATATTTAATAAAATAATTTTTAACCTTTCTTTTTGGTGCATATCACATTAGGTTTGGCATAAATAGTAATAAATGAGAAGTCCTTTACGTTCAGGGTATATAGCCCATTGGATTTGACATAAGTCATAAAAAGTAAGGAGTTTATGGGTTTGGGGTAAGTCATAAAGAATGAAGAGTTTCACACCATAGGTTAGGAAACTTAACATTTATGTCCATAAAACTCGGGGGGGTGTGTGTCCATTAAATTTTGGGACTACGTAGTTTTTTTCTAAATTGTGGGGGAAGGGGGAATTTCATACTGTAAGTTATTATTCCTATTTCAATCACATAGGTCTATGGGAGATGAAAGATAGACATTTTAGACCAATGAGCTAAGATTTAAGTTTTAAGAGTGAACATTATCATTAATTCAATCCTATAGGACCATGGGGGATGAAAGGTAGATATTTTACACCATGAACTAAGGTTTAATTTTAATGAGTGAACCTTGTAATTTTAGTCTATGAGATTAAAGTTTAACCAATGGAAATGTTTGTTTCACATAAGTTTCACCAAAGTTTAATTTTCATGGAAATTTTACACCATGAACTAAGGTTTAAGTTCGACAAGTAAACTTTATTATTTTAAGATGGAAGATCAAATTTTAACCAATAATTTGTTTTGTTATAAAATATTCACTAAAGTGCAATTACCATGGATTGTGTAGATAATATAGTTTATTATAATATATGATTGATTATAAATTTCATAATAATATAAGATGATTATATGACTTATGTGAAAAAGAATAAGTACTTGGACAACCAAGAGGAAATAAGATTCATAATTACATTAGATCCCTAAAATAGCTCTTCTATATAGAACCATACACTAAAGGAAAGAGAGATGCTATGGAATGGTATCCAATGGAAAATTGGTAATGGTAGGTAAGTCCATTTTTGAGAGGATACATGGTTGGAGAACAACCCACTAAGTAAGGATGAGGAGATAGTCAAAGTCTAAAAAGTGTTGGGCACTGAATTGCATCAAGTTTTACTCAATACTATGGCTATCTATCTTCCTACTTTCTATCCAGGCATGCACCCGATAGCTACAACTCAACACTCAACATTGGATGGACCAAAATAGGGGTTTCAAATCCAACCTCCAGAGTAGGTTGGTTCCTTGTCAACTTAAATAGGGTGTTGACACAATTATGCTCACTTAGGGTTTTAGAGATTAGGGTAAGAAAATATTAGGGTTAGAAAATGTGAACAATAGTGGATGGATAGGCTAACAACATTGTCACTACAGCAAAAATCTCCCATAAACCAATTTAAATGCACATTACTCAGATCAACATTATCCCAAATTAAATGCACTTTCATTCATTAAAGAACAATAGAGAAATGTTATAGACAACAATTTCAATATCCAAACAATGATAATCCAAATAGCAAAATTAATCAATATCTAGATTTTACAAAAATGCACTCCCTAACAACAAAGATCTAATTCAGAAGTAGATTTCAATTACCCTAGCAGTTAGTAATCCATTAATCTGGCACAAACTAACCATTCAAGTATTTACAAAAATACAACTTAGGAATTCGAACCTCTGATATCGAATTATGAAGACACAAGATTTGAGGTAAAAATCAATGTAATGCTCCTTTCATTAGCCCTTGGGAATATTTATAGTAGCATAGACAAACACACTAGAGCCAACCCTTAAAAATGAGGGTTCGACCTCTATTTATAGTTTGCAGAATTAAAAATAACAGGAAACATTACAAAGATTTATGATTTATAGCTCAACAGAGAGTTCTAGCTGGCATTTCCTTACTGGTTCATCCTCTGTGAAATCCACTGCAAGTGGACCGCCATGGCAGCTTAGAGCCTCTGCAACTTGCTGGTCGTTCAGTGTCAATTGAAGTTCTGGCCGTTGGAGATCATGAATGCATCATTGATATTTCTTGGAATCCCTTTGCCACCATCGATCTATAACCATCTCTAGTTCTTGTCTTCTTGAAACCCTCGATGCTTTGGCTTCCTCCTCCAACTGACTGTGTTTTAATTTCGATGAGAAATTACTTTTATATGCTTCAAAATTCTTGGCAAAATCTCAACCATCGATCTCCCCCATCGTATGGCTATGATTTAATCTAAAATAAACTTGATACAATGGCAGGGAGAGATCACAGTGCCATTCCACTTTTAAAATCAATGACATCACCTTTTATGCCTCAGAAACTGTGAAATGCCAATCCGACACAAAAGTACACTAAAAGTGAAGCGGGATGAAATCCGCTCCTTATCCTTTGTTTTCCTTTGTTGGCGATGAAGCATTTGCAAATCCGCACAAAAAAGTTGATGATATCATATCTCCTTCAAAACTTTTGTGGATTCCATTCCAGACCCCAACAAGTGTATCAACTCAAGATTCCATTCCGGACCCGCTACAGTGTAAGGTAACTCTTCTTTCATTCCGCACTATCATTAGTATACAACGTTGCTTGTCACCAATCCAGAAGAAAGTTAGTTACAATGACCTTTGTCATGAATCCGCATGCCTTTGTTCTACTTTTCACCTCCTATCACCATTTTGGACAAAAATATTCTATGCGCTCTTCGAAATCGGGCTCTCCAACACTTAGCCGCTCGAAAGATGTTAAAAATATAAAGCGGTCACCAATCCGCACCTTTTTTATGCTGACATCATCTTTCTCCAAAAACTTTTGCGGATTCGGGACATGTCGCTAGTCCGAGCCAAAGACATAAGAAATTATGCGAAATTGCTCCAAGTGCAAAAATTCACTAAGTGTTAGGTGGATTTGTAGCCTTTGTTGTGGATCCGCTCCAAAATACACTGAAACGTGTGCGGAATGAGATCTTCATGCCTTAGGCAAAATTTTCAAAATTTTCCTAAGTATGTGGCCATTTTGGGCCTACATTCTGGCGCCTCCCGGGTGGATTTTCTTGCAAAGTCGTAGAACTCAGAGTCTTATCCATTGGGCTACAGGAGTCAAAAAATGCTCATCTTCAAAAATGTGCTTAAAAGAATAATTTCCATATGAACACTACCCTCTGAAAATAGTTCTCTTAGAGAGTAGAAGTTCACATCGAGACCATGCTTCAAGCAACATAGAGGATAACTGCTCATCTGTAGACTATGCAATAGACACATGTTCCTCCGTTGCTTCCAAAATATGTCTTTGTGCCCTTATAACAAAACTACTCCTCTATTCTTGCAAAACATAGTTCTACTCTTCTTATAAGGCTTACCCACAAAAATACCTTCACACAAAATCTGCTGCTCTCTGTGCCTCTCTAGGCTTCATGCCTTTATTGTTTATTTCTAACAATTGTCAGAGCAAAAAACAAAAATACAAAATTTGTGTATATGTACAAAATAAAAAACAACTTAAGTGTGTGCCCCTTTCGGGCCTGTAGTGGTTCCATCCTGCTCTTCTTGGTGGGCCTCTTCCTCGGCCTCCTCTTCATTCTCTTCTTCTTCTTCATTTTCTTCTTCTAGAGAAGATTGTTTTTTATTTCTTCCTCTAGAATTATCACCAAACAATTGAATCATCAACTTCAAAGAGTGTAAAGCTTGATTCCAGGCTGCTCCAGAGGGGTTTGATGTCTCTTTCAGCTACTTATAAATATACTACAATTCTCCAATATCCTCATAGTTAGCAGCATTCCCTCTGCTTACCAGATCTTCCATGAGATCTCTCATCCTGGTAAAATCAATGATCAGTTGAGCAGCTTGCTCTTGGTTTAGTGGCTCTTCAAGAGAATCAATTCTAGATTCATCCTGCAAATTTTCATCAATGCTCTTCTGGATCTCTTCCATGGATAGCAAGTTGTGATCCTCCATCCACAAACCTTTGAAACCAACTTGAATCATTTCTTTGTTTACATCCACCACATATTTAATTACTCCTTCAATCCTATCAAACAACAACCAAGATTTTTGAAGTGCCCTGTGCTTCTTGACCACGGTTCTAGCAGCAACTCTGGCAAGATTCCATTCTTTATTGGGAATTGGTTTAGCAGAATCACTGAGTCTGCTATCAACCAGCTTGTACATCTATTCTACTAGAATCACCATAGGTTGTAGCTCCCCAGTGATTTGATCTAAATATTTTTGCACATTAGGGAGTAAGCGACTGGCATCATCAAGATAATCAATCATAAGCTGAAGCCCTGAACATTTCTCTTGGACCTCGGAGAGCAATTATTTTCTAATCTTCTTTAGTCCAGCTTTAGAAAATCTAGAAGACTTAGCTTTCTCAATTTGAAGCTATTATTTCAAACTTTGAATTTCTTTTGCTTGTTCTTCATTCAACTTCTTTTGCTCTCCTAGTTGGTCTTTGAGCTTATTGGCTTCTTGGAACTTTTCTTGCCAGCTCTTGGCCTCTTTTTTCAAAGCCTTTTCCACTTCCTTTTGATTACTCACAGTTTTCTGAAGCTTTTCAATATGTTTCTCCAGTTTACCCACCTTCTCTTTGGATATATCATTCTTCACATAGAAGGTCTCTAAGTGGGCTCTGGCCATTACCAACTCATCTTCTTCAGGAAGCTTCTCAATGTCCTCTATTATTTCTTCAACTCGATAATCTTGGATAGTCATCTCGGTCTCAAGCTTGCTTACAAGGGGGACCATGGACCTGGATATCCTTTGCCTTGTGATCAGATCGACATACATGCTCCTTCTTCTAACAACCATCCTATTGGAAGGCTTAGATAGCTTCTCTGCCCAGAAATCATTTATTTTTTGTGTGGTTTCCTGCTCCTTTGGCAAAGTTACATGACTTGAATAACTAGAAGCTAGGGGAGATGAAGACACTAGGAATGTAAGGGTGGACTCAACCATTGACAATGGTGGTGTGGAAGTAGTTACAATAGTTTCTGTAATAATAGTGGACTCTATAACTATTGTTGTGGTAGCTATTGGTAAACTCATAGAAATCGAAGCAAGACTAACAATTGGATGAGTGGGGGTGCTTGGAACAATTTTTCCTTTGATGGGGGTGGCAATTTCAATGGTGAAGATGAAATGATGGGAGATGATGAAGTGGGAACCTCAGATGATGAAAGTGGGATTTGGGGTGACTTTGGGGGAGAAGGGATGACTTGTACTTCAGTGGTGACCAATGAAACATGGGGTGGACTATGAGAGGGAGAAGGTACCTTTATCACATTTTCTTGACTAGAAAGGGAGGGAGACTTCCTTGGGGATTCAAGAGGATGAAGAGGAGAAGAGGGATTAGAGACCATACCTTCACCTACAGATGTAGGGTGTTCTTGTTCTGCCTCTGTATCCTGCTACTGCTCTTGATGAGTCAATTCTTCTGTAGCTAAAATAGCTACCTCTTTAGCAATCTCCTCTATATCCAACCTTTATTTCTTTGAAACCTCTCTTTCCCTTCTTTTTGGAGATCTTTTAGCTCTTCTATGAATTAATTGAAAGGAAGCCAACTCACTCTCTGAATCTTCCTCAGATACTTCTCCTTGTGTTGTTTTTAAGCAACACTTGCTCAGAAATGGGATGCAATTCCACTGATGTTGTGGTAGTGAAAGTGAGGGGAGTAAATCTAAAGCTTTTATCTTTCTTTCTCCAGTCTATATCTGTATCTGGAGGCTGACCCCCAAGGCTAAGCATTGAGGCCTAGCTATTGCTTCTATGATTGGAGTGCTGACAACTTTTTCACTTGAATATTACATTTTTCTCAAAAGTTGTGCTCCCTTAGGAAACTTCTCTACCTGTTCAGTGGTAGGCTGAAATGTCTTTGGGACCTCAGCAGCCATCAAAGGAGTCACATGCTCTTCTATTGGAGCTTCTTGGTCTATGGGTGGAGAGAGAGATTCAGAACCATCCTGGGACTTTTCAACTATTAACACTATGTTTCTGATGTCCTTAGGCTTCCAGGTTTTGATATTTTTATCATACTTTTTAGAAAACTCATTATCAATATTCATGCCAAACCTGGACTTAGGTTTTCCAATTTCAATTCTCATTCTCCACCAATATGATATCTTCACTACATTCCATTGCTCTACCTCTTCTACTTCTTCAGCAGTGTCCTCATCAGGTTGAGGGTCCTTTTTCTTTCTAGTTTTCTCCTCAATATCATGAATGATGGCCTCTGTCAGCCGATGGTTCTTCTTCTTGTCTGGATCAAAATCCATAATCTATTCATAGAAATCTAGCCATGGAGGTAGTTGACCCATTTTTGAAACATTCCACTCCAAAAGAGTGGTCTCATCATTGTTTTTGCCTTGTTCGAAATGAGCCCTAGGCCTCTTTTCAAATTTGTAAGCTTTTTCTCCATTTAGGGCTACATTTCTTTTGGTGAAAATGTCATCAGTGTCATAACTCCATATTTGGGGAATATAAAATAGACCTAACCTATCAAGGTATTGGTCAATTTTCTCACTCTGCCCCTTCTTCGTGATAGTAATATCATCCACAGTGTATTAGGTTAGCAGAGATTTTCTCTTCCTTCCTGAACCATAATTCAAATCAATGTACTCTTCCTGCCTCAAATATTCCAAGGCAAAGAGCCTATCTATGACAAAATGGGGTAGGAGAAAAGGTTTACCCATGAATCCATACAATCTGATTATTGTACCCTCAGTCAAAAGATACCAATCTCCTTCTTCAACACCCTCTATTCTCAAAATTTTCTTGGCCAGAGGTGGTAGTCTAGGGCACTCTCCATACATTATTTTCAAAGTAGGTCCTAAGAATTCTAGATTGAATCTATAAAAAGACTCACTACTTCTCAAATGACTTATCCAATAATAAACCGGTAAGGGCTCCCCATCACTGGTTTTGTCCTTAACTAGAATCCAAGGCATCTTATCCTTAACAACAACATAAAACATCCAAACCAGGCTTGAGCAATACCTGAAACTAGGAGCATCAGAGCCCCTTTTCATTCTTACTAATTGTTCATGTATCCTTTGAGCAAGGAAGGTTGGCCAATCAAAATAGATGACCCTAGTCCCTTTTTCCTCCGCACCTTCCTCATACATTCTTTCATTTGAAATACAATAGGTTATGATGATTTTCTATCCATATACCATTCTATCAGAGTCTAAACACTCCATATATGCCAACATAGAAAATAGTTCGAGGTTTGCAAATTCATCAATGGGGATTGGGACTTCAGGCAATTTCTTCTTGGGCTTTGCATCAAGTTGTTTATAAACCCATCTCTTAAATGACTCACCATCATTAGCTCATTTATCTAAAGAGTAATACCTAGCCTGGTCAGTCACCTTAAATTCTTTTGGTCTCACTGATGGTTCTGACCCTAGGGTGAAAATATTATGATAGAAGGTGGTGGTGATACTAAATAGGGTTTTGCCTTTAGCGATTTTCATTGCTTTGGCCATGGGGTCATAAAATTTAACTATTGTAGCTATTAATTCTGGACAAGAGTGAACGAAATCACAAATGTAAAAATATAGGTAAGAGAGCACAACACATCTACCTTCCACCAACAAAGCTGCTCTTTTCTTGAATCTGTCGTTCACGCTCCTCTTGAGCCTTGTTCTCTTTGTAAGGACCATTTCGGTATCCACCACAGTTTATGGTCTATCAATGTATGGAGGCACTACCCTTCTCTCTGAGGTTTTAGCTTCTTGGGTATCTTTGAAAGCCATCTTGCTAGCAACAACCTCGTGTCCTCTCCGAAATTCATAGTGAAAGCTTCTGAGTACTATTTCACTCTTTTCTCCTCTGTGAACGTGATTTGCCATTGAATGAACATTGCTTGTGCTTTTTGATGCTTTTATTTCTTGGCATGCACATATCTTCCACCATTAATGTAGCTACTATGCAATCTACCCATTGGCATGCTTTCCAACTCCCACTCATTCCTTTTGGTGGCTTGAAGGGTGGCATTCTGATCTCTCATTGGCTAAAAATTCAAATTTGGCTACCACCTCATGGTGTCGCTTTGGCTACTCTTTGGTTTACGTGCAGATTCATTAGCATTGAATGTGGACTTTTTCCCTTCTCTCCATATGGTACAATCACAAAATCATCACTTCACTCCACCTTAGTCTTGAAACCGATGGATTGAAGCCATGTTTAATTTTTGCTGACCATTAACTCATTTCACGTGTGGATAATCACGTTGGTTCCGTTCTACTGAGACCTTCGTGTATTTTGATGCGGATTGGAGATGCTCACCATTTCGCTATATTTTACATGTATTTGCATGCGAAATGGAACCTCACTGGATCCTTTGCCAACACTTAGCCATTTTTTTGAATATTTCTCTTTTTAAAATGTTAAAGAAATACTGAATACAAAGTGCAGAAAGAAAGGGAAATATAATACAATGTATATACATATGTTACAATGAGCTCATGTTTCAAACATAGTAGAGTTTGAGATGAAAACCATTTATTAGAATCGGCTGTATGTTCCCTTCTAGATCTTCAAGCTGGAACACATTGGACTCCTTGGCCTCTACTATTTTGAAAGGGCCATCCCAAAAAGAATCAAACTTTTCATGTTTGCCCAATTTTTCTCTATCAACATTCCACCTGAGAACTGAATCTCCAATCTAGAATTTTTTGAATCTGGCCTTCTTATCAAACCATGCCTTGATATCTGAGGAATGCTTTTGAAAATTATCATATGCCTAAGCTCTATTCTCTTCAAGTTGTAGTAAGTGGGTCAGCCTGGTTTTTACCAGATTTCCCTCTTATTCTTCCTCTATATTGACCAGCTTAAGTGCTAGAATTTCCAAATGGATAGGTAATACTACCTCTTTGCCATACACCAGAGCATAAGGAGAAGTTTTAATGGACTTCTTTATAGTAATCCTATCAGCCCACAGAGCTTGGTCCAACAATAGGTGCCAACTTCTTTTGTTCCCTTCAAGTGACTTCCTCAAAATCCTTAACAAGTTTTTGTTGGTGGATTCAACAAGTCCATTACCCTATGGGTAATAATTTGAAGTATTCTTAAGAATGATGCCATACTTTCTAGAAAATTCAATATACTTGGCTCCTATGAAATCTGGGCCATTGTCACTCACCAAGGCTTCTGGAACTCCAAACCTTGAAATCAAGTTCTCCATAAAATTGATCACAACTTCCTGATCTAATTTCTTTGTAGGAATGGCCTCTACCCACCTGGTAAGGTAATCCATGGTAGTTAGAATAAACTTATGTTCTATTGAGGAATGAGGGTTGATGACCCCTATGAAGTCTAACCCCCATTTCTGAAAAGGTTCTTCAACTTGTATCGGCCTGAGGGGGAATGAAGCATTTCTTGTCCTTCCAACATATCTCTGACATTTGTCATAGGCCCTAGTAACCTTGAAAGTATCAACAAATATAGTAGGCTAGTAATAGCCAACTCTTATGATTTTCAAGGCTGTAACTCTACCTGAGCTATGTCCTCTAACTGGTCCTCCATGGAACTCTTCAATAACCTTCTGTTGTTGATCATATTTTAAGCATTTTAGAAGGACTCCATCCAAGTTTCTTTTATATAGGCCTTCTGGAAGCAATACATACTTCAAAGCTTATAGCCTATATCTTCTCCTTTGGGATGCATTTATATTAGGAGGGCATACTCCAGTTTGAAAATATTTGATCATCTGGACAACCCAATCAAAGTCTCCTAGTTGCACTTCTTCTACTTGATCTTCTTCTATTGTCTAGTAAGCTGTTACTTCTGCTAATGTCACTACCTTTGTTAGACCTTGGCATAGGGCCCTGCCTCTCACCAACTTGGTGGGATGTATTTCTACATCATATTCTTAGATTTTGGTAATCCAACCAACCCTTTTATCTCCTAGTTCACCTTGCAGGATAAAACTTCTTACATCTGGATGAACAACATATACCAGGGTCTTACTCTGTACCAAGTACTGCTTGAACTTCTTCAGTGACTTCATCACAACAAATACTTGTCTTTCAATAAAGTTGTATTTGACCTGGTAGTCATGGAGTGTCTGGCTCCAAAATAATATAGGATGTTCCTCACCTTGATCATCTTTTTGAGTGAGCACTGAGGCATAACTCTCTTCAGCTCCATAAGCATAAAGGATAAAATATTTACTAAAATATGGATTTACCAATATTGGGGCTATTGCAATGGACTTCTTGATAATCTCAAAAGCTTATTTCTTGACTTCAGTCCACTTAAACTCAACATTCTTCTTGAGTAACTCAGATATAGGCCTTACTTTCTATGCAAAGTCAGAAATGAATTTCTTGACAAAGTTTATTTGTCCCAAAAAGGACTGTAAGACCTTCTTGTTTGTAGGCAATGGGAGAGCAAGAATGGACTTAATTCTATCTGGATCTATGGCCATACCTTCTTTTGAGACCACATGACCTAGCAACTTTCCTTCATGAACTACAAAGAATGATTTCTTAGGATTGAGTGAAATACCAAATTCTCTGCATTTTTGAAAAACTTGCTCCAGATGTGATAGGTGGTCATGCTTATCATGGGAAAACATAGTCATGTCATCCAAATATATCAGAATGACTTTGTTGATCAGTGCCCCAAAGGCATAATCCATGGCTCTCTGAAATGTGGCTCCCGCATTGGAGAGCCCAAAAGGCATTCTCTGGTAGGCAAATGTGCCCCATTTTGTGGTGAATGTTATTTTATACTGATCTTCATCTTTCACCCAAATCTGATTGTACCCAGAGTAGCCATCTAATAATGAGAACCTTTCTTCCCCTACCACTATCTATAAAATTTGATCAATCTGTGGGAGGGGGTAGTGATCCTTAAGGGACGCTTGGTTAAGATTTCTAAAATCTACACACAAACGAATATCCCCATTCTTTTTTCTCACGGGTACCAAGTTGGCTACCCAGGTTGAATGTTTTATTGGATATATGATCTTAGCCTTTAATAACTTTAAGAGCTCCTCTCTCATAATGGCTTTGATCCTTGGATTTACTGGCCTTTTCTTCTGCCTAAAAGGCTTTGCATCAGGCTCTAGCTCAATAGTATGTTGGATAACTTTCTTGTCATATACCTTGAGGTCTTCATATGACCAAGCCACAATATCTTGGTATTTTAGGCATAGGGCTTTGATATCTTCTGCTTCCTCTAGTGAACATCGAACTCCAACATTGAGCTTCTTTTCAGTACCAACTTCAACTTCTTTATAAATTATTTCATTGACTTTCATAGCTCTGGTCTTTTTCTGTCCTCATTGTCAAATAAGCTCTCTAGGGTGACCAACCCTCTAGGAATGTGATTGTTCCTTAGTTGAATAACATCTTGTTGATCAATCTCTTCTGGATTCTCTTCTTGGATAGTGGAGAGACATGCTTCTCTTACCATAAATTCAATTATCTACTCATCACTTTCAAAAACCTGCCAAAAAATCTGCTTGTCTGGTACTGCAGGTCTAAAAATCATTTTGATTCCCTTGGCTTTCTTGATTCCAAAGTCTACATAAGGGTTGAAGTTAGCTCCCTTTGTTTCTAATGAATCTTCTAGAGTATTCTTCTCTCTGGGAATAAAATTTATATTTAGGGCATCAAAGGATTCCATTAGATCCCATACCCTATTTATGTATACCTTTAGGTAATGGTGCTTGCTACTGCACCTTTTTCTTACCTGATGGACGATTAACTCAGAGTCGCCATATATATTCAAAATTTTAATGCCCATGCTTTCTACTTGTATCAGTCCAAGACACAGGGCCTCATATTCTGCAACATTATTTGTACATGACCATGTTAGTCTATAGGCAAAATTCTTTGTCCCCTCTGATTGGGACTGTAAAACCACACCAGCTCTTGCACCATTTCTGCATTTAGCACCATCAAAGTGCATGATCCATGTTTCCTTTTCTCTTAGATATTGATTGGATATAGTAAGGATTTTCTTCTCTGATTCAATTGAGATACTATATGTCCCCATACTAGTTCCAAACTAATTGTAATCCTCTCTGAAAGGCAACTCATCCTCTATATCCAACTCCTCAAAGTTTTCAACCAACTCAAATTGCTCCAGGGGAGTAAGATTGCACATGTCTTCCTCAATATTTTCAATATGATAAGCTACTGGATTTTTATGTGTTATCCTTATTCTCTTTCCTTTGAAAGGGATTACCATACTAGAATAATCCATGTACATACATCCACCCAATTTTGTAGTAAACTCCCTTGAAAGGCATAATCCAAAGTAGGGTTCTAGGTCAACCACTACTATTTCTTGTACTATTGTCACCTCAGGGGCTCTATGTAGCCTCATTAAAACATCCTTTATGACTCCAACTATCTTAACAGGTGTCCCATCCAATTGTAATACTCTAGGATACCCCCCCCCCCTTTCTTCACAAATTTTGCATAATTGTTGAAAAAAAGATAACCCCTACCCCTTTTCTTCATAGATTTTGGCATAACTGGTTGATGCTCCTGAATCTATCATACAATTTTGGACTATCCAACCTTCCATCCTTAAAGAGATATAGAAATGGGAGGCTTATTCTTTAAAATAGTAGGGGATATTTCTTTCTTTTCTGGTGGCATACTAAGGATTGTCATGGCTTTCTTATCTTGTGGATACTTGTTGAGGGAAGCCTTAAGCAGATCAATCTAACCAGGAATGAACAGAGTGTCATACAAACTGGATTTTGATGGAATATTTTCATCTCTTCAATAATATTATACTCATATTTAGTCAGAGCAGGTCTTTCAGGCCTTCTTTCTAGCTCACCATATTTTCTTTTATACTTTTGAGTGGCTTCTATTCTTTACCTTTTGGTAATAGAGGGGAATCTAAGCCTTTCTTGAGCCTCATATTTAGATCTCATCTGGTCTCCTTCAGTTTCCTTCTCCAACCTCTTAGGAAGACTGTCTATCTTCTCTTTCCCTTTAGCTTGAGGAATGGGAAAAGTATCACCGCTTTGGGGAAGAGGGTCATTTATTTTTTGGGAAGGGACTTGGAATTGTCCCATATTTTGTGGATCTACTTGCAAGGTTTTCTTTCCAGACCTTGTCATAACAACAATTGGACTGTCCTCATCCAGCTCTTTCCCAACCATGATTTGATCAGGCTGCCATAACATGTTTACTCTCCCCTTTTGATTTCTTTCAGCTTGATCCATAGCTTGTTGGACATGGTGTTGGTACATAATACAAGACTGTGAGTCATGAGGATCATTACATACCAGACACCAAATATTTGCAAGAGTAGTATCTGAAGAACACTCAGGCTCCTCATATGTTGCATTCACTCTGACCCCAGTACTATTACTAGGACCAAGTCTCTGATATTTGTTCACATATGGAAATATCCTTTGTTATGACCTTTCTTGATCTCTCTTTTCCATTGAATTCATTCTGTTACTCAGAGTTTTTAGAGTATTTTGTATATCAAGGATAGTAGAAAACTCTTGAGATACTTGAGAAGGAAGGGGAGGGAAAGGAACTGTAGAGGATGATGGTTTTGGTTGAGGGATTGCATTCATTTGTGGAGATGGGGATGATAAAGAAAGGGGGTCCATGTAAGATGGGTTTGCAGCTTGGATTTGGCCATTAGTGGTTTCTGAGTTATAAGGTAGCATAGTTTTGGGGGGTAGTCTCCCCACATTAATTAGGATATTCTCAGCATGAACTGCTACATTATAAACTTGGGGGAAGGTTTCTACTCCATATTTTTGTGTCTACAAGCCTAAATATGATCCAAGAGCTCGGATGTAATACATATAGGCCAAACATGCAGCTGGTCTAGCTATAGGGGGAATTCTCTTCCATGTTCTGCTAAACCTTAAATTGAAATTTGAGATAGTTTCTTGCTAAGATTTCTGCATGGATGTAAACTGGTTGAGTAGGGAGAAAGGGTCAGTAGATTCATTAAATTCTTCTACAAATGGCTCAGCCAATGCTTGCCATGAAGTGATGGTATTATCTTCCAGAGTTCTAAACCAATGCAAAATATTTCCTCTGAAGGATAGGGCTAGAATTATTACAATAATATCCTCCTCTTTTATGTTGTGAATTGCTACTAGATTTAAAATATCCTGATAGTGCTCATATGCTATCTTCCCAGATCCATCATAAGTGGGGATAGCCTTGGACATAGCCTAGGGGATGGCATTCATTTGGGCTAATCTCAGGGGACTAGTTGTGTTCCAACTGGGGAACTTCTGTAATGGCTGATTAGGGGCCACATTTTATGCCATATTTCTAGGTGTAGGTCTTGTTGGAGGGGTTGTTGGATTAATTGTAGGATTTTCCTCAGGAAGCTCTTCTTCTGAGAGGAAATATTGATTCAAACTTCTGACAATAGTAGACCCTCTATAAGGTAATTCACAATAGAAATAGGAGTTAGGGTTATTCCTTTTGAAAGACCTGGTATACATGAAAGGACACTGGTCTATAGGAGTAATTCTTTTTTGGTTTCAAGGACCAGGGAGTCACCAGGTGAATTTGCTATTCTCCACTTACAAGGTCAAGATAATTCACCAAATCTTGATTCCTTCGGGTAGGGATAAAACAATAACTCATATGATGGGTTTTCATGTTCCTTGTGAACTGGTCCCATCGAGCATGCCAAAAACTATTGGGCACTAAATTGCATCAAGTTTTACTCAATACTGTGATTGTCTATCTTCCTACTTTCTGTCCAGGCATGCACCCGATAGCTACAACTCAACACTCAACATTGGATGGACCAAAATAGGGGTTTCAAATCCAACCTCCAGAGTAGGTTGGTTCCTTGTCAACTTAAATAGGGTGTTGACACAATTATGCTCACTTAGGGTTTTAGATATTAGGGTAAGAAAGTATTAGGGTTAGAAAATGTGAACAATAGTGGATGGATAGGCTAACAACATTGTTACTACAGTAAAAATCTCCCATAAACCAATTTGAATGCACATTACTCAGATCAACATTATCCCAAATTAGATGCACTTTCATTCATTAAAGAATAGCAGAGAAATGTTATAGATAACAATTTCAATATCCAAACAATGATAATCCAAATAGCAGAATTAATCAATATCTAGATTTTATAGAAATGCACTCCCTAACAACAAAGATCTAATTCAGAAGTAGATTTCAATTACCCTAGCAGTTAGTAATCCATTAATCTGCACAAACTAACTATTCAAGTATTTACAAAAATACAACTTAGGAATTCGAACCTCTGATATCGAATTATGAAGACACAAAATTTGAGGTAAAAATCAATGTAATGCTCCTTTCATTAGCCCTTGGGAATATTTATAGTAGCATAGGCAAACACACTAGAGCCGACCCTTAAAAATGAGGGTTCGACCTCTATTTATAGTTTGCAGAATTAAAAATAATAAGAAACATTACAAAGATTTATGATTTACAACTCAGTAGAGAGTTCTAGCTGGCATTTCCTTACTGGTTCATCCTCCACAAAATCCATTGCAAGTGGACCGCCATGGCAGCTCAG
This sequence comes from Wollemia nobilis, assembly GCA_028583015.1. NCBI lineage: Eukaryota > Viridiplantae > Streptophyta > Pinopsida > Araucariales > Araucariaceae > Wollemia > Wollemia nobilis. The sequence continues at coordinate 18,652,676 of JAQPPZ010017033.1, read as the reverse complement.
AGCCTCTACAACTTGTTGGTTGTTCAACATCAACTGAAGTTCTGGCCATTGGAGACCATGAATGCATCATTAATATTTCTTGGAAACCCTTTGCTGCTATCGATCTGTAACCATCTCTGGTTCTTATCTTCTTGAAACCCTCGATGCTTCAGCTTCCTCCTCCAACTGACTGTGTTTTAATTCTAGTGAGAAACTACTTTTATATGCTTCAAAATTCTTGGCAAAATCTCAACCGTCGATCTCCCCCATCGTATGGCTATGATTTAATCTAAAATAAACTTGATACAATGGTGGGGAGAGATCATAATGCCATTCCACTTTTAAAATCAATGACATCACCTTTTATACTTCAAAAACTATGGAACACCAATCCGACACAAAAGTACACTAAAAGTGAAGCGGGATGAAATCCACTCCTTATCCTTTGTTTTCCTTTGTTGGTGATGAAGCATTCACAAATCCACACAAAAATATTGATGACATCATATCTTCTTCAAAACTTTTGTGGATTCCATTCTGGACCCCAACAAGTGTATTAACTTAGGATTCCATTTTGGACCCGCTATAGTGTAAAGGTAACTCTTCTTTCATTCTACACTGTCATTAGTATACAATGTTGCTTGTCACCAATCCAGAAGAAAGTTAGTTACAATGACCTTTGTCACGAATATGCATGCCTTTGTTCTGCTTTCCGCCTCCTATCACCATTCCGAGTAAAAATGTTCTATGCGCTCCCCGGAATCGGGCTCTCCAACACTTAGCCACTCGAAAGATGTTAAAAATATAAAGCGGTCACCAATCCGCACCCCTTTTACGCTGACATCATCTTTCTCCAAAAACTTTTACGAATTCGGGACATGTCGCCAATCCGGAGCCAAAGACATAAGAAATTATGCGGAATTGCTCCAAGTGCAAAAATTCACTAAGTGTTAGGCGGATTTGTAGCCTTTGTTGCGGATCCGCTCCAAAATACACTGAAACGTGTGCGGAATGAGATCTTCATGCCTTAGGCAAAATTTTCAAAATTTTCCTAAGTATGTGGCCATTTTGGGCCTACAAGAAGTTCTAGATAAAATGTATAGAATTTTGGTTGGCGATTACATGGACCAAGAATATGGAGAGGTAATGTGGAAGGAACTTATGAGCAATAACCATAATATGGAAGAATTAAGTAAACTCAAAACCAAACTAAGGGCCTACAATGTAAGTGTTAATATGAGGAAAGATACCATGGTATGGGGATCAACTCAAGAATACTCATTTAGTGTTAAATTAACCTATGAGTTACTAACATCAAAATAAAAAGATGAATTTCAATGGAGGAGCTATAGGAATGGAACGCTATACCTAAGACAATAATCGTTCTATGGTTGGTTGTACAGAACAATATCCTTATTGCAGGTAACTTGCATAAGAGAGGGTTTCAATTTTTAAATAGGTGTTACCATGTGAACCACAAGAAGACATAGTGAAACATATAATGTTAGAGTGTAACTAATCCATCAAGATACTTCAAGAATTAATCAAGAATATGGGCATTAAATGGGTAATTCCAAACAATATGGTAGAGTGGATCAAGCAGTAGGAAAATCCCTTTAAAAGTACTAGATTAGGTCATATGTAGGACTTTATTCATTTCCACTATGCATGGGGTGTATGGTTGGAGTAAAATAGAATAATATTTAAGGGGGATTATAGAGCTACATACATAAATTATCAAAATATATAAGTTTCTATAGTGGAAAATATAAAAGCCTTGAGGATAAAAGAAAAATCAAAATCAATAGAGGAAGCAAGGATAAGTGAATAATGGGACCTAATCCCAATATGGGTGGAGAATAATCTCCAAGTAGATCTAAGAAGTCTAAAATGGAAGCCACCCAGGGAGGGATGGCTAAAGATTAATTTTTATGGGTCATCTAAAGGGAATCTTGGTAAGGTTGGGGGTGGAGTACTGATAAGGGATAATAAGAAAATCATACTTAGAGTTTTTAATGAGCATTTAAGCAATATGACAATTCATCAAGCAAAAGCTAGAGTGGCATTGATTAAAGAAAAATTGGTAAGATAGCTAGGAGTGAGAATTTGATAACAAAGGGAGATTCACTTAACATTATCAATTGTCTTGATAAGGGTTATGGTAATTTGGTGGGTGTTAAGTACAATAGAAAGTACTCTAAGGATATCAAACTCATTGGAGAATTTTGAAGTAGCCAATGTATTTAGAGAAGTAAATGGGATAGTGGATTGGTTAGCTAAATAAGGGACTCTTTGTGAAGAGGATAAAAGATAGATTTCCCCAAATACTATTCATCAAAATGTAAATTAACTAGTGGAAAGGAAAATATTTGATATTAGGGTATAATTTATGATTATATAAAAAAGGAGTTGTGTTGGATCCTCAAAAATCCAACTTGAAAGTTATCCCTAATTTTAGAAAAAGTCATCAGACTCATTAGAATAAGTCAGAATACAACATGATTGTTAGAAATAAAATGGTATACATTGATTCCCCTCAAATCTAATGGCACGCATTCATCGACCTAAAAGATAAATGATTCGTGGTCTATATTTGCATAAAGAATACCAAATAAATAACATGTCTTGAGCCACGTATGTAAGTCTCTTCACTTAAATAAAATGATTTTTTATTTTTGACTATTCATGTGTAGCTATTTGTATGAAAATCTGATGAAACCCACTAATTCCAAAGCCAATTCAAAAAAGGATACCACTTCAAACAAGACAAAAAGTGCTACATAGCATAAGGGATATTATGCACATGATTAAAATATGTCCTACCAATCTAAGCCTCATCAGAAGCAACTACGAATCAGAAGATCATTTTTTAGTTAATTCAGTTAAGGGATAGTGAAGTGGTAGAACGAGGGTGGCAGATTCAAATGACATAGTTGGTAGATATTAAAAGTGCATGCAAAAATCAGCCTCGAAAAAGCTATTTATTTTCAGCATGAAGCTTTGAAACTACTAAACTCAACTAGAGAACTTGTAGAAGAAATGTTACTAAGCATTTGTAGAGAAAGAAGAGAAATGTGTGCGAAATTGAGATGGTGCTTCCATATAGGAAGAGATAACAATAGCTTCTTTGAGAACTTCTACTATTCTTAAAGCCATTGTGGCTACCATTAAAATGACCATGAACTAGTACCCATACAAACTAGAAGTTGTACCGATTACCCTAGGCAAAGAAGTGTTAGCATTTTCAAAGAAATCTAGACTTCAAAAAAACCCCACTTCTGTAGAGCAATGGGAAGCCAAAAATATGGTTGTGGTTAGTTTTGAAATGACAAAAGAATACCACCAACATAATGCAACCTTAGTTATCAAATTCATCGAATATTTTAAATAAAATTCGAAATTCGTCGAACTCAAAAATCTAATGAAAAAATTCGATGAATAAACCCTAAATTCGGTAGAAAAAAATTGAACATAAAAAATATAAAACCTTAAAATCAATTATTAACAGTTGAAAAAAAATATCTCAATGAATTTAATACATAAATAATATCTCAATGAATTGAATACACCTACTATCTTAGATTTACTGTGAATATGTAGTGTAGTATAGTACAGTCTCCTATTTAGAGTGAATATCCCTTAAATAATATCAAGGTAAAACTCACAACAGTACAGTCTCCGATTTAGAGCGAATATACAGTCTCCAATCATAGTAGTATAGTCTCTGATTTAGAGCAAATATGCAATGCAGTGCACGTTATAGTTTTTAAATAAATTATTACATGAGCTAAGTGCTATTCTTTGTATTCAAATAACCCCAAGGTAAAACTCACGACACCCCAGAGAAAATTTCTATAATATTTGAAAAAGTTACTTTGATTTTATTTTAAATTGTTTTATCAAATTTTAGGGTAAAATAAAATTATTAAAATCAAATATAATTTTATATTTTATATTTTATATTTTATATTTTTAATTTTATATAAAAATAAAAAATAAAAATATTAAAAAATGTGTATTTATAATAATAGAATTTTTTTACGAATTTTATTTCGAATTTTTAAACATGTCGAATTTTTTTCGAATTTCAAGAATGTCGAACTCGAACACGAACTCAAACTTGATAACTAAGCATGCAACCTTGCTCATGGATATTTTTAAAAGAGCTCAGAAGTCACAATGGCAAGGAGGCCTATGTGGTAACAGATGGTTTAGCAACTTGGGGAAGCTAGTATGCCCAAGAATCTATTTCTTTAGATTTGGTAGCCTAGTTGGAAATGACTTATGATACAAAAATTAGAGCTTTCAAAGATTTCAACCATCGGCCAATATTCAATATAATACCATAAAGCTTCCAAAGAGTCTTCTAATTGAATAAGGCCGACATCAATTTGAACAAGGAGGTAATTGAGTTCCAATCCTAACATATAATTTTTAAACATTACTATGTGACCATGTTTGATCCTTATGAAATAGTCTCATATACATTCCCAATCCGAAAGGGCACCTTGAAGCCATGGGTAATGGATTATGCAAATATGATTAATATAGTACTAGGGGTAAATAAATTGAGTATAGTCTATAGGAATGTCATGCACTTGATTATGCAGTGTAATATAACTTCCCCCCCCCCAATGTACAAATGGGAAAATAAAATTAGTAATCAAATGCATTCTGAGTTGATTAGAATAAGAAAAGCCATCATAGAAGAACATGAGAAAATACCCCCTTTTCTTTCTATTCAATCCTCATTCATATCATAGTAGGGCAATTGGACACTCAAAGCATGCAAAATCTAGGACAGATAAATGTCTGAGACATACAGGAAAAACTTCCTTGGATACACAAGGGATGCTCAAGTCATGAATGGTTTTTCGATCATTTTCTTAGCACAATTCATAAGGTGCTATGTGGTTCCCTCCCACCAAGGATAGGCCTTGGGATTGTATATTTTTACAAGAAAATTAAATAGGGGTTAATTTTTGACAGAGTATTTCACATACATGAGGTTATATGGTGCAAACATCCCCCCAAAAGCTTTGCCCAAATATTAACCAGTGTCAGTGGTTGCACTTGAGATAGCAAGACAGATTGTAGAGGAAGCAAAAATTGGGTTAGAGAGGAAAACCAAGAAAATATAATGGCTAATATTTCCCTATAGGTTTAGCTATTATGTTTTTAAAGGATATTCAATCATACTTAAGTCAATTTGGAACATGGATGATTATTATTTTTTAGAACTGATATGGAGACCTGATGATCAAAAAGGGGTTTACAATAAATAGGTACAAAAATAGAAGTATACATGGGTACGACATAGGATTGATGCCTTTGAGGATGAGCTCCAAAGAGCCATTCAAAACAATCAAGATCTAGAGCAAGTGTGGTCAAAACATGAATATCTTAAGAGAGGTAACACCCAAATCTAAAATGTAGGTGATTATCCTCCATAGTTGGTTATTTTGAGAACAAATTTAGTAGAATAAATGGCTTCCCTTGTCCTAGTCATTACTTTGAAAGAACTTCAAGATCCTATTTTAGAAATTGTTAGCTAGCGAGCAGACCAGGTGGAAGTACTGATCGATACTAATGATATGACCAAGGTTGTATCAGATACCCCCAAGAAACTCAACCTATTCTAGGAGTGTCATATGTAGGGAGAGGAAAAGAAATTATCACAATACCTCAACCCACTACCTAGTCTTTTATTGGTAAAGGGATGGTTTATGTTGCATCTACACAATGATAACCAACTGATCCACTAAAAATCCAATTGAATTTGGCTATGTATATGCCTCAATTGATATCAAAAGTGGTACCTAAGGCATTGATTTTCAATAATAAGAAGATCAAGATATCCATAGCCATACAAAAAATATAACATAAGCTAGAGGATTAAATGACCTACTCATAGAACACTAAATAATATTGGCAAGCCCAACTTCATCCCTAGAGCACAAAGTGGCTAGGCTCAACCTCTCATCCTTAACTGAAATGCCAATAAAATTAACTTTAACTGAAACGCCAATAAAATTAACTTTGGTGAGGGTGGAGGAAGATATCCCTTTTAGTAACCTTGTGGAAAGGCAAATTTAGGTTATATAAAAAGGATAAGATCCTAGAAATGACAAAATCATAGATGAATATGCTCATTCTACATCATTACAAGCTGCAACCATTATAATCCCTAGGCCAAAGAACACCATTGTTATCTAGATTAATCAATAAATAGGGGATGTACAGGTGATGGGAGATGGCACAAATCTGTTGAAAATAGGAAAACATATACAAGAGAAATCCATAAAAATTATCCTAAAATAAAATAAATATTTGAAAGCCAAGATGGGTTTCATTCAAGCAGAAAAGGGGAAATTGCAAATCAAGGTAGACAACTTGAAATGGTAGATATCATATACACAGGCACAAACAAGCAAGCAATTTGATAGTTCCCTTTTCACTAAGAAGTACAAAGAAAAGATGATTTCTAAATTAAGGAAGGATACACTTGCAATAACTAGAGACCTTAGGTATCTCGCCAACATAATAGCGAGGATTCAAAATATTAAAACATTGGTCAAAGAGGTAGATAAAAAATTGATAGACATAGATCACATTTTTTACAGATGCAAAGTAAATTATGATAAGATAAGTGAAAAAAAGGTGACTACATTAGATGGAAAAAAATTTGAATTCTAAGAAGAATTCTTTGAAGCAACCACCTACATCAATGAAAGGACTCATTGGAGAATTTTGAATAAATAATTAGAAAATTAGGAACAATAGATAAGTGAGAAGGAAATGCAAGTTGAAGTCTTGTTCAAAGAGCCCCTCACTACAAAGAATTTTGATAGGTTGACTTCCACAATAATATAAGTTTTTTAATATGATAGTACAAATGAAGAAAAATTAGCTAAATAACTCACCAATCTATCCAAAGCAATCTAGAAAATAGTCAAATTTTTTAAGGATAGAGAGTCTGAAATAAAGTATAGTAAGAATAGATCTTTGAGAAAATTTGATAAAGTAATTTACAAGTATTTTTTGCATTGAGGCTTGGCTAAAAATGAATGACTTACTCAATATGAGTAGGCATAAAAAGATAAAGTTAAAAGAGTCGGCCAAAGTAACTTAGGAACGTCAAAAAGTAGCACAGGACCCACAAGCTAAACAACCAAAGAGGCCAAGAATAGAATCAAAGCGGGTCAGAGTGGGGCCCAATGATCTAATATAGTTGGTCCCACCTAAACAAAACTAAAAAAGTTTTTGAAATAATCCAGTGTAGTATAACTCACATCAGCTATACATTTGTTGTAGCACACTCAGCCAATCAAGAGTATAATAAGGTGATAGGTGGAGAGATCATATTTAGATAGTTATAATAGAAACTAGGCACCTAGAGGCTATAAATAGGACTGCTACAACCAAAAAAAACATCAAGATTTTTGCATAGCCAATTTTTCTAGAGGTATACTAAGAGTGCCCTTATCTTCTTATTGTATTCCCTTTTTGTGTCTTTTCTCTTTACCATCTCTTATTCCTCCCATTTATATGCAAGTCTTGATAGGGAAGTATTTAGGAACTAAGATCATTTCCAGCTATTGAATCAAAGGTTTGGAGGCCTTACTATTACCATATTGGAATGAGAGGGTGAAGGATTCTTGTTACATCATTTGAACAAGAATTCTTATTGTATTGATCTAAAAAATCTTAATGGTAATTCAAGCTAGCTCTCATTATAAAAGTAATTGATATTAATACAATTCCAAGCTTCTTTCCTTATCAATTATGTATGTTCAGTTTTGTGTGTTTGTCTCTTTTACATGTTACATTATTTGAACGTGTGATTGACACTTTCTTTCATTGGTAATCAGTTATGCTTGTTACATTATTTGAACAAACATAATTGACTCAACATTTTCTCTCTTTCTTTCTAAATACATGAATGTGTTTAAAATATTGCTACAATGGACAATGAATAAGGCATTGGTCTAGTATAAGGCACAATTAAAGAGTTATGCAAATCTTGGTCAAAGAACATCAACTTTTACATTTTTTATCTAGATGAACATGAGCACATAAAGAAATATTGTAAGCTCACTTCAGGGGTATCCTAACCTGATTCGGTCTATTTAGATTCAGTGTGATAGTCTTTTGTTGAATCAAAGTGGTAGATCCACCAGATTCTATAATACTACTTGTGATCAAGAAGTATTATGTGGTATGACAACATATTCTAAAGGACACAAAATAATTCCATAACAAATTTTGGCATAATATTCAGGGAATAGAATTCTTGTTGTTGGTAGTTCTAGTACCCGTGTATTTTTTTTTATCAACCATTTTTAGCGGCAACGCCATAGATTTTAGTGTCAAGGATAAACTCATTTTTAATTTTTAATTTTTTTGGGTCTAGTTTTCCCATGCTTTGATTTTTTGAATAGTCAAATATAACTGTCATGGGTTATGTTGGTTTTTAAATATTTTTTTCTTTTACCACATATCCCAAAATATTTGTTGTATATAATATCTTATGAGGCTAAGAGTATAAAGGTCGAGCAATATTGACCAGAACACCATGTTCTTTCTGCACGTATAGTGCTAGAAAATATGATGGCTAGTACCTAAAAATTAAAAAAATCAAGAAAGAAAGAGCAAATTGTCCTGCGTCAACAAGAAGAACCACTTGAGAGTTGTTTTCAAAATTCTCAAACCCATAGGTATTTTTCTAGACTTGTACTTCCAATCCCTCATATAAAAGTCCTCTTTCTAGAGATAATTCGAATTCTACTCCTATAGATAATAATTTTATTGTTACTCCCCCTGCTATTATTTCTGTAATTCTTGTTAAAACTACTCCAATAGTAAACATGGCCAACCCACAACCTAATTTGCATCAATGGAGAACCAATATGTACCTCCCTTTTGTTTTACCCCCTGTATTGCATCCCCTACCTGCAAAAGCTCATAAATATCTACCCAAGTTTCAAGGGAATAATTTTATCTCTGGTGAACATCATATCAAATATTTCTTATATACTATGGATATTTTGGAAGTGAATGAAGAAGATATAGTCCTTAGGTTGTTCTTACACACACTTGAAAAATATGTTAGAGAATGGTTTAATAGTATCACAATTGGAGCTATCCATAACTTTCACGAAATGCAAGAAAGCTTTCTAAAGAAATATGATGAAAGGAAGAATGAAGTCACTTTTAACAGAATTAGCTACAATGAAGAAAAAGGAGAATGCGTCAGTAAGCAATTTTAATAAAACATTTACCAAGATCAGGAATAAAATCCCTACTGATTTAAGACCAAATGATATTCAATCAATCTATTTTTATAAGAATGTATTTCCAGGAGAATTTAACTATGAATTAAGATAAGAAAAAATCAATACTATTGATGTATGCATGGAAAAATCAATAGAGATTGAAAGAAATATGATTTATAGTGGCAAGATGAAGCCTTATTCCTTAGAATTAAATCATCCAAACCCAAGAATGTAGGATTTAATCTATTAAATAAAATAGAGCAATATCTTATGGAAAGGCTGGCTAATCAAATGATAGAGATGTTTAACACGATGAATAACAAGTTAGCAAGAATAGAAAGAGGAAAAGAGAATAATGCATAATATTCACTCTCAAGGTGAAAAGCAACATGGATATAATAAAACTCCATTTCGAAGAAATTTTAATAGAGGTTGGAATAATAACCACCACTCACATGAAGGAAATAGAAATAGGAATAATGGGAATGGCTAGAAAAAGAGAAAATTTGAGAAATACATAGATGTTGTCCCAAATCTCATTCCTTATGTTAATGTAACAACAAATTTTCCTTTTTATTTCTCTACTTGTGATGCTCCTCATAATTCAGTTGATTGTGGAATTTATTTGAGTATGCATAATAATGTAGATCTTGAGGATGAATCTAAGGAAGATATAAGAATTAATGTTTGTTGGACTCAAGAAGATGAGTCTAGAGAAAAATTATTTGAAGAAAATATGGATTTATATGCTTCTAATCATCATCCTAAGATTCTAGTCGTTGAAAATGTAAAAATCATGCAAAATTCACAAGATTCTAGATATGATAGAATGAAGCAAGGAAAATTGATCCCAACGACAAAAGAGAGAAGAACTAGAAAGAATACAAGTTATAAATCTAAGGAATAGAATAGTGACAGGAAAGAAATAAAAAGCATCTACTAGTGAAAATAAATGGTATGCAAGCCCAAATAAATTTTTCTATAAATATAAGTAACAAAAATATAAAAAAGTCATTCCTTAAGTAGTTGAAGTAAGTGAAGATCCGCAAAAAGAGGAATATATAAAAATATTAGATGTCAAGAAAATCAAGTTTGATGTTATTTCAGAGATAACTAGACAAAAGGTCAACATAACCTTTGGTGAATTAATGATAGTCCCAAAATATAGAGATCAAGTCTTCAAAGCCTTTGGGTTGATAGAACAAAAATGAAATCAATCATGTAATGCCATTAGATCAAAAAAAACATAAGACTAGAACACCTTCTTCAATCAGGCCTTTTTATGTGTCCCTTAGGTACAAATCAAAATTAGAATATCAATATATAATTCATATATGTATGCTTTATGGTGGTGCTTCACACAATAATATACCCTTTCTTTTCTTTTCTCTTGAGTAGACACTAGGATGAATAATTGGGTGGTTCTATTCAACTAGATTGGTCATCTGCTACCATCCCTCTACTAGGAAAGAAAAATGCTACTCTTAGAAGAGAACCATTTAACAATTATTCTATTGAATTAAAGAAATATGATGATACTATGATTCATCTGGTTAACTCTATTGAGGAGAGTGACATGGGAGTATACTTTTTATGGCACACTCCATTTCTAATGGAAGTTCCTAATGCTAAAGATATGGATCCAAAAACAAGAGAGAAAGTTGATACAAAATCTACTAGGATTCTAACTTCAAAAATGTGTACCATGAATTTTAATGGGGCTACATCACAATCTGGGGTAGGTGCAGGAATAAATTAAATAGTTATAAAGGGTAAAAACTTAGGTATTCCCTACAAACTTAAATTTCCATGCATAAATAATGTGGCTGAATATGAAGCTTTACTGTTAGGACTCAGAAAAGCCAAGGAGTTAAGGATAAACTTCTTTATTTTTAGTAGAGATGCATAATTAATCATTCAGAAGGTTAAAGGAAAATACCAAGCCAAACATACAAGGCTAAAACAATATAGAAAAGCAATATTAGAAGAGATAGATAAGTTTTTGGCATTTAATTTATCTTATATTTTGAGAGAAAATAATTGTGTTGTAGATTTATTGGCAATAAATGCATGTGGTGCAGACTATCCAGATATAGATATAGAGTATATGGAAATATTCCCTACTATTTGTATTTATAATACATTTGTGCTTGATAATGTAGTCTATATTCAAGTATCTCAGGATGATATAGATATTGAAGACTTCATGACTATTCAAAACCAATTTATTGATGTAATATGTGAGTAAGAAGATGAAGAGAAATTAAAATATGTCATTGGAGAGCCAGTTGAAGTTATTTGACTAAAAACTAATAGAATCCCTAAGGGGTTTGTTTCTATAGAAAGCTTGTTTGATGATTTTGATAAACCTTACAAACTACTCTTCCAATAATCTTAAGTAGATGATATTAACATTGGAACAAAGGAATATCCTAGGCTAGTTAAGATAAATCAAGCTTTGTCAGGGAAGGAAAGAGAACAATATATCAGCCTTCTAAAAAAATAAATAAGTTTTTGCATGGAGCTATGAAGATATGAGGATGTTCAACACTGATTTTATGACTCATATTATACCTCTTCAGGAAGATGCAAATACTTTCAGGCAAAATCAGAGAAAATTTAACCCCATATTACATCCAATAATGCAAAACAAAGTACAAACATTATTGGATACCAAAATAATTAGAAAAGTGAGATTTTCTTCCTAGGTAGAAAATTTAGTGCTAGGTAGGAATAAAAATGGAGATATCAAACTCTGTGTTGATTTTAGAAATTTAAATAAGAGCTCACATAAAGATAACTATCCACTCTCCAATATAGAATAGTTGTTACAAGCAGTGGTAGGATTTACCACTGTGTCTTTATTGGATGGTTTTTTAGATTACAATCAAATATTGGTTAATCTAGAAGACATATATAAGATTGCTTTCACTATACCGTGGGGAACCTTTGAATACCGCAAGATTCCATTTGAACTAATGGACAGAGGTGCTACATTTTAGAGGGCTATAGATTTTTATTTCAAAGATATTATGTTTGAAATTATTGTTGTATACATTTATGATATAGCAATATTTTTCAAGAACCTATAGGACCACTTTAAGCACTTAGTTTTTGTGTTTGCTAGATTTAAATAATATGGAATATCTCTAAATCCAAAGAAATACATTTTTGTGGAAACTCAAGGGAAGTTATTAGGGCATGTGGTATCAAAAGAAGGGATTAGCATTGACCCTCAAATAACTGAAGCAATAGCTAAAATTCCTCCTAGAACAATTTCTTTGGTAAGATTTTATAAGGAGGTTTGTTCCCAACTTTGCTGAAATTACGAAGGCCAATAATGATATGATTAAAACAGATGGGAATATAATATGGACTGAAGAGAATATCATAGTATTTTAAAACATTAAATATGCCATTAATACAACTCCTATGTTCAATATATACTCTTTTGCATCAGAGCACACTATTATTGTAGTTTTATCTTAGAAAGATGATGAAAATAATAAAATATCTATAGCTTTTAGGAGCACATGATTTAAGGGAGCTCAACCAAAATATTCCAGGATAGAGAAACATGCTTACACTCTAATAAGAACATTGGAGTATTTTAAAAGTATATGTGGTTCAAGCAAATTTATAGCCTATATTTCATACATAACTATAAAAGGTATCCGTATTCAATTTAAACCAACAGGCAGTGCTACAAGATGGATGGTAAAAATGTTGTAGTATGATGTAGAGTTCAAATCAGTTCAAATTATCAGAGGGTGAGATTTGGCAAAATAATTGACTAGCAAAGAAGGGAAAGATATGAATAATACGATAACAGTTGATGAAATGCACAAACTTAGAAGAATTGGTAATGTTGATTACAAATGGTATGATGACATTAAAGTATCTTCAGACACTATCTTTCACAAGGGGTATGCCACAGAACAAGATTAGATCTGTCAAGCCCAAAGATACTATGTGGAAAAAGGCAAATAGTATTGGATACATCTAGATGGTGTACTATTGCTCTTTCTATTTGAAAAATAAATCCATTAGGTATTGAAAGAATAGCATTTTATGGCGGTCATTTTACACCAAAGGCCACTACAAATAAAATAATGAGAGCTGGTTATTATTGGCCAACCCTCTTTAAATATTTCCACCAATTGGTAAGAAGTTCTCATAGCTACCAGATTTTTGTAGGAAAAACCATTTAGCAACCATGCCTTTAAATCCAATTATCATTGAAGCACCTTTCACACAATGGGGAATTGATCTTATTGGTGAAATGAATCCAAATTCTTCTGTACGCCATAGGTGGATCACAACAACTACTAATTACTTTTTCAAATGGGTGGAAGCAAATCCTATCAAGTAGTCAACCACAAAAGTTGTAATTAAATTCTTAGAAGAAAACATATTGACAAGATCTGGGGTCCTTAATAAGATAGTTACAAACAATGGCAACTACTTCACCTCATTTGAAATGATAGAATTTTGTGTCAAGTACAGTATAGAGCTTTCACATGCTGTAAATTATTATCCTCAAGGAAATGGTTTGGATAAGTCTTCAAATAAAAATATGATTACCAAGATCAAGAGGTCACTAGGCAAGAAAAAAGAAGTTGAGACAGTGAGCTAAATTTTTCTTTATGGGCAGATAGATTTTCTGTCAAAATAAACACAAGAAAATCCCTATATGAACTAGTTTTTTGAGAGAATACTCAGTTTCCCACTTAGATAGATAAAAATACCTTATATCTACTTGTCCAATATTATGAAAATCCAAATGCCCTACAAAGAATATTAAATCAAATTACACAATTATAGGAGGGTAGAATATAAGCCTTGAACAAGATGACAAAGCAAACTCAAAAAATAATGCAACTTTTCAATAAGAAGGCAAAAGGAAAATCATTTCTTGAGGGAGATATAGTAATTTACTGGGACCCCAAAAATGACAAGCATGGTGAAAAGAGCAAATTAGATCCCAAATGACTTGGGCCATATTAGATAGTTTAGATTGTTGAGTAGTACACCTACAGACTACAAACTCTAGATGGGGGACAAATGCAGATTTCAATGAATGGTCAACATCTAAAATTTTATCAACCCTATTTTGGGGTCAAAAGAGAATGAAGTTATGCTTGTATTATTCTAAAAATAAATTAATTAATTAAAAAAAGAGGTTCCAAGTCCTTTGGTTTTGTTGCTAGGTTATTAGATAGAGGAATGTCTTTTTATGTTTTCAAAGCAACCTTTTGTAACATTTTTCTTTCAATTTTTCATTTTATAGTCTTAGGTTATTAGGTAAGAAAATATTCTTATTTTAATATATTTTCATTTTATTTTAGGTGATTTTAGGGGAAGTTTAACCAGATATTATAGGGTTCTCAAGTGTTTCAAATTTTCACCACTTATCCCAGTTGAAGCCTATGTTGGATCCCCAAAAATCTAGTTTAACAGCTACCCCTAATTTCAAATTTTGATGAGTCTTGCAAAGTCCTAGGTCTAGGTTTTTGTTTTTGTTGAGTCAAGGTTATATATCTTTCAATTTTTAGTCATTATGCTCCAAATGTTCATTTTGCATATGGTCATATTTAGTAGTCCCTGGTAAAATTTTACTCTAACCAAAAGCATGTTTGTCCTTAGTGAATATTAGAAGTTCTATTTGTTGCAAAGTCATAAAACTCCTAAGGTCACTTTTTGAAATTCATAACATTTGCCCCCTTTTAATTTTTCCCATCATAAATCATCAAGCCAAATTTTTAACCAATCACCATTGCAACCCTCATTCTCTTAAGCCATTCATATGTTTCATTACCCCTGCATTCCAAATCATTTCATTAAGCTAAAATGCGATAATCCTTTAAAAATTCATTATTCCCATTTATACTAAGGTTCTAAGGCTATAATTCCATGTCAAGTCCAATTTTTACCCAAGCCTTAACAATATCATCTAAGCCTAAAGAAAATCACTTAAGTTCTCCCCTTTAAGAAATTTATTTCCATGTGCTTCCTTTGTATAATGCCTCGTGCATATTTCCCAGAACTAATAAAATGTGCACACAAAAATAAATCCAATGGTATGCACACATCCTCATTAAATCAACTTACCTAGGGCCTTAATTATGAAAAATCATTTTTCCTAAGGTTGATAGTCTAAGTTGTTCAAACCATGATTTAAAAACCCCACCTAAGCTTTTCCTAAGTCCTTCAAGTCCATGCACCCCCTCTATGTTAAATCATGTACATATTTTCTAGATCTAGTGGTACGCATAGACTAAAAAGAGATCTAGTGGTATGCATGCATTTCAAGGAAGTCAACTTGTCCAAAGTTTAAACCCAAAAAATTATTTTTATGAATGTTCGCCCCTAGGTCATGAGATCAAAATTATTAATTAAGGTCTTCATAATTCACATCATGCATGTTCTCAAGATCTAAGGGTATGCACTAATCATCACAAAATTTGATGATACACATAAACCAGAAGTCGAGGAAGTTTACAAAAGCAATTTGATTTTCAAATGTAGACTCGAAATTATCATTTTCTTAAGCATATGGTGATTCCTAAGGTCTCGTGCCAAAACCATATAACATTGAAATTAATTACTTTCTAAGGTTTAACAATTCCCTTACGTCCACAAAAACCCCATTTTTCCTCTTCGTTAAAAGTCATGCATATTCTCAAAATCCTAAAGTACGCAAGCATCAAAGACAGATCCGACGATACGATTTAATGAAAGATGAGCACTTTTTTGCATAGTGCTACCACAAAAAGGTAAATTTTCCTATTCAAAACTAGATCTAGTGGTACACATTGACCCCATAAAGATCCAATGGCACACATGAATCAAAAGTTGATCGAGCACATTTTAAAAGGATTCAACTTTTCCACTAGTTCCCAAGTCCTTTGTCTTATCTTCCTGAGATCAACGACACATATTTATTGATGAGATATCAATGGTATGAATTGTATAACAAATGAAGACGAAGGTTTTTTTTTTCACCAAAACCTAACAAAACCTGACAAAGTCATCAAAGTAAGTCAGAATACAACATGATTGCCAAAAAATGAATGGTACGCATTGATTCCCCTCAAATCAAATGGAATGCATTCATAGAACAAAAAATATAAATGATTTATGGTCTATAGTTGTACAAATAATGCCAAATAATAACACATTTGTATCCATGTATGTAAGTCTCATCACTTAAATAAAATGATTTTTTTAATTTTTAACTAATCATGTGTAGTCGTTTTTGTGAAAATCTGGTGAAACCCACTAATTCCAAAGCCAAGTTAGACAAAGGTTCTATTTCAAATGATATAAAAAGTGCTACATGGTATAAAGGATATTATGCACATGATTAAAATATGGTCCACCAATCTAATCCTTATTATAAGTAACTATGAATTAGACAATCATTTTTAGTTAATTTAGTTAAGGGACTATGAAGTGGCAGAATTGGGGTGGTAAATTCAAATGACATAGTTGGAAGATATTAAAAGTAGCACATGCAAAAATTAGCCTCCTAAAAGCTATTTATTATCAGCATGAAGCTTTAAAACCACTAAACTCAACTAGAGAACTTGCGAAATAAAGGTTATTGAGCATTTTTAGAGGAAGAAGAGAAAGTTGTGCACAATTGACGAGGTGTTTCCATATAGGAAGAGATAATAATGGATTATTTGAGCATTTCTACTATTCCTAAATTAACTATGGTTGCCAATAAAAATATCATGAATCAATACCTATACAAACTAGAAGTTGGACCAGTTCCCTCGGTAAATAAGTGTAAGCATTTTCAAAGAAATTTGGCCCTCACTTATGCACAACAATGGAAAGCCAAAAACATAGTTATGGTCAATTTAAAAATGAAAAAATAAGACCACCAACATCATGTAGCCTTTCTCATGGGTCTTTTTAAAATATCTTATAAGTCACAATGGCAAGGAGCCCCACATGGTAACACATGGTTTAGCAACTTCGGAAAGTTAGTATGCCCAAGAGTCTATTTTTATTCAAACTTGGTAGCTTGGCTAGTGATAACTTATGATGCAAAAGTTAGAGATTTTAAATATTTCAACCATCAGTTAGTATTTAGGATAGCATCAAAAAGCTTCCAAAGAGTCTTCCAACTAAATAGGATCAACGTCAATTTGAAAAATAAGGTAATTGAATACCAATCCTAGCATATAATTTTTACACATTACTATGCAACCTTATTCGGTCCATATGAAAGAGGCTCATATAATTTCCTATTTCAAAAGGGTGCCTTGATTCCATTGGTTATGGATTATGCAAATATGATTAATATAGTACTAGGGGTAAAATATTTGAGTACAGTCAGTAGGAAGGTGATGCACTTGATTATGCAATGTAATAGGACTTTCCCCCCAATATACAAATGGAAAAATGAAATTAGTAATCAAATGCATTATGAGTTGATCAGACTAAGAAAATCCATCATAGAAGAACATGAGAAAATACCCTTTTTTATTTTTATTCAATCCTCATTCATCTCATTGTAGGGTAATTGGACACTCAAATCATATAGAAGCTAGGACAAACAGATGCCCGAGACATACAGGAAAAAATTCCTCGGATACATGAGGGATGCTCAAGTTATGGATGGTTTTTCAATTATTTTATCACCACAATCCATAAGGTGTTATGTGGTTCCCTCACACAAAGGATAGGCATTGGGATTATATATTTTTTACAAGAAAAATAAATAGGGGATTACTTTTTGATAGATTATTTCACATACATGAGGTTATATGGTGTAAAGATCCCCCCAAAAGCTTTGACCAAATACTGCCCAATGTTAGCGGTTGCACTTGATATAGCAAGACAATCTACAAAGGAAGCAAAAACATGGTTAGGGAGGAAAACCAAAAAATCCCATGGCTAACAATCCCATACAAGTTTAACCATTATGTTTTTAAAGGATATCCAAGAATGCTTAAGGTAATTTAGAACATGGATGATTATTGTTTTTCAAAACTGACATGGGGACCCTATGATCCAAAAGGGGTTTACAAGAAAGAGGTACAAAAATGGCAATATACATGGATACGACACAATACTGATACCTTTGAGGATGAGCTCCAAAGAGCCATTAAAAACAATCAATATCTAGAGCAAGTGTGGTCAAAACATGAATATGTCAAGAGAGATAACACCCATATCCAACATGTAGGTGATTACCATCTAGAGTTGGTTATGTTGAGAGTAAATTTAGTAGAATAAATTTCTCCCCTTGTCCTTGTCATCACTCCAAAAGAAATTCAAAACCTTATTTTAGAAATTTTTAGTTAGGGAGCAAACCAGGTGGAAGTACTAACTGATACTAATAACATGATTGAGGTAGTATTAGATACCCCCAAGTAGCTCAACCTATTCTAGGAGTGTCAAATGTAGGGGGAGGGAAATAAATCATCATAGTACCTCAACCCACTTCCTGGTCTTCTATTGGTAAAGATATGGTTCCTACTGCATCAACACAAAGAGAACCAATTGATCCACTAAAAATCCAATTGAATTTGGCTATGTATATGCCTTAATTGGTATCAAAAGCAGTACCTAAGACATTGATTTTCAATAATAATGAGATCAAGATATTTGTAGCCATACAAAAAAGGATAATAGAATTTGGAGGGCTGAATTATTTACTTAGAGAACAACAAATAATATTGGTAAGCCTAGCTTCATCCCTAGAGCACAAAAAGGCTAGGCTCACCCTCCCATCCTCAGTTGAAAAACCAAAAAAATTGACTCTAGCGAGGTTGGAGGAAGATACCCCTTTCAGTAACCTTGGGGAAAGGAAAATTTAGGTTATATAAAAAGGAGAAGATCCTAGACATGTCCAAAGCACACATGAATATGCTCAGGATAAATCATCATAAGGTGCAACCATTATAATCTCCAATCCAAAGAACATCACTTCTATATAGATTAATCAAGAAATAAGGGATGTACAGGTGATGGGAGATACCACAAATCTATTGAAAATAGGAAAACATATACAATAGCAAGCCACAAAACTTGTCATAAAAGAAAATAAAGAGTTAAAAGCCATTAGAGGTTTGATTCATGCAAAAAAAGAGAAAATTACAAACTGAGGTAGACAACTTGAAAAGGCAGATATCAAATACACAGGACCAAACAAGCAAGTAGTTTGATAGTTTCCTTTTCACTAAGAAGTACAAAGAAAATATGATTTATAGATTAAGGAAGGAAATAATTGGAATAACTAGAGACCTTAGGTTTTTCGTCGACATAATAACCAGGATTCAAAATATTAAAACATTTAGAAGAGGCAGATAAAAAATTGATAGTCATAGGTCACTTAGAAACATCAACAAGCAGCATGGGATCCACAAGCTAAATAGTCAAAGAGGCTAAGAACAGAATAAAAAAAGGATAGAGTGAGGCCCAAAGATCTAACATAGTTGGTCCCACCTAAATAAATCTAAAAAGGTTTTTAATAGGATCTAGTGTAGTACAACTCACATCAGCTATAAATTTGTTGCAACACACCCAACCAATCAAGGGTAGAATAAGGTGACAGGTGGAGGGCTCATATTTAGACATTTATAACAGAACCTCAACACCCAGAGGTTATAAAGAGGATTTCTATAACCAAGAAAAATATAAAGATTTTTGCAAAGCTATTTTGCTAAAAGTATACTAAGAGTGCCCTTGTCTTCTTGTTGTATTCCATTTTTGTATATTTTTTTTTGCCATCTCTTATTCCTCCCATTTTTGTGCAGGTATTGATAGGGAAGTATTTAGGAACTGAGATCATTTCTAGCTACTGAGTCAAAGGTTTGGAGGCCTTACGGTTACCAAATTGGAATGGGAGGGTGAAGGATTCTTGTTACATCATTTGAACAAAAATTCTTATTGTATTGATAGAAAGAGCTTTATGGAAATTCAAGCCAACTCTCATTGTAAAAATCATTGATATTAATACAATTCTAAGTTTCTTCCCTTATCAATTCTCTATGTTCAATTTTGTGTGTTTGTCTCTTTTACATGTTACATTATTTGAACGTGTGATTGACGTTTTTTGTTGGTAATTAGTTATGCTTGTTACATTATTTGAACAAAAATAATTGACTCAACATATTCTTTCTCTTTATTTCTAAATACATGAATGTGTTTAAAATCGTTCTACAATGGACACAAAATAAGGCATCGGTCTAGTATAAGGCACAATTAAAGATTTATGCAAATCTTGGTCAAAGAATAACTTTTATATATTTTTATCTGTATGAACATGAGCACATAAAGAAATATTATGAGATCACTTTAAGGGTATCCTAACCCAATTTGGTTTATTTAGAGTTAGTGTGATAGTCTTTTCATGAATCAAAGTGGCAGATCCACAAAAGTTTGTAATACTTCTTGTGATCAAGAAGTATTATGTGTCGTGACAACATATTCTAAAGGACGCAGAATAATTCCACAAGTCTAAAATAATTTTACTAGTAGGAGTGTGTTAGAATGTCTATAGTAGGAGTGCACGAAAATACTATAACAAGAGTGCAACACAATACATATAGTAGATTGAGCCAAAATATTCACAATAGATAGGTGCTAGAGTATCTTGTAGAGTTTATGTATTAGAATAAACTAAATATCTAATACGTCAAATTGTATATAAGTTTGGGCAATTTTGATGTATTTAAAATAAAAGGAATATTAATTGTGGACTATTGTAAGAATGTATATGAAGATTTTAGTATGTTTAGAGCTCATTTGATATGGTCCCTCTTGGGTTTTGCTATGAAAATTTGTTGCATAGCTCGTTTGATCTAGGATTTCATGGGTTTAGTTATGGGATTTTGGTACAGAGCTCATATGCTCTAGACCCTCCCTGGTTATGCTATGGGATGTTATTAAAAAGCTCATTTGATCTAGTTCCTCTTGGTTTTTGCTATGGGATTTTGTTGTAGATCTTTTTCAGTTTGGTCCCTCTTTGGTTTTTCTAAGGTATTTTGTTGTAGAGCACATTCAATATAGATCTTCCTGTGTTATGCTATGGGATTTTATTATAAATCTCATTTCCTCTAACCCCTCTTAGGTTTTTTATAGAATTTTATTGCAGAGATCATATGATCTGGTCCCTCATGGGTTTTGCTTTGGGATTTTGTTGTAGAGCTTGTCCAATATTGTACCTCTTGGGTTTAGTTGTGGTATTTTTTTGTAAAGCTCTTCTATATTTGGATCCTCCTAGGGTATGTTGCGGGATTATTTTGCAGAGCTTGTCCAATTTGGTCCCTCTCTAATATTGTTGTAGAGCTTATCCAATTTAGTCCCTCCTAGGTTTTTCTATGAAATTTTGTTATAGAGCTCATTTGATCTAGACCCTCCTAGGTTATGTTGTGGGATTTTATAATAAAACTCATCTAATTTGGTCCCTCTTGGGTTTTCTCGTGGAATTTTATTGCAAAACTCATTTGATATGGTCCCTCTTAGGTTTTGTTATGGGATTTTGTTGTAGAGCTCATCTGATTTGGTTTCAGATAGGTTTGGTTGTGAGATTTTGTTGTAGAGATTGTGTCAGAGTATGTTGCAGTGTTTATGCACAAGAATAAACTAAATATCTAATGTGATTAAATATATTAAAGTTTTAACAATTTTAATATAGCTAAAATAAAAATAATATTGTGGGTTGTTGTTTTAAAAATATATATAAGAATTTCAGTACGTATTGAACTCTTATTTTTCAAAGGAAAAATATAATATAAAACTTGATAGACCATTATAGATTGATAATAAAGTTCAGGCTCTTTTAAAATCCCTATCTTAATTTGAACTTATCTTCCAATAAAAACCTAAAACTATACTACTATAATATTTCTATATTATAAATAATAACATCTTTAACTTCATCTTATTGTTCTCCATAGGTAGAGATATATAAAGGTCACTGGAATTGTGTAGGCATAAACAAATCCCATATAATTTCAAACTTGACTTTGTATACAAATTTTTTAGTGTTTTTAATCCACTTGATCATCTTTCTTGTCAAACCTCATATCATCCATAGCCTTTTACTTTTCCTTTTTCCTAGAGGAAGAAATTCACATAGAAATAAATACGTATTTTGATTCTTATTTTACCCCATCATTGGTTAACGCACATTAGGGACACCAACTATACTTTTCATTTCCTTTATTTTAAGGTCCTTGTTGTTCTAACACACTTTCTACTAACTAATAATTAATTAGATTTTTATTATCTAATAACAACCTCAAAAATTTGTTTTTTTCATGTTTTAAAACTATATCTCTACTATTAAGGATGGTAGGAATCCATCGCATCGTTGATATCCATCGAGAGTATTCGACTTGGGGAAGGTTTCTCGCACGTTAAGTAGGCTCTCAAACTCCTTTTTAAATATGGTTTTAAAATTTCAACTAAGAGTTTATACATTAAATAGGCTCTCAAATTCCCTTTTAAATATGGTTTTAAAATTTATATGGCCTCACAGAGAGTACAAGTGTAGATGAAATTAAACTCACAACTCAGTTAGAGGAATTGAGAAAAAGAGAACTCTTATGGAAGCAAACATCTAGAATTCAATGGCTCAAATAAGGTGATCAAAACACAAATTTCTTCTATAAATATCTTCTAGATCGAAGATCTCACAACTTTATTTCTTCTCTAAAATCAGATTTTGGAGATGTTGTCTACACTTGGAATGGCATGAACTCTATTGTTGTCAATTACTTTTCCAATCGTTTTGTTGCTACTCCTATTGAATCAGCTTCTCAACAAAATGTTCTTCAAGAAATACCTTCCCTTATCACTTCTGAGGAAAACTCTATTTTGACTGCTCCCATTACTATCAATGAGCTTCAACAGGTAGTTTTTAAAATGCAAAAAGCGAAAACCCCAGGTCTGATGGTTTTCCCATTCAGTTCTACCAAGAGTTTTGGGATATTATTCATGTTGATTTAGTAGACAGGAAAGCCAAATAAATTTGAAGGTTATCAATAAAACTTATATTACTCTTGTTCCAAAATATCAAGAGGCTAAACATATCTCAAGTTTTAGACCTATTGCTTTATGTAATGTTCTTCTCAAAATCATTACTAAGATCATGGCAAAAAGTTTGAAGCCTCTTTTACATAAAATTATTTTCCTTGAACAAGGGGGTTATGTGGAAGGGCATCAAATAGTTGATGAGATAGTTCTTGCTTAGGAAGCCATCCATTCCATGGATATGTAAAAATCTCCTTCCATGTTCATTTGGTTAGACTTATCCAAAGCTTATGATAGAGTGGATTGGCACTTTCTTATCAAAGTTTTGAGGCAATTTGGTTTCTCTCAGGATTGTATGGATTGGATTATGGGATGTATCTCTTTAATTTCCTACTTAGTTCTTATCAATGGTAGGTCTTCTCAACTTTTCCTAGCTTCCAGTGGTATTAGACAAGGTGACACCCTATCCCCTTATTTATTCATCATTATTTCTGAATGCTTAGGTAAGGCTATAACCAAAAAGAGAGAAGATAAAAACCCTTGAGGAGTTACCATTGCTCATGGAGCTAGACCTATCTCTCATCTTCAATTTGTTGATGACTCTACTCTTTTAGGTAAAGCTACAATCAAGGAAGTTATTGGAAATTTGAGGTATTTTATGTTGTCATTGATGTCACATGGATCATTGATGTCACATGGATCACATTTGGTTTTGGTGGCAAAAATATTTCATAAATAAGCATTTATGATATTTTGGAAAGCATGGCTATTTACGGGGTTTTTATGAAAACCAAGGCAGGCAAAATAAAAGGTTTTATTTAAAACCATGGTGGGCTTATGTGGAAAGGGGTTTTCTTAAAAGCCAAGGTGGAATTTTGTTTCATCGAAAAAGGACCTCCGGTGATGAAGATATTAAAGTTTAAAGTTTAAGTTTAAATTAATGGAGGGCCAACCTATGTGCAATTAATGGAGGTTGGCATATATATATATATATGTAAAGGTTTCAATTTATTTTGAAAATGGGGCATATTATATATCGTCGGAAAGCTTATTTCGAGGGCTATTTGACTAAATTATTTAGAAGGAGAAATAAGGTGTGTGTAAAGAGATATTTCTGATTTTGCAAAGGGGTTCCAAAAGTGAAGTTTGCCTTGTTCTTTTTCAAGAGGATTAATTCTTTCATGAGGTGACAAGGTATGCAATATTGTGATTTATTTTATTTTATGGTATAAGTGGTTTTGGGAGTGAAAAGGTTATGCAATGTTTTGATTTATTTTATTTTATGGTACAAGTGGTTTTAGGAGAGATAAGGAAGTTGTGCAATTAAAGGCCTTGGTGATGATTATTGAAAAGTGGAGTAATGTTGATTATTTTGTGATCTACTAACCCTTGTGAAGATTGGCAAAAGAATTTTGTGATTGTGGCAGATTTACAAAGAGGTTTCTTCATCTTCATAAAAGGTATGGGCACATTCTCCTATTGATTGTTTATGGTGGTTGATTTCTGAAATATCATTGGAGGGAAAAGGATTGTTTGTGGTTTCCTTTTCGAAAGTGGTTGGTTGAATGCTTCAAGGTTTTCTGAATTGAGAGTTGTGTCTAAACCTTGTTTGATAAGCATAGTTGTTGAAGCCCATTGGTTGTGAAAGAACTTGAGTTAGAAAAGAACATGAGTATCATTGTTATGTGAGATTTGTGGTTGAGCATTGTTGGAAACATTTGAGTTGGTTGATACATACTTGGACTAGGGTTGTGTGAGAAATAGTTGTCCCTTGTGATGATTGGTTGAGTTGAGTTGATTGAGCCTATTCAAGTGATGTGTGAAGTGATTTTTCAAGTTCTATGAAATAAACTATTCCATCATTCTATGTTGAGTTGAGATTAAGGTTAGAACATATTGAGTCTCTAACAATTCTCTTTATGGTTCTATAAGACTTGAGTTGAGTTGAGGTTGACTTGAATTGAGTTGAGGTTGATTTTGTTGAGATTGAGATTAGAACATATTGAGTCTCTAACAATTCTCTTTATGCTTCTATGAGTTTATTTGAGTTGAGTTGAGATTGATTTGGGTTGAGAGTGAGATTAGAACATATTGAGTCTCTAACAATTCTCTTTATGCTTCTATGAAGTTAATTTGAGTTAAGATTGCCATTCATTATTGAGTTCATTTTGAGTACTACTTGAGCATGATTGATTGAGCCTTTGAGAAGGCCTTTGGGATAGATTTGAGGACAGTGTTGGGACAGATTTGAGGATATTTTTGGGCAAGTTCTTAGTGAGCTTGCTAGAGCAGATTTGGGCAAGTTCTTAGTGAGCTTGCTAGAGCAGATTTGGGCAAGTTCTTGGTGAGCTTGCTTGAGTAGATTTGGACAAGTTCTTGGTGAGCTTGCTAGAGCATATTTGACAAGTTCTATGTGAGCTTGTTAAGCAGGTTTTGTGTGAGCCTATTGAGTAGGTTCTGGAGGCTAATAGTTGAAGACAAATTTGAGTGAGGAGTCTTCAAGTGGAGAGAGGTCCACTGATGAGCACCAGAAATGCTCATATTTTGTACATATTTCTTTGATCAATATGTGACTGTATAATAAGGATTGCGTACTTTTATGAATGATTATATAGATATTTGATATAATTATGCGTGTTATCTAATTTGTGTGTTTTTAGTATGTTTTGTGGAATTGCAGTTGATTTAGTTAGATTTGGAATGGTCGAGGTCCTTTTGATGGACTTGGCACTTTATTTCATCGAGGGTTAATGTAGAGAACATAGGCGCCTCCCTGCAACCGAAAGGCGCCAAGGGAACAAGCGCCTCCCTACAATCGAAAGGCGCAAACCAAATATGAGTGCCTCCCAAGGTGCCAACTGAATACGAGCGCCTCCCTATAGTCGAAAGGTGCCAACTGAATACGAGCGCCTCCCTGCAGTTGAAAGGCACCAACTGAATGCGAGCGCCTCCCTACAATCGAAAGGCGCCAACTGAATGCGAGTGCCTCCTCCAGTGAAAGGTGCCAATAAAGCAAGCGCCTCCCTGCAATCGAAAGGTGCTAATAGAAGGCAAGTGCCTCCCCATAGCTGAAAGGCGCTAATAGAAGGCAAGCGCCTCCCTACAACCAGAAGGCACCAAAACAAGGTACCTTCCTCATAAGGAAGGCGCCATTGATTCTTTGCCCGTTGACCAGATTTGAATGACGTGGACGGTAGCGGCTGGTGCAGTTCCAGCTCTACGTCATGCAGAGCTAAATTGGAGATAGCACCAATGTATCAAAATGTCTTACTGATGCCAGGCAAAGCATGAACCAAAATGAACATGCCGCCATCAAAATAGAATGCCAGACGTCGATTGCATTCACCAGACTATTCTAATTTAGTCTGGGAAGAATCGACTGTTGTAACCACTTCTGTAATAGAAGTTCTATGGGTGTGTTATATAAACACACGTAGATCATTCTGAGGAATATATAGAAATAATTAATAAAGATCCATTTAGAGTTACAGAAGATAGATTGTAATACGTTGATAAATATATTACAGTTCCAGAAGTTCTAAAGCGCGTGTTCGATCGGGAAGAAGCTGCTGGAGCCTGGGCCCACTCCAAGCCAGTATTTCTTCCCCATTTCCTTTTTGTTTATTTATTTTAATTAGTTTATTGCTTTCATAAGAATGTTCATTAGTTTGCTAGTTCCAGTATTTGTAGTAGATTTATTTTTAGGAATGTGTACATGATTTATTTCTGTAGATTTAATTATGTTCTTCTTACGTAATTTATTGAGGAGTGCGGGAATGATTGACAACCATTTCAAGAACACCCCCCAAATGTAGGATTAGCAGATTCACCTCCAGTGGTATTGTAGTAACCTAATTCCGACTCTTCGCAAGTTTACGAAGCTCCCTGGGTTGATAATTAAATGCACGGGCATGTGACAAAAATAGGAAACCATTCACCTTGTTTGGCCCGCAACATTTTGGCACCGTTGTCGGGGAAGCGTCTTAATTAGATTACTTACAATACCCTGAAACCTTCCATCTGACCTTGTATGAGTTCTTCGAGAAGAAGAGGACCTGACGGTCGCTTTATAAGAACTAATCCATCAGGACTTGAGTCAGCCGAGCATTTTGGATTTGAGTTAGACTCGCCCGACCTACCAGCAGTCCATTGGAGTGAGGAACCGCACTTTGTGCAAAGTGCCACCTCATCCCATCAACAAGGGGATGAACGAATCATCATAAATCCCCTGTTTAATAGGACTCCTCTAGAGGAAGCCCTATTGTGGAAGGCTATGGAGGATCAGACGATCTCGCCAGACAACCTTAGAGCATTGACTCAGAAAGTTTTAAATGATCGGAAGGCCATAAACGCTGCATTAGAAACCACATTTCCCAAAAAAATGGTAGATAATGATGAAGTCTCATCTGGCTTTAGTTTCCCAATAGAGGAGGGAGTAGGAGATACCAAAATGAAAAACATATCCCCTGCTCACCTTTCGTCCTTCAGAGGACACCCGACTGAGGACCCTGACCTATTTTTATTCAAGTTTGATGTTTTGTGCAGGTCTATGGATTACAAATCAAACACGCAAAAGTTGAAATTATTTCCTTCTACATTAGACGATGCAGCTCTACGATGGTTCATCGGTCTGGGAGACAAACACATCACCACCTGGGACCAGATGAAGAAGCTCTTTCTAGAGCAATATCAAGATTTTGGGAGAGCAAGAGACTCCAGGGAGGAGGTCCTGAGCATGACACAAAGAGAAGATGAGTCTCTCGAGGAGTATTGGGAGAGATTCAACTTTAATCTTCAATGGTCCCCTCACTCGAAGCTATCTGATAAGTCCCTCAAAAGCATCTTCTTGAGGGGACTTACCAATGAGTCACTGGAGGCTCTCAACATGATCTCTGGAGGTGATGTCTATCAACATGCTATGGATGACATCCAAAAATTATGCCGGAACTACTCGAGAAGGCGAGGCAAAATCACCGCCAGGACCATGAAGGCGACTGCTTCAGTCACCAAAATAGAAATAGGCAACATGTTGGAGGATTTGAAGAGCGAAATGCTCTCATCTCTAGCACTGCAGATGGATACGCTACTGTTAGAAAAGAAGAAACAAGAAAATGATGCAGCATTAGCCTATTTCTGCCCAAAATGTAGAGGAAGGCATGCAAAGAATGCATGTCCAGAAAACAAGGTCAGAGTATGCATAGTTTGTAGGCTGAATCATAAAACTCGATTGTGCCCACAACTGCCCAATAACTAGGAAGCGGCTGAGAGCACGGAGGCCTACTTCATAGGCAATAGGAAGAGTTGGCCATAGCCCCCATGGGGAATATACCAACCGGAATGCCATCATATGGGGGAGGGCCATACATGCACCAAGGACCCCCTCAACCACCTAATATGGGGTGGTGGGGACCATCACCCTAGACTAACGCACCCCCAACAACATTTTCGAATCAGCAGCCATGGATGCCATATCCATATCCTGGGCAGCAGTGGAGAGGCCACAATGCATGGAATCAGACTCCATAGAGTGCAGCGCCTGCTCACATCCAACAGAACTTACCAACATTGCCAGCAGTGAGACCTACGCAGCTACCAGCACAACCGACAACAAACCCGAACAACAGAGTAAATCAGCCGACATACAACGTAGAAGGTGAGATGTATCATATGTACAATATTCAGCTTAGATCAGGTAGGCAGCTAGGAGTAGAGACACCGCCTCTGGTAGAAGAGGAGGAAGAAATAGTAGAGACACCTCCACTGGTAGAAGAGGAGGAAGAAATAGAGGAGACACCTCTGGTAGAAGAGGGAAAAGCACTTGAGAGAGCGGAGGCTCCATTTCCTAGCCGGCTGTAGGAACAAAGAAAAACAACACAACCAAAATTTGACATCTTGTCGAGCTTGAAGAATCTCATGGTGACAATCCCATTATTTCAAGCAATTCGAGATGTCCCCATTTACACCAAGGCAATTAGAGAAATGTGTCTAAGGAGACCGGGATGAAAAGCTACCCAGACTATCAACGTCATGGGTAAACTGGCAGATCTAATGATGGGTGGAACACGTCATCCGAAGTATGCAGATCCAGGCAGCCCAGTGCTGACCATAAAAATTGGAGGACATTCCCTGTCCAACACATTGGTTGACCTCGGGGCAGCCATCAACGTGATGCCTCAAGAGACCATGCAGAGGCTGTAGCTCATGAACCTGAAGCCAACCATGACAGTGCTGCAGTTAGCCGATCGATCAACCATGTCATCGAAAGGGATGCTGGAAGATGTGATCGTAACAGTCAGTGCATGGGAATATCCAGCCAATTTTTTAGTTTTGCAAACCAAGACCAGGCTGGGCGGTTACCCACTCATTTTGGGGAGGCCATGGCTGGCAATAACTGATGCTTACATCAGCTACCGGATGGGCTAATGACCATCTCCAATGGGCAAAATGTCAAAAGGCTGACCATTTCACCGCCAGCTCAGTCTATGGACTCGGCAGAAGAACCCAGGATCACCGAGCATGGAACTACGGAGTTGTCCATAATCCAATCGGTGATGACCTTGGAGGAGGTGGCAGAAGAGGATGAGGATGGTGCTATCATGGAGTTTCTCCATGGAGAATCATCCACCCCCACACCTGGATCACCGTTGACTGGCACCCAAGATCAGCACATCCGACAAATACACGTTGGGCCAGGGAGGATATTAAACGTCAATAGCAGGTTGACGCCCACACAGCTAGAAAAATTGGAAGAGCTTCTGGTAAAACACCAGCAAGCATTTGCATGGGACTACGCAGATATGCATGACATCAGCCCAAAAATATGTACCCATCAGATTTATTTAGATGACCAGGCAACTCCTAGTCGGCAGCCACAGAGAAGGATGAACCCAACAATGAAAGACATTGTCAGAGAAGAACTGCACAAACTTCTGGCTGCCGAATTCATATATCCAATTTTTGATAGTGAATGGGTATCACCATTAGTGGTGGTCCCCAAAAAGAATGGGAAATGGTGGATCTACATGGACTACCGGGCATTGAACAAGGCGACTAAGAAAGACCACTTCCCGCTCCCGTTCATCGATCAGGTCTTGGACACACTCTCAGGAAGAAAATACTTCTCCTTTCTGGATGGTTTCAGTGGTTACAACCAGATCCAGATAGGGGAAGAAGATCAAGATAAAACAACGTTCACCTGTCCATGGGGAACGTTTGCCTATAAGGTATTGCCTTTTGGACTGTGCAACGCACCGACCACCTTTCAAAGGGTGGTGCTTAGCATATTCTCTGATATGATAGGAGACGGGGTGGAAGTATACATGGATGACTTCACCGCCTATGGAGAAACCTTCGAGGAGGCAATGACAAATCTGGAAAGAGTGCTCGATAGGAGCAAGGAAAATCATTTGTCCCTAAGTAATGAAAAATGTTTTATGATGATGCAGGAAGGCATCGTGTTGGGACACCACCTCTCTGCGGAAGGAATAAAAGTAGACAAGAGGAAGATCGAGGTCATCAGAGACCTACCTAGCCCTAGAATGCAGAAGGAGGTAAGAAGTTTCCTTGGATCAACTGGGTACTATCGATGATTTATCATCGAATTTAGTAAGATTGCCAAACCATTGCACACCCTACTTTCTAAGGACGTAGAGTTCAATTGGATGGGAGATTGCGAAGAAGCATTCCAATTGTTGAAAGAAAAATTGATATCTACATCGGTCTTGAGAGGACCGAATTGGGCCATACCATTCCATATTTATTGCGATGCATCTAACGGTGCGATCGGAGCAGTCCTCGGGCAGAAAGATGATGAAGAATTTTATGCCATCTATTATGTCAATAAAAACTTGGCGGGAGTAGAGCTCAACTATACAGTGATAGAAAAATAATTCCTCGTAGTTGTCCATGCAATAAACAAATTCTGCCACTATATAATGGGATACAAGGTCTTCATCCATACGGACCATGTGGCTATCAGGTATCTGATGAGCAAGCCGGCCATTGGTGGCAGAATTATCAGATGGTTATTGCTATTGCAGGAATTCGACATCACTATAGTCGATAAACCGGGCAAGGACAACGTCATGGCAGATTTTCTATCCAGATTGATACCAGCAGATCATCAAGCAGTGGAAGATCAGTTTTTGGATGAACATCTATTCGCTATTAGTGAACAAACTCCGTGGTATGCAGACATAGCCAATTACTTGGCCACCGGAAGGACCTCACCTGCTCTCTCCTACCGAGAAAAGCAGGCGGTCATAGAGAAGAGCGCATCATTCCTTTGGATGGATGGTCTCCTATTTAAAATAGGATGGGACCAAATTATAAGAAGATGCGTAGCAGAACAGGAGTTTTCAGAAGTGCTCAAGGCATGTCACGATGAGCCATGCGGAGGACACTTTGTAGGGAAATGAACTGCCTACAAAATCCTGTAGGCTGGGTATTTTTGGCCCACTCTGTTCAAGGACGCGGCAGCGTATACCAGCAAGTGTGACGAGTGCCAGAGGATGGGTAGACCAACCCATCGAGATGAAATGCCCTTGCAGCCCTGTGTACACCTGGAACCTTTCGATAAATGGGGCATGGACTTCGTGGGACCATTTAATCCACCTTCGATGGGAAGGAGGTTTATTCTGGTCTGCACGGATTACGTCACCAAATGGGTGGAAGTGCAGGCATTAAGGGACTCAAAGGAAAGAACGGTCATCGATTTCTTATTTGCCCATATTTTCACATGATTTGGGGTTCCTCGGGAGATAACAATAGACCAAGGGCCCCAATTCACCTCCAAATTGATTGAGGAGCTGATGGAGCAGTATAGAGTTTGGCACAATAAAACCATGCCCTACCATCCACAAGCGAACGGGCAAGTAGAAGTGACAAACAGGGAGATAGAAAACATCCTGACCAAAACCGTGCAGCAACACAAGAAATATTGGGCCACACGGTTGTCGGAGGCAGTTTGGGCATACAACACCACATGGAAATCCACCATAGGATGCACACCTTTCCAACTGGTCTATGGAAAAAATGCGATGATGCCCATCGAGTTCGAAATCAAAACTCTGAGGATGGCTTCAGAATTAAATTTGAGCTTGGACGAAGCTCAAAAATAGAGGATTCGCCAGCTAGATCAGCTGGACGAAATCCGACTGGATGCTTTGCAGAGGACAAAGATTATACAGAAGTAGAGAAAGAAGTGGCATGATAACCACATCAAGCTGAAGAAGTTCCAGGTAGGGGAATGGGTACTGTTGTACGATTCTCGGTTCCAGGAAAGGAAGGGCAAACTTATGCAGAGGTGGATGGGGCCGTATGAGGTGGCAGAGCTCATTAGGAATGGGGCGGTGCACGTTAAGACAATTGACGATAGCAACACCATGTTCACAGTCAATGGCCACCGACTACGCCCCTATAATACGTCCAAAATGTTACAGGTGGAATCCAGAGTAGGCATGGGGGAGACCCCATCTTGCTAGATCTGGACCGAACTCTCACAGGTGAAATGGTGGGCATGAAAGTGCTCACCCAAAATTTTTTAGTTAATATAGTTTTTTTTGTAATGTGTGTTTTTGTAGGGACGACGCCCGCATGCAAGCTGTAGGCATCCTAATCCAGGGCCTAACAGGCATGGAACGCGTCTAACTGCCTTTATTTTCCTTTCTTTTTTGGTTGCTTTTTGTAGGTGGAGGACCTGATAACACGAGGGATAGGTATCTGGGAAACTAGGCCTGATTCGGCTCAGCATTTCGACACCGGCTCGTAGGTAGAATCTAGGCAGCATGAAAAACTGGGAAGGCTTGATCACCCTTTTTCTAGTCAAATCGCCATCCAGAAGAAGGTGCCTTACTACATCCAGAAGGTGCCAAGTCTAGAAGAAGGTGCCTTACCACAGGATCAAAGAAGGCGCCTTCGCATCCAAGAAGGTGCCAAGTCCAAAGAAGGTGCCTTACTACACCCAAAAGGTGCCCATCTAGAAGAAGGTGCCTTACTGCATCCAGAAGAAGGTGCCAAGTCCACAAGAAGGTGCCTTACTACACCCGAAAGGTGCCCATCCAGAAGAAGGCACCTTACTGCATCCGAAAGGTGCCAAATCGAAAGACAACGCCTTCCATCCATTCAGAAGTTCTAAAAAAAATACATATGTAGGCGCCTTCCATTGCAGGAAGGCACCAAGTCTAAAAAAAAACAACCGAATACGCCTTCCAACATCAAGAAGGCGCATTCATCCAGCTGAGATGCCTTCCAACATCAGGAAGGCGCATTCATCCAGCCGAATACGCCTTCCAACATCAGGAAGGCACATTCATCAAGACGAACGCCTTCCAACATCGGGAAGGCACGAACCAGAAGGAGGCGCCTCCCACATTGGGAAGACGCATGCAGGCAAAAGCGCCTCCCACCAATCAGAGGCACCTCGTAGCACCGAAAGGCGCATTCGTTCGAAGAAGAGCATCGACAACGTCGAAAAGGTGCTACAAGGACACCATCCACATGGGAAAGGTACCAAAGAATGCCTCCCGTGTGCAACATTTACATCTATCGGATGCCTCGAGCGGAATGAAGCATCGCACGAATGAGCGACATCAAAGGACCATACCCCTCCCTCATGTCACAAGTCAGCAAATCAGCGGCTACCACGATGACTAGAATGACGAATCAGGTACACGCATACTAAATCAAATCATTTATATAATTATTTATAAATACGTAGTACCAAAAAAGATACCGCCGTCATAGAGATCGTATCCCCCCATAGCCGAAATCACGTGCCAATGATAGGGCATCTTCCATAACTGCTAGGGTTAGGCATCTTTTCTATAAGAAGGCACCTTCCTGAAGAAGGAAGGACAAAAAAATATACAGCAAGAGAAGGCGCCATGGGAGGAAGGTCCAAGAACCACGCGATCAAGAAGAATGAACCCAGTGATACTGATGGGATCAGAGGGGCAGTGAAGACCCAATTCGAAGCCGAGGGGTGGCTCGAATACTGCACCCTGGTCAGTCAGGGCCAGGACATGGAGGCAGCTAGAGAATTCACCACCTCTTTGAGGGGCGATGCGGCCCAAGTACGAGGGGTGGAAATTCTAGTCACCCCTGAGTTCATCTCACAGGCGACTGGATTGCCTCTCACGGGGGAATGTACATACAAGGGCGGAGTGTTAAAACTATACACCGAAATACTACTGCCAGGAGGAAATGTGCAGATAGACAGGGAGGGGTTACTCAAAAATAGTCTCCCCATGAATATACGGAAGATGTTCGAGCAGATTGCTCGATTTTTCACATGCACAGGGAAGTATACCCATCTGCACATTAATCATGTGCACTTCCTCAATCACCTAGTGCATGGGAGGAAATTAAATATACCTTTCTACCTGGTGAATGCTCTGAAAGATGAAGCGGCTCGGTACCAAAAGGGGCACCGTCCACCTTAGCCCACCATGGGCTGATATCGGCATTGGTCCACCATGTAGAAGCACAAGGATAGAACCACGACGTAGAGGGAGATGGCGGCCAAATAGAGCAACACAATGCGGTTGTCGAATTAGGGCAAGATGAAGCATCCCCTGTAGAGGAGATAACAAACATCGAGCAATTGGCATTGCCCTATTTTCTAGGAGGAGCAGAGCAGTCACCGGTGCCCGAAGACATAGAGGACAGAGGGCATTCCCCAGTGCCCGAGTATGAGGAGGAAGGAGCGCCACTCGCTGGTGGTGAGGATGAACCAATCCCTAGGAGGAAATGTCTACGGTGATTCCTCTCGATAGAGGAAGGACAGAGTGACCCGAAGATAGACGTTGCCACCCAAACCCTCCGAGAATTAATGAACCGGAGCCCACGGAATGAAGGAACTTTTGGGAGTAATGACCAGATCGATGCGGCCTTGGAGGAGGCGCTCGAATGGCAAACCGATTGTTGGATGGCACAACAGATTTTAGAAGATTTCTAGAACCAGCATAAAAGGGAATTGGAGGAAAGAGATAGACGAATTGCTCAGCTCGAGCAGCTGGTCCGACAGTTGTAGGAGGAAAATCAAATGCTCCAGGATAGAGGAACAACAAGATAGGAGGCATCCACTCAGACTGATTGGGTAGAAGAAGTGCCGATGAACTCTCCCACATCCGTCGAATGAGTATTCTCTTTAGGGGAGATTCGATCGGACGCCCGACAGAGCAGCCCAGAGGTAGGGGAGGATTCCTCTATTTTTAGGGGTGAAAAGAAAAGAAGTCCTACCATGCCCCCTGTCATTGTCTTGAGTGACACAGAGCAGGACGAAGGTCTCCAGCAATAGATAAGACCAGAGGATAAGGAGGACCTCCCCAGGCCTGAAGAAGGAGAAGAGCCTGAGGGGTCGACACCAGGTAGACAGGAGAACGAAGGATCACCCCCGGAGATAGCAGCACAGCCGATCCTTCGGAGTAAAGAGAAGTCCCCAAAGGAGAAAGAAGAGACCCCTGTCCGAGCCACCACATTTTCTGTAGAGGCCAAGGCAAAGAGGCCCAGGACGGCTCGACAGAAGGCGAAAGTGACCTTCGTCGAGTCAGAGGAGGACGAATGGGACATGCAGCTATTCATCGAAAGGCAAAAATATTTTGAGCAGCTGCAACGAAATGAAAGCAGCCAAGGAGGCCAGGAAGGCATCCTCGAGGGTAAAAGGAGATTCTGGCATCTGCGTCAATCCGATAGAAGACAGCCAGTTTTGGGACATCTATGGTTCATCCCGAGGGTGGCCTTCCATGATGAGGAGGTACTTGGAATGGTGGGGAGTATATGGCCCACAATTGGAGGCCACTGCGATTGCAAAGGAGAATGCAGGGCTTACCCCTGAAGCGGCCGGATTATACAAGGCCCAAGTAGTGCCTTCCAGAGGGGATAACTCGGATATCCCTCTGGCAGTGGTCAGACCTCCAGACACCGACCTCTGGCAAGCTGTCGAAGCTGCATTTCAATCGACAGGAACAACGCTGGCTAGACCACCACCAGTAGCGGCCAGAACAAGAAGAGGACAATTGACAGCCATAGTTTCCCATAGGCAAAGGCGAACCACACCTTCAAATGCCGACACAAAAAGATAGACTCGGGCCGTAGGGGCAGCAGAATCCTCCAAGAGATGGCGACGATGAAAAGTCAGAGGGCTACCTACAGCTTGGATGCCACGAGGGCGTGGCATATGTTAGGCATGGGGGGATGATGAGCACCAAAAATGCTCATATTTTGTACATATTTCTTTGATCAATATGCGGTCGTATAATAAGGATTGCGTACTTTTATGAATGATTATATAGATATTTGATATAATTATGCGTGTTATCTAATTTGTGTGCTTTTAGTATGTTTTGTGGAATTGCAGTTGATTTAGTTAGATTTGGAATGGTCGAGGTCCTTTTGATGGACCTGGCACTTTATTTCATCGGGGTCAATGTAGAGAACATAGGCGCCTCCTATAAGGTGCAAGGGAACAAGTGCCTCCGCAATGAAGGTGCAAACCAAAGATGAGTGCCTCCCTACAGTCGAAAGGCGCCAACTGAATACGAGTGCCTCCCTACATTCGAAGGTGCCAATTGAATGCGAGCGCCTCCCTACAGTCGGAAGGTGCCAACTGAATGCGAGCGCCTCCCTGCAGTCGAAAGGTGCCAACTGAATGCGAGCGCCTCCCTGCAATCGAAAGGCGCCAACCAAAGACAAGCGCCTCCCCACAGTCAGAAGGTGCTAATAGAAGGCAAGCGCCTCCCCATAGTCGAAAGGTGCTAATAGAAGGCAAGCGCCTCCCTACAACTAGAAGGCACACGATAAAGGAAGGTACCTTCCTCATAAGGAAGGCGCCACTGATTCTTTGCCCGTTGACCAGATTTGAATGATGTGGACGGTAGCGGCTGGTGCAGTTCTAGCTCTGCATCATGCAGAGCTAAATTGGAGATAGCACCAATGTATCAAAATGTCTTACTGATGCCAAGCAAAGCACGAACCGAAATGAACATGCCGCCATCAAAACAGAATGCCAGACGTCGATTGCATTCGCCAGACTATTCTAATTTAGTCTGGGAAGAATCGACTATTGTAACCACTTCTATAATAGAAGTTCTACGGGTGTGTTATATAAACACACGCAGATCGTTCTGAGGAATATATAGAAATAATTAATAAAGATCCATTTAGAGTTACAGAAGATAGATTGTAATACGTTGATAAATATATTACAGTTCCAGAAGTTCTAAGTGCGTGTTCGATCGGGAAGAAGTTGCTGGAGCCTGGGCCCACTCCAAGCCAGTATTTCTTCCCCATTTCCTTTTTGTTTATTTAT
Organism: Wollemia nobilis; assembly: GCA_028583015.1. NCBI lineage: Eukaryota > Viridiplantae > Streptophyta > Pinopsida > Araucariales > Araucariaceae > Wollemia > Wollemia nobilis. The sequence goes on along the minus strand of JAQPPZ010017033.1, from coordinate 18,615,116 downwards.
TTTAATTAGTTTATTGCTTTCATAAGAATGTTCATTAGTTTGCTAGTTCCAGTATTTGCAGTAGATTTATTTTCAGGAATGTGTACATGATTTATTTCTGTAGATTTAATTATGTTCTTCTTACGTAATTTATTGAGGAGTGCGGGAATGATTGACAACCATTTCAAGAACACCCCCCAAATGTAGGATTAGCAGATTCACCTCCAGTGGTATTGTAGTAACCTAATTCCGACTCTTCGCAAGTTTACGAAGCTCCCTGGGTTGATAATTAAATGCACGGGCATGTGACAAAAATAGGAAACCATTCACCTTGTTTGGCCCGCAACATCCACCGGGAAGGAAAGAACTCTCCCGAAGAAATCCATGGAACTTGGGATTAGCATCTCCTTTGGATAGATATCCATAAACATTGTAATTGGGAGTGATTCTCAAAGAGATTGATTAAGAAAGTTTTAGTAAAAGATTTTATCCGTGGAGTACCTCACATTGGGGGAACCATGTCAAATATTGTGTCTCAATTATGTGTGGTGACTTGTGCTCTTGCTTACTATTGCTATCTGAGTTATTAATACACATTGCTATATTTGGTTATTGCAATTAAGGACACTAATTTATATTGGTTTGAAAAGAAAGTAAAAAGTGGGTCTTATACTATTCACCCCCCTCTCAGTATAAGATTATGTTCTTCAATTGGTATCAGAGTGGGTTCCTTCGAAAAGGCTAACATCTTGAGGGAAGATTCTACAAAGAACACAGATGGATTCATAGAAAGGATTATCTTCAAATAAGGCTCCATTATTTGATGGTAACAATTATGCTTTCTGGAGCATGAGAATGAAGAACTACTTGATATCACAAGGATATGAGGTATGGCATATGGTTGAAAAAGAGTATAAGGTTGAAGGTGATCCCGAGGAAGATAAGACTACCAGGAAATTGGTTGAGATCAATGCAAGAGCAATGAATTGTATTTTGAGTGGGCTACGTGAGACAAATTTTACAAAGGTCATGGTATGTACTTCAGCTAATGAGATGTGGACCAAGTTGAGGAATACTTATGAAGGATATTCCAAGGTAAAGTTGGTAAAACTACAAACTCATAGAAAAATATTTGAGGAATTAAAAATGAAAGATTCTAAAGATATTGCAAAGTTCTTACTTTGATTTGATGAGATTACTAACACCATGAGAGGCCTAGGTTTTGAGATGAAAGAATCAGAAGTTACTCAAAAGGTTTTGAGATCACTTCCCATGAAATATGATGCAAAGGTTTCAAAAATAGAAGAAACAATGGATATCAACAAGTTAAAAATGGAAGAATTACAAGGTACTCTCACAACTTATGAGATGAGGGTAAGTAAGCATCAAGATCCAATAAAAGAGATTGCATTCAAGGCTTCAGAAAAAGAGAAAGGGAAAGTTTCAGAAATATATAGAGTTTTAGAAAATGATGAGGAAGCTAACTTCATCAAAAGGAATAAGGACTCAAGGAATTTCAGAGATATAAGGAAAGTCAAATGCTACAAGTGTGGTGATCTTGGTCACTATGCATACAAGTGTCCACATGAAGAAATCAATGATGATGAAAAATAGGGTCACAGAAGAAAAGAAGATGGAAAGCATAAGCATGACAAAGATGACATATTAAAGCAAAACAGGTATGAGAAGAAGAAAATTTTTTGTAAGGTAAAATAGGACAAAGAAATCTTACTACATTGTAGAAGCAAGTGATAGCTCAGATCATAGTGATAGAGATAATTCAGATGATGAAAAGGAAGAGCATTTATTCCTAGGAATAGAAGGTGAAAGATAACAATGTTTTGTGTGTGGTCAAAGAGATCACAGATCAGGATATTGCAATGGTTTCAGTGATAGTGAAGATGAGATGACACATCAAGGAAACATGCATGGTCAAAGAAATCATGAGAGTTTGTTTGCTATAGAAGATTATAATGATCTTAGTGATAGTGAAGATGAAGAAGGGTTTTTCTATGGAATAAGAGAAGTAGAAGAATAACATTCACTCCAAACAAAAGAAGTTAAACAAGAGATATTGTCCTAGATAGATGTCTCGGTTGATCTAAAGGAAGACTTCAATGTTATCCATGAGCAACTACAAGAGGTTAAGGAGAATCTAAAATAATTGAGATGTTCCCTACATGAGAAGTTTGATCCATCACATGACTCAAAAGGTCAAGATATTTGTACTAAGAAGGAAACATGTATTTCAAAGGCTATAGAGATGGATGCCAAGTTGCTACTTGACACAAATGAAGAGAAAGAAGAGGAAGATTCCAAAGCACCAAAGGTCCCATATTTCAGGTTTGGGGAATCACACTCAAAAGGAAAGGAAGTTCTAAAAGATGAAATCAAGGAAGCACCTAAGATTTGTGAGGAAATTTCCAAAGTTCCTATGGCTCCAAATATTCAGTTTGGATCTTGTTTTGAGATAGGTGAATCAAGTTCAAAAGGAGAAGAAACTCTTGAAAAGAAAAGCAAGGAAGAAATTAAGGAAGAGGATTTAGATACTACAAAGAAGGTTCAAGGATGTAATGCACAAGTTGAAAATGATCATAGGGATAATGGTCAAGAAAGGTATGAAGAAAGGAGAAAAGAAGAGGGTTTTTTTGAGGTTTTTTTTTTTTTTTTATTGATTTTGGACAGGGGTTTTTTTTGAAGGGTCTATGGATCAAAGAAGTTTGATTTTTCTAGAAGAAACTTCAAAGGAAGAAGGTATGATTTTCAGGGACATTGCTTCTCATGTAACAGGATTGGTCATAAATATTTTTAGTGCAAAGAAAATGAGCAACATGGTTTTGGTTTTAGAGCTACACAATTCAGAAGTCATGGTCATAATGGTCATGAAAACAGAGCTTCACAATACAGGGTTCAGGAAAGGAATGGATATGGAAATTACTTCAAGAAAGAATTCAGGACATGGGCACCATCCAAAGGCTACAATATCAAGTGTTTTAATTGCAATAACTTTGGGCATATTGCAAAATGGTGTAGGACTCAATTCCAAATAGGTTCAAGGCAAGAAGGTCAAGCAGTTTCAATACAAGAAGGTCAAACAGGTTCAAAACAAGAAGAGCAAGGAACTCATCAAGAAAAGGATATCAAAAATATGTGGAAGGAAGTTGACATAGGAAAGAAACAATGTAATATGGGAGTAAAGGTACTCCCACCCCAAAATTAATCACCTCAAGAGAGAAGGTGGTGAGGGGGCTATGCTTAAGAGTCATATATTTTAGCCCCATAGGTGTCCCTTTTGCCATTGATGTCAAAGGGGGAGAGATTTGAGTAAGGGGAGAGCAACCAAAAGAGAGCATTGAGTTAGGGGGAGAAGCCTCCAAAGAGAGCATTGAGTTAGGGGGAGCAGCCTCCAAAGAGAGTATTGAGTTAGGGGGAGCAACCTCCATAGAGATTATTGAGTCAGGGGGAGCAACTTTGATTCTCAGAGATGGTTTTTGCAGTGATTGTGGTGATTTGCATTAGAGGTGTTGCCATCAATGACAAAGGGGGATATTGTTGGACATTTGAGGTAATTTGAGGCATTTTATGTTGTCATTGATGTCACATGGATCATTGATGTCACATGGATCACATTTGGTTTTGGTGGCCAAAATATTTCATAAATAAGCATTTATGATATTTTGGAAAGCATGGCTATTTATAGGGTTTTTATGAAAACCAAGGTAGGCAAAATAAAAGGTTTTATTTAAAACCATGGTGGGCTTATGTGGAAAGGGCTTTTCTTAAAAGCCAAGGTGGAATTTTGTTTCATCGAAAAAGGACCTCCGGTGATGAAGATATTAAAGTTTAAAGTTTAAGTTTAAATTAATGGAGGGCCGACCTATGTGCAATTAATGGAGGTTGGCATATATATATATATATATGTAAAGGTTTCAATTTATTTCGGAAATGGGGCATATTATATATCGTCGGAAAGCTTATTTCGAGGGCTATTTGACTAACTTATTTAGAAGGAGAAATAAGGTGTGTGTAAAGAGATATTTCTGATTTTGCAAAGGGGTTCCAAAAGTGAAGTTTGCCTTGTTCTTTTTCAAGAGGATTAATTCTTTCATGAGGTGACAAGGTATGCAATATTGTGATTTATTTTATTTTATGGTATAAGTGGTTTTGGGAGTGAAAAGGTTATGCAATGTTTTGATTTATTTTATTTTATGGTACAAGTGGTTTTAGGAGAGATAAGGAAGTTGTGCAATTAAAGGCCTTGGTGATGATTATTGAAAAGTGGAGTAATGTTGATTATTTTGTGATCTACTAACCCTTGTGAAGATTGGCAAAAGAATTTTGTGATTGTGGTAGATTTACAAAGAGGTTTTTTCATCTTCATAAAAGGTATGGGCACATTCTTCTATTGATTGTTTATGGTGGTTGATTTCTAAAATATCATTGGAGGGAAAAGGATTGTTTGTGGTTTCCTTTTCGAAAGTGGTTGGTTGAATGCTTCAAGGTTTTCTGAATTGAGAGTTGTGTCTAAACCTTGTTTGATAAGCATAGTTTTTGAAGCCCATTGGTTGTAAAAGAACTTGAGTTAGAAAAGAACATGAGTATCATTTTTATGTGAGATTTGTGGTTGAGCATTGTTGGAAATATTTGAGTTGGTTGATACATACTTGGACTAGGGTTGTGTGAGAAAGAGTTGTCCCTTGTGATGATTGGTTGAGTTGAGTTGATTGAGCCTAATCAAGTGATGTGTGAAGTGATTGTTCAAGTTCTATGAAACAAACTATTCCATCATTCTATGTTGAGTTGAGAGTAAGGTTAGAACATATTGAGTCTCTAACAATTCTCTTTATGGTTCTATAAGACTTGAGTTGAGTTGAGGTTGACTTGAATTGAGTTGAGATTGATTTGAGTTGAGAGTGAGATTAGAACATATTGAGTCTCTAACAATTCTCTTTATGCTTCTATGAGTTTATTTGAGTTGAGTTGAGATTGATTTGGGTTGAGATTGAGATTAGAACATATTGAGTCTCTAACAATTCTCTTTATGCTTCTATGAAGTTGAGTTGAGTTGAGATTTGGGACTTTTTTGTCACCATTGGGTACATTGCCATTCATTATTGAGTTCATCTTTGGCTTTGCCTTGTGTTTTGTGGGATTTGAGTGCTACTTGAGCATGATTGATTGAGCCTTTGAGAAGGCCTTTGGGATAGATTTGAGGACAGTTTTGGGATAGATTTGAGGATAGTGTTGGGACAAATTTGTAGATAGTTTTGGGCAAGTTCTTGGTGAGCTTTCTAGAGCATATTTGGGCAAGTTCTTGGTGAGCTTGCTAGAGCATATTTGGACAAGTTCTTGGTGAGCTTGTTATTCATATTTGGACAAGTTTTGTGTGAGCTTGTTATTCAATATTGGATAAGTTTTGTGTGAGCTTGTTAAGCAGGTTCTGTGTGAGCCTATTGAGCAGGTTCTTAGTGAGCCTATTGATAGAGCTTTGGAGGTGACAGAGTATAGAGGACAAAGTCTCAATGGATAGAGATCCAGCAGCCAACACAATTGAAGATAGATCTGAGTGAGGAGTCTTCAAGTGGAGAGAGGTCCACCAGTCAGTGCAACAGAGAGATAGAGTCTTCTAGAAGATCACATAGCTAGAGCATAAGGGGAAAGAGTTCTCCTGTGGAAGAGATCCACGAACTTGAGATTAGGGGATCAACATCTCCTTTGGATAGAGATCCATAAACATTGTAATTGGGAGTGATTCCCAAAGAGATTGATTGAGAAAGTTTTAGTAAAATATTTTCTCCGTGGAGTACCTCACATTGGGGGAACCACGTTAAATTTTGATGTCTTAATTGTGTGTGGTGTTGTGCCTTGCTTACTATTGCTATCTGAGTTATTAATGCACACTGCTATATTTGGTTATTGCAATTAAGGACATTAATTGATATTGGTTTGGAAATAAAGTAAAAAGTGATCTTATACTATTCACCCCCTTCTTAGTATAAGCTTGTGTTCTTCAGAATAAATCTAAAGTCATTTTCTTTCACTACTCTTCTAGACAGGAATCCATGGTCTTGTATAAATTAAGATATAAGAAGACCTCCCTTCTAATCACTTATTTAGGTATTCCCATCAATATTCAAAGATAGGAAAAAAATATTGGAATTGGTTGTTGGACAAAGTCAAGAAGAAAATTGGAAAGTGGACCAATAGGTGGCTTTCTTCTAGGGGTAGAATCACCTTGGTAAAATCAGTCCTTCAAGCTATTCCTATTTATGTTTCTATCGTGTTGAATATCCCAAAGTTTGTTCTTCGAGAACTAGATAAAATAAATCATCGGTTCCTCTAGAGTGGTGCTAAGGAGAAAAGAAAATGGGCCTTGGTGAAATGGGACACTTTATGTCTTCCTAAGAGTGAAGGGGGGTTAGGATTTTAGTCTGCTATTAATAACAACAAAGCTTTAGATACTAAATTATATTGGAGGATTTTGCATAACCCCAATGCTCTTTGGGCCAAGAATATTCGTGCTAAATATGCTGAGAACAAAAGTCCTGAAGATCTTGTTTGCTATCAATTGCCTTCCAAAGGTTCTCCCATTTTAGCAGTTCTTAAGACTGGTGATGATTTGATAAAGAAAAAATTATTTTGGATCATTCATAATGGTCAATAGGCAAATTTTTGGATAGATTCTTGGGATGGTCACAAGCCTTTGATAACTCAATTTCCCGATTGGAGGCCTTGGATGGAGGAGCTTCACCGAGCTAACTGGATAAAGATGGCTAATTACTATTGGTACCATACTGGTAATTCAGAGGTTGGTAGATATTGGATCCCTATTGAGGATTGGCCTATTCAAATCCCATAAAAGCAAAGACAAGATATCCAATGCATCCTTCATATGAGATCTCTCTCTTGGTCCCATGATAAAGATTGTTTTGGATGGAACAACACTACTAAGGGTGAGTATTCAGTTGCTCAAGGTTATTTGGCCTTATGCCATAATAATCCCAACCAATCATCTAACATATTTTCTCAGTTGTGGGCTCAAAAGCTCTAGCCTAAGGTGAGGTTCTTTACTTGGCTTTTATTGCATCACAGGGTGCTTACTGGGGAGCATCTTATGAAGCATGGTTTTCATGGCCCTTTTAGATGTGAAATGTGTGGAGAGAATGTGGAAACTCTCAGCCATATTTTTATTGAGTGTACTTTAGCCTCTGAGCTATGGAGGAGAATGACCACTTTACTTGGCTTATAATGGTCTAATTTTTTTTACTTTTGAACAACTTTGGAGGGATTGGCCTAATCAAGAGGGTGTTGATCATTTTATTAGGCAATTAGTTTGGATGGGTTCTACCATTCTTCTTTGGAATATATGGAATGAAAGGAACAACCAAATTTTTAATCAAGAAAGGAAGGATATTCACTATATCTAGAAAAATACCATTGCCAACTTAGTTGAATCAGTCCATCAACTCCTTAATCACCCCCAAAACTCCCACCAAATATGGGATCAAGTGATGCAAAGATTGAATATTAACTCTTCTAAGAGCAACCAACTTAAAGGGAATGTGAGTAATTGCAAGATGGATAGAACAAGGAATTGGCAACCTCCTCCTAAGGATTTTGGAAAAGTCAATACTGATGGAGCCTCTAGAGGGAACCCTGGAAAAGCTAGTGTAGGAGGAATTGGTAGACTTTCAGATGGCTCCTTGGTTTTTACTTTTACTGAGAATTTGGGTATTCTATCCAATAACCTTGTTGAGGGGTATGGTATCCTTAGAGGCCTTCAAGAGGCTACTAAGGTTGGATGGGAAAAGGTGCTAGTTGAGTTTGACTCTCAACTCATGATTAATATTTTGAAGACTCCTTCTAAGAATCATAAGGTTGATTGGAGAATAAAAAGAATTATTGAGAAGATTCAGTTAATCCATATGGGATTTTTGAAAGTTGATTACAATCATGTGGTCAGAGATTAGAACAAGAGTGTTGATGTTTTAGCTAATTGGGCTTTGGACAAAGGTGATCTTACTTGCTACGACCACCCTCCTAGATGGTGGGCTTCACAAATAAGGGAAGCTCTTCTTTCTATCATTTCTTTGGATGGCTCTAGTTCTGGAGGTACCTAGTTTCTTCTTGCTTTATTTTTGCTTCTCTTTGGTTCGATCGGGGTATTTTAGTTCCCTAGCTCAAACTAATATTTCTTTTGTTTCCTCTGTTGATTCTTGCCTTAATAGTCTTTTGGTCTAGAAAGGTCATTGTTGTGTTCTATTTTTTTTTCTTTTTCTTTTTTTTTTATGTGTGTTTTTTTTTGTTTTTGTATTTTTTTTGTTGTTTTTTGTTGTTCTTGTGTTTTTGTTGTTCTTGTGCTTGTGTTTCTGTATGTTTGTGTTAATTGGTGTTTTTGTGTTTTGGTGTGTGAGTGTTTTCTATGTTTTTATTTTTCTTTGTTGTCTGTTGTTGGTTGTTTTTTTATTTTATTTTTATTATTTTTAGGTTTTGGTTGTTTTTGTTGGTTGTGTCTTTGTAGCGTTCTGTTGTTTTTTTATGTTTGTGTTTTGTTATGTTGTTCTTGTGTTTTTTTGTGTGGTTCGTGTTGTGTTTTTTTTATCTTATTGTGTGTGTGTGTTTGGTTGTGCTTTATCTTTTTGACACACTCAAGGAGCATGTTTTTTTATTTTTATTTTTTGTGTGTTTGTGTTTGTGTTTGTGTTTGTGTGTTCTTGTTTTTTATTGTTTCAGGTTTGCTCCTTGAGTATGTCAAAGGTGGTAGGCTAGGTGCGAGCCCTAGGTGATTTTGGTGGAAGAGATACCCCTGCCTCCTTGGGTCTTACCCGAAAGTGGCATCCCTTCTGGGATGTTTTTTGCAAATATATATATGGTTTTAAAAAGTTAGCTTTGATACTAAATGTTGATTTTTGGAGAAGAAATGAAACCACAAGTGATGAAATAAGGAGGCCAAGTTATATTTATGATAATGGTTAACTAATAAGCATAAAAATATGATAAAAAAATTCAGAAGTAACTTATGCAATAGTCATTAATGAAAGCTTACAAAAAATGAAAACTTGATACAATATCTCTCTACTACTTTATTCGTGAGTAATCTGGATGATACATGCTTCATTGTTTATTACAATGCTAAGTCACACGATACAAATTTAAAACAAATTTTATCTGTAAATTGTTGCATTCAAATATATTAAAAATAATAGGGTGTACAAATATTACTTTTTAAGCATCATAATTATGAGTTTGTAAACATCAATTATATTAAAATATATAATTTAATATATTAAAAATAGGGTGTACGAATATTACTTTTTAAACATCAAGAGTTGGTAAAACTTTAATACATCAATTATCTAAGATGTTTTTAAAAATAAAGAAAATTAATTTTTAAGTTCAAATATTTTTATTAAATAATTTGCATTGACATGCACCAAAGAAATAAAATAGATAATATGAGCAATGACTATATTACTTACATATTAAGGGGAATTTTAAAATATTTAATTTTTTATATTTTTTCGGTGGGTTCGAAATTTTTTATTTTTATTTTTTGTGGGTTTGAAATTTTTTATTTTTATTTTTATTTTTTTTGTTGTATGAGATAAAGGCGTTGATAGGACACTAGTTTTATAAAGCCTATAAATTCAAAGTGTGGACATCACCCTGCAAAAAAAAAATGCTTTCCTTGACCTATATTAAAAAAAAAATGCATATTCCATGGTTTGGTATAAGTAGTAAAATATGAGAAGTCCATTGTGTCTGGGATATATAGTCCATTAGGTTTGTCATAAGAGCGAGGAGCCCATGGGTAAGTCATAAAGAATGAGCAATATGTCCATAAAAAATGAGGTGAGTGAGTATGTCCATGAAATTTGGGGGACTGTGTAATTTTTTTTGAAGTGTGGGAAAGGGGAAGTTTCATAATGTAAGTTCATATTCTTATTTCAATGACATAGGTTCAGAGGAGATGAAAGCTAAATATTTTATACTAATAATATAAGTTCACGGCACATGAAAGTTAGATATTTTATATATTTTAAATCAATAAACTAAGGTTTAACTTTCACAAGTGAATATTATAGTTATTTTAATTTTACAAGACTAAGGTTGGAAGCTAGATATTTTATATGAATTAAGGTTTAAGTTTCACTAGTGAATCTTATCATTTTAGTGTAGCAGATTAAAGTTTAACCAATAAAAATAAAAATATTTGTTTCACATAAATTTCACCAAAGTTTATCCGCTCATGTAGAGAAGTTGGAGAGCAAGTGGGTAGTTAAAACTCTCTAGTTGAAATGGAGAGGCCTAGGTTCAAATATCTTCCCTTGTGGATATGCTATGCTATGTAACGGTTATATCGTGACCACATAAGAAATATTTACCCCCTTTAAAAAAAAAATTCACCAAAGTTTAATTTTTATAAAACATTTACACCATAAACCAAGGTTGAAGTTTTACAAGTAAATCTTATCATTTTAACTTCTGAAATTAAAATTTATCAAATAAAATGTTTGTATAAAAAAATTAACCAAAGTCCAATTAATCTATAACTAATATTATTTATTATAATATATGATTAATTAAAATGCCATATTAATATAATATTATATAATTTATTTATTTTAAATTATTATAAATAAGACCATCTTAACGTAAGGTTTTCTTCACACACATACGTAATCTTATTATTATTATTATTATTTTGAAAAAAAACTAAATTATATTATATCATTAACCGAAACATTACAATAATTTGGTGTTAGTACTGTTTACTAGTTAAAAAATAAAATGAGGTGGATCAGGAGTGAATCATCCATAACTGAATATACATAGGAATAGAAGCTAATATCAAAAAAAAAAAAAACCTAGAGTTATATCTTGTTGCAATACACTAGATATTAGATTCATCTTAGATTCATCTATGGGAGAGTCTGTTATATGAAAAAATTCTAGGCATGTCTTCCATGATATTTAAAATAAATAATTTATTTATTTTAAATTATTATAAATAAGACCAACTTAATGCCACGTAAGGTTTTCTTCACACACATACTTAATTTTATTATTATTATTATTTGAAAAAAACTAAATTATATTATATCATTAACCGAAACATTACAATAATTTGGTGTTAGTACTGTCCACCAGTTAAAAAATAAAATGAGGTGGATCAGGAATAAATCATCCATAACTGAATATACATAAGAATAGAAGCTAATATCAACAAAAAAAACCTATAGCTATATCTTGTTGCAATACACTACATATCAACATTCAACTGTGGGAGAGTCTGTTATATGAAAAAATTCTAGGCATGTCTTCCGTGATATTTTTTGAAGTCTTCAAAGAAGAAAAGTAAGTAATCAAACCCTGCTTATCATTGTTAACTTTCTTCTTCTTAGTTTCCTGTTGAACTTTTTGAAGATCTTGAATCATATGATAAAGTTGATGAAGTCTATCAATAACATCTCGAGGCGTGTTGGAAGGTCCATAGACTTGGGAATGAATGTGTCCCACATGTAACAAAATATCAAAGGTCAAATATGCCAAAACTATATCCCATGGATGAGCAGATCCAGTAAACACCTTTGTGCATCTGTGCTTCCAAATGTGCTTGAGAAGGATGATTCTACAAACATCCCAGAGTTTGGGACATTGATCCAGCTAATAAAAACCAAGCCAAGAAAGCATACTCAAAATAAAATCCCATCTGATTCTATCATAAGCTTTGTAAAAATCTAACTTAACCAAGAGGGTATCTTGGTTAGAATCGATAGCCCATTGCGAAGTTCCCAAGCCATCATAAGATTATCTAAAATATAATGACCTTTAAGAAAAGCAGATTTTTCAGGGTGAACAATCGCTTGAGCAACAATTTTGATTTTCAAAGCTATCGCTTTAGCTATGATCTTGTAAGAAACATTGAGGAGGGTAATAGGTCTCCAATTGGAGATTTGGTTACGAGTCGTACCTTTAGAAATAAGCTTGATAAGTCCTGCATTGATATAAGCTCCAAGGGAACTAATATGAAGAGCTTCCAGGTAAACGTGATGAAGATCAGAGGAAAGAATATGCCAATTTTTTTTATAAAACTCCATTGGAAGCCCATCCAAGCCATGAGCTTTGTCTTTCTTCATAGAAAAATAGCTATTTGCAAATTATTCACAAAAAGAGGATATGCAAGTTGATCTTGAATAATGGGATCAACTAAAGTGGGAATATGTTCCTGCACGTATTCCATTAAGATACATTAGATTTCATCCCTTGGCTCCGTTATAAAAAGTTGAGAAAAATGAGCTACAAAAACATTCATGATCTCTTTAGAGTCAGAAATAAAATGACCTAAAAAGTCCTCCAACTCAATGATCCTTTGTAAATTATTATAAATGGGTAAATATAAAAATCAATGGAATAACATAGCCATAGAAAAATATCATTATTTTATTTATTTATTTACATAGGTTATAATTAAAATTTGGTTTCATGTTAATTTTTGTCTACATAAGTTAATACTTATCTATTTATCTGCATAAGCTTATTTATATATACGTACACACATTATACCTTACTTTGGTTTGAATTTGGTTTTTTTTTTAAAAGAATTCAAATTCTTAACCGTGCACATACATTATGCCTTATGGTGGTTTGAATTAAAAGTGCACATACATTATGGCTTATTGCTTTATGGTGGTTTGAATTAAGATTTTTTGGTTATACAATTTTTTTTTGCGCATCATACCTTATCATGATTTGAACTTGAATTTAAAAAAAAAAACAACTCGAAGTCCTAGCCATTAGAATATCCCACAGAAATAAATACCATATATAATTTTTTAATGTTTGTTTTTTTAAAACATTATTTATTTATTTATTTTTGAATGAGTGAGTGATTTTTCATAATAAACTCTAAAACTAAAGCTGTTACACATACCTTAAACCTCTTAAAATAAAACTAAAACTCTAATCATTATCCCACCAAAAAAACATGATATAGATATGTGAATAGAAAAAAAATCCAACATCATCTCATCTTTCATACCGGAAGAAATTCATCTATAAATTTCATCCCATCATTGCTATGCACAAGTGGATAACGCACATTAGCGACAGCAACGTCTCTAAGGAATTGGTAAGATATGGGATATGATTTGGGTTTAAATTTGAATATCATTATAAATTTTAGTTTATTAGGTAATCAAGATATGGGATATGATTTTGGTTTAAGTTTGAATATCATTATAAATTTTAGTTTATTAGGTAAAGAGGAAGTTAAGAGATTCGAATCAAATTAAGATAATTCATTCTAATCCTTTAGATAAGACTAAGTTTAAAATGAAGTCAACATTTGGCTGTTATAATAATACAGTTGATGGATTAATATATCAACCTCACTCCACATCTAATTTAGGTGTGTGGAAGGCTGACCTTCTTATTTTCTAAGCATGGTGCAAGTCTAATGAAATATTATGATTGAAATTTCGTGAGGTAAGAATACAAGATACCCAACGAAAGCGAAAAATAAAAAATTAATAAAGCGAAAAATAAAAAATTAATAAATTTTACGTTTAATGTATCCCAAGCCATTTTAAAATCATTTGACAAATGGCAGGGAAACTTCGTGTCCTAAAACTATGTCCCCTTGTGGATTGAAGTATGCGGGCTAATTTTCAAAAGCGTTTAACAGTACAGATGGAAGGAACCCATCGCACCGTTGACCGACGAAAGACACTTGTCACTACGCATTGAGAATGTTCGACTTGGGGAAGGGCCAACGTAGAATTATTATCGTTTCATAGTCGGCAAGTAGGAGAGGTTGTAAAAGCCCAAAAATAAATATATAGTGGATAGGTTTAAACAAGAGTTTATACATTGGGTTTTTGAAAGTTGATTACAATCATATGTTCATTGATTAAAACAAGAGTGTGATGTTTTAGTTAATTGGGTTTTGTGAAAGTTGATTACAATCATGTGTTCAAAGATTAAAACAAGAGTGTTGATGTTTTAGTTAATTGGGCTTTGGACAAAGGTGATCTTACTTGTTATGGCCACCCTTCTATATGATGGGCTTCTCAAATTAGGAAAGCTCTTCTTTCTATCATTTTTTTTGGATGGCTCCAGTTTTGAAGATACCTAGTTTCTTCTTGTTTTTTTTTTGTTTCTCTTTGGTTCGTTCAGTTTTTTTAGTTCCCTAGCTCATTCTATTCTTTATTTTGTTTTCTCTGTTGATTCTTGCCTTAATAGTCCTCTTGTCTAGAAAGGTCATTTTTATGTTCTATTTTTTTTTTTTTTAGTTTTTAAGGTGGGTGGGTTCTTTTGTTTTGTTTTTGTGTTGTTTTTTGTTGTTCATGTGTTTTTGTTGTTTGTTTTTTTTTTTTTATGTTTTTTGTTATTGTTCTTGTGTTTTTTTCGTTCTTGTTCTTAGGCTTCTCTTTGTTAGTGTTTTTTCGTGTTTTTATGTGTGTGTTTTTTATGTTTTTTGTTTTTGTTTATTGTCTGTTGTTGGTTGTTTTTTATTTTTATTTTTATTTTATTTATTTTTTTAATTTTTCAGGTTTTGGTTGTGTTTATTTTTCATGTTTTTTTGAGTTATGTCTTTGTAGTGTTTTGTTGTTTTTGTCTTGTTTGTGTTTTGTTATGTGGTTCTTGTATTTTTGTATGTGGTTTGTGTTGTGGTTTCTTTTATCTTATTGTGAGTGTTTGGTTGTGCTTTTGTTTTTGACACACTCAAGGAGCATGTTTTTTATTTTATTTTATTAGTTTTGTTGTTATTTACTTATTTTTAAATTGGTTTTGTGTGTTTGTTTGCTCCTTGAGTATGTCAAAGGTGGTAGGCCAGGTCCGAGTCCTGGGCGTTTTTGGCGGAATGGATACCCCTGCCTCCTTGGGTCTTATCTGAAAGTGGCATCCATTTTGGGATGTTTTCCAAAAAAAAAGAGTTTATACATTGGGTAGGTTCTAATATACCTTTTTAAATATGGTTTGGAAGAAATATTTAAATTTAATTTTTTTATTTTTATTTTTAATTTATATGGTGGAATTGGTGGTAACCGCACGAATTTGGGTAGGTTGTCTAGTTTAGTTTTTATGGACGTCATAGTATTTTGCATTTTCTGTTTGGGAAGTCGCCACACAGAGATCTTCGTGCAATTTGTTCTTATAACCACCATGTCACAATCATTTTAAACCTTTTACGTCCTCGAAAGCATTAGGAAAGAAACAAGCGTTCAATCCAATGAAACTCGAGATTTGAACCTTGGACCTCCACCCCCTTACTGTTTCGAAAAAATATAAAATATAAGACAAACGAGTGAAAAAAATTATAGGTTTTTTTTATTGAAGTAAATATTTATCTTAAAAAATCTTATATATAAAAAGAAAAAGAAACATATTGTTGCATTAAAACATTGAATTTTATTTTATATTATAATGTAATATTTTTTATATATTTTATAAGTTTTATGGTTGATTCATTCTATATAAATATTAGATAAACCATTTAAAGAAAGATAAGTTGGATGAACTATCTAAGGTAGGATAGAGGGATGATCCATCCAAGTAAGATAGATGGATGATCTATCTAATGAACCATCTAAGGGATAATAGGTTGGATGATTCAATGGAGAACAGAGGGATGATCCACCCAAGTAAAGATAGATGGATAATCCATCTAAGGGAAGATAAAGGGATGATTTACCCAAGTAAGGATGAATAAATCAACTAGTAGGAGATACACCAATTTAAAAAATTATCATAGTGGTAATAATAACTTTTCTAAGTTTTTTTTTTTTTTTGAATGTTCTTTTTTTTTTCAATAATCTTTTCGAATTGTTTTTTTTTTTTTTTTCTTTAAAACGTACTTTTTCACATTAAGCATTATTTTTTCAGCATTTTTTACCTTAATGACATTTGTTTTAATTTTCAATTTTTCGAACAAAACTTTTTTTAAAAATTATTTTTTCCAACATTCATTATCTTAATGCTTAATGTTTTAATTTTCAATTTCTTGAACAAAACTTTTTTTAACTAATTGTTACACATATACCTCCATTGCTACACACATATTCATTCATTATTGAATATCTTGTTTTATTATATATCCAACTTCCATTGTTGAATATCATACTTGATCACTCATGTGATTGCCAACTTCTTTTCTTTTCAACATGGATTTGATCCTATGACTCAATGAAAAGTGTCCTTATGGTAACCTTCTCATCCTACTAGATTGCATGGATAACTAGTTATTGCAACCACCAAGTGTAATAGAGTAGATCACTCTTACAAGGTTCACTTTATTGCTTCCACATTAAACCTTCATCTTTCTTCTCTTATATATGAGGTATTGCTTCTACCATACATAACCTTCAATCAACAATTCTCATCACTCCCCCTTTCTCCTTTGGGGGACACTCCTACTATTGTTTCCCTTTCTCTTGTAAGGCTTCTCTTACTACCTCTATGTTTTTCTCCAACCCTCATACCATGCTAAAAATATGAACCAGTTAGGACTCGAATCATGGACCTCCATGCGTTGAGGTTGTTCTAGTAATATGATTTTGGCTTCTCCTTAAATGGGTTGCTTCTACTCATTGCTCTAACATCCCCCTTAAACCATTCTATGAATACTCAAGGCTCCTCTATTCCACACCAGATCTAATACCAAATTGTTAGGATTAGACATGCTATAATTTTTTTACATTAATGCTCAAAAAAATATAATTATCCTCCCTTAAACAGAGGAATCTAAGAATAACAAAATTTAAGTAAAATTTAAACTCTTCTTGCTAGTAGACCAATATATAATATATTTTTTTTTATATACATAAAGAAATTGATAAACACCATTGGATGCTACCTCTATAAACCCTAGCCCTAGCCCATTGGGTAAAGCGAAGTCAAGGGGACCTCGAATTTTCAAGTTATTGAATTGGGGCATCCAATCGACAAACAATGTGTCGCTACCATACAACCTATCACCTTTTGGATATGTCGTGGTGTGAACCTTGAACCTCCCCAAAAAAACCAAAACCTTAACCTTAAGAAGGCACCAATATATAAAATTACTATAATATTAATAATAATTTTTCCAAATTATTCTTTTTTATTTTTTTTCTTCCCACTTTTACCTTAAAAATATTTTTTTTTATCTTTCAATACACTGTTTTTCTTATTTTCTTCACCAATATGGTTATCACGTCAAACATTATGTTTTCTTCACCAATATGCTTTTCCACGTCAAACATTAATTTTTAAAATTGTTTTATAATGACTATCCACTCTTAGATGGAATTGGTGTACAAATAATTATTACAGATGCTAATGCATTAGTGGAATTGACCCCATTTGAATAGTATAAATAATTGTTGCAGCTACCACTGTATTAGTGGAATTGACCTCATTTGGATAGAGAATGTCTTTCTTGTGAATTGAAGTATTGCAGTGACGTTCACTTCACATAACATCTTATCCTAGTCGAAAGGTTCAATCACCTTATAACCGAGACCAAGGTCCTTGTCTTGTGACGATGGACGCTTCGATTCCTTCCAATACCTTAGGATACCATTTGGACTAATGAATGTGGGTGCTACATTTCAAAGGGCAATAGATTTTGCTTTCAAAGGTCTTATGTTTGAAATTGTTGTTGTATACCTTGATGATATAACAGTAATTTCCAAGAACCTAGAGGACCACTTTGAGAACTTAGTCGTTGTGTTTGCTAGATTTAAAGAATATGGAATATCTTTAAATCTAAATAAATGCATTTTTGGGGATACTCAAGGGAAATTATTAGGACATGCAGTATCAAAATAAGCGATTAGCATTAACCCTCAAAGAACTAAAGAAATAGCTAAAATCCCTTCTAAAAATCTGAAAGGAGTCAGATTTTTCTTTGGAAAGATTAACTTTGTAAGGAGGTTTGTTCCCAACTTTGTTGATGAAGAGAAAACCCTAGAGCAAGATTTGCAAAGCACCACAAGAAACAATGAAGAGAAGCTCAAGAATTGATTACATTAATGAGTGGAATAGCCTTGCTTAAATAAGCAAGTGAGAACAATATGAGCCATCAGATCATAACAAACTAAATAGATCTCAGCCATACAAAACTAGAGACCAAAAAAGAAAGAAAATATGCTAAAAGGAAAAATATCCTAGTAGATACTTAAGCTAAACTCTAACACCCCCCTTAAGTGATACTAGGAGGTAGTGGAAAACAAACAAAGCCAAAACAAGTGGCATATCCACAGATATGAGTCCCAACAACAAGGCCTGATCAGGTACTCATGTACAATATGACTAGAAAACTTTGCTGGAAAGATGATGAAAAAACCACATGGGGAAAAAACCATCTACCAATAGAGAAAGAAGAAGAAGAGAGAAGAAGGAGAAGGAGGATGGAGAGGAATATGTCCTCATCAACATCCCCCAAGGACAACTTCTGTCACCCCAAGCAACCCATGCAACTCAATATAGCGAGGTGAAGCAAAAGGTTTCGTGAAGATGTCTGCAATCTATTGTTGAGTCGGAATGTACTCCAAGCTGAGGACTCCATCCTGAATGTGCTGTCGAATGAAGTGCATGTGGATCTCAATGTGCTTGGTACACTGATGCTCAATAGGATTGCGAGAAATATGAATGGTACTCTGGTTGTCACACCAAAGTACTATAGGTTGATCCTAGGAGAAACCAAACTCTACCAATAACTGATGAAGCCAAAGAGCCTCCTGACTAGCTATAACAACTACCCTATACTCTACCTCTATAGATGATAATGCAATAGCCTGCTACTTCTTGCATGACCAAGAAATAGGAGAAGAACCAAGATAGAAAATATAGCCAAAGGTGGAACGCCTGTCATCAACTGAACCTACCCAATCTGAATCAGTGTATCCCACCAACTCTGTAGAACCTCTACCATAGAGCAAACCAAAGTGTGTAGTGCCTCACAGATATCGGAGAATCCACTTGGCTGCCTGCCAATGACTATTATGAGGGGCCTAGGAAAATTGAGAGATCAAACCAACAACATAGGAAATGTTAGGGCGAGTATGAGTGAGATACAAAAGACTCCCTACTAACTATCTATACAGAGTAGCATCACAAAGAGGTGAAGTGCAGGAGGAAGTCAAAGTAACCCCAGACTGGAATGGCATAGATGATGGCTTGCAATCAGCCATCCTAAACCATTGAAGAAGATCCAGTGTATACTTCTGCTGACATAATGAAATCCCTGAATCTATCTGAGTGATCTAAAATCCAAGGAAGTAATGAGCCAATCCCAAATCGGCCATCTCAAATCTCTCAGAAAGAGAGCATTGAATAGTCTGAATGTGAGAAGTGGAGCTACCAGTGAGAAGCAAATCATCAACATAGAGAACAAGAATGGTGATGTCCTCTCCATCTCACCAAATATAAACTATAGCATCAAAATCACAATGAACAAATCTAGTGGAGAGAAGGAAGGAATCCATCTTCTCATACCAAGCTCGAGGAGCTTGTTTGAGACCATAGAGTGACCTCTTTAGTCTACAAACAAGGGAAGAATCCTGAACAAAACTAGTAGGCTACTCCATATATATCTCTTCCTACAAGTCTCCATGCAAGAAGGCACTCTTCACATCCATCTAAAAAATAGGCCATGCTTGGGATGCAGCAAGTGCAAGTACAAGCCGAACAGAATCCATCTTGGTGATAGGAGCAAAGGTGTCAGTGTAATCAACACCCTCAACTTGTGAGAAACCCTTAGCCACCAAGCGGGATTTGTACTTGTCAATGGACCCATCTGCTGCATACTTGGTTCGGTAAACCCACTTACAACGAACCAAATTTCTTCCCTTAGGAAGAGAAACAAGATCCCAAGTGTGATTCTTCATCAAAGAAGAATACTCAGCTACCATGGCATCATCCCACTCCTGTATCCCATGAGCCTGTGAAAAATATTGTGGATCACCAAAAATTGATTGACAAACAAGGCTAGTACCCGAGGAATGAGCATGTCTAGAAGGTGGAAGATCTTTGATGAAAGGTGTTGCCTCCTCAACTGTGGTGCGGGCCCATCTAGGCATGGTGGTAGGAACAATGGTAGCTGGGGCAAGAATAGTGGTAGCTGGTGTAGGATCCTCAATAGTAGGCTCTATATTAGAATGGTCCTCAGTCAGATCAAAAAAGGAAGGATCATGAGAATCATCGAGTGCAAAAGAAGAAGAAGAAGGTGGACTAGGATCATGAGGAAGAAGGTGCTCATCAAACTAAACATGTGTGTGGAAAAGGACATCATGTGTATCAGGATCAAGGAGTCTATAAGCCTTCATATCCTTGCAATAGCCAACAAAAATAAGTTGCTTGCTCTTCCTATCCAAAGTATTTCTTTTCTTCTTCGGAATATAGGCCCAAGCATGACTCCCAAAGACTCAAAAAAATGAGACATCGGGCTTGGAGCCAGACCAAGCCTCCTCTAGAGTCATATGATCAAGAGCTCTATGGGGTGTGTGATTCTGAATGTAATTTGCACAATTAACTACCTCAGCCCAAAAAATAGGAGGTAAATCCCTAGAGTGCATCATGCAATTAGCCATCTCCTTCAAAGTTTGGTTCTTCCTCTCAGCCACACCATTCTGTTGTGGTGTGTATGGGACAGAATGTTGATGAACAATGCCATGTGTAGCAAGGAAGTCTAAAAATTCTTTACTAAAATACTCCCCCCATTATCTATGCGAAGCTTCTTGATGCAACATGAAGCCTGATTCTCAACCAAAGCCTTGAAGACTTTGAAGTGAGAAAAAACATCACTTTTGTACTTGAGAAAATATACCCAAGTACGTCTTGAGAAATCATCTATGAAGGTCAATGCATACTTAGCTCCATTGAAAGAGGGATGTGGGAAGACCATCAAATCACTATGAATTAGCTCCAAGGGTGAGGATGCTCTATGGGACTTGCCTTTGGGAAATGGGTCTTGGTGTTGTTTCCCAAGTGCACAACTAGGACAAACACCATCAAGACAAGAAACCTTAGGCAAACCAACAACCATATCATGATTGTTCAACTCCCTCAAGTATCTGTAATTGAGATGACCAAATCTCTCATGCCAAAGTTTGCTCTCAGAGTCTGCATGAGAAACAAGGCATGTACCTAAAGAAGTATCATCAAAGCCCTCAAAATAATATAGTCTTGCACTATGATCAACAACCCCTTGTGCAATAAGTGAATCAAGTTCCAACAAACTTCTAATTTCAGCTCCTTGAGGTGTGAACAAAATAGTATTTCCCTTCCCAGAGGTGCAAATTTGATAGATAGAGAGGAGATTGGTGGAAATATCTGGAACATAAAGGGCATCATTGATGCGACCACCATCAATCAAAATATCACCTTTCCCTTTGACAGGAATGAAATATGAATCTCCAACTTCAATGCTAGAGGTAGAACTCAAACAAAGAGAGGCAAAGGACTCCTTAGTAGAGGTCATATGATGTGTAGCACCAGAATCCAAAACCCAATTGTGTGAAGAAGACTTAGTGGATCTTCCTTGGATATTCAAAGCCCTACCATGTTCTTTGGGAACATCAATTTTATGTTTCTTCATGCCATCTTCTAAGTCTTGCAACTTCTTCCAACATTTGGTTGCAGCATGACCACTCTTTCCACAATAGGTACAAGTGACAGGAGACTTATCCTTTTTCTTGGAAGACTCTTTAGGTTTAGATTCTTTAGGACTTGCTTGTGAAGGAGATGAAGTGGTTTTAGGCTTAGGTTTAAACTTACCTTTGCCTTTAGAATTGGATGCTACTAAGGCCTTAGATGAAGAGGTAGAAGACTCAAGAGTGGAAAGCTTCATTTCTTCTCGAGTAAGTCTATCACAAAACTCTTCCAAAGAGGGCAATGTGACTTGGTCACCAAGAGCATCCATGGTGGAGAGAAAAGTGGAGGCAAATATTTGAAAGGGCCCCCTTAGTTTTGCCAAAATGTGATACACACATTCCTCTTCAGTTTTCTTTTTGCCACTTCCCTTCAACTGTGTCAAGAGTTCTTTGAATTTTGTGAGATAGTCAACAATGGTGGGGAAATCATCAGGAGACAAGGTTGTGAGTTCTGCATCAAGTTGCATGGATCTTATGTGATCAATTTTACCAAAAAATTTCTCCAATTTGTCCCAACTCTCAAAAGGAGTTGTACATCCTTCTAGGTGAAACCACAAACTTTCACTTACATTCATGCTGATTAGACCCATTGCTTCATACATTTTGCCCTTGTGAACAAATTTTTCATAGTCTTTTGTGAATTCAGGTTGTATTTCTTCAAGTAGGTGAGATAGTCCTTTTTGTGCAATTAGATTGAGCATACGTGGTCTCCATGTATGGTAATTATGTGGTGTGAGTGGTTCCATTGTTGTTGTAGGATTCATCTTGCAAATATTAAGAGAGCCAAACAACACAAATGGTGCAAAAATCTGCACCTACAATCAAACCCCCCACCCAAAAATTTTATTACCTTCTTTACAAAGAAATGCCCCCACTGAAAATACCTTTATAATTCAGGCTTACAACCAATTTTACTGAAAAAAAGGCTCAGAATCTGCTCCACAATGAAAAACTGCACTCAAAATGGAAAGAAATGCCCCCCACTAAAAAGTATTTTTTTTTAAATACACTGCAGTGAGGAAAAAAATTCTGAAAAGATATCACCACCAGATCTGAATTTTGAATGCACCAGTGTTAAGCCCTCGAAAAATCAGTCAAGATAAAAAAAAATTTGACCGAAAACTGATTCCGGAAGAGGGAGAAAGGACCTCCAGAAGTTGATTGTCCAAAAAACTACAATAGGGTCACCGGTTTGCAGTTCAAAAAACTATAGTTTTCTGAAAAACACGTAAACCAAACTGTAGATCTGACTACACCAATGCAAAGCCCTCAAAAAATCAATCAAGATAAAAAAAATTGATCCAAAACTGATTTCGGAAGAGGGAGAAACGTCCTCCAGAAGTTGATTCTCCAGAAAACTACAGGGCCGCGGGTTTGCAGTGAAAAAGCCATGGCTTGAGTCTGAAAAGAGGGACCTACAACAAAGGTTTGGAACCACTTTCTGATCACCAATATCCCCAAGAAAAAGAGGTGAGGTGAGAGCATACGATGGCCAAACTCTAAAAGGTGAGATCCACACTTTCGCAATGTTGAAGCTTGTTGAAGCCGATCTTGAGCAGTTGGAAGCAGATTTGATCAATGTGGAAGGTTCCTTCAATGTCTTCAAACCTGCAAAAAAATTAAAAATTTCTTGAATGCTTGCAAAAGAATCTATCCAGCTCTGGTACCATGAAGAGAAAACCCTAGAGCAAGATTTGCAAAGCACCACAAGAAACAATGAAGAGAAGCTCAAGAACTGATTACATTAATGAGTGGAATAGCCTTGCTTAAATAAGCAAGTGAGAACAATATGAGCCATCGGATCATAACAAACTAAATAGATCTTAGCCATACAAAACTAGAGACCAAAAAAGAAAGAAAATATGCTAAAAGGAAAAATATCCTAGTAGATACTTAAGCTAAACTCTAACAATTGAAATTACAAAGCCCATTAATGATATGATTAAAATTATGGGGATATAAGATGGACTAAAGAGAATATTAGAGCCTTTAAAAATATTAAATATTCCATTACTACATCCCCTGTGTGAAATTGTCCTAACTATTCCAAATACTTCGATATATACTCGTTTGCATCAAAGCACACTATTGCTATAGTTTTTTTTAAGAAATATGATAAAAATAATGAAAGACCTATAGCTTTTATGAGCAAAAAACTGAAGGGAGCTCAACTAAAATATTCCATGGTAGAGAAACATGCTTACGCTCTAATAAGATCATTGGAGTATTTTAAAAGCATATTTGGGTCAAGAAAATTTATAGCATGTATTCCATACATAGCTATAAAAGGTATCCTTACCCAGTCTGAACTAATAGGTAGTGTTTTAATATGGATGGTAAAACTACTATAGTATGATGTAGAGTTCAAATCAGTTCATATTTTTAGAGGGCAAGGTTTGGCAAAATACTTGACTAACAAAGAATGGGAAGATATGAACAATACGATCACAGTTGATTAAATGCACAAAATCAGAAGAATTGACAATGTTGAGTGTAAATGGTATGATGACATATTAATGTATCTTCAGACACTATCTTTCCCAAGGGGTTTATCATAGAACAAGATGAGATATGTCAAGCAGCAAGCCTAGATATACTATGTGCAAGAAAGCAAACAATATTGGAGAAATCTAGATGGCATACTATTGCTCTATCTATTTGAAAAATAAATCCATAAAGTGTTGAAATAATATAATTTTGAATTTTGTGGCGGTCATTTTGCATCAAATGCCATTGCAAATAAAATAATGAGAGCTGGTTATTATTGGCCAACCCTCTTTAAAGATATCCACCAATTGGTAAGAATTTATCATAGCTGCTAGGTTTTTGTAGGAAAGAAACATTTAGCAACCATGCCTTTAAATCTAGTTATCATTGAAGCACCCTTCACATAGTTGATAGTGGGGAATTGATATTACTAATGAAATAAATCTAAATTCTTCTATAGGCCATAGGTGGATCATAATAGCTATTGATTACTTCACTAAATGGATGGAAGTAGCTTCTCTAAATAAGTCAACCACAAAAGTTGTAATTAATTTCTTAGAAGAAAATATATTGACAAGATTTGGGATCCCCAAGAAGATAGTTACAGACAATGGCAACTACTTCACCTCATTTGAAATGATATAATTTTATGCCAAATACAGTATAGAGCTTTCACATGTTGTAAATTGTTATCCTCAAGAAAATGGTCTAGCTGAGTCTTCAAATAAATATTTGATTACTAAGATCAAGAGGTCACTAGGCAAGAAGAAAAGAAGTTGGGACAATGAGCTAAAATTTTCTTTATGGGCAAATAAATTGTCTATCAAAAGAAACACATGGAAATCCCCATATGAACTAGGGTTTGGAGAGAATGCTTTGTTGCCCCCTAAGATAGAGAAAAATACCTTATCTTTGCTTCTCCAAGATTATGAATATCCAAATGCCCTACAAAGAAGATTATATTAGATTGCACAGTTACAAGAGGGTAGAAAAGAAGCCTTGAACAAGATAATAGAGCAAACTTAGAAAATGGTGCAACTTTTTAATAAAAATGCAAAATAAAAACCATTTCTTGAGGGAGATATAGTAATTTACTAGGCCCTAAAAAATGACAAGCATGGTGAAAAGAGCAAATTAGAGCCCAAAAGGCTTGGGCCATATCAGATATTTTATATTGTTGGGTAATACACCTACAAACTATAGACTCTATATGGGGGACACATGCAGATTCCAATAAATAGCCAACATCTGATATTGTATCAACCATGTTTTGGGGTTAGAAGAGAATGAAGTTATGCTTACATTATTCTAAAAATAAATAGATAAATAAATAAATTTAAAAAGAAAAAAGAAAACTAAAAAGAGATTCCAAGTCCTTTGGTTTTGTTTCTAGGTGATTAGGTAGAGGAATGTCTTTTTATGTTTTCAGAGCAACCTTTTGCAGCATTTTTCTTTCAACTTTTTCATTTTATAGTCTTAGGTGATTAGGTAGGAAAATTTTCATTTTTAATATCTTTTCAATTTGTTTTAGGTGATTTTAGGGAAAGTGTAACTAGAGATTCTAGGGTTCTCAAGTGTTTCAAGTTTTCACCACTTTTCCCAGTCGGAGCTTGTGTTGGATCCTCAAAAATCCAACTTGAAAGTTACCCCTAATTTTTTGATGAGTCTTGCAAAGTCCTAAGTCTAGGTTATTATTTTTATTGAGTCAAGGTTATATATCTTTCAAGTTTTAGTCATTAACTCCAAATGTTCCTTTTGCATATGAAAATATCTAGTAGTCCCTGGAAAAATTTTGCTCTAACCAAAAGCATGTTTGTCCTTAGTGAATCCTAAAAGTCCTATTTGTTGCAAAGTCATAAAACTCCTAAGGTTGCTTTTTGAAAGTCATAACCCTTGGCCCCCTTTTATTTTTTCCCATCATAAATCATCAGGTCAAAGTTTTAACCAGTCACCATTTCAACCCTCATTCTCTTAAGTCATTTATATGTTCCATTACCCCCGCATTCCAAATCATATCATTAATCTAGAACACAATCATTCTTTGAAATTTTATTATTCCAATTTATGCTAAGATTCTAAGGCTAAAATTTCATGTCAAGTTCAATTTTTACCCAAGCCTTAAAAATATCATCTAAACCTAAAGTAAACCACCTAAGTTCCCCCCTTTAATAAATTCATGTCCATGCACTCACTTCATATTAAACCTTGTGCATATTTGCCAAATATAATGATACGTGTGCACAAAAATAAATCCAATGGTACGCACACATCCTCATGAAAATAATATATCCTGAGTTTTAATTCCAAAAAATTATTTTTCCTAATGTTAATAGCCTAAGTCATTCAAACCATGACTTAAAAACCCCACCTAAGATTTTCCTATGTCCTTGAAGTCCATGTGTCTCCCTCTACATTAAATCCCACACATATTTTCTAGATCTAGCAATATGTGCGGACTAAAAAGAGATCTAGTAATATGCATGCATTCCAAGGAAGACAACTTGTCCAAATTTTAAACCCAAAACATTATTTTCATGAATGTCCACCCCTAGGTCATGATATCAAAATTATTAATTAAGGTCTTCCTAAATTTTTATTTTCCCTCATGTCAATGCGTCTCTTTTCATAAAGTATAAACATCATACATGTTCTCAAGATCTAAGGGTATGCATAAATCATCACCAGATTTGATAGCACGCATGAACCAGAACCTAATGAAGTTTATAAAAACAATTTGAATTTTCAAATATAGACCCAAAATTATCATTTTCTTAAGAATATGGTGATTCCTAACGTCTCGTGCTAAAACCATAGAACATTGAATTTAATTATTTTCTATGGTTTAACAATTTCTTTGTCCCTGAAAACCCCTTTTTTTGTCTTCGTTAAAAGGCATGTATATTCTCAAAATCCTAAAGTACATGCACATCAAAGATAGATCCGACAATATGCTTTAATGAAAGATGAACACTTTTTTGCATAGAACCACCACCAAAAGGTGGATTTGTCCTATTCAGCACTAGATCTAATGATACACATTGAACCCCATAAAGATCCAATGACATGCAAAAATCGAAAACTGATCGAGCATATTTTAAAAGGATTTGACTTTCCACTAGGCCCCATGTCCTTTGTCTTATCTTCTTGAGATCAATGACACACACACACATCGATGAGAGATCAATGATACACATTATATAAAAAATGAATATGAAGGTTTATTTTTTGCTAGAATCTTACAAAACCTAACAAAGTTATTAGAGTGAGTCATAATACATGATTTTCAAAAATTGAACGGTACACATTGATTCCCCTCGAATCGAATGGAACACATTCATCAACCTAAAAAGACAAATGATCTATGGTCTAAATTTGTACAAAAAATACCAAATAGATAACATATCTTGAGCTATATATGTAAGTCTCGTCACTTAAAATAAAATGATTTTTTATTTTTGACTAATCATGTGTAGCTGTTTCTGTGAAGAGCTAGCAAAACCCATTGACTCCAAAGCCAAGTCAGACAAAGGTTTCATTTCAAATGAGTTAAAAAGTGTTACATGGCATAAGGAATATTATGCACATGATTAAAATATGGCCCACAAATCTAAGCCTCGTCAAAAGCAACTACAAATCAAACAATTATTTTTTAGTTAATTCAGTTAAGGACTGTGAAGTGGTAAAACTAGGGTGGCAGATTCAAATGACGTAGTTGGAAGACATTAAAAGTAGTGCATGCAAAAATCAACCTCCAAAAATCTATTTATTATAAACATGAAGCTTCAAAACCACTAAATTCAATTGGAGAACTTGCAGAAGAAAGGTTTATTGAGCATTTATAGAGGAAGAAGAGAAAGTCATGCATAATTGATAGGGTATTTCCATTTAGGAAGAGATACCAATGGTTTCTTTGAGCACTTCTACAGTTCCTAAAGGCACTATGGTTTCCATTAAAATAATCATGAACTAGTACCCATACAAACTAGAAGTTGTATCGGTTGCCCTTGATAAAGAAGTGTTAGCATTTTCAAAGACATTTGGGCCTAATAGAAACCTTAATTTTGCATAGCAATGGGAAGCCAAAAACATGGTTGTGGTTAGTTTTAAAATGACAAAAGAAGACCACCAACATCATGTAACATTGCTCATGGATTTTTTTAAACTATCTCAAAAGTTACAATGGCAAGGAGCCCTGCGTGGTAATAGATGGTTTAGCAACTTGGGGAAGCTAGTATTCTTGAGAGTCTATTTTTCTTCAAACTTGGTAGCTTGGCTAGTGATGACTTATGATGCAGAAGTTAGAGCTTTCAAATATTTCAACCATCAACCAAGTATTTATGAAAACACCATAAATCTTCCAAAGAGTCTTCCAACTGAATAGGCCTGACATCAATTTGAATAAGGAGGTGATTGAATATTAATCCTAACATATAATTTTTACACATTACTATGCAACCTTGTTTGATCCATATGAAATAGTCTCATATAATTTCCCAATCTAAAAGGGTGACTTGAAGCCATGGGATATGGATTATGCAGATAAGATTAATATAGTAGTGAGGGTAAAGGATTTGAGTGCAACCAGTAGGAAGGTCATGCACCTGATTATGCAGTGTAATAGGAATTTTCTCCCCCTAATGTACATATGGGAAAATAAAATTAGTAATCAAATGTATTATGAGTTTATTAGACTGAGAAAATTCATAATAAATAACATGAGAAAATGCCCTATTTTTCTTTCTATTCAATCCTCATTCATATCATAGTAGGTAATTGAACACTCAAACCATGTAGAAGCTAGATAGATAGATGCTCAAATACAGGGAAAAACTTCCCTGGATACATGAGGGATGCTCAAGTTATGCATGGTTTTTTGAAAATTTTCTTAGCACAATCCATAAGGTGCTATGTGGTTCCCTCCCACCAAGGATAGGTCCTAGGATTGTATCTTTTTTACAAGAAAAGCAAATAGGGGATTACTTTTTGATAGAGGGTTTCACATACTTTAGGTTATATGGTGCAAAGATGCCCCCAAAATATTTTTCTAATGTTAGTGGCTAGACTTGATATAACAAGATAGATTCCAGAGGAAGCAAAAATAAGGTTAAGGAGGAAAACTAATAAAATCTCATGGCTAACAGTCCCCTGCAGGTTTGGCCATTATTTTCTTAAAGGATATCCAAGCATGCTTAAGGCAAATTTGGGACATGGATGATTGTTGTTTTTTAGAATTGACATGGGGACCCTATAATCCAAAATGGGTTTACAAGAAATATGTACAAAAATAGTAGTATATATGGGTATGACATAGGACAGACGCCTTTGAGGATGAGCTCCAAAGAGCCATTCAAAAAAATCAAGATCTAGAGCAAGTGTGGTAAAAACATGAATATTTCAAGAGAGGTGACACCTAAATCCAAGATGTAGGTGATTACCCTCCAAAGTTGGTTATATTGAGAGCAAATTCAATAGAATCAATTTGCTCCCCTTGTCCCAGTCATCACTCCAAAAGAACTTCAAGACCCTATTTTAGAAATTATTAGGTAAGGAGCAGACCAGGTGGAAGTACTGATCTATACTAATGACATGATCAAGGTTGTATTAGATACCCCCAGACATCACAACCTATTCTAGGAGTATCAAATATAGGGAGAGGGAAATAAATCATCATAGTACCTCAACCCACTTCCTAGTCTTCTAGTAGAAAATATATGGTTCCTACTGCATCTACACAAGGACAAATACTTAATCCATTGAAAAGCCAATTGATTTTAGCTATGCATATGCCTCAATTGGTATCAAAAGTGATACCTAAGGCATTAATTTTTAACAATAAGGACATAAAAATATTCACAACCATACAAAAAATAATTATAGAAGCTAGATGGTTGAATGAGCTACTCAGATAACACGAAATAATATTGGTAATCCTAGATTCATCCTCGGATCACAAAAAGGCCAAGCTCACCCTCCCATCCTTAGATAAAACACCAATAAAATTAACTTTTGCGAGGCTGGAGGAATATATCCCTTAGGTTATACTAAGAGTACCCTTGTCTTCTCATTGTATTCTCTTTTTGTGTCTTTTCTCTTTGTCATATCTTATTCCTTTAATTTCTATGCAGGTCTTGATAGGAAAGTATTCAAGAATCGAGATCATTTCTAGCTACTAAGTATGAGATTTGGAGGTCTTACTATTAACAAATTGGAACTGAGGGGTGAAGGATTCTTGTTACATCATTTGGACAAGAATTCTTATTGTATTGATATAAAATATCTTTATGGCAATTTAAGCTAGCTCTCATTGTAAAAATCATAATACAATTCCAATCTTCTTTCCTTATCAATTCTCTATGTTTAGTTTTGTGTGTTTGTTTATTTTACATGTTACATTATTTGAACATGTGATCGATGCTTTATTTTTTTGGTAATCACTTATGCTTGTTACATTATTTGAATGAACATAATTGACTCAACATCTTCTTTCTCTTTCTTTCTAAATACATGAATGTGTTTAAAATCTTGCTACAATAGGTAATGAATAAGGCATCGATCTAGTATAAGGCACAATTAAAGAGTTATGCAAATCTTGGTCAAAGAACAAATTTTACATTTTTTTATCTGGATGAACATGAGCACATAAAAAAATATTGTGATCTCACTTTAGGGGTATCCTAACTCGATTTGGTCTGTTTAGAGTCAGTGTGATAGTCTTTTCACGAATCAAAGTTGTAGACCCGCTAGAGTTTGTAATATTGCTTATGATCAAGAAGTATTATGTGGTGTGACAATATATTCTAAAGGACATAGAATAATTTCACAAGTCTACAACAATTTTGCTAGTAAGAGTGCATCAAAATATCTATAGTAGGAGTGTCGTGAAATACTATAATAGGAGTGCAATGTAATACATATAGTATATTGAGCAAAAATATTCACAATAGAGAGGTGTTAGAGTATGTTGTAGTGTTTATGTGCTAGAATAAATTAAAGATCTAATAAGCCAAATTGTATTTAATTCTGGGTAATTTTGATGTAGTTAAAATAAAAAGAATATTAATTGTGGACTATTGTAAGAATTTATATGAAGATTTAAGTATGTTTAGAGCTCGTTCTATCTGGTCCCTCTTGGATTTTGCTATGGGATTTTGTTGCAAAGCTTGTTTGATCTAGTCTTTCATGTATTTAATAATGATATTTTTATGTAGAGCTCATATTCTCTAGACCCTCCCTGTTTATGCTATGGGATTTTATTATAGAGCTCATTTGATCTAGTCCCTCTTGGGTTTTGATATTGAATTTTGTTGTAGAGCTTGTTGGGTTTGGTCCCTCCTTGATTTTTCTAAGGGATTTTATTGTAGAGCACATTAAATATAGATCCTCCTAGGTTATGCTATGGTATTTTATTATAAAGCTCATTTGATCTAGCCCCTCTTGGGTTTGTTATGCAATTTTATTTCATAGATCATATGATATGGTCCGCCATGGGTTTTGATTTGGGATTTTATTATAGAGACTATCTGATCTAGTCTCTCATGGGGCTAGTTGAGGGATTTAGTTGTAAATATTTTCTATTTTGGATCCTTCTAGGGAATGTTGTGGGATCTTATTACAGAGCTTGTACAATTTGGTGCCTATTTGATTTTTTTGTAGAGCCTATCCAATTTAGTCCCTCCTAGGTTTTGCTATAGAATGTTTTTATAGAGCTCATTTGATCTAGACTCTCTTAGGTTATGTTGTGGGATTTTATTATAAAGTTTATTTCATTTGGTCCTTCCTAGGTTTTTTCATGGAATTTTCTTGCAAAGCTTGTCTGATTTGGTCCCTCCTAGGTTTTGTTATAGGATTTTGTTGCAAAGCTCATCCAATTTGGTCCTAGATGGGTTTTGTTGCAGAATTTTGTTGTAGAGATTGTGTTGGAGTATGTTGCAGTGTTTATGCACAAGAATAAACTAAATATCTAATGCAACTAAATGTATTAAAATTTTGACAGTTTTGATGTAGCTAAAATAAAAAGAATATTAGGTGTGTTGTTTTTGTAAGAATGTATATAAATATTTCAATGCGTATTGAATTTTTTTAGGAGGAAAAACATAATATAAGACTTGTTAAACCAGTATAAGCTTGTAAAAGAGTTCAGGCTCTTTCAAAATCTCCTTTATAGTTTAAACTTGAATCTTCTAATAAAAATCCAAAACCATACCAAAATAATATTTTTATATTATAAATAAGAGCTAAAACCATCTTAACGCCATCTTATTATTCTTTGTAGGTAGGTATATATAAAGGTCAATGGAATCACATAGGCATAGAAAAATCCCATATAATTTCAAACTTGACTTCGTATACAAAATTTTTAGCATTTTTAATCCACTTGGTCATCTTTCTTGTCAAACCTCATCTCGTCCATAGCCTTTTTACTTTTCCTTTTTCCTACCAATATGTAATTTGATTTTTTTTTTAAACCATCATTGGTTAACACACATTAGGTTTATCGTATGTTAGGTAGGCTCTCAAACTCCTTTTTAAATATGGTTTTGAAATGTCAAATAAGAGTTTATATATTAAATAGGCTCCCAAATTCCATTTTAAATATGGTTTTAAAATGTCAGCTTTGATACATGATAACAATTTAAAACAAATTTGGTTTATATTTGGAGATGCAATGAAAATGGAAGAATTAGCGAGTGAAGATAAAGCAGCAGCAGCAGCGAACGGGGCTAGCAACCCTAATACCAATAGATCCAGAGGAAGCGATAAAGTCAACAATGGTCAAGATAGCAAATATGGAGACACTCCCAACGGTGACAATGGTAGAGCTATTATCATCCTAGGATTTCTAAAAGAGGGTGGTTCAAGCCGCAAAACAAAGGAAGAAACCGTTCCCACTTGGACCAAATGGGAGGAAATATGTGCAATGCAAGAGGAAGATTCTAGACCAACCACTTTGACTACCATTGGATTCCGCTATCATGGATCAAAATTTGTCTCAAAGGTGCAGATCAATGGAACACATGTTCTAGGAGATGCTCGAGATTATTTGAACCGAAAAACAACACCAAGAACGATGGGTAGATCAATAGATCCTATTCAATCCTATGCAAACATAGTAAATAAAAACCTTTTTTTGAACACAGAGACTAGGATTGAATTGCTTCCCTCCAACGGTAGCCTTGAGATACCTTGTGAAATCATGTATAATGTGATTGACCGCAACTCTAACTCATTTATTGATAAATTCCTTGGATCGTGGCTTGACATTGAGTCTATTCGTAAATGGGCCAATACCTCTTGGTATCCTATAGGATCCATGGAACTAGTAGCACTCTCCAGAGGATTATTCTCGATATGATTAAATAACCCTGCATACTCATAGTGGATTATCATAGGTAGACCCTAGTTCTTTGAATGAAGAGGTATTTTCCTTCAAAAATGGGGTGTGGATTTCGACCCATCAACCCAACATATCAATTTTGCTCCAATTTGGATCCATCTTCCAGGCCTTCCAATCTAGTTTGAGCATGAAGATATTCTTTATGTCATCACGAGAAGCATTGAGGGGTTGATTTCTTTTGATCCACCTATCAGATTTGAAACCCACATAACCTAGGCTCACATGTGCGTCAATGCAAATATGGATGTAGTCCTCTCGACTTCTATCAACCTCATATCCAAGGTTTGTTCCTTTTCTCAATCTATTGAATATGAAAGCAAACTTGCATTTTGCAGCCTATATCCCAAGCAAGGTCACTTAACCTCTCAGTGTCCTTCCAAACCTTCTGTCATTACTCCCCATAAGAGCCACCATCCCTTAAACTTGGTTGCCCTTCCTTATTTGAATCCAAACCCACCTTTAATGCTAATCCATTCTCCACCTTTTGTATGGACCTTTGGAAGGATAGGGAACCCTCTGGGCCTCCTTATATGGGTTCCCAGCTAGGTCATGATCTCTCCCCAACTTGTATCTCACCAATCTTGGTTTCCAACCACTTCTTCCCTATCTCCATCGTTGACCCTTCCTAAAATCCAACCGAACCTATATTTAATTACCCATTTCACCCTCCACCTTCTCCACCCTCCCTATTGAGCTCCTTGCCTCCCCCAACAGTCTTATACCTTCCCCTATCCCTCCCCCCTATTCCCAGAAGAAATTAGCCATTTATGTGGGCTCTTAGAAAAAGTGAGGCTACCTTTCAGTTCAGGATATCAGGAACAAGGAAGATTCTAAAAAAATTGTGAATGGCACTCAGCTCACCCTTAGAGGGTCATCTAGGCTCCTAGAGTCTTAAGATCAAAATAGAACCAAAATTCCCCTCTCGCTTGAAATAGGGAAGTGATAATGTTCAATAATTTCCAAATGAATGTCCTCTCATGGAACGTGAGAGGCCTTAATGGATGAAACAATCAATGCTTAGTTAATCCCATGAGGAGAGAACATAGACCCACCATTCTTTTACTGAAGGAAACCAAACTTGATCCTCAAAGTGTTTCTTTCATTTCTAAATATATTTGTAAGGACTCTAAGTTCTCTTTTAGTCTAGCCAATGGAGCCTCAGAGATATTTTTGTGCCTGTGGGACCCTTCCAAAGTCAATGGAAGAGTGCTATCAAAATATGAGAGCTACATAAATATTTTTTTTTTCAACAAAGAGGATGGTTTCTGTTGGGTACTATCCAATATTTATGCTCCTTACTCTCCTTCCAGTAGGATTCTATTATGGAAATCTCTCATCCAGCTAAGGGAAGTCTTCTCAAAAACTAGATGTTGGTTGGATATTTCAACTCCCCTCTCATACCCACAGACAATAAAGGAGAGTTCCAAATCATTGAGGGTTCCTACAAGTGCTTTGTAAACTTTTTTTAGAGTAATGAACTGATGGATATCAGACTTAGAAGACCAAAATACACTTGGAGTAATCGCAAGAAAGGAGATCAATTGATTTAGATTCACCTCGATTATGTCCTAATTTCCACCAAATCCATCCCCAAATTTGGTGATGCCATCAAGTGCTCTTTGCCCAATATTGGCTTCGACTGCAATTCCATGTTGCTAGATAGTTATCCCTAGGCTTCTATTTTCAAATCTTCCTTTAGATTTGAATCCATGTGGTTCCAATATCCAAATATTAAGTCTCTAATTTTCCAATGGTGGACTCTACCCTTTCATGGATCCATAATCTCCCAAGTAAGAAAAAAATTGAGACATATGAAATACAAAATAAAACAGTGGAACAAGGAGGTCTTTGAAAACATCTTCTACAAAAAGCAACAAATTTAGTCCCAATTCCGAAACATTGAACTCTCAATGCAGCATGGAGAACCTGATCCCACTCTCTAGGACTCAAAAAGGATCCTCATCTCAGACTTCCATAACATCCTCAAAAGCAAAGAAGTATTTTGGAAATAAAAGTCCAGGGTCACTTGGCTGAAATAAGATGATTCAAACACTCAGTTCTTTCATGCCACAATGATGAGACACAGAGGCAACAACATAATCAAGGAGTTAGTCCAACAATATGGTGAGGTAATCATGGACATCTTGAAAATCAAAACCAAGGTAGTTAATTTATTTGAGGAACTACTTGACACCACTCCAGGTTGCGACCACAGAACCTCTGAGGACCTCCTTCAAAACATCCTCAAGCTAGTAATTGCAAATCAGAACAAATGCTTAATCATAAACCTCTCTATTGAAGAAATTTAGATAACTATTTTCTCCATGTAGGGTGGGAAGACACCTGGCCCGGATGGGTTCCCCCCATATTTTTCCAATAGTTTTGGGACATAGTGGGCCCAGATGTGGTCTTTGCTATCCAACAGATGCAAAGAGATAAGATGATCCTAGGGGACATCAATTCCACATTTTTAGCTCTCATCCCCAAAGTAAACTAGAAACATATAATTTTTTACTTCTGCCCCATAATCCTTTGCAATATCCTCTACAAAATTCTCTTCAAAGCCTTGGAAACCAAAATCAAACCCAGCATTCCCTACATCATAGCTCTGAACCAGGGAAGCTCCATCCAAGGGAGAAATATCACTGACAACATTATCACCATCCATGAAATTATTCATTCCATTTCCTCAAGTGGTAAGGGTAGAATTCTTCTAAAACTTGACATGAATAAATACTTTGATAGAGTATCCTGGGATTTCCTATTCTCGGTTCTCCATAGATTCAGTTTCCACCCTGACTGGATTGCTCTTGTTAAGGAATGCATCACTTCTACTATTTTTTTTGTCTTGGTGAACGGTTCCCCAATAGGTTATTTCAATAATTTCAAAGGTCTTAGACAAGGAGACCCTCTCTCCCCCTTTTATTTACCATTGTTTCTAAATCTCTAAGGAGAGCTCTCAACCATGCATGCTCTAAGGGGATAATTTATGGCATCAAACCTGCTTCTTCTCTCTAGGCCATCTCTCATAAATAGTTTGTTGACGACATAATTTTTAGCCACCTTTGCATTGGTTCTCCAAGCTCAACACATCAAATCCATCTTGCTTTCCTTTGAGGCTGCTGCTAGTCAAAAGGTGAATTTTAATAAAAGCAAAATCTACTTTATCAATACTCCTACAATATGTCAAGCCCATATTGCTATCATCCTATATTGTTCCATTACTTATTTTCCTACCACCTATTTAGGGTTCCCTCTCTTTGAAGGCCATTCCAAAAAATATTTATGGAACCCTATCATTGAGCGTATCCAAAAAAAATTGGTCGGTTGGAAAGGGAGCCTCCTCAGTCAAGCAGGCAAAGCTACCTTAGTCAAGGCCACTCTACAAAGCATCCCTATATTCTTCATTTTTATATTCCATATCCCTATTGATATATGCAATCACATTGATCAAATCCAAAGGAATTTCTTATGGTCAGGATCAAAGACCAAGCAATGGATTCACCTGCTAGCATGAAATCAGGTTTGTTCCAGGAAAGAGAATGGTGGCATTGGACTCCAAAATATCCGTAACATGAATCTTGCACTCATAGCCAAACAAGGTTGGCAAATTATCACCAATGAAGACTCTCTTTGGGTCTCCATAATAAAAGCTAAATAACTATGGCATAATCAAAACTTCTTAGATGATGCCGCTCCCATCTGTGGAAATGCTATCTGGAAATTCGTCCTCAAAACTAAGCAAATCCTTCAGAATGGTATTTGATGGAAGTTGGGAAATGGTGTCAGGATTAGTTTTTGGGAAGACCTCTGGCTAGGTAACAGTTCTCTACATAAGTGTGATAATATCTTGTGCCTCAAATCGACGACTGATGCCCTATTTGGTTCTAAGGTATGTAATTTTTTCCTTCTCAATAACCACTCTTGAAAATATTTACTATGCCTTTGTGTCATTCCTTCCTCTCATGTAGAAGACTCCATACTCTAGGCTCCCAAATCCAATGGTCTCTTCTTTTTCAAGTCTACCTATACCCTCACTAAGAACCTTGGCCCTCCCTGGTTCCCTTCCAAGCTCATCTAGAAACCCCATCTTCTCCCTAAGGTCAATGTTTTCCTTTGGATTATCATCCAAGATAAAGTCCTCACCATCTTGAACCTCCATCACCACAAATCTTCCATCCCCAACCATTGTTATCTCTTCCACATGGATTGTGAGTCTACCCAACACATTCTTTTGTCTTGCCCCTTCTTCCAGTCCATTCTCTCATTCATGTTCTCCTATTTTGGCATCTCCTGGGTCCCACCTACCTTGTTAAGTGATCTTTGTGTCTAGTGGCCTAACCCTTTCAGAGGCCATATCCTAAAGAATTTTTGGTATTTCTGCCTTCTCCACCTCCTATGGGAGATCTAGCGGGAATGTAATGCTCATGCCTTCAAGGACTCCATTCGTAATGAAAAGTATGTTCTATCTAGAATCATGGTTGCAGCTGCTGAGAATGTGTACATCACTCATGATGATGATAATATTGAGTTGATATTTGAAGTTCTTCTAGCCTCTTCCCTCAGGATCCCTACGAGCATTCACATCCACTTTTCTCCTGGGACATACCACTCCCTTATCAAATGGACCCCTCCCCCTCAGGGTTCCTAAAGATGAAATTTTATGGAACGGACAAAGGTAATCTTGGGGTAGTGGGGGTGGGTGGCATCATCAAGGATCATTCAGGAAGCATCATCTTGGCCTATGTTGAGAAATTGGGCCACAATTATAGCCACTATTATCGAGGCTAGAGCTCTTTATTAGGGTTTTTTTCTCCTTCATAGTTTGCAGGCCTCCAATGTCCTGGTGGAAGGGGACTCAAAGAATATCATCAGCTGCCTAAAAATAATAACTCTTCCAGCTTTGTGGAACATCTCCAACATGATCACTGAAATCAAACATCTAATGCTTTCGTTCTTGAACATAAATAAGAACCACATTTATAGGTAAGGAAATCGGTCTATTGGCCACTTAACAAATATGGGCATCTGTAAACATAGTCTCATTGTATGGATAGAATCCTTCCCTCAGTCCCTTATTGATATCAATGTTGCTAAAATAAACAAAAATTGAATCTCAGTGTGTCGGGGTCTTAAAACTAGCTTTTACCTCATTGGTTCCAAGCTCATTTTCATCTCAGCTTTTTGATTGGTCATTTTTTGCATAACATGACAGGTTATTCCTATTACCTCCAACTGGGTAAGGCACCTCATATACACTGCATCCATGACAAGGCTTGAAAATACCTCCATAATAGTATGTTTTGAACTATTACAAATGCCTAAAAACTCTGTGATTTGTCTTATATGATGATTAAGTTGATTTAAATATGTTGTATATCAAATATTTGCATGATTGATGTGTTTAGAAATATTATGCTTTATTTTTGCAGTTTTTGTATAGTTTTGCATTATTTTAGCAAGATTTATTAATGATGGGCATGCATGGTTTAACAACATCAATTTAATACCTTTATACTTATATTTTCTATGCAATGATTTATCTAAATCTGGAATATAGTGCCAAAAGACTATAACTGTGCAGCAAAAATAGGATTTTTGTGTAAATTCTAGCCAACTGCCAATGAATGGCAAGGCATGGAATTTACCAATGAGGAAGGATAAAGTCAGTTGAAATCACCTCTTGGGAGTTGGATTTGAAGACCCACCTGAAATAAGCAACCAAAATAAGAGTTTTGAAGACATTTGAGATTAAATTACACCTACATCAAGTTATTCCGAAGATCTTCGAAATAATTGGGGAAAATGATTTCGTTTGACTTTTTGCGGTTTCCATGCGGTTGAAAAGGTAACTTAAGGTTGAATGAATATAGGTAAATTCTCCTACAACTATCCCCAAAATTCCTTGCCGACCAGAAGATGCAGCTCATGAAAAAGATCAACTAACGTAACTGATATGTCTTGAAATATCCCCATAATAGTTGTAGCATAAATAGGCAAATAATTTGCAAGATAGGAATGACATATTTTATGTATGTAAATAGATTTTAGATACTTATAAAATGTGTATCTCCCATATTGGTTGAGCTAAGTAAGAAAGTAGATATTATTTGTAAGGAAATAAATATTGGCAGAATAGGTTCAAATTTGCAGTGAAGTACAACAACAACATTGTAATGATTTTTTGGAATAATAAAGTGTAGTTCTTTCATTGTCTTTGTCATATATGAGTGTGTGTGATATTTAGAAAGTAAGAGGAATTCATACGTTCTTATGGAAAAGGGATTAGTCCACTTCCAAACGTAGGAGAAGGACTAACAGGACAAGTTTTCTTCTGATTCCTGCTGTAGTAGAGTTAGCTGAATATTTGTCTATTTCATATTTTGTTGCACACTAACATTTGTTGTAGTTTTATGATTGATTTATTGTTTAAGATAAACTATCAATGATTTCTATAATATGATATTTTATATATGAGATTAATTTTTAAGTAGATTACAATCTTTGCTTTTGAATATTTTCATTTCAGTTGTTTTCAACAATTTTCTATATTTCTCTTTTTGCTGTCAGCTACTGCACAGAAGATTGATAACCTTCTGAAACAAGGCACTGATAGGATTTAGTTTGTGTGTTTTGCTTAGAAATTATATTCCTAAAAAATTACTTAGATATCATTTTTGCAATTGTAATTAGGTTCAATTTCTTGTAACTTAAGGATCAAATTTTCTATTCTTGCAAAAGTAACTAGATTTCATTTCTGCAGTTGTAACTAGGTTTCAATTTTTGTAACTAAAGGATTAAATTTCCATTCTAGTAGATAATTTTTTTTTTTTTATGCAATCTAGAAGTAAAGGTGACCTGAAAAACCCCAACACAATCTATTTTACAATAAGACCTACTCCAAAGTGAGTTAATTTGTAGCCCTGTTCAACACTTCTATTGTAGATAGCCTTAGACACCACCCTGGGTTGATAGATCCTTGAGATTTAATGATGTGATTAGCGACACGCATCATTTTGATGTTGTTTTTAGGGACACGGCGTTGTTAGAAAAGAAGAATAGTTAGATAGTTGGAGCTATGAAAATTCAAAGTAAAATTTGAATATAATAGTTGGTATAAGTAATAATTATTGAATTGCAATTTAGATCATTAAGGAGTAAGCATGAATTAGTAGGCCAAGGGATGAGAAAGGCAGATTTATCAAAATCACCCATGTACCTACCACAATAAGGCGATATTCATGCTTAGGAGGTGAGTTGCCTGTGTTTGAAATTCTTGACAGACTTAAACAAAAACCAGTACCTTCAGGAATTGAAAGATCTCTTGAAAAAGAAATATTAGAGGAATTATCTACTAATTCTTCTTCATATACTTCTGAGTCTATCCGACAAGAGCAATTTGGACACATCTATACCAAGTTTTGGAACAACATCATGGCAAAAATACCAGAACACTAGGATGGAGGTAGTAATATCCACAACAGAGTAGATAATCCTCATTATTCTAGGACTTTTGAGTACCCTATTCAATTAAATCCTACGCATAATTCTCCTATGAAAACAATCTCCCCTTAAGTACTGCTAATATTTTGGGGGGTTGTATATGAAGATTCTGACCAATTCTTATTTGAGTTCAAAGTAGTGTGTCAAACCTATGATTATGTGAATGACAACCAGAAACTCAAAGTTTTCCCTTCTACACTTAAGGATGCAGTGTTGTGCTGGTTCATGAGTCTAGAACCATAATATATTCGAACTTGGGAACAAATGGAGAACATATTTTTGGATAAATATCAAGATTATTATAGGGTAAGAAACATGAAGGATGAATTATTTTGAATTAGGCAAGAATATGATGAAACCTTAGAGGATTATCTTGATAGGTTTACATTTGTTCAAAAAATATGTGGACCTGTAGAATCTGAAATGTGTAAAGCCATATTTTTGAGAGGACTCCAAGATGAATCCAAAGAAGTATTAAAATTAATGGTAAAAGGGGATGTGAGTACCCTTAACAATGAAGAGATTGTGGATTTATGAAAAAATTACTCTCACACTAAACAGAGGAGAAATAAAAAGAGTGCAAATGGCAATGATGTGAAATATTTAAAAAAAGAATTTGCAAATTTCAAAACTAATATTCTGATGCAGTTAAACACAACACTAGGGGAAATGTCTTCTAAAGCAAGAACAAAAAAACCTATGGCAATTTATTACCCAAGATGTAGGAATAAACATGCTTTTCAAGAATTCCCTTTAAACAAAACATCCATTTCAACCATCTGCAGTATCTATTCAAAAGGACATCTGACTGATAAATGCCATCTGCTACCACAACTCAAAAATGCTTTAGAAACTCAGACTGAAGAACTCAATTATGTTGGACCAAAATAGGGGGGAATTTATCTCAATATCAAAACACCCATCATTTTCCTACAAATTGGGGACACAACCCTTGGAATATACCATAGGGACAGTTAGAACTACCCCAACACCCTTGGAATTATTCTCCTTGGACAACTTTCCAAGAATGACCACAGTTAGGTTGGTGTAATCCCTCCTGGAATCATAATAATCCCTCTTAGAATCAGAATAATCCCTCTTGGAATCATATTAATCCATCCTGGATGCAAAATCAATAACAGTGGGGACAACAATACCAATCCTATCCAAGGTAGCAAAGAAATCAAGGTCAAATGCATAATTTGTTGCCTGCACCTAATAAATATTTTCAAGGGAGACTAAATAAACCACAATAAACACAAGAGATAAAACAACCTCAACTTCCATCCCAACCAGTGGCTAATCTAAATAACATAAGACAGACATCTCCTGTCTATGTGGCTAAATTTAAAGAAAATATTGAAATACATGTTCTTGATTGCACTAATATCCAATTTCGTTCAGGAAAAGTCCTACCTGAACCTTTTCCAACTAGAAATGAGATGCAAGAACCCTTAGAACCAAGCAAAGTTAAATAAATAGTAGAGAAAGAAGTAGGAAAAATAAAAAAAAACATAGGAAGAATAGTTGTCTTCATCAAAGATAATTTCATATCCTGAGAGATTCAATATTATAGCAGAAAATTCCTAATCAGAGCTGGTAAAATAACT
The DNA here is from genome assembly GCA_028583015.1 of Wollemia nobilis. Classification (NCBI taxonomy): domain Eukaryota; kingdom Viridiplantae; phylum Streptophyta; class Pinopsida; order Araucariales; family Araucariaceae; genus Wollemia; species Wollemia nobilis. Next base: position 18,572,505 of record JAQPPZ010017033.1, on the reverse strand, counting down.
TAGGAAGTTAACCATATCACTCCCCTTATTGAAATCCATTAAGGATGTGCCTTTTATTAACAAATCCATCCAATATTTGTGTATCATAAGACCAAGGAGAAAGAAGAAGTCATTCCCTAAAACTGTTCTGGTTGAAGGAAAGATAGCTGATCTCTTATTAGGGAAACTAGAACCTCCAAAGTATAGTGATCCAAGGAGTCCATTTATCACAGTTACTATAAGATCAATACCAATTTAAAAATTTTTAGTTGATTTAGGAGCTGCAATAAATGTAATGACCAAGGATATAATAGAAGAATTACAGCTCAAACATCTAAGTCCTACATTTACAGTGTTAGAAATGGCTGATAGGTCAGTTGCAAAACCTGAAGGTATCATTGAAGATGTCCCCATAGAAGTTTCTTCTTGGGATTACCCTACATATTTTTTGGTTTTACAGCCTAGAAATTCAGCACATGGTTACCCCATTATTCTGGGAAGACCTTGGCTTGCAATTGCAACAGCCTTTACAGACTGCAGATCAGGAGATATGAAAATTTCCAATGGTATTGACTTAAAAAATATTTCTCTGTATCCTCCTGCAAGACCTTCAAGCAAATTTATAGGTCAATTATGGTTTCCTGATTCAGATGAAGAATAAAAAGAGATCATCTCCACACTAGCTACTATAGTAGTGAAAGAACATATAGAAGATATAGACTCCCAGGATGAAGGAAATATTGAAAATAAGATAATCTTAAATGCTATACATGAGCAAGGAATAAAGAATGAAGCAGTAAATGTTCATCAGTTGTTAGGAAATGAGTAAGTTCAAAGTTGTAAAAGCAAGCCATCTACACCATTACAAGAAAAAAATGTTTCACTACCACATGGGTGGCATCAACACCTACTTCCTTCTTCTCATTGTTCCATACAAAACATGCTTCCATCAGAAATAAGTGTTCAAAATGAGACAAAAGTTTCTCATTCCCTCAAATCTCATCATTGTCCATTAAACTCCTTAATAACCATCTGCAATATCTGGGGATGGTACATTAAACTCATGATTGTCCATTAAACTCCTTAATAACATCTACATTATCCATTAAACTCCTTAATAACCATTAAACTCCTTAAATCTCATCATTATCCATTAAAATCCTTAATAACCATCTACAGTACCTTAATAACCATCATGTTCCATACAAAACATGCTTTCATCAGAAATCAATGTTCAAAATGAGACAGAAGTTTCTCATTCCCTCAAATATCATCAGTGTCCATTAAAATCCTTAATAACCATATGCAGTGTTCATATTCAGATAAACATGCTTTGCAAGAATGCCCTTTAAAAAAAACATCCATTTCAGCCATCTACAATATCTGTTCAAAAGGACATCTGATTGATAAATGCCATCTGCTACCACAACTCAAAAATGCTTTAGAAACTCAGACTGAAGAACTCAATTATGTTGGACCAAAATAGGGGGGAAATTTCTCTCAATATCAAAACACCCCTCATTTTCCTACAAATTGGGGACACAACCCTTGGAATATGCCATGGGGATAGTCAGAACCACCCCAACGCCCTTGGAATTATTCTCCTTGGATAACTTCCCAAGAATGGCCACAGTCAGGTTGGAGTAATCCCTCCTGGAATCAGAATAATCCCTCCTGGAATCAGAGTAATCCATCCTGGATGCAAAATCAACAACAGTGGGGACAACAATACCAGTCCTATCCAAGGCAACAAAGAAATCAAGGTCAAACTCAGAATTTGTTGCCTGCACCTAATCAAAATTTTCAAGGGAGACTAAATCAACCACAACAAACACAAGAGGTAAAGCAACCTCAACTTCCAGCCCAACCAGTGACTAATCCAAATAACATAAGATAGGCATCTCCTGTCTATGTGGTTGAATCTGAAGAAAATATTGAAATACATGTTCTTGATTGCACTAATATCCAACTTCATTTAGGAAAAGTCCTACCTGAACCTATTCTAACTAGAAATGAGATGCAAGAACCCTTGGAACCAAGCAAAGTTAAATCAATAGTAGAGAAAGAAGTAGGAGAAACAAAAAAAACATAGGAAGAATAGTTACCTTCATCAGGGATAATTCCATATCCTGAGAGATTCAATATTATAGCAAAAAATTCTGAATCAGAGCTGGTAAAAGAACTTAGGAAGTTAACCATATCACTCCCCTTATTGCAAGCCATTAAGGATGTGCCTTTGATTAACAAAATTATCCAATATTTGTGTATCAAAAGACCAGGGAGAAAGAAGAAGTCATTCCCTAAAATTGTTCAGGTTGAAGGAAAGATAGTTGATCTCTTGTCAGGGAAACTAGTACCTCCAAAGTATAGTGATCCAGGGAGTCCAGTTATCATAGTTACTATAAGATCAATACCAATTTCAAATGTCTTAGTTGATTTAGGAGCTGCAATAAATGTAATGACCAAGGATATAATGGAAAAATTACAGCTCAAACATCTAAGTCCTACATTTACAGTGTTAGAAATGGTTGATAGGTCAGTTGCAAAACCTGAAGGTATCATTGAAGATGTCCCCATAGAAGTTTCTTCTTGGGAGTACCCTACAGATTTTTTGGTTTTACAGCCTAGAAATTCAGCACATGGTTACCCCATTATTCTGGGAAGACCTTGGCTTGCAACTATAGCAACCTTTATAGACTACAGATCTGGAGATATGACAATCTCCAATGGTATTGACTTAAAATAGATTTCTCTGTATCCTCCTGCAAGACCTTCAAGCAAATTTACAGGTCAATTATGGTTTCCTGATTCAGATGAAGAACAAGAAGAGATTATCTCCACACTAGCTACTGTAGTAGTGAAGGAACATATAGAAGAGATAGACTCCCATGATGAAGGAGATATTGAAAATGAGACTATCTTAAATGCTCTGCATGAGCAAGGAATAGAGGATGAAGCAGTAAATGTTCATCAGTTGTTAGGAAATGAGGAAGGTCAAAGTTCTGGAAGCAAGCCATCTACACCATTACAAGAAAAATCTGTTTCACTACCACATGGGTGGCATCATCACCTACTCCCTTCTTCTCATTGTTCCATACAAAACATGCTTCCATCAAAAATCAGTGTTCAAAATGAGACAAAAGTTTCTCATTCCCTCAAATCTCATCATTGTCCACTAAACTCCTTAATAACCAAGTATGAAGGAGTAAATTTTGTCCTTCCAGGGACAAAATAGATAGAAGTTCAGCCAGGTAAATTTTTGAATATTAATAGTTGGCTTACTAAGGAAGAAGAAGCAAAACTATCAGCTGTTTTGCAGAAACATATCCATGCTTTCACCTGGGATTACAAAGATATGTCAGGAATCCACCCTGATGTATGCACTCACAGAATCTATACTGAAGATGTTAAACCAGTGAGACAGCCCCAACGAATATTGAATCCTACCTTGAGGGATATTGTCAAAGAAGAAATTGAAAAACTTCTAGAGGTAGGGTTCATTTATCCAATTTCTGATAGTCGGTGGGTCTCTCCATTGGTTATAGTTCCAAAGAAGAATGGAAAAATGAGAGTATGTGTAGACTACAGAGAATTGAATAAAGTAACATACAAAGACCATTTTCCATTACCATTCATAGATCAAGTGTTAGATACTCTTGCTAGAAAGAAATACTTTTGTTTTCTTGATGGATTCAATGGATATAATCAAATTCAGGTTGCACCTGAAGATCAGGAGAAAACAACTTTTACATGTCCATGGGGAACATTCGCTTATAGGGTCTTACCTTTTGGCTTGTGTAATGCCCCAACAACATTTCAGTGAGCATTTTTAGCAATATTTTCTGATCTGACTACCGATAGTGTTGAAATCTATATGGATGATTTCACAGTATGTGGAGAAACTTTTGATTTTACATTGGAACATCTTGATAAAGTTTTAACTCACTGTGAAACATACCAATTATCCTTGAATCCTGAAAATTTTTTATGATGATGGAGGAAGGAATTGTTCTTGGTCATCACATCTCTCCTCAAGGGATCCAAGTTGATCCGAAGAAGGTGGAAATAATCAAGAATCTTCTCCCTCCTAAGACTCAAACTGATGTTAGAAGTTTCCTTGGACACATTGGTTTTTATCATAGGTTTATTCCCAACTTTAGTACAATAGCCAATCCTATGTTTGCCCTATTGACTAAAGATTCTGAATTCTCCTGGACTGCAAAGTGTCAGGAATCATTTGAAGCTCTGAAAGAAAAATTAGTAACTCCACCTATGTTAAGAGGACCTAATTGGACATTACCATTTCATATCCATACTGATGCTTCCAATACTACAATTGGAGCAGCACTAGGACAAATTGATAATGGTGAACATTATGCCATCTACTACATTAGCAAGAATTTGATAGGAGTAGAGAAAAATTATACCACCACTGAGAAGGAATTCTTGGTAGTAATTTATGCTATAAACAAATTCAGACATTACATCACAGGTTATCAAATATTCATTCATACAGATCACACAACCATTAAATATTTGATGAATAAACCTATGGTGAGTGCAAGAATTATCCGTTGGTTACTATTGCTGCAAGAATTTGATATCACAATAATCAACAAACTAGGAAAAGCTAATGTTGTAGCAGATTTTTTGTCCAGGTTGTAGAACATAGAGGAAGGAGAATTAGTTGAGGATACTTTTCTTGATGAAAAATTATTTTCTATATCTTTCCAATCACCATGGTTTGTAGATATAGCCAACTATTTGGTCATAGGGAAAGTTCCTCCACATTTCACTTCAAAATAGAAGAAACAATTGATAAAATAGAGCTCTTATTTTTCATGGATTAAGGGTATACTTTTTAAATGCAGTCCTGACCATGTGTTACGTAGGTGCATCCGAAAGGATGAAGTATATGATATCCTTCGAGCTTGTCATGATGAACCCTTAGGTGGACATTATTCTGTAAAAAGCACAATTAGAAAATTTTTAGGAATAGGGTATTATTGGCCATCTCTTCACAAGGATGTAAAAAAGTACATCAGGCATTGTGATGCATGCCAAAGAATGGGGAAACCCACTCACACAAATGAAATGCCACTACAACCTCAATTGGTTTTAGAACCATTTGAGAGGTGGGGGCTTGATTTTGTGGGACCTATTGACCCACCTTCTCAAGGAAAGGTGCATATTCTAGTATGCACTGATTACCTGACAAAGTGGGTAGAGGTGCGTGCTTTCAAACATGCTCGTGAAGAGAAGGTTGCTGATTTCTTGTATACCCATATTTTTTAGAGATTTGGAGCTCCACGGTCTATTACCACAGACCAAGGACCCCAATTTGCATCTAAAGTTATTGAAGCTTTTACAGAGTTATATGAAATCAAACATAGGAAATCATCACCTTATCACCCACAAGAAAATGGTCAGGTTGAAGTAACAAACAGGGAGTTAGAATGGATTTTGACTAAAATAGTAGCTTTTCATAGGAGGAACTGGCTAGATAAACTACCTGAAGCAGTCTGGGCTTATAATACTACCTAGAAATCCACTACCGGTTTTACACCTTATGAACTAGTTTTTGGTAAAAAGCCTCTCTTACCTATTGAATTTGAGCTACTAACATTACGAACAACTTTGGAAATTGGAATTGATTTGTCTCAGGCACAAATGGATAGAGTTCTATAGTTGAATGCATTGGATGAACTTCGGTTGGATGCACTACATCAAACTGAAGCAATTCAGGAACAGAGGAAGTTGTGGCATGACAACCACATTCAGCATAGGAAGTTTCAGCAAGGATATTGGGCCTTGTTGTTTGATTCTCGCTATGAGGATTTCCCTGGAAAGCTATGGACTAGATGGCTTGGACCTTATCATATTGAGGAGGTATTTGACAATGGAGTTGTTCATCTCTCTCCTATCGATGACTCATGAAGGAAGTTGGTAGTGAATGGGCATCACCTTCGGGTATACCATACACCACTAACTAAGGAAGAATTCTTGCAGCAACTTGATAGTTTGGATGTACAATAGGTGGAAGAGATTCCCTCTTCCATTTCAACTTCAACAGATTCGGCATGACAATGGAGTTTCAAGAAAAAAAAGAAAATGAAAAAAAATAAGAAAAATAAAATAAAAGAGAGAAAATGAGAAGTGAAAAATAAAAAAAAAAAAAGAGAAAAGGAGAGGTGAAAAATAAAAAAAAAGAGAGAAAGGAGAGGTGAAAAAAAATTGAATAATTCAGCAGTGAAAACCTCTATGAGGCACTGTTGAGTTGGTGTGCATGAAAACCGGTTTTTCGGCATGCATAGCCTTGAAACAATCTACATCATCATTGTAAAAACTCACCAACTGCACTTGTTTTGAAGTGTTGCAGCAAAAATCAGCAGGATATCATCAGAAGCAGCCATCCATCAAAACATGCAAATAACTTGTTCAAAATAGGTATATATTTCTTGCACTTTTATCATTGTAAATACTTAGTATATAGTGTATAAAGATTAACCATTAGTATGAAGACATCCATGAGGTTTGGCATATTCAAAACATATCAATCTACTTGAGGAAGAAGAAGGATTCTAGTTTCTGCTTGATCTTCGGAACAGGAATGTCAAAAGTTGCTTGATCTTCAGAACATGTTATCTTCGAAATAGCAGAGTTGGTCTGATCTTCGGAATAGCAGAATTTGTTTATCTTCGGAATAGCAGAATTTGTTTATCTTCGGAATAGCAAAGTTTGTTTATCTTTGGAATAACAAAGTTGTGTTTTATCTTTGGAATAATGAAATGTCATTTTAATCTTTGGAATAAGAAAATTATCTTCGAAATATAACAAGGGCAAATTTTGAAAATTGAAATGCGTGGTAGTGGAGGAAAATTATTCCACGTGGCATCTAAAAAGGAGAGAGAAATATTGTTTGACCACATGTGATTTTTTTGATAGGAGTAATCAGGGTTTTTTTTGGAAGGTATATCATTGACCGCATGTTCTTCGCATCAACCAAGAGGGTACGGTAATCTATGAAGATGATGATGAATAGCGAACAACCAAACCTGGTGGGTGATAACCAAGTATGTGAAGGATCTGCATGCATAATGGGCTCATTAATCAAGACAAAATAGATTCTGATGACATAGAGGAATAACTATTCATCGGTGGCCACGTATCCAAAATCAAATTAGTAATATGTGCCACCTTCTTTTCGAAGATGGCTCGCTTGTTGTGCAACTTGAACTCTCATGATTACGAAAAAAGGTGATAATTTTTGCTGAACTTACCATCCTTTCTGAAGGTGAACGATGAAAAAACCTTGTAAGTTGTAGAGGATGATAGCAGAGCAATAGTGTGATAGCAGAACAATAGAGAGAAAATATGGGGTGAAAAATGAATATGGAACCCAAAAATACTAGACACCTCCGAGAGAGCCTAGAAGCATTGCAAATTTTTGAAGATGGTGGATTGATGCCCTTCCTGGACAAATTTGATGGGTGTTCTGAAGACTTGGTAGCAGATTTCGCCCATACATTCAGAAATAACATGGCTCACATCAGCGGGATGGCGATTGAGGTAACCCCTAAAATTCTGAGCCAAATCACTGAACTTCCTTTAAGAGGTCTCCAAATTTCTAGAATTGGTAGAAATACGTTAACAGATGTAGTTGGTCAATTCATGGAAGAAGGAGATAGGGCACCAAAATATTTTATGAACAAGAATACATGTAAAGGAGTAAAAAGAACTAGTTTATAGGGGCCGTGGGATGAAGTAGCTATCTGGGTAATTAAATTTTTAACCTGTGAAGGACAATATGTTGTTCTTTCGGGACACCATTTCCGAATTTTGAACCACCTTAGACATGGTAGGCAATAGCCCGAAGTTAGGGTCAATTTTCCTTTATACCTACACCAAGAATTACAGAACATGTCTAGACGATATCAGGAGGGTAAGGGAAGTCCTCGCCACCATGGACTTATTAAGCTTATTTGCAGACATCATTTTAGGGGTAATATTATAAGTTTCAATAGATTTTTCTCTGTATGGAGTGAGGTAGTTTATGAAGAAGAAGAAGAGGAAAATGAAGAAGCAGAAAATGTTGCCATAGAAGAAGAGGCACCTCAAGAGGAAGAAGTAGAAACCCTCTCCCCTGAACCTTCATCATCAAAATCCTAGAAACAAAGAAAGAGAAGGGCTGAGACTAGCCCTAGAAAGGGAAAACAAAAGAGAGTCAGGTTTTTTGAGGATGTCACTGTATTGCCAGAATAGAACATAGAACAGGACAAAATTTCTAGTAGTACAGAGGGGGAAATAGAAAAAGGAAAAAGAAAAATTCCATCAAAAACTAAAACTGTTCCTACATCCCCTGGCACTACAAGAAAATAGGGCTTAGAGGAACAATCTATAGTAAGGGCTCGGAGGTCTTCAAGACTCCATAAAAAGGACACAACAGAAAACATAGTTGAAGAGGAAATAAGAGAAGAAGAGACTGCTCCTACACAACCCTTAAGAAGAAGCCCTAGAAATTTGTAGAAACAGACTGAGGCAATAAAATAAAATAGTCCTGAAGTTATTGAGGAACAACAGGATTTTGTATTTTTTGATACAACAGATATAGGTATGGAGGATTCACCAGATATCCCTGCACAAGACCAAATAGATGAAACTGAAGAAGCAGGTACAACAATTTTTGAACCACAATCTGAAGATAATCTGTCTACTCATTCCTCAGATTCTAAAATAGAAGAGGAAGAAGAAGACATAAAAGAACATCTGAGAGCTTCTAGAAGTGTTATAAGAACACAGATGACATGGATTGAGGAAAAAGAAGCAGCCATTAAAGAAAAAGATAGGCAGATTTTTGAATTACAGCAGGAAATAGAGAAGTTGAAAAACAGAGTGGCACAGTTGGAGCCACAGCCTGCAGAATCCAGTGAAGGGGAAAATATTGCTCAAATCTTGCTTGGACTATCCATGCAAGATGACCTAGCACCAGCTGGAAATTTTTAGCCTCTCCCTCAAATTGCAGTAGTTGAACCTTTTGTTGGGGATATAGAAAATAGGGAAGTGATTGATGCCCAGGCCCCTCAGTAGGATGATATTATCCTAGGGGTAGATGAACAATAGGGTCCTCAGTAGGATGATATTATTCTAGAGGTAGGTGAACAATAGGGTTCTCAATAGCCTACAGAGATAGCTGGACTTGGCAATGAAGGTCCAAATCAAATAGTAGTAGATTTGGGACAATCTGAAGTTGTAATTCCCCATTCCGAAGCTACATCTTTCCATTTCGAAGACACTTCAGAACAAGCCAGAAGTTTAGTCAAAAGTGAACATGAAGAGCCACAATAGCTGACAACACAAGTGATATCCACCATGGAGGCCTCAGTTCATCCAAACATGAGCAGTCAAGTAAGTAATCCTTTGCATCAGACTTTTGTGCCCAATTTTTCATTTGTTAAACCAAAAGTAGAAATAGAGGAAAAGGGAGTATAGGCAGAGTTGTTACCTAGGTTTCAGCCAGTAGTCAGACCACAAAACACTGTTACTTTAGAAAAGTACAATGAGGATATATCTCAGTGGGTTTTGAGATATCAAAAGCTTGAAACTCAGGTTAGGGAATTGAAACTGGTGGGAAAATAGTTAGAGAAAAAAGATGTAGAAATCACTAAATTGCAAGGATAGGTAACATACCTCTGCCAGGTTGTAGAGTATTTGGTTCAATTCAGACGACCAACTAGATTTTATAGTCTAGTTTTAAAAGAAAGGTATCTTCGATGGCAAGTCATGAGAATCAATTCAAATCTTCCCTATAATCTGGATACTGCTGAAGAATTTCTGGAAGCTTACCTGAGAAGCCCAGAGGAACAGAAAAATCTACTATGTGAACTATTTTTACACAATTTCTTTATTCTAGAAGATGTAACCTTCCATCCTCACATTTTCATAGGTGATGTTCAGTTAAGGGCTTTCATGTCCAATTTGCAGAATCAGATTTATTGGAGTCAGGAAAAGAAAAAGAACAAGGAGATTGAAGTGAAGGTTGAATTGTTGATAAGAGTTGTGCAGCCAAATCATAAAATGATCACCAATCAACACTTCACTATGATGAACAAGGCAGATGTTAAGATAATGTATCTAAACAATCTTAAGGATTGTTTAAACAATTTTCAAAATTTTTGTGCAAATAATTATATTCCTGCTCTGACAGCTTGTAGGGATAGATGGGCAGAATTATCCATGTCATTGCAGAAAAGAGAACCTATCTCCCCTATCAACTTAGAATGGTCTAGAAGAAGAGCATAAGGAGTGACAAAGACTATCCTGACCATGAAGCATCAATGGATAGGTCTGAAGTTTAGGCCTCCCATCATCCTTACTCCTGTCCCTTACTATTTTGATAGTGATCCTCAACCAAGTGACCAGTTTCAAGAATGGGTCAAGAAGCTCCAGGAAAGTAGGGGATACTATGTGGGAAACAAATTGTTCTATAGAAGCTAGAATCTGAAAATGGATATGTGTGAATCAGTAGCCCAACAGAATGCATGAGGACATGCATTGAAATAAGTTGGGGGGAAAATGATGAGGCTTGAAAATACCTCCATCATAGTATGTTTTGAACTATTACAAATGCCTAAAAACTCTGTGATTTGTCTTATATGCTGATTAAGTTGATTTAAATATGTTGTATATCAAATATTTGCATGATTGATGTGTTTAGGAATATTATGCTCTATTTTTGCAGTTTTTGTATAGTTTTGCATTATTTCAGCAAGATTTATTAATGATGGGCATGCATGGTTTGAACAACAGCATTTTAATACCTTTATACTTATATTTTCTATGCAATGATTTATCTAAATCTGGAAGATAGTGCCAAAATACTGTAACTGTGCAGCAAAAATAGGATTTCTGTGTAAATTCTAGCCAGCTGCCAATGAATGGCAAGGCATGGAATTTACCAATGAGGAAGGATAAAGTTAGTTGGAATCACCTCCTGGGAGCTAGATTTGAAGACCCACCTAAAAGCAGCAACCAAAACAAGCATTCTGAAGATGTTTGAGCTTAAATTGCACCTACAACCAGTTATTCCGAAGATCTTCGAAATAACAAGGGAACATGCTTCTATTTGACTTTTTGCGGTTTCCATGCGGTTGAAAAGGTAACTTAAGGTTGAGGGAAGATAGGGAAAGTCTCCTACAACTGTCCCCACCATTCCTTTCCGACCAGAAGATGCAGCTCATGAAAAATATCAACTAACGCAACTGACCTGTCCTAAAATATCCCCAGAATAGTTGCAGCATAATAGGCAAATAAATTGCAAGATAGGAATGGCATATTTTATGTATGTAAATAGATTTTAGATATTTATAAAATGTGTAGCTCCCATATTGGTTGAGCTAAGTAGAAAGTAGATATTAGTTGTGAGGAAATAGACATTGGTAGAATAGGTTCAGATTTGCAGTGAAGTACAACAACATTGTAATGATTTTTCTAGAATAATAAAGTGCAGTTCTTTCATTGTCTTTGTCATATATGAGTGTGTGTGATATTTAGAAAGTAAGAGGAATTCATACCTTCTTCTGGAAAAGGGAGCAGGCCACTTCCAGGCCTAGGAGAAGGACTAATAGGACAGGTTTTCTTCTGATTCCTACTGTAGTAAAATTAGCTGAATATTTGTCTATTTCATCTTTTGTTGCACACTAACATTTGTTGCAGTTTTATGATTGATTTCTTGTTTAAGATAAACTGGCAATGCTTTCTAGATATATGATATTTGATAGATGAGATTACTTTTTTAGCAGATTACAGTCTTTGCTTTTGAATATTTTCATTTCAGCAGTTTTTAGCAGTTTTCTGTATTTCCCTTTTTGTTGTCAGCTACTGCACAGAAGATTGACAACCTTCTGAAACAAGGCACTGACAGGATTTAGTTTGTGTGTTTTGCTCAGCAATTCCATTCCTGCAAAAGTACTTAGATCTCATTTCTGCAATTGTAATTAGGTTCAATTTCCTGTAACTTAAGGATCAAATTTTCCATTCCTACAAAAGTAACTAGATTTCATTTTTGCAGTTGTAACTAGGTTTCAATTTCTGTAACTAAAGGATTAAATTTCCATTCCAGCAAATAAATTAGTTTGTTTCATGCAATCTAGAAGTAAAGGTGACCTGAAAACCCCCAACACAATCTGTTTTACCAATAAGACCTGCTGCTCCAAAGTGAGTTAATTTGTAGCCCTGTTCAACACTTCTATCATAGATAGCCTTGGACACCACCCCGGATTGATAGATCCTTGAGATTTAATGATGTGATTAGTGACACGCATCAATCTGGTTGGACCATTTCCCTCATCGATAGGTCAAAGGGACCCGCACCACCAATAAAATTTCTAGCAAAATTATTGATCACATGTTCAATGAGTGGTTTCTCACGTATAGCGACTTCTACAAGAATGATATCACAAATTTTCTAAGACGTGGCCAAATCCATTTCTCAAAAAAGCAAACCCTTAGAATTACACCATGCCAATTTTTCTGTCTATGTTCGAAATGTGTGCCCAAACTCTTGATATTAGCGATAATTTTTTATCCTCATCATTGGGGCTATTAGCCAGATTTTGAGTAATCATTTTTTGACCATGTCGTTTGATTCCCACTCATATAACTTTGATTTGGTCATTGCTCTAGTTTCGAGGATATCTGGTTTTCCTATTTTGTTTCTTGTCTTTGACCAAAGCACTCTCACGTATTACTGCTCAAATTTAATCTTGGTGAGTTGGTTCATGCGCATTTCCAGTCTAGTATCCTTGTCAAGTATCCTTTGTTAGAAGGATTTCCTTGATACTAGCAATCCCTTGGCCCTCATTATCGTTAACCATTTTGAGTGCCTTTCCCACGTGCTCTTGTCCAACAAGGATAGTTATCTCCATCACGAGAATCTAACCTAAAATGTCCCATTCGCCAATCTTGGTGTCATCCATGCCCATCTCCATCTGTTCCACACCCTTGTTCGATGTGCCTTTTCACCCGTGCCTATGGTTCTTCACTTGATTTGGATGACGTGGGCCATGAGTCACCCCGTGTTTTAGTGCCTTCTATGTCTTTCCACTAGCCTCATTACCACCCTCATATTTCTACTAAATTTTCATCTTCGCCACCTTTCCTTATCTAAGCCTTTTTCACCTACTCTACGTAAGTCTTCTACCATGGCCGAAATTAAACCATCCTCCCTTCAGCTTACACCTTTGGTCGAAGATATTTTTAAAGACCATGACCTCCTTAATTTTTTGCAACTATTTAATGGAAATTAATCGGACCTATCGTCGAACTTCATTTGCACGTGGAATGGAGAACATGTTGTCCTCAGAGGCATGAGTTTCACTATCATAGTGGATTTGCTGACCGAAATCATTGGCATTCCCAATGATGGAGAAATTATCAATCATGAGAAGCATTCTCTCCAAGGGGAATTGACCCTCTTCAGGGACAGAGGAGGTCAAGGAGAAAGGGAGAATTGTGAGAGAGACGCTATCGAAGCCATGGGACATTATCATGGTCACTGTTCTCTAGTACTTCACCCTTGACAACCCTAGTGTAGTTCTGAGAAGCTTTCATTTGGCTTTTTTGAACCACATCTGAGGGAAAAAATGATTAATATTCTCGAGTACATGTTAAGGTTGTATTGAACATCAAAATGGGAATTTCCTCTTCTCCCCTTCATCAAGATCTCCACGTCCTCTTCAACCACATTGTCATTGAGCAAAATCAAATAGTTGTTGGCTCTATCGACCTTGCTCTCATCACCGGTGGTCCTACTAACATTGGTGGGGAAGCCGGGGGAGACATTCTAGTGTCTCCTCCTCCTAAATGTACTTTAGGTCCTACGATTAGAGCAGAGGATACTCCCAGTTCTTAGAAGTCTAAGCCCCGATGCTACCCCCTTCAAGCCAAGGCAGCTTGCAGCAAATGCAAAGCTCCTTTGATCATCGACGAAGTCTTAGACGATTCCTTATTGTTCCAAATCAAGAAGGATAATCTGACCAAAATATTTTTCCCAACCGAGGATACTTCTACTCAAGCATCGATGTTGTTCTTGCAGGTAACCAATTACCCCATTCTCTCGGATTGTGGGTATCTCTAGGAAATTTGGGATCTTCTCAAGGCTCTCAAGCAGGTGGCTAAGACAGATTCTTTTCTGTTGGCTTAGGTGAATGCCCTCCTAGAAGAGTACAAGGACCAATACGAAATCCTTGAGGAGTTAAAAAAGTTGGTGGGAGCAAGCACCACAAATAACGGCCAAGGTCCGAACAATGCTAATGCCTAATCGGGCATCTTGGGTTGGGTTTGCTTTGGGAAGTTCTGGTTTGTTGCTGTTCTCTGCCCCTGCATGGGTATTTCTTCTGGGTTTCCTGGTTCTGCCCCTGTGTGGGCTTGTTTCATATTTTTTTGTTTGTCTTGTTATGGATCTCCTAAGGTGTTTTAGGCTTCTCCTCGGCTCTCAACCAGGGTTGGTGCTCCTGTTCCTTTTTGCATCTATGAAGCTTTTTGTAATGTTTTTCTTTTGTAAAAGGTTATGGGATTCTTTCAAAACCTTTTTTACCAATAAAAAAAATTAAACAAATTTTATCTATAAATTATTTTATTAAAATATAACATTTAATATATTAAAAAAAAAATTAAACAAATTCTATCTATAAATTGTTGTATTAAAATATAAAATTTAATATATTAAAAAATAAGGTGTACAAATATTACTTTTTAAACATCATAATTATGAGTTTGTTTGTAAAAATTTAATACATCAGTTATTTGTAATGATTTTAAAAATAAAAGAAATTAATTTCTAACCTCAGAGATTTTTATTAAATAAATAATTTTATATTGACATTGCACCAAAGAAATAAAATAAAGAATATAAACAATGATCATATTTCTTTGATTATGTAAGTAATAATAATAATAATACTTTCAAATATATATTTATATTTATATAACTCATGGGTTTAAATTTTACTCTTGTTATTATTGTAACTTTTAGTTGTGTTAGATAATTTTTTTAACATAGTAAAGGCATTGGCAAAACACTAATTTTATATCTAAGAAATTCAAACGTGGTCTCCACTTTGCTAAAAAAAGATTTGACCAAGGGACCACCCTTGACCTATATTTAAAAAAAAATTGCATATCCCATGGTTTAATATAAGTAGTTATGAACGAGAAGTCTATTATGTTTGGGGTATATAGTTCATTAGGTTCGGCATAAGTTGTAAGCAAGGAGCCTATGGGTGACTCATAAAGAATGAGCATTATGTCCATAAAAATTGAGGCAAGTGAGTATGTCCATGAAACTTGAAGGACTGTAATCTTTTAGGGGAAGTTTCATATTCTTATTTCAATCGTATAGGTTCATGGCTAACGAAAGCTAAATGTTTCATATCATTAGCTAAATGTTTCATATACATTTTACACCAATGAACTAAGATTTAAATTTGATAAGTGAATATCATCATTATTTCAAATTTATAAGACTATGGATGAAAACTAAATATTTTATATGAATTAAAGTTTAAGTTTTTTGAGTGAATCTTATTATTTTAGTGATTAAATTTTAACTAATAAAAATGTTTTTTTCACATTAATTTTACCAAAGTTTAATTTTTATAAAAAATTTACACCATAAACCAAGGTTGAAGTTCCACAAATAAATTTTATCATTTTAACTTATGAAATTAAACTTTACCAAATAAAATATTTATCTCAGAAATTTAACCAAAATCCAATTAATCTATGACTAACATAATTTATTATAATATATTATTAATTAAAATATCATAATAATATAATATTATATGATTTATATAAACATTATAATAATATATTTATAAGAAAGTATCAAATCTATAAAATATTGTATAATTTATTTATTTCTAAAACAATTGCGTCACATATACGTAATCTTACTATTCCATATTGCTATATATAAGTCAAATGGAATGAGGTAACACAGAAAAATACCTTATAATTTAAAATCTATATAATATTATAAATTTATTTATTTTAAATTATCATAAATAAGACCATCTTATTATTCACATTTACATAATCTTATTATTGTCGACGAGTAGATATAAAAGTCAATGGAATCTTGTAGTCATTGAATTTTTTTATTATTTTATTTATTTATTTATTTTTATATATTTTATAATTAAAATTTTGTTTCATATTTACATAATTTTATATTTGTTTGTATAAGTTTATTATATAGTTATACACATTATATTTTATTATGGTTTAAATTTAGATTTTTTTTAAAAAAGAAGTCAAAGTTTAACTATTAAAATTTAGGTTTTTTTTTAAAAAGAAATCAAAGTCACTATTAGAATGTCCCATATGAATAAAATACTATATATTTTAAATTTGTTTCAGTATACAAAATTTTTACACATCATACCTTATTATAATTTGAACTTGAATTTAAAAAAAAAATTCAAAATCATAACTATTCGAATATCCTATAAGAATTAATACCATATATTTTAAACTTGACTTCTTTTACAAAAATTTTACTGTTTATTTTGTGTATAGTTTTTTCTTGAAGAAGAAAATGATTCCAAAGCCCACAAATACTTTAAAAAAATCAAAACTCCAACCATTACCCCACCAAAAAAAACCTAGGTTTAACCTATGATAGGGGATATGCGTGCATAAGAAAGAAATCCACTTTAAGTGTTAAACCTCATCTCATCCATTGCTTTTTATCTTTCCTAGCGGAAGAAATTCATGTAAAAATAAATAATTATTTCTTTCAACCCATCATTGCTATGCGCAAGTGGTTAACGCACATTAGCAACATAAGATGTGGAGTATTATTTTGGTTTAAGTTAGTTTGTTGAGTAAAATTGAAGTTAACAAGTTTGACTGAAATCTAACCAAAACAATTTATTTTAATCTTTTAGATAAAACAAAGTCACAGTTGATTGTTATATTATGATTGTTATATTAATACAATTGAATGATTAATATATCAACCTCACTTCTATTAACATCTAATAATACAATTGATGGATTAATATATCAACCTCACTTCTATTAACATCTAATTTAAGTATTCTGAGGTTGATTCTCTTTAACCTGTTAATATAATGATGCAAGTCTAATATATATATATATATAGTAAGAATAAGCTATACCAACCTAACAAAAGCTAAAAATAAAAAATTAATAAATTATACGTTTAATGTATCCCAGACATTTTAAAATCATTTGACAAATGGCAGGGAAACTTCGTGTCCTAAAACTATGTCCCTTTATGGAATGAAGTATGCGGGCTAATTTTCAAAAGCGCTTAACAATACAGATGGAAGGAAACCATCGCACCGTTGACCGATGAAAGACACTTGTCACTACGCATTGAGAATGTTCGACTTGGGGAAGGTCCAACGTAGAATTATTATCGTTTCATAGTCATCAGAGTAGGAGTGACGTAAAAGCCCAAATAGAACTATATAGTGGATAGGTTTAAACAAGAGTTTATACATTTGGTAGGTTCTGATACACCTTTTAAAATATGGTTTCTTTGCTTTACAAAGTAAGAAGAAATATAAAACATAAAATCTAAAAAGTGAGAGTCTTTGTAATATTTATTTTTTATTTTTTAAATTTATATGGTGGAATTGGTAGTCGTAATGAATTTAGGTAGGTTGTTCGGCTTTTATGGTCGTCACAGGTATTCTAAGATGTCTGCCTTGTAAGTTTTGCGCAGTCCACCCTTATAACCACCATGCCATAATTAAGTTTTGCTCAGTCCACCCCTATAACCACCATGCTATAATCATTTTAAACCTTTTACGCCGTTGAAAGCACCATGAAAGGGACAAGCGTTTGGTACGACGAGGCTTGAGATTTCAAAAGTAAATATTTATTAAAATATATATATTATTACATTAAAACATTAAATTTTATATTATATTATAATGTAATATTTTTTTAATGTACTTTATAAGTTTTATGGTTGATTCATTCTATTTAAAGATTAGATGAACCATTTAAGGAAAGATAAGTTGAATGAACCATCTAAGGGAAGACAAAGGATGATCCATCCAAGTAAAGATAGATAGATGATCCACCCCATGAACCATCCAAGGGAGAATAATCTAAGGGAGGAAGAGGATGATCCATCTAAGTAAAGATAGATGGATGATTCACCCAACGAACCATCCAAGGAGAATAATCTAAGGGAGGAAAGAGGGATGATCCTTCCAAGTAAAGATATATGGATGATCCACCCAATGCACCATCTAAGGGAGAATAGGTTGGATGATTCATCTAAGGGAGAATAATGGGATGATCCACCTAAGTAAAAATAGATGAATGATCCACCCAATGAACCATCTAAGGGATATAGGCTAGATGATCCATCTAAGGGAGGATAGAGGGATGATACGCCCAAGTAAGAATGAATAAATCAACTACAAGATACACCAATATAAAAAATTATCACAATGGTAATAATAATTTTTTTATGTTATTCTTTTTTCATTTTAAAGTTTTTTTTTTTTTTACTTCAACATGTACTTTTTAATTTTTCAAAAACATTCTAACTTTAAAATTGTTTTTTTTATTTTTTTTAAGATTTTTTCACATTAAGCATTACTTTTTTTCAACATTCTTTACCTTGATGTTATTTGTTTAATTTTCAGTTTCTTGAACAAAACTTTGTTTAAGCATTATTTTTTCATGCTTTACCGTAATGCTTAATATTTTAATTTTTTATTTGTTGAACAAAACTTTCTTTAATTAATTGTTACACATATACCTTCATTGCTACATCCATGTTTATTCATTGTTGCCGGTGCAAATTTACATATCTTTGAATTTCTTGTTTTATTATTAATCTAACTTTCATTATTGAATATCATACTTATCACTTATTGATTGTTAACTTCTTTTCTTTTTTAATATGAATTTGATCCCATGCTTGATCCCTCGTATGATTGATTGTCAACTTCTTTTCTTTTTCAACATAGATTTGATCCCATAACTCAATGAAAAGTATTTTATAACCTTCTCATCCTACTAAATTGTGTAAAATAAATCACTGCTTACAAAATTCACTTTATAATTTCCATATTAAACCTTTCTACCATATATAATTTTTTATAACTTTTTTAAATTATTCTTTTTTATTTTTATTTATTTATTTATTTTTTCTTTCCTTTTTACTTTTATTTTGTAAATTGTTTTTCTTATTTTCTTCATCAGTATGCTTTACCACGTCAAACATTACTTTTTTAAAACTGTTTTAAAGTAACTATCCAGTTTTAGATTGAATTAGTGTACAAAAAATTGTCACAGCCGGCAATGCATTAGTGGAATTGACCCTGTTTGAACAGTACAAATAATTGTTGCAGCTGCCACTGCATTAGTGGAATTGATCCCTTTTGGACAGAGAAGACCTTTGTAGTGAATTGAAGCATTGCAGTGTCGTTCATTTCACAGAACATCTTATCCCAGTCGGGCTGTTCAACCGCCTTATAACCGAGACCAGGGGCCCTGTCTTGTGAAGACGGACGCTTCGATTCCTTCCAATCTACCACGTAGGCAGAAACCTTTCTCCTGAACTTGCCCTTGAATTCACTGCAGGCCTGGTACTTATAAAAGTTTATCACGGCCTCCTGGGATTTCAGACGTATGCTCTTATAACCTGGCTTAAAAAGTGTGGGAAGGAGAGGCTTCACAATGTAAGTTCATATTTTTATTTCAATGAAATAGGTTCAAGGAAGATGAAAGTCAAATATTTTATATCAATAGTATAAGTTCATAGAGATAAACGTTAAACATTTTATATCAAGATTTAAGTTTTACAGGTGAATATTATTATTATTTTAATTTCAATAAAAGTTAAATATTTTATATGAATTAAGTTTAAGTTTGAATTTTATAGTGTATGAGATTAAAATTTAACCAATAAAAATGTTTGTTTTACAGATATTTTATCAAAGTTTAATTTTTATAAAACATTTATACCATAAATCAAGGTTGAAGTTCCACGAATAAATTTTATTATTTTAAATTTTATCAAATAAAATATTTATCTAAAAAAATTTAACCAAATCCAATTAATTTATAACAACTATAATTTATTATAATTAATTAAAATACCATAATTTATATAAACAATATATTTATAATATCAAATATATAAAATATTACCTAGGTGGTGTAGGTGAGTTGGAGAGGAGAGGGCAATCCTCCAAGGGAGGTCCCAGGTTCAAATCTCCACCCTACCAAAAAGTTGAATTGGGTATCCAAAATCCAATTGATAATGTTGATGCGGGTAGGGTCGGGTGCGACCCCCGGATGTAGAACCCCTATTCGTAAAGATTTTTTCGCTTAAAAAAATATATATATATAAAATATTATATAATTTATTTATTTTTAAAAAATATTATATTATATAAGATCATCTTAACATCGTGTATAGTTTTCTTCGTTATCTTACTACACTCCATGAGTATATATATTTCAAATGGAATCAGGTAGCATAAATAAATACCATATAATTTAATATTTATATAATATTATATAATTTATTTAAAATTATTATAAATAAAACTATATTAACGTAAGGTTTTCTTCACATATACGTAATCTTATGATTACCGATGGGTGGATATAACAGTCAATGGAATGCGCAGTCATAGAAACAAATTATTATTTCATTTATTTATTTTACATATTTTATAATTATTATTTTTATATTAATTATAAAATTATATTTGTTTTGTTTATTTGTATAAGTTTATTTATATATGTACACATTATGTTTTATTTTGTTTGAATTTGAGTTTTTAAAAAAGAATTCAAAATCTTAATCGTACATAATATTATACCTTAATGGTTTGAATTTAGGTTTTTCTAGTTTTAACTATAAAATGTTTCACACCAACAAATATTATATACTTTAAACTTGATTTAGTATACAAAATTTTTATACATCCAATGTTATCATGATTTGAGTTTTTTTTAAAAAAACTTAAAATCCTAACCATTAAAATATTCCACATAAACAAATACCATATATTTTAAACTTGATTCCCTATACAAAATTTGTAATGTTTGTTTTTTTTTGAAACATTGTAAATTTGTTTTCCAATAATTCTTCATGATACATACGAGAACCAAAATGCACATATACCCTATTTAAACCTTATCTAAAAACCAAAACTCTAACCCTTATCCCACAACACAAAAAACATAATATAATTTAATTTTTTTTAAAGGCATTAAAAAAAGTGTGGATAGAAATCCACTTGTGTTAATCCTCATCTCATCCATCGCTTTTTATCTTTCCTAGCGGAAGAAATTCATCTAGAAATAAATAATTATTTCCTTTACCCATCATTGTTATGCACAAGTCGCATAGGAAAGAAATCCACTTGTGTTAAACCTCATCTCATCCATCGCTTCTTATCTTTCCTAGCGGAAGAAATTCATCTAGAAATAAATAATTATTTCCTTTACCATCATTGTTATGCACAAGTCGCATATTAAGAACACCGATTTTTATAAGGAATTAGTAGCATTTTTATAAGATACTTAATTTGTTGGATAAAGATAAAATTATAAAAGAATTATAATAATTCATTTTAATTTTATAAATAAAACTAAATCGAATAAAATAAAATAAAATCAATGAAATTTGTTGATTACTGATTGTTATATTAATACATAAATAACAAAATTAATCCTTTTATTAATTAATATAATAACGAAAATCTAATAACCTATTTTGTGATTAAACTTATGCACGAAATTAGAATATGTGATATTCAACTAAAGTGAAAAATAAAAAATTAATAAATCATACGTTTAATGCATCCCAAGCCATTTTAACACCATTTAAAAAATTAATAAATCATACGTTTAATCCATCCCAAGCCATTTTAACACCATTTGACAAATGCCAGGGAAACTTCGTGTACTAAAACATACAGATGGAAGGAACCCATCGCACCGTTGACCTTTGAGACACTACTCATTGAGAATGTTATTATTTTTTTTTGGAAAAACAACGTAGAATTATTATCGTTTCCTAGTCATCAGAGTATAGTGGATAGGTTTAAACAAGAGTTTATACATTACGTAGGTTCTCAAACAAAAAAAATATAAAAATAAAAATAAAAAAACTTAGTTTTTGTAGGTTTTTTTCATTGCAGTAAATATAAAAAACAAAAAAACAGTGAATATAAAAAACAAACAGAAAAGACGCATATTATTGCATTAAAACATTGAATTTTATTTTATATTATAATGTAATAATTTTTAATATATTTTATAAGTGTTATGGTTGATTGGATGAACCATTTAAGGAAAGATAAGTTAGTTGAACCATTTAAGGGAGGATATAGGGATGATCTATCTAAGTAAAGACAGGTGATCATCCACTCATTGTCCACTCAGTGAATCATTTAAGGGAGAATAGGTTGAATGATTCATCTAAGAGAGAATAGAGGGATGATCCATCCAAATAAAGATAGATGGATAATCTATCTAAGGGAGGATAGAGATGATCCACTCAATTAAGAATGAATAAATCAACTAATAGTAGATACACCAATATAAAAAAATATCATAATAGTGATAATGACTTCTCTAAGTTTTTTTTTTTAATTTTTAATAATTTTTTAACTTTAAAATTGTTTTTTTTGTCTGGGCTTTTTCACATTAAACAATACTTTTTTTTTAACATTAAATGCTTAATGTTTTAATTTTCAATAACAATTTTTTTTAATCTAATTGTTAGGATTAGATAGGTTATAGTTTTTTGCATCAATGCTTAAAAAAATATAATTCTCCCTTTTAAAAAAGAATCCAAACCTAAGTAAATTTAAATAAAATTTAAACTCGTGTTGCTAGTAGATCAAATATATAATATTTTTATTTTCATTTTTTTAATGCATAAAGAAATCAATAAGCACCATTGGATTCTACCTCTATAAACCATGACCCATTGATAAAGTAAAGTCAACATGACCTGAACCCTCCAAGTTATAGAATTGGGACAACCAATAGATAAACACTCAATAACTACCATACAACCCATCCCCTTTTGAATATATGGGTGGTTTGAACCTTAAACTTTCCTCAAAAACCAAAACCCTAACTACTACATCATCCTAAAAACACCAGTATATAAAATTATTATAATACTAATAGTAACTTTTCTAAATTATTTTTTCTATTTTTATTTATTTATTTAAAAAAAAAAAACATTGTAACTCTAAATTGTTTTTCTTATTTTCTTCACCAATATGCTTTACCACTTCAAACATTACTTATTTTTTTAAACCAATATGCTTTTCCACGTCAAACATTACTTTTTTCTTCGCCAGTATCCTTTTCCAGGTCAAACATTACTTTTTTAAAACTATTTTAAAATAACTATCCAGTCTTTAGATGGAATTAGTATACAAAACAAATTGTTACAGCGGCCAATGCATTCGTGGAATTGACCCTGTTTGAACAGTACAAATAATTGCTACAGCTGCCACTGCATTAGTGGAATTGATCCCTTTTGGACAGAGAAGACCTTTGTAGTGAATTGAAGCATTGCAGTGTCGTTCATTTCACAGAACATCTTATCCCAGTCGGGCGGTTCAACCGCCTTATAACCGAGACCAGGGGCCCTATCTTGTGACGACGGACGCTTCGATTCCTTCCAATCCACAACGTAGGCAGAAACCCTTCTCCTGAACTTGGACTTGAATTCACTCCACGCCTGATACTTATAATGGTTGATCACGGCCGCCTGGGATTGCAGACGTATGCTCTTATAACCGGGCTTAAGCTCAAAGTGATGGATAACATTCACTAACGAAGATGGCAAGGCGTCCAACAACACAATGGACTTGTGCCGTTGCTCCAGTTTTTGTCTGCATGTGTAGCCCTGGGTCACCCCTCTCAGAGGGTGCTCCTTAAGATTGGAGGGCCCGAAGTTCCTGCAATTCATGGACACCTGCCCTATCATAGAGGAGGAGTTACTTACTTCATGCGTTTTATTGGTAAGCAAGATTTTCAAAGCGTTGGAAGATGGGCGACGTAGCCAACGATGGGAGAAGACGAATTCATCAACATCGGTGAACATCATCCATTGGCATTCTTCTCTGCCCTGCAAAGCGCAATGAGCAAATCCGGCCTCCTGTGTCTTCGCCCACGGCCACGGATGGCGCCTCACGTTGTATCCACTCATGCTCGCAGATTTTATGACATCCTCCAAATCGTCGTCGCTGTTATTGTCGTAGATAAAGAATTCCTCCACTCCCAAAAAAGAATGATAGACAATCCACTCCTTGAGGAATTTGGCTGCGTTGTAAACCATCGTGCAGGCGCACAACATCTTCCTTGCGCTTTTGTCTTTCAAAGAGAATTCGCTTACTGTGGGGCGGCTATGATAATACGCCACCGAAGGCAGCGGCGAGGTTTCTTCTTCTGACTGAAGACTAACTTTTGCGCCGTAAAGCTGGAGGTGTTGTGGCGGGTTCTCGCACCGGAAAATCTCCTGAGCGGAGACCGTGACGGCGGTTTCGATTCTGTTGTTGAACACGCAGCGGAGAGTGTGTGGAGCAGCGTTGATGCCCTGCCTTTGGTTTATACCTTTGGCGAACAAGATCACGTCTGTATCCGTCACCACGCTCTCGTAGACCATCCAATCCCACCTGATGGGATGAGATCGAGTCAGGATTAATAAATTTGGATCGCTTCCCTCAGAGATCAACCTAACTTGGTCGAATGCTGCGAGCCCTAAAATCCCCGGAAAAGGTGTTTGACATCTAATTGCAACTCGTCCTTGCAAGTAATCGATTCCCGTGACTTGTGCCGTAATTTCACGGGAGAGAAGACAGCGAAGGGCGGACTTTGGAGGCAAGAAATCCATGAATTTCGTTGAAGGGAAGGGAATTAAGAGCAGCAGCTCATTTTCAGAAAGAAGAACCACGTCTTGTATACGGAAAATCTCCCTGTAACGACGCGCTTCATGTTCTTCCTTGCTGGCCAGTGTGTTGTACCCGCCGGCATGACGCAAGCGCAGCGACGTATTCTGCTGCCGGAATCGGAAATATGTCTCTGCAAATGCAAAAACGGAGTATGAAATTAATTACTTACGAACAATAGTCGTCAATCTCCGAAGAGACCGCTGGAACCTATAATCCACACATACCTCTGTATGGTTGACGCGCTGTAAACCCCCAAATGATAACGCAAAGTAGGATACAATAAACAGTTCTGCTAGGCATGGTGCGACTCAAGCCGTCGAGCTCCCTTGTTGCATAGACGCGTTCAACACATGAAGTCTGAAGATGAAGATGAAGATGCTATAAGAGAAGCGACAAGCTGAGATGCTTCTCTGTGTTAGGCTAGTCAATATTGTTAGGAAGCAAGCGGTCAATGATGGCTGCGTCTGCGAGCTGGTCTTGCCGCCGGGCTGCCTCCGGTTCCCAAAGATTTACTAGTATAGAAAAGTCCAAAGAGAAGATAGACCATGTTATTAACTTTAGCGTGGGCGGATTGGTTTGCGTGGCCGTAGTTTGCACGTCGAAAACGCTAATCACGGCATAAGTTTATGTTAGTTGCCGTCCCATCGAAAGAGTCTACAATGTCGTTTGTTGACCGGTATAAATTAAACATGGTGCATTAAGATTTTTAGTTGGTTACGGAAAAACTAGAGTAAAAAATTTAATTTTTTTGGAAATTGAGGTAGGACAATCAATCAATAAGTAATTTAGGTTATCATTAAATTAATTTTTTAGACATAAAAAAATACTAAATTATCATGTTCAATTAATATTGAAGGTGAGTCTTTATTTGAGGTGAAGTAGTAGATTGTCTCTTGTTAATTGGTAATGGTTATTGGAATCCTGAGATTGTCTCGTGCTAACTGACAATGACGTGCTAACTGACAATGACTGTTCAAATCCTGAGTTAAGAGTGAAATAAAATTATAAAAGCAACTTTAAAGATTCTAATTTTAAAATGGAAAGAATTATATACACGCCTAAGCTACCTATAATATTTAATCTTATCTATAATATAAAGTTAATTCAAAGTACATTATTCTTTGATGGGAAACAAAGAATAATGTGTTTGCTTTGTTGTCCTTTAGTATGCCTTGTTTTGTTGGTATCAGTTTGATTTTATTTGTCTGAAAGTATCGGATATTAAATATAAAATAGGGATGTACTGTTTACTCAAAATTCTGTTTTTTTAAATTATTGTGTAATTTATATTAAGGGCGGGCAAGGACAATGAGATACTTCCAAGGAACCTAAAATAATGGTCAGTTTGAAGTATATATCTTGCTTTAAGTGGCTATCAAGTATGTTGGAGAACAGACAAAATCTTTGCATGCCCGGCCTATGTTGTGTAAAAAGCGAACATTTTCCTACGAAAGGGGCTTGGATTTGGGCCTTTGTTGGCAAGAATGGGATGCGAAAAAATGGGATCCCAATGTCCCTTGAAATATTTTTGCCCAGGTGATATATATATATATATATTCTTAAATTAAAGGGGTTCAATCAGTTGGATTACTTTTGAAAAGTGGATGGATTCTCTCTTCTTCCCTTTTCAAAAGGGGATTTTGTAGATTCTATTAATAGATAAAATTGGAAGGTTTTGTGAATGGATTCATTGGAATGTTTTGACTTAGTTGATGTTTCTTAAAATTTTAAAGTTTTTTTAATGGATTGTTTTAAATTTATGAATAGATTTAAGGTAAGTAATGGTTTTTTGGATTTTTAAAAGCTTTTTTTTAGCGAGACAAAATGTGCCATTGAGAAAAGGTAGATGATGCCTTGTTAAAATAACACATGGGGTGGGTAGATGAGGGAAAGATTCCTCACACTTTCTTCTTGTGGTTCCAATTATAGATAGAGAGGTGGTTCCGGTTGCATTCTTCCAGTATTGAATATCTTTCAATACTGGATAAAGTATTAAAAATTGATGTTCATGATAAGGAGATGGTATTTCCCCCTTTGAAGACATAATGACGTGTGATAAGCCTCAGGTTTTCCTTGACTTGATAAGCTTCCATTGTGGATTCTCTGGATAAGTTGATGTTCTTCCTTGTTTATCGTGAAGGTCTTCCTTCTTCCTTTGTTTAAGAGCTTCTCTTGTTTCTATTTCGGTTAATATAGTTACGATAGCCTGATAATATTTCTTCTTTGATACTCGTGGTCTTAAATAAGGATAGAGAGCTCCTCTTTTTAAGGAGGAAGAATCAAATAAGAAAATAAACCAACATCATGGCCAGGAAGAGAGATATTTTTAATTATAATTCTAGAGAGCCTCCTCCTTCCAATTCCAATTCTAGAGAGCCTCCTCGAGTTGCTTTTTCCACATCCCTATGATATACTAAGGTAGATTGGTATTGCCTATATGATGGAATGATATTTTGGCTAGAGGGTAGCTTTAAATTAAAAGCTTGAAATGCTTTCTTTGAGCTTTCATCAAGGGTTGCCCTGCCTTGTTTTAAAAATCCCTAAAAAAACCTTTAAAAATGGAGGGGAGGGGAGGGTTCTCTTAACATCGAACATGGGGACATAGATCAGTCATATCTATTTAGAACCATATCATTCATATCTGTTTAGAACAAGGTCTTCAACCTTCTTGACCTAAACTCCTTGTAGGATTTCATCAACTCCCATCATGCTTTATATAAGAATGGTTGACCATATATAAGAATCACGTACGAATTTCACCAACTCCTTTAAAAGGGCTTTAGAGGTGTTAAGAACATAACACATATCCAAGAGTTGGCCACAACTAGAGGCATTTTCAAAATACAGAGTGATGACCTCTCTATTTTAAAAGGCATCAAGGATGTTTCATAGCCCCTTACTTTTCTCCTATGAATGGGGAGACCAAAACTTTTAATTTAAAGGGGACCTTCCTTATGAGGAAGGGTCTTAGCACTTGCTCTACTTGAAGGAGATCTTAAAAGAGGTTTTAAAGAGCTTATAATAGAGGTGAAGAAGGCCCTTGTGAAGAAGTAGGAGGAGACCTTTTTATAAGCCCTTCATTGTCACCCTTTAAAAATAGAGAGGGCTCTTTGAAGTCCTCTCCCCCATTTTTAAAAGGGCCTTCTAAAATGGTGGGGATGGGGGTGGGATCTCTATCCATAAATAAAAGAAATGCTCTCTATTTTTAACAGTCGAGTGAGGTCACCTTACAAAGGAACAATTGACAAGACCTACTAGAAGAGGACATTTAAATAAGCTTCTCGTCGCTAATCTTTCTTGCAGGAGAAGAACACAGAGCTTTCTAGGAAAACATATAAAGGAACACATAAGCATATCTTTGGAACACAAGGAGCTATTCGAGAAAGGAATAAAAGAAGCCTTAAAATAGAGAGCCCAAACACATCAAAAGCTATTGAAGGAAGAGGAATAATTAATTTTTTTTAAGGTTAGATGTTTGTTATGCATATTGGCATGGTACTATGGATAAAGGGGTATAAGGTAAGTAGGTCTAGCGTAGGGGTATATTGACTAGGGTTATAGGTACGTATCGAATAGATAAGTGCTTTGACAATGGGGCAACTAGGGTTATTGGCTAGAGCTTTGATCGACTAGCGCTAATCTTAGTCATATCTATTTAGAAAACACAAACAAGGTACCTCTTGAGATTTTAGATAGAGAGCCTCAATCGATATGAGACACCCTTATCTATGAGCGAGCACATAAATGAACTGAATAGAAATAAACCACCTTAACATATTAGGGTACATTAAAATAGAGAGCTAAACACACACTCTTCAACATCGAACACACTAAACAAGCAAGACCTCCAATTCATCGGCATCAAATCCTCTCTATCTATAATGTATCTTTTATTTTATTTTAAGAGCTCAAAGAGTGGTATTTTCTCCACCCGCACTAACTCCCCTTAAGATAGAGACTTCAACTACATTATCAAGCTACACTATACCAAAAATTCTTAGACTCTTCCTTTGGAGGGGATATTTCACACTACACTAGAGCCGACATTATTACTCTCCCTTCAGATGGATACAATTACTACATACATAATTCCATTCAATCCCCCCTACCTCAAGAATAATCGATACACATTACATTTATAATAGAGAGGGTTGGCCCACCTAACTTAAGTCATATGTTGGTTGAAAGAGACTTTTTATTTTATTTTATAATGTTCTTATTGATCTTATATGGAATACTTCTCCCAAATGAATTTATATTTTGAGGGGGGCAGTGGTTTGTTGGGTTTTAAGTGCCCTCTCTTATATAAGGTAGGAAAGCTTTTCAGGGTCAAAGGCTGGTCAGGTTCGCTTATCTAAAAGCGCCTTTAATTTAAAGTTCTAAAAGGTTCTTTCCTTCTTGAAGGTAGGTTTTGATCAACTGAGAGAATTTTCGACCAATCATTCATAGGGGTTTGAAATAGAGAGCGAAATAAGCGTGATGGAGAAGTCCTCATAGCTGGAAGAGAGACCGACCTTTTAAAAGCTTTTAAAACTTCAAGGTACGAGATTCACCAGCTCGCCTCCGCCTTCCCCCCCCAAGTATTATATTAAAGTGTCTTGTTGTGAGAGAAGAAGATTGAGAGATTCAGCTTACCTTTTTAAAAGCGGGGCTCTTTAAATTAAATTAAAGGCTGGGTCCTGCCTGCTGCTGGAATTATCTGGTTGGCTCCCGCCTGCCCCTTCTAAAATAGAGAGGACTATTTTAAAAATTCCTCTCCCGCTCCCCTCCCCCACCATTTCCAAGTATTTTAGAATAAATCTTTTCTCTTTTAAAAGGCTTTAAAAGCGGTTCACCTCTTAATCGAATGAGGCATGGATATGGGCAGGTTCACCTCTTTATAGATCGCAATCACTATATATGGGGTGAGCGCTCTTTGTAGATCGCAATCACTTAAGATGCGTTCACCTCCCTTACTATGAGCCCTTTAAAACGGGGACAAGAGAGCTAGGGTATGGATTCGAGGTGCTTAACTCACCCCCTCTTTAAAGCGGGGACAAGAGAGCCTTTTGATTGTCAACCCTTTGATAGGAGAGGGTTGAGCTTGATTGTTCCCTCCAATAATCCATGCTCGACCTCTCTTCCCCCTTCTATTTAAAATGCAAAGTAAAGCAAACTTGAAACTTTAAAGAGGGAGAGATCCTCGACCCATCTTAAAGGAGCACTTGACCTAAGACCCTAAAGTGTGACTCGACCTATTAAATAAAGGAAACTCCAAATATCTTTTAAGGGTATGCAAAATAAAATCAACCTTAAAAATCCGCTTCATCATAGGTGTCTATCTACCATCCCAAGTTATGAATGACCTCAAAAAATCCTAGGTTGAGTGTATAAATAACCTCTTAAAGGAGTAGCCCTCTCTATTTTTAACGGGGTCCTACCCCTCAAAAAATAACGAGCTGTGATTTCCTTTTACCCGATATAAGAGAGAGGCTTTCCAATCCTTTGCCTTTTTACCTTATATAATAAAGATTCTTCCAATTCTACAAGTGCTTTAAATCCTATCATCCAGAGAAAGTGGGTCAAAGAAAGTGTTTAAAATCGAGTGCTTTCCCCTTTTTTTGAGCTCTCTATCTATAATCGAGGCACACACATTTGATTTGATTTGAAAAGTCCCCCATGTTTTAAAGGTTGATGGTTTGCATTGTTTTCTCCAACCTATGCCCCAATGAGAGCCTTAATTTTCAATCACTCAAGCACTCTTAAATATATATTTAATATTCCTTAATATGTATGTAATTTATCTAATATGTAGTTAGTATTGATTCCAACTAGATAGAGATACTCTAAAGTTATAGGGGAATATATTCCTCCATGTTCCTATTTGGGTGAGAGACAATAGGTGAAAGATAATTTTGAATCAACTTTATCCACAAAGAAGGGAGCTATAAGTGATGCAACTAGGGAGTTTATGAAGAGTTTGATCCTGGCTCAGGATGAACTTTTATTAGGTAACATGCCTAACACATGGAAGTTATATGGGAACTGGTGTTTCCAGTGGTAGCTGAGTGGGTAACATGTAAGAACCTACCCTTGGGAGGGGGACAATAATTGAGGTTGCAAGTTTGAAAAAACCTTGTTGAGGAGCTCTTTAAAAGAAGAGGAAATCCACCCAAGGAGGGGTGTTTGATCAACTATTTGGTTAGGCAATGGATTATCAAGGCCACGATCAATAACTGATCTAAGAGAATGATCAACCACACTAAGACTGAAACATGACCCAAACTCCTATGAGAGGTAGCAGTGGGGAATTTTTTACTTTTTTTTTTTCAGTTGAAATCTTGACAAAGCTTTTAGAACCATGTGAAGGCTCTCCTTGCCATTTTTAAAACAAAGAGGAGAGGACCCTTTGTGAAAAACTTTGGGGGGAAAATTCTTCTCTTAGAGAATAAGCAATGACAATATTTGAGGAAAAAGGGCCATTTTAAGTTGCTTTAAAATAGAGAGGTATATATATAGGATCATGAAAATAATTGCCCTTCCTTTTAATGTCATTGTTTCAACTTAGAATTTTCCAATATCTATGTAAACATAGTAAGTTAGATAGCATTACAATGGCATATATGGATCCTTTATCAAAGGGTATTACAAAATATAGATATTTATGAATGTATTCTAAGAGATAATATTTACCACAATAGTCAGGACCACAAGTGGATATCAAGGTTCAAGTATCTAGAAATTTTTTATCTCCTATTATTCATTTCTAATCTACCTCTCGATGCCAACTATCATGGAAATGATATGCCTTTATACCCTAAAATAGTCAAAAGCATGAGTGGATGCTAGAATTTTTGTAACTTCATATTTATATCATTTGATGATGAACTTTGACATTGACGACCATTTTGGAATCTTGTCTTTATGCGACCAAACAACAAATTATTACATTGTAGAGGTGGTTAATTTTTCAAAATAATCCAATATCTTCTTTCAAATCACTAGACTATTGGAATACAATTTTTACCTTGGATATCTTCTACAAAACTATAGAAAAATACCTCATTTTTAGAATCATGGTTTCTCTATGTTGAAAACGCTTCAATATTTTTATCGATAAAGAGATTATTTAAATACAACTTACATTGCCCAATATAGAGAAACTACACAAAAAATATGATTTACTTAAATAGTGGAATTCAACACTAACCAAATCACATATGACTTTCTACATGAGTGGTTATAACCACTCTTGAATTTATCTTAATATGATTTATCACATCATATGATGTAATAAATCTTAACATTTCTCTCCCTACTACATCATGATACAAATATGGGTAGAAATACTCATAATAATCCAAATAACCCTATGATAAAATAGGTCACACTCAATAGTTCATCAAATAAACTTAGAGTACAAACAAGGATACACTCAACTATTTATAACAAGCAATAGTGGTATGACCTCACTATGCACTTGTAGTGGGAATGACCTCATTGGACACTTAACCAAGGATAGAGATAAACTTAGATGTACAAGGTTATACAACATAATTGGATAGGGACACATGCTTTATCCATAATTACATTTGTAAATAGGGATACACACTAATGTTTGTAATAGTTAAGATTTGGGACACACACAACCAATCACAAAAAATTAGATGGATTGGGCCTTATTGATTTACATCATCTTGTGAATGGGGACAAACTCAAGAATTCACCTTGATAATGACATTGGCCTTCACTTAATACATCAAACATAAATTTAGTGGGAATTACGACCACACTGAACATCCCCTTGTGAATAGGGACACACAACTATTCACAAGGATAAATTTTAAATTAATTCAATGAACATATTCCTCCATATTTTCCTCATAGGGAGGGTCTTTATCATGTGTTACAATATTTTCCTTATGCTTATATTTATAAATATTTTCCCTCTCTTCATCCTTAACCATGATTATCTTAAGCACACTCTAAAGCTTCATTCATTAAAACTATGTATTGTCTTACAACCTTCTCACATACTTCTCTCCTATCAATTATGGACCCTTTTGAGATATTTACACTGTCTAGAACTACTATGGCTTCATATTCTTTCTTGTGTACCTTGCACATATTCCTATACATGATGGTCAATGAAACCTCCAATATTTGGTCACTTCTACACACCTTGCATATCTACTAGACTAAACTTTGCCATATCTGTGGATAGGAAATGCACCCTAGACTCTAGCCAATGGTTTAGATTGGATGAAATGAGATTTCTCTCAATTTCAACCTTCGAATAAGGCCAACTCCTTAGAGTGATTATGTATTTAGTAGGAAAAGAGTTAAGGGGAGATAAGGGTTTAGAGAAATTTAATAAAAATGGATAGGATATAGTGTAACAACATTGAATTTCACTAAGCAATATGCTAATACAACCAATTCACATGTACTTAATAGACCAACTATTATCAATTATAATCATAGGTTTATTCAAATCCAATTATCTGCTCTAATCATTCTAAATACTTACACAAATACCAATCCAATAGAGATTTAAATAGCAAAATTTGCTTTAAAAAAATAAACTAAACATTTAAGTATAATAGAAATAATTTAAAACAAAGATATATTCATAAAAACTACAAGTAAATAGCAATGCAGGCCAAACAACTATCACTTCAATAACTAGTAGTAATATTACATAACAAATCTAAGCAAGGACTACAAATATGACCCTTCCATTGGGCGTGTGACAACTTATTTATAAGCTACATTTTGAAAATTGTAATGAAATATTTTACAATTTGCTAAAAGAGTGTTATGAAAATAACTTGGTAAAGAAATCAAGATGTTGAGGTGGCGTCTTCAGATTTCATATTGCATTTGAATTTGAATTCTCATGAAGTATGCTCCATTGATCTATAACTAATTTACTAGAGCTGTCACTTTCATTATGTGTCATTAACTGAAATAACTAGAAGGCACCATGGTGGTTGTAAGTTTGAAAGTGATGTTTTATGGACACCTAATTTGAAGTTGGGCTTATTATTGTATTCATAGAACTTCTTGGAACAAAACCATGATCTGCAATTGCTGTGATGATATTTTTTAGGATGTTATTTGACTTTGTTCATCTACATTTTGTGTATTGATTTCCTTTATATGATCCTAGGCCTTGACTTGGAGATGTTAACATCAATCCTAGAGGATCCTCGATTTTGTACATTTTTGCTTCCTACATCTTGGCTTTGTGCAAGGGTTGTTTTAATTTCATGCATCTCTTATCTTCTTGCATGATTTTGGGCTTCGATGTTGAAGTTCTTACGTCATCACCAAATGAGGCCCAACTTTATGGAATTACAATGACATCACTACTAAGGTAATCCCAACCTTGAGTATCGCAACTTTGTGCATTGTGGCCTTGCGCATTCCCAATATTTTTGGTACTACATTGACATCACTACTAAGGTAATCCCAAATTTGGACATCATGATTTCGTGCAAGCCTTCAAGTATTCAAAATACTTAGCCAATTTTTTGAAAAAGGCTTAGCCTCTTGGTTTGCAAATGAGGTCATGAAATTGACCTACATTCTTGGCACCTCCCAAGGAATTCTTGCTTGTGAGAATTAAGAACTCAGAAGACCTGGTTTCATTGGGTGCAAAGTCAAAGTGTTTGTGAGATAAAATGTGAGTGAAAAAATAATTTTGATAAATGAGATGTGATGAGTGGGTGATTTATGTGAGAAAAGGAGAAAATATGGATGACTTGTAATATATAATGGAATGGTTGGTGAAATAAAAATAAATGTTGCAATGGAAATAAAGTGGACTTTACCTTTTTAGACCTTCTAGGTGGCTTATTTTATTTTTAGTACTTTGTGTTTTGTCCTTATCCTTGTGGTGCAAAAGGTGTTAGATTTTGGCTACTAATTACTCTAGTGTTGCTCCTTATGTGCTAGGTGTCCTTTGACCATCATGTGATCCAAGAGTTTCTTCTAGAGAAATTTATTCCTTAGAGGTCTCTTCTCCTTCTTCATCTACTTGATTATCTCTGTTGGCTAAGATATTTTTTGTTGTTTGAAGGACTTGATAGACTAACGTCTAGATATTTGGAGTCTTGAGTCTCAATTTTTTTCATGTATTCCTCTCAGCTGATAGGCCTTTTCATAAGAAGGATATTGATATCTTCTAGTCATTTCTTTAACTTTAGCTTGGATCGTACCCATTCTATTCACAAACTCAAGCACTTGGGCTTCTTAGATAGGATATTTCCATTGGTCTATTTTTATTTCATCATTGGCTATTGATTATGTCTGGGTCTAGAGATCTTATTTAGTTAGAATCTTGGTTTCTTCATCCCCAAATCTTAGAAATCCCAATTCTTTGGCTTCTATTATTGGTTTCATTATCCTTTCTACCTTGATTTATAGCCTATTTATCATCTCCTACCCTTTTTGGACCCATTTGTGCTTTTTTATTATAAGCCAAGAGATATTCATCACTGCATTCCATTGGATGCTAGGTATGGATCTTATATAGCAAGTTTGAACCTCCTTCTTATGAAACCAGGACCAGGTGGCAATAGGAAAATTAATAGGAATAAACAATTCTTTATTCAAGATCTCGCAGAGCTATTACATTATTTTCAAACTATAGGAAATACATCTAATTTATATGAAGGGAGAGGAGGTTAGAGGAGAAGCGAGAAGGGAGGAAGTCGGAGGAGAAGATGAAGGGAGGTTGGAGGAATAAGAGGGAAGGGAGGTGGAGTGATAAGGGAGAAGAGGGAATATAGGAGAGAATGGAGGGATAAGGAGGATAGAAGATAAATTCATCAAAAATATCATGCCGACTTATTTAAAGAATTTAGCCGACAACTCTAACCTAGCCTAGCCACTAAATTAACCACTTAATAAATTAAGTGTTCACACTTGCTACATTCTCCCCCTTAAAGTTGAGAGGACTGACAAGACAGTCTCTCATCTTTACAAATTGAGCTTTAGCCGATGCCTTGGTGAAGATGTCCGCAACATTCTCCAAAGTGGGGCAATAGTGAAGCTCAACAGTTTCAGTTTCCACCATATCTCTGATGAAGTGGTACTTCATATCAAAATGCTTTGATCTACTATGGTGGACAAGATTGTATGCCAACTGAATGGCACTAATGTTGTCACAGAATATCCTTGTTGGACCACTTTGTTGCTCTCCAATTTCTTCTAATACCTTTCGTAGCCATAGAGCTTGAGTACTAGCATGAGTGACCGCTATATACTCAGCTTCTGTTGAAGATAGTGCTACTACTATCTGCTTCTTGGAACTCCAAGTTATTAGTCCCGATCCCGGACTAAAACAGCTTCCCGGAGGTTGATTTTTTGTCATCAATGTTGCTACCCCAATCACTATCACTGAAGCCTACAAGCTTGATAGTGTTACATTTATGGTAATGGATTCCAAAATCCCATGTACCCTTTACATATCCGAGAATTCTCTTAGCTGCCTGCAAATGCAAC
The DNA here is from genome assembly GCA_028583015.1 of Wollemia nobilis. NCBI lineage: Eukaryota > Viridiplantae > Streptophyta > Pinopsida > Araucariales > Araucariaceae > Wollemia > Wollemia nobilis. Next base: position 18,536,050 of record JAQPPZ010017033.1, on the reverse strand, counting down.
TCAGAAGGGTTAGACATAAATCGAGAGACAAGAGAAACAACATACTGAATATCAGGTCTGGTGTTGGCGAGAAACATCAAACTCCCAACCATGCTTCTGAAAGTGGTCACGTCAACTTTTGATGCTCCATCATCTTTGCTTAATTGGATCCCATGTCCAACTAGGAGTTGCAACTCGGTTTGCAATGCTCCATAGCAAACTTCTTAAGCATGTCCCGAGCATACTTATGTTGACAGATGAAGATCCTTGTATCTGACTGATGAACCTCCATTCCAAGGAAGTAGTGCATTAAGCCAAGATCCTTCATCTCAAATTGCTTCATCATGGAGTGTTTGAACTCCATATTCATTTTTTCATTACTACCCATGAATATGAGATCATCCACATACAAGCAAACTATGAGGATGTCATTTCCTTGTTGTAGGTAGTAAAGGGTGGGTTCATTTCTACTTCTGGTGAACCCAAATTCTTTGAAGTACCCATCAATGCGTGAGTACCAAGCTCGTGGTGCCTGCTTGAGGCCATAAAGTGCCTTCTTCAGTTTGTAAACAAGATGTTCCTTGTCTTTCTCTTCAAATCCTTGTGGTTGCTCAACATACACTTCTTCTGTCAAGTAACCATTTAGAAATGCACTTTTCACATCCATGTGTTGGACTTTCCATCCCTTATGTGCAGCTAAGGCAAGAACTGTTCTAATAGTCTCCTGTCTGGCTACAAGAGCAAAAGTCTCTTCATAATCAACTCCATATTTTTGAGTGAATCCCTTTGCAACTAGTCTCGCCTTGTGCCTTTCAATGCTACCATCAGCATTAAACTTGGTCTTGTAGACCCACTTACATCCAACACATTTCTTGCCTTTAGGAAGCTTTACCAGCTCCCAAGTGTCGTTGTTTTTTATAGAGGTTATCTCCTCTTTCATGGCATCTTGCCAAATTTTTTGAGTACATGCCTTCTCATAACTAGAAGGTTCAAGCTGTGCACTAGTTAACAAAGCATAGTTAACTTGATCTCCCCTAGGTTCCTACTAGGAGACATCATCACCATACAGGTGCATACTTTCTAATCTGTGTAAAACAAAATCCATTTCACTAGCTTGACTCCTAGTGTATCTTCTTGAAATTTTTTTATCCAACATCTGATATGATGGATGATTCTGTAGAGTTCTCTTACCTCTGGATGGAGAATCGATGTCCATGGGTGAGGAACTTACTGATCTCTGTGGAGAAGGACTTGGTGAAGAAGTTGAATCAGAAGATGAACTTGGATCGGGAGGAGACTGCTTTCCTTTCTGTGGTGTCTGTTGTTGCACCTGCTTAGAAACTACATCAGTGGATTCAACATCACTGAATATTTGGGGCTTACCCCATTCTCCCCCTTCATCAAAAATCACATCCCCGGAAATCACAAACTTTCTAGTCCGAGGATTATAGAGTCCGTAAGCTTTTGTATTCTCATGAGTATCCTACAAAGATACATGCCTGACTCTTTGGATCGAGCTTCTTCCTAAGCTCATCGGGAATGTGAGAATAGGCCAGCGAGCCAAACACTCTAAAATGCTTAACATTTGGCTTTTTACCATACCAAGCTTGGTAAGGTGTCTGCCCTTCCAAACTTGAAGTAGGACTTCTGTTCAAGATATATACGCTGGTCCTGGCTGCATCTACCCAATATGAATTAGTCAAATGCTTCGTCTGAAGCATAGACCTTGCCATCTCCACAATGGTGCGATTCTTCCTCTCTGCGACACCATTCTGCTATGGAGTGTAGGCAGCAGTGAACTGCCTCTTAATGCCATGTTGCTTACAAAAATTCACAAACTCATTAGAGGAGTATTCTCCTCCCCTATCTGATCGAAGACATTTTACAAAATATCTACTCTCACTTTCAACTCTTGTTTTGAAATCGATAAAGCATTCATATGCTTCATCCTTATGTTTCAAAAAATATATCCAACACATTCTAGTATAATCATCAATAAAGAGTAGAAAGTAAGAGTTGTTACCCAGACTCTATGTCTGCATCGGACCACATATGTCGGTATGCACTAGCTGGAGTGGATAGCTGGCCCGCCATGCTTGTCCATGAGGAAACTTTGATCTGGCATGCTTCCCAAGAGCACACCCTTCACAGACTTCTTTACTATCCTAAACTTTAGGAAGTCCAGTGACCATGGCTTGGGAAGTTAGCATTTTCAAACTAGCAAAATTCAAATGGCCATATCTCAAGTGCCATAGAACACTTGGATTGGAAATAGCAACACTTGCTAACTTATCTCCCCCTGGCTGGCCAAAATTTAAAGGAAACAATCTATTCTTTGTCATTGGCACTTGAGTAATGATTCTATTATTGTTATTTTTATCAAAAATAGTGCATTTACCCTCATCAAAAAGCAACTTGTAGTTCTTTTCTAACATTTGACCAACACTTAAAATATTATGTTGGAGATGGGGTGTATAATAGATATCACTTACTTGTTTGACTCCTTCTTTAGTTGGAACTGCCATAGCTCCAATGCCTTCAATTGCCAATGATTTATCATCTCCCAATTTGATGCTAGATTTGTAGGAGGAGTTTAGAGTAGCAAAGAGCTCTTCTTTGCCACTCATATGGTTTGAACACCGAGTGTCCAAGATCCATGTATCATTCATGTTCTGATCTCGCTTGACCATATGAGAGAAAGATATTTGTGGCCTCTTCCTCTTCTCCAAAGTTTCCAAACCGATCGCTCTCGGTTGCTACTAGCTCCTTGTGAAGTCTTAGTCCAATAGTCACGAGCATAATGGCCAAGTTTGCCACAATTGTAGCAAGATTGTTTTGACTTATCTCCTCCTTTGCCTCTTCCTGATTGTTTCCCTCTATTTTGTTGTCCTCCTATTCTATTGCTGTTCACTATTGTTTGAAAATCCTCCTCTGTTCTGATTTCCTCCTCTATTAGGAGTTCCACCTCTCTGATTATTTTTGCCTCTTCCTCTATACTTTCCTCTGCCACGACCTCTACCTCTGCCTTCTTGAGAAGCAAAGGCTTTATCATCTCCTCCGTAACTTGTGGAAGGAGTTTGCTGTAACCTCTCTTCATGTGAGAGTAGTGAGCCAATTAGGGATTCAAAAGACAGAGAAGTTAGGTCTTTGGATTCTTCTATAATGATGGCTACTGAATTCCACTTAGGAAGAAGTGTCCTCAACACTTTCTTCACTATAACTTCAGGCTTTACATCTTCTCCTAAAGTGACCATCTTATCTACTACGACTTTCACACGCACGTAGTAATCACCAACCTTTTCACTCTCTTGCATTTTAAGAGTCTCAAACTCTCGTTTCAAGGTTTGTAGTTTAACTTGTTTGACTTGGTCACTACCCCTATAACTTTCTTTTAAAGCATTCCAAGCAGATTCAACAGTTATAAAAGAAGCTATTCTAGGGAAAATACTTCTATCAAGGGCGGCTTGAATGTGATAAAGGGCAGAAGAATTATTCTTCTGAGCTTCCTTTTTAGCCCTTTTATCAGCACCACTCAAAACTGCCCACTCAGCAGCTGAAGGTTCAGTATATCCCTCTTCAATCACATCCCAAAGACCTTTGCCGATCAAAAGAGTTTTCATTTTAATTGACCAATACTCGTAATCACCACCATTGAACTCAGGGATTGGTAAACTAGTATTGGAAGCCATTTTAGAAAGCAAACTTTATTTCTACTTCAAACAAGTTGTACAAAGAAGTACAAAATAGATCATTGATTTAAATCAAATCTAGCTTTCTTAAAATGCTCACTGATTTGGCGTTCTTCTTCTTGAGGATTTCCCAAAACTGGAAAGGTGAAATTGTCTGCTTCGTCGTCACTGATTATAATGACTTCTTTTACTGTTGCTACGGCTCAAGACGCCTTTTGAGAACAACTCGTTCTTCAATTGCAGGTTTCACCTCCACTGGTTCTTTTTCCTCTTCGCTTCCTCTTCTTCTTCTTCTGGTTCTCGAATCAGGAGAGCGAGGTGTATAGCTCTCACTCGTTTCAACTTCGAGCACTCTAGGAGTATAACTATCACTTGATTGTCCTTCATGTATTGTTTCAACCGTCTCGGATTCAACTGCTCTTTGCCCGAAGATATTATCTTCAGAATCCGCCTCGTATCCAGAATCTGGTTTTCTCTGATGTGCAATCACTTGGTTTTCTAATTGGCAAAACACTGTATGAAGTCCACACTGCTGGACTTTCCTGTCAAAGGAATCAGGAGTCTCTCTTCTCAACAGAGAGAGCAATGCATTATAGCATCCAGATGACCGAATCATCTACCCAGAATTACACCGCATGAACTGGGTTACAATTATGATGCCAAAAAACTTCTACCTCCAAAATTTGTTTTAATAAAGCCCTTAGAAATTTTTTTAACAATTTCCTATATATATTTTTAAATTATTCCTTTTTTTTAAATAAAAGTTTATTTAAAAAAACATAATAAAAAATATATAAATGAAAATTATTAAATAATTTTTAAAAACTTTAATTAAAACTAAATAATAAAAAATTAAATAAAAAAAAACCTTTTTTTTGCGAAATCCCCGACAGGATTCGATCTAAGGACCTCCGCTTCCTACCCGCAAGGTCTAGCCGCTGCACCACGCGGCTCCGGTGAGAGGACAAGGGCAACAAGGATTAATAAATCCTTGATCGACGGCAATAAAACAAAAAAAATTGTATTGTTTCTAACCCCGACGGGATTCGACCCCGGGACCTCTCTGCCGCAACCAAACGACTAAACCACCTGCGCTACCTGCTTCGGCTGGAGGAGGAAGGAACCGCCTGTTCCTTATACTGTCTACGGGCGATTTTTTTAAAAAAATGGATTAATCCCACATGCAGTGGGAGGGAGTAAAAGTACTCCTTTTATATGCGCGTGAGCGCATGTAATGTTGATTGCCTTCGGGCAATCACTCCCCAACTCTATCTTCTGCTGTGACGAATCTGCTTTCGCCACGTGTTTGCTCTGACGAAACTGCTTCCGCCACGTGGACAAACCAAATTTTGCATGCCTGATCCGCCACGTCAGCGCCTGACTTCTATCACGTCAGCTCCCAGCTCGGCCAGTCAGCATTCTACCAGTGCCTGCCACGTGTCAGCTGTCGCCACGTCAACATCCACCTTAGATCGCCACATCAACATCCACGTCAGCTCCTCGAGCTGCATGTCCATGTCAGCTCTTAGCTCGCCTCAAAATCCATGCCCAGCTCTATGCTCTGCCACCTCCTCGATCCGATCGCCTAGCTCCTCGATCATGGTGCACCCTCGGGATACATGCCCAACACGCTCGCCAGCCAGATCACCGTGCATCCTCGGGATTCGTGCCCAGCACGACCTCGCCTATCGAGCTCTGATACCAAATATGAAACCAGGACCAGGTGGCAATAGGAAAATTAATAGGAATAAATAATTCTTTATTCAAGATCTCGTAGAGCTATTCCATTATTCTCAAACTATAGGAAATACATCTAATTTATATGAAGGGAGAGAAGGTTAGAGGAGAAGCAGGAAGGGAGGAAGTCGGAGGAGAAGATGAAGGGAGGTTGGAGGAATAACAAGGAAGGGAGATGGAGTGATAAGGGAGAAGAGGGAATATAGGAGAGAATGGAGGGATAAGGAGGATAGAAGAGAAATTCAAAAATATCATGCCGACTTATTTAAACAATTTAGCCAACAACTCTAACCTAGCCTAGCCACTAAATTAACCACTTAATAAATTAAGTGTTCGCACTTGCTACACTTCTAGCCAGACTCATTAGATCTCCAACTTGTCTAATTATTATTTCCACTTTAGCTTGAGCCTACCTAAGGTCTTCAATTTCTTCCTCTATGGCTTGTGTAGTGAAGTCCAAATAGCCTATGATTTGGTAAGCCTCTAGAGCATATTGAAGGACCTTGTTCCAATTGTCCTTAGTTGTTTTAGGGTTTCTTTGGAAAAGCAAGAGGATATAGCTTATTCCTTATCTATTTCCAATTGTTTTCATAGGTCCTCAAGCTATCTTATTAGTAATTTATTTATATCTTGAGTTTCTTGCACTTGTTGACAACTCGAAAGTTGTATTATCATATTTTTCCATTTTTGATTATCATATTTTTCCATTTTTGATTTTCATTTTACAAGGCCCTTTTTACATTCTTCTCTTATTTAACCATTGTCTCTAAGTACTTGACTTTATCTATTGTCTACATCTATCTCTAAGTTTATTGTCTTGCAAATAGATAGTGCTGGCATGGATCTAGGCACTAAGAAGGGATTATTACAACAATAGATAGGAGACATCTAATATTTGTGCTTCCACCTAATAATCATCAAGCATCATATCAACTCTTGGTCTATCCACCATTGGTATATCTATCGATAGGTGGTTGGATAAGTTACAATTATTTGTTTTGGAGGAGCATGATCCTTCATTTGTTTGTTGGCTCATCTCTTCGAGCTTATTAATGGTGCCTATAGATGGATGATAAGGTGGTGGTAATATAGAAAAGATGAATTGTAAGATGGAAAATGGATATGAAGGAATTTTATGAATAGTGTTGAGCAAGTTGCAGCAAAAGTATTGTCATTGTTGTCAACACATGTTGAGCAAGTTGTAGCAAAAGTATTGTCATTGTTGTCAACATAGTCAGATAGATCAGTTGATAATGATTGTTGAGCAAGGTGCAACAAAAGTATTGTCATTGTTGTCAAAATAGTCAGACAGATCAGTTGATGAAGTGGACAGGAGTTAAGTAAGAGGTTCCAATTGATGAAGTGGACAGGATTTAAGACAACACAGTCAGACAGATCAGTTGATGAAGTGGACAGACAGTGAGACAGATCAGTTGATGAAATGGACAAACAGTGAGATAGATCAGTTGATGAAGTGGACAGGAATTAAGAGGTTCTTCAAAGTATGTACAATATCCAAAAGGTTCCAGTTGATGAAGTGGATAGGAGTTAAGAGGTTCTTCAGAGTATGTACAGTGATTATCCAAAAGATAGAAGTGGCCCATTTGAGAAAAATCAAAAGAAAATCACAAGGAAGAAAACTGTCGCGATATCGCGACATGTTGAGAAGAAAGAAAACTATCGCGATCGCGACATGTTGAGCAAGAAAGGAAAACTGTCGCGATATCGCGACATGTTTGGAGAGAAAGAGCAAGAAAGCAAAACTATCGTGATATCGCGACATGTTTGGAGAGAAAGAGCAAGAAAGCAAAACTGTCATGATATCGCGACATGTTTGGAGAGAAAGAGCCAGAAAGCAAAACTGTCGCGATATCGCGACATGTTCGGAGAGAAAGCGCAAGCTAGCAAAACTGTCATGATTTCGTGACATGTTCGGAGAGAAAGTGCAAGCTAGCAAAACTATCATGATTTCGTGACATGTTCGGAGAGAAAGCGCAAGCAAGAAAAACTGTCATGATTTCGTGACATGTTCGGGGAGAAGGCGCAAGCAAGAAAAACTATCACGATTTCGCGACATGTTGGAAGAGAAAAAGACAAGTAGAAAAAGTGTCACGATTTCATGACATATTGCAAGAGAAATTGTATGGAAGAAAAAGGTGTCGCGATTTCATGACATGTTTCATTTTCGCGGTCCAAAGCGAAGAGAAAGAGGAGAGAGAAAAAGATGTCGCGATTTCGTGACATGTTTCATTTTTGCGGTCCAAAGCGAAGAGAAAGAGGAGAGAGAAAAAGATGTCGCGATTTCGTGACATGTTTCATTTTCGTGGTCCAAAGCGAAGAGAAAGAGGAGAGAGAAAAATATGTCACGATTTCGCGACATGTTTCATTTTCATGGTCCAAAGCGAAGAGAAAGAGGAGAGAGAAAAGATGTCACGATTTCATGACATGTTTCATTTTCGTGGTCCAAAGCGAAGAGAAAGAGGAGAGAGAAAAAGATGTCACGATTTCGTGACATGTTTCATTTTCGCGGTCCAAAGCGAAGAGAAAGAGGAGAGAGAAAAAGGTGTCACGATTTCGTGACATGTTTCATTTTCGCGGTCCAAAGCGAAGAGAAAGAGGAGAGAGAAAAAGTGTCACGATTTCGTGACATGTTTCATTTTCATGATCCAAAGCGAAGAGAGATGGACGAAAAAGTGTCATTTCGTGACATCGGAAAGTGTTTTGATTTTTGGCTGAAGAGAAAGAGAGAGAAAAAGTGTCACGATATCATGACATGTCGCATTTTCATGACTCGAAGGAGAGAAAGAGAGAGAGAAAAAGTGTCCGGATGATCGCGACATAAAGGAAGAGAAAGAGAAAGGAGAGAAAGTGTCACGATATCACGACATGTTTCCGAGTAAAGAGAGAGAGAGTAAGAAGGTGAAAGTGTCGCGATATCGCGACATGTTTCGTGAAAGCAAACAAAATATGCAAGGAGGGAAAGTGTCACGATATCGTGACATGTGTTTTGGGGTATGAACCAAGTAAAGCAAAGGAGGCGAAAGTGTCACGATATCACGACATGTGTTTTCGTGGGTACAAGCCGAGAAGACGACAAAGAGGCAGAAGTGTCACGATTTCATGACAGGTTGTTTTGGTGCAAGCTAAGAAGAGAACCCAGTCAAAATAAGATATGTAACAATTAACTAAAGTTATACATCAGTTACAGGGGTGGTTATAGAAGAAATATCATGCAGCTAAAATAAGAATAGTGAATAGTTAGAAAGTAAGTGTAGTTATAGAAGGAGTCGATAGAGATTAGGTGATTATAAGGAGTCGATAAGATAGTTATAGGTGCAGTTATAGAAGAAGTTGATATGACAGTTACAGGTGTCGTTATAGAAGAAGATCATGTAGCTAAAATAAGAAAAGTTAACGAAAGTCGGTACGATAGTTACAGGTGCAGTTACAACAGTTAGGGTTGCATGCGTAAATATGGAAGTTAAAAATAGAGACTAACATGTTATAAAAGGAGGTCTGCATGGAGAAGTAATGTGCTGCTAAAATAGAGAGAGAGCGCTCGGGATTAAAGCGAGGCAGAGTTAATCTTGCGACGGGAGCAAGAGGAGAGCGAGCAGAGTGTGTGTTGTGTGAAGAGTAAGAAAGTGTTGAGAAAGCAATAGACCAGTCAGGGTCTTGTAAAAGTGAAGGCATCTTTATGTCAAACTTCTAGCTTCAGAATAGAAGTCCAAGTTGGTGCTTGGCATCAGGGGTTGGTGCTCCTTCCAGTTGGTGCTGGTAAATCAGGGGTTGGTGCTCCTTTCTGTTGTTGCAGATAAATCAGGGGTTGGTGCTCCTTCCAGTGGGTGCTGGTAAATTGATTGTAAAATTGGTATTTTGCAAAGACTGGATTTGGATGGGAGTCCAAACAGTCACTTTTGAGGAGTAGCCAAAACTGGTGAACCTCGGTACATCTTGTGTTGTGTGATGCTCTCTTGGTATATTTGCTTTATTGAATTTTAAGCTTTCATTGTTTAGGCATTAAGAATTGAAGATTTAAGTTTTTAAGAGCTACACTGATTCACCCCCCCTCTTAGTGTCATTGTGAGACTATCAATTGGTATCAGAGCCAGTTTCCCTTATCAGGCTAAATCAGCTAGGGTTGATCTTGGATTAGTACGCAATGGGTAAGAAGAATAGATCCTCCTCAAATAAGGCATCTCAATCAGTTTTAGTTCCTGTGGAAGAGAAAATTGAACTAGAAAAGATAGGAGTGAATTCTAAAAATATAGGAGTGAACTCTGAAGCATGTGATGAAAACCTTGAGGGTGAAGTATATCTAGAAGGTGAGTTGATCGCTGCACTTGAAGAGTTGAATATAGAAAAGAAAAAGAACAGAAGATTGTCCAAGAAGTTGGAAGAATATGGGGATAAGATCGAAGATCTCTTCTTACAAATTCATAAAGCCAAGAAAATAGAAGAAGCCTTGAAGTCACACCTGGATGATAAAGTCGATGTGTGTAGCAAACGTGAAGAGGAATCTAACAAAGTTTTTAGTGATCTAAAGCTACAAGTAGAAGAGTCCAAAAGGATTGAAGAAACTCTCAGGTCACAGATCAATAAGAAAGAGATTGTTTGCTGCAAACAAGAAGAGGAGATTGATTTATTGAAGAAACAACTAGAAGAGGCCAATACAAATCTCAAATTTGAGAAGAGCACAGAGTTGCTAGATAAAATGATAAGTCATCAAAGAAGCCCCATGTGTAAGCTTGGTCTTGGATATGAAGCTGAACAACCTTCATCTTCTAAATATGCAGAGAAGAAGAAGTCCACTGTTGAAGGATCAAAGCAAGAAAAGTTTGAAGCTAAATCTTCAAAAGGAAGAAAATCTCAAAGGAGATCTACAACAAAGCAACCACAACAAAAGAGGTTCTATCACTCTCACTCTATTCATAATAATGCTTTTAATGGCTATTGTTTTAGATGCAACCATTATGGTCACAAGGCAATGTATTGTGGATTGAATAATAGATCAAAGAGTTATGCTGGTAGAAATACATCTGTTGAACACCATGTGCAATGTTTTAAATGTAATGGTCATGGGCACATAGCAAGGTCTTGTCCAAGAAATTTTGTATCTAATCTATGGCAAGACAATAGATTTCATCAGATGCAAAGAATGCAACACAGACAGGGAAGAAATCATATGCATCAAAGTAGATTTCATCAGAAGCAAAGAATGCAACACAGACAGGGAAGAAATCATATGCATCAAAGAAAGGAAAATAATCATCCATCAAGGATGTACAAGAGACAACCACCCAAGAGAAATGTTCAAGTTCACGAAAAGGTTCAAAATAGGGATGCAGTTGAAAACCTTCAGCCTAAGTTCAAGAAATATTGGAGAAAGAAAGAAGAGAGGAAATCGTGTCTCCTTGGACTGAAGGAGATTACTCCACTATTGCACTAAGCAGCTCCAGGTAGCACATCCTCAGGGGGAGCAATCTTAAAGTTTTATTTTAATGCTCCTATGTTGTTTGGTTATCTCGAGGATGAAAGGCAAGTAGTCAAGGGGAGTTGTCGTATAGTTGTCAAAATGTGTTTCAGTTCATGTAGTTGTTTGTGGAGGTAATAAGCAGGAGCATGAGATGTTGGCTTGACAGAGCCGATTTTTTATTATTGTGAAATCTCTCTGGTGATGGCGGTTACAATAGCAGATAGTGTCAAACTGATGTGCTTCAGCAGAACAACATGGTGAACAACTAGGTTTTCGATGCAACAGCTGATAGGCATTATCTGAGATAGAACATGCAATACAGGTCATCGTGTCATGGAAGCATAAGCTGGCAGGTGCTGGTTTTGAAGCCTATAACATTCCCAATCTATAGATAACATAGAATCCATGTTGTGAGTATGTCTCGATTCATCTACCAATATCGAGGGAGGACTATGGTAAAGCTCTTCATGATCATTATGAAAATTACTACCAACGTGTAGCTGGGAAGGCGTGCGTTTCTTAACCAAAAATACAACACTTCGTTTGGTATAAGAGAGCATCAATTTTCTCTAAAGAAGTAGCCATTATCAAAGAGATGCCAGAGTCAAAGCAAACAGTAGCACTAGCACCCAGTTCGTCAAGAGTGCCAAGCGGCACATGCAAGGCAGAGACGTTGAGAGAATAGCGCCCAGGTGGTGAAGCGCCAAGGAGGACAAGATGCCTATGCACCTAAGAAAGTCTTGCATTATTTGAGGAATGCGAGATATTTCCCGAGGAATCCCTTGATCGCAGCAAGGAGAAATGCTCCCTGGAATCACGTGAAGAACGTTCACCTAAGACATTGAGTAGTCCTGACATATGCCCTATCAAGAAGCAGAATACTGAGTGTTGATGACTGCATGTAGATTGAGGTTCCAATGCTAGAGGTAATGGTCCACTGTCAATACCTACGCAGGTGATGAAAACATTCATGGCAGCCGTTAGAAACCAGAGACATTGAACTGCACCAACAGTATATGTGTTTCGATAAAAGCAGTGTATATTTGAACTACACATTGACGTGAAGATTGTTAGATCTTTTATGACGTTGTGGTGAAAAATATTGAAGTCTGATCATTGATTCATGTTTAGCTCATCAAGATGAGCAACTTTGCTTTGTGAATCATACCTATCCGAGGTCCAGAAGTATGAGTTTGAGTAAGGTGCACTATAGTTGGCCGTGAAGCGTTTAACAAAATATTGTCTCCTGATTCGAACAGTTGAAAGTAAAGGTGTGACCAGCGGTGACTATAGAAAACATAGACCAAATTGAAAATGTAAGAAGGGATTTGGTTGGTGTTGTGGTACTATGTTTGATGCTTGCACAGAGTTGGCAGTAAAATTGCAGTGTTGATACAGTGTTGGACAAAAATTGGTACAAGTGTGAGTCACTTGTCAATTTTGTTGACAGATGTGAAATCAACGTTTTTGAATGGGAAGCTTGAAGAAGAGGTTTATATTGAGCAGCCAGATGGTTTCCAGCTTGGTGATGATTGGTTGAGTTGATTTGATTAAGCCTAGTCAAGTTATGTGTGAAGTGATTTTTAAAGTTCTCTGAAATAAATTATTCCATCATTCTATGTTGAGTTGAGATTGAGGTTAGAAGATATTAAGTCTCTAACAATTCTCTTTATGCTTCTATGAAGTGGATTTGATTTGAGATTGTCATTCATTGTTGAGTTCATTTTTGAATACTACTTAAGCATGATTGATTGAGCCTTTGAGAAGGCCTTTGGGAAATATTTGAGGACAGTGTTGAGACAGACTTCTAGAGAAGATTTGGACAGGTTTTGTATGAGCTTGTTATTCAACATTGGACAAGTTCTATGTGAGCTTGTTAAGCAGGTTCTGTGTGAGCCTATTGATAGAGTACAGAGAACAGAGTCTCAATGGATAGAGATCCAACAGCCAACACAGTTGAAGATAGATCTGAGTGAGGATTCTTCAAGTGGAGAGAGGTCCACCAGTCAGTGAGAGAGACAGAGTCTTCTATAATATAACAATTGGAGAGAGGTCCACCAGTCAGTAGTGGATACCTTCGCAATAAATTGGGAGTGGTCATGCTTCCCAAGAACCGACTAGCTATCGGGACCACATTCTCGGGGGAGCATTTATATATTTGATTATCTTTTTGCTCATGTTTGTAATTTTTACTAATAATTGTGCTCGAGAATGTTGTGCATGGACTCAGGGGAGTCTCTGAGCCCTTTGGTATTATTGTCAAAGGGGGAGAAGAATTACAGGAGATTGCATGAGTGTTGCCAACAATTCCAAAGGGGGAGATTGTTGAGCAAGTGGATGAAGTTGATGAAGTGATAGGGAGTTAAGAAGTTCTTGGAGTATGTATAATGATTTTCCAAAAGATAGAAGTGGCCCATTTGATAAAAATCAAAAGAAAATCACAAGGAAGAAAACTGTCGCGATATCGCGACATGTTGAGCAATAAAGAAAAATTGTTGAGAAAATGATATCGTGACATGTTTGGAGAGAAAGAGCAAGAAAGCAAAATTGTCACGATATCATGACATGTTTGGAGAGAAAGAGCAAGAAAGCAAAACTGTCACGATATCGTGACATGTTTGGAGAGAAAGAGCAAGAAAAAAAAAATTCACGATATCGCGACATGTTTGGAGAAAAGCGAAAGTTTGGAAAAACTGAACATGTTCGGAGAGAAAGCGCAAGCAAGCAAAACTATCATGATTTTGTGACATGTTCGGGGAGAAGGCGCAAGCAAGAAAAACTATCACGATTTCATGACATGTTGGAAGAGAAAAAGACAAGTAGAAAAAGTGTCATGATTTCACGACATATTGCAAGAGAAATTGTACGAAAGAAAAAGGTGTCACGATTTCGTGACATGTTTCATTTTCGTGGTCCAAAGCGAAGAGAAAGAGGAGAGAGAAAAAGATGTCACGATTTCGTGACATGTTTCATTTTCACGGTCCAAAGCGAAGAGAAAGAGGAGAGAGAAAAAGATGTCACGATTTCGTGACATGTTTCATTTTTGCGGTCCAAAGCGAAGAGAAAGAGGAGAGAGAAAAAGATGTCGCGATTTCGTGACATGTTTCATTTTTGTGGTCCAAAGCGAAGAGAAAGAGGAGAGAGAAAAAGATGTCACGATTTCACGACATGTTTCATTTTCACGGTCCAAAGCGAAGAGAAAGAGGAGAGAGAAAAAGGTGTCACGATTTCGTGACATGTTTCATTTTGTGGTCCAAAGCGAAGAGAGAGTAGAGAGAAAAAGTGTCACGATTTCGTGACATGGATTTCATGCGATGAAAAGAGAGAGAGGAGAGAAAAAGTGTCACGATTTCATGACATGTTGCAAGAGAAAGAGTAAGAGAGAAAAAGTGTCATGATATCGCGACATGTCGCATTTTCGTGACTCAGGTAAGAGAGAGGTGAGAGAGAAAAAGTGTCATGATATCGCGACATGTGTTTTCAGACCGAAGGTAAGAGAAAGAGTAAAGGAGAGAAAGTGTCACGATATCGCGACATGTCGCATTTTCGTGACTAAAGGAGGAGAGAGAAAGTAAGAAGGCAAAGTGTCGCGATATCGCGACATGTGTTTTTGTGGGTGAAAGCAAACAAAAGATGCAAGGAGGCGAAAGTGTCGCGATATCGCGACATGTTGTGTTTTTGCGGGTATGAACCAAGTAAAGCAGCAAGGAGGTGAAAGTGTCACGATATCGCGACATGTTGTGTTTTGGGTACAAGCCGAGAAGACGACAAAGAGGCAGAAGTGTCACGATTTCACGACAGGTTGTTTTGGTGCAAGCTAAGAAGAGAACCCAGCCAAAATAAGATATGTAACAGTTAACTGAAGTTATACATCAGTTACAGGGGTGGTTACAGAAGAAATATCATGCAGCTAAAATAAGAACAGTGAACAGAAGTCAGAACGAAAGTAACAGGTGCAGTTACAGAAGGAGTCGATAGGACAGTTACAGGTGCAGTTACAAAAGGAGTCGATACGACAGTTACAGGTGCAGTTACAGGTGTAGTTATAGAAGAAGTTGATACGATAGTTACAGGTGTCGTTACAGAAGAAGATCATGCAGCTAAAATAAGAAAAGTTAACGAAAGTCGGTATGACAGTTACAGGTGCAGTTATAGGTGCGATTATTGAAGAACACAAGCTTATACTGAGAGGGGGGTGAACAGTATAAGACCTCTTTTTACTTTTTCCTTTATACTTCAAAATAGTAAAGCAATATACCCAAAGCAATATCAAAGCAATGCACAATATCATCCACAAAGTGACACCAATTTTAACGTGGTTCACCCAGAATGGCTAGGCTACATCCACAAAACTTTTCTCTAAAAGTTATCTCAAAGTTCTTTGGGAATCCTTCCCAATTACAATGTTTATGAGCCTCGGCCCAAAGGAGATACCTTCCCCCAATCAGAATTTATGAGCCTCTGCTCAAAGGAGATACCTTCCCCCAATCAAAATTTATGAGCCTCTGCTCAAAGGAGATACCTTCCCCTCTCCTCTAGAAATGATCCCTCGGAAGATCAACTACCTCTACCTCTTGCCAAGCATGTGGAACTCCTTTCCATCGAAGACCTCCTGTCCTCAATGCTTAGCCTAAGAGACCTCTGCCTTCTATGATCACGTCCACAGTAGCTCAGCAACCTGTACCAAACATAGTCAATCGGTCTAGTACAAGTCTTCCTCTGTCTGTCAGATCTGTCCAACTCTTGAACAAATCAATCCTCTGCATACAAGCCTTCTCAAAGACTTGCCAACTGTCCTCAGGTTCTTCTCATAGAACCAATGCACCTCTGTCCTCAAGTTCTCTACTAGAACTATCAAACTCAGCTCACAAGTCCTCTGCTAGGACCTGTCCAAATCTTCTCACAAGTCCCCACCGAAACCTGTCCAAAACTGCTCACAAGTCCCCACCGAAACCTGTCCAAAAACTGCTCACAAGTCCCCACTAGAACCTGTCCAAAAACTGCTCACAAGTCCCCACTGGAACCTGTCCAAAAACTCAGCAAGCTCACCAAGAAAAACTTTCTTAGTAGGAAATCACAAAGTGAATTGTTAGAGACCCAATGTGATTTTTCAAACTCATAGAAGCATAAAGAGAATTGTTAGAGACTCAATATGTTCTATACTCAAATCCCAATCTCAAAACTCAACTCAAATCAACTCAGCTCAATCTCAATCTCAAATCTGAAAACTCAACTCAATATCTGAAATGGATAGGATAGAATGTTTTCTTTCAAGAACATGAAACCCCAACAATTGCCAACTATGCAAAGAATCACATAACAATGATACTCATGTTCTTTTCACCATCAATTAGGGTTTCAACAACAATGCTCATCAAACAAGGTTTAGTCAACCAACACCATTCAACTCAACATCAACCTTGAAGCATTCAACCAATCATCACAAGAAAAGGAAACAAGTAGAAATCCTTTTCCCTCCAAAGATATTTGAACAAAATAGCCACCAACACAATATCACCAAATGCAAAGAATAACTTGCTCAAATCAACTCAATGGAGTAAGCCCAATATCATGAATCAAGTAAAGCAATAACTTGATCAAACAACCTCTATGGAAGCAACTCAACCATCAAACTCAAAACAGCCAACCAAGGGTTCCACCAACTCAATGCAAGTAGCAAGACTCACAAACATAAACCCTAGTGCACAATGCTTCCACTACCTCAAACCAGAATTATGCATTCACCAAAACTCTCATCAAGGATAACAATGCATAAGAAGTCTTCAACAAACCAGAAAATAGGATTTACACCCAACCAAAGGAAACCTAGTTGAAAACCTTTTCACTCCAACCTTATTTCAAAAAACATACACCAATCATACTCATAAGGAAAATGTGCCCATACCTTTTTGGAGTAGAAGAAAATTGATCCTTAAAGCTGTCACCACACACAACCCTCAAACTTCCAACCAAGTTAGGGTTAGAACCAAGATAAATGAGCATATATAAAAACTTTCCTTAATACACCTTTTAGCTTCTCTTCTTTAAAAACAACCACCAAAGAAGCCAAAAACACAACAACCAAAACTTACACCTTATATCTCCATTTTTAAATTTAGCATAGCAAAAGACTAATCTCAAAAATACAACCAAAGAAATATCCCCTTATTTCTCCTATGTCTTTTAAACAATGCTAAACAATGCCAAAAATCATATCAAGAAAATAATCACACCTTATAATGGCTGCCCTTGAAGAATCCGAAATTCGCGGCACAAAACACGTTTTAATAAAAACGTGACTAATCCATGCACAACTCCCTCCGTGGGGATCGAAATGCAGACCTCCACCTACGCAAGGCCCAAACGCAGCCTTCGCTGCCACTAGCCCACAAGGGGCTTACGAAGTCCAAGACGGACTTCCTTCCACATAAACGGTCAAGCTTTCCGAAAGCTTTTCAAACCACGAGCTCTCCTCTTTCGCAACGTAAACAGAACATTCGATCGCAGCCAAACCAATTAATTGCCTTCGATTTTCCAAGAGGGTTTAACCTTAGGAACCTTCTCATATTTATAGTCCATACGTGGACTTTAGAACACGTCGGCTGCAAAGAAAAGTAATTTCGAATTTAATCGAAATTTGCTTTCTAAAGGGTTTAAAAACCCTTAAAGTATTTTTAATAAATTAAAAATAATTTCTCCCTTAATTAATTAAATAATTAATTAATTAAAACCTTGAAGGGTTTTAAATAATAATTAAATAAATAATAAAGAGAACCTCCATTGGTTTTAATAAAAACCATTGCCAATGGAATCTCTCCGGATTCTCTTAAAAATATTCTCTTGGAATCTTCCACCTTTGAAGCCAACACATCCTCTTAACATTAATGTCATTTCCTTTTGACATCAATGACAACTCATAGACAAGAAGCTAGGATCTCAAACCCAAAATTGCCAACAATCTCCCCCTTTGTCATTGATGGCAAACCATGCTTCTCAACAACACCGAAACTCAACATAAACAACTCCCCCTGTCTTGAGGCTCTCCCCCTTACTCATATCTCTCCCCCTTTGTCATCAATGGCAAAGGGTCACCTTTGGGGCTTGGGACTAAGAATGAGCCTCTTAGCTTAGTCCCTCCCCCACCTCCTGTTGAGGTGTTTAATTCTGGGGTGGGAGTAAAACTCCCAACAGGCACTGATCATCATCAGTGTCTATAGCTGCCTTACCATGTCTTCTCTTGTTCTCCTTGTCCATATTCTTGTTCCTGTTCCTGTCACTGTTCTTGTTCCTGTTATCATTCCTGTTCTTATCCATGCCTTGATCCTTGGACCTGTTCATACCACTGTTCTTGTTCTTGTACCTTGGAAGTTCAGCTCTACACTGTCTAGTTGTGTGACCTTCATTGTTGCACTTATAACAAGTAACAATGTTATTTCTTTTAGGCATACCTATTCTTTGAATCCACCTATTCTGACTAACCCTGTTCCTGTTATTAGCCTTGCAAAAAATTGCCTTATGCCCAAACTGTTTACAAGAGTAGCAATACCCTTGAAAGAAATTACCACCTCCGAAACTGTCATTTACCTTCCTTACTTGAGTCATGCAATGTGAAGCCATGTGACCAAACCTGTGACAAGCAAAACATCTGCCATTAAACTTTCCTGTAAATGACCTTCTAGGTCCTGTAAACTTTCTCCCCTTTTTTTGTTTCCTATTTTCTATTTCTGTGCATCTATCACTCAAGGACTCTTTCTCTGAAATACTCTCCTCATACGAACTCTCTTCTTTTTGGAATCTCTTACTAGATTCCCCAACCTATTCCTTGTGTTTTTTACCAAAACCAAGGCCTGTTTTATCTGTTGCCTTTCTTTGACCTTTGATGAGTGAATTAACCTTTTTGGAGCTATCTTGAAACTCTGTAAAGCTTATCCTTGTACTCTTTAGTTTCCTCTTTCAAAGAAGCCATTTTTTGTTCTAACTCATTATACTCAAGAACCTTAGACTCTAACTCATCCTTGAGTTCTTGTGTCTTAGCTATAGAGAAGTCAAGACTTTCTATAAGATCATCTCTCTCCATACAACATTCATCTAACTTATCCTTGAGTCTAGCATTCTTCTTTCTTTCCTTTTCCAAAACACTAAGAGCACTAATAAGTTCACTTTCAAGATCCTTTATTTGATTTCCTTTTGAATCATCAAAGCCTTTTTCAGATTTCTTATCACTAGAGGTGCTACCCTTTTCAAAAACCATACATGCATCTTCCTTATAGTTTTCTGAAGCATCCTCATACATACTAGAAACCAAATCATTATTTGTGCAATCATCCTCAAGGTGACCAAAATTTCCACATCTAAGACATTTCATGATAATGAATCTATGTTTCGGTTCTTCCTCTTTTTCTGATATGAACAACATCTCATTTTCATTATCACTTGAAGAACTTTCACTATCACTACTAGAACACTTACTTGCTTTGTCTAGGTAGAAACTCTTCTTGTGCTTGTGAGAATACCTCTTTCCTTGATTGTTGTGCTCATCTTTGTTTTTCCTGTGATGCTTGTGCTTTTCAGAATCCTTGCTCTTAGAATCCTGTTTATCTTCATCACTTTCATTCTTGGGAACAAGACGATTAGTAGCATAATGACCAAACTTTCCACAATTGAAACATCTTATATTTTTCATACTTTTGTGCTTTCTAGAGAACTTGCCTTTCTTGTTGTAATATGCCTCTTCATCACTAGAAGACTCATCATGAATAGGTGTTGCATTGCCACTTGAATAATCCATTGTGTTCTTTACTAGCTTTTCCTTCAAGTCGTTAAACTTTTCGAAGGCACCTGCTCTGATACCAATTGAAGAACACAAGCTTATACTGAGAGGGGGGTGAACAAGTATAAGACCTCTTTTTACTTTTTCCTTTATACTTCAAAATAGTAAAGCAATATACCCAAAGCAATATCAAAGCAATGCACAATATCATCCACAAAGTGACACCAATTTTAACGTGGTTCACCCAGAATGGCTGGGCTACATCCACAAAACTTTTCTCTAAAAGTTATCTCAAAGTTCTTTGGGAATCCTTCCCAATTACAATGTTTATGAGCCTCGGCCCAAAGGAGATACCTTCCCCCAATCAAAATTTATGAGCCTCTTCTCAAAGGAGATACCTTCCCCCAATCAAAATTTATGAGCCTCTGCTCAAAGGAGATACCTTCCCCTCTACTCTGGAAATGATCCCTCAGAAGATCAACTACCTCTACCTCTTGCCAACATGTGGAACTCCTTTCCACCGAAGACCTCCTATCCTCAATGCTTAGCCTAAGAGACCTCTGCCTTCTATGATCACGTCCATAGCAGCTCAACAACTTGTACCAAACATAGTCAGTCGGTCTAGTACAAGTCTTCCTCTGTCTGTCAGATCTGTCCAACTCTTGAACAAATCAATCCTCTGCATACAAGCCTTCTCAAAGACTTGCCAACTATCCTCGGGTTCTTCTCATAGAACCAATGCACCTCTGTCCTCAAGTTCTCTCGATAGAACTATCAAACTCGGCTCACAAGTCCTCTCGCTAGGACCTGTCCAAATCTGCTCACAAGTCCCCACCGAAACCTGTCCAAAACTGCTCACAAGTCCCCACCGAAACCTGTCCAAAAATTGCTCACAAGTCCCCACCGGAACCTGTCCAAAAACTGCTCACAAGTCCCCACTGGAACCTGTCCAAAAACTCAGCAAGCTCACCAAGAAAAACTTTCTTAGTAGGAAATCACAAAGTGAATTGTTAGAGACCCAATGTGATTTGTCAAACTCATAGAAGCATAAAGAGAATTGTTAGAGACTCAATATGTTCTATACTCAAATCCCAATCTCAAAACTCAACTCAAATCAACTCAGCTCAATCTCAATCTCAAATCTGAAAACTCAACTCAATATCTGAAATGGATAGGATAGAATGTTTTCTTTCAAGAACATGAAACCCCAACAATTGCCAACTATGCAAAGAATCACATAACAATGATACTCATGTTCTTTTCACCATCAATTAGGGTTTCAACAACAATGCTCATCAAACAAGGTTTAGTCAACCAACACCATTCAACTCAACATCAACCTTGAAGCATTCAACCAATCATCACAAGAAAAGGAAACAAGTAGAAATCCTTTTCCCTCCAAAGATATTTGAACAAAACAGCCACCAACACAATATCACCAAATGCAAAGAATAACTTGCTCAAATCAACTCAATGGAGTAAGCCCAATATCATGAATCAAGTAAAGCAATAACTTGATCAAACAACCTCTATGGAAGCAACTCAACCATCAAACTCAAAACAGCCAACCAAGGGTTCCACCAACTCAATGCAAGTAGCAAGACTCACAAACATAAACCCTAGTGCACAATGCTTCCACTACCTCAAACCAGAATTATGCATTCACCAAAACTCTCATCAAGGATAACAATGCATAAGAAGTCTTCAACAAACCAGAAAATAGGATTTACACCCAACCAAAGGAAACCTAGTTGAAAACCTTTTCACTCCAACCTTATTTCAGAAAACATACACCAATCATACTCATAAGGAAAATGTGCCCATACCTTTTTGGAGTAGAAGAAAATTGATCCTTAAAGCTGTCACCACACACAACCCTCAAACTTCCAACCAAGTTAGGGTTAGAACCAAGATAAATGAGCATATATAAAAACTTTCCTTAATACACCTTTTAGCTTCTCTTCTTTAAAAACAACCACCAAAGAAGCCAAAAACACAACAACCAAAACTTACACCTTATATCTCCATTTTTAAATTTAGCATAGCAAAAGACTAATCTCAAAAATACAACCAAAGAAATATCCCCTTATTTCTCCTATGTCTTTTAAACAATGCTAAACAATGCCAAAAATCATATCAAGAAAATAATCACACCTTATATTGGCTGCCCTTGAAGAATCCGAAATTCGTGGCACAAAACACGTTTTAATAAAAACGTGACTAATCCATGCACAGCTCCCTCCGCGGGGATCGAAACGTAGACCTCCGCCTACGCAAGGCCCAAACGCAGCCTTCGCTGCCACTAGCCCACAAGGGGCTTACGAAGTCCAAGACGGACTTCCTTCCACATAAACGGTCAAGCTTTCCGAAAGCTTTTCAAACCACGAGCTCTCCTCTTTCGCAGCGTAAACAGAACATTCGATCGCAGCCAAACCAATTAATTGCCTTCGATTTTCCAAGAGGGTTTAACCTTAGGAACCTTCTCATATTTATAGTCCATACGTGGACTTTAGAACACGTCGGCTACAAAGAAAAGTAATTTCGAATTTAATCGAAATTTGCTTTCTAAAGGGTTTAAAAACCCTTAAAGTATTTTTAATAAATTAAAAATAATTTCTCCCTTAATTAATTAAATAATTAATTAATTAAAACCTTGAAGGGTTTTAAATAATAATTAAATAAATAATAAAGAGAACCTCCATTGGTTTTAATAAAAACCATTGCCAATGGAATCTCTCCGGATTCTCTTAAAAATATTCTCTTGGAATCTTCCACCTTTGAAGCCAACACATCCTCTTAACATTAATGTCATTTCCTTTTGACATCAATGACAACTCATAGACAAGAAGCTAGGATCTCAAACCCAAAATTGCCAACAATTACAACAGTTACGGGTTGCATGCGTAAATATGGAAGTTAAAAATAGAGACTAATATGTTATAAAAGGAGGTCTGCATGGAGAAGTAATGGGCTACTGAAATGGAGAGAGAGCGCTCAGGATTAAAGCAAGGCGAATTTAATCTTGCGACGGGAGCAAGAGGAGAGCAAGCACAGTATGTGTTATGTGAAGAGTGGAAAGTGTTGAGAAAGCAATAGACCAGTCAGGGTCTTGTAAAAGTGAAGGCATATTTATGTCAATCTTCTAGCTTCAGAACAAAAGTCCAAGTTGGTGCTTGGCATCAGGGGTTTGTTCTCCTTCAATTTGGTGCTGGTAAATCAGGGGTTGGTGCTCCTTTCTGTTGTTGCAGATAAATCAGGGGTTGGTGCTCCTTCCAGTGGGTTCTGGTAAATTGATTGTAAAATTGGTATTTTGCAAAGACTGGATTTGGATGGGAGTCCAAACAGTCACTTTTGAGGAGTAGCCAAAATTGGTGAACCTCGGTACATCTTGTGTTGTGTGATGCTCTCAGTATATTTTCTTTATTGAATTTTAAGCTTTCATTGTTTAGGCATTAAGAATTGAAGATTTAAAGTTTTTAAGAGCTACACTAATTCACCCCCCCCCTATCAGTGTCATTGTGAGACTATCTAGTTGATATGGTGGTGTTGGTAGGGGTCTGTACTAATGGAGTGAATGTGGTTGGGGGAATTTTGGATATGGAGTTATTTTGAGTGATTGAACCCTATAAAGAATTTTGTAGTAATGGAGAAAGAGAGAGAACATTGATAGGGATCAAATAAGTATAATAAATAGGATTTGAGATTAGAGAAGCCATACCTACCTTTGTTTCTCGAGGTTTCTTTATCATCAGTTTGGTTACTAGTTGAATTATTGGGAGTGGCCCTTGGATCATTCATTTCTTTTGATCTCTTTCTTGCAACTCCCTAAGAGGATTGGTTTTCTTTTTCTTGATGTTTCCTTCCATAGAGGAGTTGTCTGGTTAGATGAAGCTATCATTGGTAGCTACTGCATGCATGACTATATGCTTATATCAAAACCTTCATTGTTATCAACAAGCTATCTTGGTGTTTGTGTGTTCTCAGTCGATGCTTCTTTCTCTTGTAGGTTTTTATATTCTAGTTGGATTTGAGATAAACTTAGGTGCTAGTCTAAGTGGGGATTTTGAGGTATGTCTTTGAATTATTCTTCTTTTCATCTTTGGAGTAATGGAGCTAGAAAAAGGTGCTCCTAGAGCTAAGTTTTAGGGGTGTTTCTACACCTATATAATTTCTTGAGGACTAGTGGTTGTTTTCCTAATACTTCCTCCAATGTATCCTATTTTACCTATGATCTAGGATCCCTTTGGATATATTTCTTGTTGCAAATCTATTGGAACATAGGTTGCAATCTGCTGGTTTGGTTGAGAAGTCTCTTTTATGACCACTTGCTTCTTTGGGCATACCACGATGTTGTTACCAATTGGTCATTCTTCTAATATTTGAACATTTCTTGCAATGTGATCATCCTTGGATATTACATGTTCCACTTCAATATCTTCTCCTATCGCTGGTGGTTCTTCTTCCTATACTTCTTTGCCTTGGATATCAATAATAATGGCTTTGATTATCTCTTTTGGAGGCTTCTATGTTGCTATATGCTCATCATATTTTTGAGAGAATGTCTTGTCCATTGATAGTGGATATCTAGAATTTTGTAATTTTTTCGCACCTAAGCATCCACCATTCCATAATTTTGGCTTCATACCAGTTAGTTTTATTTGCCATTGTTATTATCTTGTCTTTAGTTAGTGTGTGATCTGGGATTCTATCTAGATTGTAGTAAGCTTCTTTCTCATAAAAATCCCTCCATGGAGTCAATTCTTACATTTTATTAACTTTCCAATTGAGCACATTGCTCTCAGAATTGTTACACAACTATTTTATTTCATGTCTATTGATTTTATTAAAAGTTGACGGTTTACCCTTGTTTAATATTGTTATTCTCTCTTTGAATTTATCTTTAGGGTTATGCTTCCATCTATGAGGTATAGCTCACAATCCCAACTTTTAAGCTTGCAATAGAGTAATTCTTCTTATCCTCTTGCAGTCATTGTGATTGGTTTGAAGGTGAAAGGGAATTCATAGGTAACTCTTTTATTGATGCTAGTGCCAAACACTATGTTTACCTTATGGCGGTAAATCCAATATTTTTAGTTTTAAAAATTCTTCCCACTTCTCCAGAATTTGACTTTAAGGAGCTAACAATGAGAAACTTCTCCTCACAGTACCTTATCTACTTTTGAATAAAATCTCATTTTATATGAAGTAGATTTGAATTAACTAGAGAGTAGAATAGATTCAAATTATTTTAATATAATTAAAATCCACCTAAAATTATCTATTATCTTCAAATGAAACTATATTATCATTTAAAATAAAACCACCATTATCTATAAAATGAAATTCCATTATCATTTTAAAATAAAACTTTTATTATTTATAAAATGAAACTCTATTATCATTTTAAAATAAAACCACCATTATCTATAAAATGAAATTCCATTATCATTTTAAAATAAAACTTCTATTATTTATAAAATGAAACTCTATTATCATTTTAAAATAAAAATTCTATTATTTACAAAATAAAATTCCATTAAGGGTTTGAGGGGTTGGTTCAATGGTCAAAACGCTTCTGTAGGAGTGCAGAGACCAGGGTTCCATTCTCTTAGGCTCCATAGTACTGGTGGGTGTGTCACGTTAGCATAGCTAACTATGTAAAAGGTTTAACCGATACAACTAGATTTTATAGTGGCAACAAGGATCAATATTCGAACCCATGAAGAGACATAGAAAATTGTAACGAGTTATTGATTCCTCTAGTATAATATAAAAAAATGAAATTCCATTATCATTTTAAAATAAAACAACCATTATTTATAAAATAAAATTCTATTATCATTTTAAAATAAAATTTACTTTATGTAAATAGAATATAGAGTAAGAGGTGTTTTTTTTAATACTAACATCATGCTATTCTTTTGAAAGGTTTTAAGCAAAACAAAGAGCTTTCAAAGGCAACCAACTTATGCATGTTTTCATTTTCCAAAGCACCAGTGTAGATAGTGATGAAGTAAAAGACAATCAAACATATGCAATAGACAAAGAGAGAGTCTTTCCATCAACTTAATCACCTATCTCAACCTAAGAATTTATAATAACTACCAGGATATCAACTTGAGGCTCAAGGTGGCTAGCTATTGACGATTATCCCTAACCGATAATGCATACCTATATGAAGGTATCCATCAATGTTACCCCTGATTTTTCCTTAATCATCACTTCCCCAACCTCAAGTACCCTTGCCTCTAGTGAATGATTCTACTTCTTCCACCTACGAGTGTACCTGATGTTGCACATTGGTAATATATCAATGGTACCATGTTCTTCAAAAACAAATTAAACATTGCATATTTGTTCAATTGGAAAAAACCAAGTATTAAAGCATCATCAATTAATACATTATTTTTCCATGTCACAAAGTCTGCTAGGGAAGGTCATGACAATATGCTTATAATAACCTTGTTAGTACCCTTGTTAAGATAAATTCCAAGATGGTCAATTACAAGAAGGCAACAATCCAGTCAATTATGATGATTACATCTCAACTGGTGTAGCTCAAATGTATTCCCAAAAGCATGGAGCTTTTGAGGAAGGTTCTTAAGCATGGAGCTTGAACCACAATTCCTACTGTGAAGGTTAGAAAATCATGTACAATGTGAGAAAGTAATGGTGCTTTGATTGGAAAGGATCAATTGGCCATGCATATTATCACACAAAGTGATAATAAAATTAATTAGTCCATCGTAGAGGTGTGGTGATTAAGAACTAAGTACTAGTTGTTCTAGCATGGATATGAGATAATTGTACTTTAGTGCATGATGCCAAATAACACCTATATAGATTGACTTTTTTATGTTGAGGGAAATGACATCCCATTTTTATGGAATAAAAGGAATAATATCTATGTTGTGGTTAAATTTCCTTATAATTGGGGAGAGTATAAGGGATGTGGGGAAACCACTACAGGCATATTTTATAGCCATGAAGGTTTAGAAAACTTAACCCTAAAAATAGTTATGGGATGTTGGCCTATCTTATCCACTTGAGTGTCGTTGGCAGTGACAAGAACTCAAATGTGGTTATGCCTTAATTATGCAAAACAAAAGAGTATGGGAATATCTTTGTTGTGAACCTTACTTGTGAACCTATTTAAAAAAATACTCTCTCTTGGGTTGGTTAGAATTGGGTTGTTACACATATTGGTACTACCATAGTCAATTTCTTAAGATGGTCCACAATACTAAATGATCCAAGAGTAGTGGTATTTTGCATAGCAAGTGATGATAGCAAAAATATTGATATATACCTAGTTGGATGAATGGTCCTAATTTGTCTTGACTAAGATGCTTGTTGCTTTGGAGCTTCTAAGATATTTTACTTGAAAACCATTGGGGGGTTCTGGTATTCTTAGAGGTATAATTATTAGGTGCTTTGGAGGTACCATGGTAGGAGGCTATCAACTTGATTTAGCTAGCCCACTTTGATCACCTGTAATCATAAAATTACTTTTATCTTTCTCCTGAATTGCTCATTTTGGCCCTCATTAAATAATATAATCGAGCTTGAGGCTTGTTGGCTCTTAGATTACCCATTATATCAGATATCACATACACTTATTCATCCCAAGTGACTAAGATTTTCTCTATATGAGTGCAATTCATCATAGATAAGTATGAGCAAGGGGTAGATTGGTTTTCCATATAGGTTTTACTCCCTAAATAGGAGATAGATGCTTGAGAAGGCATGATTTAATTTGACATAGTTGTGGTGAGATAAAATATTCATCTAGGATAAACCTAGATGGAGCAAGTATCTCTAGTTGGGCAGTACTAGGAAGCAGACTCCTCTACATAGTTATTTTGAATGAGATCTATCTCCCTAGAATGATTAGAAGGTTATTTCTATAGAGGTTTAGTTTGGCACAATTTGCTAGTTCTAGTTTTAATTTTGACCATCCTCCCTATCATCTGGGAATTAGTGTTGAGGGTAGCCATAAAATGGAGGTTTGTTGTCTTGATTTACTTATTGTAAAGGAGGCCTTAGGTTGTTTTGGTACTTATATATTTGGGAATTTTGTTTCCTTCTTATAAACAACAATTCATTAATGGTCAATTTAATTAGGCTTTTTATTGATTCCACTTCAAATTATCTAAAATAGATGGAACCTGAGTAAGTAGGGTAGCAACTACTATATGTAATACTAAGGTTGGCTAAAATATTATTGTATGGATGATTGAGAAATGTTGATATGGAGATTGCATACTAGGGTATAAAGACATAGGAGGCCTAGGATCAAGTCTTCCAATCTAAATCAATTCATGTTTATCCTGGATAGTTATGCCATAGGCATATAGTAGGGAATTTCCTCCTTTGACCTTAACAATTAAGGAGATTTCAAAAACTAAGGCTTTTAAATAGTATATAAATTCCATACATGAGAGAGGAAAGATCTCCTCAAGTATTCTATGCCATGTTTTATGAACTATAAGGTTGAAATTATCTAAAGCCTTCATAGGTGTTCTCTTTATGGTTGATAGTTGTTCTAATTTCCTCTAAATATTTCTATGGACAAGTAACAAGTTGGTCCTAATTATCAATTGAGTGAGGTTTAAGTGCAATATACCATTCATGAGCCTTACCTCTAAATGAGACCACTAGTAATCTTAGAGACACATTTTGCTCTGATACATTATTAAGTGTAATAGGCTCATCATGTGGTTTAGATGCTTGATTAGAGTCATAATGTCTTCCCTAATGAAGTATGGGAGAGAATTTAGAGTAGATGTTGGTATTTCATCCCATATTGTAAGTAGAGTAGGAGGTCTCAATAGACCTCTATAATTCCAAGTAGGGAATAATCTGGGTCATGGTGGAGTAGCTATGTTTTAGCCTCAGCATCTCCTTCTTCTCAAAATAATGTTAAGTGGGGGAAGAAACACTTGAAGGTTGGTAGCAAAGGATCTAGTAGCAGGTCTTTCATTCATAAAATTTTGTGTCCCTTGTTTTGAGTAGAGTTGCCAGGTGAAAACCACATTTTCTCTTCAAGCTAATGCATTGAGATCTTCATCAAAATCTTAATTTGATGTCCTTTTGAGTGGCTACTTCTAGATACTCATTCTTTGAGTAGAGTCACCAAGTGAGTTATTTTAGATGCTTCAACAAGAAGATATATAGGTACCTTCACTAGGGTCTCAACCTATTATATTTCTCTTGATTGTGGGACCAATAAAGATAGATAATTTGGGTCCCATCGAGCATACCATTAAATTGTTGTCCTCTTCGATTGTCTCGATCACTAGACATATAATGTAGATGGTTAGGACTATCATGCCTCACATAGAGTAAAACAACAAGGAAACTCCAAGAGCATGTGGATCGGCTCAATAGGGTACCTCCAGGGTTTTTTACAAGGATGACTCCTTTTAAGATGTGATCTTCAGTAAACTTCCTACTCTATCCTAATCTAACAAGATTTATGGAAAAAGAGAAATAAAAAATAAATATATCAAAAAGGAAAAGATCCTAAGCTAATAGGTATGTGACAAGACCAAAATAAGATCCCTCTTCATAATAATAAAACACATTAATGTGAAGTGTAATATTTTGAAAGCTTAAAGGTGAACACTTCATTATCTCATCATGTTAAGCACATATTACATATAAAGGAAATGAAATAGAAATTGTTGAGAAGCAACACACCCCCACTAAAAAAATGAAATTCCATCCTTTGAAAATGTTTAATTTTCATTTGTTCCACAGGGACCCTCTTGATGTTTTTCGGATTTTAATTCCAAATTTTGCTTGCATCCTTTTTCAAACTTCACCTACATCAAAGTGACCAAGTAGATTTGCATATGGCATGGATTTCAATTTAGAAATAGCAGTTTCTATTTCTGGCCTAGCAAACTTCTAAATGCATTTTCTCTTAATCCATGATGAATTTTTAAGTTTTGTTTGCAGATTGGGATACCCTTTGGGCTTTTTTAGATACTTGTAAAGTTTCATCAAATTCTGAGCATTTTGGAATTTTCATCATTTTTTGCACCATGTGAAGCTGATCATTCTCGAGCAATTTAAAATTCATTTTTTAAATGTTAAAATCATTTCTGAATTTCTGAGTAAGGAAGATCCTTCACCAGTATGTAAAAATGCAAAATACAGATGGACAAAGTCATTGGAATCAACCTACAATTTTTGGAGAATTTGCAAAGTGAAAGAAAAGCTTGAAGGAAATGTCGCGATATCGCGACATGTTCCATTTTCGGACATGTCTCATTTTCGCGAAGGCAAAATCTAGGAAGAAAATCTTGTAGGAAATGTCACGATATCGCGACATGTTCCATTTTTGGACATGTCTCATTTTCACGAAGGCAAAAGCTAGGAAGAAAAGCTTGAGGGAAATGTCGCGATATCGCGACATGTTCCATTTTCGGAGGGGCAAAGCCAAAGAAGCAATGACTTGTAGGAAATGTCGCGATATCGTGACATGTTCCATTTTTGGACTTGTCGAACTTTCACTCAAATTTGATTATACCCTAAAATCTTTTAAAGTTCGATGTCGCGATTTCGTGACATGTCACGATTTTGCGACATGTTCCATTTTCGTGAGGCAGAAGAAAGAAGCAAAGTGAAGGAAATGTCACGATTTCGTGACATGTTCCATTTTGCGACATGTCACGATTTCGCGACAAAGAAGTGAGAAAAGAGACAAGGTGAAGGAAATGTCATGATTTCGTGACATGTTCCATTTTCATGAGGAAGAAGTGGAAAAGAGACAAGGTGAAGGAAATGTCACGATTTCATGACATGTTCCATTTTTGTGAGGAAGAAGCTGAAAAGAGGCAAGGTGAAGGAAATGTCGCGATTTCATGACATGTTCCATTTTCGTGAGGAAGAAGTGGAAAAGAGGCAAGGTGAAGGAAATGTCATGATTTCGTGACATGTTCCATTTTCGTGAGGAAGAAGTGAGAAAAGAAGAGAAGTGAAGGAAATGTCGTGATTTCACGACAAAGAAGTGAAAAGAGATAAGGTGAAGGAAATGTCACGATATCGTGACATGTTCCATTTTCGCGAAGGCACAAGCAAGGAAGAAGTAACTTGAAGAAAATGTCACGATTTCGCGACATGCTTTGGTTTCATGGCATCACCTATCCAAAAGGAAGTGGAAGCATTTCAACACAGTCCAAATCAATTAATTAAGTAAAATGAAAAACATTAAAAATCTAACCTCTGTGTTTCTTTTTGCAGAAATAGATCCGACAGTTGCATAATGGCGGAAGTGATGGCGAGAAAGACAGACTTCAAGGAATTCTCCGGTAGATTCATTTGCTCGGAAAATTTATGGCAAGTCAGTGACTCATCCAGATTTTGCAGATCTGGCCGTGAATACAGGTTTCAAGGAATTTACCGGTGGATACATTGCCGAGAAAATTTATGGCAAAAGTAATGACAGGTAGAAAATCTCAACTCGAACCAAACAAAAGCAGTTGTGCGAGGATGGAAGGCCTAGAAGTCGGTGACTCATCCGAGTTTTGCAGAAGAATTAATGAGATGCTTTGATGGCTTATCGAAAGAAGAACATACATTTACATGCGGTGTCCATTTGATAAGGATCAAACCAAGTCTTATCTTCTCCATTCATGGCAAGATCCACGTGAAGATTTTCAGAGTAATTAGGGCTTATCAAAACTCTATATAAAAATGCCTTATATTGTAAAACCTCGATGGTGGGATTTTTATGATAAGATTTAGATATTTGGAAGAAGATATTTTGAAAATATCAAGGTCTATCTTGAGTCTATATATACTTCTCTTGAATGTAAAGTGAGGATGCGAAAACTTGGAATAAAAGACACTTTAGCAATTTCCTACAAATCTTGTTTGAATGCTTTGTTCTGGACCTGGGGTTGGTGTGAAATCGTTCTTCTGTGATAGCGTGGCCAGGAGCCTAATCTCTTTCGGATTTTGATAAGTGCATCTTCTTCTATTTTCGTCTCACTAAAGTTCTATTTATTTTGGTTGTGAATCTGTGTTATCAAGATTGAATATGCTGCTAGGCTTCATTCTGTTTGTTATATGCTAAGGAAAGTTAGAGATTTAAGGTTCAGGTCTGTTCTAATTGCTCTATCCTCACTATGTGAGCTAAGCTGCTGGTGAGAGATACCAGTTGACACCGACTTCCCTTCTATTTATGATTTTCTTTTAGATCTATGTTATTTCCGTCTTATGCTCTTAGTAGAAGGTGATCTTAGAAAGTTGGACACCTTCCTCTTTGATTGGTTTTATTGTGAAGCTAAATAGTATAACTGAAATTGGTAGTTTTGATTTTGCAGCTAAGTTAGATAAACTTCTCTTTTTTGCCCTACCCTACTCTCTCTGTTCCACCGTTAAATGATTCATTTTTATTTTCTTTCAAATTTGTATTTTATTTAATCTGCTAAAACATAAAGAGCTATATCAAAGAACTCATTGTAAACCTGATAGTCAACAAAGATAACAACCGCTAAAACATTATTGAACGAAGGTCGAGCCCATTGTAAGGTAATAGATAGTCCACTTGAAACTATTCTAGAAGCGGAAAAGAGTGAATAGACATTCGACCCAACTCTGTAACTCACACCTTGGATAACCAGCAAGATCCTAAAGTGAGTGGGATTTATCCCGTATAAGTGTTATCGGTATTTTATGCTCATTCTTCACAGGGTGTGTATGAAAGATGAACCAACATTTAAAATTGGCGCTAGAAGGAGGGCCTACTAAACCTCCGTTCAGTATTTGTTAAAGATTGTAAGTTGTTTGTGAAAATCTGGATTCTACCTACAGAGTAACCAGGTCCCACTCCAGAGCTGGAGAGCTTCTTGTGCCTGAGTTAGAGACCCCAAGGAGAAGCAGCCTCAGAAAGGCCAAGTCTTTGTCTAACATAGTGTTGTCACCACTTGTAGTTCCTCCAACTGCAACTCAAAATATCATAGTTAATCAGGTAGTAATGGCAAACTGGTTGGGTTCCACTGCTTTGAATATTCCTGGTGCAGCGCATGATTTGCCCAGAAATCTTGAGAAGTATCTTCCGACTTACAAGCATGATGGAATTAGAACAGCAGAGGAACATCTAGTGGCATATAAAAATGCTCTGAAGCTGTTAAATGTGCAGCATGAAGATGTGGCTTGTAGGTTATTCCCATTCACTCTCCAGGAGGGAGCATATGACTGGTTTTTGAATCTTACTAATGATTCTATTACAAGTTGGAATGACCTAGAGAAAGTTTTTGTATCACAATTTGGGGAAGTGATTGACCCCAGTGTGTTATATCAATAGTTCTCCAGCATTAAAAGAGGAATTAATGAGACCGTCAGATCTTTCAATGTCAGGTTTCAAAAAGCTTATGGTAGATTGACGGGTCATTACGTGCCGACTGCAGATCTAGCATTGGAAATTTTTAGGAATTCCCTAGATCCAGTGACCTCTATTTTCCTGAAGAGGGATGCTAATATTAGTAATCTAACAGAGGCATATAGAGAAGCTTTGGTTCTTGAAAGACAATTAGGACCTCAACCTTTGAACGCTCCTCTAATTCCCTTTGTTACACAAAATACCCCTGTGTTGAATCCTATCCCACATCAAATAATGTTGCCATCATGCCAAACTCCATCGAATGGAAATCCATTGGCTGTAACACATGCTGAACAAGTACAGAATACAGAGAAAGACTCTGATAAAACAAGAGTTGAAGAAGTCTCAAAGATGGTCCAGAAGTTGGCAAATGACTTTTTAAGTTTCAAAAGGCAAGTGTCCACCGGAGACAACTCAAATAGATTTCCTTATCAATAGAATAGATTCAATAGACCACCGTATGAGCCCAATAAGGATTATAAAGGCAAGGGGCATGAAGTGAATATTTGTGACTTAGCTTTGCCCAACTGGTGCAGGATACACGGAACATCTCAGCACGGGGAATTAGATTGTTTGGAGTTCTGCAATGCCTTTGAAGCTTTATCTGGTGAGTTGGTTTTTCCTGAAAACCAAAGAAATGCTGATAGTCCAGGTTCATCCAAACATAGTGCAGCTATGGTGTTAGATTCTTTCACTTTTCCAGATGAGTCAGAGAATGTTGTGGAGATGCCTATGGATGAAGTACAAGCCTTTCAACAGTATAGAAGGGACAACTATAATCTCCGAAACAAAAATCTGGAGCCTAATACTACATCCACACCTCCAGACAACTCCCATAATATTCCTCCAGATCCATCCCCAAATAATAACCCACCTCCACCCAAGGGAGGAGATCCAAGAGTACCAAGTGGATTTTTTGTTCCACTCAATAAGGGGTACAATATAGTGGAGGATATGAAGAAGATCAAGGCTAACATCACTCTTCATGAGTTAGCTCAAATTATTGAACAAAGGGATAATTTGATCAAGACATACTCTGAGCCTAATGCCAAACCTCTAGAAAAGGGGAAGAAAATAGCAAATGCAAACTTAGCCATGTATAAAGAAAGGACAGAAGTTCCGCCTTTCCTGCTAACTATCCATATATTTGGGAAGAATCTACACAATTGTCTGGTGGATTCTGGTGCTTCAGCCAATGTCATGCCTCTAGCCATCTGCCAACAGTTGGGTTTAACCCTTATGAAATCCGAGAGAAGAGTCATCCAACTGGATAAAACTGAGGTTAAGGTGGTAGGTGAACTTCAGAATATACACATCCAGCTAGCATCTGAACCAAGAGCACAACACAAAATCGATATTCAGGTGGTAGATATTCCCGTGGGATACGGAATGCTTCTAAGCAGAGCTGGTCAAAGTCTTTGAATGGGTACTTGGCGACTGATTTCTCACATATGTGGTTACCTTGGAAGGGTGTTGCAAATCAGTTAAGGATCGAAAGGGAACCTAGGTATAAACACGTGATCACTGAGTATAATGCCAAGAATGAGACTGTTAATATTGCAGATGTAGATATCGGGGTTTATAATCTGACAACTGCACAAAAAGGGAAACCTATTAAAGCTCATCCTGATCATGATAATGAAGTTTGGATGCTTCATATCGATGGAGCTAAGTCTAAGCAAGGTTCTGGTACAGGGGCAGTTCTTAAAGGACCTAAAGATCAGACTTATTTTATGTCTTATCGCTTGCAGTTTCCTTGCACAAATAATTTGGCAGAATATGAAGCATTAGTGCTAGGATTGAAATTTGCTTTAGATAAAGAGGTCAAAAATATCCAGGTTTTCATAGACTCAGAGTTGGTGGCTAATCAGGTTAGAGGTAAATTTCAGTGCAAGGCATCTTACCTGAAAAGATATAAACACCGAGCATGGGATCTCATGGAGGATTTTGATGCTTTTAATCTGACTCACATTTCGAGAGAAGAGAATTCACTCGCAGATGTCTTAGCTTCATCAGCCACAAATCTGAAGCCATTGGAGGAGTTCAGATGGAAAAAATTTTCAATCGAATTAATCCCTTGTCCTTCAGTTCCAGATAACGTAGACAATTTTCAAGTCTTTTCTGATGACCAGCAAATTATAGACTTTTTACAGAATACCAATGCATTTGAAAATGCTATAATTGATGATGGTCAAAAAGATACTATGCTGGAATAGTTTGATGATGAAAAGGGGATAATGAGGTTGAAAGATAATAGAATTCCCAAAGGAATGGTAGAACTTGAGCGACTGTTTGATGTTGACCAAATTAAACAAAGAGGGAGCTTTGGAAATTCTACTGATGTAGCAGGCAGTGAGACTGAGAAACTAAATGTTGGAACTGAAGAAGATCCCAGACACCTTAAGTTAGCCAAAGCTTGTGACCCTGAAATTAAAAAGAATATGATTGAATTCCTTCACAGGTCCAAAGATGTTATGGATTGGTCTTATAAAGACCTAAAGGTTTTTGATCCAAAAGTTTACACCCATATAATACCTTTAAAGGAGTTCTGCAAACCCTTTCGATAGAAACAGAGGCATGTCAACGCTTTGTTGGAACCACTCATCAGGAAGGAGGTGGAGAAATTATTGAGTGCTGCCATTATTTTTCCCATCAGACATTCTACTTGGGTAGCCAATTTAGTACCGGTCAGAAAAAAGAATGGGGAAATCCGCTTGTGCGTGGATTTTAGAAACTTGAACAAGGCTTCTGAAAAGGATAATTATCCTTTGCCTTCCATGGATGATGTGCTACAAATTGTGAATGGTTCAGAAATGATGTCTTTCTTAGATGGATTTTTGGGGTACAACCAGATATTGGTTGAAAGGGAAGACAGGATGAAAACTGCCTTCACGACTAAGTGGGGAACCTTTGCTTACAAGAGAATGCCATTTGGATTGATAAACGCTGGAGCTACCTTTCAACGTGCAATGGATCATGCCTTCAAAGGCCTTATGGGTAAGTGCATCGTTGTCTACATGGATGACTTGACAGTTTTCTCTAAATCCCGGTTTGACCACGTAAAGCACTTGGAATCCGTCTTCAACAAATGCAGAGAGTTTGGTATTTCTCTAAACCCAAAGAAATGTGTTTTTGGTGTAACTGAAGGAAAACTCCTTGGGCATTTAATCACCAAAGATGGCATTTCCATGGATCCTGAGAGAGTTGAAGCCATATCAGGGATACCTTTTCCCAACTCTAAGAAAGAGTTAAGATCATTTTTTGGGAAAATTAATTTTGTCAGAAAATTCATCTCTGGTTTTGCAGAAATAGTCAAGCCGCTAAATAACATGCTGAAGGAAACTGCTAAGATTGCCTGGACAACAGAAGCCAAAGCAGCATTCCAAGAGATCAAATCTGCAATCAAGCAAGCTCCAGTACTGGTGAGCCCAGATTTCAGTGCAGATTTTTATCTGTACTCTTTTTCTTCTGAACACACACTTGCAGTGGTTTTAACCCAACGAAGGGAAACAGGGGAGCACCCGATTGCTTTCAAAAGTACCAACTTAAAGGGTGTTGAGCTAAAATACTCTCGCTTGGATAAGCAAGCCTATGCCTTGGTAAGAGCAGTCAAGCAATTCAGGCATTACATATTGAGGAGCAAAGTCCATGCTATAGTTCCTGATCCAGCTGTCAAATATTTATTAAGCCAGGATGAATTGGGTGAGTTAAGAGGTAATTGGGCCACGAGACTGCAGGAATATGACTTAGAAATCTGGCCTACAAAATTAATCAGAGGACTTGGTTTGTCCCGACATATTGTTGAAATACCTCTAGAGACAGAGATTAATCAGCTGGATTCTGGGGTGGATGATTGGTATGGAGATGTCATTCATCTACTGAGGTTTGGAATTTGTCCACCTCACCTGAATAGAACTCAAAGAAGAGCACTAAAGCTGAAATCTGCTCATTTTCTACTCAAAGGAGGCAACTTGTACAGAGAAAACTATGCTGGCATATTCTTAAGATGCATTTCTCAGAATGAAGTGAACGAGGTGATGTCTAGTTTTCATGAAAATTTAGGAGCAGGGCATTCCTCAGGTTCTGCTACTGCACATAAGATATTGAGAGCAGGCTATTACTGGCCTACATTGTTTAAAGATGCACATCAACATGTGAGAACTTGCCAACAGTGTCAGATTTTTGCATCCAAGCAGGTTAATCGAGCTCTACCATTACAACCTGTTATAATAGAAAAACCTTTTATGCAATGGGGACTTGACTTCGTGGGTGTGATAAACCCGAATTCATCAGTAGGGCACAAGTATGTTTTAACAACCACTGACTATTGTACAAGATGGGTTGAAGCAGCAGCCACCATGAGGAGTACAACCCATGAGGTGATCAGATTTTTAGAGTCAAACATCATAACCAGGTTTGGAGTTCCTTTGAATTTGGTGTGCGACAACGGACCAACTTTTCAGTCATTCAAATTTGCGAAATGGGCATACCAGAGGGGGATAGTCATCAAATTTTCATCCAACTATTATCCCCAAGGCAATGGGCTAGCTGAGTCCACAAATAAGAATTTGATGAATGCCATCAAGAAGTCTGTTGTAGACAAACCCAGACAATGGCACTCACTATTGAAGTATGCACTTTGGGCTGACAGGATCAGACATAAAGAAGCCCTTAAGACTTCCCCATTTGCTTTGTTGTATGGTACCCAGCCCATCGTTCCTATCTCTTTAAAATTGCCTACTTATCAATTTGCTCTGGATTATTTTGATGATCATGCAGATGCAGAAGCTCGTGTATTGGACTTAATTAATCTACAGGATGAACGACTTCAAGCCCTGGAGCATTTTAGTCGACACCAAGAGATAGTCAAGCGTTGGTTTGATAAAAGAGCCAGAGTAAAGGCCTTCAGACTTGCAGACCTGGTGCTTCTATGGGACAAAGCCCATGAAAAGAAAGGTAAACACACCAAGTTGCAACCTCTATGGATAGGGCCATACCAGATTGCCGAAATCTTAGGTAATAATGCGTTTCGTCTACAGGACCTGGAGGGTAATTTTTTGAACCTTCCTGTCAATGGTCAATATATGAAGCATTATTTCTCAGTTGTTCCATCCACTACATCATTTGAATAATCACGAGGACTTTGTGCATATGTATATATTGTAAATAAAGTGTGAAGTAGTGTGTTTTTATTTTTTGTTTTATTTTTAAAGTTTGAAGTATTGTGTGTTATCTTTTAAGGTTTGTGCAATTTTGTCTTTAACTGGTGGCCTTTTTCTCTCCTCTTTAGTTTCTTTTAATCCTGTTTGTTTGAGCTTTTGCCTAAACAAAGAAAACACAAATCAACATTTAAAATTGGCCTAGTGTGTTTTCATTTTGTTTTATTTTTTAAGAGATAGTCTGCTAGAGCTAAAAAGTGGAACTACTTGTTATTTAGAACAACAGTAGAAAGATAATTGGATTTGGTATCTTGCTTGCCACAATTATTTTGATTATAAAGAAACTACTATACTTGTTTGGGTGAAGAACTCCCAGGGAATCCAAGAAAAGTTGGTCAGGAGAGGGGACTCCGATTCATAGAATTACATCAAAGCGTCCAAGGAAGCTATTGGTACCCAGGTTGAAACAGTTAGTCGATCAATTGCTCGATGAATAAAAAAAAAAAAGAGAAAGAGAGCAAGGCATTCCAACTATCGGTATCTTTCAAAAGAAAAAAGAGACAGAAGGTGAAAGTTGGGCAAGCCAACATAAAACCGGCATTCTTTTCTGCACATAGCCAAGGTTCCAGAAGGATACATCTCAAACATGTTCACCAGGCTATAAATGCCACCTCATAGTGGTGAATCAGGGTCGTGAAAATCTAAAGAGTAACTCTGTCGGGGTTGTAAAAGGCTAAACTAGTAAACAGAGCTCTACTCGGTTTCCCCTGCACAATCTAAATAGCTGATCAATCCACAGTGAGCAGTCAAAGCCCTGGTCATCCTTGAAGAAATTTTTATACGCTTATAACCGCACATCAGAATCTTCCTTAAGTGATTCAACCTAGTATGTCCTTGGGAAACTTTAACAGCTAAATAGATAGTAGTTAAATCATTTTGGAAAATATTTGTGGCAAAGCATGATACGTAGTCTAAATTGTTTTGAAACTAGAGTTCTGGATTCTAAATAGTGCTACTATTTTCCCGCAGATATCGCCATTTGTTGAGAAGCAACACACCCCCACTAAAAAAATGAAATTCCATCCTTTGAAAATGTTTAATTTTCATTTGTTCTGCAGGGACCCTCTTGATGTTTTTCGGATTTTAATTCCAAATTTTGCTTGCATCCTTTTTCAAACTTCGCCTACATCAAAGTGACCAAGTAGATTTGCATATGGCATTGATTTCAATTTAGAAATAGCAGTTTCTATTTCTGGCCTAGCAAACTTCTAAATGCATTTTCTCTTAATCCATGATGAATTTTTAAGTTTTGTTTGCAGATTGGGATACCCTTTGGGCTTTTTTAGATACTTGTAAAGTTTCATCAAATTCTGAGCATTTTGGAATTTTCATCATTTTTTGCACCATGTGAAGCTGATCATTCTCGAGCAATTTAAAATTCATTTTTTTAAATGTTAAAATCATTTATTGAGTAAGGAAGATCCTTCACCGGTATGTAAAAATGCAAAATACAGATGGACAAAGTCATTGGAATCAACCTACAATTTTTGGAGAATTTGCAAAGTGAAAGAAAAGCTTGAAGGAAATGTCGCGATATCGCGACATGTTCCATTTTCGGACATGTCTCATTTTTGCGAAGGCAAAAGCTAGGAAGAAAATCTTGAGGAAATGTCGCGATATCGCGACATGTTCCATTTTCGGACATGTCTCATTTTCGTGAAGGCAAAAGCTAGGAAGAAAAGCTTGAGGGAAATGTCGCGATATCGCGACATGTTCCATTTTCGGAGGGGCAAAGCCAAAGAAGCAATGACTTGTAGGAAATGTCGCGATATCGTGACATGTTCCATTTTTGGACTTGTCGAACTTTCGCTCAAATTTGATTATACCCTAAAATATTTTAAAATCCGATGTCACGATTTCGTGACATGTTCCATTTTTAGAGGGGCAAAGCCAAAGAAGCAAGGTGAAGGAAATGTCGTGATTTCGTGACATGTTCCATTTTCATGATTGCGCAAAGAAGTGAGAAAAGAGAAAGTGAAGGAAATGTCGCGATTTCGTGACATGTTCCATTTTCGTGAGGAAGAAGTGAAGAAAGAAGAGAAGTGAAGGAAACGTCACGATTTCATGACATGTTCCATTTTCGTGAGAAAGAAGTGGAAAAGAGACAAGGTGAAGGAAATGTCACGATTTCGTGACATGTTCCATTTTTATGATAAGAAGTGGAAAAGATACGAAGTGAAGGAAATGTCGTGATTTCGTGACATGTTCCATTTTCATGAGGAAGAAGTGAGAAAAGAGACGAAGTGAAGGAAATGTCGTGATTTCATGACAAAGAAGTGAAAAGAGATAAGGTGAAGGAAATGTCGCGATATCGCGACATGTTCCATTTTCATGAAGGCAAAGCAAGGAAGAAGTAACTTGAAGAAAATGTCACGATTTCGTGACATGCTTTGGTTTCATGGCATCACCTATCCAAAAGGAAGTGGAAGCATTTCAACACAGTCTAAATCAATTAATTGAGTAAAATGAAAAACATTAAAAAATCTAACCTCTGTGTTTCTTTTGCAGAAATAGATCCGATAGTTGCATAATGGCGAAAGTGATGGCGAGAAAGACAGA
This sequence comes from Wollemia nobilis, assembly GCA_028583015.1. Classification (NCBI taxonomy): domain Eukaryota; kingdom Viridiplantae; phylum Streptophyta; class Pinopsida; order Araucariales; family Araucariaceae; genus Wollemia; species Wollemia nobilis. The sequence continues at coordinate 18,495,228 of JAQPPZ010017033.1, read as the reverse complement.
CTTCAAGGAATTCATCGATAGATTCATTTGCTCAAAAAATTTATGGCAAGTCAGTGACTCATCCAGATTTTGCAGATCTGGCCGCGAATACAGGTTTCAAGGAATTTACCAGTGGATACATTGCCGAGAAAATTTATGGCAAAAGTAATGACAGGCAGAAAATCTCAACTCGAACCAAACAAAAGCAGTTGTGCGAGGATGGAAGGCCTAGAAGTCAGTGACTCATCCGAGTTTTGTAGAAGAATTAATGAGATGCTCTGACGGCTTATCGAAAGAAGAACATACATTTGCATGCGGGTGTCCATTTGATAAGGATCAAACCAAGTCTTATCTTCTCCATTCATGGCAAGATCCACGCGAAGATTTTCAGAGTAATTAGGGCTTATCAAAACTCTATATAAAAATGCCTTATATTGTAAAACCTCGACGGTGGGATTTTTATGATAAGATTTAGATATTTGGAAGAAGATATTTTGAAAATATCAAGGTCTGTCCTGAGTCTATATATACTTCTCTTGAATGTAAAGTGAGGATGCAAAAACTTGGAATAAAAGACACTTTAGCAATTTCTTGCAAATCTTGTTTGAATGCTTTGTTCTGGACCTGGGGTTGGTGTGAAATCGTTCTTCTATGATAGCGTGGCCAGGAGCCTAATCTCTTTCGGATTTCGATAAGTGCATCTTCTTCTATTTTCGTCTCACTAAAGTTCTATTTATTTTGGTTGTGAATCTGTGTTATCAAGATTGAATATGCTGCTAGGCTTCATTCTATTTGTTATATGCTAAGGAAAGTTAGAGATTTAAGGTTCAGGTCTATTCTAATTGCTCTATCCTCACTGTGCGAGCTAAGCTGCTGGTGAGAGATACCAGTTGACACCGACTTCCCTTCTATTTATGATTTTCTTTCAGATCTATGTTATTTCCGTCTTATGCTCTTAGTAGAAGGTGATCTTAGAAAGTTGGACACCTTCCTCTTTGATTGGTTTTATTGTGAAGCTAAATAGTATAACTGAAATTGGTAGTTTTGATTTTGCAGCTAAGTTAGATAAACTTCTCTTTTCTACCCTACCCTACTCTCTCTGTTCCACTGTTAAATGATTCATTTTTATTTTCTTTCAAATTTGTATTTTATTTAATCTGCTAAAACATAAAGAGCTATATCAAAGAACTCATTGTAAACCTGATAGTCAACAAAGATAACAACCGCTAAAACATTATTGAACGAAGGTCGAGCCCATTGTAAGGTAACAGACAGTCCACTTGAAACTATTCCAGAAGTGAAAAAGAGTGAATAGACATTCGACCCAACTCTGTAACTCACACCTTGGATAACCAGAAAGATCCTAAAGTGAGTGGGATTTATCCCGTATAAGTGTTATCGGTATTTTATGCTCATTCTTCACAAGGTGTGTATGAAAGACGAACCAACATAAATTAGTTAGTCATAGCCTCCAGTATACACATACATATAAGAAATGATATAGAAAGAACTAAGTAGTCATGGTATCAAGCATGTATATATGAATATGAAAGATTACAAACAATGCCAAAAGTGGGATTTAAACAGATTACCTACAAGACCACTCAAGGTTTAGGTATTGCTATACAAAAGAAAATTAAGGGAAAGTTATGCAACTCGTAAATCCCTTGAAATACTAAAACTTCTAATATTTATAGATTACAAAAAGGGGAAGCTTCCCTCCAAAACTAGTGTAGGTGTTTATGACCATTCTCCTCTCTTACTTGATTAATTATGTTTTTGAAGTCCTTTGAGGTTGTTGGATCCAAGCTCATCAATATTTTAGGTACTAGTTGATCAACTAACCCTTACATCCTTTATCTAACATCCTTGGGATCCTAGTATTTTAGTATAAAATTCCTTCTATAAGTACCTCTATCATATTTTGGATTGATACTATTATAAATGCCATGCTCTTACTTGAATATATCACCTACTTTTATTGGATTATCAAGCCTGATTAATATCGATAAGTGACCTTTAATATTTTCATAAATTAGCTCATTTGTTTGGCTCATCTATCCTCTTGGGGTCTCTTGCACCATTACTGATATTTATTACAACTTGATCTAACCCTTCCATCTTCTAGGTTGGTTGCATATGCTTTACTTTCCAAAGCACTTGGATGTTTGTCAGAAGTTTTTCCTCATTATTTCATCAAAATTTTAAAACTTTGAAGATAAATCTTATCAAAAGTATTTTGAGGCCATCTCTTTTTCCTTTCCATCAGGCATTTTTTCCATTATATTTTTTATTTTTTTTTGCTTCGCATAGCTCTCTTGTCAAAAATTTTATTCCTTTTTCTCCTTTGAAAATTAAAATTTTTTTGATCATTACAAACCTTCTTTCACTCTCTGCCTTTTCAAAAATCTAGGCCTCTCAAGTGCTTGGAACTTTTGTCTTGGTTTTTGGGTTATAAATTTTAGGATTCTTGATCTTCGGATATTCCATCTCCCTTTTCATTTCTTGAAAATTTTGGTCATATTTTACCTTTTGGAAGTTTGGGTAGCATGAGTTGTCAAAACCTTTTTGAAAGGTAGTACCTAGCTAGAGGTTAGAACTTTGTTGCCCTTAAAGTTTTGAAATATATTTTATTACCTTCCATCAACTTTACATCTTGATCCTTAGTCCTCTCCCAAGTTCTTTTAAGGCAAAGTATTGTGGGGAATTCTATCAAAAGGATGTAAACTATAGATCATGGCATTTTTTTATTTGACAAGGCTTATGATTTGAAGTATTCTAATATACCACTTGTAACTCTATTGTATTTAAGTACTCTCTTATTCTCTCTGATGGTCTCAACCACTAGATATAAGGACCAAATGGTCAAGACTATCATACCTCATGTAGACCGGTATAACATGGAACTCCAAGAGCATGGGGATTGGATCAAAAAGGTGCCTCTAGGGTTTTTTACAAGGATGGATCCTTTTAAGATGTGATGTTTAGTGCAATTCCCACTCTATCGTAATATAACTAGCTTCATGGGAAAAAGGAAAAGAGAAAATAAATATAACAAAAAGGAAATATCCTAAGCTAATAGGAGGTGATGCACCAAGATTAAAATAAGATCCTTGTGCACAACAATGAAATCTCAAACATGTGAGTGTAATGCAACGAGAGCTCAAAGGTGAACACTTCCTCCTCTCAACATGTTAAGCATATATTGCATAGAAAGGAAATGGGATAGAAATATGTTAGTCATGACATCTAGTATACACACATAAATACACATATAAACAAGAAACAAGATAGAAAGAATGAAGTAGTCATGACCTCAAGCATGTATATATGAATATAAAAGATTACAACTAGTGTTAGAAGTGGGGGCTCAAAATCTTACCCATAAGGCCACTCAAAGTTCAAGTATTACTATACAAGGGAAAATGAAAAGAAAAATTATACAACTTGTCAATTCCTTGCAATACTAAAACTTCTACTATTTATAGATTACAAAAAGGGAAAGATTCCTTCCAAAACTAGTATAGTCATTTATGACCATGCTCCTATCTTAATTTATCAACTATCTAAAACATATTTTATTTGAAATCATTGGGATCCTATAAATTTAGTATAAAATCCCTTTTGTAAAAACCTCTTTTAGGTTTGCGATCATTGCTATTGTAAGTGCCATGCTCTTGTCTTGAATAGATCATATAATTTCCTTAGATTATCAAACTTGATTAGGTGAATCTTAATATTTTTAGTAATTAGCTCATACATTTGGCTCACCTATCCTCCTAGGTTCTCTTGAACCATTACTAATGTGTTTTTGCAACTTGAGAAAACCCTTCCACCTTTCGAACTAGTTGCATCACACTTTACTTTTTGGAGAGTTGACTATTTTTCAGAACTTTCTACTTGTTCTTTTACATCAAAAATTTAAAATTTTTAAGATCAAGCTAGATTTTTTTTTCAAAATTAATTTTGAGCAGGACCTCTCTTTTTTCCTTCTATCAAACCTTTTTTGATGTTCCACTTTTCAAAAAATTTTGCTTTGCATAGTCTGCTTGTCAAAAATTTTCTTTCTTTTTCTTCTTTCAAAACTTTAAAAAATTTTGATCATAGGAAACCTTCTTCTACTCTCTTCCTTTTTAGGAATCTACGCAACTCAACCACTTGTTTAGCTTAGTTTCTAGGTCAAAAATTTTAGGTTCCCCGATGTTCATATACACCATATCCCTTTTCATTTCATGGAACTTTTGGCCATTTTCTTCCTTTTGAAAGTTTGGGTAGCATAAATTGTTGGAACCTTTTTGAAAGGTAGTGCCTATCTAAATGTTAGAAATTTATTTCCCTTAAATTTATAAAACATATTTTATTGCTTTCCATCATCTTTACATGTTGATTCTTAGTCCTCTCCCAAGTTTTTTTAAGGTAAAGTTCTATGATGATATCTATTAGAAGGATGCAAACTATAGATGATGACATTTTGTTAGTTAGTGAGGCTTCTAATTTTAAGTGTTCCACTATTCTACTTGTAAATTTGTTGTCTTTAAGTATTGGTCCCCTTCCTAAAGAAGTTATTAGTGTAGAGAATTTTATTCTACTAGTTGTTTTGACCAAATATGCTAGAATAGATGTCCCACATGATCTCTTCACAATGAGTTCCTACGAATGTTCATCTATCTCCTATAAGTACCTATTTTCTCCCAATTGATTCTTCCAATAAATGTGTCTTGTAAATATGGTGGAGAGATAATAGATGAGTGGCCAAGAGCTAGGAACCCAAACAAATGTGGACAATAGCTAGGTTTTAAAACTTTCCCATAGTTTTTGTTTGGGTTGAACCTTTGCCATTAGTAGAGTCATCTTAGTTATAAAAAAAATGACTCTTGAGCTACTAATAATGGTGGGATTTATTTTAGTTATCATAAAAAAGGCTATAAAGAGTTAATGTAGATTGTTAACTAATAAGCTTTGGTCGTTATATTGGCCCCTATAGCTCTTAGGGCTTTACACCCATATTCAATATCTGGTGATATCTTAGTAATTATTTATCCTAATCCTTTTGGTGATTAGAAATTTTTTGAGCGATTTTCATTTTGAATAGGGTTCCAAATCAATGCAAACCATACTCACCCCTCTTTTGCTAGGTAGTAGTGAACCTCACTATAGATTTTATGGCTCACTGGGGGCTTCTACTCATAGGACATAAACCTAGAAAATAAGGCCTTATCTATTAGGCACAAAGTCACTCAAAGATAAATTTGGTAATAGAAGAATTATCAATTCAATTTTGGTAGTCATTTGAGTTGAGAAAAAAATATATGATGTGGTATTTTTATAGTATTTTTCTTGAGATGAAAGCACCAATATTTCATTAAATTTCCTATATGTGAGTTGATTTTTTAACCCTTGACATAATTTTGGATTCACATGATGCAAAATCAATTTACTTCATGCTTAGTGGTGGAAGATGGAGTATTTTCTTACCTCTTGCATTAAATTTATATTACGTAAATTTCATATTTCCATTGATCATATGATTCTCAATCATAGAGCCCCATACCTAGTAGCCAACCTTCTTAATGTGTCTAGGAAGCCTAACACATTTTGGATATTTACTTGCTTGTGATTATAGCTTACATGTGTCACCCTATGATTCTTAACCCAACAACTTATATTATCCTAGATTTGATCTATTATCTAGCTCTACTTTTGGAGGTACTTATTTTCCTTATTATAGCAAAACCCATACTTTTGGATTCTCAAGCAAATTTTGTCTAATTGCCTCTCCAAAGACTTATCCTATGAAAATAAAATATTTTTACAATAATATTATACAACATCATGAATTTATATCCCTCATACATCATCATTTTTACATACATACATACATACATACATACATACATACATACATATATATGAAAGTTGATTTCCTTTGGCATGGACAAGTTTTGGGGTTAAAAATTTGACTTTTCTAGTAAACTAGCAAATTGATCTTTTAAAAAATGATGGTTCATTCACAAATGAATTAGAAAAAATTTCAAGAGAAAATGGAGAAAACCACTCTTTTATTAATTGGGTGATTTGATTTTTTTTAAAAGTAGAAATTTGCTACTTTAAAAATTAGCCATTGTTTTTTTCAACAATTAGCAAGTCACACTTATGATGGAATGAATCACTATTTAGATAGATACTTAGTAAAATTGCTTCTAGAAGTGGTGAACTAATTTTTACTAATAGAAAATCATAATATTAGTTTATGGATCTCCAAATTTATCATTAGAAGGATCTCTTGTAAACTAGATCAAATTGTAGGTCTTACTTCATGAAAGACTTGATCTACTATTTGGAAATTAGAATGCATATCTCTTAAATCATTGTGATTCATAATAGATTTTCCATTACACAAAGGGCCTACAATTTAATCAAAAAATTAGGAAGATAAGTCTTGTGTTTTATGATAGAACCAAACACATCAATACAAAAGTCCAAAGGATCTGAGAACTTATTTAAGATGGCACAATACAAATGTACTACTATCCAGCAATATATCATATTTTCGACATCTTCACTAATCCACTCTAGAGGATGAAGTTTGAATAGTTCAAATAGCAGATAGGCTTGAGAGCCTCCATATCCCCCTAACAATGGATATGCAATAGGACTAGCAAGGCTAATGCTTATTCGTAAAACCACTTTCATATGGGCATAAAGTATTGGTCAGTATTTGCTCTATCACATTCATGAAAATCCCTTGTGGGCACGAAAGGATAATGGTTGTACTATTTTTGGAAAACCATAACATGTGAAAACCGAAAGGGACATGGGGGATAACCAAATGGTATATGGAGACCTAGTGGATTGGAGCCACATTTCATGGACAATTTTCTAATAGGCTACACAAAGAGTCACCTGAGCCACTCATCTATTAAAATAAAATGACCTTCTACCATTAAGGAGGGATTGAAGACATGTTAATGCTATAAGATCATGTTTATTAGTTAGGTTCTGAGGTCTTAGTAAGACCTCACTAGAATAGGTTATTTTAATGTGTAATGTCATTTCATGTTCTTTTGAGTTTCATGCAATATGAAATTGGGAACCCTAACCCTAATCTCATTTTCCTCAATATATAATTCCATAATGTAAAGAAAGAGGTGATTTTTCATTCACTCCATTGTCAAAAATATTCTCCTCCTTTTTTTTTTGTTTCATGTGGTTGAGCTTGGGCACATAGCATTAATCCTTACTACATAACTGACTACATATCTATAGAGAAGGAAACTGGGCAACAAATAATTTATCAAATCATAGTATTTATATTTGTCTTGGTGAGATTAGAATTTTTAAAAGGTAACTAGTCAAGTGATATTTTATCTCTTAATGAAAATCATGATGTTAAGAAGCTGATCGTGGAAACATAGTAGTTTGAGAATGCTGAAGAGTATCTTTGATAAGAAAACAAATTTGATATGGTTTAATTGACTTGACAAGAATGCAATGCTTTATTATTTTGATAGGAGTGGCCCTAGTAGAAGCCACTTATAGCCTATTTTTTAAATTCTATCAAGATAAAATTCAACATGCGAATGACTAAAATATTTGTTGCCTAGCTTCTATATCTATAAATATATAGTCTATAACAACCTTAAAATTTCTTAACACATTTTTTTAGGATTCTTATTCATTTCCCTAATATTGCAAGATATTATTTTCATTGTTATTTTTTGTTTTTATTTTTCAGTTTAGCCCACTTCTTGTTAACACTTGTGATATTTACTTTTATTTTCCCATATCAATATCCCTTCAGGTTTATTTTTCTCTTTGTTTTTTTTCTCTTGGGTCTTCCTCTCTCTTTTTCATTTTCAATAATACTTTCATCTTCATCAATCTCTTCAATATTCTCACACTACTCATACTAAGACTTATCATATTTAGGTTTACCTTGTTCTAAAGCATATGAAGTGTAAGGTATAACCTCAAAAGCCCAATATTCTTTATGTTACCTTGAAAACCCTAAAGTGCAAGGATGCTCTTATGTAGTAATTAATATCTTATTCTGCCCTAAAACCCTAAATTTTTATGGGTTTTCTCTAACCTTATTTCTTTATTATTTTTCTCTTGAAACCTTAAAATGTAAGGGATAACATATTCACCACTTTAACTTTTATCACCTAGAGAGGATTCTATACTAACTGAGGAAAATGAAGATGATTTACCTGGAATAAAATTGACCTTATTTGTTGTCTTTGTTTTAGGATTTATCTCCACACATTATTTTGCACCTTTAATTCCTTTTGAACTGGTCAAATGATACTATAAATATGCTTTCTTTACCTCTTCTTTTGGAGTGGAATATCCTTGATTTGATCTAGCTTCTATTACTATATGATTTCCTTGCTTCGTATTGAATTTTATCTCATGGCTAGAAGCTTTTGCCTATTTCTTCATAGTTTTCACTTTGTAAACTTTTACTATGTGTACAATATTTTAATAATTGCAGTATCAAATTGCAATATTTTTATAATCTACTTGATAATATTCTCTTGATTCAAATTTAATATTAATAAAGTGTGGCAAAGGTTTTGAAATAGCCATAGCAACACATATTCAAGTGTATATAGCATGATTTCTCTCCTTAGTAGTTGGTATTTCCTTGATGAATTCCCTTAGGGCATTTCCAATATTCTTCATAACATTATTATCTATAAGCTGATATGGAAGTTCAAAATACTACCCCATACTATAATCTTCTTAATAGTTTCTATCTCAATAGAAAAAATTTCATTCTATGGTCTCAAATAAAGTGCATCTCTTTCAGTTATCTGGGACACTTTGAAAAGAGGAGCTAATTTAATCAAGCAGGGTTTGTTCTAGATTTGCAATCGAGGATAAGATGCTCTTTTTTGGGAGGATTATTGGGATGGTCACCCTCCTATATTGAATCAATATTCTAGGTTACGTTACCTAAGAATTTTCTTCTTGGAAGCAGGCTGGTCTCATGTGGAGGACTTTAAAAAAATTCAGTCTTTTGGAAATATGGAGATGTACAGGTGAAAAGATCCACAAGAATGGCCCGAGGGGGGACTGACCAAGGATATAGAGGAGCTTTCTCTTATTATTATGGGGAGGCCCTATTATTCATTGAGGGGTAAATATATTCTAGCTTGGAACCCTGATCCCAAGAGAACCTACTCGGTAGCCTATGGTTATCAGGTTCTTGATAAAAAAAAGTACGAGTCTTCCTGTCACATGATGGAAAAAGGTGTGGAACAAATTTGCTTGGTCGAAATGTAACTTCTTTCTCTGGTTGGTAGCTCGTAATAAATGCCTCACTTGGGATAATGTGAGGAAGAGGGAATTTTAGGGTCCCTCTTTTTGTGTCCTTTGTAGTAAGAATGAGGATGACTCTTCTCATTTATTTTTCCAATGCTCCTTTTCTAGAGACATTTGGAACCATTGGTGGAGCGCTTGGAAACATCCATGTTTTCATGTGCTATCCCTAGTGGAGTTTTGGAGCAGTCTAGATAGACCTCCGGCTAAGGCCCCCTTCCTTTGGGTGGCTTGGAATTTGGGCCATTATTGCATCATCTGGAAGATTTGGATTGAATGGAACCGTCGCATCTTTTAGGGTAGTCATTTGGTTGTTCAACAGATTTGGTAAAGGATCATGTGTATGGTTCAAAAAATCATCCATAGCAAATGTGATGTGGACCCTCTTTTAGATTCTAGGGAGGAGAAGGTACAACAGGCCCTTGGTCTCTTTGGGGATGGTGTGAACTCTTCTAGCCCTAGCAGGGTTCCTCAGCTCAACAAGAAGGTTATGAGAGATGGTAGGTGGAGGCCACCCACTAGAGGAGTTTTAAAACTTAATACTAATGGATCGTCTAGGGGTAATCCTGGACATGATGGCATTGGTAAGGTTGGGAGAGATTCTGCTGGTTGTGTCAGTTTTTCTTTTCCATTTATAAAGGTGTTACAATTTTATGGAAGCTCTTGCAATTCTTGAGGCCTTGAAGAGGGGGTGTTCTCTTGGCTGGTGTAGGATTATCTACGAGTCTGAATCTCAAATTGTGGTTAATATTTTAAATAGTAAAAGGATGGAGGAATTTAACTGGCAGTTGGACTCTATAGCTGTTTAGATTATCAAAATGAGTGAAGAGTTTTAATATATATCCTTTGTGCACATTCCAAGGGAATGGAATGTGGTTGATGATTACTTGGCTAAAAGGGCTTCTGAGCTGTTGGATCCTTGGATTATCGATCACTAAGAGAGTCTCCCATCTAGGGACTTTCAACACCTATGGGAGTTGATCCATAAGGATATTCAGACTTAATATAGTTTGTTATTTTGTCTTCTTTGGGTTTCAATCTATTCTATTGGTTTTTGCCTGTTTGGCTATTTATTTGAGTCTTGGTTGGAATCTCAAATGTACTTTGTAATCCAAAAATTTTATCAATAAATTTTTACCCCTTTATTTAAAAAAAAAGTGCATCTCTTTTCCTAAACCATGGGCCACCAACCATTATTTTATCCCTAATTTCTAAATTGGAAAATATGATGAGGAAAAAACATTTAGGAAGAAAAGTCATAGAATAATTTGAATTCAATCCCCACTTCCACTTGATCCAACTTTGAATCTCCAAAAACCCTGACCATGATCTATGGAAATTATATATTAAACCTCTACTTTTAAGAACCATTATATCATGCTCAATCATATCATCCTTAATACTTACTTCTGGTGTAACATTTGCTACCTAGATAAAACTTACCATGTATTCACTCTTTTGCCTATCTCTAACTTTGACCTCCATACTTCCCATTAGGGAATCCTAATTTCTAGCTAGGACATCCTGAATTCTCATTAGGGATTTCAAATATGAATTTCCTTCCATAATAGCTAATGGGAATCGATCTTGACTTGCACTCCCTCTTGGTTTGCACTTCCTCTTGGCTCACACTCACTCTCAACTTGTACTCTTTTTTGCTTTACACTCGCTCCTAGCTTGTACTCCATTTTGTCTCACAATTACCCTTATCTCTTCTCTTCCTAGCATTCATTTGCTTCAATAATTTTTTAAAAATAATGTTCCATGCATTTATGGTATGGATTTGAAGCATTGATGCACTTTTGATGAACCTATCGGTCTTTTACCATGACTAAATCTTGGATCACATTCCCTTTTAGTTCACACTTTCTCTCAACTCGTACTCTCTCCTAATTTAAACTCTCTCTTGTCTCATACTCACTCCTAGATTTCACTTCCTCCTAGATCACAATTTCCCCTATCTCTTCTTTTCTTGGTATTCCTTTACTTCAATAATTTTTTGGAAATAATGTTCCACTCATTTATGGTAAGGGTTTGAAGCATTGATACTCTGGATGAACTTATAATTCTTCTATCATGACTGAATATTGGCTTACCCTCCCTCTTGGTTCACACTTCTCAACTTGCATTCACTCTTAACTTGCACTCTCTCCTAGGATTTGAAGTATTAATGTACTCTATATGAACTCGTCATTCTTTCACCATGATTGAATCTCAGCTCACACTCCCTCTCAGCTTGCATTCACTATTGACTTGCACTCTCTCCTAGATTTTCTTCAACTTAATATTTTAAATTCTCCTAAGATCTGGAATAAGAAGTGACACTTGTTTCTTGATCATATTTTGCTTTTTAATTCATGCTTCCTTCTCACACTTTATCCTTACTTTCAACTTGCTCTCACACTCAATCCTGGCTCGTGCTCACACTCACTTTTGAATTAAAGTGAAATATAACCAAATTTTAAGTTTACATGAGTTTTTATGAGGGGTCTTGGTCCCCTCTTATCAAGGTTTGAACTTGGGTCTTCTGAATGAAAATCCAAGGACTTACCACTACAATATCCCTCACAAGTTAAACTTTTTAAGTTTACACATGTTTTTATGAGGGATCCTGGTCCCCTCATACTGAGTGGGGTTTGAACTTGGGTCTCCTAAATGAAAATAAAAAAATGAGTTTTACACGGATTTTTATGAAGGATCCCGATCCTCTCGTACTAGGGTTTGAACTTGGATCTCCTAGATGAAAAACCCAAGGACTTACCACTATGGTATCCCTCATGGGTCTATAGCCACTTATAGCTTATTAAAAAATATTGAATTGATATTAAGTGTAAATATAACAATATCTATTTGTGAAATAAATTTTATATATGCTCAAATATATTGTCTAATTTATGTTTTCACATTACAATCTCATTTTATCATTAGACATAGGTAAAGAGTTTAAAATTTTAAAATTTATAATAAAAAAATATAATAATGTGAATTTTATATTATAGTATTATTATATAAAATTATAAATATTTAATGATTTGAAATAATTTAAGATATTCTTAATATTAGAATAGTAGTTAAAAATTCATTATATATATATATATATATATATATTGATACTATTAATAAAGAGAGGGTTTTGAAAGGTCTCCCACAACCTTATACAATAGCTCCGAGAAGGAGCACAAAGCACAACAAATGAGGGAGGGTTTTGAAAGGTGTCCCACAACCTTAAACAACAGCTCCAAGGAGCACAAAGCCAAATTACAAAAATCAACAGCTCCCAAAGGAGAAAAACCTATAGTCGCCAAACAAAAATAATAGAAATACACATGCTGGGTGACTATACCACACAACACCAACAACTCCTTCTAGAGAAAGAACAATGACAAAGGACACAACCACACACTTGAGTGTCCCATCAAAAGACAACAACACCATTTGACTAAAACCACCAGCATCCAAAATAAATATCTGGATAAATGATAAAATCAACCACCAGTGGAAACGAACAACAGCGGTAAGAAAATTTAAAATTTAAAATTTGAACAGCCAAACTGCTCAAGTTGAAAACCGAAGGTCAAAAATCGGACCTTGCTGAGAAAACCACCAAAGACACGAAGAACCCCAGCATCTCCAATGAGAAAATCCTCAGCGCACACTAGCTCTTGCAAAAGCAAACCCACCAACGGAGTTATAGGACCAGCAACGCTAACAACAAAGGAAATGAGAGCAGCCTAGAAAAAAGAGGAAATTTAACTAAATGAACTGCTCAAACGGAAAGTAGAACCACTACAGAGGAAGCCAACCAAAGAGATAATATTTCCCTGCAGCTCCTTATCAAGCAATGACCGTGCACAACAACTCCCACATAGGAGCATAACAACCGCTAAAACTGGTGGAAGCAGCAATGAATGAAACCACTCCTCAACACTGAGGATCAAAGCACCTCCTCCAAAGACCACTCAATAACCATCAAAAGGGGAAAAAACCCCAAAGCAAAATTTGGAAGCCAAGACCCTGGAGAAGGAAACTACGTAGTAGGGTATAAGAACCCACCCTAGAGAAGACAACACCTAGCCCATCTGGAGGACTACGAAGGTAGTACTACCACAAAACTGGAGAAAGAAACTCTCTAGCCAAAAGTACCAACCACCACCCGAGAAACAAAACCTGACCTGACACCAACCAATAAATATAGTTAAAGCTACTACAACAACAACACCCCACATTCACCCCCGCAGGTTTGGTTTGGCCTTTGATCCGATCCCCTTCCCACAGGGACCCCGATCGAATATTCAATGGCATACTAAAACCCATAAGAAAAGCAGAGTCGATTGACCAAGATCCCCAACAAGCAACCAACCCAAAAAACTGACACTCACTAAGCCAAGAAGGTCTAGAACCAAACAAGGGACCACCAACCAAAACCATCCGCACAACTACCAAAGCCCCATATCACCCCCACAGGTAGGGCCGACATGTAGCTCAATCCACCTGGTGGCCAGGGAGCCAGATTTTTAGTGTCTTGCCACACTCATAAGAGATTCATAGAGAACTCATAAGACCCCTCGACTAGCACAAGACGCTGCCAACCGCCACTACAGCAAAGTAGATTGTCCTTGAAGAGCAGCTAGATGAAAAACCAGGGAGTACAAAGACCTCTCGCTCATAAGGAAAAATGCGACGGAGCATGAACAAGAGGCCCAACCCTAATCCAACTACCTAGAGTTATTAAATACTTCTCATTTAATATATTTATTAATAAACATAATTTAAAAATAATTATTTAATAAAAAATTAATATATTCTTTTATTATCAAATTGCATGACTTCACATGGTTACAAATGTGGGCTTCCAATGTGGAACCTAAGTTCAAGTATTACCCCATCCTTGTTAATTAGCACTATGTGATTTATTAAAATACCATTATAATAGGCTATTCTACATAATTAGAATATATTATTTTATTTATTTATGATTAATAATCAAATATTATTTTTTATTAATTAAATTATATTGATTTTAAAGTTTTAATAAAAACTTGTATTTCAATCTCATAAGCTTAAAAGTATCATTCCCTTGTATCTATAAGATAATATTGTTGAAAGATTCTAAAATAGCTGTAAATGGGACAATTTTTTTTTTTTTATTTGGTTATTGTGAGAAACCTCTATTAATTAAATTATATTAATTTTAATGTTTTAATAAAAACTTGTCTTTCAATATCATAAGCTTAAAAGTATCATGCCCTTGTATCTATAAGATAATATTGTTGAAAGATTCTAAAATAGCTCTAAATGGGACTATTTTTTTTTTTATTTGGTTATTGTGAGAAACCTCTATGACCGACGCATAGGGTTGAGCAGTCTCCTCCCAACCATGACTCCTCGTAAAGCCGAGAGCTATACTTATAAATAGAGAATTTAACACAAAGCCACCACACACTCACCCACTCACACACTCGCCCACACTGCAGTTTGAACCTTAAACCTCCCCCCCCAAAAAAGCCAAAGTGAACCGTTGCGCTGCACCCCAGTTGCCTAAATGTGACTATTTTAACAAGGCTTATACAAAAGTATCTCATTGTAATTTTTTTTTTGAAATAAAAATTACATATTTTTTCTAAGAAAACAAAATCTATAAATCTATAAAAATAAATAAATAAAATCTTATTAAAATAATTTGATAAAAAAATATTCATTTATTTTGAAATAAAAAATATTACCATATTATATTTTGATGTTCATTCTCATATTACATACACTTAGTTTTAAGAACAAAACATTATTATTAACAATTTTATTAATAATATATTAAAAAATATCATTATTTTTTATTTTGTTTATATTTTACTCTTTTAAATCAATATTTAAAATTATTATCTTTACTTAAAATTAAAAATATTAATAAACTTATTATATAGAAGCATCAAAATATATCCACAATTTAACTCAAGCATCGTGGGTTTTATCTCTTGTGAAAGGTGGTCTCTTGTGAATTACTTCCTTTAGTTGTCTTCTTTCAGTCAAAATGCGTGGATCATGTTGGTCAAAGAATCAAGATAATGTAAAATAGCTTACTACTGAATTATCAATAAATAAATAAAAATTATATTGTTTATTAGTCGAAAATTGCATTGCCTATCAATGCACCCTCTATACTATTCATTAGTTATTCTTTGAAGTTCTTAGTCAAACAATATTTGCACCATAATTTGTGTTGAACTTAAACTTTTAAAGAATTCTAAGAAATAGGAGTTAACTTCTTTTTAAATATCCTCTCTATCTAATTTGGACCAAGGGCGATTCGTGCTTTCCATAATGGAATTCAGACTTTAAGATCTTTTCATCTAGCTGATCTAGAATCTTCCATCCAAATTCGTATTTTATTTTCTTTAAATTTTTAATAGTAGGAATTTTTTTTTTTTTTTGAAAAAATTGAAAAACTTGTATTAAAACATTGATCAGTTACAATTGGGATAAGATACATCCCAGCCGAAAACCATGAAAGCACATGATTACAAGAGAAGAGGAAGATTTGCACTGGATCCAAATCTCTTGAACCAATACCAAGCTAGCTGAGAGAGCTGATAGGTCAGTTACAACAACTTATCGCGAAAACACGCAGCAAACACCAACTTCACGGCTATCCACGAAAAAGCTACAAGTCGTGAAATCGCGACACAAGACCCTCTAACCGCAAAAAAGTAAACCTGGCGCGAAATCGCGACATGTCGCAAAATCGCGACAAAAATCCAGCAGCAGCCACAATGACGCAACACGTCGCGAAATCGCGACAACTTTCCTCCAGCGGCTGCGACGGTGTAACATGTCACGAAATCGTGACAACTTTCCTCCCTTGGCCGCGACGACGCAACATGTCACGAAATCGTGACAATTTTCCTCCCTTGGCCGTGCCGGCGCAACATGTTGCGAAATTGCGACAACTTTCCCTCGGCGGCAACGACAGCGCAACATGTCGCGAAATCGCGACAACTTTCCATCCTTGGCCGCGATGGCGCAACATGTTGCGAAATCGTGACAACTTCCCCACGGCGGCAGCGACGGTGCAACATGTCGCGATATCGCGACAGTTTTCCTCCAATGGCCGCGATGGCGCAACAGGTCGCGAAATCGCGACAAAAATCATACTTAGCTTTTTTATTGATCATTTGTCTTAAGGATCTTTCAACGACAACTTTCCATCGGTAGCAGTGACGGCGCAACATGTCGCGATATCGTGACAACTTTCCCACATCGGTCGCAATAGTGCAACATGTCGCGATATCGCGACAACTTTCCCTCGGCGGCAGCGACGGTGCAACATGTCGTGATATCGCGACCACTTTCCTCCCTTGGCAGCTACGACACAACATGTTGCGATATCGCGACAGTTTTCCTCCAAAGGCCACGATGGCACAACAGGTCGCGAAATCGTGACAAAAATTATACTTAGCTTTTTCATTGATCATTTGTCTTGAGGATCTTTCAACGACAACTTCCCCTCGACGGCAGCGACGGCGCAACATGTCGCGAAATCGCGACAACTTTCCCACATCGGCCGCAACAGCGCAACATGTCACGATATCGCGACAACTTTCCCTCGACGGCAGCAATGATGCAACATGTCGCGATATCGTGACCACTTTCCTCCCTTGGTAGTGACGGCGCAACATGTCGCGATATCGCGACAGTTTTCCTCCAATGGCCACGATGGCACAACAGGTCGCGAAATCACGACAAAAATTATACTTAGCTTTTTCATTGATCATTTGTCTTAAGGATCTTTCAACGACAACTTCCCTTCGGCGGCAGCAACGGCGCAACATATCGCGATATCACGACAACTTTCTCACATCGGCTGCAACAGCGCAACATGTCGCGATATCGCGACAACTTTCTCACATCGGCTGCAACAGCGCAACATGTCGCGATATCGCGACAACTTTCTCACATCGGCTGCAACAGCGCAACATGTCGCGATATCGCGACAACTTTCTCACATCGGCTGCAACAGCGCAACATGTCGCGATATCGCGACAACTTTGCATTAGCGGTGATGTGACCCTAGTCAATCTAGATGGTGAATGTGTATAAGTGGTATTTCTAAAAAAAAAAAAAAAAATTACGAAAGAGTTGTTATTTAATAAGATGAACTCGATTGGTTATATTTCTTGATTTTAAAGGAGGAGACCTATGTTTGAATCTTGCCAAAAGATATGTGCATAATTACCATGATATTATAACACCACTATGTAGTTATATTCATTGAATTTAAAGGAGATCTATGTTTGAATCTTGTTTAGAGGTGCATGCATAATTGCCATGATATTATAACACCTTTATGTGGTCATGATGTACTATAAGGAGAACCTATTTTAATCCCATAAATTAGGAAAGAGATTCAAAATAAAAATTTCAAGAAGGAAAAGATCAAGATTTAAATATTGTATTTAACACACATCAATGCATGAGGACAACTCTACACTACTTCCCTTTTCCCTTTTGCACAATTGTAGCTTTTGTGTTGCAATCTATCACCAAACTAGTTTATAAAAGTGAATTAAGTTCGAGTAGTTACAGTGGTATATATGTTATATATGACATCTATGAAAGGACATGACACTCCCATCAAGATATTAATGGATTTTATTGGATAATATACATGCTAGGCTGTTACTTCTCCTTATTGATATTGTTTTAATTAAGATATATAATCTCCCTTATCTCATTACCTTATAGAATTTGAATTATGCCTAGCCAAATTTTAATGCTTAATTGGTTAAATTTTTTACTACTCTATTTATTTCTTAATACATATATTAATACAAGATATTACATTTTCAATAATGGATGAATATTAAAATCAATGTTATTTTTATATAATGTCCACATTTATTTTTCTTGAAAGTATTCATTATACTATGTGAATCCACTTAATTAAATTACACTTTAATATTTTTTAAATGGTAATTCCAATTCTTTCAAGGAGCATGATAAAATTAAGTTTTACTTCTAGATATTTTAATTTTACCATCATTAACATGTAGAAGCCTTGTGATAACTCCATCATAATAGATTACTTAACATGTATATTAGAATTCTATAACTAAGACAAAAACATATTTTTTCATACCTAAGACTAATTATAATAAACACTATATCCATAGACACTCTAGAAGATACAACAATTTTAAATTTGAATATGAATTTGAGAATTGTTTCTTTTAAGTCAAAGGTTTCAACAAATAATAATAGTATCAAATTATGCTTAACACTTTGATTTGAACAATTAATTTGACATTTCATTAAATCATTCAACATCAAAAAGACAACCTATTAGGTTCTCATCTTCTTGAAAAAAATCTCATATAGTACAAGAAAAAATGAAAAACTAGATGATATGATGTTTCTAAGTCCTCACAAAATGCAAACCAAAAAGATCCATTTCAGACTCTCTTCTTTATATATTATTACCTATAAGCTACTAACTAAATAAATATTGAGTCTTTAGGATGATCTCAATGACCAAATCTTCTTCTAAGGGAAATTCTAAGGAGTAGAGAATTTTAATTGCTTCAAATCCCTATATGACAAGTTGATCGAGTATGATACCATATTTTGATATATTCCAAAATAACTCATCCTTTCAAAAAATATATAAGTAAAATCTATAAGAACCTTTTAAAAATATTCTCCCTCAACTATATTATTAATGTTAAATCAATATTTAGTTGTTTATGACTTCAACATAACCTTTTACTTTATTTAACCTCTATAAACCAAAGACTCCTAGTGTAATAGTTGTCATTGTTTATTAAAAAATAAAATATAACCATCCAATCAAGCACCAAACCAAAAAATTATAAAACCCCCCAATTGGCTTACCACCTAATATGTATTTTGATTAAACATACAAACTCTTTAATATGAAGTTCTATGTTGTGTATCTCCTTAGGTAGGGCACATTTATAAAACAATATTTTATGTCCCTAGAGCCTATATATTTTTAATTAACATATTTTCCAACTGTTTTC
The DNA here is from genome assembly GCA_028583015.1 of Wollemia nobilis. NCBI lineage: Eukaryota > Viridiplantae > Streptophyta > Pinopsida > Araucariales > Araucariaceae > Wollemia > Wollemia nobilis. The sequence goes on along the minus strand of JAQPPZ010017033.1, from coordinate 18,475,891 downwards.
TTGATATTTAAATACTTGACAACCAATTTTTACCTCTTAAATTCATAAATATTCATTTTTTTTAAAGTTTATCCTTACATAGTTTTTTTTTTTTTTAAAAGAGGGGTAAAAATTTATTAGATCAAAGAAACCTTACAGCAGAGAACAAACAACTAGCAAAAATAGCCAACAAAAACCTCAAACAGACATATCCTCAGCAAGTAAATTATGAAGTTGCTGAGAACAGTCTAAAGGGAGGTTATCCCAACCCTTAACAGACCAATTCCCCTGAAACTGAGAAGCCCATTTGGCCAAAAAGTCCGCAACCCTATTCCATTCCCGAGGAATGTGAACAAAAGAGATAAACTCCAAATTACAACAGAGTTGAAGAATCTATCGAACAACCAAAGTCAACCTCCAGTGAACATTATCAAGATGGTGAGTCCTTAACAAATTTATAATAATCTGTGAATCAGACTCACAGATTATCCTCCGCCAACCCATAGCCAACCCTTGTTCCAAAGCACAACAAATAGCAAGAGCCTCCATATAATTATTAGAGTGTATCCCCTTATAGCATGAAAAAATGAAACAAGCATTCCCAGCACTATCTCTCCCAACTCCTCCGATACCAGCATGCCCAGGATTACCTCGAGAAGACCCATCCGTATTGATCTTGAACACCCCTGGAGGAGGAGGATGCCATCTCCCATCTCTCTGCATTTTTTTTCCATCTCGGTTTCTAGATGAAATAACAGGACGAGGACCATTCTCCACAAATCCCAAATTTTGCATCATCAAAATCTCCGACTGCACCAAAGGAAGACTAATCTGGCATGTGGAAGAGACAGTTTCCTGGATCATACCAATGATTCGTTGCCAAAGCTGATGAACAGTAAGCTTGTTATCATGAAAAATTCGTCGATTTCTTTCCAACCAAATCTGCCATAGAATGCAAGAAGGACCAATAGTCCAAGCAACCTGGAGAAAGAAAGACTTAGCGGGAGGTCTCCCTAAACTCCTCCAGAACTCCAAAAGAGAAGAAGCATGGGCACAAGGCTGCTTCCACACCTCCCACCAAAGATGCCAAATATCCCGTGCAAAAGAACACTGAAAAAGAAGATGACCTGAAGACTCTTCACTGTTCGCACATAAAAAACAAAAAGAAGGTCCTTGAAAACCTCTCTTTTGCACATTATCCCAGGTAAGGCATCTATTGTGAGTAGCTAACCATAGATAAAAATTGCATTTAGGCCAAGAGAACTTAGACCACACTTGCTTCCACCAGGGCACCTCATCATCCCCAAAATGTTGTCGATCCAACTCCCTGTATCCTGAAGCCACCGAATAGACCCCTCTAGGATCCAAGCCCCAAGCCAAAACATCATCATCCTGTAAAGAAGAGCAGGCCCTACAAGCCAAAATACGAGTCAACTCCTCTCTTTCCTGAAAAGTACCCCCTACTGGCCAATCTATAGGATCCTTCCAACGAACAACCTCAACCTGCCCAACTCTTTCAACAAATTTGTAGTCCATAACCCGATTCCAACCGGCATCCAAAAAGACTTTGCACAAATTCTGAAGATGAGGATACATGGATAAAATGGCAGGGAACCCATCCCAAGCATCCTGCCAAAAGAGAGCCTTGGAACCCTTATGACAAATCCAGAACAAACCTTGCTTAACAAGATTCGCCCCCTTCTTAAGAGTGTTCCAGATGAAAGATCCCCTACCAGACAAACTGTATCTGGGAATCTCAGAGCCCTCAACCCCATTCAAATATTTATAGGACAGAATCTTTGCCCAAGCTTGGTCTTGAGAAGTACACCATCTCCAATAAAACCTAGCTGCCAAAGCCTCTCCAGAAAGGGAAGACAAACGAAGACCCAACCCCCCTGCTTGCTTTGGTCTACAAATAGTTTCCCACTTAACCAAACTCCACTTTGAAGACTCCAAATTACCAGCCCATAAAAATCGTCTAGACAAAGAATCCAACTCATGAATAAAGCTAGCAGGAGCAACTTGAATCATGCACCTATAGATGCAAAGGGCCTGAACCACAGACTTAAGGAGTAAAACTCTACCAGCAGAGGAGAGCCATCTAACAGTCCAATGAGAAACATGAGCACGAAATTTGTCCAAAATGGAGTTCCAGATCTCACGAGGCAAAGGACCTATAGAAATAGGAATACCCAGATACTTCAAGGGAAGAGCACCAATCTGAAATCTTAGAATCCGTGCAATACGGGCCTGTATAAGCGGATTAGTGTTAAAGAAGAAAATGGAAGATTTTCCCTCATTAATATTTTGCCCTGAAGCAGCCAAATAGATATCCAGAGCCCTTCTGAAGTTGGTAGCTTCCCGAATAGAAGCAAGTCCCATCAGAGTCGTATCATCCACAAATTGAAGATGAGAATAAGCAGGCAAACTCATACCCCACCTCCAACCATGAATCAAACCCTGAGTAACATGTGAATTTAGAAGTCTACCCAAACCTTCAGCCATAATGATAAACAAATAAGGGGACAAAGGGTCACCTTGCCGAAGACCTCTTGAAGCTTGAAACAAAGAAGATGGATGACCATTAACAAGAACTGAATATGAAGGTGAAGTAATGCAGCTCATCACCCAACTTACCCAGTTGGAATGGAAACCAAAAGCTAGAAGGACCTTTCTTAAAAAAGACCATTTAACCCTATCATAAGCCTTAGCCATATCCAGTTTCATAAACATAGCTTTCTCCTTAGAAATGCACATAGAGTGAATGGTCTCAGTAGCAATAGTCACCCCATCCAGGATTTGTCTGCCCACCACAAAAGCACCCTGTTCATCAGAAATGACCTTTTTAAGCCAAGGCTTAAGACGCTCAGCAATCAACTTTGTTATAATTTTATACACCACATTACAGAGAGCAATAGGTCTGAAATGATCAAGAGAAGTGGCTCCTTCACTCTTAGGAATAAGCATCAGGAAAGTAGAATTTAGAGCACGCAACATTTGATGAGAGTTGAAAGACTCTTGCACTACATAAAGGAGATCCAGTTTAACAATTGACCAAAATGCTTGAAAAAATTCTATCGAAAAACCATCAGGTCCCGGAGCTTTCCCTTTCTTCATTTGGAAAACAATACCCTCAAGCTCATCAATGGAAATAGGACGCATGAGAGCATTATTCATTTCATCAGTAACCATAGGAGGAATACAACTCAACACACTATTTTCTTCAACCTCTGCAGATGGAGAATCCTCAGAATACAGAGAAGAGAAAAACTTAACAGCCTCATCTGAAATATCCTGATCTGCAGTTAACTGAACCCCCTGAGATGAAGTAAGAGATGAAATGACAGAACTGTGTCTTCTAGCCTTCACTGAATTGAAGAAGAACGTTGTATTTCTATCCCCTTCTTGTAACCAATCAATTCGAGCCTTCTGTTTCCAGTAAATTTCTTCTCTAAGTTCCCACTCTGCTACCTCCTTTAGGGCAGCAGATTCCTCTTGGAGATTTCTCTCTGTAAGACCATAATCTCTAATCTGTCGTGTAATAATATCCAACTTCTCTTGAGCATCCAATTTAGCCCTGAAAAGATTGCCAAAAGTCTGTCTATTCCACTTCTTTATCTGATATTTGACATGCTGAAGTCTCTTAACAAGAGAATACATAGTTGTACCATGATGAGGCTTACCCTGAGTCCACCAAACCTGCATAAGGTTATGCAAAGAAGGCTCTCGAAGCCACATTAATTGGAATTTAAAGGAGGATTTTTTGTAAACACCACCACAACTGACCATCAACTTGATGGGCCAATGATCAGAGCCTTTCCAGTCCAAAATAGCAGAACTAATATTCCAGTTAGAGCTTACCCAGAAGGAAGAAACCAAAAACCTATCCAATCTCTCTGCAATACCCTCAGACCCACATCTCCTGTTGTTCCAAGTAAAGATGCCATTACCAGGTTTAATGTCAATCAGGTTATGCAACAAAATATTATTACTAAAAAGCAAAGAAGATGGACCAAGGGAACCCACCCCTCCTCTTTTCTCCTCCAAACTGGTGATAGCATTAAAATCACCAGCAAGAATCCAAGGATACAAAGGAGCCATCAACCGAACCTCCCGAATATGATGCCAAAGAGTAATTTTCCCAGCCATATCAGAAGGGGCATAAACATTAGTTAATAAAATCACCTCACCCGACTCTTTGGAGGAGGCAACCATAGAAAGAGAACAACGATTAGAAACCCACCATAAAGGAGAAAGCTTCTGAGGATTCCAAAAAGTAACAATACCTCCAGAGCTTCCATGAGACCCAATGCACTGATATTGACCACGAGCCCATAATTTAGAAGCAATATTAACCATACAGTCCACAGATAATTTAGATTCTTGTAAAAAAACAACATCAGGATTATGCAGCTTAATCAAATCACGAATAGCTTTTTGACGAGGAGAGCTATTCAAACCTCTCACATTCCAAGATAGAACAATCATTGACAAGGAGTAGCAAAGTGAGAGTCAAGAGGCCTTACCAACCCTGACTCAACCAAGGACTCCCCCTGAAGTTTAAGTTTCTCTACATCTTTCTTCCTCCCCCCCTTATTAGTCTTGTCAGGGACCCCTTTTTTATAATTCTTCTGCTGTATTCCCAACCCAAGACTAGCCTTAGAGCCCTTTCCACGGCTTGAGGTGACTAAATCCACCAAAAGAGGATCTTCTGACATAGCCCCATCCCGCACTACTAAATTCTCCATAGGAGGGATAGGAGTACTAAACTCCCCTGAGAAAGTCAATTCCAAAGGCTGAACTGAAGATTGCACCACACCATTCTCAATCCCCAAATTTGGAATCAAAGCATCCACCTGATCCATGACACCAACCTCTTCCTCATGTTCTAGAACCTGGCCATTCACAAGATGATCGGTAGGGAACCCAACTTGTTGTTCTAAATCTTCAAGAGCATCAAACCTATTGTGAAGCCCATCCATTTGCCTATCAGTTAAAGTTCTCTTTGGCCCCTTTTTTTTTTTTTTTTTTTTTTTTTTTTTTTCTTTTTTTTTTTTTTTTTCTCTTCTTTTTTCCTCTCTTCCTCTCTTTTTTTTTTTTTTTTTGTTGTTTTTTTTTTTTTTTTTTTTTTTTTTTTTTTTTCTTTTTTTTTTTTTTTTTTTTTTTTTTTTTTTTTTTTTATATTATATGTTTTTTTTTTTTTTTTTTTTTTTTTTTTTTGGGGGGGTGGGGGGGGGGGGGATGTGTTTTTGGGGGGGGGGGGGGGGGTTTTTTTTTTTTTTTTTTTACACAAAAAGAAGAGGAAAAAATTTTTTTTTTTTTTTTTTTGGGGGGGGGGCCCCCCCCCCCTTTCCCCCACAAAAAGAAAGTGAAAAAAAAAAACTCTTTTCTTTTTTTTTTTGGGGGAATGGGGGGGCCCCCCCCCTTTGGGGGGGGGGGGGGGGGTTCCCCCCCCGGGGAAAAAACCGGGCGCCCGGGGGTGGGAGAAAACCCCCCCCTGATTATAAAAATACGGGCCACCCTCAAAGGCCTTGCAACGATCCTCCAAGCATGAAAAAACAACCAAAAAATAATTATTGGCCCCCATCATAATATCCATGTCTCCCACGGGATTCCAAACATTGCGCGCCCAAGACTCCAACGCCATAATCGGAACCCGAATACCAAGAAATTTACAAATTAGAGCATGCTTTGACATGTACTCAATATCATCTGTAAGTAAATCGGGTTGAAGAACCAGAACCGGTCTCTCCACAGCCTTCTCCAAACAGCCATTCACCTTCTTAGCTTTAAAAAACCCAGATGGGGAAGAACTCCCATTAATCTCGAAACCATCCCCAGATGAGGACTCACCAGGCCCCATGAGAGCCTCTTGAAACGATCGTCCATTCACACCAATGGCCCCTCCGAACGAAGCCATGTCTTTAAGCTCAAAAGTGAAGAAATACTCTCCACCAAAACCCCTTCGTAGACCACCACAAAGCAGTAGAAAAAATAAAAATAAAAATTACGGCCCCAAACTACAGAAATAACCCGCCCCCAAACTTCAAAACCCCCCCCACACCTCTGCAATCACCCACGCAGCAAAAGAGAATATAAACAGAGACATGCACCAGCATGCACACCTCACGGCGATGCATGCAGGCCATACACACCATCCTCAAACCCTTGCAGCGCCATCGTCTCCAATGATGAATCAAATATCCTATCCTTACATAGTATTTACTTTATAAACCCTATCCCTAATATAAAATGAAAATGTAAACTTTGGCTTATATATTCCAACTAAAATATACTTGAATTGTTAAATTCAAAGGTAATAATTGCCAATAATCTCAAAAGTAATGTCATATGTATTGGTGTGAATAACAATATACGCTTTATGAGTTGTAGTATTCAATCCATAGTAAAAAAAATTTCCTTCCCAACCAACCACGCAAAATTTTACTATATCTAAGAGTTCCAAATATCCTTATCATTTTTATTATACAATGCAATGGTTTTATACATCATTATATACATAATTTTAGTGGGGTTATCTCAATCTAAACCTTGACATATCCATAGTTTTCATTTGTTAATCAAAGATAATGTTGATAAGAAAATATTGGAGTTTTCCTTATTGAATATACAATTGTCTTCTCATAGCATGATAACATCCATATAAATACAATGATCTCACTAATTTAATAATGACCTAAAAGAAGAATATCATCAATAAATTGAAGATAAAATTCAAAGGGGACACTTATATCAACCAATGTACCTTTAATTTTCCCTTCTTCCTTTATCTTTAAAAATGCTCTTTCTTTTATGTTAGCAAGAATAATGAAGAGATAATAAGATAGTTCATAACCATGGAAAATTCTATAGGATAATTTATTGTATCCAAATGAAGATCCATTATGAAAATAAAATAGTTTAAAGTGATATAACATATAGTATATTCATGTTTAGAAACATAAATTTAAAAAAAATATCATATGAAAAATCCAAAAAACCCTATCATATAATTTGTGCATATCTAATTTTACAAATAAACCTATTATTTATTAACTAATGAGAATTTATGGCTTCTTATGCAATTATTATACTATAAATAATATGTTTATAAAGTAAAAAACTACTTCATGTTCATACACAATGACATTATCTAGAGAATATCTTTCAATCTATTTATCATATCTTTATATTATCACATAAATCAAATTGACCAAAATTATCAAAATATATTGGCATCCTTCTTGTGAAGTAGTGCAATAAAGATGATAATGATATCATTTATTACAAAATTATTATTTTTAACCACTTCTATTATAGCCAACATACCATTATTTAAAATATCCCAAATGTTTTGATAGAATTATAGAAAATCCATCAAGATCATGTCTTGTGAATTTGGAAAGAAAGTATTTCCTTTTATAGATCCTTTAAAAAAATATTCCTCATCAAGTTTTCATATTATCTCCATCTAGTAATTGATGATATACTTTATAAAAGCTCACCCTAGTCCTACTTATATTGCCTAATGTTTGATATAATATATTTTAAATAATGCATTTCATTCTTTCTTATATCCTCTTCCTCCTCACTATGCATTCCATGTAGAGTTGAAAGACTTTTTTATCCCAAGAAAGGACAAATTTAATTTAATAGGGGCATAGAAAGCTTTGGTATTTTTATCACCCTTATCAAGCATATCTCCTATGAGTTTTAGGCTCAATATGAATCCTCATTTTGTAATATTTTATGACAATTAACTTTTTTGAAAGTAAAGGCCTAAATTTTAATTAATTTAAAAATACAAGTCTTTATAAAAAAAAAAAAAGGTGGATAGGCACACCCCAATATGTAGTCACACTAACTCAGGTGGAGTTAGGCATTGTTACTCAAAACAATAAAAACAGGGTTAAACCTGTCACCAACCACAACACCAAAAAGCATGCATTAAATCATGTCAATGATGTGTTGAGCAAGGTGCAGCAACAATATTGTCATTGTTGTCAATACAGTTAGATAGATCAGTTGATGTAGTGGACAAGAGTTCAGAGGTTACTCAGAGTATGTACAGTGATGTTAAATGCTTATAAGGATGTTTTTGATGTTTGGGTGAAGTTGTTACAGGTTGTCCAAGAAGACCGAAGTGGCCCATATGCTAAAAATGCAAAGAAAAAAAAGTGTCGCGATATCGTGACATGTTGCATTTTCGCGGCCAAAAGAGAAGCGAAAAAGCAAAGGAAAAAAAGTGTCGCGATATCATGACATGTTGCATTTTCGCGGCCTAAAGAGAAGCAAAAAAGCAAGGAGGAAAAAGTGTCACGATATCGCGACATGTTGCATTTTTGCGGCCGAAAATGCAAGGAGGAAAAAGTGTCGCGATATCGCGACATGTAGCATTTTCGCGGTCCAAAGCGAAGAGAAAAAGCAAGAAGGAAAAAGTGTCACGATATTGTGACATGTAGCATTTTCGCGGTCCAAAGTGAAGAGAAAAAGCAAGAAGGAAAAAGTGTCGTGATATCGCGACATGTAGCATTTTCGTGGTCTAAAGCAAAGAGAAAATGCAAGGAGAAAAAAATGTCACGATATCGCGACATGTAGCATTTTCACGGTCCAAAGCAAAGAGAAAGAGCAATAAGGAAAATGTGTCATGATATCGCGACATGTCGCATTTTTGTGACTCAAAAATGGCAGGAAGGCAGAGAAGCAAAAGTGTCACGATATCGCGACATGTCGCATTTTCGCGACTTGAAAAGGGCAGGAAGGCAGAGAAGCAAAAGTGTCACGATATCATGACATGTCGCATTTTCGCAACTCGAAAAGGGCAGGTAGGCAGAGAAAAAAAAGTGTCGCGATATCGCGACATGTCGCATTTTCGCGACTTGAAAAGGGTAGGAAGGCAAAGAAGCAAAAGTGTCGCGATATCGCGACATGTCGCATTTTCGTGACTCGAAAAGGGTAGGAAGGTAGAGAAGCAAAAGTGTCGTGATATCACGACATGTCGCATTTTTGTGACTTGAAAAGGGTAGGAAGGTAGAGAAGCAAAAGTGTCACGATATCGCAACATGTCACATTTTCGTGACTTGAAAAGGGTAGGAAGGCAAAGAAGGAAAAGTGTCACGATATCGTGACATGTCACATTTTTGCGAATCAAAAAGGGCAGGTAGGCAGAGAAACAAAAGTGTTGCGATATCGCAACATGTCGCATTTTCGTGACTCAAAAATGAACAGTCATGATCGAGAAAATGAACAGTCGAAGAAGGAGAAAATGAACAGTCATCAAAATAGAAACGAAAATCTTTTTCGGAAACCAAAATGCATGTATGCACAAAGGAGAAAATGAACAGTCATGACCGAGAAGATGAACAATCATGGTAGGAGAATATGGTGTCAATTCATTGCATGTAATGTGTTTGACGAAATGCCTACTCTATATATACAAAAGGAGTTACATAAAGAAGGCGTTACAATTGACAAGTGGCGTATGAGAAATGAAAGGAGTTACAAAGAGAAAGGATTGTTATAAAAGGAGTGTTGCTTGGAGAATTTATTAAGCGCAGGGGGATAAAAGCATCACGGATTTAATCTTGCGAAGAGAGCGAGAGGTATGCAAGAGGCGAGCGAGAAGGGTGTGTGTTGTGTGAATTGTAGGCAATGTTGAGTAAGCAATAGACCAGTCAGGGTCTTGTAAAAGTGAAGGCATTTATATGTCAATCTTCTAGTTTCAGAATTGAAGTCCAAGTTGGTGCTTGGCATCAGGGGTTGGTGCTCCTTCTAGTTGGTCTTTGGTAAATCGGGGTTGGTGCTCCTTTCATTGGTGCGAGATAAATTAGAGGTTAGTGCTCCTTCCAGTTGGTGTTGGTAAATCAGGGGTTGGTGCTCCTTTCTGTTGGTGCAGATAAATCAAGGGTTGGTGCTCCTTCCAATTGGTGCTGGTAAATCATGGGTTGGTGCTCCTTTATGTTGGTGTAGATAAATCAAGGGTTGGTGCTCCTTTCTATTGGTGTAGATAAATAAGGGGTTGGTGCTCCTTCTAGTTGGTGCTGGTAAATCAGGGGTTGGTGCTCCTTTCTATTGGTGCAGATAAATCGGGGGTTGGTGCTCCTTTCAGTTGGTGCAGATAAATCGGGGGTTGGTGCTCCTTCTAATTAGTGTTGGTAAATTAGGGGTTGGTGCTCCATTCTATTGGTGCAGATAAATCAGGGGTTGGTGCTCCTTTCTGTTGGTGCAGATAAATCAGGGGTTGGTGCTCCTTTTTGTTGGTGCAGATAAATCAGGGGTTGGTGCTCCTTCCAGTGGGTGCTGGTAAATTGATTGTAAAGTTATTGCTTTGCAAAGGCTAGATTTGGATGGGAGTCCAAATAGTAAATTTTTGAGGAGTAGCCAAATCGGTGAACCTCGGTACATCTTGTGTTGTGTGATGCTCTCTTGTTATATTTTCTTTATTTGGTTTTAAGTTCTCATTTTTTCAACTTTAAGAGTTTAAGATTTAAGTTTTAAAGAGCTACACTGATTCACCCCCCCTCTCAGTGTCATTGTGAGACTAACATGATGGAGGTATGCTCACGAGGTGAATGTCCATCAACCACTAGATGCTAACAACCGATATTAAGAATGGAAATGAGCCACCCATCCTCCCCATGTGTGCCAACATTATCACTTGTACCAGAACCATCAATTACATCAGAGATAAGATCATGAAGGTTGTATAGAAGGCACTTGGATGACCGTAATTGGGGAATTATCCCAGTGCTGCATAAGATCGTTAAGATGCTCTGCATATATATGAATTTTCTTCACTTAAACTGAAATATGGAGCCAAAAATTAGAATAAACTATGCACTTATCAACAATTGAAAATTCATCTGAACTATGTTGCTGAGAAAAGATAATTTTGTTACAAGTTTTCCAAATATGAAAGAGCACACTGATGCGAAGAATGTTCCACACTTCCAACAAGGGTAAGGAAAAATCTAGTGGGTCACCAAGAAAAACATGATGTCAGGTGAATGAACTAGCCATATGAGGCCAAAAGAAGGTCTCAAGCCAATCCCAGGCCATTCAAGTTTTCCTGCATTGCCAAAAAATATGAAGTGGGTCCTTTGGAGCACCACAAAAATTATAAAAAGTATTCTCTATTCCAAGGTAGTTTAATATTTGTCCAAGAGGAAGACCATAGGATAAGAGGCTCCAAGCAAAGAAAGCCTACTTGGGTTCAATATATCCTACCCAAGCCATTTTAAATCTTAGATTCCAACAAGTTTGAGTGGAAAGAAGATCCCATTAGGCATTGAGTCTTTGAACCGTAGGGACATTGAGAGTAAGCCAAGAATACCCTAACTTAGGTTTGTAAGTAAGAAGTGGGGTTTTATTAAACCATCCCAAATGAGACCACCAAGGCTTTTGAGAATGTCTACAGATCATGGGCCAAAGAGAAAATGGGATATAGTCCAAAATAATGTCATAAGTAATATTATCATCTGGCCGTAGACCAAACAATCTCCTGAAATCATACCATGGGATCCAATCCTTGGAATGTCTCAAAAAAAAGTTTGCCACTATTGAAATCCCTTTCCTGAAGAACCATTGAGCATGAATCCATTGCACGAAAGCAAGAGGGGAACCTTGAAGAGTAATAAAAGGTGACCACCAAATATTATAAGTGGAAATAGAAGCACCTTTATGATGTTCATCACCTAGCCAACTCAACCAAGACTTAATTTTCTCCCAAGCCCTCCATATGCTTTGAATGATAAAAGAGCCTTGAATTTTAACTAGGATAGGAGAAAGCAGGAGGGATAGAAAATTCATGCCTTTCCAAGCCTTCCTACCAAGAGGCAAACTAGTAGAGATGCAATACCGAATGAGAAAATTACAAGCTTTTAAACCACTTAAGGCTCAAAGAATCCAATTAGTAGATAAATCAAAACCTTTTTCTTTGACAATCATGCAGTACCATACCTCCTGATTTTTGGGAAAACAAAAAATTTTCCAAGAAACTCTATGAAACCGTCATTTATGTGATGAGTTAGCCTAAAGAAAATCCCTTAAAAGCTTTTCCAACTTTTTATAGCAGGATTGAGAAGGGACCCAACAAGATGAATAGAACACATGAGTAGAAGCAATAATTTTGGAACACACCTGAAACTTACCAACTAGAGTAAGTTTTTTGGTGATCCAAAAGAATTTTATTTTTCTACTTTTTGTAAAACATAATTCCACAATACATCAGGGGAACTTTGGAAAGCAAATGAGATGCCAAGGAATTTAAAAATCTCCCCTGGTTGGATCCAATGCCACTGGAAGCTTTTAAGACAACTTGGAAGGTCCAAAGAGGATTGCCTATAGCATGAGGTCTTCCTCCATTGAATGCTAGATCTTGATGCATTGTAAAAAATATCTAGACAATCTAGAGCCTGTTTGACAAAGCGTTCATCCTAATGAAGATTAAAAAAAGAATCATCTGCAAAATATCCATTTATAAGTTGAGAAGATTCTCCAGGTAAAGAAATACCCCTAATATTACCTTGAATCACTTGGTTAGCAAGAAGGTATCCAAAAGCTTCAGCTACCAATATGAAAAGAGGAGCCAAAGGACAACCCTATCTAACAGATATGAACAATCCAATTGATTTAGACTGACAATTGTTCAAAGTAAGGATAACTGAAGCATATACAAAAAGCATACTAACCAAGCTCAAGAAATGTGGCCCAAAACCAAGAGCTTGAAGTATGGTAAGGATGAAATTCCATTCAATCCTATCATAGGCTTTCTCAAAATCAATCTTGATGAAAATATTATTTTTTTGAGTGGCTCTAGCCCATTCCATGCCCTCCCAAACAACAATTACATTATCCAGAATATATTTGCTCTACACAAATCCAGTTTTATCAGGATGAATAATAAGTGGCAACAAAGGTCTAAGGCGTAAGGCCAAAGCCTTAGCAATAATTTTGTAACTCACATTGAGTAAAATAATATACCTCCATTTGATGAGCACTTATGGATCCCTTTGCTTAGGGATGAATTTAATATTGCCCTTATTAATTATATAACCTAAATAGCCAAAAGCCATTGCTTCCTGATAAACATATAGTAAATCTGGGCCAACCATGTCCCAATACTCCTTATAAAATTCACAAGGAAATCCATCTAATACTGGAGCTTTATCATTAGCCATCCTAGATAGGGCTTCAACAAGATCATCCAATGACAAAGGACACTCACAAGCTTCCTTTTGAAGAGCTGAAAGCTTCTCAGGAAAAACTGGACAACAAGCTTCAATTGCAGCCTATTGTTCAGGAGTTAACTTATGAGAAGTAAAAACTTTTTGATAATGCTTGACAACAACTTTAGTAGTTATTCTTCTTATGCATTAGTATGTTGGTACATTCTATTGATTTCTACTATCTCTTTTTAATCTTTGAGATTGGATATAAGTTTTTCATTTTTTCATATGTTATAATGGATTTTATATTCAAAATATATTTTTTCTTTAGATATTTCAAATTTGACAAATCTATATAGATACATGATATTTCAAACATTACTTTATCCCAACACACCATAATCATATGGAAGAATTCACCTATAAAAAGTGTGCCCTCTATCCATCCAGTCATGCTTTACTCTAGTAAAGAATTTCCATACATGAGCTTTGACCATTGTTGTAATCACCCTTATTCATGAATATTTTAACAAATCTTGGACCATGAGATGAGAGAAAATAGTTCATAAATATGAAAGAAAATCCCTACTTGACCTATATAAAGATAATCCATGCAATAATTGATAAGGGGAAATGACTAATGGAAGAAGAGGTCTTGAATCAATTATATTTAATTTTAGAAATTTTTCCCCACACATCTCACAATTCTAAGTGAATGGAAATATTATGGACAAGATATTTTTTGCCACTCTTCGATTATGGCTTTGTTTGTATGTGAGAGTCTAAAAATAAAATGGATTTAGATGAAAATTATTGAGGTGGTCATATATCAAGAGAATTAGTTTATATTTTAATCTTACATGCAAGAGAATATCTAAAAAATATGTATTTTATTTGTAACCATCTATCAGAAAACAAAAATCTAATCTTTCTCCCATATGATATGGTCTAGTATCGTTATTATCCTATGTATATTAAAAGCATAAAGAAATAACATCCCAAAGGTTAATCAAATTAACAAAATAAGGTTAACTATCCAATGATCTAGATCAAGCAATTACCATCCTTCTTTAAAGCAGACAACATTTCATTGAAATCAAGTAATCCTAATAATATTTTATGGATGGTAGAATCAAATATGTATCTTTAGAACTATTTTTTTTTTTTTTTAATCTTCTTAATAGGTATGATTTAATAATTATAAGGTGTGGGAAACCATATTAAAGTCATAGTTATTAGTCATTTATAGATAGAGAATAGTTAAATAGATTAATAAATAAATCAATCATAGTTTTAGTTAACTATCATATAATCGTAGTCCTCCAAACATAGTTGTTGTGATCCAAAATAGAAATGTTCAATAGGTTTTAAAAAATCTTAGAGGCCATTTGAATAGTAATATTACTCCATTTTGAAGACTCTATTATTTATTCTATCATTGGAAATAACAAAATCCATTGTCAAATCACTTTTCTAAGGACTTAATCCAACTAATACAAAAAAAAATTTGTTCTTCTATTTTAATACTTAGAAATATTATTTTACCTCTATTTATCTTAGATTACCTTTAGAGCACCATCTATATTAACTTAAAGGTCAATTTTCAAAAATTCTAATGATTTTGTCTTTATATCCTTCACTTAAATTATTCTAGGATTTTTCCTATCATTTCATTAGGGAACAAATAATATATTTTCTATGAAGATAAATATTTGAACAAATGATTAAATACATACTTACATTATAATTTTATAAAGCATTGGAAAATATTAAACTATCATATTTACATTACTTATGTATGATTTTGAGAGATGTACATGTTCATATTCCACACTTTTTCTAATTCTATGGAGTATTTGACTAGTAAACATCGAATGATAAATTTTAATTTATTTTTTTGGATAATAAGGGGTTGTACTCAAGTCCCCCACCCTTAACAAATTACATCTCTCTTATTTAGATCTTGAGAGTTTACAAATATATACACTTCTCATCTCAATTGTGATGCTATATCTAAAAACCTACATCATTTTACATAGAATATTTGAATTCTTGATTTTCATTTTTTGGATCTTTTCAAATTTCTATATGAATACAATTACTCCAAAATTTAGCATCTTTGTTGACATTTTCCTATAGTAGCCTTCACAATTTCAAAACTTCACCTCTACTATTTATGCCTTGCATCTTAGTAGAGTAATATTCCCAAAATATCGCACTATCATACTCCAAAATTTAGCATCTTTCTTGACATTTTTCTATAGCAACTTTCACAATACCAAAAATTCATCTCTACTATATATGTCTTGCATATTAGTAGAGTAATATTTCTAAAACATCGCACTATCATAGTACGCTTTAATAAATATGAATTACTATTTTCATTCCTCATTGAAGTCATAGACCTTCACTGCTTTTCCCATCCTTCAAACCCTAATTGGAAAATATTTGCAATTTTATTTGAAAAATTATCACTACCCTTTTTTCAAATGGTTGACTTCACAGTATCGTAGCCCCCTCAATATGACTCAAATTTTTACATATGACCACTCATTTTAAAGCTCTTAAAATTTTGAACAAGTTGGTCCAAGAATCAACTGAATCAGATAACTCTTCGCGAATATATGACTCCTAAAAGACGAGATGTTTTTCAAGAAAAAACCTTAATCCTTCGCACTTTGCAATTTTGTTTTTCATGACTTGAAAAATCATCATTACTCTTGTTTTGAATTGTTGACTTCACAAGGTCATATCTCCTTCAATATTGCTCAAATGTTTGCATATGACCACTCATTTTAAAGCTATTCAAATTTTGCACAAGTTTGTCTAAGAATAAATTGAATCGGATAACTCTTCATGAATATATGGCTCTTAAAATATGAGATGTATTTCAAGAAAAAAATCCTAATCCTTCGCACTTTGCAATTTTGTTTTTGATGACTTGAAAAATTATCACTACCCTTATTTTGAATAATTGACTTTACAGGGTTGTAATTCCTCAATATTGCTCAGATTTTTGCATATAACCACTCATTTTAAAGATATTCAAATTTTGCACAAGTTGGTCCAAGAATAAGCTGAATCGGATAAATATTCATGAAGACACAACTCCTAAAATATGAAATCTTTTTCAAGAAAAAACCCTAATCCTTCGCACTTTATAATTTTTTTTTTCTCATTGTAAGAAGCCTTCCACACTCCTTCAACCTTCCTAGCCTTCCACTCAGCATCTCAACCTTCTGTTGTAGCTCCTTTTTTTGGCCCATCCTTCGACGTTCCTTCAACCATCTTAGAATTCCACCCAACATCCCAACCTTTCACTATAGATCCTTTGGCCAACCCAACATTCCATGCTTCTTTAGCCAATCTAGCCTTCCACACTCCTTTAGCCTTGACATTCCAAATATCAACTCATCATTCAGCCTTCCACACTCCTTTAGCCTTGACACTCCAAAGATAAACTCATCATTCAACCTTCCACGCTTCTTCAGCCTCTAGCTTTCCATGCTCCTTCAGCCTCTAGCCTTCCATGCTCCTTTAGTCTCTAGCCTTCCACACTCCTTCAACCTCTAGCCTTCCACAATCCTTCATCGTTCATATTTATTGATTGTTAAAGCACTGGACCATTTGTCAAGTCCCTTAGGAGGAAACCCCCGAGGGGGAGAGTTTAAATTAGTTTAAATATATTTTTAGTTTTATCTTATAAAAAATAGTCTAATGATACACACACACATATATATGTATGTATGTATGTATGTATATGATGTTGCATTTAAAAATAAATAGTAGGTCACAAAAGAGCTAGTTTAAAGGTATGTAGATCTAAAAAGAAACAAGTCATGACAAAGCTAGCTTGAAGGTTTGTACATATAAAAAGAAATAATAGGTCATGGAAAAATTGACTTGAAGGTTTATAGATCTTAGAAGAAATAGTAAATCTAACCACAAACCCTAAGGAACTACTTGGTAAGTTTTAGTGATTGTGGATTGGAATGGATATTTTTATGATGAAGAGCAAGTGAACAAGATCGAGGAAGTACAATCTATATGACAACATGATATTGATGGGGCTATTGATAGTGCTATAGATGGAACCATAATTTTCGTAGAAGCACAATAAAGGGTGATACTGAGATCCAATAAAATTAGCAATTTTTTAAACTTGAGAAAGTGAGGCTCTTATCATCAAGATTCAATGAGTAGGGCCCAGAAGGAGAGGAGAGGATGGAATTTTTTTTTGATAAGAACTCTCAACTAGTCCAAATTTGGTCCACTGATCATTAATAATGGTACGATGGCTAAGTCAATGAAGATGATGTAGTGGACTACAGTGAAGATCCTTAGAAATATCAATACCTCAATATTTCTCCAAGGAAGAAGTTATTGACATTTGACATAAGGGAGACAAGATTTAGATCTATACCTAAAGGTCCATTTAGCTTCAAAATCTAACCCTAGGGTATACAAAGGGGTAATGGAGAAGAGGAAGTGCTACCATATAAACCAAAAGAAACACTAAAAGGTAGTCCACCCCGATTGTGGGATAAAAATAATCAATAAAAAAGGGAAAAGAAAGCAAAAATGCTATATAAAATTATAGGAGTTAGTATGAATGGTTGTAGTGAGGATCTAATGCTAGAGAAAGTTTTATCATTGAAGGAAAATGCTTTGGTAGGAAGATATATGGGTTACTCCATGATATAGAAAACTCTATAAGAATGAATTAAGGTTACCTAATTGAAGGTTCCAATCTACACTCCTACATATCATGTGATTATGAAGGGTTAAATGGTTTTTATCTTCCAAAAGGTAGAATATGCTATAATCATAAAAAATAAAAGATGAGTGAGGGAAGATCTAAATTTTTGCTCTCTTGGATTTTATCCATGCTCTAATAAAACCAATACCCAACCTATCTAGGTCAAGCTATCCTCTTTGTCCCTTAAATTCTAGAATGAAAGAATATTGCTTGAGATTAGGAACTCCCTAGGAGTTTTCCTTGGAGTAGATATGAAAAACTTAAATGGTATTTAAAAAATGATAGCTCATATATTAATGGAAATTGATCTTAGTTTAGGTTTAACATAAAACATAAATTTATTATCAGTAAATTGGATGTATTTATAGAAGCTTCACTACATCAGGTACCATTTTGATGTAGTGATCGTCATCATTATGTTCATCTCAAGACAAATTGTGAAATGAAAGAGAGAAAAAAGAAATGAACTATATAGAAGGAAGCTAAAATTTCTATTGGTCTTAAAATATAGAGGAGGTAGTGATAGTTGAAGCACAAATAGAGAGGACCTATTCAAGACTCTTGAACCACTTAAAAAAATATTTACTATCATTAATGTCTAGATGAATAAGAAAGATTTGAATCCCAATAATTGTAATAGGTAAGCTTCAGATGAGGGTAGGAAGTCCAAACCTATGATTGACAAAGTGTATGGAGGTATTTTATCAGGTAAGCATCAAAGCTTGAACCTAATCTAACTTTTTTCTAGGGATAAGGGATTAAATTCTAATCATGATAAACTTGCTATATCATCTTATATTGGTCCAAGATCCTATATAGAGGTATTTATTGGCCATAGTTCAAATAGAATATTACAAGAGGGTGGTGCTATCAAGGGCCTAGAACAAGTAAATAGAAAAGGCATGCAACTTATTAAGTTCTTACCCTCTTTAGCCAAAGATATTCTAATTCAAGAAAGCAAGCAAGGCTTAAACAACCCCAGTAGAATTCTTCTATGTCATATCCTCTAAATCATCATAATACAAGCACATCTTCTAGAATATATGCTTTAATAGCCCTAAAAAAAGGTAAAAGAGATATTGGGTATGGCTAGGTATTAGGGGACTTAGGTCTTAAAACAAGTCAATATTAGGTGTTTACAGTAGGAAGGAATCCTACTTAAAAGGATGGCGTTTTCAAGGGCCTATAAAAGTATATGGAAATGGTATACATTGTACTACATTCATAACATCTTTAGCTAGAGATATTTTAGGACAAGGAAGCAAGTAGGGCTTAAATAACCCTAGTAGGATATCTTCCCCACAAAGTCCTCCAAATAATCACAATACAAGCACATATTCTAGAAGATATTCTCTAAGAGCCCTACAAAAGGTAAAGGAGATATTGGGTATGGTTAGATATTAGGGGTCTTGGGTCTTGAGACAATTCAATCTCAGGAGTTTACAATAGGAAGTAAATCCTAGTCAAAAATTGCATAGAAAAATCTAAGAAGGAAATCTTATCTTGTAAATAAAAATCTATTGTTGAGGTACTTGGAGAAGGATAGCCCTAGGGCATATGAAATAAATGATCATCCTCTCTTTAAATTTCAGAGGGATTGGGGCCCCTAAAAAAAAAATATCCCTAAAGCATTTGTTTAAACTTCATAAGCTAGATATAATATTGATCCATGGGACTATGATAGATGCAAATATATATATATATATACTCGCCTCTATCCTATTAAATTAGAAATTTGTATGGATAAACTCAAAAATAAAATAGGGGGGATATAACAGGATGGAAATCCTACATATTTCTAGTTGATAAGGTATATATTGAGGCAAGTGCGGTTACAAAATTACATTTTATGGAGCTAGGTAAGTTGATTATTATACTCAATTTATATGGTCCTAATGGTGGTAGAAGGGAGTTTTGGGAAGAATTCTTTATATAGGATTTTTAAAAAATGAAATATAGTGATGAGAGGGGACTTAAATTATTTAACTATAAGAGCAAAAATATGGGGATATGAGGCTAGAATGGATCCTCTCATTGAATATTTCTTATAAAAAATCTAGAGTGCAGGGTTGTGTAATGTATAACACATTAAATTAGTTCCCACTTGGAGGATTCAAAGAACTAAAATATAGGGTATTTCTTAAATATTAGACATATTTTTAGTATCTGAAAACCTTATTTTTGATGTAGAAATACTGGGATATTGGATAAACCAGGGTGGGGGATATAATCATTCAACAATTTTCTTACAATTAGAAAATATCAAGAGAAATCAGTAGGATATTTCAAGTTCAATGCTATCTAGTTTGAAGATGAGGAATTTATAAATTTAGTAAAATATGAGTGGAGACATATTGACCCAACAATAGAAGAGACAACTATGTTCTAGTTTTTTTAAAATATGAGTAGAATCAAGCTACAATCACATGGGCCAAAGGTAAATATTGGGAAATAAAGATAAATAAAGTTGACATAGAATCTAAATTGAATCAATTATATAGTCACAAAGGTAATGCGATTTTTTAACAAGGAGAATTTACAAGTCAAGGAGTTGGGAAAGAAGAAGAGGGAATTGTTAGAATAGGAAGATGCAAAGTGGAGGATGAAAAGTAGAGAATTTTCGATGGAGTGGGAAGATGAGAAGAGGGAATTGTTAGAATAGGAAGATGCAAAGTGGAGGATGAAAAGTAGAGAATTTTGGATGGAGTGGGAAGATGACAATACAATTTTTTTTTCAAAAGTATGAAAAACAATAAAAGATGATAAATACCATCTAGGAGATGAAAAGTGGGGATGGAAAAAATATGAGAAGGTTTCATAAAATAGCTATATTAGGAGTATCCTACTTTAATAAAATTTATCAAGGACCCAACAGATCAAATATAGAAAAAATAATTAAGCTATTTTTTATATATCTAAGATGGTCAGTGATGAATTCAAAGAGGCTTTGATGATAGAATTAACTAAGGAGCTACAGGATATAGTTAAATATTTTTAGAAAGGGAAGATTTTGGGACTGGATGGTTGGTCCATTCACTTTTATGTGGGTTTTTATGAGTTGTTGGAAGAACTCTTAAAATTGGTTGAGGAATCAAGGACTTCTAGGAAGGTTCTTGGGTCTATCATTACAAATTTCTTGGCCTTGATTCCTAAGAAGGATAATATAGAACATTTGGGGACTATAGGATTAATACTCTCTACAAAATCATCTCCAATATTATTACTAGGAGGTTAAAAGGGATTTTTTCAAACACCCTCTCAAAATAATAATTTGGTTTCTTGATTAAAATATAAATCTATGAAGCTATTAGTGTTGCTCAAGAATAACTTCATTTAGTCAAATCAAGGAAGCAAAAAGCAATGATAATTAAGCTTGATTTGGAAAAATCTCTTGATAGGGTAAGCTAGTTGTATTTCAAGCTCATATTAATTCATATTGGTTGTAACGTGTCCTTTGTAAATTAGTTAATGGAATGTACTAATTATAATTCCTTTTTTGTCTTAATTAATGGTTCAACTTCTAGATTATTAAAGCTTTATAAAGGGCTAACAAAAGGATACCCACTATCACACTTATTATTCTTGCTTATGATTGAATGACTAAGTAGAATGATTAAGGAATAGAAAAACACTTGGCATCGTCAAAGACATTACATTGGAAAACTCTCTCGTTGGGATTCACTAACTATTTGTAGATGATATACTCCTATTTGGAAATGAAACCTTATAATATGCATTGAAATATAGAGTTATTAAATCTTATATTGTACCGATACATGAATGAAAATGAACCTTCAAAATATAAATATAGTTTTTAACACACTACAACTAGCACAAGAAGAAGCAATGGTAAGGAGTTTTAGCTTCAATCTAATTGAGTTTGGCAAAGTTTTCAAATATTTGGTATTTAGATTGAAGCCAAATAATTATGGATAACAATATTGGATTTGGTTATACAATAAAATGAAAAAAAGGTTAAATTTATGGTGCAATAGATGATTATCATTTGGAGGTCATTTAACACTGGTGTAATCTGTTTAGGAGGCCATTCTAGTATATTGGCACTCCATGACTTATATTCCTATTAAAAAGGTGGAAAAAATAGAAAAAATACTTCAATTTCCTCTTGAATAGGAATAAAGGAAAAGGATGCAATAGATTTGTTTAAATGAAGTAAGATAGACAAACCTAAATCAATAGAGGGATTGGGGCTTAAGAATATACATAACTTTAATAAAACACTAGCTACCAAGAGTCTTTAGAGATTGATAACTGGTAAAGGATTATGGCATGAGGTTATCAAGGAGAAATATTTGGGTTCCATGTCCTTTGAAGAGTGGATTGGACTTCCTATCAAGTTAGTGATCAATGCAACTATCATTTGGAAAGCATTAGTGGAGGATTTTTCATTAGTGGAATTTTTTTTCGTTTGGAGAATATAAAATAGGAAGAAAGTAAGGCTAGGAAAATTCCCCTAGCTAGGGAGCAGAGGATATTACTAGTTGTCTCAAAATTTACTAGAATGTCTAAATAGATAAGGGCTCAAGGTATTGGAAGATGCAACCTCTGTGGACATAAATAGTTTACAGAATTAGAGTGGCTTTTATAAAAATAATTACTTTTGGAAGGAAATGAAGTTGAGCAATGGAGAATTTATACAAGGGGTCTAACAAGATATTTATAATATTGAGACAAGAAGAAAAATATTTAATATGATCAAAGAACCCGTCTAGTGAATAGTTTACAACTAAGGAAGGATACAAGGTAATGTTTGAAGATACAAATGAGGAGGTCCTTTGGTGGTGGACCAAGATTTAGAAGGTGAAACACCCTTGAAAATCATAAAATTTTCTTTGTTAGCATTAACTAAGAAGGCATTGACATGGGATGTTTTACAAAAGAGGTACTAACATGGTCCAAGTTAATGTAGTTTGTATAAAAGGGAAGAAGAAACAACGGATTGCCTACTAGTTCATTGTGATATCTTGAGAGAAGTGTGGAGGCTTATTCTATCCTTGACTAAGGGTAAGGGATAGTGACCAACAAGGAATTTGTTGAAAATTATGCGGTAATGGTTCAAAGATAAATACAAAGACTTAAAATAAGATAAGAGCATTCCACTAATAGTGGAAAGAGGTTTATGGTTGGCAAGAAATTTTATGTTATTTGAAAGCTAGGAAATTCTTCCTATATAAGTTCAAGCTTAGATCAAATATTTATGAAGGCATAAAACAAGCCCTAAAATTAAAGGTTGTAATGCAAGTTCATAGTTTAACAATGGATATTACAAAATTTTGAGCTTTATTTTATGGAGCTTGTCAAGATAGTCTAGGTAGATATGGAGTAGGAGTGTTATATCACGATGAAAATCACAAATGCACTTTCAAGTGAGTATTGGTAAA
Source organism: Wollemia nobilis (assembly GCA_028583015.1). Taxonomy (NCBI): domain Eukaryota; kingdom Viridiplantae; phylum Streptophyta; class Pinopsida; order Araucariales; family Araucariaceae; genus Wollemia; species Wollemia nobilis. The sequence goes on along the minus strand of JAQPPZ010017033.1, from coordinate 18,452,585 downwards.
GGTATCAATAATGTGATAAAGTGGAAGATTTTACCTTTTTTATAATGGCAATGGAACATGGAATAACAATAATTTAAGTTTACAATGATTCAAAATCAATGGTGGAATTAGCTTTAGGATTATTAAGGATACAAAAACTAATACTAATGCCTTATTATGAGTTGATAAAATTGCTAGAAGCATCAGTTATAGATATTTATTATAAACATATCTATAGAGAACTAAATGAGGAAGCAAATGGTCTATCAAAAGTTGCCTTGGATATTCCAATTGGTACTTGGTTAAAAGGAGCAATGTATGGGACTATGATTCCACCATAGTCTACTCTCTTTTGATACTTGTTTTCTTTTGATAGAAGTCATAGTTTAGGATACTTTTTGTGTTTTTATCATTATGGTCATATTTATAAGATGCCTAAAGCTACAAGGCTAAAGTACCAAATTGGCATTCTATAATATGACTAGAGGCTTTCTCTAGGCTATTCATAGTGTTTATTATATAAGTTATGATAAACTTGTAAGAGAAATTTGAGATTTTGGAAGAGCTCTTAATGGGAATGTTTAGTAAGGCTAATATGAAGGTATAAAATACCCATATCATTGTAATTTATTTTTCAAAGAATGAAATGAAAGTTACTAATTTTTCTAAGGAAAATAGACACACATAGTACACCATATACATCTTTAAAAACATAATTATATCATATTTTAAATAAATAATATCTAACTAGTATATGTCCATATTTCACACTTTTATAATTATATGGTTATTTGACTAATGTCAAAGACTACACAATAGAGTGATTAAATATAAATCAGTTTTAAAATATTTTTAGTTTCATATTATAAATTAATAACATATAATATCTCATATAGAATACAATATGAATTATTCCAATATTAAGTAAAACTTTGTAAAAATATTTTACATTGTTAAAAAAATCTCTCTCTACAATAGGCATCATTTATTGAGGGATTTTTTTAAAAATTAAAATCTTAAAAATAATTTTTTTAAGTAAATATTAAAAATAATATAAATTTCAAGTTTTGATAATTTAAAATTGCTAAAATAAAGGTTTACATTAAAATTTTAAAATATATAAAATTTAATTAGTTTTGCTATATAATAAGGGGTTGTACCCAGGTACCCACCCTTGACAAATTATATCTCTCTTCTTTAGAGCTTGAGAATTTACAAATAGATATACTTATCATTTCAATTGAGATGTTATAGCTAGAAATCTACATCACATAAAATATCTAAATTCTTGATTTTTATTTTTTGAATCTTTTCAAAATTCTATTTGAATTCAATTACTCCAAAATTTAGCATCTTTCTTGACATTTTTCTGTAGCAGCCTTGATAATGCCAAAACTTCACCTCTACTATCTATGCCTTGCATCTTAGTAGAGAAATATTTCCAAAACATCGCATTATCATAGTCCACTTTACCAAATCTAAATTACTAGTTTCCTTCCTTGGTGCATGCTCTTCCCATCATTCGAACCCTAGTCGGAAAATATTTGCAATTTCATTTTTTACGACTTGAAAAATCATCACTTCCCGTGTTTTTAATGGTTGAATTCACAGTGTCGTATCTCCATCAATATTGCTTAGATTTTTTCGTAGGACCACTCATTTTAAAGTTATTCAAATTTTGCACAAGTTGGTCCAAGAATCAGCTAAATTAGATATTTGTTTTCAAAGATAAGGCTCCTAAAATATGAGAAGTTTTTTAGGAAAAAACCCTAATCCTTTACACTTTGTAATTTTATTTTTTGCGACTTGAAAAATCGTTAGTGCCCTTGTTTCAAATGGTTGACTTCATAGGTTCTATCTCCCTCAATATTGCTCGAATATTTGCATATGACCACTCATTTAAACTATTCAAATTTTGCATAAATTGATCCATGAATTAGTTGAATAAAACAACTCTTTGTGAAGATATGACTCCTAAATGATGAGATGTTTTTTAGGAAAAATTCTAATCCTTCGCACTTTGCAATTTTATTTTTCTCATTGTAAGCAACCTTCACACTCATTCAGCCTCCCCAACCTTCCACTCAGCATCCCAGCCTTTCGTTGCAGCTCCTTCAACTAGCCCAACCTTCCACACTCCTTCATCCTTATCATCCTTCCATGTTCCTTCAGCCATCCCATCCTTCCACCCAACATCTCAGCCTTTCATTGTAGCTCCTTCAACCAACCCAACCTTCCATGCTTCTTTGGCCAACCTAGCTTTCCACGTTTCTTTAGTCTTGACACTCTAAATATCAACTCATCATTCAACCTTCCATGCTCCTTCAGCCTCCAACCTTCCATGCTCCTTCAACCTCTAGCCTTCCACACTCCTTCAGCCTCCAACCTTCCACACTTCTTCAACCTTCAGATTTGTTGATCATTAAAGCACCAAACCATTTGCCAAGTCCCTTAGGAGACAACCCCTTAAGATCCGTGATGAGACTTTAATTTAAAATATACAAAATTTATTTATTTGTCACAAACATTTTATTAAAATGTTTTCAAAGATGATACATCTATAAAATTTTAAGTTTAATTTAAATTATATATCCAAAATATTAATTTTTAATGATTTAATTAATAAAAATAATATAAAAATCATTTTTAAAGTTATATAAAATTTAAGTTAACAATGAAGTGTTAATTATTTTAAACTAAAAACTTGTAACATGTAATTATTATATCAATTATTAAGAGCTAGCAAGTGATAGATTAAAAGCTTATGACATTGAATGAAATTATTACAGTACTATGCGGATTATTAAGTCTATAAGTTAATCAGATTAAGCATTTTTATCTGTCGACTATAACATAAATCAAATATTTTTAAACTACATAATTATTTAAAAATTTATAATTTAAATGTTAATATGATAATTTTAAAATTTTATAGATGAGTAGTTATGTGAGTTAATTTTAATGATTTATTGAATTAAATATTTTTTTAATATCAAATAAATTTTGAAAATAAAAATAGCAAACTAATAACAACAACGAAACTCTATAGATTTTAAATCTATTTTGCACACTGGTTGGTTTGTGAAAGGTCGAAAGCCTGATAGATACAGAATAGGGTTTGTTCTTAGATTCTACGTCACTAAATTTTAATGTCTTTAAGTCCATGAACCTTTACGTTGTGTTTGGAACAATAACAAATATATTGCTGTAAGGCAGGTAAACAGATTCAATTCAGTCTATAACTTCAAAATTTTAAAATTCAGACGTTACATAGTTACCAGTATAAAATGAGAAAACACAGTTGGCATATATAGATCATATAAAATTAATTGAAAGTTAAATATAAATTCTCGAGTAATATGGACAAGTCTCAGTAAAATAGTGAGCTAGTTGTGAAGATATCTAATATTCAAGTCTGCTTGACACTTAGATACTCAATATTCAATTCTGCTCGACACTTGATACTCAATATTCAACATTTAAGGTAAGGTTTCAGAATCAAAAGAGATGTAACGCATGTCTTAAATTGGCGTAATGGATAAGAGGTATTAATTCAGGAGAAGTTGCAGAAAGAGATTGCCAAAAGAGATGTAACGCATATCTTAAATTGGCGTAATGGATAAGAGGTTTTAATTCAGGAGAAGTTGCAGAAAGAGATTGCCAACCAACATCTTAAGCAAGAAAGCAATGCCCAGATTGGAGTGGGAAAATGTGCCATAAAATTATTTGCACTGGAAATTCAATAGGAGGAGGTTAAAAAAATGCCATTACAAACTACAACATGCATACATTGCGTAGTGAATTGACTTAAGACTTAATGAATGCATGTTGTAGTTTGTAATGTATGCAAAAATGCCATTACAAACTACAACATGTATCATTATTTCATGTGCACAAAGATGTCAAATGGTAAGACTTAATGAATCTCAAACATAATTCAGTAAATAAAGAAAACAACATTCAACATGTAGAACCGAACAGAACAAAATTTTAATATAAGAATATATTACACGAGAACAAAATTTTAATATAAAAATATATTATAAAAATAAATAATTTAAATTAGAATAACACCATATTAACTGATTAAAAAGAAAAAGGCCAAATTATCCTTATATAGCAAGTTTTCATAAGAATAATAAGAAACATTTTTCGTTTCGATGTAAAAAGAAATTTTAGTAGTCCATGGTCTGATAAGGCCGAGAGAAAGACCAAGAATTTAGGAGTAACCAGTTTGTTAGAGAATAAACTAGAAACGTTGGCCTAGATTTTTCTTTTTCATTGTGACCATTACAATTAAGTATCAAATGAGCACAAAATACTTAACTACAATACATACCATGCTTTCCGTTTTGTCTATAGCTCTGAAATTGTCCTCTGCACTAGTTAGTGTGGCCGGTTTCAGTTATGTCGCCTACAGTTGCTCGTGACAAAGAAAACCAGAAGACAAATTGCAGGAAAAACTGAAATCCTTCAAATTTTATTGAAAGCAGAAAAGTACCGGATGAAAAGTAAGCCGTTGCATCATTTAACAAGCAGTAATTAACGGTTGTAACATTGTTGACGAACAACCCCTAGATTGAACAGATCAAAGATGGGAGAAGTAAACATTACCAGAACATTAAGCCAAAGGTGATGCCCTTTCACAAACTGAGCTGAGACGGCATGAAGAGTGATATTGGCGCGACTCAATCTGAGATGAGCTTACAACTGCACTGTAATGCTTTCTTCGGATTGAACCGCCCCAACATCTCTTCTCTTAGTCTATGAATACCTCTTGAACTCTTTCCTTTCCCTGCACTCACCAAACAGATTGCAAAGAAAAAAATCATGAGAAAAGTATTCTTGCATCTACCCTAACTTTTATATTTAATGTGTGATTATTTTTCTACTCAAAGTCTTCAAGGATCTAGCAGCTGTGATGAAAACAAAACGAAAGATATTAAGAAAACAAATTCCATATGACAAATACAAGGTTGAGGTAGATAAAAAGAAAAAAATTAGAGATTGCCTTCACTCATATCTCATAATCCGAAAGAAATAGCCTCTTAACGTTACTGCTGTTAGGAGTAGGACAGTCTCGTCTCTATATACTATGTAAAATATTTTTCGTCGCACCCAAACATCGATACTAATAAGAAGAAAGTTAGCTAGGGTTTTGCTGAACTCTCTTGTTTTATTAAATCTTTTCATCGCTAATGATAAGGGACAATGAAGAATCGATTGCCTTTGCATGTCATCCAGATCAGGTTCTCCCAGTTTAACGTAAAGCACATCGGACACTTGTTGTGTACTCTGTAAGTGAATATTTCTTGGGATTCGCTTCGATCAGCACTAAAGTGAACTACAAATGAATAACCACAGTGAATATGAGTAACAGTCCACACATTTTTTTTGTTCTGGATGTAAGACATACTTGGAAAATGTCGGGCCAATACTGGTTCCCAGCTTGTAAAAAGTGAAACTATTCCACATATCCTCTTAATTATAGAAGTCTCTATGATTTGAATCTAATGTTTGTTGAAGTTTCTATAGTTTAGTTTAAATTTTGTGTGAAGATCAACTCTCCAAAATAGGTGAAAATCTTTACTGTAAGTATGCGTCCAGAAGAAATCTTATATTGCTCAAGGACTCTTACATTTCATCAGGAACCATGGGATCCACGGAACATAGATCATTATACAAAAGTTGAAACACAAGAGGATTTGAACACCATTAATGATTTGCATAGAAAAGGAGAGAGTTATCAGTTGACTCTCATCCATCCATGTGGCCCAAATAAGCTAATGATTCGTGTGTTTTGGATATGTACCGAGATGCCCTAAAACCATTGATGCTAGCTGCTTTCATTTCTTATTTTTATTTTTAAGAAAAAAGATGAAAGATGAACTGTACTTTCTAAATAGGGCGCGAGAAGTACAAACCTCAAACAAAAAAGGCGGACGGATTAGACATGACGAGCAAGAATCATAAGAATTCAACTAGGAACTTCAAAATTCCACATGTTTTCCTTGTCTGCAATTGGGAAATCGATGAAACGAAACTACAAGTACATGATGGTGCAACATCCTATCTTCTACAGTTCAAGGGGATGGATAAATGAATGTAAAATTCTTATGTAACCTTATAAAACATATTTCTATGGTTGTGAACGGCAACCCTCAACTCCCGCCGTGTTCAAGACCATCTCTGAAAAGCACTTCTCTCACCTTATGATGACATTGAAGCTGGCTGACAGAAGCAGCAGCTTATGTGGCTTTAATCATATAAAAATTGCGATTGGCACTTCACTGAGGTAGAGATTACAGGGCCTGTTCTCAGCTGTGCTGCGCTTCTTTATTCGCATCGAGCGCCGCGCATGTCATTCATCAGTGCGCCCAACGTATCTTGGGATTTTAAACTTCCACCACATGCCTAGCCTTTAATGGTATATACAACATAAAAACAGAGAATTAAATTGCCTTACCTAAATCCCTGGCATCTATCTATCTATCTATCTAAATGCTTGAGTATTCCTTGGTATATCACATCAGTGAAGAAAGTGGGCCTGAAACCTAAATTGAAAGCCAGCTCTCAAAAGAATCTCAGGCACGGCCGGCAGCAAATGTAGAGGTTTGTATCGTGCCACCCACAGGGCTAGAGATGCATTTCATGATTGCAAAAGCATGCCCCACTGATATATTTTATGTTGGGTATATCGCTTCTGAAGGTGCACTTATGTGAGAGTTCTACAGCAGAAGAATATCAGGTTTATGTCTGGAATTAGTTAAGGAATTCCTCAAAGAATTAACATCACCATCATCGTCAGAGAACAACGTTATTATAAGTTTTATTGTTGTCCTTACCAAACAGGTTCCTCAGATGGCCATCATCCACGTCTTCGAATTCACTGATCTTACACCAGCCGAGGGCTTACATCTCATCAGGCCCACAATTCCATTGCCTGTATTGATTGCGACCCCAAGACCTCATATTCCAATCTAATTTTTGACACCCACATTAACAAAATCATATTCCAAATTTAAATTTTGACACCCACATTAACAAAATCATCCTAAGAATAATACCCTGCAATGCGGGTGCCTCTTTTGAAGATAAGGTTCTTGGACCTTGTCATCTCGGCAACCTTACTGTAAAAATCTGCATGCAATGTAATGGGAACTGAGAAAAGAAACTCGATAACCTCGAAATTTGATACGGACTAAGTGGCAACAGTTAAAGATTCGGTGGCCGACAAACCTCTCCGGATCTCCAAATGGAAACGCAATCCCAAGGCTCAGCACCAAATGGGAAATTTCGAAAACTGGAGCTTTTTTGCACCGTTCTGGACAAGCAAGCTACCAGATGCTGCCACGCCGCCTCACCCCCAGCTCTTTTTCCACGCTATCCCTTTCTTGCCCTCGTTTTCCGTCGGCTTGCTTCAAGACCTATTGCGCATGCACTATTATTGCTACCCAAATTAAATTTAATCCCCACTTATTGATAAATGTGGTTTGCTCAGTCCCCTGAAAAAATACTATATCATACACCCCAAATTTCGCCACCTTATACCAATCCCCATGACCTTTGACAAATCTTCAACTAAAGCAAACCAGTTTTCAAAGCATGGAAAGCTTGAATCTCGGCTCATAGATTATTATTATCATATTTTTTTATTGTAAATCCTGTCCCCCCTTTTTTATATAGATCACGGCAGTAAGATCAATGGAATGCCTGAAAGCAAGTGCATTTTCACAGGTCTGAGGCGTCGCATAACATTCTTACTTATCGATGATCTATGCAACTTGTTTTTGCTTGAGGAAACAGTTTTTGATAAAATATTGACATGAAAGGAGAGACAGTGAGGCATGAATGTCTCCGCCTTTGTGACATCCTCCAAATACATCTGCAACTCGTCAAACGTTTTGTCTGTATCGTTAGAAACTTCTGAATGCATTTAGTCCGTCTCTGCACATTATCGTCAACCATCCTCCGCTTTTTAGGCACCGAAACTGTTGTACACAGACTACGATTATGAAGTATGCACTTGAAACTGGTTCGATCGGACCAAAATTACTCATGCATACTGTGCTTTCCATTTAAGAATAATTAACCAACAAAAATTATCACGTCTCACAAGATGAACATAAGAATATAGAGTGGTTTTGTCGGAGCCTGCTTCCTACCTGCCCTCCCCGTTCAAAGTTGTCTTGTTCCATATTCACGACAACCTATGCGCTTTGGGATTTGAAAATCATACATCATGCCACTACATTTTTTAAAATAAGCTCATATTAACAGTAAACCATGCATAAGCCCTTAGGTTTTGCAAATCAAATTGTTATTTAAAAAATAATAATCTTATGTATAAAATAATTTTAAAAAAGATATGGTTTACATAACCCTTATAATTAGGTATTTCATTTTAACCATGATCTGAGAGCTGAAGATATTTGATCCAATCCCAACTATAACCTCTGATAAGGGTGAAAAAACTGAACTTATCAATAAACACCCATACACACAGCTTTGCATACTACAAACCAAAACCTTGCACTGTCTCAAAACATATCATTTACATCTTTTAATATAATAATTCTAATACATTATATAAACAAATAAATTTATAACAAGAATTTACCATAACATTATACATAAATACATAAACAAATAATAACATAAACCATCGTTGCCATTACATTTTCTCTTACTATATGATTTTTTTATGTTCATAAAATGTTCACCTTAACATAAGGATCCATCAAAGTTTAGTTTACTTTGCTTCCAAGTTCCAACCATAGTAGTTTCTTCTCAAATTTCATAGTTATCTAAAACATTTTCAAATTTGTAATGTTTTCGCTTTTTTTTTTTTTTTTTCATTTTTTCTAAAATGAGTTAAAAACTATACATGAAGACGAGAGCAGTATCCAATTCCCATTTTCGGAATGTAAGATTTTTCTAAGTGTATTTATTTTAATAAGAATTACTTTTTATTTTATTTTAAATAAGATAAAATATTTTAAATATGTTTATATAATTAATATTTTTTATTTTATTATAAATTTTAATAACATTAAAAATTTAATATAATTATTTTCAAATTTTATTTAAAAAATAAAAAATAAAAATATTTAATAAAATTAAAAATTTAACATCCTTTTATTATATATTTTAATGTGTTATTATATATTTTAATGTGTCTCTTTCATTTATGATTTTTATTATCAATTTTACTTATTTCACCTATTTTTAATTTTAAAAAATAATAATAATACTTCAACTTTTTTTTGTTTGAGAAAAAAGGATTGTAATGGACCCTCACCTTTGATAAATCACAACTCTTTTGTATAAATCTTGAGAGTTTATAAACATGTTCAATTTCCATCTCAATTGAGATGCTATAACTAGTTATACCTACATTTTTTTTTCACAAATTTTTTGAATTTTTAATGTTTTTTTTTTATCGTCTTCAAAAAAAATTTAAAAACAATTATTTAGAATCCTTTTTCTTGAGAATTTTCAATTTTGCTCATCCATTCATCCAAGTGAAATCTTGATTAGTGACGGTTTTAATAATGTCAAGCTTTCATTGTGCCACTTGAATATTTATAATTGTTTTGTTGGCTTCGTGAGTATGCTTATTTTGAATGGTTGGTCTTAGTTCCTTGATGTTGTTGCACCCCTATGTAATTTAAAAACATTATGCATTTTCTACCAATCATGTTTGATGCTTTTTGACTTTGTGTAGATCTAACATATTGATGTCTTAAGTCATGCTTTCAAGATTATTGTCGCTCAAGATGGTGTGGGTGTTGATATGCTACAATCTTAACCTAACATTTTGTTCCCTTTGATTCTTCTACAATTTTTCTTTTTTACTTTAAATCCTTCTTTATGATCTTCTCTCTTTTTTTTTCCCTTTGATTCTTCTACAATATTTTTTTTACTTTAAATCCTTCTTTATGATCTTCTCTCTTATACCTTTATTTTGGTGCATCCTTGTGAACTTTTGATAATTCTTCCTTAGACTTTGTTGCTACTACTATAAATTCAACTTTTGATCTTTCTAATGGTTCTTTAACTTGTTCCCTTAAAATAACTGCTTCTTGCTTCTCCTTGGATCCTTGCTTCTTAAGATTTTCCTTTTGAATGCAACCATGAACTTCTATTATATCATGTTTATTCATTTCTATAAGTTCACTCTAAAGCCGTTTTATATCTTCTTCATATACTTTGATGGTGACATTCAAACTAGCTATCTTTTTATAAGGGTTCTATTGACTCAAGAATGCATGTTCCATTTCATCGCATGTCAAAATTATTTTCTTAGCATACATTTTCTTAGTAAGAATATCTCACCAACCACGAGCTTGCTCTTTTTAAAATATAAAAAAGTTTACAATTCCAAAAAATATCACCAAAATATAGTGATCTAAACTTCATCCACCATTCTTGAGTATCAATGTCATCATTTCTAGTAAAAATTGGTAATTCCATGATCTCAACCTAAACAAATTCGAAAAGTAGCTAGGGTGTGGAAATAAAAAAATTGGACTTTTCAAAAAATTTACTTATTTTTTTTTTAACTCCTCTAATCCTTGTTACCATGAGCATAACAATTTAAATGCTCTATAATTTACATAAAAGAGGAATGTAGTCATCTATTACGACTTTACATTAATCCATTATCAAGCTTACCCTCCAAATAATGCTGAAATTTTATTTTGTTGGTAAAAAAGATATTAAAACTAAAACTCAAATCACTTCTCTTTACGGTAATCTTCAAATTGCTTTTTCTTTGTTCATAATTTTTGATAATATTCTGGTAATATTTTCCTCTAGTAATCTCCTCTTGCCAATAATTTTCTCTTCTATCTCCGTGCCCTCCCCATGCCCTATGTCCCATAATAATTCGATTTTAAAATACAATTTAAAATTTTATATATTCTAAAGGATATATATATATATTTTTATATATAATCAATAAAATAAGTGAACTAATATTTAATTGTATAATAGTAATTTTTCTATAATATACAAAAATTAGGGTTTTGAAAGGGTGAAGCAATTTGGTGAAACAATATTGAAAATAAAAATATTTCATTAACAACATTAGCATTGAAGCTAATGTTAAATAACATACAAAATAGTAAAACCAACTATTCTCCCTGATCCACGCTAACAAACGTGCCATAGGAGGTATAGAGTTTGGTTTAGAATTGATAACCTAGGATATTTAGGAATTAACCTAGTTTACCATTAGATATTTGAAACAGTAAATATCTACATGGTAATTAGTAAAAAGTAAATGTAATAACCTATGTAGTATAATGCAATATACTACCTATTTTACCTAGTGGAGTAAAAAGGGTAAATATCCCAAAGAATGGAATATTACTCTAACATCCCCCCTTATTACATTATTTGGGTAATGTATACCTATCCTCCTATACAACAATATTTTGGGTAAAGTATATAACTGCCCCAATACAGTGGAAGAAAATGTTGATCTGTTGGTTCTTGCTCTGTCATAGTGCTCTGGCTGCTCCTAAGCAAAAAGTGGGTCATTCCTCACTTTGTCTTCACATAAATGAATGTCCTTATAGTAATCTCATCATCCAACCGAATTGCATGGGTAACCAACCACTACAATCGCTAGGTGTAGTAGAATAGATCACTTCATACGAGGTTCATTCAATTTACAATATGAGTTTGCAAAATATAAGGTAGCTAAGGTGTCGGTCACTGTCGAAAATGCACCCTTATAAGTTCCCCCCTTCTTGTTGCAAAACATGTTGTAATTAATTTTTGAAAGAAGTATGACTAAGGTGTCGGTCGCTACCGAAAATGCACCCTTATAAGTCTTCTTCCCTTTTTACAAAAAATTGTGAAGAAAAGAAAGTATATCCCCCCTTAATTGCAAAAGATGTGCAACTTAAGAAGCTTTGTGAAGGATTTTACAAATATTGCCTCCTAGGCAATTTTACACCAAAAAATTCCCTCCTTTTGTTACAAGAACTTCAAACAATGAGAGTTTGCTATTTATGAAGCCTAAAAAGAGGTACAAACACCCCTTTATTACAAGTACTTCAAACAAAAACTTTATGCTATTTATGAAGCCTAAAAAAGAGAGAGTGAAAATGGTGATTGCTCAAGGTGACAAATGTGTTTTCCCTCTACAATATTGTCTTAGCAATGAGCACTCTGTGTGCTTTTTCTAAACCAGAATCAGAATCGAAACTAGACACTTCACTAGCAATATTGCCTTTGTTTTGCTTCTATGTTGTGCCTTTATCTTTCTTGTTTTGCTTGTTTTTGAACCAACACCGATTGGTGTCATGGTTGTCCTTTTTACAATATGAGCAAAACCTCTTTTGAGATTGCTTTCCCTTACCTTTTGAGGATGATCCTCCCTTTTGAAAGTTTCCTTTCTTCTTATCACCCTTATTGTTTGAATAAAGTGCATTGTTTGACACTTCATCATTTTGGAGTTGATTTGCTTCCTCAGTTTGAAGCAAATTGACTAACTCCACAAAGGTGACAACTCTTTGTGAAACATTAAGGGATGTAATAAAAATTTTATAGGTTTCGGGAAGAGCTCTCAAAATTACTGAAGTCAAAATGGTGTCTTCAACTTTGGCCCCTAAAGCATTAAGCTTAGACTTCAGATCTGCCACTCTATAGAGGAATAGCTCTACTGTTTCTCCAGATTTCATATGAAGAGTATGAAGTTGTGTTTGAAGGTTAAGAATCGTGGATTGATTCTTTCCCTCAAATATGGTAGCTAAGGCATCCCATGCCTCCTTACCATTTTTAGCTTCACTGATATGAGGTTGGATATCATCAGTAATAGCTAGCAAGATCAATAAGGAAAGTATTTTATCCTTTTTATCATATGTTGTTTGATCTGCTCCAGGTGATGTAGGTCTAGTCTCATTGCCAGCCACTATGTCCCACATATCCTCTATAGTTAAAATAGCTTTCATCTTAGTTTTCTAGGCAGAATAATTTGAACCTTTAAGGAGTTGGCTTTCATTGAGATATTTTTTCATCATTGCCATGGTGAAGGTTTCAAATTGATATGACTAAGATGAATTTATCTTGTAGTATACCCTCAAAAGAGTATATGGAAGATCTTAATTTGCTCTTTAAGATATTTAATGGCACCTACCTTAACACCCTTCAAAAGGGATGAAAAGTTTGAGGAAATTAAGCCAAACAAATAGAGCAAATTAAAGGGGTAGGTTTTGGAAGACTTATGATTTTGCTCTCTAGGATATTTAATGGCACCTGCCTTAACACCCTTCAAGAAGGATGGAAATTTTGAGGAAATTAAGCCAAACAAAGAGAGTGAATCAAGGTGTTTGGATTTTGACCTTTGATGGGGAGTAAAAATTGACTTGTTTAACCTGTGCAAGGTGTAGCACGATTTTAGTGAAGTTTGGGTTTATGAAATGCTCTTCAATGTTTTTATGATTGTTTAATTGCACACAAAAAACATGATGGTTAGTGCAATAATAAAAAATAGAGCAACCCAAATTTTTATCACTATAGGTGTCGGATGCAACCAAAAATGCACCTAGTGTAGTCAATTTTAAGAAAAGGTGTCGAGTACAATCGAGAATGCACCTTTCTTACTCTGAAATATCCCCCCTTTTTCTTTACAATTTTGCAAAAAATAGAATCACAAATGTGACTTCTATCCCCCCTTAATTTTTACAAAATGAAGAAAATCGAGCACTCCTTTCAAGACAAGTCGACACACGACCCGCGTTTGAAAGGCTTCCAGACCAGTCGACACACGACTTTGGTTTATGTCTTCAACACTCAAGCATGAGGATCAAAAAATAGGTTCAAAATATTTCTCAAGTTTACAACAAAAAAGTTGCAATTTTATGTCTTATATCTCCTTTGTGAAGGAGAAAACAAAAGCAAATTTTTGATTTTGTTGCTTAGAAAATGACCTTTGTCCTTGCCCAATGTTTTAAAGTCTTTTGGTTTTGCAATAGAAGTTTGAGTTTCTATGTCTTTTTATCTCCAAAAATGTGTGAAGAAAACTATAGAACTTTGAGAATTTATTGCAAAAAAAATGTTGAAGAAATCCTTGGGTTTGCAAAAAAAATATTTTGTTTTTCTTTGTCTCTTTATCTCCAAATTTGGAAGAAAACTAAAGAAATTTTATATGGCTTGATTTTGCAAAATATGTGTTTGGAGATATCAAATTTGTAAGGTTTAAGACTAAAAAAATTTAATGATAAAAAATTTATATAACAAAGAGTTTTGAGGGAAAAGAAATCTAAGAATTTAATCAAAATAATTTAATTTCCTCAAAAAGTTCTAAATTATATAAAAATAATATAAAAAAAAAATTAAAATATTGATAAAACCTTAAAAAAAAATTGTACCTTTGTTAATTTTCTGAAATCCAATGTCGCGTGCACCAAAAAAATTGTCCTTGGCGGGATTCGAGCGCTAGATCTAGCGCTGTCAAGGTGTAAGCCTTGACCACTACACTGCTGGGGCGACTTTGAAAGTCGTCCCGCAGTCGTGGTACTAGAGGAAAGGCAATGTTGAATATGCCTTTTCATGGGAATTTATCCCACATGCATCCCGTAAAGGGATGCGAGGGTGTTTAAAACCCTCTCATTGCAAGTAAAAACTCGATTGCCTATGGGCAATCGCCTACCAAACCAGCGACGCCCCTCTACCACTTGTCATTCGGATAACCAATCTCTCCTCGCCACGTGGCAGCTTGATGCCCAGACAAAAATTTTCTCCACCATCGTGTCACCGAGTTGGCCCTGCCCCTTCTGCTTTCGGTGCCATGTGTCACCACGTGGTTGGCTCTCCCTCCAAGCATCAGCAGTCTAGCTTCACCATGTGTCACCTCGATGAGTGTGCCACATGTCGAGCTTAGTAGGTCTAGGGTCCAGCGTCTGGTTGGTCGCTCGCTTGTTGAGATCTATCTGAGGTGGGGTCACCAATCTCGATCGGCTTGCCTAGAGGGCGCTCCTGCCCTTCGAGCTCAGCCTATGGACCACAACCACCTAAGATCGTGAGGGTGCTCTTACCCTCCTCACGATCCCATTGGCTGGTCTGTGGGGGTGTGGTCTCGATTGGCCAGTGCTAGCCTCGAGATCATGAGCCTAGGAGGCTTCAACCTGTCAGGTCGAAAGCCCTACGGGCGGTCGATCGATGCTGATCGCGTTGGTGATCGATCGCGGTCGATCGACCCCAAGGTGCCTTAGGCCCTGGCAGGTCGAGTTGACCTGGCCATAAATGGGCCTCGCCTGGTCGCTCCCTTAGCCATCGAGCTCGCCTGTTGAGGTGGGTTTGGTGGCTTTCAAATATCACCAGCTCATCCTACGGGCGAGCAAAAAAAGTTGGCTCTAATGCCAATGAAGCAATTTAGTGGAAAATAATAAAAAATATTTCATTAACAACATTAGCATTGAAGCTAATGTTAAATAACATACAAAATAGTAAAACCAACTATTCTCCCTGATCCATGCTAACAAACACGCCATAGGAGGTATAGAGTTTGGTTTAGAATTGATAACCTAGGATATTTAGGAATTAACCTAGTTTACCATTAGATATTTGAAACAGTAAATATCTACATGGTAATTAGTAAAAAGTAAATGTAATAACCTATGTAGTATAATGCAATATACTACCTATTTTACCTAGTGGAGTAAAAAGGGTAAATATCCCAAACAATGGAATATTACTCTAACAAAGGGTTGTCCTTTCCCTTTTACATCATATCAAACTATATAGCCTATTAGGTGCCACCCACTTTTAAAAATTTGTATAGGCTACATCATCAAAATATCTCAATCATTGCACCAAGACCTCTTTAACATATAATAGTAACTTTTTAAAAAATATATTTATTTATATTTTTTATTTCAAATTTTTTGACATATACTATTTTTTGAAGTTGTTTATGATAGATAGCACAACAATATATTAGGATAATATTAATTATAACTATAGATGTCATATTTGTAAGCTTACTGAAGTTGTAAAGGCTTTGGCTTCTCTTTGAGAGGTCCAAGATTCAAACCACATTCAATATGAGGAGATAGGACCCCTTATAAAAACTTGTGTAAACCCATAAGGGGTATTGTAATGGTATGATTTTTAGTTTTCTTCTAGAAGACCCCTCATAAAAACCTACGTAAATTCTTTGACAAATACTATAAATGTCTCATGAGGGATATTGTAGTCTTGTGTAAACCCATAAGGGATATTTTAATGGTATAATTTTTAGTTTTTTTCTAAGAGACCCCTCATAAAAACCTACGTAAATTATTTGAAAAACTATAAATGTCTCATGAGGGATATTTTTTTGATGTAAAAAACATTATATTAAAAAACAAAATACATTTTTACAAACAAAAAAAAGAGGCGGATAAACATGCCATGTGGCTAACACCATCAGCAAAAAAAACATCCCTGTCAATAGAGCGGGGACCAGTTATTCAACACCCCCTTACAAAATAAAACCCCTAAAAGGGTGAATACATAGCAAAATAAACTAGAAACCCTAAACTGTAGAACTGTAACTCTAGGCCTTACGTCTGCCAAAATTTTTGAGCCATATTGGTGTCTTCACTTGTCGAGGACCACGAGAATGTTGAAACTGCATAGAAGGGAAGGGAACTTTAGATTTTGCTTCCTCTAGAGGAACTGTCAATTCCATCGATGATGGCTTTGCATCCAATGATATATCCTCACTACCATTAAGATACTCCAACACATTGTAGTTTTTGCCCAACTGAACATTGGTCATATGAAGTTGCTTCTCTAGAGCAACATTTTATTCTATCGATCCCCTTCTTGGGTTGTAGGAGCACCTGGTGTTAGCTGAGAAAAATGTACTAGAGGAATTTGAAGCAAACACTGCTACATCCCTCTGTTGAGACTGGGGAGTCTCAACTGTAGGATCAACTATTTCCTTTTTTATCGACTATGAGACGTGCTGAATTGGACTGTGTACCTTGGAATGTGTACCTTTAGAAGCAGCCAAACTTACATTTTTATGTCCTCCCACAGTCATCCAACCATCCTCTCAAGGTTGAAAAGTGGGTGCACTCGGTGTGGTGGGGCTCTACTTATCCCTGTTATGCGACATCAAGGTTCAGTCTTTGATCTTGTGTGCTGAGGATTGGTACTAAAAACAAGTATTGGGTAAGTTAATGTAGAGGGCCCATCAGGATAACATAGTGTCAAAAACTTGTATATTAATAGATAAATATGGTATTTTTGAGGGCATTAAGATACTCCAACACATTGTAATTGTTGCCCAACTGAACATTGGTCATCTGAAGTCACTTATTTGGAGCAGCATTTTCTTTTGTAGATCCTCTTCTCGGGCTGCAGGAGCACCTGGTGTTAGCTGGGGAAAATGAACTGGAGGAATTTGAAGCAAGCATTGTTGCATACCTCTGTTAAAACTGGGGAGTCTTAGCTATAGGATCAACTTTTTCATTTTTATATCCTTTTTACCTACTATGAGACGTGCTAACTTAGATTATGTACCTTTAGAAGCAGCCAAATGTGCATTTTTACTCCCTCCCACAATCATCTAACCTTGAAAAGTGTGTGCACTCGGTGTGGTGGGGCTCTGCTTATCCCTGTTATGTGACATCAAGGGACAATATTTGATCTTGTGTGGTGAGGATTGGCACTAAAAATAACTATTGGGTAAGTTAATGTAGAGGGCCCATTGGGATAACACAGTGTCACCAACTTGCATGTCAAAAGAAAAATATGGCATTTTTGAGGGCATGCATGGAAAAAATTTTCTACCTCCACCAAAATGACATGCCCAAGAGGGACCGCTATGTGACTGAGAAAGGGCCACAAAGGTAGAGGGAGTCCTGGGAATTCCACCCACACAAGGACTTTGGTATATCTTTCCTTAGAAATAGAAAAGTCACGGGTCCAAGGAGAAAAAACAAGCAGAGAGTTTCTCATGTACCAGGGGTCATGTTCATAAATCACCTTAGCATGGGTTGCTTCTGTAATTTTGAAATAGAAAAATATCTTTGTAAGGTTTTGAACCATCATTAGCTTGACTCCATGAGGAGTCCAAGCTGTGTTAACCCAAGTCATAAGGGAAGACTCATTAGGGATGTGTCCAACAAAATACCCGAAAAGGGTGAGTGATTCTAAACTGTGACATGCAGAATCAAATTTAGGTAATGAAATTATTACATCAGGAGAACGATGGTTACCTTATAGAACATTATCTATACAAACCTACACAATTGACTGAGAGGAGTAATTATCGCATGCATTCTCTTCTATGATGCCAATGCTGTGCATTGGTCCACTAGGGTTGGGGACCATAATGAAACTCAAAATCCTAGCATCCACTACAAGCGTGCAACAACCCACAACCTTCAGTCCTTGCATAACCTTGAATTCAATTTTTTAGAGGTATTATCATCTGCTTCATTATCATGTTCACAAGAAAAAGTACTATCTTTTGCTCCACTGCAATAGTCGTAGAGGATCAACATGAGTAATGCCTACTCCATCCGACCTGCAACAATCATCCTACTCATGAGGGATATTGTAGTGGTATGTTTTTGAGTTTTTTCTAGGAGACATATGGTCAAACCTTGGTATAAGGGGACCATGACCCTTTGGATGAAACCTATGCATTACCTTAAAATTTTAACCCAAAAGGGATAGGTCAATTGGTAGGGGATGAGTGCTTGTCATTCAACAACCAATTCTTTAAAAAGTTAAGGGTATCATTGACTTAGTCTTTACCTAGCAAGCTAGGCAGGGTTATGCATAAGGGGTTGGACCTAAAATGTATTTATAAAAATAAGGCAAATTAGTTTTGAAATAAAAGATTATTTATAATTTCAAGGTGAAAATGTCCCCTATTATTAGGGGTAATATTGGATATTTAAACTTAAAATGGTCCAAGTATTATAAAATTGGGACAAATCTACCCAAAAAAAATTTATACCCAATTTTTTTTGGCTAATGGACCTCGATCAAGGGTCCCCAATATTAACCAATTCCAAATTTCAAAAATCTAAATATTCGTTAATTAACGATAATTAACCATCATGCATAACCTTAAAGCTAGGGTTTACAGAGGTTTCCTATGATATATATATATATATATATATATAGATATAATATGTGATAGGCATTTGTATAAGAATTTTTTTTATTATTTTTAGATATGTTTTTACTTTTAATTTTTATTTAATACTTTTTAAATATATAATTGTTATATTTTAGCGTATCATAGATTATGTATCTATTTGTTATTGCATTATTAGGTTAGTTGTTATATGTTAACAATATCTGTTAGCATCTAGTTAGTACTTCTTAGTTGGGCTCGTTGTTGTTAAACGAGTTCCACCTTATTCGGGCTAACTATAGCCTATGATTGTATTATTTAATAGTCTCGTTATCAATACAATTCTATTGC
Source organism: Wollemia nobilis (assembly GCA_028583015.1). Lineage (NCBI taxonomy): Eukaryota > Viridiplantae > Streptophyta > Pinopsida > Araucariales > Araucariaceae > Wollemia > Wollemia nobilis. The sequence goes on along the minus strand of JAQPPZ010017033.1, from coordinate 18,433,159 downwards.
TTTTGTTATCATGGTATCAGAGTAGGATACCTGGCTCCCATTATGGAGATTTGGTTTGGTTTGATCTTGAATCAAAACCTATGATTCCTGTGGAGGTAGCCTGAGAGTTGGGCATCCTTGAGGATTTACACTCTGACTGTTCACGGACATAGACGGTAGAGCACCTAGACCTGACATGGGCTACGAGATACAAATCCTAAACTTGATGTGGGTTGAGTACTGACGTGAACACAACCTAAGACTCATAGACCCAAGTTGTCCATGTGCAGACGGAGGACTGAGAACCCTACCACAGCCCGCTGATGGTGCGACGTGGATGTGAGACTGGTGACACAAGGTCAATGCGACATGACACTGAACTCTAGCTAAGGGACTCTATCCTAGGTGGGTAAACACACAATGACACGTTGGACCTATCAGGGGTGGACAAGTAGCGGATCAACCTTGGCAGGTTGTGCTTGTGAGAAAAACAGAGACAGAGGACCGCCCACCCTATGGTGGAAATTTAATAATATGCGGATCATTCGTTTTAAATAGCTTATATAAATCTTGCATGCTCCATGTGGGACTATTATCCCAAGTGCACATCGGTTTGTTGTTGAAGACACGTATTTACACGCTATTAATTTCGGACATGGGAACATAACGTGATCATTCTGCAAATATTTCATTGCCCATGCAGCTTCATAGTTATAGATATATTGGTTTGATGGTGTCTATGCCTAATATGACCATGAGTGCCCCTACGCACAACTTGGAGAAAAATTGCACTGTTGTCATTCGTAGACCCTACTTGACTTGCGTGCGTCATAGGAGCCATTTCGATATGCAGTCCAGGAACTTGCAGACAGTGGTTTGAGGTATTGAAGGACCTCAATCCTCGTAGACCATTTATCTGACATGGTTGATCAGCATGACATGTCATAGAGGATCATTGTTGTATAATTGTAGGCATCACCGCGGATATCATCCAAGATTAATTTGACGATAATCGCCTCAAAGAGCAGATCGATCAGAGTGAAAACAACGGTGGTTTCCAGTCCATTTGAAATGGAGTCCATGGCTCCTATGGATTTGTGGTCCAAGCTAAAGGGCATTTTTTTTACAGAATTTAAAACTGCCATTGGATGTCATAAAAGCCCCGTAAAACTGCGTAGGTGTGGACGCATCGCATTTGCAGACTATTATGATTGGGTGTAGTGTTTGATCTCCTCATGATGGTATTTTGCTAGAGCACTTGTATTTTCTCATAGCAAATGACCTAGATCTGGCCACCATTACTTTTTTGTTTCACATAGAAGACAAAAAATGCCCTATGCTATCATAGATGGGAGGTGACACTTAAAGCATTTTGATTAAAAAAATGTGATGCAAGAGGCAATTGAGCATTGTTTCATTGAGAAGACAATGTTGTTGCTCATTTAAGAAGAAGTGATGTCATCGCCAGGGAAACGCACCACCGCGAGAGATGAAAGAGCCACTCGAAGGTGGCAGGGTCGTGAGGTGGAGGCAGCGTCACCCAGACGAGCGCACAACCCACAGGTGACAACACCACCCGATGGTTGCATATCGGGCATGCTTCAACTAAGGGGTCATCCCCTTTACCACCCACCGATAATGGTTGGTCACTGGCAGACAAGACGCTGCTAATCAGTAGGTTTGGAGTTCAAATCCCGTCGATGCTTCACACAAAGGTAAAAAACTCATTTTTTTTTATATTTTTTGTTTGATAGTTGATTTTTTATTTTTAATATTTCAAAACTTAATTATTTTAAATTGAATATTAAAGTTTTCTTAATTATTTTTCATACAATTAATTAAGAAATTTTTTATTTAATTCAAAATTAAGTTTTGCTTTATTAAATATTTATTTTTTCAACTTTCAAACTTAAAATTTCAAATTACCTTTGAAAGTATGGAAACCATTTTTGGTACATTTTTTCCACTACATGTTGCATAAGTGAAGGGGGATTTTTTTTCCTCATTGAACAATTCTTCAAAAGCTATCAATAAGGCATACAATCATCAAACCTCAAAGCCAGTTTTTTTTTAGGCTTCATAAATAACAAAACAATTTTTTTTGTTTGAAGTACTACACACAGGGGGGATTTTGTTTGGTGACATATTGTGCTAATATGCCTACGAGGCAAGCTTTATAAGAGCATTTTGTGGCTTCATTATTACATTAAAGGGGGGGATAAATTTTTTTCTCTCTCCATTATCTCCTATCTTGCACACAGGGGAGATACAATTTTGCAAAAATAAGGAGGGAAGACTTATAAGGGTGCATTTTCGGTAGTGACCGACACCTTAGTCAGTTTATTTTTGCAAAATTCTCATTGTAAAAAGGTGCATTTTTGGCAGAGACCGACACCTTAAGAATGGGTAGATCAAAGAAAAAGCAAGCCCCTAAACAAACTGATGTTGTTGAAAAATCAGTTAAAGGTCCTTACTTTCCACCAGAGATGGAAGGAATGGATTTTTATGAGGATGAAAAATTTTCTACACTACGCAGTGGTGTAAAATCCATTCTCAAAGATTCTGAAGACCTTCAGAAGAATGGTGTTCAAATCCCTATAGGCGTCATAAGGGTAGTCTACATATCATTGATTTCTCTTGATATTGCCCAACGTAAAGTGTACAGGGATTTTAGTGAGGAAACAAAGGTCAAACCCCTAATGGTCGATGCTTGTAGTGACCCAAGTGACCTTCAACCCATGGTGGTGAATGCATGTTGTGACACATGTGACCTTGAGCCCATGATGGCAAATACCTATTGTGATACAAGCGACCTCATGCCTATGATCGCAGATATCAGTTGTAGCATAGGTGATCTCATCACAGAAGTAGATTTTTCTTGTGAAACTAGTGACTTAAAAAATGATCCTCCTAAAAATGAACTCCATAATCTCATCAATAATGACAAATTCCATATTGTTAAAAGTATTGATGAATATGATGAAATTGGGTATTTTGAAAAACACACCAAAGGATTTGGTTCCAAACTAATGAAGAAAATGGGATTCAATGGTGAGAGATTAGGTAAACAGGAACAAGGCATTAAAACTCCTATAATTCTAAATGTCAGGGCAAAGCATGAAGGCCTTGGCTATACTGGACATGCAAAAACCAGTAATTCCATGTTTATAAAACCTAAATATCCTACATCTCCTAAAAAGCATTGTTGCAATCATTGTGGAAAAATAGGACATGTTGCAGCTAAGTGTTGGAAATTACATCCTTGTGATTCATGTGGATGTATGAATCACTCTTCTTCAAGTTGTTGGTACAAAATGAAAATGGCCAACAAGGTTCATATAGATTGTGGATGGACAGATCACACACAATGGACCATGATGAAAGAAATGTTGTATGGCTTCTACCAAAAAGGTAAAACCTATGGTAGACCCTGAGGAAAATCCAGTGACAGAACAAGTGACAGTCCCAGAGATAATGACCCAGAGACAAACCTAAAGATAGACCTAAAGACAGACCCAAGACAAAGTTCCAGAGGTAGATCTACAGGAAGATCTAGAGGCAATGATCCAGAGGCAGATTCACAGGAAAATCCCGAGATAGACCTAGTGGTACAAATCTAGAGGTATGCTTAGAGCTAGAGCCAAAGCCAAAGACAAAGCATGAGCCACCATTCTTTCATTTCTCTTCTTCTTCTTCTTCACTGTATTGGGGTAGTTATATACTTTGCCCAAATATTGTTGTATGGGGTGATGTTAGCATAGCTAGTAGTTATATTATTACCCAAATAATGTAATAAGGGGGGATGTTAGTGTATCATAGATTACGTATCTATTTACTATTACATTATTAGGTTAGTTATTATATGCTAACAATATCTGTTAGCATCTAGTTAGTACTTCTTAGTTGGGCTCGTTGTTGTTAAATGAGTTCCACCTTATTCGGGCTAACTATAGATTATGATTGTATTTTTTAATAGTCTCGTTATCAATACAATTCTATCGCTTTGGTTAACATTATATTATAAAATATTATCAATTAATTAATTTATATAATATTTTATTGAAGTAATAATATTGGATGTAACAAAGAATATATTGCAATTAAAAGAATAAAATTATAAATAAAGTAAATTTTTATTATAATTATGAATGTTATATTAACATTCAATACTTAAAAATATTCTTCAATATATTAGCTAGAACTTTAGTCAGGATCTTGTAAATAGAATTACATAAGCTAATAGGGTGGAAATATTTTAACATATCTACTTATTTCTTCTTTGGTATTAAAACCAGGAAGGTAGAATTCCACTCTTGAAGAATAGTTTTTTCCTATTGGAACTCTAATAAGGCATCCAAGAAATTATTTTCATAACCTCCCAATAATTATGAAAAAAACCATTTGGGAATCCATCTGGACCATGAGCCTTATCCTTCTTCATACTAAAGACTGCACTGCAAATTTTCTCTTCTGTAAAGGCTTGCTCAAGATCTAATTCATCTCATTATTCATTGTATCGCTCCAAATTTTTCACACCCTTACCTTCAGGCTATAGGATCCGCGCCCGGAAGGGGGATGTGAAAAGGATGGGACAATACCTCGGACTGAGAGGCCTTGCGAAGGTCCCGCCTCTCGGGGAGGTGTATAAAGGTGATTTTTCGATGGATGGTGGGGTTCACCAGGAAACGTTTAGTGGCAGTTTCCACGCCTAGGTTGGGAATGTGTTTTATGTGTTCAATTTTATCTTTAAACATTCAAATCCTAGGTTTGGCCAAATGAATCTAAGTTATTCTATATGAAATGCAGATTTAAATACAAAAAATAGATTTAACAGAAAACACAGAGAACAAACTAAGTGAAGAAATCCATACCTGGTTCCGGATGTCTGATGGAGGTTCTGATTTTTGAAGCAGTCCAGATCATCTGGAATTTGACAGGATCGTCTCCTATCTGACAGGATCGTCTGAGATCTGACGAATTCATCAAAGACCTGCAAACAGAGAAATAGATACAAAATACCAAAATTGCAACTATTCTGATAAAGGAAAATGATATGAAACAATAATAAGGATGTTAATAAGATAATCCTGAATGGAAATGCAAATAAATTATGATACTTTAATAGCTAATCATGATCTTATTATGCAATTAAACTACATGGGTGAACTCCAAGATGCAAGATAATAGGAAATAATAATAAAACTGACTAAATGCAGAATAAAATAATAACAAAGTATAGAAAAAGCACAAACTCTGGGCACTGATTGCCCCAATGCAGACTACAGTCGAAATCATCTCGGATTGATACGAAATCATCTCGAATTGGACAGGATCGTCTACGATGATCTGAGCTTGCTCCGGTTGAAGAATGACAAGGTTCCTACAACAAAATTTGGAAAGTACAAATGCAGATGGTAATCCTGGGTATTCTAATGCGTGTAAAGGTCAAGTTATAGGAAATTTCAGCCAGGGGAAAGTCAAGGGGGGTCCTAAGGTTTAAATAGGCTTAGGAGGGAAGTTGGGAGGTTGGAGATCATCCTAATTTGGAAGATCTCCAATAGGGGAGGTCTCTAGCGGCGCAGACACGCTTCTGCCCAACTTAGAGACGCCGTTGAAACAGAGGCTAATTATGAAAAATCAGTTTTGGGACAAGATCGTCTGGACGTCCTAGTCTAGACGAAATCGTCCAATCTGAGGCGATATCGTCTGATCGACGACGATATCATCAAACGGTCAAAACAAACTCTAAAAATGGCATGAGAAATGAGGAAACGGGTTAAACGACAGTTTTGGAGCGGTTTTGGGGTTGAATTTGAATTTGAATTATTACTAAGGTAATTTTAATTATTGCTAAGGTTTTACTACGCCAATTTTAGGGTGCTACATTTTGCCCCCTCTTTAGCAAATTTTTTGAAGAAAATGCGTTAAATATGAGTTCTTCTCGATCTACGAGAAAGCAAAAATTATTCCCATTTTTAGGCAATGATTCTAGGTCGAATCGTACGACAACTTACTATGGTGCCCCCTCCGTGTTTTTACCCAAATCGACGTTTGAGGTAAAAATGCAAAAAAGCAAAATTTTAAAAAAGTTGTTAAGTGTTTTTGAATAAAATTAAGAAAAATAGGGAAAACCCTAATTCATTGTTACTGTTCATTTTTACTGTTTTCTAGAGCTCTGCAGACAAGATGGTCGAAACAGCGCATAGATCGACAGAGGTCCGACGCGGGCTATGGGTAAGGGTCTAAACTGAATTTAGAGTGCTTTAATTTAGAATTTCATGCTTTTTAGATTATATTTGATTGATTTTTGAGCATCATGACTGATTTTGGGCCGTCGACGTCGTCGGGACAAAATCGTCTCGATATCGCCGATTTCATCCAAGGGCGAAATCGGTGATATGGGGACGATTTCGTCCAATAAGGGACGATTCCCTCATGCAAAATCGGAGATGAATTTGCTCAAATTTGGGACGATATCACCCAATGGTGGACGATATCATCATTTGTGAAAGTGAACTTATTTTACTTGCATTTTGATTAATGATTTAATGATTTTTATTGTTGATTTTTTATTGTTTATGTTGTTTATGTTGTAGAGAGGATTACTAAAGAGCCGAGAATGGAAATACGATGGACTAAGGGATGACTTGGCCACTCTATCTCAGGTAGAGCGAGATCAGCTGGCTCAGGTAGGCTTGCAAAGACATGGCAGATATGCCACAAGTGTCTACAGACATGGGGCTATTGACAACCCTAGCAGAGAGGTGGTATCCGGGTTCTTCTTGTTTTCGGTTATCGACAGGGGAGATGACTCCCACACTGGAGGATGTATGGAGGATCTTGAGGATCCCCATACAAGGATGGCTGATCACTCCTACGGCCAATCAGGGCCACGCTATGATGAGACTATGCGGAGATCCGAGCTTCGCCCTGGAGAAGGGCAGAGTGAACATCGAGTCTCGATGCCTGGGGCATCTAGGCTGACACAGGTTTTGGCTGGGGTGGTAGGTGGTCTGCTGCTATGCCATCAGAGTGGATGCAGGCTGCCATGGCTATTGATAGATGTGGTCTACGACATGAGAGACCATGGATACAGGTTTGCTTGGGGGAGCTTTGTACTATGCCGATTGTATAGGATCCTGTATGGGGTCGTATACAAGGGCGACCGATGTCTGGTCATGACATCACTACTACAGGTTTGGTGCTGGGAGCACATCACGGTGCGGAGGCCGGTAGGGCTCCCACTAATAGGGATTGATGGGGAGAGGCCCCGAGTTTTCTACTGGTGGCTCCGGAGAGGGTCACAATGGCGAGTAGATCTGCCAGTGTCCCGGAGACTACTTGACGACCTTGTCTCTGACCAGATCACCTGGAGGCCTTGGAGAGATCATCCAGGGTGGGCCGAGGATGGACAGGAGCTAGCTCACATCAAGCGAGTCTGCTGGCTGAGGATGGAGAGGGGAGAGGTGGAGCTCCACCGGTACGACCGAGTTTTGAGGCAGTTCGGTCTACAGCAGGGGATCCCATCTCTCAGAGACTACGAGTTTTCTCAGACCATCCGGGATAACACTACAGTTAGCGGGGCTCCAGATATGCAATGATTCTGGAGTCAGGACGTGGATGATGCCCCCATCCAGCCAATGGATGGGGACGACATAGGGGTAGCCGACGACTACGATGCCTGGTACGTAGGCATCCGCCCTCCTCGGATGACGAGGGCTCAGGGTCCGATTCATGCAGTTGTGCATCGGATAGGGAGGCGGCGCCAGGCGGCCATTGAGGTGACACAGGGTCACGATGGGAGAGAGCAGAGGAGGCCACAGGCTCAGCAGAGGCCACGACAATGGGAGAGGAGGGAGGAGAGACCCCCTTCTCCATAGAGAGAGAGACCACCATCGCCCGATAAGGGCAAGGGTGTCGAGGTAGGAGAGAGTAGCGAGATGGCTACTCTCCGGGCGAAGACTGTCCGTCTCCAGGCACAGGTGCAGACTTTACAGGATGAGGCTACACGTCACCGAGCGGAGGCTACACAGCTCAGAGATGAGGTTGCACGCCTCAGAGCACGGAGCGGAGGAGCGAGCACTCAGGAGCTAGCACGGTCGATTGCTCAGACCGCGTTCTACCAGGGTATCTACTTCCAGCTGGTGCCAGAGGGCCAGAGGGTACAGCTACCAACCGGCATTGCGGATCCGATCAGGGTTGGGTCATCGAGGACTTCATCCCGATCGACAACTAGGACTCGCAGTACCACACATACTGCGATGGGGCCACCTCGTCCACCTCAGGGCGGGGGAGGAGATGAGGCTGAGAGCTCGAGGGGTTCTCGAGGCTAGGCTACTGCACTGCATAGACTGGATATATGATTGAGAGGATTGAGTATGCCAAGATGTAGATTGTGGCATACCAATCTAGTTTTGATATGATGTACATACATTGTTGAGATATATATATATATATATATATATATATATATATATATATATATATAATGATATTTTTGATCATATGACTTGTCTTATGTATGGTGCTTTAATGTTTTTGATGTGATTGATTTGATGATTCATGTAATTATGTTGTTTGAAAATATTATAGTTTGAATGTCATGCTTTAAAATTTAAATGAAATAATCTGATGTAAACAAATTGGTTGTTGAGATGATAATTTGATAAAAATAAAAGGGACCGTTAACAATAATTTCAAAGGACATTGTCGCTATTATAGACCATTTCATGGAGTCGCCGCTCACTCGGTCGTCAAGCTAATCCCGGTATAGAAATATTGTTAAAAGTAAAAAGAGTGCTTAAGAGACTGTCTTAAGACTTTGTTGTGATGATAGAACTGATGATGGTTTGATGGTAATTTGTTTTCAGATTTTCATAAAAATGATATGCATGAAATATTTTAAAATGATTTTTGCTAGGCATAAATTCCTAAGTGTGATAAAATTTTGAATAATTCCTTAGAAATTATACCATGGTTGCAAAATTGAATTTGAACATAATGACATGAAAAATAGAATAAGTTGCATTCTGTTTGAAAGCATAATTGTGGAACATAATGATTTAAGTCATATGTTGGAATAAATGGGAAATAAAATTAGTTCGATGGTTTGCGCTAGGCATAGAATATTTAGGTATAGACTTATACCATCATCGCGAAATCCAAAAGAAGAAAATAAATAGTTTTATTGCATGGTTGATTTTTAATTTTTGAAAATAAACAGAAAATATGAAGATGAGGACTTGTGCTAGGCATAAAATTCCAATTTTGGTTTTGGAACTATACCATCGTCGCGAAAGTCAAAAATTATATGTAACTTTATTGCATGTTTTTGAAAATGATTTTGATTTGTTGGTAATGCATGTAGTTGTCTTTATACTAAACAACTGTTCTCAGAGAAGAAAATGAAATTATTCCAGACAATTTGCAAAAATATTTCAAAGTATCTTAAAGACAAAAGTTAGATTTATAAGGAATCCCATGTGCATATGTGAGTTCATTTCCAATCTTGATTTATCATAATGATACACAAAATCTCTCAAATACAAATGTGTGTGCGATTGTATTGTTCATTCACCAGGTTTGAGCAAGATACTATGATACAAGTGATTTAAATTAACCAAATAAGTGTTCATTAACCATGATTTAGATGCATATAACCATACCAGACTACTATGTAAGTCGGATTATCAAGAGCTAGCTAATCCATAAGCAGACATAGGTCTGTACAAAAGAAGGTCGCTAATGTGACAGACATATCACCACGCTAGGAGTTACCCAAGGCCAAGCGGGTTGGGCACAAACCACTTGTTATGGGGCTTACCTCACAGTTTTCGAATAATTGAGAATTCCAGGGATTCAAGCTCATCAACCCTTCTTTTCTTTTTAAGGGGTAGGGAAAGGATTTTATTGCTTTTGCTTTTGCTCATTTTGTTGTCTTTCTTTCTTTGCTTTCTCTCTTTTTTTTTTTTGTATCTTTTGCTTTGATATTTGAGATAATGCTGAAATAGTGGTAAATGATTTTGCTTGATTTTTCCTTTTCTTTTGCTTCCTATTCTAGGGATACTTGCTCGGATTAGTCTGTAGAGCAAGGGATTTTTATTCCGGGTAGGGGTGAGCTTGTCCTTTTGCCAATTCTCAAAGATTCTAGACCATGTGCATGATAGGATAGCAGGGGAAACTTTTCGCTCAAGAAACCACTTCTACTATGTAGGATAGCATGGACATTACAAATATAATCATTTTATTGTGAAAGGATATGTTTGGCTTAAGTAAATAACAAGATCAATTCTCTATGCTCAAAACTTTATTTAATTGAATTTTGTGGACTTTGATATAAGAGAGATTAGTAATCATACCAAATAAATCAAGATATTTATTCATGTGAGTGTGAAAGTGCGGGATTCCAAATAAATGCTAATTTATCCAAAATAATTTGAAAATATAACTGCAATGCGTCACAATGTGAGAAGTACAAAAATAAAAGATGTTTTTGATGATTTTGAATGTTTTTTAGATTTTTAAGTTTATAAATTGAAAGAAATACAAGATAGTGATTTTTTTGAAATATTTTAAACAAATATATACAATGATGAAATGACAAATTTTGTTATGCATAGTAACGTTTAAGATGTAAAATGTTCATGGGTTCTTTAAGTTCTTTACCATCTAAGGTAGATAATTTGTATGCTCCCGATTCAAATTTAGCAGTGATAATATATGGTCCAAGCCAGTTGGGCTCAAATTTACCTTTAAGGTCTTTAGTTGCATTAGTATTTTTTTGATTTTCTTTTAAAACAAGGTCGCCGACCACAAAGGATCGATGACGAACTTTCTTAGCATATGATCTTTTAAGCTTGTTTTGGTAGGCACGAAGATGCTCCAAAGCATTGATGCGCTTTTCATCTAGGAGCTCCAACTGACTGAGTCTGCCAACTCGATATTCATCTCCTACTTCGGTATCTTGAAGTAGTAGAGCCAAAGAAGGAACTTCTAATTCAAAGGGAAAAATGGCTTCAACACCATAAACCAAAACAAAAGGTGAAGTTCCAGTGGGGGTTCGAACACTAGTTCGATAAGCCCACAAAGTTGGATATAATTGAATGTGCCAGTCACGACGCGATTTATTGACCAATATTTTGAGAATTTTGATTAAGGTTTTGTTTGAAGCTTCTGCTTGGCCATTACCCTGAGGATAATAGGGAGTGGACCAACGATGTTGAATCTTATATTTTTGGCATAATTTTTTAACATCTTTATTTTTGAAACAAGTTCCATTGTCTGAGATGAGATTTGCAGGAATTCCGAACCTACAAATGATTTGATTAAAAATAAATTTAGAGACTTGTGTCCCAGTGCAGGAAGCTAAAGGCATAGCTTCAACCCACTTCGTGAAATACTCAGTGGCGGTTATGATGAATTTGTGTCCATCAGATGACACAGGATTAATTTTGCCAATAATGTCTAAGCCCCATTTTGAAAAGGGCCAAGGAGATGAAATAGCCTACAATTCTTGTGCAGGGGCATGGACAAGGTCAGCATGTTTCTGGCACTTGTCGCAATGGCGCACATAATCATGTGCATCATTCTCCATGGTAGGCCAAAAGTATCCTATCCTAAGGAGCTTTTTAGCAATGACACTACCACTCAAGTGTCCTCCACAAGATCCATCGTGGGCTTCACTCAAAGCTGATCTGGATTCTTCTAAATTCAAACATCTCAATAGGATACCTTCAAAAGATCTCCTATATAAAGTATTGCCAATTATTACAAATCGACTTGCTCGTCTACGTAATAACCGACGCTGGTTTCTATTAGAATTGGCAGGGAAAGTCCCATTGTGAAGAAAATCAAATATATCCGTATACCAAGGTTCAGGAGTAGTTTCATTGATTAGAAACACATCCAAAGGTTCTAAGCATGACTTATTTGAAGTGGGTTCCTGGAGTCGATGAATAATGATGGTGGCATATTCGTCATCTAACTCCAAGGGCAGAAGAGATGCAGCTGCGGCCATAGCATCAGCCGCACGGTTGCTAGTTCGAGGAATAGCTTCCAAGGTAACTTGATCAAATAGAGACATTAATTGTAAAACATATGCTTTATATGGATGCAATTTATCATCTCTGGTCTGATAAACTTCATTAATTTGGTTTATAACAAGTTGAGAATCACCAAAAACTAATAGATTTTTAATTTTTAGCGCTAAGGCAGCTCGTAATCCAAGGATTAGAGCTTCATACTCAACAGTATTATTAGTGCAAGCAAATGTTAATTTAAAGGACAAAGGTATAATGTGCTTTTGTGGAGATATTAAAATAATACCCGCACCAGCCCCACTCATGCATCGGGCTCCATCAAAGTATAAGGACCATTGTTCAACATGGTCTCCCTCTAATTGAAGGCATTCATCAGGAAACTCAATGATGAGGGGATGGGTAGACTCTAAGGGTGCAAGCAACTAATTGATCTGCTATGATTTGACCCTTAACAGACTTCTGTCCTATAAACATGAGTTCAAACTCGCTTAGAGCAAGAACCCACTTGGCTGTGCGACCCGATAAATAAGGTCGACTCATGAGATACCGCAAAGGATCATATTTAGCAATGACATACGTTTTTTGACTAAGCATATAATGTCATAATTTTTGCATAGAAAATATGACTGCTAGACATAGTTTTTCTAATGTTGTGTAGCGGGTTTCATAACTAATTAAAGTTTGGCTAATATAATAATTAGCACGTTCTCTTTTCTCATCATCAAGTTGAGCTAACATAGCTCCTAAAGCAAAATCTGAAGCTAAAATATACAGGATAAATGGGCGATCAAGTCTAGGCGGTGAAAGCACAGGTGGGTTAAGGAGGTATTGTTTAAGAAGTTCAAAAGCTTCCTTACATTCATCATCCCAATTAAAAGGGATATCCTTCTTAAGGAGCTTAAGAAAGGGACCGGTTTTGTCCGCCAGCTTATCGATGAAGCGACGAATGGCTTGAAGTTTACCTTGTAAACTTCGTAACTCATATATATTGGTAGGTGCGGGCATATCAATGATAGCCACAATCTTGAGAGGGTCAATTTCGATACCACGTAAAGAAACTAAAACCCCTAATAGTTTACCGGACTTAACTCCAAATATGCATTTAGCAGGATTTAATCGAATAAGATATTCTCTTAACCGATTAAAAACTTTTCTCAAATCATCTAAATGATCATCTTCATTAATAGAGCGAGCTATAATATCATCTACATAATCATGTAGGATATCATGCATCATGTCATGAAAGATATAAGTCATAGCTCGTTGATAGGTTGCACCTACGTTCTTTAAACCGAATGGCATCACTTTCCAACGAAAAGGTACCCCAGGGGGTAATAAAGGCTATTTTAGCCTGATCTTCAGGAGCTATCCTGATCTGATTATAGCCGGAGAATCCATCCATTAGGGACATCATCCCACTCCCAACAGTAAAATCAATGATTTGATCCATGTTTGGAAGAGGAAAATCATCTTTAGGGCATGCAACGTTAATATCTCTAAAATCTGTGCAAACCCTAACTTTGGTAGCTTCTTTCTTGGTGACTCGGAACTACATTCGAGATCCATTCAACGATAATCAATAGCTTGTATAAAAACAACATTCAGGAGTTTTTCTAACTCCCCTTTGACTAGCAAAGCCACTTTAGGATGCATTTTTCTAAGTTTCTGTTTAACAGGTTTAGCATCCGGATGGACTACTAGGTGATGCATGACTACATAAGGGTCTAAACCTGGCATATCTTCATATGTCCAAGCGAAGACATCTTCATATTCTTTAAGGAATGCAATGTATTGCTCTTGTTTTTCTTGACTTAATTCTGACCCAATATTGATTATGTGAGGATTATCCTCAGTTCCCATGTTAACTTTAATGACGTTTTCTACTTCCATGTGTAGATCTCTTTCAAAATTAGGTGGGGCGGGTGAGACGCCCAATTCTTGTAATTCTTTTAAGGTTAACTTAGATAAGTCATTTTGAGGAGTAGTGGCCTCAAGCTGAGCTATAGTTGGTATAGAACCATCAAAATAAAACCCATTGTGTAACATCTCTTCAACGGAGACATCATGGAAAATATCACCTTCCAACTCATCATCGGATCCAACGAATCATTTCAGGATAAGCTATGGATAGCATATTGCATGTAAATGGCTGATTTTGTAGAGGCAAATCATCACGCCTATCCAAATAATCTTGATAACATATGAGTTGATCATCATGTTCAAAAGGGAAGGGTTGACCCTTACTAGGAAATAGGCCCACACCACATCGGGCGGGCCATGGTTCTACCTCGAAAGGTTCTTTCATACCATTTTGGAAAGGTCCCAAGCCTTTCCCTTTATATCCCATTTTAAGCATTATAGGTTTAGCTTTAATATACTCATTAGTAAAATAACATCGAGCATATCCCTCATGATGAGTTTTGATGTTCCCCGGGTATTCTTCCCCACTCATATCCCTTATAAATGAAGGCACAACTCCCGACTTGGTAAGTACTTCCCATAGGTTGTGGGAGGCCCAAAGTACGAGGAGATGGCGGCAAATTACTTAAGATAATGGAATTTTGCATAGAAGCATTTGTTTTTTCCGATATAAGAATTTTAGATAAATCAGGTAAGAGTTCATCATAAAGAGCATAAGATGTAGAAGGATCATTCCCTATATCTTTAGATGTGGAAGGTATGATAGATGTAGATAATGTAGAGGTGTTAATAGATGGGTCTATAGGTTTTGAAATTATAGGGACAGAACATGAAGGATTGGTTGTAGATCTAAGATCTTTTTGAGGTTCTAGTGTGGTTTGTTCAGAAGATGGTTGAGTTAAATGTGAGGGTGAAGTTGATGGAGGAGATAGATGATGTTATGTGTGTGTGTTTCACACGTTTAGATGAAAAATAAGAATTAGGATGTGTGGATGACAAAGCAGGGCAAAATTGCACTCCAACAGGTTCTGCCAAAGCACACATATCAAAGGGTCTAGGGTCACCATGGATAGTGACCAACTGATTTTTAAATTCAAATTTAACACATTGGTGTAAAGTGGAAGGAACCGCTCGCATCGCATTGATCCAAGGGCGACCCAAAAGTATATTGTACGATGCAGGGCAATGTACAATAAACACGGTTGTATCTAGGGTTCTAGGACCAACTTGCAAGGGGATAGTAATGACTCCACACGTTTCTTGTGTCTCGTCATTGAAAGCTTTGATAATCATGTCAGCTTTTTTCATTTCATCACTTCTAAAGCCAAATCTTTGGTAGAAGTCAAAAGTGCAAATGTTTAGAGATGAACCATTATCGATCAAGACTCTTTTAACAGCTACATCTCCAATTAGAGAAGTAATATATAAGGGATTATCCTTATGTAAACTATGTTGTGGTATATCTTTATCTCGAAAGTCAATACAATCAACTTCTCTAGTGATGATAGTATTGGCCATGGCTTCGGGTTGAATATTTTGAGGTACCATCATTTGGCTTAATGTAAGCATCAATTCATCCCTATGGGTAGGAGAAGATCTTAACAAGTCCAAAAGGGAAATTCTGGCCGTAGTATTGGATAATTGCTCATTAATATTGTAAGGGGGTTTAGGTTGAACATTAGGAGCATGATTCCCTTTATTGGGATTTCTCAAAACAAATGGAGTTGATCCATCATTCTGATTTGGTTCTTGTTGAGAATTTTGAGCCTGTTGTCTGGTAACGACTCCGATGGTACCTACAATGTTATATTGAAGACGCTGAATGGGTCTCGGTTGAGCGTTTATGGCTTGTTCATTAGGAAGGAATTGATTAGAAGAGGGTCAAGTAGTAACTCTTCTAGGAAATGGTTCTTCCGGAACCATAGCATCTCGTGATGGGTTGAATAGGATCTGATTCATTTTCAGAACTATTCGATTGATTTGAGGTGATGTCTACTTCACTTTCAGTATCCGATTCTACATCACTAGGATCGGGAGTTTGAATATTATGTAGGGGCCTGGTCGTGACCATGGATAAAGTTGTGCCAAATATTTGAGGATCCTGAATAGATAATTGTCCGCTAATAGTCCCTACATATCGGGTAGGAGGGGGAACATTATGATGTTCAATTTGATTGGCCACTTCTTTACCATGTTTTGGTAAAGGATGTTGAAATATATCTAATGATTGATTAGCATTTTGATTCTGATTTTGGGGAATGGTCTTTTGAGCATTATTAGGAGCATTTTGTTTAGGCTGGAAAGCTTGCACCTCCATCTCATTATTATCAATCAGATCTTGTATTTTATGTTTTAACCTTTTACAAGAGTTGGTAGAGTGTCCAGGCCCTCTATGGAAATCACAGTGTAAATCAGCTCTGTATCCAGGTATAGTTGGATCAGGTTCCCGGATAGCTGGTAATTGAATCAAACCTCTTTCGAGTAATTGGGGTAAAATAGTTGATAATGGTTGATTCAATCTAGTAAACTCTCGAGGAGGTTTATCAGGAGGTTTCAATATAAATTTTTCTGTTGTCTTGGTTGTATTGATATTAGCAATGTTTCTACTATCAATGACTCCGTCACCTACAACTTGTTTATTTTTGTACTGATTTCTGGATGTTTTCTCATCATCTTTCTTTTTGAGCTGACCTCTCCTAATGAGAGCATCTTCCACCCTTCGAGCTAAGTCTATAGCTTGATCGAAGGTGGTCAAGGTAGCAGTTGATAACTCATAGGATATTTGTTCTTGCAAATTATTAATAAAAATATCCAACATTTCCCTATAAGGTAGCACAAAGTGCAGTTTTCCTATCAACTGCCTCCATCTAGCTAAGAAATCAGCGAAACATTCATCTTTATCTTGTTTTAAGTTGTATAAATCTTTAATGGTGACATGCCTCTCGATATAAGCACTAAATTGATGCACAAAAGATTCAGTCATTTCTTCAAAATTTCTCAAAGAATGAGTGGGCAATTGATAGTACCACTCTAATGCCATTCCTCCTAAACTTTTCGGGAACATTTTTAGTAATAGCAAGTCATCATGTGATATATCATGACATGCTATCCTAAACATGCGAAGATGCTCTATGGGATCTTCAGTTCCTTTATATATAGGCAGGACGGGCATGGGAAAGTGTTTAGGGTATGGTTGTGCTACAACCATAGGATCTAGAGGTTGACTACATATCTCTCGATAATTGTACGAGGGACGGTAGGGATCTATCTGGTCCATGCGGGAAGCTAACTGTTTCACCATGGCTTCCAGATTACTGGTTTGCCCACCATATTGGTTCGGTAGGGCATTAATATGAGATTTGTGAACATATGATGGAGGGACATGCATATTAGATGCTATATTGCTATTGTGTAAATTGTTGGTAGGAAGGGTGTTATGAAGAAGTTTTGAAGTTGTATTATGTTGTATCCCGTATTGTTGAAAATTGGTGTTTGGCTTCATTTTAGGTTTTTGTTGATTTGAAGCATATTGATTAATAGTTTGGCAAAATAAAGCAGTGAATGAAGGTCTCTTTTGTGTGGGAATGATTTTAGGCTCAATAACAGGTTCCTTAGGAGGTTGGGTAACCTGTTGTTTTTGCATGTTCTGAATCATAGTGACCATATCTCTATTGGATGGTCCAGCTTTATCACTTTCTTGATCAATGAAAGACAAGGGATTAGTGTGTATGTCAAACATATGTTCCATGGCTGCTTGAGTGTCACTAATTTGTCCTCTATCAATACGAACTGCCATATTAAGAGCACCAATATTATTATTGAAGAATTTCTAGAAATGATCTAAGTTATCAAAAGCAATAGTTCCGTCTCGGAGCTATTCTAGGGGATGAGGATCCTTCCTCTTTAAGATTTTCTTGTTGTTCATTTTCTTCAGCCAGATCATCTTCTGGATGTTCTAGAGTTTCTCCTTTTGGAATTGATTCCTCAGGAAGGACATTTAGGTTTTTTGTTTTGTCTCCTAACCAATCTTCTCCTTCTTCTTCAGCTTTGTTTACCATTCCTAAGTCTAGGCATTATGCTTAAATTTAGATTTCAGCAAATATATATATATATATATATATATATATATATATATATATATATATGCAACAAGCTTAAGAGGTATATATTTTAATTATATACCTACTATAGTATTTGAAATAAAATGTTTTTGGGTTTTTGTTATGTTTTTTGGTTTTTCTTATTTTTTATAACAATATTATAAAGATAACAAACAACACTCAAAATGCAAGAAATAATAATAATGAAAGCAATGATCTAGTTTTCTATAAACAATTTATAAATATCATTAATGGGCTCAAGTTCTTCAGAAGTCATGAAGTGTTCTTCTTCAAATTGAAAATTTTCTTTCAAAAATTTGACAAAAAGTGCTATAGTGATATTATCTATCTCAGATTCTGGTTGGTAGAAATAATTCTCATGGCAATATTCTCGATATAACATAGCTCTAGGAACTCTATTCCATATTTCTCTAATCATAAGAACGACCTCTTGGTCTTCTATATGACCTAGGAATTGGTGTATAACAACTGCGTTCTCGAGGTATTCCTCGAAGGTGAACAATTCTGAAGACACAAGAGCTCTCCTATAAGCTAACCACCTATGGCAGGCTCTCTGAAGTTCATGATAAAAAATGAGTTGATGAGGATCCAGGATTCTATCTAGGACAAGCCTCTTGATTTGTTTAAGTTCTGTTGACCTAGATGAAATGACACCTAGTCTTCTATCAAGTTCGTCCCACAAAAGTTGGTTTCTATCTGCTTTCAGGCACACTAAGCACATAATTAATTTCTAAGGCTACTAATTGGTTTTCAACATTTATAATAACTGCTAGTCTTTTCTTAGGAGCTACCATCTAAACATGATATGCAACTTAGTAATTTTCTAATGATTTTAAATGCATCTATTTTTTTTTTTTTTTTTCATTTTCAAAAGGTTTTAGTTTCACGTCGGGTTCACCAAAATGTATCGTTCCAAATTTTTCACACCCTTACCTTCAAGCTATAGGATCCATGCCCGAAAGGGGGATGTGAAAAGGATGGGACAATACCTCGGACTGAGAGGCCTTGCGAAGGTCCCGCCTCTCGGGGAGGTGTATAAAGGTGATTTTTCGACGGATGGTGGGGTTCACCAGGAAACGTTTAGTGGCAGCTTCCACGCCTAGGTTGGGAATGTGTTTTATGTGTTCAATTTTATCTTTAAACATTCAAATCCTAGGTTTGGCCAAATGAATCTAAGTTATTCTATATGAAATGCAGATTTAAATACAGAAAATAGATTTAACAGAAAACACAGAGAACAAACTAAGTGAAGAAATCCATACCTGGTTTCGGATGTCTGATGGAGGTTCTGATTTTTGAAGCAGTCCAGATCGTCTGGAATTTGACAGGATCGTCTCCTATCTGACAGGATCGTCTGAGATCTGACGAATTCGTCAGAGACCTGCAAACAGAGAAATAGATACAAAATACCAAAATTGCAACTATTCTGATAAAGGAAAATGATATGAAACAATAATAAGGATGTTAATAAGATAATCCCAAATGGAAATGCAAGTAAATTATGATACTTTAATAGCTAATCATGATCTTATTATGCAATTAAACTACATGGGTGAACTCCAAGATGCAAGATAACAGAAATAATAATAAAACTGACTAAATGCAGAATAAAATAACAACAAAGTATAGAAAAAGCGCAAACTCTGGGCACTGATTGCCCCAATGCAGACTGTAGTCGAAATCATCTCGGATTGATACGAAATCGTCTCGAATTGGACAGGATCGTCTGTGACGATCTGAGCTTGCTCCGACTGAAGAATGACAAGGTTCCTGCAACAAAATTTGGAAAGTACAAATGCAGATGGTAATCCAGGGTATTCTAATGCGTGTAAAGGTCAAGTTACAGGAAATTTCAGCCAGGGGAAAGTCAAGGGGGGTCCTAAGGTTTAAATAGGCTTAGGAGGGAAGTTGGGAGGTTGGAGATCATCCTAATTTGGAAGATCTCCAACAGGGGAGGTCTCTAGCGACGCAGACACGCTTCTGCCCAACTTAGAGACGCCGTTGAAACAGAGGCTAATTATGAAAAATTAGTTTTGGGACAAGATCGTCTGGACGTCCTAGTCCAGACGAAATCGTCCAATCTGAGGCGATATCGTCTGATCGGCGACGATATCGTCAAACGGTCAAAACAAACTCTAAAAATGGCACGGGAAATGAGGAAACGGGTTAAACGACGGTTTTGGAGCGGTTTTGGGGTTGAATTTGAATTTGAATTATTACTAAGGTAATTTTAATTATTGCTAAGGTTTTACTGCGCCAATTTTAGGGTGCTACATTCACTACTTGGGGAATGTTGGCTACCATTTTTTCAATGGAATCAACAACTACTTCGTCTTCAATACTTAAACAAATTTTGATAAAAAAATACTATTTTTTGGTTAATATCTTCCTCTTCTAAAAAATCCCTTCCATTGTCTGATCTCATAAGTCTAATTCTATTCACTGCTCTATGTTTGATAGTAGTAAGATGGAAGAACCACATGTTGTGGTCTCCCTCCTTAAGCCACAAAGCTCTAGATTTTTGCTTCTAATTAATCTCCTCCTGGGCTAAAGTATTATGAAGATCACATAATAAGTCCCTCTCCTATCTATCTAGCTCCTTAGATTGACCTCAATTCTAAATATACCTTTCCACCTCTTCTAAGCTAGAGAAAATCTTACTTTTTATCTTTAAGGAGCCCAAAAACCTCTTTGTTCCAGATCTTTATATTTCTCTTAACATTCTTCAATTTTTGAGAAATTTTGAATATTTTAGACCCCCTAACATCAACATTCCACCATTCATTAATTTTTTGAGCCAAATTAGGATGGGAAACCCACATCAGTTAAAATTTGAAAGGTCTGCCCTTAAACTTTAGACCCTCACAAATTTCTAACAATAAAGAGGAGTGGTCTCAAGCAACCTTTGGCAAAGATTTAAGAGAAATATTATTTAAATGCAATAACAATTCCTAAGAAACAAGTACTCTATCAAGCCTAACTTAGATTAGGTTACCACCTAACCTCCTAGTGCTCCATGTAAAATTTTCTCCCTTCAAGTCTAAATCCACCAGGTCACACTTAAATAAAAACTCATTAAATTCCTCCATGCCAACTGAATAACCTTGATTACCTCCTTTATTATCTCTAGGGAATAAAAGGATTTTGGATGGGATAGTAACGATGCAAAGTGATTTTGTGCAAAAGAGATATATTTTTGATGGAATAGTAATGATGCATGAAACCTTACATTCTATGAAAGCTAGCGGTTCAAAGGGTATGTTGCTAGAATTTGACATAAACAAGGCTTATGACAGAGTCTCTTAGAGCTTCTTAGATAGGGTCTTGTAGCATTTTGGTTTTGGAAAATATCAAAGGAATTATATCAAACATTGTATTTCTACTCCATGCTACTCTATTTTAGTTAATGGAGAACTAGTGGGTTTCTTCCCTGGTAGAAGGGGGCTGAGGCAAGGTGACCCTATTTCACCTTATTTGTTTATTATTGTTGTTGAATCCCTAGGAATAAGCCTAAAAATAGCAAGGGATGATGTTGTCATCAAAGGAATTAGACCTACTTCTCACTTAGAATTGGTCACTCATCAATAATTTATTGATGATACCATTATTATGTCTAAAGCATCAATTAGTGAGGCTGAGAATATTAAGCTTATCCTTCAAACCTATGGACAAGATTTAGGTTAGTTAATTAACTTTTTGAAGAGTAGATTATTTTTTATCAATACACCTTTGGTTAGGCAGGAAATAATTGCTAAAATATTTAGTTGTAGAGTGGATAATATTCCCACTATTTACCTTGGAATACCTCTTTTTGTTGGAAGAATGAGGAGTGATCTTTGGGATATGGTAATTGAAAGATTCAATAGAAAGTTGATAAGTTGGAAAGGTTCTATTTTAACTCAAGTAGGTACACTTCAATTATTACAATCTACTCTTCAAATTTTCCCTATTTATATGATGTCTTCATTTAAAATTCTAATAATGGTGGCTAAAAAATTAGAGTAAATTCAGAGGAACCTTTTATGGATAGGTGTGAAAGAAAAATAATGGATGATTTTGGTGGCTTGAGATAAAGTTTGCAGGATTAATAAGGAAGGAGGTCTAGGATTCAAAAAGGTGAAGCATATGAATTGAGATCTTATAGCCAAGGTGGTATGGATACAAGTGCTTGAAAAATCACTTTTGGGCCCAAATCCTATCTGCTAAATATCTCCAAAATAGAGTATCCTTTACCTATAGTCTTAATCCTCCAATGGGATCTTCCTTGTGGAATGGATTGATGAAAACTAGAAATATTTTATGGAAAGGATTGAGGTGGAAGGTTGGAAAGGGAGATAAAATTTATTTTTGGGAGGATGCCTAGTTGTTAGAGAAACCCTTGATTTTAGATGAGTAGTGGCACTATGTAATGCAACCCCTAAAAATAAGATATGGTTACATAGTTTAGGATTATATTACAATAGAAGATAAATTTAGAATGTGGAAGCAACTATAGTTAGAGGGGGTTGATGTTGTTATGCAAAGTAGATTGAATTATCTAATTTTTTGTTTACAATAATATTACCTCCCCATTTATCCTAAAGAAGATAAGTTTGTTTGGGGACCAAATTCTAAAGGAGTTTTCACTGTTAGTTCTACTTTTGACTATGATAGAGGAAAGGATAATCAAAATTTTCTAGTTCAAAAAGTTTGGATTAAGGACCTTATTCCAAAAGTCTCCTTTTTTCTATGGTTAGCACTCCAAAATCATATTTTAACAGTAGATAATCTTAGAAAAATATGGATGATTATTCCTAATAGATGCTCTTTATGTTGCTCAGATGAAGAATTAGTGGATCACTTGTTTATTCATTGCCCTTTTACTCTTGAAGTGTGGTATGGAATGTTAAATATTCTTAAAATTCAGTGGGTTCAAGTGGACTCTTTGGTGAATATTTGGGAGTGTTGGAGTAATCCTTTTCATAGTTCTCGCCTGAGGAAGATTTGGAATTTTATGCTTCCTTATTTTATTTGGCATATTTGGAGGGAAAGGAATTATAAGGTATTCTAAAATCAGTTTAGTAATTATATTTTTATTATTAACAATACTAAAGTTGTAGTTATAGATAATGCTTTAATGAATATAAAAAGCCAAATACCTGAAAAGGGGTGGGAAGCATCACTTGCTAAGGGATGGGGTCTTCAAAAAGATCCAGGTTTTATTTCATATATTCAAAGCAAAGATAAAATGGAAACCTCCAGCCCCTGGATGGGTAAAACTAAATTTTGATGGAGCAGCTAAGGGTAATCTAGGTAAGGTTGGAGGAGGGTGTTGAGGAATAGCCAAGGTGTGGTGATTACCTACTATGCAGAGAACTATGGGATAAGTTCTAATCATATGGTAGAGGCAAGAGCGATGATTGCAGGGTTGAGATTAGCTCGGTTTAAGTTTAAAAATATAGATGTTGAAGAATATTATACGAACATCATTAATAGCTTACAAAACCAAAAAAATCCAAGCTAGAACATTGAAAATATTATCCAAGATGTAGTTTCTATCCTATCTAGTTTGGATAATTTTGTTGTTCAACACACCTATAGGGAAGGTAACTCTTCTACTGATGTAATGGTAAATATGGGAGTTCTTTTGAAGGGAAGCAAGGTTTGGAAAAATGCCTTTCCAAAAGCTCTTTTAAAGGTCACTAATTTGGAAGGAAATCTTAGCAGTTGCTGATGTTTGATAACCTTTGTATTTTTTTTCTCCTTTGTTTCAACCCTCTCAAATATTTTGTTGATTCCAATGTCTTTTGGGTATGCTTGGTTGAATTGTAGTGGTGGAGAGTTGGTGTGCTAGGTTGGTCTATGCAATGGAAAGTTAGAGTTTTTTCTCATAAAATTTTGATTTTGAAAAGGGAGAGTAAGAAGCCTATATTTATAGTCATTGGGACCTTTCAACACCCATTCAGAGCATAACAATTTATATTTGAGGGACAAAATGTAATTAGAATTTGATGAAATTTTATGAGTGAATTCTCCAATGGTGAATCTCGGGCCTCGTCGAACTGAACGCTTGTCCCTTTCCTGGTGCTTTTAGTGACGTAAAATTTTTAAAATGATTGTGGCATGGTGGTTATAGGGGCAGATTACGCGAAGATTTATGTGGCGGATTCTGGGGCAGACATCGTAGAATACTGCAACGACCATAAAATATGGACAACCTGCCCGGATTCGTGGTGGCTACCGATTCCACCATGTAAATTCAAAAAAAAAAAAAATCTCCAATGGTGTATCACATGTGAAAAATGGGTTTGTAAAACAGATGTTTTGAGCTTTGATAGTTGACTATAGTTTTTCAAAAAATAAAGACAATAATTGTCTCTATTATTTTTGTTCTTTGATTATCTTTTGTTGTTGTAGTTTTAATTTGGATATATTGTAAGGTTTCTGTAACTCTTGAGGAGTGTATTTGTTGTTCATTCCAGTATTCTAAGCTTAATTTTTTATCTTTTGTTAGTCTTGTATATAAAAGTTGGGGCCCTGTTGTGATTGTCGCACAACTCGGCCCAAAATTGGAGACCCACCTTTTGAAGTTTGTGTTTGGGTGCTTTTATTTTATTTTGAGTGTCTTGCATATTACTTGGTGTTAGAGTGTAGTTTGTTAATTCATTATTTGAAAAGTTGTCGACGATTTTTATCATCAAATAGTTGCTGATGATTTTTATTGTCAAAGAAGTTATCGATGATTTTTATCATCAAATTTTTGTCGACGATTTTTATCATCAAATTGTTGTCGATAATTTTTATCGTGAAATTGTTGTTGACAATTTTTATTGTCAAGCTTTTGTCGATGATTTTTATCATCATTTTTTGTGTCGATGATTTTTATCGTCATTTTGTTTTGATGATTTTTATCATCAATTTTATTGTTAGCGTTTTCGTGGTTAAATTTGGTATTTGTTTTCATTTGTATGTTTTAATTTATATCTATGATTTGAAATGTGGTTCGAGTCTAAAATAAAAAATTTAAAAAATAAAACATTTAAAAAATAATAGTAATAAGTAAAAAAGTTTATATATATATTATATATATAAATTTAAGATAGAAGAATAATAATAAAGTAATTATATATATATATATATATATATATATATATATATATATATATATTTAAAAAGAAACCACATGACTTTCTCTTTGTTTCAAAATGGCATATTTCTTTTGTTATGCATTTCAATTTTAAAAGTTTAATTATTGTGGATTTTAGAGTTTATTGTTTAGTTTTAAAAATTTAAATATTTTGATACCATCAGAGCTTTAAATTTTATTACGTCAATGGTTTTAAATTATTTAATGGATGTCTCTCTGGTTTTAGGGACCATGGCAATGATGCGGTGCAGTTTTGGGTAATATGACATACCAACAACTCACACATGATGATGTGGATCCTAGAAGGGCATTTTGAATAAGCGAACACCCTTGACGAAGGTGGGTGAATGGTAGTGATAGAGCACGCAGTGGAAGCAATGTTCCTAAGATTTAATCATGCAGGTTTCGATGAGGATTCACCCAATGATGACATGGATTTATTGAGGTGGAGGAGCGCAAGAGTGACCTATTCGTAGTTGGTTACGATACAAGTTTCACCAAGGTGGAATAGCGGTATTTTTTACATCGAGGGCAGATGATGGCATATGGGCCAACATGTCAAAGGCCTAGCGGATGGTGATTTCTTTATGAGGATGAGAAATCAAACTTAGGTCCTCAATACGAGTGAAAAGGCAAAGAGTGGGTGATAGTAGCTGGGTAGTGTATTGCAGCGAATGGGTATTGTTGGAACCGATTCTTGCATCCGTAGGATTTTGATTGTCACGCTACAAGAATCCGTTTGAAACCAACGAGCTATTACAGGCTCTGGTCGACCTGCCTCATGTTCTGCTAAACACGAATATTGCTAAAGAAGACTACAGAATGGGTAAGGAAACCCCAACGGTAATTCTTTGATTAAACTTCTAATTACACGCTCCAGATTTATATTAAGCTATAAGTATTCTTTTTAAAATGACCAAGCATGAAAACAACCAATTGTTATGCCTTATGTAGACCGGTGCCTAGATTCATTGGGTTGTTATAGCAATTTAACAACAATTTTTAATTATGAACAGAGAGAATGGGGAAAAGAAAATTGGCGTTCAAAGCTTCATTCGAATATCGTAATAAAACCAGGAGTTAACCAATGAGAGAAACGTATATAATGCATTCAAATAATGTAACCCATTATACAGTGACACACAGTACTGAGACAAAGATATAATAAAAATGAAACTCAGAATTGTATTGATTTCAAGAATTTTTACATGCAGAGTGGGCGGGATGCCTTTTAACTCTATTTTCAAGAAAAAGATATCAATACAATGAAAATATCCCATTCAAATAATGTAACAGGTCTCTCCTACTCTACTTGTTCCAATATGGTAATAGTAGAATCTCTGAATCTCAGGCTCAATAGGATAGGAAATAATCTCAGCTTCTTGAGCACTTTCCTATTACAATCCTGCACAACAAAGGGAAGAATAAGAATGAGAAGGAAAATAGACATAGAAGGGGATACAACAACACAACTAACAGGGCACTCAAGTATACCTCTTAGCAAAAATGCTATTCTCTAATTGCTTGATGCAGAATCTGAACCTGTCTGCCTCTTCTTATAGCCTCTAGTTCTTGATTCTATTATTTTTGGTTGATTTCTGGCCCTCCATTTGTCAACATTTGATTGTACCTATTCTATATGTTGTCCAGTTGGTGCGGCTCTAAAATGACTATTAAGGTTCTTCTCTGGACTGAAGGGAGCTCTTTGCTATTTTAATTTGGCCTTTTTTCTCTCTCTGGTTGGCCCTAGAAACTAAGGATTCAACACTATATTTTTCCTTTTTGTTCTGCTTGTCCTGGCCACTATGCTCAGCTGTTAAGGATTGACCGATTGTCATCATGAATTCTAGATGAGGAATGGAGGGGGACCCGACATGATGGTGAAGACAAGGGGTGGCATGCTAGTGGAAAATAGATGGAGTTGCATTGATCATGCGATAGAGTGAAGGGAGAAAAGAGGAAAGGGGGGGCTTCAACACATTGGAAGGTGGTGAGATGGCACAATGTGGGGACAAATGTCAGGATGGTTAAGGAAGAAATCCTAGAAGGAGGGAGGCAGTGGTAAGTAGGAAGAAGGTGGGAATGGAAAACAAGATCTAGAAGCATTTATAAGTCGCTTCCATAACTATACTCCGTTGGAGTGTCTCCCTCGTAACTATATTCCGTCGAAGCATGGATTGAATGGCTTTCTGTAAGTCGAAACCATACCTTTTTCTTCATGCACTTTCATCATCTTAAGTATTTGTAGAATAGAAACTGAACATATTTATATTCTTTGTACTCCATAGTTTCACTTTGCCGATGCCTTTTAGCTCTCCCTTACTGTCTCTTATTTATAAGCTATGACTATGCTTTGTAGTTTTATTTTTGTGGTACACTATTATTCCCATGAGATATACATGATCTGGTTGCAGGCTTGAGCATCAGGATTTATCTTTTGTTTGGTCTGCTCTATCCTTACCAAGGTACTATCCAGGGGATTTACTCTGATTTTCTCGAATCTTTCCTTCCTTGGGTATCCTTCTGGATTCATGGTGTTTATGCGTATTGTCTTGACTTCGTCTTTGGTTATTGATCTTCATTACGTCTTTCGGTGTACCTTGCTATGAACAAGTCACTTCTTTGATCTCTACCTCGATATATGTTGAGGGTATTTCTGTGAGGTGATGGTTCTTCTCTAGGAGCTTAGTCTGTCAGATCTTTCTTACGGATGATTTCACTGATTTTGTTGGTTCGTGAACTTGACAGGTTCCATCATGGCTGCTTCTGATATTATTTAAACCTACAAGAGTGTTAGTTTCCAAAACTTTGAAGAGGTTGATCAATGGTGATTTTATTCTTATTGATATTTTCATATTTATTGGACTGGAGGTTTGATCGAGTATAGTTGTTCGATCCATCTCTGTTCAATTGTTGCTTTGGTTCTTTTATAACCTGTAAGTTAATTAATTGAAAGAAACATGCTTCGAACTCCTTTTTAATTTTGACCAATAAGGATGGGGATTAATAATGGGTTCATAGTATTGTTAAATGTGTTTAAAAATTTTAATTAAACAAGCATTTTCTTTAAACTTACCTTCGGTTTACCTTTGGATCGAGCGCTACCATCGGATCTGAGTGTAGGTGAGCGCATTCGTTTGATTCATCGAAGATGCTTGTTCGTTAAACCCTTTGTATTTTCTTTGTCTTTACTCTGACTCATGCACGATCGTTGGATTTCTTTTATCTCAATGAAGTGCTATCGTTAGATCTCGATAGTTGATTCATCGCTTAACTCTTTGGCTCGTGCGCTATCATCAGATTGATTTGAGATGAAGCACGTTCGTTGATGTCCTAGGACCTACACAATAGTTAGTCTTCCTATGTCTGATTGGGTTAATCATGCTTGTATTGTCAAAAACCTTTGGTTTGGTAAT
This sequence comes from Wollemia nobilis, assembly GCA_028583015.1. Lineage (NCBI taxonomy): Eukaryota > Viridiplantae > Streptophyta > Pinopsida > Araucariales > Araucariaceae > Wollemia > Wollemia nobilis. The sequence continues at coordinate 18,404,559 of JAQPPZ010017033.1, read as the reverse complement.
AATTCATAAGACATTATTTAAAGGTTAGAGACCATACCTTCATTGATTTAATTTTCTAATAACGTGGTATATTAATCTTCATCTAATCATGATTATCCAATGTTAACCCCATGATTTTTTATCTTAATAACTCGATTTAAACCTAGGTAGCATATTACACGTTTACCTTTCCTTGCGATCGTCGTTAGATCTTACCATGGTGAAGGCGCGACCATTGGATCTTTCGACCATGTGCTTGGTTTAACATAAGATAGAAGGGACAAATTATAAAGTATTTAATTAACCAAAATAAAACCTTTAGATTAAACCTTGATCACTTTTATCGATGTGCACCATCATATTTGAGTGGTGATGAGTGCAACCGTCGGATCTCCTGTACCTGCACACTTTAATAACTAGGGGGTGCATATTTTAATTTTGATTAATCTTGATTAAGCTAAAAGGGGAGATTAGATGATGTGTTAGACCCTTGCTAATTACATAATTAGTTTTTACTTTACCTTTGTCCTCATCCGATATCTTATCGTCCATGATTTTCGGTGTGGATCTTAGATGGCTATTGGCACCGTAGATTTTAATCAACCTGCAAGTTAGTTACCAAAGGATGCATGGTTTTAATCATGATTAAGCTGAAAGGGGGTGATTATCCAATGTGTTTAGACCCTCGTTAATTCATTTTAATCTGCTTAATTAATCTTTCAAGGTTTAAAACTTTTTAAAGCATCTTCTGTGAACGCGCCACCGTTAGATCAGATCTCGATCGAGCGCTGTCGTTTGATATTTTAAATATGCTCGATGATTAATCCAAGGGGGTGCATATTTTAATATTGATTTTAATGTGCAATTCAAAAGAGACAAGTGCAACCATTGATCTAAATGATGCTTGGGCATGATCATCCGATCTGTCGGACTTGCTCGATGTTTAATTGATTTTGACCTATTGATTGCTTTAAAATTTTGATTCTTAAGAGTGATTTGACTTGGTGAGGTTGTTGATCAAAGGGAACTTGCTCGATTTTAATTAAGAAGAATCTTAGGTTATAACCTTATTGACCTTTTGACTTATGATTTATCTCTTGCTTGATTCTATTAATGCACCATCGTATGATTAGACATGGACGCATGCGGCCTTTGGATTAAATCTAAGGTGCTCAATTTTTAGGAAGGGGTGCATACCCTTAAGCTTTAATTAAGTTTATGCTTGACTTAGTCTTTTGGGTTTTTAGACCACGATGAATTAATTAAAGAACTTAGGATTTAAGGTTTTATCAGTTTAGGCTCAAGGAAAATTAATTAATTGGATTTAGGCTTTAGAGATTAATTAATAGAACCTTACCCTAACCACTTTGAGATATATATTAAAATGAGGCATACATTATTAAAAACCAAGGTTAGATTCATCAAACCAATCAATAAAAACTCAAGCAACTCATACCACTTGAAGAAGTAACTAGCATTATTAACAATTTTGATTGAAACCAAAAATTTAAATTTGGGGGTTTCAAAGTTGAGTCAAATTTGGCTCCAACATAGGCTCTGACTAGGACAAGGTGTTGAAATCATGAGGCACTTGAGAACCACAGAATCTCCTGGTTTATTTGCAAAAATTTGAACAAAAATTTAACACCTTTTGACTGCTAAGTAAAGCTTGAAATACATAAAAGAAAACTTTTTCTTTCTCTTTTTTTATATATACTGAAAAACTGTAAGAACAACATGATATCAAAGCAAATAGAGTATGGAAAATTGTAGATCCCTTTTCATTCAATTTGGAAACAAAGGTTAGAAATTTTAGAAATCAATGAGTTTTATTTTGAAATATTGTAATGCTTGTTTTAGCTAAGTCATAAGATATGATTACACATATTTTGTCACAATCGTTTGTTTCATCATATTTTTGCCCATGTGTGTGTTTGTGCATTCTTTTTTGGATTTCTAAATCTTTTAGAACTTTACCATATCTGAGAAAAATAGTCAAGCCTAATATGTGATTTCACTCTTTAAAAATTTTCACCATTCTGTAGGGCTCCACTGCTAGTCAGGCATCTATAGCCTCGGTGGAGTTGCTTCTAATCCCATATTAGTTTTACCCTATTGCCAATCAAGCGTCTATAGCTCCGGTAGAGGTTTTCCAAGATATCTCAGGCAGTGACTCAGTTTTACTTTATTTTTTATTTTTCTTTCTCGTGAGAGAAGTATTTGGATATATAAGCAAATTGTGCAATAAGTATGCCTGAGTTGAGGATTAGTTTCTGGCTATAAAATATGAGTGTAATGATTTTTGGCTCAACTACCCTCTCAAAGATAACTCGGTTCTTCGGACCTTTGAAGTCACCTTAAGTATCATTTGTAATGTGAGGCTTGACATGATGTTTCAATCAACTTTGTTTTCTTTCTGTTTTATCTCATATCAAACAACTATTGCATAAACACTCATATTTGAAAGAATAGTAAACCTCATCAGAATCTAAAATAAATCCCCTTTTTTCTTATTGTCTTTGGTGGAATAAACAGTTAGATATACTCATCAAACTAAGATATCATGTGTACAATAAACTCAAAATTATTCAAGAACAAAAGGGAAGCTTAACTAATAAACAAAATACACCACTCTATTTTTGGATTTTTGTTTTTCTATTTTTTTTTTTTTTTTTTTTGTATAGTACACCTTCAATAGGGATTGTACATTTTGAGGTGTTGGCCATTAATAGGGATAGCCATTATTTCTCCCTACAAATTTCTGTAGCTTGTAAGTATTCTACCCTATAATATGAGCTATTTGATATGGTCCAATCCATTTAGGTTCAAATTTACCTTTTTCACCATGCTTATCATTTTTAGGATCCCAATAGATGACTATATCTCCTTGAGAAAAAGGAGTACCCTTAGCTTTCTTATTAAACAATTTCATGGTTTTCTGGGTTTGTTCCATCATTCTATTAAGGGTCTCTCTTCTTTGTTCTTCTAACAAGACAATTTGGTCAAGCCTTCTCTGAATGGGATCAGGGTTTTCATGGTCTTGCAATAAAAGGGAAAGTGCCATTTTTTCTATTTTTGGGGGTAGTAGGGCTTTTTCTCCATAAACCATCTCATAGGGGGTTCTTCCTGTATTTCTTTTAATAGACAACCTATCAGCCCATAAAGCAAATTTAAGTTCACTATCCCATCCCCTTTTGTTTTTCCCTAATGACCTTTTTATTCTTGTTATTACATTTTTATTTGATGACTCAGCTAAACCATTTCCTTGGGGGTAATAATTAGTAGAATGAGATAATTCAATTCCATATTCAACACAAAATTCTACCATTTCATATGACACAAAATATTGAGCATTATCAGTTACAAGCTTTTTAGGAACTCCATACCTGGTCAAGATGTTTTCTTCTATGAATCTGATGACTGTAGCAGTTGTAGATGTTCTCAAAGGTGCAGCTTCCACCCACTTTGTGAAGTAATCTATTGCAGTTATGATCCACTTATGCTGGCCAGATGAATTAGGCTTGATCTCTCCAATCAGGTCAATACCCCATTGAGCAAAAGGTGCTTCAATAATTACTGGCTTGAGGGGCATGGCTGGTAGATGCTTTTTCCCTACAAAAACTTGGCAGTTATGACAATTCCTAACATATTTATATACATCCTTAAAAATGGATGGCCAATAATATCCTGCTCTCATGATTTTATTAGTTGTAGCTCTTGGAGCAAAGTGTCCTCCATAGAAACCATTATGAAATTCATTAATTATTTCTGGGACTTCTCTTTCATATAAGCAGACTAATAATACTCCATCAGGATGTTTCCAATATAATACTCCATTTTGTATATAATACTTCTGAGCTTGAAGTTTGACTGACCTCATTCTGTTTATTGACATATCTCTGGGAAAAGACAACGTTTGTAAGTATGACAAAATTTCTTCATACCATTTACATTCTTCATTTTTTATTCTTCTGTCATCATATGTCTGATCTATGGTGAGAATATTTTCAGATCCTGCTTCTTCTTTGTTAGCCAATAGTTTAGCTAAACCTTACCCTTTGACTATTTTAACTATTTTGAATTCAACATCGTATTGCAAAAGTTTTACCATCCATCTTGCTGGTCTTCCTAATGGCTCTGATTGAGAAAAGATATCTTTTATTGCTATAAAGGGAATACAACAGTAAACTTTGTTTGAGCCAAATATACCTTTGAAGTGTTCTAAATATTGGATGACTGCATAGGCATGTTTTTCCAGCAGGGTGTATTTAAGATGTGCTCCTTTTAGTCCTGAGCTCATAAAGGCTATTGGCCTTTCATTATTTTCATTATCTTTCTGTGAAAGAACTGCAGCAATAGAGTGTTCAGACGCATATGAATAGATATTAAAATATTTTGCATAATCAGGGCAACTTAAAGCTGGAGTGGTTGATATGGCTTCTTTGATCTTGTTAAATGTTTCCATATTTTCTATTGTCCATTTTATTTCTCCAGTTTTCTTCACCATATCATTTATGGGTTTGGTCATTTCTGCAAAATTTGGGACAAATATTCTGATAAAATTTATTTTGCCAAAGAATGACCTTACTCCTTTTAGGTTCTTGGGTGGGGGAATTTTAGAAATGGCTTCTATCCTTTCTGGATCAATGCTTATCCCCTTTTCTGAAACTATATGACCTAGCAATTTTCCTTGTGTAGTTCCGAATATGCATTTTTTTGAATTTAGAGAGATTCCAAATTCCTTGCACCAGGAAAAAACTATAGTCAAATGTTCTAGATGATCTTCTGGATTTTTAGAAAAAACTGTGATATCATCTAAGTACACTACTACAATTTTGAACATTAATCCTTTGAAAGCAAAGTCCATCGCTCTCTGGAAAGTAGCACCTGCATTCATCAATCCAAAAGGTATTCTTAAATATTCAAATGTGCCCCAGGGTGTGGTGAATGCTGCCTTGTGTCTGTCTTCTGGATTTATCAGAATTTGATTGTACCCTAAAAATCCATCTAACAGGGACAATCTAGTTGAACCTACTACTGCTTGCAGTAGTTGTTCCATGTTAGGCAATGGGTAATTGTCTTTTAGTGAGCTCTTGTTTAAATTTCTAAAATCTACGTAGAGTCTAATGTCCCCATTATTTTTCCTAACTGGTACTAAGTTGGATATCCAGGAGGAAAATCTTACTTTTCTTATTATCTTGGAGTCCAACAATTTTTGTACCTCTTTTTGCATTACTGGGTGCAGAGTTGGATTGTATTTCCTTTGTTTCTATCTGAATGGCTTGGAATCTTCCTTCAAAGGTATTATGTGAGTCATTACGTCTGTCTTGAAGGTTTTGAGGTCTTCATAAGTCCAAGCAAAATGTTCTTTGTTCTTTTTCAAGAAACTGATATATCCAGCCTTTTCTTTAGCAGGTAAAGCCATGTCTACTTTCACTATTCTGGGTTCTTTCATTGAGCCAATATTAATATCCTCAGATATCACTTCTCTTTGTAAAGGTTTATAGGCTTTGTCAAAATCATCGAATAGGCTCTCTAGAGAAACTAATCCTTTGGGTATTCTATTAGTTTTCAACTGGATTACTTCTACTGGCTCTCCTATTTGATTTTTTAATTTTTCTTCATCCTTTTCATCACAGATTACATCTGCATACTGATTTTGTAAAGTCATAAAATCCTTAATATCTATATCATCTTAAAAGACCTGTAGATATACTATGTTATCTAGCACAGAAGGTTTATAGACTAAAATAGTTGGGAATCTATCCATATATTCTGTAGTTATCTCTGGGTGATCTAGACCTGAGGCATTTACAACTAAAATATCTGCAACATGATTTTGTTCTCTAGGAATATATGAAATATTGAAAGCCAAAAATTTATCGATTTCTTCCAGTATTGCATTTCTATATTGCTTAAGTCTAGGATGCTTGGTCTGATATTTACCTTTGATTTATAGTATAATAAGTTCTGCATCCCCTATTATAGTTAAGTAGTTAATACCTAACTCTTTTGCTTTCCTTAGCCCTAATAGTAAAGCTTCGTACTCAGCTACATTGTTTGTGCAAGGAAATTGCAATCTGTAAGGGATACTAAGGTAGTTTCCTTTAATATCAGTCAAATTTACACCTGCACCTGCTCCAGATTGGGATTTAGCCCCATAAAATGACATGGTCCACATTTCTTGGGTTAATACTCGGTCTGATTCAGCATCAGTTATTCTCATATCTTCTGGATCCATGTTCTTTGCATCTGGTACTTCCACCAGGAATGGGTTGTGCCATATTGAATAGACTCCCATCCCTTTTTCTTCCATAGAGTTAACTAAGTTAATCATGGTTTCATCTATTTGAATTAACTCTACAGAATGTTTGTTGAATGGTTCCCTTCTCAAAATTATATTCTCCTTATCTGATATGGGGATGGTAGCATAAGACCAGTCTAGTTGTATTGATCCCCCTAGTTGTTCTGCCCAATGCCTACTGAGTAAAAGTGAGAAGAATGGGTCAACATCAACTACTGCTACATCCATGACAATGCCCTTTTTGGGGTGTTGGTCTAGGTAAACTAATAATCCAGTTATCACCCCTACACAGGGAATTTGTCTACTGTCCATTACAAAAATAGGAGCAGAATCTCTAGTACAGATTAATCCCATTTGGTTAGCTATTAGCTTAGGCATGATATTATGTGAAGCTCCACTATCGAGCATGCAATTGTGAATCACATATCTTTCCCCTTCATCTGAATTATATCTTAATGACACATAGAAGGGTCTGATAGAATATGGTGATCTTGTATCATGTTGATTTTGTCTAGCAACATGACAAGTAGGGTCTTCTTTCTGCTCTACTAATCCAAAAGCTCTGCATACTTGTTCTCTGTATGTTTGAACTTTCATAAGTTCACCAAATGTGATATTAACTTTTTGCTTACTGAGTTCTGACCCAACATCAAATTCTATCTTCTTTATATCCAATGGTTTATTACTTTCTTCTTTGGGAATCTCTTCCACTGATTCTATTACTTCAGGAGTAATCTTGTTAGGGTTCCTATCAGTTTTCTCTTTACTGATATTTTTATTGGTGAAAGTTTATTTTCTTGTTTCATTTGTAGATAATTTCTCTGTTCTTTCAGGGACTGTTCTATTCCTTAAATTTAAAACATGGGTTGCCTCTAATTCTTCAACCTCTTGAGCAGTGGGGATCAATTTCCCTTGCTTCATCTTATCATATCTTGACTCATGTGATTTCTACAAGATTTTAGTTCCTTCAGTTACTAAGATCTGAGGATGATGATTTGAAGCATATTTATCCATGTCTTCTTCAAATAACCTTTCTCTGGATTCATCTTCAATGGACCAACATGCATTGATTCTTATATCCTCTTCTGATTCTGCATGCATATCTACATTACGCTGATCACTTAGGTGTATTCCACATGCATCATGGTTATGGGGTGCATCACAAGTAGAGCAAAAATAAGGAAAACCTTCAGCTACATTGGCAGATGGCATTGGGTTAGGGACATTGTTCTGATCCCTGTCAAAATCTCTATTTTTCTAGCTATTATTCCCATTACCCCTATTCCTATTCCCTTCTTCAAAACCATTGTTGTTTCCCCAATTCTTATTGTAATTTTTCTTAAAGGGGGACGGTTGTCAATATGTGGTCACTCTATCTGTGAAGATTCACCGTTATTTCCATTTCTTTCAATTCTTGCTAACTTCGTTACTCATGTTGTTGAACATTTCTATCATCTGACTAGTCAACTTCTCCACAGGATCAATTTCAGTTCTTCTTTGTATATCAAAAGCCACTCTCTTAGGTTTTCTCTCAGGCATGTTAACCTCTAAAGAATAAGGCTTCATCTTACCACTGTCAAGCATATTTCTTTCTATATCCATTGCTTTTTCCATACAACCATCAATGGTAGTGGCTTGTTCTTGCCTTAATTCATAGTTAAACTCTCCTTGAAAAGCATTCTTATAAAAACAAATAGACTGAATATCACTAGGCTCGAGGTTGGTAGGGATTTTGTTTCTTGTTTTTGAAAATATTCTGTTAAAATCACTAACAACCTCATTTTCTTTCTTCTTCATAGTGGCTAGCTCAGTTAACAATGATTGTTCATTTTTCCTTTCACCATACTTCTTTAGGAACACCTCTTCCATTTTGGTGAAGTCTGGGATATCATTGTTAGGAAGGGAATTAAACCATTCTCTAGCATATTTTTCTAAAGTCTGTAGAAACAGTCTTAATACTACATCTTCATGTTCAACTTCCAGACTATCCATTGCATATAAGAAACTTTTGATATGATCCTCTCCAGTTATTGCACTATTTCCTAAAAACTTAGGGAGGTATTTGTGAGCTTTACTGGGTAAGGCATTTAAATTTACTGGTAATGCAAAAGGCCTATATCTGTTAGTTCTCCATAAATGAACATTAACCTGAGCCATTGCTACTATAGAATTTAATTTCATAGTTGTAGTACCTACAGTGGTATGGGTCTGGGCAGCTTGAACGTAAACTGATGGATTATCTACCTTTGAATTATTATTATGAGAATAATCACATATATCTTCTACTACTGATTTTAAATGTTCATCTACAGTAATATCAATAGTAATAGTATTCTAAATTTTCTTTACGTACCTTTTACCGCTAGAATTTAATCTACTGTTATAAACAATATTCTTAAAAAGTGGAGTTTTCTGGGTATGTATAAATACCTCTGGATTCTCGAGTTCTAGAAATAGCTCCTTACCACTTCTCCTGGTGTTAGCTAGCACGTTCTATTCTCTCCTTTTTTATATTTTTCTTCTAGGTTCACCAACATCGGGGTGTAGAAAGAACAATGTGCACTTTTACCAAGAATGCTTGATATTACCACTCATCCTCACAGAAGTTGGTTCTTGGGAAAATTCAAGAACATCAAGAAAAATAATTTTCAAGAAAATCAAGAAGTGGAAATTCAAGAAAATACAGGGACACAAAACTCACGATTAAAAACTACGGGCAAAAATAAAATAAAGAACGTTAGAAGTCATGGAAATTAAAATGCAAGTTCTTTATTTTAATTTGGCTACTTGTTGATTGATATATGTCATGAACTCCAAGCTTAGAATGTAAGAATTCTCCTTGAAAATAAAAAAAATTGGAACCGATTCTTGCATCCGTAGGATTTCGATTGTCATGCTACAAGAATCCGTTTGAAACCAATGAGCTATTACAGGCTCTGGTCGACCTACCTCATGTTCTGCTAAACATGAATATTGCTAAAGAAGACTACAGAATGGGTAAGGAAACCCCAATGGTAATTCTTTGATTAAACTTCTAATTACACGCTCCAGATTTATATTAAGCTATAAGTATTCTTTTTAAAATGACCAAGCATGAAAACAACCAACTGTTATGCCTTATGTAGACCGGTGCCTAGATTCATTGGGTTGTTATAGCAATTTAACAACAATTTTTAATTATGAATAGAGAGAATGGGGAAAAGAAAATTGGCATTCAAAGCTTCATTCGAATATCGTAATAAAACCAGGAGTTAACCAATGAGAGAAATGTATATAATGCATTCAAATAATGTAACCCATTATACAGTGACACACAATACTGAGACAAAGATATAATAAAAATGAAACTCATAATTGTATTGATTTCAAGAATTTTTACATGCAGAGTGGGCGGGATGCCTTTTAACTCTATTTTCAAGAAAAATATATCAATACAATGAAAATATCCCATTCAAATAATGTAACAGGTCTCTCCTACTCTACTTGTTCCAATCTGGTAACAGTAGAATCTCTGAATCTCAGGCTCAATAGGATAGGAAATAATCTCAGCTTCTTGAGCACTTTCCTATTACAATCCTACATAGCAAAGGGAAGAATAAGAATGAGAAGGAAAATAGACATAGAAGGGGATACAACAACACAACTAATAGGGCACTCAAGTATACCTCTTAGCAAAAATGCTATTCTCTAATTGCTTGATGCAGAATCTATCCACATCTACCTCTTCTTATAGCCTCTGGTTCTTGATTCTGTTATTTTTGGTTGATTTCTGGCCTTACACTTGTCAACATTTGATTGAACCTGTTCTATATGTTGTCCAGCTGGTGCGGCTCTGAACTGACTATTAAGGTTCTTCTCTGGACTGAAGGGAGCTCTTTGCTATTTAATTTGGCCTTTTTGCTCTCTCTGGTTGGCCCTAGAAACTAAGGATTCAACACTATATTTTTCCTTTTTGTTCTGCTTGTCCTGGCCACTATGATCTACTGTTAAGGATTGACCAGGCTGCCATCATGAATTCTAGATGAGGAACGGAGGGGGACCCAATGTGATGGTGAAGACAAGGGGTGGCATGCTAGTGGCAAATAGATGGAGTTGCACTGATCACGAGATAGAGTGAAGGGAGAAAAGTGGAAAGGGGTGGTTCAACACAATGGAAGGTGGTGAGATGGCACAATGTGGGGAAAAATTTTAGGATGGTTAAGGAAGAAAGCCTAGAAGGAGGGAGGCAGTGGTAAGTAGGAAGAAGGTGGGAATGGAAAACAAGATCTAGAAGCATTTATAAGCTGCTTCCATAACTATACTCCGTCGGAGTGTCTCCCTCGTAACTATATTCCATCGAAGCATGGATTGAATGGCTTTCTGTAAGTCAAAACCATACCTTTTTCTTCATGCGCTTTCATCATCTTAAGTATTTGTAGAACAAAAACTGAATATATTTATATTCTTTGTACTCCATAGTTTCACTTTGTCGATGCATTTTAGCTCTCCCTTACTGTCTCTTATTTATAAGTTGTGACTATGCTTTGTAGTTTTATTTTTGTGGTACACTATTATTCTCATGAGATATACATGATCTGGTTGCAGGCTTGAGCATCAGGATTTATCTTTTGTTTGGTCTGCTCTGTCCTTACCAAGGTACTGTCTAGGGGATTTACTCTGATTTGCTCGAATCTTTCCTTCCTTGGGTATCCTTCTGGATTCACGACGTTTATGCGTATTGTCTTGACTTCGTCTTTGGTTATTGATCTTCATTACGTCTTTCGGTGTACCTTGCTGTGAACAAGTCACTTCTTTGATCTCTACCTCGATATATGTTGAGGGTATTTCTGTGAAGTGATGGTCCTTCTCTAGAAGCTTAGTCTATCGAATCTTTCTTACGGATGATTTCACTGATTTTGCTGGTTCATGATCTTCACAGGTTCCATCATGGTTGCTTCTGATATTCTTTAAACCTGCAAGAGTGTTAGTTTCCAAAACTCTGAAGAGGTTGGTCAATGGTGATTTTATTCTTACTGATATTTTCATATTTATTGGACCGGAGGTTTGACCGAGTATAGTTGTTCGATCCGCCTTTGTTCAATTGTTGCTTTGGTTCTTTTATAACCTGTAAGTTAATTAATCGAAAGAAACATGCTCTGAACCCATTTTTAAATTTTGACCAATAAGGATGGGGATTAATAATGGGTTCATAGTATTGTTAAATGTGTTTAAAACTTTTAATTAAACAAGTATTTTCTTTAAACTTACCTTTGGTTTACCTTTGGATCGAGCGCTACCATCGGATCTGAGTGTAGGTGAGCGCATTCATTTGATTCATCGAAGATGCTTGTTCGTTAAACCCTTTGTATTTTTTGTCTTTACTTTGACTCATGCACGATCATTGGATTTCTTTTATCTCAATGAAGCGTTGTCGTTAGATCTCGATAGTTGATTCATCGCTTAACTCTTTGGCTCGTGCGTTGTCATCAGATTGATTTGAGATGAAGCACGTTCGTTGATGTCCCAGGACCTGCACAATAGTTAGTCTTCCTGCATCTGATTGGGTTAATCATGCTTGTATTGTCGAAAACCTTTGGTTTGGTAATAATTCATAAGACATTATTTAAAGGTTAGAGACCATACCTTCATTGATTTAATTTTCTAATAACGTGGTATATTAATCTTCATCTAATCATGATTATCCAATGTTAACCCCATGATTTTTTATCTTAATAACTCGATTTAAACCTAGGTAGCATATTACACGTTTACCTTTCCTTGTGATCATCGTTAGATCTTACCATGGTGAAGGCATGACCGTTGGATCTTCTGACCATGTGCTTGGTTTAACATAAGATAGAAGGGACAAATTATAAAGTATTTAATTAACCAAAAGAAAACCTTTAGATTAAACCTTGATCACTTTTACCAACGTGCATCGTCATATTTGAGTGGTGATGAGCGCAGCCGTCGGATCTCCTGTACCTGCACACTTTAATAACTAGGGGGTGCATCTTTTAATTTTGATTAATCTTGATTAAGCTGAAAGGGGGAGATTAGCTGATGTGTTAGACCCTTGCTAATTACATAATTAGTTTTTACTTTACCTTTGTCCTCATCCGATATCTTACCGTCCATGATTTTTGGTGCGGTCGTTGGATCTTAGATGGCTATTGGTGCAACCGTAGATTTTAATCAACCTGCAAGTTAGTTACCAAAGGACGCATGGTTTTAATCATGATTAAGTCAAAAGGGGGGTGATTATCCAATGTTCTTAGACCCTCGTTAATTTGTTTTAACCTGCTTAATTAATATTTCAAGGTTTAAAACTTTTTAAAGCATATTCTATGAACGTGCCACCGTTAGATCAGATCTCGATCGAGCACTATCGTTTGATCTTTTAAATCTGCTCGACGATTAATCCAGGGGTGCATGTACTTTTAATATTGATTTTAATGTGTGATTCAAAAGAGACAAGTGCAACCATTGATCTAAACGACGCTTGGGTGCGATCGTACGATCTTTCGGACTTGCTCAATGTTTAATTAACTGTTTGACCCATGCTGACTTGATTTAAAACTTTGATTCTTTGGAGAGCGTGCAATCATCAGATTTGGCTTGGTGCAAGCACTGTCATTCGATCAAAGGGAACTTGCTCAATTTTAATTAAGAAGAATCTTAGGTTATAACCTTATTGACCTTTTGACTTATTCGATTTATCTCTTGGTTGTTTCTATTAATGCGTCATCGTCTGATTAGACATGGATCGCACACGGCCTTTGGATTAAATCTAAGGTGCTCGATTTTTAACATGAAGGGGTGCATACCCTCAAGATTTCCATTTAAAATACTTTATGCTTCGGACTTCACCTTTTGGGTTTAGAAATTAGACCAAGGTGCTTTATTATTATTTCCCCTTACCCTAGAATACCTTAAGGATTTAAATTTTTATCAATTGAAAAATAACCAAGGAAAATTAATTCTACGAGGAGCTTCAGAGTTTGGTTTCACAAGTTTGATTAATAAATTTTTATTCTAACATTTATTGAAGGCCATGGGGCTTTGTTAAAGGGACACACACATTATTAAAAACCAAGGTTAGCTTTCATCAAACCAATCAATAAAAACTCAAGAAACTCATACCACTTGAAGAAGTAACTAGCATTATTAAAAATTTTGATTGGAACCAAAAATTTAAATTTGGGGGTTCCAAAGTTGAGTCAAATTTGGCTCCAAAAAGTATTCACAAGTGAGGATATGGATTGGCAAGATGCGTACGATGTCCACACAGTGACACACTGGATGGTAAAGCAATGGATCCCACATGGAAAATGACTTGGACATTGATAGAATATCATGCGAGGGCAACGCAACATGTGATCAAGGTAAAATATTTTACACATCATGTATACGTTATGGAACGTGGATGTGTTGATGGATATATCAGCACTGCCCATATAGCACATATCTCCTTTCACCCAAAGCATAAAAAAAGTGGAGGCCTGCAAATATCGTGATGTGATTCATTTTATGGATGCTCCCTAAGAAAAGGATAATTCTACGTAGATATTAAAGTGAGTTAAGGGTAAATTTGAGCATCCAGTGACATCAGAAACAATGATGAGTAAGATGTATATGTATGCATTTGACATGGATGAAATGCTAGAATGCAGGTATCCATGTGCATTTGATGTGGATGAAAGGCTAAAGTGCAGGTATTGATCAGGTTAGAAAAGTCGAGCCTTGATGGATGTGGATAACGGTATCATGCCAATGAATATTGACCAACAATGATCAAGGTTGTTCAGCAAAGGTGAATTTGACACTGCAAACTTGAATATCCAAGAGAAATTAATCAGATGTGGCTACCGCTAAGTGAGAGGGACTTGGTCGACCATAACATAGACTAAAGAGTATGGGCCAGTGCATAGAAATTTAATTTAGGCCCGATGGATGAACCTTACATGGAGAAGACATGGCACAATGATGGCATATCCACATTTGGCAGTGTACATAACGACTAGATAGACGATGACGTGGACAAAAATTAATACCGAGTAGATGGGCAACAACATCACAGGGATTTATTTTTTGTAGTTGGTGGGCAATTTCAGAACAACAAATGAGATTTATGAGGTCTACTAGGGCACTACAAATGAAACAAAATATAGGGCATCCCCCTTAAACCTTAAAACACATTTTCCCCATGATAAGTAGTCATTTGAGAGGGTGCAATGGTTTTTGTTTGTTGATTCTGGTCCGATTACTTAGTGCAAAGAGATATGGCCAAGAGTGGAGATAAATGTGTGATAGTGGAGGTGTCATGAAGGATATGGTAGAAATTTTATTCGCAACAACAAAGTGTAATGGTCATCATTGCAGCAAGAAAATTCCCTTCGTTGATGAGTGCAAGATCAATAGCGTAGCAAGAGTAGTCACCATCGCAGTTCAAAGCACAATGAAGGAAGGGTGTATCATGGACATGGCCTTTGTGGTGGGTGTAGCATTGATATCTCCATAGCCGAGGTTTGGATCCCTCCTAATAGGTTTACTGGTGGTTCTTGAAATGCAATCTCGAGCTCTAATTTATGAGTTAATTTTTGGGTCATCTACGCCCTAGGTTATCACCATTTATTAATGTTTTTTTGTTTTATATCGTGTTATAGAATGTTAATGCAGGGCATAAGACAATAAATATGAAGGTCCAAAGGGAGGCATAAGGGGTTTGTATTGATTTTAAAGCCTTTTTAGGAGCATGCTCGTTTGAAATTTAAAATAGAATATTAAATATTTATTTTATATATTATAATATATAAGAGAGAGTTATAAGGGAAAGGCAACATTGAGATTTTCTTGGGAGTTATAAAAAAAACAAAAGGGAATATTTGAAATATTATTTTTTATATATTATAATATATGGTGAAGTTATAGCCCCAAGGGCTAGGTGGATTGGTAAGTGCTAGTATGGATGGGCACTTGCTAAGAAGAGACCTGGGTTCAAACCTTGGTGGTGCCAATTTGCAAAGGTAGTAGCATGCTCTGAATCCTCTGAGTGCATGCTATATCGACAACAACGGTACAAACCCCGAGCGACCAACGGTCCCCATCTCACACCAGGTCAACAATTAACGAGATGAATATGTTTGGTGGTTGCAGTCCATGTGGTTTGAACCCTGCGCTTCCAGTTACTAAAATAGTTGTTGTAGCCAACTCTCCTATGTATCAAAAAAAATATATGGGGGAGTTATAAGGGAAATTTAATATGGAATATTTTTTTTTATATATTATAATATATAGGGGGAGTTATAAGGGAAATGGAACATTGAATATATATTTTTAGTATTATAATGTTAAAAGGGATTCATAAGGGAAAATGAAATATTAGAAGTTTTTCTTTTTAACATTATTTTTTTTGGTAGATAAGATACTATAGCATTAATACCGGGTTTTACAAGTTGACCCAAAACCTTTTACAAAAATCAGCCCAGGGTTGTTGATGAACATATCCTTACTAAGGATCCTATATATGTAAAATCTACATACCGCCAAAGCCATTACATCCGGTAAGGCACATAGCATATTATCAAAAAGAAACTTCCCATAAAAAATTTTGGGTATACCCCGAGAAAACACACATGCATCATAATTACAAAAAAGAAACAGACACGGATCCCTTCCTTGAGACAATGGAGAAACAAAAAGTTGTAGACACACATAGCAGAGTACTGAAAAAATCTCCCACAAGCTCTGTATTGACAGTTACTCTTAATAATTATTTGGTAATTGATTTCTTTCATATATGACATGCTTTGGTACCACATACTATCTTGGCCAATCAGCCTTGGAGAAGTGAACCTACTGGCTAGATTTATGGTGGTGGCTATCTGGTGGTCCACGTGGCTTTGGTTCGAAGTCTTATATTATCGTTTCTTTCCTTCCCTATGATTATCAACCAACCTCAAATTACTAAGATGACTAGGAGCCATGTTATCTAACATGTGACTATCCCCATTAGTCTTTGTGGTATTTCCAAGTAGCATCCATGAAGATTGATAGCTCAGATAATTTTTATTGTGAGTCCAATTCAAAAAAGAGACGGGAATACTCCTAGCCTTTGAAATTACAGTGCCTTCCCTGTTGGTAAATTTGACTATCATTCTTGGTATTCTTGTTGAATAAGCTCCTCTACTTCACTCGGGACACCATGTTCCCATTTGAAAAGTCCGTCACCATTGACACCCAAATTGGCCAGCTTATCAGCAATTTTGTTAGCTTCCCGAAAGACATGTTGGGATTTTCTATCCTGTCTTCCCTGGAAAAGGATCCTAGCCTCTTCAACAATTGTTTTAATCCTCCAAGGAGGTGTTTTCCAATTATTGAGGAGATTTATAACATGCATAGAGTCTCCTTCTATGATCAAATTGCCTTCTAAGTCTTGAGTCATTTGAAGGCCTCTCCACATAGCTCTAGCTTTAGCTTCATTGTTCGTCCTTGTTCCCAAATATTCAGAAAACACAAGCATCATATTCCCATTATGATCTCGCACAATGCCACCAGTGCCTGCTCTGCCAGGATTGTCCTTAGCTGCTCCATCAAAATTAAGCTTAAACCAACCCGTAGGAGGTGGAGACCACTTAACATTGGCTCTGGGGTTGACTACCCTAGGCACAGACTCATCTAACAAGGTTAAGCTTAAATATTGAGCAATCGTGGTCTCCTATAGATGAGGTTTACAACTATCAAAAGGGATAAGGTCCACATTCTCATTGGCAAAGGATAGGATCCTGGCAATGATAGTTTGATGATCATGGATAGACTCATTAAAGACTCTATGGTTCCTTTCTAACCACACCTACCAAAGATAGTGATTGAGACAAATTTTCCACATGTATCTAAGTCTTTGGCTTGAAAAGGGGCAAGGCCATTGGATGAACAAATCAAGTACGATGGCTGGTTTAACCCATGAAATATTGAAGGCCTGAAAAACCCCACTTAGGACAATCAAGGAAAAAGGGCACTCAAGGAAAATGTGATAAATGGTCTCCCAATTAGCCCTGCATAGATAACAACGATTAGTGATACAAATACCTTTACGCATCATATTATCAATGGTTAGAATTCTTCCTTGGATAACCAACCATGAAAAGACTACAATTTTTGGAATTAAATTTTTTATCCAAACTAAGTCCTTTTGGAGGACAAAATCCTCGTCATCAAGTAGAAGCTTGTAAGATGATTTAATAGTGAACTGCCCATTTTTCGTAGGAGCCCAGGTCACTTGATCTTCCTTGGGTCTCATGGGGATAAACTGTTGCCCGAGAATGTTACAAATATCATTTGATTCTACTTGAAATCCCTGAATTCTTATTTGTTTCCACTTCATTCTACCTCTATCCTCAACCATATAATCGGAGACTTTTCTACCAATGAGTTCTTCTATGATATCTCTGATTTGGGCTAAGTTAGGATATTGCATCAATGGTTCATCCTTAGCCCACCTATCATTCCAGTAATTTATCCTCTCACCATTGCCTAAAACCCATCTTAAACCTTTTTTGATGATTTCCTTACAATTAAGAATTGCTTTCCAAAAAGCAGAACCTTTGATTGGAACTGAGTCACTTAGAAATTCCATATTTTGAAGATACTTTCGTTTGATGATAGTTGTCCATTCATTTTCTTCACCAGAAATGAGACGCCACGCCTGCTTAGCTAGTAAAGCTAAATTTATATGAGCAATTATCCTCAGACCTAAGCCCCCATTTTCCTTGGGTCTGCACACTTTGGTCCATCCTACAAGGTGTATCCTTTTTTTCTCCTCTGATCCAGTCCATAAAAATTCTTTTTGGAGTTTCTCAATTTTTTGGAAAACCTTCACAGGGGCTTTGAAAATGGAGAGGAAATAGACTGGAATGCTCTGAAGAGAGGCCTTAGTGAGGGTCAACTTTCCTGCTTGAGATAGAAGATGACCTTTCCATCTAGCAAGTTTTTTTTGAATTCTTTCAATAACCTTGTCCCACATTGACTCTCTCGGAGAACCAATGAAAAGAGGGAGACCAAGATACGAAGTGGGGAGGTTTGCTATATCACACCCTAAAATTTTTGCAATCCTTCCTTGCCTCTAAATGGGGGTGTTCAAGAAATATAACTTGCTTTTACTGAAATTAACTTTCTGACCAGCAGCGTCCTCGTAGAGTTGCAGGATGTATTTAATTATTTTGGCCTCAACCACCGATGCCTTAGTCAATATAAGGGTATCATCAACGAATTGTTGGTGAGAAATAACCCTAGTGAGATATGTTGCCTTGATTCCCGATATTAGCCTTGAATTGCAAGCATTTTTTATGGTTCTTCCTAAATCTTATGCCACAATGATGAATAACATGGGGCTGATAGGGTCCCCCTGCCGAATTCCTCTGTGACTTTGAAAGTAACCAGTAGTTGTTCCATTAACTAGAATCAAGAACCATGCTTTAGAAATACATTCTTTGATCAAATTAACCCATTGGTGGTGAAAACCAAACTTAAGGAGGACAACAATCAGAAAGTCCCAATTTAGCTTGTCAAATGCTTTGTTCATATCAAGCTTGAGGGAAAAACAGACATGTTAGTCTTATGAGCAGAGTGCAGAGCTTCATGAACTATGATAACTCCATCCAAGATTGACCTGCCCTGGACAGAGCTTCCCTGGCATGGATCTATGATGCGGGGCAGAATATCTCTCATTCTATTTGCAATGGCTTTAGTTAGGATCTTGTAAGAAATATTGCACAAATGATTGGCCTGAAGTCAGCCATAGATTCAAGGGTTTGCTTCTTAGGAATTAGAGAAATAAAAGTAGATTTGATACCTTTTGGGATATGATTGCTTGCTTGGAATTCTTTGACAACAAAAATTACATCCTCACTTACGATGTCCCAAAAAGCTTGATAGAAACGAGGGGGAAAGTCATCGGGTCTCAGGGCTTTGTCTGGCTCCATGCTAAACAAGGCTTCCTTAATTTCCTCATCAGAAAAGGGAGCTAGAAGATTAAGATTTATATCCTCATTTATTATGCTAGGAATGGATTGCAAGAGAATATCTTTGGCCTCCTCATTGCACTGTGATTCCTGACCAAGGATAGAATTGAAATAAGTTACTGCCTCATTTCTGATTTTTGTTAAGTCTTGAGTAATAGAACCATCTACTTTTTTAAAAAATTTATCTTGTTATTGCTTATGTTTCTAAGTGTGGTGACGTGAAAAAACTTGGAATTTGAATCTCCATATTTCAACCAAAGAGCCCTTGATTTTTGCCTCCAATATATTTCCTCACAAGCCAAAATGTTATGAAACTCTGCTAGTTTTGTTCGTTCCTCTTGCCTAGTAGTTTCATCAACATCACCATGTTGGATCCTATGATCAATTATCTTCAAACTTTCAACAACCTATTTTTTATTTTCAAAGAGGTTCCCAAAGACCTCTTTGTTCCAAGTTCGAAGCTTTTCCTTAACAAACTTTAATTTGCCAGCAAGTTTAAAAGTTGCACTACCCCTGACAGGCTGCTGCCACCACTGACTTAAGTTATCTCTGAAAGTTGAATGTTTGATCCACATAGATTGAAATCTGAAAGGTTTCTTGAAGTACAGAGAGTTAGGTATCTCCAAAAAAATGGGATTATGATCAAAGGCAATTTTAGGAAGGGCTTGCAGGGTAGAATCACCGAACAAAGTTTTAGCCTCCTTTGTTAGAAAAAACTTATCAATCCTTTCTTGAATGAGATGAAATCCTATCCGCTGATTGCTCCAGGTATAATTCAATCCTCTAAGTTTTACATCCATCAACATGTTGGAGTTCACAAAGTCATTGAACTCATTCATGCTCCTGATAGGTGGTCCATTTCAAAGAAGTGGAAACGAACAGGTTTTTCGAAACCTTAAATATCCAAGGAAGCCATTGTAAAAGGGCTGGAAATTTTTGTAAAAAAAGACATTTTGAAGAAATTGAATGCATACATTTTGGCAAGCATACACTTTGTGAGCAAAATCATAGGAGATTTTTGGTTGAGGGTTATTGTGTTTATTGTTTATTCTTTTACTGCATCTTGTTTTAATTTGTATCTACGTATTTAATGCCTTTAGGGGGTTATACTAGGTGAAGATTAAGATTGATGCAAACATTATTTAGTCCTTTGAGTCTTGCACTTGATCTAATCTGATTGTGTTTCATGCAGGTTTGTTTAGATCTGGTTACCTTCAGACTTGTCTCATAATCTGTGGTTTTGCAGGGTAGGGGAGTATGATACCAGAATTTATATGCATGTTTTTCCAGCTTTGGTGTAAATAGATTAAATTTATTTTCTGTAATTTGTTTATTCTGTTTTGTAAAAAGGTCATTTTTTTTTATTGCTTTCCATTCTGGTCCATTTTCCAGAATTTTAGTTCTTTCATTCTGGTCCATTCCAGAATTTTAGTTCTTTCATTCTGGTCATTTTCCAAAATTTTTGCATTTTGTTTTCAGTTCTTTCCATTCTGGTCATTTTCCAGAATTTTTGCATTTTATTTCCAATTATTTCCATTCTGGTCCTTGTCCAGAATTTTTGTAAATTTTTTGTTCAGTTTATTTGCATTCTGGTCCTCATCCAGAATTTCTGCACCTCCAAATTGCACCAAACTTTTCAGTTTTTCAAATCTAAATTTTAAGATAAAATCAACCTTAGGAGGGAGGGTACTAACGCCTACTTTACATTAATGGCAGATAATGCAAATGAATGCTGACTTACTAACTGGCTAACATGTCCAAATTCTAACTTAGCATTTAGTAGAACACTCATAATGAAGATAAAATGAATCTACTAACTGTAAAATGAATCTCACATTAAAGGCATGGAGTTTAAAATGAAGTGGACTATTCCACGCATCTTTTCATTTTTACACCTTTAATTTGAAGATAAAATGGACTTACTAACTGGGATTCAGGGTAAGACAGATTAATGCCAAGAACATTAAAAGGAATCACTTTTCACATGAGCAAAATTCACATTCATTTTAAATATTAAGGAAGGAAATCACTAAGCATGTATGAATTAAACCATCAAGGCCCCTTGTTAACTATCACTTGCATGTTATTGAGCTAGTTCTAGCATATATTATCTCAAATGATCTTTGCTTTCATATATATATGCAGAATGCTTGTGTAATAGAACCTTGGAGAAATTCATGTTTACACTTAATTTCTTTGCAAGAGAGAGTTTTCAATTTAATACTCTGATTGTGGTGATTATTTTGCAATAGGGTAAAATATTCACTCAATATTTTGGTGCTAGAAGGAGGGCCTTCTTTCATAGCTTTGTGATTTAGATCTTTGGTTTTCTAATGGTTAATGTGGGTAATTTTATTTCCACCTTATTGTGCTTGCAGGTACAATGTTTATTCAGGTTTTATTGTGAGTGATTTGTGAGAAGCCTTGTAGAACATTAGTTTTCCCAAGTTGGCCCAACCTGAGTACATCGCTACTAGGTCCAAAACCACTAGGGAAACCATCTTTCAAAGTCTTTCTCCCAATTCTAGGAAGCCAAGAAACAAAACTCAAGAGATCAAAATCCCACCCAGTATACTTGATCTAGGGTCATCTTTAGACTCAAGTACATCTAGTGGGTCTGCACCCACTATTTCCATTATGGTAGCTACATCAAGTGTATCTGTCCCCATCACTTCAATGGTTTCTATTATTCCCGTAGGGCCACCACCATTGAATAACATGGCCCAACCACCAGCTCCTTGGTACGGGGTGCTTAATATTCCCTTGAACATACCCGAGGATGTCCATGAAATACCTAGGCATATTGAGAGGTCGATACCCAAGTTTAAGCATGATGGTTCTATCACAACTGAAGAGCATATCCAGAATTACAAAGACCACCTGATTAGACAAGGAGTAAATCATGAAGATGTCGCTTGTCGACTTTTCCCCATGAGTTTGGATCAGATGGCTCATGATTGGTATATGAATCTCACCACAGGGTCCATCACTTCTTGGGCCCAATTAGAGGTAGCCTTCATTAATCATTTCAGGTCACTTTTAGATCCTACCATCATCTATAATCAATTTGTGTCCTATAAAAGGTTACCCAATGAGCCGATTAGGACATTCAATGCTAGGTTCCAAAAGCTTTACATGAGTGTAACTCACCATTTTGTGGTGGATGCCGTTGTGGCCCTTCAATTATATTTTGGAGCTCTAGATCCCATGATAACCATGTTTTCTAGGAGAAACCCTCAGGTTACAACCCTTGCCCTAGCTTATGTAGAGGCCATGACCATTGAGCAACAAATGACATCGCAAGGTATGGGGATGCCCCAATTGCCCATGGTAGGATAGTTTGGTCCTTATAATCAGTTTGCCATGATGAACCAGATTATGGCACCACAAGTGCCAATGATGAATGCCCTACCATACCATCAACAATACCCATTCATGCCCATGTATCCATCCTTTCCCACCTACCCTAATGCAGCCATTCCACCCACCACACCAATGCTGGTAAACAATCAGATAACCATACCAGGATTTGATGTGATCAACACTCAAACCTCGATAGCTTATCCTATGGTCCCACCTCTTCAAAGCATGAATCCTTGGTGGAACCAAAATGCTCATAATCAAACCATCACGTCTAGTCAAGAGGTTGCCAATATAGGAAATGCGTTTGGATCTGGCACCATAGTGCCCCAACCACAAGGATCTAATTCTAAGGTTGAAGAATTGGAGAAGATAGTATATCAAAATGAGCAATGACATGGTCCACATGCAGAAACAACTTGTCAACCCTCTAGGTCTAATCAAAATCCTAACCATAGAGGAGAGGGACCGTGGAATACTCACCCCAATAATGGGTGTGTACCTAACCCTGTAGCCAATCAGGTGGATGCTTTTGAGGATTATGGTGAGTTAGAGCCCCAAGGTGAGGGAACATCCCATTGTTGCCAAGGGAAATATGATGCTTTGGTAACAGAAGTTGTCCACTATCAAGAAAATGAGGAAGGAGAAGAGGATGCTGAAATATTAGGAGAAGAGGATGATGAAACTATGGAAGAGGAAGTCCAAGCTATTAGATAGTTTGGAAAAGGAAGTCATGGTTATTACACAAGGAGTTCTAAGAATCCCAAAACTTCCTCCACTCTACCAAACAATCCCCTTCTTCCTCCTGATACCAAAGTTGATAATAATCCACCTCCTCCATCGGCTATTGAATTATCCAAACCTACGCAGAAGATGCAAAATCTCAAAAAATCTACTTATGATATAGTAGAGGACTTGAAAAGGACTAAGGCTAATATCTCGATTTTCGAGGTTGCTAAATTATCGGGTCAAGGGGAAGCTTTGGTGAAAGGTTTGTATCCACCAAGTCAAATCCATGAGGTCAAAGGTGTTGAGTCCCAATTAGTGTTACGTAAGGAAAAGTGAGAAGTGCCTCCTTTTCTCATAACCATCAGAATTGCAGGTAAAAACTTGCATAATTGTCTGATAGACTCGGGTGCCTCGGGTAACATCATGCCCCTCGAGATTTGCCAAAAGTTAGGATTCAAGCCAATCCCTTCAAAGAGTAAAGTGATACAATTGGATAGATCGGTTGTAGATGTGGTTGGAGTTTTGAATGATGTCTTGATTCAAATCAATTCAGAGCCTAGAATTCAACATCATGTGGATATACTTGTGCTCAATATCACTGCCAAATACGACATGGTGTTAGGAAGAGATTGGAGTAAGAACCTCAATGGTTACATTGTTACAGATTCTTCCCACATGTGGTTACCTTGGAGGGGAGTAGCAAACCAAATCTGGGTGGATAGTGAGCCGAGGCTCAAAGAGATGATTACAGAGTATAATAGGCCCAATGAAATCCAATTTGTTAAAACTAATTTAGGGGTCTATAACTTTGACATAGAAGAAGCTACCGAAGAACCTCAAAAGGAAAGCCTTTCTTGTGGCACTTCTGAAGAGGATAGTTTGGTTTGGATTCTCAGATTTGATGGATCCAAATCGAAACAAGGTGTTGGAGCTGGTATCGAACTTACATGTCCTGGTAGCAAGCCTATGCTAGCTGCCTATAGATTACAGTTTCCAGCCACCAATAATGTGGTAGAGTATGAAGCACTCATTTTTGGACTTCAGTTGGCTCTGAATAAGAAGGTTAAGTGTCTCAAAGTTTTGGGAGACTCGAAGTTAGTGGTTAAATAGGTAAAAGGGCAATATGCATGTCGGGATAAAATATTGAGCCTTTACAGGACTAGAGTTAGGGATTTGATAGATGAGTTTGATGCTTTCAACATTTCCCTTATCTCTAGGAAACACAATCAAATGGCAGATTCTTTAGCCATTGCAACAAGTATGCTCAAGCCAGTCGACCATAAAAAATGTAAAAAAATTCAATTGAGCTAGTGCCCTATCCTTCAATACCAGACAATGTTACCAATTTGCAAGTATTCGATAGTGATAGACACATTTTTAATTTTATCACTAACTCTGGTATTTTCAAAAATCAGGTGATAGATGAAGATAAGAGAGGGTAGGAAGAAACAGACCTGGATAGTGAAACAACCCAAATGATGAATACAATGCCAAAAGATATTGTTTCACTAGAAAAGATATTTGATATCGGATATCAAACAAAAAGAGGCAAAAAGGTACCACCCCTAAAGAAGCATGTGATCTAATCAACTTAGGGAGTGCTGAAAATCCACGAGAGGTGTTCATTGCTAAGGCATGTACAAGTCAAGAAAAGGAGTCTATCACTCATGCACTAAGAGAGTATGTGGATTGCATAGCATGGAGTTACAAGGATTTGAAAATGTATGATCAGAATGTGATAATGCACACGATTCCATTAAAACTAGAATCCAAGCCTTTCAGACAGAGACAAAGACCTGTCAACCCGTTATTAGAGCCCCTAATAGAGAAAGAGGTGAAGAGATTGCTAGAAGCAAAAATCATCTTTCTTGTTAGGCATTCCACATGGGTTGCCAATCTAGTCCCGGTGAGAAAGAAGAATGGAGAGATAAGATTGTGTATTGACTTCAAAAATTTGAATAAAGCTTCCCAAAAGGATAATTACCCATTGCCCTCCATCGATGAGATTCTTCAAATGGTTAATGGGTCAAAAATGATGTCATTCCTAGATGGTTATTCAGGATACAATCAAATCCTTATCCACCCAAATGATAGAATGAAGACAACTTTCACAACTAAATGGGGAACATTCGCATATAGAAGAATGTCGTTCGGATTATTGAATGCTGGTGCCACTTTCCAATGAGCTATGGATTTTGCATTCAAAGGGCTCATTGGTAAGTGTATCATTGTTTACATGGATGACATTCCTATTTTTCTAAGAAAAGGGAAAATCATGTCAGGGATTTGAGGAAAGTTCTCCAAAGATGTAGGGAACATGGGATCTCCCTTAATCCAAAAAATGCATCTTTGGGGTAACAGAAGGTAAGCTATTGGGACACATTATTTTGAAGGAAGGGATTTCTATTGATCCAAAAAGGATAGCTACTATACAAGACATCCCTCCACCCAATAGTAGAAAAGAGTTAAGATCTTTCTTTGGCAAGATCAATTTCGTAAGGAAGTTCATTTCAGGATTCGCAGAGATTGCCAAACCTTTGAATGACATGCTAAAAAAGGATGCTCAGATTAAATGGACAAATGAAAATAGGGATGCTTTCAAAAGCATCAAGGATGCTATCTCTAGGGCCCCTATTTTAGTCAGTCCAAATTATTCAAAGCCTTTTTATGTCTACACGTTTGCTTCAGATCATTCCTTTGCGAGTGTCCTAACTCAAAAGAGTGAAGGTAACATTGAAAACCCTATCACCTTTTTGAGTGCTCCATTGAAGGATGCACAATTGAGATATTCTATTCTTGATAAACAAATGTATGCATTATTCAAAACCATAAAGAAATTCAGATATTACATAGTGCATAGTAGGGTTTTTGTTGTAGTCCCTGACCCTGCTGTCAAGTCTATGTTTTTGCAAAATGAACTAGGTGAAAGATGGGGAAAATGGATTTCGACTCTCCAAGAATTTGATCTAGAAATCCAACCTATGAAAATAGTTCATGGACAAGGTTTGGTCAAGTCAATCATAGAAATTGATCCATTAATATCATGCCAACATTACAATGTGGAAGACATAACTAAAGATGATTGGTATGTTGATATCGTATATTTCTTGTTGAATGGTAAGTGCCCATTACATCTCACTTCTACTCAACGTAGAGCTTTGCATTTGAAATCTGCAAATTTTCTAATTAAGTCTAGTGTTTTGTATAGGAGAAATCATGAAGGGATTTACCTTCGTTGTGTTAACCAAGAAGAGGCGACCCAAGTACTTAAGGATTTCCATGGTAAGTATGGAACTGGACATGGGTCAGCCAATGCAACGACGCACCAGATTCTTAGGGTAGGATACTATTGGCCCCATATTTTCAAGGATGCACATGCTCATGTGCGATCCTACCATACATGTCAAGTGGCGGCCAATAGAGAAAGAAATGCAGCAATGCCATTACAATCTGTGGTGGAGGCAAGACCTTTTGCACAATGGGGACTCGATTTTGTTGGGGTTATCAATCCCAACTCATCTGATTCTCATAAATATATCCTTACTACCATAGATTACTACACTAGGTGGACTGAAGCAATCCCCACAAAGCATGCTACCACTGATGTTGTTATTAAATTTTTAGAGGATTGCATTGTGACTCATTTTGGCATGCCCAACGCAATAGTAAGTGATAATGGTTCTGCCTTTTCTTCCATGCAATTTGCAAATTGGGCATATGATAACAAGGTAAGCTTGAAATTCTCTTCAAATTATTACCCACAAGGTAACGGTTTGGCAGAATCCTCTAATAAAAATTTGCTATGTGTGATCAAAAAGTTGCTTGAAAAGAACCCTAGGGATTGGCATAGTAAACTAAAGTTTACCCTTTGGGCTGATAGGACCAGAACAAAAGAGTCAATTGGAACATCTCCATATCATTTAGTTTATGGGCAGGATCCTATTTTTCCCACTAATTTAAGATTGCAAACCCTTCATTTCATGAAAGAATATATTGGGACAAATAATCAACTTGAAACTAGATTAACACATTTAATGCATCTTGATGAGAAGAGAGAGGAAGCCATGCTTCATTTTAGTAAACATCAAGATGTAGTAAAGAGATGGTTTGATAAGAGGTCTACGATTAAAACATTCAAAATTTTAGATCTAGTTTTGTTGTGGGATAAAGGACATGAAAAGAAAGGGGATCATGATAAATTTGATTGTTTGTGGTTGGGTCCATATCAAGTTTCTGAAATCCTAGGTAAAAATAGTTTTAGATTAAAAACCTTGGATGGAAAAGATTTGTCTTTGCCTGTTAATGGGTTGCATCTAAAGCACTATTTCAAACCCTGAAAGATGTGTAGGCATGTATTATATGTATATATGCTTGGTGTTTTGGTTTTGGTTTTTGGTTTTGATTATTTGTGTTGTTTGGTTTGTTTTGAGTGTATCATTTATTACTGGTTTGTTTTAGGTTAGATTTTGGTCTATTTATCTCTTTTGTGTGTTGGGTTATTCCCTTGTTTTGGGGTAATGTTTTATGGTCACTAACTTTTGGTCTCTGGGCCATTTTTGGTGTTTCTTTGTTTAGTAGGTTGGAGTATCTAATCTAAAAATAGGTGAACCCGAGAAAAGGGGGATGAGTTATTTGGTGATCATGCTCAGATTTTGGGACTAAGATGGTGGAAAGTGGAACAATGAAAGATTTTGCTAGAGCTCCACATGTAACTCACATACATTAAATGGTATTTTTAGAATTATGAAGGATGAAGTTATCTTGATTTGCAACCCTAGGCGAAAATCCAATATGCTCCACTTGTAGGCTGCCTAACCCTAGTGATGCTTGAAGCTTTGCAAGGCTTTTCTTTTGAAAAAATAAGCATTGAAAAGCTTGATCAAATCAGTCACAAGATCTAGATAAACTCTACCGAGGCTATGGATGCCTGATCGACAGTAGGGCTCTGTCTAGACATAGCTCGGGTAAAAGGAAAGGCTTTGCAAAGCGTTAAGCAAACACAAGGGTGAGTTAGATAAACTCCACTAGGGCTATAGATGCTTGACTGGCAGTGGGGCTCTATCTATAGCCATTTTGTTATGAGTGATACTTCATAGCCTAATGCAAAAAGGGATGATGGAATCTAGAGGATTTTCAGAGATGCAAGAATGAATCACTTTTTCACACACTGAGCAAAGGCAGATGGATTAATTGTTTCTATTTGAAGTTGTTTACCCCCACCTTCTCGGGATATTGCTAAATAATTTGTGTTTCATTGATCTTGTGTGTTCTCGTTTTAGGTTGGGTTCTTCACCCGAAATGCTCAGGAGCATTTCCCAAGAGTCACCATTTGTTGTGATTGTCGCACAACTCACCCCAAAATTGGGGACCCACCTTTTGTTTGTGTTTGGGTGCTTTTGTTTCATTTTGAGTGTCTAGTGTTTGCTTTTTTTTTTTTGTTATTTTTTTTTTCGATGATTTTTATCGTATTGTGATTTTTTATTTTGTCGATGATTTTTATCATCAATTTGTTGTCGATGATTTTTATCATCAATTTGTTGTCGATGATTTTTTATCGTCAATTTTTTGTCGATGATTTTTATCGTCAATTTTGTCGATGATTTTTTATCGTCATTTTTTTGTCGATGATTTTTATCATCAATTTTTTGTCGATGATTTTTATCGTCAAGTTTATGTTAGCGTTTACATGGTTAAATTTGGTGTTTGTTTTTATTCGTATGTTTCAAATTATATTTAACATTTGAAATGTGGTTCGAGTCTAAAATATTTTCTTTTAAAAAGAAAACATTTAAAAAATAATAGTAATAAGTAAAAAGTTATATATATATATATATATATATATATATATATATATATATATTTAAGATAGAAGAATAATAATAAAGAAATTATATATATATATACAGATTTAAAAAGAAGCCACATGGCTTTCTCTTTGTTTGAAAAGGGCAAATTCCTTTTGTCATGCATTTCAATTTTAAAAGTTTAGTTATTGTGGATTTTAGAGTTTATTGTTTAGTTTTAAAGCTTTAAATATTTTAATACCATTAGAGCTTTAAAGTTTATCATGTTAATGGTTTTAAATTATTTAATGGGTATCTCTATGGCTGTAGGGACCATGAAAATGATGCGGTGCACAAGTAATATGATATACCGACAACTCACACTGGATGATGTGGATCCTAGAAGGGCATTTCGAATAAGTGGACACCCTTGACGAAGGTGGGCAAATTGTAGTGGCGGAGCACGTGGCAAAAGTAGTGTTCTTGAGATTTAATCACACAGGTGTCGACAAGCAGTGTGAGAGTGACCTATTCAGAGTCGATTACAGGACAGGTCCCACCAAGGTGGAAGAGCAACAATTTTAATGTCGAGGGTAGATATTAGCATATGGGCCAGTACAACAAAGGACTAGTATATGGTGATTGCCGCATGAGGATGAGGAATCAAAATTAGGTCCTTAACATGCATGAAAAGGCAAAGAGTGGGTGAGAGTAGTTGGGCAGTGTATTACAATGAATAAATGCTCACAAGTGAGGAGACGGATTGGTGAGATGCGTATGACGTCCACACAGTGACACACTAGACAACAAAGTAGTGGAACCCATATGGTGAATGACTTGGATATTTATAGAATATCATACAAGGACAATGTAGCATGTGACTAAGATAAAATGTTTTACACAACACATAGACATCATGGAAGGTGGATGTGTTGACGGAGATATCAACACTGCCCATAAAATGTAGATCTCCTTTCACCCAAAGCAACAGATAAGAGAAGGACTACAAATATTATTATGTGATTCATTTTACGGATGACCCTTAAGAAAAGGATAATGCCACAAAAATTATAGCGAGTCGAGGGTGAATTCAAGCGTTTGGTTACATCAAAAATAGTGATGAGTAAGATATGTTCACGTGCGTTTGACATGGATGAAAGGCTAGCTTGCATGTATTGATCAGGGAAGAAAATTTGAACCTTGATGGATAGGGATAATGGTATCATGCCAATGAAGATTGACCAACAATGATTGAGGTTATTAAACAAAGGTGAATTTGACACCACAGACCTAAGGATCCAGAGAAATTAATCAGATGTGGCTATCGTAAAGTGAAAGGTACTTCGTCAACCATAACATAAACTGGGAGCATGGGCCAACACACAACAATTTAATTTAGGCCTAGTGAACAAACATCACATGGAGCAGACGTGGCACAGTGATGGCATATCCGTATTTGGTAGTGTACATAATGGCTAGATAGACGATGATGTGGACAAAAATTAATGTTGTGCAGATGGGTAACATCATCACAAGGGTTTATTTTCATAGTTGGTGGGAAATTTCAGAACATCAAATGGTATTAATGAGGTCTTCTAAGGCACTGTATATGAAATGGAATCCAAGATGTCCCTCTTAAACCCTAAAATGTATTTTCTCCATGATAAGTAGCCATCTGAGAGGGTGCGATGTTTTTTGTTTGTTGATTCTAGTCTGATTACTAAGTGCAAAGAGAGATGGCTGAGAGTGGAGATAGATGTGTGAAAATGGAGGTGTCATGATAGATATGGTAGAAATGGTGGTCACAACAACAAAGTGTAATGGTCATCACCGTAGTAAGCGAAGGCCTTTTGCTGATGAGCGCAAGGTCAATAGTGTAGCAAAAGCAGACGTTATCACAGTTCAAAGCATGGTTGAGGAAGGGTGCAACATGGACATGACCTCCATGGTGGGTTTGGCATTGATATCTCTGTATCCAAGGTTTGGATCCTGCTCGATAGGTTTGCTGGTGGTGCTTGAAATGCAGTCCCAAGCTCTAATCTCTGAGCTAATTTTTGGGTCATCTATGCCCTAGGTTATCACCATTTATTAATGTTTTTTTTTGTTTTATATCATGCTATAGAATGTTAAGGCAAGGCATAAGACAATAAAATATGAAGGTCCAAAGTGAGGTATAAGGGGTTTGTATTGATTTCAAAGCCTTGTTAGGAGCATGCTCGTTTGAAATTTAAAATGGAATATTAAATATTATATATATATATATATATATTATAATATATAAGAGGGAGTTATAAGGGAAATGCAACATTGAGACTTTCTTGAGAGTTAAAAAAAAATAAAAGGGAATATTTGAAATATATATATTTTATATATATTATAATGTATGGGGGAGTTATAAGGGAAATGTAATATGGAATATTTTTGTTTATATATTATAATATATAGGGGGAGTTATAAGGGAAATGGAACATTGAATATATATTTTTAGTATTATAATGTTAAAAGGGAGTCATAAGGGAAAATGAAATATTAAAAGTTTTTCTTTTTAACATTATAAAGAAGTGGAAACGAACAAGTTTTTTGAAACCTTAAATATCCAAGGAAGCCATTGTAAAAGGCTGGAACTTTTGTAAAAAAAGATAATTTTTGAAGAAATTGAATGCATACATTTTGGCAATCATACACTTTGTGAGCAAAAGCACAGGATATTTTTGGTTGAGGGTTATTGTGTTTATAGTTTATTCTTTTACTGCATCTTGTTTTAATTTGTATATATGTATTTAATGCCTTTAGGGGGTTATACTAGGTGAATATTAAGATTGATGCAAACATTATTGAGTCCTTGAGTCTTGTACTTGATCTAATCCGATTGTATTTCATGCAGGTTTGTTTAGATCTTGTTACCTTCAAACTTGTCTCATAATTTATGGTTTTACAGGGTAGGGGAATGTGATACCAAAATTTATATGCATGTTTTTTTCTAGATTTGGTGTAAATAGATTAGATTTGTTTTTGTATTTCATTTATTGGGTTTTGCAAAAATTCATTTTTGTCTATTGCTTTCCATTCTGGTCCATGATCCAGAATTTTAGTTCTTTCATTCTAGTCCATTCCAAAATTTCCTTTCTTTCATTCTGGTCATTTTCCAGGATTTCTGCATTTTGTTTTTAGTTCTTTCCATTTTTATCATTTTCTAGAATTTTGCATCTTATTTCAGTTATTTCCATTCTGGTCCTTGTCCAGAATTTTTGTAAATTGTTTGTTCAATTTATTTGCATTCTGGTCCTAATCCAAAATTTTCGCACCTCCAAATTACATCAAACTTTTTAGTTTTTTTTTTTCAAATCTAAATTATTAAGATACAATAAATCTAGGAGGGAGGGTACTAACACCTATTCTACATTAATGGTAGATAATGAAAATGAATGTTGACTTACTAATTGACTAACATATCCACATTCTAACTTAGCATTTAGTAGAACACTCATAATGAAGATAAAATGAATCTACTACTTGTAAAATGAATCTTACATTAAAGACATGGAGTTTAAAATGAAGTGGACTATTCCACGCATCTTTTCATTTTTGCACCTTTAATTTGAATATAAAATGGGCTTACTAACTGGGATTCAGGGTAAGAAAGAGTAATGCCAAGAACATTAAAAGGAATCACTTTTCACATAAGCAACATTCACATTTATTTTAAAGATTAAGGAAGGAAATCACCAAGCATATATGAATTAAACCATCAAGGCCCCTTGTTAACTGTCACTTGTAGGTTATTGAGCTAGTTCTAGCATATATCATCCTAAATGATCTTTGCTTTCATACATATATGCAGAATGCTTGTGTAATAGAACCTTGGAGAAATTCGAGTTTTTACTTAATTTCTTTGCAAGAGAGAGTTTTCAATTTAATACTCTGATTGTGGTGATCATTTTGCAATAGGGAAAACTATTCACTCAACAGGCCCTTTCAAAACCCCTGTGATTTACCATAAGAAAAAACATACTTAATAATATTTAATTAAATAATCAATACTTAATATTTTATTTATTAAGCCAATGGATCCTTGGTTTAATGGTTGGCACAAATAATTGATGTAGTCCACTCCAAGTTTCAAATATCGGTGCACCAAATAGCTCAACTTGACTAAGTCAATGTGAAAGGAAAAGGGTAATCCTTTCAAAACCCTACTTTTAAACTAATAATAATAATAATTTTATTTATCCTAAAAAAAAATAATATTTTTATTTATTACTATTTTTTAAATATCTAATTTTTATATTATAGAATATTATCAATAAATCAATTTATATAACATTTTATTAGCTAATAATCTTGAATGTAATAAAGAATATATTATAATAAAAGAATAAAAGTATAAATAAAGTAATTTTTTATTATAATTATGAATTTAAAATTATCAATGTTATATTAACATTCAATATTTAATTAAATTATTTGAAAATATTCAATCAAAATATTATATTAAAACAAATTACTTTACCTAAACATACAAGTTGTAATTAGCATCACAATATGTTTTACATTTTTATCATTGTTCACAAAATAATAAATATAATTTAATAATATATTTAAAAATTGGTTGAATATAATCAATCAAATTTGTAAACGTTATGTACTAACCATTATTTTTATAATACAATTTGATTTTGGTTATTCTTTTGATTTTGCATTCTAATCAAATGGATTCAATTATTTTCATTTTTTATAAGTTATATGTGGTTTCTATTCTGATCCATGCCCATCAAAATACTAAAATAATACATTTGTTATCATGTCAATCTATGAGGGTCTGTTTGGGCTTGAGCCTCACCATGACAAAGAGGGTTTGCGAGGGCTTGAGCCTCACCATGGTAAAGAGGGTCTACGTGGGCCTGAGCCTCACCATGGTAGACAGGGTCTGCAAGGGCCTAAGCCTCACCATGAAAGAGAGGGTATGCATGGTCCTAAGCTTCACCATGGAAAATAGGATCTACGAGAGCTTGAGCCTAACCATGGTAGAGAGGGTTTGCATGGGCCTGCATAGTGTGGTGGAGGACCTACCACTCCTATGCTCTCAAACCCTTTCTCTCTGAGTGGTAGGTCTCCTTGTCCTTCCTTTTGGGTTTTTCCCTCTGATATCTTGCTGATGGTTTCCTGTGCAGGTTAGTTCGATGTATCTCTACAAAATTCTTACGTCTTACCCCTTATTAATTTCAAAAATAGGGGAATACCTTGTACCTTCAACGTATATGGAGTTAGACTTGTGTTGTCAAGTTACTTCAGCTAGTATGTGTATGGTATTTAACCTGATGATTGTTGAGGACTATTTTTGGATGTAGGTGTCGTTTTGGGGGTTCTTTCCTTGCAGTTCTTTCTAGTTTTCCCCTTTTCTGATCCACATATAGGGGATACCTTGGTCTTAATGATCATTGAGAAAGGAATTTGCTGATGGCTTCTTCATTTGATGAGGTTTCATAATTTTGATAGGTTGCAAGGGGTGGACCAATTGTTAGATCCAACTTCTGTAGCTATTGGATCCTAGGGTTCCAAAGATCCAATTTTTTGAAGGGATCTTCCTTTTATTTTATTTCTAGTGCTATTTTGGGCTGATTTATCCTGAATATTCTCTTCATATAGTCTAGAGGTTGGTTGGACTCTAGCGGGATCTATGGATTTTATGGTGTATGTATTTGTCGGATGCTTGCTCTTGGGTTGGAAGTTTTTCTATCATTGGTATCCTCAATTTTTTTTTTGAAAATTTTGAAAAAACTTGTATTAAAACAAAGATCAATTACAATAAGGGAAGAGACTCTTCCCAGCAGAATTCAGAGAGAACACAAGCTTACAATAGTAGAAGAATATCTGCAATGGAGCCAAATCTCCTAAACCATTAACTAGCTAGCAGGGGGTCGGCATGGACAGTTGATACAGCTTGTCATGAAATCGTGACACTATTCTTCTCCTTAGGCCGCAAACATGCAACATGTCGTGATATCATGACACCTTTCCCCTTTGGCCGTGAAAAAGCAACATGTCACGATATCATGACATTTTCCTCCTTTGGCCGTGAAAATTCAACAAGTCGCGATATCGCGACACCATTTCTCCTTTGGTCGTGAAAAAGCAACATGTCATGAAATCGTGACACCTTTTCTCCTTTGGCCGTGAAAATGCAACATGTCATGATATTGCGACACCTTTTCTCTCTTGGCCATGAAAAAGCAACATGTCGCGATATCATGACACCTTTTCTCCTTTGGCCGTGAAAAAGCAACATGTCGCGATATCGCGACACCTTTTCTCCCTTGGTCGCAAAAAAGCAACATGTCACGATATTGCGACACCTTTTCTCCCTTAGCTGCAAAAAAGCAACATGTCATGATATCGCAACACCTTTCCTCCCTTGGCCGTGACGAAGCGACATGTCGCGATATCACGACAACTTTCCACCCATGACCGCGACGATGCAACATGTCACGATATCGTGACAACTTTTCTCCAGTGGCCGTGATGGCGCAACATGTTGCAATATCATGACAACTTTTCTCCAACGACCGTGACGGTGCAACATGTCGTGATATCATGACAACTTTCCACCAGCGACCGTGATGGTGCAACATGTCACGATATTGCGACAACTTTCCTCCAGCGACTGCGATGGCATAACATGTCGTGATATCGTGACAACTTTCCACCAGTGACTGTGACGATGCAACATGTCGTGATATCATGACAACTTTCCTCCAGCGATCGCGATGACGCAACATGTCATGATATCACGACAACTTTCCTCTAGCGACCACGACGACGCAACATGTCATGATATCACGACAACTTTCCTCCAGCGGTCGTGACGGCACAACATGTCATGATATCACAACATCTTTCCACCAGCGACCGCGACGGTGAAACATGTCACGATATCGCAACAACTTTCCTCCAATGACCGTGATGGTGCAACATGTTGCGATATCATGACAACTTTCCTCTAGCAACCACGACGATGCAACATGTCACGATATCACGACAACTTTCCTCCAACATCCACGATGGTGCAACATGTCACGATATCACAACTTTCCTCCAACGACCACGACGGCGCAACATGTCGCGATATCGCGACAACTTTCCTCTAGCGACCGTAATGGTGCAACATGTCATGATATCACGACAAATTTCCTTTGCTTTTTCTTTGATCATCTCAAGGACCTTTCCAGACCCTGTCTAATCACCTCATCCTCAATATCCATGTCACTGTGCAACTGAACTCCAACCTCCTTTTTTGCACCCATCTTAGCCAGAAAGTCAGCCGCTTTGTTCAAATCTCTACTCGCATAAACTGGGATCATGTCCTCCAATTCCTTCCATAATTCTTTAATTTGGGTAACAAGAGCCCTCAACGTCCAAGCTTTCAGATCAAAGTTCTGCATGCAGTCTAGAGCTCCAACCATTATTTGTGATTCTGATTCAAGAATAATCTTTCGATGGCCATGTTTTATTGCCCAAATAGAAGCAGACTTGATGGCAATGGCTTTGGCTTCATTGTTAGTGGATCTTCCCAGGCCTTGCAATTCCTAATAGAGCACAGTCCTAGCATGGTTTCGGCACACCACTCCAATTTTGGCTCTACCCGGATTGCCTTTTGCAGCTCCATCAGTATTGATTTTAATCCAACCTTCAGGGGGAGGTTTCCAACAATTTTTGTCCTATCCCTCTTGCAGTTCAGGGCGTTCTTCCAAAGCTCCAATGCCAATTTGAGCTTCCTCCTCAGCATGAACAGCCACAATTTCGGTAACCTTGCTCCAAATGGTCTGCCAAACCTCGTCTAGAGTAGTAAATGTTTCTCTAAAAATTTTGGTATTTCTTTCCAGCCATACTTGCCACTAGATAAATCTTAAATCGAGCTCCCAGCAAAAATGAAGAGCTTTAGATTTGAATCTACCTTTCTACCATTTTGCCTAGATATTCATCCGGTTCAGGTCACCACTTACTTGAATTTTAAAGTAAGCAAACCAATGCAGCCAAATCTGTCGGGTGAAAGGGCAACAAAATAGCAAATGGTCAACATTTTCCTCGCTCTTGTAGCATAGTACACATTGAGAAGGGCCGATGATACCTTTTGATCTGAGATTATCAAAAGTGAGGATTCCATTGTGCATGCACTGCCAGGCAAAAAAGTTAACTTTCGACTAGCCTTTAGAGTGCCAGATTTTCCTCTAGTCCTCAACCTGAAAAGTGTGAGGGTGGGGCTCTGGGAGAATGTTGTCGTATCCGTCCTTTACTGTATAGACGCCAAGACTCCCAAAGCCCCAAGCTAATTCATCCTCCATGTCTCCCCCTGTAAGAAATATTTTTATCAGAATTTTAGTCATGATAGGCGATAAATCCGGAGGGATTGAAATGGGCCACTCATCCAACTTCTTGAACTGCTTAAACTTACACTCCCCCAACTGGGTAGTTGTGAAATAAATTTCAATACGGATCCATCCCTTGGCTTCAATGGCTACTTTTATTGGCAGTAATTTTGGAAATTTAGCAATAATGGGTGGGAACTGATCCCAAGAATCTATCCAAAAATGAGCCTTCTCCCCTCTTCCCACTTTCCAAAATAAGTGGTCTTTAACAACCTGAGACCCTAACTTGAGAGCCTGCCAAACAAGGGACCCAGTACCATCCAAGGGGATGCGAGCTACATCGATTGGGTTGGCCTGTCCCAAGTATTTGCTAGTTAGGATTCTGCTAAAAAGGGAGGTGGGTTGGGAGATCCATCTCTAGTACAGCTTTCCAACCAAAGCTTTATTGTTCAGCTTAGATTTTCTCAAACCCAAACCTCCTTTAACCTTGGGCTGGGTAACTTTGTCCCAACCCACTAAGGCCCACTTTCTCTCTCCTAAATTTTAGATATGCTTTTTTTGACTATTTTTATTTATGTTGCTCGCCCCTTGATAGGGTCCCAACTGATTGTTGGGCCATGTGTCAAATGAAGGGTTGTTAGAAATATAGTCTATTCCATCGTTTAGGTTGTGTAAATGTATCTTCCAAGGTACATACTTAGGACATTAGATTACTTTAGGGGTAAGTTATCTAGTTATTTTATGCAATGTAACAAATGCACAAGTATTAATGTGCAAGTTGTATATGTGTAAGTTTTCCCTTGCACAGCTAAGTAGAGTGGTGGCCAAGGAACTTGTGTTCCTATATAAGAAAGGCCTCATAGTCAGATAGATATGATAAGGGGGGCATAGATAGATAGAGCTGCTTATATCATAGTTGTAGGTAGTAGTGCAGTGTTGTGTATATCACCATATATTTGTGATGGATACAATGTAGTTCAGTAGCTTCATTAATGGAGTTTCATTTCCTCCATAGCTACGTTGTATTCATTTATGTTATTTATATTCAACATACTTCAATCATCTTGTATATTTACTTTATTTTATATTATTCTACATCTTGTGATTATTATATCTCATTCCTCATTAAATCAAAATCTAACAATGGTATCAGAGCTATGGTAGATCTAGTCTATGTAGGTCAATAGGGAAACCACCATTATATTTGAGCATGAGTTTTTTGACAAACTAAAGTGATGCCGGATCAATCATTATAAAAAGTTCTTAGAATAATCTAGGTGGTCGAATTAGGGAGAGGCACGAGTGAGGACTGAAAGAAATCTTAGTTCTAGAAAATAATCAGATTGCATTTGACTAGAGTCTTTCCACAAAGTTATAGGAAAAACTCGTGAAGACCAGGACTTAGCATTCAATCCATTGGATTGATGAATCATCTAGTGAGGATTATACAGGATATCTGGAATTTTCTAACTATTGCATAATGTTTCTTTTGTTGTAAAAAATTAATTCTCATAGTGCCTCCACTCCCCCTACAACAAAAATATAGGAGACTCCAACTTCGTTGCCCTAAGGTTAGTGTGCCTTCATAGTGTATAGATTGGTTCCTTGTGCAAGAGAAGAACACTATGAAAGAATACTTCTAGATAAGAGTTGTGGTGAAGTCAGGATACTAAAGATCTCCATTTTTGAATCAAAGAACTTCATAAGTTGAATAATAGGCCATAAAAGCCTTGACACAAAAATGCCTTAGAAGCCTTGAAGAAAAGGCCATAGGAGCCTTGAATGAGAAGCTATAGAAGTCTTGATACTAGAAAGGCCATAGAAGCCTTGATATTGGAAAATTCCATAGAAGCCTTGGTACTGAAAAAGTCCATAGAAGCCTTGATATTGGAAAAGGCCATAGAAGCATTGATATTGAAAAAGGCCACATAAGCCTTGATATTAAAGAATAATTTGAAGAGAATATCTAATTCAAAAGTATACTAAATATTTTAGTACTAATTCTTTTTTGTAGGAAAAGAAGATTCAGTGAGTTGGAAAACTTCCTAAAAGAAAGTTAGGAAGGGTGTCTTCTTCAGAATAAATCCAGTACCTAAAGCAAAATTGAAAAAATCAGGAGAATATCTTTGTGAAGAACTTCCATTCTTGGAAGAAAGTAGAAGATGGACTAGGAGAGTCCTACTCGAATCCAAAAGTAGTGGAACCAGAGATTCAAAAGCATATGTCACCACCGACACTTCCAGGAGTAGAAGGTTGAAGGATTCTCAAGGAAAGACCAACATAAGCTACAAGATCAAAGATCTTGGGAAAGTCTCATCGAGAATCTGATAAAAAGGCTAGGAGAGCTTGACTGAAAAAATTCATAAAGAAGAAATAAATCCACTACCAAGGAGAAGACCAAAATAGTGAAGGACTTGGGACAATTATCGCCATTTGACAACAAGCCCAAGAGAAGAATAATTTGGCAAGGAGTGCCAAATCCATAAAGAAGAATTTGGCAAGGAATGCCAAATCCCGAAAGAATAATTTGGCAAGGAGTGCCAAATCCTAGAAGAAGATCCTTCTTGAAGTCAAAATTTGACAAGAAGACTTGAATATAGAAGAAGTTCACCAAATATTGGAGATTTGAATATTACCTCTTACAACAAGGCACTGCTTTAGATACAAATACTTCTCCAAATATACAACATAAGGAGGAGAACAAAATAGAAGAACAAGCCAAAAAATCCTAGGCTCGTGAAAGAAAGTTTGAGACCATCATTTGGTGAAGAAGGAGCTATTCAAAATAGTCTACAAATACCTACAATATCCTAATCAAAGTAGAAACCTGGTGATCCTAGACACCAAGATCTACATCCTCTATGGAAGCGACAAAAGAGCTACATAAGCTTTCAAAAAAAAAGGTAAGCAACTTCTTATTGCAAGTAGATTCATTAATTTGATTACTTATCAGATTTGTTAAAACACCTGAATTTGGATTAAAGTTGCATTTAGATTACAATCTTTAAAAGTGCAAAAAGAAAGGTTCTTTTTAAGTTTTATTTTCACATTGATTAGGATTTGATTATATTTATGAATTACTTCTATCAACTACCTATCATCTACTTTGGAAAAAGAAAAAGAAGACTAAGTCCTACAATATTAATTGTAGTTAAATTATAGAATAACTCTTAAAAATTCATTTTAGGTTATTCTTGATTAGTTGTGGTTTTAGTGCATTAATTTGAGAGTTGATTGGAGTGATAAGATGTAATAGTAGTGCATTAAAAGTGAAAGAATTTCACTATTATACTAATCTAAAAAAGAAATTAGTTTTGTATTTTATTGAAGGGCACAAAATCTGATTTGTATCAAGTGTATAAAGACACTATTATAGCACAAAAATTTGCAACATAATGTGGCCAAGAGAAGCCACCTAAATAGGTTAGAATCCTCCCAAACTTGGAGAAGAATACAACTAACCAAAAATAGAAATAGAAGCTTCAAATATTTAGACTTGGTGAGTCTCAAATCCAATGTATTACAGGGTTAATTTTTTGTTACAAAAGGTAGAAAAATACTATTGTAGCACCCTAAAATTGGCGCAGTAAACCTTAGTAATAATTCAAAATTTAAATTTTAACCCCGAACCGCCTGTTAAACCACTTTCCTTGTTTTTTGTGCCATTTTTAGGATTTGTTGTGACCGTTGGACGATATTGTCGCCGATAAGATGATATCGCCTCAGATCGGATGAATTCTTCTGGAGAAGAACGTCCAGACGATTTCGTCCCAAAACTAATTTTTCAAAATTAGTTTCTGTTTCAATGGTGTATCTAAGTTGGGCAGAAGTGTGTCTGCGCCGTTAGAGACCTCCCCCATTGGAGATCTTCCAGATTAGGATGATCTCCAACCTCCCAACCTCCTTCCTATGCCTATTTAATCTTAGGCCCTCCCCTTGACATTCCCCTGGCTGAATTTTACTGCACTTCGAGTTTTACATGCATTAGAATGTCTTAGACTATTGTTTGCCTTTGTCCCTTTTTGAGTTTTCTTGCAGGAACTCTGTTATTATTTAGTCGGAGCAAGCTCAGATCATCGTAGATGATCTTGTACAATCTCAAACGATCACACCCAAATCCGAGATGATTTCGCACTCTACATACGATTTCGACTGCAGTCAACATTGGGGGCAATTAGTGCCTAGAGTTTGCACTTTTCTCTTTTCGTTTGTTGTTTCATTCTGCATTTAGATCAATTTATTGTTATTTTATGCTATTCTGCATTTTGGATTTCACCCATATAGCTTAAGTGCATGATAAGATCATAATTTGTCATTAGAATACTATAATTTACTTGAATTTCTATTCGTAATTATCATTTTAGTATCTATATTGTCATTTTACACCATTTTTCTTTGTTAGTATTGCTGCATTTTCTATGTTTTGTGTCTATTTCTATGATTGCAGGTCTCTGAAAAATTTGTCTGATGAATTCATCAGATCTCAGACGATCCTGTCTGATTTCAGACGATCCTGTCATATCAGAGGCGATCTGGACTGCTTCAAAAATCAGAACCTCCATCAGACACCCGGATCAGGTATGGCTTTTCTAATCTAGTATATTTTCTGTATTTTTTGTTTAATTCTATTTTATGTATTCATTTAAATTTGCATTTCCTAATAGAATAGTTTAGATTCATTTGGTCAAACCTAGGACTTGGATGATCAAGCATAAAAATGAACACATCAAACACACTATCAACCTAGGCGTGGAAACTACCATTCAAAAGTTTCCTGGTGAACCCACCATCCATCGAAAATTCACCCTTATACACCTTCCCCAAGAGGCAATACCTTCAAAGGGCCTCTCAGTCCGAGGTATTGTCCCATCCTTTTCACATCCCCCTTCCGGGCATGGATCCTATAGCCTAAAGGTAAGGGTGTGAAAAATTTGGAGCGATATATTTTGGTGAACCCGACGTGAAACTAAAACCTTTTGAAAACAAAAAAACATAGATGCATTTAAAATCATTAAGTTGCATATCATGTTTAGATGGTAGCTCCTAAGAAAATACTAGCTATCACTATAAATTTTG
The DNA here is from genome assembly GCA_028583015.1 of Wollemia nobilis. Lineage (NCBI taxonomy): Eukaryota > Viridiplantae > Streptophyta > Pinopsida > Araucariales > Araucariaceae > Wollemia > Wollemia nobilis. The sequence goes on along the minus strand of JAQPPZ010017033.1, from coordinate 18,361,967 downwards.
AAAACCAATTAGCAGCCATAGAAATTAATTCTGTGCTTAGTGTGCCTGAAACAGATAGAAACCAACTTTTGTGGGACGAACTTGATAGGAGACTAGGTATCATTCATCTAGGTCAGCAGAACTTAGACAAGTCAAGAGGTTTGCCCTAGATAGAATCCTGGATCCTCATCAACTCATTTTTTATCATGAACTTCAAAGAGCTTGCCATAGGTGGTTAGCTTATAGGAGAGCTCTTGTGTCTTCATAATTGTTCACCTTCGAGGAATACCTCGAGAATGCAACTGTTATACACCAATTCCTAGGTCGTGTAGAAGACCAAGAGGTCATTCTTACGGATAGGGAAAGGTGGAGAAGAGTTCCTAGAGCTATGTTATATCGAGAGTATTGCCACAAAATTTATTTCTACCAACCAGAGTCTGAGACAGATAATATCACTATAGCACTTTTTGTCAAATTCTTGAAAGAAAATTTTCAATTTGAAGAACATTTCATGACTCCTAAAGAACTTGAGCCCGTTAATGATATTTATAAATTATTTATAGAAAACTAGATCATTACTTTCATTATTATTATTTCTTGCATTTAGTGTGTTGTTTGTTATCTTTATAATATTGTTATAAAAACAAAAAAACAAAAAAAATAAGAAAAACCAAAAACATAACAAAACCAAAACATTTTATTTTAAATACTATAGTAGGTATATAATTAAAATATATACCTCTTAAGCTTGTTGCATATATATATATATATATATATATATATATATATATATATATATATATATATATATATATATATATATATATATATATATATATATATATATATATATATATATATATATATATATATATATATATATATATATATATATATATATTGCTGAAATCTAAACTTAAGCACAATGCCTAGACTTAGGAATGGTAAACAAACTGAAGAAGAAGAAGAAGAAGATTGTCTAGGAAACAAAACAAAAAACCCAAATGTCCTTCCTGAGGATTCAATTTCGGAAGGAGGAACTCTAGAACAACCAGAAGATGAGCTTGTTGTATAAGAACAAGAAGAAAATGTTAAAGAGGAAGGATCCTCATCCCCTAGAATAGCTCCAAATGGAACTGTTGCTTTTGATAATATAGATCATTTTTGGAAATTTCTCAGTAATAAAATTGGTGCTCTTAATATGGCAGCTCGTATTGATAGAGGAAAAATTAGTGACACTCAAGCAGCCATGGAACATATGTTTAATATGCACACTAATCCTTTGTCTTTTATTGATCAAGAAAGTGATAAAGCTGGACCATCCAATATAGATATTGTCACTATGATTCAGAACATGCAAAAACAATAGGTTACACAACCCCCTAAGGAACCTGTTATTGAGCCTAAAATCATTCCCACACAAAAGAGACCTTCATTCACTGCTTTATTTCACAAAACTATCGATCAATATGCTTCAAATCGACAAAAACCTAAAATGAAGCCAAACACCAATTTTCAACAATCTGGGATACAACATAATACAACTTCAAAACTTCTTCATAACATCCTTCCTACCAATAATTTACACAATAGCAATATAGCATCTAATCTTCATGTCCCTCCATCATATGCTCACAAATCCCATATTAATACCCTACCGAACCAATATGGTGGGCAAACTAGTAATTTGGAAGCCATGGTGAAACTATTAGCTTCCCGCATGGACCAGATAGATCCCTACCGTCCCTCGTACAATTATGAAGAGATGTTTAGTCAGCCTTTGGATCCCATAGTTGTAGCACAGCCATACCCTAAGCACTTTCCCATGCCCGTCCTGCCTATATATAAAGGAACTGAAGATCTCATAGAGCATCTTCGCATGTTTAGGATAGCATGTCATGATATATCACATGATGACTTGCTATTACTAAAAATGTTCTCAAAAAGTTTAGGAGGGATGGCATTAGAGTGGTACTATCAATTGCCCACTCATTCTTTGAGGAATTTTGAAGAAATAACTGAATCTTTTGTCCATCAATTTAGTGCCTACATCGAGAGAAACGTGACCATTAAAGATTTATACAACTTAAAACAAGACAAATATGAATTTTTTGCTTATTTCTTAGCTAGATGGAGGCAGTTGATAGGAAAACTGCACTTTTCGCTACCTTATAGGGAAATGTTGGACATTTTTATTAATAATTTGCAAGAAAAAATATCCTATGAATTATCAACTGCTACCTTAACCACCTTCGATCAAGCTATAGAATTAGCTTGAAGGGTGGAAGATGCTCTCATTAGAAGAGGTCAGCTCAAAAAGAAATATGATGAGAAAACATCCAGAAATCAATATAAAAACAAACAAGTTGTGGGTGACGGAGTCACTGATAATAGAAACATTGCTAATGTTAATACTATGAAAACAATAGAGAAGTTTATATTAAAACCTCTTGATAAACCACCTCGATAGTTTACTAGATTGAATCAACCATTATCAACTATTCTACCCCAATTACTCGAAAGAGGTTTGATTCAATTACCAGCTATCCAGGAACCTGATCCAACTATACCTGGATACAGAGCTGATTTACATTGTGATTTTCATAGAGGACCTGGACATGCTACAAACTATTGCAAAATATTAAAACATAAAATACAAGACTTGATTGATAATAATGAAATGGAGGTGCAAGCCTTTCAACCTAAACAAAATCCTCCTAGTAATACTCAAAAGAACATTCCCCAAAATTAGAATCAAAATGCTAATCAATCATTAGATATATTTCAACATCCTTTACCAAAACATGGTAAAGAGGTGGCCAATCAAATTGAGCATCATAATGTCCCTCCTCCTACCCGATATGTAGGAACTATTAGCGAACATTTACCTAATCATGATTTACAAAAATTTGACACGACTTTATCCATGGTTACGTCCAGACCCCTATATAATACTCAAACATCGGATCCTAGTGATGTAGAATCGGATACTGAAAGTGAAATAGACATCACCTCAAATCAATCGAATAGTTCTGAAGATGAATCAGATATTATTCAACCTATCACATATTCTGTGGTTCCAGAAGAACCATTTCCTAGAAGAGTTACTACTCGACCCTCTTCTAATCAGTTCCTTCCTAATGAACAAGCCATAAACGCTAGATCGAGACCAATTCAGCGTCTTGAATATAACATTGTAGGTACCATCGGAGTCGTTACCAAACAACAGGCTCACAATTCTCAATAGGATCAAACTCAGAATGATGGATAAGCTCCATTTATTTTGAAAAATCCCAATAAATGGAATCATATGTCTAATGTTCAACCAAAACCTCCTTACAATATTAATGAACAATTATCCAATACTACAACCATAATTTCCCTTTTGGACTTGTTAAGATTTTCTTCTACCCATAGGGATGAATTAATGCTCACATTAAGCCAAATGATGGTACCTCAAAATATTCAACCTGAAGCCATGTCCAATACTATCATCACTCGAGAAGTCGATTGTATTGACTTTCGAGATAAATATATCCCACAACATAGTTTACATAAGGATAACCCCTTATATATTACTGCCCTAATAGGAGATGTAGCAGTCAAAAGGGTCTTGATTGATAATGGTTCATCTCTAAACATATGCACTTTTGACTTCTACCAAATATTTGGGTTTAGAAGTGATGAAATGAAGAAAACTGACATGATCATAAAATATTTCAATGAAGAAACATAAGAAACGTGTGGAGTTATCACCATCCCATTGCAAGTTGGTCCGAGAACCTTAGACACGACCATGTTTATTATACATTGCCCCACATCATACAATATACTCTTGGGTCGTGCTTGGATCAATGCAATGTGGGCTGTCCCATCAACTTTACACCAATGTGTTAAATTCAAATTTAAAAATCAGTTGGTCACTATCCATGGTGATCCTAGACCCTTTGATATGTGTGCTTTGGCAGAACCTGTTGGAGTTCAATTTTGTCCTGATATGTCATCCACACATCCTAATTCTTATTTTTCATCTAAACATGTGAAACACACACCCATAATTGCATATATTTCTCCTCCATTAATTTCACCCTCATATATAGTTCAACAATCTTCTAAACAAACCACACTAGAACCTCAAAAGGATCTTAAATCCACAACCAATCCTTCATGTTCCATCCCTATAATTTCAAAACCTATAGACCCATTTATTAACACCTCCAAATTATCTACATCTATCATACCTTCCACATCTAAAGATATAGGGAATGATCCTTCTACCTCTTATGCTCTTTTTGATGAACTCTTACCTGATTTATCTAAAATTCTTATATCAGAAAAAACAAATGCTTCTATGCAAGATTCCATTATCTTAAGTAATTTGCCACCTTCTCCTCGTACCTTGGGCCTCCCACAACCTATGGGAAGTATCTACCAAGTCAGGAGTTGTGCTTTTATTTATAAAGGATATGATTGGGAAGAATACCCCGAAACATCAAGACACATTGTGATGGATATGCTCGATGCTATTTTGCTAATGAATATATTAAAGCTAAACCCATAATGCTTAAATTGGGATATAAAGGGAAAGTCTTGGGACCTCTCCAAGATGGTATGAAAGAACCCTATGAGGTAGAACCATGGCCCACCCAATGTGGTGTAGGCCTATTTCCTAGTAAGGGTCAACCCTTCCCTTTTGAAGATGATGATCAACTCATATGTTATCAAGATTATCTAGATAAACAAGATTCTTTGTAGCCCAAGAATAATTCTTCTACCTACAATATGCTATCCATAGCCTATCCTGAAATGATTGCTGAATCCGACAATGAGTTGGAATGAGATATTTTCCATGATGTCTCCGTGGAAGAGATGTTACACAATGGTTTTTATTTTGATGGTTCTATACCTACTATAGCCCAGCTTGAGGCCATGACTCCTCAAGATGAATTATCCAATTTAACCTTAAAGGAATTACAAGAATTGGGTGTTTCACCTACCCCACATAATTTTGAAAGAGATCTACACATGGAAGTAGAAAACATCATTAAGGTTAACATTGGAACTGAGGATAATCCTCACATCATCAGTATTGGATCAGAATTAAGTCAAGAAAAACAAGAGCAATACATTGCATTCCTTAAAGAATATGAAGATGTCTTTGCTTGGACATATGAATATATGCTAGGTTTAGACCCTTCTGTAGTCATGCATCATCTAGTAGTCCATCCAGATGCTAAACCTGTTAAACAAAAACTCAGAAAAATACATCCCAAAGTGGCCTTGCTAGTCAAAGGGGAGTTAGAAAAACTCCTAAATGTTGTTTTTATACAAGCTATTGATTATGCTGAATGGATCTTGAATGTAGTTCTAGTAACCAAGAAAGAAGCTACCAAAGTTAGGGTTTGCACAGACTTTAGAGATATTAACGTTGCATGCCCTAAAGATGATTTTCCTCTTCCAAACATGGATCAAATCATTGATTTTACTACGGGGAGTGGAATGATGTCCCTAATGGATGGATTTTCTAGTTATAATCAGATCAGGATAGCTCCTGAAGATTAGGCTAAAACAACCTTTATTACCCCTTGGGGTACCTTTTTGTTGGAAAGTGATGCCATTTGGTTTAAAGAATGCAAGCACAACATATCAACGAGCCATGACTTATATCTTTCATGATATGATGCATGATATCCTACATGATTATGTAGATGATATTATAGCTCGCTCTATTAATGAAGATGATCATTTAGATGATTTGAGAAAAGTATTTAATCGGTTAAGAGAATATCTTATTCGATTAAATCTAGCCAAATGTATATTTGGAGTCAAGTCCGATAAATTATTAGGGGTTTTAGTTTCTTTACGTGGTATCGAAATTGACCCTCTCAAGATTGCGGCTATCACTGATATGCCCGCACCTACCAATATATTTGAGTTACAAAGTTTACAAGGTAAGTTTCAAGCTATCCGTCGCTTCATCGATAAGCTGCCAGACAAAACCAGTCCCTTTCTTAAGCTTATTAAGAAGGATGTCCCTTTTAATTGGGACGAAAAATGTAAGGAAGCTTTTGAACTTCTCAAACAATACCTCCTTAACCCACCTGTGCTTTCATCGCCTAGATATGATCGTCCTTTTATCTTGTACATTTCTACTTCTGATTCTGCCTTAGGAGCTATGTTAGCTCAACTGGATGATGAGAAGAAAGAACGTGCTAATTATTACATTAGCGGAACCTTAATCAGTTATGAAACTCGTTATACCATATTAGAGAAATTATGTCTAGTAGTCATATTTTCTACACAAAAACTATGACATTATATGCTCAGTCAAAAAACCTATGTTATTGCCAAATTCGACCCTTTGCGATATCTCATGAGTCGACCGTATTTATTTGGTCGCACAGCTAAGTGGGTTCTTGCGCTAAGAAAATTTGAACTCACCTTCATAGGACAAAATTTTGTTAAAGGTCAAATCATAGCTGATCAATTAGCTGCTGCACCCTTAGAATCTACCCATCCCCTCATCATTGAGTTTCTTGATGAATGCCTTAAACTAGAGGCAGACCATTCAGAGCAATGGTCCTTATACTTTGACGGAGCACGATGCATGAGTGGGGCTGGTGTGGGTATTATTTTAATATCTCCATAAAAACATCTTATACCTCTGTCCTTCAAATTAACATTTGCTTGCACCAATAACATTTCTGAATATGAAGCTCTTATCCTTGGATTACGAGCTTCTTTGGCATTGAAAATCAAAAGTTTATTGGTTTTCGGTGACTCACAACTTGTCATAAATCAAATCAATGATGTTTATCAAACCAAAGATGATAAATTATGCCCATATAAAGCATATGTTTTACAATTAATATCTCTATTTTATCAAGTTACCTTGGAAGCTATTCCTCGAACTAGCAACCGTGCGGCTGACGCTATGGCCGTAGCTGCATCTCTTCTGCCCTTGGAGTTAGATGACAAATATGCCACCATCATTATTCATTGACTCTAGAAACCTGCTTCAAATAATTCATGCTTAGAACCTTTGGATGTGTTTCTAATCAATGAAACTACTATTGAACCTTGGTATACGGATATATTTGATTTTCTTCACAATGGGACTTTCCCTGCCAGTTCTAATAGGAACCAGCGTCGGTTATTACGTAGACGAGCAAGTCAATTTGTAATAATGGGCAATACTTTATATAGGAGATCTTTTGAAGGTATCCTATTGAGATGTTTGAATCTATAAGAATACAAATTAGCTTTGAGTGAAGCCCACGATGGATCTTGTGGAGGACACTTCAGTGGTAGTGTCATTGCTAAAAAGCTCCTTAGGATAGGCTAATTTTGGCCTACCATGGAAACTGATGCACATGATTATGTGCGCCATTGCGATAAGTGTAAAAAACATGCTGACCTTGTCCATGCCCCTACACAAGAACTGCAGGCTATTTCATCTCCTTGGCCCTTTTCAAAATGGGGCTTAGAAATTATTGGCAAAATTAATCCTGTGTCATCCGATGGACACAAATTCATCATAACCGCCACTGAGTGTTTTAAGAAGTGGGTTGAAGCTATACCTTTAGCTTCCTGCACTGGAACACAAGTCTCTAAATTTATTTTTAATCAAATAATTTGTAGGTTCGAAATTCCTACAAATCTCATCTTAGACAATTGAACTTGTTTCAAAAATAAAGATGTTAAGAAATTATGCCAAAAATTTAAGATTCAACATCGCTGGTCCACTCCCTATTATCCTCAAGGTAGTGGCGAAGTAGAAGCATCTAATAGAACATTAATTAAAATCCTTAAAATATTGGTCAATAAATCTGGCCGCAACTGGCACATTCAATTATATCCGCTTTGTGGGCATATCGCACTAGTGTTCATACTCCCACAGGTACTTCACCTTTTGTTTTGGTTTATGGCACTGAAGCTATTTTTCCCTTTGAATTAGAAGTTCCTTCTTTGGATCTACTACTTCAAGATACCGAAGTAGGAGATGAATATCGAGCTGGCAGACTCAGTCAGTGGAACTCCTAGATGAAAAGCGCATCAATGCTTTGGAGCATCTTTGTGCCTACCAAAACAAGATTAAAAGATCATATGCTAAGAAAGTTCATCATCGATCCTTTGAGGTCGACGACCTTGTTTTAAAAGAAAATCAAAAAAATACTAATGCAACTAAAGACCTTAAAGGGAATATTAGATAAATATTGGTGGTAGATTTTATGGACAACTTCTTGGCATCAAAAGGGCATCAGCTAGATTGCAGAAGTGCTTTCGGGGTATGGTGGATCTGAAGGCTAGATTGGTGCCCCAGGAGGGTCCAATGGGGACTTCTCCAGCTCTTTTTCCAAGTAGTAGTAGCTCATACGCATATTTATTTAAAGAAAAATATCCTCTAAAGAACGACGAAGCTCAAAAAATGACATATAAAATGCTCTTCACGACTGCTGGGAATAGGTCGACAGCACATCGTGTGAATGGATGTTTGTCACAGGATGAAACCAGGCCAAAAATTTTCATCGAGCCAAGTATGGTTGAAGAATCAATCATTTACAGAGCTAATCATGATTTAATCTGCAAGTTCATGGGTATACGTCCTTCCCTAAATTTTTTGCACTCTTGGATCTGCCAAAACTGGGAGCCTCATGGTGAGTATTCATTATGGTTTATTAGCAATGGATATTTTATTGTTAGCTTTTCATCTTTGGCCGATAGAAATAGGTCTTTCGAGTCAGAGAAGAAAAATCATGGCCCGACAGGGCTATTTGTTCAACCATGGAGAGTGGGATTCGATCCCCGAGTTGAACCTACTGCTGTCCTAGTATGGATCCGACTATATGCTCTTCCAATGGAATTCTAGAGTGAGCAGGTGTTGGCAAGGATTGGCAATTCTATTGGAAGACATATGGGTGTTGCTAGAGACACAATTGAAGGAGAATAGCGGTGTATGCAAGAATATGTGTGGAGATGGATCTCAGCCAGCCTTTGCCGACAGAGATGGAAATTGAATTGGTAGGACTCTCTTGGATTCAACAACTAGACTATGAGGCCATACCCTTTAGATGTAGGGTTTTCCACAAACATGGACATTTGGCTCGTTCTTGCCCTAATAATATGAATGCTAAAATGGAGGCCCCTTTAGGAATACCAAACCTTCCTAGAGAGGATAAGGCAACACTTAATAAATATTTTGATAGCACCGTTCAGGGACCAGGAAGCTCAGAGAGAGGGTTTTGAACAACCTAGAAGAAAAATATAGACAAAGAAAAAAGAGGGAAAGGAGCAATCCCATCTCAGACCTGCCAATAGGTATGAGATATTTAAGTCACTGGTTGATGAAGAGGAACAATTTATGGAGGGCATGGAGGGTAATAAGGAAAATTCTAATATTCTCGTGCAACTCCCCCTCTCATCTCCTCTCGTCATACAGCAGGTAGTTGAACTCTGTGAGGTATCACAACCGGTGTGTTTAGGGGCTTTAGTAGTGCATAACCGGGAGCGAGACGAGTATCTCAGGATGTCGGCATGGGAATACCAAGAGAAGAATAGGGAAAGGCCAACTATGGGGATAACCCGGGTAGAAAAAATATCAAAAAACAACAATTCTCGGGGAGTAGGTAGAAGATCCAATAAGGAGTTGCTAGCAGTCCAAGGAGACAAACTGATCACGGGAGGATCGGTGAGGCCAATAGACTCTTATTGCTCCCAGGGTAACCAATGATTATACAATCATGGAATGTGAGGGGTTTAAATAGCATAACCCATCAATATGTTGTTCGAATACTTTTAGAGAATCGTAATACTAATTTTTTGCTTTTACAGGAGACTAAGATGTCATTAGATCTTATGTCCAAAATAGTCAACAAAATTTGGAGGGGTGCTGGTCATATGGATGTGGCTGCCCAAGGTGCCTCAGGGGGGATTGTTACTCTGTGGAACTCTCTTGAATGGTCTGCAATAGAACATATTTCCTGGAGGGGTGTTCTCACTTCTCTTTTTAGGAATAATGTCACTGCGGAACACATTCTAATCACAAACTTTTATGGGTCTCAAAACCTCGATGGTCAGAGGCGGCAGTGGAAGGTTGTGCATAACATGCGAACCTCAAGGGAAGATCTAGACTGGATTATAGCAGGGGACTTTAATGCTAAATTATCTTCTAGAGATCAGGAAGGGGGAACACCATTTTTGGACCCAGGGGACCATTTCATGATTTCCCAAGTCCAGGATTTACACTTAGTGGACATTAAATGTCTTGGCATTAACTACACTTGGACTAATAAAAGGTGGGAGCCACATAGTAGGAAGGTTAAGCTAGATCATTTTTTGGTTTTAGAGGAGGCATTTGTAAAATGGAATATAAATTTTCAAATTTTAGAAGGCCCAGTTTCATATCACTGTCCCATTCTGTTGGAAGGCGGGACTAGGATGGGGCAGCATCACAAACCTTTTAGATTTGAGAATTTTTGGCTTCAGAAAGAAGACCTTCAAGAGAAAATTCCACAGTGGTGGGAAGAAGGCCGCCCAGCTTATGGGAGAAAAATGTTCAGAATCCACAAACAACTACAATATGTCAAAACTCAGGTGAAGTATTGGAAGCGTGCTAATAAACTAGACTTCCAGGCCCAAAGAGCTCCATTGATGGCCAGATGGGATGAGGTCCAAAAATAGTTCAGAGAAGGAGTAATTACAGACCAGCTCAAATTTGAGGATGATGCCCTGCGTATAGCGGCTAAGGACATTAACAACCAGGAGGAGACCTATTAGAAGCAGAGAGCAAGAACCTCCTGGTTATTAGAAGGGGACAAAAATACAAAATTCTATGTCATCTGATGGACACAAATTCATCATAACCGCCACTGAGTATTTTAAGAAGTGGGTTGAAGCTATACCTTTAGCTTCCTACACTGGAACACAAAGTAACTCTAAATTTATTTTTAATCAAATCATTTGTAGGTTCATAATTCCTTTGTCTCAAATCTCATCTTAGACAATGGAACTTGTTTCAAAAATTAAAGATGTTAAAGAGAATTATGCCAAAAATATAAGATTCAACATGTCTGGTCCACTCCCTATTGAAATCCTTTAGGGTAGTGGCCAAGCGTAAGCATACCTAATAAAACATTAATTAAAATCCTTAAAATATTGTTCAACTGTTCAAATCTGCTACAACTAGCACATTCAATTATATCTAGCTTTATGGGAAAATCGCACTAGCGTGCGTACTCCCACGGGTACTATCACCTATTCAGTTTTGGTTAATGGCGCATGAAGCTATTGATCGTTTCCCAATTTTTGAATTAGAAGTTCCTTCTTTGGCTCTACTACTTCAAGATACCGAAGTAGGAGATGAATATCGAAGTAGGCAGACTCAGTCAGTTGGAACTCCTAGATGAAAAGTGCATCAATGCTTTGGAGCATCTTTGTGCCTACCAAAACAAGCTTAAAATATCATATGCTAAAAAAGTTCGTCATCGATCCTTTGAGTTCAGCGACCTTTTTTTAAAAGAAAATCAAAAAAATACTAATGCAAATAAAGACCTTAAATGGAATATTAGATAAATATTGGTGGTAGATTTTATGGACAACTTCTTGGCATCAAAAGGGCATCAGTTGGATTGCAGAAGTGCTTTCGGGGTACGGTGGATCTGAAGGCTAGATTGGTGCCCCAGGAGGGTCCAATGGGGACTTCTCCGGCTCCTTTTCCAGGGAGTAGCAGCTCATACGCAGATTTGTTTAAAGAAAAATCTCCTCCAAAGAACGACGAAGCTCAAAAAATGGCATATAAAATGCTCTTCACGGCTACTGGGAATAGGTCGACAGCACATCGTGTGAATGGATGTTTGTCGCAAGTCGAAACCAGGCCAAAAATTGTCATCGAGCCAAGTATGGTTGAAGAATCAGTCATTTACAGAGCTAATCATGATTTAATCTGCAAGTTCATGGGTATACGTCCTTCCCTAATTTTTTGCACTCTTGGATCTGCCAAAACTGGGAGCCTCACGGTGAGTATTCATTGTGGTTTATTAGCAATGGATATTTTATTGTTAGCTTTTCATCTTTGGCCGATAGAAATAGGGCTTTCGAGTCAGAGAAGAAAAATCATGGCCCAACAGGGCTATTTGTTCAACCATGGAGAGTGGGATTCGATCCCCGAGTTGAACCTACTTTGTCCCAGTATGGATCCGACTATATGCTCTTCCAATGGAATTATGGAGTGAGCAGGTGTTGGCAAGGATTGGCAATTCTATTGGAAGACATCCGGGTGTTGCCGAGAGACACAATTGAAGGGAGCATGGCGGTGTATGCAAGAATATGTGTGGAGATGGATCTCGGCCGGCCTTTGTCGACAGAGATGGAAATTGAATTGGCGGGACTCTCCTGGATTCAACAACTGGACTATGAGGCCCTACCCTTTAGATGTAGGGTTTGTCACAAACATGGACATTTGGCCCGTTTTTGCCCTAATAATATGAATGCTAAAATGGAGGCCCCTTTAGGAATGCCAAACCTGCCTAAAGAGGATAAGGCAACACTTAATAAAGATTCTAATAGCACCGTTCAGGGCCAGGAAGCTCAGAGAGAGGGTTTTGAACAGCCCAGAAGAAAAAGACGGACAAAGAAAAAAGAGGGAAAGGAGCAATCCCATCTCAGACCTGCCAATAGGTATGAGATATTTAAGTCATTGGTTGACGAAGAGGAACAATTTATGGAGGGCATGGAGGGTAATAAGGAAAATTCTAATATTCTCGTGCAACTCCCCCTCTCATCTCCTCCCGTCATACAACAGGTAGTTGAACTACGTGAGGTATCACAGCCGGTGTGTTCAGGGGATTTAGTAGTGCATAACCAGGGAGCGAGACAGTATCTCAGGATGTCGGCATGGGAATAGCAGAGAAGAACAGGGAAAGGCCAACTTTGGGGATAACCCAGGTAGAAAAAAGATCAAAAAATAGCAATTCTCGGGGAGTAGGTAGAAGATCCAATAAGGAGTTGCTAGCAGTCCAAGGAGACAAAGCGATCACGGGAGGATCGGTGAGGCCAATAGACTCTTATTGCTCCCAGGGTAACCAATGATTATACAATCATGGAATGTGAGGGGTTTAAATAGCAGAACCCATCAATCTGTTGTTCGAAGACTTTTAGAGAATCGTAATACTAATTTTTGCTTTTACAGGAGACTAAGATGTCATTAGATCTTATGTCCAAAATAGTCAACAGAATTTGGAGGGGTCTTGGTCATATGGATGTGGTTGCCCAAGGTGCCTCGGGGGGATTGTTACTCTGTGGAACTCTCTTGAATGGTCTGCAATAGAACATCTTGCATGGAGGGGTGTTCTCACTTCTCTTTTTAGGAATAATGTCACTGCGGAACACGTTCTAATCACAAACTTTTATGGGTCTCAAAACCTAGATGGTCAGAGGCGGCAGTGGAAGGCTGTGCATAACATGCGAACCTCAAGGGAAGATCTAGGCTGGATTATAGCGGGGGACTTTAACGCTAAATTATCTTCTAGAGATCGGGAAGGGGGAACACCATTTTTGGACCTGGGGGACCGTTTCATGATTGCCCAAGTCCGGGCTTTGCACTTAGTGGACATTAAATGTCCTGGCATTAACTACACTTGGACTAATAAAAGGTGGGAGCCACATAGCGGGAAGGTTAAGCTAGATCATTTTCTGGTTTCGGAGGAGGCGTTTGTAAAATGGAATATAAATTTTTAGATTTTAGAAGGCCCGAGTTTCGGATCACTGTCCCATTACGTTGGAAGGCGGGACTAGGATGGGGCGGCATCACAAACCTTTCGGATTTGAGAATTTTTGGCTTCGAAAGAAGAACTTCGGGAGAAAATTCCACAGTGGTGGGAAGAAGGCCGCCCAGCTTATGGGAGAGCAATGTTCAGAATCCACAAACAACTACAATATGTCAAAACTCAGTTGAAGTATTGGAGGCGTGCTAATAAAATAGACTTCCAGGCCCAAAGAGCTCCATTGGTGGCCAGATGGGATGAGGTCCAAAAATAGTTCAGAGAGAAGGAGTAATTATAGACCAGCTCAAAGCTGAGGATGATGCCCTACGTACGGCGGTTGAGGACATTGACAACCGGGAGGAGACCTATTGGAAGCGAGAGAGCAAGAACCACCTGGTTATTAGAAGGGGATGAGAAATACAAAATTCTTTCATCGGACTGCTTGTGCTCGAAGACAGATGAACAAGATGGAGGCCCTTCAAGATGAGAACGGTCATTCCTTTGATACACTTCCAGGTATGCATTCCCATGCTATGGATTATTTTTCTAAGCTTTTTAAGGAAAGTGTGGTACAAGATGTAGAGGCCCAAAATGAAGTTATTTCTGTCATACCTGTTGTTATTTACGAGGATGAAAATCAGGCCCTCCTCAAACCCATTGATAGAGATGAATTGAAAATTGTGGTCTTTGGAATGAGCATTGGTAAAACTCCAGGTCCAGACGGCTTCCCAATTGAGTTTTTCGGGCTTTAGGGACTACTTAGAGGAAGATGTAATGGCTGTTGTAGAAGAGTCCGGAGAAAATAAGAGAATGCTTAAAGCTATAAACCACACTTTCATTACCTTAATTCCAAAAGGGGAGGAGGGGGTTCATATTTCAGATTATAGGCCTATTGCCTTATGTAATGTGTTGTACAAAATAATCACAAAGGTAATGGCTGAGCGCCTAAAACCTCTTCTTCACAACATTGTCTCCTCTGAGCAAGGGGGTTTTGTTGAGGGACGACAGATTCCGGATGGGGTGGTTGTGGCCCAGGAAGCAATCCATTCAATGCACACTTATGGTAATAAAGGGATGTTCATAAAACTGGACATGTCAAAGGCTTATGACAAGGGTTGAATGGAGTTTCCTGGCTAAAATGATGGCAGCCTTTGGTTTCTCTCAGGATTGGATAGAGTGGGTCATGAGCTGTGTCTCTACCCCGACTTACTCTGTGCTAATCAAGGGCCTTCCTTCGCAACCATTTGGAGCTACTCAGGGACTACGCCAAGGGGATCCATGTTCTCCTTATCTTTTTCTCATTTTGGCTGAAGGTCTTGGCAGACTTTTCTTGAGGAGAAGACAACAAGGTAGATTATTGGGTATCAGGGTGGGTGACGAAGTTTTAATGCACCTACAGTTTGTGGATGACATTGGTTTGGTGGGAGTGGCCAGCTTCGGGAAGCAAGAATGATTAGGGATACTCTTAATGTCTATCTCAGGGCTACTCAATAGGTCATTAATGACAAGAAATCCAAAGTGGTTTTTTTAATCTGGAGCAAAGGCTTCAGAACAGAATTTTAGAAATCCTGGGATTCACAAGGACTTCTCTCCCGAGTGGTTTACTTGGGGGTCCCCTTGCACTTTAAGAAGCTAAAATTAGACACATGGAGGAATCTTTTGGAGTGTATCAAGGACAAAATTAATCATTGGTCTCACAAGTGGTTAAGTTATAGTGGCAGATTAACGTTCTTACAATCGGTCATTCAAGCCATGCCAATTTACAAATTCTCTATCTGGCTGCTCCGATTACAATATGGAAAGAGTTGGACGGGATGGCTAGAAAGTTTTTATGGGAAGGAGCAAAGGGAGAGAGAAAGTGGGCCTTAGTGGGCTGGGACAAAGTTACCCAGCCCAAGGTTAAAGGAGGTCTAGGTTTGAGAAAATCTAAGCTGAATAATAAAGCTTTGGCTGGAAAGCTGTACTGGAGATGGATCTCCCAACCCACCTCCCTTTTTAGTAGAATCCTAACTAGAAAATACCTAGGACAGGCCAACCCAAACGATGTAGCTCGCATCCCCTTGGATGGTATTGGGTCCCTAGTTTGGCAGGCTCTCAAGTTAGGGTCTCAGGTTGTTAAAGACCGCTTATTTTGGAAAGTGGGAAGAGGGGAGAAGGCTCGTTTTTGGATAGATTCTTGGGATCAGTTCCCACCCATCATTGCTGAATTTCTAGAATTACAGCCAATAAAAGCAGCCATTGAAGCCAAGGGATGGATCCGTATTGAAAGTTATTTCACAACTACTCAGTTGGTGGAGTGTAATTTTAAGGAGTTCAAGAAGTTGGATGAGTGGCCCATTTCAATCCCTCCGGATTTGACTCCCATCATGACTAAAATTTTGACAGAAATATTTCTTACGGGGGAGACGTGGAGGATGAATTAGCTTGGGGCTTTGGGAGTCTTGGCGTCTATACAGTAAAGGACGGATATGACGAGCATTCTCCCAGAGCCCCCCTCATACTTTTCAGGTTGAGGATTGGAGGAAAATCTGGCACTCTAAAGGCTGGCCGAAAGTTAACTTTTTGCCTGGCGGTGCATGCACAATGGAATCCTCACTTTTGATAATCTCGGATCAAAAGGTATCATCGGCCCTTCTCAATGTGTACTATGCTACAAGAGCGAGGAAACTACTGACCATTTGCTGTTTGGTTGCCCTTTCACCCGACAGATTTGGCTGTGTTGGTTTGCATACTTTAAAATTCAAGTAAGTGGTGACACTTGAACCGGATGAATATCTGGGCAAAATGGCAGAAAGGTAGATTCAAATCTAAAGCTCTTCGTATTGGCTGGGAGCTTGGTTTAAGCTTTATCCGGTGGCAAGTATGGCTGGAAAGAAATGCCAAAATTTTTAGAGAAACTTTTCCTGCTCTAGACGGGGTTTGGCAGACCATTTGGAGCAAGGTTACCAAAACTGTGGCTGTTCATGCTGAGGAGGAAGCTCAAATTGACATTGGAGCTATGGAAGAACGCGTTGAACTACAAGAGGGACAGGACAAAAATTGTTGGAAACCTCCCCTTGAAGGTTGGATTAAAATCAATACTGATGGAGCTGCAAAAGGCAATCCGGGTAGAGCCAAAATTGGAGTGGTGTGCCGAAACCATGCTGGGACTGTGCTCTATTGGGAATTGCAAGGCATAGGAAGAACCACTAACAATGAAGCCGAAGCCATTGCCATCAAGTCTGCTTCTATTTGGGCAGTGAAACATGGCCACCGCAGGATTATTCTTGAATCAGACTCGCAAATAATGGTTGGAGCTCTAGAGTGCATGAGGAACTTTGATCTGAAAGCTTGGAGGTTGAGGGCTCTTGTTACCCAAATTAAAGAATTATGGAAGGAATTGGAGGACGTGATCCCAGTTTATGCGAGTAGAGATTTGAACAAAGCGGCTGACTTTATGGCTAAGATGGGTGCGGAAAAGGAGGTTGGAGTTCGGTTGCACGGTGACATGGATATTGAGGATGAGGTGATTAGACAGGGTCTTGAAAGGTCCTTGAGCTAATGACCTTCGAAAAAATAGAGTACGATGGGGGACCCCATGGCGGCTAGTTTTTGGTTCACGAAAATTGGCTCCGGTGCTGTTCTTCCTTTACTATTGTATGACTGTGTCCTCTCGGACCTCGGTTGGGAAGAGGCTCTTCCCACATTGTAATTGATCTATGTCTTAATACAAGTTTTTTTTCAAAATTTCAAAAAAACTAAAGACCTTAAAGGTAAATTTGAACCCAACTGGCTTGGACCATATATTATCACTACTAAATTTGAATCGGGAGCATACAAATTAGCTACCTTAGATGGTAAATATTTAAAAGAACCTATGAATATTATGCATCTCAAGCGATATTACGCATAAAATTTGGTCATTTCATCATTTGTATATATTTTGCATGTTGTATCATTTTAAAAATGTATAAAATTGTTTAAACAAAAACAAACAACAATATTATTGACTCTTTCGAAACCAAAAAAAAATAGAGAAGAAAGAGAGAGTCAAAATTATCAAACTCCTCAAAAATATTTTTTGTATATATTTCTTCTTAAAGTATTGCAGTTATATTTTCAAATTATTTTGGATAAATTAGCATTTATTTGGAATATCTCACTTTTGCAAACACAAAAATAAATATCTTGATTTTATCTGGCATGATTACTAATCTCTCTTATATCAAAGTCCACAAAATTCAATTAAATAAAGTTTGAGCACAGAGAATTGATCTTGTTATTTACTTAAACCAAGCATATCCTTTCACAATAAAATTATTATATTTGTAATGTCCATGCTATGCTACATAGTAGAAGTGGTTTCTTGAGCGAAAAGTTTCCCCTTCTATCCTATCATGCACATGGTCTAGAATCTTTGAGAATTGACAAAAGGACAATCTCACCCCTACCCAGAATAAAAATCCCTTGCTCTACAGCTAATCCGAGAAAGTATCCCTAGAATAGGAAGCAAAAGAAAAAGAAAAATCAAGCAAAATCATGAGAAAAAGAAGCATTATTTCGGAATCGTTTTGTACTCTCTTAGCACTATTTCAACATTATCTCAAATATCAAAGCAAAAGATACAAAAAAAATAAAAATACAAAAAAATAAGGAGAGGAAATATCATGTTCAGAATCACCATTTGAAGGAGAGGCAATATCATGTTCAGAATCACCAATATCATGTTCAGAATCACCATTTGAAGCTCCATAGAACTTCATCAAATCACTTGCAAATAAAAGGTTTCTTATTGTACAAGAAATGAAGCAAGCTAATAGAAGGCATATGAAAGGAGTAGTAATCTCCTTGCGAGAGTTATAGCATAGGTCTTCATGCAAAGCATTTGAATGCAACTTGGCATAATCTTTCTATCTCTCAATTCTCAAGAAACCTCACACATGAGTTACATGGAATATTAAGGAGGTGGTACCACTTGTTATCCTCCATAATCCTCATGCAAGCACCCACATGAGCACTCATACGCTACATAGTGCCAAAGAAGCGTTAGATAAGGAATTTGGTGCTTTACAAAGGAGAAAGAGCTCATACATAATAGTTGTGATGCTTATCACAAAATTCAAGATTTATCTTCCATAAAAAAGGTATTCAAGGAGGTGAAAGGATAGTTAATGCAAGGCAACAATGGTAGCAAGTGATTCTAAAGTGAATTGGTAGCATCTAGGTCGTATCATGGTAGTAGCTCAGTAGCTACATGGTGGTGGATTAGCAATATCTTAGAGAACATTCTGAGAGAAAACGATGAAACATATCATCTCTAGTCAAATGACATTAAAGTGAGTGTTGAAGCAAGTAGAAAGTGGAAGAATCTTCCATTACTCAGAGCACCCAAGGATAGTCTACCATCGATTTTATAAAGGTATAATTTCCATCTAATTTTCTTTCCATATAAATGGAGTTATAAGGTTATATTATAAGGTTGAATTATTGAAAGAAATCAATCTTCATTTGAAAGAAAAACTTAAGGAAATTAAATATTAAAATTTTCTAATATTTGCAAACCATAACCTAGGAGAAATAAGGAATACTACTTGGAATTAATTCATTTAAATTTACAAATATTAATGTATTTTAATTTTCCAAATTTGGGAGTCATAAGGGCTACACTCGTTGGAACATGACACTATTTCATGTTAACAAAATATTAACCAGGATCATAATATTATGTATTGAAACATAAGAACATCACAAGATCACACACATAAATATTGACACAAGGATATTGACACAAAGTATATCATAAAAGAGATATCTTCACCATATTATACTTCCATATTCAAGTTCTGATACAACAATGGAGATTTATCTCCAATATAATACAATACATGACTTTTCAGTCCTCAAAATGTTGTTGTCCCCTACAAATTCGAAAATGCAACCTTTCACATTCTTGTCATTAAGACAAGCTCTCAACATACCACATGTCAATGTTACCCTTCACACTCCTCTCTCTTTTGACACATTGCACTTTCACAAGGTGACACATACATTAGACCAAATAATGTAATACTCACAACACCCCCCTTTAGTACATTATTTGGTAATTTGTTTTTTACAAATTTTATGATTACACATTCCCCCTTCATCAAAATTATCTTAATTCTCTGTGTCACTATCAACTTTTGATAACACTTCATTTCCTTTTGAAGAAACTATAGAACATGCCTTTTATCTTATCCCAATCATTCATATCAATCCATCCATAATTTATTTTTAATATACATCCTTTCCTTTATTTTTGTAGATAAAACATGTGTGAATGGTTATGTCCTCCACAAAATTTACAAAAATAGAGATTCCAACATTTCTCTATCCTACGACCATATTTACCACAATGCTCACATCTATTTTCTGACACTAATTTTCTATCACTTTTTCCTGTTATAAATTTTGTGCTTGAATCATTTTTATTCACGTGTTTTGTGTAAACACGACCTTCACATTTTGGTCTTATTATTTGTACAAATGGTTCTTTCATGCCTTGTTCATGCATTCCCACACCTTTCTGCTTGTAACCCATTTTTTGTAGCAATTTAGAATCAATTCCTTTAGTGTGCTTCTCAAAATGGCCAAAACCATAATTACATTTCTCAACACAAATTTTAGGATCACTATTTTTGTCATCATTTGATTCTATGTCCTCATCAATTACAATGGGATAGGATCTCTCTGAACAATCACGAACCATGTGCAAGTCACTTTCATTTGGAAAGGGATCAAAACATGTATATTTTTCTTGCTCATAAAGATCATTAGTATCACAACATTCATGTACATGGTAGCGGTGTAATATTCTTTATGGGAAGGTAGGTTAGAAGCTATGTAAATGATTTCCAAGATCGCAAACCCCAACTTGTACAAATCGTACAACCTGTACGGTCTTCATCGTACACTAGTTCAACATGAAAAAATAGCTTGTACAATCACCAAATCGTATATTTGTATGATTCAAATAATACAAAACTATACCTGGTATGATTTGGTACACAACCAACTAACTGGAACAAGTTTTGTAAGTCAAATCAATCATTTTTGTAATCAATTTCCTCAAACTAGCATTATTTTCTTATTTGGTAGAATTGGGTTGCAGCCTTAATTACCATAGTTTGTACAATTTGGTAGAAACCCTTGTATGATTTGTATGAACTCTTGCTGCAACTATTCTCTAGATCTATCACTTGATACAACCAATTATTCCAAGATAGATTTTGGGAAGGTTCTAAGCATCAATTGCTCCAATTCTCCATAACATGCAAACCCTAATTCACTAGCAATGAATTATATTTACCATGGATGATTCTAAAATTTGTACAACTTTTGGAAAATGTTAAAATATAGTTGTAACTCATATTATAATCCACTACATGCTTCACACCAAATCTATAGGTTAACCAAGATCATTCATAATGCAATTCCATCCATATACATGCCAAGTTATGTGTTAAACATTAACTACACAATCTGCAACAACCAGAACATATGGGGCAATTCACAAGGATAAGGAACTGAGAAAAATGATTTTCATATTCATATTACCAGTATTATTCCATCATTCATTACCATATCAATAATGAATAACAATTCTATTCCACAATCCATACCATATAAATTATATTGCAACAGTAAATAATTAATGAACCTGAATGAAGAATAATGAAAAACCAAAAAATGAATAAAGGGGGCTATATAATGCATACCCATACTATTCCAAAATGGTTTTTGAAGCATCGCATCATTTACAACTGCCATTCCCAATGGATTTTTAAAACAAATATTTTTACAAGGTTTATTAAGGTCTAATTCAATTTTTATCAAATTAATTTCAAATGCACATTTCAACTACATTTCATTTCATTTCACATCATACATGTGCAAACTTATACATTTTTCTCTTATATTGTACAATTTGATACTCATACACTTTAATCAACACTGAGAAAAATTCAATAAAACTGTACAAATCCATGGATTACTTTTTCTTCTTCTGTGCGGTGGATTTGCTACCTACATATGCCCTCCCCTTTAAATCAGGTGGTGTCCTCATCATCTCAGTATATTTTATCTTCTCTGATGCCTGTTTACGGTAATCAACAAGCAAAAGTTGCAAGGTGGTACACTCATCCTTCAAGCAAGCTACGTACTGACTAAATTCTAGGGCTTTCAACCCGTACTCATTAGCCTTCTCTTCTACAATAGTCAATGGTGCTCAAAATCCTCATGCTTGGATTCTCTATTGCATAGCTTTTCCATCAATGTGGCTTCCATTCAGGCTGCTATGGCTAACTCCTCATTCTTCTTAGTAATAACCATCATATATTGATGAAGGTCGACTTCATATGATACCATAGTCTCATCCTTAGCCTTTAACATAGTCTTATGATTTAGAATAATTTTTTTTTTTGTAATTTGGTGGTTCTATTAAGTGGGTTTTGGCTGGGTCCCAATCCCAAATGTACATAAAATCTTGATAGATAGAGATAACATACTGCTAGAGAATATCATACCAAGGAGGATAGACATCATTGCAACTACCATTCCCAAACAGTGGAGGACAAAATCAAAATTTCCCATGCAAGGGAGGGTGGTACTATCCCAAGATCAAAATTGTCCATGTGGGGGCGGACGATTACGTAAAATAAACATTGAAAGATAAGAAAACCAGAAGCCACACAGGGGCCACCCTCGAAAAAAAAAAATAGACATAGAAATAAAAATAGACCATATCGCAAACCAAAAACCTGATAGACCATAGATGCAGAAGATGGCTTAAAGGAGATCGGCCTTTGGGGAGTCCTCCTTGGTGTTGGTTGCATTCTGTCGAAGGTACTGTTTTATGGCTGAATTGGCACTCTCAAAGGAGGAAATGAAACTCTTGAGGAACATATTAGAAATTTTGTTGGAAATCACAAAGCCAAGGATCGAATTCTTGCAGATGTCCTTGAAAATATGGATAGGGAAATTATGGCTCGATTCTGCCTTCACCTTCTTGTCTCTGGATGACCTTTGGACCTAGGAAAATTTATCTTCGACATTGGCTTTGTGCTTAGCTGACGTTGGTTTGTTGCCGCTCATATCAAGGGTCTTGGAGGGAGTAGTAGCAAATGGATTTGGATATAGGAGTGTGGACTTCAAGGGCTTCCTTGCTAACTAGATGTTTGCTGGACAGGGAATGGGTAGGATTGTGAGTGGGAGAAGGGGGGGTTGGATTGAATGGGGTTGGCTAGAATGGGTGGTAGGGTGGAGGTGGCAACATGGTGGAAAAGAACTGTAAATATCCCCTGATGAGTGAGAGCAAAATATTTATTGTGAGTACTGACCATAGAGAGACTAATGGATTGGTGGAGGAAAGTAAGGATGTTCATAGGCCTATATCCCCAAAGGTGGTTCACCAGGGCAAGATGGAATCTAGAGAGTGTTTAAGACAGGTCATCATAGGACAAATACTAAAGCATAGGGATGGTAACGATGGGCCATGGGAAGGGAAGGGATTCTTGGTCTAGGGCAACTCCAAGCCACTTGAATTCTTGATAATTAGGGAATACTTCAAGATCCTGGTCCTAGTTGTGTTTGGCACGCCGGACCATGCATCCCATGTGAGGAAGGCCAGACACCTCAAAAATGATATCAGGAGTAAATTTGAAATGGATGTGCCTCACTGTAACGTGGTTGTTTGACCAGGTTCTAACAAAAGCTATTGTGATATCAGACTTAACACCCTTTAATTTTTATAATAAAGGGATAAGGCCACAACCTTGTAGAAAGGAGGCTAAAAGGGCATAAATTTGAAGGTTGCTCATCTCGAGGAAGGCCATGGTGGCAAAAATAGGGGTATATGGAAGGTGACAAGGAAGCTAGGTAAAAGGTTGGGGTGGAAAAGATGAAGGATGTAGGTCTGTATGGTGGCTTGAACTATTATTAAATAGGCATTAGATGAGTTGTTGGTCATGCCATTGGCCATAGGATAATAATAGGTGGAGAGGTAGTGGAAAGGGGAAGGTGACTGGAGATTGGTGTGGGTCTGCAAACCAATATCCACACAAGTGGAGATGAAATGCCATAGGGACTCAATGACAGCTAATCTCAACAAGATATTTGGAAAGAAACTAGACAAGCACTCATGGTTGGGAATGTGCAACTTTCTTTGGAAACCAGTGATGTTTGAAACGTGCACCCGAGATCGAACATCGTAGTCACAAGGGCCAAGTGGTTGGAAAATCATTTGATGGATATGGGGTGCACACCACAGAGATGATGCCTAGGGAATTACGTACCATGAGACCTGTAAAGCCTTGATCATAAAAATCATGGATTAGTGTGGAAAATATTAAATGCAACTTGTCTACCTTGGCCAATCCATGACCGCTATGTGGATGACGCTTGGCGGAAGAGAGTTGCGCCACATAGATAAGGATGGTTGGGTGGTGCCTAGGTTGGTGAGACCATAAGAAAGCCTATTGGATTCATGGTACATGTGGGTAGCTAAAACATATATTTGGTAACAAACAAGCATTTTGGTTTCTTGTATCAGGGATTGGATGTTCCACGATGGGATTTTGTTGTTGATGATGTATTGGATGATGTTGAGGGAATCCCATTCAACTTGGAGGTTGATTCTACGATCCCTGATAAGGTGCAAGCTATACCATAGTGCCCACACTTTAGCCATGTTGTTTTTCTAGTGATCCATATTCTCAGAGAAGGCTATGACAACTTCACCTTTGTGGTTCCTAATAATCTTGCCTACTCCTACTAAACTCGGGTTCCCTTTGGAAGCGCCATCAAAGTTGAGCTTCAACCAACCTTTCGGGGGGTCTCCAACGAGACTTATTTCTAGGATGGGGCATGGGAGGGGGAAAATTGGGAGGAATGGGGATGTTCAAGGATTGGAGGATCTCCACTTTGAGGCTACTGATGAGAGCATGGGAGAAGTTGGGAATTTTTAGCAGTGTAAGTGATAGATTTGGAAGTAGTGGACACAAGGTCATTGGACAACGTGGAAAAAATTCTACGATTCCTCTCTAGCCAAATTTTCCATAGGAAATGGTGGAAGCAGACCTTCCACAGGAAGGAGACCTTGGTATTTTTGAATGGGATATGCCACTTAACAAAAAAGTGCAAAAGGGAATTGGGGGGGGCATTGAATCTAAAAAGTAATCAGCAAGTGGCTCAATCCTTCTTTAGTAAATGCATAGTCCACAAAGAGGTGGTTGATAAATTCCCAGATGGAAAGACATAGGTGACATATGTTTAGGATAGGGATGCCTCTTTTCATGAGATTATCGATAATGAGAGATTTATTTTGGATGGCAATCCAGGAGAAGAAGTCTATCTTGTGAGATGCTTGACCCACACCATGTTGAAGGGAATAGGGGAAACTTGGGAGATAAGAAGGAGAGAGTAGGTTGATCTAAAAGAGAAGTCCCCACTGTCATTCCCTTTCTATATGGGGTAGTCCAAGGTGGTTGTGGTTG
This sequence comes from Wollemia nobilis, assembly GCA_028583015.1. Taxonomy (NCBI): domain Eukaryota; kingdom Viridiplantae; phylum Streptophyta; class Pinopsida; order Araucariales; family Araucariaceae; genus Wollemia; species Wollemia nobilis. The sequence goes on along the minus strand of JAQPPZ010017033.1, from coordinate 18,336,718 downwards.
GGATGATAGTGGTTCTGAGAAGGTAGGATAAGAAATTTCCAGCTCTAAGAACTTGGCCATTTTCTCTAGCAGTGGGAATGGTTTTCCATTTGCCTTGGTTGTCAATGTAGTCCACCACTTTAACGCCCCACCTCCTTTCTAGGATGGGTCTTATAATGGAGAACTCAAGTATTTCCACAAGGGGTTTATCTTTTAACCAAGTATCATCCCAAAAGCTGATATCAGAACCATTACCTAACTACCATCGGGTACCTTTAGCAATGAGGGATTTAGCCTGAATCACAGCCCACTAGAAATCAAATCCATTAGTGGGGACATTGTCCTCTTCCAGGGATAGGTGTCAGATATATTTGTCTTGACTGATATAAACCCACTATGCCTTATAGTTGGTGAAGATTTTCCAAGCTTGCTTAGAAAGGAGGGCAAGGTTCAAGTTGGCTAATATTTTGAGGCCAAGGCCTCCTTGGGATTTAGGTTGGTAAACTTTGTCCCAACTGACTAAGTGAAATTTCTTCTTTTCCTCTGGCCTAGGCCATAGAAAATTCTTTTGAATCTACTCAATCTTGGAGTGCACCAAAGGTGGAGATTTGAACATCGACATGAAATAGACAGGGATGCTTTGGAGGACTGACATAGTGAGAGTTGCTTTGACTTCCTGAGACAGGAGAGCACCCTTCCACCCTGCAAGTTTGCATCTGATCCTTTCAATGACATTATACCACATGGATTATTTTGGGATTTTGGTAAACAGGGGAAGACCCAAGTAAGAATTGGAGAGATCAACAATGCAACATTGAAGGATACGTGCAATATTGCATTGTATGCTGCTTGGGGTGTTGAGGAAATAGAATTTGTTCTTCAGGTAGTTGATTTATTGCCCCACTGCTAAAGCATAGATGTCAAGGGTGTATTTGATAGAATTAGCTTGAAGAACAAAGTACAAGGTTGCAATGATAGTATTATCCACTAAATTCTGGTGGGACAAAGGTGGGGAGGTATAAGAAGCTTTGATCCCAAAAATACTCCCTGAAGCATAGGCATATTTGAAGGCTCTCTTGAGGGATTCTATAAGAATGATGAAGATAAAAGGGGATAGGAGATCTCCCTATTTGAGGCCTCTAGATCTAGGGAAATACCATACAGTAGAACCATTCACTAACATTAAGAACCATAGGGAGGTAATGTAGCCTTTGATGAGGTTGATCCATTCCTGGTGAAACCCAAACCTGGAGAGGGCTTTTAGGAGGAAATATTTGTTCACCCTATAAAAATATTTGGAAATATCTAGCTTCAAGAACATGGTCGCCTTCTTGTTACACAAAGTTGAGTGGACCATTTCATGGAGAGAGATGATGTTGTCAGTGATGGATTTGAGTTCCACTAAATATTCTTAACAAGGATCTATTATCGTAGGAAGGATCTTCTTGATCCTTAAAGCTAGATATTTGGTTAGAATATTGTAGATGATTTTGCATAAGCTGATCGACCTAAAACCCATCATAGATTTGCATTGAGGGGTTTTGGGGACAAGGGCAATGAAAGTGGAGTTTGTCCCTCTAGGAATGATTTTGTTTTGTTGGAGTTCTATGATGGTATTGTAGATATCTTCCTCTAGGATATCCTATAAAGTTTGAAAGAAATATGGGGAAACCCATCTGGCCTAGGGGCCTTTTCAGCTTGCATGGAGAATAGAGCGGGGTTGATTTCTTTATTGCTGAGGGGTTGAATGAGGGATAAATTCATAGTGCGAGTGACCAGAGGGGGAATGTTCTATAGGAGAGCCTCTTGGGCTTTAATATGTTCAAGGGGATTGGTTCCCATCATGTCACTGAAGTAGGATGTTGATTCATCTCTAATTTTGAAGATATCTCATGAGACAGTGCCATCGGATAGAGTGAGCTCCTTGATCTTGTTTGTACTTCAATTTTGTAGAGTAGATGCATGAAATAACTTTGTGTTTGCATCACCATATTTCAGCCATGGGGCACGATATTTTTACCGCCAGTAGGTCTCTTCTTTGGCTAAGATATTATGGTATTATAATAGGAGTTGTATCACTTTTTCTCTTAGTTGAGGGGTCCATTGGTCATGCTGAATTTTTTTCTAAAGTTTTGAGTTGGCCCAAGATCTGTTCTTTGCTCTCAAAGATATTCCTAAATACTTCCTTGTTCTAGATTTTGATATTCTCCTTTATCGCCTTCAATTTATGGGATACTTGAGAAATAGTAGATCCAGATTAAGGTAGCCCCCACCACTCAGTGATCCACTACCTAAGGTCAATGTTCTGGATCCACATATTCTCGAATCTAAAAGGTGTTTTGAATGATGGATCCCTATTGGATTCTAGAAGGAGGGGACAATGGTCGAAGTCGATTCTAGGAAGATATGAGAGAGGTGTCTCTAAATATGGGAATGGCCTATTGGGATAGGAAAAATCTATCTAGCTTGACCTGAATGTGCTTGGGACCTGCTTTTTTGTTTCTCTAGGTGAAATAGCAACCTTTAATCTGAATATCCATGAGTTCATTCTCTATTAAATTTTTTTGGAAATATTGGATATTTTTTTAGGGAGTGGAAATTTCACCCTTCTTATCAGAGGGAAAGAGGGGGGAATTGAAATCCTTTGCTAACATCCAGGGGAGGTTTCATAAGGCATCCTTCATATGAGATAGGGATATCCAGACCATACATAATTCAAGAGGATTATTAGGGGCGTAAATGTTGGTTAAAAACTAGGTGAACTAATTTTCCTTGCAATAGAAAACTAGGTTCAGTGTTCTATCAGAAGATAAGATAACCCTACCTTCAACTTGTTTTGGATCCCATAGGCACATGAGGCCTCCAAATGAAACTTCGACAGGAGAGGAAGCCCATTGATAATTCTTCCATACTGACTGTGAAATATTATTTGTTTTAGATACATCAAATTTCATCTCTTGCAATATGAGAATGGTAGGTTTGTAATCGTTCCCTATGGTTCGAGCTAATATCTATTTTCTCATGCTATTGAGACCTCTGATATTCCAAGAGAGAATATTCATTTGGAAACTTTGGTAGGTTTATTTGCCTCCCTTACTTGATAGGGAGGAGCTTTGGGATTTTTGGATTCATCCTTTGCCTAGTTGAACAGATTTGGGAACAAGGTTGATTGCACCCCACTATCAACTTCCTTTAAGGATTCAGTAGAGGATTTCTATGGGGACAAGGGTACATTCAAGGGGAGGGGAGGATCAAACCCTCAATGGGAATGGTTAGCGGCCATAGATTCAGAGGTTGGATCTAGTGGGGGATGGCAGCACAAGTGGGGGGGAAGGGATGGACTGGATCTGGAAGGGGAGGGATGGGGGTGGAGGTTGGGAGGTGGAGGGGGAGGGGTGGAAGATTTAGGGAAAATGACTTCATCATTAGAAATAAAAAAAGGTCCAAACCTATTAGGGAAAGCAAACATGGAGCATACCTGGCTCAATTCTATAGAAGGATGGTTTATGAGAGGTTTGGAAAACCATATGCTTACCTTTGAATTCCTTTTCCTGCCTGATTATGACAGGGGCTTTGGGTATTTTGTTGTTGAATCCCATTTGGATGCTCTATTTTTGGGGGGTAATCTTAAAGCTTTGTGCCTCCTACTATTTGAGAGATGGACATTGGGACTTGATACATCCTTGAGATTGGTTTTTGATGCAAAATGCTAGCTTGTTCTCATACTCTATTTCTTGGCACCACTTGAAGGTTCCATAAATAAGATTAATGCGAGTGGGAAGCTAGGAGTCTAGGTTGGTGTTGACACAGATTCTAGCATGAGCCATACAGGTTTTGGCCTTTGTTACAGGGTCAATGGCAATAAGGTCTCCAATGTATACCCCGATCCCATGTAGTATATCCTCATGATAGAACTAGATGGGAAGATCTAGGAGGTGAACCCATATGGGTGTGAATTTGATGTCTTGAGTTTGAGGGTTAAATTCTTCCCCTCAATTTCTAAGAAACATACTTTACCTGCCATAAAACCACAAACCCCTATAAGGATGCGGGTATAGTCATTATGGTTATTTAGCTGGATGATAAAAAACCCCCTGGATAGGACCACCAACTGAAATCTCCCTATTTTTCACCATTTGAACCCCACCCATTTCCTTATGACTCCATGTTGGGCCTGCCTCTGACAAATTTCCCTACTAGGGAGAGAGATTCAATAGATAATTTTACTGCCATGATTGATTATGGAAAAACCATATTTTCACTCGATGTGGTCAGTAGGGGATGGGTCACGTTCCTAGAGGATCTAGGATTTGGAGTTCCTATTACCTTCTTGAGGTACTATTGAGGGACTCAATGCTACATATGGGTGTTGCTTCTAGGGAGGGGGGGAACAAACCCCTTGTAGTTTTACCATGACTGATCGTAGTTCAGGATTTCCTACCCACCAAGTTTAGGGTTAGGGCCCTTGGAATAATTCACCTTGGAAGCTTCATATGCAAGGGGAATATCTCCTTGTTCCAACTCAAAAACCCCTATGAGGTTTTGGGAAATCCTGCTTGTAGTCACCAGAGTTGTCGAGGTCGCTCTTGTTGTTGTTGCCATCTTCTTTCCTATGATCCAGAATAATTTCATTATAGCATGTGGTATCCTTTTCCATATCTTTTATTTTGTGGTTCTTTTTTTGTATTTGTTCCTCTACCATTTTCAATTGATTAGCCTAGTTTGCCAACTGTTCATTTAGTGCTGCTAGTTGAGCTTCCAACTGCTTCATATGCTCTTCTGTATGTTGGATCATAAGCTATTTTTCTACTTCCTATGAATGAAGTTGATATTCGTAAGTCTGTTTCATGCTTATTAACTCTGTTTCCACTTTATTTATTCTTTCCTTAGCCATGGTTTTATTGTGTGTGACCTATCCAAAAAGCATGCACCTAACTAATACATCAATTGGAATCAACATCAAAGCATGAAATGATAGACAAGATTGCATATAACAAGAAAATGGATGTTTCTTCTATTAATATTGGAAATGAATCTCGGTTACAATCATGCCCCTCTTAGGGTCACCCAAATGTTGATACAATTGATACAATTTGAAAGCCCCAATGGGGTAGGCACAATACTCAGGCTCTCTAAATAGTCACAAACTGCTCCAAGGTGTCGATGACCTTCTTCTCCATGCTTAGAGGTATTTGCTGCATTGAATGGCACGATCCTATTAATCCTGCATTCAAGAAACAACAAGAAACATTAAAAACAAAGGAGGCCTCTCTTGATGAGGCTTTAAAAGGATATTTCACAAGAAGATGTCATAACAAGCATGTAATCAAGAAAATAGATAAAACATGATAAACCTATATTAATCATGAAATGTTGTCATCAAACATGTATAAGAAAGCAAATACTATCTATCTATTGGGTTAGTTTATCAAATAAAAGACATGAAAGCATGAAATAACCCACAATTGCACTAATTACCAAATTGACTTAATGAAGGTAAATCTACTTTAAATGCTTAATTCCACCGGTCATATGTCTCTAAAATATCAATTAAACCTATACTAAGCATAATGTGATCTAATAAAATAATCTACAAGAAATAATACAAGGGGATCTATAGCCATTTTCTCACCATGGGTCTGATGTGTGGTCAACACTATTGACCATGGCTGACAGCCATGGTGGAGCTCTGAGTAGACTTACCCTCAGAATTAGGGCTTCCTCTCCGATCCTCCTTGCCAAATTGATGGTCAAGGGTCACCTCTGTGTCCTCTGATAGGTTTGGTGGTTGAATTATCTGAATTATGCACCGATTGCATGAATTTGCATTTCTTGGCTCTCCTAGGCTCCTAGGGCTTCCATAGCGATTTGATCTCCAATTGGGTAGCAAAAGTGTCCCTCTCAATGTATGCAAGTGAGTATGCAATTCGACAGGGCTTCACTACTCAATTGATCACACTTCATCTAGACTTATCCCCAATTCGAAGGGGGATCTTATAGCATTTGCCAAGGGCTAGGGGTGGCTTCCTCATGAAGCCAAGATCAATATTGGGTAGTTGAGTCAGTTGGATGGAAGGATCCAGAACCTTCCTCACTCAAACCGCTCCAATATACAACCAATTGGCCATTGCAACCAACTTTTGGGTCGGATGAAGGCCAACTAATTCTGAGTGTTGACCATGGTTGACATGCATGGTGAGCACTGCTAACCATGGGTGTCATCCATGGCTAGCATTGACTAGGCAAAGATGCCCCAAATGAGTGGTAAAAACCATTGCTATACCTTGGATCTATCCAAAGGTCTTCCATATGGTCTTCTAGCATGTCCCATATGAGTAGTCACCTCGACATGACATATTTTAGGTGTCTACAGATGCCCCTTTTGAGATGCATTGTGAGATCGAACAACGTTGAGCAAAACTAGACCTCCTAAAATGATGTCGTAGGTTGCATGATGATCATTTGTCTGATCAACATTAGATGCCCCAAGTCCAGCAAAAGGATGTGCATCCTAGAATCATTGCTTCTAACTTGGTAGAAGGCTTAATTTGAAAGGGTTTGCACTCGTCATCAGGCATTCGGGTAGCTTTGGTGCTACAATAGGAGTTAGGCCTATATAACCGAAAGGAGGAGAGCTACAAACAAACTATCATATATGCTATTTTCCCTAGTAGAAGGGTAAGCTTATGATAGTATTTGGCAATGATTCGTAAGGATGAATGCAATTTTGACAAGATCTAGGGATCTACGATCAAGGGATCTTCTGTTGACTTTGATTATGATTTAATATTATGACTACCCCCTCAAGCGATGAGTCGATGAGGGTAATGACAATGAATGAAGCGACGAGGTCGCTTGACCACTATGAATGATCTTTGAACAAATTAGGATTTAGCATTTGAAATTCTTGGCAAGGCCTAATCAGCTATGATTACAACTATTAATAGTAATTGCTTATTTCTATCCCATGGAGCGGTCCAGCCATGAAGGCCTTCTTAGGGAATCAAAATGAAAGCAAGTCCAATTAGGCATATATTGAATCATATTGTCGATGATATGCTAAAAATATCATAGGAGAATTGTGATGAATACTTCATTCCCCTGGAGCAGTCCAACTGTGTAAGCCTTCTTAGGGATTGAAATGAAGCATAGCAATTCTACAATGATGAATTTGCCCCAAATGTCCTTATGGTAATTTACTCATCTTGCCGGATTGCATGGATCGCAAATCGCTGCAACCGCCAAGTGTATAGGGTAAATAACTGAATACGAGGTGCATTTGGCTTTTGATTTATTTGATTTTTTTGTTTATTTTGATGAATTTTGAATTGAATGTTTTATTGGCTGGGAGGTGCGGCGCTCAAAGAAAGGATTTCCATGGCGATGACCTCGGTTGAATGTACTTTATAATCTCAGCCAGTTATTTTGTTTTTGCCTTATGATGACATTTTCTGGTGTCATTGTGCTTGGTTCACTTATTTGGAGTGTTTAAATTATCAATTAGCAACTTTCCTCAAGGTAAATTAAGGTAATTATATGCAATTTTCTAACCATGGCTCTCAACTATGGGTAATTTTTCTCATCGTGGCTAGGACATGTGGTCACAAAACCCTAACTCGAGGACCACGGGTGTCAGCCGCGACCCGACCTAAATAGGAAAAATTATAAAAAGGGCCTTCTTTTTGAAAATTTGTCATTTTCACCTGACTTCAATAGCTAACCTGAGAGCTCTGGAGGTAAAACCATAAAACTTAACCTGAAATGCTGCTAAAACCAAACTGGATTACCTAGACTTCACACCTATGGCTGACCAAGGAGAGGCATTGACCAGCGGGAGAGTCGGGGGCTCAAAGGTAACTCATAACCGAGACCTCGCTTGTGATTACTAGGTTTAAAAATTAACCTCATTAATTAATCGGTAATTGAACCACATTAAATCGTAGGCAATGAACCTCACCTTAGATTAGGATTTAGCTTAGGTTAGTTAGTTAGGGGGTTTAATTTTGGTTTTGGGGTGCTTTTCGGTAGGAGCGAACCCATTTAGGGTTTCGCTCACTAGCCATGGGTGGTAGTCGTAGTCCCCAATTGGTATATTGGGGGCCATGGCTATCAGCCATGATGGGGTTCAAATCCCAATGGTCAAATTTTTGACCATTGGGCCGATCATGGTTCTGACCTACGATGCCCAAATTTAGAAAAAAAATTCAATTTTTTTTTTGAGTTTTGATGGGCAATTAATGCCACTTTTTGTTGCTTTGAAGCACTCCTTTGATATTATTTGAAAATTTTGCTCATATGTGTGCATATTATTGCATTTTTAGGAGATTTTATAATTTTTTTTCGATTTTAGAGTGATTTTAATTGTTTTTTTTTTTTTTATTTCTTTTATTTAGTATTTGACTAATAGAGTGAGGGAGACCGATCTCCTTCACACTCTATGCCCCCTATTGACTGATGTGGAGTGGGAGTGGTTTGCCACTATTGGCTTTGGATACATCTTGGATCTCCCTCCCATCCGAGTAGACCAAGCCTATCTGACTGCTTTGGCCCATCGTTGGGATGCATGGACCAACATGTTTCACCTACCCATAGGTGAAATGATGGTCACATTAGAGGATATGTACCACATATTTTAGTTACCTATCGATGGTGAGCCTATCATCGCCTCCCCATTTATAGTGAGGAGAGCTATTTTTGATGTTGTCTTCAGAGATCAGAGCATGGAGGTACAAGGCCACATTGACCATGGTGTCATCCATGTCGGAGAGTGGTATGAGGCCAACATCTTCTCACAGTGAGAGGTTGTGTTCATGCACATGGTTATTCAGATAGCCCTGCTCAATTATTCAGGTGTGAGGTTCTCATATAACCTCTTATATCATGTTCAACCTATCATGACCAACTCGACAAAGGAGCCAGTTATTTAGTTCTAGGGAAGTGCTCTATTGGTACAATTGTATCATGAGTTATATCATATCACCCATCAGAGTAGAGTGGGTATTGGTTGTAGCCTCCTATTGTAGATATGGGGCTTGTAGCACATCCAGATAGAGCACCCTATGGAGCTACCCCTAGAGATCACCACTATTGTAGATGCTTGTTAGTGTTATATCACCTGCCTTAGGAGTAGGAGGGATTTAGGAGTAGGTCTCACGTAGGAGACTTGACGCACTACATTGATCGGTTCACCTAGCTTCACTCTGGGGACATCGAGTGGCACCCTTACATGGACTACCCAACATGGATCGAGGTAGCTAGATACCTACATCGAGCATAGGGATAGATGGATCATCGGTCGTAAGGTCGAGTGGCATGAGTACCACTACTTTTCTCATATCCTATGGTAGTTTGGGATTTGGTAGGATGTCCTAGATATGCCTACTATCTATAGATGCCTGGTCCTAGAGAGGGACCTCACCTGGCCTCAGGTTACTCCTCTAGGAGAGGAGGATGATGATTTCTAGGAGTTGGGCTAGAGGGATGCAGGTACTACTCTTGATTATGATGGATGGTGGGTTGACATTTAGTGGCATAGGAGGGGACCTCTCGGTTGCCTAGCTGGTGGATTTTCTGTAGAGGGTGTTGATGGCACAGAGGTGGATCCCCATGGGCGCCACACTTGGTAGAGGATAGAGGATGACTGGGGTACAATAGGGAGGCCCCTAGGTGGATGTAGAGGAGGAGGGTCTCGAGGAGGGTGAGGTAGCTAAATAGTGAGATTGGGTAGCTATGGGTGTAGGTAGCTAATTTGTAGAGTCAGGTGGGTAGGCTGCGTACTCAGATTTTGTAGTGGGATACATCTATCACCACTCTAGAGGTGAAGCTATCTCATAGTGAGAGGTAGCTATAGCAAGGTTAGGAGGAGAGGACAACTCTCATAGCATGGGCTATAGTGGTGAGACATAGGTCAAGGATCTCACTAGTGAGCATGATCTAGCATAGGCATGACTGAGTGCAGCTACTATTGAGAGGGACCTACTCAGGGTAGAGAGGGGAGATCCTTCATCCTCCTAGGCCATCATGAGACCTCTGCCACACCATCTTCTTTACTACTAGTAGGTCATGACCCCATGGCAGAGATCAGGAGGCTTCATTCCCTCATGGAGGAGGGTAATGAGTGAGATACAAGTCATGTAGCTGTATCTCCCAGCTAGAGGGCTACATCAGGTTGATAGGTGGGGAGGTTCTAGAGGATACACACACTACAGGGACCCACCGAAGCTGATCCTAGACTAGAGAGATAGGGTAGTCTACTACCAGCTCTAGCCGTAGGACTCATAGGATCGAGAGGACACATAGGTCTTCTAGCACTCATGGAGCCAGCTCGTAGAGGAGCCACAGGGATGGCAGGGGTGATGGTGGTGACTCATAGGCTAGGGGTAGGCCCTTAGTATAGATCTCATAGATATTTTGTTGTACTATTTTTGAGTGTAAGGTCGAGGACCTACATAGTTGTAGCCTATGGGAATTTTGATGTACCTCTATGTACTATGGACACACACACATATAAATAATATATATATATATATGAGATTGATCATTTTGGCTCATTATGTGTACTTGTTTATTTTTGATTTTATGTTTATGTTATGCACATGGATGCAGATGTTCATATTGATGCTATGCTTATATGATGTGATGTATGGATGACATGCACTAGATAGCTATTTAATTTATGATGATGATGATATGCAGTGATCTAGATGCTTAGATGTGCTATTTATGATGGATGCATATGGATGCGATGTTTACTTTTAAATGCATATTTAATTTTGTTGTATTGTATGCATTTAATTTATGATGATGTCATGATATGTTGGTGTAATGTATGTAATGCATTATTTACATGATGGTAATCTAATGTAAATGAACCTGTATGCTTTAATCACTTAAAACATAAGGAATGAATGTGATATGTGTTTAACAATCTAATGGATGACACCATAGAATGTGTAAAAATCATGAATGTAATTGAAAATCCTCATTACAAGAATTTAATCAATTAATCACCCATATATGAAATGTAATGATATGAAGTGGTATGATGCGAATGATATAATATGTCACTCTATATTCTTTTTGCAATTTGAAAGATATGCACAATATAGTCAGTGGTCATCTAAATATCATTTCTGATATCCATCTGGTATCTATCCTATATCTTGAAAACTTTGTGCTCAATGTAATGATGTATCACGGATTCGATACTTTGCAATTTGATGATTGAATGACTTTTATTTTTGATGGTTTGTGATCTTTGGTATTTTTTGCTATTAGAGAAATTTTTGAGGTTTTCCATGAGACTCAAACACCCTAGTAGACTTATCAAAAGTTGTATACTGACCAAACTAGACTTCTGAAATGTAAGGCTTTTGCTAGGATAGGCCCTAACTATTCATTATCCCTGTGTGTGCACATGAATATATTAAGATAAGGCACAAGCATACCCCGATGTCAGGTGGGATTCTTTCAGCCCATTGCTAAGATTGGGGGTCCGCAAATGTTTATCCAATCCTAGGTTTAGATTTTAGTTGGACTAGACCACTAGGCGATACAGGACACCTGAAGCTAGCTCTTCCACATTCAAACATTGGTCTGTACATAAGCGAGGTGCTAATGCATCAGACATATCATCATGCGTAAGGTACAATAGTGCTGACAATTCCATGGATTCAAGTTCACTCCCTTCTTTTCTTCAATTTTTTGGGATACTTGCTCATATAAAGTGATAAAAATCACTGTTTATTTTTGTACTTTAGTGACAATAATCACTATTTATTTTGTACTTTCTTTTCTTTTTCTTGAGCAAGGGATTTGATACTGATTTTTCTTCCTTTGTACAATTTGTCTTCATTTGACTTGACTTTTTGGAATTTTACATTTGATAATTTTCTTCAGAAACTTCCTTTGGGGATTTTACTTTGGGGAACTATTTTTGGGATATCGATTTTAGGATATCGATCTATGATATCAATATGGGATATCAATCTAGGATGTCGATCTATGATATCGATCTAGGGTATCAATATTGAGGATTGATGTGGGATATCACTCTGGGATATTGCTCATTTTATCGTAAGCAAGGGATTATGGGTAGGGAATGAACTTGTCCTTTTGCCAATTACCAATATTTCCCATATCGTCCGCATAGGGGGATAAGCAAGAATAACTCTTTTCACCTCAGGATACCTGGTCCTGCTTCATGGCTTTCATCTTCCCCTAGTCCTTATTAGGATTGTTTAATTTGTTGATTAGTGATAGAATTCTGATATGCTAAGGGCTATACTAACTAGACCTCAACTACAAAAGCAAAGCAAGATTTCTATCAACTCTTGAGAAGACCTCTAGGTATGGTTGAATGACTAAAAAACCCTAGTATATTCTTCATAGCAACATTATGGGTTGTGTTGAAAAACACAATTACTCACATGAATGATGGATTATGATAAATGCAGAGGTGCATGATTGAAACACAAACGTGGCATCATTTGTAAGACTGACAAACACAATCCATTCTACTACGGAATGCAATGGATGAAGAATGCCTACATGCAATGCAATGATGAAATGCATGTGGAACATGAAATGCAATGATGCAAATGAAATGCAAATGTTTTTGGATTTTATATTTTTTTAATTTTTATGGATTTTGAGCCTTTATATTTGACCAAATGGTGAGTACATGCCTTTGGAGCCTTTAGGATTGACCAAGTAGTTTTAAGAACCCTTGGAGCTTTTGGATTGACCAAAGAGATTATGAACATCTTTGGAGCTTTTAGGGATGACCAAGCGATTTTTAAGAAACCCTTGGAGCTTTTAGGGGTTGACCAAAGGGATTATGAGCACCTTTGGAGCTTTTAGGGATGACCAAGTGGTTTTAGGAATCCTTGGAGCCTTTTGGGATTGATCGAGTGATTTTAAGCAAACCCTTGGAGCCTTTAACTGACATGACCAAGCGGTTTTAGGAACCCTTGGTGCCTTTTGCTATGCTCTCAAGCATAGAACACCTTAATATGGATGATGTTGAGAGGTTCAGGCTCTTCAACACCCCCTAGCGATGTTAGGTGATAGGTACCTGAACCAATATTTTTAGATATGATATAGGGTCCTAGCCAATTAGCCATGAATTTGTCTCGCATATCAAGTGGCAAATTAGAGTTCTGTTGGTTCTCTTTCAACACAAGATCCCCAACTTCAAAGTCTCTCTGATGGACTTTGTTATTATAAGCTCATTTTAATCACTCTTGATAAATGTGGAGATGCTCTAGGGCATTCACGTGATGTTCATCAAGCAGCGTCAATTGATCTAGGTGAGCTTGTCGCATGGTGTCATCATCAATGAACTCTTTCAATGTGATGCGCAACATTGGAATTTCCAACTCTAAGGGCATAATGGCCTCAGTGCCATATACTAGTGAAAATGGAGTTGCCCTAGTGGGTGTCCGAATGCTAGTCCTGTAAGCCCATAATGCAAGGGGTAGTTGGATATGCCAATATTTGTGGTTTTCATTGTACCATATTTTTCAAGATAGAAACCACTATCTTGTTTGAGGCCTCAACTTGCCCATTTGCCTATGGATAATATGGAGTCACAAAACTGTGTTTGATTCTATACTTAGACGTCAAAGCTCTCATAGTTTTGTTCTTAAATGATGTTCCATTATCCAAAATTATCTTGGATGGAATCCCAAAATGACATATGATATGCTCGAGTATAAACTCTGCTATGCGAGCTCCAGTCATCATTGTTAAGGGTATTGCTTCCACCCATTTTGTAAAGTACTCAGTAGCCATGATAATAAATGTATGTCGACCCGATGATGGAGGAGAGATCTTACCGATGAGATCTAATCCCCACTGAGAAAATGGCCAAGCCGCTTGGATGGGTTGTAAGGCCTATGATGGCAAGTGCATAAGATTAGCATGATGCTGACATTTGATGCATTTCTTGACATACACATTGCAATCCTTCTCCATAGTGGGCCAATAGTAACCCATTCGAAGGATGCACTTGATGATGGCCATGCCACTGAAATGGCCACCGCACGTACCATCATGAGCTTGTGAAATCACCCAAGATGCCTCTTGGGGCTCTAGACAATGAAGGAGAACTCCATCATAGCCTCGTCGGTACAAAATATCTCCTAGCAAGACATATTTAGTCACTTTCTGCTTGAATGTGCATCTTGCGGCATGCGACAATCCCTCTGGGATCAAACCAAGTTTTAAGAAGTCTTGGATTTGTGACATCCAGCTCTGGTAAGCCTCAACTTTGACTGCCAAGATGACTTGCTCCCCCTGCGTATCTACATGTGCAAATGCAGACTAGGAAACAACCTTGTGGTGAATGGTAGTACCACTCCCCATCGGACTCTGAGAGGTTAATGACCCCTAGGGTGCCTTCTTTAGAAAGTCTTCAGCTCTACAGAACCATTCAACTTTTGGTTCCATGCTAATCATGTTGATTGACTCTTTATTATCAAAGGCTTCACGCTCCACTGTAGGATGCGAGAGCATTTTAACATGAATGGTAGTAAAATCGATAGATGGATTCTGAGGGATTAAGGATCCCAAAGATGCCATGGTGTCTACGAACCTATTTGATGAATGAGGGATTGCCTCGATGTCATACCATTCCAACTTAGCCAAATATGTAACAACAAGATCTTTATAAGCTTTTAACATGGGACATCGACATTGAAAGAGCCCCTTAACTTGGTTGACTATGAGCAAGGAGTCACCAAAGATGTTTAATATTTTAATGTTCATGGTGATGGCTGTGTGGAGGCCCAAAAGTAGGGCTTCGTATTCAACATTGTTGTTGGTGCAAGGAAAGTCTAATTTGAATGACAAGGGCATTGGAGCTCCTTGCGGCATGACAAACACTATTCCTGCACCACCCCCTTGCTCGCACTTCGAACCATCGAAGAACAAGGTCATATCAACATTATTTTTTGGTTCTTCAGGTTTGGGAGCTTCGGATACGATGAAGACCGCATCATCCGAAAGCTCAATGGTAAGAGGCCTACTATTTGATAATGGTGCCTCAACCAGCTGATCAGCTATGACTTGTCCCTTAATGGACTTTTGGCTTATGAATTCCAGATCAAATTCTATCAGTAGCATGATCCACTTTGTAGTACGTGTATTATGATATGTCTTGCTCATCATATACTACAAAGGATTTTGTTTTGATATTACATATGTCGTATGACTTAGCATATAGTATCATAATTTCTTTGTAGCGAACACTACTGCTAAACACAACTTCTCCACATATGCATATCCTAGCTCATAACTCACCAAGGTTCGACTAATATAATATATGGCTTGCTCTTTGCCTTGCACATTATTTTGGGCTAACATGGTCCCTAATGCAAAGTCGGTTGCCGATATATATAGTAAAAATGGCACATCTGGCCTTGGTGGAGCTAGCACTAGCGGCGTCACCAGGTATTGCTTGATTTTAGCAAAGGCTGCTCGATAGTCCTCATCCCAATTGAATGGGACCCCCTTGTGTAGTAGTCGATTCATGGGTCGATATTTATCTGATAATTGAGCGATAAATCACTTTATGGATGCTACTTTGCCCTGAAGGCTTCTTAATTCTTTGATGTTTGAGGGAGGATGCATCTCTAGAATAGCCTTGACCTTTGCTGGGTCAACTTCGATGCCTCATTTTGAAATGATGAATCCTAAGAGCTTTCTTGAAGTTATGCCAAATACGCACTTCTTAGGATTCAACCTGACATTATGCTCTATCAGGCGATCGAAGACCTTCTTCAAGACCTCCGCATGCTCAGAATGCAGTAATGACTTGGCCAACAAGTCATCAATATAATCCTCTAGGATCTTATGCATATAGTCATGAAAGATATATGTCATAGCCCGTTGATATGTGGCACCAACATTTTTAAGGCCAAATGGCATAACTTTATAGCAGAATGTCCCCCATGGCATTATAAATATGGTTTTATGTTGGTCTTCGGGCTTAATCTAAATTTGATTGTATCCAGAAAAACCATCCATCAAGGAGAGCATCTCATGACCTACGTAGTTGCATCTACAAGAGCATCAATATTCGGCAATGGAAATGAATCCTTTGGTGTTGCCTTATTCAGGTCTCTAAAATCCATACAAATATGGATCCTTCCATCAGGTTTTCCTACAGGCACCATATTGGATACCCATTCTGGATAGTCGATGGAGATAACAAACTCTACATCCAACAACTTTTGCAATTCATCTTTCACCATTAAGGCTACTATTGGATGCATCTTTCTAAGCTTCTGCTTGACTGGCTTCTTTGATAGATCTAGTGAAAGGTTATGGGTAACCAATTTTGGGTCTAGACCTGGCATATCTTTGTAAGTCCAAGCAAAAATATTAGGTCTCTCTTTCAGTAGAGGGATGAGGGTGGCACGCTCATCGGGAGTGAGACTCTCTCCAAATTTAACCTTCCTTGGATTGGTGGGATCATTACTGATATCCACATCGAAGGTTTCCTCTACTGACATGTGTGATCCCTCCTCAAGCTGATGAGGCATAGGGATCAAGTGGATGTCATCTATTGGGTTTATAGGTTCCGCATTGGAAGCATCCTCAGCATGATAGACATCATAAGCACAGCCTGGTGCAAAATGAAATGGTTGTAACATTTCTTCATTAGGGAAGAAATCTTCAGGCTCAATAGGTGAGTCAATGTGATCCCAATCGATAGCATCTACATTTAGATGCAATGGTTTGGATGGATCGCTAGATTGTGGAGTGGAGTGGTCAAATCAATGGAGACCATATTGATGGAATGGAATTGATCTCCAGGACCACATGGACAAACATCTACATCATCGATGCAGCTCCCATACCCGAGATCTGGCTCTATCGACATGGGCATAAATGGGTCCTCTCTATGCAGGCTATAGATGATTGGGTCCTCTCTATGCACTGATTGCAATATTGGATCATTCGGCTCAATGAGCTCCATGTACATAGGTGGGTCGGGAAACACCATGTGATAGATCACATCGAAGTTTGGTGGTCTTCCCCTAAGGTGAGGGTTGATATTGATCTCTCTATGCATGTCCTCAGTCGTATAAGGTGCATTATGGTGACGTAGGTAGGGAGGTCCTAGATAGGCTCTCTCTATTTCATCCTCATCATCACTATCATAATACAATCCTTCATTTGCCCCCACTGGAATGGGATATTCTAGAAAATGTGGCCCCATATAGGCTATCTCCTGATCACTATCATCATTGTCTAGTAAAATTGGGTATAAATATCATAAATATGATACTACCTCATAAACCGGCTCAACCTCATCCCTCGATTGATTGTTGGGTGAGGACTCATTGTCCACCAAGATATCCTCATGATATGTCTCGGGTGGTGCTATGGTGACGTAAGACACCATCCGATTATCCCTCTAGAACATAGAAGGATCAGGGTGATATGGATTGAAATCCACTTCATCCCCCAGACTAAGGTACAGGTGATCTAAAGATGCTGTAAGCAAATCATCCTATCCTCATATTTGCAACCCTAGCCCAAACCTATCAGTTGCCAACTGATAATGCGGCTCAAGTGGAGTCCTACGTCCTTGCTCAAAAATACCAAGGCCATACCCATGCCAATGATATAATTCAAAAATGTGCATGGAATATTCAGGGTTGGATAGGTAACGAACATTCACTATGAATGGTTCGTCATCATCTTCATCCATGGGCGTTCGGGTAGGAAGCTGATCCAGCCCAGCATAGATGAAGTTCATTTGATTGGGTGGCTCTCCCAATGGCACTACTGATCCAACCAAAAAATGATGAGCATGGGGTCGGCCCATCTCTTGTGCAGTCTCTAGGATTGGTCCAAAGGTGACATTCTACACAATATATTCACCTAACCCTGTGTTGGCCAGATGAACAGTCACCCATGGTGCGGATGACCCTACTGATGATGCAGGTGAGGCAGGCTGAGGTACCTCCTCGACTTTGTCCTGGGCTTCTTCCACTTCCATGGGAGTGGGAGCCTCATTGGTGACTGGTTCGGGCACATGCTTCTTTTCCTTTTCGCCCATTTTCACCTTTAGCTTCCTTTCATCCCGAAGCATTGCTGATGCAGTCGGTTTCAAAGAAGTTGTAGTGTGCTTGGATCTATGCGATACAGATATCGATGGTTGAGCACACACTTTTTGTTTACCTCCTGGATTCTTAACCGATGATGTTGGCCGGACGTCCAGGTGCATTGATGGGAGTATGAAACCCCCTGGAAAATCAGCTAGGTTCACGAATTTGAAGGGCTCTTCATCTGATGACACCACGTGAACCTGTCCCTCATGAATGTATTTTACACATTGATGTAGTATAGAGGGAACACAACGCATTTCTCGAATCCAAGGCCTCCCAAGAAGGATGTTATATTGCATGGCGCCTTCGATCATGTGACACATCATGGGGATGGTCTTTAGGCCCACCTGAATAGGTAGGATGATTGTGCCAACCGTCGAGCATAGCGCATCGTTAAACGCTCTCAATGTGAATGCGGTGGGCACAATATGTGACTTGGGCAGCTTTAAAGGACTTAACGCCTTGGTCGTTATAATATTGATCGATGAACTAGTGTCGATCAAGACCCTCTTGAATGGCATGTGATTAACACACGCGATGATATGTAATGGTGGGTCAGCCGTATCTATAGGAACCATCCTGATTTCATGATCATAGAATTGGATCATAGGTTCTTGGCACTATTGTACGTGTCCCACAAAATTGGTGAATGCTTGAGCATCCTGGGACTGCACCTCGATGGACCTCAGAATGTCCATGAGAGTCTCCCTATGCCTAGGGGACTACTGTATCAACTCATAAATAGACAACTTCGTAGGAGTTGTCTGCAGGTTTTGAACCAACCTGCTTCATATGGTCACCACCGGTCTAGTTGGTGGGCCTAGAATATTTTGAACTGGCTACTGATTCGGCGTAGCTTGTATCCTGATGGGAGCACGAGGTTGATTTGGCTGCTCATACCTCCCATGTCTAGTAACAACATTAACCATACCTACGAACCCCTGGGTAGGTGGTTCGACATGCACTTGGTTGACTTGGCCAGCGTTGTTGTACGACGCCTCATGGTTTGGCAATGGATTTTTATAAATCCCCATGTTTTGGTTGTCAAGCGCTAGCGGATTATTCGACACTATAAGCTCACCTTTATCGATCATATTTTGCACTATATGTTTGAAGGACCAACACACTTCAATGTCGTGGCCCTTCATGTGATGGAAGATGTAAAATAGATCATCTTGATACCCCTTTGGCTTGGGCTAGTTAGGATCGACTAGCTTAATCTCAGGTAACTTGATTGCCTTAGCCTCACATAATTGATGGAATATCGATGTCAACGATTTCTTCAAAGGCGTGAATTAGCGAGGTGGGCGTTGTTCCTTATTTTTGCCCCTGTAATTATTCTTGCACTGCTCGTATTGCATAGGAGGAGGTTGGGCCTGATAATTCTACTTTTGTTGCCCCTTATCCTCTCTTTGGAGGTTTAACACCACCTGATTGACATGGGCCTACTTGCCCTGATGTTTCGTGGAGCTCTTCTTGTGCCCCTCCTTCCTATTTTTGAGCTTCAAGTTGCCCTCTTGCAACTTGATATCCTCAATTACTTTGGCTTGCACCAAAGCTTCCTCGAATGTCTGGTACTATTGTAGTTGCAACAATAACGAGATGTGCTTGGCACAACTCTTCATGAACATCCAGGTTAGTTCTGTAGCAGGAATGGGGAATGGCAACTTTACCATTAATCTCCTCCACCTCTTTCCGTATTCTAGGATTGGCTCATCATCACGCTGAGCTAGCATAGCCAGATCAGAAAGGTTAGCTTGCTTCTTGATGCCAAAAGAAAAGCGTTCAAGAAAGGCATCAGCCAGTTGCTCAAAACTAGTGATATTATGCTTCTTCAGTTGATTAAACCACTCCCAGGCTGGGCCTGAGAGGGTTGTGATGAATGTATGCAAAAGCAAGGCATCGTTGCTTGCAATCTGGAAGCATATGTCCAAAAATCTTGTGACATGCTCTTGCGCATCTTCGTCACCTTTGAATTTATCTAGCCTGGGCATGTCAAAATGCTCAGGATATGCTGGAGTAGGCATCGAGGGGTCCAAAGGCTCGTTATGAATCTTGCTCAATGTCAGATTTTGAAAAGTCGTGCCTTGCCTCTCGATTGCTTTCACTTTCTCTGCTAAGGCCTTATAGGCCTACGAGGATAGAAAGTCCTCCTCCCTAAGCTGACGTGGGGCGGTCTTGGAGGTACATTCTTCCTCTGTCGAGGTGGAGGACGTTGATCTTCCTCCTCCTCAACCTGGGAGCTTTCAGGATATCCTTGATCGGCTCCATCTCCCTCTTCTTCCTCATATTGTCTTTGCCTCTGATCTTCGAATGGTGGTGGTCATTCTCTTTGTTGGGCACTGACATGAGTGTGAGCATCTCTATGCTCCTGATGCACGTCGGCTTGTGAAAAAGCCCTCCTATGAATGCACTCTCCGTGCTCAGCATGAGTGAATAAACCAGCCCTGGCTAGCCTATCCTCTTGTTCCACACGCTCCTTTTGGGAAGGATGCATTCCTCACACATACACTGCTCATATAATCTTTGTCTAATGAGCCTTTGCGACTGAATATTCTCATCTTCAATGCATTGCCTCTCTGCGTGGGCATCCTCCAATTGATCTTGGAGGAGTTGTCATCTCTGCTCGGATACCAGTCTATGTGATCTATCAATGTGATCAATCGTAAGAGGCCTCTGGTATGTGTGCTCCATGCGAGCGACCTTATGGGTTCTGTACCCATCTGATGGATTCACTACGCTTTTGCCTTTGTCCGTGAAGATGGCATTGGCATCATGCTGAGTCCTGTGTTGTGTGCCACCATGCATGGATGGTGGATGCGAACCATGAGGGCACTTGGAAGCCTCCCCATGTTCTCTGGTAGTCCTAATAGTGCTCCTACTATGCTCACTCGGAGCACGAGTGGGCGGAGCTGAAGGCTTGTAGCCTAACTGCTCGAGGATGCTACCTAAACCATCCAACTGTCTGGATCGCCATGGCTCATGCGGTGGTGTACCATTGGCTCCCACCTTGGATATGTCGATAGTGATCTTGTGAGGTTCACTATGCATGGGAGTGTGAATAGACCTATGCTCGAAAGTGGGCCTATCTACATGCCCCTGGATGGGTGGATCTCGATCTCTTCTATACTCTGAAGTTGGAGGCATGGAACCTCCTATAGACCTAGTATGTAGGGGTACCAACTTGGCCCCCTGTATGACATACTCATTGGTCAATCCATTGGACAATGTGGAAAAAAATTGTGGTTCCTCTCTAGCTAGATTTGCCATAGGAAATGGTGGTGGTAGACATTCCACAGGAAGGAGACCTTAGGATTTTTGAACAGGATATGCCACTGAAAAAAGAAGTCCAAAAGAGAATAGGGGGACCCATTGAATCTAAAAAGTAGTCAGCAAGTGGCTCAATAATTCTTTAGTAAAGTCATAGTCTACAAAGAGGTGGTTGATGGATTCCCAGCTGGAATGGCATATGTGACATCTTTTTGGGATAGGGATGCCTCTTTTCATGAGATTATCAGTAGTGAGGGATTTTTTTTGTATGGCAATCTAGGAGAAGAAGTCTATCTTGGGAATGAGATTCTTGACCCACATGACACTGAAGGGAATAGGGGAAACTTGGGAGATGAGCAGGAGAGATCAGGTTGACCTGACAGAGAAGTCCCCACTATCATTCCATTTCTATATGGGGTGGTCCAGGGTAGCTATGGTTGGGATTATAGTGGTTCTAAGAAGGTGGGATAAGAAATTTCCAGCCCTGAGAACTTGGCCATTTTCGCTAGCAGTGGGAATGGTTTTCCATTTGCCTTGGTTGTCAATGTAGTCCACCACTTTAACGCCCCACATCCTTTCCAATATGGGTATGATAATGGAGAACTCAAGTATTTCCACAAGGGGTTTATCTTTTAACCAAGTATCATCCCAAAATCTGATCTCAAAACCATTTCCTAACTACCATTGGGTACCTTTAGCAATTAGGGATTTAGCCTGAATCACAACCTACCAGAAAGTAGATCCATTAGTGGGGATGTTGTCCTCTACCAGGGATATGTGTCAGAGATATTTGGATTAAATGATAGAAACCCACTCTGCCTTATAGTTGGTGAATATTTTCCAAGCTTGCTTAGCAAGGAGGGTGAGGTTCAATTTGGTTGATCTTTTGAGGCCAAGGTCTCCTTGGGATTTAGGTTGGTAAACTTTGTCCCAACTGACTAAGTGAAATCTCTTATTTTCCTCTGGTCCAGACCATATAAAATTCTTTGAATTTGCTCAATATTGGAGTACACTGAATCTAGAGCTTTGAACATCGACATGAAATAGACAGGGATGCTTTGGACGACCGACATAGTGAGAGTTGCTTTGAATTCTTGATACAAGAGAGAATCCTTCCACCCTACAAGTTTGCATCTCAATATTTAAATGACATTGTACCACATTGATTCTTTTGGTCTTTTGGTAAATAGGGGAAGACCCAAGTAAGAATTGGAGAGATAAACAATGCAACATTGAAGGATATGAGCAATCTTGCATTATTTGCTTCCTGGGGTGTTGATGAAATAGCATTTTCTCTTCAGGTAATTGATTTATTACCCCACTGCTAAATCATAGATTTCAAGGGTGTACTTGATAGAATTGTAGATTAAAAATACATGCCAAACAAAAATAAATAAAATCACAATGACAGAGTACATAATAGTTGCACAAAACAAACGATTTCTATTAATCGATGGAGTTTAAAAACTCCTTTTTGAATACAACTGGGCCTGTAACCCTTTATTTGTGATACATAGTTACAAGTTATGCTAGGGTTCTCTGAAATCCTAGCTGGCACAAATTGTGGCGCTTTCGAAGAACGTATCTTCAATCCCAACAGAGTGAGTGGGCTTTGTCGTATCCCTTGCTTGGACCACTCCAGCTTAATCACCGCCATCAATAGACTGGATCTGTTATCAAAACCTGCACACATTAACACTATCAAGGAGTTAGAAATTAATGAGAGGGCTCCACTGCGTGAGCCCTCAAAAACAATCTAAAACCCTATAAAAATGGAATGCAAGAAATCAATAACAGATTAATACATAAAATACGGTTACTTGCTTTAAACTAATTTATACCTATTCTCTGTTAACGCAGCTAGACCAGGCGACACCTGGAAGTAATGTTGTTGTCAGAATAGGCTACGAAAGGTGCCCTGGTGCACTCGCTGAACACCCGTGTGCTTCTGGATCTGGATTACAGACGTCGGTCTGAGTCTGTGGCTGTGGGTAAACGCCCGCGGACACTTGGTAAACGCCCGTGGGTACTTGGTAAACGCCTATGGGGACTTGGTGAAGGGGTAAACGCCCGCGGGCACTTGCGACAGGAATGGGAGATTCTGCAAAATGCTACAGAAGGAATGGTGGCGAAAGCAGCGACGGAAGCGATGATGGATGCGATGAAAGGGTAGCAGAAGAGAGGAAATAGCAGTAGAAGAAATTAGAATCAGAGATAGCGCATAGGAGATAGAAGTAGCAAAATACATCCGGTTTGAGCCATCAAAGTGGCTCTATTTATAATCCACTCTTAGGGCACACTTTAGGGTTTTAACGACACTTTGAACGTTTGGCTAAGATTAAAGTGGATCTAAGGGTAGAGAATAAATTTAGGTTGTGAAATGGATTAAGATGGATGGACGGATGAGATTAAATGAAGGATGGACGGCTCAGATTAAATCACTTAAACTATTATTTAAATATATATATTAAAATATTAAAAATATATATATAAATATTAATTTAAATAAATTTGGGGATGAAAAATGGCGGGAAAGGTGAAATTGGGCCAAATAATGGCGAGAAAGTGTGGATTTGGGCCAAATAATGGCGGGAAGGTGGATGACCGACACGTGGCTGACAGGAAGGTATAGATGACTTGCAAGTGGCTGGATTTTGGTGTCTATAAGAATTATCTTGAAGAACAAATGCCAAGGTTGCAATGATAGTATTATCCACAAAATGCTAGTGGGACAGGGGTGGGGAGTTAGAAGAAGCTTTGATACCGAAAATACTCCTTGAAGCACAGACAAATTTGAAGGCTCTATCAAGGGATTCTACAAAAATGATGAAGAGAAAATGGGATAGGGGATATCCCTATTTGAGGCCTCTAGAGTTGGGGAATACCCTATAGCATAACCTTTCACTAACATCAAGAACCATGGGGAGGTAATGTAGCCTTTGATGAGGCTGATCCATTCTTGGTGAAACCCAAACCCGAAGAGGACTTTTAGGAGGAAATATCTATTCACCCTATCAAAATATTTGGAGATATCCAAATTCAAGAACATGGACACCTTCTTGTTACACAAATTTGAATGGAGAGTTTCATGGAGAGAGATGATGTTGTCGGTGATGGATTTGCATTCCATTGAACTTCCTTGATAGGGATCTATGATCGTAGTAAGGATCTTCTTGAGCCTTAAATATAGAGATTTTGTTATAATATTTTAGATGATGTTGCATAAGATGATCGGCCTAAAATCCATCATAGATTTGCATTAAGGGGTTTTGGGGACCAAGGCAATGCAATTGGAGTTTGTCCCTATGGGAATGATTTTGGCTTGTTGGAGTTCTATGATGGTTTTGTAGATATCTTCCTCTAGGATATCCTAGAAATTTTCAAAGAAATAGGGGTAAACCCATATAGCTCAGGGGCCTTGTTAGCTTGCATGGAGAATAGAGTGAGTTTGATTTATTTATTGCTAAGTGGTTGGATGAGGGATAAATTCATCATGGGAGTGACCAGAGGGGGAATGTTCTATAGGAGAGCCTATTGGGCTTCAATATGTTCAAGGGGATTGGTTCCCATCATGTCGCTAAAGTAGGATGTTGCTTCATCTCTAATTTTGAAGATATCTCATGAGACTATGCCATTGGATAGAGTGATATCCTTGATCTTGTTTGTACTTCAATTTTTTAGAGCAGATGCATGAAAAAACTTTGTGTTTGCCTCACCATATTTCAACCATAGGGCACAAGATTTTTCTACCAGTAGGTCTCTTATTTGGCTAAGACATTGAGTATTCTAATAGGAGCTATCTATCTTTTTCTCTTATCTGAGGGGTCCATTGGTCATGCTGAATTTTTTGTTCTAAGGTTTTGGGATTGCCTAAGATTTGTTCTTTTCTCTTGAATATATTCCCGAATACTTCCTTGTTCTATATTTTGAGATTCTCCTTTACTGCCTTCAATTTTTGGGATAGCCAAAAAATAGCAGATCCAAATTAAGGGAGCCCCTACCACTCAGTGATCCGCTACATCAGGTCAATGTGTTGGATCCACATATTCTCAAATCTAAAAGGTATTTTGAAGGATGGCACCTTGTTGGATTCCAGAAGGAGGGGAAAGGCCTGTTATGATAGGAAAAATCTGTCTAGCTTGTCCTATATGTGCTCAAGACCTGCTCTTTTGTTTCTCTAGGTGAATTGGTTGCCTTTAATATGAATATCCATGAGTTCATTCTCTGTTAAAAAGTTTTGGAAATATTGGATGCTTTTTGAGGGAGTGGAAATGTCGTCCTTCTTATCAGAGGGAAATAGGGGAGAATTGAAATCCTCTGCTAACATCTAGGGGAGGTTGGAGAAGGCATCCTTCATATGAGATAAGGATCTCCAGAGCATACATCTTTCAAGAGGATTATTAGGGGTGTAAATGTTGGATAAAACTCAAGTGAACTAATTTTCCTTACTATATAACACCAGGTTTAGCATTTTATCATAAGATGAGATAACCCTACCTTCAACTTTGTTTGGATCCCATAGGCACAGGAGACCTCCAAATGAATCTTTGATAGGGGAGGAAGCCCATTGAAAATTATTCCATACTGACTGGGAAATATTATTGGTTCTAGATGCATCGAATTTCATCTCTTACAATATGAGAATGATAGGTTTGTATTCCTTCCTTATGGTTCGAGATAATCTATGTTTGCTCATGCTATTGAGACCTCTGATATTCCAAGAGAAAATATTCATCGAGAAACTTTGGTAGGTTTTTTGCCTCCCTTAGTCGATAGGGAGGAGGTTTGGGATTTTCGGATTCATCCTTTGCCTGGTTGAACAGATCTAGGAACAAGGTTGACTGCACCCTATTGGCGACTTAATTTTTGGTGTCCTATTTAATTTTCTTGGATATGGTAGGCCTGCCTCTTTTCTTTTCACTTCCTATGTCAACTGGGCCTTTTTTTCTTCTAGTGATGATGGGGTTGAGGTTTGTTCTATGATGGGTAGGACTATCATCTTCCTTCAAGGATTCAATAGAGGATTTGGATTGGGATAAGGGTACCTTCGAGATGGAGGGAGGATCAAACCCTTGATAGGAAGGGTTCACGGCTAGATATTTAGAGTTGGAGATAGTGGGGGATTGTAGTGTGAGTGGGGGGGAAGGGATGGACCTGATATAGAAGGGAAGGGATGGTGGTGGAGGTTGGAATATGGAGGGGGAGGGGAGGTAGATTCAGGGAATAGGACTTCATCATTGGAAATAGATAAAGTTCCAAATATATTAGGGAAAGCAAACATGGAGCATACCTGACTCGATTTTATAGAAGGATGGTTTATAAGAGGTGTTTAGAAAACCATCTACTTGCCTTTGAATTTCTTTTCCTACCTGATTCCGACAGGGGTTTTGGGTATTTCATTGTTGAATCCCATTTGGGTGCTCTATTTTTAGGGGGAATATTGAAGTTTTATGCCTCCTACTATTTGAGAGATGGACATTGAGACTTGATATGTCCTTGAGGTTGGTATTTAATGCAAAATACTAGCTTGTTCTCATACTCGATTGCTTGGAACCACTTGAAGGTTCCATATATAATATTAATGGGAGTGGTAAGCTAGGAGGCCAGGTTGGTGTTGACATAGATTCTGGAATGAGCCATACAGGTTTTGGCCTTCATTATAGGGTCAATGGCAACAAGGTCTCCAATGTAACCCCTGATCCCACATAGTATATCCTTATGATAGAACTAGATGGGAATATCTAAGAGGTGAATCCATATGGGTGTGAATTTTATGTCTTGAGTTCAAGGGTTAAAGTATTCCCCTCACTTTCTAAGAAATTGGATTTTCCTGCCATAAAACCATGAACCCCTATGAGGATGCGAGCATAGTCATTCCGGTTATTTAGCTAGATCAAAAAAATGCTCTGGATAGGGCCACCAACTAAAAGCTCCCTATTTTTCACCATTTTAAACCCACCCATTTTCTTATGGACTCCATGTTGGGCCTACCTCTGACAAATTTCCCTACTAGGGAGAGAGATTCAATAGATAATTTTTATGCTATGACTGATTATGGGAAAACCATATTTTTTCCTGACATGGTCAGTAGGGGATGGGTCACGGTCCCAAAGGAGCTAGGATTTGGAGTGCCCATTACCTTCTTGAGGTACAATTGAGGGACACCATGCTATAGATGGGTGTTGCTTCTAGGGAGGGGGAACAAACCCCTTGTAATTTTCCCATGGTCAATCGTAGTTTAGGATTCCATGCCTACCAATATTAGAGTTAGGGTTCTTGGAAGCTTCGTCCACAGGGGGAATCTCTCCTTGTTCTAGCTCAAAAACCCCTATGAAGGTTTGGGAAATACTACCTATAGTCACCAGATTTGTCGAGGTCTCTCCTGCTGTTTTCACCATCTCCTTTCCCATGATCTAGAATAATTTCATTATAGCATGTTGTATCCTTTTTCATATCTTTGATTTTGTGGTTCTTTTTTTGTAGATTTCCTCTACCATTTTCAATTTATTTGCCTAGTTGGCCAACTGTTCATTCTGTGCTGCCAGTTGAGCTTCCAACTACTTCATACACTCTTCTGCATGTTGGATCATAAGCTATTTTTATGCTTCCTATGAATGAAGTTGATATTTGTAAGTCTGCTTCATTCTTACTAACTCTATTTCCACTTCATTTATTATTTCCTTATCCATGGTTTTGTTGTGTTTGACCTATCCAAGAAGCATGCACCTAACTAATACATCAATCGAAATCAACATCAAAGCATGAAATAATAGACAAGATCGTATATAACAAGAAAATGGATATTTCTTCTATTAATGTTGGAAATGAATCTCGGTTACAATTATGCCCCTCTTAGGGTCACCCAAATGTTGATACAATTGATACAGTTCAAAATCCCCAATGGGGTAGGCATAATACTAAGGCTCTCTAAATAGTCACAAACTGCTCCAAGGTGTTTATGACCTTCTTCTCTAAAATGTAAAATAAACCTATACTAAGCATAATGTGATATAATAAAATGATCTACAAGCAATAAAACAAGGGAATCTATAGCCATTTGCTCACTGCGGGTCTGAGGTGTGGTCAACACTGTTAACCATGACTGATAGCCATGGTGGAGCTCTAAATAGATTTACCCTCAGAATTAGGGCTTCCTCTCTGATCCTCCTTGCCAAATTGATGGTCAAGGATCACCTTTGTGTCCTCTGATAGGTTTGGCAATTGAATTATCTGAATTATGCACCGATTGTACAGATTTGAGTTTCTTGGCTCTCCTAGGTTCCTAGGGATTCCATAGCAATTTGATATCCAATTGGATAGCAAAAGTGTCCCTCTCAATGTATGAAAGTGAGTATGCAATTTGATAGGGCTTCACTGCTCAATTGATAAAATGTTCTCCAGGCTTATCCCCAATTCATAGGGGGATATTATAGCATTTCCCCAAGGCTAGGGGTGGCTTCCTCATGAAGCCAAGATCAATATTGGGTAGTTAAATTAGTTGGATGGAAGGATCCAGAACCTTCCTCACTCAAACCGCTCCAATCTGCAACCAATTGGCTATTACAACCGACTATTGGGTAGGATGAAGGCCAATTGAATCTGAGTTCTAATTGTGGCTGACATGCATAGTGAGCACTGCTAATTGTGGGTGTCATCTATGGCTAGAACTGAATAGGAAAATATGCCTCAAATGTGTGGTAAAAACCACTACTATACCTTGGATTTGTCCAAAGGTCTTCCATATGGCCTTCTAGCATGTTCCATATGAGTAGTCGCCTCAACATGATGCATTTTAGATGTCTACAGTGTGTTAGCTCTTCCTTAATCACAACCCTATCCTTTAGAGTAGGTTATACCTTCTCTCAGTGTCCTTTTCAAACAATCTATTTTGGGATAAATGTTGATGAGTATATGTCCTTAGCATGGTTTTTTGAGAGCATTATTCCTTTCTCCTAGCTTAAAAAGTTACGTGCATTCTCCTTTGCACTTTTGCAGCTTATGGTTAAGCATATTGGATCAAATCCATGATTGGATGGGTTTGGTTATGTATTTTGGGACATTAGAGCCTATAAATTGAATTGTAAATAATAGAACACTTAGTTGGATTGTCAATCATTTTCATTGGTATCAGAGCCTAGTTCATGTTTGCACTAGGGCTTGTGAGGTGAGAGGATAGGAGATAATTTTGTTATGAGAAATTCTTTCTCATTGAGGACTCGGTTTAAGCTCAAGGGTAGCTTGAAAACCATTCGTAGAAGGAAGTTCCTTCGATGACAAACTCCTCGTTCCAACTTTTTGCTTATGCTCAAGAGGTATAGGAAAAGTTTGCCTCAGAGTTCTTCCTATTGTGATCCTTGGAAGGGATTGGATCGTAGCTACGGTCCAATTAGGATTAGGGAGCCATTTAACCCTACTGCCCCCCCCATTTTTGAGTACTGAAGAGCTACAAGAGATCATCAAAACTAGGTCATGTGTCGACTTAGATCTCAAAAGGAGCTAAGGACTTAGATCCCAAAATAGATTGTTTGAGTAGGCATCTGTTTCAATCTCAAAAGGTTGAGAGAGGTCATGTAAAGTTAACATAGGTGTTGTACAAAGTTTCTTTTTGAGTTTCTCAAAGGCAACTTCTTGGCTTTTCTCCCAATGAAATGGAATTTTAGACTTAGTGAGATAATGCAAAGGAGCTGCAAGGGTGGAATATTGAGGAATGAACTTGCGATAAAAATTTGCAAGTCCTAGGAAACTCCTTAACTCAGTGAGAGTTGTAGGAGGGGACCACTTAAGTAAAACATCAAATTTTATGGGATCTACCTGAATTCCACTTTCACTAATCACATAGCCAAGGTAAGAAACTGAAGTATTGCCAAAAGAAAACTTGGAAGAATTGGCATATAATTGATTCTTCGCAAGAAGATCAAGTGTTTGTTGGATATGCCTAAGATGTTCCTCCCAAGTTTTTGAGAAAATCAATATATCATCAAGATATATTATTAAAAATTTGTTAAGTACATCACAAAATACATCATTCATCAACCTCATGAAGGTTGCAGGAGCATTAGTAAGACCGAAGGGCATGACCAACCATTCAAAAAGGCCCATCTTCGTCTTAAAATTTGTCTTCCATGTATCCTTAGCTTGGATACGCACTTGATGATATCCACTTTTGAGATCTATTTTTGAAAAGAACTTAGCTCCTTGAAGCTGATCTAATAAATCATCAATGCATGGTAATGGATATCTATTATTTACAAAAATCCTGTTCAAAGCACGAAAATCAATGCACAATCTCCAAGTGCCATATTTTTTAAGAACCAACAAAATAGGTGGGGCACAAGCAGAAGTAATTTCCTTAATGAAACCCTTAGACAACAAATCTTCTATTTGCCTTTTTATTTCTTCATTTTGCAAAATAGATTGTCTATACATGGGTGCATTAGGTAGTGAAGAACAAGGAATGATTTCAATGTTGTGATTAATTGTGCGAATTGGAGGAAGAGACTTTGGCTCCTGAAATATGTGTGAATAACTTTGTAATATTTTATCCATTGAAGAGTGTTGATTTGGAATGGATGTGGATGTAGAAGTGTTTTGAGAGCGAATGAAAATTAGAGAAACATTACCACCTTTTTTAATTACTCTTTTTGTTTGCTTGGAACTTAGAATGATGTTAGGAGTGTTGGTGCTTTTAATGAGAAAAACCTTACCATATTTTTGAAGTGTGTAGGTTCTTTTGAAAGCATCATAAATAGCTCTCCTATCATACTAAAAAGGTTGTCCAAGCAAAATCCCACAACAATCCATAGGAGTCACATCACAAGTGACTTGATCTATGAAATGTGGGCCAAGTGCAAATTTTAATGTGCAAGTGTGAGTGATTTATGAGCCTCTTCCACTATCCTTCCAACCCAAAGAATAAGGTTGAGGATGAGGCTCCATAGGTAACTTCAAATGCTCAACAATGGACCTCGCAATTAGATTTTTCTGCGAGCCATTATCCACTATACAATCTGTTGCAAAATTATGGAGCAAATGAGCTCGAGTGATGAACAAAGCATCACGAGCGCCCTCTGATGAACTTACATTTACCAAGGTAACTTCATTGAGCTTACCTCGTAATTTCGTGTATACTCTACTCTCTCCTACTGACTCAAGGGGACCTTTGGGAGCATCCTCCTCTTGAGTAGTAATGACTAAAATCTTCTTTTTAATCTTAAAACAATCAGCTATTTCATGACCTTTCTTCTTACAATAGTTACAAAACTTTTTAGAAGAAGAAGAAGAAGGTTTAGAAGAAGAAGAAGAAGGAATAGAAGTGGAAGGGGAAGGAGAAGAAGGAGATGGAGAAGAAACATTCTTCTTTTGAGCAAAATTCTTCTTTTGTGAGAAATAATTATTCCCTTTTGATGAGTTTGCAACCACTTGAGTAATAGGTGTGCAGAATGCCTACAAATGCACCTTAAACTTGTCCTCCGCAAGTTGTGCTTGGTTGAAAACTGAATCCAATGTGTCCATATAAATAAACATTATTTCCTTGTACAAATGCTCTAACAAGCCACTTTGAAATTTGAGAATCAAAGCTGGAACATCATCCTCCACATTCACAAGTATCCTGTACCTGTTGAACTGAAAAATATATTCCTATACAGTCATATTAGTTCCTTGCCTAAACCGAAACCACCTAATTACCAAATCCTTAGAATAATTGGAAGGATAAAAATTGGTTTTCAGACAGTCTACAAGTTCATCCCAAGTAGTGAGTTCATCATGACCTCTTTTTCTTTCTACAAGGACTTTAGCTAAACCAAAAAGTTTTAGCTTAGCATAAGGAACCACATATTCATCTGAAAGATGAGAGTAAGAAAACCAAGAACTCATGTCAAGAATCCAACTATTCAAGACATCAGAGTTCCTAGATCCATCATAAAATGGAACTTCACAACGAACTCTTAGACGAGAATCATGAGCAGAAGTTGAAGCATTATGCATCGAAATGTCATTTACCTTCATGGCAAGATTACCAAGGACTTCTGCCATGGTAGTATCATTAACTTTATCTGCTAAGGCATTTACAACATGGGAAAGTTCTACCACTTGGGCAGCCAAGTCAGAAGCCATGTTCAACCGGGTATAAGCCAGGAGTAAAAAGGGAAAAGCACTAAAAATCAAGGAAAATTTGGAAATTCCTTGTTACAATGGTGTGCCCCCGAATTTGAAAATTACTCCTAAGGCTCAAAATTTAAAATTTTAAACTAACCTAAGGTGCAATTTATAATTTATTAATTTAAAAATAACTCAATTAAAAATTAAATTTTAATTAATCAAAGATTAATTAATTTAATTAAGTTATTAAAAATTAAATTAATAAAAATAAATTTACATGCAACCTTAGAATAGTAAAATTTAAAAATTACAAGAAATTACCCTTGAAGTTGCTGCCTGAACTGGAACTGCACTCAACTTATTTGCATGAAATTTTGAAACTGCTAGTTGCACGTTTCTCGAGGTACAAATTTTTTGTCCAGTTATAGTTTACAGTTTGAAAATTTTATAATTCCTTACTGTGCATGCAGTAGATTCAACCTGCTATGGTCGGGCGCCTCCAAGGGTTGGGCATTCCATGCCTTCGTCTGCTGACGCGGGCCGCCTGACAGCATAGTCAGGCCAAAACACCTGACTACGAGGCTGTCACGCCTGACAGCAATGTCAGGCATTGACCTTGTTTCCGAAGTGGCATGCACCCTTGAGTGTGCGCATCGAATTTTGGCGCTATCAGGTTGACAGCAAAGTCAGGCCCAATGTGCTTGACGGATGTGCCTGACACGCTAATGCGAAGACCACACTGGCACTGTCAGCGATCAGCCCAGGCCATAGGCAGTTGGTCTCATGTTTTCAGACCTGATAGTAGCATCAGGCGGCTGGCCTGATGCCAAGGTGGTACACCCGCCTGGCGCTTCAGTAAACAGCGATGGTCGTAGTCGCTGTCGCTCCTGACAGTGATGGTCGCTGTCACTGTCATTGTCGCGTCGGACAATGATGCCAGTGGGAAACGACGAACGACCGCGTCGTGTGCTGTCGAAGAGGCACTGACACTGTCGAATGCATCCGAAGCCTGCTGCAAGCCCTTCGGCTCCAAAAAAAAAAAAAATTGGAAATTAAAAATTAATATATTAACTATTAAAAATTAAAATTTTAAAAATAAATAAATAACTTTAATAGTTATTTAATATTTTAAAACTTATTTTTTTTTTTACAATAAAAAGCCACTTTGAAGGCAATTACCTCAAAATTTTTCTAACCAACGAACCGCTTCCCTTCCAATCAGCAACGCGTCTTCAGTAGCACTCCTTTCAAGATCTGATCGACACACGATCAGCATTTGAAAGGCCACCAGATCTAAGTCGACACATGACCTAGTTTTGATGATCTCCTAGAGCTCTTCAATACTCAAAAATGGGGGGGGCAGTAGGGTTAAATGGCTCCCTAATCCTAATTGGACCATAGCTACGATCCAATACCTTCCAAGGATCACAATAGGAAGAAATCTGAGGCAAACTTTTCCTATACCTCTTGAGCATAAGTAAAAAGTTGGAACAAGGAGTTTGTCGTCGAAGGAACTTCCTTCTACAAATGGTTTTCAAGCTATCCTTGAGCTTAAACCGAGTCCTCAATGAGAAATAATTTCTCATAACAAAATTATCTCCTATCCTCTCACATCACAAGCCCTAGTGCAAACATGAACTAGGCTCTGATACCAATGAAAAGGATTGAAAATCCAACTAGGTGTTCTATTATTTATAATTCAATTTATAGGCTCTAATGGCCCAAAATACATAACCAAACCCATCCAATCATGGATTTGATCCAATATGCTTAACCATAAGCTACAAAAGTGCAAAGGATAATGCACGTAACTTTCTAAGCTAGGAGAAAGGAATAATGTTAACTATAAGATCCTTTTTAGCTATCTTGAAGTACACACTTCCTACTTTGAGTTCACACTTCCTAAATAACACTCCTAAGTGACAACTAGAAGATAACTAGTTCCCACAAGTGCATGTGAGAAAGATACTCACTTACAATATTAATTTGTAAGAAATAAACTATGCAAAACTAACTAGAAATTACTAGAGGGGTCATATGAGTGATCAAACATCAATCATCATCATTGTTTCATATATTAAAGCACAACAGAGAAATGTTATAGCAAGCAATTTCAATATCCAGGGAATGATAATCCAAATAACAAAATTCACCAAACACCTAGATTTCATAGAAATGTACTTTCCAACAACATAGAATGAACTCAAAGCAGATTTCAATTACTTATAACAACTAGTAATCCAAAATAGGCACAAACTAACCATCTAAGTATTTACAGAAATGCAACTATGAAATCCGAACCTCTGACATCAAGCATGAGAATGCGAACTTGAGGTGAAGATCAATGTATTGCTCCTTTCATTTAGCTCTTCAGGAATATTTACAATGGTACAGGAAAACACGCTAGAGCCGACCCTTAAAAATGAGGGTTCGACCTCTACTTATAGTTTTTCAAAATACAATAATCAAGAAACAATACACAAAATCTTGTTACAATAGTACAACAAATATTTTAGCTGGCATTAGCTCATTGGTCCATCCTCTGGGAAATCCGCTGAAAGAAAGTCTGCCATGACAGCTCGGGGTCTCTGCAACTTGTTGATCGCTCAGTGGAACTGAAGCTCAGGCCGTTAAAGATCACACGTTTTCATCGATCCTTCTTGGGAGTGAATTACCATCGTCGATCTGTAACCGCCTCTGGTTTGATCTTCTTGGAAACCCTCGACGCTTCATCTTCTGGTTGACTATTACAATTCTGACATAGCAATATCTTTAAAACAACCAAGATTTGGCAGCTTAACCTCCACCGTTGATCTTCTTCATAGCATGATTCATATTCAATCCGGCACAAGCTAAATGCCATTCCACTTTAAAATTGATGACATCGTCTTTCTTATAAGAAATAGCAGAATCTCCAATCCGGATCTCTGAACCTCGAATCCACTCTGGGATCTTTATCTTCCACCTCATCTTCTTCAATCCGCATTAGAATATTGATGATGTCACCTCTTTCCATTATCTTTTGTGGATTTCATTCCGGATGGAACGAGCGCATCGTGTTAATCACCAATCCGGGTCCAGAGTTAGTCACATACCTTCTTCCATCGTGAATCCACACTTTTATTATTCCGTCGCCCCGTATTATCTTCATTCTGGAAAGGAAATACTTGTTCATTCCCCGAATCACCAATCCACACTTTTTTCCAGTGACGTCATCATCTCCTTGAAACTTTTGTGGATTTTGAAGATAGCGCCAATCCGGAGTCGAAAACAAAAGGACCTTCCTAGAATCGCCATTCCGCACTTTTCCACCATTGACATCATCGTCTCTTAGGAACTTTTATGGATTTGAGATCTGTCTTCATTTCGGAGCCGAAGTGAAGTCACCCAAAATCGCTCCAAACATGAAAACTTTACTAACTGTTGAGTGGATTCATATCTTCTGACCCGGTTCCACTTCAAAGCATACTACAAGGTTAGCGGAATGATGATTTTATCACTTAGTCAAAATTATACAAAATTTTACTAAGTATGTGGCCATTTTGGGCCTACATTCTAGCGCCTCCTGGGTGGATTTTCTTGCAAAGCCAATCGAATCTAGAGTCTTATCCATTGGGCCTTAGGAGTCAAAACAATACTTATCTTTGAAGATATGTTTTAAGGAATAACTTCCATACAAACACTACCCTCTGAAATCTCAAATTCTGCCTAGAGGGTAAAGGTTCATATCGAAACCATGCAAAAAACATCATAGAACTCACTTGTTCAACTAGAGACTATATCTATAATATCAGTATTACTACTACCTTCAAAAACTATACATAACTCTACCTCCTTTATAAGGCTTCATTTCAAAAAATGCCTTCACACAAAATGTTGCACTGTAGACTTCATGCCTTTATTGCTTATTTCTGACAATTGTCAGAGTAAAAATAGAAATACAAAACTGATGTATTAGAAACACAAAAACTATGTATATGTACAAACAAAAATGAAATGATTTAAGTGTGGGCCCCTCTTGGGCCTGTAGCTGCTCAATCCTATCCTCATTCTTCTATAACCTCTTCATCATCATCTTCTATAGCCTCTTCCTCATCATCTTCTCCTAGAGCCTGTAGTCTCTGATTATCTTCATCGGAGGTGTCCCCAAATACTTGGACCATTGATTCCAAATACTGAAGAGCCTATTTCTAGGCTTGCTCAGAGGGATTTGATGTCTCTTTAAGCTGCTTATAAACATATTGTAGTTCCCCAACATCCTCATAATTAGCAGCATTCCCTCTAGTCACTAGATCTTCCATGAGATCTCTTAAGCGGGTGTAACCCATAATTAATTTGGCAGCTTGTTCTTGGGATAGTGGCTCTTCCAATGAATCAATTTCAGCCTCATCCTGTAAGTTCTCCTTGATGCTTTGTTGGGCTTCTTCCATAGATAACAAGTTGTGATCCTCCTTCTAGAGTCCTTTGAAACCAATATGAACCATTTCCTCATTTATTTCAATAATGTCTTTAATTCCTCTTTCCATCCTATCAAACAACAACCAGGCTCTCTGAACTGCCCTGTGCTTTTTCACCACTATTTTGGAGGCTACCCCAGCTAGATTCCATTCTCTATTAGAAATTGGTTTAGAAGCATCACTGAGCCTACTACCAACCAACCTGTACATTTGTTCCATCGGAATCACCATAGGTTGTAACTCTCCAGTGATTTGATCTAAATCCTTCTGAATGGTAGATAGCAATTGGCTGGCATCCTTCAGGTAGTCGATTATGAGTTGAAGACCTGAACATTTTT
This sequence comes from Wollemia nobilis, assembly GCA_028583015.1. Classification (NCBI taxonomy): domain Eukaryota; kingdom Viridiplantae; phylum Streptophyta; class Pinopsida; order Araucariales; family Araucariaceae; genus Wollemia; species Wollemia nobilis. The sequence goes on along the minus strand of JAQPPZ010017033.1, from coordinate 18,299,452 downwards.
CTTGAACTTCAGAAAGCAACTCTTGCTTTATCCTTTTCAAACTATCTTTGGAAAAACCTGAGGACTTGGCTTTCTCAATCTGAAGCTGATGTTTCAAATTTTGAATTTCTTTTGCCTGATCCTCATTCAACTTCTTTTGTTCTTCTAACTGATATTTCAACTCATTAGCCTTTTGAAACCTTTCCTGCCAACTCTTAGCCTCTTTCCTCAGAGCTTTCTCTACTTCCTTTTGATCATTGAGGCTCTTCTTAAGTTTTTCAACTTGTTGTTCTAGCTTATCTACCTTATATTTTGCTATATCAGTCTTCACATAAAAGGTCTCTAAGTGAGCCTTGGCCATCCCTAACTCATCTTCAGTAGGAAGCTTGTCAATATCTTCTATGATTTCCTCCACTCTATAATCCTGAGCAGTCATTTCATTTTTAGGTTTGCTCACCTACGAAATCAAAGACCTTGAAACCCTTTGCCTAGTGATAGGGTTAACATACATACTTTTTCTTGTCACAACCATCCTACTGGAAGGCCTGGTAAGCTTCTCTGCCCAATAGTCATTTATGCTCTAAGTGGTTGCCTATTATTTTGATACAACAATAGACCTTGAAACATCAGCATCCAAAGGAGATAACGACATCAAAAACATAAGGGTGGACTGACTTGCTGTTGGTGGGGGTGGAGATACATTGACAACAACCTCTATTACAATGGTAGATTCTATGACTACCATTGTTGTTGATATAGGTAAATTCAGAGAAATAGGGATAGAACTGATAGTAGAAGGGATGGATGAACTCGGAATGCAGTGTCCCATGGATGGTGGTAATGAAAGAGATGAGGATGCAATAATGGTGGATATTGAAGTGGATATCTCAGAAGTGGAAGGTGGGTTTGGAGGAGGCTATGACACAATAGAACTGATTGGTACCTCCATAGCTACTGATGGGATGAGGGAAGAACTGTGAGGTGGAGGAGGTAAATTTACCATATTTTCTTGACTAGAAATGGAGGGAAATCCTTTTGGGGATTCATGGAGATGAGAAGGAGAAGAGGGATTAGAAACCATACCTTCACCTACAGATGTAGGGTGTTCTTGTTCAGCTTCTGTCTCAAGTTGTTGTTCTTGTTCAACTAACCCTTCTATATTAAAAACAACTACCTCTTCAACAATTTCTTCCATACTCATCTTCTACTTCTTGGAAACCTCTCTCTCCTCTATTTTTAGGGTTCTCTTAGTCATTTTATGAACTAATCGGAAAGCATCCATCTCATCTTCAGAATATTCCTCTGATAAATCTCCTTGCACTTCCCCAGGAAGTAATGATTGTTCAGTAATGGATTGCGGTTTAGTTGATGTTGTAGGAGCAAAAGAAAGTGGCCTGAACCCAAAACTCTTATCCTTCTTCTTCCAACTAATATCTTTTTCCTGAGGCTTCCCCCTAGAGCTAAACGTGAAGGCCTAGATCTTGTTTCAATAATAGGGGTACTGACAACCTTTTCTTTAGAATACCTCATTTTGCTCATCATCCTAGCCCCTTTAGGGAATTTCTCCACCTACTCAAAAGTAGGACTGAAGGTTTTCAATACTTTGATGGTTGTTAAAGAAGCCTTTTGATCTGTAGAAGGTTGGAGAGATTCAAAATCACCCTGGGGCTTTTCAACCATTAATACAATGTGCCTCACATCCTTTAGCCTCCAAGTATCAATATTCTCATTATATCTTTTTGAAAACTCTTTATCAATTTTCATTCCAAATTTAGATTCAGCTTTTCCAATTTCAACTCTCATATGCCACCAATCCATAATCTTGGTATCCTCCCATGGTCCCTTATAATCCTCCTCTTCTACTTCTTCTACAACTTCTCTTTTAGGTGGTATTTATTTTTTCTTTGTCGACTTTGACTTGGAGGAGGGCCTGCTTTTCTTTGTAGTTTCTGCTTTAATCTTGTCAATCATATCCTTGGTAATCTGATGATCGGGCTTGTGGTCAGGATCAAAATCTTCAATCTGCTCATAAAAATCCAACCATGGAGGTAATTGATCCATCTTGGAGACATTCCACTCTAAAATAGTAGTCTCATCATTGTTTCTTCCCTATTCAAAATTAGCCCTAGGCCTTTTCTCAAATTTGTAGGCCTTATCTCCGTTCAGGGTTTTATTTCTTGTAGTGAAAATATCATCAGGATCATAACTCCACTTCTGAGGAATATAAAATAGACCTAACCTATCTAGGTATCGGTCAATTTGTTGACTCTACCCCTTCTTAGTAATGGTGATATCACTCAAGGTGCGGTGGGAAAGCAAAGACTTCCTTTTTCTCCCCGAACCATATTTCGAGTCAATGTACTCTGCTTGCCTCAAATATTCCAAGGTGAAGAGTCTCTCCATGACAAAGTGGGGCAAAAGAAAAGGTTTACCCATGAAACCATATAATATGATGACCGTACCTTCAGTTAACAAATACCAGTCCCCTTCCTCTGCATCTTTAGTCCTCATAATCTCTTTGGCCAGGGGTGGCAATCTAGGGAAATTACCATACATTATTTTGAGGGTCGGTCCAAGAAATTCCAAATTGAACCTATAGTGAGACTCACTACTTCTTAAATGGTTTGTCCAATAGTAAACTGGCATAGGTTCTCCTTTATCAGTCTTATCCTTGATTGGAATCCATGACATTCTATCTTTAATAATGGCATAAAACATCCATACCAAGTTTGAGCAATGCCTAAAGCTAGGAGCATCGATGCCCCTCTTCATGCTTACTAGTTGTTCATGTATTCTTTGGGTGAGAAAAGTTGGCTAGTCAAAATAAATCACCCTTATCCCTTTCTTTTCCACCTCCTTTTCATACATCCTTTCGTTAGAGATACAGTATGCAGTGGCAATTTGCCAACCATGAACCTCTTCATCAGAGTCCAAACCCTCCATGCAGGCCAACATAGAGAATAGAATGGGGGTTACAAACTTTTTGATAGAAATGGGGACTTCAGGCAACTCTTCCTGGGGTTTGGTATTCAGTTGCTTATAAACCCAATTCCTAAATGACTCATCATCATTTGCCCGCTTCTTTGTGGAATAAAACCCAGTTTGTTCAACAATTTTAAAGGGTTTTGGTGGTACTGGTGGGTCAGACCCTAAGGCAAAAATCTCATGATAGAAAGAGGTAGTGATGCTAAAAATGGTCTCGCCCTCATAGGTTTTTACTACCTTGGCCAGTGGGTCATAGAATTTAACTATTGCAGCTATCAACTCAGGACATGGGTGAACATAATCACAAATGTAAAAGGATAGATAAGAAAGGATGGAGCATCTACCTTCTACTGATAGAGCAACATTATTTTTGTATCTATCATTCACACTCTTTCTTAGTCTCATCCTTTCAATGATGGTCATCTTCATGTCCGCTATAGCCTCGACTTTATCAAGGTAAGGCATCGACGTCCTGTCATCCAAAGTTTTGAACTTCGAGAACATCTTCTGTGGCCTCCGTGGGTGATTTCTTAGGAGCCATCTTGTAGCAGTAAGATTTTGCATATTGTAATAAGTGAGGAGAACTTTAGAATGTTGTTATGCTTCTCTATAGCCTCATGGTCACTAAATGAACCCTGTGCAAGACTTCATCACTTTTTATCTCCTGGAATGTGCGTATCATCCACCATAAATGCAGTTGCTATGTGATATCTTTGTTGGCACACTTCACCATCCTTCCATTATTTCTTTGGTGGCTCAAAGGTGGCATCCTATCTTCTTATTGGTTGAATTTTGAAATTGTGTTGCCAGCTCATCATATCCCTTCGGCTACTCTTTGGTTCATGCATGAGTTCGTTAGAATTGAATGCGGGAGCACTCTTTAGCCTCCACGTGTCAGATTGGAACTTGTTGTTCAGCTTTGGCCTTATTCCACTTCGGTGTCTTAAGAACCTTCCGAGTCCACTTTGGTACTTGAAGCTTGCACGCATGACACTCTACCTCGATTCCACTCTGGCTATCTCCTACTTTGAGAGGTTCCCGGATTAGCGTCATTCTTTGTCCTTCTTTATGTGGGATAGAAACTGATAGACCACTCCATGGAAATCTAGATTTAACCATGCGGACTTGAGGGTGGAATGCCATTCTAGAGAGTACACAACACCATGTGCGGAATGGAACATTACCATGCATTTTGGCCAACACTTAGTCATTTCTTGCAAACTTTCTTCTCTCTCTCTTCTTTTTTTTTAGCATTTCTTTGAAAAGAACTAATTACAAAGTGCAGAAAAGAAATCAAATACAAAGTGCAGAAAGGAAGGGGAAATATTTGTACAATGTATATACATATGTTACAATGAGCTCACTTCTTACATATAGTAGAGCTTGAGGTGGAAACCATTCATCGAAATTGGTTGTATGTTTCCCTCTGGATCCTTCAACTGAAATACATTAGACTCTTTAGCTTCCACTATTTTGAAAGGACCATCCCAAAAGGAATCAAACTTTTCATGCTTGTCTGGTTTTGCCTTGTCAACATTCCATCTGAGAACTGAGTCTCCAACTTGGAGCTTTCTGAACCTGGCCTTTTTATCAAACCATGCTTTAATGTCTGATGAATGCTTTTGAAAATGATCATATGCTTGAGTTCTACTCTCTTCCAATTGTAGCAAGTGTGTCAACCTAGTTTTTACTGGATCATCCTCTAATTCTTCTTCTGTACTGACAAGCTTAAGCATTGGGATCTCTAGGTGAATTGGCAATACCACCTCTTTTCCATATACCAGTGCATAAGGAGAAGTTTTGATAGACTTTTTAATAGTAATCTTGTCTGCCCATAGAGCATGGTCGAGCAATAAGTGCCAACTCCTTTTGTTACCCTCTAGAGATTTTCTCAAGATCCTTAATAGGTTTTTATTGGTAGATTCTGCAAGTCCATTACCTTGTGGGTAATAATTTGAAGTATTTTTAAGAGTGATGCCATACTTTCTGGAAAACTCAATGTACTTGGCTCCTATGAAAGCAGGGCCATTATCACTCACCAAAGCTTTCGGGACTCCAAATCTGGAAATCAAACTCTCCATAAAGTTGATCACAACTTCCTGGTCTACCTTCTTTGTAGGAATGGCCTCTACCCATCTGGTAAGATAATCTGTAGTTGTCAAGATAAACTTGTGCTCTGCTGAAGAATTAGGATTTATAACTCCTATAAAATCTAATCCCCATTGTTGTAAAGGCTCCTCAACTTGAATAGGCTTCAGGGGAGATGCAGCATTTCTGGTTCTTCCAACGTACCTCTGACACTTGTCACAAGCCTGGGTAGCTTTAAAAGCATCATTGAACACAGAAGGCCAATAATAGCCTGCTCTTATTATCTTCAAAGTTGTAACTCTACCTGAGCTATGACCACCTGCTGATCCTCCATGAAACTCTTCTATGACTCTTTTTTGTTGGTCCTCCTTCAAGCATTTTAGGAGAATACCATCCAAGTTTCTTTTGAACAACCCTTCAGGTAGTAATACATATTTTAGAGCATGAAGTCTATACCTCCTTCTTTGAGAAGGATTCAGATCGGGTGGGCAGATCCCAGTTTGGAAATACCTGGTCATTTGCTCGATCCAATCAGAATCTGGAGTGTGTACAATTTCTATTTGATCCTCTTCTGTCATCTGACAATCTATCATTTCGGCCAATGTTGAAGCATCTGTCAATCCTTGGCACAAGGCTCTACCTCTTACCATCTTGGTGGGACGTATTTCTACATCATATTCCTGGATCTTAGTAATCCAACCAGCCCTTTTATCTCCCAAGTCACCTTGTAAAATAAAACTTCTTACATCTGGATGAACCACATATACCAGGGTTTTGCTCTGTACCAGATATTGTCTAAACTTCTTTAGCGACTTCATCACAGCAAACACTTGTCTTTCAATAAAGTTATATTTCACCTGATAATCATGTAAATTCTGACTCCAAAAGAACATAGGGTGTTCATCCCCTTGATTATCTTTTTGGGTGAGTATCGAGGCATAACTCTCTTCAGCTCCATAAGCATAGAGAATAAAATATTTAGTGAAATCAGGATTTATCAAGACTGGGGCTATTGCAATGGATTGTTTGATGATCTCAAAATCTTGCTTCCTAACCTCAGTCCACTTGAATTCTACCTTTTTCTTGAGTAGTTCAGATATAGGCCTCACTTTCTGTGCAAAATCAAAAATGAATTTCCTGACGAAATTGATTTGACCTAGGAAAGACTGCAAGGTCTTCTGATTAGTAGGCAAAGGAATAGCTAGAATTGCTCTAATTATTTTTGGATCTATGGCCATACCTTCCTTTGAGACCACATGGCCTAATAGTTTTCCCTCATGTACTGCAAAAAATGACTTCTTAGGATTCAGTGAGATACCAAATTCTCTGCACTTTTGAAAAACCTGTTCCAAATGAGATAGATGATCATTTTTATCATGAGAAAAGACCGTCATGTCATCTAGGTAAATCAGAATAACTTTGTTTATAAGTGTACCAAAGGCATAGTCCATGGCCCTCTGAAATGTAGCTCCAACATTAGACAGCCCAAAGGGCATTCTCTGATAGGCAAATGTACCCCATTTTGTGGTGAATGTTGTTTTGTATTGGTCTTCATCTTTTACCCAAATTTGGTTATATCCAGAGTAACCATCCAATAGTGAGAATATTTCTGCTCCAACTACCACTTGTAAGATCTGGTCAATCTGAGGGAGGGGGTAGTGATCCTTGAGGGATGCTTGATTCAAATTTCTAAAATCTACGCATAGGCGTATATCCCCATTCTTCTTTCTTACGGGTACCAAATTGGCTACCCAAGTGGAATGTTTTATTGGATATATTATCCTAGCCTTTAGTAGCTTTAAGAGTTCCTCTCTCATAATGGCTTCTATCCTCGGATTGACAGGCCTCTATTTTTGTTGGAATGGTTTAGCATCGGGTTCTAACTCAATAGTATGTTGGATAATCCTTTTGTCATACACCTTAAGGTCTTCATATGACCAAGCCACAATGTCTTGGTATTTTAAGCATAAAGTTTTAATCTCTTCTGCTTCCTCAGGTGAACACTGGATCCCAACATTGAGCTTCTTTCCTATTCCGACCTCCACTTCTTTATAGATATTTTTACCGACCTTCATAGCTCCAACCTTCTTTCTATCTTCATTATCAAATAGACTTTCAAGGGTGACCAATCCCCTTGGAATATGATTGTTTCTTAGTTGGATAAAGTCTTGCTGATCTATTTCCTCCAAGTCTTCCTCTTGGACAGTTGAGAAGCATGCTTCTCTTATCATAAAATCTAGAATTTGTTCATCACTTTCAAAAACCTGCTAGAATATCTGCTTGTCTGGCACTGCAGGTCTGAAAACCATTTTAATTCCCTTGGTCTTCTTAGTTCCAAAATCTATAGGAGGATTGAAATTAGCTCCCTTCGTTGCCAATGAATCTGCCAGGTGATTCTCTTCTCTAGGCACAAAACTTAGATTCAGGGCATCAAATGAATCCATTAGGTCCCATACCCTATTTCTGTAAGCTTTTAAGTAATGGTGCTTACTTGCTGCACTTATTCCTTACCTGATGGACTATCAACTCAGAATCACCATATATGTTCAAAATATTGATGCCCATGCTTTCTGCTTGCATCAATCCGAGGCACAAAGCCTCGTATTCTACAGCATTGTTGGTACATGACCATGTCAGTCTATAAGCAAAATTCTTTATCCCTTCCGACTGTGATTGTAGAACCACACCAGCCCCTGCACCATTTCTACATTTAGCACCATCAAAATGCATAACCCATGTTTCCTTGTTTCTTAGGGATTGATTAGAAATAGCAGGGAGTTTCTTTTCCAATTCAGTTGTGATGTTGTATGTGCCCATACCAGTTCCAAATTGACTATAGTCTTCTCTGAAAGGCAACTCATCTTCAATGTCTAGCTCCTCAATGTTTTCCACTAGCTCAAATTCCTCCAAAGGATTAAGATTGCACAGATCTTCTTCAATATTTTCAATATGATAAGCAACTGGTTTCTCAGGTGTTATCCTTATCCTTTTTCCTTTGAAAGGGATTACCATGCTAGAATAATCCATGTACATACATACCCCTAGTTTTGCAGTAAATTCTCTTGAGAGGCATAACCCAAAATAGGGTTCTAAATCCACCACCACTATTTCTTGTACCACCGTTACCTCGAGAGCTCTGTGCAACCTCATCAGTACATCTTTAATAACCCCAACTATCTTGATAGGTGTCCCATCTAATTGCAACACTCCAGGACAAGACCGGGTATATTCCATACCCATTTCTTCATAGACCACCTTAGGCATAACTGTGGTTGATGCTCCTGAATCAATCATACAATTTTGGACTACCCATCCTTCCATTCTTAAGGATATGTAGAAAGGGGGAGGTTTGTTTTTTAGAACATCAGGTGTCATTTCTTTCTTTTCTGGTGGTATACTGAGGATGGTGGTGGTTGGTCTATTCTGGGGATTTTTGCTGAGGGAAGCTTTAAGCAGGTCAATCTGGCCCAGAATGAAAAGAGTGTCATATAGGCTAGCTTTTGATGGAATCCTTTTCATCTCCTCAACAATGTTGTACTCAGACTTGGTCAGGGATAGTCTTTCCAGTCCTCTGTCTGGCTCACCATATTTCCTTTTGTATTTTTGGGTTGCCTCTAATCTTTATCTTTTGGTAATAGAGGGGAACCTGAGCCTTTCTTGATCCTCACCCTTGGATCTCATTCTGTCTCCTTCTGTTTCTCTTTCGAGATTTTTAGGGAGACTATCTATCTTCTCCTTCCCTCTAGCTTGAGGAATAGGAAAAGTGTCACTGCTTTGAGGGGGGAAGTCAACTTTCTTTTGAGAAGGGACCTAGAATTGTCCCATATTCTGGGGGTCTACTTGTAAAGCTTTCTTTCCAGACCTTGTCATAACAACAATTGGACTTTCTTCCTCTAACTCTTTTTTGGCCATGATCTGATCAGGGTGCCATAACATATTAACCCTCCCCTTCTGATTCCTTTCAGCTTGATCCATGGCTTGTTGAACATGGTGTTGATACATCACACAAGATTGTGAGTCATGGGGGTCATTGCATACCAAACACCAAACATTTGCAAGAGTGGTATCTGCAGAACACTCTGGATCCTCATATGTTGCATTCACCCTAACCCTAGTACTATTACTAGGACCAGGCCTTTGATATTTGTTTACATATGGGAATCTCCTCTATTGTGACCTTTCTTGATCTCTCTTTTCCATCGAATTCATTCTATTACTCAGAGTTTTCATGGTATTTTGTATATCTAGAATAGCAGACAATTCTTGAGAAGGTTGAGAAGGAAGGGGAGGAAAAGGAGGTGTAGAGGATACAGGTTTAGACCAAGGAATCAGATTCATTTGTGGAGATGGAGATGGTAAAGAAAGGGGGTCCATGTAGGAGGGCTTTATGGATTGCTCATGGCCACTATTGGTTTCTAAGTTATAGGGCAACACGGTTTTGGGGGGAATTCTTCCCACATTGATCAGGATATTTTTAGCATGGACGATTGCATTATAAACTTGGGGGAAGGTTTCTACTCTAGATTGTTGTGTTTGCAAACCTAGCTCTGATCCCAGGGCATGAATATAATACATATAAGCCAAACATGCAGCTGGTCTAGTAGTGGGGGGAATTCTCTTCCATGTTCTGCTAAATCTCAAATTAAAATCTGAGATAGTTTCTTGCTAGGTTTTTTGCATGGTTGTAAACTGATTCAGTAGAGAAAAGGGATCAGCAGATTCATTAAATTCTTCTATGAATGGCTCAGCCAATGATTGCCATGAAGTGATAGAATTATCTTCCAGAGTTCTAAACCAATGCAATATCTTTCCATGAAAGGACAGGGCTAGAATTCTGACAATAATATTTTCTTCTTTTATGTTGTGGATTGCTGCCAGATTTAGGATATCTTGGCAGTGCTCGTAAGCTATTTTCCCAAATCCATCATACATGGGGGTTGCCTTAGATACATCCTGGGGAATGGCATCCATTTGGGCTAATCTAAGGGGCCCAGTTGAATCCCAGTTAGGGTACTTCTAAAGTGGTTGATTAGGAGCCACATTATGTGCCATATTTTTGGTTGTAGGTCTTCTTGGGGGAACTATTGGGTTTTCTTCCAGAAGCTCTTCTTCTTCAATAAAATCTTGATCCAAACTTCTGATAATAATAGCCCCTCTCTGAGGTAACTCACAATGAAAGAAAGAATCAGGGTTGTTCCTCTTGAAAGACCTAGTATACATGAAAGGGTACTAGTCTACAATACTTTTTTAGGGTCTTCTGACCAAGGAGTCACCAGGTGAACTTTCTTTTCTCCGCTAATAAGGTCAAGATAATTCACCAAATCTTGATTCCTTCGGGTTGAGATAACAATAACTCTTTAGATGGGTTTCATGTTCCTTGTGAACTGGTCCCATCGGGCATGCCAAAAACTATTGGGCACTGAATTGCACCAAGTTTTCACTTAGTACTGTGATTATCTATCTTCCTACTTTCTGTCTAGGCTTGCACCCGATAGCTGCAGCTCAACACTCAACATTGGATGGACCAAAATAGGGGTTTTCGATCCAACCTCCAGAGTAGGTTGGTTCCTTGTCAACTTAGCAAGTTGTTGACACAATTATGCTCACTTAGGGTTTGGAGTTTAGGGTAAGAGAAGGTTAGGGTTAGAGATATGTAGATAATAGTGGATGGATAGGTTAACAACATTGCACTACCATAAAAAGCTCCCAAAAAACCATACTAAGGACATACACTCAGATCAACATTTATCCCAAAATAGATCATTTCATATATTAAAGCATAATAGAGAAATGTTATAGCAAGCAATTTCAATACCCAGGGAATGATAATCCAAATAACAGAATTCACCAAATACCTAGATTTCATAGAAATATACTTTCCAACAACATAGAATGAACTCAAAGTAGATTTCAATTACTTATAATAGCTAGTAATCCAAAATAGGCACAAACTAACCATCTAAGTATTTACAGAAATGCAACTTAGAAATCTAAACCTCTGACATCAAGCATGAGAACATGAACTTGAGGTAAAGATCAATGTATTGCTCCTTTCATTTAGCTCTTCAAGAATATTTACAATGGTATAGGAAAACACGCTAGAGCCGACCCTTAAAAATGAGGGTTCGACCTCTACTTATAGTTTTCTTATTACAATAATCAAGAAACAATACACATAATCTTGTTACAATAGTACAACAAATATTTTAGCTGGCATTAGCTCATTGGTCCATCCTCCAAGAAATCTATTGAAAGAAAGTCTGCCATGATAGCTCGAGGTCTCTACAACTTGCTGATCACTCAGTGGAACTGAATCTCAGGCCATTAAAGATCATGTGTTTCCATCGATCCTTCTTGGGAGTGAATTACCATCGTCGATCTGTAACCGCCTCTGGTTTGATCTTCTTGGAAACCCTCGACGCTTCATCTTCTAGCCGACTATTACAATTCTGATGCAACAATATCTTTAAAACAACCAAGATTTGGTAGCTTAACCTCCACCATTGATCTTCTTCATCACATGATTCAGATTCAATCCGGCACAAGCTAAATGCCATTCCGCTTTAAAATTGATGACATCATCTTTCTTATCAGAAATAGCAGAATCTCCAATCCAGATCTTTGAACCTCGAATCCGCTCTAGGATCTTTATCTTCCACCTCATCTTCTTCAATCTGCATTAGAATATTGATGATGTCACCTCTTTCCATTATCTTTTGTGGATTTCATTCCGGATGGAACGAGCGCATTGTGTTTGTGAGACAAGCAAAGTCTCCCCAAGATCGAAGAATGCTCCACAAGATCAATCACACACAAAAGAGGAAAACCCACAACACCAATATTAAGTGGTAAAACCCTACTTCAAATGAAGAAGGGAAACATCCACTATGAAGCTCACTATATTACTCAATGATTCAACAATACAAGAATGCTTCAATGTTATGCAACAATATGCATCAACATGATATTACAACACAAGTCAATATGACAAGATATGTTAAGATGTAGTAGACAACACCCCTATTTAAAGAGAAGCTTTTCTACTACAACCCTAAAATTTCCCTAATCTTATCACAATATTATCTTGAGATGTGTGACAAATCTTATCACAATATTATCTTAAGTGTGTACAATCTTATCACAATCTATCGGTCTTTTTTTGTGCAAATCTTATCACAATCTTATCTTGAGATGTGTGACAAGTGGCATCTATCAAATATTAAAAAGTGATTAGTTACTTTTTAATATTTTCTAGAAAAGGGGAAATAACTTTTTCCCACAAATTAAATATTCCTAGCACCCTTATTTTATTTATTAATTGGGTGGGAATATTTTTACATAAAATAGAATTATTTTCTAATTCAAATATTATTCTTTAGACTTTATATTTTAGTCTAAGAATAATTTACACAATGTTGCATTACATATTCCAACACTCCCCCTTAATGCAATATTGGGGAAAGGAATTATGAAACAAAGAAACATTCTCCCCCTAAAGATACAAACGGGGATGAGAATCAAATGAGTAATATAGTTACAATGAGCTTCTATGACCAAGAATGGTCTACAATAAGGCACCAATACAAAATGGGCCAAAATGAGACTGCAAGCCCCCAACGGAGTAGCTTTAGATACAAGCAGCTTACAAAGCCATCCATCAACCACAAGTGGTTGCAAATGACAAGAAGAAAACATCACAAGGGTGTCTTTAGTAAGCCTACAAAACCCCAAATGGAAGTACCTACAAGCTACAAGCAGCTCAACATAAGATCAGTTAGATACATCATCATAAATATATTCACCACAACATATATGAATATCCAAAGATGATAACAAAACTGATCTAACAAATAGTGAACTATAAGTCATCACAAAAAGATGCCAAGCCATACTTATAGTCACATGCTATATAGTTGATCAAAAAATATCATGTACAAAGTTGCATAAAGCAAACAAGGAGTACCATGATAATGCAAACTCTAAAGTACCATGTACAAAAGTAGAAAAAAGAGAAAGTTGCATAAGGTATATGAAAATAATAAAGTGTGCACACCGGTTGCATAAAGCCAACCATAAAATATCATGTACAAAAGTAGCATAAATGCTAACAAGAAAGTACCATGATAAACCAATTGCATAATGCCAACTACATAAAAACATGTACAAAGTTGCACAAGGCAACAAGAAAGTACCATGTAAAAGAGTCGCATAAAGCAATTGCATCATATACCATAATTGCACAATGCCATCTACAAAGTAACATGTACAAAAGTTGCACAAGGCAAACAAGAAAGTACCATGTTCAAAAGAGATGCAAAAAGCAATTATACCACCAAATATCAACTCATATATATAGCACAAAACACCTCATAAGGATGAATTTGTCATCACACAAGTGTAACTACACTTCATTCCCCCTTGAGGACAACTTCACCAAACCAAGTGAGTCCCTCAGCTTACAAAACTGCTCCTTGGGAAGAGGTTTGGTGAACAAATCAACAGAATTAGAAGATGATGGGCAATACTCCAACTGAATAGTCCCATCCAATACCTTCTCTCTGATAAAGTGGGCTTGGATTTCAACATGCTTTGTCCTTTGATGCATTACAGGATTTTTAGCCAAGGCAATAGCTGATTGATTATCGGAGAGCAAACGTGAAGGACCAAATTGCTCAAAGCCAATTTCCTTCATGAGGGTACGAAGCCAAACCGCTTCCTGTGCAGTTGTTGTCATAGCCTTATACTCCACTTCCATTGTAGAAAGAGCAATTGTATCTTGCTTCTTGGAAGACCAAGAGATAGCTACAGACCCAATACTAAAAACATATGTTGTGGTAGACTTTTTGTCTATTCTATCCCCTCCAAAATCAGAATCAACATAGCCAAAAAGAGCAAAGGAAGGAAGCCTAGAATACTTGAGTGCCAAATATCTAGTACCTAAAAGGTACTTCAGAATCTTCTTGGTAGCTTGTAAGTGCTCAATATAAGGTTTCTGCATGAACCTAGCCATCATACCAACTGTAAAGACACAGATTGCCTATACAATGTAGCATCAACCAACTGAGATTCTGTACTTACTTCCAACTTAACCCCTATAGAAATAGGAATGGAAGTAGGATTGCCATCCTCCAAATCAAACCTCTTAAGAAGATCTTCAATATACTTGGATTGACTCAAAAAGGTACAATCCTCATGTTGATAAACTTGCATGCCAAGATAGTAGTGTAGAAGACCAAGGTCAGTCATTTCATACTCTGACTTTAATTTGGAGATGAAATAAAAAATGGCCTCATTCTCATTTCCAGTCATAACAAGGTCATCAACAAATAGAGCAATTAAAATGACCAAGTTATCCTTCCTAAGCACATAGAGATCTGTATCTGAATAGCATTTATCAAAACCAAGAGACAAGAAGTAACCTAAAATCTTCATGTACCATGCTCTAGGTGCTTGCTTCAGACCGTACAAGGTTTTCTTTAGTTTACACACAAGTGTTTCCTTACCTTGTACAACAAATCCTTGTGGTTGACTCATGTAGATATCCACATCCAAATCACCATTTAGAAAGGCACTTTTCACATCAAGCTAAAAAATCTGCCAACCTTGAGCAACAGCAATAGCAATGAGAAGCCGAATGGTGGGCATTTTGGCAACTGGTGCAAAGGTTTCATCATAGTCAATGCCATGTTTTTGAGCATAACCCTTAGCAACCAATCTAGCCTTATACTTTTCTATCTCTCCATTAGAATTGTACTTGATTCTATAGACCCACTTGTTCCCAATAACATTTCTCTTATTAGGATAAGGCACTAGATCCCAAGTTTTATTCTTTAGAAGAGAATCCATCTCAACCTTCATGGCATCAACCCAACAAGAGTGTTGTGAAGCTTCTTGGTAAGAAGTAGGCTCATGATCATTCTCTATCTTAGCTAGAAGAGACATGTTAAGGGTCATACTTCTAGTTATCCTTTGGCTAACTGAATTCTGCTCTTTAGGACCCCTAGAATGATCCAACCACTTGGTCCTTTTGACACAAGGCCCACCCTTTTCTAACTCAAGAAGGTCTTCATTGAATTTGACATCTCTTGAAACAAATACAATGCGTGAAGAAGGTGAGTATAACCTGTAGCCCCTATGTTCTGCATCATAGCCAACAAAGATGCATTTTTGAGACTTTTTGTCCAATTTCTTCCTCTTTTCTGAAGGAATATATGAAAATGCATCACATCCAAACACTCTTAAGTGTGACAAATTTGGCTTCTTACCATTCCAAACCTCATAAGGAGTCTTCCCCTCAACTTATTTTGAAGGACACCTGTTAAGAATGTAGATTGTTGTATTGGCTGCTTCACCCCAAAGAAATTGAGGTAAGTGGTCACCAAGCATGCATCTTACCATCTCCATGATTGTCCTATTTTTCCTCTCTGCAACACCATTTTTTTGAGGAGTGTATGGACAAGTAAACTGCCTTTTGATCCCATGAGAAGAACAAAACTCATTGAAATCATTGCTATTGTACTCCCCTCCATTGTCACTTCTAATCATTTTGATCTTTGCTCCCTTTTGATTTTCTACCAAAGCTTTGAACTCCTTGAATGTCTCAAAACAATCTGATTTATTCTTAAGTAGATACCCAAAGATCATTCTTGAATAATCATCTATAAAGGTGAGAATATAGGATGCACCACCAAGTGATCTAACATGTAATGGACCCATAATATCTGTATGAATGAGTTGAAGAATTTGTGTGGCCCTTGTTGACTTGTCCTTTGCAAACTTTTGTTTGCTCATCTTGCCTAAGATGCATGTTTCACACAAACCATGAATAGGTGAAATGTTAGGCAAGCCTTCAACCAAATTTTTGGACTTCATCATTTGAATATTTTGATAGTTTGTATGGCCTAACCTTAAGTGCCAAAGCTTGCTACTAGGAGAAACATTAGTTGCTAAACACACTTTAGGAGGAGCATCACCTAACACATAAATATTATTCTTCACATAACCTGTAATGATTGGTAGCATGCCTTTCCTAATGCTCCATGAAGTTGCATTGAACTCAATAGTGTGACCACTTCTAGCAACTTGCAAAACTGAAATTAAATTTCTCCTAAGGTTAGGCACATATAGGACATTATCAAGTAATTTCCCTTCAATTACAACATTGCCAACACCTTCTACTTGAAGTCTAGTATTATCACCAATGACAACTGAATCTGAAGAGTGCTTATGAAAGTCCACAAACTTATCCTTTTCAAAACACATATGGTTAGTGCATCCAGAATCTAACACCCATTCATTAGAAGTAGATGAGTCAATGGAGTAGAGGGCACAAACAAAGGCATTTTTATTAGAATTTTGCTTTACATTGTTGTTCTTTTTCTTTCCCTTGCCAAACCATTTCTTAGGTCCTTGTCCCTTAGCCTTTTCTTGCTCTTCCTTTTCTGCAATCTTCTTCTTCTTGAAACAATTTTGTTCCTTGTGGCCTTTCTTGCCACAAAAGTTGCAAGTGAAATCAACTCTAGGCTTGTTGGGTTGGAAATTTTGATTTTTCCTTCCCTTGTATTTCTTCTTGAAGGAAGCCTTAGTGGCACTCAAGGCAACATTCTTCTCCTTGACAACTTGACCATTCACTTTGTCTCTATTAAGAGACTCTTCATGTTGAATCAATAATTGTGAAAGAGTGTTGAGAGGAATGCCATCCTCTTCTTGCTCTAGCCTAGTCTCAATAATGGTGACAAAATTCTTGAACTTGCTTGACAAGTTCCTCAAAATGATAAAGCTTAAGAGCTTCTCACTTATCCAATCACAATTACAAGCCAATAGTTGAGTTCTCATGTCTTTCATCTTTGAGAGGAAGATCAAGGCACTTTCTTCTTCACCTTGCATAGTGCTAAGAATTTTGGACAATAAAGTGAATTTCCTTGATGTGTTGGACCCTAGATGGACTTGTTTTAGCAAATCCCATGCATCTTTAGCATGCTCACAATGGCTTATAGTGAGCAATATCTCATCACTCACACTATTGATAATCATGGAAAGTGCAAGGTGACTCTTGTTGTTGTATGTCTCAAGTGCCCTTGCCTGGGTTGGGATTGCTTCATCTCCATTCACAATGGGCCATAACTTTCTTGCTTGAAATTCAGCCCTCATCCTTGGTTCCCATATTCCAAAATTTGATCCATCAAGGATGTGCTTAGGTGTGAAGGAGATTCCATGATCAACCATTCTAGAAAGTGAACATAATCAAAACATAAGATGCATTGACAAAGGAAATAAATGATGCAATAAGAAAGTAGATAAACATACTTGCATATATAAAAAAACATAACTTTCAAGTAATCTACTTTTCAATCATCAAAGATAATCATCATGAAAGATAAACATCATGAAAGATAATCAAAATTAAGCATCATCAAGAGAGATAAGCATCATCATGAAATATAATCAACATCATCATGAACTACTATAACCATCTTGCAATAAACAACTATAACCATATTGCAATTGAATAAAGGAAATAAACCAAGATCAACTTGCAATAGATTAACTTGCAATAAGAAGGTAACTAACCATAACAATCATCTTGCAACAAAATAAACTAACTTGAATTGAACCATAAAACATTTGTTAAATGTTAGATAGTCAATAAGTTAGTAAGTTAGTGTTCATTTTAAGGTTTTTCTATAGCCTAATGAATTGCCAATTCATCTCACCCAAGGTCAACCAAGCTACCCAAAAGGGTACGGGTACGAGGACCCAAAAAGGACTTGCTACCGATAGAGCGGATTCTTTTGGATTCAATAGGTGTTTAGCAAATATAAACTATGTTGCAAGATTAAGTAAATTTTAATCAAATACTAAAGTTGTGGTTAGTAAGTTGATTCATTTTTAACCTTCTTGATTAATATGAAAATTAGTAAATTGCAAGTTAGTTGGTTAGTAGATTGTTTAGTAGCAAGTTAGTAAGTTAGTAGTTAGATTAGTTGAGATGCAAAATAGGCAAAACACAAATACACACTCTCTCTCTCTCTCTCTCTCTCTCACTTTCATTCTCTTTTACTTTCATTATGAGAGATACAAGTTACATTAATTTACATTATGCTTCAAGCAAATGCTTGAGAGAGATTAGAAGAAATTAATAAAAATAGGGGGAAGAGAGTGAAAAAGTTGATCCAAAATTGCCTTGTATACTCCAAAACATACTTGGATAACCTTGCAAAACAAGCAAACTCACAAACAACCATTGTTAATGTGAGAAAAAAAATGACTATAAGGTCTAAATTATTTGACAATTTGACTAAAAATTTGCCAAAAATTGCATAAAAGGATTCTAGTTGCATTATACAATAATAAAAAATGCATTTCAATTTATGCAAAAACAAAATGACTATTAGGTCTTAAAATAAAATAAATGATTATTTTTTTATTAAAAAATAAAATAATAAATGACTATTTTTTTTATTAAATGATTGTTTTTTTATTAAAAAAAGAATAATAAAAAATGACTATTTTTTTTATTAAATGACTATTTTTTTTAAAAAATAGAATAATAAAAAATGATTGTTTTTTTAAATGATTTTTTTATTAAAAAAAATAATAAAAATTTTTTTTTAAATGATTTTTATTAAAAAAGAATAATAAAAAATTAGTAAAAAAATGGGTGGGGGCCATTTGGCCCCAAATAAAAAAAATTGCCTCAGATTTATTTTTCACCAAAATAGGGCAAATAATATATGGAAATAGGGTTTTTGGGCCTTCCGGACGCAACCATGGGGTCCGTTTGGCTCCAAAACCCTTCTAGCAAAATCTCAATGCCAAAAATTTATAGATTTAAAATGAAAACACCATTTGCAAAAGATCTAACAACTAGATCAAAAAAATAATAAATCTATAAACCCTAATGGCAGATTTGCAAAATAAGTTTGCATAAAATACCCAAATATCAAATGCATGCATTAAAATATATATATATACCTTAATGGGTTTTTCACCTCAAAGGATTGAAGACACTTGATGGAGATCCCAACCGCTCTGATACCAAATGTGAGACAAGCAAAGTCTCCCCAAGATCGAAGAATGCTCCACAAGATCAATCACACACAAAAGAGGAAAACCCACAACACCAATATTAAGTGGTAAAACCCTACTTCAAATGAAGAAGGGAAACATCCACTATGAAGCTCACTATATTACTCAATGATTCAACAATACAAGAATGCTTCAATGTTATGAAACAATATGCATCAACATGATATATAAATATGTAGTAGACAACACCCCTATTTAAAGAGAAGCTTTTCTACTACAACCCTAAAATTACCCTAATCTTATCACAATATTATCTTGAGATGTGTGACAAATCTTATCACAATCTTATCTTGAGATGTGTGACAAATCTTATCACAATCTTATCTTGAGATGTGTGACAAGTGGCATCTATCAAATATTAAAAAGTGATTGGTTACTTTTTAATATTTGCTAGAAAAGGGGAAATAACTTTTTCCCACAAATTAAATATTCCTAGCACCCTTATTTTATTTATTAATTGGGTGGGAATATTTTTACATAAAATAGAATTATTTTCTAATTCAAATATTATTCTTTAGACTTTATATTTTAGTCTAAGAATAATTTACACAATGTTGCATTACATATTCCAACACTCCCCCTTAATGCAATATTGGGGAAAGGAATTATGAAACAAAGAAACATTCTCCCCCTAAAGATACAAACGGGGATGAGAATCAAATGAGTAATATAGTTACAATGAGCTTCTATGACCAAGAATGGTCTACAATAAGGCACCAATACAAAATGGGCCAAAATGAGACTACAAGCCCCCAACGGAGTAGCTTTAGATACAAGCAGCTTACAAAGCCATCCATCAACCACAAGTGGTTGCAAATGACAAGAAGAAAACATCACAAGGGTGTCTTCAGTAAGCCAGCAAAACCCCAAACGGAAGTACCTGCAAGCTACAAGCAGCTCAACATAAGATCAGTTAGATACATCATCATAAATATATTCACCACAACATATATGAATATCCAAAGATGATAACAAAACTGATCTAACAAATAGTGAACTATAAGTCATCACAAAAAGATGCCAAGCCATACTTATAGTCACGTGCTATATAGTTGATCAAAAAATATCATGTACAAAGTTGCATAAAGCAAACAAGGAGTACCATGATAATGCAAACTCTAAAGTACCATGTACAAAAGTAGCACAAGGCTAAAAAAAGTACCATGTACAAGAGTTGCATAAGGTATATGAAAATAATAAAGTGTGCACACCGGTTGCATAAAGCCAACCATAAAATATCATGTACAAAAGTAGCATAAATGCTAACAAGAAAGTACCATGATAAACCAATTGCATAATGCCAACTACATAAAAACATGTACAAAGTTGCACAAGGCAACAAGAAAGTACCATGTAAAAGAGTCGCATAAAGCAATTGCATCATATACCATAATTGCACAATGCCATCTACAAAGTAACATGTACAAAAGTTGCACAAGGCAAACAAGAAAGTACCATGTTCAAAAGAGATGCAAAAAGCAATTATACCACCAAAGATCAACTCATATATATAGCACAAAACACCTCATAAGGATGAAGTTGTCATCACACAAGTGTAACTACACTTCATTCCCCCTTGAGGACAACTTCACCAAACCAAGTGAGTCCCTCAGCTTACAAAACTGCTCCTTGGGAAGAGGTTTGGTGAACAAATCAACAGAATTAGAAGATGATGGGCAATACTCCAACTGAATAGTCCCATCCAATACCTTCTCTCTAATAAAGTGGGCTTGGATTTCAACATGCTTTGTCCTTTGATGCATTACAGGATTTTTAGCCAAGGCAATAGTTGATTGATTATCGAAGAGCAAACGTGAAGGACCAAATTGCTCAAAGCCAATTTCCTTCATGAGGGTACGAAGCCAAACCACTTCTTGTGCAGCTACTATCGTAGCCTTATACTCCACTTCCATTGTAGAAAGAGCAATTGTATCTTGCTTCTTGGAAGACCAAGAGATAGTTGTAGACCCAATACTAAAAACATATGTTGTGGTAGACTTTCTGTCTATTCTATCCCCTCCAAAATTAGAATCAGCATAGCCAAAAAGAGCAAAGGAAGGAAGCCTAGAATACTTGAGTGCCAAATCTCTAGTACCTAAAAGGTACTTCAGAATCTTCTTGGTAGCTTGTAAGTGCTCAATATAAGGTTTCTGCATGAACCTAGCCATCATACCAACTGCAAAAGCAATATCTGGCCTTGTGATGGTAACATAAAGAAGACTACCAATGAGCTGCCTATACAATGTAGCATCAACCAACTGAGATTTTGTACTTACTTCCAACTTAACCCCTGTAGAAATAGGAATGGAAGTAGGATTGCCATCCTCCAAATCAAACCTCTTAAGAAGATCTTCAATATACTTGGATTGACTCAAAAAGGTACAATCCTCATGCTTGATAAACTTGCATGCCAAGATAGTAGTGTAGAAGACCAAGGTCAGTCATTTCATACTCCGACTTTAATTTGGAGATGAAATAAAAAATGGCCTCATTCTCATTTCCAGTCATAACAAGGTCATCAACAAATAGAGCAATTAAAATGACCAAGTTATCCTTCCTAAGCACATAGAGATCTGTATCTGAATAGCATTTATCAAAACCAAGAGACAAGAAGTAACCTGAAATCTTCATGTACCATGCTCTAGGTGCTTGCTTCAGACCGTACAAGGTTTTCTTTAGTTTACACACAAGTGTTTCCTTACCTTGTACAACAAATCCTTGTGGTTGACTCATGTAGATATCCACATCCAAATCACCATTTAGAAAGGCACTTTTCACATCAAGCTAAAAAATCTGCCAACCTTGAGCAATAGCAATAGCAATGAGAAGCCGAATGGTGGGCATTTTGGCAACTGGTGCAAAGGTTTCATCATAGTCAATGCCATGTTTTTGAGCATAACCCTTAGCAACCAATCTAGCCTTATACTTTTCTATCTCTCCATTAGAATTGTACTTGATTCTATAGACCCACTTGTTCCCAATAACATTTCTCTTATTAGGATAAGGCACTAGATCCCAAGTTTTATTCTTTAGAAGAGAATCCATCTCAACCTTCATGGCATCAACCCAACAAGAGTGTTGTGAAGCTTCTTGGTAAGAAGTAGGCTCATGATCATTCTCTATCTTAGCTAGAAGAGACATGTTAAGGGTCATACTTCTAGTTATCCTTTGGCTAACTGAATTCTGCTCTTTAGGACCCCTAGAATGATCCAACCACTTGGTCCTTTTGACACAAGGCCCACCCTTTTCTAACTCAAGAAGGTCTTCATTGAATTTGACATCTCTTGAAACAAATACAATGCGTGAAGAAGGTGAGTATAACCTGTAGCCCCTATGTTCTGCATCATAGCCAACAAAGATGCATTTTTGAGACTTTTTGTCCAATTTCTTCCTCTTTTCTGAAGGAATATATGAAAATGCATCACATCCAAACACTCTTAAGTGTGACAAATTCGGCTTCTTACCATTCCAAACCTCATAAGGAGTCTTCCCCTCAACTGATTTTGAAGGACACCTGTTAAGAATGTAGATTGTTGTATTGGTTGCTTCACCCCAAAGAAATTGAGGTAAGTGGTCACCAAGCATGCATCTTACCATCTCCATGATTGTCCTATTTTTCCTCTCTGCAACACCATTTTTTTGAGGAGTGTATGGACAAGTAAACTACCTTTTGATCCCATGAGAAGAACAAAACTCATTGAAATCATTGCTATTGTACTCCCCTCCATTGTCACTTCTAATCATTTTGATCTTTGCTCCCTTTTGATTTTCTACCAAAGCTTTGAACTCCTTGAATGTCTCAAAACAATCTGATTTATTCTTAAGTAGATACCCAAAGATCATTCTTGAATAATCATCTATAAAGGTGAGAATATAGGATGCACCACCAAGTGATCTAACATGTAATGGACCCATAATATCTGTATGAATGAGTTGAAGAATTTGTGTGGCCCTTGTTGACTTGTCCTTTGCAAACTTTTGTTTGCTCATCTTGCCTAAGATGCATGTTTCACACAAACCATGAATAGGTGAAATGTTAGGCAAGCCTTCAACCAAATTTTTGGACTTCATCATTTGAATATTTTGATAGTTTGTATGGCCTAACCTTAAGTGCCAAAGCTTGCTACTAGGAGAAACATTAGTTGCTAAACACACTTTAGGAGGAGCATCACCTAACACATAAATATTATTCTTCACATAACCTGTAATGATTGGTAGCATGCCTTTCCTAATGCTCCATGAAGTTGCATTGAACTCAATAGTGTGACCACTTCTAGCAACTTGCAAAACTGAAATTAAATTTCTCCTAAGGTTAGGCACATATAGGACATTATCAAGTAATTTCCCTTCAATTACAACATTGCCAACACCTTCTACTTGAAGTCTAGTATTATCACCAATGACAACTGAATCTGAAGAGTGCTTATGAAAGTCCACAAACTTATCCTTTTCAAAACACATATGGTTAGTGCATCCAGAATCTAACACCCATTCATTAGAAGTAGATGAGTCAATGGAGTAGAGGGCACAAACAAAGGCATTTTTATTAGAATTTTGCTTTACATTGTTGTTCTTTTTCTTTCCCTTGCCAAACCATTTCTTAGGTCCTTGTCCCTTAGCCTTTTCTTGCTCTTCCTTTTCTGCAATCTTCTTCTTCTTGAAACAATTTTGTTCCTTGTGGCCTTTCTTGCCACAAAAGTTGCAAGTGAAATCAACTCTAGGCTTGTTGGGTTGGAAATTTTGATTTTTCCTTCCCTTGTATTTCTTCTTGAAGGAAGCCTTAGTGGCACTCAAGGCAACATTCTTCTCCTTGACAACTTGACCATTCACTTTGTCTCTATTAAGAGACTCTTCATGTTGAATCAATAATTGTGAAAGAGTGTTGAGAGGAATGCCATCCTCTTCTTGCTCTAGCCTAGTCTCAATAATGGTGACAAAATTCTTGAACTTGCTTGACAAGTTCCTCAAAATGATAAAGCTTAAGAGCTTCTCACTTATCCAATCACAATTACAAGCCAATAGTTGAGTTCTCATGTCTTTCATCTTTGAGAGGAAGATCAAGGCACTTTCTTCTTCACCTTGCATAGTGCTAAGAATTTTGGACAATAAAGTGAATTTCCTTGATGTGTTGGACCCTAGATGGACTTGTTTTAGCAAATCCCATGCATCTTTAGCATGCTCACAATGGCTTATAGTGAGCAATATCTCATCACTCACACTATTGATAATCATGGAAAGTGCAAGGTGACTCTTGTTGTTGTATGTCTCAAGTGCCCTTGCCTGGGTTGGGATTGCTTCATCTCCATTCACAATGGGCCATAACTTTCTTGCTTGAAATTCAGCCCTCATCCTTGGTTCCCATATTCCAAAATTTGATCCATCAAGGATGTGCTTAGGTGTGAAGGAGATTCCATGATCAGCCATTCTAGAAAGTGAACATAATCAAAACATAAGATGCATTGACAAAGGAAATAAATGATGCAATAAGAAAGTAGATAAACATACTTGCATATATAAAAAAACATAACTTTCAAGTAATCTACTTTTCAATCATCAAAGATAAACATCATGAAAGATAATCAAAATTAAGCATCATCAAGAGAGATAAGCATCATCATGAAAGATAATCAACATCATCATGAACTACTATAACCATCTTGCAATAAACAACTATAACCATATTGCAATTGAATAAAGGAAATAAACCAAGATCAACTTGCAATAGATTAACTTGCAATAAGAAGGTAACTAACCATAACAATCATCTTGCAACAAAATAAACTAACTTGAATTGAACCATAAAATATTTGTTAAATGTTAGATAGTCAATAAGTTAGTAAGTTAGTGTTCATTTTAAGGTTTTGCTATAGCCTAATGAATTGCCAATTCATCTCACCCAAGGTCAACCAAGCTACCCAAAAGGGTACGGGTACGAGGACCCGAAAAGGACTTGCTACCGATAGAGCGGATTCTTTTGGATTCAATAGGTGTTTAGCAAATATAAACTGTGTTGCAAGATTAAGTAAATTTTAATCAAATACTAAAGTTGTGGTTAGTAAGTTGATTCATTTTTAACCTTCTTGATTAATATGAAAATTAGTAAATTGCAAGTTAGTTGGTTAGTAGATTGTTTAGTAGCAAGTTAGTAAGTTAGTAGTTAGATTAGTTGAGATGCAAAATAGGCAAAACACAAATACACACTCTCTCTCTCTCTCTTTCTCTCTCACTTTCATTCTCTTTTACTTTCATTATGAGAGATACAAGTTACATTAATTTACATTATGCTTCAAGCAAATGCTTGAGAGAGATTAGAAGAAATTAATAAAAATAGGGGAAGAGAGTGAAAAAGTTGATCCGAAATTGCCTTGTATACTCCAAAACATACTTGGATAACCTTGCAAAACAAGCAAACTCACAAACAACCATTGTTAATGTGAGAAAAAAAATGACTATAAGGTCTAAATTATTTGACAATTTGACTAAAAATTTGCCAAAAATTGCATAAAAGGATTCTAGTTGCATTATACAATAATAAAAAATGCATTTCAATTTATGCAAAAAAAATGACTATTAGGTCTTAAAATAAAATAAATGACTATTTTTTTATATAAAAAAATAGAATAATAAAAAATGACTGTTTTTTTTATTAAATGACAGTTTTTTTAATTAAAAAATAGAATAATAAAAATGACTATTTTTTTATTAAAAAAAAACAGAATAATTAAAAAAATAATAATAAAAAATGACTTTTTTTTATTAAAAAAATAGAATAATAAAAAATGATTGTTTTTTATTAAATGACTATTTTTTATTAAAATATAGAATAATAAAAAAATTAGACTGTAAAAAAATGGGTGGGGGCCATTTGGCCCCCAAATAAAAAAAAATTGCCTCAGATTTATTTTTCACCAAAATAGGGCAAATAATATATGGAAATAGGGTTTTTGGGCCTTCCGAACGCAACCATGGGGTCCGTTTGGCTCCAAAACCCTTCCAGCAAAAGCTCAATGCCAAAAATTTATAGATTTAAAATGAAAAACACCATTTGCAAAAGATCTAACAACTAGATAAAAAAAATACAATAAATCTATAAACCCTAATGGCAGATTTGCAAAATAAGTTTGCATAAAATACCCAAATATCAAATGCATGCATTAAAATAAAAAAATATATATACCTTAATGGGTTTTTCACCTCAAAGGATTGAAGACACTTGATGGAGATCCCAACCACTCTAATACCAAATGTGAGACAAGCAAAGTCTCCCCAAGATCGAAGAATGCTCCACAAGATCAATCACACACAAAAGAGGAAAACCCACAACACCAATATTAAGTGGTAAAACCCTACTTCAAATGAAGAAGGGAAACATCCACTATGAAGCTCACTATATTACTCAATGATTCAACAATACAAGAATGCTTCAATGTTATGCAACAATATGCATCAACATGATATATCAAGATGTAGTAGACAACACCCCTATTTAAAGAGAAGCTTTTCTACTACAACCCTAAAATTACCCTAATCTTATCACAATCTTATCTTGAGATGTGTGACAAGTGGCATCTATCAAATATTAAAAAGTGATTGGTTACTTTTTAATATTTGCTAGAAAAGGGGAAATAACTTTTTCCCACAAATTAAATATTCCTAGCACCCTTATTTTATTTATTAATTGGGTGGGAATATTTTTACATAAAATAGAATTATTTTCTAATTCAAATATTATTCTTTAGACTTTATATTTTAGTCTAAGAATAATTTACACAATGTTGCATTACATATTTCAACAGTTTTAATCGCCAATCTGGGTTCGAAGTTAGTCAGATACCTTCTTCTGTCATGAATTTGCACTTTTATTATTCTACCACCCCATATTATGTTTATTTCAAAAATAAAATACTTTTTCATTCCCCGAATCACCAATCCACACTTTTTTGCCAGTGACATCATCATCTCCTTGAAACTTTTACAGATTTTGAAGATAGCGCCAATCCAGAGTCAAAAAAAAAAGGACCTTCCCAGAATTGTCATTCTGCACTTTTTTGCCACTCATGTCATATTCTCTTAGGAAATTTTACATATTTGAGATCTATCTTCATTTCGGAGCCAGAGTGAAGTCACCCGATATTGCTCCAAACATGAAAACTTCACTAACTGTTGAGAGGATTCATATCTTCTGACCTGGTTCCATTTCAAAGCATACTACAAGATTTGCAGAATGATGATTTTATCACTTAGTCAAAATTATACAAAATTTTACTAAGTATGTGGCCTTTCTGGGCCTACAATAGGCAAGGCTTCAAGTGACAGTGATGAAAGACTCTTAGATAGTGAAGAAGAAGAGATTCTATTTTGGGTAATAGAAGAGAAAGAAAATGCACCTATTGAAGATAAAGTCAAAAAGTATGAAGATTCTATTGGAGACCAAGAAGTAGAGAAAGATTCAAAAAATGAAGAGGAAGATACAGTTGATCTAGAAGAAGAACTCATTGTTGCTCTTAGAGAATTGAAAAAGGTTAGAAAGAAGATTTCAAGACTAAAGTCTCAAGTTAAAGAATGTGAGGAAGAAAAATAAAAGCTTCTATAAGACCTGACAAACTCAAAAGCTAAGGCAAGGAGATTTAAAGAGGTCATGAGTGAAAATTTAGAGTTAAAAGAGTTGGAATGTGAAACATTAGAACATGAGGTAGTTTCTCTAAGGATGGAAGTAAAATATTCTAAGGAAAATCTACATAGGTTTGATAAAATTTCAAAGACTGTGAATAATATTATCAATGCATAAATATATTAATCTATCAAAACATGACTTGGTTTTGAATAAGGACAAGGGAAACAAGAAGAAGGGTCAAGCTCAAGCTCAAGAGAAGAAGAAGTTTCATAGGAATATAGTGAAGCAGAAATTGAGACTTATGTGGATAAGTTGAATAATAGAAGCTTCACTAAGAAAGAAAACAATGCAAAAACAAGAAACAAGGATCATCACAGAGAAGGCAAAGAAAGCACTAAGAGACCAGAAGGTTCAAGATAATATTTCTTCAGAGGATGTTATTTTTCAAGTAATTGGTTTGGTCACAAGGCTATACATTACAGGACTCATGGAAAGAAGGAGTATGATCTCACTAAAAGAAATGTCAACTCTTTCAAAGATGGATATTTCTTCCAAGGGTATTGTTACTCTTGTAATCACTTTGGTCATAAAGCAATTCACTGTAGGGTTCATGACAAAAATGAGTATGGCTTCACCAAGAGGAACTTCAAGATATTTGCACCTTCCAAGAACTATAAAATTAAGTGTTATAAGTGTAATAATATTGGTCATAAGGCCAAGTGGTGTACAACAAAGTTTCCAAAATTTCTAGAGACAAGAAAGAATAGGAACACTCAAAAGGATCAAAAGAGTATGTTGAAAAGGAAGGTATACAAAGAAAAAGAGCATTGTATGTTGGGAGTAGAGATACTCCGACCCTAAAATTAATCACCTCAATGAGAGGAGGTGGGGAGGGGACTAATATAAGAGTCTTATATTTATCCCCAAAGGAGTCCCTTTTCCATTGATGTCAAAGGGGGGGAGATTTGAGTAAGAGGGCGAGCATTTAGTCAGGGGGAGTAATTTCTCAAGGGGAGCAGGTTTGGAATCTAATGGTTGTAAGAAGTTTTTTAGAAAGGGTTGACATCAATGAAAAAGGGAGAGATTTTTAGAAATTTTGAGTATATTATTGTCATTGATGTCAAAGGATTGATGTCATAAGTTGATGACATTGGTTGTCATTTATGTCAAGGAAAATAAAGTTTTCATGGTTCTACCATGGTGGTACTTGAAAAAGAAAAAGGAAGATGTTTTATGGTGGCAAAGACTTTATCCAAAGAAAAGGCCCAAAGAAGAAAAAGAAATTATAATATTTAAATCTATGAAGATTTAAAATATTATAATAATTAAAAAATTAAATGAGAAAAGGCCCAAAGAAGAAAAAGAAAAATAAAAAGGCCCAAAGAAGAAAAATACATTATAATATTTAAATCTATAAAGATTTAAAATATTATAATATTTAAAAATTAAAATGGGCGCCAAAGGTTAAGGTTGGAAATTGAAAATTTCCATGCGTCAATGTCGAAGACCAAATACACATTTGTGTATTTAAAGTGCAAAGGCTAAGGTGAAAATTGGTTAATTATATTAAATAGTTTATGCATCTTGAGAATAGTTCGTGGTAGAGGACAAGGAGAAGACAAATTTCAAATTTACATTTCAAGGCAGAGCACATGATAAAGAGAAGGGGTATTTGATTTTGATTTCATCTGAGAAGCCAAATCAGATGACAAATCCCACGGTGCTAAGGCATGGCAGTAGGGAGATCTCGAGTTCAAAACACGGTGGAGATAAGGTATTAAAGTTTTTGTTGACAAATTTTTTCATGCTAGAAATCAGGAATAAAACAAGGCATGTGCAAGTTAGGTTTCGTGTGGGTTGTTAGCCCATGCGGTGGCCTAGCTGAAGCTAGGGCACGGGCTAGTAAGTGGCACAAGTTCAAATTGTAGTGGTGACACAAAGGAGCAATAATTTGTGGTGAATTAAAATTTTCCAAGGCTAAGGTATGCGCTTGCTTAGGGAGTCATAAGGTGATTATTTTATTTTTTATGTTTGGATTAAAAGGACAACGTGGAATTATTATTTTATTTTGAATTAAAAAGGGAATATTGTGGAGTTTTACAAAGTAATATGTGTGGTGCATAAAATAAATAATGCTATGGTCATTTGAGGTGTATTGAATTATTTTATTTCAAGTAGGAGGTATAAGGTGTATAAGAAAATTCATGTGTGTAATTTGTGGTTTTGTTGGGTTGAATGTTATTTTGCAAGATTAGGAGTAATAAGGTGTGATAAGTTGCTTGAAATTTTATTATAACTCTTAAATGGTGAAAGGAATATATGAAAGGTTTTTGTTGAGTATTAATTCTTTATTTTTTAGAATAAAATAAGATATTTCATATTTTATTGAGCATATATTTTTGAGAAGAAATTTCATGTGGATGTTTGAGAAATTATCTTGCAATCTAACCCTTGAAGTAGCATAGAACAATTAGTTGGTTGTGAGATAGGTTTTTGAAGACATATCTCCATAAGGTAAAATTAAGAGGTATGGGCACATAATTCCTTGTTTAAGGTGTTTTGTTGAGTAAATGTTTTTGAACATAAGGTGGAGTTAAAAGGGTTGTTTGGTAAGCATTGTCGGAAATATTTGAGTTAGGATTTGTGCTTTATTGTTGAATTATTTTAGAAATATTTGGGATAGAGTTTGAGAACAATATTGTGCTTCCATTATTGAAAGATATTGAGACACTTGTGCTAGAGATTGTGAACTACTTGTGCTAGGGTTGATGACAAGTTAGTGCATCATTGTGAAACCTTTTGAACATTGGTTTGAGAGATATTGATAACAAATTATAAAAGTGTTTGAGATAAATTTGTGAGAAAAATTTTGTGCACTAGTGTGATTGATATTTGAGAGAAAATTTGTAAGAAAGATAGACTAGTTTTGTGAAACAAGTTATACACTATTTTGATTTGATTTGAAAGAGATTTTGCAAGTGATAGATATTAGTTATTTGAGTACAATATTTGTGAGTGTGAAGAACATATTTAGTTTTTGATAGAGCATATCATTCTCTATATGTTCGAGAGGTTAAAAAAATTCTAAGTAGAATTTATCTTAGTGAAGAAAGATTTTTTGAAAGAGATTTAAGTTGTGTTTGTATGCAAGATTTGGAAATACTTGAGCAGGTTTTTTGAGCAGCATTGAAGGTAGATTTAAGCAAGCCTTTGAGAAGGCTTGAAGGTAGATTTGAACAAGTTTTTTGAGAAGTCTTGAGGGCTGAGCAAGTCTTGAGAGAAGACTTAGGATAGTTTTGGTATAGATTTGTGAGAAGAGTTATAGCATATTTGTGCTAGACTTGGGACAGTCTTAGTGCAGATTTGTGAGCAAATTTAGAGTAGTTTTGTGCTAGACTTGTGATAGGGTTTGGTGTAAATTTAAGATAGAGTTGAGAGTAGTATTTAGAAGTGACAAAGCATATAGGACAAATATATCCAATGGATAGAGGTCCATCAACTAGTGTAGTTGGGATAGAGTTCTCCTATGGAGAGAGATCCACAAGCCAGAGAAGTTGGGATAAAAGTATTCTATAAGTTCATTAGTAAGAGCAGAGGGGATAGATTTATCCTATGGATAGAGATTCACAAACTAGAGCAAGGGTAAAGAGTTCTCCTAGGGAGAGAGATCCATGAATTAGAGCAAGGAGAAAGAGTTCTCCTATGGAAAGAGGTCTATGATCTAGCTAGGGAGATAGAGTTCTTTTGTGGATAGATATCCACGAACTAGTTGAGGAGATATAATTCTCCTATATTAAGTTCCATAAACTAGAGCAAGGGGATAGAGTTCTCCTATGGAGAGATATCCATAAATTAGAGCATAGGGGATTGGTTTCTCCTTTGGATAGAGGTACATAAACATTGTAATAGGGAATTGATTCACAAGAGATTTTTTGAGAAAATTTAGAATATTTTCTTCGTGGATGTAACCCACATTGGGCGAACCACGTTAAATTTGTGTCTCTCATGTGTGTGATGATTTGTGCATTACTTTGAATACTGCTATTGATATTTCCATTGATATTATTGGATAATATTGTTTGGGAAAGAAAAGTAAAAGTTGATCTTATAATTTTCATCCCCCCCTCTCAGTATAAGCCTATGTTATTCATATCCCACCTTTCCATTAGTTTTGATAGGTATACCCTATAAATCAGTACTTGTTCTAAGTAGGTGACTCCTGCTAAACCTATCATGCTTAGCCAGTTCTAATCATTAATATCGAACACACTCCTAGATCATTGAAAAATTGGCCTAAGAGCAACACAGGCTTTAATGACCTTCAATGGCTATGTTTCTATAGAACTAGCTTCATGGCTCGCTCTGATACTGCTAGAGGCCATATTCTTATAGTGTGTGTAATAGTAGAAGCAAGAAGCACACTATGAGGTTTACCTTGAGCCAAATTACTATGAGTAGTGTAAAATCTAAAATTAATATAACCACGTTGAATTCCATCGGGTGATTCTCATTACTATAAAAGTTGTCCAAACGTACTTGTTTTTTGAAACTTTACGTCATGTTCAATAATCAATTTATTCAACCATAAAATTGAATATCTTTTGAGAATCATGCTTTGGTTGGATAAATATTTTATGAATTCATTATACCTTTTTGTACTTTAAAACCCTTTTAATCTCATTTATGTGTTTGACACCCTACCCACTTAGTGTCTTGTCAATGTCTTTTTCAAAGGTTCACCACATTCTTAGGAATTAGTTTTGATGTTAACCATTACTTATTTGTTGGTAAATGATATTGTATTTGAGCCAAGTACCATCCCTTATTTACACTTGTCACCTCTAGAAACTATGTATCAGGATTCCATTTTTAAGGATTTTTCTTACTATTTTCAAGGTTAATATCGAAGATTCCTATGTAAATGTTAATACCACATTTATCATGTAGTGGATCCATCCCACATTTAAATAGTGTATAACATCCTTTTAAAATCAACCACCACCTAGGTGTTCAGGTGGCATACTATATATTTGTTTGGTGGTAATTTGGCATAATTCTCCACCAAAATACTGTTTTAGGGAGTGTTTCAGGTGGAGCTGGTATGGTGATTCCATATCCATCCTGATGGTCTTCCATTGGCTCTATCCTTGCCTTCCATGGCCATTGCTAGATTATTCGATTCCTTGCTCTTGCCAAAGGCCAGGAGTTTATTATAACATTGATAAAAAATGTAAATAAATAAAACATTCATTTTGTTGATTTCTTGATCTTACATAGACTCTTGCCTTATTGCAAGGTAGTATTATCATTTGTAATTCTGACAGGAACTTTATCTTCATATTTTACAAAAAATATATAGCTTTTATCTCCATAAATAACTTTCAATACCCAATAGATTTGGGGAAATTTTATAGCTAATATAGCTAAGTTTTTTATAAAGGGGTTACTTTAGCAAAATCTCCATGTGGTTCTCTTAAATATGAATACTCAAGTAAGTCCAAGGATACACTTCATAGAAATCAATATGGTCAATGTCTATCCTATGGATAGGAGTGGCCAATCCTCCTATTAAGACCAGTGGGTAATCAAACATACCACACTCTTAGGAATTATCCTGTCTATTTCAATAGGAACACCCATTTTCCTTTCTAGCTAGCTTAGGTCTCTTTCAACCTATACATTAAGTGTATGCCTTAAAGACTAAACATCCTAACATACAAATAGAACATCAATTATTTGAAATTCTTAACCTTATTACCATATCACACAATGGAAATTAAGGGGGTTATCACACAAAACCTCATAGACACTCAATATCTACCATTCTACCTTACTTGTTCTATTCAACTTTTAATCTCCACGATATGAAACAAAATCTAATATTTTGCTCCACTTGATAATTTTTGAATCTATTTTCCACATATTACTTGTATTAAGGAAGAGACTTATCTCCATACTACAAATTTCAAGTATCATTTCTCAATGATCTCTTGGGTACTCCACAAGTTATGGGAGGTTCCATCACTCTTCAATTTTGATTCACTAGTTAATAAAAGTAGGGGAGAAAATATTTGCATATTTGTAGATTCTATGCACTTATTCTTCCCTTACTATGCATTTATCAATTTAGAGTTCATTAAGAATAGTTATAGGTTTACAAACAAAACCCATCTCTTTTCTAGCCTATACCCATCACTAGATTCCATTAGCTATCCTAGGCTCTGATACCAACTATAACAACCCCAAATTACCAACCAACCTAAGATAGAGTTTTTTTTTCTCCCATGACCCGTTCTTATCAACATCACCA
This sequence comes from Wollemia nobilis, assembly GCA_028583015.1. NCBI lineage: Eukaryota > Viridiplantae > Streptophyta > Pinopsida > Araucariales > Araucariaceae > Wollemia > Wollemia nobilis. Next base: position 18,265,388 of record JAQPPZ010017033.1, on the reverse strand, counting down.
ATGTTAGAGTCTCTACCCTTTTTACTAGCTTGGGTTAAAGGAATATAATGGCCTTATGCATAATATTTATTCCTTTAACCTTGAACCATATTTAATGTAGGTTCAATTCAAGTCCATGCTATAGTAGTGATTTGAATGATAGGAGTTCAATTTCTATTGGTATGAGTTCTACGATCACAGGAGCATGGATAACCATTTTTTTTTTGGTAATTATTATAGTAGATTAAAAACGGGTTTTTATAGAGGATCCCAAAACCTTATGTACAAAATCAGCCTTGCATCATGCCTCCTGGCTTTATGTATAAGCCTATTACAGAAATCGTAACCCCTAAAAAAACCCGATTACATAAGCAATGGGCCTAGGGCATCAATCCCTTGAAACTGAACACCAAAATAAAAATCCCGCCCAGCGGTAATAGTAAGCATGAAACAATCCCTCTCGCGTGGAAACAAACAAATAAGAAAGAAAGTAGTTTTGGAGATCCCGCCGGCAGGGAGTAGCCAAAAACCACCATCGAGAAGATCCCGCCCAGCGAGAAGCAAAGAAAAACCGTTACAATAAAATCTCGCCTCGTGGGAAGCAGTAAAAACCACCACAAACAGTCCCGCCTAGCGGGAAGCAACAGGGAAATCCCGCCATCCGGGAAACCAGCAGAAAAGAAAGGATCCCGCCTCGTGGGAAAACTGGCGGATTTTGCGGATCCCGCCTTGTGGAGAAACCATCCCGCCCACCGAGAAAATATTTCGTTTAGCGAGAGCCATCTTGCAGGAAGTCGACAGCCAGCACAGAGAGGATCCAACCCATCAGGAAGTGACCAGAGAGTTGCACCACAAGGAACCCACCCCAGGAAAATAGAAGACGATCCCAGCAGCAGGGACCAAGACTCCCTTCCAAGCACAAAGCCTACCGAGGATTCACAAGAAAAAGGGGGAAGTTGTCCAAACCCTAAACCATCACCTCCACCACATCGAGAAACACAGGGGACCAGATCCATGCGAATAACCTGCAAAAAACCCCAGGGGGAAGCCTGAGGGAAAAAGGGAAGGGATCCCCAACCAAACAGGGATCCCTGGGAAGCACCAGTCAAAAAAAAAAACCAAGGAAACCCTAGCTGACCGGGAGGGGCACAGATAGTGGAGAAGGATCTCCCCCCAGGAGATCATTTGCAAACAACCACTCCTCGGGAAGGATGACCTGGATTGAGCCAGGGACTGGGCAGGAACCAGGAGCCATGGGAGGGGGAGCAAGGGAGGGACCAGAGCCCTCCCCTCTCTCGCATGGATAACCATTTTGAATCATTTGGTAGATTGAGATATTATCTTATGGAGGGTATCCACACTTCGGCACACCTAGCTAGATAGAATATGGGGACTTAGATAACCCTAGATCCATATAGGGATTCAAAAACTAGTTAGGGTAATATCAACACCTTCAAGGGTATTTTTAATATCAATTACTATAAGATTTTATTGACCTTGCATCTTGAGGGACATCGAAAGGTGAAATTTTTGCAGGAGAGTTTTGAATTTAAAAGGATGCTAGCTTCCATACTATTCAAGCTAGTTATCTAGTACGTAGAAGGACTACAAACTCCCATTGATGAGATCGTTTATCTGGATAGAAAAATATAAAAAAAAAAAAACTCAATTCTTTACCTTCAACCATTAGCTATTCAATAATGTATTCATAGCCTAAACATCCTACAACAAAGGCCAGTAGATCGATAGCAAATAAAATGGAACACATATGATAGCTTTGGGTTTAGAGAGCATATGGGAAAGTGAATTTCCCACATGCACTATGCTGTAACTTTGGGGTAAAACAAATATGTTTGTGCACTAAGGAGATAACAACCACCAGTGATGGTCATGGAGATTATGGTGATTTGACTATGTAGTAAGGATTTAATTCAATCAGGGTTTGCTTTAAATGATGGCTCCATAATAAAAATATCTCATTTTATAATTAGAGATAGCAACTTAATGCATATGTTATAGCATCTATAATGAGGGGTCTTACAGTATTAAATATTATATGTTATAATATCTATGTCGAGGGATTTAGAAGATTAAATATGGCCTAAGGGTGCTCACCCAAATGTTAGACACAAATTTGGTGGAGCTTTAATGGATCAAAAACATATTTACCAAAATATGCATAATACCACATGTTAGTGTTCAAGTCAACACAATAATACTTAATGATAAATACATCTAAGATAGAAGGTATCAGGTCAATTATCATATCATATAATCTTATTCAATGTTATCCAACTATGGTCATTCATAGAAGCTAATTTACAGAATACACAACACCCTTATTTATTGGAAAGTTCAAGCATAGCATTAATTGAAATTTTTTGACCTGAAATAATCTTAGGGTCCTTCACTTATTTATTTCTTCCTTCCTTACCTCCAAAAATGGTATCATCCTTTCCAAATTGCTTTCTACAATTCTTCATATTGGCCAAATGCCATTTATTTAAGCTTAGTACTCTCCCAAGACATTTTGGTTTCTAATCTATCCAAGGTTGAGAGCATACTTCCCAAGCCCATGATTTCCTCCTTCATTTCATTGCTTGTCTCCCCTTTTATAATTTTTCCTAGCTCTCCTTCCCTCATGAGCAAGAAGGTGGGTATATTATTAAAATATTAAAAGGAGCCTTCTTGGGACCAACCCAAATAGTGAGATTCCTTTTTAATATTTAAAAACTAGGGACAATACAAGAGGGGGGTACGTTGAGCAAGGTGCAGCAAACAGTATTCTCATTGTTGTCAACATAGTCAGACAGATTTGTTGATGCAGTGGATAGGAAGTTCAAAAGCTAGTCAGATGTAGAAGACAAGAGTTCAAAGGTTACTCAGACTGTACTAAAGCTAGTCAGATGCAGAAGACAAGATTTCAAAGGTTACTCAGAGTATGTACAGTGATTTTCCAAGAAGACCAAAGTGGACCACTTGCAAAAGATCAAAGAAAAATACAAGTAAGAAAAGTGTCGCGATATCGCGACATATACAGTAGGCAAGAAAAACTATCACGATTTCACGACATGTTGGAAGAGAGAAGAAGAAAGAAAAACTGTCATGATTTCGTGACATGTTGGAAGAGAGAAGAAGAAAGAAAAACTATCGTGATTTCACAACATGTTGGAAAAAAAAAACACAAGTGGAAAAATTGTCGCGATTTCGCGACATGTTGGAAGAGAGAGAAACAACAGGAAAAACTGTCATGATTTCGCGACATGTTGGAAAGAAAAAAGGCAAGTAGAAAAAGTGTCGCGATTTCGTGACATATTGCAAGAAATATTGTACGAAAGAAAAAGGTGTCGCGATTTTGTGACATGTTTCATTTTCGTAGGCCAAAGCAAAGAGAAAGAGGAGAGAGAAAAAGGTGTCACGATTTCACGACATGTTGCATTTTCACGGTTCGAAGCGAAGAGAAAATGCAAGGAAGAAAAAGTGTCGTGATATCGCGACATGTAGCATTTTCGTGGTCCAAAGCAAAGATGAAGGCAGAAAAGGAAAAGTGTCACGATTTTGCGACATGTCACATTTTCACGACTTGAAAAGTGTAAGAAGACAGAAAAAGAAAAAGTGTTGCGATATCGCGACATGTCGGGTTTTTGGGACCCGAAGGCAGGAAAAAGCGTTAAGGAGAAAAAGTGTCGCGATATCATGACATGTCAGGTTTTTGCGACTCAAAGGCAAGAGAAAGCGTATGGACGAAAAAGTGTCGCGATATCACGACATGTCAGGTTTTCGTGACCCGAAGGCAAGAGAAAGCGTACGGAAAAAAAAGTGTCGCAATATCGTGACATGTCGGGTTTTCGTGACCCAAAGGCAAGAGAAAGCACCAAGAAAAAAAGTGTCACAATTTCACATGTCACATTTTCACGACTCAATGAGGAGAGAGAAAGCAAGAAGGCGAAAGTGTCACGATTTCATGACATGCTATGTTTTTGCTGGTACAAGCCAAGAAAAGAGGCAAGGAGGCGAAAGTGTCACGATTTCGTGACATGTGTTTTCGCTAGTACAAGCCAAGGAAAGAGACAAGGAGGTGAAAGTGTCATGATTTCGTGACATGCTGAGTTTTCATGGGTACAAACCAAGAAGAGAAGCAAGGAGGCGAAAGTGTCGCGATATTGCGACATGTTGTATTCTCGCGGGCCAAAGCTAAGAGAAAGCATGTGGAGGAAAAAGTGTAGCGATATCACTACATGTTGTATTCTCATGGGCCAAAGTTAAGAGAAAGCATACAGAGGGAAAAGTGTAGCAATATCGCTACATGTTGTATTCTCATGGGCCAAAGCTAAGAGAAAGCATATGGAGGTGAAAGTGTCGCGATATCGTGACATGTTGTGTTTTTGTGGCAACAACAACAGAAGAGTTACAGAGGCAGTTGAAGTCGATGAAGACCGATGTTAGCCGATGAATATTAGGGTTTGCAGTTGACGAATATTAGGGTTTGTAGCAAATGAAGATTAGGGTTTGTAGCTGACTCAGATTAGGGTTTTCATCACCAGAATTCTATTATAAAATAAGGGTTGTTTGGAGATTTGAAGTGTAGTGGTATGCATTATCGAATAAGCGTCGAAGCGTGAAATGTGGACGTAAGAGCACAGTAAGCGCATAAGCGATGAGATGATGGCAAAGTGTGCAAAGTGAGAAAAGAAGTCGAATCATGCTAAGTGTGAAATTCGTAAAGGAAGCATGAAGCACAAAAGGGAGAAGACAATCATGAAGCTTAACAGTGAAGCAAAATATTGTGTGAAGTGATTGCATAGAGAGAGCAGAGTGCACAAAGAATGCAAAGATGAAGCAGACCATTTAGGGTCTTGTAAAAGCAAAGGTATTTTATCATCAAACTTATAGATTCAAAATTGAAGTCCAGGTGGCAGTTTTGCATTAGGGGTTGGTGCTCCTTCCAGTAGGTGTTGATAAATTAGGGGTTGGTGCTTGTTTCTGTTGGTACAGATAAATTAGGGGTTGGTGCTCCTTCCAGTGGAAGCTGGTAAACTGTTTGTAAAGTTGGTGCTTTGCAAAGGCTGGATTTGGATGGTAGTCCAAGAAGTCATTCTTGAGGAGTAGCCAAATTGGTGAACCTCATTGAAATCATGTGTTATGTGATGTTCTCTTGTTGTACTTGTTGTATCTATTTATAAGTTTTAATTGTTGCTATTTTAAGAGCTGTAAATTCATGATTAAAGTACCACACTGATTCACCCCCCCTCTCAGTGCCATTGTAAGACTAACACTTGGTATCAAAGCCAAGTTCCCTTATTAGGCTAAATCAGCTAGGGTTGATCTTGGATTAGTACACAATGGGTAAGAAGAATAGATCCTCCTCCAAAAAGGCATCTCAGTCAGTTTTAGTTCCTATGGAAGAGAAAAGTGAACTAGAAAAGGTTGAAGAAGTGAATCCTGAAGTATATGATGAAAACCTTGAGGCTGAAGTAGATCTAGAAGGTGAGTTGATCACTGCACTTGAATAATTGAATATAGAAAGGAAAAAGAACAAAATATTGTCCAAGAAGTTGGAAGAATATGAGGATGATATTGAAGATCTCTTCTTACAAATTCATAAAGCCAAGAAAAGAGAAGAAGCTTTGAAGTCACACCTGGATGATAAATGCGATGTATGCAGCAAACATAAAGAGGAATCTAACAAAGTTATTAGTGATCCAAAGCTGCAAGTAGAAGATTCCAAAAGGACTGAAGAAACTCTCAGGTCATAGATCAATGAGAAAGAGATTGTTTGCTGCAAATAAGAGGAAGTGATTGTTTTATTGAAGAAACAACTAGAAGAGGCCAATACAAATCTCAAATTCGAGAAGAGCACAGAGTTGCTAGATAAAATGATAAGCCAACAAAGAAGCTCCATAGATAAGCATGGTCTTGGATATGAAGCTAAATAACCTTCATCTTCCAACTCTGCAGAGAAGAAGAAGCGCATTGTTGAAGGATCGAAGCAAGAAAAGTTTAAAGCTGAATCTTCAAAAGGAAGAAAATATCAAAGGATATCTACAGCAAAGCAGCCACAACAAAAGAGGTTCTATCACTCTCACTCTATTCATATTAATACTTTTAATGGCTATTGTTTCAGATGCAACCAGTATGGTCACAAGGCAATTCATTATGGATTGAATAACAAATCAAAGAGTTATGCTGGTAGAAATACATCTGCATTTCTGAGAGAACACTATGTACAATGTTTTCAATGTAATGGTCATGGGCACATAGCAAGGTTTTGTCCAAGCATTTTTGTATCTAATCTAAGGCAAAACAATAGATCTCATCAGATGCAAAACCCTGCATATTGAGTATCTAATAATTCTCTATATGTTCTAGTGATTGAAAGTGATTGAGCATGAAAGCACGAGATTCCGAAAACAAAAAGGAAAAACTAAACAAAATTGCATTAAAAGGAAAGAACACAAATGAATGAACACAAGATATAAAAGCAATATAAACTATAGCCCTTTTTATTGATATTCTTTTCAATTCGTGTTACAATACGTCTCCTTCCTTTTTAGGGGATAGGAGCGTTAGATATTGATCTCTACAATTTGCTTCAGAATTCCTCTTCCGCATGCCCATGTTTGGAATGGGCAGGCCAAATGTTGCCGCCGCTTGCGTTGGTAAGGTAGACTCCTCACCGCTCCTCTAATGCTGCAACTCTACACTCAAAGAAACAAACAAGGGAGTTAGTAGCACCTGTGTATAAAAAATAAAAGATGAATCTAATGATGGTTGAAATGAATCTAAATGAAATGAAAAACTTGATAAAAGCATAAACCTAAAACTAAAAGAAATACCACGATTATGAAAGCACAAATCGCCAGTGAATTAGCAGCACTTCGTCGCTCAAAATGCTCCTTTTCTGTATATCTTTTGGGTGAGGAAACTCACCATTTTATAGACCCAAGGGGTCTCTTTGAATTAACATGCAAAAGTGTTTCTTTGCATGAATGATTTTGTTTGTGAAGAGAAGACTTCTTCTTGATCGAGGGCTTCTTAACTGCCTCTGTGCATGTCTTTGTGTGTTTTAGAAAAACTCACTTGCACTCCTATGTCATGCATGAAAAGCTAAGTGGTAGTTCTGAGTTGTCATGCGTTGAGGTCTGACTTTTTGTTGGTCAAACCTGGCATTCGTCCCACCCCGAAGCGAGCGCTAATAATCGTCCCTGGGTGAAACTCGTACAAATCCATACTCGTACTTGGGTAGGACGAGTACAAATTTGCACTCGTCCCTGGGTGGGACGAATAAGAAATAAAGTGTCTAAAAGGTGCCAAACTGATTTTTGACTTGTAAAACTTTTGTGTAAGTGGTTAGAACCACTGTTTAACCTCTGGGGGCTACCCTGGGGGCTGTGTGTGTTAATGTGATCAGTGTTTGTAGTCACATAATCGGATTGGTGCTGTTTTGGTGTCTACAGAGCATTGTGGTGAAGGTGAAGTATATTGAGTCTCTAACAATTCTCTATATATTTATGTGATATTGGACAAGTTCTAGTGAGGACTTATTGAGCAGATTTAAGGTAAGTCTTGGTGAAGACTTGTTGAGCAGATTGGACAAGTTCTAGAGAGGACTTGTGGACATATTAGTGTGAGCTTTTGTGGAAGCTTACAAGGAATATTTGAGATAATTCTTTGAGAATACTTATGAGCAGAGTTGATTGATTTATTTGTTCAAACCTTGAGTTAAGGTTTGGGGTAGATCCAACAGAGTTGATTTGTAATTAAGTCAAGTTTTGTGTTAAGGCTTGACAAAAGATATTGAGCAAATTTATTCTAGACCAAATGATTATGTTTAGTGCATATTTGAGGATATATTTTGGTGTATATTTAAGGATAGTTTTGTACTAGACCATAAATAGATACTGAGTAGATTTATGTTAGACCGAAGGATTGTGTTTAGTGCAGATTTGAGATAGAGCAAAGAGCAAGCTTTGGAAATGACAAAGTATAGAGGATGATATTCTCTAGTGGATAGAGATACATTAGCCAGGGTAGTGAGGAAGGTCTTCTAAGTGAGGATAGGAGTATTTAGCAGATAGATATCTATTAGCCAGTGCAGTGGAGGCAGTAGTTCTTCTAGAATATCACCAGCTAGAGCAGATGAAAAAGGAGTTCTCTTATGGATAGAGATCCATGAACTTGATTAGGGGATTGGTGTCTCCTTTGGATAGATGTCCATAAATATTGTAATAGGTAAAGGATTCCCAAGATATTTATTAAGAAAATATTAGTGAAATATTTTCTCCGTGGAATAGCCCACATTGGGTGAACCATGTTAAATTGGTGTCTCTATTGTGTGTGGTGACTTGTGCATTACTTTGATTACTGTTGTTGATACTACTATTGATACATTTCATAATATTGATTGGGAAAGAAAAGTTAAAAAAGGTCTTATAATTTTTACCCCCCTTTCAGTATAAGCTTGTGTTCTTCAATTGGTATCAGAGCGGGTTCCTTCGAAAGAGTTTAATAGCTTGAAGAAATAGCTTACAAGAACACAATGGATTATAAGAATGGGCCCTCATATAATACAACACTAGTATTTGATGGAAGCAATTATATATTTTGGAGTATGAGAATGAAGATTCACCTGATGGCACTTGACAATGAAATATGGGAAGTAGTTGAAAATGGATACACACCACCAACTACTCCACCTACAGATAAATATGGTAAGCTTATAAATCATTACAATTCAAAAGAAATGAATGCAATTTTGATATGTTTACATAGAACAAAGTTCATAAATGTTATGCATTGCAAATTAGAAAAAGGAATTTGAGATAAGTTGCAAAGAATATATGAAGGAGATAAAAGTGTAAAAAAGGTAAATATACAAAACCTCAAAGGACAATTTGAAGAATTAAGAATGAAGGATGAGGAAAATTTTAGTGCTTATCTACTTCATGTAGATGAGTTTTTTAACACCATGCAAGGACTTGGACTTGAAATTGGAGAATCTTATGTTTGTGATAAGATCTTAAGATCTCTCCCAAAAAGGTTTATTGAAAATATCTCTGCTATAGAGGAATCAAAATATGGTGATATTTTGACAAGAGATGTACTACTTGGTATTCTTACAACCTTTGAGATGAGAATAAAATAGGAACCTAATATCCAAAAGGAAGCAACCTTCAAAGATACTAAGAATACAAAGAGCAAGAAGTCATATTCAAGCAATGAGTCATCCAGTGATGAAGAAGTAAATTATGGTAGAAGGAATAAGGATCCAAGAAGATTTAAAGATGCAAAATATAATAGATGTTTCAAATGTGGAAAGTATGATCACTATGCAACTGATTGTCAAGAAGCTAAAAATAGCAATGATGAAGAAAAATAGGATCATAAGAACAGAGAATTAGAAGATAAAGGTACAAAAATAAAGGTAAGGATGGACAAGACAAACAAGAAAATAGGTTCTTTCAAATATAGAAGAGGAGTTACTATGCAGACAAGGTAATTATGTACTCAAGTGATAGTGATAACAGTTTCTTAGATAATGATAAATATGGAGTTCTATTTCTAAAAGAAGAAAAAGAAGAAGTTAAGAAAATGTCACCAATAAATATCAAGTGTTTTAGATGTGGTAATTTTGGACATCTTGAAGATAGTTGTACAAAGAATGGTTTCATTTTTAGTGATGATAAGTATGAATATACACTTGAAGGACCGAAAGAGAATATTCTAATGGCACTATAAGAAGAAGGAGGTGATCCTATAGAAGACAAGTCATAAGAGAATGAAGATGTTTTCAAAGGCAAACAAATAGAGGAAGAATTATAAAAAGGAGAAGTTAATCTTGAGGGAGAGATTACTTATGCTCTTAACACATTGAATAAGGGAAGAAAGCAAAATTCCCAACTTAAGCTTCAGTTTCAATAATGTGATGAATAAAAAGGAAAGATTATAGAGGATCTAAATAATTCAATGGCTAAGACAAAGAAGTTCAAGGATAAGTTAGAAGCAAAGGTCTTAGAATGTGAAATATTAGAACAAGAATTAGCTCTACTAAGGGAAGAAGTAGAAAAGTCTAAGGATAAGCTACACAAGTTTGGAAAGAGCTTCAAGATCGTAGATAATATGATCAAGGTACAAACATGGTCAACAAATAAAATAGGTCTTGGTTTTGAATAGGTACAAAAGAAACAAGAAGAGGAGTCAATCTCAAGTTATAAAGAAGAAGAAACTTTAGAAGAAGACAGTGTGAAAGAAAGTGAGACTTTTGAGGATGATTTAAACAATAGAAAGTTCAACAAGGAAAAGAACAATGTACAAAAGAGGAACAAAAGGAATAGGAACCAACATAGGGTAAAAGAGACTAAGAGACCAATAAGGTCAAGGCAAGGAAATTTCAATGGATGATGTCTCTCATGTCACAGATTTGGGCACAAGGCTTCACAGTGCAGGACACATGAAAAACAGGAATATGGGAACTTCAAAAACAAGTAAAATTTTCATGGGTATTGCTAATCATGTAATCAATTTCATCACAAGGCAATGAATTGTAGGGTTCATGATAGGAATAGATATGGCTTCACCAGAATAAATCCTAAGATATTTGCACATCTAAGGAATAACAATATTAAGTGTTAAAAGTGTAATAATGATGGACATACAACAAAGTGGTGTACAACAAAAATTCTAGAGACAAGCAGGAATAGTCAGAGAAATCAGAAGTATCAGATGAGAAAGAAAGTGGACAAAGGTAAATATCAGTGCATTCTAGGAGTAGAAATACTCCCACCCCAGAATTAACCACCTCAAGAGGAGGTGTGGGAGGGGCTAAGATAATAGACTCATTGTTAGCCCCAAGCCCCAAAGGTGATCCTATGACGTTGATGTCAAAGGGGGAGATATTTGAGTAAGAGAGAGATTTGATTTAAGGAGAGAGCATTGAGTCAAGGGAGAAAAATAGAAAAAGGTTAAGGAAATTTGAAAATATAATTGGGTTGCCATAAATGACAAAGGGGGAGATTGTTGGACATTTTGAGTAGATGAGTTGTCATTGATGTCAAAAGTGAGTGGTCATTGATGTCAAAAGTTAGTTTCAGTGAGCAGTGCAAGGAGAAGTAGTATCGCAATCAGTGCAAAAAGGAGAGTCTACCTCCAGTTGGTCATATTTGGTTCCAGGTAGTCATATGTGCTCCAAAGTGCAAAGAAGAGGCCCAAGCAAATAATATTATAGTATTAAAAAGGAAAATTTAAAATTAATTATAAATTAATTAATATAATTTTTTTATAAATTAAATTAACTTCCAAAGTTATTTAAGTTAATGATAATTTAATTTTAATTTAATTATAAATTAATTTAGATTAATTTAAATAACCCTAAAGAGGGTTATAAGGTTAAACTGAAACTCAAATTTGAAATTTGATTTAAAGTGCTGACATTTTATGGCACAAGGCCTTTGTATATAAAAGGTGATAAAAAACCTTGCCTTACTCCCAACGTACCATAGATCGAATTCCTAAGATCCAAAGTATTGTGCGCAAAAAAGAAAGATTTTTTCACATTTTGAAAGGTCTTCGACAGTAGAAGATTAGATAAATAGGAGAAAGGCTCCTCTTACCTCACACAATGCTATGTAGTGCAGTTGGCAAAGGTTGGATGGTGCTAAGTCTTATGGAAGGCAAGGAGTGCAGGGTTCGAATCTCGTCGAGTTTGTTTTGCAAGGAAGAGAAGGCATTTTCATTTTGAGCAGCATCGAACGAAGGGAATAAAGGGAGGCATGTACCTTCCCTTCCCCGTGGAAGCACTTAGCCCACATGGTGGGCTAACACCTTGATAAGGTGCTCGACTAGGAGTGGTATCGCGTTCAAAACCCACCGAGGCTTTTTGGCTAGTGTTAAAGGTATGCACTGATGTCATTTTCTTTGGTCGCTTTATTATTTCGGATGTGCTAAGGTTAAAGAATAAAATATTTTTTGATGGTTTATAAAGTTTATTTTTGCCTAAATTAATTTGGATATTGAGTATTTGAGGGAGATAAAATAGTAGGCAATATTATTTTGAAAGTTTAATTTTTGGAGGTTGATTAATTAAAGTTGGAGATTATAAGGATCAATTCAGTAATTATTTTTATGTATGATTTGATGATTGCTAATTTCAAGAAGGAACATATGGAACAGGAACCAACATAGGGTAAAAGAGACTAAGAGACCAATGAGGTCAAGGCAAGGAAATTTCAATGGATGATGTTTCTCATGTCACAGATTTGGGCACAAGGCTTCATAGTGCAGGACACATGAAAGATAGGAATATGGGAACTTCAAAAACAGGCAACTTTTTCATGGGTATTGCTACTCATGTAATCAGTTTGGTCACAAGGCAATGAATTGCAGGGTTCATGATAGGAATAGATATGGCTTCACCAGAAGAAATCCCAAGATATTTGCACCTCCAAGGAATAACAATATTAAGTGTTACAAGTGCAATAATGATGGACATACAACAAAGTGGTGTAGAGCAAAAATTCCAGAGACAAGCAGGAATAGGAACAGTCAGAGGAATCAGAAGGATCAGATGAGAAGGAAAGTGGACAAAGGTAAATATCAGTGCATGTTGGGAGTAGAAATACTCCCACCCTAGAATTAACCACCTCAAGAGGAGGTGGGGGAGGGGCTAAGCTAAGAGACTCATTCTTAGCCCCGAGCCCCAAAGGTGACCCTTTGCCATTGATGTCAAAGGGGGAGATATTTGAGTAAGGGGAGAGAGATTTGATTTAAGGAGAGAGCATTGAGTTAGGGGGAGCAGAATAGAAAAAGGTTAAGGAAATTTGAAAATATAATTGGGTTGCCATCAATGACAAAGGGGGAGATTGTTGGACATTTTGAGTAGATGAGTTGTCATTGATGTCAAGAGTGAGTGGTCATTGATGTCAAAAGTCAGTTTCAATGAGCAATGCAAGGAGAAGCAGTTTCGCAATCAGTGCAAAAAGGAGAGTCCACTTCCAGTTGGTCAGATCCGGTTCCAGGTAGTCAGATGTGGTCCAAAGTGCAAAGAAGAGGCCCAAGCAAATAATATTATAATATTAAAAAGTAAAATTTAAATTAATTATAAATTAATTAATATAATTTTATTATTTATTAATTAATTTAATTAACTTCCAAAGTTATTTAAGTTAATTATAATTTAATTTTAATTTAATTATAAATTAATTTATATTAATTTAAATAACCCTAAAGAGGGTTATAAGGTTAAATTAAAAATCGAATTTGAAATTCGATTTAAAGCGTCGACGTTTTATGGCACGAGGCCTTCGTGTATAAAAGGTGGCAAAAACCTTTGCCTTACTCCCAACATACCATCGATCGAATTCCTAAGCTCCAAAGTATAGTGCGCAAAGAAGAGAAAGAGTTTTTCACATTTTGAAAGGTCTCCAGATAGAAGATTAGATAAATAGGAGCGAGGCTCCTCTTACCTCACACAGTTGTAGCACAGTTGGCAATGATGGATGGTGCTAAGTCTTGTGGTAGGCAAGGAGTGCAGGGTTCGAATCCCATCAAGTTCATTTTGCAAGGAAGAGAGGGCATTTTCATTTTGAGCAGCATCAAATGAAGGGAATAAAGGGAGGCTTGTGCCTTCCCTTCCCCGTGGAAGCGCTTAGCCCATGTGGTGGGCTAGCACCTTGATAAGGCACTCGATGGGAGTGGTCTCATGTTCGAAACCCATCGAGGCCTTTTGGCTAGTGTTAAAGGTATGCATTGATGTCATTTGTCTTGGTCGCTTGATTATTTCGGATGTGCTAAGGTTGAAAAATAAAATATTTTTGATGGTTTATAAAGTTTATTTTTGCCTAAATTAATTTGGATATTGAGTATTTGAGGGAGATAAAAGGGTAGGCAATATTATTTTGAAAGTTTAATTTTTGGAGGTTGATTAATTAAAGTTGGAGATTATAAGGAGCAATTGAGTAATTATTTTTATGTATGATTTGATGATTGCTAATTTCAAGGAGTAATAAGGTGTATTTGAGTTTGATTATTTTTGTAATTGAGAAATATTTTGAGAGAGTGTTAGTGTGATATTTTGTCATCTAACCATTGAAATTGGCAAAGAAGAAAATTGTGATTGAGACAGGTTTTTAAGGGCACTTCTACATCAAACAAAAAGGTATGGGCACATCTTCCTAGTGAGTGATTGTTGGATGTTGTGAATGCTAAGTTGGAGTGAAAAGGATTGTTTGATAAGCATTGTTGAGTTTAGTTTTTTTGAGTGAGATTTGATTATAAAAACCTTGTTTTATAAGCATTGTTGGAAATATTGAGTAAAGCTTTCATATGCTTGAACTAGGGTTTGTGCAAAGAACATGAGTATCATTGTTATGTGAAAGGAAGTTATTTATTGAAGTTGTGAACTATCTTGAACTAGAGTTTGTGAAAGATCATGAGTATCATTGTTATGTGAGATTGTTTGATAAGCATTGTTGGAAATAATTGAGTGAGTGTTCATATGCTTGGACTAGGGTTTGTGAGCAAGGATTATTTCATTGAGTGATTGGTTGAGTAGAGTTGGTTGAGCCTAGTCAAGTGGATGTGTTGAAGTGATAGTTCAAGTTCTGTGAAATAAATTGTTCCATATTCTAAATTGATTTGAGAAAGAGGTTGAGTGTTTGTGAGTGTGAAACATATTGAGTCTCTAACAATTCTCTATATGTTTCTATGGTAAAAAGAGGTATGAAAGTGATTGAGCATTGTGGTGAATGTGAAGCATATTGAGTCTCTAACAATTCTCTATATGTTTCTATGAGATTGGACAAGTTCTAGTGAGGACTTGTTGAGAGATTGAGGTAAGTCTTTAGAGAAGACTTGGGATAGATTTGTGTGAGCTTTGGAAATAAGAGTTGTGAGGACTTATTGAGAGATTTGAGAAGTCTTGGTAGAAGACTTGTTGAGTAGATTGGACAAGTTCTAGAGAGGACTTGTGGATATATTAGTGTGAGATTTTGTGGAAGCTTACAAGGCATATTTGAGATAAGTATTTGAGAAGACTTGTGAGCAGAGTTGATTGATTGATTTGTTCAAACCTTGAGTTAAGGTTTGGGGTAGATCTAGTAGAGTTGATTTGTGATTAAGTCAAGCTTTGTGTTAAGGCTTGAGGATAGATATTGAGGATAGATTTGTGCTAGACCAAAGGACTATGTTTAGTGTAGATTTGAGGATAGAGTTTGGTGTATATTTGAGGATAGGTTTGTGCTAGACTAGAGATAGATATTGAGTAGATTTGTGCTAGATCGAAGGACTATGTTTAGTGTATATTTGAGATAGAGCTAAGAGTAAGATTTGGAGGTGATAGAGTATAGAGGATGATAGTCTCTAGTGGATAGAGATCCATTAGCTAGGGTAGTGAGGATAGGTCTTCTGAGTGAGGATATGAGTCTTCAGTGGATAGAGATCCATTAGCTAGTGTAGTGGAGGTAGTAGTTCTTCTAGAAGATCACCAACTAGAGTAGAGGAGAAAGGAGTTCTCCTATGGATAGAGATCCATGAACTTGATTAGGGGATTGGTGTCTCCTTTGGATAGAGGTCCATAAACATTGTAATAGGGAAAGGATTCCCAAGATATTTATTGAGAAAATATTAGTGAAATATTTTCTTCGTGGAGTAGCCCACATTGGGTGAACCACGTTAAATTGGTGTCTCTATTGTGTGTGGTGATTTGTGCATTGCTTTGATTATTGTTGTTGATATTGCTATTGATACATTGCATAATATTGATTGGGAAAGAAAAGTAAAAAGTGGTCTTATACTGTTCACCCCCCTCTTAGTATAAGCTTGTGTTCTTCAATTGGTATCAGAGTGGGTTCCTTCGGAAGAGTTTAATAGCTTGAAGGAAAAGCTTACAAGAACACAATGGATTCTAAGAATGGATCCTCAGATAATTCAACACCAGTATTTTATGGAAGCGATTATATATTTTGGAGTATGAGAATGAAGATTCACCTGATGGCACTTGGCAATGAAATATGGGAAGCAATTGAAAATGGATACACACCACCAGCTACTCCACCTACAGATAAATATGGTAAGCTTCTACATCATTACAATTCAAAAGCAATGAATGCAATTTTGAGAGGTTTGCATAGAACAGAGTTCATAAAGGTTATGCATTGCAAATCAACAAAAGGAATTTGGGATAAGTTGCAAAGCATATATGAAGGAGATAAAAGTGTCAAAAAGGTAAAGATACAAAATCTCAAAGGACAATTTGAAGAATTAAGAATGAAGGATGAGGAAAACATTAGTACTTATCTACTTCATGTAGATGAGGTTGTTAACGCCATGCAAGGACTTGGACTTGAGATTGAAGAATCTGATGTTTGTGATAAGATCTTAAGATCTCTCCCAAAAAGGTTTAGTGAAAATATCTCTGCTATAGAGGAATCAAAATATGGTGATATTTTGACAAGAGATGTATTACTTGGTATTCTTACAACTTTTGAGATGAGAACAAAAGAGGAACCTAATATCTGGAAGGAAGCAACCTTCAAAGCTACTAAGAAGACAAAGGGCAAGAAGTCATATTCAAGCAATGAGTCATCCAGTGATGAAGAAGCAAATTATGGTAGAAGGAATAAGGATCCAAGAAGATTTAAAGATGCAAAATATGTTAGATGTTTCAATTGTGGAAAGTATGGTCACTATGCAACTGATTTTCAAGAAGCTAGAAATAGCAATGATGAAGAAAAATAGGATCATAAGAATAGGGAATCATAAAAATACATGTACCAAAAGAAAGGCAAGGATGGACAAGGCAAACAAGGAAAGAAGTTCTTTCAAAGATAGAAGAGGAGTTACTATGCAGACAAGGCAAGTAAGTACTCAAGTGATAGTGATAATAGTTTCTCAGATAATGATAAAGATGAAGTTCTATTTCTGATAGAAGAAAAAGAAGAAGTTAAGAAAAGGTCACCAATAATTCTCAAGTGTTTTAGATGTGGTAATTTTGGACATCTTGAAGATAGTTGTACAAAGAATGGTTTCAGTTTTAGTGATGATGAATATGAAGATACACTTGAAGGACTAGAAGAGAATATTCTAATGGCACTAGAAGAAGGAGGTGATCCTATAGAAGACAAGTCAGAAGAGAATGAAGATGTTTTCAAAGGTAAACAAATAGAGGAAGAATCAGAGAAAGGAGAAGTTGATCTTGAGGGAGAGCTTATTTATGCTCTTAACACATTGAAGAAGGTAAGAAAGCAAAATTCCCAACTTAAGCTTCAGTTTCAAGAATGTGATGAAGAAAGAGGAAAGCTTATAGAGGATCTAAATAAGTCAATGGCTAAGACAAAGAAGTTCAAGGATAAGTTAGAAGCAAAGGTCTTAGAATGTGAAATATTAGAACAAGAAGTAGCTCTACTAAGGGAAGAAGTAGAAAAGTCTAAGGATAAGCTACACAAGTTTGGAAAGAGCTCAAAGATCGTAGATAAGATGATCAAGGTACAAAGATGGTCAACAAATAAAATAGGTCTTGGTTTTGAATAGGTACAAAAGAAACAAGAAGAGGAGTCAATCTCAAGTTCTGAAGAAGAAGAAACTTTAGAAGAAGATAGTGTGAGAGAAAGTGAGACTTCTGAGGATGAGTTGGACAATAGAAAGTTCAACAAGGAAAAGAACAATGCACAAAAGAGGAACAGATGGAATAGGAACCAACACAGGGTAAAAGAGACTAAGAGACCAATGAGGTCAAGGCAAGGAAATTTCAATGGATGATGTTTCTCATGTCACAGATTTGGGCACAAGGCTTCACAGTGCAGGACACATGAAAGATAGGAATATGGGAACTTCAGAAATAGGTAACTTTTTCATGGGTATTGCTACTCATGTAATCAGTTTGGTCACAAGGCAATGAATTGTAGGGTCCATGATAGGAATAGATATGGCTTCACCAGAAGAAATCCCAAGATATTTGCACCTCCAAGGAATAACAATATTAAGTGTTACAAGTGCAATAATGATGGACATACAACAAAGTGGTGTAGAGCAAAAATTCTAGAGACAAGCAGGAATATGAACAGTCAGAGGAATCAAAAGGATCAGATGAGAAGGAAAGTGGACAAAGGTAAAGATCAGTGCATGCTGGGAGTAGAAATACTCCCACCCTAGAATTAACCACCTCAAGAGGAGGTGGGGGAGGGGCTAAGCTAAGAGACTCATTCTTAGCCCCGAGCCCCAAAGGTGACCCTTTGCCATTGATGTCAAAGGGGGAGATATTTGAGTAAGGGGAGAGATTTGATTTAAGGAGAGAGCATTGAGTCAGGGGAGCAAGAATAAAAAAAAGGTTAAGGAAATTTGAAAATATAATTGGGTTGCCATCAATGACAAAGGGGGAGATTGTTGGACATTTTGAGTAGATGAGTTGTCATTGATGTCAAGAGTGAGTGGTCATTGATGTCAAAAGTCAGTTTCAGTGAGCAGTGCAAGGAGAAGCAGTTCACAATCAGTGCAAAAAGGAGAGTCCACTTCCAGTTGGTCAGATCCGGTTCTAGGTAGTCAGATGTGGTCCAAAGTGCAAAGAAGAGGCCCAAGAAAATAATATTATAATATTTTATTATAATATTAAAAGGAAATTTAAATTAATTATAAATTAATTAATATAATTTTATTATAAATTAATTTAATTAACTTCCAAAGTTATTTAAGTTAATTATAATTTAATTTTAATTTAATTATAAATTAATTTATATTAATTTAAATAACCCTAAAGAGGGTTATAAGGTTAAATTAAAAATTGAATTTGAAATTCGATTTAAGGACGACGTTTTATGGCATGAGGCCTTCGTGTATAAAAGGTGGCAAAAACCTTTGCCTTACTCCCAAAATACTATCGATCGAATTCCTAAGCTCCAAAGTATTGTGCAAAAAAGAGAAAGATTTTTCATGTTTTGAAAGGTCTTCGATGGTAGAAGATTAGATAAATAGGAGTGAGGCTCCTCTTACCTCACACAGTGTAGCGTAGTTGGCAATGGTGGATGGTGCTAAGTCTTGTGGTAGGCAAGGAGTGCAGGGTTTGAATCTCATCGAGTTTATTTTGCAAGGAAGAGAGGGCATTTTATTTTGAGCAGCATCGAATGAAGGGAATAAAGGGAGGCTTGTGCCTTCCCTTCCTCGTGGAAGCGCTTAGCCCATGTGGTGGGCTAGCACCTTGATAAGGTGCTCGATTGGGAGTGGTCTCACGTTCGAAACCCATGAGGCCTTTTGGCTAGTGTTAAAGGTATGCATTGATGTCATTTGTCTTGGTCGCTTGATTATTTTGGATGTGCTAAGGTTGAAAAAATAAAATATTTTTGATGGTTTATAAAGTTTATTTTTGCCTAAATTAATTTGGATATTGAGTATTTGAGGGAGATAAAAGGGTAGGCAATATTATTTTGAAAGTTTAATTTTTGGAGGTTGATTAATTAAAGTTGGAGATTATAAGGAGCAATTGAGTAATTATTTTTATGTATGATTTGATGATTGCTAATTTCAAAGGGAGTAATAAGGTGTATTTGAGTTTGATTATTTTTGTAATTGAGAAATATTTTGAAGAGAGTGTTAGTGTGATATTTTGTCATCTAACCATTGAAATTGGCAAAGAAGAAAATTGTGATTGAGACAGGTTTTTAAGGGCACTTCTACATCAAACAAAAAGGTATGGGCACATCTTCCTAGTGAGTGATTGTTGGATGTTGTGAATGCTAAGTTGGAGTGAAAAGGATTGTTTGATAAGCATTGTTGAGTTTGAAGTTTTTGAGTGAGAGTTGATGATAAAAACCTTGTTTTATAAGCATTGTTGGAAATATTGAGTAAAGCTTTCATATGCTTGAACTAGGGTTTGTGCAAAGAACATGAGTATCATTGTTATGTGAAGTTGTGAACTATCTTGAACTAGGGTTTGTGAAAGATCATGAGTATCATTGTTATGTGAAATTGTTTGATAAGCATTGTTGGAAATAATTGAGTGAGTGTTCATATGCTTGGACTAGGGTTTGTGAGCAAGGATTATTTCATTGAGTGATTGGTTGAGTAGAGTTGGTTGAGCCTAGTCAAGTGGATGTGTTGAAGTGATAGTTCAAGTTCTATGAAATAAATTGTTCCATATTCTAAATTGATTTGAGAAAGAGGTTGAGTGTTTGTGAGTGTGAAACATATTGAGTCTCTAAAAATTCTCTATATGTTTCTGTGGTAAAAAGAGAGATTGAAAGTGATTGAGAATTGTGGTGAATGTGAAGCATATTGAGTCTCTAACAATTCTCTATATGTTTCTGTGAGATTGGACAAGTTCTAGTGAGGACTTGTTGAATTTGAGATTTAGTCTTAGAGAATTTGGATAGATTTGTGTGAGATTGGAAAGTTCTAGTGAGGACTTATTGAGAAGATTTGAGGTAAGTTTTGGTGAAGACTTGTTGAGTAGATTGGACAAGTTCTAGAGAGGACTTGTGGATATATTAGTGTGAGATTTTGTGGAAGCTTACAAGGTATATTTGAGATAAGTCTTTGAGAAGACTTGTGAGCAGAGTTGATTGATTGATTTGTTCAAACCTTGAGTTAAGGTTTGGGGTAGATCTAGTAGAGTTGATTTGTGATTAAGTCAAGCTTTGTGTTAAGGCTTGAGGATAGATATTGAGGATATATTTGTGCTAGATCGAAGGACTATGTTTAGTGTATATTTGAGGATAGATTTTGGTGTATATTTGAGGATAGGTTTGTGCTAGACTAGAGATAGAGATTGAGTAGATTTGTGCTAGATCAAAGGATTATGTTTAGTGTATATTTGAGATAGAGCTAAGAGTAAGATTTGGAGGTGATAGAGTATAGAGGATGATAGTCTCTAGTGGATAGAGATCCATTAGCTAGGGTAGTGAGGATAGGTCTTCTGAGTGAGGATAGGAGTCTTCAGTGGATAGAGATCCATTAGCCAGTGTAGTGGAGGTAATAGTTCTTCTAGAAGATCACCAACTAGAGTAGAGGAGAAAGGAGTTCTCCTATGGATAGAGATCCATGAACTTGATTAGGGGATTGGTGTCTCCTTTGGATAGAGGTCCATAAACATTGTAATAGGGAAAGGATTCCCAAGAGATTTATTGAGAAAATATTAGTGAAATATTTTCTTCATGGAGTAGCCCACATTGGGTGAACCACGTTAAATTGGTGTCTCTATTGTGTGTGGTGATTTATGCATTGCTTTGATTACTATTTTTGATATTGCTATTGATACATTGCATAATATTGATTGGGAAAGAAAAGTAAAAAGTGGTCTTATATTGTTCACCCCCTCTCAGTATAAGCTTGTGTTCTTCAATTGGTATCAGAGCGGGTTCCTTCGGAAGAGTTTAACAGCTTGAAGGAAAATCTTACAAGAACACAATGGATTCTAAGAATGGATCCTCAGATAATTCAACACTAGTATTTTATGGAAGTGATTATATATTTTGGAGTATGAGAATGAAGATTCACCTGATGGCACTTGGCAATGAAATATGGGAAGTAGTTGAAAATGGATACACACCACCAACTACTCCACCTACAGATAAATATGGTAAGCTTCTACATCATTACAATTCAAAATCAATGAATGCAATTTTGAGAGGTTTGCATAGAATAGAGTTCATAAAGGTTATGCATTGCAAATCAGCAAAAGGAATTTGGGATAAGTTGCAAAGCATATATGAAGGAGATAAAAGTGTCAAAAAGGTAAAGATATAAAATCTCAAAGGATAATTTGAAGAATTAAGAATGAAGGATGAGGAAAACATTAGTGCTTATCTACTTCGTGTAGATGAGGTTGTTAATGCCATGCAAGGACTTGGACTTGAGATTGAAGAATCTGATGTTTGTGATAAGATCTTAAGATCTCTCCCAAAAAGGTTTAGTGAAAATATCTCTGCTATAGAGGAATCAAAATATGGTGATATTTTGACAAGAGATGTATTACTTGGTATTCTTACAACTTTTGAGATGAGAACAAAAGAGGAACCTAATATCTGAAAGGAAGCAACCTTCAAAGCTACTAAGAAGACAAAGGGCAAGAAGTCAGATTCAAGCAATGAGTCATCCAGTGATGAAGAAGTAAATTATGGTAGAAGGAATAAGGATCCAAGAAGATTTAAAGATGCAAAATATGTTAGATGTTTCAATTGTGGAAAGTATGGTCACTATGCAATTGATTTTCAAGAAGCTAGAAATAGCAATGATGAAGAAAAATAGGATCATAAGAATAAGGAATCAAAAAAATACAGGTACCAAAAGAAAGGTAAGGATGGACAAGGCAAACAAGGAAAGAAGTTCTTTCAAAGATAGAAGAGGAGTTACTATGCAGACAAGGCAAGTAAGTACTCAAGTGATAGTGATAATAGTTTCTCAGATAATGATAAAGATGAAGTTCTATTTCTGACAGAAGAAAAAGAAGAAGTTAAGAAAAGGTCACCAATAATTCTCAAGTGTTTTAGATGTGGTAATTTTGGACATCTTGAAGATAGTTGTACAAAGAATGGTTTCAGTTTCAGTGATGATGAATATGAAGATACACTTGAAGGACCAGAAGAGAATATTCTAATGGCACTAGAAGAAGAAGGAGGTGATCCTATAGAAGACAAGTCAAAAGAGAATGAAGATGTTTTCAAAGGCAAACAAATAGAGGAAGAATCAGAGAAAGGAGAAGTTGATCTTGAGGGAGAGCTTATTTATGCTCTTAACACATTAAAGAAGGTAAGAAAGCAAAATTCCCAACTTAAGCTTCAGTTTCAAGAATGTGATGAAGAGAGAGGAAAGCTTATAGAGGATCTAAATAAGTCAATGGCTAAGACAAAGAAGTTCAAGGATAAGTTAGAAGCAAAGGTCTTAGAATGTGAAATATTAGAACAAGAAGTAGCTCTACTAAGGGAAGAAGTAGAAAATTCTAAGGATAAGCTACACAAGTTTGGAAAGAGCTCAAAGATCGTAGATAAGATGATCAAGGTACAAAGACGGTCAACAAACAAAATAGGTCTTGGTTTTGAATAGGTACAAAAGAAACAAGAAGAGGAGTCAATCTCAAGTTCTGAAGAAGAAGAAACTTTAGAAGAAGATAGTGTGAGAGAAAGTGAGACTTCTGAGGATGAGTTGGACAATAGAAAGTTCAACAAGGAAAAGAACAATGCACAAAAGAGGAACAGATGGAATAGGAACCAGCACAGGGTAAAAGAGACTAAGAGACCAATGAGGTCAAGGCAAGGAAATTTCAATGGATGATGTTTCTCATGTCACAGATTTGGGCACAAGGCTTCACAGTGTAGGACACATGAAAGATAGGAATATGGGAACTTCAAAAACATGCAGCTTTTTCATGGGTATTGCTACTCATGTAATCAGTTTGGTCACAAGGCAATGAATTGCAGGGTTCATGATAGGAATAGATATGGCTTCACCAGGAGAAATCCCAAGATATTTGCACCTCCAAGGAATAACAATATTAAGTGTTACAAGTGCAATAATGATGGACATACAACAAAGTGGTGTAGAGCAAAAATTCTAGAGACAAGCAGGAACAGGAACAGTCAAAGGAATCAGAAGGATCAGATGAGAAGGAAAGTGGACAAAGGTAAATATCAGTGCATTCTAGGAGTAGAAATACTCCCACCCCAGAATTAACCACCTCAAGAGGAGGTGGGGGAGGGGCTAAGCTAAGAGACTCATTCTTAGCCCCGAGCCCCAAAGGTGACCCTTTGCCATTGATGTCAAAGGGGGAGATATTTGAGTAAGGAGGAGAGATTTGATTTAAGGAGAGAGCATTGAGTCAGGGGAGAAAGAATAGAAAAAGGTTAAGGAAATTTGAAAATATAATTGGGTTGCCATCAATGACAAAGGGGGAGATTGTTGGACATTTTGAGTAGATGAGTTGTCATTGATGTCAAGAGTGAGTTGTCATTGATGTCAAAAGTTAGTTTGAGTTGGTCATATCCGGTTCCAGGTAGTCAGATGTGGTCCAAAGTGCAAAGAAGAGGCCCAAGAAAATAATATTATAATATTTTATTATAATATTAAAAAGGGAAATTTAAATTAATTATAAATTAATTAATATAATTTTATTATAAATTAATTTAATTAACTTCCAAAGTTATTTAAGTTAATTATAATTTAATTATAAAATTAATTTATATTAATTTAAATAACCCTAAAGTAGGGTTATAAGGTTAAATTAAAATCAAATTTGAAATTCGATTTAAGCACGAATTTTATGGCATAAGGTCTTGATGTATAAAAGGTAGCAAAAACCTTTGCCTTACCTCCACATACTATCGATCAAATTCCTATGCTCCAAAGTATTGTGCAAAAAAGAGAAAGAGTTTTTAATGTTTGAAAGGTCTCCAGTGGTAGAAGATTAGATAAATAGGAGTAAGGCTCCTCTTACCTCACACAGTGTGTAGCGTAGTTGGCAATGGTGGATGGTGCTAAGTCTTGTGGTAGGCAAGGAGTGTAGGGTTCGAATCCCATCGAGTTTATTTTGCAAGGAAGTGAGGGCATTTTCATTTTGAGTAGCATTGAATGAAGGGAATAAAGGGAGGCTTGCGCCTTCCCTTCCCTATGGAAGCACTTAGCCCATGTGGTGGGCTAGCACCTCGATAAGGCGCTCGGTTAGGAGTGGTATCGTGTTCAAAATCCATCGAGGCCTTTTTGCTAGTGTTAAAGGTATGCGTTGATGTTATTTGTCTTGGTTGCTTGATTATTTTGGATGTGCTAAGGTTGAAAAAATAAAATATTTTTGATGGTTTATAAAGTTTATTTTTGCCTAAATTAATTTGGATATTGAGTATTTGAGGGAGATAAAAGGGTAGGCAAATATTATTTTGAAAGTTTAATTTTTGGAGGTTGATTAATTAAAGTTGGAGATTATAAGGAGCAATTGAGTAATTATTTTTATGTATGATTTGATGATTGCTAATTTCAAAGGAGTAATAAGGTGTATTTGAGTTTGATTATTTTTGTAATTGAGAAATATTTTTGAGAGAGTGTTAGTGTGATATTTTGTCATCTAACCATTGAAATTGGCAAAGAAGAAAATTGTGATTGAGACAGGTTTTTAAGGGCACTTCTACATCAAACAAAAAGGTATGGGCACATCTTCCTAGTGAGTGATTGTTGGATGTTGTGAATGCTAAGTTGGAGTGAAAAGGATTGTTTGACAAGCATTGTTGAGTTTGATTGTTGAAGGTTTTTTGAGTGAGAGTTGATGATAAAAACCTTGTTTGATAAGCATTGTTGGAAATATTGAGTAAAGCTTTCATATGCTTGAACTAGGGTTTGTGCAAAGAACATGAGTATCATTGTTATGTGAAGTTGTGAAAGAACATGAGTATCATTGTTATGTGAAGTTGTGAACTATCTTGAACTAGGGTTTGTGAAAGATCATGAGTATCATTGTTATGTGAGGATTGTTTGATAAGCATTGTTGGAAATTCAAAAGAAGACAGTGTGAGAGAAAGTGAGACTTCTGAGGATGAGTTAGACAATAGAAAGTTCAACAAGGAAAAAAACAATGTACAAAAGAGGAACAAAAGGAATAGGAACCGGTATAGGGTAAAAGAGACTAGGAGACAAATAAGGTCAAGGCAAGGAAATTTCAATGGATGATGTCTCTCATGTCATAGATTTGGGCACAAGGCTTCACAGTGTAGGACACATGAAAGACAGGAATATGGGAACTTAAAAAACAAGCACATTTTTCATGGGTATTGCTAATAATGTAATTAATTTCATCACAAGGCAATGAATTGTAGGGTTCATGATAGGAATAGATATGGCTTCACCAGAAGAAATCCTAAGACATTTGCACATCCAAGGAATAACAATATTAAGTGTTAAAAGTGTAATAATGATGGACATACAACAAAGTGGTGTAGAGAAAAAATTCCAGAGACAAGCAGGAATAGGAATAGTCAGAGGAATCAGAAGGATCATATGAGAAAGAAAGTGGACAAAGGTAAAGATCAGTGCATTCTAGGAGTAGAAATAATCCCACCCCATAATTAACCACCTCAAGAGGAGGTGGGGGAGGGGCTAAGCTAAGAGACTCATTCTTAGCCCCGAGCCCTTAAGGTGACCCTATGAAATTGATGTCAAAGGGGGAGATATTTGAGTAAGAGAGAGATTTGATTTAAGGAGAGCATTGAGTCAGGGGAGCAAAATAGAAAAAGGTTAAGAAAATTTAAAAATATAATTGGGTTGCCATAAATGACAAAGGGGGATATTGTTGGACATTTTGAGTAGATGACTTGCCATTGATGTCAAGAGTGAGTAGTCATTGATGTCAAAAGTTAGTTTCAGTGAGCAGTGCAAGGAGAAGCAGTTCCATAATCGGTGCAAAAAGGAGATTCTACCTCCAGTTGGTCATATCCGGTTCCAAGTAGTCAGATGTGGTCCAAAGTACAAAGAAGAGGCCCAAGAAAATAATATTATAATATTTTATTATAATATTAAAAAGTAAAATTTAAAATTAATTATAAATTAATTAATATAATTTTATTATAAATTAATTTAATTAACTTCCAAAGTTATTTAAGTTAATTATAATTTAATTATAAATTAATTTATATTAATTTAAATAACCCTAAAGAGGGTTATAAGGTTAAATTGAAACTCAAATTTGAAATTTGATTTAAAGTGCCATAATTTTATGGCACAAGGCCTTTGTATATAAAAGGTGATAAAAACCTTTGCCTTACTCCCAACATACCATAGATCGAATTCCTAAGCTCCAAAGTATTGTGCGCAAAAAAGAGAGAGTTTTTCACATTTTAAAAGGTCTTCGGTAGTAGAAGATTAGATAAAAAGGAGCAAGGATCATCTTACCTCACACAATGCTATGTAGTGCAGTTGACAAAGGTTGGATGGTGCTAAGTCTTATGGGAGGCAAGGAGTGTAGGGTTCGAATCCCATCAAGTTCATTTTGCAAGGAAGAGAGGGCATTTTCATTTTGAGTAACATAGAATAAAGGGAATAAATGGAGGCTTGTGTCTTTCCTTCCCTGTGGAAGCACTTAGCCCATGTGGTGAGCTAGTGCCTCGATAAGGTGTTCAGCTGGGAGTGGTATCGCATTCAAAACCTATCGAGGCATTTTGGCTAGTTTTAAAGGTATGCACTGATGTCATTTGTTTTGGTTGCTTGATTATTTTGGATGTGTTAAGGTTAAAAAATAAAACATTTTTGATGGTATATAAATTTTATTTTTGCCTAAATTAATTTGGATTTTGAGTATTTGAGGGAGATAAATTAGTTTGAAATTTTAATTTTTGGAGGTTGATTAATTAAAGTTGGAGATTATAAGGATCACTTGAGTAATTATTTTTATGTATGATTTGACAATTGCTAATTTCAAGGAGTAATAAGGTGTATTTGACTTTGATTATTTTTGTAATTAAGAAATATTTTTGAGAGAGTGTTCATGTGATATTTTATCATCTAACCATTGAAATTGGCAAAGAAGAAAATTGTTATTGAGACAGGTTTTTAAGGGCACTTGTACATCAAAAAAAAAGTTATGGGCACATCTTCCTAGTGAGTGATAGTTGAATGTTGTGAATGCTAAGTTGGAGTGAAAATGATTGTTTAACAAGCATTGTTGAGTTTGATTGTTGAAGGTTTTTCTATTGATGATAAAAACCTTGTTTTATAAGCATTGTTGGAAATATTGAGTAAATCTTTCATATGCTTGAACTAGGGTTTATGCAAAGAACATGAGTATCATTGTTATGTGAAGTTGTGAAAGAACATGAGTATCATTGTTATGTGAAGTTGTGAACTATATTGAACTAGAGTTTGTGAAATATCATGAGTATCATTGTTATGTGAAATTGTTTGATAAGCATTGTTGGAAAGAAGTGAGTGAGTGTTCATATTCTGGGACTAGGATTTGTAAGCAAGGATTATTTCATTGAGTGATTGGTTGAGTAGAGTTGGTTGAGCCTAGTCAAGTGGTTGTGTTGAAGTGATAGTTCAAGTTTTGTGAAACAAATTGTTACATATTCTAAATTGATTTGAGAAAGAGGTTTAGTGTTTGTGTTTGAAACATATTGAGTCTCTAACAATTCGCTATATGTTTTTATTATTGAAAGTGATTGAGCATTGTGGTGAAGGTGAAGCATATTGAGAATATAAAAATTCTCTATATGTTTCTATGATTGAAAGTGATTGAGAATTGTGGTGAAGGTGAAGCATATTGAGTCTTAAACAATTCTCTATATATTTTTGTGAGACTGGACAAGTTCTAGTGAGGACTTGTTGAGTAGATTTGAGGTAAGTATTGGTGAATACTTGTTGAGCAGATTGGACAAGCTATATAGAGGACTTGTGGACAAATTAGTATGAAATTTTATGGAAGCTTACAATGCAGATTTGATACAAGTCTTTGAGAAGACTTGTGAGCAGAGTTGATTTATTAATTTGTTCAAACCTTGAGTTAAGGTTTGGGGCAGATATAGCAAAGTTTATTTATGATTAAGTCAAGATTTGTGTTAAGGCTTGAGTAAAAATATTGATTAGATTTGTGCTAGACCAAAGGACTATGTTTAGTGCAGATTTGAGGATAGATTTTGGTGCATATTTGAGGACAAGTTTATACCATACCAAAAATAGAGACAGAGAAAATTGGTGCTAGACCAAAGGACTATGTTTAGTGCATATTTGCGATAGAGCAAAGAGTAAGCTTTGGAGGTGATAGAGTATAGAGGATGACAGTATCCAGTGGATAGAGATCCATTAGCCAAGGTAGTGAGGACATATCTTCTGAGTGAGGATAGGAATCTTAAGTGGATAGAGATCCATTAGCCAGTGTAGTAGAGGCAGTAGTTCTTCTAGAATATCACCAGCCAAAGTAGAGGAAAAAGGAGTTCTCCTATGGATAGAGATCCACAAAATTGATCAAGAGATTGGTGTCTCCTTTGGATAGAGGTCCATAAACATTGTAATAGGGAAAGGATTCCCAAGTGATTTATTGAGAAAATATTAGTGAAATATTTTCTTCGTGGAGTAGCCCACATTGGGTGAACAAAATTAAATTGGTGTCTCTATCATGTGTGGTGATTTTTACATTGATTTGAATACTATTGTTGATACTACTATTGATACATTGCATAATATTTATTGGAAAAGAAGTAAAAATTGGTCTTATATTGTTCACCCCCCCTCTCAGTATAAGATTATATTATTCAATATACACAACATTGCACTACTACCTACGACTATGCTGTAAGCAGCTCTATCTATCTATGTCCCCCTTCTCATATCTATCTAACAATGAGGCCTTTCTTATATAGGAAGATAGGTTCCTTGGCCAACACTCTACCTAGTTGTGCAAGGGACAACTTGCACATATACAACTTGCACATTGACACTTGTGCATTTATTACATTGCATGAAGTAACTAGATAACTTCCCCCTAAAGTAATCTAATGTCCTAAGTATGTACCTTGGAAGATACATTTACATAACCCAAATGATGGAATAGACTCTATTTCTAACACCCCTTGTATTACATTATTTGGGTATTGAAGACTTTAGTCTTCAATATGGATCTTCCTCTTCATCTTGATCTTGGTACTCTTCCTCTGTATTCTTTGTAACCTGTTCAAGCAAATAATTAGTGTCTCTGCAATATGTAACATTTGTTGATAGAGCTTTCACCTCATAGGTGTCTGTGGTTCTTCCAGTTCTTCAATTTCTTCTATCCTCTGAACCAAGTGTCCCTTCTGATTTCTCTTCTGATATTCCAGTTGAGGATAATTGGTTGGTCACTAAAATTGTTGTTGATGAGGGTTCCTTTGATATTGTCGAAATTGATTCCCATTGTACATCTGATTTCCTTGCTTTCAATTTTTGGGATTGTATCTGCAATAGCTGGTACTATGACCTTTCTTTCTACATATCTAACAATACCATGTTTTCCATCCTCTTGTTGAAGAAGCAATATTTCCCTGTGGATTATCTTTTGATGCCAATGCAGTGTTAGTCATCTCATCTTTCACAGTATTTTCTACTTCATATTCTTGAAGTATATTGACTAGGTCATCAAAAGAAGTATCTTTGCTTAAAACCTGTAAAGATGTGACCAAATGTTTATAGTTGTCTGGAAGTGCTCTCATGGTTACTTGAGTGAGAAGTTCATCCTTAACTATTTCTCCTAAGGTCAATAATTTCCCTTTGATATCTACTACCTTCCTTAGGAACAATTCTATACTCTCTCCACTATTCATATTTAATGAGTGAAGTTGAGTTTGGAGATGAAGGATGGTCGCCTTATTCTTTCCTTCAAAAAATTTCTCTAGGCTTGTCCATGCATCTGAAGATGTTTTGGCTGAACTGATATATGGTTGAATCTCATCAGTGATAGCAAAAGTAATTATCATTAAGGCCTTTGAATCATTTTCCTCAAACTTTAGGATTTCAGTTTCACTTGTGGTAGGTCTCTGTGTTTTCCCTTTGATGACATCCCAAAGTTTTTCATATACTAAGATTGCTTTCACT
Source organism: Wollemia nobilis (assembly GCA_028583015.1). Lineage (NCBI taxonomy): Eukaryota > Viridiplantae > Streptophyta > Pinopsida > Araucariales > Araucariaceae > Wollemia > Wollemia nobilis. The sequence goes on along the minus strand of JAQPPZ010017033.1, from coordinate 18,234,893 downwards.
TTATTTTTTCAAGAGAAATAATTTGGACCCTTGAGTAGTTGAGATTCTGCTAGGAAGAATTTATTTGATGCCATTTGAATCACCCTAATATCAATTCTTAGATTTTGTGGACTTCCTTATGTCTCCCTAGTGATGAGAGTATGAATACCTAATTTTTAGGTTTTGTAGAAGCTTATATCTTCCCAACTTGATAATATTTGAAGGATATTATTATCATCAAGTTTTGTAGAATGCCTTATGACTTCCTAGAGATATAATATAGTGCTTTTGTAAATATATAGTTCAATTTTGGTTGATTTTGTACAAATTTTGTAAAGATCAAAAATCAACTTCTTAACACCTTATTACTCCTATTGAACTAAGCACTTTTCAATTTTGAAGAGGTTTTAATGTTGGATTTCTTTTGTCCCTTTAGAGAAGTTTTTGAGACAAGAATATTATAATTTTCCAACCTTAGTAAAAAGCTTTAATAACCTCTTTTTATATCCCTTGGATTGTTTCTAATTTCCAATAACCTAGTTTGGAGTTGTAGCCCTTATGACTCCCAAATTTGGAAAATTAGAACACATTAATATTTGCAAACTTTAAATGGATTAATTCCAAGTAGTATTCCTTATTTCTCCTAGGTTATGCTTTGCAAATATTAGACAATTTTAATATTTAATTTCCCTAAGTTTTGCTTTCAAATGAAGATTGATTTCTTTCAATAATTCAACCTTATAATATAACCTTATAACTCCCTTTTTATGGAAAGCAAATTAGATGGAAATTGTACCTTTATGAAATCGATGGTAGACTATCCTTCTTGGGTGTTGTGAGTAATGGAAGATTCTTCCACTTGCTATTTGCTTCAACACTCACTTCAATGCTTCCTTGACCCGTTTGACCAGGAGTAATGTGCTTCATCGTTTGCTCTCATATTGTTCTCCAAGTTGCTATCGATCCACTATCATGTAGCTATCGAGCTACTACCATGATATGGCTGAGATGCTACCGAGTCACTTTAGACTCACTTGCTATCATTGTTGCCTTGCTTTGACTATCCTTTCACCTCCTTGACCACCCTTTTTATGGAAGATAAGTCTTGAATTTTGTGACAAGTGTCACAACTATTATGTATGAGCGCTCGCTCCTTTTGTAATGTACCAAATTCCTTGTCTAATGCTTCTTTGGCACTCTGTAATGTATGAGCACTCATGTGGGTACTTGTGTGAGGCTTGTGGAGGATAACAAGTGGTACCACCTCCTTAATATTCCCTGTAACTCCTACGTGAAGGTTTCTTGAGCATTGAGAGATAGAATGGCACTTTAGAAAGATTATGCCAAGTGGCATTCAAATGCTTTGCATGAAGACCTATGCTATAATGCTTCCAAGGAGAATATAACTCCTTTCGTATGCCTTCTCTTAGCTTGCTTCATTTCTTGGATAGCAAGAAACCTTCTATTTTGTAGGTGATTTGATGAGGCGCTATGGAGCTTCGAATGGTGATTTTGAAAGTGATATTGGTGCTTCCTTTGGTGGATGATCTTCACCAAGTTTAAGACCTGAATGTAGCACCTTTTCTCCTTGTCTACTATACCTTCAATGTGCTATTTTATGTGCTTCTTTGTAGTGTAGATAGTCTCTTGCTATGTTGTCCATCCCATGTTGGTAGAAGTAGATTTGATGCCTTCTCTTTGTAGATGAGCTCCCTTTCTATCTATGTAAATGCAGCTTGATAATAACCTTGTGTGGGCTTTGATATTGTAGGTTCATCCATCCAAGATATGTTGAGAGTGAGCCCTTTGAGTGGCTCCTTTTGTTGTGGAAGAGGAGTGCAAACGTTCATCCTTCCTTGGTTGGCTTACCCTATAGATATTGTGCCTTTTGAGGCACCTTCAAATATGCTCTCTTCCTATGTATAATGTATTGTAGAAGTGCAATACCATGTAACTTTACATGTATATAAAACTTTCTTTATTGCACCTTTTTCTTGCACTCTTTTGTAGGTCTGAAATTTTGTCTTTGTAGCAGATTTTTGAATGCAAATATGAGGGTTTTGAGGATGTCTCTTTGGCTAGACTCCTTACCCTTTTTTCTTGGATACTTTGATGATAAATCCAAGCCTTTAATGATGTAGATAGAAGCTTCTTTGTAGCTATAATTTTCTGCCCTTTGTAACAAGCAATTAACCCTATAATGCTTTGGATTTGAGACTCACCAAGTCTCAATATTTGAAGCTTCTATTTCTATTTTTGGTTAGTTGTATTCTTCTCCAAGTTTTGGAGGATTCTAACCTGATTTGGTGGCTTCACTTGGCCACTATGTGTTGCAGATTTTTGTGCACTAATAGTGTCTTTAGACACTTTGATAATTTCTGATTTTGTGCCCTTCTCAAGTACACAAAAGCTAATATTTTGAGAGCAATAGAATAGTGCAAATGAATCTAATAATATTTCACTTTTAATGCACTAAAAATTTCACCTTATCACTCCAATCAACTCTCAAGAAAATGCACTTAATCAAATTTACTACAACTAATCAAGAATAATCTGAAATGAACCTTCAATAATTATTCTACAATTTCACTACAATCAATATTGTAGGACTTAGTCTTCTTTTTATTTTTCCAAAGTAGATGATAGGTAGTTGATAGAAGTAATTCAAAAATCTAATAAACTCCTAATCAATGTGCAAATGAACCTTAAAAAGAACCTTTATTTTTGCACTTTTGAAGACTGTAATCCAATTGCAACTTTAATCCAAATTCAGGTGCTTTAACAAATCTGATAAGTAATCCAATTAATGAATCTACTTGCACCAAAAGTTGCTTACCTTTTTGAAAGTTTTTGTAGCTCTTTTTCCACTTCTGTAGAGGATGTAGATCTTGGTGTCTAGGATCACCAAGTTGCTGCTTTGAGTAGGATCTTGCAGCTCTTTGTAGACTATCTTGAATAACTCCTTCTTCACCAAATGATGGTCTCAAACTTTCTTTCATGAGCCTAGGATTTGGTGGCTTGTTCTCCTCTTGTGTTCTCCTCCTTCTACTATAGATTTGTATGAGGTATTCTTCAAATCTCCAAGATTTGGTGAGCTTCTTCTATCTTCAAGTCTTCTTGTCGAATTCTGACTTCAAGCAGGATCTTCTTCTAGGATTTGGCACTCCTTGCCAAATTATTCTTCATAGATTTGGCACTCCTTGCCAAATTCTTCTTCATGGATTTGGCACTCCTTGCCAAATTCTTCTTCTCTTGGGCTTGTTGTCGGATGGCGATAATTGTCCCAAGTCCTTCACTATCAAGGGCTTCTCCTTGGTAGTGGATTTCTCCAATGAGTTCTCCTTTGAGAATTTCTTCAGTAAGGCTCTCCTAGCCTTTTTTTGGATGCTCGATGAGACCTTCCCAAGGTCTTTGATCTTGCAGCTTCTGATGGTCTTCCTTGAGACCTTCTCTTCAACCTTCTACTCTTGGAAGTGTTGGTGGTGAGATCTTCTTCTGGATATTTGATTCTACTACTTCTAGATTCAAGTAGGACTCACCTAGTCCTTCTTCTTCTTTCTTAATATTGGAAGTTCTTCACTGAGATCTTCTCTTGATCTCTTCGATTTTGCTTTAGGTGCTGAATTGATTCTGAAGAAGATACCCTTCCTAAATTTCTTGTAGGAAGTTTCCCAACTCATTGAATCTTCTTTCCCTACAACAAAGTATTAGTACTAAAATATTTAGTCTACTTCTGAATCAGATATTCTCTTCGAATTCTTCTTCAGGATCAAGGCTTCTATGGCCTTTTTTAGTATCAAGGCTTCTATGGCTTTTTAGTATCAAGGCTTTTGTGGCCTTTTTCAGTATCAAGGCTTCTATGGCCTTTTTAGTATCAAGGCTTCTGTGGCTTTTCTAGTATCAAGGCTTCTATGGCCTTTCTAGTATCAAGACTTTTGTGGCTTCTCCTTCAAGGCTCCTATGGCCTTTTCTTCAAGGCTTCTATGGCCTTTTTGTGTCAAGGCTTCTATGGCCTGTTCTTCAACTTGTGAAGTTCTTTGATTCAATAATGGAGATCTTTAGTCTCCTAACTTCACCATAACTCTTCACTAGAAGTCTTCTTCCATAGTATTCTTCTCTTGCACAAGGAACTAATCTCTACACTATGAAGGCATGCTGACCTTCGAGCAATGAAGTTGGAGTCTCCTAGCTTTCTATTGTAGGAGGAGTCCCAATCCTCTGAGAATTAATTTTCTACAACAAAAGAAACTTTAGGTAATAGTTAGAAAATTCTAGATATCTTGGATGATCTTCACTAGATGATTTGTCAATCTAGTGGATTGAATGTTGAGTCCTGGTCTTCACGAGTTTTTCTGTAACTTTGTGGAAAGACTCTAGTCAAATGCAATCTCAGTATTTTTGGAACTGAGATTTCTTTCAGTCCTCACTTGTGACTCTCCCTAATTCTACCACCTAGATTCTTCTGAGATCTTTTGATAGTGGTTGGTCTAACGGTGCATCAGTTTGACAAAACACTCAAGCTCAATGATAATGGTGGTTTCCCTATTGACCTACACAGACTAGATCTACCGTAGCTCTGATACCACTATTAGCTTTTGATGTAATGAGCAATGGGAGATAGCAATCACAAGATGCAGAATAATATAAAAGAAAGTAAATCTGCAAGATGACTGAAGTATGTTGAATAGAAATAACATAAATGAATACAACATAGCTATGGAGGAAATGAACACTCCATTAATGAAGCTACTGAACTACATTGCACCCATCACCAATATATGGTGATATACACAACACTGCACTACTACCTATGACTATGCTGTAAGCAACTCTATCTATCTATGTCCCCCTTCTCATATCTATCTAACAATGAGGCCTTTCTTATATAGGAAGACAGGTTCCTTGGCCAACACTCTACCTAGCTGTGCAAGGGACAACTTGCACATATACAACTTGCACATTGACACTTGTGCATTTATTACATTGCATGAAGTAACTAGATAACTTCCCCCTAAAGTAATCTAATGTCCTAAGTATGTACCTTGGAAGATACATTTACATAACCCAAATGATGGAATAGACTCTATTTCTAACACATGAGATGCAATAGGATATAGTGAAGGGCATGGCCATAATCACAGGTGGCCAATAGGATAGGTGATTAGGATATTATAGGAGAATATAAGATGGGCAAGGGATGATTTGTAGGCATCTAGATATAGCATCATGTACTATAGGATGCTTTATCATCAGGATATTCTTGTAGAGCATAGGTAGACTTATCCAACTTTATATCATTATCACAGTAGGACACAATCGAGGACACAAACTATCTCATAGTCCATGAACATGCCACCACTAGATCCACCACAAGCTAGAGTAGTGGGTGAGTCTAGCTTACAAGCCTAGGGAGGAGAGGGATGACATGACAAATTTAATTATGGTATACTTTCCACAAAGAGAGGATCATCGAGTGTGCCAATTATTTTATTGTGGAACACCAACACATCAAGCAATATGTACTCCATTTTTTAGACTATTATGATATCTTACTATTATTTTTATGATTATATATGTAAATTATTTTAATGAATTTATTTGTGCTTTATTTATTATATTTTAGGACTTGTTTAATGACTAATATATTTTTAGATAAAGGAGGATGTTACAGATGATGGAAAAAATGACAGAACGTGGAAAGGATGAAGAAAAAAATTAAGTTGCAAAATAGGTCAAGAAGGAAATGAAGAGGTATGTAGGTAACATAATCATGATCAACATAGATTTTCATGAGATCAATGTGACCAAGATCGATGTAAGCCCAATAAAAAGGATTGGTGGTTGAAGTATGACCCAATATGTGTGTGTGTTTGTAAGTAATGGTCATAATGCCTATGCATAACTATGAACAATGGTATGCAACTAGTTAAATCCTAGGATGGCCAGTAGCTAGTGAAGGCCTATATGACAACAACTAGTTATGGTCTATGTATATGTATATGTATACAATATAGTAGATATGTACAATGGACAACAACTAGTTAAGGTATAATATGGTCAGTGGCCAGTGAAGGCCTATATGAGCAATGACCAGTTAAGGTCTAAAGTGAACAAAGAGTTGACTAGTTAAGGTCTATGTACATGTGCTATGAATAAATATATATACAAGATATGTACAAGAAAAAAGTGGCAAGTTGAAAAACTAGTAGGGTTCCAACAATTGAAAATATATGATGAGTAGATGCAATAAAATATGATGCTAGTAAGGATCCAATAGTGGAACCCACCAACTTTATTAGATAGATATACATACAAATATAAACCAATCATGGGAGGTAGTAGGTTCCAACCAGCTAGAACTCATGGAATAATAACAATTGTATAAAGGGAAAATGAGAGATTCTGGTAGGATAACCAACAACCTAGCATTAATGCAAGTATTCATAATGTTAAAAATGGAGTATATCCTATCCTCATTCCTTTGTTAGCAAGAAGAATGAGTAAGAATAAGATGAGATATAAGATGTATTTAAGAAAAAGAGAAAAAAAGGATTAGGGTAAGATAGGATACAACCAATAATTGCATAATATGGGGTGAATGTTTGAGAGGTAAGCATACCTTATTCACATGATCTTGTTAGCATGACAACACAAAAAATAAGTTGCCCTAGCTAATATTTTGATAGCTGAGAGACACTCATAGAATAACCAATGGTTGTATGAACACCATAAAATTATATTCATACATTATCTATCCTATCCTAAGAGCATCCCTCAAAAACCAAAAAATTAATGAGGCTGTTAAAAAAATGGACCATCCCGATATATGCTATTGTAATGTACCCATTGTTTATTGATTGTGTAGCAAGTACTTTAATAAATACAATCATAGGGGATTGTGGTAGGCTTCATGAGATGATCAAGAGAGGTGCAATAATAAGAAAGAGTATGTAGAAGGAAGAATGAAGAAAAAATGGGAGAGGATACTCATAGCAAAAGGGGATTCATCCATTTTTGTTACCATGGTGTATTCCTATTTTATTGATTAAGTTAGCAAATATGATGCTCAAGAAATAAAAGCTTAGAAAACTATGATAAATTTTGAAGAATGATATTAGAAGGGGAGGATGCAAAAGAGAAAGAAAAGAAGATGAAAATTCCCAACCATATCACATATAACGAAGAAAGGGTGCCATCTAATGTCAAAGGCTAGGCACATTATTGAATATATGTATGTTGATCCATAAATATTATATGACACCCTCCTTGATTAATTAGGAGCTATTGAGGGAAAAAACAAAAAAATAAGTAAATATCCATTAACATGGTGAAATTATAATATATAAACCTACAAAGTTAAGGGATATACAAAAGAGGTGAGAGGAATAAAATATTGTGATTACATGAAGAATCAGGTGATGAATCCTGGCATCATCGTTCCATGACAAATATAAATATGATAGATGAGCATATACATAGTCCAAAGAACAATGATCCCTGATACACCATTTGATATCTTCAATCAAGAAAAATATGTGAGATAAACAAGAAGGTGTGTGTACTATCAAAAAGGAATCATGGTTCCACTAGCCATAAAAAAACTAGTGTTATAAGGATGAAAAATATATATCCTAACTAGGATCATTACTTGACATCATTGCAGAATCCAAGATCAAAAGTAAGCATATAAGAGGAAGGAAGGAATATGGGTTTAAGGATAATAATGCTAAGTTGTATGATGGAAATGATAAGACATATGGTAGAATAAAATGGGAAGAGAAGAGAATTAAGAGTAATATGTGTCAACTAATGCAATCAAAAGCAAATGTAAAGAAATAAATCCCACTAGCATAAAGTTAACATTATGTGTGTGGAAAGGGTAATTGTAGCATCCAAATGAGTAAGAATAAGAAAACATGCTTTAGGGTTGAGTATTTTCTAAGCATTAGTGACCTAGTGGAAGGGCAATGCATATGAGCTAACTTGGCTAATTGTCATCATTATCTCATTGTAAAATCCTTAAAAATCTACATGAGTAAGCAATTGAATGTGCATATATTAATATCATGCAAAAATGCAATATATGTCAAGAATAGGTGCAAATAATAAAATTTCAATCAATCCATGATGTATATGACAAACAAGAATGTAGTATAATCAAGCAAACAAAGGCAAGTTGGCACAAAAGATATCTTGGGAAATATGGTAGGAGAAGCAAAGGAATTGAGATAATGTAGAAGGGAGTTAAAAATTGTGAAGAGATATTTTATGATCAATTATTACTGGAAAAAGATCTTATTGTCGAGACCTCTACCTCTTCTCTAGATTCCAAAAATCTAGAGAAGATCAATATGCAATTGAGTAAGCACATTAGTCATGCGTAGTATATTTTGAGATGCATAATATTCATGGGTTCTTTGAGATCTTTTTCATCTATAGTTGCTAAATGATAGGCTCCTAAGCCAAAATTAGCCATAATGACAAAGGGGACTATCCAATTAGGCTTAAACATACCCTTTAAATAAGTTCGAGCATTGGTATTCTTTTTGTTTTCTTTAAGGATAAGATATCTTATTTCAAAGGAATAGTTGTGAAACTTTTTAGTTTAGGAACACTTGAGCCTATATAGATAGGCTCAAAGATGCTCTAAGGCATGAATGTGATTTTATTCGAGCAAATCCAATTGGTTTATAAGAAAGGTGATACTCATCACTGATAGAGGTATCTTGTAATAAGATACACAAAGAAGATACTTCTAGCTCATAGGAAAATATGGCTTCAATCCCATAGACTAGACATATAGGGTTGCACCTATAGGAATACATACATTGGTATGATAATCCCACAAGGTAAGGTAAAGCTAGATATTCCAATCATGACCAATATTATTGACTAGCTTCTTAAGGATCTTGATTAAATATTTATTAGAGGCTTATGCTTGGCCATTTCCTTGAGGATAATAACAAGTAGACCATTTATGTTAAATTTTATATTTAGCATAAATATTATGAACATATTTATTCTTAAAGGGTGTTTCATTATCTAAAATTATGATAGAAAGAATTCCATACCACCAAATAATTTTATTAAGAATAAACTTAGAAACTTGAAATCCAATGACTATGGATAGTGGCATGGCTTCTACGCACTTAGTGAAGTACCCTATGGCTATGATAATAAATTTATGGCCATTAAAAAATAGAATTAATTTTCCCAATTATGTCTAGATCCCATATAGAGAAGTTCCAAGGGAAATAAATGACCTAAATATTCTACAATGTTGCATGAATAAGGTTATCATGGCATTGACATTTTCAACAATATCAAACATAGTCACATGCATCCTTCTCTATGGAAGGCCAGTAATACCCTATTCGAATGATATTTTTGGCAATTTTGTTACCACTAAAATATCCTCCATAGAATCCTTCATAGGTCACATGAAATCCGTGCTTAGCTTCATTAGGAGTAAGGCATTGTTAAAGGATTTCATCAAAATATCATTAATATAATACTTCACCAATTATCACAATTTACATGCTCTTTTTTACAATAGCTTTTGCTTGTTACAGTTAAAATCTTTAGGTATCATGTCCTCTTTTAGGAAAGCAAATATATAATTATACCAAGGCTAAGAAGAAGAAGATCTGATGTTGTAGATATATAAAGGAAGTTGACTAGAACTATAGGTTATGGGTTCACAAAGATGATGGATTACAATTGTAGCATGATCATCCTCTAACTCTAAAGGGATAAGGAATGTGGTTGTATCCACTATATCTGCATGGTGATTAGAAGACCTACAAATGGATTCTATGGCTACCTTATCAAAGGCTAACTTAAGATTCGCAACAATGTCTTTGTATGTATTCAAATTTTTATCTTTAGTATGATATACATCATTGAATTGATTGACTATAACTTGAGAATCACCAAATATGGTATTATTAGTATAGGAGAAGTTCAAATTAAAGAAAAGAGGGATTAATTACTTTTGCAGGGTGACTAGGATGATTCATGCTCTAGTTCCCTTTAAACAATGGACTCCATAAAAATACAAGGTCCAAGAATCTTGAGTCTCTTCTTCAATGTTGAAGACACACTTTTCAAGAAATTTTACTATGAAGGTATAAGTTGATTCTAAGGGAGCTACAACTAGTTGTTTGGCAATAATTGACCTTTTATGGATTGTTGACTAATGAAATTAAATAAAACTCACTAAATATGATGAACCACTTAGAAACTCGACCTACAAGATGGGGCTTTGACATTAAGTAACAAAGAGGGTTAACCATTGCATCTACTAATGTGTTATGGCTAAGCATAGAATATTTCAATTTTTACGATGCAAACACTACAATGAGACAAAGCTTTTCTAAAGAGGTATTGTAACAACCAAAAAACTAGTTAAAAATAACTAACATATATATATATATATATATAGAAAAACCAAGAGGAATCCATAAATACCTAACTAGCATATAATTTTAAGTTTAACTATTGTTTAGATTTTAACAAATCTCCCAAATTGACTAAGGGTTACATCATACTCTATACCCTACACAAGTGTGCCTGTGTAGGTATAGTACACATATCATAGATAAGCTATCCATCTCATCTTTTTGATGAGCTAACTTATCATCTTCAGTATAGTTGAAGGTATATGCCCATATTCGTACTATACACAAGTCTATCGGTGTAGGTATGCTATGTGTACTACAAGTTAAGTCATCCATATCATATTTATGATGAGCTAACTTAACCTAGATGTAAATAATCAAGTTGGTTTAAGTTTAACATCTCCCTAAGAGGTTTGAATCTCTTAGGTATTTTCTATGTTCACCCTAAGAGGTCTTAATATCTTAGGTCATTTTCTATGTTCTCCCTAAGAGGTCTTAATCTCTTAGGGTCTTTTATATATTCTCCCTATGAGGTCTTAATCTCTTAGGTCCTTTTCTATGTTCTCCCTAATATGTCTTAATCTCTTAGGTTCTTTGCTATGATTAAAGGGATAAGGTTAACTTTATCTATTTAATATAAACAAGTAAAAATATCTACCAAGCATTTAATAAGTACCTTAAATAAAAAATAATGCATAAAATAAACGTTTAAACAAAGGAAATGTTGAATATCCACAACATCCACATTTTTCAAAAATAGTAATTTAGAGATACATTATTTATTCATTTATTTAAAACATTACATAAATACCAGTATGGTAAATCCCCCATACTTTAAAGGAATAAGGTATTACATCAATGCTCATCTAGGGTATGATCCCCAAGAATATATATCTATTAAATAGGAATAATTACTATAACCAAAGTTAAATTTAGTGCATTGGTTCCAACTGTTCTCTTTGGTTCTTCCCATATTCCCATTGCTCATTTAAGGGTAGTAGAGGATCAGGAAAGCTCATGGTTTTATGAACATGAATCTAAATATTTCTACTAAAACATAAAGTAAAAGAACATATAGATTATTTTCCAAATTGTAACTATACAAATCTATTTCAAGCATTCAACCATATACTATATAGTTGATTTCATAAGAATTTCTTCATTTCTATTATTATCTCTTTCAACCACAAAGGAGATTCAAATAACCATATAAACCATTTATTTAATTAACTAAAGTCACATTCCTTTAATTAATCAAATAACCAAATAGCATTTTTATTTAATTAACTAAAGTCTCATTTCTTTAATTAATCAAATAATCAAATAGCCTTTTTATTTAATTAATTAAATTCTCATTTATTTAATTAATCAAATGAACCAACTATTTAATTAACTAGAGTACCATTATTTCAATCAATCAAACAATTCAATACCATTCATTTAATTAACTAAAGTCCCATTCCTTTAATTAACCAAGTAATTCAATACCATTTATTCAAATTAACCATTATTTTAATTAACTAAAGTCTTATTCCTTTAATTAACCAAATAATAAAATAACAACTTATTTAATTAACTAAAGTCCCATTCCTTTAATTAACCAAATAATCAAATCAGCCATTTATTTAATTAACTAAAGTATTATAAATATCATATGTTATTTTTTTAATGAACTAAAGAATTTATTATTAGATTCATAAATAATGTACGAAAGAACCCTTTTTAGAAGATAATGAATTTGTTTATTTTATAATTATAAATCATACCTTCCACTCTAATATAAGTTAAAGTGTTCAAGTAAAATAATATGGATTCACAGAGAGAATTAAATATGCAAGGCAAATTGAGGTTGATTGGGGGTGAATATTACAGAAGATTGCCTCAGTTTATGTGGATAAATAGTGGCTTCAAAGTTGGTGGACTCATAAAAATAAAAATATAGAAAACCCTAACTGAAGGAGATGATATCTTTATTAGATTTTGATATTTTATGCAATGGGAGATAGCAATCAAAAGATGTAAAAATAATATGAAAAAAACTAAATCTGTGAGATGACAAAATTATGATATAAATAGAAATGATGAAAATGAATACAATGTAGCTATGGAGGAAATGAACACTCCATGAATAATGCTACCAGAATACATTGCACCCATATCACTATGGGCGAATGTATCTAATATATGCACTACAATGTTGTATATGTTGCTCACTATGATGCTCTATAATCTATGACAATGAGGCCATTATATAGGAAGATAGGTTCCTTAGCCAACACTCTATCTAGTTGTGCAAGGGAAAACTTGCACATATACAACTTGCACATTGACACTTGTGCATTTATTACATTGCATGAAGAAACTAGGTAATTTCCCCCTAAAGTAATATAATGTCCTAAGTATGTACCTTGGTAGGTACATTTACATGACCCAAATTATGTAATAGACTCTATTTCTAACATCCCCCTATATTACATTATTTGGGTATTGAAGAATTTAGTCTTCAATGTGGATCTTCTTCTTCTGGATGATCTTTGGCTTATTCCTCTACATTATTAGTATTTAATTTTAGTAGGTAATATGTGTCTTCACAGATTTGCAGAGTAAGTTGTAGCTGAAGCTTCTTATTTCAATTGACTTTGCATTATATTCCTCCTTTATTGGATTCATATTTATCTTCATCTCTAGCTTTTCCTTTGATTATGTTTTCTATGCTCTTATAGGAGGTTGAGCTGCTACTTGGTTCTGGTGAGGAATATTCTCCTTTCCTATATTTAATTTGTACAGAAGTTCCTTAATAACCACTTAAGGCATCATGATAAGATTTTGATTTAGTAGAACATGAAGTATTGATGTTGCATGAGGATTGAAAAAACTTTTCTAAATATGATTCATCAAGTTTTACCTTCATTTTGAGTAATTCTATCAATCCTTTTTGTTCTTAATTTTCTACCTTGTAGTGTTTATATGTGAGCAGTGCCATGTATAATATGCTCACAAAGTCTAAGGAAAGTGAAATTTCATTTCCATTGTCAATTGCTTCATTGAGATGGGTTTGAAGATAGCATTCCATACTATCAAAAATATCTTCTAAGGCTTCACTATAGATTATGTTTGAAGCTAGATCTAACCTTCCTTCCTATGTTTTGAGTAGATTCATGATCCCAAGTTTTATGGCATTGGATTTTTACTTTTTGAAGCACTTATTGGTATTTTCAGAAGTAGACATCCTTATATCTCCCTAGTTATATAGTTCTCTTGAAAAATAGTTCAATTTTGGTTGATTTTGTAGGGTTTTGTAAATATCAAAAATCAACTTTTATTATCCCTTATTGATCCTATTGAACTAAGCACTTTTCCAATTTGAAGAGGTTTTAATGTTGGATTTATTTTATCTTTTTTTTTTTTATGTTTAAGACAAGAATAATATGAATTTCCAACCTTAGAAATAAGCTTTAATAATCTCTTTTAATATCCCTCTAGGATTTTAATTGTAGTGTATCTAATTTCCAATAAATCAATTTGATGTAGTAACCTTTATAACTCCTACTTTTTGGAAAATTAGACCACAATAATATTTGCAAATATTTTTAAATAATTTCTAGTAGAAATCCTTATTGCTCCTATGTTTAATATTGCAAATATTATATTGATATGATATATTATTCCCCTTTAATATATGTCTTTCAAATATAATTAAATTCCTCTAAGTTCAACCTTATAAATCCCAAGAAATGAAAGCATATTATAGTGGGAATAAAGCATACCTTATAGCATTCAATAGTTGACATTGTTTTCATTGTGCATGGGATGTAATATAGACATTGCTCCTTTGGATTTTCCTCCAATGATATAGCTTGGAACCTTCATGGAATTTTACATTCCAAATGTGGCATAGTTAATGATTTTATTTTATCTTACTTGACCAGAGCATTGAAGGCTCTTTCTCATCTTGCTTCCACACTACCTCTCAAAACTATGTACATAGACCTCAAATGTAAATGCTTTTTTTGAATACCTTGGTCTTTGATGCTCTTAAATTGGAGAAGAATATTGGTTTGAGTGCCAAGTGGCACATCCATCTTCTTGAGAACTTGAGGAGTAGAATATTTTATATAATATACTCATTTCCCTTCTTAAGTAACATATGGGCGTTATGTTCTTTAATGAAGCACTTGGCTTCCTTTCGAATAAGTGTTCCTCATATATCCATTGCACCAAATTGTATCTTGTAACTCCTTTGATGATGAAGATGAGTGCTTTAGTGAGGATCGTTAGGGTCTTGTATCAAGTGATAAATATCACTTACTCCTTGTGCATGAGCATCTTCTATAACACTTCTCCAACATATCCTTCTTGGAGGTTATTTAAACCCTATAATATTTGTAGCTCCTTTTTTGATCAGTTGCACTTTCTTGTAGATTGTTTCAAACTGAATTGAGGGGCATCAATCTGAAATCTTGAGCATCAATTTTCAGCTTTGGATATGCATTGCTCTTGATTATAACATCATTTTATCCCTTTTATTTTTTGTCTTATCTCTTGCAATTTCGACCATCCAAGATGAGGGAGTGAGAGCCTTTAGAGTGACTCCTTTGATGTGCTTGGAAAGACGTTGATGAATGACCATCTTCAGCTGGTTTTTCTAGTGAATGTTGTGCCTTTTAAAAACCTTCAAATCTACCTCATTTTTATTTATAAACTAGATTAGGATAGTGCAATGCAATGTAATATATTCTTGTATAAAATAGTTCTTATTGCACCTTCTTTTGCACCCCTTTTTCAGATCTGAATTTTTGGTTTTGTGGTAAAATTTTGAATGCAATATAATGGGTTTCAAGGTTGTCTCTTTTGTTATACACCTTCATATTTTTACTTGGATATTTTACAAATGAATCCAAGCTTGTAACCACTTGATAGAATCTCTATTTTTTTTTGCACTATTTCTTTGTAGAAAACTTATAGTGCTTTGAACTTGAGACTCACCAAGTATTTTTTGAGGCTTCCTTTGTTGATTTATTTTTTGGTGGCTACTTTCTTCTCCAATGCTTGGAGGATTGAGCTATTTTTGTGGTTTTACAAGGCCACTCAAAGTTGTAGATCTCTGTGCACTAATAGTGTCTTTAGAAACTTTGATAAATTATATTTTTGTGCCTTTCTGAAGAACATAAATAATAGTATTTTAAGAGTAATAAGATAGTACAAATAAATATAATAAAATTTTATTTTTAATGCACTAACAATTTCACCTTATCACTCCAATTAAATCTCAAAATTAATGCACTTAATCAATTTACTACAACTTAACCAAGAATAATCTGAAATGAATCTTCAAGAATTATTCTAAAATTTCTAAATAAGGTAGTAGAAGCTAGTGTTTTTTTTTTCTTTCTAAAGTAGATGATAGGTAGTTGATAGATAGTTGTAATTCTAAAATCTAATAAACTCTGAAAGTGCAAATGAACCTTAAAAGAACCTTTATTTTTTTATATTTTTGAAGACTATAATTCAATTCTTTTTTTTACAACTTTAATCAAAAATTAAGGTGCTTTAATTAATGAATCTACTTGCACCAATAGTTGCATACTTTTTAATGAAACATTTTGTAGCTCTTCTATCGCTTTTGTAGAGGATGTAGACCTTGGTTTCTGAGATCACCAAGTTGTTGCCTTAAGTAGCTTTGTCTTCACAAAAATATGGTCTTGAACTTTCTTTCACAAACCTAGGATTTTGGTGGCTTGTTCTCCTCTTGTAGTAACCTCCTTTTTCTATATATTTTAAGAGATATTCATTTATGAAGTAGTGCCTTCTTGCTGTCAGAGGTAATCTCCAAATCTCCTAGATTTGGTAGGCTTCTTATGTCTAAATATTCCTTCAAGATTCTTATATAATTTTGAATTTAAACAAGATCGTCTTCTCATTATTCTAAATGTCTTAAGGTCTTCACTAGATTATTCTTCTAGGATTTCACACTCCTTGCCAAATTATTATTCTCTTGGACTTGTTTTTGGATGGCAAAAATTTTCCAAAGTCCTTCACTATCAAGGGCTTCTCCTTGGTAGTGGATTTCTCCAATCATTTTTTCTTTGATGATTTATTCAATAAGGCTCTCCAATCCTTGTTGGCAATTTTGGGTACTTTGGGTACATTGCCTTTTCTCAAGTGTATAAGTTGTCATTAATGTCAAGAAGCTCTTGAAGGAATTTTATTTGATGTCAAACAATTTGTTTTGATGAAGGTTACGGCATGACAATTTCAAAGGTCTTTTGTAAACCCCAAGTTGGCAGGTTTAAAGATTACAGGTGGATGCATTAGTTTAATGCATTTGGGTCCAAGAGGAAGTATTTATTTAAATAATTAAAAACCTTGTTAAGGTTCCTTTTAATTATTTTAAAATAAATATTTGTTTGCATTGGGTTCTCCTAACCCATAGCACAAATGTCTTAACTTTGATGGCGCTATGTTCTAAGTTTGTGGGCGCTAGCCAAGACCTCCACCGACGTGTTAAACACCTCCATCGACATGTTAAACTCCTCCGCCGATGTGTTAAACTCCTCGCCGATGTCAAGAGTTTATGGGAAATATGCATATAAATCTCCCACGATGAAGATCAAATATGATCCCATCCACATTTTTGAAAAGTGTTGCTCGTTGTAATTTTGCGATCTGATGTTCGACTTCTTCCTCGCTGAGATTTTGTGATCCGCTATTCGGATATCCGTCGTTCATTTTTTGTATCCACCGTAAGGTTTCGTCGTCGTCATTCACGTCAGAAGACAGGGAGGCCTATTGTTTATTTTAGCCCTGGCGTAGAAGGTACAAGGGAAACAGAGTGAGGTTTAAACCTCATCGGACACCTTTGGTGCACCGGTAGCGGCTAGGCTGTTGGCACGCTACCCAAATAGGAGGTTCTACATTTGAATAACGTGAAAGGGTTTTTCTTCATTGAAGTGGATGCAGCGGGTGGTGTTAGATTTCGTGCACAATTTCTCCATAGCGCAATTTTTTGGTGTTGGCCAAGGTATTTTCGAAATTAATTTTTGCTAGTGTATTTTGCGGATGGAGGAAGTTTATTAGAGAGAAAAATAGCTTAGGAGTTATAAGGAGTTTGAAGCTTGATTTCTTTTGATAAAATATTCTTTTGAAAGTGTTGTTTGCATTATCTTATTGCATTCTTATGATAGATAAAATTTATTGTTGATAAGACTATAAGGGATAAATAAGGTGTATAAGGGATAAATATTTCTTGTAATGTTGAGAGTGCTTTTGATTGATTATGGAAATGAAAGCATGATGTTTTAAGGTTAGAATTGCTTCTTGTGTGGAGTTGTGAAACCTTAAGTGGGCAGCTTTGAGATTGATATTTGCTTTCATTAAATTGGTAATAATCAAGATATTCTTTACTTGGTTAAAGTGTTGAGCTTACTCCCTTGTTGATGATTTGAAAATTTGTGTGTGTTATTGCAAGTTGAGTTGGTGGATGCTTTTGTTCAAACAATATTGGAGAGAAAAGGAGTTCTACTTGTTTCCTTTTCTAATGTTGATTGTGAAATGCTTCAAGGTTGTGTTTTGAGTTGAATGGTGTTGATTGAACCTTGTTTGATGAGCATTGTTGTTGAATCCCTAATTGATGGTGAAAAGAACATGAGTATCATTGTTATATGATTCTTTGCATAGTTGGAAATTGTTGGGGTTTCATGTTCTTGAAAGAAAGCATTATATCCTATCCATTTCAGATATTGAGTTGAGTTTTCAGATTTGAGTTTGAGTTTGAGCTGAGTTGATTTGAGTTGAGTTTTGAGATTGGGAGTTGAGTATAGAACATATTGAGTCTCTAACAATTCTCTTTATGCTTCTATGAGGTTGACAAATCACATTAGGTCTCTAAAAATTCACTTTGTGATTTCCTACTAAGAAAGTTTTTCTTGGTGAGCTTGCTGAGTTTTTGGACGAGGTTCGGTGGGGACTTGTGAGCAGATTTGGACAAGGTTCGGTGGGGACTTGTGAGCAGATTTGGACAGGTCCTAGTAGAGGACTTGTGAGCTGAGTTTGATAGTTCTATTAGAGAACTTGAGGACAAAGGTGCACTGGTTCTATGGGAAGAACTTGAGGACATATTTTGCAAGTCTTTGAGAAGGCTTGTATGTAGAGGATTGATTTGTTCAAGAGTTGGACAGATCTGACAGATAGAGGAAGACTTGTACTAGATCGAATGACTGTGTTTGGTACAGATTTCTGAGCTACTGTGGACGTGATCATAGAAGGCAAAGGTCTCTTAGGCTAAGCATTAAGGACAGGAGGTCTTCGATGGAAAGGAGTTCCACGTGTTGGTAAGAGGTAGAGGCAATTGATCTTCTGAGGGATCATTTCTAGAGCATAGGGGAAGGTATCTCCTTTGAGAAGAGGCTCATAAATTTTTATTGGGGGAAGGTATCTCATTTGAGCAGAGGATCATAAATTTTGATTGGGGGAAAGTATCTCCTTTGGGTCGAGGCTCATAAACATTGTAATTGGGAAGGATTCCCAAAGAAATTTGAGATAACTTTTAGAGAAAATTTTTGTGGACGTAGCCCAGCCATTCTGGGTGAACCACGTTAAAATTGGTGTCACTTTGTGGATGATATTATGCATTGATTAGATATTGCTTTGGGTATATTGCTTTACTATTTTGAAGTATAATGGAAAAAGTAAAAAGAGGTATGATACTGTTCACCCCCCCTCTCAGTATAATCTTGTGTTCTTCAATTGGTATCAGAGCAGGTGCCTTCGAAAAGTTTAACAGCTTGAAGGAGAAGCTAGTAAATAACACAATTGATCATTCAAGTGGCAATGCAACACCTATTCTTGATGGGTCAAATTTTGGCCTTTGGAGTGCAAGGATGAAGGTTCATCTAATGGCACTTGGGAATGAGGTTTGGGAAGTGATTGAAGATGAGTACACTATTCCTAAACATGGTCCTAATATTAAAGAAGAAAGGCTCCTACATCACAACAATTCAAAAGCAATGAATGCAATCCTGAAAGGCTTACAGAAAGCAGATCTCACCAAAGTGATTCACTGCAAGACAGCTAGTGAGATGTGGAATCAATTGAAGGTGGTTCATACAGGTGATACAAATGTCAGAAAGGCCAAGTTGAGACACTTCAAAGGTATTTTTGAACAACTCAAGATGAATGATGATGAAAATATTAGTGACTACATGCTTCGTATGGATGAGGTTGTTAACTCCATGAAAGACTTAGGTCTTGAGCTTGCTAAAAATGATGTTTGTGATAAGATTTTAAGATCTCTTCCTAATAGATTTAGTGAAAAGATTTTTGCTATTGAGGAAGCTAAAGATTTGGATAAGTTGAAAAAGGATGAGCTCCATAGTATACTTGCAGCATTTGAGTTGAGAACTCAAGTGAATGTTGATGTCAAGAAAGAGGAAGCTTTCAAAGCTACCAAGAAATCCAAGGGTAAACAACTTCAAGATAGTGATGAGTCTTCTAGTGATAAAGAGGCATATTACAGCAAGAAAGGCAAGTTCTCTAGAAAGCACAAAAGTATGAAAAATGTAAGATGTTTCAATTGTGGAAAGTTTGGTCATTATGCTACTAACTATACTTGTTCCCAAGAATGAAAGTGATGAAGATAAAAAGGATTCTAAGAGCAAGGATTCTGAAAAGCACAAGCATCACAGGAAAAACAAATATGAGCACATCAATCAAGGAAAGAGGTATTCTCACAAGCACAAAAAGAGTTTCTACCTAGACAAAGAAAGTAAGTGTTCTAGTAGTGATAGTGAAAGTTCTTCAAGTGATGATGAAAATGAGATGTTGTTCATATCAGAAAAAGAGGAAGAACCGAAACATAGATTCATTATCATGAAATGTCTTAGATGTGGAAACTTTGGTCACCTTAAGGATGATTGCACAAATAATGATTTGGTTTCTAGTATGTATGAGGATGCTTCAGAAAACTACAAGGAAGATGCTTGTATGATTTTTGAAAAGAGTAGCACCTCTAGTGATAAGAAATCTAAAAAAGGCTTTGATGATTCAAAAAGCAAAAAAATAGAGGAAGATATAGAGAAAGGAGAAGTAGATCTTAAAGGTGAACTTATTAGTGCTCTTAGTGCTTTGAAAAAGGAAAGAAATAAGAATGCTAGCAAAGATAAGTTAGATGAATGTTGTATGGAGAGAGATGATCTTATAGAAAGTCTTGACTTCTCTATAGCTAAGACACGAGAACTCAAGGATGAGTTAGAGTCTAAGGTTCTTGAGTATAGTGAGTTAGAACAGAAAATGGCTTCTTTGAAAGAGGAAACTAAAGAGTACAAGGATAAGCTTTACAGGTTCCAAGATAGCTCCAAAAAGGTTAAGTCACTCATCAAAGGTCAAAGAAAGACAATAGATAAAACAGGCCTTGGTTTTGTTAAGCCACACAAGGAAAAAGTTGGAGAATCTAGTAAGAGACTCCAAAAGGAAGAGAGTTCTGATGAGGAAAGTATTTCAAAAAAAGAGTCCTTGAATGATAGATGCAAAGAAATAGAAAACAAAATTTAGAATGAGAAGAAGAAGAAATTTTCAGAACCTAAGAGGTCAAATAAAGGAAAGTTTCAAGGCAGATGTTTTGCTTGTCACAGGTTTGGTCACATGGCTTCACATTGCATGGCTCAAGTGAAGAAGGTAAATAACAATTTCAGAAGTGCTAGTTACTTTCAAGGGTATTGCTACTCTTGTCAACAGTTTGGGCACAAGGCAGTTTATTGCAAAGCAAATAACAGGAACAGGTTTAGTCAGAACAAGTTTGGTCAAGACAGGTTTGGCCAGAATAGGTTTGGTCAGAACAGGTTTGGTTAGAACAGGTTTGGTCAGAACAGGTTTGGTCAGAACTGGTGGATTCAAAGATCAGGTTTATCTCAGAGAAACAACATCGTCAAGTGTTTCAAGTGCAACAATGAAGGTCACATAATCAGACAGTGTAGAGCTAAAATTCTAGAATACGAGAACAGGAACAGTGGCATGATCGGGTCCAAGGATCAAGGCATGGACAAGAACGAGGGATGAGAACAAGAACAAGAATAGTGACAAGAACAGGGAATATGGGCAAAGAGTTCAAGAGAAGGCCCGACAAGGAAGTTATAGACGCTGATGATGATCAGTGCCTAATGGGAGTTTTACTCCCACCTCGGAATTAATCACCTCATCATGAGGTGGGGGAGGGACTAAGCTAAGAGGCTCATTCTTAGTCCCGAGCCCCAAAGGTGACCCTTTGCCATTGATGACAAAGGGGGAGAGATATGAGTAAGGGGGAGAGCTTCAGAGTGAAGAGGAGAGCTTCAAGTTCGGGGGAGCAAAACTTCAAAGGAAGATTCTCAGTTGTGGGCACAGTTGTTCGGTTGTTAGCACGAGTTGGTTTCAATTTTGGCTCTTGAGAAGTGTTTTCAGTAAAGGTTTGCCATCAATGACAAAGGGGGAGATTGTTGGAAATTTTGGGTACTTTGGGTACATTGCCTTTGCTCAAGTGTATAAGTTGTCATTGATGTCAAGAAGCTCTTGAAGGAATTTGATTTGATGTCAAACAATTTGTTTTGATGAAGGTTACAACATGACAGTTTCAAAGGTCATATGTAAAACCCAAGTTGGCAGGTTTAAATATTACAGGTGGATGCATTAGTTTAATGCATTTGGGTCCAAGAGGAAGTATTTATTTAAATAATTAAAAACCTTGTTAAGGTTCCTTTTAATTATTTTTAAATAAATATTTGTTTGCATTGGGTTCTCCTAACCCATGGTGCAAATGTCTTAACTTTGATGGCGCTATGTTCTAAGTTTGTGGGTGCTAGCCAAGACCTTCGCCGACGTGTTAAACTCCTCCGCCGACATGTTAAACTCCTCCGTCGACGTGTTAAACTCCTCGCCGATGTCAAGAGTTTATGGTAAATATGCATATAAATCTCCCACAATGAATATCAAAGATGATCCCATCCGCATTTTTGAAAAGTGTTGCTCGTTGTAATTTTGCGATCTGATGTTCGACTTCTTCCTTGCTGAGATTTTGTGATCCGTTGTTCGGATATCCGTCGTTCATTTTTTGTATCCACCGTAAGGTTTCATTGTCATCATTCACGTCAGAAGACAGGGAGGCCTATTGTTTATTTTAGCCCTGGTGCAGAAGGTACAAGGGAAATAGAGTGAGGTTTAAACCTCATCGGATGCCTTTGGCACACCGGTAGCGGCTAGGCTGTTGGCACGCTACCCGAATGGGAGGTTTCGCATTCGAATAATGCAAAAGGGTTTTTCTTCGTTGAAGTGGACGCAACGGGTGGTGTTAGATTTTGTGTGCAATTTCTCCATAGCGTGATTTTTTGGTGTTGGCCAAGGTATTTTTGAAATTAATTTTTGCTAGTGTATTTTGCGGATGGAGGAAGTTTATTAGAGAGAAAAATAGCTTAGGAGTTATAAGGAGTTTGAAGCTTGCTTTATTTTGATAAAAGATTCTTTTGAAAGTGTTGTTTGCATTATCTTATTGCATTCTTATGAGAGATAAAATTTATTGTTGATAAGACTATAAGGGAGAAATAAGGTGTATAAGGGATAAATATTTCTTTTAATGTTGAGAGTGCTTTTGATTGATTATGGAAATGAAAGCATGATTTTTTAAGGTTAGAATTGCTTCTTGTGTGGAGTTGTGAAACCTTAAGTGGGCAGCTTTGATATTGATATTTGCTTTCATTAAATTGGCAATAATCAAGCTATTCTTTACTTGGTTAAAGTGTTGAGCTTACTCCCTTGTTGATGATTTGAAAAGTTGTGTGTGTTATTGCAAGTTGAGTTGGTGGATGCTTTTGTTCAAACAATATTGGAGAGAAAAGGAGTTCTACTTGTTTCCTTTTCTAATGTTGATTGTGAAATGCTTCAAGGTTGTGTTTTGAGTTGAATGGTGTTGATTGAACCTTGTTTGATGAGCATTGTTGTTGAATCCCTAATTGATGGTGAAAAGAACATGAGTATCATTGTTATATGATTCTTTGCATAGTTGGTAATTGTTGGGGTTTCATGTTCTTGAAAGAAAGCATTCTATCCTATCCATTTCAGATATTGAGTTGAGTTTTCAGATTTGAGTTTGATTTTGAGCTGAGTTGATTTGAGTTGAGTTTTGAGATTGGGAGTTGAGTATAGAACATATTGAGTCTCTAACAATTCTCTTTATGCTTCTATGAGGTTGACAAATCACATTGGGTCTCTAACAATTCACTTTGTGATTTCCTACTAAGAAAGTTTTTCTTGGTGAGCTTGCTGAGTTTTTGGATAGGTTTCGATGGGGACTTGTGAGCAGTTTTTGGACAGGTTTCGATGGGGACTTGTGAGCAGATTTGGACAGGTCCTAGCAGAGGACTTGTGAGCTGAGTTTGATAGTTCTATTAGAGAACTTGAGGACATAGGTGCATTGGTTCTATGAGAAGAACTTGAGGATAGATTTGGCAAGTCTTTGAGAAGGCTTGTATGTAGAGGATTGATTTGTTCAAGAGTTGGATAGATCTGATAGACAGAGGAAGACTTGTACTAGACTGTCTAACTGTGTTTGGTACAAATTGCTGAGCTACTATGGACGTGATCATATAAGGCAGAGGTCTCTTTGGCTAAGCATTAAGGATATGAGGTCTTCGGTGGAAAGGAGTTCCACGTGCTGGCAAGAGGTAGAGGTAGTTGATCTTCTGAGGGATCATTTCTAGAGCAGAGGGGAAGGTATCTCCTTTGAGAAGAGGCTCATAAATTTTTATTGGGGGAAGGTATCTCCTTTGAGCAGAGGCTCATAAATTCTGATTGGGGGAAGGTATCTCCTTTGGGCCGAGGCTCATAAACATTGTAATTGGGAAGGATTCCCAAAGAACTTTGAGATAACTTTTAGAGAAAAGTTTTGTGGACGTAGCCTAGCCATTCTGGGTGAACCACATTAAAATTGGTGTCACTTTGTGGATGATATTATGCATTGCTTTGATATTGCTTTGGGTATATTGCTTTACTATTTTGAAGTATAATGGAAAAATTAAAAAGAGGTCTGATACTGTTCACCCCCCCCCTCTCAGTATAAGCTTATGTTCTTCAATCCTTTTACTAGATGCTCATTGAGACCTCCCCAAGGTCTTTGATATTGCAACTTCTTTTGGTCTTCCTTGAGACCTTTTCTTCAACCTTCTACTCCTGGAAGTTTTGGTGGTGAGATCTTCCTTTGGATCTTTGCTTCTATTGCTTCTAGATATAAGGACTCTCCAAGTCCTTCTTCCAATACTAGAATTTATTCAATGAGATATCCTCCTAATCTCTTTGCATTTTTTTTTAGGTGTTGGATTGATTCTGAAGAATATACTCTTCCTATATTTCTTGTAGGAAGTTTCTCGACTCACTAAATTTCCTTTCCCTGCAATAAAGTATTTGTACTAAAATTTCAATCTCCTTCTGATTCAAATACTCACTACTGGAGTCTTCTTTAGGATCAAGGCTTTTGTGGCCTTATTTCAGTATCAAGGCTTCTATGGCCTTTTTCTTCTATATGAAGGCTTATGTGATCTTTTTCATGATCAAGTCTTCTATAGCCTTTTCTTCAGGATCAAGGCTACTATGGCATTTTCTTCTTGTGTGAAGTTCTCAATTTAGTAATGGATATATCTTGTCTCATAACTTCACCACAACTCTTATCCAAAAGTATTCTTTTGTAGTATTATTTTATTGGAAAAAGAACTAATATATACACTATGAAGATACATTGACCTTCGGGCAACGAATTTGAAGTCTCCTAGATTTATGTTGTAGGAGGAATCTCAATATTCTAAGAATTAGATTTTTGCAATCAAAAGAAAATTTGGGCAATAGTTAAGAAATTCCAAATATCTTGAATTATCTTCACTAGTTGATTTGTCAATCTAGTGGATTGAATACTGAGTCCTAGTCTTCACAAGTTTTTTTCACAACTCTATGGAAAGACTCTAGCCAAAAGCAATCTCAGTATTTTTGAAATTAAGATTTCTTTCAGTCCTCACTTTTGGCTCTCCCTAATACTACCACCTAGACTCTTATGAATTTTTTTGATAGTGACTAGTCCAAAGGCACGTCAGATTGACAAATAAACTTAGGCTCATTGATAATTGTGGTTTTCCTATGGCTAGATCTACCATAGCTCTGATATCACTATTATATTTTGATGTTGTATGTAATAGGAGATAGCAATCACAAGATGCATATAATATGAAAGAAAGTAAATCTACGAGATGACTGAAATATAAATAGAAATGATAGAAAAGAATACAATGTAGCTATAGAGGAAATGAACACTCCATGAATAATGTTACCAGACTACATTGCTCCCATCTCACTATGGGTGACTGTATCCAATCTATGCACTACGATGTTGTATATGTTGCTCATTGTGATGCTCTCTGATCTATGATAATGAGGCCATTATATAGGAAGATAGGTTTCATGGCCAACACTCTATCTAGTTGTGCAAGGGACAACTTGCATATATACAGCTTGCACATTGACACTTTGCATTTATTACATTGCATGAAGAAACTAGGTAACTTCCCCCTAAAGTAATATAATTTCCTAATTATGTACTTTGGTATGTACATTTACATGACCCAAATGATGTAATAGACTCTATTTCTAACAAGCTTTCATCACCCATGCTAGTCATACAATAAAAACTAGATACAACATATGTAGAAAAACAATCAAGAGGTCTCTAAAGGGGTTCAAGATGTTCAAATCATCACAGAGGTAGTGACCAATATGGTAGGTAGGTGCAGTAAAATTGGGGTAACCCATCCGATGGTGGTAAGATATGTGAACAACACAAAACTTTAACTAATGAGAGGGGTTATTTTATTACGTCTAGGGTGTCCACCCAAGTGCAAATAGCATTAAACATTAACTGATTAAGGCCAAAACAAAGTTGTAGCCTAGTCCACATAGCGTTCACAAGACTTAATACCCAACCAAGCAGTATTTTTTGTGAATGCTACAACTCAGTGGCTTCCAAATAATTCACTGCCATAACGATGAACTTAAATTGCTATCTACATGCACAATGACTTAAATTCACTGGCTATAAGGAGGGTACTATGTTGGACTATGAGCCAACAACTCATGAATGACACCAAATATAAAATAAAAAGAAGGTGCAGATGCCATAATATATCTAAAGGACCCAGACATGGGAAGACAACATCAAACATGTTGTTACAAAACATAGGTGACGTATTACTCATTACAGGTAGATAGCAATACCATGCTATCACAAGCATATGGATGATATCTATCTTAAAAAATTTATATGGTTTACAAAGGATATAAGGATATAGGATTGCTTATACCAACCTACAAATTCCTTGAGATGGCCTTAAGTTGTTTCTAGCATGTTGGATTGCAAGATATCTAGTCCTTCCTTTCGTTTTTGTGTTTCTTTCTTTTCTACTATGAGCCATCATCCCAATTTCTCGCCCATACTCTTATTATTAAGGTATGGAGTCCACTTGCTTATGTCTTCTAACATATTTTCCCCATTACTTATTACCTAATCGCCTTAACTTCTTCCTCATCCAACTGGTAGTCCAATAGGATCTTTTGGTTTTTAATTCATTCTTTCCTTTGAAATTTTTCCATAAATGGAGCTCTCATTGTCAGCAAGAAACTTTTTCTCTAAAAGTTTAATCCTCTCACCCTTTCATTCAAAGGAGAGGCTTTTATGAGAAAATTTTATAGGTTTTAAGGATAAATAAGCATACAGGCTCTTTTATTTATTCAGAATAGGGCCTCATTACCTAGCTTTAAATAAATTTATTTTTTTATTTAAATTGATACTTTTACCATATTTAAATACTATTCTTTTATTATCTAAATCATGGTCTTACCAATAATTTAAATAAAATTCTATTATTATTTACAATAGATTCTTCTAAATATGTGTGTGTGTGTGTGTGTGTGTGTGTGTGTGTGTGTGTGTGTGTGTGTGTGTGTGTGTGTGTGTGTGTGTGTGTGTGTGTGTGTGTGTGTGTGTAAGTGTATGTGTGTGTGTGTGTGTGTGTGTGTGTGTGTGTGTGTGTGTTCTTTTATCATAAACTAGCAACATGATACCTTTACAGCAATTTAGTGAATTTAAAGGCAATCAAACTTATGTACACTTTTCACAAACTAATGATGCAACAAAGTGATGAAGTAAAAGATAACCAATCATGTGCAACAACTTAAATGGTAGTATTTCCATCATCCCAATCACCTGTCTTGGCCAAAGAATTTACGATAGATACTAGGCTATCAACTGTGGCTCTAGGTGGCTAGCTAGTTGATGATTATCCCAAAAGTGATAATGCATACCTATATGAGGGTAGTCATCCATGTTACCTTAAGCCATCATAATTATCATTTCCTCTATTTCAAGTACCTCATTTTTGGTAGAGGATTCTACCTCTTCCACCCACAAGCATACCTTATCCTACATATTGACAACATATCAACAGTACCATGTTCTTCAAAGATGAATCAATCTAAACATTGTATAATCATTCATTTGCAACAAAACTATAAAATTAAAATTGATCATCACATAGTATTTCATGCCAAAAATTTTACCAAGGAGGGTCATGACATACTACCCCCTAGGACTAAACATCATCCTGGGTGTTTTCCATTTAAAAAAAATAAAATTTATTACAATATGTTTTCAAACAAGAAAGGAATATTTTTTTCATGTCCTCCACTTTTTTCCAAGTGGTGTTTCATTCAGAAAAATGGTCCCATTGGACCTTACATTGTTCTAGAGTTTGGTTTCGCATAATATTAGAATGAAACTCAAGAATATTTAATGGCATCACTTCAATAGCCTTAGGATTTACTATTTGCAATTTAGAAACATCCCATACATGTTCAGGGTTAGCAATATATTTTCCAAGTAGGTTAGGTAGTAAGGAAAATTGGTATACAACCGGGTTGATCTTCTCAGTTATCTCAAAGGGTCCAACAAACCATGGATCCAAATTTGTGGATTTGATGGAACTCTTCATTGTTTTAACCCTTAAGAACACTTTATCTCCTACAAAGTACTCCCTTAGGGTTATTTTTTTATCAAAATAGCTTTTCTATCAATCGACGACTTCCTTAAGCCTTTGCCTAATCACCTTTAGCTAATATTCCATTTCTTTAACCAATCTAACCCAATCACAACTTGATATTCTAGACTATCCCAAGACAATGGTGTTCTATATTTATGGCTATGCAAGGCATAAAAAGGAGCCATCCCAAAAGAGGAGTGATGTCCATTATTGTAGGTGAAATCTACAAGGTGTAGGTAGTATTTCCAATGATACTGTTGATCCATGTGAAGCATGTCTTCTAGTACTTGATTTATCCTTTCTGTTTGATCATCTATCTCAAGGTGGTATGCCAAGATTATATTCAATTTATTACCTATTGCATGATGTAGTATTTCTAGAACTTAGAATTTAATCTAGAATCCCTATCTAAAATGATTATTTTAGGAAACCCATGCAATAAAAATACCTCTTTGACAAATCTATTAGCCACTACTTAAGCAATATCTTTGATGTTTCCTAGTATAAAATATGCAACCTTAGTCAACATATCGACTATTACAAGGATTGCATCATGTTGGTACCTGGTATTGGGTAAGTCTACTATGAATTATATGGATATAACCTACAATTTTTGTGTAGGTACATCGTGAGGATACAATTGTCCCACAAGATTATTGTGTTCAGCCTTAACCTTATGACATTCAAGACACTGAGTGATAAAATCAGTGATATCCTTCTTCATCCCTATCTAAAATTTCTTCTTCATATTTTCTCTCATTTTGGCCCCTCTAGGGTGAGAAAATTAAGGAGATATATGGGCTTCTTGC
This sequence comes from Wollemia nobilis, assembly GCA_028583015.1. Lineage (NCBI taxonomy): Eukaryota > Viridiplantae > Streptophyta > Pinopsida > Araucariales > Araucariaceae > Wollemia > Wollemia nobilis. The sequence continues at coordinate 18,205,610 of JAQPPZ010017033.1, read as the reverse complement.
ATTATTAGTTTCCTTAAATCATCCATTTTTTATATAATGATCCTATCTTGGTAGCATAAAAGGTCATCTTCCATGCTGAAATCCTTATTACCTTCAAAGTCCCTGCTCATTTTAACCTAAATTTCATTGCAATACTCATCTTGAGATTGCTTCTTCCTTACCTAATCTATTAGATCCACATGAATCCTGGTTATGGCTGCTATATACTTCCTTTTGCTCAAGGCATCGATAACCTTATTCTCTTTCCCTTTGATATACTCAATCTCAAAGTCATATTCAGCAAGAAACTTGACCCATATCCTTTGTCTCGCATTGAACATAGGTTGTGTGATTATATACCTTAGACTTTGATGGTCATATTTTAGCTTAAAGGGCCTTCCCACCAAGTAATGATACCAGATTTTTAGAGCATGCATTACTGCAGTTAGCTCTAAATTATGCGTAACATAATTGACTTCACACTTTTTAAGTTTTCTTGATGTATATGCTATTATTGAATCTTCTTGGGATAGGACTCCTCCTATCGCTTCTAGTGATGCATTAGTGCACATTGAGAAGTTCCCTTGAGGATCTGGAATTTTTAATATTGGGTTCGTAGTGATTTTTTGTTTTAGCAATGCAAAGGTAATATCACATTTTTTTATCCACTTGAACTCCTTTTTATTTTTCTAGAGGTTAGTTATTGCAATTACAATATTAGAATAATTCTTTATATTACATCTATAATAGACCATCATACCCATGAAGCTTTGCACTTCTGTCACATTAGTAGGGGGTGGCTAGTTCAAAATGACTTCAATTTTCTCTGGATCTACTATAATTCCTTATACAAATATTGTATACCCAAGATATCATACTTTCGATATAGAAATAACGTTTTGCTAAATTCCCATAGAGTTGGTTCTCCCTTAGCAAGTCTAACATGATCTTGAGGTGTTTATCATGTTCAATCTTATCTCAAGAGTATATTAATATATCATCTAAAAACTACAAGGATAAATTGATCTAGATGCCTCTTGAACACATTGTTCATTAGATTCATAAATGCAATTGGGGTATTAGTTAGCACAAAGGGTAAAACTGTAAAGTCATAGTGCCCATATGTGGTTTTGAATGTCATTTTGTGAGTATTCTCCACACTGTTGGGATCCAAATTGACATCAAGAAAAAGCTCAAAATTGCGACTGTTATCTTCTAGTTATTTTATTAGGCAAGAACGCACTAATTACAATTTAGATCACAACATTAGATGGATTAAAGATTGATCTAATCCAACCTCCAGAGTAGGTTGGTATTCCTTATCAACTAATAAGGTGTTGAATCATTTTAGCTTGATTAAAATTTTAAAATATAGGGATAGAAACTAGTTTAGGGTTAGAAATAGTAATCAAACAATGGTCGGATGAAGCTAATAGCATAGGCATCTACAAGAAATACCCTCTTACAAAACAATTTCCAATGTCCCACACTTGAGATTAACGACATTCAAAACAAGTAATCTTCATCATTATAAATAGAGTAAATATGCACTTCAAGAAAGCTATTTCAATATCAAGATACTAATAATTCAAATTAACAGAATAAGATCAGTATTAATATTTAATAGAAAATAAATTCTTTCAAGAACATATTTAATCATGAAATATTTAAAATTCTCTAAGCTAGAAATTCAATATTAGTAGAATAGACCAACCATAACATTAGTAGTAGAAAATAAATTCACAGTTTGAATCTCTCCAAAATTATAGAAGACACTAGTCTAAGGCAAACATCCAAGTAATGTTCCTTCTATTGATTTGCAAAAAATTATTACACATGAGTGTTGGACATTTTGAGGAATGTTATTGTCATTGATGTCAAAAGCATTGTTGAGCAATATTCGTCATCTTTGAGGACATTAGGAAAGCTCAGAGAATGAAGATCCAATAAGGAGAAGTCAAATTAAATAATAATATTTTATTATTATTTTTGGCACCAAGATCAAGTTAAAGGAGATCAAGGACAAAGTTGAAAAGACCCACATGTTATTTTAAATTAAAATATTTTAATCCCTTATTCAAAATTTAATTTAAATATTGATAAGTGCTAAGGTTAATTTAAATATTTATTTAATATTTAAAATTAACTTTAATACAAATCTAATTTAAATTAAAGTATTTTAATTATTGATTAAAACTTTAATTTATTAATGTTGGGTGCTAAAGTTAAGTTAAATATTTATTTAATATTTAATTCCAAATTTCCAAATCAAATTCGAATTGGAAATTCGAAATGTGTCAATGTTGAAGAAAGTAAAACCCTATGTATAAATACGCCAAAATATTGGCATTTGAAATCATTCATGCGACTTATGTTGGCTCATGAAAATAGATGGAAAATTCACATGTGCAAATCGAGCAAGGGAAAGAGATAAAGTTTGGCATCCTCCAAAATCAACACGAAGGGCTTGTATCTTCGTTGGAAGCCAAGGGCTATGGAAGACATTGTTGTGGAAGTTGATGTAGTTTTAAAACCCGTGCATGTGATTTTTGTAAAGAAGAACAATCATTTTGTTTATGCACCAATCGAGGGGGAAAAGTAAAGGCACCCAAGTGCCTTTTGGTTCTTGTGGAGCCACGTAGCCCAAACGGTGGGTGCTAGTGCTACGAAGATGCTTGGGTGAGAACCAACGCGGGTTCAAATTCCACCAAAGACTTTTGAGTGCATTGATGTATGTGATTTAAGTTGGTTGTCTTGGCCTGTGAAAAGTTAAAGGGAAAATAATATTTTTATTTTCTAAAGTAATTTTTAATTAAAGTTATTTGCATGTTATTTGGAGTGTAAATTGTTTAGGGGAGTTAAAAGGAAGTGCAAAGCTTTAGTTTTTGAATTAGAATTTTAGAGGTTAAGGAGTTATAAGGAAGGTTGAATTTTATATTTTGAAATTGAAGAATTTTGAATATTATTTATTTCAAGTTGGAGATTATAAGGTGTAAGTAAGTGCTAACTTGTGTATTGAATAAAAGTTTTGAAGAAGAGTTAGAATGATATTTTTGTCATCTAACCTTAGTGTTTGGTAAAGGAAGTGGTTATACTTGAGATAGGTTTTAAAGACTATTCTTCATTAAGAAAAAGGTATGGGCACATTCTTCCATGGTTGAGTTGCTTGATTGTTTTCTAGAAAACAAGTTGGAGTGAAAAGGATTGTTTGATTTGCATTGTTGAGAGTGTTTTGAATTAATGCTTCAATTTTTTTTGGAATTAAGAGTTATTGATAAAGCCTTTTTTTTTGTAATAATTGTTGTTGAAGTGAGTTTTTGAGTGAAGAACTTGAAATAGGGTTTGCAAATATCATGAGTACCATTGTTATGTGAGATTGGTTGATAATAATTGTTGGAAACATTTTGAGTGAAAATTCATATGCTTTGACTAGGTTTTGTAAGCAAGGATTGTTTCATTGAGTGATTGGTTGAGTAGAGTTGGTTGAGCCTAGTCAAGTGAATATGTGAAGTGATTGTTCAAGTTCTATAAAAAAATTTATTTTATATTATAAATTGATTTGAGAAAAAGGTTGAGTATTGATGAGTGTGACATACATTGAGTCTCTAACAATTCTCTATATGTTTCTAAGAGAGTGATTGAAAGTGTTTGAGCATTGAAGTGAATGTGAAGCATATTGAGTCTCTAAAAATTCTCTATATATTTAAGAGAGTGATTGAAAGTGTTTGAGCATTGAAATGAATGTGAAGCATATTGAGTCTCTAACAATTCTCTATATGTTTCTAAGAGAGTAATTGAAAGTGATTAAGCATTGTGATGTATGTAGAGCATATTGAGTCTCTAAAAATTCTCTTTATGTTTCTATGAGATTGGACAAGTTCTAGTGTGGACTTGTTGAGTAGATTTGAGGCAAGTCTTTGAGAAGACTTGTGGATGGATTTGGGTAAGCTTTTGTGGAAGCTTACAATACAGATTGAGAGAAAATTTGGATAAGTTCTTGTAAGGACTTATTCAGAATATTGGAAAAGTTCTAGAGAGGACTTGAGGACATATTAGTGTGAGTTTTTATGGAAACTTACAAGGTATATTTAAGGTAAGTATTTGATAAGACTTAAAAGCAGAGTTGATTGATTGATTTGTTCAAGCCTTGAGTTAAGGTTTGGGGTAGATCCAGTAGAGTTGATTTGAGATGAATTCAAGCTTTGAGTTAAGGCTTGAGGATAGATATTGAGGACATATTTGTGCTATACTGAAGGACTATGTTTAGTATAGATTCAAGGATATATTTTGGTGCATATTTAAGGACAGGTTTATGTCAGACCAGAGACAAATATTGAGGATAGATTTGTGCTAGACCGAAGGATTGTGTTTAGTACAGATTTGAGATAGATCTTTGGAGGTGATAGAGTTAAGGATAAAGGTATCCAACAAAATTAGGGAAGACAGATGTCTTCTATGGATAGATTTCCATTTGCTAAGGGCAGTTGAGGTAGAGGTCTTCTAAAGGATCACCAGATAGAGTAGAGTTAGGATATTGGTGTCTCTTGTGGATAGAGATCCACAAATTTAATTAGGGTATTGGTGTCTCCTTTGGATAGAGATCCATAAATATTGTAATAGGGAAAGGATTCCCAAGATATTGATTGAGAAATTTTTTAGTAAAATATTTTCTCCGTGGAGTAGCCCACATTGGGTGAACCACATAAAATTGGTGTCTCTATTGTGTGTGGTGATTTGTGCATTTATTTAATTATTTTTGTTGATATTGCTATATTTACATTTCATAATATTGATTGGAAAGAAAAGTAAAAAGTGGTCTTATACTTTTCACCCCCCTCTCAGTATAACCTTGTGTTATTCAATTGGTATCAGAGCAAGTTCCTTTGGAAGAGTTTAACAGTTTGAAGGAAAATATTACAAGAACACAATGGATTCTAAGAATGGATCATCAGATAATTTAGCACCAACTGTTATGTGTAAGAGTATATATACCACCCCTAGTATCGGTAGCCCCAATACCTACATCATTACCAACTGCACCCAGCTTCTTTACACCTCCTCTAGCTTGTTCATCACCACCTATGACCCAACCATTATAGAAGGCTCCAACCCAACAAGTACCTGCACCACAACCACATGCCTCATAGTCATAGTACTATTACCCACAATAGGTACCTACCCCACAACCTAGTGTGCCCATAGATATGATAGCACATATCACCCAATACCTACCTTATCATGATCATGCACAATAATATTCTCCATAATACTAGGAAGAGCAACAATACCAGTATCCACCACATCCACAGACTCAGACTATCATAGCCCAGTATCCCACTCCTACAACACCCAAACTTCAACTCCTATGAGATGAAGTCAAAATGCTTAACCTATGCACCTCTAGTTATGGGCCACAAAAGCTCTGTTATGATGAACTATGTAATGAGCCAGTTCACCCATCAGTTCCCATTCCTCCTTACCCTTATCGCTTTGAAATACCAAATTTAGATAAGTATAGAGGTAAGGAAGACCCTAGAGAGCATGTGATCAACTGCACAGTAGCAACCCCCTCATGCTATGTACCTTTTGCCTCTCACTCACAAGGCCAACATTGGACTGGTACAACATGCTCCCATGCCATAGCCTATATACCTTTGAGTAGCTAGCCAATTCCTTTCTAGAACACTTTTCCATCAACATCAAGAAAAAAACCACATTTTTTTATGTGTACACCTTGCGAAAGGTTGATGATGAACCCATCACAGAGTTCATTGCCAGATGGAGAGAGATTATCCATGACCTCGCCCATAGCTTCCCCACTATGGATCTCGTGACACTCTTTTACAAGAGTTGCTACAAACACATCTCCACATCCCTCCAACTTGATCAAAGTTGCACTTTTGAAGATGCCATTTTGCAAGAAAAATTCATTGAAGAAATTAAGGTTCAATCCAAAAAAATAAGTTGAGAACCAAATCCAACTATAACCCCAACTTTCACTTCAACATAACCGCACCAAATCAACCTTATCCTCGGCCATCACAAGTTAACCAAGTTGTAACTGCTACCTTAGCACTAGCATCGACTCCTCCACCCTATACACCGCAACCAAAAGCATTCCAGACTAATGATCCTGCTCTACCTAGACCACAACAATACCAGGGCATGTGTCCATAGGTTCCACCATGCAACCTCACACTGTTATCTAAACCACTACCAACTCTATTTCATATATTATATGAGGGCAACCATCTCCTCATACCTAAGATCCACCCACTGGATCCAAATATACCCAAGCCTCATAGACATAATGAGTAGTTATTTTGCCCTTTCCATAGACAACATGGTCATGATATTGATTCATGTCGCTTATTCCATGGGCAAGTTCAAGACCTAATCGATAAGGGCATCATCCAGGTAACAAACCCTCTAGCCCTACAAAATAAAAACTTAGGGATTTTCCAAAACCCTCCATCAAATCATAGAGGACCCAACCCTCCTAGACCTCCAAATAATCCTCCAGCACCACCTCTCCAAGTGAACAATATCCAATGTGATCCTCCATAATGTGGTGTAGTAGGTACAATCAACCTTACTACGATAAACCAACGGTACCCATCAGGCTCTATAATACCTATTATTTCTCCACCAACTCAGTTCACATCACTGTAAGTACCTCAAATGCCTACTATCGTGCCACCACCACCTCAAAATGTGATTACCATCCGTGGTAGCCTAACCCATCAGCTACATAATGCCCCCGCATGACTATCCATATTTGATCTCCTACAACGATCTCAATCCCACCAGGAGGCATTGAATGGCATCCTACATTCCATTGAATTAGAGACACATGACACAAATGCCTTTGTAAATTTTGTAGGAAATATGCCATGATGCCTCCAACCCTCAATTAGCTTCCATTACCACGAGATAACAAAACTTGTTGGAGAAGGAGCAGATCTCCCTCTCCACATACAAGATGCAATCAATGATATCACTTACAAGAGGGTACTCATTGACATGGATTCATCCATTAGCATTATATCTATAGTAGCTCCACATCAACTATGTATCCCAGCAACCCATTTTTCCACACCTTCCCTTGACCTACATGCATTTGATGGCTCCATGAGACCTACGGTAGGATCCATATTTCTACCTATTCACATAGGTATTCATACCATTTATATACTCTTTCACATCATCCAAGGGGAAATGCAATACAATATATGCCTTGGTCACCCATGGATTAGAGACATGTAATGTATCCCTTCCACACTACACCATTACCTCAAGTATGTCCACGATGGACCTGTTCACTATGTCCCAATTGACGGAGACCCCTTTAAGTTTTGTTATGTTGCAGACCTTCCCCCTGTGCCATAATTTTCATCCTCCCAACTCTTCCTCGTGTTCTCTCATCAATCAATAGGAGCATCGACATCCTACCCAACTTCCACCTCAATGTCCTAGTGTTCATCAAGAGCACAAGCCTTGATGTCTGCACTATTAGAACCATATTCGATAGAGTCCAAAACCTCTAGCATGTTGTCCTCATCACCATCCTTATGGCATCCACAATCATCCCAGTCTCTACCATTTCAATTTCCACCTATGGTGCCACAACCACCATCACCACCCATTATGCAACCTACCATGTTACCTCCCACACCCTTGCATATGAAAGCCCCTATCCTTCCTACACTACAAATACCTCCTCTTCCCTTTCAAACAAAGCCTAGGATGTTCACGTCTCCACGTAGCCCAATTCCTATGTTGATACCTTCCCCCACATAGACCAAACATCCTATCCAAGCTACAAGAACCAAACGTCATGAACAGGAACAAATGACACCTGATTCAGATGAAAAAATCCCACATCCTTCATCTGCTACCATCAGGGAATCTTAGTTTTCTCCTTCCTCATTTGATTATTATATTCCACCTTAGTCACCAGAGCATACCACACCATGAATATCCATATTCATGACAAAATCTGGCCCAAGAGACTATAATGTACATGACACCGACATATGTGATCCTCCTATCTAGTCTACTCATGATTTTGGTCATCCCTCAACCTCGGTACTTACCATTGGTACCATCATACAATTAGAAATCCTCGAAAACTACACCAATTTTGTGTATGCGAGAGTCAAATCTTTGATCCCCCCACAAACTTCTCCACCACCATAATATAGCTCTTGTGATGTAATTACACATCTGGCCAACCTTTACTTCACCTTGCACTATCTATGGAATTTTCATTGGCACAAATTCGGGCTAGGCCATTATGATCAAGGGCTATGTACAGCCATTAACCCTCGTGTCTGATCACCTGACAACAAATATGGCCTAGATTATCACCCAACTGCCAACTATACTTAGAATACGAGATCCAAGATCTATCCCTACATCCTCCTCCACATTCAACACACACCTTGGAAGAGTATATCTGTATCTCTCCAAATTTTTTGCATCCCTACCTTCAGGCTATAGGATCCGTGCCCGGAAGGAGGATGGGAAAAGGATGGCGCGGTACCTCGGACTGAGAGGCCTTGCGAAGGTCCCGCCTCTCGAGGGAGGTGTATTATGGTGATTTTTTGATGGATGGTGGGTTCACCAGGAAACGTTTAATGGCAGTTTCCATGCCTAGGTTGGGAATGTGTTTTATGTGTTCAGTTTTATCCTTAAACATTCAAGTCCTAGGTTTGGCCAAATGAATCTAAGCTATTCTATATGAAGATGCAGATTAAATGAATACAGAAGAACAAATTAGGACAGAAAACAGAGAAAGTAAGCAAGATTAAAAAGTCATACCTGATCCGGATGTCTGATGAAGATTCTGATTCTTGAAGCAGTCAGGATCGCCTCTGATTTGACAGGATCGTCTGCTATCAGACAAGATCATCTGAGATTCGATGAATTCGTCAGAGACCTGCAATCAGAGAAGTAGACACAAAATGCAGAAAATGCAACTATTCTAACAGAGGGAAACAGTGTAAAATGACAATAACAATATCAAACTGAGAATTATAAACAGAAACATGAATGCATTATACTGATTTAATGACAATTATAACTTAATTATGCATTTGATCTAGATGGGTGAACTCCAAAATGCAGAATAGCAAAAAATAATGAATAAACTAGCTAATTGCAGAATAAAACAACAGAAAAAGGATGAAGAAATGCAAACTCTGGGCACTGATTGCCCCCAATGTGAACTGCAGTCGAAATCGTCTCTGATTCGACAGGATCGCCTCCGATCTGAACAGGATCGTCTGCGACGATGTAAGCTTGCTCCGGCTGAAAAATACTAAGGTACCTGCAACAAAATTGGATGCAACAAATGTAGATGATAATTTAGGATGTCTAGTGTGTGTAGAATTCGAGTTACAGGGAATTTCAGCCAGGGGGATGCTAAGGGGAGGGCTTAGGATTAAATAGGCTTAGGAGGGAGGTTAGGAGGTTGGAGATCATCCCTATTTGGGAGATCTCCAATGGGGAGGGTCTCTAACGATGCAGACACGCTTCTGCCCGGATTAGAGACGCCGTTGGAACAGAGACTAATTATGAAAAATTAGTTTTGGGACAAGATCGTCTGGACGTCCTAGCCTAGACGAAATCGTCCGATCTGAGGCGATATCGTCTGATCGATGACGATATCGTCAAACGGTCAAAACAAACTCTAAAAATGGCGTGGGAAAGGAGGAAACGGATTAAGCGACGGTTTGGGAGCGGTTTTGGAGGTTAAAATTTGAATTTGAATTATTTACTAGAGTAAATGTAATTACTAAGGTTTTACTGCACCAATTTTAGGGTGCTACATTTTGCCCCCTCTTTAGCGAATTTTTCGAAGAAAATGCGTTAAAGATGAGTTCTTCTCGATCTACGAGAAAGCAAAAATTATTCCCATTTTTAGGCGACGATTCTTGGTCGAATCGTACGACAACTTACTATGGTGCCCCCTCCGTGTTTTTACCCAAATCGAACGTTTGAGGTAAAAACATGGAAAAGCAAAATTTTAAAATGTTTTTAATTGTGTTTTGAATAAAATTAAGAAAAATAGGGTAAAACCCTAATTCATTTTTACTGTTCATTTTTCTAGTTTTTAGAGCTCTGGAGAAAAAAATGGTGGAGACAGTGCACAGATCGACAGAGGTCCGACGCGGGCTACGGGTAAGAGTCTAAACTTAGTTTAGAATGCTTTAAGTTGAATTTACATGCTTTTTAGGTGAATTTTAAATAAATTTTGAGCATCACGGCCATTTTTGGGCCGTCGACGTCGTCGGGACGAAATCGTCCCGATTTCGACGAAATCGTCTCAAGTTCGCCGATTTCGTCTAAGGGCGAAATCGACGAAAGGGGGACGATTTCGTCAAATAAGGGACGATTTCGGCTTGCAAAATCGGAGACGATTTTGCTCAAATTTGGGACGATATCGTCCAATAGTGGACGATATCATCATTTGTAAAATTGAACTTATTTTAACTTGCATTATTAATCACTTGAGTTTTTATTAATGATTTGTTTTTGTGTTTGTTGTTGTTTATGTTGCAGAGAGGTTTACTAAAGAGCAGAGAATGGAAATACGATGGGTTGAGAGATGACTTGGCCGCTCTATCACAGGCAGAGCGGGATCAGCTGGCACAGGCCGGCTTACTGCATGTGGCAGAGATGCCACAAGTTTCTACAGACATGGGGCTACTGACAGCCCTGGCAGAGAGGTGGTATCCGGGTTCTTCCTATTTTCGGTTACCCATAGGGGAGATGACTCCCACATTGGAGGATGTATGGAGGATTTTGAGGATCCCCATACAAGGACGGTTGATCACTCCTATGGCCAATCAGGGCCATGCTATGATGCGGTTGTGTGGCGATCCAAGCTTCGCCCTGGAGAAGGGCGGAGTGAACATCGAGGCGCTGTGTCAGATGCCTGGGGCATCCAGACTCACACAGGTTTTGGCCGGAGTGGTAGGTGGACTTCTGCTGTGCCACCAGAGTGGGTGCAGGGTACCATGGGTGCTAGCAGATGTGATCTACGACATGCGAGACCATGGTTATAGATTCTCTTGGGGCAGCTTTGTTCTATGTCGATTGTACAGGATCCTGCATGGGGTCGTGTACAAGGGCGGTCGATGTCTGGTTATGACATCGCTTCTACAGGTTTGGTGCTGGGAGCACATTGTAGTGAGGAGGCCGGTAGGGCTTCCTTTGATAGGGATTGATGGGGAGAGGCCCCGAGTTTTCTATCGGTGGCTCCGGAGAGGGGCACAGTGGCGGATTGATCTGCGATGTCCCGGAGACTGCTGGATGACCTTGTCCCAGACCAGATCACCTGGAGGCCTTGGAGGGATCATCCAGGGTGGGCCGAGGATGGACAGGAGCTGGCTCGCATCAGGCGAGTCTGTTGGCTGAGGATGGAGAGGGGAGAGGTGGAGCTCCACCGCTACGACCGAGTTTTGTGACAGTTCGGTCTACAGTAGGGGATCCCATCTCTCAGGGATTACGAGTTTTCTCGGACTATCCGGGATAACACTACGGTCAGCGGGGCTCCAGATATGCAGCGCTTCTGGAGTCAGGACGCAGATGATGCCCCCATTCAGCCAGTGGATGGGGACGACGTCGGGGTAGCCGACGGCTACGATGCCTGGTACGTAGGCATCCGCCCTCCTCGGATGACGAGGGCTCAGGGTCCGATTCATGCGGTTGTGCATCGGATAGGGAGGCGGTGCCGGGCGGCTATTGAGGCAGCCCAGGGTCACGAGAGGGAGAGAGCGAGAGGAGAGCACAGGTGTAGCAGAGGTGCAACGAGCGGGAGAGGAGGGAGGAGAGACCCCCTTCTCCATAGAGAGAGAGGCCACCATCGCTCGATAAGGGCAAGGGTGTCGACATTGGGGAGAGCAGTGAGATAGCGACTCTCCGAGCAGAGACAGTCCATCTCCAAGCATAGGTGCAGACCCTATAGGAGGAGGTTGCACGACATCGAGCTGAGGTGACACAGCTCAGAGATGAGATTGCATGCCTTAGAGCATGGGGCGGAGGGGCGAGCACTCGGGAGCTAGCACGGGCTATTGCCCAGATCACTTTTTATCAGACACTATACTACCAGATGGTGCCAGAGGAGGAGAGATTACCACTGTCGGCTGCCATCGTGGATCCGATCAGGATGGGGTCATCAAGGACTTCATCTCGATCCATGACTAGGACTCATAGTACCACATAGACTGCGATGGGGCCACCTCGTCCACCTCAGGGCGGGGGAGGAGATGAGGCTGAGAGCTCGAGGGGTTCTCGAGGCTAGACTACTGCACTTGCACTGTATAGATTGAGACATAGTTTTTATTATTTTTGAGAGAGGATTGAGTATGCCGAGGTATAGATTGTGGCATACCGATCCGGTTTTGATATGATGTATATATATTTGTGATATATATAGATGAGATATTTTTGATCATATGACTTGTCTTATGTATTTTTATGATGCTTTTAAATGTTTTGATTGATTGATTTGATGATTGGATTGAGGATTCATGTAATTATGTCATTTTGAAATATTATAGTTTTAATGTCATGCTGTAAGATTTTAAATGAAATAATCTGATGTAACAAATTGGTTGTTTGTGATGTGATGTGATAAAAGATAAAAGGGGACTTTTAACAATAATTTCAAAGGACATTGTCGCTATTATAGACCATTTCATGGAGTCGCCGCTCACTCGGTCGTCAAGCTAATCCTGGTATAGAAATATTGTTAAAAGTAAAAGAGTGCTTAAGAGACTGTCTTAAGACTTTGGTGCAATGGTGCAAATGATGATGATGATGATTTGTTTTCAGAGTTTCATAAAAATAGTATGCATGAAATAATGTTAAAATGATTTTTGCTAGGCATAAATTCCTAAGTGTGATAAATTTTTTGGATAATTCCCTAGGAATTATACCATCATTGCAAAATTGAAGGTTGACATAATGACATGAAATAGTGATAATGTGCATTGTTTGTGTTAAAAGACATAATTGTATAACATAATGATTTAAGTCATATGGTTTTCATGAATTGATTTTTAAATGAATGGGTAATAAAAATTGGTACAATGGTTTGCGCTAGGCATAGAATATGTAGGTATAGACTTATACCATCATCGCGAAATCCAAAAAGAGATAGTTTTATTGCATGATTGATTTTTGATAAATAGAAAATATGAAGATGAGGACTTGCGCTAGGCATAAAATTCCAATTTTGGTTTTGGAACTATACCATCGTCGCGAAAGTCGACAATATATATATATATATATATATATATATATATATATATATATATATATATATATATATATATATATATGTGTGTGTTTTGATTGTATGGTTTTGAAAGAAATTTTGATCTTTTTGATTATGCATGTAGTTGTCTTTAGACTAAACAACTGTATTTTTAAAGAAGAAAATGAATTTATTCCAAACAATTTGCAAAAAAATATTTCAAAGTATCTTAAAGACAAAAGTTAGATTTATAAGGAATCCCATGTGCATATGTGAGTTCATTTCCAATCTTGATTTATCATAATGATACACAAAATCTCTCAAATACAAAATGTGTGTGCAATTGCTTTGTTCATTTACCAGTTTGAGCAAGATAATATGATACAAGTGATTTGAATGAACCAAATAAGTGTTCATTAACCATGATGTAGATGCATATAACCATACTAGACTACTATGTAAGTCGGATTATCAAGAGCTAGCTAATCCATAAGCGGACATAGGTCTGTACAAAAGAAGGTCGCTAATGTGACAGACATATCGCCACGCTAGGAGTTACCCAAGGCCAAGCAGGTTGGGCACAAACCACCTGTTATGGGGCTTACCTCACAGTTTTTGAATAATTGAGAATTCCAGGGATTCAAGCTCATCAACCCTTCTTTTCTTTTCAAAGGGTAGGGAAAGGGATTTTATTGCTTTTGCTTTTGCTTTCTTTTGCTTTCTTTTGTATTTCTTTTGTATTTTTGCTTGATAATGTTGTAATGATAAAAATAATATTTTTCTTTTTCTCTTTTTCTTGAACTTTGCTTTTTCTTTTTGTTCTATGCTAGGGATACTTGCTCGGATTAGCTGTAGAGCAAGGGATTTTTATTCTGGGTAGGGGTGAGCTTGTCCTTTTGCCAATTCTCAAATATTCTAGACCATGTGCATGATAGGATAGCAAGGGAAACTTTTCGCTCAAGAAACCACTTCTACTATGTAGCAAAGCATGGAAATTACAAATATAATCATTTTATTGTGAAAAGATGTGCTTGGTTTAAGTAAATAACAAGATCAATTCTCTGTGCTCAAACTTTATTTAATTGAATTTTGTGAACTTTGATATAAGAGAGATTAGTAATCATGCCAGATAAAATCAAGATATTTATATTTGTGAGTGTGAAAGTGCGGGATTCCAAATAAATGCTAATTTATCCAAAATAATTTGAAACATATAACTGCAACATTTGTAAGAAGATATATATATAAATACTTTTTGAGAAGTTTTGAGAATGTTGACTCTCTCTTTCTTCTTTATGTTGTTTTGGTTTCGAAAGAGTCAAGAATATTGCTGTTTTTTTTATTTTTATTATTATTTTTTTGTTTTTTGAAAGAATTAACAAGTGCCATAAATAAATGCAACAAATAGTTTTGAAGATTTTGATGATTATGAATGTTTTTGGTGTTTTTGAATTTATAAATTGAAAGAAATACAAGATAGTGATTTTGAAATATTTTAAACAAATATATACAAGGATGAAATGACCAAATTTATACATAGTAACGTTTAAGATGCAAAATGTTCATGGGTTCTTTAAGTTCTTTACCATCTAAGGTAGATAATTTGTATGCTCCTGATTCAAATTTAGCAGTGATAATGTATGGTCCTTAGTTGCATTAGTATTTTTTTTATTTTCTTTTAAAACAAGGTCGTCGATCTCAAAGGATCGATGACGAACTTTTTAGCATATGATCTTTTAAGCTTGTTTTGGTAGGCACGGAGATGCTCCAAAGCATTAATGCATTTTTCATCTAGGAGTTCCAGCTGACGAGTCTGCCAGCTCGATATTCATCTCCTACTTCGGTATCTTGAAGTAGTAGAGCCAAAGAAGGAACTTCTAATTCAAAGGGAAAAACGGCTTCAGCACCATAAACCAAAACAAAAGGTGAAGTTCCAGTGGGGGTTCGAACACTAGTTCGATAGGCCCACAAGGCTGGATATAACTGAATGTGCCAATCGCGGCCAGTTTTATTGACCAATATTTTGAGAATTTTGATTAAGGTTTTGTTAGATGCTTCTGCTTGACCATTACCCTGAGGATAATAGGGAGTGGACCAGCGATGTTGAATCTTATATTTTTGGCATAATTTTTTAACATCTTTATTTTTGAAACAAGTTCCATTATCGAAGATGAGATTTGCAGGAATTCTGAACCTACAAATGATTTGATTAAAAATAAATTTAGAGACTTGTGTGCCGGTGCAGGAAGCTAAAGGCATAGCTTCAACCCACTTCGTGAAATACTGAGTGGCGGTTATGATGAATTTGTGTCCATCGGATGACACAGGATTGATTTTGCCAATAATATCTAAACCCCATTTTGAAAAGGGCCAAGGAGATGAAATAGCCTGCAGTTCTTGTGCGGGCGCATGGACAAGGTCAGCATGTTTCTGGCACTTGTCGCAATGGCGCACATAATCATGTGCGTCATTCTCCATGGTAGGCCAAAAGTATCCTATCCTAAGGAGCTTTTTAGCAATGACACTACCACTGAAGTGTCCTCCACAAGATCCATCGTGGGCTTCACTCAAGGCTGATTTGGATTCTTCTAAATTCAAACATCTTAATAGGATACCTTCAAAAGATCTCCTATATAAAGTATTGCCAATTATTACAAATCGACTTGCTCGTCTACGTAATAACCGACGCTGGTTTCTATTAGAATTGGCGGGGAAAGTCCCATTTTGGAGAAAATCAAATATATCCGTATACCAAGGTTCAGGAGTAGTTTCATTGATTAGAAACACATCCAAAGGTTCTAAGCATGACTTATTTGAAGCGGGTTCCTGGAGTCGACGAATAATGATGGTGGCATATTCGTCATCTAACTCCAAGGGCAGGAGAGATGCAGCTACGGCCATAGCATCAGCTGCACGGTTGCAAGTTCGAGGAATAGCTTCCAAGGTAACTTGATCAAATAGAGACATTAATTGTAAAACATAGGCTTTATATGGGCATAGTTTATCATCTCTGGTCTGATAAACTTCATTAATTTGGTTTATAACAAGTTGAGAATCACCAAAAACTAACGAGATGTTTAATTTTTAGCGCCAAGGCAGCTCGTAATCCAAGGATTAGAGCTTCATATTCAGCTGTATTGTTAGTGCAAGCAAATGTTAATTTGAAGGACAGAGGAATAAGATGTTTTTGCGGGGATATTAAAATAATACCCACACCATCCCCACTCATGCATCGGGCTCCATCAAAGTATAAGGACCATTGTTCAATATGGTCTGCCTCTAATTGAAGGCATTCATCAGGAAACTCAATGATGAGGGGATGGGTAGACTCTAAGGGTGCAGCAACTAATTGATCTGCTATGATTTGACCCTTAACAGACTTCTGTCCTATGAATGTGAGGTCAAACTCGCTTAGAGCAAGAACCCACTTGGCTATGCGACCCGATAAATAAGGTCGACTCATGAGATACCTCAAGGGATCATATTTAGCAATGACATAAGTTTTTTGACTAAGCATATAATGGCATAATTTTTGCGTAGCAAACACGACTGCTAGACATAGTTTTTCTAATGTTGTGTAGCGGGTTTCATAATTGATGAAGGTTCGGCTAATATAATAATTAGCACGTTCTCTCTTTTCATCATCAAGTTGAGCTAACATAGCTCCTAAGGCAGAATCTGAAGCTAAAATATACAGGAGAAATGGGCGATCAGGTCTAGGCGGTGAAAGCACAGGTGGATTAAGGAGGTATTGTTTGAGAAGTTCAAAAGCTTCTTTACATTCGTCGTCCCAATTAAAAGGGACATCCTTCTTAAGAAGTTTAAGAAAGGGACCGGTTTTGTCCGCCGACTTATCGATGAAGCGACGGATGGCTTGAAGCTTACCTTGTAAACTTCGTAACTCAGATATATTAGTAGGTGCGGGCATATCAGTGATAGCCGCAATCTTGAGAGGGTCGATTTTGATACCACGTAAAGAAACTAAAACCCCTAATAGTTTACCGGACTTAACTCCGAATATGCATTTGGCTAGATTTAATCGAATAAGATATTCTCGTAATCGATTAAAAACTTTTCTCAAATCATCTAAATGATTATCTTCATTAATAGAGCGAGCTATAATATCATCTACATAATCATGTAGGATATCATGCATCATATCATGAAAAATATAAGTCATAGCTCGTTGATATGTTGCACCTGCGTTCTTTAAGCCAAATGGCATCACTTTCCAACAAAAGGTACCCCAGGGGGTAATAAAGGTTGTTTTAGCCTGATCTTCAGGAGCTATCCTGATCTGATTATAACCAGAGAATCCATCCATTAAGGACATCATCCCACTCCCGGCAGTAAATTCAATGATTTGATCCATGTTTGGAAGAGGAAAATCATCTTTAGGGCATGCAACGTTAATATCTCTAAAATCTGTGCAAACCCTAACTTTGGTGGCTTCTTTCTTGGTAACTGGAACTACATTTGAGATCCATTCAGCATAATCAATAGCTTGTATAAAAACAACATTCAGGAGTTTTTCTAACTCCCCTTTGACTAGCAAAGCCACTTTGGGATGCATTTTTCTAAGTTTTTGTTTAACGGGTTTAGCATCCGGATGGACCACTAGGTGATGCATGACTACAGAAGGGTCTAGACCTGGCATATCTTCGTATGTCCAAGCGAAGACATCTTCATATTCTTTAAGGAATGCAATGTATTGTTCTTGTTTTTCTTGACTTAATTCTGATCCAATATTGATTATGTGAGGACTATCCTCAGTTCCAATATTAATTTTAATGACGTTTTCTACCTCCATGTGTAGATCTCTTTCAAAGTTAGGTGGGGCGGGTGAAACGCCCAATTCTTGTAATTCTTGTAAGGTTAATTTGGATAATTCATCTTGAGGATTAGTGGTCTCAAGTTGGGCTATAGTTGGTATAGAACCATCAAAATAAAATCCATTGTGTAACATCTCTTCAACGGAGACATCGTGGAAGATATCTCCTTCCAACTCCTCATCGGAGTCGGCAATCATTTCAGGGTAAGCTATGGATAGCATGTTACATGTAAATGGCTGATTTTTTAGAGGCAAATCATCACACCTATCCAAATAATCTTGATAACATATGAGTTGATCATCATCTTCAAAAGGAAAGGGTTGACCCTTACTAGGAAATAGGCCCACACCACAGTGGGTAGGCCACGGTTCTACCTCGAAAGGTTCTTTCATGCCATTTTGGAAAGGTCCCAAGCCTTTCCCTTTATATCCCATTTTAAGCATTATGGGTTTAGCTTTAATATATTCATTGGTAAAATAACATCGAGCATATCCCTCATGATGAGTTTTGATATTTCGAGGGATTCTTCCCCAGTCATATCCTTTATAAATGAAGGCACAACTCCCGACTTGGTAAATACTTCCCATAGGTTGTGGGAGGCCCAAAGTACGAGGAGATGGCGGCAAGTTATTTAAAAGAATTGAATCTTGCATGAAAGCATTTGTTTTTTTTGATATTAAGATTGTGGATAAGAAAGAGCATAAGATGTAGAAGGATCATTCCCTATATCTTTAGATGTGGAAGGTATGATAGATGTTGATAATGTGGAAGTGTTAAGAGATGGGTCTATAGGTTTTGAAATTATAGGGATAGAACATGAAGGATTGGTTGTAGATTGAAAATATTTTTGAGGTTCTAGAGTGGTTTGTTTAGAAGATTGTTGATCTATATATGAGGATGAAATTAATGGAGGGGAAATAGGTGAAGTTATGGGTGTGTGTTTCATAGTTTTAGATGAAAAATAAGAATTAGGATGTGTGGATGACGAAGCAGGGCAAAATTGCACTCCAACGAGGTTCCGCCAAAGCACACATATCAAAGGGTCTAGGGTCACCATGGATAGTGACCAACTGATTTTTAAATTCGAATTTAACACATTGGTGTAAAGTTGATGGGACAGCCCGCATTGCATTGATCCAAGGATGACCCAAGAGTATATTGTACGATGCGGGGCAATGTACAATAAACATGGTCGTATCTAGAGTTCGAGGACCAACTTGCAATGGGATGGTAATAACTCCACACGTTTCTTGTGTTTCGTCATTGAAAGCTTTGATAATCATGTCAGTTTTCTTCATTTCATCACTTCTAAAGCCAAATCGTTGGTAGAAGTCAAAAGTGCAAATGTTTAGAGATGAACCATTATCAATCAGGACTCGTTTAACAGCTACATCTCCAATTAGAGCAGTAATATATAAGGGATTATCCTTATGTAAACTGTGTTGTGGGATATCTTTATCTCGGAAGTCAATACAATCAACTTCTCGAGTGATGATAGTATTGGCCATGGCTTCAAGTTGAATGTTTTGAGGTACCATCATTTGGCTTAATGTAAGCATCAACTCATCCCTATGGGTAGGAGAAGATCTTAATAAATCCAAAAGGGAAATTCTGGTCTGTAGTATTGGATAATTGCTCATTAATATTGTAAGGGGGTTTAGGTTGAACATTGGAAGCATGATTCCCTTTATTGGGATTTTTCAAAACAAATGGAGCTGATCCATCATTCTGGTTTGGTTCTTGTTGAGAATTTTGAGCCTGTTGTCGGGTAACGACTCCAATGGTACCTACAATGTTATATTGAAGATGCTAAACTGGTCTCGGTCGAGCATTTATGGCTTGTTCATCTGGGAGGAATTGATTAGAAGAAGGTCGAGTAGTAACTCTTCTAGGAAATGGTTCTTCTGGAACCATAGCATCTGTGATAGGTTGAATAGGATCTGATTCATTTTTAGAACTATTCGATTGGTTTGAAGTGATGTCTATTTCACTTTCAGTATCTGATTCTACATCACTAGAATCTGGAGTTTGAATATTATGTAGGGGCCTGGTCGTAACCATGGATAAGGTTGTGTCAAATATTTGAGGATCATGATTAAGTAAATGTCCACTAATAGTTCCTACATATCGGGTAGGAGGAGGAACATTATGATGTTCGATTTGATTGGCCACCTCTTTACCATGTCTTGGTAAAGGGTGTTGAAATATGTCTAATGATTGATTAGCATTTTGATTTTGATTTTGAGGAATGTTCTTTTGAGGATTATTAGGAGCATTTTGTTTAGGTTGGAAGGCTTGCACCTCCATTTCATTATTATCAATCAGATCCTGTATTTTATGTTTCAACCTTTTACAAGCGTTGGTAGAGTGTCCAGGTCCTCTATGGAAATCAGAGTGTAAGTCAGCTCTGTATCCGGGTATAGTTGGATCAGGTTCCCGGATAGCTGGTAATTGGATCAAACCTCTTTCGAGTAATTGAGGTAAAATAGTTGATAACGGTTGATTCAATCTAGTAAATTCTCGAGGAGGCTTATCAGGCGGTTTCAATATAAATTTTTTTGTTGTTTTCGTTGCATTGATATTAGCAACATTTCTGCTATCAGTGACTCCGTCACCTACAACTTGTTTGTTTTTATACTGATTTTTGGATGTTTTCTCATCATCCTTCTTCCTAAGTTGGCCTCTCCTAATGAGGGCATCTTCTACTCTTCGAGCTAAATCTATAGCTTGATCGAAGGTAGTTAAAGTAGCAATTGATAACTCATAAGATATTTGTTCTTGTAAATTATTGATAAAAATGTCCAACATTTCCCTATAAGGTAGCACAAAGTGCAGTTTTCCTATCAACTGCCTCCATCTAGCTAAGAAATCGGCAAAACATTCATCCTTGTCTTGTTTTAAGTTGTATAAATCTTTAATGGTTACATGCCTCTCGATGTAGGCACTAAATTGATGGACAAAAGATTCAGTTGTTTCTTCAAAGTTTCTCAAAGAATGAGTGGGCAATTGATAGTACCACTCTAATGCCATTCCACCTAAACTTTTTGGGAACATTTTTAGTAATAGCAAGTCATCATGTGATATATCATGACATGCTATCCTAAACATGCGAAGATGCTCTATGGGATCTTCGGTTCCTTTATATATAGGCAAGATGGGCATGGGAAAATGCTTAGGGTAAGGTTGTGCTACAACTATGGGATCCAAAGGTTGACTACATATCTCTCGATAATTGTACGAGGGACGATAAGGATCTATCTGGTCCATACGCGAAGCTAACTGTTTCACCATGGCTTCTGGATTACTAGTTTGCCCACCATATTGGTTCGGTAGGGCATTGATATGGGATTTGTGAGCATATGATGGAGGGACATGAAGATTAGATGCTATGTTGCTATTGTGTAAATTGTTGGTAGGAAAGGTGTTATGAAGGAATTTTGAAGTTGTATTATGTTGTATTCCAGATTGTTGAAAATTGGTGTTTGGCTTCATTTTAGGTTTTTGTTTACTTGAAGCATATTGATCAATAGTTTGGCGAAGTAAAGCAGTGAAGGAAGTTTTCTTTTGTGTGGGAATGATTTTAGGCTCAATAACAGGTTCCTTAGGAGGTTGGGTAACCTGTTGTTTTGGCATGTTTTGAATCATAGTGACCATATCTCTATTGGATGGTCCAGCCTTATCACTTTCTTGATCAATGAAAGACAAGGGATTAGTGCGCACATCAAACATATGTTCCATGGCTGCTTGAGTGTCACTAATTTGCCCTTTATCAATACGAACTGCCATATTAAGAGCGCCAATGTTATTATTGAAAAATTTCCAGAAATGATCTACGTTGTCAAAAGCAATAGTTCCATCTGGAGCTACTCTAGGGGATGAGGATCCATCCTCTTTAACATTTTCTTCTTGTTCATTGTCTTCACCTAGGTCATCTTCTGGTTGATCTAGAGTTTCTCCTTCCGGAATTGGATCTTCGGGAAGGTCATTTGGGTTTCTAGTTTTATCTTCTAACCAATCTTCTTCTTCTCCTTCAGTTTGTTTACCATTCCTAAGTTTAGGCATTGTGCTTAATTTAGATTTCAGCAAATATATATATATATATATATATATATATATATATATATATATATATATATATATATATATATATATATATATATATGCAACAAGTTTAAGAGGTATATATTAATTATATACCTACTACAATATTTAAAATGAAATGTTTTGGTTTTTGTTATGTTTTTTTAGTTTTTTCTTGTTTTTGTAATAATATTGTAAAGATAACAAACAACACAATAAATGCAAGAACTAATACTGAAAGTAATGATCTAGTTTTCTATAAACAATTTATAAATATCATTAATGGGCTCGAGTTCTTCAGGAGTCATGAAGTGTTCTTCTTCAAATTGAAAATTTTCCTTCAAAAATTTAATGAAAAGAGCTATAGTGATATTATCTGTCTCAGATGCTGGTTGATAGAAGTAAAGCTCGTGGCAATACTCTCGATATAACACAGCTCGAGGAACTCTATTCCATATTTCCCTATCCAGAAAAACAACCTCTTGGTCTTCTACACGACCTAGGAACTGGTGTATAATGGCTGCGTTCTCGAGGTATTCCTCGAAGGTGAACAATTCTGAAGACACAAGAGCTCTCCTATAAGCTAACCATCTATGGCGAGGCTCTCCGAAGTTCATGATAAAAGACGAGTTGATGAGGATCCGGGATTCTATCTAGGACAAGCCTCTTGATTTGTTTAAGTTTTGTTGACCTAGATGAAATGACACTAAGTCTTCTATCAAGTTCGTCCCACAAAAGTTGATTTCTATCTGTTTCAGGCACACTAAGCACAGAATTGATTTCTATGGCTGCCAATTGGTTTTCAACATTTATAGTAACTCGCTAATATTTTCTTAGGAGCTACCATCTAAACATGATATGCAACTTATTAATTTTAAATGATTTGAAATGCATCTATGTTTTGGTTGTTTTTATTTTTATTTTGTTTTCAAAAGGTTTAAAATGTATTCACGTCGGGTTCACCAAAATGTATCGCTCCAAATTTTTCGCATCCCTACCTTCAGGCTATAGGATCCATGCCCGAAAGGAGGATGGGAAAAGGATGGCATGGTACCTCGGACTGAGAG
The DNA here is from genome assembly GCA_028583015.1 of Wollemia nobilis. Lineage (NCBI taxonomy): Eukaryota > Viridiplantae > Streptophyta > Pinopsida > Araucariales > Araucariaceae > Wollemia > Wollemia nobilis. Next base: position 18,182,385 of record JAQPPZ010017033.1, on the reverse strand, counting down.
GCCTTGCGAAGGTCCCGCCTCTCGAGGGAGGTGTATTATGGTGATTTTTTGATGGATGGTGGGTTCACCGGGAAACGTTTAATGGCAGTTTCCACGCCTAGGTTGGGAATGTGTTTTATGTGTTCAATTTTATCCTTAAACATTCAAGTCCTAGGTTTGGCCAAATGAATCTAAGCTATTCTATATGAAGATGCAGATTAAATGAATACAAGAAGAACAAAATTAGGACAAAAAATAGAGAAAGTAAGCAAGATTAAAAAGTCATACCTGATCCGGATGTCTGATGAAGATTCTAATTCTTGAAGCAGTCAGGATCGCCTCTGATTTGATAGGATCGTCTGCTATCAGACAGGATCGTCTGAGATTCGATGAATTCGTCAGAGACCTAAAATCAGGAGAAGTAGACACAAAATGCAAAAAATGCAACTATTCTAACAGAGGGAAACAGTGTAAAATGACAATAACAATATCAAACTGAGAATTATAAATAGAAACATGAATGCATTATACTGATTTAATGACAATTATAACTTAATTATGCATTTGATCTAGATGGGTGAACTCCAAAATGCAGAATAGCAAAAAATAATGAATAAACTAGCTAATTGCAGAATAAAACAATAGAAAAAGGATGAAGAAATGCAAACTCTGGGCACTGATTGCCCCCAATGTGAACTGCAGTCGAAATCATCTCTGATTCGACAGGATCGCCTCCGATCTGAATAGGATCGTCTGCGACGATGTAAGCTTGCTTCGGCTGAAAAATACTAAGGTACCTGCAACAAAATTGGATGCAACAAATGTAGATGATAATTTAGGATGTCTAGTGTGTGTAGAATTCGAGTTACAGGGAATTTCAGCCAGGGGGATGCTAAGGGGAGGGCCTAGGATTAAATAGGCTTAGGAGGGAGGTTAGGAGGTTGGAGATCATCCCTATTTGGGAGATCTCCAATGGGGAGGGTCTCTAACGGCACAGACACGCTTCTGCCCGGATTAGAGACGCCGTTGGAACAGAGACTAATTATGAAAAATTAGTTTTGGGACAAGATCGTCTGGACGTCCTAGCCCAGACGAAATCGTCCGATCTGAGGCGATATCGTCTGATCGACGACGATATCGTCAAACGGTCAAAACAAACTCTAAAAATGGCACGGGAAAGGAGGAAACGGATTAAGCGGCGGTTTGGGAGCGGTTTTGGAGGTTAAAATTTGAATTTGAATTATTTACTAGAGTAAATGTAATTACTAAGGTTTTATTGCACCAATTTTAGGGTGCTACAATATCGATATGGATATACTAGAAGACACTCGTTCACCCAATTCTACCATCATAGTCCCTTGTGACTTCTTTCAAGAATCTTCTATGTCTGATACCTCCTCATTATGTGATATGAATAGGTTGGCATAACACTTCACTACCTTATATCTGGCTGCACCACTGATAGAGCCTAACATAGTCCCTCTTGAGCCATCACCAACACACCTAGCCATGTTCCTATCTATACATAGGTAACTATAGAGAATAGTTTCTCATCCATGCTCACCTCCAGTCTTTCTGTGACCTCCCTTGAGTCTCTTAAGGCACACACAAATTATTGTACCTTTCTTACTAGATTCTTCCCCACCTACTTCACCCATAGAATTGGTTAACATGGTTGAGGTAGACTTACATTCTCCCCTTCGTTATAGTCACCAGCTAATTTGGGATGATACCTCAAACCCAAACTTTATAGATCTCATGCATATCTCACCCATACCAGTGCCTTGAGATTTCCTACTCACACCTCATGTCTTATGGGTGGTAAACGCTCCCTATAAATCCTTTCCACCCCAAATACCTTAGGTACATCACACAGACATCTATGTAGATGATGAATATGAGTTCAGTGAAGCCATCGATGACCTTAACCTCATCCCCATCCCTAAAAATTTACGTGATGGATATTTCATACTAATTTAAGACACTATCGATGTTGATATTGGTGATGACCCCGAACATCCCCACATTCTCAAACTAGATACCAACCTCTCACCTGAGGAGCGCATTCCCTTTATAAATTTCCTTTGCAAATACATTCAAGTTTTCTCATGGTCATACAAGGACATGTCGGGACTTGACCCTACCATAGTAGTTCATAATATTATACTCGATCCTAATGCCAAAATGGTGAGATAAAAGTTGTGGTGCATGCATTAAACTATTGCATTAATAGTGAAATTCGAGATCCTAAAACTCCTAGACATCGATTTCATTGTACCCATAGACTATCCTGAATGGGTATCTAGTATGGTCCCTATGCCTAAGCCATCTAATGAAGTTCATGTCTGCATAGATTTTTGTGATTTAAACAAAGCTTATCCCAAAGACAATTTTCCCCTACCTAACATCGACTCCCTTGTCAACTCCATAGCAGGTCACGAGATGATATCCCTCATGTATGGATTCTCAGGATACAATCAAATCAGGATCAACCTAGCCAATCAACATAAAATATCCTTCACAATACCTTAGGGGCAACCTACCAACACACCATGACCTATATATTCCATGAGTTGATGCACAAAAATGTTGAAGACTACGTAGATGATCTCATCACCAAATCCAATAAATGTGTAGACCATATCGAAGATCTCCATTAGATATTTGAACGATTATTAGAACACAACATGTGCTTGAAACCAAAGAAGTGCGTGTTTGGTGTTACCTCGAGAAAAATACTAGGATTAATTTTCTCCCAGCGAGGCATTGAGGTCAATCCTAGTAATGTAAAATCCATCACCGATATGCCTTCTCCTACCATGTTGAAGCAATTACGTAGCCTCCAAGGTAAGATCACTTCCATTAGATTCATAGCACAATTATCCAACAAATGCAAGCCATTCAATCACCTCTTGCAAAAATAAGTAAGCTTCAAATGAGACTACAACTATCAAGGAGCATTTGATACCATTAAAACTTACCTTACATTACCGCCGGTTATGTCACCACCGCATCCAATGTTACCATTGATTCTATACATCTCATCCACATATTTTGCGCTAGGTACACTTCTAGCTCAAAAGAATGCACTCGACAAAGAGTAGGCTATCTATTACATCAGTCACACACTAGTTAGTTATGAAACAAGATATGGATACATGGAAAAACTATGCTTAATTGTCATATTTGCCACTCAAAAATTATACCACTACATGCTAAATCATACAAATTTTTTCATCACCCGCGACAATCCCCTTCGATACATGAACAAAAGTTATCACAATTCACGCACATCAAAGTGTATCATGCTCTTAACTGAATTCGACCTAGAATTCGTATCTCAAAAATCTATCAAAGGGCAGGTCATTGTCGACCAACTAGCTAAAGCCCCGTTGACTGATAATCAACCCCTCCTCATCCAACTCCTCGATAATTACATCTTCCACATAACCGAAGAGGAATAATATTTTGAACTCAAAGTCATAGTGAACCTCACCTTATTCTTAGATGGATCTAGGCATCTCCACATTGGGGGTGTAGACATTGTCTTCTTCACACCTGAAGGAGATCCACTCCCCCTTTCATTCAAAATCAATTTCCCTTGTACCAATAATAATGTAGAATATGAATCCCTAATCCTAGGACTAAAACAATCACATTCATGCACATCAAAAACCTCCACATCATAGGTGATTCACTCCTAATAGTCAATAAAGTGTAGGAACGCTGGCTATGCAATTTCTCGGTCCTCCAACAATATAAGAAGATTGCACAACAAGTCTTATCTCAATTTGAGTGGTATGATCTCGAAGCCACTCCATGATCATAAAACCATTTTGCAAACACTATGGCCTCCTTAGGATCCCTCATCCTACAAAATCCAACATCTGACACAACATCTGTGTCCACCCATACGCTCACTAGATCTGTCATATCGCCCACGCCTCCTACAAATGATGGTGGTGTCTATGTGGTAAAAATTGAACCCCATGACCCATGGTTTTCATAGATTAAATATTACATCAAGTTAGATTTCCTACCATGTGATTTACCCCACGTTCAATGTCGAACCTTCAAATAGAGAGTGATCCGCTACACCTTGTTGGGGGATATATTTTATCACTACAACTATGACGACATGCTCATGCGTTTTCTAGAACCACAAGAATCACAATGGGTTGGACAAGAAACCCATGAAGGTACTTGTGGTGGCCATTTTAGTGGCATGGCAATCACTAAACACATCCTTCACATGGGTTATTATTGGCCCAAGATGGAGTAGGATTGTTGTGAATATGTGAAGTGTTGCATCAAATACTAACAACATGCCAACCTAACACATCTACCATCCCAAGCACTCCAACCTATCCAGTCCATGTGGCCTTTCTCCCAATGGGACCTAGACCTAATCAAAAATATTACACCAAATTCCTCAAGCAATCATAAATTTATCATCACGGCTACTGAATATTTCATGAAGTGGGAAAAAACCATCCCACTGGTCCAAACTATAGGAGCTAAAATTATAGTGTTCATCATAGATTATATCATTTTTCACTTTGGAATCCCTTCCCAAATAATTTATGATAATGTGAGATCCTTAAAAAACAAAACCATCTGAGCACTTTGTAGCAATTTTTACATTCATCATGGCTTGTCTACCCCATAATACCCTCAAGGCAATGGTCAAGTAGAAGCTATAAAAAAAAAATTTACTCCATATTATGCAAAATAGTGGCTAAATCACACCGAGACTGGCATAACCAAATATCCTTAGAATTATGGGCATATCGTACTAGCATCCATACTCCTACTGGGGAAACCCTATTATCACTCATCTATGGGGTAGAATCCATCATGCCCCTCAATATTGAGATACATTCCCTATGGATATCCAGGAAAGAATTCATAGATGATGACACTGCCCATCAAGCACATTTTGACCAACTCACACTCCTCGATTAATGCCACATTTATGCCATTGAGCACACATGAGTATACTTAAATTTCCTTCATTGTGCCTAAAATAGTAAGGTACACCAACATGAGTTCACAATCAATGACTTAGTCCTCAAATAAAACCAATAGATCACAAGTCATCCTTGCCAACAGTGAGACAAGTTCACCCTGAACTGGTTGGGCCCATTTATTATCACACACAAATATGATTTAGGTTCCTATCATTTGGCTAATCTCAAAGGCCTCAATGATCCTAAACCCATTAAAATTTTTCACCTTCGTGCATTCAATGCCTAACCTAAATAGGCATTCACTATCACAAGTGGTACATACCAATCTGCACATATACATCACTCAATAGGCACATCACGATAAATGCATGTCTTTTTATTTTTACTTTACATATGTCACATGTAGTTTCTCCTTTATATCATTTTTATGCTACTGGTATTTTTTTTCCTTCTTGTAATATCTACATCACTTATAGATACACTATCTACATGCATAATCATGGAGGTCCATCCACCACCACAGACTGTACCAGTCATGCTAGTTGACCTAGCTCGACCACCAGCTACTCTTCATACTAGAAGACCTTCTCATTCCTATCATTTGGACCATAAAACCTCACATCGATGCCTCTCACCTCACCATAGAGGTTCATCCTACTCACCCCATCCAAGAGATAGCCAAGTCACCTTATCCTCTTTTGATGAAAAAGAGAAAACATCTCATCCCCAACCATGAGAATCACCTTCATAGTTGCATGAAGATACTATGAATCGCTATTCACCCACTAATTCCCCACATCACTCTCTTTGAACCTACCACCCTCCTAACAAAGGATACACACCCCATCCGACCCTGTTATTCATGCCTACCAGCCCCACTTCCTAGTGGATAATCTTCCTACTCCCAAGCCTTGCAAGCCTGTGTGGCTCAAGCTGGCTACAAAAACATGCCCCCATCCCATTCATGTCCCCATATAGAGCCATCATCTATGCCACCTGCCCTTAGGATGACACCTTCACCATTGTGAGGCTTACCCCCTCAAAAAATCCTATTATCCCCGCAACCATTCCACTCTACCCCATCCTCATCATGACCTCACTCACTTTCTCATGCATACCAAGCCACTCCACATACATTGGAATCTTGATCACCACCTTCTTCGACACCATAACCTCCACACCATGAGATACAACATCTCCTCTCTCATGTCGAGGACATCAAGCTATAGATGGGCCATTGCCATTGTCATGTTCATCCACGTCAGTCCCCCACAACCCGTGCATCTTTGCCACCATGCAAATCCATCCCTCAACCTTAGATTCATCCCACATTGGATCCTCGACCCATACCTCCATTGTCCAATTTCCCTTCAACTAGGCCCTACTCACCTCCAATGGAACAATACATCTACCCCATGTCGGTTCTATTCACTTCCCTATCTAAAATTTTCTACCATCTCAAGCATCAGGGCCTTATCGACCTACCTGAGATCCACATAACCATGAGAATCAATATTGCATCTATCATCACCAACCAGGTCACGACATTGAAGAGTGATGAACATTAGAAACCCTGGTCCACAATATGTTGCATGGCAATAGAACTCCATCGCTTGAATATTTTATTTTATTTACCCGACTCTTAAGTCCTCCATGTCGCATTGTCCCTAGAAATTTTCCACTATGAGAAACATTAACACCACAAACCTGCTACATTCACAATATTTCTAATTACACCAGTCACCAAAGTCCAAGTCGTATCGTTACTTCACCATCTCATCCTCAAACGGACCCACACCACTTCACTCGGGAGTAGTTTTAGTAATGCTCTTCTTCTTCTTCTTTCTCACTTCTTCTACTTCTTACCTACACTGATTCACTTCTTCTCTGCTATCTCTGTTGGATTTTGGTAATCCCATTATCTTGTTGGTTACCAAAGTCTATTTCTTCTCACTTCTTCCATATGTACATTCCACTTTTACATCTTCCATATTTTGGTGATTATTACATACATCTGTATAGTTCACATTTTATACACATCTACTACACACACACCCCACACATTGGGGCAACCATTACTATAACATCACTCTTTTTGATCATCATGATACAATATACTCACCTGTAAATAAGTGTTCTAAACTTCTCCTTCTATATATCGTAAATTTCCTCTTGTAGATATTACATTCTCCCACTTGCATAATTTACATTTACAACCATTGCACATATCCACATGTTTTTCAATTAAAATTTTAATTCGTGTTTGTACATTCTCCCCCAAAATGAACCTTAGCAAGAGTAAAAAATACACTTGTTAGCATCACCACCTGGATGTCCATTCCCCCTTTTCAAGATCAGGGTATACATGGGTGTCGTGTTCAACTTTGACCACTTTGTAGTTCAGTCAATCTAGTGTCACCCATAGCTACCAAGTCTTGTACATTATTCTTATGGATCTTTAGGTTGGTTCAACTTCTCTCATGGACCACTCACAACATGTCATACATTAAACAATTTTGATTATAGGAAAGAGGACATCTTGAGTAGATATCACCACCTAGTGAACGGTATCCCCTTCTCACCCTATCGCTTGCATGGTCAACATATGACTTGGGGATAAAAAAAGGGATCAAGCATAAGCAAAAATAAATTATTGGGTAGAAAATAAAAGTCATCACCCATACAAAAGAGCACCACGAGAATACAAAAGAGCACAAAAAAAACAAAAAAAAAAAGAAAAACAAAAAAGAGCACTACAATAAATAGGTCAACACTAGATAAGGGGCAGAAAACAAAAGGAAATGCCTCTTGATATCGCCTATGTTATTCTTATCGCCTTTGGTCCTTAGGTTCAATATAACACCATAGGATGATTTCCATCGCTAGCAATAGGCTCCAAGAGCCTGCCTACCAATGGAATAGTCTTACAAGTGGTAACATATTTGTAACATTAGCACCCTACTTTTGTATATATCACTATTGCGGACGGATGAGCTAGCTAGTTTAGTTACATTTACAACGGGTTAATCCTACCTCTCTCAAAATGGATAAATGAACCTCACACATGCACACATATAGGTCCATGATAGATTTTGAACCAGCTCGATTAATTATAAGTTGCCACAAAAACTTGTATAGTTAAGGGTCTAATATTTGACTATCACAACTATGTTGGTCAAACCCATTACACATGCCTTACATCATCCGTCATCCCTAAAATCATGGAATGGATTGCATCTATACAGGTAAATGCCACAATACAAGTGCTTCCTTGGTGCATTTCAGTATGTTCATACATGCATCCATGCATATATGTCATATACATTTAGTACACATTATAGTTATGCATTCATCCTACATGCATTTTAAAATCAAATCACATTATTGCATTCATCCTACATGCATTTCCATATCGAATCACCCTATTGCATTTACTCTACATGCATTCACTACAAAACCACATCTGATATTACATCATATTGCATTCAAAATACAATCATCATACTACTCTACAATTCATTCATACCATAAAATGATAATAGATCTAAACCATGTCACACATGTATATCTACTTATCATACATACCTACAAACTATGTTACGCTAATCCATGAAAACATAAACAAGGACACATCTCAAACCATCAAAATGACACATGTATATAGCACAATAGAAAAAAATATATATATATATATATATATATATATATATCATCAATACAAAATGTTTGAAGGCTATAATATGGGACCATGCCCATCATCATCTAGCATCCAAAATGCCCACAAGCTATAATCATCAATAGAAATCCTAACTACCACCATGAGTCTCCCCGTGTCCCTCATGACTCACTCACATCTCCATAGCCCTACTCGACTCTAACCCAAACTTTGGAATGAGATCCATAGCAATCTGATCCTGCACCTCAACCCTAGAACCCATCTGGCTCACCATAGTAGCATTGCACTGACTCTGATGTGATGGTATCCACACTCGCAATCGTGAATCATATTGTGACACCACCCGATCATAATTAGGAAGAGAAATCCTGTGCATCGACAGAGCAATCTCACATAATATATTCTTCATCATCTCCACAACCAACTGACCAACCAACCTCTCAATGGTATACTCCTACCTAACCATCTTGGTCCTCAACTACTCTACCTTAGCCTCCAACTACCTAAATCTATCTCGCAGCCCCTCTGCCTCCTCCTTCGCATCTTACCTCTCCAAGATATCGATAGGAATATGATGTGTTATCCCAAAAAATACACCAATATCAATGGTGTCATTCATACCACCCATAGTGGCTACCCTACCTCTCTCCTCCTCGGCTCCAACAACATGTCCCATACCCACATCAACATCCACATACACCTACTCCACCCTCACTCCCTGGGTGCTCACTTCACTTCCCAAGTGACATCATGACCGTTGTAGAGGAACCTCCTCCTCACCACTAGCCACATCCTCTACCCTATCTCAAGCTCCCCTACTAGCTCTCCCCTCTAGTGGAGGTGCCCCAATAGTAGGTGCCACCCAACAATCAACTACACCCCTCCCAAGATCCTAACTCTACAGTTCCCACTAGGCATGAAATGTTAGAGTCATCCCAATATCCCCTACATCTAGGATATCCATAGGAGGGTCCCTCTCCCCAACCCAAGGCAATACCATAGGATTCTTCCATCTGTTGCCTCACCACCTAAAGTAAGTCATAAGAGCCCCTGGAACATCCTGTTGCAAGCCAAATTGTTACCTCACTCTATCAAACTGAAAGTACTCAGTCTATCGAGTATAGCACCCCACCAACCATCTACCCTGTTGGGTCACATGCAACTACTCATCATCCTCTTCCCACCTTACATCACCCAACCAAGGCCTCCATCTAATGTCACCAGGAGTCAGGCCTTTAAAATTACCCCTCCATAATAATGGGTTACCCTCATGTGGCTTCTTAATACCCTACTCCGCTTCTATACTCCACCTCAAAGCATAGGGTAAATAATCCTTGTCATCCACATGCACAGGGTGAGGCAATAAGGGTGGCCTCTCGATCGCTGTGTTCCCATACCTATACCTGCAACAAGGGAACAACACTCAATCCTATCCTCCTACCATGAACAACATTGTGCAGCTCCCGATACACCTGGGCCAATAGTGCAGGGGCCCATGCAAACACAACCCTGTGCTCCACCAGATCACTCACCACATCTAACATGTTTGAGGTGAACAACACCCCAGAAGTATCAAGCAGCACATAGGTAGAGATCATCATCATGGTTGCACACTATCTATAAGAGATCTTCTTCTTCAACCACAACCACTCATAATCAATCTTTGAGGTATCTATGGCTCTCCAATCTACCCCAAAGAACCTCTCCAACACAACCTCCTTGTTGTCACCAGCTGCTACCCTCACTGGAACACCCTCAATTGGCAATCTATAAATTCGGTATATATCCTCCAAAGTAATGGTCATTTTCCCAGTGGGAAAATGAAACATGTTCATGTTAGCATCCCACCGCTCACATAACGTAGACACATATGACCTATTGGTGTGTATACTCTTACACTCCCACACACCTCGAAACCATATATCATCTAACCACTTAAGCTCATCAGCTTTATCCATAAAATTATCAAAATCCTCCTTCATATGGTGTACGTGATGATGAGGTTCGACCATTTTCACCTATTCATCCATAACAAAACACACATTAGTAATCCACATAACAATGCAATCAAATTAAATTTCATCAATCCAAATTTACAAATTAAAACTATTTAATTTGACACGCATTTTGAGACATAATAAAATGCACTAATCACATGACAAAAAAATCAACAAAATAGTCACATATTTGGATACCCATTTTGTCCTTTCATGGCAAAAGTTCAAACATATGTGACAAATAATACATATTTGACTCCCAACAACCAAAAATAAAATCACCCACACATCCACTATGGCACGAAATTCATAACATGACCAATTCATTTAACATACAAAAACAAAATATGTTTTTAGATACCCATTTGCCCACTTAGCGGTAAATGTGTTGACAAAATTCAAAATCAATATACCAATCTACACAAATGTCAAAGTCAACTTTACCATACATACACCAAAATCGAACACACATCAAAACACACAATTCAAAAATAACAGTCACATTTTTGAATACCCATTTTCCCACTTAGCAGTAAAAGTTCAAACAGATGTTGAATACAGTCTAAATCGGGCTCCCTACAACTCATTTTTAGTTTAACATTACCTACACTTTGGCACGCAAATCAAAGGTGGGCCAAATAAAGTCATATAAAAAACAAACAATATTTTTGGATACCCATTTTACCCTTCTAAGGTGAAAGTTTCATTGGTTTCCAAAAATGCTACCTCTAAGATAGTAGATCTAACTATTAAAATTTACTATTTTACACCCAAAAACAACATATTTCGAAATCATGCCAAACGAAGGCCAAAAAATATAACAGTCGCATAACGGGATACCCATTTCCCACTTTTATGGATAAAATGCAATAACATGTCAATATCAGTACACCGTTACTTCAAAAATAGATGGTCAAACTCCACACCTACTCTACCCATTACCCGATCAAACTAGTGCTAAAACAAGTCCAATCCAAAAACAGATCACGTTTTTGGGTACCCATTTGGCTAGTTTATCACTATGTATTCAAATTTCAATTAAAATTGATTTTTTTTTTTAAATGAGACGAAAACCTCTCCCCCTTATTTACATTTCCCAAGAAAATTAAAATAACTTCAAAAACAAAGACAAAGGACACTTATCGGTGGGTCCCTGAGATTTCTGCTAGCTGCCCTACGTCCCCTCATCATCATCACCCTCAAAGTCATCAACCGCGTTCTCCTCTCGTCAAATTCTTCCACACGTCACTTTATAATTCCTCACGCTATCAAAATGAACCCATTCTAATCAAATTTGGGTTTAAATAGACCTTAATCCCCGATTCACCCCTCAAGGGGTGAACTCAAATCCAATTCACCCCCTAGGTGGTGATTTAGGTAAAAATCACCCCCAAGTGGCGAACTCAACAAAAACACCCCAAAATCATCCAAAATACCCTCAAAACCCTAGAAAAGTAGGCATATAACTCCCTCAACCCTAGGAACCTCCCAAAGTTGTCATCTAACTTAATTTACAATCATATTCATCATGCATTGGTATTTTATCAATCGCTGCATCATCAACTCATCACATTCCATTCACCTCATTGATGATTCCTCATTTTAGGGGCTATTCATATCCAAAGTTAGCTTTGAATGCAACCACAACATCAAAAATCCAAAAGTGCGAGTAGCACATTTGTCTACGAAATTTTTTGCTAAAGATTATCATACGAAATAATATCAATCCCAACTAGACATGGGTTACATCACAAGAGCTATGTGTTTCAATGGAGAAGTCAATCTAGCATTCTTGTACGTCGAGTACATGACGAATGATACATTTGGCGTAATCCTAGCACAATATTTAGAGTATTTATATTTGGTATTCATGGAGCACAATGAATGACACGTTTGAATAAGCTAAATGTCCCTTTAGTTCAAATGGTTTGACACTTGTCACCATGTTCTCATCAATCAATCAACAACAAAGATTTAGTTAGGATTTTGTCCTAATCATACTTTTGGACCACGTTGATCTGGTCGTAAAATCAAAGCAGTCGAAAGTTGTCATTCTCAAGCAACTGGTATGGCATCATAAATATCATATGGACTCAGTAAAATCACATCATTGCATCCACAATCATTCATTTCCATTCATCGACATTGTTTTTATTTCTTTTCTCTTCTTCTTCTTCTTTCCTTCCTCTCTTTTCTTCCTTGGGACATCTAATTGATGTTGTATGGTCACATTTTGAGCAGCTACATACCTTCAATTGGATTCCATTCTTTCCCTTCTCTCCCTTGGATACCCAATTAATGTTGTATGGTCATGCTTCGATCGGCTACATACCTTTGATTGGATTCCATTCCCCTTCTATCCCTTTTCCTTCTACACAGGAAGTGACTATATATATTGGAGTATGAGAATGAAGATTTACCTAATGGCACTTGGCAATGAGATTTGGAAAGTAGTTGAAAATGGATACGACCCCTTAGTTGATCCACCTATAGATAAGGAAGGTAAGATTCTACAACATTACAATTCAAAAGCAATGAATGCAATTTTGAGAGGTTTGCATAGAACAAAGTCCATAAAAGTTATGCATTGTCAAGATGTAAAAGGAATGTGGGATAAGTTGCAAAGTATATATGAAGGAGATAAAGGTGTCAAGAAAGCAAAGATACAAAATCTCAAAGGACAATTTGAAGAGTTAATAATGAAGGATGAGGTAAACATTAGTACTTATCTACTTAGAGTTGATGAGGTTGTTAATGCTATGCAAGGACTTGGACTTAAGGTTGAAGAATCGGATGTTTGTGATAATGTCTTAAGATCTCTTCCAAAAATATTTAGTGAAAATATTTCTGCTATAGAAGAATCAAAGGATGGTGATTATTATTTTTTTTTAAGCAAAAAACCCCTTGTGGAGCTGCCTTGGTCTGAGAGACCACAAACATGGGGTTCTACACCATCAAAGTCACCCGAGGGTCGCACCTGACCCTTCCTGCACCAACATTATCAATTGGATTTGAGATACCCAATTTAGATTTTTGGTAGGGTGGATATTTGAACCTGGGACCTCCCTTGGAGGATTGCCCTCTCCTCTCCAACTCACCTACAACACCTGGGTAAGGATGGCGATTCTTTGACAAGAGATATGTTGCTTGGTATTCTTACAACTTTTGAGTAAATAACAAAAGAACCTAATCCCTAGAAGGAAGCAACCTTCAAAGCAATCAAGAAGACAAAGGGTAAAAAGTCAGATTCAAGCAATGAGTCAACCAGTGATGAAGAAGCTAATTATGGTAGAAGGAGTAAAGATTCAAGAAGATTTAAAGTTGCAAAATATATTAGATGTTTCAATTGTGGAAATTATGGTCACTATGCATCTGATTGTCAAGAAGCTAAAAATAACAATGATGAAGAAAAATAGGATCATAGGAATAGAGAATCAAAAATATATAGGTACAAAAAAAAAAGCAAGTATGTACAAAGGAGACAAGGAAAGAAGTTATTTCAAATGCAAAAGAGGAGCTACTATGCAAACAAGACAAGTAAGTACTCAAGTGATAGTGGTAACATTTTTTTAGATAATGATAAAGATGATGTCCTATTTATGATTGAAGAAAAAGAAGTCAAGAAAAGGTCACCAATAATTCTCAAGTGTTTTAGATGTGGTAACTTTGGACATCTTGAAGATAGTTGTACAAGGAATGGTTATAGTTTTAGTGATGATGAATATGAAGATACACTTGAAGGACCAAAAGAGAATATTCTAATGGCACTAGAAGAAGAAGAAGGTGATCCTATAGAAGACAAGTCAAAAGAAAATGAATATGTAGACAAAGGTAAACAAATAGAGGAAGAATCAGATAAATAAGGATATGATCTCAAGGGAGAACTTATTTATGCTCTTGAAACAATAAAGAAGGTAAGAAAGCAAAATTATAAACTTGAGTTTTAGTTTCAAGAATGTGTTGAAGAGAGAAGAATGCTTATAGAGTATCTAGACAAATCAAATGCTAAGACAAAGAATTTCAAGGATAAGCTAGAAGCAAAAGTTTTAGAATGTGAAAAGCTAGAACAAGAAGTAGCCCTACTAAGGGAAGATGTAGAAAAGTCCAAGAGTAAGCTACACAAGTTTGAAAAGAGCTCAAAGATTATGGATAAGATGATCAAGATACAAATAAGGTCAACAAACAAAACAGGTATTGGTTTTGAACAAGCTCAAAAGAAATAAGAAAAGAAGTCAACGTCAAGTTCTAGAGAAGAAGAAACTTTAGAAGAAGATAGTGTAAGAGAAAGTGAGATATCTGAGGATGAGTTGGACAAAAGAAAATTCAACAAGGAAAGAAACAATGCACAAAAGAGAAATAGATGGAACAACAATAAAAAAAGGTTAAGAGAGACTAAGAGACCAGTAAGTTCAAGAAAATGAAACTTCAATGGAATATGTTTTTCATGTCACATATTTGGGCACATGGCTTCACAGTGCAGGACACATGAAATACAAGAATATGGGAACATACAACTTTTCCATGGGTATTGCTACTCATGTAATCATTTTGGTCACAAGGCAATGAATTGTAGGGTTTATGATAGAAAAGGATATGGCTTCACTCGAAGAAATCCCAAGATATTTACACCTCCAAGGAATAAAAACATTAAGTGTTATAAGTGCAATAATGATGGACACAAAAAAGTGGTAGCAGACATTCCAAAATCAAATATGGACATGGAAAGGAATAGTCAGAGGAATCAGAAGGATCAGATAAGAATAAAAGAGGATAAAAGTAAAGACCAGTGCTTGCTGGGAGTAGAAATACTCCCACCCCAAAATTAACCACCTCAAGAGGAGGTGGGGGAGGGGCTAAGCTAAGAGACTCATTCTTTGTGTTGAGCCCGAAAGGTGACCCTTTGCCATTCATGTCAAATGGGGGGAGATCTGAGTAAGGGAGAGAGATTTAGTATTTGAGTAAAGAGGAGAGATTTTAGGAGAGCATTAAGCCAGGGGGGAGACAAGTCCCAGGGGGAGCACAAAAAAGAAAAGGTTAAGTTTTTGGTAAAAATAATTTGGGTTACCATCAATGACAAAGGGGGAGATTGTTGGACATTTTGAGGAATGTTATTGTCATTGATGTCAAAAGCATTGTTGAGCAATATTCATCATCTTTGAGGACATTAGGAAAGCTCAGAGAATGAAGATCCAAGAAGGAGAAGTCAAATTAAATAATAATATTTTATTATTATTTTCGGCACCAAGATCAAGTTAAAGGAGATCAAGGACAAAGTTGAAAAGACCCACATGTTGATTTAAATTAAAATATTTTAATCCTTGATTAAAATTTTAATTTAAATATTGATAAGTGCTAAGGTTAATTTAAATATTTATTTAATATTTAAAATTAACTTTAATACAAATCTAATTTAAATTAAAGTATTTTAATTATTGATTAAAATTTTAATTTATTAATGTTGGGTGCTAAAGTTAAGTTAAATATTTATTTAATATTTAATTTTAACTTTCATGTTGGGTGCTAAAGTTAAGTTAAATATTTATTTAATATTTAATTCTAACTTTCCAAAGCAAATTCTAATTGGAAATTTGAAATGTGTCGATGTTGAAGAAAGTAAAACCCTATGTATAAATATGCCAAAATATTGGCATTTGAAATCATCCATGCGACTTGTGTTGGCTTGTGAAAAGAGAAGGAAAATTCGCATGTGCAAATTGAGCAAGGGAAAGAGATGAAGTTTGGCATCCTCCAAAATCAACACGAAGGGCTTGTAGCTTGGTTGGCATCCAAGGGCTGCGGAAGACACTATTGTGGAAGTTGATGCAGGTTCGAAACCCATGCATGTGATTTTTGGGAAGAAGGACAAGTGTTTTGTTTGTGCGTCGATCGAGGGGGAAAAGTAAAGGTACCCAAGTGCCTTTTGGCTCTTGTGGAGCCACGCAGCCCAAATGGTGGGTGCTAGTGTTGCGAAGACGCTTGGGGGAGAACCAACATGGGTTCAAATCCCACCAAAGCCTTTTGAGTGCATTGAGGTATGTGATTTGAGTTGGTTTTCTTGGCCTGCGAAAAGTTAAAGGGAAAATAATATTTTTATTTTCTAAAGTAATTTTTAATTAAAGTTCTTTGCATGTTATTTGGAGTGTAAATTGTTTAGGGGAGTTAAAAGGAAGTGCAAAGCTTTAATTTATGAATTGGAATTTTAGAGGCTAAGGAGTTATAAGGAAGGTTGAATTTTATATTTTGAAATTGAAGAATGTTGAATATTATTTATTTCAAGTTGGATATTATAAGGAGTAATTAAGTGCTAACTTGTGTATTGAAGAAAAGTTTTGAAGAAGAGTTAGAATGATATTTTTGTCATCTAACCTTGGTGTTTGGTAAAGGAAGTGGTTATACTTGAGATAGGTTTTAAAGACTATTCTTCATCAAGAAAAAGGTATGGGCACATTATTCCATAGTTGATTTGATTGATTATTTTCTAAAAAACAAGTTGGAGTAAAAAGGATTTTTTAGTTTGCATTGTTCAGAGTGTTTTGAATTAATGCTTCAAGGTTTTTTGGAATTAAGAGTTGTTGATAAAGCCTTGTTTTATAAGTATTTTTTTTGAAGTGAGTTTTTGAGTGAAGAACTTGAACTAGGGTTTGCAAATATCATGAGTACCATTGTTATGTGAGATTGGTTGATAAGAATTGTTGGAAACATTTTGATTGAATATTCATATGCTTGGACTAGGGTTTGTAAGCAAGGATTGTTTCATTGAGTGATTGGTTGAGTAGATTTGGTTGAGCCTATTCAAGTGAATGTGTGAAGTGATTGTTCAAGTTCTTATAAAAAAAATTATTCTATATTCTAAATTGATTTGAGAAAAAGGTTGAGTATTGATGAGTGTTAAACATATTGAGTCTCTAAAAATTCTCTATATGTTTCTAAGAGAGTGATTGAAAGTATTTAAGAATTGAAGTGAATGTGAAGCATGATGAGTCTCTAAAAATTCTCTGTATATTTCTAAGAGAGTGATTGAAAGTGTTTGAGCATTGAAGTGAATGTGAAGCATATTGAGTCTCTAACAATTCTCTATATGTTTCTAAGAGAGTGATTGAAAGTGATTAAGCATTGTGATGTGTGTAGAGCATATTGAGTATCTAACAATTATCTTTATGTTTATATGATATTGGGCAAGTTTTAGTGTGGACTTGTTGAGCATATTTGACAAAAGTCTTTGAGAAGACTTGTGGACAGATTTGGGTAAGCTTTTGTGGAAGCTTACAATACAAATTGAGAGTAGATTTGGATAAGTTCTTGTGAGGACTTATTGATCAAATTGGATAAGTTCTAGATAGGGATTGAGGACAAATTAGTGTGAGCTTTTGTGGAAGATTACAAGGCAGATTTGAGGTAAGTCTTTGAGAAGACTTGAGATCAGAGTTTATTGATTGATTTGTTCAATCCTTGAGTTAAGGTTTGGGGTAGATCCAACAAATTTGATTTAAGATTAAGTTAATCTTTGAGTTAAGGCTTGAGGATAGAGATTGAGGATATATTTGTGCTAGACCGAAGGATTGTATTTAGTATATATTCAAGGACAAAGTTTGGTGCAGATTTGATGATAGGTTTGTGCTAGACCAGAGACAGATATTGAGCATAGATTTGTGCTAGATCGAAGAACTTTTTTTAGTGTAGATTTGAGACAAATATTTGAAGGTGAAAAATTTGAGGATAGAGGTCTCTAGCTAGAGTAGGTAGTACAATTTTCTTCTATGGATAGAGTTCCATTTTCTAAGGGTAGTGGAGGTAGAGGTCTTCTAGAAGATCACCAGCTAGAGCAAAGTTAGGAGATTGGTGTCTCTTGTGGATAGAGATCCACAAATTTAATTAGGGTATTGGTGTCTCCTTTGAATAGAGATCCATAAATATTGTAATAGGGAAAGGATTCCCAAGATATTTATTGAGAATTTTTTTAGTAAAATATTTTCTCTGTGGAGTAGCTCACATTGGGTGAACCACGTAAAATTGGTGTCTCTATTGTGTGTGGTAATTTGTGCATTGCTTTGATTACTACTGTTGATATTGTTATATTTACATTGCATAATATTGATTGGAAAGAAAAGTAAAAAGTGGCCTTATACTGTTCACCTCCCCTCTTATTATAAGCTTGTGTTCTCACATCGGCATTTTTTCGAATTTAAAAATTTGAATTTAATTTTTAAATATTAAATTTAAAAACCTTTGCCTCCTTTATTAATTTAAATTAAAATTGTAATCAAAGATTAAAATATTTTAATTTAAATTAAACCTTTGAAAATTGCTCTTGGATATTTTCAATTTGGACTTCATTTTTCTTCATCTTGTTATTTGGCCCGAAATAATATAATAATAAAATATTATTATTTAATTTAAACTTGCTTCTCCTTTCTTGGGTTTTCATCCTTTGGGATCTTTTTAGGCATATAATATTAAAATAAATATTATATCCTATTCCTTTCCAAGACCTTCTTGCTTTTGAAAAATCACTTGACGTCTTTGATGATGATGACATTAAACCAATATTCTTTTGATATCAATGAAAACAAAACTACTCAAAATTTCCAACAATCTCCCCCTTTGTCATTGATGGCAACCCCTTTATTTTTACCATTCCTTTTTCTTTTTCAAAAGCTGATTTCCTCGAGAAAATGCTCCTCCTGACTGAATTCTCTCCCACTAACTCAAATCTCTCCCCATTTATCATCAATGGCAAAGGGTCACCTTTGGGGCTCGGAGCTAATAATGATATTCTTATCTTAGTCCCTCCCCCACCTCCTCTTGAGGTGGTTAATTCTAGGGTGGGAGTATTTCTACTTCCAGCATGCATTGATCTTGACCTTTGTCCACTTTCTTCCTCAACTAATTCTTCTGATTCCTCTAACTATTCATGTTCCTATTTGTCTCTAGAATTTTTGCTCTACACCACTTTACTGTATGCCCATCAGCATTGCACTTATAACACTTAATGTTGTTATTCCTTAAAGGTGCAAATATCTTGGGGTTTCTCCTAGTGAAGCCATATCCATTCCTGTCATGAATCCTGCAATTTGCTACCTTGTGACCAAACTGATTACAAGAGTAGCAATACCCTTGAAAAATTTACTTATTTCTAAAACTTCCATATTCCTGTCTTTCATGTGTCCTGCACTGTGTAGCCTTGTGCCAAAACCTATGACATGAGAAGCATCATCCATTGAAACTACCTTGTCTTGACCCCATTGGTCTCCTAGTTTCTTTTACCCTATGCTAGTTCTTGTTCCATATGTTCCTCATTTGTGCATTGTTCCTTTCCTTGTTGAACTTTCTATTATCCAACTCATCCTCAGAAGTCTCTCTTTCTCTTACACTCTCTTATTCTAAATTTTCTTCTTCTTCAGAACTTGAGGTTGATTTCTCTCCTTGTTTCTTTTGTAATTGTTTAGAACCAAGACCTATCTTATTTGTTGATCGTATTTGTACCTTGATAATTTTGTCTATGGTTTTTGAGCTTTTCCAAAACTTTCATAGCTCATCCTTAGACTCTTTTACTTCCTCTCTTAGTAAATCTACCTCATGCTCTAACCTTTCACATTCTACAACCTTTGCTTCTAAATTTTCTTTGAATCTCCTTGTCTTGGCTATTGAGTTGGTTAGATACTCTATAAGCTTTATTTTCTCTTCATCACATTATTGAAATTTAAGCTTGAGTTTTAAGTTTTTCTTTCTTACCTCCCTTAATGCATCAAGGGCAATAAGCTCACCCTCAAGATCAACTTCCCCTTTCTTTGATTTGTCCTCTATTTGTTTGCCTTTGGGATCATCTTCATTTCTTTCTGAATTATCTTCTATAGGATATCCTCCTTCTTCCTCTAATGCCAAGAGTAGATTCTCTTTTGGTTCTTCAAGTGTATCCTCATATTCAGCATCACTAAAACTAAATCCATTCCTTGTAGAACTATCTTCAAGATGACCAGTTTTAAAATGGAACATTTTAAAATTGTAATCAAAGATTAAAATATTTTAATTTAAAAACCTTTGAAAATTGCTCTTGGATATTTTTAATTTGGACTTCATTTTTCTTCACCTTGTTATTTGGCCTGAAATAATATAATAATAAAATATTATTATTTAATTTAAACTTGCTTCTCCTTTCTTAGGTTTTCATCCTTTGGGATCTTTTTAGGCATATAATATTAAAATAAATATTATATCCTATACCTTTCCAAGACATTATTGCTTTTGAAAAATCACTTGACGTCCTTAATGATGATGACATTAAACCAATATTCTTTTGACATCAATGAAAACAAAACTACTCAAAATTTCCAACAATCTCCCCCTTTATCATTGATGGCAACCCCTTTATTTTTACAATTCCTTTTTCTTTTTCAAAAGCTGATTTCCTTGAGAAAATGCTCCTCATGACTTAATGCTGATGGGGGGAAAAAATTTGCAGTCTAAAATTCAAATTTTCATTCAACAATTACAATTACAACACTAGCCCGCAGGCGTAGTGTTCTATATTTTCATTTGCAGTCCTCTGGATCTATTTCATTCAACACTGCAACTCCTTTGCACTCTGCCGAATACCACCACTCTGAACAATCACCGTAGCCGTACTATTCAGAGTTCTATTCTATATAGATCATGCTTCCATCTTCACGGATCTGTGTAAACTACCTCACATTCGATGCTCTGTCTACACCTTCTGGTATCTGAATTTCTTCTTGGAAGACATGCACAGCCAAGCAGGATCATAATGGACCTTGGCCCTCGAATTTGATCTACCCTACCTGGGGCCAGACTCCAACCGTTGTGCATGACTCTGCCTTCCCTTTTTATAATTTTTTGGCGCTACGATCTACTTTCCATCTGGTGGCCCTTCGATCCCTTTTCGTAATCTGTCATTTCGTTTTCCCGTGCCTCTTCATTGCTCTAGATTTCGAAACGTCTTCCCGCACGACTCTTGATCTTCACCTAATTTAACTGCTCCTAGATGCCACGTGTCACTTAATGACCTCATTCTGTAACAGTCCTTGAAAATGCAGCTTGTCACAATTTTGCGACATCTCCTTCCTCTTCCTTTTCCTCTTCTCTTTCGGTCGCGATATCGCAACATGTCACGATATCGTGACATTTTGGATTCCCTGCGCTACTTCTCCCTTTTGGTCGTGATATCATGACATGTCGTGATATCACGATGTTTCCCTTCATCATTGCCTAACTCACCTTCGGGTCACGATATCGCGACATGTCATGATATCGTGACATCTTCCCTTTCTGCCACCTTCCTCGCCTTCGGGTCGCGATATCGTGACATCTTCCTTCGGATGCCTCCACTTTTCTGCTTTGATCGTGATTTCACGACATGTCACGAAATTGCGACAATATCCTTGGCACCTTCTTCCTCCTACTTCTGGTCATGATTTTGTGACATTCTCATCGGCATCACCTTTCGGCTATTTTTGGTCACGATTTCATGACGGTCACAATTTCACGACCCTCCATCCGCTGTAGCCTCTGCTCTTTGCTTTGGTCATGATTTCGTGACATGTCACAAAATCATGACATGTCACAATTCCGTGACCCTCTGTTTGCCTTGGTCATGATTTTTTGACCCTTCTTCCATTGTAGCTTCGCTCTTTGCTTTGGTCACGATTTTGCGACATGTCACAAAATCATGACATGTCACGATTTCGTGACCCTCTGTTCTCTGCACCTTCTGCTATCATGATTTCATGATGTTCCATCCTCCGTGCCTTCTATTTTATTGGCAACATCACAATTTCATGATGTCACGGTTTCACGATGTCACAATTTTACGACGTTTCGTCCTTCGTGCCTTCTGTTGTCTTGGTCACGATTTCGTGACATGTCATGAAATTGCGACCTTCTACCCGCTGCATCTTCTTTTCCTATTTTGGTCATGATATCGTGACACTTTTTCTATCGTGATATCGTGACACCAAGGCAAACACTTAGAAAAAAAAAATTTGTTGATGCAATATTGCTTTGCTGCCACCGGATGCTCCTGCATCAAATGCTCTCTCCCTAACTCAAATATCTCCCCCTTTATCATCAATGGAAAAGGGTCACCTTTGGGGCTTGGAGCTAAGAATGATACTCTTATCTTAGCCCCTCCCACACCTCCTCTTGAGGTGGTTAATTATGGGGTGGGAGTATTTCTACTCCCAGCATGCACTGATCTTGACCTTTGTCCACTTTATTCCTCAACTAATTCTTTTGATTCCTCTGACTATTCATGTTTCTATTTGTCTCTAGAATTTTTTCTCTACACCACTTTCTTGTATGCCCATAATTATTGCACTTATAACACTTAATGTTGTTATTCCTTAAAGGTGCAAATATCTTGGGGTTTCTCCTAGTGAAGCCATATCCATTCCTATCATGAATCCTGCAATTTACTACCTTGTGACCAAACTAATTACAAGAGTAGCAACATCCTTGAAAAATTTGCTTGTTTCTAAAACTTCCATATTCCTATCTTTCATGTGTCCTGAACTGTGTAGCCTTGTGCCAAAACCTATGACATGAGAAGCATCATCCATTGAAACTACCTTGTCTTGACCCCATTGGTCTCCTAGTTTCTTTTACCCTATGCTAGTTCTTGTTCCATTTGTTCCTCATTTGTGCATTGTTCCTTTCCTTGTTGAACTTTCTATTATCCAAATCATCCTCATAAGTCTCTCTTTCTCTTACACTCTCTTCTTCTAAACTTTCTTCTTCTTCGAAACATGAGGTTGACTCCTCTCCTTGTTTCTTTTGTACCTATTTAGAACCAAGACCTATCTTATTTGTTGATCGTCTTTGTACCTTGATAATTTTGTCTATGGTTTTTGAGATTTTCCCAAACTTGCATAGCTCATCCTTAGACTCTTTTACTTCCTCTCTTAGTAAATATACCTCATGATCTAACCTTTCACATTCTACAACCTTTGCTTCTAAATTTTCTTTGAATCTCCTTGTATTAGCTATTGAGTTGGTTAGATCCTCTATAAGCTTTATTTTCTCTTCACAACATTATTGAAATTTAAGCTTGAGTTTTAATTTTTGCTTTCTTACCTCTCTTAATGCATAAAGGGCAATAAGCTTACCCTCAAGATCAACTTCTCCTTTCTCTGATTCTTCCTCTATTTGTTTGCCGTTGGGATCATCTTCATTTATTTCTGACTTGTCTTCTATAGAATCTCCTCCTTCTTCCTCTAATGTCAATACTATATTCTCTTTTGGTCCTTCAAGTTTATCCTCATATTCAACATCACGAAAACTAAATCCATTCCTTGTAGAAATATCTTCAAGATGACCAAGATTACCACATCTAAAATAGTTGAGAATCATTGGTTCCCTTTTCCTAACAACTTATTTTTCTTTTGCTAGAAATAGAACTTCATATTTATCATTATATGAGGAACTATCATCACTATCACTTGAGCTCTTACCTACCTTGTCTGCATAGAAACTCTTCTTATGCCTTTGGAAAAACTTCTTTCCTTGTTTGTCTTGTCCATCCCTATTTTTATTTTGATACTTGTGTTTACCTACTTCCCTATTCTTATGATCCTATTTTTCTTCATCATTGCTATTTCTAGCCTCTGGACAATCAGATGCATAATGACCATGCTTTCCATAATGAAAACATCTAACTAATTTCATACCTTTATATTTTCTTGAGTCCTTGTTCCCTCTACCATAGTTTAATTATTCATCGTTGAATGAATCATTACTTGAATTTGACTTCTTACCCTTTGTCTTCTTAGTAGCTTTGAAGGCTAATTCCTTATGGGGAATAGGTTCCTCTTTTGGTTCTTATCTCAAATGCTATGAGAATGCCATGTAATTCATCCCTTGTCAAAATATCAATATCTTTTGACTCTTCTATAGCTAAAATGTTTTCACTAAACCTTTTTGGAAGTGGCCTTAGAATCTTATCACATACATCAATTTTTGTAACTTCAAGCCTAATTCCTTACATGAAGTTAACAACCTCGTCCACACGAAGTATATATGCAATAATACTTTTCTCATCCTTAATTTTTAGGTCTTCAAATGCTCTCTTGAAATTTTACAACTTTACCCTTTTGACATTTTTATCTCCTTCATATATGCCTTGCAAATTATCCCAAATTTCCTTTGTTGATTTGCAATGCATAATATTTATGAAATCTATTTCATGCAAGCCCTTTTTAATAACATTCATTGCTTTTGAATTGTAATGATGTAGAAGCTTACCATATTTTTTTGTAGATGGAGTTGCTAGTGATATGTATCCATTTTTAATTCCTTTCCATATTTCATTTCCAAGTGCCATTAGATGAAACTTCATCCTTATGCTCCATAGTGCATAATTGTTCCCATATAAAAATGGTGTTGAATTCCCTAAATATCCAGTATGAGTAAGCTTTTCCTTCAAGCTGTTAAACTCTTCTAAAGGAACCTGATTAGATACCAATTGAAGAACACAAGCTTATACTAAGAGGGGGGTGAATAGTATAAGACCACTTTTTACTTTTATTTTCCAAATAATATTATGCAATATATCAATGGAAATATCAACAACAATAATCAAAGCAATGCACAAATCACCACACATAATAGAGACACCAATTTAACGTGGATCACCCAATGTGGTCTACTCCATGGAGAAAATATTTTCCTAAAATTTTCTCAACAAATCTCTTGGGAATCCTTTCCCTATTACAATATTTATGGACCTTTGTCCAAAGGAGACACCAATCCCTAATCAAGTTAGTGGATATCTATCCATAGGATAACTCCTTCTCTAGCTGGTGATCTTCTAGAAAAACTATTACCTCCACTACACTGGCTTATGGATCTCTATCCATTGAATACTCTTGCCCTCACTCAAAAGACCTATTTTCACTACCTTGGATAATGGACCTCTATCAACTAGATACTATTGTAATCTATACTCTATCACCTCCAAAGATTTCTCTCAAATCTATCTCAAATCTAAACTAAACACAGTCCTTCGTTCTAGCACAAATTTTCTCAAAATCTATCTTTGATCTGCACTAAACACAATCATTCAGTCTAGCACAAATCTGCTCAATATCTATCTATGGTCTAGTACAAACCTATCCTAAAATCTACACAAAAATTTGTCCTCAAATCTATCCTCAAGCCTTAACACAAAGCTTGACTCAATCACAAATCAACTTTTCTAGATCTATCCCAAACCTTAACTCAAGGTTTGAAAAAATCAATTTTGCTCACAAGTATTCTTAAAGACTTACCTCAAATCTATTCACAAGTCCTCTCTAGATCTTTCTCTTACTTCTCTCAAGTCTTTACCAAGACTTACCTCAAATATACTCAACAAGTCCTCACTAGAACTTGTATCAACTCTGCTCAACAAGTCCTCACTAGAACTTGTCCAATATGCTCAACAAGTCTTCACCAAGACTTGTCTCAACTCTGCTCAATAAGTCTTCCTCAAATATGCATTGTAAGCTTCCACAAAAGCTTACTCAACTCAACTCAATCTATCACAAAATCCTCTTCAATCACACCAACAAGTTTCACACAGAATCTTGTTCAATCTCACATAAACATATAGAGAATTGTTAGAGACTCAATATGCTTCACACTCACAACAATGATCAATCACTTTCAATATCTCTTTTTACTATAAAAAAAGATAGAGAATTGTTACAGACTCAATATGCTTCACACTCACAAAATACTCAATCACTTTCTATATTTACTTCAACTCAATCTAGAAATAAAGAATAACTTGTTTCACAGAACATGAAATATCACTTCAACACTTCCAATAAACTAAGCTCAATTAACTCCTCTCAACCAAACACTCAATGAAGTATTTTTAAACAATGCTTATCAAACAAACCTCACATAACAATTATACTCATAATATTTCATAAAATCTAAGCATGCACATGGAGGCTCACTCAATATTTCCAACAATGCTCATCAAACAAGGTTTCTATCATCAACCTTTATTCCAGAAAAATATTCATCAATAAAGATTGGATATCTCAATACCAAACTCAACAATTATTTTCAAATAATCCTTTTCATTCCAACTTAGCATTCACAACATCTAATCCAACAATATTTTTCTCACTAGGAATATGTACCCATACCTTTTTATTTTGATGGAGATACATCTTCAAAACCCATCTTAACCACAATCAAATTTTCATACTAACACTAGGGTTAGGTTACCACAACCTCTCTCAATATCTCCACAAAATAATTTTCTCAAATATTATTTTTCTTATAAAATAACAAATCCTTTTGTACACCTTATAATATCTAAACTCACAATATTTAACTCAATAATTTCACCATAACACAACACTTAACAATTTTCCTTGCACACCTTATAATCTCCAAACTCACAATATTCAACTCATAATTTTCATTAAAAACAACATGCATAGCAAAACCCTTATACACCTTATAAATTTCAATCACCAAAAATCAAAATAAAAACATTTTAATTTTTCTTTACCTTATAACTCCTATAAGCACTTAACATTCATGATAATCTCAAAGCACTTAATTTTCAACACCTTAGAAAATAAAATTGAATGACATGGCTTTTATTTTGTTTTTCCCACAAAAACTAACTTTGGCGGATTCGACCACATGACCTTTGCACTCCCAACACCCTAGATCCAAGCTAGGCCACCAAGTGGGTTGTGCACCCACATGAAACACAATGTGCATGTTGTCCCACAAAAACCTACCGTACAAAAACATCGAATAAAATAGACGGAGGGCTCTTTCCCAAAAACATCAATCGTGTGGATCGAACCGTGATCTCCTCCACTTAAACCTTAACACTCTCCCAACTGCCACCTGCACTCTCACCGTTGGCGGGAAGTCAAATCACCACGTGGCGTATGTTACGTCGTTTCCCTCCAAGCACATTTAAATCACAAATTATATTCTCCTTAGACACACTACTTGATGTTATCTTTTCACATTTGAAGGTGTGATGAAGAACTTAGTAAATGGAAATTATTTCCTATATAAATACACATTCACCTTTTGATTTCTCACATCGGTCCTTTTTCGAATTTAAAAATTTGAATTTAATTTTTAAATATTAAATTTAAAAAACTTTGCCTCCTTTATTAATTTAAATTAAAATTTTAATCAAATATTAAAAAATTTTAATTTAAATTAAACCTTTGAAAATTGCTCATGAATATTTTCATTTTGGACTTCATTTTTCTTCACCTTGTTATTTGGCCCAAAATAATATAATAAGAAAATAATATTATTTAATTTAAACTTGCTTCTCCTTTCTCGGGTTTTCATCCTTTGGGATATTTTTAGGCATATAATATTAAAAATAAATATTATATTCTATTTCTTTCAAATATCTTCTTTATTTTGAAAAACCACTTGACATCCTTAATTACGACGACATTAAAGCAATATTCTTTTGACATCAATAACAACAAAACTACTCAAAATTTCCAACATCACTATGACCAACTTATCTTCCACCGGTAATTTTTCAATATCTTTTGTATACTACTCCAGATGATAATATTGTACAATCATACATTCTTTAGGTTTTTTCACCATAGGGGTGATGGATCTAGATATTTTTTTCCTTGTCACTAGATCAACAATCATTTTCTTTCTCTTTGTAACCATCTTCTTTGAAGGCTTAGAAAGTTTCTCAGCACAAAAATATTGAATATTCTATGAAATCTCATTTCCTTTTTGTAAAGAATATAATATGGAATGACTTGTAATGGGAAGGAAAGCTATAATATATGGGAGGAAAGACTCAGAAGCTGATGAAAATGGGGTAGTGGTGACAACAATTGAATCTGTATTGATCGCAGGAGTTGCAATTGGGAAAGGCATAGGGATGGAAGTTGAAATCATGGAATGGGTTGGAGGGTATGAAATATTTTGCCCTTATGATGTTACTAAAGGTAATAAATTTAAGGTAAAATATGAAATGATAGGAGATCATGTGATTGGCATTTCACATGAATGTGGAGGAGATGGACTGGTGTGATCCTTTCTGGTAGCTGATGAACTAGGTGGTGAGCTATGAGGGGGAGAGGGTACATTTTGTTTCAAATTTTCTTGAGAATGGGAAGGGGATTCCTTTGGGGAAGGATAAGAAGAATAAGGGATAGAAATAATACCTTCACCTATAGAAGTAAAATGCTCGGGTTTCTCCTCTGTAATTTGGTGTTGTGCATGTTGTACTGATAGCTCTACAACTGTAACAGGAACTTGTTCAACACTCTACCCTTGATCCATTTTTAGCTTCTTGCAAACCTCTTTCTTGGCTTTCTCTACTAAATATTTTACCTTTATCTTGAAAAATTTAAACACTGTAGGCTTATCACTCTTTGTATCTTCCTCATATTGTTCTTTCTACAATGCAACTTTAACGATCAGAGTTGGCTTAACTATAGATGCAGTGGTGAAACTCATAGGAGTGAACACAAAACTATCATCTTTATCTTTCTAATTTATCTATCACAGGAGGTTCTCCACCTAGGTCTAGGATTTTAGGTCTATTTTTTGTCTAGATTATTTCCATATTTATTGTCTTATCACCATAATAATACATTTTACTCATAATATGGGCCCCTATAAAATATTTCTTTAATTTCTCCTGTGAAGGTTCAAATGCCTTCAGGTATTCCGTAGTTGTTAGTGGAGTATTGGTCTTCATTTCCTACATTTCTTCCTATGAAGGTAGGGAAGGATATTCTTCCACTACTTGAGCTTTATCATTTTCATTTGTTTTGGCTCTCTTGTAACTCAATACAAAATTTTGGCATCTTTGGCCTTCCAGATCTTAATATTCTTCTCATATCGGTTAGATAATTCATCGTCAACTAATCTACCCAATATGGCCTTGTCTATACCTATTTCTACTCTCATATTCCACCAATCTACAATTTTATTTTCATCACATCCTTTTTTTTCTTGATCTCCTTAATTTTAGACTCTTTCAAATAGTGGTCTTTATTCTTTACGAGATCAAAATTGACTTTATGTTCATAAAAGTCTCTCCATAGGTGTAGTTGTTCCATTTTAGCAAAATTCCACTCCAAAATAGAATTTTCTTTATTATTCCTACCCTTTTTTAAATGGGGTCTTGAAGTCTTTTCAAACTTGAGAGCTTTTTCTTTGTTTGGGGAAATATTCCTCTTGAAGAACTTTTCATCAGGGTCATATCTCCATATTTGTGGGATGTACAACAGAACTAATATATATAAATATTGGCTAATTTGTTCTCCTTAACCCTTTATGGTTACTATTATATCATCTACATTATAAGAGTAAGTCAAAAAACTTTTTCTCCCTTTACCAGAGCCAAAATTTACATTGATAAAGTTTGCTTGCCTTAAGTGCTCCAGGGCCAACAACCTACTAGTTACAAAATGAGACAACAGAAAAGGTTTACCAGTAAAATAATAGAGTCTAATGATAGTACCCTTTGTAAGGATATACCAGTATCCTTATTTAGTGTCTTCTATTTGTAAAAATTCTTTAGCCAAATATGGCAACCTAGGGTATTTCCCATACATGATTTTCAAGGCTGCCCCTAGAAAATTCCAAGTTGAAAGTATAGTAAAATTTTGTGCTCCTTATATGGGTGGTCCAATAATAAATAGGGATAGGGTCTCCTTTATAATTATTATCCTTTACTAGAATCCAGGGCATCATGTGCCTTACAACAGCATAAAATATCCACATCAAATTCGAACAGTTTCTAAAGTAAGGAGTCTCTGAATATTTATTCATCCAAACCAGTTGCTCATGTAGTTGTTTAGAGAGAAATGCTAGCCAGTAAAAATAAATTGGCTTGAAACTCTCTTCTTCTACTTTGGGTCTATGCATATTCTCATTTGAAATATAATACACAATATCTATTTACCAATCTCTCACATATCGATCAGAATCTAAACCTTCTAAGCAGGCTAGCATGGAGAAAAGCTTTGGGTAAGCAAATTTTTCGATAGCAATCGAGGATTTGAAAAAGGAATCCTTAGACCTTTTTAAATTACTAAAAACCCACTTCCTAAACTGAGGTTTAGGCTCTCCATATTGAGCATGTACTTTTGAGTAATAATATCTAGCTTGCTTTGCTATATCAAAGGATTTAGGTTTTACAGAGGGTTCTATTCCAATAGTGAACAAATCATGATAGGCTTTAGCTATGATACTGAATAGAGTTTTCCCCTTAGTTGTCTAAACTAATTTCATCCCAAGGTCGTAATATATTACAATTGCAAATAATAATTCGGGGTAATGATGGGCTAAATCATAGATATAAAATGATAGGAAGGAATTTACAACAATCATACCTTGAAAATAAATCAGTAACCCTTCGAGGTACCTATAGTCAATATTTCTTCTAAGCTTGGTCCTTCTTATCTGTGTCATTATAGTATTTTCTAATGCTCTTGTCTCATTTATATAGATTTCCAGCTCAATATTTTTTGGTTGTACCTCTTCCTGAGCTACTTTGGAGGCCATTTTTTATGAAAATTTACTAAGTATTTGCTCTCCTTTGTTCTTGCAAATTGTGCTTGAAAAATGAATGGCAATCAACATTTGAGCTTTAAATCCTCCCATATGCATACCTTCTACCATTAATGCAGACATTGGAAAACTACCCATTGCACACTTCTCAAATCAAAATATGGGCTATAGGAAAATGTGAGAATTAGATATTTGATTTGATATGAAGCGATAAATAGTACATAAGTGCAAAGAACTTATTGTACCCAAAGAACTTCCCTAAAAACCTATGTAACCACTATTTACTTAACAATAACAATTAATGTTAAGCGAATAACTAAATTAATTTAATAATATAAATATACACTATACGCTAACATCACCCCTTATTACATTATTTTGAAATACAAAGAGTGTTACAAAACAACTCAAATTTGATAAGTACAAGTGCCTTAGTGAAAATATCTACAACCTGTTCATTGGTGGGAATCCATGAGAGCTATATCTTGTATTTTGGAACTTCATATCGAATAAAATAACATTAAGTGTCAATGTTTTTGGTGCATTCATGAAATATTGGATTCTTGATGAGCTTCAAAACACCTTGGTTGTTGCAAAACAAGTGGATTGGAAGTTTCTTAGGAAGACCCATACTTGAAAGAATGTGATGTAACCATATCACCTCATAGACTGCTCCACATGTTGGGTGATATTCTACCTCTGTAGATGATAAATCAACCACCTATTTTTTTTTACTATACCAAGAGACAAGACTGAAGCCAAGATGAAAATGTATCCAAAAGTTGATTTCCTATAATCAATTGACTCGACATAATCAAAGTTTGTGTAACCTTGCAAGAAGAGCTTGTCATTTTTCTTGTATTCTAGACCATATTCTATACAACCACGAACATAATTAAAAACTTGTTTTGCTACTTTCCAATGACTAACCTTAAGTTCCTGCATGAACCTTGAAATATAACTCATAGTAAAATTGATATCTAGTAAAATTGATATCTAGCCTGGTGTTGGTCAGATATATGAGAATCCCAATCAATTAGTGATAGAGTACCATATACCTGTAGAGAAGTATCATATCACGATAAATGTAGACCTGTTTCCATTGGAGTTGCTTTAGGCTTACAATTAGTCATGCGATATTTCTCAATGAATGTCTTGGTATATTTATTCTGTCACTCTGATGTGATTCTTCTTCTGTACCACTTCTAAACCAAGACAATAATTAAGAAATCTTATATCTGTCATCTCAAATAAAATTTTCAAGTCACCTTTCACTACATCTATCAATTTCTCTAAACTACTTGTGATAATTAGATCATCAACATAGAGTACTAGAATCACTATTTTAGATCCATTTTATTTATATAGAGATTAGCATCCGAAGGACTTCTCTTGAAACCATGATGTAATAGGTGATTGTCAATTTTTATGTACCAAGCTCATGGAGCTTATTTTAACCCATACAAGGATTTAACCAATTTGTAAACTTTTGCTCTTGGCCTTCAACAAAAATCCTTCTAGCTAAGTCATATAAACTTATTCATTGATATCACCTTTTAAGAAGGTACTTTTTACATCCATATGATATAGCTTCCATTTGAATTGAGATACCATAACACAAAGCACACGAATGGTAGTCATTCTAGCTGTGGGTGCAAAAGTCTCTTCATAGTCAATGCCTTATTTCTATGCATAGCACTTTGCAACAAGGTGGATATTATAATTATCCATAGTTCCATATACATTATACTTTACTTTGTATATCCATTTGCGGCCAATGGGTGTCTTTCCAGAAGGCAGATCAACTAGCTTCCAAGTGTTATTTTTGATGAGAGACATATGTTCTGCATCCATAGCTACCTTCCACTGAGGCTCAATAAGTGCATCTTGGATTGTGGTAGGTTCATGCTCATCCAATGAAGACATAAAAAACCTATCACCATCCACATCCATATTTTCTTATTTATCTTCCTTTACATCTATATAAAGTTCCTCAAAGTGTTGGTAAATCTTGTCAACCTCTAAAGTTGATGCTTTTGCTCTCATTTTATGAGTCATACTGCATATACGAGGTCGATCTAAAGTTATATCTGGAGGTGTAGTGAATTTTAAATATCTCATTGTGCTTTTATACCATTTTAGAATATTTTTCTATGGGGGAGGTGTCTCTTTCTTAGTATCCTCATCATCCAGGTATACAGTTGTAGATGTTTTATCTGGTGTGAAAGCTTCATTAAATACCACATCTCTAATGATTTGATTTTTCTTGGTTTTAGGATCTATCAAATGATACCCCTTGGAATTCTCATCATAACCAAGAAAAATACACTGTAGGGATTTCTCATCTAACTTTTTTCTCTTTGCTTTTGGAATGTGCATGAATGCCTTACACCCAAAAATCTTGAGATGAGAAATGGAGGGATTTCTACCACTCCATGCTTCTTGTGGAGTCATTCCCTTAAGATATTTTGTGGGTGCTCTATTCAGGAGGTACGTTGTTGTATTGATAGCTTCTACCCAATACTGTTGCTCAATATGTGCCCTTGTAAGTATACATCAAACCATTTCCATAATGGAATTATTCCTCCTCTTAGCAACTCCATTTTGCTACGGAGTATATGGTGTTGTAAGTTTTCTCTTAATCACATGTGCACTAAGAAATATGGTAAATTATTTTGAGGTATATTCCCCTTTCGATATGAGTGGTGGGTCTTAATAGAACATCATGCTTCCTACTCAAAACTTTTCTTGAATTGCTAAAAATGCATAAAGGCCTCTAACTTTAGTTGTAGAAATAAAATTCACATATTATGAGAGTAGTCATCAATGAAAAACTAAAAATACCTCTTTCCCCCATAACTATTTGGCATAGGACTGCACAGATCGGTGTGTACCAACTCCAACGGTATTTTGGCTCATGAGGAGCTCAACTCAAAAGGTACTCGATGTTGCTTCCCTACTAAGCAATCCGAGCAAACGGGTAAAGTGGATGAAATATTGGGAATACCTTTCACCATTTCATATTTACTCAACTCAATTAAATATCCTAAACTTAGATGACCATATATTTTATGCCAAAGAGAAGTGGCCTCTTTTGTGTTGACCGCCATGGCAACATGAGGTGTAGAAATGACATCTAAATAAAATAAGCCATGCTTGTAGGATTGTTGCTACATGTTTGCCCTTCCTTGTAATGAAGCAACGCTTCTTTCTATCCTGAAATCTGAAATCAACCACCATGTTTTTATCCAATATTTGAGGTACTAACAAAAAAATTATTTGCCAATCCTAGAACATAAATGACTTTCTCAATTTGATATTTTCCATATGGAAGAGTGAAGAAAATATTTCCTTCATCCTAGACTCATTAGGTCTTATCATCAGCTATGGTAATTGGTTTGCCTTCCTTAGCCTCAAATATCTCAAACCACGATTTATCACCAGTCATGTGTTTACTGGATATGGAATCAATATACCACATAGGATCCTTTTGCTGAGAATCTATGTGAGTCATGAGCACCTTGTGTGCCCTCTCAGAATTTGATTTTGATTCCTCATAAGCAACATTTCTCTTTGTTTGATTATTATTATTTTGTAGTTTGTACTTGCCCTTTTTATTTTGACCTTGGTTATGTGGTTTTTATTTTTGAACCAACACTTGTTGGTATCATGGTTTTCCATATTATACAATTTGCAATACTTATTTTATCCCTATTGAGGTTGCTTGCCTTTGGAACCTTTGGAAGAAGATCCCCCCTTTTGAAAGTTACCCTATATTTTTTTATCCCTTTTTTGAGTAAAGTGCATTATTTGTCACTTCATCTCTTTGAAGTTGATTTGCCTCCTCAGTTTGAAGCAAATTTACCAACTCCACAAAAGTAACTTGTCTCATGGACACTTGAAGGGATGTGATCAACACCTTGTAGGAATTTGGCAAAGCTCTCAAAATGATTGAAGTCAAGAGCTTATCCTCTATTGCTTCTCCCAAAGCATTCAACTTAGACTTCAATTCTACCACTCTACATAGAAATAATTCTACTGA
Source organism: Wollemia nobilis (assembly GCA_028583015.1). Lineage (NCBI taxonomy): Eukaryota > Viridiplantae > Streptophyta > Pinopsida > Araucariales > Araucariaceae > Wollemia > Wollemia nobilis. The sequence goes on along the minus strand of JAQPPZ010017033.1, from coordinate 18,147,177 downwards.
TTCACCAGAATTCATACTGAGAGTATGAATTTGGTATTGAAGGTTAAGAATGGTGGATTGATTATTCCCTTCATATATGGTAACTAATGCATCCCAAGCATCTTTACCAGTTTTAGCATCACAAATGTGAGGCTATACTTCATTAGTAGTTGCAAGTAAGATAAGCATGAGGGACCTTCTATCCTTTTTTATATGCTTCCTGATTTTTACTTGTTGTAGTAAAATATTTTGTAGTGTCATTCACTACATCCCACAAATATTGAACCTGTAGAATGGCTCTCATTTTGGTTTTCAATGGATCAAAATTGGAACCTTTAAGAAACTATGTATCTAAAATATATTTGTGTATAGTGCCCATTATGAAGGTTCCTTATATCACCAAAATTGTCTCTCTTTCGATATACCACAAATGAGTACTGAAAGAGAATTCACTCAAATTGATGGCACCTACCTAAAAACCCTTTTAAAAAAGAATGATTAGTTGAAGAAAATTGAGCTAAGCAACATGAATGAATTAGGGTATTTTATGGAGTGAATATCAAAATAAAATTGGCTTTCCTTATTTCTCCTTGATGATTGATAGATAAAAATAGTTCAGACATCATTGTTGTAGCTATATTAGGCATTAGATACAGTAGTCCAAGCATGATAGCTTCACCTATAAGTGTGGAACAAAGGTACCGTATATGTTGAACATTGTTGTGCAATAAATTGCACAAAAGGATTTAAAATTATGGGTCTTATGTGCTTTTGAATTTAAAATTATGATGCAAGTGCAAAAAATAGGAAATTAAATGCAACATACAATCAAAAATACCCACAAATTATAAAGTATAGGTGTCGGATTCCATTGACAATGCACCTATTTTTACAATGCCAATTTTAAGGTGTCGATTGCAATCGAAAATGCACATTTTTACAATAATTTTTGCAAGAAAATTTGTTTTGTGTTTGCAAAAATTGATACTCATAATTCCCCCCCTATGTTATAATTTTGCAAAAAATAATATTGTTTTGTCCCATATTTTGTTTGTTGAATAAACAAGTTTGTGGAATTTTTAGAACCCTTTCAATTTGCAAAAAAAAAACAATGTGCAATTCTTGTTTTGTATCCCTCCTTGTGAGAAAAAAATGCACTATTTTGTCTTTAGATTTTGCAAAAAAAAAATGCTCCTAGTATTTGTGTGCAAAAAAATGATTCTGGAAAGTATATTACAAAAAATACCTTTGTTTGTCTTTCGCTCCTCCTTTCAGCAAAAAAAATTACTTTTGAATTTCATTGCATGGGATTTGAACCCCCGACCTCCAACAGTTTAGCGCCCAACACTGGCCCGAGTGACTAGTCGGGCTAGTGCTCCTAACGAGAAGAGAAGGTACCACCTCCTATTTATTTTCATCATCAAAGAATGGTCAAAAAAATATTTGAAAAATATTTGTTTGTGTGTGCGGGGTTTGAACCCCTGACCTCTTGCTGCGCACTGCCAACCGGTCCATATGCTGCTCTGGATGGGAAAAAAGGGGAGTAGCCTTTGTTTTATTTCTTTATTAACTAAAAATTGGAAGCAAATTTTTTTGGGACTTTAGTCCCACATTCACGTTGTTGAAGAATTTAAAACCAATGCACCACACTTGGTTTATTGATTGCCTTAGGGTAATCTATCCTTGAGAATTTTTTACCACCTAGTACAAATTAATGTGCACCGCATCACCATCCCAGATAGCCACATCACCACCAATTAGCATCTGCCACATCGGATTACACTACCATGTCATCCAGTCCTACCACGTCAACTCCACCACGTCAACCACCTGGTCAAATACCATGTTAGTCACCTGGGTTAGATGCCACATCAACCATACCTTAATCCATGTGTCATCTACCAATTGTCTAGAAACAGGGATCCACATCAACTCTATGTACAATCTGGGTTGTCCAGAGGTCCTACTTCAATATTTATGCCCTGATTCATCCATCTATTCGCCTGTGACCAACTCCACCGCTCCACATCAAGAATCATGCACAACCTCAAAAACTATGAATGCCTTCCACTCCTACTTTGATACCATATAGGAAAATGTGAGCATTAGATATTGATTTGATATGAAGCAATAAATAGTATATAAGTGCAATGAACTTATTGTGCCCAACGAACTTCCCTAACCACCTATGTAACCACTATGCACTTAACAATAATAATTAATGTTAAGCAAATAACTAAATTAATGTAATAATATAAATATACGCTATATTATAACATGGGCAACTTGGCAGTGAGAGATATCATGTTATTCATTTATTGGTTGTGGTCTAGAGCATGTTTTCAATTCGCAACACTTTTTTGTCCCTTTGCCCTTTAAGAGTGGCATGGAGTGTATGTTGTAGCCCATGATCATATTTAGCTTATTGAGTGTGGTGTGGAGCACATGTTGTAACCCACTAACATCCTTAGCTTATTTACAATATTATCTTAGCCAATCGCTTATTGTGACCACTAAACTGCCTTGTAGATTTTTTCTTTCTATACAAAAACTTTTTTGAATAAAAAATAATAGTATAATACAAATATATACATATGTTACAAGAAAATATTTAATCTTAATAAAATTAGAGTTTCAGATGGAATCCATTAATAGGTATCAACTGAATCTTTCCCTCTAAGTCTTCAAGTTGGAAAGAGTTTCTTTCTTTAACCTCAACTACTTTCAAAGGGCCATCCCAGAAAGAGTCAAACTTTTGATGATATCTTGGCTTAGCTCTCTCTGCATTCCACTTCAAAACAAAGTCACCTACTTTAAATTTTATAAAATTGGATTTCTTATCAAACCATCCCTTAATATCTGATGAATACTTCTAGAAATCCTCATATGCTTGAGTCCTCTTCTCTTCTAATAGAAGTATATGTGTCAATCTGGTTTCAAATGGACCCTGGTCAAACTCTTCCTCTGAGTCTACCATCTTGAGAGCTAGTATTTTGAGGTGGATAGATAGGAATACTTCTTTTACATACACAAAAGTGTAGGGAGAGGTTTTAATAGACTTCTTTATGGTGATCATGTCTTCCCATAGAGCCTGTTCTAACAATAAGTGCCAACTCCTTTTGTTATCCTCTAATGATCTCTTTAGAATTCTTAGTATATTCTTATTAGTTGACTCAGCTAATCCATTCCCTTTAGGATATTAATTGGAGGAATTTTTTATGGTGATACCATACTTGCTAGTAAACTCAATATATTTAGCTCCTATGAAGGTTGTACCATTATCACTTACTATAGCTTCGGGGATACCAAATCTTGCAATCAAGTTATCCATGAAGTCAATTACCACTTCTTGATATTATTTCTTTATGGGGATGGCTTCTACCCATATGGTAAGGTGATATGTGGTAGTTAAAATGTATTTATGTCCTACTGAGAAATTTGGGTTAATTTTCCCAATGAAATCTAACCCCTATTGTTGAAACGAATCTTCTACCTAGATGGGCTTGAGGGAGAATGATGCATTTCTGGTTCCTCCCACATACCTTTGGCATTCATTACATGCTCTTATTACCTTGAAGGTGTCAATAAAAATAGTAGGTGAATAATATCCTTCCCTAATGATTTTTAAAGTTGTGACCCTTCCTAAAAAATATCCTCTAGATAATCCTCCATGGAATTCTTTAATGACTTTTTGCTTCTGATCGTCCTTCAAGCATATTAGGAGGAATCCATCAATATTTCTCCTATATAGTCCATTTGGTAGTAAGACATACTTTAAGGCTTGATGCCTATATATTCTCCTTTGTGATGGGTTAATACCCTAATGATAAATCCCTGTCTAGAAATATCTGGTCATCTGATCAACCCAGTTTGAATCTCCTGACTAAAATTCTTTAGTATAGTCTTCTATCGATGATTGACAAGCTAAAATTTGTTCTATAACCATATTTTATGTTAACCCTTGGTACAATGCTCTACCTTTGAATATCTTGGTAGGATGAATTTCCATGTCATACTCCTGGATCTTGGTAATCCAACCAACTCTTTTATCTCCCAACTCACCTTGTAAAATGAAACTTCTTACATCTAGATGAACTACATATACCAGGGTTTTACATTGAGTCAAGTATTACCTAATTTTTTTTAATGACTTCATCACTGCAAATACTTGTATTTAGATGAAGTTGCATTTGATCTAATACTCATGGAGTGAGGATGATTGGTGAAGGAAGAAATAAGAAAGATATGTTGGACAATATCAATCAAAGAAAAATCACATAAGAGTTTCAAGAGGAATGAGTGAGATGAGGTTTAGCAAGTGTGGCAGGAGTGAGGGTTTGAATTTTTTGGGTAGGAATCTCAGCCAATGTGGCAGAGGTAGAGCAGGTATGAAAGGGGCATGTGGGAACCTAGAACATGGATCAAGCAAGTATCCAGAGGAAGGCGATCAGGCTATGATAAATTTGGAGGCAGACATCATGCAGGGGCCCAAACCTCCTTAGAAAGACCCCAACAAAAAAGATACAAAGGACAATGTGGGGCCCAAGAAGTGGTTGTCTTTTGCTGAGACTCTTAGAGGAAAAAGAAATGAGGTTCTCTCTCTTTCGCCCCTAGTTCTAGTAAATAATAAAATTTTTTCCCCGACAAGTTCCATGAGCCCTTTTCTTTCAATGGAAGAATTCTCCCTGGTAGGCAAGTTTTTAGGAGGTAGGCCGAACATGGAGACTATCAGGGCTTGGGCGATGAGTAAATGGTTACCGATAGGCAGCTTGAAGTTTGTAGCTCTAATTAAAGGGTTCTTCATTATATTTTTTAACAATATGGAGGATGCTAACCGCATTTTAACATGACGTCCTTGGTTTTTGGGCAAAAGGAGCATTTTTCTCAAACGATGGGGTGAAGATTTCAATTTTACCTACCCAGTTCTTCAATGAATATTGGTTGTAGGGCATAGCTAGAACTATAGGGGACCTGATATCCATTGACCATATGACCTTGGCCAGGAAAAGGATGACTCATGCACGAATCTGCATAAATGCTAATTTGGATAATGAATTGCCAAGGTTTGTGGAGCTAGAGTATGGAGAATACTATCAAAAACAATCAGTAGAATATAATAATAGACCGGTATTCTATGTATAATGCAAAATCAAGGACATATATGCAATAAGTGCCCTAACTAGCAATGAATAGAGAAAATTAGAAGTAAGGAATGCTATACAGAGGAAATTTGAGGAGTTTCCCTGGCAGAGGCGATTTCAATCAGGTAAACTATGTCTACCAAAAAAATAAAATAGAGGGTGCAGGGTCCTAACAAGACAAAGGAAAACAACAGGTTGTTGGCAACCAAAATACTCAGGTAAGTTCCAATCCTCTAGTTTCAAATAAATTTTCAATTCTATCCAATATGGGAGTAGGAGGATTATTGAAATATATGGAAGCCCAGAACCTTCAAGCTAACCTTTTTGACTCTCTAGAATCCCCATCCAAGTCAGGATCCTCAAACCCTAATGCTAAAATTATTGTAAGCCCCGTGGGCATCACAAAGCCAAACCTTAATGCCCGATCTCTAGAATCCCCATCCAATTTGGTATCCTTAAACCCCAATGCTGAAAATACTTCAAGCCCAGTGGGCATCCTAAAGCCAAATCCTAATGTTGAAGAACTTAGGAAGAAATTTGAGGTATTGGAAAATAAAAAATCTCATCTCCCTAACATCATCACTAGGAGCTAGGTGAATCCTACTGAGGGGTCGTCCCGTAGACCAAGGGAATATAGGAAAAAAGGAGAATATTTGGATGTAGGGGTGGAGATATGTGAAACTCTCTAGACTGAGGAATATAACAATTTGGTTCTGCAAAAAATTGCCTCCCCCCAGTTTAGTCCTAAACAAACCAAGAGCACTGTGAAATCTCCTATAGATTTTTGCAATGAAAAATAAGAGGGAGAATATCAAATACTGAGCATCAAAAAATAAAAACTGATAATGACATTGCCAATGGAAAATAGATAACCTTGTTTCAACAGGTTATTCCAGGTTCTGAAGATAACAAATTAGGAAAACCCCCTCAAGGAAGGGGGAGACGAAGAAATACTAGACAATATAAATGAAGTTCCTTTCATGGAATGTGAGAGGCCTCAATGGCCTGCCCAAACACAGGGAAGTCAATGCAATAAGAAATCAAGTGAATCCAACTATTATCATGTTGCAAGAAACAAAAAATGATGAGATTCAGTCAAAAAAGTAGCAAAAAAATTTTGGAATCAAGGGGATATGGTTTGCAAAATAGCTATAGGAGCATCTGGAGGCCTTATGACTTTATGGGATCCCCGGATAGTAGAAGGCACCATTATTCAGAAAGATGATAGGGTTCTTAGTGTTTTATTTAAGGAAATAAATAACAATAGGTTGTGGATCCTTTCAAATAATTATGCCCCGACTTCAATTCAAGGGAGAGCTCTAATATGGGATTACTTAAGCAATCTAAGTGAAATATTCCATAATATCCCCTGGATTTTGGCTAGGGATTTTAACACTCCTCTTTACCCTTCAAACAAAATGGGTGGAAATGGACCACCTATCAGGAGCATGGATGAGTTCAATGAATTTGTGAACTCCAACATGTTGATGGATATAAAAATTAGAGGAGCAAATTATACCTAGAGTAATCAGTGGATAGGGTGTCATCTCATTCAAGAAAGGCTTAACAGGTTTTTTCTATCAAAGGAGGCTACAACTCTGTTCGGTGATTCTACCCTGCAAGCCATTACTAAAATTTCCTCTGATCATAATCCCATTTTTTTGGATATCCCTAACTATCTATCCTTCAAGAAACCTTTCATATTTCAATCTATATGGATCAAACATTCTAGTTTTAGAGAACTTAATTCAGTGGTGGTAGCAACCTGTCAGGGGTAGTGCAACTTTTACACTTGCTGATAAATTAAAGTTTGTTAATGAAAAGCTTTGAACTTGGAACAAAGAGGTCTTTGGGAACCTATTTGAAAATAAAAAATAGGTTGTTGAAATTTTTAAGATAATTTATCAGAGGATTCAACATGGTGATGCTGATGAAACTACTAGGCAGGAGGAACAGACAAAACTAGCAGAGTTTCATAACATTTTGGCTTGTGAGGAAATCTATTGGAGGCAAAAATCAAGGGCTCTTTGGTTGAAATATGGAGATTCAAATTCTAAGTTTTTTCACGTCACCACACTTAGAAACAAAAGCAATAACAAGATAAAATTAAAAAAAAAAAAGCAGATGGTTCTATTACTCAGGACTTAACAAAAATTAGAAAGGAGGTAGTAACTTATTTCAATTCTATCCTTGGTTAGGAATTGCAGTGCAATGAGGAGGCCAAATATATTCTCTTGCAATCCATTCCTAGCATAATAAATGAGGATATAAACCTTAAGCTTCTAGCTCCCTTTATGATGAGGAAATTAAGGAAGCCTTATTTAGCATGGAGCTAGACAAAGCCTCGGGACCCGACGACTTTCCCCCTCATTTCTATCAATATTTTTTGGGCATCATAAGTGAGTATGTAATTTATACTATCAGAGAATTCCAAGCAAGCAATCATATCCTAAAAGGTCTCAACTCTACTTGTATTTCTCTAATTCCTAAGAATCAAACCCTTGAATCTATGGTTGACTTTAGGCCAATCAGTTTGTGCAATGTTTCTTACAAGATCCTAACTCTAGCCATTGCAAATAGAATGAGATATGTTCTACCTCGCATCATAGATCCGTGCCAGGGAAGCTCTATCCATGGCAGGTCAATCTTGGATGGAGTTATCACAGTTCATGAAGCTCTACACTCTGCTCATAAGACTAATAGGTTTATTTTTACCCTCAAGCTTGATATGAACAAAGCATTTGACAGGCTAAATTAGACTTTTTAATTGTTGTCCTCATTAAGTTTGGTTTTCACCGCCAATGGGTTAATTTGATCAAATAATGCATTTCTAAAGCATGTTTCTCGATTCTAGATAATGGAACAACTAATGGTTACTTTCAAAGTCGTAGAGGAATTCGATAGGGGGACCCTATCAACCCCATGTTATTCATCATTGTGGCAGAAGCCTTAGGCAAACCATCAAAAATGCTTGCAGTTCAAGGCTAATATTGGGAATCAAGGCAACATCTCTCACTAGGGCTTTTTCTCACCAACAATTCATCGATGATACCATTCTATTGACTAAGGCATCGATGGTTGAGGCCAAAATAATTAAATACATCCTGCAAATCTAAGAGGACGCTACTGGTTAGAAAGTTAATTTCAGTAAAAGTAAGTTATATTTCTTTAACAACCCATTCAGAGGCAAGGAAGGATTGCAAAAATTTTAGAGTGTGATATAGTAAACCTCCCCACTTCATATCTTGGTCTCCCTCTTTTCATTGGTTCTCCGAGAGAGTCAATGTGGGACAGGGTTATTGAAAGAATTCAAAAAAACTTGTTGGATGGAAAGGTCATATTCTATATCAAGTAGGAAAGCTGACCCTCACTAAGGCCTCTCTTTAGAGCATTCTAGTCTATTTCCTCTCCATTTTCAAAGCCCCTATGAAGGTTTTCCAAAAAATTGAGAAACTCCAAAAAGAATTTTTATGGACTGGATCAGAGGAGAAAAAAAGGATACACCTTGTAGGATGGACCAAAGTGTGTAAACCCAGGGAAAATGGAGGCTTAGGTCTGAGGATAATTACTCATATAAATTTAGCTTTACTAGCTAAGCAGGTGTGGCACCTCATTTCTGGTGAAGAAAATGAATGGAAAGCTATCATCAAATGAAAGTATCTTCAAAATATTGAATTTCTAAGTGACTCAGTTCCAATCAGAGGTTCTGCTTTTTGGAAAGCAATTCTCAATTGTAAGGAAATCATAAAAAAAGGTTTAATATGGGTTTTAGGCAATGGTGAGAGGATAAATTTTTGGAATTAAAAGTGGGCTAAGAACAAACCATTGACACAATATCCTAACTTAGCCTAAATCAGAGATATCATAGAAGAAATCATTGGCAAAAAAGTCTTCGATTATATGGTTGAGGACAAAGGCAGAATGAAGTGGAAACAAATAAGGATTCAGGGATTTCAAGTGGAATCAAATGATCTTTGTAACATTCTCGAGCAACATTTTATCCCCATGAGACCCAAGGAAGATCAAGTGACCTGGGCTCCTATAGAAAATGGGCAGTTCACTGTTAAATCAACTTACAAGCTTCTACTTGATGACGAGGATTTTGTCCTCCAAAAGGACTTAGTTTGGATAAAAAATTTAATTCCAAAAATTGTAGTCTTTTCATGGTTGGTTATCCAAGGAAGAATTCTAACCATTGATAATATTATGTGTAAAGGTATTTGTATCACTAATCGTTGTTATCTGTGTAGGGCTAATTGGGAGACCATTTATCACATTTTCCTTGAGTGCCCTTTTTCCTTGACTGTATTAAGTGGGGTTTTTTAGGCCTTCAATATTTCTTGGGTTAAATGAACCATCATACTTGATTTATTCATCCAGTGGCCTTACCCCTTTTCAAGACAAAGACTTAGATAAATGTGGAAAATTTGTCTCAATCACTATCTTTGGTAGGTGTGGTTAGAAAGGAACCATAGAGTCTTTAACGAGTCTATCCATGATCATAAAACTATCATTGCCAGGATCCTATCCTTTTCCAATGAGAATGTGAACCTTATGCCTTTTGATAGTCGTAAACCTCATCTGTAGGAGACCATGATTGCTCAATATTTAAGCTTAACCTTGTTAGATGAGTCTGTGCCTAGGGTAGTCAACCCCAGAGCCAATGTTAAGTGGTCCCCACCTCTTACGGGTTGGTTTAAGATTAATTTTTATGGAGTGTCTAAGGAAAATCCTAGCAGAGCAGGCACTGGATGCATTGTGCGAGATCATAATGGGAATATGATGCTTACATTTTTTGAATATTTGGGAACAAGGACGAAAAACGAAGCTGAAGCTAGAGCTAGGTGGAGAGGCCTTCAAATGACTCAATACTTAGAAGGCAATTTTATCATAGAAAGAGACTCTATGCATGTTAAAAATCTCCTCAATAATTGGAAAACACCTCCTTGGAGGATTAAAAAAATTATTGAAGAGGCTAGGATCCTTTTCCAGGGAAGACGGGATAGAAAATCCCAACATGTCTTTCGAGAAGCTAAAAAAATTGCTGATAAGCTATCCAATTTGGGTGTCGATGGTGATGAACTTTTAAAATGGTAACACGGTGTCCCGAGCGAAGTAGAGGAGCTTATTCAACAAGAATGCATGTGGACCACCAGATAGCCACTGCCATAAATCTTGCCAATAGGTTCACTCCTCCAAGGCTGATTTGCCAAGACGAGATGTGGTTCCAAAGCATGTCATATACGAAAGAAAGCAATTACCAAATAATTATTAAGAGTAACTGTCAATACACAGCTTATGGGAGTTTTTTTCAGTACTCTGCTATGTGTGTCTATAGATTTTTGTTTCTCCACTGTTTCAAGGAAGGGATCCGTGTCTGTTTCTTTTTTTGTAATTATGATGTAGGTGTATTTTCTCGGGGTATACCCAAAATGTTGTATGGGAAGTTTCTTTTTGATAACAAGCTATGTGCCTTACTAGATGTAATGGCTTTGGTGGCATGTAGATTTTACATATATAAGATCCTTAGTAAGGACATGTTCATCAATAGCCTTGGGTTGATTTTTGTAAAAGGTTTTGGGTCAACCTGTAAAACCCGGTATTAATGCTATAGTATCTTATCTACAAAAAAAAATATTCATGGAGAGTTTTTATCCAAAAAAACATGGGATGTTCTTGTCCATTATCATTCTTCTGAGTAAGCACAAATGCATAGCTCTCTTCAGCTCCATAAGCATACATAATGAAATTATTTCTAACATTAGGATTCACCAGAACTAGAGCAATGTCAATGGATTGTTTAATGATTTTAAAATTCTATTTTATTACTTCAGTACACTTGAAATACATATTTTATTCAGTAACTCTGAGATAGGTTTCACCTTTTGAGCAAAATCTGAGATGAACTTCCTGATAAAATTAATCTACCCGAAGAAGGATTGCAAAGCTTTATTATTCATGGGTAAGGGAAGGGCAAGAATTGATTTAGCTCTATCTAGGTCAATAGACATTCCTTATTTAGATACCACATGGCCCAAAAACTTCCCTTTGTGAACTACAAAAATGACTTCTTTGGGTTAAGAGAGATACCAAATTCTCTGCATTTCTCAAATACTTTCTTCAAATGTGTTAGATGATATTGTTTCTCATGAGAGAATGTAGTTATATTATCCAAGTAGGTCAAAATTAATTTATTAATAAGCTCTCCAAAGGCATAATCCATAGCTCTCTATAATATAGCCCCTGCATTGGACAAATCAAAAGGTATCCTCTGATAAGTAAAAGTACCCTAATTGGTGGTAAATGCTATCTTGAATTAATCCTCATTTTTCACCCAGATCTAGTTATAACCATAGAAGTCATCTAATATTGAGAACCTTTTTGCTCATACAACAATTTTTAGAGTCTGGTCAATCTTAGGGAGAGGGTAGTGGTCCTTCAATGATGCTTGGTTGAGATTCCTAAAACCTACACATAAACATATGTCTCCGTTCTTATTCCTCATAGGAACCAAGTTAGCTACCCATGTGGAGTGCTTAATTGGGTATATAATTTTAGCCTTTAGTAGTTTGAGTAGCTCTTATCTCATTATAGATTCAATCCTAGGATTCATAGGTCCTTGCTTCTGTCTGAAAGGCTTTGCATCTGGTTCTAGCTCAATTGTATGTTGGATCACCTTTTTGTTATATACCTTAAGATCTTCATATGACCAGGTCACAATGTCTTGGTATTTTAGGTACAAGGCTTTAATATCCTCTACCTCTTATGGATAATAGTGAATAACAAGTTTGATCTTCTTTTCCTTCTCAATCTTGATCTCCTTATAAAATTTTTCATTGGTCTCCATAGCTTTGATTTTCTTCCTATCTTCGTTATCAAAGAGGCTTTCAACTGTGACCAACCCTCTTGGGATATGATTATTTTTTAGTTGGGTAATATCTTGTTGGTCTATCTCATCTGGAACTTCCTCTTGAATAGTGGATAAACAAGCCTCTCTTACCAAGGAGTCGATGATCTGTTCATCACTCTCAAAGACCTACCAAAAGATCTGCCTATCTGGGACTACGAGCTTGAAAACCATTTTGATTCTTTTATCTTTAGCAAATCCTATATCTGCAGAAGGGTTAAAATTAGATCCCCTAACTACCAAAGAGTTATCCAACATGGTCTGACTTCTAGGAATAAAATATATGTTGAGGGTATCAAAATATTCCATCAAATACCACGTCCTTTTTCTATATACCTTTAGATAATGGTGTTTACTGCTACATATCTCTCTTACCTAATTTACTATTAGATCAGAGTCACCATATATATTCAGTATATTTATACCCATGCTCTACTTGTGTTAGCCCTAAGCATTCAATTGTATACTCAATAGAATTTTTGGTGCAGGACCATGTCAGTTTGTATGCAAAAAATTTTACACCTTCTCATGGAGATTATAAAACTACACCAAAACCAGCTCCATTTTTGCATCTTGCACCATCAAAGTGCATGGTCCAAGTCTCTATTTCTCTCAAATATTTATTAGATATAATAGGGATCCTTTTCTCCACTTCTAAGGAAAAGTTGTATGTGCCTATTCCTGTTCCAAACTAGTTATAATATTCTCTAAATGGCAACTCATATTCAACCTCTAGTTCTTAAAAAATTTCTACTATTTCAAATAATATAGAGGTGTGAGGTTACACATGTCTTCTTCAATATTCTCAATGTGATAAGACACAAGATTCTTGGGTGTGATCCTTATCATATTTCCCTTGAAGGGAATCACCATACTGGAGTATTCCAATTACATAAATCCTCCCAATTTGGTAGTGAACTCTCAAGAAAGTGCATAGAACAAAATAGAGCTCTAGGTCTACCACCAAAATATCTAGCATAATGGTCACTTCTAGGGCTCTATGAAATCTCATTAGTACATATTTTACTATCCCAAATTTCTCTACTAGTGTCCCATCCAAATAAAAAACTCCAAGATAGGATCTGGTATAATCTATACCCATATCCTCACAGACTGCCTTAGGCATAACCATGGTGGAGGCCCCTGAATCAATAATATAGTTGTAAACTATACAACCCTTCATTTGCAAAGAAATGTAGAATGGGGGGGTTATTATTTAAAGTAGCTAGAGACATCTTATCTTTTCTAGAAGACACACTGAGGATGGTAGTAGCTTTATTTTCTTGAGGATTATTACTCAAAGAATATTTCAGAATATCTATTTTACTAGGGATAAAGAGGGTATCATAGAGGCTAGACTTGGAGGGAATTTTTTTCATCTCTTCTACAATGTTGTATTATGATTTTACTAAAGTGAAATTATTAGACTTGCTCTCTAGCTCACCATACTTCCTCTTGTATTTTTATGTGGTTTCAATCCTTTACCTCTTAGTAATGGAGGGTAATCGAAGCTTTTCTTGTGATTCACTTTTGGATATCATCGTATCTTTGTTGTTTTATTTGTCAAACCTCCTAGGGAAATTGACCTCATTTTCTTGGTCTTTGGGAATTATGTCCTTCTTTTTAGTGGCTTTAGGGATAGGAAATTGGCCATTATTTTATAGAGGAGGATCATTCTTCTTCTAAGAAGGGACTTGAAACTACCCCATATTATGTGGATCAACCTACAATGTCTTCTTTCTAGATATTGTCATGACAACAATAGGTCCCTCTTCATCAAGATCTTGCCCAACCATGATCAAGTCTAGTTTCTAGAGCATATTGACTCTACCTTTCTTATTTATATCTACCTTTTCCATGGCTTACTACACATGATGCTAATACATAATACATGACTCTGATTCATAAGGGTCATTACACACAAGACATCATACATACACAAGGTTAATTTTAGAGGAATATTCTAGATCTTATTGAATTGCATTAAATCTGATTCTAGTACTATTGCTGGTACCAAGCTTCTGATCTCTATTGACATAGGGAAATATTATTTTTTATGATATCTCTATCTCTCTCTTCTCCATTGAATTCATCTTGTTACTGAGTTTTTAAAGTGTTTTGAATATCAATAAGCATAGAAGATTTTTGAGGTGCTTGAGGTGGAAGAGGAGTGAAAGAAACTGAAGTAGATGATGATTTGGGGAGGGGAATTGGAGTCATATTAGGAGTTGGTGATGAAATATGAGGAGGGTCCATGTAAGAAGACGTATTTTCCTAACCTTGGATATTAGGAATTTTAGAGCAATAAGGCATCACAGTCTTTGGGGGTAACTTGTTAGTCAAAAAGTGACTAACTACAAAAAAATAGCTGATGCACCTTTTTGCATATTTTCCAAGAAGACCGAAGTGGCCCATATGCTAAAGATCAAAGAAAAATCAAAATACCGCAAGGAGGTAAAAGTGTCGCGATATCGCGACATGTTGCATTTTCATGAGCAAAAGCAAAGAGAAAGAGCAAGGAGGAAAAAGTGTCACGATATCACGACATGTTGCATTTTCATGGGCAAAAGCAAAGAGAAAGAGCAAGGAGGCAAAAGTGTCGCGATATCGTGACATGTTGCATTTTCGTGGCTAAGAGCAACAAAAGAGAACAAAGAGGCAGAAGTGTCGCGATATCGCGACATGTTGCCTTTTCACGGGCAAAAGCAAAGAGAAAGAGCAAAGTAAGAGACGAATGTCACGATTTCACGACATGTCTCATTTTCATGGCTGGAAGCGGTAGAAGAGCAAAGCAAGATACGGACGTCGCGATTTCGTGACATGTCTCATTTTCATAGTGGGAGGCAGCAAAAGAGCAAAGTAAGAGATGAATGTCACGATTTCGTGACATGTCTCATTTTCGTGGCTGGAAGCGGCAGAAGAGCAAAGCAAGAGACGGACGTCGCGATTTCGTGACATGTCTCATTTTCGCGATGGGAGGCAGCAAAAGAGCAAAGTAAGAGACGAATGTCATGATTTCGTGACATGTCTCATTTTCACGGTTGGAAGCGGTAGAAGAGCAAAACAAGAGACGAATGTCACGATTTCGTGACATGTCTCATTTTCATGGTTGGAGGCGGCAAAAGAGCAAAGCAAGGAAAGAATGTCATGATTTCGTGACACGCCAGCTATAAAGGAATAAAATGTATTTTTGGCAATCAAAGGCATGCACTGACACCAAGAAGTGATTTTTGACATGATTATCAGAAATCTAGGATAGAGCAGGCTTGCCAGATGATTGAAAATGTGACAGGCTCGTCTAGAATCTAATCTGCAGAGAAGATATCTAATTCATAGAAGACTTGTTGTGTATTATTAGAAACTGCAGATGATTGCTTGTAAAATAGTAAGATGTACTTAGAAAAAGATACTCTTTTAGGGTATATATAGGGGTGAGCGACTCCAAAAAAGGGGTCGGCTCTTGGACGTTTACAAGACTGAATGCATGTACTTCGAATACAAGCAATAAAATCACATCTCCCATTGGCTTCTGGTTCATATCGTGCAAGTGTATGTATTAATGTTCTTTATTTCTGCTTACAATATTGAATTGTAAATTGAGTTTGTTCTTATATCTGAACTTTCGCAATACATAAATCATATTGCTGGAATGAGAATCTAATATATACGCATGTTAAACGAAATATTAGAAATCATATCTGAAATTATATAATTTTTGCATGGAAATGTGTTTAAATGCTTTGGATAGAAGTAAGTAAATCTGTCTTCGTTGTTGTCTAATCTGCACCATATATTAGATCTAGCTTCGGCTATATTTCCCTCTCTTTCAGTATTACTTCCTTCCCCTTTTCCCATAAAAAACTTCAAGGAACCAACCTTCTCTGGAGATCAGGCAAAAAGTCTCAAACCTTCTCGTCTTTTCAATGTTGACAAAATCTAAGGCGCAACTAAACAACCCAAGGCAGATTTTGTTCCAACAGTTTTTGGCACGCCCGATGGGACCCTAAATCCCACATTATTTTTACAAGGTTTGGTGTTTTGCCTCTGATCTTTAGAATAAAAAACCCAATCACCTGGCGACTCCGTCCGAAGGTATAGACCCAGAAAATACCTTATCTTTTTAGACCTGGTTAAAGCTAGTATATGTTTATATGATAACCAGATCCAAATCAAAAAACTCAGAAGAGCCCATTGAGTTCTTCGAGTTACATCTTGGTAGCTTAAGAGTGAATCCAGTTTTATCCGCAAGATCAAATCCACCTGCTACCAATAATAGCGCCATTATACCCTCTATTTTGCCATATTCTATCATTGGTTCATCTCCAGCTGTTACTACAACCCCAATAGTTCAGATGAATATAGCAATTACAATGGCCGCTCCTCCACCACCATCTTATCTTATATGGAACCACACTGGTCCACTAAATTTAGCAGCCCAGAATCAAATTCCTGGTGTAGCATTGAAGGCATTGCCTTCATATGATGGAACAGGAAAAACAACATATGAACATTGCTTAGATGTAGCAGCAATGGCTGCAACCTATAACATCACACAGGAGGATGTGATGATCAGATTGCTAGTTATCTCTCTGAAGGGTAAAATGCTCTATTGGTATCGTGCACTCCCTCCTCAATCAATTACCACCTGGGCAGAGCTCGCTGGAAAGTTGGTGGATGAATTCAATCAGCATGCAGATCCATTTTCCTTATTGAACCAGTTCACGATCATAAGGAAACATCCTCAAGAAGAAATTGTAGACTTCAATATCCGTTTCAGTCGGACCTGGGAAAGGGTTCCTCAAGGATTGAAACCAACAGAAGAGCAAGCAATATATTACTATCTGAGATCCTTTGATTCAGATATTAGTATGATAATACGACAGTCAAGAATATTCACATTCCCTGCCATTTATCAACAAGCTTATATAGCAAAGAGAGATCTCATAGCCACTGGAAGGTATCCACCCAAAGCAATAATGCCCATTTTTCTTGATATTCCCCAGGCTACTCATGCTGCTTCTCCTAGCTCTGCTAAATCGAAGTTCACAGATCTTCCAAGATGGAATGGATCACCCTCTGTACCTACAATACCAATGCCTCAAATTCCTTTGGCATTGCCTCCTATTTCTGCTATACCTGCATTACCTGCGCCACCTCCTCAACAAGTCCCCGATAATCAGCTTACTCTTATCCTGGACACCATGAAAAATCTAGCAAATGATATAACATCAATTAAAAAGAGAGAGGTCAAAAGGAATTTTCTGCCAAGGAGGTTCCCTCAGGTAACAAGAGATGCAGCACAATCAAGCAATAGGGGACAAGAGAGACCGAGCACGGTATATACAAATGAGACAGTGGAGGCCGAGGAGCCTCCCACTAATTTTAACTTTTGGTGTACTACATGTAACGATCCACATGGGGAAAGTTCGTGTATGATACACCAACATTATGTACAAAGTATAGCAGTTGAAAAGAGTAAAGAAAAAATGAAAGGCCATGTAAATATAATTAGAGAGAAGGACCACAACTTCATGATGCCTACAGTAGAACAGGTTTCAGTTTTGACAAGATCAGGTAAGAAACCACTACAAGTAGACCCTAAAGAGCTTCAACCATTGAATGTTTCCCCTGCTCCCAAGGAAGTTCCCAAAGAAACTCCTAAGGGAAGTCTCCCTCAGGAAAGAAAATATCAGTTTCCAGCCAAAATTCAAGGGCAAGAAACACACAAAGAATTTATTCCTCGAGGGGAAATGAAACCCAAGAAAAGGCTAGGGA
This sequence comes from Wollemia nobilis, assembly GCA_028583015.1. Classification (NCBI taxonomy): domain Eukaryota; kingdom Viridiplantae; phylum Streptophyta; class Pinopsida; order Araucariales; family Araucariaceae; genus Wollemia; species Wollemia nobilis. The sequence goes on along the minus strand of JAQPPZ010017033.1, from coordinate 18,129,375 downwards.
AAGGTTGAGATTCCCCTCGCTGACAAAAAGGCAAAGAACTGAAGCTACCCAGGGATACAAAAATAAATATGAAACTTTTGCCAAAGAAAGAGAAAGAATAGTTGATTCACCTACATTCAGTATAGTAGAGGAAATGAAAAAGACTCCTTCTAAGGCAAGTATGTATGATGCTCTTCAAATCCCAAGTCAAATCGATCTCCTACAGGAATCCCTAAGAACAATGAAAAATGGAGGTGGGACTGCATCATCTTCAAAAATGGTTCTAACGAACTTGACGTCCGCCATCTGGTAAGAATAGGCCACCACCCTTTTATTTGTCCCTTCAAATGGAAGGATGGGTTGTCCACAACCGCATGATAGATTCGAGCACTGCTACCACTGTGATACCCAAAGCAAGTATGTGATATTATGGGAATGGAGTACACTAGGAGCAGCACAGGCATCCTACAGTTAGATGGTACTCCAGTAAAAACTGTAGGAGTGATAAAGGATATTCCCATACGGCTGCATAAAATGCCTCAGATGACAGTCATACAAGAGGTAGTAGTCATAGACTTGGAGCCCTATTTTGGTATGTGTCTATCCAGAGAGTTCACAGCAAATATAGGAGGATACTTATCCTTAGATTATTCTCATTTGGAGATACCTTTCAAAGGTAGAAGGGTCAATATTTTTAATGAGAAACCATCTACGTTTCATGTAGAAAATATTGGTGAAACTGACCGTGTAAATATGATGACTGAAGAAACAATAGAAGAAGATCTAATGGAAGAAACATTAGAAGAGCTCCAAGTTGAGGACGAGTTTTCTCTACAAAATTTTAATGCCATGATAGAAACAAAAATAGGAAACTATTCTATTGAGAAACCAAAAAGAAAATTGATACCCTCCCTAGAAAAGGATGGTTCTGTGAATCAATTGTGGAAGCTTTTCTTTGATGGGGCTAGGTGCAAGAATGGAGCCGGTGCCGGAATAGTTTTGATTTCTCCCACCGGAGAGGAAAAGGTTTTCTCTTACAGGTTGACTTGGAGTTGCTCCAATAACATAGCAGAATATGAGGCCCCGTGCTTAGGGTTAAGAAGGGCTAAGAAATTGGGAATCAAACAGTTACTCATCTATGGAGATTCAGAACTTATTGTGAATCAAGTCACCAAAAAATGTATAAGTAAACAACATTATTTGAAGGCTTACAGGAACAAAGTGTGGGATCTCTTAGAGGCCTTTGAGGCCCTAAATATAAATTTTATCCCTAGAGAATAGAATACCCATGCAGATTTGTTAGCTTCAGTGGGAGCTAATTTTTGTCCTATAAGTAATGTTATTCAAAAGTCTAAAACTGTTAGACTTATATACAGGCCTTCAGTGCCTGATAAAAATATTTTCTCGGCAATTTTTTGAAAATGATGAACAGATACAGGATTTCTTAATCCATGAAATGAATTGCTCAGCCAACCGAGATCTGCAGGATGAAGAGGAAGAGGACATTATTCAGTTAAAAAACAATCATATTCCTAAGGGTCTCATCACCCTTGAAAGCCTGTTTGATAACAATGATAGAGCAGTTGGCCGGAAAATCAAGGTCGATAAACGAAGATACAAAGATGTAGAGTTGGAGCCAGGCAAAATGATTAAGGTTGGAATCAGTTGTACATAAGAGGAAGTGAACCAGATCAGAGAATTGTGTAAAAAATTCCCTGACATCATAGCTTGGGTGTATAGTGATCTAAAAGTGTACAATAAAGATGTTATTCAACATACCATAGAATCAGAAGAAGGAGCTAAGCCTTTTAGGCAAAAGCAAAGACCAGTGAATCCGAAGATAGAATCTTTGATGAAACAAGAACTGCTAAAACTCCTTCAAGCTAAAATAGTATACCCTGTTAAACACTCCACCTGGGTGGCAAACTTGGTACCAGTCAGGAAGAAAAATGGAGATATCAGATTGTGTGTAGATTTCAGAAATCTGAACAGAGCATCACTCAAAGATCATTACCCGCTACCTCATATTGACCAAATTCTACACACAGTTGCAAGAGCAATGCAACTCTTATAGTTAGAAGAACAAAGAGAGCAATCATACAATCACAATCAAAGCATATGGCAGATATTGAAGGATGGTTCAACAAAAATACAACTGCCAAAAAATTTAGAGTGGGAGACTTGGTTTTGAAATGGAATGTAAAGAAAGCTAAGCCAGGTAACCATGATAAATTCGATGCTTTCTGGGAGGGACCATTTGAAATTGTTTCAGAGAAACAGTTCAATGCTTTCGAGTTGAAAGATCAAGATGGATTGGTTCTTCCCATCACGGTGAATGCATTTCACCTAAAGTTATATTTCTGATTGAGAAAGCAGAAAAGGAATTATATGTACAGTATAATATAAGTATATTCAGACAATATTTGTAAATATTACCATTTTTTGGCCTTAACAAAAAATTTAGTCGTAGCCAATCAGAAGTCGACATTTTTTTTTAATAGAGATACTAAGGTATAGAGGGAGTTTTGACGAGGTAATGTTCACTTTTAATCTAAGTGCATTTTCCTGTTTTCTTTGTCTTTCTCTGAAATATTCTTTTTACAACTGCGTTGTTGACTCCGTTTCCCAATGGATGAAGGCCTGGTTCAAAATTTTTGCAAGCAAAAAATTCCCCTGGAAGGCGCCAAGAATGTTAGTCAAAAAGTGACTAACTACAGAAAAATAGTTGATGCACCTTTTTGCATATTTTCCAAGAAGACCGAAGTGGCCCATATGCTAAAGATCAAAGAAAAAGCAAAATACCGCAAGGAGGTAAAAGTGTCGCGATATCGCGACATGTTGCATTTTCGTGAGCAAAAGCAAAGAGAAAGAGCAAGGAGGAAAAAGTGTCACGATATCGCGACATGTTGCATTTTTGCGAGCAAAAGCAAAGAGAAAGAGCAAGGAGGCAAAAGTGTCGCGATATCGCGACATGTTGCATTTTCATGGCTAAGAGCAAAAAAAGAGAACAAAGAGGCAGAAGTGTCGCGATATCGCGACATGTTGCCTTTTTGCGGGAAAAAGCAAAGAGAAAGAGCAAGGAAGAGATGGATGTCACGATTTCATGACATGTCTCATTTTCATGGCTGGAAGCGGCAGAAGAGCAAAGTAAGAGATGAAGTGTCGCGATTTCGCGACATGTCTCATTTTCGCGGTTGGAAGCGGCAGAAGAGCAAAGCAAGAGACGGACGTCACGATTTCGTGACATGTCTCATTTTCATGGGGAGGCAGCAAAAGAGCAAAGTAAGAGATGAATGTCACGATTTCGTGACATGTCTCATTTTCATGGCTAGAAGCGGTAGAAGAGCAAAGCAAGAGACGGATGTCACGATTTCGTGACATGTCTCATTTTCATGGTGGGAGGCAGCAAAAGAGCAAAGTAAGAGACGAATGTCACGATTTCGTGACATGTCTCATTTTCACGGCTGGAAGCGGCAGAAGAGCAAAACAAGAGACGAATGTCATGATTTCGTGACATGTCTCATTTTCATGGCTGGAGGCGGCAAAAGAGCAAAGCAAGGAAAGAATGTCATGATTTCGCGACATGCCAGCTGTAAAGGAATAAAATGTATTTTTGGCAATCAAAGGCATGCACTGACACCAAGAAGTGATTTCTGACATGATTATCAAAAATCTAGGATAGAGCAGGCTTGCCAGATGATTGAAAATGTGACAGGCTCGTCTAGAATCTAATCTGCAGAGAAGATATCTAATTCATAGAAGACTTGTTGTGTATTATTAGAAACTATAGATGATTGCTTGTAAAATAGTAAGATGTACTTAGAAAAAGATACTCTTTTAGGGTATATATAGGGGTGAGCGACTCCAAAAAAATGGGTCGGCTCTTGGACGTTTACAAGACTGAATGCATGTACTTCGAATACAAGCAATAAAATCACATCTCCCATTGGCTTCTGGTTCATATCGTGCAAGTGTATGTATTAATGTTCTTTATTTCTGCTTACAATATTGAATTGTAAATTGAGTTTGTTCTTATATCTGAACTTTCACAATACATAAATCATATTGTTGGAATGAGAATCTAATATATACGCATGTTAAATGAAATATTAGAAATCATATCTAAAATTATATAATTTTTGCATGGAAATGTGTTTAAATGCTTTGGATAGAAGTAAGTAAATCTGTCTTCGTTGTTGTCTAATCTGCACCATATATTAGATCTAGCTTCGGCTATATTTCCCTCTCTTTCAGTATTACTTCCTTCCCCTTTTCCCATAAAAAACTTCAAGGAACCAGCCTTCTCTGGAGATCAAGCGAAAAGTCTCAAACCTTCTCGTCTTTTCAATGTTGACAAAATCTAAGGCGCAACTAAACAACCCAAGGCAGATTTTGTTCCAACAAGTAACCTCCCTATATTGATAAGGATATTCTTAGCCTGGATGATTGCATTATAAACCTAGGGAAGGTATATATCCCTGAATATTGAGTTTGTAAACCTATTTATGATCCAAGGGCTCTAATATAGTACATAAAAGCAAGGGTTATAGTTGGCCTAGCTTTAGGTGGAATTCTCTTCTAGGTTTTGCTAAATCTCAGATTAAATTCTGAAACTAATTCTTGTTGATGTTTGTGCATGGATGTAAACTGATTTAGAAGAGAGAGGGGATCAATAAACTCATTGAATTCATCTATAAAGGGTTTTTCTAATTTAGCCCATGAAGTAATATATTGTCCTCTAAGGTCCTGAACCAGTGTAAGATTTTCCCTCTAAAGGATAGGTCTAGGATTTTGACAATGACATATTCATTATTTATGTTATGAATTGCTGCTAGATTTAGAATATCTTGGCAATGCTCATAAGCGGTTTTTCCTGATCCATAATAGGTAGGGATGGATTTGGATACAACTTGGAAAATATCATGCATATGAGCAAGCCTTAGGGGGCCAACTATATTCCAACTAGGATTCTTATACAGGGGCATATTTGGGGCTACATTGGCATTATTTGCTACATTGTTAGCCATATTTCTAGCTACTGCTCTTGTTGGAGGTGGTATTATAGGCACCTCATGTGGAATTTTTGGAGTATTTTCATCTCATTGGAAATATAGGTTTAAATTTATTAAGATAGTAGATCCTCTTAAAGGGAGCTCATAATAGATGAAATACTTTGGATTTTTCTTCGTAGATGACCTAGTATTCATGAAAAATATGAGCTATCAAAATTTTTTTTCTTGATTCTTGCATTTAGGGAGTCACCAGGTGAATTTACTGATCATCGCTTGATGAGGTCAAGACAATTCACCAAATGTTGATTCCTCTAGGAAAAGGTAAAAAATAAATAATGGTGGGTCGACTAATGTTCTTGTTAACAAGTCCCATTGAGTGTGCCAAAAACTATTGGGATCCAAATTGACATCAAGAAAAAGCTCAAAATTATGAATGTTATCTTTCAATTTTTTTCTTAGGCATACATCCGCTATTCATAGTTCAGACCGCAACAATGGATGAATTAAATATTTCTCTAATCCAACCTCCAGAGTAGGTTGGTATTCCTTATAAACTAATAAGGTGTTGACTCATTTAATATAAATTAGAAATGAGTTTAGGGTTAGAAATAGTAATCAAATAGTGGTCAGATGGAGCTAACAACATAGACATCTACAGGAAAGACCCCTCTTAAAAAATAATTTCCAGTGTCCCACACTTGATATTAACATAATTCAAAACAAGAAATCTTCATAATTATAAATAGAGTAGATATGCACTTCAAGAAAGCTATTTTAATATCAAGATACTAATAATACAAATTAACAGAATAATATCAGTATCAAGATTTAACAAAAAAGAACTTCTTGCAAGCACAAATTCAATTATAAAATATTTCAAATGCTCTAAGCTAGCAATCCAATATCATAATAATAGACTAACCATAGCAACAGTAGTAGAAAAGAAATTTATAGCTTAAATCTTTCCAAAATTATAGAAGACACTAGTCTAAGGCAAACATCCAAGTAATTTTCCTTCTATTGATTTGTAGAAAAGTATTTGTAGACACCAAAAATGTGTCATGTCGAGGCAACTACTTATATGGGACATGCTAATAGACCATATGAATGATATTTGATAGATCCAAGGTGAAGCAATGGTTTTAACCACTCAATTTGGGCAGAGTTTCTTAACTCAGCCTTAGCCGCGACTAACACCCATGGCTAACAGATCTAGTTGTGCCTCAGAGCTATGACTAGCATCAAAGTAGTTTTGGACCCAAAATCAGTTACAACGGCCTGGATAAGGAATACAAATGGATTTTGGGTGGGGAAGTCTCTAGAACTTTCCCTCAAACTGCTCCAACTGTATGTTTCTTGTTCTTGGCTTCTTCATGAAGCTAGAGAAATCCATTCAATGTGTTATAAGACCCCCCTCAAAATAGAGGAGACTATCTAGGAAGAGTGTCAATTAAGAATAGTGAAGCCTTGTTGAATTGTAGGCTCATTTGATACCTTTGAGAGGAATTTTATTGCTGCCAAATTGGAGAAAAAAATGGCATTCAAAGTTATAGAGATCATAGAGGTCTAGAAAAATTAAGAAATTGTAATTAAGCCCTTTAACTGTAAATTTAGATAATTCACACTACCAATCCATCAAAGGACACTGAGGTGACCCTTGACCATCAATTAAACAAGGAGAATTGGAGATCCAAGCCCATATTTGGAGAGCAAGAAGTTTTTCACCTCAGTCATGGCTGTCAACCGTGGCTAATAGTGCTAGCTACGCCTTAGACCCATGGTGAGGGTTTAATCTCTACTTTTACCTATTTTAATAGTATATTTCTAGTTTTATGGATTTATTTTGGTATATTTACTATAGATTAACTTCCTTTGATGCTTTTGCATAGTCATATTTAGATATTTAGGGCAGATTTCCTTTATCTCTTAGCATTTGTTAATTAGGATGTTTCTTATCTAGATTCATGCTTCTTTAAATGCTTTATTGCAATTTCATGATTTCTTGCATAGTTTCATAGATTACATGCTTAATTTGCTTTCTTTAGCATTATTTATGCAATATTCCTCTAAAAGCCTCATCAAGAGAGGTCACCTTTGCATTTAATCATTTCATGTTGTTTATTGAACATAGGGTTTACAGGATCCATACATTTGCAAGGTATTCAAGGTAGCATATGCCTCTAATCATGGATAATAAGGCAACCATTGATCTTGAGCAGTTTGTGTCCTATCAGAAAGTCTGCAAATTACACCACCCCCTTGTTTAGAGGTTTTTCAAAACTATATTGACTATATCAACATTGAGTATCCCTAAGAGGGACGTATATGTAATTGAATTTGGAAAATTTTAATAAAAGGAAACCCCATTTATTTTTGAATTCATTATTGTCAATTTTGCATGCTTTAATATTTGATATTAATTGATGCATTAGTTATGTGTATGCTTTCTATGTGGGTACATATGGTGATCATGATGAAAACCCTACAAAATTCACGTTGAACTGATGGATCTTTGATTTTTTTGATTTCAGGTGTCAGCCACACCTGACAGCCATGGTGCATAGTATCCTCTGTGCTTGACAGTCGTGGTGAGTAGCAAAGCAGAGAAAACAAGAAGAATTAGAGTGCCTCTCCATAAAATGAGGAAAATAGGTAACCCTGGTCCTCTGTAATTTTTTGTTTTTTGTTCCTGATTGCTATAGGTAATTAGCAAACTTAGAAAAATATTAAGGGATAAATTCTTTTAAAAATTCAATGTTGACTCTCAACCGCACCTAATAGCTATGGCTAGCTCTGTTAGCTACGTCTATCACCCGTGGTTAGTTTCTTGGCCTGCGGATCTATCCCACGGTGAGCACTATTACCTATGGGTCTGAATAACGACTAATAGTCAGAGTCTGTATGATTAATTTACTTGTTGTGGTCCAATAAAATGCTAATTAGGACATTTAATTGCATATTTGAAACAACATGTAAATTAGAGTTAGATGCATCTTTTTTGAATATCAACCATATTTTCATAGGCATTTAGGAAAAGAGCATTGTATGCTAGGTGATGCACTTTTATTTTAAGCAAATTTAAAATGAACCCCACACACCATGTACTATCTAAATTCTAGTGAGTTGGAAGTCATATCCAACCACTAGTAGGATTCAACGATGGTGGCAGTGATTTCCATCCATTGGCCCAACTCCCTTGATCCTTGTTACTAGACCAATATCGGATCCGAGAACCATCATAGCCCATGGAAAATTTGTATGTATCTCTCTTTGAAGAGGTATATCACTAACTACGAGTGAACAGGATGAGGATCAAGAGGACCTATGCTCCCTGCCCATGTGTGGACTTCACTGATACACATTATAGGTTGGATTTCGTGGCCTGGAGTTCATAGCCAGGTTGTCGAGTTGTGAGTATACAGGTGAAAGCCTTAAACTATTGATTATATCATCAACAATTTCAAACACGATGAGAGTAGTTTATGTTTTCAACAAATCTCAAAATACATCAAACCAGTTAGGGCTCACAAACAAAACATTAAAAGATATAATCATCATTTTTTGCTTTGTTTGCCTTAAAATATACATACGAAATAATATAATATCATGTTTGTCACTTGGAGAGGCTAATCTGGGCATAGAACCGAGGTCGATGCCAAAGCTCCACCTAATGCACAACACAATGCAAAAATCCTTAATCACAAGATCCTCTTGAATGATGTTCAGTGAGAATTAGAGGGTATAAATATATGTGTGGGGGTTCTCGTTAAATTATCCCACTTAGAGGAGGCAATGCACATGCCTCATGAGAGATATCTAAGTATAGAAGATCCCAACATGGGACTTCCAAACATGGCAGTATATATCATGATCATACACCTCATGGATCCATTAGATCTACTGAAGAGTACATCATTGAGGAAGGAATAGTAAACAAATGTATTCCCATCCATACTCAAGATAAGGGAGGCTCCAAGCCCCCATCAGTTCAAAATATACAAGTATAAAATCTACCCACTCAGGGATAAGAAGAGAGGAATTATTCAAAGCATAGGCCCTCATAGGCTCTAAATGATAATCAACTTGGCAAGTTCATATTTGACATGTCCAATATTGGAGTCAATGGTACGCCACCACATAAGCCATGGTGCAACAAAAAATTGGATGGTCCATATAGAGTATTAGGGTAGCTAGGGTATAAACCCTCAATGGTACACTCTCATTTTACAAGTTATCATAGTGAGGGTAAACGTAGGACCATTCGAGAGCCAAGAGAATTCTCTAAGCGTTCTCACAGTATAATTTCCCCATCGACCCACGTGGGCACAGAGTACAAACAACACCAGAACACAGATGTCATCTATACATACAAGGGCAAAAGCATGGCAAACAATTTTGTCAAATATCATATCGATAAAGCTACTAGGACAAAATAAGTACACCAAATATCGCACATGATCGATCTTATAGATCGATCATAGATATTGGTGTCAGAACAATGGCAGTAAATTCTCCAATATCGATTAGAGGACATTTGTGTATAGCATAAGCACCTAAAAAATGAGGATACTCAGAGGCAGAAGTTGCATAGGCAACATATTTTCAAGCAACACATGCATGAACAATGCATCCTTAAGAAAAAGGAGTGTACTGAGTGAGAGGATCGATTGGCATGGGCCAATTTACCCCCTCATAGTGAGTATAGGAAGTGCACTCATAGATGAGCTACTTTGCAACCTGATTTATACCTTGAACATATTGAGAACAGTACTCACCCCATGGACCAAAACATGATGTAGTGCTAAGCATTGGAATATCATGGGCGTACGTAGTACGAAGAATAAGTGAGTGATAATAAAGAGAAATAATACTTGAAGATCTCCCTAGTTAACGTGGAGGATGATCCCATTCCCCCACCTCATCCAAAGAAGTATTTTCCTCCAAGGGCTCCTCATGGACCTCTCAGAGAAGAGGAAATCCTATCTTTGAAGGTCTATCAAGACTTGGTAGATAAGGTTTGAGATATAGAGAAGCAAGGGATGGCTTATCAAAAGCCTACCTTGAACAAGATCCACAATGAACCTATATGACCTTTGGTGCCAATTCTAGCGTATCTCGATCATTTCGAGATGTTGAAGCTGGATAATTTTCAAGGTTAGGAAGATGCTCGAGAACTTGTTACAAGCTTTATGGACATGTGCTTTCATATTGAAATAAATGACGCTCTATTTTTTAGAACATTCATCACAACCCTCTCAGGTCTTTCTCAGGAGTGGTTTAATCAACTCAAGAGGTATAGCATAACTAGCTTTGAATAGTTGGCTAATGTGTTTCTTGAACACTTCTCCTTTAGTGTCAAGAAGAAGGCTAATATATCCAATCTGGCTACTTTATTACAACATTGATGATGAGCTAATCATGAATTATGGCAAAATATAGAGAAAGATAATGGCAAAGTTGTCATTTTCTATTCTGACTACTAAACTAACTCAGATGTTTACCAAGAGTTGTGCGAAGCACATCTTGTTACTACTATAGCTACAACAATACCAGATATTCAAGGAGGCCTTGGTGCAAACCAAGGTGATAGAGTACATCAAGTTATAGGAGGGTAACTTGAAACTCAGGAACAAGAAGGAATGGAATAAAAAGAACACCCATAATTAGAAGGAATAGGTCAAACTGGCCCATGTCAACCAAGTGGTGTTAAACCTCTAGAAAGGGAAAAAAGAGGAAAATAGAATTATCAAGCCCAACCTCCTCCTGTGCAATATGATAAATACAAAAATAACAAAAACGGTAAGAATAAAGAACATTACCCACCTTGTCAGTTCACACCTTTGTCAAAATCGATGACATCGATATTCCATAAACTGTGTGAGGCCAAGGTTATCAACTTACTGGATATCAAATTGATAGACCCTAATCAACCCAAGATGAAGGGTTATAAGGATGATCTATATTATACTTTCCATAGAGTGAAATGACATGACATCAAAGTATGTTGGAGTTTTAAACATTTAGTACAGAACATGATCTAAAGAGGTAGGCTAACAGTGGAAAACCCTCAGGCACTAGACAACTAAAATATGGGGATATTCAAGAACCCCTTACCAAATCATGAGCCACCAAGAAACAATGTCGGTCATGTCAATCAAGTGCAGGTTGAACCACAAAATCAAGGATTTGTCGATATGGTTAATATTGTCATGAGACAAGAGAGGTATGAAAGACCAAATCCACCTCCAGCACCCATTAGAGTGCACACTGCACCTCAAAAAAGGCCAACTCATAATGTTCTAGGCCCACCTACAAGACCAGTGGTGACCATTAGAAGTAGGCTAGTTCAAAGCCTATGGACAACTCCAACGAAGTTGTCAATAAATGAACTGATTCAGCAATCTCCTAAGCATAGGGAGATGTTCATGGATATTCTAAGATCAATCAAAGTTCAATCCCAGGATCCTGAAGCATTTACAAACTTAGTGGGACATGTGCAGTAGTGCAGTGAACCAGTCATCCAATTCAGTGATCACGAGATTAAGATGGTCTCCACTGCTATAGCAGACCCACCACTACATATCATTGCATGTGTTAATCACACACATTTCAAATGGGTTTTTATTGATACAAGGTCATCAATCAACATAATTACAACCAAGGTATTAACGTATTTAAAGTTGTCAAAGTCACATATTGTACCTTCCACTTTCACCTTGAGAGCATTCAATGATGTGCTATGCTCAACGATAGGTACCATAGTTCTTTCGATTCAGTTTAGACTAAAGACCATCCCTATGATGTGTCATGTGATCGAAGGTACCATGTAGTATAATATCATTTTGGGGAGGCCTTGGATTAGAGAAATGCATTGTGTTCCCTAAATCTTACATTATTGTATAAAATATGTACATGAGGTACAAGTTCACATGGTACCTTATGATGAAGAGCCATTCAAATACATGAACTTAGCATATTTTTCTATGTATTTCATTCTCTCCTCAATGCATATGGATATACGACTGACCTTGCCTATTATACATCCAGAATGTAAACTAAAATAAGTGTGCACAGGACCTTCCACAGTAGCACCATAGTTATCAGAGCACACTATAGTAGCTTCAACTAAACCTACGACATCTAAAGTTCGTATGAATGACAAGAAGATTAAGGTAGTTATGGGTGAAAAAGAGTCAAAGCAAAATCCCAAGGAAGCAATTGTCAAGGGTCTTACTCCCATGGATGAGGGGGACACTAAAAATCTAGTTGAGGAGGCACCTTAGCCTACCTCTCCTACGTCTTCAGTAGGGTCATCAGCACCATCGGTGACCATGTAGTGGGTTAACTCTGGGTTAGTAGAGTACATTATGTAGAATGTGATGTTCACACCAATTATCAAAACTACACAATACATGGGCCGACCTCAAGACCATAACTTTCCCGTAGGGACAGTGGTACCATTGGAGGTCTCACCCAACCAAACAAACTTTATTTATGGAGGGCTATATCAACTGAAAAATTGCATGCCCATATATGAGGATGATGATGAACCATTCATGGTAAATTTTCATTATATGTCTAACCCTAAATTCACCTTGCGCTACTTTGATTGTTACCATTGGTATGGTTACATCTTGGGATTATTTGAGAAGGGGTGTAGAGTTCCGATTAAAACAAAATATCAGCTACCAACTGATTGGTTTGGGTTAGGCTATCATATCCAAGGATGAGATGAGATCCTAGCAGCATCTTTAGATCATCTAAACCTCGCTTTGGGGATGATGTGGATTGGAGTCCTTATCACCATAACCTTTGTCTCTTAAGTGCCACTAGGTATCTATCATAACCACATTATGATAGAGGTAAATCAAGGATACAATCTAAGAGCTAACTTGGACAATGAAAGCTGTAAATCTCTCGATGACACAAGCATGCCGATCTAGAATCTCGATATAGTAGAGTTTATTGCTAAAAGTGATGGAGCAGATTGTGATGCTGGAATAGATAATGATGAGCTATCCTCACACAATGAACAATATGAGGATGAAACCGATTTAGTCTACCTAGGCCATCTAAATCTACATAATCTATTACCCATGGAACAAATGGGTAAGACTAAATAATACTTCATGGTCGATAGTGACTGAGGATGAAACAAAGCAGGCCTACCTTGGGACCCATCTTGCTAATCACCCAATTCCAGTGGGCAGGGGTGAAAGACTTATATACAATAATGATGAGGACGATACTAAGAGATATTATCTTGGGTCTCAATATTTGTACCATCAACATGATCTGGTTAACGTTGATGATGTATAGGTGAGTCTATCCTAGTTTGTGCCTCAAAGGAAGACCACCTAACTTGGATATGATTTATCATATAGTCTTCCCTAATTAACTGATATACATGGAGCTCCTTGATCCCAACGATCCTATTTTTGAGTATGTCCATAGACTGGATCCAGTGATCCCCATACCCCCAAAACCACATCTCAAGGATGGAAGTTACATCAATGTAGAGTCACTCTCATGTGGTCTTGGAGATCTAATCTATTCTATCAATATGATCTTGATTTATTTGACCACTCCACTTTGTAATCCAGATGACCCCTCCAAACCATTGTATTTGAATGTAGATGCTATTGATTGGGATCACACTGACTCACCATTAGAGCCTGGATATTTCTTCCTTAATCAAAAATATTGCAACCTTTTCATTTTGTGTCAGGATGTGCACATGATATTTATCATGTTGAGGGAAATTATGATGTAGGACCTTTAAACCCAGCTGATGATATCCACTTTATTCTTATGCCTCACCAACTTGAGGAGGGATCACATATGTTAGTAGAGGAGACCTTTGATGTGGATATCAGTAACAATCCCACTAATCCTAATAAGCTCAAATTCGAAGAGAGTATCTCTCGATGAGCGTGTCGTACTCATACCTCTACTAAAAAAGAGACCTGACCTTTTTACTTGGACATACAAGGATGTTGAGCAAGGTGCAGCAGTATTTTCATTATTGCCAACACAGTCAAACAGATCGTTTGATGCAGTGGATAGGAGTTAAGAGGTTCTTCAGAGTATGTATAGTGATTTTCCAAAAGATCGAAGTGGCCCATATGCTAAAAATCAAAAGAAAATCACAAGGAAGAAAATTGTCGCAATATCGCGACATGTTGAGCAAGAAAGAAAAATTGTCGCGATATCGCGACATGTTGAGCAAGAAAGAAAAAATGTCGTGATATCGCGACATGTTGAGAAGAAAGAAAAACTTTCACGATTTCGTGACATGTTCGAAGAGAAAGCGCAAGCAAGAAAAACTATTGCGATTTCATGACATGTTCGAAGAGAAAGCGCAAGCAAGAAAAACTATTGCGATTTCATGACATGTTCGAAGAGAGAGTGCAAGCAAGAAAAACTGTCACAATTTCATGACATGTTCGAAGAGAAAGCGCAAGCAAGAAAAACTATCACGATTTCGTGACATGTTCGAAGAGAAAGCGCAAGCAAGAAAAACTGTCATGATTTTGCGACATGTTCGAAAAGAAAGCGCAAGCAGGAAAAAGTGTCACGATTTCACGACATGTTGGAAGAGAAAAAGGCAAGTAGAAAAAGTGTCACGATTTCGTGACATGTTGGAAGAGAAAAATGCAAGTAGAAAAAGTGTTGCGATTTCGTGACATATTGCAAGAGAGATAGTATGAAAGAAAAAGTGTTACGATTTCGCGACATGTTGGAAGAGAAAAAGGCAAGTAGAAAAAGTGTCGCGATTTCGTGACATATTGCAAGAGAGATAGTACAAAAGAAAAAGTGTCACAATTTTACGACATGTTAGAAGAGAAAAATGCAAGTAGAAAAAGTGTCACAATTTTGCGACATATTGCAAGAGAGATTGTATGGAAGAAAAAGTGTCATGATTTCGTGACATATTGCAAGAGAAAGAGTCCGAAAGAAAAAGTGTCGCAATTTCATGACATATTGCAAGAGAGATTGTACGGAAGAAAAAGTGTCACGATTTCACGACATATTGCAAGAAAGAGAGTCTAAGAGAAAAAGTGTCGCGATATCGCGACATGTCACGTTTTCGCGACCTAAAGGCAAGAGAAAGAACAAAGGAGAAAAAGTATCGCGATATCGTGACATGTTGCATTTTCATGACTAAAGGAGGAGAGAGAAAGTTTGAAGGCAGAAGTGTCACGATTTTGCGACAATAGAAAAGAAGTGAAGTACGAAAGCAGAAGTGTCATGATTTCATGACAAAAATAGAGAAGAAGACTTCAAAGGCAGAAGTGTCGTGATTTTGCGACAATAGCAAAGAAGTGAAGTACGAAAGCAGAAGTGTCATGATTTCGTGACGAAAGCAGAGAAGAATACTTCGAAGGCAGAAGTGTCACGATTTTGCAACAAAAATAGAAAGCAAGACTTCGAAAGCATAAGTGTCACGATTTCGCGACATGTCGCACTTTCATGAATCAAAAAGGAAAAGAAGGTAGAAAAGCAAAAGTGTCACGATATCGTGACATGTCACATTTTTGCGACTCAAGAAGGGCAGGCAGGCAGGATAAGAAAAGTGTCGTGATATCGTGACATGTATTTTTGTGGGCCAAAGCTAAGAGAAATAGCAAGGAGAAAAAGTGTCACGATATCGTGACATGTAGCTTTTTCACGGTCCGATGCAAAGAGAAAGAGAGAGAAAGAAAAAGTGTCACGATATCACGACATGTATTTTTGGGGGCCAAAGCAAGGAGAAAGAGAGAGAAAGTGAAAGTGTCGTGATATCACGACATGTTGTATTTTTGCGGTTGAGTTGAAGCCAAAAAACCGATGACAACCGACTAAAATTAGGGTTTATAGGTGTCATGAAAGCCTACTAAGATTAGGGTTTTCATCATAAGAATTTTTTTATAAAAGGAGGGATTTTTGGAGAATTTTTAGGTGTTGGATATGTTGTTAAATGCATGTCGAAGTGTGAAATGCGGCCATAAGAGTGCAGAAAGCACAGAAGCGGTGATATGATGGCGAAGTGCGCAAAGTGAGTGAAGAGTCATGTCGAATTGTCCTAAGTGCGTCTGTGAGTGCGTAGAGAGAGCAAAGTGCACAGAGAGTGAAAAGGTTGAAGTTTGACCAAGTGCGGTTGTGATTGTGCAGAGAGAGCAGAAGGCGCAAAAGTGCAAAAGGCGAAGTGCGGCTGTAGATCACATAAGATGTGTCTGTTCCATAAATAGTGAGAGAGATTGGGTAAGCAATAGACCAGTCAGGGTCTTGTATAAGTGAAGGTATTTTTTTGTTAAACTTCTATATTCAAAATTGAAGTCCAGGTTGCAGCTTGGTATCAGGGATTGGTGCTCCTTCCAGTAGGTGCTGGTAAATCAGGGGTAGGTGCTCCTTTCTGTTGGTGTAGATAAATAAGGGGTTGGTACTCCTTCTAGTGGATGCTGGTAAATTTATTGTAAATTTGGAGCTTTGCAAAGGCTAGATTTGGATGGTAGTCCAAGTAGTCATTCTTGAGGAGTAGCCAAATTGGTGAACCTCGTTAAATCTTGTGTTGTGTGATGTTCTCTTGTGATACTTGCTTTATCCGGTTTTAAGGTTTCATTATTTCAGTTTTAAGAGCTATGAATTTAAGTTTAAATAACTACACTGATTCACCCCCCCTCTCAATGCCATTGTAGGACTAACAATTGGTATTAGAGCCAAGTTCCCTTCTCAGGCTAAATCATTCAGGGTTGATCTTGGATTAGTACGCAATGGGTAAGAAGAATAGATCCTCCTCCAAAAGGGCATCTCAGTCAGTTTCAATTCCTGTGGAAGAGAAAATTGAACCAAAAAAGGTTGAAGACTTCTCATCAAACATAACACCTTTATTTGACGAAACAAATTATGCGATCTGGAGAATCAGGATGCAGGCATATCTTTGTGCTTTAGGATACGACATCTGGGATTTAGTAGATGGTGAATACACAATACCCATCACTCCTCCAACCGATGCTATCGGTAAGAATATGTTTGAGAATGAATCAAAAGCAAAGAATGCTATCAGGTGCGGATTAGTAGATAGTGAACTGGTAAAGATCTTGAGTTGTAAAATGGCAAAAGAAATATGGGACAAATTGAGGAGTATTCATGAAGGAGACGATGAGATCAAGCAAGCCAAGTTACAAACACATCAAGCTCAGTTCGAAGCATTAAATTTGAATGACAATGAGAACATAGAGGCATATATGCTGAGAGTTAATGAAGTCCTAGAGGATGATTCTAATAATGAAATAGGTGGAGGTCTTTTCATGACACTCGAAGAAGAAACAAAAAAAGAACAAGAGTGTGATGAAGAAAAAATTGATGCAAAAATAAATTTGAAAGAGGAACTAATTGCAGCTCTGGATGAATTGAAGATAGAAAGAAAAAGGAATAAGGAAATCTCAAGAAAACTTGAGGATGCAAATGAAATAATAACCAGTTTGAAAGTACAGGAAAAAGAATTCAAAAGGATTGAAGAAACTCTCAGGTCACAGATCAATGAGAAAGAGATTGGTTGCTGCAAACAAGAGGAAGAGATTGTTTTATTGAAGAAAAAACTAGAAGAGGCCAATACAAATCTCAAATTCGATAAGAGCACATAGTTGCTAGATAAAATGATAAGCCAACAAAGAAGCTCCATGGATAAGCGTGGTCTTGGATATGAAGCTGAACAACCTTCATCTTCCAACTCTGCAGAGAAGAAGAAGTTCACTGTTGAAGGATCGAAGCAAGAAAATTTTGAAGCTAAATCTTCAAAAGGAAGAAAATATCAAAGGAGATCTACAGCAAAGAAACCTCAACAAAAGAGGTTCTATAACTCTCACTCTATTCATAATAATACTTTTAATGGATATTGTTTCAGATGCAACCAGTATGGTCACAAGGCAATTTATTGTGGATTGAATAATAAATCAAAGAGTTATGCTGGTAGAAATACATCTGCATTTTTGAGTGAACACTATGTACAATGTTCTCAATGTAATGATCATGGGCACATAGCAAGGTTTTGTCCAAGCACTTTTGTATCTAATCTAAGGCAAAATAGTAGATTTCATCAAACACAAAGAATGCAACATAGACAGGGAATAAATCATGTACATAAAAGAAAGGAAAATAATCATTCATCAAGGATGCACAAGAGACAACCACACAAGAGAAATGTTCGATTTCACGAAAAGGTGCAAAATAGGGATATAGTTGAAAAATCCAAACCAGATTTCAAGAAAGTTTGGAGAAATATAGAAGGAAGGAAATCGTGTCTCCTTGGACTAAAGAAGACTACTTCGCCATTGCACTAAGAAAATCCAGGTAGCACATCCTCAAGGGGAGCAATCTTGAAGTTTCATTTTAATGCTCCTATGTATTTTTTTTTTTGATTACCTGAGGATGAAAGGCAAGTAGTCAGGGAAGTTGTCGTATAGTTTTCAAAGTGTGTTTTCAGTTCATGTAGTTGTTTGTGGAAGTGCCGTGAAGGGTGGTGATTAAATTGAGAGTTGTCATTATTGGTAGTATTGCTATATGTCATTGTTGTACTATTGATGGTTCTTACTGCCACTGTCCAAAGTGAAGGATTATAACAGTTCAGATAATTTGTTTAGTGAAAGTATGTTGCCTTAGCTGTATATATGTGTTTCGATAAAAGCAATGTGTATTTGAACTACACATTAACGTGAAGATTGTTAGATCTATTATGACTCTGTGGTGAAAAATATTGAAGTCTGATTATTGATTCATGTTTAGCTCATCAAGATGAGCGACTTTACTTTGTGAATCATACCTATCCGAGGTCCATAAGTATGAGTTTGAGTAAGGTGCACTATAGTTGGTCGTGAAGTGTTTGACAAAATGTTGTCTCTTGATTAGAACAGTTGAAAGTAAGGTGTGACCAGCGGTGACTTTAGAAAACATAGACCAAGTTGAAAACGTAAAAAGGGATTTGGTTGGTGTTGTGGTACAGTGTTTGATGCTTGCATAGAGTTGGCAATGAAATTGCAGTGTCGATACAGTGTTGGACAAAAGTTGGTACAAGTGTGAGTCACTTGACAATTTTCTTGACAGATGTGAAATCAACATTTTTGAATGGGAAGCTTGAAGAGAGATTTATATTGAGCAGCCATATGGTTTCCAGCTTGGTGATGATCCCAAATTAGTTTGTAAGTTGAAGATATATGGCTTGAAATAGGCACCCCGAGCATGGTATGAAAATCTAGACAACTATCTCACTCAACAAGGGTTTAAGAAAGATGATATCATATTTGGTAGTAGCAAAGATGAGTCGTGTAAAGATTTAGCAAATAATATGTAGAAAGAATTTGAAATGTCAATGATTGGTTGCAAGTTGAGCAAGGATGAAAAATCTCCACCTGTTGATCAAACCATGTACAAATCTATGATTGGGGGCTTATTGTACCTAACAGCTACCAGACTAGATATTTTGCAGGTAGTATGCATGGTAGCACGATTTCAGGCTAATCCCAAGGAGACTCATGTGATAGCAATGAAGAGGATTCTTCAGTACCTCAAGAGTACTATGGAGTATGGGTTATGGTATCCGAAAGGTAAATACTTCACCCTTATTTCGTATTCAGATGCATATTGGGCAAGAAGTGTCGATGACAGAAAGAGTACCAGTGGAGGTGCATTCTATCTTGGAGACAGGTTGGTCGCATGGCACAGTAAGAAACAAGAGTCTGTTTCCTTATCGACAGCAGAGGCATAATATATTGTAGCGACAACATGTTGTACACAGGTATTATGGATGAAACAAACCTTAAAATATCTTGGTATTAACTTTAGTGAACCAATATCAGTTAAGTGTGATAACACCAGTGCCATTAACATCTCCAAGAATCCGGTTATGCATTCATGCACAAAACACATTGCTATCCGGTATCACTTTTTGAAGGAGAAAGTTGTGGAAGGTGAGGTTAAGTTGGATTTTGTTCCAACTACAGAGCAAGTAGCAGATATCTTCACAAAACCATTGCCCAAGGAAGCTTTTGAGTACCTTCGCAATAAATTGGGAGTGGTCACACTTCCCAAGAATTGAATAGCTATAGGGATCACATTCTCAGGGGGAGCATTTATATATTTGATTATCTTTTTGCTCATGTTTGTCATTTTTGCTAACTGTAATAATTTTTGCCTGAGAATGTTGTGCATGGACTTAGGGGGAGTCTGTAGCATCCCTTTGGTATTATTGTCAAAGAGGGAGAAGAATTACAGGAAATTACACGTGTTGCCAACAATTCCAAAGGGGGATATTGTTGAGCAAGGTGCAGCAATATTGTCATTATTGTCAAAACAGTCAGACAGATCGGTTGATGCAGTGGATAGGAGTTAAGAGGTTCTTCAGAGTATGTACAGTGATTTTCCAAAAGATCAAAGTGGCCCATATGCTAAAAATCAAAAGAAAATCACAAGGAAGAAAACTGTCGTGATATCGCGACATGTTGAGCAAGAAAGAAAAACTATCGTGATATCGCGACATGTTGAGAAGAAAGAAAAACTATCATGATTTCACGACATGTTCGAAGAGAAAGCACAAGCAAGAAAAACTGTCACGATTTCGTTACATGTTCGAAGAGAAAGCGCAAGCAAGAAAAAATATCATGATTTCGTGACATGTTCGAAGAGAAAGTGCAAGCAAGAAAAACTGTCGTGATTTCACAACATGTTCAAAGAGAAAGCGCAAGCAAGAAAAACTATCGTGATATCGCGACATGTTCGAAAAGAAAGCGCAAGCAAGAAAAAGTGTCACGATTTCGTGACATGTTGGAAGAGAAAAAGGCAAGTAGAAAAAGTTTCACGATTTCGTGACATGTTGGAAGAGAAAAATGCAAGTAGAAAAAGTGTCGCAATTTCGCGACATATTGCAAGAGAGATAGTATGGAAGAAAAAGTGTCGCGATTTCGTGACATGTTGGAAGAGAAAAATGCAAGTAGAAAAAGTTTCGTGATTTCACGACATATTGCAAGAGAGATAGTACGGAAGAAAAAGTGTCATGATTTCATGACATATTGCAAGAGAGATAGTATGGAAGAAAAAGTGTCATGATTTTGCGACATGTTGGAAGAGAAAAAGGCAAGTAGAAAGAGTGTCGCGATTTCGCGACATATTGCAAGAGAGATTGTACGGAAGAAAAAGTGTCGCGATTTTGTGACATATTGCAAGAGAGAGAGTCCGAAATAAAAAGTGTCGTGATTTCACGACATATTGCAAGAGAGATTGTACAAAAGAAAGAGTATCATGATTTTGTGACATATTGCAAGAAAGAGAGTCCGAGAGAAAAAGTGTCGTGATATAGCGACATGTCGCGTTTTTGCGACCCAAAGGCAAGAGAAAGAACAAAGGAGAAAAAGTGTCACGATATCGCGACATGTTGCATTTTCGCGACTAAAGGAGGAGGGAGAAATTTCAAAGGCAAAAGTGTCACGATTTCACGACAATAGCAAAGAAGTGAAGTACGAAAGCAGAATTGTCATGATTTTGCGATAAAAACAGAGAAGAAGACTTCGAAGGTAGAAGTGTCACGATTTCACGATAATAGCAAAGAAGTAAAGTATGGAAGCAGAAGTGTCACGATTTCATGACAAAAGCAGAGAAGAAGACTTCGAATGCAGAAGTGTCATGATTTCACGAAAAAAATAGAAAGCAAGACTTCGGAAGCATAAGTGTCACGATTTCGTGACATGTCGCATTTTTACGACTCAAAAAGGATAGGAAGGCAGAGAAGAAAAAGTGTCACGATATCGCGACATGTCGCATTTTCGTGACTCAAGAAGGGCAAGCAGGCAGGATAACAAAAGTGTCATGATA
The DNA here is from genome assembly GCA_028583015.1 of Wollemia nobilis. Taxonomy (NCBI): domain Eukaryota; kingdom Viridiplantae; phylum Streptophyta; class Pinopsida; order Araucariales; family Araucariaceae; genus Wollemia; species Wollemia nobilis. The sequence continues at coordinate 18,107,542 of JAQPPZ010017033.1, read as the reverse complement.
TCGTGACATGTATTTTCACGGGCCAAAGCTAAGAGAAAGAGCAAGGAGAAAAAGTGTCGCGATATCGCGACATGTAGCTTTTTTGTGGTCCGATGCAAAGAGAAAGAGAGAGAAAGAAAAAGTGTTGTGATATCACGACATGTATTTTTGCGGGCCAACGCAAGAAGAAAGAGAGAGAAATCGAAAGTGTCACGATATTGCAACATGTATTTTTGCAATTGAGTTGAAGTCGACAAACCGATGACAACCGACTAAAATTAGGGTTTATAGGTGTCATGAAAGATGACTAAGATTAGGGTTTTCATCACAAGAATTTTGTTATAAAATGAGGGCTATTTGGAGAATTTTTAGGTGTTGGATATGTCATTGAATGCGTGTCGAAGTGTGAAATGCGGTCGTAAGAGCGTAGAAAGCGCAGAAGCGACGAGATGATGGCGAAGTGCGCAAAGTGAGTGAAGAGTCATGTCGAATTGTCCTAAGTGCATCTATGAGTGTGTAGAGAGAGAAAAGTGTGTAGAGAGTGAAAAGGTTGAAGTTCAACCAAGTGCGGTTATGATTGCACAGAGAGAGCAGAAGGCGTAGAGAGTGCAAAAGGTGAAGTGCGGTTGTAGATCGTAGAAGATGTCTCTGTTTCATAAATAGTGAGAGAGATTGGGTAAGCAATAGACCAGTCAGGGTCTTGTATAAGCGAAGGTATTTTTTTGTTAAACTTATAGATTCAAAATTGAAGTCCAAGTTGCAGCTTGGCATCAGGGGTTGGTGCTCCTTCCAGTAGGTGTTGGTAAATCAGGGGTAGGTGCTCCTTGCTGTTGGTGCAGATAAATAAAGGGTTGGTACTCCTTCCAATGGGTGCTTGTAAATTGATTGTAAAGTTGGAGCTTTGCAAAGGCTATATTTGGATGGTAGTCCAAGCAATCATTCTTGAGGAGTAGCCAAATTGGTGAACCTCGTTCAATCTTGTGTTGTGTGATGTTCTCTTGTGATACTTGCTTTATCTGGTTTTAAGGTTTCATTATTTTAGTTTTAAGAGCTATGAATTTAAGTTTAAAGAACTACATTGATTCACCCCCCCCCTCTCAGTGCCATTGTAAGACTAACAAAGGATATATCGGTGCTAGATCCAAAATTGGTTACTCATAACCTTTCTCTAAATCCCTCTAAGAAACTTGTCAAGCAGAAGCTCAAAAAGATACATCCAAGAGTTGCTTTAATGGTTAAATATGAGCTGTAGAAGTTTTTGGATGTAGAGTTCATTATCTCCATTGACTATCTAAAATGGGTATCAAGAATGGTACCTGTAGAAAAACCTGATAGAAGGATACATATCTGTACAAATTTTAGAGACCTCAATAAGGCAACACCAAAGGAGTCATTTCCATTGCCCAAAATAGATGCTCTCATAGATGCACGTGCAGGTCATGAGATGCTCTACCTAATGGATGGTTTTTTTGGTTAAAATAATATTTAGATTAAAGTTGAAGACCAACATAAGACCGCGTTTACAACACCATGGGGAAATTTTTTCTATAAATTTATGCCATTCGGCATTAAAAATATTGGTGCCATATATCAACGAGCCATGACATATATTTTTTATGACTACATGCATAAGATCTTGGAATATTATATCAATGACTTATTGGCAAATTCATTGTTATGAGAAGAGCATGTTGAGGTCCTGAGGAAGGTCTTCTATCACATGATAGAGCATAATGTTAGGTTGAATCCCAAGAAGTGCGTATTTGGCATAATTTTAGGAAAGCTCTTGGGGTTCATAATTTCAAAATGAGACATCAAAGTTGATCCAGCAAAGGTCAAGGCCATATTAGAGATGCATACTCCAACAAATATCAAGGGATTAAGAAGCCTTTAGGGCAAAGTAGCATCCATAAAGTGATTTATCGCATAATTATCGAACAAATATCAACCCATAAATTGACTGCTACACAAGGGGTCCCATTTAATTGGGATGAGGATTGTCAAGCAAAATTCCCTAAAATCAAGAAATCCATGACAACGTCACCAATGTTAGCTCCACTAAGACCAGATTTGCCTTTCCTGCTATATATTGTAGGCAACAAATCCACCTCCCAGAAGAAGAAAAAGTGATTTGCTAGATTTTGACAGTTTTGGGAATAATTTGCTCAAGTTTTGTAAAACCGTACAGTTGGAGCAAATCGTACAGTGGAAGGCAAAATCATACAACTGGATTGGCAAACCGTACAGAGCAGTAGCAAATCATACAGGGTGCACCAAAATTCACTCAGATGCAAAGGAAATGTAATTTCGGGATGAAATGTCGCATGGATTTGCTAAACTAAGGTGTAAACTTAGGAAAATGCCAAAATAATGTATTCAGTTGTATATGGGCAGTTGTGAATAATGGATTGTCTTAGGAACCACTTTGGAATGGCCTAGGAAATGTTATATAAGGCCCCATTTTCAAATTTGTAGGTCTGGCTACTAGTTTATTGGTTATTAGTTGCTAGAATAGAGATATAGACATATTTCTGAGTTATTGCAATTACCTTGAAAGAGTTTTCCACATTGTAACTGAATTGATAGCCATTAATGAGAATAACAGACATTGTGGATGACAGTGTATGGTCTTGTTGTGAATGGATAATGCATTGTGGATTAACATTGTGTAATTGAGTTTCTACCTTACTATTATATGTTAGTTTTAGCCTTGTTGCAGCTTTGTGGAGAAGATGATCACTGGTGAATCATGGGGAATGATTTAGGAGCTTAGTGACATTGGTAAAGATATGTTGAAGCAGACTGTATGATTTCTGGATGGAATTACTTGTATGGAATCTCTCACCAGCCTGGTTTGAATGCTTTGTTTGTGAAAGAGATTGTCTTGTTTAGGCTATTAAACCTTTACAAAACATCCCAGAGAGAGATTGGAGTAGAAGAGCATAGCAATTAACACCTTTTTGTACCTTTATTTCATACATATCGTACATCATACATATCGTACATCATACATATCGTACATTAAATATTGTTACCCGATTTGGTAAAATAGGCGATTGACAGGAATTTACCCGATTTGGCAGTTTTGGTGAATCGGCTTGAACGATTACAAAACTATGTACGGCAGCCCCCAAAATAGCATCTGTCAGTTTTTTTGAGTGTAATATCATACCATATTGGCCACTGTATGATCTGAGATCATACAATGTATGTAATTAGGGTCCGTACAAGGAATTGATAGTTCGTACAAGGGTAGTTCGGGTGATTAGAAGACTGTCCGATTTGGTCATTGAGATAGGCTTGGCCTAGGAATCATTATTACCTCTAGAAAACACCTCCCCACTAGGAATAATCCACCACTATGTTACATTTGGCACCATTGCCTTATCGAATCTGGCATTCTTGTTAAAATGGGTCGAATTTGACTAAAAATTGGAGGTGATTTTTTATGATGGACACTAGTACACAAAGGCATGGGAGAAGGGAACCATGAGACAACATTCTAGTAAGAAGGAGCACAAGGATTGCTCAAAGAGGAAACATGAGTAACTCAGATCAGAGTACGCATGAACCAAAGATAGAGCAAGTTTGGACATCCGAAGAGGGAGACTTTGAGATGTTGATTGAGACAGAAGACGAGGAGGAAGAACCACCAAACGTAGAGGAGACGGGTGACAAAGAGAAAGTGCACGATGATGGAGAGTGGATGGTAAGACCTGAGGAAGCGACAGCAGGGTTGCGAGAGGGTGTAGAGGATGGGAGTCAGGCACCAGGGCAACAGGATGCAGGGACTTAGGAGGATAGACCAAGATCATCTCCATCACATCAGCGAAGAAGGTCGTAGAGTGAGGATGCATGAGAATTTGGTCATCGAGTGGTGGGACAAAATAAGATACCTCGAATTGACACTTCTGATGACAACGGGAGTAAGACACCCCCAAGGAGGAATCCGATAGAGATTCCATGGGACACCTCAAGTGAGAGCGATGACTCTCCTAAGATGGCTAACAGAGCAGCCAAACAAAGATGTCCACCATTTTTAGGTGAGGGTAAGGAAGACCCCACACGACATATAGGAACTTGCATAACCATTTGGAGGGAAAATGGTGTAAAGAGGAAGGTTGTCACTAGTGATGTAGTTTGTGACACTCCTCATAGTAATAAAAGATGCAGAATATGGTATGACATGGAAGATGTTGACATGGAAGATGTTGTCATGGAATATGTTGACATGGAAGATGTTGACATGGAGGATGTTTTGATGGAAGATGTTGTTATGGAAGATGTTTCCCAAATAGAACAACCCATCATACACTCAAAATTCCCTAAGGAAGAATGGGATTGTACGATTTTGCAAGAGGGAATTGTATGTTGGTTGGGTGAAATCGTACAGTTGGTAGAGATTGTATGATTTCAAGTCAAATTGCACAATGTGAGATCGTACAAGAAGAAATTGTGCAAAAGGAAATCGTACAAGATGAAATCGTACAGAGTAGAACCGTACAAAGTGTTCCATCAGTGGTTAAGACAGGGTAAAAGGGAGTCGATGTTGAGCTGTTTAAGGAGGTTGAGTAAAGAACCCCAAAGTGCTAAGGAAGAGAAAAATTTGACTTTGACAGTGAAGGTCTTAGCAATTTTTCTGTTGAGATTTCGGGGCTTCGTCCGAACACGTGAGGGACGCTGTCCCTCGACCCTGCAAGGGACGCTGTCCCTTGACCCTGCAAGGGGGTTCCCACCCCCTTGACCCCCATCATAGGTGGAGATGGGTGTTACCCATCATGTTGATGATGTTGTTCATCTTGAGCATGTTTAAGGCCACATGGTGGTGTAAGCTACATAATGAAGAGATGCCAGTTGTAGCAGACCTTTGGAATCGACGAAAGCCAAAGGAGCCTGACAAGCCATAATAGTATAGTGTTTAGAAGTGGGGTGAAAGCTAGAAATGGCAGCCCCTTATGCAAAAAATAAAGAGAAAAATAAAAATGAAAAAAAATTGTGCCTTAGTTGTGAAAATCCCTCGGGATGCAATTAGGAAGGGCGAGGTTGAAAACCGAAAACGATGGCCTCTCTAGAGAAAAAGAAAGCAAAATTTTCTCTAAGTTATGAAATCGTACAATGAAAAGGTACAAGATGGAAATCGTACAAAAGAGAGTCGTACAAGGCAATATTGACATGCAAATCATACATAAAGTCGTATTGTACGATTTGGATCGTACAGTGTACGATTTGCCAACTAACTAATTAATGCAACATGCCGAAAAGCAACGGTTGGAGGAAAAGAAGGGGGAAAAAGACAAAAATTTAAAACCAACTACTGAGTTGGTAGTCATCTAGCAGTGGAGATGGAAAAAGCATGCAACTTGGCACTTTTTAGATTCTTTTGACAGTTAGGGTTTTTCAGTTAGGGTTTAGGGTTTTTGAAAACTTGCTTTAAAAGGAAAGTAAAGTGACCATTTTTTTCAATCACCAAGCAGAATTCAAATTTTTTAGGAGATTGAAGGGGAAAAGCGTACATTTGATAAAAGAGGACTACATGGGTGAAAATTATTCACCAACACTCTGAATTTGCAGACCCATTATTAAATTTGTACCAGGGAGTTCTTTTCAGCTTCAAGGAATCAACCCGAGAAAGAAGAATTGGGGTTTTTCTCCACCAAAAGGGGGAATTCAAATTTTATTTTTATATTACAGTAGAAGACATCAGAATACATCATTGTACGGATTTTGGATGGAGAAATTGTTGATTAGAGCTGGAGGGAGCAGAGATTGGTGGTTGGAATTGGGGAAATTGCAAGAGGATGGAAGATTGAAACCCTAAGAACTAAAAAATCTGGAAAAAAGTGAGCTAGAAAATGTGAGGAGAGAAAAGTACAGTCCGTACAGCCGTACATTGCAGCCAGCAGTTCATCAAATTAAATAAAATTGCGCCAGGAGTGAAGGAGTGAAATATTGGTTGAGAAAAAGCACTCAAGAGTAGATCGGGACAATCCGACAACTGGGTCGGTGGCATATTTGGCCAAGGAGACAAAAATCCTGGTATTTTGCAGTAGTGAGGGTTAGAGAAGTCGTATTGTACGATTTGGAGGTAGATTGTATGATTTCCAGGAAGAAAAGTGTAGTTTTTTTCCATTTTTGGTAGTTTTTAAGAGATCGTACGGAAGTATGGAATCATACAAATTTTAAAGGGGAGGGCAGCCAACAAGTAGCATAGTATGGAGTACTAGCACCCTGTACGATTTTAGGTCACAGTTGTACGATTTGGAGGAGATTTGACCATTTGAATATTGATGGGGTAAAGGGAAAAATAGCCAAATAAGTGTACGATCTAGAAGCGACGGAGGAAGGTGAAACCATACAAGGGACCCAGAACCGTACATTGTACATTTTTACAGGAGTTTGTATGATTTTTGGTACATTTCTAATTACGGAGGAGGAGGTTGAGTTAATCGGTGAGATGTTGGAGGAATGATCTCAACAAAAGAATTTGGATGTCGATTGAGGTGGATTGCAACAAATAGGGTGGAGAGATCACTAGGTCCGCTACACGAGAGAGAGGTATACTCATGGTAGCACCCCGAGCGTCAGTTTTAGTCCTGCAAAAGGCGTGGTAATCATCCATGGAGGAGAGGAGGATATAGGCCATGGAGGAGACAGAGCCATTGGCGAGCACACCTGGATAGAACACCATCGAGGCACAGAGAGGGAAGGATGGCCCAAGAAGCTACCTCACGGAGGGAGTTGAGGAGTGAGGTACATGTACAAGAATGGGAAGAACACCTGAGTAGTGAACAGGAGGAATGCTAGGTGGAATTGTCAAACATCACATTTGTACAACATGGAGCGGAAGCATGCAGGAAATGGTGGAGTGATGAGAAGAACAGGTCTCATCCATGGAGGAAGACATTCGAAAATGTGCAAGTGGCAGTCATTGCGTAGATCCCACCATTTCATAGGAAATTCTTCTAGAACTATCTTTTGTAGATAGTTCAGGCATATAATGCAGCAATGAGGACAGCCTACATCAATGTGGGCAAGAGGTCAGTGAAGGTGGAAGTTTCAACGGAGGCATTCCGAAGAACATTTGGGTTACTGACGGAAGGCATGGAGATAGTCAAGAAATTGGTAGACCCAATAGAAGCACACCGCCTGGTTACCACCATGACCACTATCAAATCGATGATAGAGGCAAAGATTTCTAGTGCAGGAACATGTGAAATAAAGTAGAGCCAGTTGCGAAGTGATAATTGGGCATGTGCGATGAACACAGTCATGGCTCGATTGTCAGGCGATATAAGGGCAACTAAGATGCCAATGTGGATGGCATAATATGTAGAAGGTATCACCCAAGGAATTATATATGATTGGGGTACCTTTCTGGAGAGAAGAATGCATGAGGCCTTGATGAAAAGACCGAAGAACTTTGGGATGGCCTTTCAGGCAATTGGATTGCTACTGAATGCAATCACAAAAGTGGGAATGCAATTCCTAGGGTTGACACCACCTAGAGAAATCAGGTCAGACCAACTAATGATATTGAGATGGGTAAAGGTTGTACCCATAGCAAAGAGTACTCCGAAGAAACCATGCACAAGGAGTGAGTGGCACAGGAGTGAAGCTCAAGGAGATACATCTCCGAAGGAGGATGTCGATGTACATCATCGGAGAAAGCGTTCTAGATGGTTGGAGCCAGAACTAGAACAACAAGTACCTGCACAAAGGCAGTAGGAGCAGCCTCTCAATCAAGAAAGGGAGAGTAGTCCAATACAAATAAGGATGAGAAGGCAGTGAGAAAGAATGGTAGATAAACCAGTTCCAAAAGTACAGAGGAAGGAATAGTCGAACTCAGAAGCAATGAAACTGGAGGAGTTATATTGGACAGAGGTAGAGAAGATAGTGCAATCTCTGGACATCTTTGACCATTTTGATAAGATGGATGCCTCTAATTTCTTTAAAGGAATTGAGGTAGGGCATGATGGAGTAGCCACTACCCAGGACGAAGCGGGAGTTGGACCGAGTACCACGGTAGAAGAGCCCAAGAAGAAGACTCATTACAAAATTGTAACAGGAGGCTCCAGTAAGCAAGAGGTCCCGAAGAATACAGAAGTGCCACAAGAGAAAGAAGCACTTGTTACTCAGCAGGTCACAGTTGGGGATGCACAGCAGATTCCAGAAGAAAGGGTGATGGAGGAACAACAAGTGGATGACAGGGAATAGGAAGTAGCTCGAGAAAATACGGAGGAGCCACAGGGGGCTCAACTAAAGTAGAAAAGGCTCAGGAACAAGTTGAGCAGCGATCTCAGGAGGAGATCATAAACATTATGGATAGCGAGGGGGAGGAGAAAATAGTGAAACAATCCCCACCTCGGGAAAATATAGATACCGAGAGAGTACTTAGAGAGCTTGGAGGAAGCTCTAGCCACCTTAGGGAAGAAGAAGACTTAAGAACTCCTACAGAGGAAGAATGGTGGGGAATGCAATCCAGTTATCTTCTGGAAATACCATGGTTTCAGAGAATCACAATGAAAGAGGAGGCAAGTGGAATAGAGGATAAGGTGGAACACTTCTTTGCTCAGTTAGGCCATGTGATGAATAGTGCCATAATGGAATTTTGCATTGGCCACGTGGGAGAACTGAAGTTGTGGGAGCAACAAGTATCTCTCGAGTTAGAGAGGATAATAGAATGGGTGAGTAGTGCGGAGCGCATAAGGAAGATAGTGGATATTCATGCACAACATCCATGGAGGTTACCCAGGGAAGAGGTAACAACGATGTTAGGAAGAGAAGACTTGCCAGAAGGGATGGTCACGAATTATAGGAAGGACCCAAGGATATATTTGGATCGAGTGAGTCATCCAACCTACCCCATCAATACGGTAGAAGTTGAATATAGGAGGGTCGCTACAGGAGTATCCATTACCCTATGGAAGTTGAACTTCCTAACACACTAGATAGAGTGGCTGAGCATTGGGTTGGAAGAAATCCATCGACTCAAGGAGGCACAGGAGGAAGAGACTACAACCGCTCAAAAGGAATTGGTCGCAATGGAAGATGAACTGCAAAAAAGTAGAACTACGGTGGAAGAGAAAATAAAGAAGCTAGAGGAGGATCTGTCAGGCCTCAGAGCAGATTCTGAAGCTAGAGTTACCACGCTTGAAGAGGAAAAGTGACAGATTTTCCAGATGGTAGAAGACAATATTAAGGAGTTGGAGGCACAACTCAAAGCGAAGGATGAGCAGATGATAGCTCAGTTGGCCAAAAAGAGTGAGCAAATGGCTACACAAGCCAAGCAGATAGAAGAGCTGACAAGGGACAGCAAGAAGTTGAATGACATGGTCATGGAGAAGCAAGCTCAAGTAAGGATCAAAGAAGACTAGGTTCGAGCTCTAGAAGATGATATTAAACACCACTTGGAGACCATTGATGAGAAGAATGAGGAACTCCAGGTGGCTACTCGAGCAGAAGCTCACTGGAAGGAGAAGTTGACAAAGAGTACCTCCGAACGAGAAAAACAAATGATGGACTTCGTGAAAGCCACCGAGGAGAAGGCTAACCTTCATGGAGCCAAAGCCATCAAAATGGGGAGCTACGCAGCCAAGCTGAGAAATGAATGAGAAATGTACAAGACACAAGTCAAGGACTTGGAGGCTGAATTAGCTAGACTGGAAGCCCAGTAGAAGAAGCAGAATGAGTCATCGAGGATGCCGACTAAAGTAAAGGGGAGGGCAGATGTAGGCAGCAAATCCACCTCCCAGAAGAAGAAAAAGTGATTTGCTAGATTTTGATAGTTTTGGGAATAATTTGCTCAAGTTTTGTAAAATCGTACAGTTGGAGCAAATCATACAGTGGAAGGAAAAATCATACAGCTGGATTGGCAAACCATACAGAGCAGTAGCAAATCATACAGGGTGCACACCGAAATTCACTCAGATGCAAAGGAAATGTAATTTCGGGATGAAATGTCGCATGGATTTGCTAAACTAAGGTGTAAACTTAGGAAAATGCCAAAATAATGTATTCAGTTGTAGATGGGCAGTTGTGAATAATGGATTGTCTCAGGAACCACTTTGGAACAGCCTGGGAAATGTTATATAAGGCCCCATTTTTGAATTTGTAGGCCTGGCTACTAGTTTACTGGTTATTAGTTGCTAGAATAGAGATATAGACATATTTCTGAGTTATTGCAATTACCTTGAAAGAGTTTTCCACATTGTAATTGAATTGACAGCCATTAATGAGAATAACAAACATTGTGGATGACAGTGTATGGTCTTGTTGTGAATGGATAATGCATTGTGGATTAACATTGTGTAATTGAGTTTCTACCTTACTGTTATATGTTAGTTTTAGCTTTGTTGCAGCTTTGTGGAGAAGATGATCACTGGTGAATCATGGGGAATGATTTAGGAGCTTAGTGACATTGGTAAAGACGTGTTGAAGTAGACTGTATGATTCCTGGATGGAATTACTTGTATAGAATCTCTCACCAGCCCGGTTTGAATGCTTTGTTTATGAAAGAGATTGTCTTGTTTAGGTTGTTAAACCTTTACAAAACATCCCGGAGAGAGATTGGAGCAGAAGAGCATAGCAATTAACACCTTTCTGTACCTTTATTTCGTACATATCGTACATCGTACATCGTACAAATCGTACAAATAGTTGTTACCCGATTTGGTAAAACAGGCGATTGACAAGAATTTACCCGATTTGGCAGTTTTGGTGAATCGGCTTGAACGATTACAAAATTGTGTACGACAGCCCCCAAAACAACATCTATCATTTTTTATGAGTGTAATATCATACCATATTGGACACTGTATGATTTGAGATCGTACAGTGTATGTAATTAGGGTCCATACAAGGAATTGATAGTTCGTACAAGGGTAGTTCGGGTGATTAGAAGACTGTCCGATTTGGTCATTGAGATAGGCTTGGCCTAGGAATCATTCTTGCCTCTGGAAAACACCTCCCCACCAGGAATACTCCACCACTGTGTTACATATATATCGACAACTGAATTTGCATTGGAAACCATGTTAGCCCAAAAGAACGTGTAAGGCAAAGAAGAATCCATATATTACATCGGTCGCACCTTGGTGAGTTATGAGATCGGATATGCATATGTGGAGAAGTTGTGTTTAGCAGTAGTATTCACATAAAAAATTTGCATCATTATATGTTAAGTCATGTGATGTACATGATATCCAAAATAAATCCTTTGTAGTATATGATGAGCAAGACATCATAATACATGTATCGCAAAGTGGATCATGCTATTGACAGAATTTGACTTGGAATTCATCAAAAAAAATTCCATCAAGGGACATGTCATAGCTGATAAATTTGTTGAGGTGCCTCTCGAGAATAGTAGGCCTCTCACCATAGAGCTTATTGATGATGCAATCTTTGCATTATCAGAAGCACCCAAACTCGAAGAACTAGATAACAAAGCTGATATGACTATGTTCTTCGATGATTCGAAGTGTGAGAAAGGGGGTGGTGTAGGAATTGTCTTTTTCACACCACAAGGTGCTCCAATGCCCTTATCATTTAAGCTCAACTTTCCTTGTACTAACAAAAATGTTGAATACGAAGCCCTAATATTGGGCCTCCAAACAACTATCACCATGAAGATTAAATGATTAAATATCTTTGGTGATTCCATGCTCATAGTTAATCAAGTGAAGGGAATTTTCCAATGTAGGTGTACCATATTGAAAGCTTATAAGGATATTACTGACACATATCTAGCCTAGCTAGAATGGTACAACATTGAGGCAATCCCTCATTTGTTAAATATATTTGTAGATACTAAGGTGTCTTTGGGATCTCTAATCCCTCAGAATTCATCTACTAATTTTACCACCATTCATGTAAAGACGCTATTACATATCGTGATGCAACGTGTGGATTTTGATAATAAGGAATCAGTCAACATGATTCATATAGAACCAAACCACGAGTAGTTCTATAGATCCAAATACTTTCTCAAGAAAGCATCCTAGGGGTCTTTGATCTCGTAGGGTCCTATGAGGAATGGCACCACCATTCACCATAAGGTTGTATCCCAGTTTGCATTCATCCACAGCGAAATGCTAGGGGAACAAGTCATATTCACAATTGAGGTAGAATCTTATAAGGATTGGATGCCACAATTATATGACTTCCTAAAGCTTGGTTTAATCCTACAAGGATTGTTGCATGTCGTGAAACGTACATTTAGATATAAAGTGATAAAGTATGTCTTGCTTGGAGACATCTTGTATTGTAGAAGTTATGATGGAGTTCTCCTTCATTGTCTTAAGCCCCAAGAATCAGCTTGGGCAATTTTATAAGCTCACGATGGTACATGCAGTGGCAATTTTAGTGGCATGGTCATTTTCAAGTGCATCCTTAAAATGGGTTATTATTGGCCCATTATGGAGAAGGATTGCATCGCATATATCAAGAAATGCGTTAAATATTAGTATCATGCTAATCTTATGCACTTGCCATCACAGGCCTTACAACCCATTCAAGCGACTTGGCCATTTGCTTAGTGGGGTTTGGATCTAATTGGTAAGATGTCTCTACCATAATTGGGTTGATATACATTTATTATAATGGCTACTGAGTATTTTGCAGAGTGGGTGGAAGCCATTCCCTTAATAATGACAATCGAAGCACGTATTACGGATTTTATACTTCACAATATCATTAGTCATTTTGGGATACCATCCAAGATAATATCGGATAATGGAACTTCATTTAAGAACAAAAATATGAGAGCTTTAATGTCTAAGTACAATATACAACACAATTTTGTGACTCTATATTATCCACAGGCAAACGGGTAAGCTGAGGCTTCAAACAAGATAGTGGTCGTCATCTTGAAAAATACGGTATAAGAAAACCACAAATATTAACACATCTAGCTAACCCTTATGATATGGTATTATAAGACTAGCATATGGACCCTCACTGGGGTAACTCTATTTTCACTAGTATATGGCATTGAGGCCATTATGCCCCTAGAGTTGGAGATTCCAATATTGTGTGTCGCATTGAAAAAGTTCATCGATGATGATATTGCATAGAAAGCTCACCTAGATCAATTGATGTTTCTTGATGAATATCACGTGAATGCCCTTGAGCATATCTACGTTTACCAAGAGTGCTTAAAATGAGCTTACAATAGTAAATTCCACTTGAGATACTTTAAGGTTGGTGATCTTATGCTGAAAGAAAAAAAACATAACTCAAATCTGTTACTGCACTTGCGAGATAAATTCATGGCTAACTGGTTAGGTCCTTACATTATCTCAAAGAAGATTGGACCTGGAACATATCACTTGACATCACTTGAAGGTATTGAGGAGCTTGAACCTCTCAACATCCTTCATCTTAAGTTGTTCCATTCATAATAATTCAAAAATTTAAAAACATGGAAAATTTCAAAATCCATAAAAATCAAAAACCTATAAAATCTAAAAATATTTCATTTGCATTATGCATTTTTATTTTGCACATGCATTCATTTAATTGCATTACATTAGGCATTTCCATATATTGCACTTTTATTAGGATAGGTTGTGTTTGTAATATTACGAATGACACCACGTTTGTGTTTCAATCATGCAACTATGCATTATCATTATCATCCATCACCCTTGTGAGTAATTGTGTTTCTCAACACAACCCCTCCTATTGCTATGAAGAATATACTAGGGCCTTTTGATTATCCAGCCATACCTAGTGGTCTTCTCAAGAGTTAGTATAAATCTTGCTTTACTTTTGTAGATGAGGTCTAGTTTTGATAGCACTTAGCATATCAGAATCCTATCACTAATTAACACATTAACAATATTAATTAGGGTAAGGAAGGACGAACACAACAAAGGTGGTCTAGGTCACCTCAAGCGAAAGGTTTTGTTACTTGCTCATTTTATGAGGTGCAATGGTATAGAGTAGAGGTCATTGGCAAAAGGATAAGTTTACCCTCTACTCGAAGAGATCCCTTGCTTACATAAAAAATAGCAGAATCCTAGAGTCAAATCCTATCCCTTGATCTTAAAACAAAAGAGTTATTACAAAATAAATAATGATTTTTATCACTTTACATGAACAAGTATCCCAATAAATTGAAGAAAATAAGAGGGTGAGCTTGAATCCCTAGAATGATCAATGTTTAAATCATAGTGTGATCCCCAATATAGTAATTGACTGAATGAATCCTGCCTGACATTGGGGTAGGTCTAGCAATTCACAAATGAGCTAGCTTTAGGTGGCCTATATTTCCTAGTGGTCTAGTCTAACTAAATCCAAACCTAGGATTGGGTGGACATTTAAGGATCCCCAATATAGCAATGGGTTGAATGAATCCCATCTGGAACTGGGGTATGCTTATGTATCATACAATATATTCATTTGAACACACAAGGGTAATGAATAGCTTGGTATTTCATAGCGAAGAATTTATTTTTTAGAAGTATAGTATATTCATTATACAAATTTTGATAATTCAACTAGGGTGTTTGAGTTTCATGGAAAACCTCAAAAATTCCAAAATAACAACCATTTCAACCTTTCAACTATCAATTTATTTTATGAGAGTTTGTTTATTAGGACTATTCATAATATAGGTTAGATACTGGATGGATATCAGCAATGATATTTAAATGACCACTAACTATGTTGTGCATATTCTTTTTACTTCCAAAAGCTTGTAAACAGAAACAATACATCATTTCATAGCACACATGGGTGTTTAATTGATTAATTATTATGATATAAATTATAGTCCATGATTGTTATACATTTTGTGGTATCATCCATTAGATTATAAAACTCATATTACATTCATACATTATGTTTTAAGTGATTAAAGCATACATATACATTTACATTAGATCATCATCATGTAAATAATGCATTACATACATTGTATTCATCATATCATAACATCATAAATTAAATGCATACAAGTACAAGTAAATTAAACATGCATTTAACAAATAAATAGTGCATCCATATGCATACATCATAGTAGTCCATCTACATATCTAGATAACAATATCTAGTCATACATCCATCATATAGCTAGTGCATGTCATCCATACATCACATCATATAGCATCAAATTAATATAACATATAAGAATTTCATCCATATGCATCTCATAAACATAAAAAAATAAAAATACACATATAATGAATCTCATAAAGTCATATCATATATATATATATATATATATATATATATATATATATATATATATATATATATATATGTGTGTGTGTGTGTGTGTGTGTGTGTGTGTGTGTGTGTGTGTGTGTGTGTGTGTGTGTGTGTGTGTGTGTGTGTGTATCAAGAAGAGTATATAGGCATATGTCCAAAATGCCTACATGCTACAACTATGTAGGTCCTCGATATTACACTAAAAAATGGTACAAAATCATCTCATAATATCTATACTAGGCAGTGCTTGTACCCCCAGTCTGTGAGGCTCCTCTGTCACCTCCACCCTCCCTGTGGCTCTGCCTATAGTTGGTACCAGTGGACCTCTCTGTCCTGGGTGTCTTATGGTTGGGTCTAGCTAAATACTATCTTGTATCCTAGGTCTAAGTACTTTGAGTCCCTAGATATATGGTCCTATCAGGAACCTCACCTTTGAGCAGCTTGATCTCTACCTCCAGGTGAGAGATATGACCAGCATATGATGCTCATTCATTTAGGGATGCTTAACTAGATCTCATAGCCTCTTGATCTCTACATCTAGATCCAAACTGGTGCATCCCTATGCAACTGGAACCACAAGACCAACCTATGGATTTGAGGGCTCCCCTCATGCACCAATCACTTGATCCATCTCATGAGTCATAAGCTATAGCTAAGATCATGCTAGATCTCGCTTGAGTGTCATCTTCTCCAGAGTTGTAGTGGCACTATCAATCTACACTTGGTGAAGGGATTTATCCTCCTAGTAGCTCCACCATAGCTCTTCTCCCTATCTTATATAGGTATTTGTTGCGCTCAACTACACCTGTAGAGTAGATATGGTGGTATCCCTATGTAGGATCTACATATATAGGGTCTCCACTTGTGTTTGTAGGCTAGACACCTAGGCCTAGAGTTGTGTAGCCTCATCATCAGGCTCCTCCTCCTCCTCAACCCGGGGTGCATCCTTAGTAGCTGCACCCTCTCCCCATAAGCCCTCGATTCGCTGGTGAATTCTATACCCATTAAGATCTGCTCCCTCTAGATGCATATTATCTACCTCTACTCCTACATCTCTGTATCCATCCCTATCGAGTGGGTCATCACCTTGCTAGATTATAATTCCATTAGGCATCATAATATGTAGTGGTCCCCATGTTTGCTAGCCCTGAGTTCTACCAGTCGTCATCCTCATCACCCAAGGGGGTGACCTACAACCATGCTAGATCTCTCTCTAGAGTCAGGAAAATGTAGAGAGTAGGCATAGGTGGAATGTCCTAGCATATACTAAATTGCCTTAGGATGCATGAGAAGTGGAAAAAATCACACATGTTGGGCTTATGCCTGATCAACCATCTATCTCATATGGTACACCTCAGGTACCTATCTACCTCTATCCATGTGAGATAATCCATTTAGGGCCTCCATAGTACCTATCTAGGTTGTAGTCATGAAATCGAATTGATGTAGTACTCTAGGTCTCCTGATCGAGTCCTACTCTAGAACCCCTTAGCCTCTCTAGGCTAGCAAGTAGCATAGCACTGTGAAGCCTTCATAATTTCACCAATATAATGTGGAAGTCCCCTTGGACAATCAATGGTGATATGCTACCATGCCCATATCAACAAAATCATGTTGTAAGTGACTCCAATGTGGCCCCGTTCTATAATATTATATAGCTCATCATGGAGCTGGGCTAGGAGGGCACTACCCCATGATAGAATCATCAGTTGCTTTGTAGTGCTTCCAAGAATATCCTGCATCCTAGAGAGGAGTTTCCAAGGGAACCTCACTCCTGATGTGTCTGGAAGGAGGATGTGGATGTATATAGACATCAATATGGCCTATATCTCTAAGAAGATGTGTTCCCTATACCAACACTCTATGGGCACACCCCTATGTTCAATGTCCTTGAGCACTGCATCATTTTGATCACCAAAGATCCATCAAAAAACTATAGTCTTCACTATATTAGGTGAAGAGTTGATGGCCTCAGCATCAATGGGGATGTAAAAGATGTGGTAGACATCCTCCAAGGTGACTATGATCTCCCTGGTCGATAGGTGAGATATGTTGGTCCATGCATCCCAGCAACGGGCTAATGTAGTCATATAGGCCTAATCAAACCTAATGTTAGGGAGGTGGATGATGTAGCTGAGCCTAACAGCACCGAACCACACTCGGTTAGCATCACTAATCCCTTAGAGGAGGTCCTGATAGATCTCATATTTCCTCACTTGAGAGGTCAGCTAGAAGAGCGCATAATAATAAACATAAAATCAACAAAAAAAATCAAGAAACTTTAGAAAAGATAAAAAAAATCATAAATGCATGCAAAACATTCAGAAGAATTAAAATTACATCTAAAAAAACATTCAAAAAAATCAATTAAACCAGTGAAAACTCAAATAATTGAAAAATTTGGAAAAAAATTCTAAAGTTGCCTAACCACAACTAGGGCCCGCGATCGGTAGCAACGGTCAAACTTTTGACCATTGGAATTTGAACCTAGGTGTGGTTGACAGCTACGACCCCCAATTTTCCAATTGGGAATCACGATTGCCACTCGCAGCTAAGATCAGTGATCTTTTTGGGGTTACATCCCACCTCAAAAAAAGACCAAAAAATTAAAATTAAAACCCTCCCCTCTAAAACTAACCTAGACTAATCCTAAATTAGGGTGAGGTTCTTTACTAGAAATTTAGTGTGGTTCATTTAACTCATTAATTAATGAGGTTCATTTTATTGGCTAAATCAAATGAGGGCATTGTGTGTGGCTACCTTCGTCGTACCGGATCCACCACTAGTGGATGTGTCCATCAGGTCCACCATGTGTGTGATTTGCAAGGTTTGTGACAGCGTTCCGTATCACAAGTTCAAACTCACCTCTTATAGCTCTCAGTTTGTAAGGTAGCAATTGAAAATAATGATTTTTTTTTACATGGTGAAATCGGTAGCCACCACAAATTTGGGTAGGCTGTCCAACTTTTATGGCCGCCATAGTATTTTGTGTTGTCTTCCCCGAAAGCCACCACACAGATCTTCGCATAGTCCACCCCTATAACCACTGAAATCACTAGGAAAGGGACAAGCGTTCAGTCTAGTGAGGCCCGAGATTTGAACCTTGGACCTCTGCCCCCCTTATGGGATTTGGATGAACCAATTGGTATACACCTCATACCTAAATAAAATAATGACTTTGAAAATGGTAGATTTTCTTTTATATTTTCAATTTTGCCTCCAACTGTGCCTGGCACCCATGGGCGTAGAATTAGGATTTTTCGACCTCATGTCGGAGCCATGGCTAAGAAAATTATAAAATTTGGTTGTGTTTGGCATGCATGGCTAGCATCCAACAATAAATTCCCTCAAAATTCAACCATGAGGAGCTTCAAAATGTAATTTAAAAATATCTAATGGGCCAATACCCTCAAAATTTTTAAAATAACAAAAAATATTAGATAATTCAAAATTCAAATGTGCCTCATATCTAGTTATTTACTCTATACACTTACCAATTGTATCAACTTGTGATCCATGCAATCCGACAAGATGAGTAAATTACCATAAGGTCATTTAGGGAAAATTATTCATTGTGGAATTGATACACTTCACTTCAATCCCTAAGAAGGCCACAGCGGCTAGACTACTCCATGGGAATGAGGTATTCATCTTAATTCTTCTATCACATTTTTAGCAGATCATCAAACAATATGATTCAACATGAACATAATTGCAATTGCTATCATTTTGATTTCCTAAGAAGGCCACAACGACCAAACTACTCCATAGGATAGAGATGTACAGTTACTATTAATAGTTGCAATCATGGCTGAATTAAGTCTTTCCAAGTAATTAAAATGCTAAAATCTTAAACTATTCAAATCACTCATTGTGGTCAAGCAACTTGTTGCTTCATTAAATTGTCCTACTCTTATCAACTCGTTGCTTGAGGGGGTAGTCATTATATCAATTATCATAATCAAGTTCAATAGGAGATCACTCGATCTTGTCAAATTGCATTCAACTTATGAATCATTGCCAAAGACTATCATAAGCTTACCCTTTGTTGGGGCAAAAAGAAACTATGATAGTTGATTTATTAGCTCTCCTCCTTTTAGATCTATATGGTGCAGAAGCCTATAGTAGCACTGAAGCTACCCGATCACCGCTGGAGCTTGCCAATGTTTTACAAATTTAAGCATTCCCTCAGTTGAAAACAATGATTCTAATATGCGTGCCCTTTGGAAGGACTGGGCATCTTATGTTGATCAGATCAATGATCATAATTCAACCCATGGCATCATTTTAGGAGGTCTATTTTTGCTCAACGTTGTTCATTATCATAATGCATACCAAAAGAGACATTTGTAGACACCTAAAATACGTCATGTCGAGGTGACTACCCATATGGGTCATGCTAACAGACCATATGAATAATCTTGGACAGATCCAGGGTGAAGCAGTGGTTTTAACCACTCAATTTGGGTAGAGTTGCTTAACTCAACCTTAGCCACAGTTGACACCCATGACTAACAGAGCTAGTTGTGCCTCAGAGCCATGGCTAGAATCAAAGTAGTTTTGGACCCAAAATCAGTTACAACGACCTGGGCGATGAATCTAAATGGATTTTGGGTGGGGAAGCCTCTAGAAATTTTCCTCCAACTACTTCAACTGTAGGTTTCTTGTTCTTGGATTCTCCATGAAGCTAGAGAAAGGCCTTCAATGTGCTATAAGACCCCCTTCAAAATAGAGGATACTATCTAGGAAGAGTGTCAATTAAATATAGTGAAGCCCTATCAAATTGTAGACTCATTTGCTACCTTTGAGAGGAACATTCTTGCTGCCCAATTGGAGATCAAAATGGCATTCAAAGCTATGGATATCCTAGAGGTCTAGGGAAATCAAGAAATCATAATTAAGCCCTTTAACTGCAAATTCAGACAATTCACACCACCAATCCGTCAAATGATACTAAGGCGATCCTTGACCATTAACTCAACAAGGAGAATTGGATATCCAAGTCCAAATTTGGAGAGCAAGAAGGTTTTCACCTCAGTCGTGGCTGTCAGCCGCAGCTAATAGTGTCAGCTACGCCTCAGACCCATGACAAGGGTTTAATCTCTATTTTTCCTATTTTAACAGTATATTTCTATTTTCATGTATTTATTTTTGTAGATTTACTTTAGATTAACTTCCTTTGATGCTTTTGCATAGTCAAATTTAAATATTTACGGTAGATTTCCTTCATTTTTAGCATTTGTTAATTCTAGACTATTTTATGTTTAATTCATGCAATTCAAGTTTCTAATGGTTAATTAGGATGTTTCTTAGCTAGATTCATGCTTCTTTACATGCTTTATTACAATTTCATGATTTCTTGCATAGTTTCATAGATTACATACTTAATTTACTTTCTTTAGCATTATTTATGCAAGATTCCTCTAAAATCATCATCAAGAGAGACCACCTTTGCTTTTAATAATTTTGTATTATTTATTGAATGCATGGTTTATAGGATCCATCCATTTGCAATGCATTCAAGGTAGAATATGCCTCTAATCATGGAGAAGGTCACCATTGATCTTGAGCAGTTTGTGTCCTATTGGAAAGTCTATGAATTACACCACCCCCTCATTTAGAGGGTTTTCAAAATTGTATTGATTGTATCAACATTGAGTATCCCTAATAGGGACGTATATGTAATCAAATTTGGTAAAGTTTAATAAAAGGAAACCCCATTTATTTTTGAATTCATTATTGTCAATTTTACATGCTTTAATGTTTGATATTAATTGATTCATTATTTAGGTGTATGCTTTCTACATGGGTACAATATTACACATTAGGGAAAGAAAATACTCTAGATTCGACCCTAAAAAATGAGGGTTTGACCTCCTTTTTTAGTTTTTACATTCTTGAAAATAAATGAAAAGAAATGGAACATTAAAAAGAAAATGAAATACCATATCAGCTAGATGCTGAGGTGGTAGCCTCTGATTTACATTTGAGAATAGAAGAAACTACGTGATCTTGCACTCCTTTACAGCTCGGTTCCTGCAACTTGCTGGTTCTTCATGGTGGTTTAGCTCCAAGTTGTCTAAACCATGATTTAAACTATCTCTCATTCTTGTGGAAATTATCTAGCATAGATCTACAACTGATTGTATTTTCTTGGTTCTTGGCCTCGTTTATGCTTCGTCTACTAGCTCTCTTTGCTCAACTAATTCATGTCATAAAGGCTTTGCAATTATGTGCTCGAGATATCATCAAAATGAACTAGCCATTGATCTGCTCATGAATGGCCAAGATTAAAGCTTTAAAGTTATTGATAGCTCCATAGCATGGAACATATCATAGCCTGATCCTCTTAATAGCTTATCACATCCTTTGACCACTTTGACCATGGGCTAGAGCACATGAGACTCGATCATGAAAATACACTTCAAGGTGCATGAGATGGAATAGTGTGCTAGACCATTGCTCCTATTCTTCAACTTTCTTTAAAGTTGATTTGCATCCATAGCATAGAACCAAATTTATAATGTGTTTTAGCCCATGGCTTGAAACCCATGCATCCAAGTTTGACTATGGCTAACCATGAGGTAGAGCATTGCTCTGGCCCATGCGGTATATAATATAAAACTTATGCCATATAAAATCTTGCGCTGACCCATGACTTCATTCTTCACTTTTGTAATATTTTACCATTTTGATCGTGGGCTAGAGCATGTGTGTTGCACTGCTACAAAATACAATTGAACTCCCATGGGATAGAACAAGATTAAAATAGCCTTTAGCTTGTATGGGCTAGAACAATATACATTGTGTCGTGGTTCAAAAGTAGCCAAGTGCAAACTTTGACTATGGGCTAGAACCATGTCGAATGTCATGTGGACTAGAACATGTTGCAAACCATTGAGCTTTTAGACTTAATCAAACATATGTTGTGACCCATGATTCTAAAAATGGTGAAGTGTAAAATTTGACCACTTTGACCATGGGATAGGACATCCTGCATTGTGCCACTATAAAATACACTGGATCTCGCATGGGCTAGAACATCCTCTTTGCCTTAGAAAATATTTCAAAAAAAATTCTAAGGATTGTCCATTTTGGGCCTACACTCATGTATTCTTAATTGATGGTACCTTTATTTTAAATCAATATTTGTGAATATTGTGGTATCCTTCATTTGGTCAAAAAAATTTTTGCTTCTATGTAAAGGGTATCAATTTTTTATTGTAGCCTTGTTAAGCATATAGTAGTCAATACATAATATCAATGAACCATCTTTATTTTTAACAAATAACACTGGTGCACCCCATGGAAACACACTTGGATTTATCCATCCCTTTTCCAATAGCCCTTGTAGTTGTACCTTTATTTCATGCATCTCTATAGGATTCATCTTATATGGAGATCTATGGATAGATTTCACTTCTGGCATAATTTCAATAGTAAGATCAAATTCTCACATGGAGGGAGTATGGGTAAATCCTCAAGAAATACATATTTAAAGTCCTACAAAATTGGGTGTTTCTCCAACACCTCTCTCTTCTAATCATATCCAACTTCATTGAGTTTTATGACATAGAATATCCCTCCCTTTTGAGGGATTTTTTTAGTTGCATAGTTGACAACATCTAGGGTTTAAATGACCCTTGTTTGCTACAGATTCTTATTCTCTCTTTGCATTTTTTTAAATATTCAATCCATCTATCTTGGAAGTTGATCAAGTCTTTATGAGCCTATATCTAATCCATTCCTATGATCACATAAAAAGTATTAAATGAAGCTACATATAAACGACCTTTAGTAGAACCACTAATTAGAGTAATATTTGCCATAGGAAAACATTGGTTTACTGAGTAGGTTTACCTAGAACCATACTCAACCTTCCACCCTTGGGCAAAATATCCTATCCTTTCTGGTATATCCCTAGCTAAACTAGAATAAATGAAATTATTTGTGGCTCCACTATCAATCAAAATATTTACTTTTTTATTAAAAATATTGCCTTTTATGAGCAATGGGGTGGCTTGTCCTTCTATATTCTGATTCCTAATTATGACAAAAATCTAGTGGGTATATTCTTGGGGAGTAGTTTTTCATTGTAAAATAAATCTCGAGCTCTCTCATATAAGCTTTGGCTGCATCTCCTTCCTCTTCTCCATCAAATTTGGAGGTACAAATATTTTTCATATCTTTATCCAGTTTCTTTTCTAACAGATTTTTGGCCTCCTATTTTTCTGTAGTTAGTTCATCAACTTGACCAACCTTTAAACCTCTAGCCTACAAATTCTGATTTTCAATGGTTTCCAACATTTATTTCATCTGATATTGCATGGTAGTAACCATGGTAGTGAGATTTTCTACCTCTTTGCTTAAACTCCTTGAACCCTTTTCGTAGTTCCTTTCCTTAATATTATCTTCATAGTGCTATTTGTTTGAGGAAGTAATCTTCCCTCCTCTTATCTTGGGTGCCATGCAACCTAATCACAACAAAGAAGAGAAGATTACATTATAGCTTCATCTTGAACTGTACTACTAATTAAAGCCACAATATAGGATTCTCTTGCTAGAACCATCCAAATATAATTAGGGTGGTTTTTTAAATATATGAAGTAACTTTAGTTTAAAATTCCATTCATATTATAAGGTTTTATAGCATTCCAACCACCATTAGGGTTAGTCCCCATAGATTCTAGCAAACAAGAAATTTAGATCTTATCAACTTTGTCTCAAGGTCTAAGCAAAGCTTGACTAGAAATGTATATGAATCCCCTATGCATTCCATGAAGCTTTAGTCCCTCATACCTAAATCTCTGATAGCAGATGTAATGAACCAAAAACTAGCTAAAAAGAACTAACAATTTTTTTTTAGGATAACTAAGAGGGATCCATAAATCCCTAACTAGCATATAAGTTTAAGTTTATCTATTGTTTAGGTTTACAAATCTCCTAAATCAACTAAGGGTTACATCATACTCTATACCCTATACAAGTTTGTTTGTGTAGGTATAGTACGTGTACCATAAATAAGCTATCCATCTCATATTTCCAATGAGCTAACTTATCACCTTTAGTATAGTTGAAGGTATATGCACATATCCATACCATAAACAAGTCTATTTATGTAGGTATGTTATGCATACTATGATTTAATTCATCCATATCATCTTTACGATGAGCTAACTTAACCTAGATGTAAATAATCAAGTTGGTTTAAGTTTAAAATTTCTCTAAGAGGTTTCAATTTCTTAGGTCTTTTCTATGTTCACCCTAAGAGGCATCAATCTCTTAGGTCCTTTTCCATGTTCTCCCTAAGATATCTAAATCTCTTAGGTCCTTTTCTATGTTCTCCCTAAGAGTTCATAATCTCTTAGGTCCTTTTTTATGTTCTCCCTAAGAGGGATTAATCTCTTAGGTCCTTTTCTATGTTCTCCCTAAGAGGTCTTAATCTCTTAGGTCCTTTGTTATGTATAAATGGACAAGGCTAACTTTATCTATTTAATCGGAACAATATTTACCAAGCATTTAATGAGTGCCTTAAATAAAACATCATGCATAAAATAAACATTTAAACAAAGGAAATGTTGAATATTCACAATATCCACATTTATCAAAAATAATATTTTAGAGATGCATTCCTTATTCATTTATTAAAAATATTACATAAAAACCAGTATGGTAAATCCTCCATACTTTAAAGGAATAATGTATTACATCAATGCTCATCTATGGGATGCTCCCTAAGAATATTTATCTACTAAACAAGAATATTTACTGTAATTGAAGTCAAAATTGGTGCATTGGTTTCAACTGATCTCTTTGGTTCTTCCTGTCTTCCCATCGCTCATTTGAGGGTAGTAGGGGATCAGGACAACTCATGGTTCTATGAACATGCATCTAAATGCTTCTACTAAAACATAAAGTAAGAGCATATATAGATTGTTTGCCAAATTGCAACTATACAAATCTATTTCAAGCATTCAACCATCTACTATCTAGTTGATTTCATAAGAATTTCTTCATTTCCATTCTTATCTCTTTCAACCACAAAGGAGAGTCAAATAACCATATAAACCATTTATTTAATTAACTAAATTCCCATTCCTTTAATTAATCAAATAACCAAATAGCCTTTTTTTTATTTACTAAAGTCTCATTTCTTTAATAAATCAAATTATCAAATAGTCTTTTTATTTAATTAACTAAAGTCACATTTCTTTAATTAATAAAATAATCAAATGAATGAACTATTTAATTAACTAGAGTCCCATTCCTTTAATCAATCAAAAAATTCAATACCATTTATTTAATTAACTAAAGTCCCATTCCTTTAATTAACCAAATAATTCAATACCATTTATTTAATTAACTAAAGTCTCATTCCTTTAATTAACCAAATAATCAAATAACAACTTATTTAATTAACTAAAGTCCCATTCCTTTAATTAACCAAATAATCAAATCAGTTATTTATTTAATTAACTAAATTCTTATAAACATCATATGTTATTTCCTTAATGAACTAAAAAATTTATTATTAAATTCATAAATAATATATGAAAGAACCCTTTTATAAGATAATGAATCTATTTCTTTTATAATTATACCACATACCTTCCACTCTAATATAAAATTAAATTGTTCAAATAAAATAAGATAGATTCACAGAGAGAATTAAAGATGCAAGGCAAATTGAGGTCGATTAGGGGTGAAGAGTACAGAAGATTACCTCAATTCATGTGGAGCAACAGTGCCTTCAATGTTGATGAACTCACAATAAGAAAAACATAGCAAATCCTAACTAAAGGAAAGGATATCTCAAATTTCCCATGGTAATTATGTAACCAAACTTAGATACAACTTATGTAGGATAACACTCAAGGGGTATCTAAAGGGGTAAGGACATTCAAATCATCATGGAGGTAGCGACCAACATGGTAGGTAGGTGGTGCAAAACTGGGGTAACCCATACGATGGTGGTAAGATATGTGTACATTGCCAAACTTAAACTAAGGAGAGGGGGTATTTGCTTATGTCTAGGGTGTCCACCCATGTGCGGATAGCACTAAATTTTAACCGAATGAGGCCAAAACAAAGTTTTAGGCTAGCCCACATAGCATTCATAAGACTTAGTACCCAACCAAGTAGTATTTTTTGTGAACACTTCAACTCCATGACTTCTAACTAACTCACTGCCACAATGATGAACTTAGATTGCTATCTATAGGAACAATGATTGAAATTCAATGGCTATAAGTAGGGGATCATGTTGGATTCTGAGCCAAAAAATTATGAATAATGTCAAACATAAACTCGAAAGAGGGTGAAGGTATCATAATAGATCTAAAGGACTTGAATATGGGAAGACAAAATCATACATGCCATTACAAAATAAAGGCGATGTCTTACTCAACATAGGTAGAAAACAATACCATGCTATCACAAGTATATGAGTGACATCTATTTTAAAACATTTAGATGGTTTACAAAGGATAGAAGGAGATGGGCTTGCTTATACCAACCTGTAAATTCTCTAAGATGGCCTTGAGTTACTTCTAACGTGTTGGATTACAATATGTCTAGTCCTTCCTTTCATTTTTAGTTCTCTTATTTTCTACTGTGAGCCATCATCCCCACCTATCACCCATCCTCCTATTCTTAAGGGATGTATTCCACTTGCTTATGTCTCCTGAAATTTTTTTCCCCATTACTTCTTACTTGCCCACCTTCAATTCTTCCTGATCCAACTAACAATCCAACATGATCTTTTGATTTTTAATTAATTCTTTCCTTCAATTTTTTTTCATAAATGGAGCTTTCATTCCCATTGTTAGGAGGAAATTTTTGCTCTTAAATTTTAATCCTCTCACCCATTCATTCGAAGGAGAGGCTCTTATGAGAATATTTTATAGGTTTTAATAATAAATGAGAGTACAAGCTCTTTTAATTATTTAGAATAGGGCCTCATTACCTAGCTTTAAATAAATTTATTTTATTATTTAAATTGAGACTTTTACCATATTTAAATAATATTATTTTATTATCTAAATCATGGTCCTACCAATATTTTAAATAAAATTCATTTATTATTTAAAATAAATTCTTATTATCTATTATAATAAAATTCTAATATTATTTACAATAAATTCTCATTATCTATTTAAATAAAATTTTATTAATATTTACAATATATTCTCATTATCTATTTAAATAAAATTTTATTATTATTTACAATAGATTCTTCGATATGTTATATAGGTTCTTTTATTATAAAACAACAACATGCTACCTTTACAGCAATTTAGTGAATTTAAAGGTAAACAAAATTATGTGCACTTTCCCAAAACTAATGATGTAGCAAAGTGATGAAGTAAATTACAACTAATCATATGCAACAAGTAAAGTGGGAGTCTTTCCATCAACCCAATCACCCATCTTAGTCGAAGAATTTACGATAGCTACTAGGATATCAACTACATCTCTAGGTGGATGGCTAGTTGATGATTATCCCAAAAGTAATAATGTATATCTATATGAGGGTAGTCATCAATGTTACCCTAAGCCATCATAATCATCATTTCCTGTATTTCAAGTACTTTGTTTGTGGTGGATGATTCTCCCTCTTCCACCCACGAACGTACCTGATCCTACATATTGAAAACATGTCAGCAGTACCATGTTATTCAAATATGAATCAATCTAAACATTGTATAGTCATTCATTTGCAACAAAACTAAGTATCAAATTAACATTGATCATCACATAGTATTTCATGCCAAAATTTCTGCTAAGGAGGGCCATGATAGGTATAACAAGTTTCATAACTGACAAGCATTCTACTAATATAATATATTGTTCTTTCCTTATTTTCATCATAATTTTAGGATAGCATAGCCCCTAAGGCTTGATATGTAGCAGTGATGTAGAGCAATAGATATATGGTTGGATTACGTGCTATGAGAATAGGAGGGAATGTGAGATATATTTTGAGTTTATCAAAAGCTTGTTGAAATTCATCATCCTCCTTATATTCTATATTTTTACAAAGGATCATAAAGAAGGGTTGCCACTTATCTAATAATTGAGATATGAAATACCTAACAACTTGAAGCTTACCTTGAAAACTATGCAACTCATTTGAATTGCATGGAGACATATTAATAATAGTCGATATCTTGGTAGTATCCACTTCAATGCCTCTTATAGACACAATGAAACCTAAAATTTTAATAGATGTGACTCCAAAGACACACTTAGAGGGCTTAAGGTAAAATTTAGATTCTCTTATTCAATCAAAGATATGCCTTAGATATTGTGCATGAGTTTTACAATAAATGGATTGACCAAGAAGACTGTCCATATAGTCTTCCACAATGAAATGCATTAGGTCATACAAAATGTAAGTCATAACCCTTTGATATGTGGCACTTGCATTCTTTAAACAAAAGGTATAACTTGATAGAAAAAGGTGCCCTAAGGAGTGATGAAAGCAGTTTTAGATTGGTCTTCAAGAGCAATTTTTATTTGGTTATATCTTGAAAAACCATCCAATAAGGACATCATTCCACATTTTATTGAGAAATATATAATCATGTCTATATTAGGTAAGGAAAAATTATTTTTAGGACATACAAAGTTGATATCTCAGAATTCAGTGCATATTTTGATTATGCCTTCTTTCTTGGTAATAGATACGATATTAGATATCCAATCAGAATGGTCAAAAAATTTGATAAAATTGGCATCAAGGAGCTTTTTCAACTTTTATTTTACCAACAAGGTAATTTTAGAATGCATTTTTTTTGTTTAACGGGATTAGAGATGAGTGTCGTTAATATCATCATTTAATTTTAATTGAATTTATAAAATCCAAGGAGGCATCCTAGGGTTATATACAATAGAGACATTGAACTACAACTTAGATATGAAGATACTAAATTATTCTAAGAAAGCTGGAAATCTTTGTATAAAGGAAACAATATCACTTTGCTTACTTTTGCATGAAAATGATTTAATTGCATAAATTAAATTTATGAAATAATAGATGCTAAATTAATTTTACTAAATTTAAATGAATGAAATAAAAATGCTAAAATTAAATCAACTAAATTAACAATTGCTGAAAAGAAAACTGCTAAAAATAAATTATTGAAACATAAAAAGTTGCTGAAAAACTGTAAATAATTGTTGTAACTAAAATTATAGAAAATATAAATGACAAATGTAAAATTAAACATAGGTCAGCTAGCTACAAATCTCCTCTCACACATCACACTTGAAAACTAGATAAAAATAGGGTAAAAACAAGGCAAATTCTATTTACAACTTAACAAGAAATTGACAACAATTTGGCAAAAATTGTACAAAATAGAAAAATACTTGCAAAACTGCAAAAGAGCTCCTTCCACCAGCCTCAAGAGTGCACCCTTGCTCATTGTTCCAATAGAATTTTTTAACACTCCAAGCCTAAGTTCTAATCAATCATAAATCAACGCATCTGAAAATACTACATTTTTATTACTAATTCTGTTGTTATAATCTACTGCAAATACAATCCTCAAATTTCTAACCTTTTTCTAATATTTGACTCTAATTTTTGACTAAATTTCTAACATAGATGAGTGGAATTATTTATACTAATTTCCACCTCCCTATTCTATGTGAGATAAATACAAAATCACTAATTTGTTGTTCAC
The DNA here is from genome assembly GCA_028583015.1 of Wollemia nobilis. Lineage (NCBI taxonomy): Eukaryota > Viridiplantae > Streptophyta > Pinopsida > Araucariales > Araucariaceae > Wollemia > Wollemia nobilis. The sequence continues at coordinate 18,077,660 of JAQPPZ010017033.1, read as the reverse complement.
ACCTGATTTGCTATTTTGTTACAACTGACTTAGTCCTGATTTAGGATAGAATCCAGTTGTGCACTTATCCTCACTTCCAATTTGGTGAAAAAATGACCAAAACTAGGTTAATTCAATTGGCCACATCTTTCCATGCATTATATTTCTCAACTTCCCTGAAAATCTACCAAAATGTTGTTTTCAGCAAATTCTACAATTTTAACTGACTTTTTCTAGCTTTAGGACAGTGAGTTAGAAATTAGATATTTTATTCTTTTTGTGTTCCAATATATTGTGGGATGCTTGGAAATAATTTTATGGATGCTTGTGCAATATTTTACCTTTCCATATCATTGTTTTCACTTATAAAAAATAGTCAAATGATTGTTGTTTTTGTGCAGGAAATTCTACAGTTTTTCTATGAAGATGTGCTTGGTGTAAAATGACTTGGAAAATGGTGTTGAGTTACTCCCAAGTGGTTGGTTGGACCCTCATAAGTCTGTGCCATACTCCTAATATATTTTCAAATCAAAATTGAGTGCTCAAACTCGTCCTCCTTTAAACCTATAGGTTGTTGCCCTATCATTCCAGAGTTGTCTAGATGTTCCTGATTTAAGCTTGAATATGCTATGTCCAGTTGTCCTATGCTCTATTTTAGCTGCAATGTGGCTATTTTTATTCCACATAATCCTATAAAATCATTAGTAAAACACTTCAAAATGGCTCAACCAATTAGATGTCATAAAGCCCTTATTTGCTAGTGATTTTTACTATGCTATTTTATTGCTAAAATCATGCAAAAAGATGACAAAAAGTGCAAAAAATAGTCAAAACAATAGCATATTATTCCTTAACATTTAATCATGCTAAAATCAACAAAATAATATATTTTAATCAAATATTTGGCATAGAACTATATTATTTATTAAAATATGGTAGTTTTTCATGTAAAAAATGATGCAAAAATGAGGCATTATTTGGCCTCATCATTCCCCCCCAACTTAACCTGATGCATGTCCTCATGCATCCTAGTGGGCCATAGCAATATTCAGGTCTAGCCTTCTGAACAACATCCTCTATCAACCAAATATAAAATTATTGAAATTTTTAAAATGGTTGAAATGCTAAAATTGCTGTAATTTTTTGAAAATTATTCAAAATGTTGAAATTGCTGAAAATTTGGAATTACTGCAATTTCTGAAAAATGTTGAAATTCTGAAATTGTTGAAAATATCAAATTGTTGTAATTTTTAAAAAATGCCAAAATTATCTAAAATGCTGAAATTTTCTAAAAATTGTTGAAAAATCTTGAAATTTTGAAATTCTAAAATTTGTTGAAAATTCTAAAATTGCCGAACATTTCATATTCTGATTTTTTTATTGATCCTAATATATCTGATTTTACAATGTGGAAATGAAATATTTAAGTTTTACATCACCTATTTATATATAAGGCATGAACTGTACATCCTTTACCAGTAAAAATCCGTGCAAATAAAATTCACACAATAGATTCTTTTGCTCCTAAGGAATTCTATAGGTATGCATCAAGGAAATCCTCACCAAAAGATAAATCATATGATAAACCAGAACAGATTCACATTACCTACCACATAAGAAATATTTCTTTGAGGAATAAACTATATAATTTAGCAGACCTTTTGCACTACACCAAGTGTTCTACAACCAGGCACAAGTCCTTCACCTTGGCCTATAATCCTGTAATTTTTATAGTCTGCTTCTTATTATGTTCCTATAATGGCTTTATTGCTGCAAAATACATTTTCAATGCATGGTAACAAGATACCCAACCTACTATGGTATCATTATGCTCTGCTAATGATACCATATTCAATGGACGTACTACCATAGGTGAGGGCTTAGAAACTAGAAGTAATTCAACCTAAATTTCAATATCTACAGTCTAAACTATCTTAACACATTCTATTAAAACCTGATTCTCTTATTTCTTAGGTGATGTATTTGTATGCATTAGATCATTTTGTACTTTAGGAACTTATTTTGTTTTTGTACCTTGCTTAACCTATTGTTCAAGAGCTTTTTTTGGATGTTCGAGAGTTTTTTTTGGATGTTCGAGAGCTTTTTTTTGGATGTTCTGGAGCTGCTCTAGAATGTTCCTAGACTACTTCATAATTTTTTAGAGCTACTCTAGAAGGTTCTTGAACTACTTCAAAATGCTCCTGAGCTACCTCTAAATTTTTATAAATGACCCTAAAATCAACTTTCGACGGGGTGACGTGGCATTGTCGACATCACATTGAAATTTGTTTTCTTTTAATTTCAAATGTGCACCTCGTGCATTTTAAAATTGTTGTACGCTATGCATTTTCAAATTTACACACACCACCTTCCAAATCTCTGGACCTTTTGAATCTCTGTAAACTACTATTTTTTCCATGCTACCAGATTAATTTTTATGTGACCAAGGGTAGGATAGGGTGTTTCTTGACGTGTTTAGGAGTTTCATTTTTTTTGCCAAATTTTGTAAGTAGTTTTACCAAATATCTAATTATCATACATCACATGCTAATGCTAACTATGATCAAAATGCAAGAAACACATACCTTAATGATCTAAAAATTTACCATACACCTTGTAAGTCACTTCAAATGATAATTAGCAAGCTACATAAATTATGAAAACAAAAACATTATACATGTGCAATAAGTGATATTTGTACAATGATGGATAAATCAAGAAGGAAAACAAGCCAAAAACTAGTTTTTATGTAAGCCTTAATTCAATAGTGCCTAAAACGTTTTTCACCATTGAATTTTTTTATTTTTTTTCATCAGAATAGGATGCCATTTCTAGTTTTCAACCAACTTTTGTCTCAATTGCATCCATTAATGATTTTCACAATCGAGATTATTATTTTTTTCTTTTATTTTTTCTTTTATATTTTTTTCTAGGATCTTCAGTGAGAGAGAATGTGTCTCATTTTATATGGATAAGAACATTTTTTATTTTGCAGAAACACATCTATCTTATACTGCATGAAAACAACAATAATGAAGCATCAACCTTTCTTTCCATATGAGCAATAAGAATCCTCTCATGTCATCATCTCATTATTATTTCTCAAAATGAATTATTGACTTCATATTGTATCCTCCCTATTGAAATTGATGCATGTCTTCATGCATCCTCATTTTGTGGGACATGCCTTATTCTACAACTTTTTTTTTTCTTTTTTTTTCTCTTTTCTCTCTCTATTATTTTTTTTTCTTTTCTCTTTTTTTTGTTTTTGTTTTTATGATTCAAATATATGATCATTTAGAATCTTTATTAGAATAGGAAGCCTCTTATATCATATGCAAGTTTTACTATTAAAAATATCAAACAAATTCTACCTTTGGTAGTGGCTTATGGTACAATCATAAACAATGTCCATGCTAGATTTTGATGAGTATATGATATAGGAAATGCAACCACAAGATGTAAGATAAGCAAGTTATGATATCTATATGATGATGACACAATAATATGTACAAAAATAAAGAGATAAAATTCTGAAATAACTCAATAATATACCATTATTGTAAACTCACAAAAGTATAAAACTTGATACAATATGTGGAACTCTATCTCCTACACTACTAGTGCATTCTATGAGCAATGCATGCTTCATTAGTAATTACAATGCTAAGTTGCTTATATACTAGTATGTGATTCTTCACTTTCCTGCCCTAAGGACACATGTGCATTTGGCATGATAGACACTTGTGCAAGTGCACAACTAAGGACACATGTCCTTTTACATCGTTGCATATTCTAACACTTGTGTAATTATTTCTTCTTTCTCAAGTAACTACTTAACCTAAGATAAAATTCTAGTCTAATAATGTACCCAAGGTGGTACATTGACATGTACCAAATAATGTAATATACTCTAATACCCCCGTATTACATTATTTTGTTATTGAATATTTTAGTCTTCAATATGGATCTTTTTTTTTATATGTTCTTAAAATTGATCTTGTTCAGTCTTCAATTTATTCTTGGGTCTCATGTGTCTTTTCTTATTTCTCCAATCTGCTATCTTCATGTATACTTGATCAAAATAATGATTAGTATACTTCAATATTTGTGGCTTTAAGATTACAAGTTTCTTGAGCTCTTTCATAGTCGTTATATTCTTGTATAAGAATTTTTCTTTCTTCTTTGTTACTAGAATTATATTATCCTTTTCTTTCCTATCTAGAATATTTTTCTTCATCACTTTCATTCTTTGATTCTTGTGTATGAATATGGAAGGTAAATTTGGATCACAATTGATCCATTTTACTTTTTTATTCTCTGTAATTTATTTCTTAGAAAATCCATTAGTGTTGTCTTTAACAACAATATATTGTGTGAACCCAAATAAATCTAGAGCATATGTATTATTATTAATAGGTCCTATAGCTCGTATTTCATACTTGAATTCTACTATATTTCTACTTTCAATCAATTTCGTTACTGAAATGAAGTTTGTAATTAGCCCTTTCAAATTAAAAATATTTGTGACTTCAAGGCGATCAAACCATTGTGGATTTCCTGTTATATATTTACTTTCTCTTATATCCATAATTGCTTTAGATTTAAAGGTTCTAATCCTTTGAGGTTGTCTACATTATGGATCCCTAGTTTTTAGTATATGAAATAGCTTGATAAAACCTTTCCAAGACTTAGGTTTTATAGAATTCCTTATCTCCTTAATAACTAGAACATGCTATAAACTTGATAAAGTTCTTAGCTACTATTAGTTCACCTTTTGAGTTAATTTTATAATGTTTTGGAAATTATAATAATCAACTCTTATTCACCTTACTTATCCTATTGAACTATGCATTTTTCAATTTTATGGAGTTATCTATGGTTGGATTTTTTTTATCCCTTTAATGTGACTATGAGAAAAGTATAAGCAATAAATTCCAACTCCTTTTAATAAAGCAATAATTTTGCTTCTCTATCCTTAAATTTCCAATGGTTTATTTTTAAAATTCCAATAAACTAAAATTTGAAGTAGCACTCCTTATATCTCCCTAATTTGGAATTGTAGAAATTGATGATATTTAAAATAATAATAATTTGGTTTACCAAGTAGAAACCCTTATATCTCCTATGATATTAATTAAAAATATTAATATTCTTGTATTTCAACTAATGTGTTTTGAAAAACTATTTCAGGATGTAAACTCCTTTTAATTTGCTTTCAAATTTACTAAGGTTGATTTTGCTTGTATATTCAACATAAATGATAAATGATTTCAACCTTATATAGTATGCCTTGTCACTCCTTAATGAAAGTAAAATTTAATTTGTGTAGAACTATACCTTAGTAAGGTTGAATGCTTGAGGTTCTTTTCTTTGACTTGTATGCATTTACTACTTGCTAAATATGTGCTTCCTCACGTAGATAATCATTAGCTTGCCTTGATAACTATGCACAATGGTGATGATTCAATGATGCTCTACATGAATAGTTGTGTAGACACCTAAATTACATCATGAATACTATTGTATCTCCCATCCATAGTGCATTAACACCTTAAATTCATTCACCAAGGGCAAGTGTACATGTTTCACAATTATCCCAATCCTTTTAAGTACTACAAAAATATCAATGAACCACAAGAACCTCATACAACATGCAAGTCCCATAACATTCATTAGAATAGAATCATCAAACATTCAAATAAAGCTTGCATCAAGCCATCGCTGCCTTCTCCCATCAAAAAAACTCATGGTATCACCTTACCTGATGAGGAGAAGAAAACATCAGTTGACATAACTAATACAGAATCACCTTGATATTTTTATGATCTTCCCATAGCTTGCCTAAAATCCAAAACACCTCATGAGCTTGTGGGAACGGTCAACATAAAAAAAAAAAGAACCAAGTTTCTCTAAAATAATTAGTACAACTGGTAGTACCATCAAACAGTGTTACCACATCAAAAGTGCTACCGCATTTGAAATTAGTTACACCTAACTCATTTATCATGGCACCTTCAAAAGAGCAAGAATAGGTATCTCCCCCATATCCAACCGGGGTTTCTCAGGCTGGCATAGTTCAACACTACAAAGTGAAAGAGAAATATAAATTAATTCATAAACCAAATCATGTGGATAGACCTTCAAACAAAAATATCAAGAAGCAGCCATATCATCTCAAATTAAAGAGACTGGTGATTTACATTTACCTAAGGGTTCTGTGACATCCACTCTTTCACCTCCCTCAGTTGATGATGGTGATTCAAACCTGTCACTAGCAATAAACATAAGAGCCTTGTCAGTCTTGTAGCACATGCAATATCACCTGTATAATATAGAGGTACATATAGGGAAAAAAAATGAGGTATTGTAATTTATCATGTATCATCTTGTGAGTCTAGAACTACAAAAGCAACCTACACCCATGGTTGAATCACCTCCTGTATAACCATAAGAAAATCCTTAGCAAGATCAAGCACCAATTCAATCATGCCAATGACCTTGCAAGTATCCATCATTACCCGAACCCATGATATCGATGTTCCATCAATTATGTGCCACAAACACCATCACATTGCTTGAGGTTCACCCTTTAGATCTAAATCATATGAAATCCCATGGATATGAGGAGGAGGAATACTATGTATATCATAGACAAAATGGTCATGACATTCAGTCATGTTGTGGTTTCAGAACCACAATACAAATCATGATTGAAAGGATTTAGCTTCAGATTAATAAACAATAAATAAACATAGTCAGTAACCCATCCCTTGCATCGAAAAAGCAATAAGATACCCTTAAGAAAACAATTGACATACCTATAGCTCAACCCTTTCATCAAACTAAACTAGTTTGTGCTACACACTCAAAACACCAACAAAATATTTGGACTCCATTAAATGAGTCTATGTCAGTTTTTTTGTAGAAGCTACAAGAAGCTAAGGTCATAACCTTACCTAAAATGAATCCTTTAGACCCAAACAAAGCTAAATATAAGGATTATAGGGAGGATCACTTTTACCTTTATCATCAAATAAAAGGCCATGACATTCACCATTGTTATGGATTTAAAAATATGGTTCAATATATTATTGATAGTACGGCGTTACCCATAGATGGCTCACCCATAACACCTCAACCTACTACAATGTAAGCCACATTATCCCATTTGTGACCCCAAGGTCATCCACATACTTGTAGGCCTAACTAACCACCTCATTGAGTAGTCACATTTTCAATGACTACTGCAACACTACTTCAAAATCTATATGAGGTAAATGTAATCATATTACCAGAATTCAAACCAAGAGCACCCAAACATGGGTCACATGATGAAATTCCTTATTGTATCTATCATTATATACATGGGCATGAAATATTTTGTTGCTATTCATTCAATAATATGGTCAAATAAATGGTAGAATGGAATGAGCTCTACGCAAACGGTTTGATTGTTTTACCCCATCAAAACATTGGCACCTTACAAAGGTCCATGCCCCAATAGGGAGAGTTGATTTATGTCACTCTTCCTAAGAAGGTGGATTACATTGCAGTGAACAACATGCACAATGGGGTACTCAAGGTAGCATACCGTCCCCACCATCCACATCACGGTCAATGAAGTAAAGTGAGACCTCTAAAGGTATCGTACCTTCCTCACTTTAATTGAGTAGCACACACACTAGGGTTATCTAAGTTACCATACCTTCCCCCTAAAAAATATTAAAATCCAAAATAAAATCATAAAACATTAAAATCCGAAAAAAATAGAAAACAATAAAATTCAAAAACAATGAAATCATTAAAATCCAAAAATACAATTCAAAACATCAAAATCATAAATAAAATATTTGCATTTACATTTTGCATATGCATTAATTGCATTGCATTGCATTAGATATGTTCATCCATTGCATTCGCTTTAGGATAGGTTGTGTTTACAATATTACAAACAACACCAGGATTGTATGCTAATCATGCATCTACAAATCAGCATCATTCATCATTAATTATGAGTAATTATGTTTTTAGGTATATACTAAGGTTTTTCAGTCATTCAGCCATACCTAGTGATATTTTTAGATTTTGTAGAAAGTTATCTTGGCTTTCGAAGATGAGGTCTAGTTTTGATAGTACCTTGCATATATCAAAATCTCATCACATTTTAAACATTAATAATCCTAGTTTGAACAAGGAAGGATGACACTATGAAGTGATCTTGGTCACCTTAAGTGAAAGGTTTTCCTTGCTTATATTATCATGTGCATGGTGTAGAGTGTTTATTATTGGAAAAAGGACAAGCTCATCCCTACCCAAATAAATACCTTGCTTTCATAAAAAATAAGCAAATTCTCAAATCAAAACAAAAAGAAAAATAAATAATTATTTTCACCCCTAAGAAAATCCCTTGCTCAAAATATAATAAAATGAAAAATAAACAAGTGATTTTCATCACTAAGCATGAGAAAGTATCCCAAGCAATAAAAATAAAATAAAGGGTTAAAGAATGAAAACCACCTTGCAATGGGGTATCCTTCTACATGGCGATATGTCTATCACATTAGTGACCTTATTTTGTACAGAATAATGTTAGCTAATGTATAAGATAGCTTTAGGTGGCTTGTATTTACCTAGTAGTCTAGTCCAACTACATCCAAACTTAGGATCATGATGACCATATGGTGATCCTCATTACAACAATGGGTTGAATAAAACCCGCTTGGCAATGAGGTAGTCTTATGTCACATCTAATATATATTCATTTACGCACAGGGATAATGGATATCTTAGTCTTCTTAACAAAGCTTTTATTTTTCAGAAGTCTTGTGTAGTATTAACATTTTTTTATTAATAAACTAGGGTGTTTGAGTCTCATGGAAAACCATAAAAATTCCCCTATAGCAACAAATCATCACATCAAATCATACATAATTTTCCTTATGAACTTTTTTTTATTAAGGGGTTTTCATTGAATAGGATAGATAATAGATGGATATCAACAATGATATTTAGACGACCATTAACTATTTTATGCATATCTTTTAATTTACAAAAGCTTATAGGGAAAACCCATACATCTCACATCATATCATTTCACATATGGATGCTTAAATGATTAATTATTATGATAAGAATTACCATTTTCATTCATGATTTTCATACATTTTTTGGTGTCTTCCATTAATTTGTAACACATATTAGATTCATTATTTATGTTTTAAGTGATTAAGCCATACATGTTCATTTTCATTAGACCATCCTCATGTAATTAAAGCATTACATACACATCATCTATCATATTATATCACATAGATTAAATGCATAAAAAAATAAAAGAAATTAAACATGCATTTAACATTCACCATTGCATCCATATAAGAATACATAGTAATGCATCTACACATCTAGATCACAACATCTAATCATACATCTATCATCTAGCTAGTGCATGTCATCAGTACATTACATACATATAGCATAATCAAAACATATTATAAGCATTGCATCCATAACTACATCATATAAACATAAAAGAAAATACATCATACACATAATGAACCATAAATAGAGTATCATATATATATATATATATATATATATATATATATGTAAGTCATGAGTATATAGAGGTACAAAATATTTGCAGGATACAACTATGTAGGTCCTCAAACTTTACACTAAAAAATGATATAGACATCATGTCTATCAAATATATCATGCACCTCCTGTGCTACCTCCACCCTCTACACCATATTTGTGAGGCTATCTAGAGCTGGTATCCATCGATCACTCAGATCGTGCACCTAACCTATGACTAGTTTGCACTGATAACTTCCCATACTCACTCTGCCTACTCTTATGGGAGCCCCCTACTCTATATCACTCAGGTAGACTACCACCTAGTACCTCAATACGAACCTCTAGACCAACAATGTATGAAGCAACAACTCTCATATGAGTTGCCCTCTAATATAAGAGATCCCTTAGGTACCTAATCTCTACATCTACACCTAAGTCTACCAGTCCTTGAGTGACTGTAGTGGATGGTGTGGATTGAGTAATCAATGCAACCCCTAACTATGTCATGATAGCATCCCTCTTAGCAGTCCTAGAATCTATAAGGGTATGTTGGAATTATTGAGTTATCATTGATGTCAAAGTACCATGGTGAGTTAAGTAAAATTATTCAAGGAAAATATAATATTGAGTGATTGATGTCAAAGGACCATGGTGAGTTAAAGCAAATCATTCAAGGCAAATATAAGGTTGAGTTGAAGATATAAATATTTCATAAAGGAAAGGTTTCAAAGCAAAATACTCAAGGCAAGTCTAAATTTGAAGATATAAATATTTCATGAAGAGAAGGTTTCAAAGCAAATACCCAAGGCAAGTATAAATATTGAAGATATAAATATTTTATAAAAGTGAAGGGTTTAAATTAAATAATTTAAATATTTAAATTGAAGTTGAGCAAGCCAACTTTTAGGTGCCAAAGCAAAAGTAAATATGGCATATAAATGAAGGATACAAATTTATTTTTATATGGTCTCTTTTAATGAAAAACATTATGCAATTCGACGACGTCGTAGATGTAAGATAAGGTATATTTAAGTGAGGTAAAATAATTGTGAAGGTTTCACGGGAGTTGGGTGAATGAAGACATGCATCGCAGAGTGAGATGGTAGACTTGAGAGATATATTGTTGTAAAGGTGTCATGACATCTTTAAAAATGAAGGTATGGCAGAATTAAGCAATATATCCTTGTGAAAGATTGATGATGGTTTTTGTGAAATGAAGACATTCTCCAAGAAAAATACTATGGTAGATTTGAGTAAGATAGTAACACTTGAGCGCAACATAAATAATAGTAATTGAAAATGATATGCATTGATTGATGATTTATTTGCAGTGTGAGAGGCAGCGATTGTAGTGTGATAGATAGTGATTGCAGTGTAAGACGCATCGATTGTAGTGTGAAAGGAAGTGAGTATAGTGTGGAGAACAGTAACTGTAGTGTGGAAGAATAGCAATGGAAGTGTGAAAGACAAAAATTGTAGTGTGGATGGCAGCAAACAAAGGAAACATGAATTGCTTATAATTTTAATTTGTTGTTTGGTAAAAGGAGAGCATAGAAGACATAAGTAGTTTTTTGGTTTTTATCTATGAAATAAGAAATACACAAAACATCATTTGGATATGCATTATTTTAGTTGAAAATATCAAGATGTTTTTGTGTGAGGTGATTGCAAGTGTTGAAGTGCAGCCTAGAAACTACCCTAAAAATGTAACAGAGAAATATTGAAGGCTTGTCATTTAGAGATGAATTATCATTAGCATCAAGGATACATTTTAAAGCAAAGTTCTTTTTGCATGCACAGAGTTGAGCGTAGGAACAAACAAGAGTGCGAGATATTAATTTGTCATCAGATATTACTTAATCGTTGGATCACTGGATGCTTGAAACTTTGGGAAAACTATTGATAGTGTGAGTAGATACCTTGGCACAAATAGTGAAGGTGAAAGGTTTAAAAAAGAGTTGAAAATCTTTGTTATTAATTATTGACTAATTATCTACGATTGGAAAGAAGTGAAAGGTAAGCATAGGTTGGAGAGTGAAAGGAAGATGAAAGCTTCAAGGCATTGATGGTTTTGAGTGAATGACCATATCATTCCAAAATAGAGACGTTGGTTTCTCTATGACAGAAGCATACGAAGATAGTGCAGGTTTGAGGTGTGCCTAGGTAGATTTGTGAAAGTGAGTTCAAGAAGGACAAAGACATCATTGCTGGTTCAAAATTGAAGATAAGTTTGTGAAGCAAAGAGGACAGGTGAATGATCCCATGATATAGACAAAGCAATCACCTTAAGTCTAGAAAGCAATAGATTATCAGGGAGAAAGAAAGCAAGTTGTTGGTGATTGAGTTAAGGTATGGGTATGACTTCCAATAAGTTAAGATCATAGAGAAAGTAATTTGAAGGCTATGTGCATTTGTGATGATGATTGAAAATTAGTAAAGTTGAAAGATAAGGGAAAAATGATTTGTTTCTGAGTAAAGGAGGACTTGTCTACATATTCTTTGAAGACTTTGTGTTGCATATTATTTTCTCTATTGAATGGTAAATTGGAAGTTGATAAATACAAAGGACTAGAGTCTCCAAGTCAACATGCAAGTAAGTTATTTAATGCTAGATCTGAATGTGATTAGTGTGGAATAAGTGGAAGCAACATACTTAATGAATGTGATTATTTGAAGCTTCGAACACTAGTATATCATTCTCTATATATTTATAAGGACAAAGAAATATTGGGTAAAATACTTTTGGTTTGAAGAAAGTAAACTCAAGAAGAGGAAATATTTTTGAAGAATATTAAGGGTAAGTTTTGATAAAAGTTGATATATTTGAGTAGGTTTTGTGAGCTGATTTGAGTAGAGTTGTGAGCAATATTTATGAGCAGGTTATGGATCTGATTTGAGTAGAGTTGTGAGTAGTATTGTGATAAATTTTGGGATCAGATCTAAGTAGTACTTAGAGATGAGGAGAGTGGTGTCTTGTGTGGTTTCCATAAAACAAAATTAGAGGGGATTGGTGTCTTCTATGGACTGGTGTCCACAAAACTAGAGTAGATGGTATTGGTGTCTCTTATGGAGTGGTGTCCACAAAACCAAAGTAGAGGGTATTGGTGTATCCTACAGAGTGGTGTCCATAAAACCAAAATGGAGTGGAGTGGTATCCATATAACCAGAGTAGAGAGAATTTGTGTCTCCTATAGAGTGGTTTCCATGAACTTGAGAGGTGATTGGTGTCTCTTTTGGATTGGTGTCCATGAACTTGAGAGGAGATTGGTGTCTCCTATGGATTGGTGTCCATGAATATTGTAATAGGGTATTGGTGTCTCCTATGGATTTGTGTCCATGAAATTGGTTGAGAAATTTATAACCAATATTTCTCCATGGATGTATCCCATATTGGGTGAACCACGTTAAATCAGTGTATCTTATGTGTGTGGTGATTTGTGCATTATTTAATTATTGCATTGATACTATTGTTGTTATCATTTGTATTGAAAAGTAAAAAGTTTCATATTATATTGTTCACACCCCCATATCAATATAATATTATGTTCTTCAATTGGTATCAGAGCAGGTTCCTTCATGAAATCATAACAACTTAAATGAAGATCTTACAAAAACACAAATGATACATTCGGAAGAGTTTTCATCAAATAAAGTTCCATTGTTTTATGGGACTAACTATACGTTCTGGATCATAAGGATGAATAATTATTTGATGGCACATGGATATGATATATGGCAATCCGTTGAGAATGGGTTCACTCCACCTACAACTCCTCCCATGGATGAAAATGGTAAGCAACCATATTAAAATAATACCAAGGCAATGAATGCAATATTAAGTGGATTATGTGAATCAGAGTTTGTGAAGGTCATGCAATCCACTTCAACAAAAGAAATATGGGATAAATTATAGAGAACATATGAAGGATATGACAAGGTGAAGATGGCAAAACTTTAAACCCACAGGAGAAATTTTGAAGACTTGAAGATGAAATATGAGGAAGATATTGCTAGGTATCTACTCCATGTTGATGAGGTTTTCAACACAATTCATGGACTCGGAAAATGTATTGAAGACTCTAATATTTTTCAAAAAATATTGAGATCACTTCCCATGAGAATTGATGCAAAGGTTTCAGAAATTGAAGAAATGAAGGATATTAAAACTTTGAGCATGGATGAGCTACATGGGAATCTTATAGCTATGAGATGAGGACAAAAAAATATCAAACATCCAAAAGAGAGAAAATATTCAAAGCTTCAAATAAGGTAAAGAATAAATAACCATAATCAAGTGAAGAATCAAGTAGTGGAGAAGAATCTAATTTTGTAAGAAGGAATAAGAAGGGTCCAAGAAAACACAAAGGTATACATTTTGTGAAATATTTCAATTGTGGTAACCTTGGTCATTATGCATCTAATTGTCCACAAGCTATAAGCAGTAGCAATGAAGAAGAAAAAGAATATGAGAAAAATAAAGAAAGAAGATTTTATCATGAAAATAAAAATAGGCATGGTCAAAATAGGCATGAGAAGAAGATATTTCAAAAACACAAGAAAATTTTTATGTTGAGGAAGCAAGCAATTCCTCCAGCAGTAGTGATGAAAGTTTCTTCGATAGTGAAAAGGAAGAGATCCTATTTTTGGCCATAGAAGAGGAATGAAGATGCTCCTGTTGTTGAAGATCAGTAAGAAGAGGAAGATTCAAAAGATGAAGAAGAAGTCATGATTCACATAGAAGACAAAATCATAGTTGCTCTTGATGAGTTGAAGAGGGTTAGAAAGAAGAACTCAAAATTGAAGGCTCAAGTACAAGAGGATGAGAAAACAAAAGCAAAGCTTCTACAAGATCTCACCGACTTAAAAGTAAAGGTTGAAAAGGTAAGGAGAATTAAAGAAGGTATGGTTAAATAGTTAAAGGTAAAAGAAATAGATTATGAAAGACTAGAACATGAAGCTATAATTCTAAGGAAGGGGCTTAAAAATTTTAATGATAAGTTATATCAGTTTAGGAAAAGCTAAAAAAACTTGGATGATATTATCAAAGCTCGGAGATCTCCATTTATGAAGACTGGAATTGGTTTTGAAGAATTTCAAGAGAAACATAAATAGGATTCAAGCTCAAAATGAACAAAAACATCAAAGAAAATTATTGAAGAGGAACCTAATACCTATATTGATATGTATAGAAGTGGAAGCATCAATGAGGAAGAAAACAATGCACCATCAAGGAACAAGGACCATCACAAAAAAAGTAAAGAAAGAACCATGCACCCATATCCTCCAAGGCAAGATGAATATTTATTCCAGGGTTATTTTTTCTCATGTAATCATTGTAGGTAGTAAATTATCCTCCTAGAATAAGAGAAAGTGATCAAGGGATTTGCTCAATTTTGATAGTTTTAATAGTTTACCCAAATTTTGTAAACCATACAAGTAGGGGCAAACCATACAACCAGGAAATCAAATTGTACAATTCAATGGAAAACCATATAAGGTGCACTGAAATGCAATAGAATGCACGAGAAATGTAATTTTGGGATGAAATAGCGCATAAGTTTGCTAATTAAGGTTTTAGACTTAGTAAAAGTCTAAATTTATGCATTATATTATGGATGGGTAGTTTTAAATAACTAATTTCCTCAGGAACCACTTTGGAATGGTCTGGCCAATGTTATATAAGGCCCCATTTTCAAATTTGTAGATCTAGTTGTTGTGAGAGTTGTATTGAGTATTTAATGGTTAGAATCCACTGAGATAGCTTGTTAACCTCTGAGTTATTGCAGTAGATTTATAGAACAACCATTTTGTAAGTACATTTATGATAAAATAATACACAAATAATTATAAATACATTTGTTATAGGTTGTGTACGATTTTGGCATTGATGGATGAGGATTTATGGTTTACTCTTGATGCATGTGTTTTTTGGTGAATGTTTGGCTTAGTTTTATGTATTGTTGCAACTTATCATAAGAATATATCACTGGTGAAGCTTTATTAATGATATATGAGTATGATACCACTTAGGATGACATCATGAACCCTGTTGTACAATTTTTGGATGTATCTAGTGGAATTGAATCTCTCAAAAGCTCTGTTAAGATGTGTTGCATGTTGCTGAGAATGGATTAATTGGCATATTAAACATTTACAAAACATACCTGAGAGAGATTGGTCTTGTAGAGAATATTATTTGGTACTTGGATGCACATTCATTTCATACAAATCGTACAACATAGTTCATACAAATCGTACAAGGAAAACTTACCTGATTTGGTAAACCAAGTGATAGAGAGAAATTTACCCGATTTTGCAGTTTAAGGGAATCGACTTGAACTATTACAAAAATGTGTACAACAATATCCGAAACTCAGTCTGATATTTTGGATGAGTGTAAAAGCATATAAAATTTTCCATTGTATGATTTGGAATCATACAATGTGTGAATTTGACGTCTGTACAAGTTGTTCATTGGGCGTAAAAGGGTAGTTTGAAGGACCGTACGATTGTACAATTTGGAAATCGAGTTATGAATTGTATATTGATCATTAAAAGACTTATAAAATCACATCCCCACTAGGAATACTGCATCCATATGCTAAATTTTGTACCATTGCCTTATCAAATCTAGCATTTTTGTTAAAATGGGTCAAATTGACAAAGTGTGAATACTACAAAACTAGAGGTGAATGACAGACACTAGTGCACAAAGCCGTAGGAGATGGGAATTATAAGAGAAAATTCTAGTGAGGAGCATTATGATTTATCAAAGAGAAAACACAAGTAACTCATATCATAGTACTTAAGAACTAGAATTAGAGCAAGTTTGGACATCCGAAGAAGGAGATTTTGAGGCATTGTTGATAGAGACAGAAAATGAGGAATTAGAACCACCTAGCGTAGAGGAAAGGTTTGACACAAAATTTCAAGAGGATCAAGAATTGATGGTGACACCTAAGAAAGTTATATAAGGATTGCAATGGAGTGCATAGGATGGGAGTCAGACACCAGAGCAACGGGATGCAAGGTCTCAGGAGGAAAGGCCAAGACCATCTCCCTCACATCAACGAAGAATATTGTGAAGTGAATATGCATGAGAGTTTGGTCATTGAGTGGCAAGATAAAACAATATACCTTGAATTGACACTTCTAACGACAATGGGAGTAAGACATCCCCAAGGAGGAATCATTAGGAGACTCCACGAGATACCTCAAATGATAGTGATGACTCTCTAAATATGGCTAACAAGGTAGCCAAACAGAGATTTCTACCATTTTTAGGTGAGGGTAAGGAAGACCCTACAAGGCATATTGGAACTTGCATAACCATTTGGAGAGAAAATGGTGTGGATATACTATATGATTGGGTAACTTTATTTCCTTCTACCTTGATAGGATTGGCAATTGATTGGTATTTTAAGAGATAAAATACCGTAGATTTTTAGACTTAGAACCAGATAAAGGAGAAGTTCATTGAAGAATTTCAACCTTTGAAGGACAATGGAGATATTTTTATGGAACTTTGCATGACAAAGCAAAAATATGATGAAGATGTGAAATCCTATAGCCACAAACTAAAGTAATTAGTCGATAAGATGCAGATGCCTATGGCAGATGTTCTAGTAAAGTAGTGGTTTGTAGATGGATTACTTCCAAAGTATAAGAAAAATATGAAGGCAGTACCATCAGAAACATATGAAGAAGCAATGAAGCATGCAAATAATTTTGAGAGTGAATCAAAATAGACATATATAGGAATCTTGTATCACCCCAAGTTGAATAATTCAGATAGTGGAGAAGATGACACTATACAAAGGATAGTAGCATACTTCCATTAGGAGTTTAATAAGATGATAAAAGAATAAAATATCAAACCTGATAGGAATGACATTTGGTGCACATAATGTAAGATAGAAGGTCATACAAATTTGAAGTGTCTGAGGAACGACTATTTCCACATATGTAATGTGATGGGACATGAGGTAATGCTATATCTGTTTAATGCAAGAGTACATCCATAGGTATTATCAATCCAAGAGCAGTAAGATAAACCAAAGGCCCAAGAAAATGAGAAACAAGCAACAAGAAACAAGTGGTAGTTATAGAAATAGTAGATGAGGTGGAAGACCAAACCAAGGTAATCAGCAAGGAGGGCAAAGTCATTTGTAGTATGATTCGGAAGGGAGTTCGATCATACAGTGTCACAATTTCCAAGAATGGGGGTATTTTGTGAAAAATTGTCCTTCACCTCAGAGGCAAGAAACATTGCAAGTAAGTACTACACATATGTGTAGATGGTGTGGTTCATGGAACCACAAAGAAGTGAATTGTCCAAAGCAGATGAGTTCAAGTAACCCATAGAATGTCAATTATATAGACATTGAGGTTCCTCAAGTTAAGGAGGAAATCCAATAAGTTTAATCCATGACAAGGAATCCGTCTAATAAGGATAAGTATCCAGAGCCAGCAAAGGAAAAGAAGTGCTAGCAAGTAGTAAAGAAAATATTACAAGAAGAAGCTAAGAATACTAAACGAGTAGAGTCAACGACTGATAAGGAACTAAAAAAACCATCATACCAGGAGATAGTTATGCAAAATCTAGCAACATAGGTTTTGAATACCATAATAGAGGTTAAAGTATCAAACCTATTGGAAGCTATTCTAGCCTTGCAGAAAGCAATGGTGGAATAAATACAACCGCATAAGGTGATGGAAGTGCAGAGCCAACCGATTCAAGAGAAGGAGTGGAAGGATAAGTTCATGGATCCAACTATATTAATGATTGATGTGGGAAATAAATCTGCATTAGTTCATATGGAGATCCTAGGGCATAAACTAACACAAGTAATTATGGATGGGAGATCCAGTATAAATGTGCTACCTAAAAGAACATGGCTAGAACTAGGTGCTCCATCCCTATGGGCATTGAGCTTTTGATTATATGGTTTTGACCAGAATGGTATCGAGGCAAGGGGAGTCTTGGTAGCACAAAAAGTAGTGATAGCTAACCAAGAGTTTGTCTTGGATTTCATTGTGATTACAATGCAAAATCCTACATACGATGCTCTTGGGGAGAGGATGGCTACAAGTAGCCAAAGTTAATCACAACTAGGGAAAGAATCAGATTAATTTTAATAAAGAATAGCATAAATATATGACTTATATAGCTAATCAAAATGTTAGTGAGGATGTAGCTACGACAAATGAATCCAAAAATTCCTCAGGAGATGAAGGGTACGAACCTGATGTAGAAGTAATGTTGTACCTAGACGAATGTAGCAAAGATGAAGCTAGATATTGAAAATGGAGGAGTATGAATTTTTCAGCCCAATTACCTCTGTATTGAGTCAAAGGAGATCAAGGAAACAAGACAAACCGAAAGTTAGCCAAGAACCTAAGAAGGAAGCATAAGAGAAATGGAAATTTCTGAAAATTTTTGTAGAGTATACATTAGGAGATGCAGAGATTGATACAAGGCTAGCACACCCAAAGAATGTAGAGAAAGCAACAAGTGAACCAAAAAATATCAAATATGAAGGACCTCAGATAGTGGACATAAAACTAGGAATAGAGGAGGAACCTAGGATGATTCACTGCGGTGATGATTGGAACCCTGTATTGAAAGTGGTAGCTTTTAAGATATTCTTGGAATATAAGGATATCTTTGCATGGACATATAAGGACCTGAAAGGATTACCACTAGAATTATATGTCCATAATATTATGCTAATGCTTGGAGCTCAACCTGTAAGGAGGAGACTATATATAATGAACCCAAAGTATGCTGCATTAGTGAATGCAAAGATAGAAAACCTACTGGAAGTAGGAATCATCTTCAGGGTGACAACTAGTGAATGGGTCTCACCTATAGTGATCACCTTTAAGAAGGAATTAGACAAGATCAAAATATGCGTGGAATTTAGGATTCTAAATGCAGTAACTATTAAGGATCTCTTCCTTATTCTCTTCATAGATTCTATATTGAAAGAATTCGTAGGATATGAGATCTATTCATTCTTGGATGGGTTCTTAGGATACAATCAAATCAGCATAGCTGAGGAGGATAAGATAAAGACCATATTTATTGTGGAGAATGGCATATATGCATAAAATCAAATGCCATTTAGGCTCTGTAATGCCCTAGTTACATTTCAGTGTATCATACTATATATTTGATCAGTTGACAACAAGGAACTTTAAAAAAAAATTGGATGATTGGTCCATTTATGGGAATATCAAGGAACATCTTCCTATCCTCAATGAATGTATGAGTAGGTTTAAAAATGCACAGATATTATTAAATACTAGGAAATGATATCTGATGGTACCATATGGGAAACTATTGGGACACATTGTATGCAGTGAAGGATTGAAGATAGATCTTGATAATATTCATGTGATATTGCACATGGAAGAACCATTTGATGTGATTTCACTTAAAACCTTACTTGGATCAACGGGTTACTATTGAAGGTTTATCAAGAATTATGCACATGTATCCTACCCATTATATTCCTTGACAAAGAAGAATGTTCCTTTCATATGGATAGAGAAGCATCAAGGAGCCTTCGAGGAGCTGAAGGCTAAGCTTGCGAGTAGTCTGATTTTGGTGTTCTCAAACTGGGATAAGGAGTTCCATGTCCATATTGATACTTCAAATTTTGCAATTGGATGTGTTTTAGCACAAGAAGGACATTTTAGGCTAGACCAGCCCATTTTCTTTATTAGTCACCTTTTATCAAGGCTAGAGAGAAATTATAGTACAATAGAAAGAGAAGCTTTGGGAATAGTATATGCAGTTAAGAATTTTAGGCATTACCTATTGGCAAACCCCTTTGCCTTCTATGTCGATCACAAAGCCATGTTGTACTTGATAAATAAACTAGTGATATAGGGATGAGTCAACAAGTGGCTCATCACCCTTCAGGAGTTAATATTTTGAGTAGTGGTGAGGCCTATTAAGAAGCATGTGATTGTAGACTAGTCTTAGATACGATCAGGGGAACCTATAGGAACAAGATTTCTTGATGAATTTATATATGTACAATTATTTACCATCAATATTGTTTCATCATGGTACAAGTTGGTTGGCCAATTTCTATCCATAAGAGAACAAGAAATTATGGAAATCGAGAAAAAGAAATTAATAATGAAGTCAGAACCTTTCTAGATAATAACAAGATTGTTGTATAATATGGGAAGTGATGGTATCCTACGAAGATGTGTGATGGAGGAAGAAGTCAAAGTGACATTGAAAGAAGCTCACGTAGGCTTAGCAAGAGGGCATATGGGACCAGCTGTGACTACTAGAATGATATTGCTAGCAGGACTATGGTGACCCACATAGTATAATGATGCAAAGGAGTATGTGAAAGCATGTGACATGTGCCAAAGGTTAGGAAAGTCAGTAAAGAGGGACTTTAAGCCCTTGCATCCATCACAACCACAAGAGTTATTTGAATAGTGGGGATTGGACTTTGTAGGACCATTGAAGACATCTCAAAGGAGGAAATGTAGATACATTGTAGTAGTGATAGAATACCTGAAAAATAGTTGAAGAAATAGCATTACCGAATAACTCAGCCAAAAGTATAGTGAGATTCTTGTATGAATATGTAATCACAAGGTTTGATATTCTGCTACAAATAACAAGTGATCAAGGAGGATACTTTTTTAATGAGATCATCAAGATGCTGACCATAGAATTTATGATTTTGCACTCACTATCTAGCATGTACTATCTCAGAGTGAATGGGCAAGCATAAGCAACAAATAAATTCTTGGTATCTACTTTGTATAAAACCTATGGAATAGAGGGATCATATTGGGAGGAAATTCTACCATCTATTTTTTTGGAATATAGAATAAATTTTAAACCTACAACAGAGCATACACCTTTCCAATTAATGTATGGATAGGAAGTAGTGATGCCAGTTGAATTATTGATACCAAGTTTGAGAGTCACGGTAGAGCATCGCTTAGGTTATCAAGAAAGTTTGGAAGAGTGACTGACAACATTAATCAAGTTGGATTAGAAGAGTCATGGTGAAATGGGTGATTTAGGTAGCTCACAAAATATGGAAAGTATGGCATGACAAATATTTAAGGAAGTTAGAACTTAGTATGGATGACTTGGTTCTAAAGTTTAATGAGAAGAAGGAAATCAAGCTCAATAAGCTAAATGTATTATGGCTTGGTCCCTATAAAGTAGTTGAAGTAATGAATAATAGAGCAGTCAAGTTACATAACTTGAATGGGATGGAGGTGCCCGATACTGTAAATGGCTCAAAGTTGAAGCCTTGTAAGGTACAATGCTTATTCATTTCTTAAGAAGAAATTGAATGACGAAGATGAGCAAAAGCTCAAATAGAAGCTCAGAGTGAGCTAGGTCCATAACAGGAGGATCCTAACATAGGAATCACACACTTATTTGTAGAAGGTGAGGAACCATGACCAACCATAGAACAACAAGAATTAACACCTCGACCTAGAGAAAGAAGAATATTACAAGTACATGTCAGATTTGCTTATGGGATCGAGCGAGTTGAATAAGAAGATGAAGATTAGATTCCTCAAAATGAAAGATAACATCAAGAGATAGTACTATTATCCAATAATAGGGGAAGGTAGGAAGGATAAACCTTAGTAAGTATAAATATGATGTATCCTCAGGTAGAACAGAGGGAACTACCCCAAAAAGTGGAAGGACAAAGAAGGATACGACTACCGGTACGATATGAATATAGAGTGGACACATTTGAAATGGAAGTTCTAGAGGAAGATGGGAATAAGACCATTGATAAATAATTGGTTTGACTTACTCCATTGGATCATATAGGGCTATTATAGTAGAGAATATAGTTACATACTCAAAAATTGCAAGAATAATATCAAACATTGTGAGGTCATAATGCAATGTTGAGAGAGCAAATCATCCAGGAATTGAATGGCACAATACGAAGGTTGGAGGAACAAAGGGTAGCTAGGCTACAAGAGCTCAAAAGGTAACTTGAGGATTTTGAGGGAATAAATACAATAAATAGTGGAGGGAATGATGGTGCAAGCATAAGCTCATAGGTACCATTGAGTGATCCACCAATGACAAACGAAGATGTAGAGATACTTTGGTGAGACATTGAAGAGGTAACCACATCACCTGAACAACAAGGCAATATACGACTATATTTGAATGACTCTAGTAATAAAGGAATGCCTTGGCTAGTAATGTAACCTAGTACAAAAATCAATGATGATGATGATTATCTAGAAAACCCTCAGAATCTTCAAGGTAATCATAATCTCCCAGCATGTCCAATAGCACAATGACAAATAGGGAGACTACGAGGACATCAAACTAAACTTTAACTACAAGCATATATAATAGCCTATCGACAGTTGATAAGACAAAGGAGAGAAGTATGAATATTGAAGAAGATGATGAATTTGCCAACCGATTGGGTGAAATGGAGAGAAGAGAATCATAATCACTCAAGTTTTGAGATGGACTTTTATGATGCATATAGAGAGGTTCTGGCAACATCATCTCCACAAATAAACTTCAAGGAAAGAATATGGATATGTCACCTAGCACGTGCAGATCATAGAATTGGAGCACTATGACAATTTTCACTAAGTACAAGAAGAAGTAGAAGTCCACTAGCCAACATTGAGTTGGTAGAGATAACTCCTGATACACAAACAATGGGAGGAAGAAATAGGGAAATACCCCTAAGGCTTCAGCCAGGAAAAGGAGGAGGTATTCAAATATGAAATGAACAAGGACAAGGTGATATTACAATAAGAGAAGGAATAGGATGAGGAAGGTTCTAACCCCCTACTCCTCTATGGCTAGGAGATACACATTTAGTCTATATAAACTAGAAAAATAATCCGTGAGGGCTACTTAGAATTAGGGGAATCTTACCAAACCCTGCAAGGCCACATACATGGGAAAAACCATCCTTAATACGACAAGGACCTCAATGAGTGATGGGTGGTAGAGGAATACTCTAGGAAAGGGAGGAATAACCATTAGCGTAGAGAATCCCAATGTCAAGAGGAATAGGATGGGGAAGACACTCATGCGAAAGAGGCCTTACTGGTAGAGGAAGAGTGCACTTTGCAGATGAAAGAAACTAGGGATAACTAAGAATCTGATCGCCAAGTTTGGAGCCACAATTGATATGAGGGGATATGCAGAGAAGTCATTCAAATAATAGTAGAGTAGAAAGGACACCACTACCAAGGGACCAATCACTTGTACGACAAGGAGAAAGGACACCAGGTGAAGATGCTCCAGCTTGCAATTGTATAATTCCAAATTGTACACATGAAAGAGGAAGGCTAGGAAATTTAGTAATATCACAAGTGGAGATGAATTGGCCTAGGGAACAAGTACTGATGGGCAACACAACCACTCAAAATGTTACAGTTGAACCTCCAAGAGAAGAATTTGATGGGATCGTACAAGTGAATGTCATTGTACAGTTTCCAAGATGGTAAGTGTAAATAGACTAGGATTGAAAAAGAAAAAAGAAAGTGCCTTAATTATGAAAATCCCTTGGGACAAAATTAAGAAGGAATTGGGTTGAAAACCAAAAATGGTGGCCTCTTCAGAGAGAAAGAAAATTGAAAATTTCTCTAAGTATAAGATCGTACAAAACAAAATGGAAGAGAAAAAAAAAGCATAATCATGAGATCGTACAAGTAAAATTGGTAAAAGAACATGGGAAATCATATGAAGAAATAGGTTGTATGATTTAAATTGTACATTGTATGATTTTGGGCATGATGTACGATTTGCAACTACCCCATTTAATGCAGCATGCATGGGAAAAAGCAACGATTGAAGGAAAAAATGGGAAAAGAAAAAAATGTTTTAAAATGCATGTTGAGTTGTCAATCATCCACACAAGGAGGATGTGCAAATTGGCACAATTTATGAATTAAATTGGTTAGGGTCTAGTTAGGGTTTGAGAAATTATTTAAATAGAAGGAAAATTTATAATTTTCTTAAAATCGTACAAAGAGAATTTGAATTTTTTTAGGAGGATGAAGGTGGAAAGCATGCAATCGAACAAAAAAGACTACATGGGCAGAAAAATTCATCAGTAAACTAAAATAATGATGACCCATTTTAATTATAACCAAGGAGAACTTTTCACATTCGGGAAATCGAACCGAAGAAGGAAAGGAAGAGAAAAATTATGTTTTGACTCCATGAAAGGAAAAATTTAAAGTGCAACCAAGAATTAAGGAGGAATAGCAGTAGGAGGCAACCAAGTATGAATCATATGGTGAAAATTGCATATTAGGGTTCAAAGAAGTGATAACTTGGAGTCGGAGTGGAATATTTGAAATAAAAGTGAAATATAAATCCTAAAATTGAACAAATCAAGAAAAAGCAAGCTAGAAAAGGTAGGGGAAGGAAGGAGAAGTTTGTAAAACCATAAAAGTACAGCCAAAGAATTTTTTTTAAGATAAAATTGTTCCAAGGGTAGAAAAGTGGATAAATTACCCCTGAAAAGCACTGAAAAGGAAGATCAGGGCAATCCAAAAAATGGGTTGGTGAAATATTCAGCAAAAGAGGATAAAATTATGAATCTTTTACAACCTAGGGTTTGAAAATATGTTCTGTATGATTTTGGGAGCAAGGTGTATGATTTCAAAAAGAATATATACGGTTCTTGGCAATGTTTTAAGTTGTTTGAGGTAGTTTTCAACAAATCATACAAAATATTATAAAATTATATAGATTCCACATAGGGAGGTAGCCAAAAAGTGACATTGTATAGAGTAGTACCACCCTGTATGATTTCATGCTACAGATGTATGATTTGAGGAAGTCATGGCAGTTTGAAGACTAAACAGACTAAAAATTGAACTATGGAAAAGAAGTAGTGTACGATCTGGAAGCAGCTATTGAAGGTGAAACCATACAAGCATATAAGGAAGAACATACAGTATGATTTACAATAAACTATACAATTTCAAGAGTAATTTTGATTGCAGATATGGTGATGTTCAAATAGTAAGTTAACCAGAAGTATGGTGAAATAATGATCTTAGTAGAAGAGTTCAGATGTTGGTTAAGGTGGATTGTAGCAAATAGGATGGAAAGGTCACCATGACCCCTACACAAGAGAGAAGCATATACACAAAAATACCAAGGGTGAAAATTTTAGTCCCACAATTGATGTGGTACTTGTCCTTGGAGGAGAGGAGAATATAGGTCATGGAGAAGGCAGAACTATTGGTGGGCTGATTGAATAAGAACACCACCAAGGTATCGAGAGGAGATAATGGCATAGGAAAGGACCTCAAGGAGGGATATAATAAGTGAATTTCACATTCTAGATTAGGATTATGATATGAGTAGCGAACCTAAGGAATATCAGGTGGAGATAGCAAATATTGCATTTGTACAACATGGAGTGGATCCAAGCAGGTGATGGTGGAATGATAAACAAAATAAGAAATATCCATGGAAGAAATAGTTTGAGGAGGCTGGTGTATCTATCATAGCACAAGTACCACCACACCAAAAAACCTTCTTCTACTACCTATTGCAGATGGTCCAAGTGTACAATCCTATGATGAAAACTACATTTGTCAATGTGCACAAGAGGTCAGTGAAAATAGAAGTGACAACAGATGCATTCAAGAAGATATTTGGATTGCCAGCATATGACACAAAGTTAAGAATTTTGTTGATATGATTGAGTTATATCATATCATCACTTCATTGACTAATGTGAAGTCACCAGCTACTACAAAGATCTTGGGTGCAAAAACTTGAGGGATTAAATAGAACCAACTAAAAGAAGATGATTGGCCATGTGCTATGAATATAGTAATTGCTCAACTGTCAGGTGATAAAAGATCCACAAATATGCCAATATAGATGGATCAATGTAGAAGGTATCACCCAAGGAATCCAGTACGATTAGGGTACCTATCTAGAAAGAAAAATGCAAGTACTAACAAATACACCAAAGAATTTTTAAATGACCTTTCATGCCATCGGACTATTATTTAATGTTGTCCTGGAGTTGGGAATCCATTTTCTAGGTTTTATAGAATCTTGAGAAGTTGGGGAAGGACAACCAACCATTTTGAGGTGGTCAAATTTAGTACCTATTAAGAAGGGGACTTCGAAAAATCCTCAAACAAAGAGAGAACAACAAGCCATGAAGGTACCATAAGACACTCCTTTGAATGATGAGGATGTACATCATAAGAGGAAAATAACAAGGTGATTGGAACTTGAACTGGAACAACAAGCAATGCAATAACAACAGTAGGAGCAGCCATCAATTCAGGAAAGGGAGGGAAATATAGATAGACAAGTAAGCCCAATTCAAATAAGAACAAGAAAACAATAGGAAATAATGACAAAGAATCCCATTTCAAAGAAATAATATGAGCTTGCACAAGAGGATTAGCAATAGGAAGAATAGTCAAATTCAGAAAAGATAGATCTGGATAACTAGAGTTTGGCAACATCAGATAAAATGGTGGTATCTCCACAAATATTTCAATGGGATGAATTCAAAATCATGGACGCTTCAAAATTTTTGAAGGATATGGAGGTGGGGCAAATAGCACAGGAAGTGGTAGCCACCACTCAGGAGGAAAAAGAAGACACTGAAGTGAGAGTAGAAGCCCCAGAGGAAGATTCTAGGAAAAATAAGAAGCCCCATTACAAATTTGTGATGGGAGGAAGTTCAAAGTAAAATAACCCAAGTGATGCGCAAGAAGAGATAAAAGCATCACAAGAACAAAAGGAACATGTTGTTGAAAAAATCACAATGATGGCAATCTAGCACAATCGAGAGGAAGAATGGGTGATGGAAGAACAATAGATGGGCAATGTGGAACAAGAAGTAGCCCAAAAAATAACTGAAGAGCAACAGGTGGGCTCTACTGGACAAGAAAGAGCCCAGGAATAGATGGAGCAGCAACAATCTCAGTAGGAGATTATGAAGATAGAATATGATGATGAGGAGGAGAAGATAGTAGAACAAACTCCATATTAAGAAAAGATAGACACAAATAGAGCACTTTGAGAGCTTGGGGGAAGCTCTAGCCACCACATGGAGGAAGAGAAAGAATGGACTCATACAAAAGAAGAATGATGGAGAATGAGGATAAGTTACCTTTTGAAGGTACCATAGTTCAACAATATTGAAATGGAAGAGGAGGCAAGAGGAGTAAAAGATGATCTGGAAAATTTATTCTCATATATAGGTGATGTCATAGCCAGTGCCAAATTATAGTTTTCTATTGGATGCATGGAAAAATTAAAGCTATGGGAGGAACAAGTGTCTCTCGATTTAGAGAAAATAATAGAATGGGTGAGCAATAAGGAGCGTACAAGGAGAATCATAGATATTAATGTACAACATACATGGAAGTTACCTAGGGAAGAGGTAACTAAAATTTTAGGAAGAGACAAATTTCCAGAAGGAGTGATAACCAACTATAGGCAGCATCCGATATTGTACTTGGATAGAATAAATCACCTAACTTGTCCAATGAACATAGGATAATTGGAGTACAAGAGGGTCACTACAAATTTGGCTATCACTCTGAGGAAGTTGAAATTTCTCACACATTGGATAGAGTGGTTGAGCATTATATTGGAGTAGATTTATCAGCTCAAGGAAGCTTAGAAGAAGGAGACAAAAGCCACTCGAATATAAATGATTGCAATGGAGGAAGAATTACAAAAGTTTAAGGCTATAGCAGAAGATAAAATAAAGACACTGGAGTAAGATCTGATAAGCATAAAGACTAAGTCTAAAACCAAATTTCATTTTCTTGAAGAAGAGAAGTGACAGATGTCCCAGATAGAAGAATATAGGATTAAGGAGTTGGAGGTATAACTCAAGGTAAAGGATGAACAGATGGCAACACAGTTAGCCAAGAAAAATGAGGAAGTGGTGACATAGGCTAAGCAGATAGAAGAACTTAAAAAGGACAAAAAAATATGCAATGAAATGATCCTAGAGAAGAAAGCAAAATTTAATTCTAGGGAAGATAATGCTTGTGCCTTGGAGGCAGATATTCATCACCACCTAGAGACCATTTTTGAGAAAAATGAAGAACTTTAGGTGGTGACTTGAGCAAAAGCCCACTTGCAGGAAAGGTTGAAGAGGAGTGCCAATGACTGAGAAAAGCAAATTATGGAATTCCTAAAGACTACTGAAGAGAAGGCTAATTTACATTGGGTGAAAGCAGTGGAAATGGGAAGCTACATAGCCAAGTTGAAGAATGAATGTGCAATCCTTCAATCCAAAGTGATTGACTTGTAGGATATTATTACAAACTATGAAGCACAACTAAAGCAGAAAGGTCAGTCATTGAGGACATCGAACAAATTAAAGGGGAGGGTAGATGTAGGTAGTAAATCCTCCTCCCAAAATAAGAGAAAGTGATCAAGGGATTTGCTCAATTTTGATAGTTTTGACAGTTTGCCCAAATTTTGTAAACCATACAACCAAGAAAGCAAATTGTACAATGCAAGGGCAAACCATACAAGGAACACTAAAATGCAATGAAATGCATGGGAAATGTAATTTCGGGATGAAATGTCGCATAAGTTTACTAATTAAGGTTTTAGACTTAGTAAAAGTCTAAATTTATGCATTTTGTTATGGATGGGCAGTTGTAAATAACTATTTTCCTCAGGAACCACTTTGGAATGGCCTAGGCAATGTTATATAACACCCCATTTTCAAATTCATAGGTCTAGTTGTTGTGAGAGTTGTATTGAGTATTTACTGGTTAGAATCCACTGAGATAGCTTGTTAACCTCTGAGTTATTGTAGTAGATTGATAGAAAAACCATGTTGTAAGTACAGTTATGATAGAATAATACACAAATGATTATGAATACAGTTGTTATAGGTTGTGTATGATTTTGGCACTGATGGATGAGGATTTATGGTTTACTCTTGATGCATGTATTTTCTAGTGAATGTTTGGCTTAGTTTTATGCATTTTTGCAACATATCATAAGAATGTATCATTGGTGAAGCTTGAGGAATGATCTATGAGCATGATATCACTTAGGAGGATGTCATGAACCTTGTTGTATAATTTTTGGATGTATCCAATGGAATTGAATCTCTCACAAGCTCCGTTAAGATGTGTTACATGTTGTTGAGAATGGATTAATTGGCATATAAAACCTTTACAAAACATACATATAGACACCTAAAATACGTCATGTCAAGGTGACTACTCATATGGGACATGCTAAAATACCATACAAAATATGTTGGATAGATTCCAAGGTATATCAATGGTTCTAACCACTCATTTAGGAATTTTGGCCTAATCGGTGTTAGTTGTGGCTTACACCCATGGTTAACAGAGTTGATTGCACCTCAGAGCCGCAACTAGAATAAAAAATTAGTTGGACCTTGGCCGACCCAAAATTGATTTCAACGGCCAATTGGTTGCATATCAGAGCATTTTGAGAGCGAAAATTTCTAGAAGCTTCCCTCCAACTGCTAGGGCGGACTACAATCAGAGATTCGTTATTCCTAGCAGCGACTAGTGGAAAACTAAAAAGCATCAAGGATTTTCCCATTTAATTTTTGCTATGTTTTTTTATTAGCATCCATCTATTGCATTTTGATTCTATAAAAACATAGATAGAAAAATATAGAGAGGAGAAAATGACCCTACCTCAAGTCCAAGTCTATTGGTGATGTCTAATTTTGTTATTTTTCTATTCTCTGTTGACCGCATATGTCAGGCATGACTGCGACTGTGAACTGTAGGTGTCAACTGTGGTTAGCACTTTGAACCATAGGTGTAAACCATGGTTATCACTATGAACCATGGGTGTAAATCGTGGTTAACACTTGCAACAAAAAAATAGATAAAAACATCAGTGATCACAAAATTTTTAGGGTTTCCGTCGTGATCGCCTTCTGTAACCACCAAAAAGGCTCACACCCAATCTAACTATTACAATTGAAGAAAGATACACAAATAGGCATGCATAAATTGATAACAATAAATAACATGGATACAAGGAATCCTTTGTTAATTTCAACGAAGTCAAATTACAGATTTGTCCCTCTTAGGGATACCCATTTGATACATCAATTACAATAGTGTCTAATCCCTATCAAGGGTAGGTGTGATCAAAATGCCCCTCAGGGTGACACAAACTGCTCGAGGGTGTCGATGACCCTCTTCTTCATGTTGAGGAAGGAATTGGATGCTTTATCTCTCCTTCAAATCCTGTTCCCTGCGATCGAGAAATAACAAGAAGCAATTAGTAACAAAGGAGGACTCTCTTGATGAGGCTTTTGGAGGAATCTTGCATAAATAATAACATGAAATCAAGAAAGTATTTAAAACTATCAATCTATGCAATAAATGAGGAAATTGTAATATAGCATGTAAAGAAGCATGAATCTAGCTAAGAAACATCCTAATTAACCATTAGAAAACTTGAATTGCATGAAACTAATCTAGATTAACAAATGCAAGGAAATGAAGTAAATCTACCTCTAAATCCTAAATTGAACGGTCAAATGTCTGCTAAAATGTGGATCTATGCGAGATTAAGCTAAATGCATGTTTGGAAATGGAAATATAATGCTAAAATGGAGGAAAGAAAGCATCAAAACCCTAGCCGCAGGTCTGAGGTGCGATTGGCACCGTTAACCATGGCTAATAGTCATGGTTAATATGAAAGTATCCTTTCTCTCAAAACCAGGGCCAAAAATCTTAAATCCTCCAAGGAATTGATGGTCAAGGGTTGCCTGTATTTTTTGGAACATATTGGTAGTTGAATTCAATGGAATTAGCAATGGAGGTGTGTCAATTGTTAAGCTTACTCCTCAAGCTCTTGATATTTCCATTGTTGCATGCACAGTTGTCATTGATCAATTGGATAGCACTTTGTTACTCCTCAAGGGGATATGAAATTGCTCTCCAATCTGACAGCGCTTCGTTATGTGCAATTGAGCTATTCTCCAGGATGGTTGCTCTATGAAATTGGGGTCTTAATTAGACTCCCAAAATCCTTGCCCTATCTTCATGGAGAAGCCAAGAACAAGAATTGGCAGTTGGGAGGAAGCTTCTGCATGGTTCCCAGCCAAAATCGCTTTGAAAACGTTGCAATTCGGCTATTGCAACGAATTTGACTCAGATCTGGTCACCCAAGTTTGTTATAGTGCTAATTATAGGTGTCAACCATGGTTAGCATGTAGGATTTTGCTAACCGTAGGTGTCAACCATGGATAGCATGAATGCTTTTTCTAACTGCAGGTGTTAGTCGTAGTTAGTACTGAATAGGCCAAGGAGCTCAAATTGAGTGGTTAAAACCATTGCTTGGTATTGGAAAGGTCCAAGGTCATTCATATGGTCTGTTTTAGGTGTCTACAACTAGATATGGATGATATATTACTGAGGGAAGTATTATATGTCCCTTTATGGTCTATATTGATAGGGTCACAATGAATCTTGGCTAGTGGACCCTTAAGTATTATATCGAGGCCACAACTTAGAGAGCCATCTACATCATGAGCTTTGGGTGTTCAATCCTCTTGAGGGTATGAGAAGTGGAGATAGTGGAGTGGCAGAAGGTCACTAAAAGAGGGGGGTGATGAGACAAATAATAAATAGCCTTGAGGTTTGACATTTTGATGTGACCACAATTATGTAAGTTGTTATACCATGATGATGTAGCCTACATGCCTAACCTTATTATGATGTACAATGATGTTTGCAATATGATATATATACATATTTTGTGTAAAATTGTTGTGTGTTTGTGATAATGATGTAATGTGTTATAAATTGATGATGATGTATGATGTGAATTTATTGATGATTATTGGATAGATATAGTGATTGAAATGATATGCATGTGAGGATACTCATGATAGATGGTTTTCTGATAAAATGTGTGACTAACATGAAATGGAATGGTTATGAAACTAAGAATACAATAATATGGTAGATAAATGTATTTTTTATTATTGTTCAAAAATTCTTAGTAACATATCGCTCACTCATGAAATGACTGATTAATCAAGGGCATCGACACAATGGTACTTATATAATTATAGAATGGAATGGAGTACTTGTGACACTATGGATATAGGAAAGAAATAAACTATAAGAAAAAAGGTGGCATAGGATATTTATCTTTTATTTTAAGAGGGGTAGGCTTAATCAATTATGACTCAATGCATTATAAGCTATCTCATCCATGAACAGACATAGGTCTATACAAAATAAGTGTAGGCTTAAAATGGCCACATCATTAGAAAAAGTTTTGAAATATTTTCTAAGGCATAGAAGGATGTTCCATCTCATGTGAGATACAATGTATTTTACAGTGGCACAAGATAGGATGTCCTATCCCATGGTCAAATTGGTCAAAGTTCACTTTTCCACTTTTGGAATCATAGATCATGGCATATGTTTGATTAAGTCTAATAGCATAGTGGTTTACAATATGTTCTAGTTCATGTGATATCTGACATGGTTCCAACCCATATTCAAAGCAATCAAAGTTTTCACTTGGCTACTTTTTAACCATGGAACAACGCATATTGTTCTAGCTTGCACAAGCTAAAGGCTATTTCAAGCTTGTTCTACCCCATGAGAGTTCAAGTGTATTTTGTAGCGGTATAACACACATGCTCCAGCCCATGGTCAAAATGGTCAAACATTGCAAAAGTGAATAATAAATTTACGGGCTAGCACAATATTTTATATGGCATAAGTCTTATGTTATATCTTGCATGGGCCAGAGCAATGCTCTACCCCATGGTCAGCCATAGTCAAACTTGGAGGCACAAGTTTCAAGGCATGGGCTACAACACATTGTAGATTATGTTCTATGTCATAGACATGAAACAACTCTAAAACAAGTTGAATAATAGGAGCAGCGATCTAGCACAATGTTCCATCCCACACACCTTGAAGTATATTTTCATGCTAAAGTCTCATGTTCTCCAGCCCACAGTCAAAGTGGTTAAAATATGTGATTATTTGTTAAGAGGAGCGAGCTACGACATGTTCCACACCACAAAGCTATAAAATAATTTCAAGATTTTAATCTTGGCCTTCAGTGAGAAGATCAACAACTGGATCATTTTTATAATACCTTGGATACATAAAAGCAGAGCCTTTGCAACATGAACTGGTTGAGCAAGAGAGTTGGTAGACAAAGCATCAATGAGGCCAAGAACTAAGAAAATATAGTTGTAGATCAATCAATTGTAGATCTACAGTATATAATGTATACAAGAATGAAATACGACCTAGATCATGGTTTTGATAGCTTGGATCCAAACCACCATGAAGAAATAGCAAGTTGTAGGGGCCGAGTTGCAAAGGAGCGTAAGATCACGTAATTTCTTATGTTTTCAAACATAAATCAGAGGCTTCCACCTCAACATTTGGCTGATCTGGCATTTCATTTTCCTTGTAATATTCCATTTCTTTCAATTTTTTTTCAAGCATATAAAAACTATAAAAGGAGGTTGAACCCTCGTTTTGAAGGGTCGGCTCTAGAGTGTTTGTTTGCCCTACTGTGTAACACATATCTGCAAATCAATAGAAGGAACATTATTTAGATGTTTGCCTTAGATTGATGTCTTCTATAATTTTGGAGAGATTAAATTTATGGATTGCTTTTCTACTACTTCTACTATAGTTAGTCTATTATGCTGATATTGGATTGCTAGCTTAGAGAAATTGAAATATTTTCATAATTGAATCTGTGCTTGCAAGAAGTTTATTTTTGTTAAATCTTGATACTGATATTATTCTACTAATTTCTTTATATTGAAATAGCTTTCTTGAAGTATATCTTTGTTCTATCTGTAATGATGAAGATCACTTATTTTGAATGTTGTTTATATCAAGTGTGGAACATTAGAAATTGTTTTTGTAAGATGGGTTTTTCTTGTAGATGCCTATGTTGTTAGCTCTATCCGCCCACTATTTTATTACTAGTTCTTAACCCTAACTTGTTTCTATCTATATAGATTAAAAATTTAACTGAGCTTAAATGAGTCACCTCCTTATTAGTTGACAAGGAATACCAACCTACTCTAGAGATTGGATTAGAGAAATATTTAATCCATCCAATGTTGTGGTCTAAACAATTATTAGTGGGTGCATGTCTAATCAAAGAATTGAAATATAACAGTCATAGTTTTAAGCTTTTACTTGATGGCAATTTGGATCCCAATAGTTTTTGGCACACCCAGTGGGACCTGTTAACAAGAATACTAGCTAACCCACTCTTTCTAACTTTACTTTTTCTTAGAGGAATCAATATTTGGTGAATTTTCTTGACCTTATCAAGCGGTGATCAGTAAATTCACCTAGTGACTCCCTGAATGCAAGAATCCAAAAAGCCTTTTTGATAGCTCATAGTTTTCATGAATACTAGGTCATATGCAAAGAATAACCCAAAGTCTTTTATCTATTATGAGCTCCCTTTGAGAGGATCTACTATCTTAAGAAATTTGAACCCAGATTTCCAATCAGATGAAACTCCTCCAAAAATTCAACTTGAGGTGCCTCCAAGACCACCTCCAATAAGAGAAACGACTAGAAATATGGCTAACAATGCAACCAATAATGCCAATGTGGCCCCAAATCTACCCCTATAGAAGTATCCTAGTTGGAATACAACTAGCCCCTTGAGGCTTACTCATATGCATGATATTCCCCAAGTTGTATCCAAAGCCATCCCTACATATGATGGATTAGGCAAAACCACTTACAAGCATTACCAAGATATTCTAAATCTAGCAGTAACTCAAAACATAAATAATGAAGAATCCATTGTCAAAATCTTGGCCCTATCCTTTAGAGGGAAAATATTACACTAGTTCAGGACCTTGGATGACAATAACATTACTTCATGGGATGATTTAGCAGAACCTTTTATAGAGGAATTCAATGAGTCTGATGATCCCTTATCCCTTCTAAATTGGTTTACATCCATACAAAAACATCAACAGTAATAAATTTTAGATTTTAATCTAAGATTTAGAAAAACCTGGAAGAGAATTCCACCTGAAGACAGGCCAGCTACAACCCTTTCTTTTATGTACTATATCAGAGCCCTTAGAAGATATTTGGGATTACAAACTCAATAGGTAGGGATATATACCTTTCCCCAATTTTATAATGCAGTCATCCAGGCTGAGAATATTCTTATCAATGTAGGGAGGTTACCCCCAAATACTATGATGCCTTACTACTATGAAATTCCTAATATCCAAGGTTAGGAAATGCATCCTCTTACATGGACCCTCCTCCTTCATCATCAGTAGCTCCCAAGATGACTCAAATTTCCCTCCCCAAATCATCATCTACTTCATTTTATTTCCATCCTCTTCCATATCAAACACCTCAAGAATATTCTATGCTTCTTGATATTCATAACACTTTAAAAAATATTAGTAACAAGATGAATTCAATGGAGAAGAGAGAGATATATAGGTCACAACAAAAAAGATTTCCCTATGTCAATAGATATTAGAATCCTGGTACCAACAATAGTGTTGGTGTAGTGACCTCGGGATGCATGCACCGCTCTTAACTCTACTTGCAATGTTATTATTATACCAAAAATGAAGCTAAAATATTACGAGAAGCATATAACACAAAAATTACAAAGAATGGATCTTTCATTAATATTGAAACCCGGTTACATGTCGGTCCCTCTTAGGATCTTGATACAATGATTTACAAGTGGATGAAGAAATGTCCCCTTTTGCAAAAGGGTGGTGCACTCTAAAATGCTTCTTGGTTCCGCACACGAAAATGTCTGAGGGCTTACAAATGCCTCCTTCTCTAGGTATGTCTCCCAGAAGAATCCTCTTGCTCTTGTATGCCATGGATTATGTCTCATGAACCTGTGGCCCTGTATACAATTCAAACAACAATACACATTTAGCTTTCTAAGATTTCCTCCTCGGATGAGGCTATTAGCAATAAATATAATAATGAAAGGAAATATGCTCAATGTAATGAGACTAATTCTAAAATGGATCTTATGGTAATGACATGAAAACATAAATAAAATAGAATTAAAGAATCTAATACCAAAACCCTAGACTAGGCCTGCGGGCCACCATCCAAGACAACGATCGATAGAATGAAACCTGTTCTCTTGCTCCAAGGCTATGGATCTTAAGCTTGCTATTAATTTGAAATGAATGTTGTATGTGCATGGATAATTACCTCTCAGTTGGATAGCACCTCATTGCTCCTCAAGGGTGCTCAGATCTTCTCTCCAATTCAATAGGGCTTCACTGCGTATCTTCTCCAAGAAAATCTCTCTCAAATAATTTTGCTAAAATATCATGCTTGGTCTCATAATTGATATATCTGATCATGGATGGATGATTATGGATCTCTTCGATGCTCTTAGACTTACACCTTTTATAGTGTGAAACCCTAGGTCTATGTCCAAGCTCTAGGAATGAATTTCTCATGCATAGTGTAAGTTAGCATGAGAAGCTTCTTGTCTTTTCTATGTGTAACACGCCAAAATTGGCATAGTAAACCCTTAGCAAATAATTAAAATTACCTTAGTAATAATTCAAAATTCAAATTTTAACCCCGAACCGCTCGTTAACCGCCTGTTAAACCGCTTTCTTTGTTTTTCATGCCATTTTTAGGATTTGTTGTGATTGTTGGATGATATCATCGCCGATCATATGATATCACCTCAGATAAGACGAAATCGTCTGGAGCAGAATGTCCAGACGATTTTGTCCCAAAACTAATTTTTCATAATTAGCTTTTGTTTCAATGGCGTCTCTAACCGGGGCAAAAGCGTGTCTGCACTGTTAGAGACCTCCCCCGTTGGAGATCTTCCAGATTAGGATGATCTCCAACATCCTAACCTCCCTCCTAAGACTATTTAATCTTAGGACCTCCCCTTGAAATTCCCCTGGCTGAATTTTACTGCACTTCGAGTTTTACATGCATTAGAATGTCTTAGACTACTATTTGTCTTTGTCCCTTTTCGAGTTTTCTTGCAGGAACTCTATTATTCTTCAGTTGGAGCAAGCTCAAATCATTGCAGACGATCTTGTACAATCTTGGATGATCACGCCCCAATTCAATATGATTTCACACTCTACAGATGATTTCGACTACAGTCAACATTGGGGGCAATCAGTGCCCAGAGTTTGCACTTTTTCTATACCTTTCTACTATTTTATTCTACATCTAGTTAGTTTTATTATTATTTCCTATTATTTTGCATCTTGGAGTTCACCCATGTAGCTTAAGTACATAATAAAATCATGATTAGCTATTAAAGCATGATAATTTACTTGCATTTCTATTTGGAATTATCTTATTAACATCATAATTATCATTTCACATCATTTTCCTTTATCAGCATAGCTGCATTTTCTGTATTTTGTGTCTATTTCTCTGATTGTAGGTCTCTAACGAATTCATTTGATGAATTCATCAGATCTCAGACGATCCTGTCAGATCGGAGATGATCTTGTCAAATTCTAGACGATCTGGACAGCTTCAAAAATCAGAACCTCCATCAGACATTCGGATCAGGTATGACATTTTTCCAATCTAGTATATTTCTTGTATTCTCTATTTAATTATGTTTTTGTATTCATTTAAACCTGCATTTCATGTAGAATAGTTTAGATTCATTTGGCCAAACCTAGGATTTGAATGATTAAATGTAAAATTGAACACATCAAACACATTCCCAACCTAGGCGTGGAAACTGCCATTCAAAATTTTCCTGGTGAACCCACCATCCATCGAAAAATCACCTTAATACCCCTCCCCCGAGATGCGGGACCTTCAAAGGGCCTCTCAGTCCGAGGTATTTTCCCATCATTTTCACATCCCCCTTCCGGGCACGGATCCTATAGCCTGAAGGTAAGGGTGCGAAAAATTTGGAGCGATACATTTTGGTGAACCCGACGTGAAACTAAAACCTTTTGAAAACAAAAAAAACATAGATGCATTTAAAATCATTAAGTTGCATATCATGTTTAGATGGTAGCTCCTAAGAAAAGACTAGATGTCACCATTAATGTTGAAAATCAAATAATAGCCATAGAGTTTAATTCTTTGCTTAGACTATCTCAAACATATAGAGTTCCACCTTTGTGGGACGAACTTAATAGGAGATTGGGTATTATTTCATCTAGATCAACCGAACTTAGGCAAATTAAGAGGTTTGCCCTAGATAGAATCCTAGATCCTCATCTTTTTATCATGAACTTCAGAGAGCTTGCCATAAGTGGTTAGCTTATAGGAGAGCTCTTGTGTCTTCAGAATTGTTCACCTTTGAGGAATACCTCGAGAACGCAACTGTTATACACCAATTCCTAGGTCGTGTAGAAGACCAAGAGGTCATTCTTACGGATAGGGAAATGTGGAGAAGAGTTCCTAGAGCTGTGTTATATCGAGAGTATTGCCATGAACTTTATTTCTACCAACCAGAGTCTGAGACAGATAATATCACTATAGCACTTTTTCTCAAATTCTTGAAAGAAAATTTTCAATTTGAAGAACATTTCATGACTCCTGAAGAACTTGAGCCCGTTAATGATATTTATAAATTGTTTATAGAAAACTAGATCATTGCTTTCATTATTATTATTTCTTACATTTAGTGTGTTGTTTGTTATCTTTATAATATTGTTATAAAAAAAACAAAAAAAAAAAACAAGAAAAGCCAAAAACATAACAAAACCAAAACATTTTATTTTAAATACTATAGTAGGTATATAATTAAAATATATACCTCTTAAGCTTGTTGCATATATATATATATATATATATATATATATATATATATATAAGTATATATATATTTGCTGAAATCTAAACTTAAGCACAATGCCTAGACTTAGGAATGGTAAACAAACTGACGAAGAAGAAGAAGAAGATTGGCTAGGAAACAAAACAAAAAATCCAAATGTCCTTCCTAAGGATTCAATTCCGGAAGGAGGAACTCTAGAACATCCAGAAGATGAGCTTGTTGTAGATGAACAAGAAGAAAATGTTAAGAGGAAGGATCCTCATCCCCTAGAATGGCTCCAGATGAAACTGTTTCTTTTGATAATATAGATCATTTCTAGAAATTTCTCAGTAATAACATTGGTGCTCTTAATATGGTAGTTCGTATTGATAGAGGACAAATTAGTGACACTCAAGCAACCATGGAACATATGTTTAACGTGCACACTAATCCTTTGTCTTTTATCGATCAAGAAAGTGATAAAGCTAGACCATCCAATATAGATATGGTCACTATGATTCAGAACATGCAAAAACAATAGGTTACCCAACCCCCTAAGGAACCTATTATTGAGCCTAAAATCATTCCCACACAAAAGAGACCTTCATTCACTGCTTTATTTGGCCAAACTATCGATCAATATGCTTCAAATCGACAAAAACCTAAAATGAAGCCAAACACCAATTTTCAACAATCTGGGATACAACATAATACAACTTCAAAAATTCTTCATAACACCCTTCCTACCAACAATTTACACAATAGCAATATAGCATCTAATCTTCATGTCCCTCCATCATATGCTCACAAATCCCATATTAATACCCTATCGAACCAATATGGTGGGCAAACCAGTAATCTGGAAGCCATGGTGAAACAGTTAGTTCCCCGCATGGACCAGATAGATCCCTACCATCCCTCGTATAATTATCGAGAGATGTGTAGTCAGCCTTTGGATCCCATAGTTGTAGCATGGCCATACCCTAAGCACTTTCCCATGCCCGTCCTGCCTATATATAAAGGAACTGAAGATCCCATAGAGCATCTTCGCATGTTTAGGATAGCATGTCATGATATATCACATGATGACTTGCTATTACTAAAAATGTTTTTGAAAAGTTTAGGAGGAATGGCATTAGAGTGGTACTATCAATTGCCCACTCATTCTTTGAGGAATTTTGAAGAAATAGCTGAATATTTTGTCCATCAATTTAGTGCCTATATTGAAAGGCATGTAACCATTAAATATTTGTACAACCTAAAACAAGACAAAGATGAGTGTTTTGCTAACTTCTTAGCTTGATGGAGGCAGTTGACAGGAAAACTGCACTTTGTGCTACCTTATAGGGAAATGTTGGACATTTTTATTAATAATTTGCAAGAACAAATATCCTATGAATTATCAACTGCTACCTTAACCACCTTCGATCAAGCTATAGACTTAGCTCGAAGGGTGGAAGATGCTCTCATTAGAAGAGGTCAGCTCAAAAAGAAAGATGATGAGAAAACATCCAAAAATAAATATAAAAACAAACAAGTTGTAGGTGACGAAGTCACTGATAGTAGAAACATTGCTAATGTTAATATTACGAAAACAATGGAGAAGTTTATATTAAAACCTCCTGATAAACCACCTTGAGAGTTTACTAGATTGAATCAACCATTATCAACTATTCTACCCCAATTACTCGAAAGATGTTTGATTCAACTACCAGTTATCCGGGAACCTGATCCAACTATACCCGGATACAGAGCTGATTTACATTATGATTTTCATAGAGGACCTGGACATGCTACAAAATCTTGCAAAAGATTAAAACATAAAATACAAGACTTGATTGATAATAATGAAATGGAGGTGCAAGCCTTTCAACCTAAACAAAATCCTCCTAATAATGCTCAAAAGAACATTCCCCAAAATCAGAATCAAAATGCTAATCAATCATTAGATATATTTCAACATCCTTTACCAAAACATGGTAAAGAGGTGGCCAATAAAATTGAGCATCATAATGTCCCTCCTCCTACCTGATATGTAGGAACTATTAGCGGACATTTACCTAATCATGATTTACAAAAATTTGACACGACTTTATCCATGGTTACGTCCAGACCCCTATATAATACTCAAACACCGGATCCTAGTGATGTAGAATCGGATACTGAAAGTGAAATAGACATCACCTCAAATCAATCGAATAGTTCTGAAGACGAATTAGATCCTATTAAACCTATCACAGATTCTATGTTTCCAGAAGAACCATTTCCTAGAAGAGTTATGTTGAGAAGCAACACACCCCCACTGAAAAATGAATTTCCACCCTTTGAAAACTTTGAGCTTTCATTTTTGCAGTAGGGACCCTCTTGATGATTTTCAGTTTTAATCCCAGATTTTTACTTGCCTCTTTCTTCTTCAAGTTTTGCCTGTGTCAAAGCATCCAAGTTTTCTTGCATTCTGGCTTTGTTATCTCAGACTTCACTTTTTACATGCTAGAATCATTCATGGATAAAAAAAGTCTTACACCGGTATGAGAAAAATGCAAAAAACAGACAGATAAATTCATTAGAAACCAAAAATTTCTTTTTTTGGAAGTGTCGCGATATCACGACACTTCCATTTTTGGAAATGTCGCGATATCGCGACAGGTTTCAAGAAAATCGGCTAAGTATGAAAAGCGTAGCGAAATCGTGACACTTTCCATTTTTGGAAATGTCGCGATATCACGACACTTCCATTTTTGGAAATGTCGTGATATCGCTACCGGTTAGGAGAGAGAAAGCCCGATCGTATGGAACGTCGTGAAATCGTGACAAGTTTGGAGAGAGAATGCAAGATTGTACGGAACGTAGCAAAATTGTGACATGTCGCGAAATCGTGACATGTCACATTTTTGCGACTGCAGGAGTGAAAAGGATGCTAAGTGTGAAAGAGGTCACGATTTTGCGACATGTCGCGAAATCACGACATGTCGCATTTTTGCTGCGGCTGAGAGAGAAAAATGACTAAGGCATGGAATGGTCGCGATTTCGCGACATGTCGCGAAATCGCGACATGTCACGTTTTCGTGGCACAGAGGGAGAGAAAAGGAAGCAAGCGAAAAGGGTAGTGAAATCATGATGTTTTTTGGCAAAGAGGCCCGAGACGTACAGACTGTCGCAATTTCGCGACATGTCACGAAATCACGACAAGTCCAAGTCGAAGCAAAGGAAGCAAAGCTAGCAAAGTGAAATCAAAAAATGGCTAAGGCATGGAGATGTCGTGAAATCACGACGTCATGATTTCGCGATGTCGTGAAATCATGACATTTTTCTTGAAGGGCTCGAAAGCGTACGGACCATCACGATTTTGCGACATGTCGTGAAATCGCGACAGGTCTAATTCAAAGCAGAGTTCAAGACAAAGAAAACCAAAGGCAAGTCAAAAGTTGAACAAGTCAGGATTGCGTCACGAAATCGTGATGCGTTTGGCAGAAAGGCCCTAAGTCTCGAAAGCATCACAATATCACGACGCCTTCGGGACGTCACGAAATCACGACAAGAAATGCACCAAGGCCCTAAGCCCCGAAAGCGTTGCGATATTGCGATGCCTTCGGGACGTCGCAATATCACGACAAGAAATGGAAGAAGCCACAAAGGGAGGCTATATGGTCGCATCTAAGCAAAAAGAGAACCAAAAGCAAGCAAAGGAAAACACAAGGCATGAAACAGGGCACGATTTCGTGACATGTCGCGAAATCGCGACATGTCATGTTTTTGCTGCCAATCAAGGAGAAAATCGACTAAGGCAGAAAAGGGTTGCGATTTCGCGACATGTCGCATTTTCACTGTGCTTGAAGGGGAAGTTGCCAGTTGAGAGAAACAGGTCGCGATTTCGTGACATGTCGCGAAATCGCGACATGTCACGTTTTCGCGGCCATATGGAAGAGAAGTGCTGAAAGGGGAGAACTGGTCGCGATTTCCTGACATGTCGCGAAATCGCGACATGTCACATTTTTGCGACCCTGGCAAAAAAACAGCTCAGCAAAGGAAAACAGCTGGAAATGGACACGTGTCACGATTTTTGCGACACGTGTCAAAACAGTAGAACCAAGCATGTCACATATACTAAACCTTAGGGATTCTTTTTAATATTAAAGTTCTGATTTAATATTTTTAAAATACTAATCCATATTTTGTTCTTTCATGCAGGAAGCCATCTGGAACTTACGGGATAACAAAGAAATGGCCATAAAAGTGAAGTTAAGTGCAAATTAATCGAAGACAGCCATATTGAAAGAAAAGACGTCGAGAATTGCTGTTTCATCCAATTTTTATAGATCTGGCCGCAAAGAGACTTTACGGTGACTAAGCAACTGCCCATTTGATGGAATATGTTGGGAATGGGCCAAAAAATGAAAATATCTGCACACAGTTACCGAAATTTGCCGATGAATGCATTTAATGAAAATTTATGGCAGAATTGATGGCTTGCAGGCATTTCAACTCAGGGATGGCTCTACGGAGATGAAATGTCGGAGAAGTGGTGATTCATCCAAATTACCCGAGGGAATTAATGAGGGCATTTACTCACAGTTACGGGTGAATGCAAGTGGCATTCGAATTCTATCTTCTCCATTTATGGCAAATGACTGCACTAATTTACAAGATGGTTAAGTTTTATCCAGAATTTGTTTTAAATGGATTTATGTTGTAAAACCCGGGTCCTAAGGTTTAAGATGATAAGATTTACGGTTGGAGAAGAAGATATTTTTGAAAATATTAGGGTCTGCCCTGAGTCTATAAATACTTCTTCTCAATGTAATCGCAGGAGGCAAAAACTTAGAAATAAAAGGCTATTGAAGCAATTTCTTGCAAATTTTGTTAAATACTTTGTTTCTGGACTTGAAGTTGATGTGCTTTTGTTTTCTGTGATAGCATGGCCAGGAGCCTAATATTTTGCAGATTGTGATAAGTTCATCTCCTTTTGTTTTTCGTTTCTTTAAATTTTATTAAATATATGCTGTGAATCTGTGTTATCAAGATTAAATATGCTATTAGGCTTCATTTGTTCTATTGTATGCTAGGGAAAATTATAGATTTGAGGTTCAGGTCTATTCTAATTGCTCTGTCCTCACTGTGCGAGCTAGGCTTCCAGTGAAAGATATCAATTTTAACCGACTTCCCTTCGGTTTATAATTTTCTGTTAGATCTGTTCCATCTCTGCCTTATGCTCTTAGTAGAAAGTGATCTTAGAAAACTGGACACTTTCTTCTTTGATTTGTTCTGTTGTGAAGCTGATAGTATAAGTAAAATTGGTAGTTTAGGTTTTACAGCTAAGTTTGATAGACTTCTCTTTCTACCCTACCCTACTCTCTTTGTTTTACCATGAAATGATCCATTTTTTTTTTTTTTTTAATTTGTCATTTATTTAAATCTGCTGACCCATAAGAGCTA
Source organism: Wollemia nobilis (assembly GCA_028583015.1). Taxonomy (NCBI): domain Eukaryota; kingdom Viridiplantae; phylum Streptophyta; class Pinopsida; order Araucariales; family Araucariaceae; genus Wollemia; species Wollemia nobilis. The sequence continues at coordinate 18,032,863 of JAQPPZ010017033.1, read as the reverse complement.
GATCAAAGAATTAACTTTAAATCTGATTGTCAACAAGTGACAACTCCTAAACACTACTGAGCAAGTTTAGAGCCCGTTGTAAGGTAACAGACAGTCCATATTGAAGACTATTCTAGAAGCGAAAAAGAGTGAATTGACATTCGACCCAACTCTGTAACTCACACCTTAGATAACCAGCTAGATCCTAAAGTGAGTGGGATTTATCTCGTATAAGTGTTATCAGAGTTTCATGCTCCTTCTTCACAGGGTGTGTATGAAAGTCGGACCAACATTTAAAAATGGTGCTAGAAGGAGGGCTTGAACTTGCATTCTTAGTGTGTTTGAGTTGAGAAATCTGACTGTATGTGGTACTTGACAAATACTATATTTTATCCAAGGTCTGGTAGCCAATTTTCCTTCCTCCTCAACCTTTAAAATTTTGTTGTTTGAGTTTTTGCCTGAACAGTAGAACTTAACACCAACATTTAAAAATGGCAAGTTGGTTAGGTGCCACTGCTTTGAATATTTTGGGTATAGCCCATGACCTCGCCTGTAAATTTGGAAAGATATCTCCCCGGATATAAACATGATGGGACAAGGACAGCAGAGGAACATCTGCTAGAATTCAAGAATGCTTTGAAATTATTAAATATACAAAGATGAGGATGTTGCCTGGAGATTGTTCCCGTTCACTCTCCAGGAAGGAGCTTATGACTGGTTTATAAACCTCACTAGCAATTCTATCACCAATTGGAATGACCTAGAGAAAGTTTTTATATCATAATTTAGGGAAGTGATAGACCCCAGTGTGTTATACCAACAATTTTCTAGCATCAAGAGAGAGTCAGGAGAAACTGTCAGGTCATTCAATATGAGGTTTCAAAGAGCTTACGGTAGAATGACTGGTCATTACATCCCAAATGCAAATCTGGCCTTAGAAATCTATAAGAATGCATTGGATTCAGTGACCTTTATTTTTCTCAAGAGAGACATCAATATCACAACCCTGGTAGGAGCTTATAAATAGGCTTTAATTCTTGAAAGACAGTTAGGACCTCAAATTCTGAGCAGTCCTTTGATATCCTATGTTACACAGAACATGTCTATTTCGGATCCCATTCCACATCATGAGTTAGTACCAACATGTCATGCTCTACCCAAGGAGACTCCGTTAACTGTAACATCCACTCAACATGTGCAAAATATAGAGAAAGGTTCTGAAAAGTTCAAAGTGGAAGTGCTTGAAGTAAACATTTGTGATCTAGCATTACCCAAATCTGAAGTTTTTCCTAGTGAGTTAAATTTTCCTAGGAACCAAAGAAATATTGATATTTCTGGTTCATCCAAAAATAGTACAACCAGGGTTTCAGGTTCTTTCATTTTTTTCGAAGAGTCAGAAAGTCTTGTAGAGACTCCTATGGATGAAATGCAAGATTTTTAGCAGTTCAAAGGGGACAGTTATAATTTGAAATGTGAGAGTCCAGAACCTAATAATGATCCTTCCTCATCAGAGGATGATGAAAATGAGATTCAATATCACTATGCAGAAGTAACTGAGAAGGAGGATAACATCATTGAGGATATGAAGAAAATTGAAGCTGACATCACCCTCAATGAGCTGGCCTAGATTGTTGAACAAAAAGATAACTTAATTGAAGCTTACTCTGGACCACCTATTGAATTTCAAGAAAAGGAGGAAAAGATAGTAAATGTGAATGTGGTCAACCAACTTGGAATAGATAAAGAGTCTCAATATAAGCCTGTAACTACTGAACATAATATCAAAGAAAAGGTTGTAAACTGTGTTGATGCAGATATTGGAGTTTATAATTTGGCAGCTGAGAAGGTGAGAACAGTTACAGCTCTAATCAATCACAACAGTGACATTTGGACATTACACATTGATAGGGTTAAATCTAAGAAAGTCTCAGGTGAAAAAGCAAATTATGAGAATTCTGCTAGAGGGATAAAAATTGAAGTCTTGGATATTGAAGCAGTACAGAAACCACAAAATGTTCAAGTTTTCAAGAACCAGGACATACGGATAAAATATGATCTCTTTTAGTTGTCACATAAATCCGAAGATGTGGTGGTCTGGGTCTATAAGGGCTTTAAGGTATTTGATCCTGGGGGTTTTTACATTCCGTCCTTTTGAAAGAATTTTGCAAACCCTTCAAGTAGAAGCATAAACATGTTATCATATGATTTGTTATTATATGATTTGTTTAAATTGAAAGAGTTGCAGATTTGTTTTTCAATGGGACAAGATCCATATAAAAAATAAAAAATAAAAAAATGGGAGAGAGGGAAGACGGTAAACACAAGTTTTTCCCAGGTAACAGAAAAATTTGGAAGCATAGTCTGGAGTGCATTTCGTCAACAGGACTTGAAAGGTATTTTTTCTAAATTTACTTGCAAATGGTCAAAAAAAATTTAAGGCACTAGTTCTCCGCTTTTCCATCTGCTACATATTTTGAGTCATAAAGAACTTGTAACATGTGTATACATTGTAAATAGCTCTGCAGTTTTTAGTTTATTTATTTTAGTTGTTTTAGTTTTATTTTATTTTAGTTTACTTCTAAATGCCTGTACAATTTTTAGTTTATTTGCTTTAGTTTAATTCTAAATGTCTGTGTAGTGTTCTTTTGTTTAGTTTAATTCTAAATGTCTGTGCAGTGTTCTTTTGTTTTGTTTTATTTCTTTTGCTGTCTGTACAACTGTATTTTATTTCCTTTGTAAATAACCCTGTAGTTTTATTTCCTTTCAGATATGTACATTTATGTATTCTATTTCCTTTGCTGTCTGTACAATGTTGTTTTATTTTAAAGTTCTGTATTTTATTTTTATTTAAGGTCTCAGTTTATTTTCTTTGTAAATAGCTCTGTAGCCTTGTTTTATTTCATTTCCTTTAGTGCCTGTACAGTTTTATTTTGTTTCCTTTATAAATAACCCTGTAGTTTTGTTCCCTTTGGTGCATGTACAGTTTCATTTTAAAGTCTGTGCAGTTTTATTTTATTTTGTTCTTAAAGGCCAGTGTTTATCCTTGGAAGCCTGTACAAATTTCTCTGGCTTTTAAAATTATGTTCTTTAACCTTTGCCTGAGCATCAATGAAAAGTCAGCCTTCTAAAGATTGTTTCATTCTGAGTCCAGATCCAGTGTTCATTATCACAATTGTGAGATAGTCTGTTTGAACTGAACAGTGGAACTATTTTCTTAGTCAGAACAACAGTGGAAGGATGATTGGATTTTGTGTCTTGCTTGCCATAGTTGTTTTAATTATAAATAAACTGCTATGTTGTTTGGCTAGAGAAACTCCCAGGGAATCCAAGAAAAGTTGGTTGTAAGAGGGGACTATGATTTATGTAATTATTTGAGTATCCACAGAAGCTATCAGTACCTAGGCTGAAGCAGTTCCAGATTGATGAAATATTAAAAGAAAATTGTTATTCTTTCTAAGGCTTTTCAGATGTTGGTGTATTTCAAAAGAAAGATATGAGAGTTGAACAAGACACCATAGAATTGGCACTCTGTTATTTCCAATATATATATATATATATATATAAAGAAAAAATAAAAAGAAAAAAAAAGAAAAAAAGAGAGATATAATGAAAGAGGCAGCCAAGATTTCAAAAAATGTTTTTCTTCTACTAAGTTGTAGATTCTACCTTACAGTTGTAAATTTGGGTCGTGTAAATCTAAAGGGTAACTCTGTCAGGGCTGTAAAAGGCTAAACTAGTAAACAGAGCTCTACTTGGTTTCCCCTTTTTACAATCTAGAAAAGCTGATCAATCCAGAGTTCAAAATTTGATCCAATCATTCTTGAAGAAAGTTTTATACCCTTGTAATTGCACATCAGAAATCTTCCTTAAATGATTCAGCCTAGTATGTCCTTGGGAAATTTTAACAACTATCAGTTAGTAGTCAATTTATTTTGAAGAATATTTGTGGCAAGGCTTGATGCATGGTCTATGTTGTTTTGAAACTAGAGTCCTGGGTTCTAAAATAATGCTACTATTTTACCCGCAGATATTGTCATTTGTTGAGAAGCAACACACCCCCACTGAAAAATGAATTTCCACCCTTTGAAAACTTTGAGCTTTCATTTTTGCAGTAGGGACCCTCTTGATGATTTTTAGTTTTAATCCTAGATTTTTACTTGCCTCTTTCTTCTTCAAGTTTTTCCTGTGTCAAAGCATCCAAGTTTTCTTGCATTTTGGCTTTGTTATCTCAGAATTCACTTTTTACATGCTAGAATCATTCATGGATAAAAAAAGTCTTACATCGGTATGAGAAAAATGCAGAAAACAGACAGATAAATTCATTAGAAACCAAAACTTTCTTTTTTTGGAAGTGTCGCGATATCGCGACAGGTTTCAAGAAAATCGGCTAAGTATGAAAAGCGTAGCGAAATCACGACACTTTCCATTTTTGGAAATGTCGCGATATCGCTACCGATTAGGAGAGAGAAAGCCCGATCGTACGGAACGTCGCAAAATCGTGACAAGTTTGGAGAGAGAAGGCAAGATTGTACGGAATGTAGCAAAATCGCAACATGTCGCGAAATCGTGACATGTCACGTTTTTGCGACTGCAGGAGTGAAAAGGATGCTAAGTGTTGAGCAAGATGTTGCCAGAAGGTTGTCATTGTTGTCAACACAGGCAGTTAGATCCAAAGATGCAGGCAGTTAGGTCCAAGGATGCAGTGGATAACAGACTTGAAATGGGTTTTTCTTAAAACCCAAGTTTGCTCTTCGTTTTGTTGAAAAAGATGCCCCGGTGATGAAGATATTTAATTTTAAATATTTAGTTTAAATTTTTATTTTATTTAAATTAGAATATTAAATTAAATTAAAAGGGCCGACGTGTTACTATTTCGCGGCAATAAGCTACAGGAAGGTAACGAAGGTGGAGAATGACACCGACAAAGTTAAATCTGGGCCGACGGATTTTAGGGTTTTACAGCCGACATTCTTAGGGTTACAGTCGATGGATTTTAGGGTTTGGCAGCTGACAAATTCTAGGGTTTCTCAGTCGACGTTCTTCTAGGGTTTGCCTCTAAAATTTCTTCTATAAAAGCAAGGGTTCTTCGAGTTTAAAGTATGGCGTGATGCGATATATGTGAATGAAGTTCGGGTGCAGCAGAGAGAGAGGTGCGAAGAGAAGATAAGAACGCGGTATGCAGAAGTCATGTTTCGAGTGTGAAATGATAGTGTGCTGGCTGTAGAAGTGATATTTCTGTGAAGTTGCAGCAAAGAACGCGGAGAGATATAGAGGAGTGGTTGAAAAAGTGCGAATCATTTTTCACAGCAGCAGTCGAATGCCGACAAGCAGCAGATCGCAGAAAAACAACAGATCGTGATAATTGAGGTGAAAGTTTACATTCTGCAATTTTTATTATTATCTTCAAGTTGTAGCTTGAAAAAGGGGTTGGTGCCTCTTTCCAGTTGGTGCTAGAAAAATTGGATTTGGTGCTCCATTCTGTTGTAGCAGATAAAACTTAGGGGTTGGTGCCTCTTACCAGTTGGTGCTGGTGAATGATTATGTAAAGTTGGAGCTTTGCATTTGACTGGATTTGGATGGTAGTCCAAGCAGTCTTTTTGAGGAGTAGCCACATCGGTGAACCTCGTTAAAATGCCATGTTATGTGTGATGCTCTTGGTACTTTTATTATTTTTGTTTTAATCTGCTGTAGTTTATTTAAAAGTCTAAATTGTTTTAAGTTTTTAAAGAACACACTGATTCACCCCCATCTTAGTGTCATTGTGATTATAACACTAAGTGTGTTAGAGGTCGCGATTTCGTGACATGTCATGAAATCACGACATGTCGCATTTTCATTGCGACTGAGAGAGAAAAATTACTAAGGCATGGAATGGTCACGATTTCGTGACATGTCGTGAAATCGTGACATGTCATGTTTTCGTGGCACAGAGGGAGAGAAAAGAAAGCAAGTGAAAAGGATAGCGAAATCACGGCGTCGTGAAATCGTGACGTCATGATTTTGCGATGTCATGAAATCACGATGTTTTTTTGCGAAGAGGCCCGAGAAGTACGGACTGTCACGATTTCGTGACATATCGCGAAATCGTGACAAGTCCAAGTCGAAGCAAAGGAAGCAAAGCCAGCAAAGTGAAATCAAAAAATGGCTAAGGCATGGAGATGTCACGAAATCACGACGTCGCGATTTCACGACGTCGTGAAATCATGACGTTTTTCCTGAAGGGCTCGAAAGTGTACGGACCATCGTGATTTTGTGACATGTCGTGAAATCACGATAGGTCTAATTCAAAGCAGAGTTCAAGACAAAGAAAACCAAAGGCAAGTCAAAAGTTGAACAAGTCAGGATTGCATCACGAAATCACGACGCGTTTGGTAGAAAGGCCCTAAGTCCCGAAAGCATCACGATATCACGACGCCTTCGGGACGTCGTGAAATCGCGACAAGAAATGCACCAAGGCCCTAAGTCTCGAAAGCGTCGCGATATCGCGACGCCTTCGGGACGTCGTGATATCGCGACAAGAAATGGAAGAAGCCACAAAGGGAGGCTGCATGGTCGCAGCTAAGCAAAAAGAGAACCAAAAGCAAGCAAAGGAAAACACAAGGCATGAAACAGGGCGTGATTTCGTGACATGTTGTGAAATCGTGACATGTCGTGTTTTCGCTGCCAATCAAGGAGAAAATCGACTAAGGCAGAAAAGGGTCGTGATTTCGTGACATGTCGCGAAATCACGACATGTCGCATTTTCACTGCGCTTGAAGGGGAAGTTGCCAGTTGAGAGAAACAGGTCGCGATTTCGTGACATGTCGCGAAATCGCGACATGTCACGTTTTCGCAGCCATGTGGAAGAGAAGTGCTGAAAGGGGAGAACTGGTCACGATTTCGCGACATGTCGCGAAATCGTGACATGTCGCATTTTGCGACCCTGGCAGAAAAACAGCTCAGCAAAGGAAAACAGCTGGAAATGGACACGTGTCGCGATTTTTGCGACACGTGTCAAAACAGTAGAACAAAGCATGCCGCATATACTGAACCTTAGGGCTTCTTTTTAATATTAAAGTTTTGATTTAATATTTTTAAAATACTAATCCATATTTTGTTCTTTCATGCAGGAAGCCATCTGGAACTTATGGGATAACGAAGAAATGGCCATAAAAATGAAGTTAAGTGCAAATTAATCGAAGACAACCATATTGAAAGAAAAGACGCCAAGAATTGCTGTTTCATCCAATTTTTACAGATCTAGCCGCAAAGAGACTTTACGGTGACTAAGCAACTGCCCATTTGATGGAATATGTCAAAAATGGGCCGAAAAATGAAAATATCTGCACACAGTTACCAGAATTTTCCGATGAATGCATTTAATGAAAATTTATGGCAGAATTGATGGCTTGCAGGCATTTCAACTTAGGGATGGCTCTGCGGAGATGAAATGTTAGAGAAGTGGTGATTCATCCAAATTACCCAAGGGAATTAATGAGGGCATTTACTCATAGTTGCGGGTGAATGCAAGTGGCATTCGAATTCTATCTTCTCCATTTATGGCAAATGACTGCACTGATTTACAGGATGGTTAAGTTTTATCCATACTTTGTTTTAAATGGCTTTATGTTGTAAAACCCGGGTCCTAGGGTTTAAGATGATAAGATTTACGGTTGGAGAAGAAGATATTTCTAAAAATATCAGGGTCTGCCCTGAGTCTATAAATACTTCTTCTCAATGTAATCGCAGGGGGCAAAAACTTAGAAATAAAAGGCTATTGAAGCAATTTCTTACAAATTTTGTTAAACTTTGTTTCTGGACTTGAAGTTGATGTGCTTTTGTTTTCTGTGATAGCATGGCCAGGAACCTAATATTTCATAGATTATGATAAGTTCATCTCTTTTTGTTTTCCATTTCTTTAAAGTTTATTAAATATATGCTGTGAATCTGTGTTATCAAGATTAAATATGCTGTTAGGCTTCATTTGTTCTATTGTATGCTAGGGAAAATTACAGATTTGAGGTTCAGGTCTGTTCTAATTGCTATGTCCTCACTGTGTGAGCTAGGCTACCGGTGAAAGATATCAATTTTAACCGACTTCCCTTCGATTTATAATTTTCTGTTAGATCTATTCCATCTCTGCCTTATGCTCTTCGTAGAAAGTGATCTTAGAAAACTGGACACTTTCTTCTTTGATTTGTTCTGTTGTGAAGCTGATAGTATAAGTAAAATTGGTAGTTTAGGTTTTACAGCTAAGTTTGATAGACTTCTCTTTCTGCCCTACCCTACTCTCTTTGTTTTACCATGAAATGATCCATTTTTATTTTCTTTTAAATTTGTCATTTATTTAAATCTGCTGACCCATAAGAGCTAGATCAAAGAATTAACTTTAAATATAATTTTCAACAAGTGACAACTCCTAAACACTACTAAGCAAGTTCAGATCCCATTGTAAGGTAACAGACAGTCCATATTGAAGACTATTCCAGAAGCGGAAAAGAGTGAATTGACATTCGACCAGACTCTGTAACTCACACCTTGGATAACCAGCTAGATCCTAAAGTGAGTGGGATTTATCCCGTATAAGTGTTATCAGAGTTTCATGCTCCTTCTTCACAGGGTGTGTATGAAAGTCGAACCAAAAAGTTACTACTCGACCCTCTTCTAATCAGTTCCTTCCTAATGAACAAGCCATAAACGCTAGACCGAGACCAATTCAGCGTCTTCAATATAACATTGTAGGTACCATAGACATTGTTACCAGACAATAGGCTCACAATTCTCAATAGGATCAAACTCAGACTAATGGATCACCTCTATTTATTTTGAAAAATCCCAATAAAGGGAATCATATGTCTAATGTTCAACCAAAACCTCCTTACAATATTAATGAACAATTATCCAATACTACAACCAGAATTTCCCTGTTGGACTTGTTAAGATCTTCTCCTACCCATAGGGATGAATTAATGCTCACATTAAGCCAAATGATGGTACCTCAAAATATTCAACCTCGAAGCCATGTCCAATACTATCATCACTCGAGAAGTCGATTGTATTGACTTTCGAGATAAAGATATCCCACAACATAGTTTACATAAGGATAACCCCTTATATATTACTACCCTAATAGGAGATGTAGCAATCAAAAGGGTCTTGATTGATAATGGTTCATCTCTAAACATTTGCACTTTTGACTTCTACCAAATATTTGGGTTTAGAAGTGATGAAATGAAGAAAACTGACATGATCATAAAAGCTTTCAATGACGAAACACAAGAAACATGTGGAGTTATCACCATCCCATTGCAAGTTGGTCCGAGAACCTTAGACATGACCGTGTTTATTGTACATTGCCCCGCATCATACAATATACTCTTGGGTCGTCCTTGGATCAATGCAATGCGGGCTGTCCCATCAACTTTACACCAATGTGTTAAATTCGAATTTAAAAATCAGTTGGTCACTATCCATGGTGATCCTAGACCCTTTGATATGTGTGCTTTGGCAGAACCTGTTGGAGTTCAATTTTGCCCTGCTCTGTCATCCACACATCCTAATTCTTATTTTTCATCTAAACGTGTGAAACACACACCCATAACTTCATCTATTTCTCCTCCATTAATTTCACCCTCATATATAGCTCAACAATCTTCTAAACAAACCACACTAGAACCTCAAAAAGATCTTAAATCCACAACCAATCCTTCATGTTCCATCCCTATAATTTCAAAACCTATAGACCCATTTATTAACACCTCCACATTATCTACATCTATCATACCTTCCACATCTAAAGATATAGGGAATGATCCTTCTACCTCTTATGCTCTTTTTGATGAACTCTTACCTGATTTATCTAAAATTCTTATATCAAAAAAAACAAATGCTTCTATGCAAGATTCCATTATCTTAAGTAATTTGCCGCCTTCTCCTCGTACCTTGGGCCTCCCACAACCTATGGGAAGTATCTACCAAGTCGAGAGTTGTGCTTTTATTTATAAAGGATATGATTGGGGAAGAATACCCCGAAACATCAAGACGCATTGTGATGGATATGCTCGATGCTATTTTGCTAATGAATATATTAAAGCTAAACCCATAATGCTTAAATTGGGATATAAAGGGAAAGGCTTGGGACCTCTCCAAGATGGTATGAAAGAACCCTTTGAGGTAGAACCATGGCCCACCCGATGTGGTGTGGGCCTATTTCCTAGTAAGGATCAACCCTTCCCTTTTGAAGATGATGATCAACTCATATGTTATCAAGATTATCTAGATAAACAAGATTCTTTGTATCCCAAGAATAATTCTTCTACCTGCAATATGCTATCCATAGCCTATCCTGAAATGATTGTTGAATCCGACGATGAGTTGGAAGGAGATATTTTCCATGATGTCTCCATTGAAGAGTTGTTACACAATGGTTTTTATTTTGATGGTTCTATACCTACTATAGCCCAGCTTGAGGCCACGACTCCTCAAGATGAATTATCCAAGTTAACCTTAAAGGAATTACAAGAATTGGGCGTTTCACCTGCCCCACCTAATTTTGAAAGAGATCTACACATGGAAGTAGAAAACGTCATTAAGGTTAACATTGGAACCGAGGATAATCCTCACATCATCGGTATTGGATCAGAATTAAGTCAAGAAAAACAAGAGCAATACATTGCATTCCTTAAAGAATATGAAGATGTCTTCGCTTGGACATATGAAGATATGCCAGGTTTAGACCCTTCTGTAGTCATGCATCATCTAGTAGTCCATCCGGATGCTAAACCTGTTAAACAAAAACTCAGAAAAATGCATCCCAAAGTGGCCTTGCTAGTCAAAGGGGAGTTAGAAAAACTCCTGAATGTTGTTTTTATACAAGCTATTGATTATGCTGAATGGATCTCGAATGTAGTTCCAGTCACCAAGAAAGAAGCTACCAAAGTTAGGGTTTGCACAGACTTTAGAGATATTAACGTTGCATGCCCTAAAGATGATTTTCCTCTTCCCAACATGGATCAAATCATTGATTTTACTACGGGGAGTGGAATGATGTCCCTAATGGATGGATTTTCTAGTTATAATCAGATCAGGATAGCTCCTGAAGATCAGGCTAAAACAACCTTTATTACCCCCTGGGGTACCTTTTGTTGGAAAGTGATGCCATTTGGTTTAAAGAATGCAGGCGCAACATATCAACGAGCCATGACTTATATCTTTCATGATATGATGCATGATATCCTACATGATTATGTAGATGATATTATAGCTCGCTCTATTAATGAAGATGATCATTTAGATGATTTGAGAAAAGTATTTAATCGGTTAAGAGAATATCTTATTCGATTAAATCCAACCAAATGTATATTCGGAGTCAAGTCCGGTAAATTATTAGGGGTTTTAGTTTCTTTACGTGGTATCAAAATCGACCCTCTCAAGATTGCGGCTATCACTGATATGCCCGCACCTACCAATATATCTGAGTTACGAAGTTTACAAGGTAAGCTTCAAGCTATCCGTCGCTTCATCGATAAGCTGGCGGACAAAACCAGTCCCTTTCTTAAGCTTCTTAAGAAGGATGTCCCTTTTAATTGGGACGACGAATGTAAGGAAGCTTTTGAACTTCTCAAACAATACCTCCTTAACCCACCTGTGCTTTCACCGCCTAGATCTGATCGTCCTTTTATCTTGTACATTTTTGCTTCTGATTCTGCCTTAGGAGCTATGTTAGCTCAGCTGGATGATGAGAAGAAAGAACGTGCTAATTATTACATTAGCAGAACCTTAATCAGTTATGAAACTCGTTATACCATATTAGAGAAATTATGTCTAGCAGTCATATTTTCTACACAAAAACTATGACATTATATGCTCAGTCAGAAAACCTATGTTATTGCCAAATTCGACCCTTTGCGATATCTCATGAGTCGACCGTATTTATCTGGTCGCACAGCTAAGTGGGTTCTTGCGCTAAGCAAATTTGAACTCACCTTCATAGGACAAAAGTTTGTTAAAGGTCAAATCATAGCTGATCAATTAGCTACTGCACCCTTAGAATCTACTCATCCCCTCCTCATTGAGTTTCCTGATGAATGCCTTAAACTAGAGGCAGACCATTCAGAGCAATGGTCCTTATACTTTGATGGAGCCCGATGCATGAGTGGGGTTGGTGCGGGTATTATTTTAATATCTCCACAAAAACATCTTATACCTCTGTCCTTCAAATTAACATTTGCTTGCACCAATAACACTGTCGAATATGAAGCTCTTATCCTTGGATTACGAGCTGCTTTGGCATTGAAAATCAAAAGTTTATTGGTTTTCGGTGACTCACAACTTGTCATAAATCAAATCAATGATGTTTATCAAACCAGAGATGATAAATTACGCCCATATAAAGCATATGTTTTACAATTAATATCTCTATTTGATCAAGTTACCTTGGAAGCTATTCCTCGAACTAGCAACCGTGCGGTTGACGCTATGGTCGCAGCTGCATCTCTTCTGCCCTTGGAGTTAGATGACGAATATGCCACCATCATTATTCGTCGACTCCAGGAACCCGCTTCAAATAAGTCATGCTTAGAACCTTTGGATGTGTTTCTAATCAATGAAACTACTCCTGAACCTTGGTATACGGATATATTTGATTTTCTTCACAATGGGACTTTCCCTCGCAGTTCTAATAGGAACCAACGATCGGTTATTACGTAGACGAGCAAGTCGATTTGTAATAATTGGCAATACTTTATATAGGAGATCTTTTGAAGGTATCCTATTGAGATGTTTGAATCTAGAAGAATCCAAATCAGCTTTGAGTGAAGCCCACGATGGATCTTGTGGAGGACACTTCAGTGGTAGTGTCATTGCTAAAAAGCTCCTTAGGATAGGCTACTTTTGGCCTACCATGGAAACTGATGCACATGATTATGTGCGCCATTGCGACAAGTGCCAGAAACATGCTGACCTTGTCCATGCCCCTGCACAAGAACTGCAGGCTATTTCATCTCCTTGGCCCTTTTCAAAATGGGGCTTAGACATTATTGGCAAAATTAATCCTGTGTCATCTGATGGACACAAATTCATCATAACCGCCACTCGAGTATTTTACGAAGTGGGTTGAAGCTATGCCTTTAGCTTCCCGCACTGGAACACAAGTCTCTAAATTTATTTTTAATCAAATCATTTGTAGGTTCGGAATTCCTGCAAATCTCATCTCAGACAATGGAACTTGTTTCAAAAATAAAGATGTTAAGAAATTATGCCAAAAATATAAGATTCAACATCGCTGGTCCACTCCCTATTATCCTCAGGGTAATGGCCAAGCAGAAGCATCTAATAAAACATTAATTAAAATCCTTAAAATATTGGTCAATAAATCTGGCCGCGACTGGCACATTCAATTATATCCAGCTTTGTGGGCATATCGCACTAGTGTTCGTACTCCCACAGGTACTTCACCTTTTGTTTTGGTTTATGGCGCTGAAGTTGTTTTTCCCTTTGAATTAGAAGTTCCTTCTTTGGCTCTACTACTTCAAGATACCGAAGTAGGAGATGAATATCGAAGTCAGCGGACTCACCAACTGGAACTCCTAGATGAAAAGCGCATCAATGCTTTGGAGCATCTTCGTGCCTACCAAAACAAGCTTAAAAGATCATATGCTAAGAAAGTTCGTCATCGATCCTTTGAGGTCGACGACCTTGTTTTAAAAGAAAATCAAAAAAATACTAATGCAACTAAAGACCTTAAAGGTAAATTTGAACCCAACTGGCTTGGACCATATATTATCACTGCTAAATTTGAATCGGGAGCATACAAATTAGCTACCTTAGATGGTAAAGATTTAAAAGAACCTATGAATATTATGCATCTTAAGCGATATTACGCATAAAATTTGGTCATTTCATCATTTGTATATATTTTGCATGTTGTCTCATTTTAAAAATGTATAAAACTGTTTAAACAAAAACAAACAACAATATTATTGACTCTTTCGAAACCAAAAAAAAAAAATAGAGAAGAAAGAGAGAGTCAAAATTATCAAACTCCTCAAAAATATTTGTTGTATATATTTCTTCTTAAAGTATTGCAGTTATATTTTCAAATTATTTTGGATAAATTAGCATTTATTTGGAATCTCTCACTTTTGCAAACACAAAAATAAATATCTTGATTTTATCTCGGCATGATTACTAATCTCTCTTATATCAAAGTCCACAAAATTCAATTAAATAAAGTTTGAGCACGGAGAATTGATCTTGTTATTTACTTAAACCAAGCATATCCTTTCACAATAAAATGATTATATTTGTAATGTCCATGCTATGCTACATAGTAGAAGTGGTTTCTTGAGCGAAAAGTTTCCCCTGCTATCCTATCATGCACATGGTCTAGAATCTTTGAGAATTGACAAAAGGACAAGCTCACCCCTACCCGGAATAAAAATCCCTTGCTCTACAGACTAATCCGAGCAAGTATCCCTAGAATAGGAAGCAAAAGAAAAAGAAAAATCAAGCAAAATCATGAGAAAAAGAAGCATTATTTCAGAATCATTTTGTACTCTCTTAGCACTATTTCAGCATTATCTCAAATATCAAAGCAAAAGATACGAAAAAAGAAAAATACAAAAAAAAAAGAAAAAGAAAAGAAAAGAAAGCAAAACAAGCAAAAGCAAAAGCAATAAAATCCCTTTCCCTACCCATTGAAAAGAAAAGAAGGGTTGATGAGCTTGAATCCCTGGAATTCTCAATTATTCAAAAACTGTGAGGTAAGCCCCATAACAGGTGGTTTGTGCCCAACCCGCTTGGCCTTGGGTAACTCCTAGCGTGGTGATATGTCCGTCACATTAGCGACCTTCTTTTGTACAGACCTATGTCTGCTTATGGATTAGCTAGCTCTTGATAACCCGACTTACATAGTAGTCTGGTATGGTTATATGCATCTAAATCATGGTTAATGAACACTTATTTGGTTAATTCAAATCACTTGTATCAAATTATCTTGCTCAAAACTGGTAAATGCACAAAGCAATTGCACACACATTTGTATTTGAGAGATTTTGTGTATCATTATGATAAATCAAGATCGGAAATGAACTCACATACGCACATGGGATTCCTTATAAATCTAACTTTTGTCTTTAAGATACTTTGAAATATTTTTGCAAATTGTCCGGAATAATTTCATTTTCTTATCCCGAGAACAGTTGTTTAGTATAAAGACAACTACATGCATTATCAAAAAAATCAAAATCATTTTCAAAAAACATGCAATAAAGTTACATTTATATATAACTTTTTGACTTTCGTGACGATGGTATAGTTCCAAAACCAAAATTGGAATTTTATGCCTAGCGCAAGTCCTCATCTTTATATTTTCTGTTTATTTTCAAAAATTAAAAATCAACCATACAATAAAACTATTATTTTCTTCTTTGGATTTCGCGATGATGGTATAAGTTTATACCTAAATATTCTATGCCTAGCGCAAACCATTGTACTAATTTTATTTCCCATTTATTTAAAATCATAAAAACATATGACTTAAATCATTATGTTACACAATTATGCTTTAAAACAACGCACATTGTTACTATTTCATGTCATTATGTCAAACTTCAATTTTGCAATGATGGTATAATTCCTAGGGAATTATTCAAAAATTTTATCACACTTAGGAATTTATGCCTAGCAAAAATCATTTTTTAAAAAATATTTCATGCATAATATTTTCATGGAAATCTGAAAACAAATCACCATCATCATCATCATTTGCATCATCACAACAAAGTCTTAAGACAGTCTCTTAAGCACTCTTTTACTTTTAGCAATATTTCTATACCAGGATTAGCTTGACGACCTAGCGAGCGGCGACTCCATGAAATGGTCATAAATAGCGACAATGTCCTTTGAAATTATTGTTAAAAGTCCCTTTTATTTTTATCAAATTATCCCACAAACAACCAATTTGTTTACATCAGATTATTTCATTTAAATTTTAAAAGCATGACATTCAAACCATAATATTTCCAAATGACATAATTACATGAATCATCAAATCAATCACATCAAAACATTAAAGCATCATACAAACACATAAGACAAGTCATATGATCAAAAATATCTCATCTATATATATATATCAACAATATATACATCATCTCAAAATCGGATCGGTATGCCACAATCTGTACCTCGGCATACTCAATCCCCTATCAAAAATAATAAACACTATGTATCAATCTATGCAGTGCAGTCTATAGCAGCTAGCCTCGAGAACCCCTCGAGCTCTCAGCCTCATCTCCTCCCCCGCCCCGAGGTGGACGAGGTGGCCCCATCGTAGTCCGTGTGGTGCTATGAGTCCTGGACTCTGATCGTGATGATGTCCTCGATGACCTCATCATGACAGGCTCTGCAATGGGGGCCGACAATGGTAACCTCTGCCCCTCTGGCACCATATGGTGGTATAGCATCTGATAGAATGTGATCTGGGCAATAGCCCATGCTAGGTCCCGAGTGCTCGCCCCTCCGCTCCATGCTCTGAGGCGTGCGACCTCATCTCTGAGCTGTGTGGCCTCCTCTCGATGTCGTGCAGCCTCATCCTACAAGGACTACACCTGAGCCTGGAGACGGATAGTCTCCGCCCGAAGAGTAGCCATCTCGCTACTCTCTCCTACCTCGACACCCTTGCCCTTATCGAGCGATGGTGGCCTCTCTCTCCATGGAGAAGGGGGTCTCTCCTCCCTCCTCTCCCGCTACTACGTGCCTCTACTCGAGCTCGTGGCCTCCTCTGCTCTCTCCCACCGTGACCCTGTGCCACCTCAATGGCCGCTCGGCACCGCCTCCCCATCCGATGCACAACTACATGAATCAGACCCTAAGCCCTCGTCATCCGAGGAGGGCGGATGCCTACGTACCAGGCATCGTAGCCGTCAACAACCCCTGCGTCGTCCCCATCCACTGGCTGAATGGGGGCATCATCCACGTCCTCACTCTAGAAGCACTGCATATCTGGAGCCCCGCTGACTGTAGTGTTATCCCGGATGGTCCGAGAAAACTCGTAGTCCCTGAGAGATGGGATCCCCTCGTCGTAGACCGAACTACCTCAAAACTCGGTCATAGCGGTGGAGCTCCACCTCTCTCCTCTCCATCCTCAGCCAACAGGTTTGCCTAACGTGAGCCAGCTCTTGTCCATCCTCGGCCCACCCTGGATGATCTCTCCAAGGCCTCCAGGTGATCTGGTCGGAGACAAGGTCGTCAAGTAGTCTCCGGGACATTGGCAGATCTATCCGTCGCTGTGACCCTCTTCGAAGCCACCAGTAGAAAACTCGGGGCCTCTCCCCGTCAATCCCTGTTAGTGGGAGCCCTACCGGCCTCCGCACCGTGATGTGCTCCCAGCACCAAACCTACAGTAGTGATGTCATGACCAGACATCGGCCGCCCTTGTATACGACCCCATGCAGGATCCTATACAATCGGCATAGTACAAAGCTCCCCCAAGCAAACCTGTACCCGTGGTCTCTCATGTCGTAGACCACATCTGTAGCTAGCCATGGTAGTCTCGCATCCACTCCGATGGCATAGCAGCAGACCACCTACCACCCCAGCCAAAACCTGTGTCAGTCTAGATGCCCCGGCATCGCGGCGTAGCGACTCGATGTTCACTCCGCCCTTCTCCAGGGCGAAGCTCGGATCTCCGCACAGTCGCATCATCGCGTGGCCCTGATTGGCCATGGGAGTTATTAGCCATCCTTGTATGGGGATCCTCAAAATCCTCCATACATCCTCCAATGTGGGAGTCATCTCCCCTGTCGGTAACCAGAAACAAGAAGAACCCGGATACCACCTCTCTGCTAGCGTTGTCAATAGCCCCATATCTATAGAAACCTGTGGCATATCTGCCACATGCTGCAAGCCGACTTGAGCCAACTGATCTCGCTCTGCCTGAGATAGAGCGGCCAAGTCATCCCTCAGCCCACCGTATTTCCATTCCCGGCTCTTTAGTAATCCTCTCTGCAACATAAACAACAAAACAATAAAAATCATTAATAAAACAGTGATTAAAAATGCAAGTAAAACAAGTTCAATCTCATACAAATGATGATATCGTCCACTATTGGACGATATCGTCCAAAATTTGAGCAAATTCGTCTCCGATTTTGCAAGAGGGAATCGTCCCTTATTGTACGAAATCGTCCCCATATCGTCGATTTCGCCCTTGGACGAAATCGGCGATATCGAGACGATTTCGACGAAATTGAGACGATTTCGTCCCGACGACGTCGACGGCCCAAAAATGGCCGCGATGCTCAAAAATCATTCAAAATTAATCTAAAAAGCATGAAATTCAAAATTAAAGCATTCTAAATTAAGTTTGGACCCTTACCCGTAGCCCGCGCCGGACCTCTGTCGATCTGTGCGCTGTCTCGACCATCTTGTCTGCAGAGCTCTAGAAACCAGGAAAATGAACAGTAAAAATGAATTAGGGTTTCTCCCTATTTTTCTTAATTTTATTCAAAAACAATTAAAAACATTTTTAAAAATTTTTGCTTTTCTGCGTTTTTACCTCAAACGTTCGATTTGGGTAAAAACACGGAGGGGGCACCATAGTAAGTTGTCGTACGATTCGACCTAGAATCGTCGCCTAAAAATGGGAATAAATTTTTGCTTTCTCGTAGATCGAGAAGAACTCATCTTTAACGCATTTTCTTTGGAAAATTTGCTAAAGAGGGGGCAAAATGTAGCACCCTAAAATTGGCACAGTAAACCTTAGCAAATAATTAAAATTACCTTAGTAATAATTCAAAATTCAAATTTTAACCCCGAACCGCCTGTTAAACCGCTTTCCTCGTTTTTCGTGCCATTTTTAGGATTTGTTGTGACCGTTGGACGATATCGTCGCCGATCAGACGATATCGCCTCAGATCGGACGAATTCGTCTGGAGCAGAACGTCCAGACGATTTCGTCCCAAAACTGATTTTTCATAATTAGCTTCTGTTTCAACGGCGTCTCTAACTTGGGCAAAAGCATGTCTATGCCGTTAGAGACCTCCCCCATTGGAGATCTTCCAGATTAGGATGATCTCCAACCTCCTAACCTCCCTCCTAAGCCTATTTAATCTTAGGCCCTCCCCTTGACATTCCCCTGGCTGAATTTTACTGCACTTCGAGTTTTACATGCATTAGAATGTCTTAGACTACTGTTTGCCTTTGTCCCTTTTCGAGTTTTCTTGCAGGAACTCTGTTATTCTTCAGTTGGAGCAAGCTCAGATCATCGCAGACGATCTTGTACAATCTCGGACGATCACGCCCCAATTCGAGACGATTTTGCACTCTATAGACGATTTCGACTGCAATCAACATTGGGGGCAATTAGTGCCCGAGTTTGCACTTTTCCTATACTTCTTGCTATTTTATTCTGCATCTAGTTAGTTTTATTGTTATTTTCTGCTATTCTGCATTTTGGAGTTCACCCATATAGCTTAAGTGCATGATAAGATCATAATTTGTCATTAGAATACTATAATTTACTTGAATTTCTATTCGTAATTATCGTTTTAGTATCTATATTGTCATTTTACATCATTTTCCTCTATTAGTATTGCTGCATTTTCTGTGTTCTGTGTCTATTTCTCTGATTGCAGGTCTCTGACGAATTCGTCTGATGAATTCGTCAGATCTCAGACGATCCTGTCTCGATCGTAGACGATCCCGTCAGATTCGAGAGCGATCTTGACTGCTTCAAAAATCAGAACCTCCATCAGACATCCGGATCAGGTATGACCTTTTTCTAATCTAGTATATTTCCTGTATTCTCTGTTTAATTCTATTTTTGTATTCATTTAAACCTGCATTTCATGTAGAACAGTTTAGATTCATTTGGCCAAACCTAGGACTTGAATGATCAAGCATAAAAATGAACACATCAAACACATTCCCAACCTAGGCGTGGAAACTGCCACTCAAAAGTTTCCTGGTGAACCCACCATCCATCGAAAATTCACCCTTATACACCTCCCCCGAGAGGCGGGACCTTCAAAGGGCCTCTCACGCTCGAGGTATTGTCCCATCCTTTTCACATCCCCCTTTCGGGCATGGATCCTATAGCCTGAAGGTAAGGGTGCAAAAAATTTGGAGCGATACACTATGTTTGGAAGCCAGTTAACTAAAATATAACTACCAATCTTGAGTCTCCTATGCAAACTGGTTGTTAGCATGAGAAGATTTTGTCCTTTGTTTATGCTTTGAGGTTAGTAAACTAAAGTCTAACTTCCCACTTGAGTCTCCTATGCAAAATGGTTGTTAGAATGAGAAGCTTTTGTCCTTTGTCTATGTTTGTAGGTCAGTTAACTGAAGTCTAACTTTAGACTTGAGTCTCCCATGTGAATTGGTCGTTAGCATGAGGATTTTTGTCTTTTTTTATGTTTGAAGGCTAGTTAACTGAAGTCTAACTATGGACTCAAGTCTCCCAAGTGAACTGGTCATTAGCATAAGAAAGTTTGTCTTTGTTTATGTTTGAAGGCCAGTTAACTGAAGTCTAACTTTAGACTCAAGTCTCCCATGTGAACTGGTTGTGAGGGGGAATGCAAAGTTGTACCCGCTCACTTTATTGCATGTAAACTACCACTTCTACCCCTGATTAGGCTTTTTTGTCAACAAAATGCTTTTTATGACTTAGCCACTATCATCTACAGTGACTAATATTTGGCCACTATCATCTGCAGCGGCTAAGGTTTGGCCGCTTTCAGCTTGAGTGGTCAGGATCCAGCCGCTTTGGTTTACAGTGGCTAGGCTTGGATGGGTTAAAACTAACATTTTGAGTGGTTAGGACCATTTATTTCTCTTGGAAAGGTCCAAAATTGGACATAGGGTCTTAATATGTACTCATATGAGTGGTTTCCTAGACATTGCATGTTTTAGGTGTCTACATATGCCCCATTTTGCAATGCGTTGTGTGGAAAAACATAACGCTGAGAAAAAATGTAGACTGTTATGTTTGTGGGGTGATTTGACCAAAGGGTTTGTGATTCCTTTGGGGAATTTTGTCAGGTTGACAAAAGGGCTTACATCCTTTGGGGCATTCGTTAAGTTTGACCAAAGGGATTATGTCCTTTGAGGTATTTTTTGACCAAAGGGCTTATGTCCTTTGGGACGTTTGACCAAGGGGATTATGTCCTTTGGGGTATTTGTTTTTGACCAAAGTACTTGCATACTTTGGGGCATTTGTTAAGTTGACCAAAGGGCTTATACCCTTTGGGGCCTTTTGTTTTTTACCAAAGGGCTTGTGTCCTTTGGGGCATTTGTTAAGTTGACCAAAGGGCTTATGCCCTTTGGGGCCTTTTTTTTTTTACCAAAGGGCTTATGCTCTTTGGGGCCTTTTGTTAAGTTGACCAAAGGGCTTATGCCCCTTGGGGAATTTTGGGTTTGACCAAAGGGCTTATGCTCTCTAGGGCTTTTTGTTTTTGACCAAAGGGCTTGTGCTCCTTGGGGATTTTTGTTTTTGACCAAAGGGCTTGTGCTCCTTGGGGCTTTTTGTTTTTGACCAAAGGGCTTGTGCTCCTTGGGGCTTTTGTTAAGTTGACCAAAGGGCTTATATCCTTTGGGGTATTTGTTAAGTTGACCAAAGGACTTACATCCTTTGGGACATTTGTTAAGTTCACCAAAGGGCTTGCATCCTTTGGGGCATTTGTTAAGTTGACCAAAAGGCTTACATCCTTTGGGGAATTTTTTAAGTTGACCAAAGGGCTTGCATCCTTTGGGGCATTTGTTAAGTTTAACCAAAGGGATTATGTCCTTTGGGGCATTTATTTTTTACCAAAGGACTTGCATCCTTTGGGGCATTTGTTAAGTTGACCAAAGGGATTATGTCCTTTGGGGCATTTGTTTTTTACCAAAGGACTTGCATCCTTTGGGGCATTTGTTAAGTTGACCAAAGGGATTATGTCCTTTGGGGCATTTTTTTTTACCAAAGGACTTGCATCCTTTGGGGCATTTGTTAAGTTGACCAAAGGGCTTATGCCCTTTTGGGCCTTTTGTTTTTGACCAAAGGGCTTATGTCCTTTGGGGCATTTGTTAAGTTGACCAAAGTATGCCCTTTGGGGCCTTTTGTTAAGTTGATCAAAGGGCTCATGTCCTTTGGGGCATTTGTTAAGTCAACCAAAGGGATTGTGTCCTTTGGGGCATTTTTTAAGTTGACCGAAGGGCTTGTGTCCTTTGGGGCATTTGTTAAGTTGACCAAAGGTCTTATGCCCTTTGGGGCCTTTTGTTTTTGACCAAAAGGCTTATGTCCTTTGGGAAATTTGTTAAGTTGACCAAAGGGCTTATGTCCTTTGGGGTATTTGTTAATTTGACCAAAGGGATTATGCCCTTTGGGGCCTTTTTGTTTTTGACCAAAGGGCTTATGTCCTTTTGGGCATTTTTTAAGTTGACCAAACATATTGTGTCCTTTGGGGTATTTGTAAAGGGCTTGTGTCCTTTGGGGCATTTGTACATTGATTGCTTAACTGTTTGATTTTTTACTAGGGGAGGTATGATACCAATATTGCCCTAGTCGATGCTTGAAAATATTTTTGTTTTGATTTTATGTTATGGGTGCAATGATGAATGCAATGCCTATATAATGATTTGATTACGCTATACGTATGCAGTGTATTGATGTCATGTACTAGCTAGATGATAGATATATGATTATATGGTATGATTTAAATGATGATGATGGATGCATATGTGGATGCATGTTTAATTTTGGTTTATTATATGCATCTAACTCATGTTGTTATGATATGGTATAAACGAACCTATGCTCTAATCACTTAAAACATACGGAATGCATATGACATTGACAATCTTAATGGGTGATACCATAGAAAGTAAAAAAATAATCATGAATTTAAATAATCACTCTTATCATAATAATTGATTAAGTATTCATATATGAGATGTAATGGTGTGAAATGTATGTATTTTCTTGATAATTTTATGTAAATTAAAAGATACAAAATAGTCAGTGGTCGTCTACATATCATTTCTAATATATATCCAGTATCTATCCTACTCTGTTGATACCCCCTAATTTATAGAATCTTATAAATAAAATTGATGATGTGATTGATGATATGATTTGTTGCTATGTAGGAATTTTTGAGGTTTTTCCTGAGACTCAAACACTCTAGTTACCCTATCAAAAATTGTGTATTGACCAATCAAGGCTTTTGAATAGTAAGGTTTTCATCATGGACCTAGATACTCATTATCCCTATGTGTGCAAATGAATATATTTAGATAGAACTCAAATATTTCTTCTAATGTCAGGCAGGATTATTTCAACCCATTGCTAAGATCGGGGATATTCAAGTATTTATCTGATTCTTGTGTTGGACTTAGTTGGACTATACCACTAGGCAGTATTGGGTTACCTAAAGCTAGCTCATCCACATTCAAACATTGGTCTACACAAATGCATAGCTATTGTGTTATACATATCATCATGCATAAGGATATCACCATTGTTAGGTTGGCTATGCACCAAACCTGTAATGGAGATCACCTTCCAATTTTGTATAATGCTGAGAATTCTAGGGATTCAAGCTCCATTCCCTTTTTTATTCCTTTTGACTTGGGATACTTGCTCGTGTTTAGTGATAAAAATCACTGTTTATTTTTTATTGATTTTTTTTCTTTTGAGCTAGGTGAACCCTCCATTGGATCTTTAGCGGTGTACCCTAGCTTCTTTTGAGAAAATAATGTTTGATTCCCATCTTGATCACCATCTGTAGCGACCCCGGGATGCATGCACCATTCTTAACTCTAATTGTGATGTTATTATTATACCAAAAATAAAGCTAAAAGATTACTAAAAGCATATAACATGTAAATGGCAAAGAATGGATCTTTCATTAATATTTAAACCTTGTTACATGTCGGACCATCTTAGGATATTGATACAATGATTTACAAGTGGATGAAGAAATGTCCCATTTTGCAAAAGGGGTGGTGCACTCTAAAATTCTTCTCAGTTCTACACACAAAAATTTTTGAGGGCTTACAGATGCCTTCTTCAGGTATATCTCTCGGATGGATCCTCTTGCTCTCGTATGTCATGGATAATGTCTCATGAACCTATGGTCCTGTATGCAATTCAAACAACAATACACGTTTAGCTTTCCGAGATTGCCTCCCCAAATGAGGCTGTTAGCAATAAATCTGATAATGAAAGGAAATATGCTCAATGTAATGAAACTAATGCTAAAATGGATCTTATGCTAATTACATAAAAAAATAAAGAAAATATAATGAAATAAGCTAATACCAAAATCCTAGACTAGGCCTATGGGCCACTGTCCAAGACATCGACCGCTAGAATGAAACATGTTCTCTTTCTCTAAGGCTATGGATCTTAATATTGCTTTTAATGTTAAATGAATGTTGTATGTGCATGGATAATTACCTCTCAGTTGGCTAGCACCTTTTTTCTCCTCAAGGGTGATCAGATCTACTCTCCAATCTGACAGGGCTTCGTTGTGTCTTCTCCAAGAAAATATCTCTCAAAGAAGTCTGCTAAAATATCATCCTTGGTCTCATAATTGATATCTCTGATAATGGATGGATGATTATGGATCTCTTTGGTGCTCTTAGGCTTACACCTTTTACAGTGTGAAACCCTAGGTCTATGTCCAAGCCCTAGGAATGAATTTCTCATGCGTAGTGTAAGTTAGCATGGGAAGCTTCTTGTCTTTTCTATGTTTGGAAGCCAGTTAATTGAAATATAACTACCAATCTTGAGTATCCTATGCGAACTGGTTGTTAGCATGAGAAGCTTTTGTCCTTTGTTTATGCTTTGAGGTCAGTAAACTAAAGTCTAACTGCCCACTTGAGTCTCCTATGCAAACTGGTTGTTAGAATGAGAATGGTAAGACCCCGAGGTCTTACTATAAAATTATTAAAAAATTAATGTAAATGTAATCACAGGCCACTCAAAGGGGGCTCCCTTGTAATCACTTTGCCACTATAGGGGGCTCCCTCCTTAGAATATATGCTTATTATTCTTCTTCTTGGATGATTTGATATGGATGGACAACCTAATATATATATCTACCCTAAAGCTACATTGGTGAAGAGACATGATGGTTCACATATGAAGAGACGTGATGGTTCACGTTATGAAGGGTTGTGATGGTTCACTTTATAAGTTAATAATATAATAATTAAATGATTAATAATACTAACTAATACTAACTAATAATGTTAGGATTGAGGATCCTAACATGCCACCCTCATTAAAAAGAGCTTTGTCCTCAAAGCTCAAAGTGAGAAGCTTTATCCTTTGTTTTCCAAGAAGGATTTGTGTAAGTTCTTGGACTCTTTTAATGACATCCTTTCATAGGCAGGGATATTGAGAAGGATGAAGCATTAGCGGGGAGTTGCCAAGAAAAATAGTAGAATCTTCCCTAGGAAAATCATGATGACGATGGGAGGGCAACCCTTGGGGTTCCTCAAATACTTCAGAATGATGCATCAAAAGTGATGGTAATGATTTCATATCCTTTTTTTGTTTCTTTGTAAAGCCAACAGAGAAGGAGTGTGTAGTCACTCTACATTGGTTCCGAATAGGTTTGGTCATATGGCAACAACTCACTATTGTAGAGTGCATGTTTGGCTAGCATTGATCACTTTGGGCATGTCTACCTCATCCTTGATTGGTACATCAATCACTTCTTACACATCGATCTCATTGTCTTCATTATGGTGAGTAGGTGCACTGGTCACTTCGAACACAACTACCTCATCTGCTTGCTCTATGGAGAGATAGGGATCAACTTCCTTGAATAAATACAATGTTAGTGTAGCACATTTATGGTGGGGTCCAAATTGGTCATCACAATTATCATAGAGTCCTTTTGCTCGTTGTTTCTTCATCTCCTCAAAGCTAAGATGTTTAATCCGTAAAGTTTGGTTAGATTTGGGGGTTGTGTAATTGCTTTGTGCCCTTCCATTATGCATAGGTTTGTGAGCGATGTAAGTGGTCGACGATTTTTCCATAAGTGGTTTCCCTAATCGTTGTTGTGCATTGAATTTATCTTTAGCTAATTTTGCCAATCCATAGGTTTGCATCATGGTATAGAGATTAAACCTTGTCACCTCCATTATAATTTCCTCTTTTAATCCCCTAATGAAACCATTTATGAGAATTGATTCATCCAATATTGTGTTGTGTTTGGTGATATCCTCAAACTGATTTTGATACTCACATACAAAAGTGATTTGATGAAGATATTTAAGCAATTCCCACATGACTGGGTCCCACATGGCTCTGATACCAAATGGTAAGACCCCAAGGTCTTACTATAAAATTATTAACAAATTAATGTAAATGTCAGGCAACTCAAAGGGGGCTCCCATGTAATTGCTTTGCCACTATACGGGGCTCCCCCCTTAGAATCTATGCTTATTCTTCTTCTTCTTGGATGATTTGATATGGATGGACAACCTAATATATATATCTACCCTAAAGCTACGTTGGTGAAGAGACATGATGGTTCACGTTTGAAGAGACGTGATCGTTCATGTTATGAAGGGTTGTGATGGTTCACTTTATAAGTTAATAATATAATAATTAAATGATTAATAATACTAACTAATACTAACTAATAATGTTAGGATTGAGGATCCTAACGGAGAAGCTTTTATCCTTTGTCTATGTTTGGAGGCCAGTTAACTAAAGTCTAACTTTTGAATTGAGTCTCCCATGTGAACTGGTCTTTAGCATGAGAAGTTTTATCTTTGTCTATGTTTGAAGTCTAGTTAACTAAAGTCTAACTTTAGACTTGATTCTCCCATGTGAATTTGTCGTTAGCATGAGGAGTTTTGTCTTTTTTTATGTTTGAAGGCCAGTTAACTGAAGTCTAACTGTGGACTTAAGTCTCCCATGTGAACTGGTCATTAGCATGAGAAGTTTTATCTTTTTTTATGTTTGAAGGCCAATTAACTGAAGTCTAACTTTTGACTCAAGTCTCCCATGTTAACTGTTTGTGAGGGGGAGTTTAAAGGTATCCCCACTCACTTTATTGCATGTAAACTACCACTTCCACCCCTGATTAGGATTTTTTATCAACAAAATTATTTTTATGACTTATCCGTTGTCATCTATAGTGACTAAAATTTGGACGGTATCATCTGTAGTGGCTAAGGTCTAGCCGCTATCATCTTGAGTGGCCAAAATCCAACTGCTTTGGTTTATAGTGGCTACGCTTGGATGGGTTAAAACTAATATTTTTAGTGGTTAGGACCATTGATTGATCTTGTAAAGGTCTAAAATTAGACATATGGTCTTTAGATGTGCTCATATGAGTGGTTTCCTAAACATGACACATTTTAGGTGTCTACAGTTGGAATCAGAGTTAATGCAATTCAAGAAGATCCATAATATTCCTCCAAAACTAGCCTTGTGAATGTATGGTGCCTTGTGTGTAATGATCCCCATGACTCAGAGTCATGTGTTATGTATTAGCATCATGTGTAGTAAGCCATGGAAAATGTAGAGAAAAATTAGAAAGGGAGAGTTAATATGCTCTGGAAACCAAACCAAATCATGGTTGGGCAAGATCCTGATGAAGAGGGACCTATTGTTATCATGAAAATATTTGAAAAGAAGATATTGCAAGTTGATCCATAGAATATGGGGCAGTTTCAAGTCCCTTCTCAGAAGAAGAAAGATCCTCCTCTTAAAAATAATGACCAATTTACTATCTCTCAAGCCACTAAAAAGAGGGACATGGTACCTAAAGACCAAGAAAATGAGGTTAGTTTCCCAAGGTGGTTTGACAAAGAAAATGATAAAGAAAGTATGAGATCCAAAAGTGAAGCATAATAAAATCTTTGATTTCCCTACATAACTAAGAGGCAAAGGATTTAAGCCACATACAAATACAAGAGGAAGTATGGTGAGCCAGAGAGAAAATCTAAGAATTTCACTTTTGCAAAATTAGAATACAACATTGTAGAAGAGATGAAAAGGATTCCCTCCAAGGCTAGCCTCTATGATACCCTCTTTATTCCTAGTCAAATAGATCTACTAAAATATTCTTTGAGTAATAATCCTCAATAAAAATAGGCTACTACCATCCTCAGTGTGTCTTCTGGAAAAGATAAGATGTCTCCTACTTCTTTAAAGAATAAACCCCCCATTATACACTTATTTATGGATGAAGGGTTGGATAGTTTACAATTGTATGATTTATTCAGGGGCCTCCACCATGGTTATGCCCAAGGCATTCTACGAGGAGATGGGTATGGAGTATACTAGATCCTATATTGGAGTTTTACAATTGGACGGGACACCAGTAAAGATAGGGGGTAGTAAAATATGTACTAATGATATTGAATAGAGCCCCAAAGGTGACCATTTTTCAAGATATTATGGTTGTATACCTAGAGCCCTATTTTGGTATATGCCTTTCTAGAGAATTCAATACCAAATTAGGAGAATGTATTTACTTGGATTACTCCAGTATGGTGATTCCGTTCAAAGGAAAGAGAATAAGTATCACACATGATAAGCCTATATTATCACTTTGAGAAGATCAAAGAAGACATGTGCAATCTCACACCTCTATATGATTAGTATAAAGTTTTGAATAATTAGAGGTTGAATATGAGTTGCCCTTCAAATAATATTACAACCAGTTCAAAACAGGAATGGGCACATACAACATCTCCTTAGAATTAGAGAGAAAGGTCCCTACTATATCCAATTATTCCCTCAGAGAAATAGAGACTTAGACCATGCACTTTGATGGTGCAAGATGCAAAAATGGGGTTTGTGCTGGTGTAGTTTTACAGTCTTCATCAAAAGGTATAAAGAGTTTTGCACACAGATTGACATGGTCCTGTACCAAAAATGTTGTAGATTATGAAGCTTTATTATTAAGGCTGATGTAAGCTGAGAGTATGGGTATCAAGATATTTAATATATATGGTGACTTTGATCTAATAGTAAATCAAGTAAGAGATAGATGCAGTAGTAAGCACCATTACCTGAAGGTATACAAAAACAAGGTGTGGGATTTGAAGGAATTCTTTGATGCCCTCAATATCCATTTTGTTCCTAGAAGATAAAACATGCTGGAAAACTCTTTGGCAGTTAGGGGATCTAATTTTAACCCTTCAACAAATATAGGATTTGCTAAAGACAAAAGGATGAAAATGGTTTTCAGGCTTACTGTCTGAGACAAGCAAAGTTTTTGGTAGGTCTTTGAAAGTAATGAATCAATCATCAACTTCCTGGTAAGAGAGGCTTGTTTATCCATTATTCAAGAGGAAGTGTCAGATGAAGTTTCCCAACAATATTGAAGAACACAAGCTTATACTGAGAGGGGAGGGGGGTGAACAGTATAAAACCTCTTTTTACTTTCTGTATTTAACTTCAACTTCGCAAACCAATGAACCAATAGCAATATCAAAGAAATGCATAAAGCAACACACAATGAGACACCAATTTTAGCGTGGTTCACCCAACATGGGCTACATTCACAAAACTTTTCTCTAAAAATCTTTCTCAAAGTTCTTTGGGAATCCTTCCCAATTACAATGTTTATGAGCCTTAGCCCAAAGGATAAACCTTCCCCTACTCAAGTATTTATGAGCCTCTGCCCAAAGGAGAATCCTTCCCCTCCTCATGAATTTATGATCCTCCTACCCAAAGGAGAATCCTTCCCCTCCTCACGAATTTATGAGCCTCCTGCCCAAAGGAGAATCCTTCCCCTCAACTCTGGAAATGATACTTCAGAAGATCGCCTACCTCTTATTCTGCTAGCACATGGAAATCCTTTCCACAGAAGACCTCCTGTCCTTAATGCTCAGCCTCAAGAGACCTCTGTCCTCACTGATCACCTCCACAGCAACTCATCAACCTGTACTAAACACAGTCAGTCGGTCCAGCATAAGTCTTCCTCACTCTGTCAGATCTGTCCCAAGCTCAACTCATAAAGCTTGAACAAATCAATCTCTATTGCACACAAGCCTTCTCAAAGACTTTTCAAAACTGTCCTTAGGTTCTTCTCAAAGAACCACTTCAACTCTGTCCTCAAGTCCTCTGCTAGGACCTGTCCAAATCAGCTTACAAGTCCTCCCTAGAACTTGTCCAAATTAGTTCACAAGTCCTCACTAGAACCTGTCCAAATCAGCTCACAAGTCCTCACTAGAACCTGTCCAAATCAGCTCACAAGTCCTCACTAGAACATGTCCAAATCAGATCACAAGTCCTCACTAGAACTTGTCCAAATCAGCTCACAAGTCCTCACTAGAACTTGTCCAAATCAGCTCACAATTCTTCACTAGAACCTGTCCAAATCAGCTCACAAGTCTTCACTAGAACTTGTCCAAATCAGCTCACAAGTTCATCAAGAAAAACTTGCTTAGCATGAACCCACAAAGAGAATTGTTAGAGACCCAATGTGATTCATCAACCTCATAGAAGCATAAAGAGAATTGTTAGAGACTCAATATGTTCTATACTTAACTCCCAATCTCAGTCGCAAATCTCATAGAAACATAAAGAGAAATGTTAGAGACTCAATATGTTCTATACTTAACTCCCAATCTCAATCTCAACTCAATCTCAATCTCAAAATAATAAGATAGATGTAGTATGCTTTTCTCAAGAACATTAAACACAACCCGACAATTGCCAACCATGCAATATCTCATATAACAATGATACTCATGTTCTTTCCACAACCAATATCTTTTCTCAACCAATTAGGGCTTCAACAACAATGCTCATAGATAAGGTTTAACCAACATCATTCAACTCAACATTAACCTTGAAGCATTCAACCAATCACTACATGAAAAGGAAACTAGTAGACATCCTTTTCCCTCCAAAGATATTTGAACAAAACAACCACCAACATAAATCACCAATGCAAAGAATAACTTGCTCAAATCAATCTCAATGGAGTAAGCCCAAATCATGTATCAAGTAAAGCATTAACTTGATCAAAACAACCTCTATGGAAGCAACTCAACCATCAATATCAAAACAGCCAACTAAGGGTTTCACCAACTCAAAGCAAGTAGCAAGACTTACTAACATAAACCCTAGTGCAAAAATGCTTCCTCTTCCTCAACCAGAATTATGCATTCACCCAAAAAACTCATCAATGATTTTAATGCATAAACAATCTTCAATATCTAGAAAATGGGATTTATACCAAAAAGAATACCTAGTAGACAACCTTTTCACTCCAAACTCAATTTCAAAAAATACACCATCAACAATATACATGGAATAAGTTGCCCATACCTTTGTTTGAGGAAGAAGAGAATAGTTCTTCAACCTGTTACCAACACCACCCTCAACTTTGCCACCAAGTTAGGGTTAGAGTAACCACAAAAATATTTATTCCATAAAACACCTTATGACTCCAATCCTTAGAAGTCAACTACCAAAAATATAAAGCATACAAACAATATATCCTTTTACACCTTATTTATCCAAATTAATTAAACCATGCTCAAGGAATAATAGCTTCTAAGCAAATCTCACTCAACAATCAAGCCAAAAATCTCAACCACACACTATCAACCTTATATCTCCAAAGAAGCATTTAACCTCAAAAATAATTTTAAATAAATTTGCCCAACCACTTCTTCTTTAAAAAAATGCAGATTTTATTTAAAAAAACTTACCAAAAAAATGCTTCCAAAAATCATGGGTCAACAGTGCCTCCGAAAAAATCGGAGCGCAAAAACTCTTCTCACACTCCATGGTGGGAGTCGAACGCTTGACCTCCCTTCAAGCGCCTTCGCAGAACAGTCATTGCCACTAGGCCAACGACGCTAGCTTGAAGGCTAGCAAGAGTCTCCTTCTCCTTAACCCTTTGGCGGTGGATAAACATGGTGAAAAAATGATAGTCGTAGCTTTTACTTCCCAACCTTTGCACAATTCGAATTTCTTTAACACCATTGCTTTGGACTATAGGTTATGGCTTATATAGCCAAACTTCCATGCTATGCATGACGTCGACGGGAGGATAATTCAAACTTTTCAAATTAATATTATTTTGGCACCTTCGAAACAACCTTAGGGTTTATGAAACCCTTTTGATTATTTAAAAAATAATCAAAGGTCTTTTAGATATCAGACCTTAGGTGGAGAACCCATTAAATTATTAAAATAATTTAATCACTAAATCAAATAAATAATTAATTAAAAAACCTTAAAAAGGTTTTATTAATTAAGTTATTTAATTAATAAGTGTCTCCAGCCTTTGCATTAAGCCGAGAGTGGTTTTGATAAAAACCCTTAATGAATCCACCTGGTTTTAATAAAAACCCTTAAACCTGCCATTGTTTTGATAAAAACCTTTTCATCTGCCACATGGAATCTCTTCGAAATCTTCTAGAAAATATTCTTTGGAATATTCAACCTTTGAAACCAATAAATCCTCTTGACATTAATGCCAGTTCCTTTTGACATCAATGACAACTCATAGACAGGAAGCTAGGATCTCAAACCCAAAATTGCCAACAATCTCCCCCTTTGTCATTGATGGCAAACCATGCTTCTCAACAACATTGAAACTCAAAACTACTGTATAGAAATCAGCTCCCCCTGACTTGAGGCTCTCCCCCTTACTCATATCTCTCCACCTTTGTCATCAAATGCAAAGGGTCACCTTTGGGGCTTAGGACTAAGAATGAGCCTCTTAGCTTAGTCCCTCCCCCACCTCCTGTTGAGGTGATTAATTTTGGGGTGGGAGTAAAACTCCCATTAGACACTGATCTTCATCAGTGTCTATAGCTACCTTACCATGTCTTCTCTTGTTCTCCTTGTCCATATTCATGTTACTATTCATGTCACTATTGTTGTTCTTGTTATCATTTATGTTCTTATCCATGTCTTGATTCTTGTGCTTGTTCATACCCATGTTCCTATTCCTGTACCTTGGAATTTCAGCTTTACATTGTCTAGCTATGTGACCTTCATTGTTGCACTTATAACAACTAAAAATGTTATTTCTTTGAGGCATACCTAATTTTTGACTCCATCTGTTCTGACCAACCCTGTTCCTGTTATTAGCCTTGCAATAAACAACCTTGTGCTCAAACTGTTTACAAGAGTAGCAATACCCTTGAAAGAAATTACCACCTCTGAATCTGTCATTTACCTTCCTCACTTGAGTCATGCAATGTGAAGCCATGTGACCAAACTTGTGATAAGAAAAACATCTACCATTAAACTTTCCTTGATTTGACCTCTTAGGTCTTGTAAACTTTCTCCCATTTTTTTGATTCCTATTTTTTGATTTTGTGCATCTATTACTCAAGGACTCTTTTTTTGAAGTAATTTCCTCATCAGAACTCTCTTCCTTTCAGAATCTCTTACTAGATTCCCCAACAGAGTCGCCAACCTGTTCCATGTGTTTCTTACCAAAACCAAGACCTGTTTTATCTGTTGTCCTTCTTTGATCTTTGATGATTGATTTTACCTTTTTGGTGCTATCTTCAAACCTATAAAGCTTCTCCTTGTACTCTTTAGTTTCCTCTTTCAAGGAAGTCACTTTCTGTTCCAACTCTCTACACTCAATAACCTTAGACTCTAACTTATCCTTAAGTTTATGTGTCTTAGCTATAGAGAAATCAAGACTTTCTATAAGATCATCTCTCTCAATACAACATTCATCCAATTTATCATTGAGTCTAGCATTCTTCTTTCTTTCCTTTTTCAAAGCACTAAGAGCACTAAAAAGTTCAGCTTCAAGATCTACTTCACCATCCTCTATAACTTCCTCTATTTGTTTGCCTTTTGAAACATCAATAACTTTTTCAGATTTCTTATCACTAGAGGTGCTACCATTTTCTAAAGCCATACAAAGATCTTCCTCATAATTTTTCGAAGCATCTTCATACATAGTATAACTAGAAATAAATCCATAATTTGTGCAATCATCCTCAAGATGTCCAAAATTTCCACATCTAAAACATTTCATAAGGACAAATCTATGTTTCTTTTCTTCTTCTTTTTCTTTTAGGAACAACATCTCATTTCTAACATCACTTGAAGAACTTTCACTATCATTACTAGAACACTTACTTGCCTTGTCTAGGTAGAAAATTTTCTTGTGTTTGTGATAGTACCTCTTTCCTTGATTGCTTTGCTCATCTATATTCTTCCTTTGATGCCTGTACCTTTCAGAATCCTTGCTCTTATAATCCTATTTATCTTCATCACTTTCATCCTTGGCAGCAATACAGTTAGTAGCATAATGACCAAAATTTCCACAATTGAAACACTTGACATATTTCATACCTTTGTGCTTTCTTGAGAACTTGCCCTTCTTGCTGTAATATGCCTCTTCATCACTAGAAGACTCATCACTATATTGAAGCTCTTTACCCTTGGATTTCTTGGTAGCCTTGAAAGCTGCCTCCTTCTTAACATCAACCTTCACTTGAGTTCTCAACTCAAATGCTACAAGTATACTATGAAGCTCATCCTTTTTCAACTTATCCAAATCCTTAGCTTCCTCAATAGCAAAAATATTTTCACTAAATCTATTTGGAAGAGACCTCAAAATCTTATCACAAATATCATTTTCAGCAAGCTCAATACCTAGTTCCTTCATAGAGTTAACAATCTCATCCATACGAAGCATATAGTCACTAATATTTTCTTCATCATCCATCTTGAGTTGTTCAAACATACCTTTGAAGTGTCTCAAATTGGCCTTTCGAACATTTGCATCACCTATATGAACCACCTTCAATTGTTTCCACATTTCACTACCTGTCTTGTAGTGAATCACCTTGGTAAGATCTACCTTCTGTAAACCCTTCAGGATTTCATTCATTGCCTTTGAATTGCTTTGATGTAGGAGCCTCTCTTCCTTAGTAGAAGGACCATGCTCAAGAATGGTATACTCATCCTCAATCACTTCCCAAACTTCTTTTCCAAGAGCCATAAGATGAACCTTCATCCTAGCACTCCAAAGCCCAAAATTTTCCCCATCAAGAATAGGTGCTGCATAACCACTTGTAGATTCCATTGTGTTCTTTACAATATTTTCCTTCAAGCTGTTAAACTTTTTGAAGGAAACCGCTCTGATACCAATTGAAGAACACAAGCTTATACTGAGAGGGGGGTGAACAGTATAAGACCTCTTTTTACTTTCTCTATTTAACTTCAACTTCACAAAGCAATGAACCAATAGCAATATCAAAGCAATGCATAAAGCAACACACAATGAGACACCAATTTTAACATGGTTCACCCAACATGGGCTACATCCACAAAACTTTTCTCTAAAAATATTTCTCAAAGTTCTTTGGGAATCCTTCCTAATTACAATATTTATGAGCCTCAGCCCAAAGGAGAAACCTTCCCCTACTCAAGTATTTATGAGCCTATGCCCAAAGGAGAATCCTTCCCCTCCTCATGAATTTATGAGCCTCCTGCCCAAAGGAGAATCCTTCCCCCTCCTCATGAATTTATGAGCCTCCTACCCAAAGGAGAATCCTTCCCCTCAGCTCTGGAAATGATACTTCAGAAGATCACCTACCTCTTATTCCTCTAGCACGTGGAACTCCTTTCCACAGAAGACCTCCTGTCCTCAATGCTTAGCCTCAAGAGACCTCTATCCTCACTGATCACCTCCATAGCAACTCATCAACTTGTACTAAACACAGTAAGTCGGTCTAGCACAAGTCTTCCTCACTCTATCAGATATGTCCCAAGCTCAACTCATAAAGCTTGAACAAATCAATCTCTGCTGCACACAAGCATTCTCAAAGACTTGTCAAAACTATCCTCAGGTTCTTCTCAAAGAACCACTTCAACTCTATCCTCAATTCCTCTGCTAGGACCTGTCCAAATCAGCTCACAAGTCCTCCCTAGAACTTGTCCAAATCAGCTCATAAGTCCTCACTAGAACCTATCCAAATAAGCTCACAAGTCCTCACTAGAACTTGTCCAAATCAGCTCAAAAGTCCTCACTAGAACCTGTCCAAATCAGCTCACAAGTCTTCACTAGAACCTGTCCAAATCAGCTCACAAGTCTTCACTAGAACCTGTCCAAATTAGCTCACAAGTTCATCAAGAAAAACTTGCTTAGCATAAACCCACAAAGAGAATTGTTAGAGACCCAATGTGATTCATCAACCTCATAGAAGCATAAAGAGAATTGTTAGAGACTCGATATGTTCTATACTTAACTCCCAATCTCAGTCTCAAATCTCATAGAAACATAAAGAGAATTGTTAGAGACTCAATATGTTATAAACTTAACTCCCAATCTCAATCTCAACTCAATCTCAATCTCAAAAGAATAAGATAGATGTAGTATGATTTTCTCAAGAACATGAAACACAACCTGAAAATTGCCAACCATGCAATATCTCATATAACAATGATACTCATGTTCTTTCCACAACCAATATCTTTTCTCAACCAATTAGGGCGTCAACGACAATGCTCATAGACAAGGTTTAACCAACATAATTCAACTCAACATTAACCTTGAAGCATTCAACCAATCACTACATGGAAAGGAAACTAGTAGACATCCTTTTCCCTCCAAAGATATTTGAACAAAATAGCCGCCAACATAAATCACCAATGCAAAGAATAACTTTCTCAAATAAATCTCAAAGGAGTAAGCCCAAATCATGTATCAAGTAAAGAATTAACTTGATCAAAACAACCTCTATGGAAGAAACTCATCCATCAATCTCAAAACAGCCAACTAAGGGTTTCACCAACTCAAAGCAAGTAGCAAGAATTACTAACATAAACCCTAGTGCAAAAATGCTTCCTCTTCCTCAACCAAAATTATGCATTCACCCAAAAAACTCATCAATGATTTTAATGCATAAACAATCTTCAATATCCATAAAATGGGATTTATACCAACAAGAATACCTAGTAGACAACCTTTTCACTCCAAACTCAATTTCAAAAAATACACCATCAACAATATACATGGAAGAAGTTGCCCATACCTTTGTTTGAGGAAGAAGAGAATAGTTCTTCAACATGTTACCAAAACCACCGTCAACTTTGCCACCAAGTTAGGGTTAGATCATAAAAGTAACCACAAAAATATTTATTCCATAAAACACCTTATGACTCCAATCCTTAGAAGTCAACTACCAAAAATATAAAGCATACAAACAATATATCCTTTTACACCTTATTTCTCCAAATTAATTAAACCATGCTCAAGGAATAATAGCTTCTAAGAAAATCTCACTCAACAATCAAGACAAAAATCTTAACCACACACTATCAACCTTATATCTCCAAAGAAGCATTTAACCTCAAAAATAATTTTAAATAAATCTGCCCAACCACTTCTTCTTTAAAAAAATGCAGATTTTATTTAAAAAACCTTACCAAAAAAATGCTTTCAAAAATAGTGGGTCAATAGTGCCTCCGAAAAAATTGGAGAGCAAAAACTCTTCTCACACTCCACGGCGGGAGTCGAACGCTTGACCTCCCTTCAAGCGCCTTTGCAGAACAGTCGTTGCCACTAGGCCAACGACACTAGCTTGAAGGCTAGCAAGAGTCTCCTTCTCCTTAACCCTTTGGCAGCAGATAAACGTGGCAAAAAAATGATAGTCATAGCTTTTACTTCCCAACATTTGCGCAATTCGAATTTCTTTATCACCATTGCTTTGGACTATAGGTTATGGCTTATATAGCCAAACTTCCATGCTATGCACGACGTCGGTGGGAGGATAATTTGAAATTTTTGAATTAATATTATTTTGGCGCCTTCGAAACAACTTTAGGGTTTATGAAACCCTTTTGATTATTTAAAAAATAATCAAAGGTCTTTTAGATCTTAGACCTTAGGTGGAGAACCCATTAAATTATTAAAATAATTTAATCACTAAATCAAATAAATAATTAATTAAAAAACCTTAAAAAGGTTTTATTAATTAAGTTATTTAATTAATAAGAGTCTCTAGCCTTTGCATTAAGCTAAGAGTGGTTTTGAGAAAAACCATTAATGCATCCACCTGGTTTTAATAAAAACCCTTAAACCTGCCATAGTTTTGATAAAAACCTTTTCATCTGCCACATGGAATCTCTCTGAAATCTTCTAGAAAATATTCTTTGGAATCTTCAACCTTTGAAGCCAATAAATCCTCTTGATATTAATGCCAGTTCCTTTTGACATCAATGACAACTCATAGACAGGAAGCTAGGATCTCAAACACAAAATTACCAACAAAGATGTTATCCAACTAAAAAATAATCATATCCCAAGAGGGTTGGTCACACTTGAAAGCCTCTTTGATAACAAAGATAGGAATAAAATCAAAGCTATGGAGATCAATGATAATATCTATAAGGAGATCGGGATTGAAAAGGAAAAGAAGATCAAAGTTGGTATCTGATGTTCTCCAGAAGAGGTAGAGGAGATTAAAGTCCTATTGCTAAAATACCAAGACATTATAGCCTGGTCATACGAAGATCTAAAGGTATATAACAAAAGAGTGATGCAACATACAATTGAACTAGAACCAGATGCAAAGCTTTTTAGGTAGAAGCAAAGGCCTGTAAATCCTAAGATTGAATCCATTTTGAGATAAGAGCTACTTAAAATACTTAAGGCTAAAATTATATATCCAATTAAGCACTCCATATGGGTAGCTAACTTGATTCTTATGAGGAAGAAGAATGGAGACATCCACTTATGTGTAGATTTCAAGAATCTCAACCAGGCATCATTCAAGGATCACTACCCTCTCCTCAAATTGACTAGATTCTACAAATTTTTGTAGGGGCAAAGAAGTTCTCACTACTAGATGGATTCTATGGTTATAACCAAATCTAGGTAAAAGATGAGGATCAATTCAAGACAACATTTACTACCAAATGGGGTACTTTTGCTTAACAGAGGATGCCTTTTGGTCTATCCAATGTAGGAGCCACATTCTAGAGAGCTATGGATTATGCCTTTGGAGAGCTTATTAACAAAGTCATTTTGATCTACTTAGATGACATGACTATGTTCTCTCATCAGAAACAAGATCACCTAACACATTTGAAACAAGTGTTTGAGAAATATGAAAAATTTGGTATCTCTCTTAACCCTAAGAAGTCATTTTTTGCAGTTCACGAAGGGAAGTTGTTGGGCCATGTGGTCTCTAACGAAGGGATGTCTATTGAACTATATAGAGTTAAATCAATTATTGCCATTCCCTTGCCCATGAACAAGAAGTATTTGCAATTCTTCTTTGGGAATATTAACTTTGTTAGGAAGTCCATCTCATATTTTGCTCAAAAGGTGAAACCTATTATAGATATGCTGAAGAAAATATAGATTTCAAGTGGACTGAAGTAAGAAAACAGGATTTTGAGAGCATTAAACAATCCATTGCCACTGCTCTAATTCTGGTGAATCCTAATTTTAGCAAGAATTTCATTTTTTATGCTTATGGATTTGAAGAGAGCTATGCATCTATGCTCACTCAAAATAATGATGATGGAGAAGAACATCCCATATTTTTTTGGAGCCAAACTCTTCATGAGTACCAAATCAAATGCAACTTCATCGAAATACAAGTCTTTGTAGTGGTAAATTCATTGAATAAATTCAAGAAATACTTGGCTCTAAGTAAAACCCTAGTGTATGTAGTCCACCCAGATGTAAGAAGTTTCATTTTATAAGGTGAGTTAGGGGAAAAAATAGTAGGATGCATTACCAATATCTAGGAGTATGGTGTGGAAATCCATCCTACCAAGCTGGTTAAAGGTAGAGCATTGTGTCAAGGGTTGATAGAAAGGGTGGAGACAGAAAAAATTATATCTTATAAATCAATAATAGAAGACCAGACCGAAGATCCTTGATCAGGAGATTTATATAGGGTTGATCAAATGACCAAATATTTCCAGATAGGTATTTGTCCTCAAGATCTTAACCCATCATAAATGAGGAGATATAGGCTTCAAGCCTTAAATTATGTCTTACTACCAAAAGGGCTATATAGGAGAAATCTAGATGGATTCCTCCTAAGATGCTTGAAGGACGATCATAAGCAAAATGTCATTAAAGAATTCCATGGGGATTATCTGGAGGATATTTTTCAAGAAGGGTCATAACTTTAAGAATCATTAGGGCAGGCTATTATTGGCCTACTATTTTTTCTGACACCTTCAAAGTAACAAGAGCATGCAATGAATATCAGAGGTATGTGGGAAGAACCAAAAATGCATCATTCCCCCTCAAGCCTATCCAGGTAGAAGAGCCATTTCAACAATGGGGATTGGATTTCATTGGGATAATTAACCCAAATTCCTCAACAAGACATAAATACATTTTGACTACCATATATTACCTTACCATATGGGTAGAAGTCATCCCCACAAAGAAATAATATTAGGAAATGGTAATTGACTTCATGGAAATCTTGATTGCAAGATTTGGCATCCCCAAAGCTATAGTAAGTGATAATGGTCCAGCCTTCATAGGAGCTAAATACATTGAGTTTACTAGCAAGTATGGTATCACCATAAAGAATTCTTCCAATTACTATCCTCAAGGGAATGGATTAGCAAAGTCAACTAATAAGAATCTTCTTAGAATTTTGAAGAGATCATTAGAGGATAACAAAAGGAGTTGGAACCTATTGTTAGAGTAGGATCTATTGGTAGATAGGATCACCATCAAGAAGTCTATCAAAACCTCTCCTTATTATTTTGTGTATGGCAAAGAAGCAGTCCTACCTATTCACTTGTAAATATCGGCTCTCATGCTAGTAGAATTAAAAGAAGAATCTGATCAGGGTCCAATTGAAACTAGATTGAAATATCTACCCCAGTTAGAAGAGAAGAGGATTCAAGCATATGAGGATTTCCAAAAGCATTCATCTAATATTAAGGAATGGTTTGATAAGAAAGCTAGATTAAAAAAATTCAAAGTAGGAGACTCTATTTTGAAGTGGAATGTGGAGAGATCTAAGTCAGGACATCATCAAAAGTTTGACTCTTCATGGGATGGCCCTTTCAAAGTAGTTGAGGTTAAAGAAAGCCTCTTTCTAGCTTGAAGATTTAGAGGGAAACATTCAGCTAATCCCGATTAATGGATTCCATCTCAAACTCTACTTTGATTAAGAATAAATATTTTCTTGTAACATATGTATATATTTGTATTATACTTTTGTTTTTTGTTTTAAATTGTTTTTTTATAGAGATAAAAAATAAAATAAATAAAAAAGCTACAAGCTAGTTTATGGTTCACATTAAGCGGTTGACTAAGGCAAGATTGAAAAAAAAATCTAAGAGTGGCAGTGGACCACAACATATGCTCCATGTCATGCTCAATATGCTAAAAGTGGATATGGGCTACAACCTATGCTCCATGCCACTCTTAAAATTCAAAGGGACAGAAAAGTGCCGCAATTGAAAATATGTCCTAGACCACGACCAATCAACGAACAACATGATATCTCCCGCCACCAAGTCGCTCATCTTTTGACTTGAGAAGTGTGCAATGGGTAGTTGTCCAATATTCGCATTAATGGTAGAAGGCATGCATGTAGGAGGATTTAAAGCTCAAATTTTGATTGCCATCCATTTTACAAGTAGTGTTCATCTACCAGGGAGAGCATAGCAAAGCAGTAAGACACAATTTGCAAGAACAGAAGAGATCGAACACCTAGTAAATTTTCATAGAGAGCTAGGATTTTTCATGGGTATTTTTGTTATGTCATAGTATTTCTCTATTATATAAATCCTAATTGAATCCTCTATAGGTGTTTGACTAAATCTGAGATGCCACAAGCTCTACATTATGTATATTCTAAATATTGTGAGTATCATTTGAATGGTCATAACACTAATTATAAAATCCAAATAATGGGTTATTATTGGCCTACTTTAGAATTATATATCAATAAGTATATTGTCAAATGCAACAACTCTCCCTTCATAAATACAAATGCATGCTCTTGTGTGGGCTATTTATCCCATTGAGTCTCCTTGGGCCTTCTCTACATGGGGTGTTTATTTGGCTGATTCAATTTCTCTAATATTTTCTAATGGCCACAAGTATATTATTATAGCTATTAAATATTTTAAAAAGTGATTTGAGACTATACCTTTATCTAATAAAATTGCTTAAAAAATATATATTTTATAATGAATCAAATTGTAACATTTTGACATACGATCAACTATCATCATCTATGATAATGGTGGGAATTTTAAAAATAAATAAATAAGGAACTAATTAATGAATTGCATATTAAAAATCATTTTTCCATGTCATACTTACATAGGCTAATAGACAAACAAAGTCATCAAATAAAATTTTAATAAACATCATAAAAAAAATAGTACACAAGTCCTATATAGATTGGAAATTAATGTTATAGCAAAATTATTGATATTTTAGTACTATTATGTCTACATGGGCCATACCTTATTCTCTTATCTATGTTACTAAAGTTATTTGACCTTTTTAACTTGATATTCCTTCTTTGTAGATGTCTTTAAATATTTGTTTGGTCATAATGAATAATTTCAAGAGTACCATGAGTCTCACCTTGTTAAGTTCTCTACTCTAAATGGCAAGAACCTTCATGTTTTCCAATATAATCAAGTTTATAAAGATTGTGTTTCCAAGCAATATCACAAGAGTTAAAAATCATGTTCTTGATGGTGGGGATCTTGTTTTGAAGCTTGAAAACATCCATAATAAGAAAAATATAAAATTCATTCACAAATGGTTGGGCCCTTACACTGTTAAATTAGTATATGAATCCAATCAAGTAAAATTACAGTACATGGTGGTATAAAGTTAGATGAGCCAACTAACTCTATGCATGTCAACCATTTTTATTCTTAGTATTTTTGTCTTGTATATTTTGGATTTTTATTTTACTTCTTTGCATATTTTTCATTATGGCATGCTTGGTATGTTCTAAATCACGCTTTTCCCATGTTCATGTCATTATTTTTTTATCAATTTATTTGATTTGATATTAATGGCGCTTTTTGTGATGGTTTCACCATATTTGGTATTCTAATTATCTTTATCTGAGATAACAATTTTTTCCCTTCATGCATCATTTAAATGTATTCGTATTCATGATTGTGTCAATTTATTTTTGCCTTGGGTGGCATTTTCATTGTACAAGAAGGTCTAGGAGATCAAGCCACTAAAGTTGACAATGCATAGTCATAAAATCTAATTAGCGAGTTTTCCCTATATATTAGAAGAAATACTTTCTTCCATTAAAGTATTAAAAAATAATATTGGTGGAATATAATCCAAGGCAACTTATAAATATTTAAGTCCACCTTATTTTTCTTACAAAGATATGTTCTAATTGATTTTTATGCCTTTATTGCTTCTTTTTTTGTCTAGTTTTTATGAGATGATTAATATCTTATCATTGATCCTAAGTTGCATACTAATTTTATTTATCTCTAAAGGTGTATATTTCTTACATGCTATGTTCCCTTTCCCAACAAAGGACATCATACCTCCATTTGTGTATTAATTTTATCTTGTTGCTATATTT
This sequence comes from Wollemia nobilis, assembly GCA_028583015.1. NCBI lineage: Eukaryota > Viridiplantae > Streptophyta > Pinopsida > Araucariales > Araucariaceae > Wollemia > Wollemia nobilis. Next base: position 17,989,378 of record JAQPPZ010017033.1, on the reverse strand, counting down.
TGGTCATATGTCATGCACTATCCTATCAAGGGAAACCATGGTCACTTTCATTTATTATACTAAGTTTTCTAATGTCTATTTACTCATCACCTTTGAGTAATCTTTGACATGCCAATATTTCATCATCATGAGTCTTCATGTCTTGTTGTTGTAATTATTTATATTTTTCTTTTATCATTCCACTTAAACACTAGTTTTATAAAATGCGAGGAATATCCTCAAAAATATTTGTTTTCATTATGTTACAACAAAAATCTTAAAGTACAAGGATGATCCTCCATGGTAAGTTTTTTCAAAAAGCCCTAGATGTTTCCTCAGAAGCCCTAAAGTGTAACAATGATCCTCTATAGAAATTAGATTTTTATGTTGCATTAGTAACCACAAATTTCTATGAATATCCTTCATACTCATTTATTTATATATTGTTCTTAAAAGCCTAAAGTGCAAGAAATAAGCTCTATACTACTTTCATTTTTCTTGTAAAGGGGGAATTTTTTATAATTTGAGGAAAATAAATATGATTAACCTTGGCCTTTTTCACCTTCGGTTGAAGATATTACATTATTTTGTAGATGTTAAAGTATCCCCATGGTACATTTGTATATTTATAAATATTATATTAGGGAGTGTGATTTATATATTCTCTTGAGTTTGTGCCAATGTGTGAGAAGAGTTCAAGTTTCATAAAGTGTGCAAGTTTGGAAAGCGTTAGAGGTTGCAAAGTGTCATGTAATAAAGTATGCAAGTGAGTAAACTGCAAGAGTGTGCAATGTGTCATATAATTCAAGAGTCATATGTGTAGGTGTCAAGTATACAAGTGAAGAGTCACATAATATGTGGCAAGATGTAAAGTCAAGAGTCATGAGAGTTTTGTCATATGTGAGGAATAGGAAAGGATGCATCTCCTAGATATGTGAGGAGAGAAATAGTCAAGTATTGAAGAGTCATCTTCTAAAGTTATATTATGGAGACAAAGCTCCATGTATTGTATCAAGCAACAAGAAAGATATAACAAAGATCTTGTATATTTGATCAATAATATTGTGAGTTTTTTTATTCATATTATTGTTATATTCATTAATATTGATCAGATAGTTAAATGCTTTAATATTATGATTAATTTAGATTCTAGATATTAGGACCTATAATTAAATCTAGCATAATTGCCATCACTTTATTTTCTTTAAAATTTGCCTCTTCATATTCCTTCGCACCTTTAACTCTTGAATTTGAACTTACATATTTTACTTCCACATCCCTTGTGTCTTTGTGTTTCTTAAAACAAATTATCCAACTAAACTATAATAGTATTTGTCATTTGATGATGTAAAGGGGTTATAATTGCCACTTTTCTAGGAGTGAAAAATATTTGATTTGACTAAAGTTCTACTATGGTATAATCTCCTTTATTCATATTGAACTTTATCTCATGTAAAAAAAAATCATCATTTTTAGTTTGTAATCTCTTGTCATGTGTCTAGTTTCATAATATTTACAACATCAGAATGTAATGTTTTTTATAATTTGTTTATTGATTTTATTAGATTAGGTTGTTTACCTTAGCTCATGTTAACCTAGGTAATTTATTTTCCTTTTATTTAGTTATTCCATGTGTTTTCCCCACTCACTTATGTGTGGATATTTCATTTATCTTATTTAGATATTATGAGATGTTACATATTTATTTATTAGATATTATGAGGATATTTTTAGGTTTGACTATTCCTAGGAGTTATGGGGATATCTTTAGGTATATTTTAAGGGTTGATATTCTTTCTCCCCATAGCGGTTACAGATCTATGGACAATATCACTTATTCCTTTTGTACAATGGATATTTATCCTTAGCTTGATCCTACCGCTATGGTTGATCATCCTTGCCTATATAAGCAAGGCACCTTCATTGTCCTCATGGAAGAGGAAGTTCATTATTCATGTATAATATATGATATTGTTGCTCATTATTTTGCATATCCATTTGTAAGCTTATGCTATCAATTTGCTTTTAGATTATTGTTTTGGTTTAATGTGGTGTTCTGTTAACACTTAAGATCCTTGCAGCTTGGAATGATCTGATTATCATTTCTTTCATGGCATCAGAGAAATAGGTGTTGCAGTCATCCATTTGTGAGTGTTGTGCAGTTGTTTCTCTTGTAGGTTCAAAGATTATAGTGAAGCGGGAAGCTTCAATTTTTATGATCAGGTCCTTGGTAGAGTTTTTTGGCCAGTTTGTGTCACTCCTTCCATTTTTATATCATCACAAGCCTCCTGAAATTTCTTCTACCCATACTGCAATAGCCTCATTCCCTTGGATCTATTCTAAGCATTTTTTTCTTGAGCATTTCCTTTTTTGGTAGGGTCACCAACCCAACCCATTTTTATATTTTGCATGTATCTCCTAATAGAAATAGAATTTGTCCATTAAATTGTTTCGAGGTCTGTAGATGCATTCATTTGAGTTATGCACAAAATTTCAGCTCATTTGGATAAGTAATCTTCAATATATCATGATTTTACAAAAACATGCACTGTTTTAGTAATCTACATATATCTTCATCAAAATGTCAATTATTTTGCAGATTTTTTTACACAATGTGTAAAATAAGATTATAGACCTTTCTATGGAATTTTAGAGCACTTGGATCTGTATTCTGACTGTTACAACAATTGTACTAATTTTAGTAAACTCATTCTTTTAGGAGAAATTTTGGGAGTTGCTCAGCGAAATTTTTTCCAGGCCTATAAAATCATATTTCGGATATGTTTGTAAAATTTCAGATTTTTTGGATCTATATTTAGACATTTATAATGATTTTATGACTGTACTCTCAATATTGCATTGTGAAAAATGGTTTTGCACATGAACCGGTATATGGACTATTGTTATAAAGTCCCATCTTCTTTCATTTTTTGTTTATCCACTTAGTTTAAAACTTTGTGATCAGCTTACTTGGTGTTCAGTATTGGTGGAGCCTACACATTATTGTGCTTGAGGAGTCCTTTGTATTTGACTTCCCTTGCTTTGTTGTGGTGCATCCTCTTGTGCCAATATTCCTCATTGAGGCACTTAGTTTGAAGGAGGGGATTCTTTTGGTAATTCCTTTGGAGACTTTTCAGATTTTTGAGGCTTCATTTGTGCATTGATGTGATTTTGTGGTATTTTTGCACCACCTTGTGACATCACACTAGACCTTTCACATTATAATGGCATTTCATTTTTTGGGGGGGGGGTCTTCTACTTTTGAGAACATCTTGGAAACTTCATTTTTTAAACTTAGCATAGAGGCAAATGCTAGAACTTTTGAAGCATGGTTTAAGGTACTTTATTCATTATGTAAAAGTGAAGGTTTGGATCCTTTGTTCATAACTCTAAAACCCAAATCAATGGTGAAGTATAAGGAGTATAGGACATGGTTCATGAACAATTTAAGGATCTCTAACATGCTTTATTATTTAGTTTGTTGGGAGCTTCAAAATTTTATTGGAGTTCACAAGAACATAACTCACCTTGCTTATCATATGTTGAAAAGAAATTTTTTACCCAAGGCACCTTATCTTACAATTTATTGCATGGAGGACATCATTTGTGACATTGCATCTTTATTTTTAGAGTCACTATCTCATGATGTTTTGGATGATGAGGTTGATGCTACAGTACTTGCTTTAGATATTTTACAGGATACATATCCATAATTTTTTTTTGTGGATGATCATGTTGATGTTGCAATATATACAACAGAGATTTCATGGTATGTTACATCTTTACATACATATGACTTCTTGGATGGTGTTGCCTCTATCTTCATTGAGAGTCACACATGTGATTTTCTTGACATGTATGAGGACCTCACTCATTTATTTGATGATGATGTATACATTGTATCTCCTCCATGTACTTCTTCCTTTGTGGACTCTTTTTTGGTGTGCCCTCCCTCTTTGAGTGAGCCACCTTGTCCACCATTTTCTTCTCTTGTTTATTTCATATTGGATGATGTACTCCTACAAGAGTTGGATATAAATATTTTATCTTCGGTTGGACTCTCACTTGGAGATCCTGAAGACCATGTTGATTCTTTTGAGGCTTATAAGCCTCCACTTATTTCTATTATTGCTTCCATGGGCTCATCATCGCTTATGTATGATGAGCAAGGTGCAACCAAAGTATTGTCATTGTTGTCAACACAGTCAGGTTGATCAGTTGATGCAATGGACAGGAGTTCATTGATGAGCAAGGTGCAGCCAAAGTGCAATGGACAAGAGTTCATTGATGAGCAAGGTGCAGCCAAAGTATAATGGACAGGAGTTCATTGATGAGCAAGGTGCAGCCAAAGTATTGTCATTATTGTCAACACAGACAGAGGATCGGTTGATGCAATGGACAGGAGTGCAGAGGTCATTAGATAGATCGGTTGATGAAGTGAACAAGAGTTCAGAGTAGTCAGAGCATGCACAGTGAATTTCCAAGAAGACAGAAGTGGCCCAGATTCAAAGGATCAAAGAAAAAGACAAGTAAGAAAACTGTCGCGATATCGCGACATGTTTTCTATCGCGATATCGTGACATATTTGGCAAGTAAGAAAACTGTCACGATATCGCGACATGTTGAAAAGCTAGAAAAACTATCGCGATATCATGACATGTTTGAGGAGAGAGAAAGCACAAGAAAAACTGTCACGATTTCGTGACATGTTGGAAGAGAGAGAAAGCGCAAGGAAAATTGTCATGATTTCATGACATGTTGGAAGCAAAGAAGGCAAGTAGAAAAACTGTCACGATTTCATGACATGTTTGGAGAGAAGGCGTAGGCAAAGAAAATTATCATGATTTTATGACATGTTTGGAGAGAAGGCGCAAGCAAAGAAAACTGTCATGATTTCATGACATGTTTAGGGAGAAGGAGCTTGCAAAGAAAAGTGTCATGATTTCGTGACAATCTGCAAGAGAGGTAGTACGGATGAAAATGTGTCATGATTTCGTGACATGTTTGAGAGAAGAAGCTCACAAAGAAAAGTGTCACGATTTCGCGACAATTTGTAAGAGAGGCAGTACGGACGAAAATGTGTCATGATTTCGCGACATGTTTGAGAGAAGGAGCTCGCAAAGAAAAGTGTCACGATTTCATGACAATCTGCAAGAGAGGCAGTACGAATGAAAATGTGTCACGATTTCATGACATGTTTGAGAGAAAGAGCTTGCAAGGAAAAGTGTCACGATTTCATGACAATTTGCAAGAGGAAGCGCTAAGGAGAAAAAGTGTCACGATATCATGACATGTCGGGTTTTCGTGACCCAAAGAGAAGAAAAGCGCTAAGGAGAAAAAGTGTCATGATTTCGTGACATGTCATGTTTTCACTAGTGCAAGCCAAGAAGAGTGTACGGAAGCGAAAAGTGTCATGATTTCACGACATGTCATGTTTTCGCTAGTGCAAGCCGAGAAGAGTGTACGGAAGCGAAAAGTGTCACGATTTTGTGACATGTTATATTTTTGCGGGTGCAAGCAGAGAAAAGCACAAGGTAACGAAAGTGTCATGATTTCGTGACATGTTGTGTTTTCATGGGTGAAAGACAGAGAAGAGCATAAGGCAGCGAATGTGTCACGATTTCATGACATGTCATGTTTTCGCGGGTGCAAGCTGAGAAGAGGACAAGAAGGTGAAAAGTGTCACGATATCGTGACATGTCATGTTTTCACGGTCAACAGCCAAGAAAAGGACAAGGGGGTAGAAAGTGTCACGATATCACGACATGTCATGTTTTCGCGGGTAAAAGGCGAGAAGAGTACAAAGAGATAGAAGTGTCACGATTTCATGACAGGTCACAACAACACGATTACGAACAGTTAACTGAAGTAGAACGACAGTTAAAGGGGCAGTTGTAGAGGAAAATCATGCAGCTAAAATAAGAAGAGTTAACTGGAGTTAGTGCGATAGTTACAGGTGAAGTTACGGATATAAATCATGCAAGCTAAAATAATAACAAAGCATTAAAGGAATAATGGCAGTTACAGGTCATGTGACACAGTGAAACCATCGAGCAGCCATTACATCATCGAGTCCAAATAAGAGACAGAACTATTAATAGGTTGCATGCAGAAATATTGTGCTATAAAGGAGTTACTTACGAAGTGGCTATTAATAGGCTACATGAGTAAATATGGAAGTTAAAAATTAGGGTTTCAGATGAAAAGCTTGTTATAAAAGGAGGTCTACGTGGAGATTTAAGGTGTCGCTCATAGTGAAAAAGTGCCATCGTATAGAGGGAAAGTGCTGTGAAAATAGGGCTATAAGAGTGTGGGAGAGGGCTATAAGAGTGCGATAGGGAGCAGTAAGAGTGAGACGTAAGAGTGAGCCGTGAGAAAGGGTTGTAAGAGTGCGGTAAGCAGAGCCGTAAGAGTGTGTATGTTTCATGGATAGAAAGTTTAGATTACGATTTGAGTATAGAACATATTGAGTCTCTAAAAATTCTCTTTATGCTTCTATGATGTTGATGTGAGCAATAGACCAGTAAGGGTCTTGTAAAAGTGAAGGCATATTTATGTCAATCTAAGATTCAAAATAGAAATCCAAGTTGGTGCTTGGAATCAGGGGTTGGTGCTCCTTCCAGTTGGTGCTGGTGTGATGGGTTGGTGCTCTTTTTGGTGTAGATAAATTAGGGGTTGGTGCTCCTTCCAATGGGTGCTGGTAAATTGATTGTAAAGTTGGTGCTTTGCAAAGGCTGGATTTGGATGGGAGTCCAAGCAGTCTATTTTTGAGGAGTAGCCAAAACTGGTGAACCTCGTTAAATCTTGTGTTGTGGGATGCTCTCTTGTGATACTTGCTGTTTCTAGTTTTAAGTTTTCATTGCTTCAGATTTAAGAGTTGTAGATTTGAAATTAAATAGCTACACTGATTCACCCCCCCTCTCAGTGCCATTGTAAGACTAACAATTGGTATCAGAGCCAAGTTCTTGAACAAGCTAAATCAGCTAGGGTTGATCTTGGATTAGTACACAATGGGTAAGAAGAATAGATCCTCCTCCAAAAAGGCATCTCAGCCAGTTTCAGTTCTTGTGGAAGAGAAAATTGAACTAGAGAAGGTAGAAGAAGTGGATTCTGAAGTATGCAATGAAAACCTAGAGATTGAAGTAGATCTAGAAGGTGAGTTGATAGCCGCACTTGAAGAGTTGAGTATAGAAAAGAAAAAGAACAAAAGACTATCCAAGAAGCTGGAAGAATATGGGAATGAGATTGAAGATCTTTTCTTACAATTTCAAAAGGCCAAGAAAATAGAAGAAGCCTTGAAGACACAACTGGATGATAAGGTTGATGTATATAGCAAACGTGAAGAAGAATCTAACAAAGTTGTTAGTAATCTAAAGCTGCAAGTAGAAGAGTCCAAAAGGATTGAAGAAAGTCTCAGGTCACAGATCAATGAGAAAGAGACTGTTTGCTGCCAACAAGAAGAAGAGATTGTTTCATTGAAGAAACAACTAGAAGAGGCCAATATAAATCTCAAATTTGAGAAGAGCACAGAGTTGCTAGATACAATGATAAAGCAACAAAGAAGCTCCATGGCTAAGTTTGGTCTTGGATATGAAGCTGAACAACCTTCATCCTCCAAATGTGTCGAGAAGAAGAAGCTCACGGCTGAAGGATCGAGGCAAGAAAAGTGTGAAGCTGAACAACCGTCATCTTCCAAATATGCAGAGAAGAAGAAGTCCACTGCTAAAGGATCAAAGCAAGAAAATATTGAAGCTGAATCTTCAAAAGAAAGAAAAAATCAAAGGAGATCTACAACAAAGCAACCACAACAAAAGAGGTTCTCTCACTCTCACTCTATTCATAATAATGCTTTTAATGGCTATTGTTTTAAATGCAACCATTATGGTCACAAGGCAATTTATTGTGGATTGAATAATAGATCAAAGAGTTATGCTGATAGAAATACATCTGCTTCTCTGAGTGAACACCATGTGCAATGTTTTAATTGTAATGGCCATGGGCACATAGCAAGGTTTTGTCCAAGCACTTCTGTATCTAATCTAAGGCAAGACCATAGATTTCATCAGACGCAAAGAATGCAACACAGGCAGAGAACATATCATGTGCATAAAAGAAAGGAAAATAATCAACCATCAAGGATGCACAAGAAACAACTGCGCAAGAAGAATGTTCAAGTTCACAAAAAGGTGCAAAATGGGGATGTAGTTGAAAAACTCAAGCCCAAGTTCAAGAAAGTCTGGAGAAAGATAGAAGAAAGGGAATCGTGTCTCCTTGGATTGAAGGAGACTACTCCGCTATTGCACTAAGCCACTCCAGGTGGCACATCCTCAGGGGGAGCAATCTTAAAGTCTTATTTTAATTCTCCTATGTATGTGTTTGGTTATCTGAGGATGAAAGGAAAGCAGTCGGGTTATTGTTGTATAGTTGTCAAGTGTGTTGTCAGTTCATGTAGTTGTGTGTGGAAGTGCCGTGAAGGGTGATGATTAAATTGAGAATTGTCACCATTGGTAGTATTGCTATACGTCATTGTTGTTCTGTTGATAGTTCTTACTGCCACTGTTCAAAGCGTCAGATTATAATAGACAGTTTCATTTTAACTGTTGATAAAATGCCAATCCGAGATTACGAAGTATGAGGTTGAGTAAGGTGCACCATGGTTGGCCGTAAAGTGTTTGACAAAATGTCTTCTCCTGATTTGCATAGTTGAAAGTAAGGTGTGATCTGCAGTAACTATAGAAAACTCAGATCAGGTTGTAAATATAAAAAGGAATTTGGTTGTGCTATAGTACAGTATTTGATGCTTACACAGAGTTGAAAGTGGATTGAGGTAGCCTGCTGGATTCTCACTGAAGAGAGAGACAAACAACTGACATTAGGTTCAAGCTTGTTGAGAATATCCAAGATGCATTTGCAGATGCTGCCAGCATTGCAGAACAAATAGTTGGATATATACAATCAGTGTATGCCTTCACTAATAGTGGACAAGTTTGAGATTGCAGAGCAACAGAGGGTTGGTACTCAGAAGACAGTAGTCCAGCCATGTTCTTACACATATTATATTGGTGAAGTTGACAGTGATGATGTCATTCACTGGTTATTGCTGCTACTCACATTATTGATATTGTTGATGCCTATTATGCTTATCATGATGTTGTCAAATAGTGAAATGAAGTGGTCACATATTCCCAAGAATAGACTAAGAATTGACTAGCCATCGGGATCAAATTCTCAGGGGGAGCATTTATGCATCTGTTTATCATATTGCTCATGTTTATGCTTTTTGCTAACTGTAATAATTTTTGCTTGAGAATGTTGTGCATGGACTCAGGGGAGTTTTGCAGCCGCCCTTTGGTATTATTGTCAAAGGGGGAGAAGAATTACAGGTAATTGCACACAATTACGTGTGTTGCCAACAATTCCAAAGGGGGAGATTGATGAGCAAGGTGCAACCAAAGTATTGTCATTGTTGTCAACATAGTCAAGTTGATCAGTTGATGCAATGGATAGGAGTTCATTGATGAGCAAGGTGGCCAAAGTGCAATGGATAGGAGTTCATTGATGAGCAAGGTGCAGCCAAAGTATAATGGACAGGAGTTCATTGATGAGCAAGGTGCAGCCAAAGTATTGTCATTGTTGTCAACACAGACAGAGGATCGGTTGATGCAATGGACAGGAGTGCAGAGGTCATTAGATAGATCGGTTGATGAAGTGAACAAGAGTTCAGAGTAGTCAGAGCATGTACAATGAATTTCCAAGAAGACAGAAGTGGCCCAGATGCAAAAGCTCAAAGAAAAAGACAAGTAAGAAAACTGTCACGATATCGCGACATGTTTTCTGTCGCGATATCGCGACATATTTGGCAAGTAAGAAAACTATCGCGATATCGCGACATGTTGAAAAGCTGGAAAAACTATCATGATATCACGACATGTTTGAGGAGAGAGAAAGTGCAAGAAAAACTGTCACGATTTCGTGACATGTTTGAAGAGAGAGAAAGTGCAAGGAAAACTATCGCGATTTCGTGACATGTTGGAAGCAAAGAAGGCAAGTAGAAAAACTATCACGATTTCACGACATGTTTGAAGAGAAGGCACAGCAAAGAAAACTATCACGATTTCGTGACATGTTTGGAGAGAAGGCGCAAGCAAAGAAAACTGTCACGATTTCATGACATGTTTGGAGAGAAGGCGCAAGCAAAGAAAACTATCATGATTTCGTGACATGTTCGGGGAGAAGGAGCTTGCAAAGAAAAGTGTCATGATTTCGTGACAATCTGCAAGAGAGGCAGTACGAAAAAAAATGTGTCATGATTTTGTGACATGTTTGAGAGAAGGAGCTCGCAAAGAAAAGTGTCATGATTTCGTGACAATCTGCAAGAGAGGCAGTACGGACGAAAATGTGTCACGATTTCGTGACATGTTTGAGAGAAGGAGCTTGCAAAGAAAAGTGTCACGATTTCGCGACAATTTGCAAGAGAGGTAGTACGAACGAAAATGTGTCACGATTTCATGACATGTTTGAGAGAAAGAGCTTGCAAGGAAAAGTGTCACGATTTCGCGACAATTTGCAAGAGGAAGCGCTAAGGAGAAAAAGTGTCACGATATCGTGACATGTCGGGTTTTCACGACCCGAAGGGAAGAAAAGCGCTAAGGAGAAAAAGTGTCACGATTTCGTGACATGTCATGTTTTCGTAGTGCAAGCTGAGAAGAGTGTACGAAAGAGAAAAGTGTCACGATTTCGTGACATGTCATGTTTTCGCTAGTGCAAGCCGAGAAGAGTGTACGAAAGCGAAAAGTGTCACGATTTCATGACATGTTCTATTTTCGTGGGTGCAAGCAGAGAAAAGCACAAGGCAGCAAAAGTGTCACGATTTCGTGACATGTGTTTTCACGGGCGAAAGATAGAGAAGAGCTCAAGGCAGCGAAAGTGTCACGATTTCGTGACATGTCATGTTTTCGCGGGTGCAAGCTGAGAAGAGGACAAGGTGGAAAGTGTCACGATATCATGACATGTCATGTTTTCATGGGTGCAAGCTGAGAAAAGGTCAAAGGGGCAAAAATGTCATGATATCATGACATGTCATGTTTTCGTGGGTAAAAGGCGAGAAGAGTACAAAGAGACAGAAGTGTCACGATTTCATGACAGGTCGCAATAGCACGATTACAAACAGTTAACTAAAGTAGAACGACAGTTAAAGGGGCAGTTGTAGAGGAAAATCATGCAGCCAAAATAAGAAGAGTTAACTAGAGTTAGTGCGACAGTTACAGGTGCAGTTACAGATAGAAATCATGCAAGCTAAAATAAGGACAAAGCATTAAAGGAAGAACGGCAGTTACAGGGCATGTGACGTAGTGAAACTATCAAGCAGCCGTTACACTGTTAGTTCGAAATAAGAGACAGAACTATTAATAGGTTGCATGCAAAAATACTATGCCAAAAAGGAGTTACTCATAGAAGTGGCTATTGATAGTCTGCATGAGTAAATACGAAAGTTAAAAATAGAGAGAAAAGCCTGTTATAAAAGGAGGTCTGCGTGGAGATTTAAGGTGCCGCTCATAGTGAAAAAGTGTCGTCGTATAGAGGGAAAGTGCTACGAAAAGAGGGCTATAAGAGTGTCGTAATATTGCGGTAAATAGAGCAGTTAGCGAGAGGGCTGTAAGAGTGCAGTAAGCAGAGCAGTAAGAGTGAGATGTAAGAGTGAGCCATGAGAAAGGGCTGTAAGAGTGCGGTAAGCAGAGCCGTAAGAGTGTGTATGTTTCATGGACAACAAGTTCAGATTGCGATTTGAGTATAGAACATATTGAGTCTCTAACAATTTGCTTTATGCTTCTATGATGTTGATGTGAGAAATAGACCAGTGAGGGTCTCGTAAAAGTGAAGGCATTTTTATGTCAAAAAGATTCAAAATAGAATTCCAAGTTGGTGCTTGGAATCAGGGGTTGGTGCTCCTTTCTATTGGTGCAAATAAATTAGGGGTTGGTGCTCCTTCCAGTCGGTGCTGGTAAATCAGGGGTTGGTGCTCCTTTCTGTTGGTGTAGATAAATTAGGGGTTGGTGCTCCTTCTAGTGGGTGCTGGTAAATTGATTGTAAAGTTGGTGCTTTGCAAAGGCTAGATTTGGATGGGAGTCCAAGCAGTCTATTTTTGAGGAGTAGCCAAAACTGGTGAACCTCGTTAAATCTTGTGTTGTGTGATGTTCTCTTGTGATACTTGTTGTTTCTGGTTTTAAGTTTTCATTATTTTAGATTTAAGAGTTGCAGATTTAAGTTATAAATAGCTACACTGATTCACCCCCCCCTCTCAGTGCCATTGTAAGACTAACAATGTAGCAGGACATTGGTGATTCTTCCTTGATGGATGTTGTTCAAACATCTCTTCTACTTTTGCACACTCATGGTTTTAATCATATTGATATTTTGGATGTTGATTGGGACTATATTCTACCCTATTTTGGTGTTGGTTTGGGCTTCTACATTCTTGGAGATTCATTTCATAATTCATTGATAATATCTTCTTCACTTTAACTTAGTTTGAATGATTCTGCATCATCATTCTACATTTTATTCCCATATTCTCACACTCACTTGGAGTGGGAAGACATTCAACAGATGCTTCATGGCTACTTTCTTCCTTGTGGGAGACACATTGTTCATCACAGAGGCATCCACTTATTCATAGGAATTCATCGATTTCATCATCCTTGGGGGTTTTAGGAGCACTCCTTGGCTCCATTCCTAATTTTTCTTCTCTTTCTAGTTGAATGTTTTTTTTTCCACATGGTTTTCCACCTTCTGTTTTAGGAGCTTTTGGATACACATTGTACATGATTACCTAATCAGGCCTTGTTGTCGGGACTCATATTGTGGATATGTCACTTTAATTTTTGGTACCTAGCTTCACTTGAGGGGGGGTGTTAGAGTAGGTTTTTTAACTTAGCTCATGTTCACCTAGGTAATTTATTTTACTTTTATTTAGTTATTCCATGTGTTTTTCCCACCCACTTATGTGTGGATATTTCATTTATATTATTTAGATATTATGAGGTGTTACATATTTATTAGATATTATGGGGATATTTTTAGGTTTCACTATTCCTAAGGGTTATGGGGATATTTTTAGGTATATTTGGAGGGTTTATATTCTTTCTCCCCATAGCAGTTATAGATCTATGGACCATATCACTTATTTCTTTTGTACAATGAATATTTATCCTTAGCTTGATCCTACCGCTATGGTTTATCATCCTTGCCTATATAAGCAAGGCACATTCATTGTACTCATGGAATAGGAAGTTCATTATTCATGTATAATACATGATATTTTTGCTCATTGTTTTGCATATCTATTTGTAATCTTATGCTATCAAATTGCTTTTAGATTCTTGTTTTGGTTGAATGTGGTGTTATGTTAACACTTGAGATCCTTGCAGCTTGGAATTATCTAATTATCATTTCTTTTAGATCCCATTCTCTTGATTATAATTTAATTTTTAATGGATTAAGGAAAAGGTTTTGAAATATCCATGTCAACACATATTCAAATGTATACATCATGTCTTCATTTCTTAGTAGTTGGTCCCTCCTACATGAATTCCCCTAAAGTATTTTTTATTCAAAAGTTCTATTATTTCTTGCAAATACCAACTTTCTTGCTAAGTGCTTTGTGACTTTTAGAAAAAAAAATCAAAAGTAATTTACAAATAAGTCACCACAAATGATAATTGGTTCTCCCAATCAATTCAACACCTTTTTTGTATAGTTTCATTCTCCTTATTCCACGTGGAACCTTGACCCGAGTTGCTCTCAAGTCACACCTATCAACAAGTCAAAATTATTATTCCACCTTTGTATCCATCAAAATGTTATTCACTTTGTTTCATTTTTGCACAGGCTTGAGTTGTCTTCACCAATTTTTTCCAAGTACTATTCAAGCACAAATACATCTCCAACAAGAATTTTGTCACCTCCACATGGCTTCAAAGTGTTAATGTTGCAATTTGAAGAGTTTTGAGTTTCTCTCCAATGTTTTTAACAAGGTAAAAATAATCTATCCCTCACAAAACTCAAGGCATTTCAGATCTTAGATGGGCTTCACAAGTTCCTCTTACAACGTCTCAAATGTTTAGACAAGATTCTCAAGCACTTATACAAGGTTAAAAATGTATATGTTTCATCAGTATTACAACATTAAGTTTCAATAAGAGACCGTATTCAACTTTGGAATAGTACTACTGGACTATGTTTTAATAGGAATGACTTGGCTTCTATTGGCACAAAGAATAATATAGATAACATATAGGAAGTGAATAAACAAGATTGATAAAATAAATACAAAACCCATTTCTCCTCTTCAAGCGTTATCAAACTCGGATATTTTCTTGGGAAGTCTCACGTTGAATCTCACAAGATACTTAAATTTTCAAATTTAGCTTTTACCAAGATCTACTAGTGACGTCTTAAGCCAAACTCATATTCAAGTTGAGCCATCTTCTTCAACTATGATCTACAAAAGATAAATTATAAGGGCATGTCATTTAATGGATATGATTGTTCCTTCTCACACAAACTCTCCATGCTCTAATACCAGATGATAGAAATGAGCAAAAGCATAAAACTCAATAATATATTTGTTTCTCTAGATTAGAATAATGTACATCCTTTACATGTTCATACATGTTGTCTCTTAGTTTTAAGATACCCTTGGTATTTCACCCTTTGGTGTTTCATATTTACCTTAGACTTTATAGCTTCTCTCATTATCCCATGGGATGTAATTATTAAGTTTTATTCAACCTCATATAAGCTGAAATAATTATCAATCATTATTTAACATCAAATAATGTAATATCTAACAATTTCAATATTATTTAAAAGCTCCTTACTGATAAGCTAATTATAGGTCCTCATACACACTAGAAATTTTATATCTTAATAGAAAAATTCTCATTCCATGGTCTCAAATATAATGCATCTCTCCCCTAAATCATGGGTCATCAACCATTATTTTATCCCATATTTCTGAACTGGAAAAAATAACAATAAAAAATCCTTTTAGAAGAAAATCCATGGGGTAATTTGAATTCAATCCTCACTTCCACTAGATCAAATATTGAATCTCCCAAAAACTTGACCAATATTCATGGAACTTGCATATTAACCCTCTACTTTAAGAACCATTATGTCATTATTGAACATATCATCCTTGATAATCACTTCTAATGTAATATATGCTACCTAGATAAGGTTTTTCATAGATTCACTATTCGTCATCCCTAACTAGGACAAAGACCAAAACCAAATATTGAAGACTAAAAGTCTTTAGACTAAATAATTTAGTATAGGGGGTGATGAAGTTATTACATTATTTGGTAGATGTTAAAGTGCCTCCATGGTATATTTGTATATTTGTAAATATTAGATTAGGGAGTGTGATTTATATTTCCTCTAAGATATATGTCAATGTATGAGAATATTCCAAGTGCGATGTAATAAAGTGTGCAAATTGTGATAATGTATAAAGTGTTATGTAATAAAGTGTGTAAAGTGTGATAATGTGCAAAGTGTCGTGTAATTCAAGAGTCAAAGAGTTAGATGTTAAGTATATCAGTGAAGAGACACATGATATGTGGGAAGATATACAGTCAAAATTCATGAGATTTTTGTCATATGTGAGGAATATGAAAGGATGCATCTCTCGAATATGTGAGGAGAGCAATAGTCAAGTATTGAAGAGTCATATTCTAAGGTTATATTATGGAGACAAAGATCCATGTATTGTATTGAAATTATAACATAGATCTTGCATATTTGATGGTTTATCAATAATATTGTGAGTTTTTTTATTCAGTAATTTTATTGTTATTTCATGAATGTGATATTCATTAATACTAGCCAGATAGTTGATAGTATTGTATTTTTATTAATATGTGATCCTTGATTTTTGACCTCTGAGATAATCTGGCGAAATTTCCATCAAGGTGAACCTTAACATTTTGAAGTGAATGTGAGAAGGGAAGGAGCCCCACATTCAATGTTTTTACTCCAAATATTTGAAGTGTTTAAAAAACTAAACATGAGTGGAAATAAATAAATCCTATTTTAAAAACCCATAGGTGGAAGGAAGGATTCCCTGGTTGTGAAGGTAATATTTCATTGATCAAAATAAAAGGAAGAACCTATAAAAGTATCTATTGAAGTGATAGAAGATACACTAGAAGTAACTTTCATGGATGAGATGATCTAACATGATGTAATGGGTCTTAAAAGTAGAGGATTAACATGTGGGTCTTAAAATTAGAGGATTAACATGTGAGTCCAAAAAATAATGGTCATATATTTTAGAGATTCAAAAGTAGAGTAAATGAAATAGAATTGGAGCTCAAGTCATTCAATATCATCATTTTATCTAATTTAAAATCTAGGGATAAAATAATGGGCAGTGATCAGTGGTTTAGAGGAAGATATGCCTTGTATCTAATGGCATGGTGTGAGAATTTTTCTATGAAGACAAAAACCTTTGTAAGGATTTTTGTATGGATTTGGTTTTTTGAACTATTGTATAAGCTAGTTAGTAAGGGGGTTTTCAAAAATATTGGTAATACTCTAGAGGTGTTCATAAAAGAGGGAATAACTATTTAGGTATAAAAGCATGCTATATGCACCCAAACATGTATTGCCATAATTCTCTCAAAATATTTATCATACTTGTTAAGATTAAATCCAAATAAAAAAATTATAATCAAGTGGAATATGGAAATCTCATCTTGATGTCACAAATATTTTGAAACAAAATACATGGTAAATATTTCAAAGTGAAGACGATTGAGCAAGAAATAAGAATTTTTGGTCAAGATATAAGATCCAATATTAATCAAGAGGATCATATTATAATAGAATATGGATTAGATCATGAACATTTATAGTTTCAAAAAATCTTAAGAAAAGCACCTTCACCTCATTAATGAAAAATATCTTCATTGTCTATTTAATGCAACCATTTGAAGAAACTCAAAAAGATGTGTAGGATGAGCAAGTGCAATGCACAAGTTCAAATATAGAAGGAAGTAAATATTTAAAGTAATATTAATAAGTCAATTTTCAAAATTAAGGTGTAAAAGGTCATATTTGACCTGATCAAATCATCTCCAATCTCCTCAAATAGTAGAAAATTATCTTCTTACAATGAAAACAGAATTAGTTTAGAGAGCATCCCTTACATTTTAAGGCTTTCAAGGAACCAAAATGGAAAAAGCAATGTAGGAAAATACATTAGATTTTAATATTTTCAAGAAAGCATAAAAATATTAATATGAAGGTTTCCCCTTACACGTTATGGTTTCCATGGAAGCATTAACAAAAGATATTGCCAAGGCTATGTCTTACACTTCAAGTTTTCCAAGGCAATATAATTTTATACATGATAAGTTAAACTGGGAACAATGTGGAAAAAAGTAAGGGACTAATGAGGATGAAAGTATTAGTGAGAATGCAAAAAGGAGAGGAAGACCCTAAAAAAAAAAAAAAAGGAAACTTAAAGGGATATTGATTTGGAAAACTAAAATCAAATACCACATGTTAATAAGAAGTGGGTCCAAGCCCACAAATAAGAATAAAAAACATGATGAAGATAGTATATTGGAATATTCATGATATGAATATGGCTCTCCAAGAAATGAAGTCACAAAGGAATTGATATATTGTTGTACTCTTGAATTTATTTTAATATATGAAACAAAAATATGTAGCCAGAAATGTAATAAAGCATTTTAAAATGTTGGGGAAATGGGATATTGTCTAGAAATTTCCACTATGAGGTATTTGAGTGGTATTGTAACAATATATGACAATCACAAATGGAATGGGTAATTTCTAGAAGTGATAAGTAATTGAGTTGCTAGACTATTCACCAAAAAGAGAATGATTTAAAAATTGGAGTCATCATTGTATATGCTCCAAATGCAATCACTCTTCGAGATAGATATTGAATATACCTCATTTATTCATGTCAAAGTCAACAATAAATTGCAATTAGATTCTTGGAAAGGGATTCAACATTATTTAATATCATTCAAAAAATAAGGTATGTACACCTAATTGGTCTATATCAAAGGATGATTTTACTTCCATTTTCACTTTCAATAGAATTTGTAATGGTGCTCCTTCAAAATTTTAATTTGCATTGATAATAAGTGTATTGGGAAATGTCATGTGGTAGAAAAATTAAATGAGTGTTTGATTTCCAATAGTTGGCTACAAACAAAGTATGCAATCTCTTTAGACATTTTTCTCCAAACATGATCAAATCACAAACCAATATTTTTGAGAGGTTATCTACATAATAGTGGTCATACAACATTATTTTATTTTCAAATTATGGCTCCAACATCCTAATTTCCTCCAAATGGTTATGTTTTGGTGGTATGAAGTAAAGTTTGAAGAATCGTGTGTGTAGGTTTATTCAAATATATTTAAAGGGGAAGATGAAGACTTGGAATATCAAATCCATTAGTTACATAAAATAAAGAAGGAAATTAAATACAAGATCAACAATTTAGAAAAGATAATGGAAATCAATAAAAAGGATAGACTTTTATGTGGAAAAAAATAATTCCTTTATGATTATTATAACATACCAAAATACGAGTTTGGAGGTGCCTAAGAGGAAATTTGAGGAATCAAACTGGGCTTTCAGAAGCTAGGGTATATGTCTATCAATAGTAAGGATCATGGCCAAGAATGGAGGACATAGGTACTTCGGTACCAAATCCTCCAAATGAAGGAATCTCATTCTAGGATAAGCTATGTGGAATCCAAGATAGCTTCAATGACTATCAAACATAAGCAAAGAAAATCATAAACACCATGGGGAAGTGATAAAAGGAGGATTATCTACCTAGGAGGGTGAACGAATGTCCACCACAAGTAAAATAAATACCAATATTGGAAATAGTTGAGGACTGGATAGTTGAGGATATTGTTTATAAGTCAAAACACAACTTGATAGGTAAATTTGTGGGTTTCAGACCGTTTGTGCACTTCCTCCACACATGGATAAGGACAAAATAGCATCTAGAAGGATAATATGAAATTCTAACTCTCCCAAATAGGTATTTTTTTGTAGAGCTCACATCAGTGGCAGATCAACAAAAAGTATTTAAGGGAGGGCCATATCATCACGGGCCAATGGGACTATTCTTGTATCCATGGAATATGGGATTTGACTTGAGGGTGGAACCGACTGTAGTACCGATATGGATATATTATTTTCCCTTCCCCTTGAATTTTGGAAAGAGGAGGTACTCAAGGTAATAGGCAACTTACTAGGGCATTATCAAGGTAGATCAAGAGAAACAATTTTAGGAGGATCAACAATGTTTACTAGGGTTTGTGTAGAAATGGACCTCAAAAAACCTCTTCCAAAAGAGATATAACTAAAAATAAGGGATTTTATCTGGTGCTAACAACTAGATTATGAGGCTATTCCATTCATATGTCAGGTGTGCCATGCTCATGGAAATCTGGCTAGAATGTTCCCAATAATTAAGGATCATAAATCTGAAAAATAGGAAATAAAAGCAAATATTAACATGGCAGGTCAATCTCTTCAACAAAAGAGAAATTAGAAGGAAGGGAAAGGCCCAACAAACTCTGAGGGCTTTCAAAAATTAATGATAAGGTCAAACAAAATAAATCATCATAGTAACTAGAGATAAGGAGAAAGAGGTATAAGAAGAAACAATAGATATGAGATATTCAAACAACTGGGAAACTTGGAAACAGAAGGGGATTTTCAAATGGAAGGGTTAGAGGAGGATACTTAGCAAGTCACACCAATTGATCAGGAAAAATATTCCAATCTAGTGTAATGGAAGAAGAAAGAAGTAGAATGAGACACAACCTCTCATGGAAGAGGAGATTCAACCCATGAGGGAGACCATAGGAGGGAAAATAGAGCAAAGGATTATTTTGACATAGGAAATAGAGATGAAAGAAGGAAATAAGAATAAAGGAAGCCCTACTCTAGGGATTCATCAAGTGGAGAAGAAACAAAAACCAAACCAATATGTAGGGAGGAAGTCAAACAAGGAAAATATGAAGTAACAGGGAAGAGATTTGAGCTAGAATGGAAAGGTAAAATCAATGGTTGATAATTTTCTCCTAATTCTCAATGATATTAATCACTTGGAATGTGATGGGTTTAGGCAGTCACCCTAGAAAAAAGGTAGTCAAAAATATTATCATGGATATGAGTCTAAATATAATTTTATTACTGGAAACCAAAATGCAAGGAGAATACTTACAAAAAATAAATAGGAGGATATGGGAAAAAGGAGAGATCCTTATTCAATCAGCATAGGTGAAATTAGGTGGATTGTGTAGACACCTAAAATACGTCATGTTTAGAAGACCACTCATATGGGCACATCTAAAGACCATATGAATTATCTTGGACCTTTCCAAGAGCCAATAGTGGTCTTAACCACTCACAAAGTGCAGTTCTAGCCCATTCAGACTCAACCGATATCAAGTTGATTGGCCGCCACACTTGGATACTAAAACTGAGAGTGGCCACACCTAGTCACTGCTCTAGACAGTGACTAGCATCAAAACATAGTCTAGCCATGAATACGGGCCTAGATCACGTATTTTTATTGCACCTGCATGGCTTATGGGTATATTTTGGCATGGAACTCTCAGAGCTCCTCCTGACTACCCCTTCAATGCTAATTTATGACTAATGCTTTCCCCCGAGATGGTCAATTGCATGTAAATTTGGAGTTTGACTTCTCCAGGAATCCAAGATCTACATTTAGGTCTAAATTTGGGAGGTCTACATATGGACCTTCCAAAGAAAAATAATAGATCCATGAATGCCAAAATTTTGTACAGTGAAGCCTTGTCATATCGAAGAGTAAATCCATGCCCCCTTGAGGAACAGTGAAGTGTTGTCCGGTTGAGCTACATCTATGCACCTGCATTTAGATCCATTTATTCTTCACCACCAACTAGTGTACCAGACATAATAGGTGACCCTTGAACATCAATTGAATCAAGGAATATAGTTCTACAACCCCTTGTTCATGAAGGGAAAGGTTTCATTTTGTGGTCGTTGTCCTTGACAGTGGCCCACAGACATAGCCTAGGGTTTTAGATATTATTTTCCAAGTGCTAGCTTAGATCTTTTATTCTTTTAATTTATTAATTAGTTCTAGCATAGATCTGGTTTCTTGCAATGCATTTAAATTAATATTTTTTAGTTTTACATATGTACATTACTTAGATCTGGTGCATTTTAAATCATATTATGCTTATTTACTATGTTTATCAGATTTACTAATAAGACATCGACTTGAGAGGTCGTATGTGCTACTAAGTGTGTGATGTTATTTCTATGTACGCAGGTTACAGGTTTACAAGACCGATTCAATACATTCAAAGAATAAGATCCCTCCAAATAAGAGAAGGAGAAGTAGGCGTCTATAAGCCCTCATATATTTTTGTGTGCGAGATTGGGAGGCCTATAAAAGTGCACCATCCCCTTGAAATAGGACATATTATTCACCATTATTCCACTTTTATCTTATTGTATCAAACTAAGTATCCCTTAGATGGACCGACATGCAATCGAGATTTTGCATGAATAAATAAAATATCTTTCTTTTTTTTGTCATTTGTGTGTTATCTTTTATTTGTGGTCTTTCATTTGATACGATATTGCAAGGAGTACAGTGGTGTGTGATCCTCGAGGTTGCATAGATAGCGATCACAATGGAACCCCCACCTGGTTTTTGTTTTCAGTCGGTTTACTAATGTTTAGGGCATTTTTTTGTGTGTAGGTTTGGCTACTCTGGTCAACAACAACCATCATAGTTTAACCACTTTTAAATTCAATAGCCAAAATAAGCTGCTTTTGTCAACAAAGGCTAGTAGAAAAATTGTAGCAGAGGGTAGCCTTTTCATCATCAGATGAGTATTTTAGGTTGGTAGCATTCCCTAATTTTTTGTCTTTCTCTATCTGCAATGTATTTCCAAAAAATAGCAACATAAATCACATTTTTTATTAAGGAAATATAATAAAATATGGAATAAAATTACATTTGAAGCTTCTTAGCATTTTTTTAGCTTTCCTCTAGGTGCTTCTAGGAACAGTGGGCCTCTATTTTCAAGGTCTGCCCTAGTCTCTAGTGTTCTAGGATTTTGTGTGTTTAAGCTTTCTTGCATGTGGCCTAGCTAGAGGCCGTTACACCACAAATTAGAAAGTGCATTGTATGAAAGTCATTTAGATTAGTTAGAGATGCATTTTATAAATTAAACATTCTTTTTAGGCATGTAGGGAAATGATCATGAGTGCTCTTTGCTGTATAGTTTTCATTATAAAAATCTAAAAAGAACCCCACACACATCATGTCTTATTTTTAACATTAGCAGCATGGGATCTCACATACAACTCATTGATTAAGACCAATAGTGGATGTCATTACCACTTGGTTGGATCACTTGAAATAGTATCATCGAGACCCGTACATGGCCAAGGTTGACCCAAGAACTATCCTAACCATACAAAATAGCACACACCCCTATTTGAGAGGTGTAGCATTGTACACGGGGTATTGGGTGAGGATTGGTAGTACCTATGCTACCTCATTGAGTATGGAATTCACTACCATATTGTAGACACCAAAATTAGGTAAATCAGATAGGACTACTAGTGCACCAAATGCATCATCCTATTGACATCATATGACCTCACTAGGGGCAGTTTTTAGGGTTAGAAGGCATCCTAGGACAATTTTGGGAAGATCTCCACCAGTTTTGGGAGCCTTAGAGGCCCTGGTTTTTGACCGTACCTACCAGGGATGATCATGATTAGGGTTAGGATTTGTGGCCACTCCTGCCTGGGATGGTCACATATAATCATCCCAAGCAGGGATTGCCCCCAAACCCACCTGCAAAAAAGTAGATGGGATCAATATTGGCAATCAAATCTTGCCAATCTCGATCCCAATTAGCACCCATGTTGATTGGGAGTGGCCTGGCACAATTTGGGCTGCCTAATGGGTTGCCCAAATGGGGCAACCTTCCCAAAACCATCCAGGGTAACCTTGGACAAGTGGCAAAGGTTGCCCTGGATGGCCAACATGCCATTTTGGGCATTAGGGCTCTAATTACCTATAAATTGGAGCCTTCCATAAACAAAAAAATGAGGAGAATGGAATGCAGTTTTGGATCAATGAAGTGCTACTAGAATTGTGAGAGAACCGGTGTTACTTACCTCACCCTTTTTTGCAAACTTTGTGCCCCTTTGCATTTGAATCCCTCTTCCCTCGTGAAGGTGATTTGAAATATTACAAAACATATCAAACTAATTACAAAAATAGTCTACTATGGAATAGATACAGACCCCATTTACCTAAAAACCTAATTAGTGAGCTCTATAACTGATCCAATAGATATTGGTGGCCATTTTTGAAGCAAACTTGTTGACCATCCCGGGCAGGAGTGGTTAACAGTCATGACTGTCCCTAACTATGATGGCCACAAAATATATATGGATTTTTCCCTAGATTCCACCATAGGAGTCTTCAATAGGTCCTCCCATAACCCCTATCCAAATTTTAGCTTATTTGGAGTTTATTTGGCAGGGTAACTGACCGTTTGAACGTCGTAGGGTGAGGTGGACCAGCATTAAGGCCTCCATCGTCTTTCACCTGGTTTGGTGCCTAAACAAAATCAAAATTATCTAAAAATTGGCTAGAGTAATTTTAGAACGTAGATCTATCTATTGTATGCATTTTTATATATTTTGATATCTTATATTGCTTTCGTTTTATTTGATTTCTATGGATGTATGTTGTTTTCCATTATAATATCTATGCTATTAACCCCCTTTCAAGATCCCATGTGTGTAGATTGTAGGATTGAACAAACCAGGAGCTAGAGGTATAGGAATCAACCTCAACACATCTTATTTTTGGGAAGAGGAGTCAACCATTGGATGCACCAACATCAATTTACCACCAAGGGATAGGATGCCTTAGTACCATCATTTTCATTGTTTGTATGGTCAGAGTCGTTCCTGCTGAAAATGGCCCCAGATTGTGACCTTCCCTACCTGGGACGGCCCCCAAATTGATTTTTCTATGACCATATCTTATTGGGATGGCCAAAAAACTAGAGGTTCTACAAAAAAAAATAGAGAACCAACAGGTCCAGGTCTGTTCAATTTTTAGTTTTCTGTCAATTTCTGTAAATTTTCTATCAAATTCTAGCAAGTTTGAAAGTTTTTTTTTTCTTCTTCCTAAGTGCCTAGAAAGGTTAGTTGCTTTCCAAAACGTAATTAAAATTGCAATTTCTAAATTTGGAAAAAAAAATGCAGTCCTTCCTTTCTTGCTCTTTCATGGCTGATTGAAGAAAAGTTGCATAATTCACCTCCAAGAGGTCGAATTCATTTAGGGCTAGTATAAATTTGATTATATTTTATGCTACTAACCTCTTTCTGAACATAATTTTTTTTTACATGCATTAGTGAAAGATCATGTGCTTGCTTCTTTGCTTATATTTCAAAGTTATAAAAAGAACAACACACACCACTTAGTGTAAGAAACATTGGTGAGTTGGAATTCATCCCCAACCACTGATAGAGTTCAATTACGATGGTTTCATCTCCATCCATTGACTCAAATCCCATCAAACCTTGGTTACATAGAATTTCGGGCCCAATATCCTTTTGTACCCCAAAAAAATTGCATATACTCTCCCTTCGGGGAGGTATGATGCTGACTAGGGGAAAATAGGTGAGGGACTCGTGGGACCAGTGCCCCTTATCTGTGTGTGGAATTTCATTGCCACATACAGGAGATTTACATGACTGGAATTTCATTACCGATTGTCAAGCTAAAGGTATACTGGTGAAATCCTCTTAAAATTTGAATATTACATCAACTATCAAAAACACGATAAGAGTTCTCTTACAAATACAACACATCTTGAAACTCACAAAATAGTTTAGGATTCACATAAAACTTGTAATTCAAATAATCATATTCTTGTTGTGTGTTCCTATTTTTTGTTTGTTTCTAATTCATAAAAATTTTAAAATAACATAATCACATAGTTGATAGAGTTTTAGATATGGTCATCACCCATATCCAAGCCCATTCACGGGTGGAAGTTACGAGGAGTAGATAGGAAGACATTTAGCATCTTTGGTATGGCCCTAAGGAGATGCTCATTCCTCCTCGAATACCATCTACTCATCCTAGTCATCCTCTAGTGAGTAGTATGGGACCTAGTCCACAAGCGACCCATCATAGGGGCAACCCTACAGGCAAAATTTCCAACATAGGGAACCCCATCCATAATCATCGATTGGTTTATGATTGGATGGTTGGTCCTACTGAGACTAGGCATAGACATAGGCCTAACCAACTAGGGACCTCTATATGCGGTATCCCAACTAGTGAAGGCTTATAGTTAGGGAATTATCTCCCTAATAGAGATCACATACATACCTCCTCTTTTGGAGAGAGGTTGTGCCATGATGCGCCCACAGATAGAGTGATCCCATGCATTCACATGCCAACGAGATCAGTGCCACAGTATATAGTGAGGGAGAAATCCCCACCACCCAGATTAGGACTGAATGATCATCTTAGGTTGTTGAACCATCCTACTCCTAGGCAAAAACCAAGGGAGGAGTTTGAGACTCACCCTAGTGGTAGGCCTAATCCTACTCCTAGGCTATCACCAAGGGACAATTTTGAGACTCGCCCTAGTGGTAGGCCTAATCCTACCCCTAGACCGCCACCAAGGGAGGAGTTCACCACTCGCCCTAGTGGTAGGGCAAATTCTACTTTACCCTTCCTCATCTATGAGGGAGGAGATGAGAGGGATCAGATTCCCTCTCCCTTATCTCATTCCACATAGGCAAGATTCAATTTTGTGCCTGTAGTTTATGCTGACTACCAACGTGAAAGGCAATAGAGAGTCAATGTGAATACCCTCCATGAGGAGAACCTTGCACCTCATTTTGAAGAGACCTTAATGTATGGTAGATACCTGAAAGAGAGGGTACAAAGGCCTTATACCATAATACAGATCAATTATATGGTAGAATGGTATGCTAGACGTTAAGCTAAGTTTAATCAACTTTTCTCTGATAAGCAACGCCTCGATCTCTTAGATAAAAGACAAAAACTAGAAAGAGAGAGGCTAGATAATCAAATCAAAGAAACCTTTATTCAAGGGGCTCAAGATCCCAAAACACATAGGGAAGATAATATACCAATGCAGGTGCACCAAGGTAGGCCTCATAGGCCCAATACTCCATTACCTCCTAGACCAAATAG
Organism: Wollemia nobilis; assembly: GCA_028583015.1. Lineage (NCBI taxonomy): Eukaryota > Viridiplantae > Streptophyta > Pinopsida > Araucariales > Araucariaceae > Wollemia > Wollemia nobilis. The sequence continues at coordinate 17,963,054 of JAQPPZ010017033.1, read as the reverse complement.
GCCAGAAGAAAGAGTACATCATAGGCCTAATCTAGAGCACCTTCAAGAGGCGTTAGTTCCTCCATGTAGACCACTGCATGATACACCTATCGGGGTCTATGATGACTTAGAGGACAATGAGGACTATATGGATGTACCATATGAACAAGTGGAAGATGCATATCGACCACCCCCACACCCACATAGAGTACCTCAGGCACCTGTTAGGGTTTGAAATAAAGAAGAGGAGATCAAATCCTTGCCTGCATATCAAGCTTTGTTAGAACACCTCGAATAGGTCAAGACAAATATAGTGGCAATTGGGACTCAAAAGCCCATTGTTCACAAACTTAAGTGCCAACCATTACACCCATCTATTCCTTCTCTCGTATACCCTGAGCATTTCAATATGCCCAAGTTGGATCGGTTTAAAGGAGAGGAAGATGATCAAGAGCACATGACACGATTTCTTAATCTGTGTTTTAGCATTCATGACAATGATGCGTTGCTCTTGTGAACCTTTTTAGACACCCTATCAGGGCCAACTAATGAATGGTTCAACCAGTTACCTAATCATAGTATCCATAGCTTTGAACAGCTAGTGGATGCATTCCTAGAGTGATTTGCCTTCAATACCAAAAGGAAAGCAACATTGACCGACCTCACGGGTTTGAGGCAGTATGACAATGAATCCATAACTAATTATGGGAACAGGTGGTGAACGCTTCTTGCCAAGATACCTTACCTAATCCCATAAAGTGAACTCTCTCGCATGTTTTCCAAAAGCTGCTTGAGACCAGTCACTGTACTGTAGCTCCAACAGTTCCTCACTTTATAAGATGCCCTAGTTTAGGCTAGTAATGTTGAGGAGATAAATATACAAGAGGGGGAACTAGAAAAACCCAAAAAGGAGTGGACTAGAAATCTAAAAAATAGCTCGGCTGCCCCAAAGCCAACTATGGTCAATCAAGTGGCCATAAACGTCCTTGGGCCTATTTAGGAAATTCCTCCTTAGAAGGCAAATTATAAGGCCTAACCTCCTCCTGCTAGTTATGACAATAATGATGTGGCAATAGCAAAATAGAGAAAGCAAGAGTGAAAGAATCGAGTATTCACGTCTTTCTCTAAGTCTTTAGATTCCTTGTTTGATCGCTTTATGGTGACGCGAGTGATGGGTCTTCCAAAACTCAAACCAAATGAGCCAAAAATGGGAAAGCCCAAGCCTATGGGTAGATTCTTAGATCAAAAATGTAAATACCATAGGTAGAATGGTCACAATATCTCCAGGTGTTATGCTTTCAAACACCTTGTTCAAGACATGATTGATAGGCACGAGCTCAAATTGGATGCTCCTCTAGTGCCTAACAACCAAAATATGGGGATATACAAGGACCCACTACCATCTCATGATGGCTAGGCTATGCCTGCTAAGCCTATAAATGGAGTGAAGACCACACCCCCTCTGCAAGGTTATGTGGGAATGATTAGCATTATGAATCGTAATAAGAGATACCCTAATCCAGTCTCACCACCTATAGATGTGAAGGAGGGACCTTCAACATCACAATCCAATCCAATGGTGGTACAAGGCCTTCCATCTAGGCTCGTATTAACCATCAAAAATAAGCTAGCACAAAGCTTGTGGAAAAATTTTGCAATATTATCCATATATGAATTAATACAACAATTTTCCCACATAGGGAGGCATTAATGGACATCCTGAAGTTGATCGAGTTGTAACCCCAAGAGACAATCTCCTTTGTAGAATTTGTGGGGCATGTGCAACAGTGCAAAGACCCAGTCATCTTGTTCTATGACCATGAGCTCAAACTAGTTAGAGGTGACTCGGTAGACCCTCAATTGCATGTTATTGCAAGTATCAATAGTCTACCATTCAAGAGAGTGCTAATAGACACTGGATCCTCAAGTAACATCATTATGACCCATGATTTAAATCACCTTAAATTACCAGCATCGCATGTTGTAGCGTCGACATACATATTGAGAGCATTCAATGATACTATCGACACTATTATCTTACCTATCTAGGTAGGACAAAAGGTTATATCTACCCTTTGCCTGGTAGAGGGAGAAATAGCCTATAACATATTTCTAGGTAGGCCATGGATTCAGGACATGAAGTGTGTTCCTTCCATTTTGCATCAATGCTTAAAATACACCTATGAAGGGAAATTCCATGTAGTGGACGCTGATAAGGAGCGCTTCAAGTACTACAACATGTTGTAACAAATACCAAAGTTGACATTACCTTCAACTCTAGTGGATTTCAAACTGAATTCGTCAGTACAGAGTCCACTCCATTCTCCATTTCCATCATCATCCACTCCATCCTCATTAGAGGTAAAATCTGACATTCCATTGACATCGTCGAGTCCTCTTGAGAGGAATATGTCGAAGAGTCCTATTGATGAGACCCCATCCATAGTCTCGACCATCTCACCAGATGAGATTACCTCTTCCAAAAATGAGGATGTAAATCCTCACATTCTAAATGAGGAAAGCCCATAGGAGGTTCCTATTGAGTATGCTCAAGCCTCCACTTCATCCCTTCCATCTTCTTCTTCGCAAATGATAGTGCATATGGAAAACATTGCCATGGGAGAGTACATTGTCAGAAATTTCACAACTCTCCCAGCAATCAAGTCAGTACAAGACATGGGAAGACCTCGTCTTTCTATAGGCAGCATTGTTACTTTAGGTAAATCCCCTAACCAAACAAATTTTGTATATAGGGGCCTAGATTTTGGAGCAATCGCACATCTCTCTCAAGAGGAAGAGGATGATGAACCTTTCTTAGAAAGTATATCATATATTTCAAATCCTGAATATGCCCTAAAGTATTTAGACAAATGCAATTTATGTGGTTATGGACTAGGAATTTCTGATCAAGGCACTCGCGTACCTTATCAGTCGTAGTATCAAATACCATATGATAAATCTAGGTTGGGGGTCAACACGCGGGTTTTTGTTTAATTATTAGCATAAGGAATGGAGCATATGTGCATCAATGCAAAATATGAGCTTGCATGCGACCCATACACAAACTCACATCACCTTCACTCTTTAGGGTATTCCTTTCCCCAAAACTTAAGAGACCAGGGGTTTTCCAGTGACATGGCTCAATCCTATGAAATAGGAGAAAGCTCACACACCTTGGAATTAGAAAGTGAATAGGAGGATCCAGGTCCTCCTGGCAAGTGGACAAGTGATGATGAAGAGGACTATGGTATAGCACCAATCAATGATCCAATCTTAGATGAATATTGTGCTCAAGTTATCCCTGTAATAGAGAGGGAATACCAATACATTCATAATTTCAATAAAAACCATCCCATCTTGTGGCATTTTCTTATGCAAGAAAAGTAATTTAGGGACATCCCAAACATCTTACCTTTAGGATATCAAGAGGATGATTACATTCGTAATCTCTTTCCTGATCAAAACCCCATATGATACCAACTACTGCCAAGAGATGTTCAGACACCTCCTTTTATGGAGATCCAAGATTGCTCGAACCAATTCTCATTCAAAACTTGGAAAAGATTTACAAAAATGGCAACAGTCTGCCAAATAAACTCCTTTATTCTGAAAGATAGTTTTTTTTTTTACAGCATTTCTTGCCCTAAAAGAAAAAAAGCCCAAACAAGTCTAGAATGACCCTCTTGCCTTCAAATCTGCAACTCTGTCTCAACAGTTTTTGACCCCTTGTGCATGCCATTGCTTCCCCTTTTAAAATTTTTGGTGTGACTCTTCATTTTCCTTTTGTGGCCCTTCGTTTCATTTCTCGTGCCTCTTCGTTGTTTTGGCTTTTGAAACGTTTTTCTTTCCGACTCTTGGTCTTCGTCTGCTTTCATTGCACCTTGGTGCCACGTGTTTTTCAGTGTTACCACTGTAGACTCTGTTTGCCTGTCAACCAATGATGACGTTCGGTATACCCACCACTCGATAATTTCCTCTATAACGGCCCCTGTAACCGCCTACCCTTTCTCTTCTCTTTTGGTCATGAAAATGCGACATGTCGTGATATTGCGACACTTTTTCCCTCTATGCCTTCTCTTGTCTTTTGGTCATGATAATGCGACATGTCACGATATCACGACACTTTTTCCCTCTATGCCTTCTCTTGTCTTTTGGTCGCAATAATGCGACATGTCACGATATCGCGACACTTTTTCTCTCTTGCGCCTTCTCTTGTCTTTTGGTCGTGAAAATGTGACATTTCGCGATATCGTGACACTTTTTCTCTCTTGCACCTTCTCTTGTCTTTTGATCACGAAAATGTGACATGTCATGATATTGTGACACTTTTTCCCTCTACGCCTTCTCTTGTCTTTTGGTCGCGATAATGCGACATGTCGCGATATCGCGACACTTTTTCTTCTTTGCCGACATGTCGCGATATCGTGACACTTTTTCTTCTTTGCCAACATGTCATGATATCGTGACACTTTTTCTTCTTTGTGGTATTTTTCTTTTCGTTGGATGCTCCTGCATCAGACACCCGGAGTGGATTGAGAAGTGACCTTCACTTCTGTACTGTTCTGTCACCTTCTTTTTCAACATCTCAAAACTTGCACCTGCCTTTGCAGTCCACTTAAACTCCTTGAAATGCCTCTTCTGATCTATTTTGGCCTTGTACTGAGTATTCATCTTACTGATATGTATATTTTCATGCAAACTCTTTATGTGCTCTACAAAATATTTAGCCTCAAAACTGCTCTTTTCTCCTTTATCTATTGTTCTCAACTCAGAAGCATTCCTTGGACTACTCCTACATACAATCTGGAATGGTGATTTACCAGTACTCCTATTGACAGTCCTATCCAGAGTAACTGGGGCTGTACAAGCTATCCAAGCTTCAAAAAAATCTGGGTCTTTAGGGTACAAACCCTTAAGTTCTTCAAACCCCACAACTTCCACTCTCATTATTGTCAATAAACTCTTTTCATCTATCTCCTTCAGTGGATTTAGTTTATGGCGCACTCCTTCGTTTGTTAGGGAGTAAGTGTTGGCATGTCCATCATGGACTACACGACGATCAAACTGCCATGGTATTCCTAATAGCATATGGTAAGCATCCATAGGCAGGATATCACATAGGACCTCATCCTGGTATCTCCCAATATTAAACTTGACTAAGGACTGTTCACTGACCAATGCCCTATGGTCCTTCTGTAACCATGCAATCCGGTATGGATGCGGGTGTCTCCTCCTCTTTAACTATAACTTAGTAACCATTTCTTCAGAGACCAAGTTATCAATACTACCATTATATATAATAACATTACAGAACTTACCTAAACATTTGCACCTTATGCGAAACAGGCTCCTCCTCTAGTCTGGTTCTTTCTCCTCATTCAACAAGGTTCTCCTTGTGACCATAACTTCTCTCTCTGCCTCCTTAGAGTACTCTGATTCAGCTCTTTCATCTACAATAGTAGCTCTGGAATTACCTGCTGGCATCCTATTTGGCTTCTCTTGCTGATGTGGACACTCATATGCTCGATGTCCTCCTTCTCCATAGTTGAAGCAGGTTCCACAAAACCTTCTTTCTCCATTTTCTTGACTATATCTACCTCTCCCTCTTGGGTAGTTGTTCTGACCATAGGATCTGTAATCATTATCTCCCTTTTGATCCTGACTATTGCTAGCTTCTTCTTTCTTCTCATCTCATCCTCCATCTATTCTTCCACCAGTTCTTTCTCCATGACCTCTTCCTTTCTGCTTACCCTCAAACCTTCTGTTCAGCTTCAAATTTTAGAGAAAACTAGTAAGCATTCTCAATGGTGTTCATCCTAACCAGACTCAACTCTTCTTGAATACTGGTTCTCAATCCATTGATGTAACGGGCTACCTTCTCCTTATTAGCCTTAGAATGGCCAGTTTTGATTGAGATCTTGTAAAACTCCTCTATATATTCTTTGATAGATTTTCTTGACTGTCTCAAACTCTGCATTTTCCTCAACAGATCCAATTTGTAATCTACAGGAATAAATGTTCTCTTCAACTTCTCTACCATTCGATCCCATCTAGTTATCTTTTCCTTTCCGCTTCTATTTATTTCTAGCTGCACTTCTTTCCACCATATGCTAGCATGGCTTTTCAACTTCATTTTTTCCAATTTGATCTAATCTGGATCTACAACATCCTCATACTCAAAATACTCCTCCATATCATTGATCCAATCAATCAACTCCTCTGGATTTAGATTCCTAGAATACGTGGAGACATTAAACTTTGCCTTCTTCTCGATCCAAGATATGGCCCTGAATAATCTAGCTTTTGTAGGATCCATTGCTTCTTCTTCATCTGATGGATCATCAACCTCCCAAGCTTCATCTTCACTACGGTCTTCTCTCCTTGGCTCAACCCCTCTTCATAACTCCTCTTGCAGGTCTTGCACTTGCCTTTGTAAAGCTCTAAAATCTCCTTTTGATACCACATTTCTCCCACCACCATGATTTATTCATGGAGGTATTCTTCCTCGCTCTCTTCTCATAACCCTTCCACAGATCTTGGTGCAAACTGCCTCACTTTCGGTGATCTGCTCACACACTCAGGAACCCTAAGCTCTTCCATAGATCCTGATGCAAACTGCCTCACTTTCGGTGATCTGCTCACACACTCAGGAACCCTAAGCTCTGATACCACTTGATGGAGAGCCAAGATTGCTCGAACCAATTCTCATTTAATACTTGGAAAAAATTTACAGAAATGGCAATAGTTTGCCAAATAAACTCCTTTATTTCGAAAGATAGTTTTTTTTTTTTATAGCATTTCCTACCCTAGAAGAAAAACAGCCCAAACAGGTCTAGAATGGCCCTCTTGCCTTCAAATCTGCAACTTTGTCTTAGTAGTTTCTAACCCCTTGTGCATGCCTTTGCTTCCCCTTTTAAAATTTTTGGCGTGACTCTCCATTTCCCTTTTGTGGCCCTTCATTTCATTTCTCATGCCTCTTCGTTGTTTTGGCTTTTGAAATGTTTTTCTTTCCGACTCTTGGTCTTCATCTGCTTTCATTGCACCTTGGTGCCACGTGCTATTTAGTGCTGCCACTATAGACTCTATCTGCTTGTCAACCAATGATGACATTTGGTATACCCACTGCTTGATAATTTCCTTTGTAACGGCCCCTGTAACTGCTTGCCCTTTCTCTTCTCTTTTGGTTACGAAAATGTGACATGTCGTGATATCGCGACACTTTTTCCCTCTACGTCTTCTCTTGTCTTTTGGTCGTGATAATGCGACATGTCGCGATATCGTGACACTTTTTACCTCTGTGCCTTCTCTTATTTTGGTCACGATAATGCAACATGTCGTGATATCGTGACACTTTTTCTCTCTTGCGCCTTCTCTTGTCTTTTGGTCACAAAAATGCGACATGTCACAATATCATGACACTTTTTCTCTCTTGCACCTTCTCTTGTCTTTTGGTCATGAAAATGCAACATGTCATGATATCGCGACACTTTTTCCCTCTACGCCTTCTCTTGTCTTTTGGTCGTGATAATGTGACATGTCGCGATATCGCGACACTTTTTCTTCTTTGTCGACATGTCCTGATATCGTGACACTTTTTCTTCTTTGCCAACATGTCACAATATCGTGAAACTTTTTCTTCTTTATGATATTTTGCTTTTCATTAGATGCTCCTGCATCATCCTCCCCCATGTAGACGACCGCCATTCATTCCATTTCCACCCGAAATCCCCCCCCCCTCGTGAGTTATGGAACCACCATAGGTTCCTAGACCCACTCGTTACCCACATGGGAATCATGACACCATCAACATGATTTCTATAGACCTGGATTCTCCTTTGAGAAATTTGAGTAACCCTCTTAAGCCTTTATACCTCAACCATGAGGTAATTGACTTTGAGAGGGCTAACTCTCCCCCATCACCATCTGAGTACTGGCCTTGCGAGGAAATGTTCCAACCATTTAAGTTTTCTCCAAGTACTACTCAAAATGTCTTCCAAGCTGAGGCAGAGCTAGATTTTCCTATGGAAGAGGTGAACCTCGCTAACGACATTCACTTGATACCCACTCCACACCAGTTGGAAGATGGGTCTCATATGTCAATTGAGCCAACAATTGACAAGGATATCGATACCGATCTCGATAATCCTAAGATTATCAAGCTTGGGGAAAGTCTATCCCTAGCTGAGAGACAAGAGTTTATGCAAGTCCTGTAGGAAAGGATAAAATCTTTTGCTTGGTCATACAAGGATATGCCAGGACTAGATCCAAATCTAGTCACGCATAATCTCACGGTTGATCCATCGATTAAGCCAGTTAAGCAGAAGCTACGCAAAATGCATCCGACAGTAGCCTTGATGGTTAAATATGAATTACAAAAGTTGTTGGATGCAGACTTCATAGTCTCAGTAGACTACCCACCATGGGTATCGAACATGGTCCCCGTTAAGAAGCCGAACGGGAGGATTCACATTTGCATAGATTTTTGAGATCTTAATAAAGCGAGTCCCAAAGATGAGTTTCCTTTGCCCAACATTGATGCATTGGTAGATGCAATGATAGGGCATGAAATGCTTTCCCTAATGGATGGTTTCTCTGGATACAATCAGATTCGTATCAATCCAGAAGACCAACTAAAAATAGCATTTACAACACCTTGGGGAACATTCTGCTATAAGGTCATGCCTTTTGGCCTTAAGAATGTTGGTGCTACTTATCAACGTGCCATGACATGCATCTTCCATGATTACATGCATACTATAATGGAATATTATATGGATGATCTACTGGAAAAATCTAAATTGCGCCAGGATCATATTGATGTACTATGCAAAGTGTTAGATCACCTCATAGAGCACAATGTGAGACTTAACCCCAAGAAATGTGTATTTGGAGTCACATCAGGAAAACTCTTGGGATTTATAGTTTCAAAACAAGGAATCGAGGTTGATCCCAACAAGGTCAAGGCAATAATGGAGATGCCACCCCCCAAAACTATTAAGCAGCTACGTAGCTTGCAAGGAAAGGTCGCGTCCATAAAATGCTTCATAGCGCAATTATCGGACAAGTGTCGGCCTATGAATAAATTGCTTCACAAGGGGGTCTCATTTCAATGGGACAAAGAGTGTCAAGATGCCTTTGATGCAATCAAACAATACTTGGCTTCACTGCCTATATTGGCTCCACCGTGACCAGGAGTGTCATTCTATTTATACATCTCAGCTACTGAGGTGGCGTTGGGCATCATGTTGTCCCAAAATAATGAATTGCACAAAGAACAGGCTACATACTACATTAGCCACACCCTGGTCAGCTACGAGATTAAATATGCATACGTAGAGAAGCTATGCTTAGCAGTGGTATTCACCATGAAAAAGCTATGCCACTACATGTTGAATAATACCACGTATGTCATATCTAAAGAAAATCCATTGTGGTATATGATGAGCCGAACTTATCATAGTACTCGCATGGTGAAATGGATAATGCTATTGACAGAATTTGATTTAGAGTTCATTGGACAGAAATCTATAAAAGGACAAGTCATAGCTGATCAATTAGCAGAGGCTCCTCTCCAAAGCGAAGAGCCTCTAAGTATAGAACTTCCCGATGATGGAGTGTTTCATATGACAGAATCACCTGATTCATCTGAGCCTGAATCCCAGGCTGACATCACTCTATTCTTCGATGGTTCTAAATGTGAGCAAGGGGGTGGTGTTGGTATCATGTTCTTTACACCGCAAGGGGCTCCCATACCCCTTTTGTTTAAACTCGATTTTCCATGTACCAACAATAATGCTGAGTATGAAGCGCTAATCATTGGCCTTCAAACAACTATCACCATGAAAATTATGAAGTTGAATATCTTCGGTGATTCCTTGCTCATAGTCAACCAGGTAAAGGGGATATTTCAGTGCAAATGCCCCATCTTGCAAGCCTACAAAGCCCTTGTGGACAAAATTTTGGTAAATTTTGAATGGTATGATATAGAGGCACTCCCTCATTCAGCTAATCATTTTGCGGATACAATGGCATCCTTGGGATCGCTTATTCCCCAAAACCCTTCAGATGATATCACCACCATTCAGGTAAAAATGCTAGCGCAATCAGCGCCTACGCGTGAAGCACCTAAATTCCCACCAGAAGTCCACATGATTCAGATTGAACCTTCCATTGAATGGTTCTCTCATCTACGCAACTTTTTGGAAAATGCCAATTGGGGGACTTTGTTCCCTAAAAATTCTTTTGATACAAGCACCACGCTATATCTCAGAATTCATTCGCAATCATCATTTGCGAGAGATGAATGTCAAAAGAAATGCATGATCCATATAGTTGAGGCTTCTTCCCAACAAGACTGGGCCTTGCCTATAAAATATTATCTTAAGCTAGGAAGCATCCCGCCTGGATTGTCGTAGGCCGCAAAGCGAGCATTTAAGCAAAAGGTGGCAAAATATGTCTTGATAGGAGACATTATGTATCGTCGAAGTTATGAAGGAATTCTCCTTCATTGCTTAGACTCACAGGAGTCTTCTTGGGCCATTGCCCAAGCACACGATGGTACATGCGGTGGCCACTTTAGCGGCATGGCCATCGCTAAGCGCATACTTTGCATTGGTTATTATTGGCCAAATTTAGAGCGAGACTATTGTGCTTATGTAAAGAAGTGCATGAAGTGTCAACATCATGCAAATTTGACACACGTACCTTCATAGGCCTTACAACCGATTCAAGCGGTTTGGCCATTTTTGCAATGGGGGTTTGACCTAATCGGGAAGATCTCACCTCCATCCTCAGGTCACCACAAATTTATCATCACGATGACTGAGTACTTCACCAAATGGGTGGAAGCAATTCCCCTTACCACGACGACTGGACCTCGCATTGCGGAGTTCATATTGCATAATATTATATGTCATTTTGGTATTCCATCCAAAATAATATCGGATAATGGGACACCATTTAAGAACAAGGATGTGCATGCGTTAACTAAAAAGTATAACATACAACACAGTTTTTTGACTCCCTATTATCTGTAGGCCAATGGGCAAGCAGAGGCTTCTAACAAAATAGTAGTTGCCATCCTCAAGAAAACTATCAGAGATAGCCATAAGGATTGGCATAATCAACTACCTCTTGCCCTATGGGCTTACCGCACTAGCATTCGGACCCCCACTGGGGCAACTCCATTTTCACTAGTGTATGGTGTTGAGGCAATCATGCCTCTCGAGCTAGAAATTCTGTCATTACGAATATCTATGCAAGAATTCATTGACGATGATACTGCAAGGCAAGCTCGACTCGATCAACTAACGTTACTTGATGAATGACGCGTTAACGCCCTCGAGCATCTACGTGTTTATCAGGAACGTCTTAAGAGAGCTTACAACATGAAGGTCCACTACCGTGACTTTCAGGTTGGAGATTTAGTTCTAAAAGAGAACCAACAAAACTCGAACTTACCATCCCATTTACGGGACAAGTTCGTAGCTAATTGGTTAGGTCCATTCATTATTACAAGTCATATTGGACCTGGAACTTATCGCTTAGCAGCTATAGAAGGGAAAGAAGAGAAAGAACCCATGAATATTCAGCATTTAAGGCCTTTCCATGCCTAGCTAGCACCATCAAAGGCTCCTAGATCATCTACGACTATCTAGGTCAAACCAAAATGCCCCAAAGGTTCCCCTAAACCCTTTGGTCACCCCAAATGCTCCTAGATCATCTATGACTATCTAGGTCACATCAAAATGCCCCAAAGGTTCCCATAAACCCTTTGGTCACCCTAAAAGGCTCCTAGATCATCTACAACTATCTAGGTCAAACTAAAATGCCCCAAAGGTTCCCATAAACCCTTTGGTCACCCAAATGCTCCTAGATCATCTATGACTATCTAGGTCAAACCAAAATGCCCCAAAGGTTCCCATAAACCCTTTGGTCACCCTAAAAGGCTCCTAGATCATCTACGACTATCTAGGTCAAATAAAAATGCCCCAAAGGTTCCCATAAACCCTTTGGTCACCCTAAAAGGCTCCTAGATCATCTACAACTATCTAGGTCAAACCAAAATGCCCCAAAGGTTCCCATAAACCCTTTGGTCAACCCAAAAGATGCTAGTTTATCTTCTATTTCTTTCTAGGTCACATCAAAATGCTCCAAAGGTTCCCATAAACCCTTTGGTCACCCCAAAAGGCTCCTAGATCATCTACGACTATCTAGGTCACATCCAAATGCTCCAAAGGTTCCCATAAACCCTTTGGTCACCCCAAAAGGCTCCTAGATCATCTACGACTATCTAGGTCAAATCAAAATTCCCCAAAGGTTCCCATAAACCCTTTGGTCATCCCAAAATGCTCCTAGATCATCTACGATTGTCTAGGTCAAGCTAAAAATCTCCAAAGGTTCCCATAAACCCTTTGGTCACCTAAAAATCCCCAATGGTATCCATCAAACCGATTGGTCAACTTGTATATCTTATCAAAAAATTCAAAAAAAATCAAAAATCATCAAAATAACAAAAATAATGCATTGCATATCATCGTAGTCACATCTTAGTGTCATTTGCATTAGGCATAATAGTCGCATCATGCATACCTAAAAATTTGATAACAAGATGTCTAGCACCAAGTATGTACATTAGGTATTTGTCAAAATCATAGTTGTTAAAAGTCAGTTTTATCACCTATCCATTTTACATTAATACCATAGTTACATACCACAATATGTGTTCAGTCACTTCAAATTAAACCATTGTATAAAAGCGTCAATAAAGTTGTTGGTCACTCACCCATGTTTTGTCGTTTGGTCAACTTTTGTAGAAAGTTATAGTGATGTTTTAAAAGGTACAACTCCTGCTTAGGTCATACCTTGTATATATCAAAATTCTAACATCATGCTACATTAAATAAATCCTAAGTACAGTACAAAGTAAGATGAAAACTTAACAGTAGTATAGGTTATTCCAAGCAAAAAGGATTATCCTTGCTCATCCTCCTGTGCGAATGGTTCTAGGGTGCTGAGAATTAGCAAAAGGACAAGATCTCCTTTCTCATAGGTCCCTTGCTCTACAGTCTAAATTAGAGCTCGTATCATTTGCAAAAGAGAAGCAATAAAAGCAATAGTGATTATCATCACTTATACAAATAAAAAATAAAAAAGAGAAGTACATTATTACCAAAGAAAACAAGTGGTCTTCACCACTACCAAAAACAAAATAAAAGTGGATCTTACCACTATCATAAAATCCATTGCTTGCTAAATTACACAACGCACATTCCCTTAGTGATTCAACGCAAAAGAAAGGAATCAAGATTTTGAATCCCTGAAATTCTCAGCATCAGAGAGCCATAAGGTGATCCTCATTCCAGGTTTGGTGGATAGCCTACTTGCAATGATGGGGTAGCCTCCCGCATGATGATATGTCTGTCCCATAAGCATTCACTTTGTATAGACCAATGTTTGCATTAGGATGAGCTAGCTTGGAATAATCTATATTGCCTAGTGGTCCAATCTAACAAAGTGCAAAACTAAGGATAATGATGCGTATAAAGTTTCCTCTACTATAGGTGTGATTCGTCAAACCTATTTGCACATTAGAGATTATTTTATGCGTTATCATGGTAATTAATTAATCTACAAATGAATATAGGTTATCTTGGTTACCTTAGCAGGGTTTGTACCTTAACAAAAAGTCATAACATAATTATTACACAATTATAGACTAAGTGCTTAAACATGGTTGAGTTTCACAACACAATACATGTCCCATAACATATTACAGTATCTATTCTATTTGTACAAAAGTCAGTATACATTTATCAAAACCAAGTTATAAATGCCATCATAGAGTGTCATAAAAATAACATGAAATGATAAAATACATTTTGTACAAGCTACGGGGCTAGCATCAAAAATATCAACTCATATTAAATCACAACATGTCATTTGCATATTCATTCCATTTTCATCTCGCATATAGATCATCAACATATACATTTATCATCTAACTAAATGTATCCCATCACAATACATCAAATCATCTAAATAAATGCATACATGATAGACATCATAAAAGCATATAGACATGCATACATCGCATACATCAATAAAGGACATCATGATGATCAAAATAAAAACCATGTATATATCCATATATATATGTGAACCAAAAATACATCATCATGTCCATCATATCCCCCAAGGGCTACAAAATAAGTGGGTCCCAAAGCCCACATAATGTTCATCACAAAAATCCCAAAATAGAGACCCATCTATCTCAAATAAAGTCATGCACCTCCATGACTAAGTGCCATGACTCTCTCCTCTACCCTCGGTATGAGTGCATCATGAGCTAACAGATCGGCTCCCTCCTGGTCTGTCAGTCCATCTCACTGAGCTCGGTGGTCCCATCCATGATGACTGCCCTACCTCACTCCGAGACCTAGCCACTGACCCAATAGCCAAAGCTCTATCTGGTAGGCATCCCTAGAGATGCATGATCTCATCCTCTAATAGTCTGGTGAAGACCTGCTCCTCCCGATAGCGGATGGTCAAACTCTCCACCAAAACCTATAGTCGCTCTACCTCACCTCATAGTCTCACCACCTCATCATTGCTCGATGCACCCTACCCTGAGCCCTGCACCACAACCTGAGACCAGAATGCTGCTATCTCAGCTACCTACCTCTGGATCTCTGTAGCCTACCTCACTATCTCAGCCTCCATAGACTCTAACTATACATGAAGAACTGACACCTCAGCATCTCACCTAGAGGCCTCAGTCTGACCAGTCTATACCTATGCATGAAGGAGAGCATGCTCCTCAGCGTACTCCTCTCATAACCTACTTAGCTCCCCTCATAATCTGGTGATAGTGGCATCTCATATCGCTAGCTCCCCATCTAGGTCTCGCTCATCGGGTGCATCCATACCAAACCCCTCTGCATCTTGGATGTCTAGTAAACCAGCCCTGGCATCCTCCCTATGAGGGTGAACATGTCATACCTCTACTATATCTAGAGCCTGAGCCTCTTGAGCTACCTCTTCGAGGTCCTCTCTAGGTGCATCCTCCTCCATAGTAGCATCGACACCCCCTCCTAGTGGGCCATCCCCATGCCATATCCACATAATCCACCAAGCACCATACTCATCAGTAGTACCGATGTCATCCACATCTGGTATGTCTATCACTGGGTCTGACTCCTCACTGAGGGGCTCTATGATAGGCTCCTCTAGTCCCCTCTCCATGCTTCTATGCTGATATACTCATGGCTCACTGGGTAACCCCTAGCATAGCCTAAACTATCAAAGCACATGATCAAACTAGAAGTACTCTTTCTCAGTTTTATGCCTCCCTACCATCCATCTATCACGTCTCACTCGACGCAAGTGTACCGTAGCCTCTGGCCATATAGGGCAATCTCTGTAAGGTCTCTAGATAATATCCTCCACCTAGAGCCATGCAAAGGTATCAACATAGATCTCAATCTATCCAGCCTGATATCGACTACCATGCTCCTCCCTCGCTGTCTCCTAGAGTGTAGCGTAACCAATCTCTCTATCCTCTAACTGAGCCCATGTCATCCATGGTAGTCCCCCTAGGCGCTACACTGCAATATGGGACCATCCCCAGACCTATAGTAAATAGCTACATCCTATCCCCATCTATCCATGATAGCGAATCTCGTAAATCTCATCATAAATTTGTGCGAGTAAATTCGGACCCCAAGCCATAATCAAAGGTTGCTCTGGCATGCACTCACATAGAGCATACACTAACTCTAGTAGGTTCCAAGGGAACCTAGCTCCTGAGGAGTCTGGCAATAGTTGGTTGTTGATCAATGTCATCAACAATGCATGTCTAGTTTTGAAGACCTCCCTCTAAAACCAATCCACCACTAACAAGCCTCCACTGAGTAGCTCTACAGTTGCCTCCTCCCACCTCTCTCTAAAGTACCATTGCAAGACTGCCTCGCATCGACCAGTAGGTGTGTTGAGGATCGAACGTCCCTCAATAGGGATCCAAAGTATCTTGTATACATCCTCGAGGGTAATAGTCATATCCCTAGTAATAAAGTGAAAGGTATTGGTATGGGGATCCCACAAATCTATAAGTGCAGTAATATAAGCCCTGTCAGCCATGACGGGCTTCAACTGAGTCACCTGCTTGAGGCCAATGGCATCGAGCCATACCCAATCCTCAGGTTTCAACATGCCTCTAGCTTCCATGAACATATTTAGGACCCTATATCGACTCTTAATAATCTTCTAACATAAAAAAAAAAAATTGGGTCACTCAAGTGCACCAAAAATGCACTTTTTACCCTCCAAAAACACCTAAAAAGGGTCAATTTTGACCCCAAAATGGGCCCTTTTTGGCCCAGTTTGTGGCCGACCCAACCAGGGATGGCCCCCAATTTTGTGACCATCCCAACCAGGTATGGCCATGCACCACCATCCCAGGCAGGGACGGCCCCCAATCAGGGGCAAAATTGGGGCAAAATGACCCCCTAGAAACCCTAAAAATGCCAAAAAATGACTAAAAAATGCTCTATAAATGCAAAACAAATGAAATTTTTTGCATGAAAATTAAAAATATACCCTAAATGTGTTATTTCACTACACTTTAAGGGTTCATTACTGGATAATTAAAGAAAAAAATAAAAAAACCCTAAGAAATTATGATTCCTTGCTAAAAACAAAGAGGAAAAAGCATGGAAACATACCCGTCGCGCACCGGCTCCACCATGTGCTGCACCATGGCCTCACTGCATGCTGAAAGGTATATGGTTGGACAGTTCTTCACTTCAGCTAATCACCTTTCTCCTCCTCTCCTCTCCAATTTCTGAAATCAAGTTGCAATAATGAAGATTTTAGGGCCATTTGCCCTTTTATATAAAACCCTAGGTTTGCGACCGTCCCTACCAGGGATGATCACAAAAATTGGGGACCATCCCTACCTGGGATGGTCATAAAAATCATGGCCATCACTGGGTGTGACGGCCACAAAAAAATTGAATAAAAACAACTCAAAAACAACAAAAACAGGGTCAAAAACCCACCAAAAACAAGGCAAATGAGGCCATTTTCAAAACTGGTCTTAATAATTCCAAAATGGGTTTGTGAAAGCATTATGTGACCCTAATTGAATCCCTAAGAAGGCCCCCAGGGCTGGACCACTCCACGGGTACCCAATTTTAGTCACTTGCGCTCTCAAATTCGACCAAAAATAGTCAAAAAAATGAATAAAAGTGCATAACAAAAAATGGGAGAACCATGAAATTGTCCCAAAATCATCATATGGTGTCAAGTGACTCATCGCTTTGTACATTGGGAATTCCCTCATCAACTCATCACTTGAGGGGGTAGTCATCATAATGATTTCAACAATCGAATCAACAAGAGAACACTCAAAAGTGTTAAAACTCATGCATCCAGAAGAGTCTTTGCTCGAAGCAAATCTTCAAGCCCATGTTGGGGCAAATAAATAGCATAAAATGCAAATTAAAATAGGCTTGGCTCTCCTTGCGGTCCAGGGTATGAATCCTCTACGAAGGCTCTTCACACACCTGGTGGGACTTGCAAGGATACAAGGCGCCAAGACCTAAGTATTCCCGAAGCCTAAAAGTCCTCGTACAAAAAGGTCTAGGGATACTTGCAAATCATTAGTCTATGTCAAAGGCAATGATTCTATGGATGTATGTTTTATTTTTCATAGGAGAGACATCATGAGTTGGTTAGGTTAAAAAAAAAAAAACCTTAATCAATTTACCATTTTGGTTATATATTTTTGCTCCGCGCTTTCTCAGATAAAGCGCATCATAAAAAGGGGCAACTGTAGACACCAAAATTAGGTAAATCAGATAGGACTACCAGTGCACCAAATGCATCATCCTATCGACATCATATGACCTCACCAGGGGTAGTTTCTAGGGTCATAAGGCATCCTAGGATAGTTTTGGGAAGGTCTCCACCAGTTTTGGGAGCCTTAGAGGCCCTGGTTTGTGACCGTCCCTACCAGGGATGGTCATGATTAGGGTTAGGATTTGTGGCCGCTCCTACCTGGGATGGTCACATATGACCATCCCAGGCAGGGATGGCCCCCAAACCCACCTACCAAAAAGTAGGTGGGATCGATATTGGCAATCAAATCTTGCCAATCTCGACCCCAATTAGCGCCCATGCTGATTGGGAGTGGCCTGGCACAATTTGGGCTGCCTAATGGGTTGCCCAAATGGGGCAACCTTCCCAAACCCATCCAGGGCAACCTTGGACAAGTGGCAAGGGTTGCCCTGGATGGGCAACATGCCATTTTGGGCATTAGGGCTCCAATTGCCTATAAATTGGAGCCTTCCCTCAACCAAAAAATGAGGAGAATGGAATGCAGGTTTGGAGCAATGAAGTGCTTCTAGAATTGGGAGAGAACCGGTGTTACTTACCTCGCCCCTTTTTGCAAACTTTGTGCCCCTTTGCCTTTGAATCCCTCTTCCCTCGTGAAGGTGATTTGAAGGATTACAAAACCTACCAACCCGATTACAAAACTGGTCTGCTCTAGCATAGATACAGACCCCATTTGCCTAAAAACCTAATTAGTGAGCTCTAGAACCGATCCAATAGGGATTGGTGGCCATTTTTGAAGTGGACCTACTGACCATCCCGGGCAGGAGCGGTCAACAGTCATGACCATCCCTAACTATGATGGCCACAAAATCTGTAGGGATTTTGCCCTAGATTCCACCATAGGAGTCTTCAATAGGTCCTCCCCTAACCCCTATCCAAATTTGAGCTGATTTGGAGTTGATTTGGTAGGGTAACCGATCGTTTGAACGTCGTAGGGTGAGGTGGACCAACATTAAGGCCTCCGTCGTCTTTCACCTGGTTTGGTGCCTAAACGACCTCAAAATGATCTAAAACTTGGCTAGAGTAATTTTAGAACATAGATCTATCTATTGTATGCATTTTTATATGTTTTGATAGCTTATATTGCTTTCATTTTATTTTATTTCGATGGATGTATGTTGTTTTCCATTATAATATCTATGCTATTAACCCCCTTTCAAGCTCCCATGTGTGTAGATTGCAGGATTGAACAAACCAGGAGCTAGAGGTATAGGAATCAACCTCAACACAGCTTCTTCATGGGAAGAGGAGTCAACCATTGGATGCGCCAACATCAATTTACCACCGAGGGATAGGATCCCTTAGTACCATCATTTTCATTGTTTGTATGGTTGATGTATCACTAGTTTTAAGCCTCCATTAATGGAGTGCATCTTGTAATCGAAGTTCTGAAAAGAAAATTAATAAAAGACATCTTATTGCATTTCATTTGGTTATCATATTCGTCTTTTGTTGCTTTCTAGCTTAGTTTCATTATATGCACTCTTTTTGGCCTATAAGGCCCTTAGCTTAAATCTTCCTGTTTGAAGGCCATACAAACATAAGTAGAGGCGTATCCATTGATTTTTCACTTCTACACATATTCAGCTTGTGTGAGTATATAGGTGAAATCCCTTGAACAATCTGAGTATATCATCAACAAAATGCAAAACATGATGAGAGTTAGCTTATGTATTCAACAAATCAAAATACACAAAATAGCTTAGGGAACACACATTAATCCTTAAATGAGATAAACATTTGTTTGCTTTGCTTGTGTGGTTTGAAATTTACTTAGGAAGATAACTCAGAGTCATCATGGTATACATGCAGATCAACCACCCTTAGTCCAACATCAAGGCATAAACTAAAACTTTGTACACTCATAGTAATAATGGCATTGAGCCACCCACCCATAGTGTTGCTAGATGAAGTTCAAAAAGTCTTAGGGATAACAAATCAACCCTTGGGGGGACTCCTCGATAAACCCCAATGAGAGAGCCATATATTGGTTCCTCCCATGGCAGACATGAGGAGGCTTCAAGGCCTCCATCATCAGACATACATGAGGAGGCTTCAATAAATCCATCATCACATAGACATGTGGAGGCTTCAAGACCTCCATCATAGCACAAACATGTGAAGGCTTCAATACCTCCATAATCACACAAACATGTGGAGGTCTCAAGACCTCCATCATCACACAGACATGAGGAGGCTTCAAGACCTCCATCATCACATAGACATGATGAGGCTTTAAGATATCCATCATCACATAGACATGCAGAGGCCTTAAGGATTCTATCATCACACAAACATGTAGAGGCTTCAAAACCTCCATCATCACATAGACATGAGGAGGTATCAAGACCACCATCATCACATAGGTATGCAGGGGCTGCAAGACCCTAAAATTCACATGATACACTTTGGATAGATCATCCCACTAAGAAGTAAGACACTAGGCCTATTCCCAGTTGTAGACCAAGAACATCTTATAGCCTCCCTAAATATGGGAGGGTATCCCTAGATTACAATCTCATTGGTGTTAATGGGACTCTGTGGAATCAACCATGGACAATCAGATAGCTTGATGAGTTGGATCGAGTTCCCTTGAGGCCATCTCAAATAAGCATTGCTACCACATATTTTGTGTTAGGAATTTTGTTTAGCATAACCACAAGGCACACTAATGAACTAGGGGAAGCTTCAAAATGGATTTAAATCACATATACTTCCTATGACCATGGGTTAACATAATACATATCACAATACATAGAACAAGTCACCCTGATAGACAAGGGCAAGAGCATAGCAAGAGCCTCTTCACAAGGCCTATGAATTATAAATCCTTGCACAAAGTTAGAGAGGTATGAACCTTTAGTAGTAGGTTAGTACGATCACATACATAGGTTAGAATAAGCATTGTGCACTAAGTGAGAATATGTGGAAACTCTTAAGCAAGAAGAAAAAAGGAAAATACATATATGCCTACATGAACAACACTTGAGAGAGAAAAGGACTAAGCAAAAAGAACAAGCCAACAGGTTGGATCAAGCTAACTTACACATAGGTGGTGATAAATACCAACATGATAGACGTGCCAATTCTCAACATGAGAGAAGAACTAGACAAAGAGATGAGCACACTCACCATACCTCACAACATCAACAACACCTGGATATAGAACAAACACAACTTAATAAGGAACACGTAGGGATGGAATATCAGGAGCAGATATATCTTGAACCTCCATCCATGGTCATGGGTGATGAATATAGATGCTAAAATTGGGCAAACATAGGATTACCTCCCTTACCACCATGAGTAAACCTTCAAGAATAGAAGATTATCTATTTGAATGCATAGAAAATAATTGCTAAGAGAGTCAAATCTCTCAATAAGCAAGATACGATTGGGAAAAATCCAACTTTGAGAAAAATACACAACCAACCTTTGTGCCCCTTAGTATCGAGTCTTACATACCCTAGGCACTTTGATATGCCTAGGCTAGACAATTTCAAAGGAGAGGAAGACGTGCAAGAACACATTATAAATTTCATGAATGCATACTTTTAGCTTAAGTAGAATGATGCCCTAATGCTAAAAATGTTCGTCATGACATTATCAAGTGCAACAACTCAATGGTTTAATCAACTGCCCAAGCATAGCATCATAAAATTTGAGCAACTGGTGAATGCATTCCTTGAACGCTTCTCCTTCGGTATCAAGAAGAAGGTGAGCTTGTTTGATCTGGAAAACTTAAAGCAATATGACAATGAGCTAGTTATGGACTATGGGAATAGGTGGAGGAAAATAATGGTAAAATTACCATTCTCTATTTCCACAAAATATCTCACCTGAATGTTCACAAAGAGCTGCACAAAACACATCTTGTTGCTATTGCAACTACAATAATATGAGACATTCAAAGAAGCCTTGGCTCAAGCCAAGCTTATAGAAGACATAAAGGTTGATGAAAGAGACCTCAAGATCTAAAATAAAAAGGAGTGGAATAATGCCAACCATAACAAGAATCAACAGAAGTAGGCCAAGCCTGCTCAAATCAACCAAGTTGTTTTAAGCACGCCAAAGGGAGGTAAGAGCCAATAGCCACAGAACTCTAAGGCTCACCCCCATTGGCTAATTACAACACAATAACAACTAGAGATAAAACAAGGAATGTTGGCCACCTCGCTATTTCATGCCTCTATCTGAATTGATGCAATCGATATTTAATCAGTTAAACGAGGAAAGAATCATATTTCCCTATGTGAAACTCTATGATCCTAATCATCCCAAGACTAAGGTATATAGGGAAGACCAATATTGCTCGTATCACAGAAAACAAGGGCATGCTATTGAGGCATGTGTTAGTTTCAATTATGTGGTCCAAAAAATTATTGAAAAGGGTGAGCTAAAAGTTGACAACCTATTAGCACCTGATAATAGAGACATGGGTATATTCAAAAATCCATTTCCAAAGCATGAGGTCCCCAGAGATCACAAGTCAATCGAGTTGAGCTACCCACTCAAGGATGCATCATAATGGTTGAGATAGTCAACATGGTAACTAGGAGTCGATGATATGGTCAACCAGAGCCCCTAGTGGCCCCTATTCATATCCTGGTTGCACCTCAAAAAATATAGGTGTAAAACAATCCTCTAGGTCTACCAGCATGACCTATGGTAACTGTTCGGAGTAGATTGGAGCAAAATCTACAAATGACTCTAACCAAGTTATCAATTTATGAGCTCACATAATAATATCCTAGGCACAGGGAGACATTTATGGAGATCTTGAGATCAATAGAGCTCTAGCCATAGAACCCATATGCATTCACACATATTGTAGGGCAAGTGTAGTAGTGCCAAGATCTTGTGATCCATTTCTACGATCATGAAATTAAGGTAGTTCCTACTATTTTAGCAAACCCACCTATACATATTATTGCATCTATTAATGACATATCCTTCAAGTGGGTTCTAATCAATACATGATCATCAATCAACATTATCACAACAAAGGCTATAGGGAACCTAAATATCCATAGGTACAACATTGTCCCTACCTCCTACATGTTAAGGGCTTTCAATGATGCACTATGCTCCATAGTGGGTATAGTCATTCTACCCATAAAAGTAGGATATAAGACCATATCCATAATGTTTCATGTGTTGGATGGGGTGATGCAGTACAACATCCTCCTAGGGAGTCCCTAAATAAGGGATATGTAGTGCATTCCTTCAATCCTACACCAATGCATCAATTATGTGCATGAGGAACAAGTTCATGTGGTTCCTGTTGGTCATCAAATCTGCCTAGGAAAGGATTTTGGGTGAGTGTATGCACCCTAGACCTGGACCAACGTTGAAAGGCCGAAGGGAAGAGATGCCCTTCGTGCCAATCTCCGAAGAAAGGCCGGCTCCTATACTAATCTACTTGGGTGTTTGAAGATAAGAGTGCAGGAAAGAAACAAAAGGGGTTATGGGAAGAGAGATCGGTGATTTAAGGTGGGGAAGAACAGGAAGCACGATCACTAACAGGTAACTCGAATGGAAGCAAAGAACACCAAGAATAAACGAAGGAAACGTAATATCAATCTTCCTATGTATCCTCCAGGCGAGTTTTAGGGTACAGTCCCCGATTGCACACCGGACGCAGGGTTCAGCTTTCTCAGTATGCAAACGAAGAGAGACAAAAGAATCAAGCACAGAAGGCAGCATAAAAGAAAACCAATATTACGCTTTTCCACTCCTATGTATCCTTCAGAATGAGTTTTAGGGTACAGTCCCCGATCACACACCGAACGCAAGGTTCAACTTTCTCAGTATGTAAACGAAGACAGACAAAAGAATCAAGCAAAGAAGGCAGCATAAAAGAGAGAAATTGAGCCCAAAGATCTTTAGTATTAATCGCAGGACATCAAGTTACAGTAGCTTTCTAGCAGATAGTTCCCCCCCTTTTTCTATTACAATGCCTGGGTTTTTATAGAGGACCCGGGCCTCTGAGTCATAATTACATAGCAAAGAAGAGTACACCCTCGAGCCCTGAGAATTCGGCTCCCCGAGGCTCTCATGGCCGAGCTTTCAAATATGTTACCAAAACTGGCAACTGCAACCGGGTCAACCATGGAAAGGTGCATTGATGAGTCGTTTGGACGTCCTTGGTCTCCGGGTGCGGTGCTCGAGTGGCCGCCATGCTCGTCGGGCTCTCCATCATGGCTTGATACTTCGTTTTTGATTGCCAAAAATGAGCAGCGAGCTTACCGGGCATGAAAAAATGCATTTATGAGGCACTTGATCACCTCGAGAAAATACCCGGCTTGGAACGCGTGCCCGTGAAGCGCTTCACTGAGTTTTCATTCACAACCTTGCTTCGCAATAGTTCTGGGCCAAAGCGAAAACTCCTCTTTGGTTTGTACTTCGCAAAATTGAGCTTCGCAAAACTGCTTTGGGGGTGGGGAGTGCCGAAGCATATTCACTTCGCAAAATGGGCCTCTTCATCTTTGCCGCTTCGCTGATTAAATCACTTCGCTGACGCCCTCGAGAAATGCCTCGCTGCGATCCTCTTTCGAAACTATGGTTCGGGAAGATTTCGGCCGAAGCAATTGTCTTCAAAAGACATTGCATCCTTTCACTTCGGGTAGAAGTACTTCGCACAAAATTAGCCGAAGCAAATGCTTCGCAATGAGCTTTCGGCGAAGAAAAAATGGTTCGCTAATGGAGGGGCCCGAAGTGAGTACTTCGGCAACTTTTTGGCGAAGTACTTTCAATGCTCCTTTGAGTTCCGCTTCGCTGATTTCCTGACCGAAGTATTTGCTAAAAATACTTTGGGCGTGAAGTAGATTTCTTGCCTTTGTCTTTGTATTTTACTTTGGCGACACCGCTTCACAGAAAAATCGCCCGAAGTATTTGCTGGAAATGCTTCGGGCCCGAAGTAGTCTTCTTGTGTTTTCTCACTCGGATCATGATCTGGACTTCCCTCCTTCGACGAATTTGTTCTTTTGGATGCCGCTTCGCTCAACTTTTGCCCGAAGTAAATATTTGAAGTGCTTCGGGCCTGAAGTTCCTTTTATCGCTACCCTTGTATTTTACTTCGGTGATACTACTTCGCAAGAAACTCTACCCGAAGCAGTGTTGAAAATGCTTCGGGTGCGAAGCTCTTTTCCTTCTGAACGCCACTTCGCTCAACTGTCGCTCGAAGTAGCTGCTGAAAACGCTTCGGGTGCGAAGTAGTTTTCATTTTCTTTTCTTTGTATTAAACTTCGATGAAACTACTTCGCAAAACTTTTACCCGAAGTAGTGCTGGAAATGCTTCGGATGCGAAGCTCTTTTCATTTTTCCTCGACGAAGCTCTTTTCATAGCTTGTTCGGCAGCGAAGTTCTTTCTTTTCTACTTTATATACAAAGGGGTGGCATTGGAAGCCAAAATTGCTGCAACTTTTTCAAAAAAAAAAGAAAAACTTTACAAAATACTGTACAAAATTTGATTCCCTTTTCTACCCCTTAAGAAATGTGACAAAATTGTCAACATTCTTGGCGGCTCGTGGGGCAACGAGCTTGTCTCGATGGGAGAACCCTTTAATTTTGATCCATTGGGCCAGAGTCTTTTCCCGATCCTTCTCCTCCTTCTTCCTCTGGGAGTGCTTCTGCAGCTGGTTCTTGTTCTCCTTCTTCTGCATCTTCTTCCTCCTCTGCCCCTTGCTAGCGTGGCCTCCTGCTGTGGTGATGGGACAAGACGGTCATGGATTCTCTTCATGGTTCGACGAACGTGAGCCCAGACCCCTTTCTAAAATGGTTCTTGGTCTTCGAGTGCCTTGACCAGAACATGGAACCGATCAATCTGTCCTATGTCGGCGTGTTTGATTCTTGCACCTAGGTCATTCAGACAAGCCATGATTCTACAGTGTCTCAGGATGAAGTCGGTGACTTGTCCCTCTGTGACTGGCTCTTCCCACTCATCAATTTCAGAGACGTCACTCTCGAAATGGAGCCACGTCGGCTTAAGTTCTTCCCGGGTGAGAAGGTTCCCATCATCGTCTATGAAACTCGAGAAACCCAAAGAAGAAAGGTCTTCGAAGTAACTCATTGATGTGCACTGCTCCTGCTCAAATATATCTAGGAGGTCCTTCGCCTTTTGGGCTTTCTTCACCTTGGAGAAGAAAGCGCGAACAGTGGCTTGGGAAGTAGACCAATCCCTAGCCGTTCGACTCATAGCAGCGACCTGCAGGTCTTGGTATCTAATACTTTGGACCTCAAAGGCAAGCTTGAGTCACCTCTTGATTTTTTGGATCACCTCATCTACTACTGGTCCCTCCTTAGCAATGGCATGCTGAGCTTCGATGACATAAATTAAAATTGATAGGGCACTGGAGGCCCGAGATCTGAAACCTTTGAGCAGGTGAGAGCGGATCTCCTTGATTCTACCTTTTTCGAACAACTCCAGGTTTTCTTTTTCGTACAATTGTTGTTGGGCCTGCAAGATCTTGTTCTCGAGCTCTTTGGCTTTTAGCTCATTTTTGGCCTATTTTTGTGCTTGTTGCTCGGCCGAAGTCTGCAATTGTAGAATTTGTTGTTTGAGGGCATGTGTTTCCTTTTTCAACAACTTGCACTATTTTTGAGAATCCTCCAGCTCAGAGCGAATCCTAGCTAGCTCTTCTTCCAACTTGATGTTGGCGTTTTTTGCTTCAAACCTGCGCTTATTGGCAATATTTGCATGTGCTCGGAAAGTTTCAACCCTGACATGCATGGATGCGGATTCGTCATCTATATTTAAATGCTCCAGGTCCTTGGTCTTCTCCTGGTAGTCGTAGTCATCTGGAGTCATTTCATCCAGAGGCTTCTGGACCTTAGGGACCTTCCTAACCTTATGCATCTTTCCGCCCTTCAAGTCGAAAACCGCACATTTTTCAACTTGGGCCAGAGATTGCCCTCTTTTCTTTCTTGCCTCCTTCAACATTTTCTCTGTATTCTATCGAGCTAGGAGTAGCTTTTCAGCCAGGGGGCACTCCTTTATTAAAGATAAATCTATTTCAGAGAAGGCCGAATCTCCAGCCAAAGGTGTGAACAAATATAAAGAACTAACGGGGAAGGATTCCCCTGACGGCTCTGGGACGGGTGTAGCAGGGGCTTTGGCAAGCGGGACTATACTTTGAGCTATGGGAGAGTGGGTTACGGGGCTTGGTGTTGGGACACTACCTTCACCTTGACCTAGGATTGAAGGAACGACGACATGGGTAGGCGAAGTGGTTTCAACGGGCTTATCCTGGTCAGACGACTCGGGAGGAATGGAGCTATGCAGGATTGGACTGGCAATGGGCGGTATCTGAGTGGGGGATTGACCTTGTAGGGGATGGAGAGATTGATGAGGACCTCCAATCTGGACTACCGTGGACATGTCGGAGACCAAGGCGAAGGGAAGAGAATGCGTACCTGCGTGCCCTCCTGGCAAAGCGGTCGTGGTGACATCTTGCGTGATCGGCTCTTGTTCCTCTCGGGCTTCAACACTCCCGACCTCCACAACTTCTACTCCGGGGTCTTTCTCTTGTTGGAGGAGTTCCTCCACATCAATGATATCTATTTCAAGGACCGTCTCAACACTTGGTGGCCCTGCATCCTCAATATTTGCTTCAACCGGGCCTGATGTAGGTGATTCAGTAGGAGTACTTGTAGGCTTTGTGCGAGGGCGCTTGGGGTGGCTCGGAGGAACTTGAATTTGCTCCTGCCTCTTTCTTTTCTTTCTCTCCAATGGTTGCTCTACCTCTTCGACACTTGTGTCATGGATTTTTGATGGCTTCTGCGGTAGTGCTGCAGGCGTAGCTTCGGCCCCTAATTCTTTTTCTTTCCCTGAAGCATCTTTAGCTCCACCTGGGCTTTCGCCTGATCCTGGGGTAGCTGGGGGAACAAAATCCGCAAAGGATATAGACTTCCAGGTTTTGACATTGGTGTCATAAAGAATTGTAAAGTCTTTATCCGATGCTAAGAGTCCATAAGAATTCGCTTTTTGATGATGGACTCTCATTATCCACCATTCTCGAAGCTTTTCCTCGCTCCAGTATTTTACCTCCTCCTTCAAATCGTCCCTTGCCTTCTTCCAAAAAGTGGAGCTTGGAGTCAGGAGGGGGTACTGATCAGGGTCGAACTCGACCTCCATAGGATAGAATTCATGCCATGGAGGCAATGTCCTCATTCTTTCCAAATGCCACTCCAGATCTTTTCCATTGGGGTTATTCCTTTGTTCCACAACCTCGGGGTGAGGGCAGATGTGGAAGTTCTTGAATTTTAAATGATCCCTCATCACGCCCAAAGGATCATAGAGCCATTGCTGAGGAATCTGGAGTAGGCCAAAATCGGCAAGCTTTTCCTCCAGGAAAACATTCTGTTTTAGGGCAAAGACTTCGATTACTCCCATCCTGAAGGGGAAGTCACAGGTATGTGCCCACTTTCGGTCGTGACCGTATACTACATTTGTAGAGTCACTCTGTCGAGCGACTTCCAATGCGAACTGATATTCAGAGGGGTAGACTAGTAATAGGAAGGGCTTCCCTATGAAGCCGAACAGGCAAATCACCAGTCCCTGTGTCAATTGGAAAATGTCCCCCCTTTTTCCCTGCACCACTCTATCTCTCAAACTGAGTGGTACCCGAGGACAAGAACCTTTCAACAGATGCATGGCGGGTCCCAAAAATTGCTGATTAAAAGGATAATAGGACTCTTCCTTCAATAAGAGGGGAGTCCATTGATACATTGGTAGAGGATTTCCATCCTTGCCGCTTGGAGAGATGGCGATATGGGGAAACCGCTTATGAACCTGGTAGAAGTACAACCAGACAAGAAAGGAACAGGGTGCGAAGTACTGGCCTGTTGCTGAATTCTTCATGCTAGTGAGCCTTGTATGCAGGGTTCGGGCCACCCATTCCGCCCAGTCGAAGAAAATTGGGTTGGTGTTCGGCCTTGAAGCATCGAGGGCATAAAACTCCCCTCTTGAAATGCATTCGGCCAAAGACACCTGCCAGGGCTGTACTGATGTATCTGTTGACAATCCTGCCACCCATGCAATGATGGAGAAAATATCGGTGTTTTTGAAGGCCTCCAAGGGTAAGGGCATCTGGGGCAGCTTGTTTGAAGGCAGCCCACTCTTGAGATTCTCACGCAGGAATTTCAATATGTAGCTGTTGGAGGTAAATCTCTCCATTTGTTCGCTTAAGATGACATTGCAAACGAAATAGCCCTTGGGCGGGCCCTGCTGTGGCGTGAAGGCTGCTTGTACATCTTCCTTCAAGATGGAAAATAGTTTGTGACCCAAAGCGTCTAACACTTGCCTGGACGCAGGTTGGTAATTCTGTGCGATAGCGTAGATCAGCTCGGGACAATGGTGAGCAAGCGGGGTTAAAAACCAATAAATCTGGGAGTAATACGTAGCAGCTCTCTTATTTTCTAGGGTGAGTCTACTTGTCATGAATTCTATGGTGCATCGGAGATCGGATACACCTTTAGAGAGCTGTGTGTCTCTGATCTTCTCCCACCCATCAATTGGTGGCTCCACAAGCTATTCTTCTTCCGAGTCATCCCCCTCTTCCATTGGCTACTTTTCGGGTCGAAGGGGGAGACTTAGCTTCTTCGGAGTATGCTTTTTCTCTTCCTTGCCCTTCTTCATTTTTTTGGGGCCTACAACTTCGGGCTCCTTTCCCTTCTCTTTGGAATTCTTCTTCCCCATGTTGCGAGTGATGGCAGTAGAATCCTTGATACAGAGGGCTTTAATGCGAACGAGCTTGGATGCAAAGGCAGGAGAATTGCAGAGTTACTGAAGGCTCTTAGGTTTGCGTGAACTGGGAGACAAATAATCTTCTCCTTGATAGGGCTTCATGTTTTATAGCCTAAAATAGGTAACTACCTTAATTTATGGCACCTACCAAAATTAATTCAAAACTTTGGATGGAAGGAGCGACCGTGTCCTTTGATCAGTTCTATAGCGACGTAGTACGCGGGGCCACATGCTTTGATGATTACATTCTGCATTGGAGACACAATCTGCTACCACCTCGTACCTCGACGCGGGCTTTTCTCTTCCCCTTTTCTAACTAAATTACCTCGGGCAGTGCTCCACCACCTTTTGCCTTAAATTCATCCGCTTCGTACTCCTTTCAAGGCTGTTGCCGGCATGTTTTCCGAGGCACATTTCAAATTCTCCACCTCGCGCGTGTTCGGTTCGACGAAGTTGAACTTAATGTTGAAAATGCTTCATGGAGAACCTTTGGTTCGGACTGCCTTTCGATGCTTCGGGCCCGAAGTATTTCTTCTTATCTGTGTCACCGCTCTGCTTTGTGAAGGTCGCTTACCGAAGCTTTACCCTTTTGGAAGCTGCTTCACCAAATGACTGCCCGAAGTAGTTGCTGAAAATGCTTCGGGTGCGAAGCTCTTTTCGTGCCTTTGGTTCGGCCCTTTTGAGAATAACATACTTCGCAGCGAACCTCCTTGCACTTGCTACTTCACATCAAAATTCCCTGAAGAGGATCTAGAAGTGGTACTTGGCTTTTGTGATCTGGGGGATGTACATACAAATGCAAATTATATACAAAAGCACATATAGAGTCACTTTGGAAGAAAACCGCGTGAAGCAATTGCTTCGCTAGAATTCCCCGAAGTAGTTCTACTTCGGTAGCTTCTTCCCTGAAGTACTTACTTCGGGAGTAGTGTTCCCCAAAGTAGATTTACTTGGCACTTTGTCCTTCGAAGTAGCTACTTCGGATGTTTTTCCGCCGAAGCTCCTCCCAAAGCTTATAAATCGCCGAAGTTTATTTGCCGAAGCATTTCTTTTGACGCGATTTATTTTTCGAAGTGCATTTTCATTTCATTTTTTTTTTAAGAGAGAAATCGTTTTACCTTAGCGGTGAAAAGTCTTCAGATGAAGACCATTGACAGAGATCGGCAAGACTTGGCCATCTGCATCTTTGAGGATGAATGAATTGGCTGAGTTCACCTTCGTAATTTTGAACGGCCCATCCCAAAAGGCGTCCATCTTGTCGTGATTCCCAGGCTTGGCCTTCCAGGAGTCCCACTTCCATACCAGATCTCCCACTTTGAATGTGCGATCAGATGACTTCTTCTTGAACCAATCTTGGGTGACCTGAGTATGCTTAGTGAAGTTCTGGTAGGCTTCTTCGTGATCTTCCTCTAGTTGTAGTAGCCGAGCTAATCTGTTTTCCATCGGACTAACTCCATCTTCTGCTTCTAACAGCTGCAGTGCAGGGATCTCCACATGAATGGGTAAGATGGCCTCCTTGCCATAAACCAGGGCGTAAGGTGAAGTCTTGATTGACTTCTTGATAGAAATTCGATCGGCCCACAAAGCCCGATCTAGAAGGAGATGCCAAGTCCTTTTGTTTGTCTCTATGAGCTTTCTTAGCGTCCTCAACAGAGTCTTATTGGTGGATTCTGCCAAGTCGTTGCCCTATGGATAATAATTGGAGGATACTTTATGATATATCCCATATCTGTAGAGGAATTCATTGATTTTGGTGCCTGTGAAGCCAGGGCCATTGTCCGTGATGATTGCTTCGGGGATGCCGAACCTGGTGATCAATCCTTCTAGAAAGGTGATTACAGTCTCTTGATCTGCATGCTTCGTGGGAATCGCTTCGGCCCACCTGGTGAAGTAGTCTGTTGCGGTCAGGATGAACCTATGTCCCGTGGAGGAGTTTGGTGATACGACTCCTATAAAATCCAACCCCCATTGCTAAAAAGGAGTTTCTACTTGTATCGGATGAAGAGGCATCGAAGCGTTTCTACTTTGGCCGATGAACTTCTGACACTGCTCGCATTTGCAGCAAACGATGAAGGCATCAGCGAAGAGTGTGGGCCAATAATAACCCGCTTTGATAATCTTTAGTGCCGTTGTTCTTCCTATGAAGTGACCTCCAGATAGTCCTGAATGGAACTCTCCTAGGACTTTTCTTTTATCATCGTCTTTGATGCATTTGAGAAGGACTCCATCAATGTTCCTAAAAAACAGGCCTTCGAGGCGCAGAGTGTATCTGGAGGACCGCATCCTGAAATGTCTTTGCTGTGATGCATTTAGATGCGAAGGACACTTGTCGGTGTTGAAATAGCCAATTATCTCACTAACCCAATCCTTCTCGTCTTCTTCCTGGTTAGCGAAGCACTCTTCGGCTGGTAAGTCATCCCTTCGAGATTCTGTCACTTCGGCCACTGCGCTCTTTGCCAATTCTTGACACAATGCATGGCCACGAACCAATTTTGTGGGCTTGATCTCAATGTCAAACTCCTGTATCTTGTTCACCCAACCAGCTCTTTTGCTTCCCAATTCTCCTTGGATGATGAAATTGCGCACATCGGGGTGAATGACAAAAATTGTGACTCGACTTTGGGAGATGAACTGCTTGAACTTCCTCAGTGATTTCATTACTGCATGCACCTGACGTTCTATGAAATTATATCTTTCTTCATGGGGATTGATCACCTGACTCAAGAACGCGATGGGACGCTCTTCGCCATCTTCCCCCTTTTGTGTCAGGACAATAGCATAGCTCTCGGGCTCTCCTATGGCATACATGATAAAATCCTGACTGTAGTCAGGGTTGATTAGGACTGGCGCCTGAGCGATTCGAGCCTTAATCTCTTTGAATGCTTCCTTTCTCTCTTCTGTCCAGCTGAATTTGGTGCCCTTCTTAAGGAGTTGAGACATTGGTTTGATGACCTGGGCGAAGTCAGGGACAAAATTTCTTACGAAGTTGATCTGGCCAAAGAAATATTGAAGCCCTTTCTTGTCTTCTATCGGAGATCTACAGCAAGGCCCTTTTTTGATATCGCATGTCCCAACAATTTTCCTTCACTAACTATGAATATAGACTTCTTTGGATTGATTGAGATGCCAAATTCTTGACACTTTTCAAAAATTTGTTGTAGATGTAGTGGATGATCTTCCCTTCTTCAGGAGAAAATGGTCATGTCATCCAGATAGATGACGATAACCTTATTTAGAAGCTCGCCAAAAGCAAGATCCATCGCCCTCTGGAAAGTGGCACCAACATTCGAAAGACCAAATGGCATTCACTGGTAAGCAAATGTCCCCCACTTGGTAGTAAATGTTGTTTTATGCTGGTCTTCATCCCTGACCCAGATCTGATTATATCCAAAAAAACCATCGAGCAGAGAGAAGCGTTGAGCTCCAGCCACTGAGTGCAAGATTTGATCGATTTGTGGGAGAGGATAGTGGTCCTTGAGGGAAGCCTGGTTCAGGTTGCGAAAGTCCACGCATAACCGTATATCTCCATTCTTTTTCTGACTGGGACTAGATTCGCTACCCATGAAGAGTGCTTGATGGGATAAATGATCTTCGCCTCGAGCATCTTTAGAAGTTCGACCTTCATCAGGACCTCGATCTTAGGGTTAATAGGCCTTTGCTTTTGCTAGAAAGGTTTGACCCCCTCCTGTAGTTCGATTGTGTGTTGAACCAGCTACCGATTGTATCCTCTGAGATCTTGATAGGACCAAGCAATTATGTCAGAAATTTTTTTGCACAAATTTTGTATCTGTTCTATCTCTTCTGAAGTGCAGTCGGTTCCGACCTTTATTGCTTTTCCAGGTTCAAGCTCTAAATCCTGATACTGCTTTTCATTGACTTTGATCATGTGAGAGAGTGCTCGATCATTCTGATCAAAGAGGCTTTCAAGAGTGACCAATCCCTTGGGAACATAGTTGTTCTTCAATTGAACCAGCCCTTCATACTCTTCTTCATTAGAGCTTCTGTCTTCGATTGTGGCGGCTTCTTGGATCATGAAATTTACAATCTGCTCATCGTTGTCGAAGACTTGCCAATGTAGATCTTTGTCTAGGATAGAGGGTCTGTAGATCATCCTCACAGCTTTGGGCTTGTGCACCATGTCTTCTGTTGGAGAGTACTTGGCTATGATGGATGCCAGAACATCGGCATGTCGGTTCTTTTCTCTCGAAATAGACTACAGATTGAGAGACTCGAACTGGTCAAGCAGGTCCCATACCCTGTTGCGGTATGACTTTAGATAATGTTTCTTTGAGGTACACCTATTTGTAACCTGGTTGCATACCAGTTTAGAATATCTAAAGATTTGGAGATGCTTTATGCCCAACTTGTCAGCTTTCTTGAGTCCTAGGCATAATGCTTCGTATTCTGCTGCATTGTTAGTGCAGCTCCATGTCAACCGGTAGCAATACTCCTTTTTCTCTCCGGATGGTGAAACTAGAAGAATCCCTGCCCCAGCGCCATTTTTACATCGAGCACCGTCGAAGAACAACTTCCATAGTCCTTCCTGGGCACTTGTTCTATTCTCTGGTTGGGAGTGATTTTTAGGCTTGGCGATTGCATAACATCCTATCTCGGTCTCCACCATGGCGTTAAAGTCTTCCAATGAGAACTCATCTTCATAACTTAATTGCGCAAGAGATTCCTCGACCAGGTCTACCTGCTCTATCTCCTCCACCATTGCATTCACCGGTTCGCTACTTTCTTCTTCGGACATCTTCTACACAAGAAAGGAAGAAGGCTTTTCATTGTAGATCTTCACCTTCTTTCCTTTGAATGGAATCTCCAGATGAGAGTAATCCATAGATAGATATCCACCCAGCTTTGCCATGAATTCCCTTGACAAGCACATATTGAAATATGGCTCCAAGTCGACTACCACTACCTCTTGTATGACTGTGATCTGAGGCATCTTATGTAGTCGGATAGGAATGTCCTTGATCACTCCTACAGTCTTTACTAGAGTACCATCCAACTGGAGTACACCTTGGCTGCTTCACGTATATTCCATCCCTATTTCTTCGTAGACTGCTCTTGGCATTACTGTTGTAGCGGCCCTAGAGTCGATCATGCAATTATGTACAATATACCCTTCCATTTGTAGGGACAGGTAGAACAGAGGTGGTCTGTTCTTCCCCATGATGGATGTGGATAGGGTCTGCACAAGAGCAAGCGGTGTCACCTTTTTTGCTTTAATTGTCTTCAATGATTCTTGCAGCAGGTCTACTTGTCCAGGTAGTTGCAGTGCATCGTACAGGCTGATCTTGGCCGAAATCTTCTTCAACTCCTCTACAATGTTGTACGCCAAGGATTTGAGTGCTTCGGGCTCCTTTCTGGGCTCGTATCTAGTGTGATACTACTCTGTAGCTTCAACTCTTTGCCGCTTGGTCAGGGAAGGAAACTTGAGCTTTTCCTTAGCCTGTTCCTTAGTTTCTGCCTAAGGTGGCTCGACAGAGGCCTTTTGAGCCTTCTCTTTGATCGATGTAGGTGGAGGAGCTTCATTCGAAGCCGAAGAAGATGATTGTCCTTTCTCGGGTTGAACTTGCGCTTTTAAAGGAGCCATCTGAGTAGCATCTACTTCTATTGCCTTCCTTCCTCCTCTGGTAAGTACTGCAACCGGCTCCTCTTCGCCAATGGTCAGGTTCTGATTCATCTGCCTAATGACGTTGACTTGACCATTATGACTACTGTTTGCCAACGTTTGTACATAGTGTTGGTGCAGCGTGCAAGTATTCTCCTCATGCGGATCATTGCACGTAGAGCACCAATATACATAGTCGAAAGTGCTCGGAGCTTCATCAATCGCAGCATTTCTCGCCAAAGCCTTCCCTTGCTGGACTGCTTGGTCTTTGGTAAGTGCAGGCGTAGGATAAGATCTTCTCGGTAGGAACTCCTGTTGCGCTTGCTTCTTCTTCACAATGGTCATGTCATTTGACAACATTTGAACTGTAGAGTTCAGAGACTGCATCTCCTGCAGAATTTTAGTTTGTATATCATCGGCTTTCGAAACGAGTGGCAATGAAGCCATCATCGGTATTGGAGGCAGGGCGGGGTGTTGAGGTGGTGCTGGTAGTACAGGAAATGCCGAAGTGACAATGGGCTGTGGAGTTGAAAATGTAGGGAAATGAATTTAGGGAGCAGTGATTTGAGACACGATAGGATTCGGGTTCCAAGATGAAACCGGGAGTGCAGGGGTAGTAGAGATTTGTGAAGCGGCTACGCTTGCATACTAGAATTGAAGGAATTCGAGAAGTATGGGTGTCGGCATCCTTTGGGGAAGCTTGCCCATGACTATCAAATCCATTTCTGCCCTCTTGGCTAACTCATATAACTCGAGGAAAGTATTAACGTTAGAATATCTTACCATGAGACTGATATCGGGATTGAAAGCCCGAAGGAAATAGAGTGTCGTAGCTTCGTCGGTTGGCCGAAGTCCAACTGGCACTCTCTACCAGGTTCGAGCGAACCTAACATTGAAATCTATGATTTCTTCTTGTGGATGCCTCTTGATCGAAGTAAACTGATGTAGGAGAGACGTAGGATCAGAAGACTCGTTGAAGTTTCCCATAATTTTCCCAGCTAACTGGTCCCATCCCGTAATACTACCGGGTGGTAGAGACCTATACCAGTAGAGGAGTTTTCCTCTAAGGGAAAGAACCAAAATTTTTACCATAACTTGTTCTTCTGTAATGTCATGGATTGCCGCCAGAGATATTATGTCCTGGATATGCTCTAGAGCAGTCTTCCCAGTTCCATCGAATGTTGGGATCTTCTTTATGGCAGTAGGTGGCACTTGCCCTTGTCCCGCTAGGTTTAGTGGTGACAAAGAATCCCATGCTAGGCACAACCTGGGTGGAAGTGGCTGCTACATTTGCTATTGTTGTTGTTGTTGTTGTTGTGCCATGCTTGCTCCTGGATTCTGAGAAACAGGAATTCCCGAAGCTCCCCCTTGATTGCTAGTAGGACAACTAATAGGAATGGAGGGATTAGGATGCTTCGATGAGTTGGGAGGATTGGGAGGAAAACTAGATGTTGTGCTCTCAGAAGGTAGGCCTTGTCTGCTAACAGCAGCCTCTTGCGAGGATGTTTCGCGTAACAATGATTCGGGGGTGACCAACCTTGATTGCTCCCCAAAGGCATCAATATCTAGCTCAAAGAACTCGGTTTCCTCTCCTCTATTCTTAACTCTCCATCTTGTTTGCATGAAGGCACAAAATTTTGGTACTGGTCTTTACGACTTAAATATTCTTGGGTAAACAGAGTCGCCAGATGCTAAGAGTCTTTCAGTAATGAGGGCATCGGTCCTCACTACCACTAGTCAAGTGAGACTGACCGGGTCACATCGAGAACTGGTTAGAACTATTGGCCCCGATGAAGACGGGTTTGAGATTTAAAATATGGGGCCTTGACTAGTTATGGATCTTACTGAGACAGACATAGTCGGTCCCACCGGGCGTGCCAAAACTATTGGTCATCAAATCTGCCTAGGAAAGGATTTTGGGTGAGTGTATGCACCCTAGACCTGGACCAACGTTGAAAGGCCGAAGGGAAGAGATGCCCTTCGTGCCAATCTCTAGAGAAAGGCCGGCTCCTATACTAATCTACTTGGGTGTTTGAAGATAAGAGTGCAGGAAAGAAACAAAAGGGGTTATGGGAAGAGAGATCGATGATTTAAGGTGGGGAAGAATAGGAAGCACGATCACTAACAGGTAACTCGAATGGAAGCAAAGAACACCAAGAATAAATGAAGGAAACGTAATATCAATCTTCCTATGTATCCTCCAGGCGAGTTTTAGGGTACAGTCCCCGATTGCACACCGAACGCAGGGTTCAGCTTTCTCAGTATGCAAACGAAGAGAGACAAAAGAATCAAGCACAGAAGGCAGCATAAAAGAAAACCAATATTACGCTTTTCCACTCCTATGTATCCTTCAGAACGAGTTTCAGGGTACAGTCCCCGATCACACATCGGATGCAAGGTTCAGCTTTCTCAGTATGTAAATGAAGACAGACAAAAGAATCAAGCAAAGAAGGCAGCATAAAAGAGAGAAATTGAGCCCAAAGATCTTTAGTATTAATCGCAGGACATCAAGTTACAGTAGCTTTCTAGCAGATAGTTCCCCCCTTTTTTCTATTACAATGCCTAGGTTTTTATAGAGGACCCGGGCCTCTGAGTCATAATTACATAGCAAAGAAGAGTACGCCCTCGAGCCCTGAGAATTTGGCTCCCCGAGGCTCTCATGGCCGAGCTTTCAAATCTGTTACCAAAACTGGCAACTACAACTGGGTCAACCATGGAAAGGTGCATTGATGAGCCGTCTGGACGTCCTTGGTCTCCGGGTGCGGTGCTCGAGTGGCCGCCATGCTCGCTGGGCTCTCCATCATGGCTTGATACTTCGTTTTTGATTGCCAAAAATGAGCAGCGAGCTTACCGGGCACAAAAAAATGCATTTATGAGGCACTTGATCGCCTCGGGAAAATACCCGGCTTGGAACGCATGCCCGTGAAGTGCTTCACTGAGTTTTCATTCACAACCTTGCTTCGCAATAGTTCTGGGCCAAAGCGAAAACTCCTCTTTGGTTTGTACTTCGCAAAATTGAGCTTCGCAAAACTGCTTCGGGGTGGGGAGTGCCGAAGCATATTCACTTCACAAAATGGGCCTCTTCGTCTTTGCCGCTTCGCTGATTAAATCACTTCGCTGATGCCCTCGAGAAATGCCTCGCTGCGATCCTCTTCCGAAACTGTGGTTCGGGAAGATTTCGGCCGAAGCAATTGTCTTCAAAAGACATTGCATCCTTTCACTTCGGGTAGAAGTACTTCGCACAAAATTAGTCGAAGCAAATGCTTCGCAATGAGCTTTCGGCGAAGAAAAAATGGTTCGCTAATGGAGGGGCCCGAAGTGAGTACTTCGGCAACTTTCTGGCGAAGTACTTTCAATGCTCCTTTGAGTTCCGCTTCGCTGATTTCCTGATCGAAGTATTTGCTGAAAATACTTCGGGCGCGAAGTAGATTTCTTGCCTTCGTCTTTGTATTTTACTTCGGCGATGCCGCTTCGCAAAAAATCGCCCGAAGTATTTGCTGGAAATGCTTCGGGCCCGAAGTAGTCTTCTTATGTTTGCTCACTCGGATCACGATCTGGACTTCCCTCCTTCGGCGAATTTGTTCTTTTGGATGCCGCTTCGCTCAACTTTTGCCCGAAGTAAATATTTGAAGCGCTTCGGGCCCGAAGTTCCTTTTATCGCTACCCTTGTATTTTACTTCGGTGATACTACTTCGCAAGAAACTCTACCCGAAGCAGTGTTGAAAATGCTTCGGGTGCGAAGCTCTTTTCCTTTTGAACGCCACTTCGCTCAACTGTCGCCCGAAGTAGCTGCTGAAAATGCTTCGGGCACGAAGTAGTTTTCATTTTCTTTTCTTTGTATTAAACTTCGGCGAAACTACTTCGCAAAACTTTTACCCGAAGTAGTGCTGGAAATGCTTCGGATGCGAAGCTCTTTTCATTTTTCCTCGGTGAAGCTCTTTTCATAGCTTGTTCGGCAATGAAGTTCTTTCTTTTCTACTTTATATACAAAGGGGTGGCATTGGAAGCCAAAATTGCTGTAACAAAGAAAAACTTTACAAAATACTGTACAAAAATTTCCCCCCTTTTTACCCCTTAAGAAATGTGACAAAATTGTCAACAGTTCCATCATATGAAGAGCCATTTAAATATGTGCATCAGGTCAACTTTCTGAGGGACTTTATCCTTCCATCAACACATCTATACATAAGGCCTTCATTCCTGACTACACATCCAAAAAATAAGAGCAAATCAGTGTGAGGTGACCCATCCACATCGGCACCACCTTCTGGATCTAAAGCTACTGGCACTTTTGAGAAGCCTTCAAAATTTAAAGCAAAAGATACTCAGAGGTTGAAAGTACCCCTAGTAGAGGAAGGACCTAAGGAACTTCCAACTATAGTAGCTATAGAAATTCCAAATCCCAAGGAGGAGGAAGATTCCCAGAACATAGCCAAGGAGGTACCTCAACCTGCCTTGCCTACTTCATCAACAACGTCATCTACACCACAGGTGATAGTTCACTTAGCCAACATAGGGCTAGGTGAGTATCTTGTGTAGAATATGAATTTCATGCCTATTATTGAGTCTGCACAAGACATGGTATGTACTAGAGTCCCAAATCTACTAGTAGGGATAGTTTTTCCATTAGGGATCCTCCCTAACCAAACCAACTTCATATATGCTAGTTTAGACTATGCCCATAATGCTTCTAATATTGAAGAGTATGAGGACGAACCATTCATCATGAATGTTCATTACTTATCAAATCCTAATTTTTCTCTAAGGTACTTTGAACAATGCCATTGGCATGTTTATGGCTTAGGTCTATACGAGCAAGAGTGTCAGCTTCTATTCCAGCCACAATACTATCTGCCTACTGATAGGTGGGGTCTAGGGTATCAGATACAGAGGCACGATGATTCATTGACAATAACCCTATATAGGCTAAGCTTGGGATGCATGGAAGACATTGACTAGAATCCCTATCAACCCCATAGTAGAAACTATTTGGGTGACGGATGGGTGTCTATGGTGAATATAAAACCACCCAATGAGTATCACCCTAATTCTTCTCTCGAATAATACCCATTAGGAATCATCCTATGGGAGGAAGAGCAAACCCATGGTTATGAGTGAGAGGAAAATAAATATATCTCAAGTGAGGATGAAGATGAAACTAGCTTGGCTTATCATGGGCCTCAGTATTTACAAGACCTCATTTAGTCTGGCAACACTAAGAGCAAATATATTTTGGATGAGAGTGGCTATGATTCAAAGGACTTAATAGATATGGCCTACCTTGGGCTTAGACATGTAGGTCTCATCCCAGGACTAGAAAAAAATACCAATGGATTCTTCATAAGCAATGATGACTATGAATATGAGACTAAAATGGCCTATCTTAAGCATAAACAAGTGAGTCACCACCCAATTTTTGTAGGTAGGAATAAGGGTTTCTTCATAAGTGATGATGATTTCGAGGATGATATTGAGATGGACTATCTTGGTCCTCATCACTTATGTCAATTCAATTTGCTTATTGAAAGAGAAGTGATACTCTACACCATAGATCCTGACCTATGCTTCCTGGGAAGACTAGCAAATCCATACATCACCTATCGCATGGTCTTCTTAGATCCACCAATATTTAGAGATTTGTTACCACCTAAAAATCCCATTATCTTATCTATCCATAGACAATATCCTAAGATCCCTATACCCCCATATCCTCATCATGAGTATGGAGGGCACACCATTGATGCATAGTTTCACCTACATGGTCCTAGAGATTTCATCCCATCCATAAACATGATATCTATTGATTTGACCACTCTACTCTATAACCTGTTGATAAGCAACACACCCCCACTGAAAAATGAGATTCCATCCTTAGAAAATTATGAACTTCCATTTTTGTAGCAGGGACCCTCTTGGTCTTTTCAGTTTTAAATCCATATTTTGCTTGCCTCCTTTTTAAAGTTGTGCTTTTTCTTGCATTCTAGCTGTTTTATCCAAGAATTCACTTTTTACATGCTAGAATCATTCATGCACAAGCAAAATATTGCACCGGTACCGAGAAAATCCATAAAACAGTTGCATAATTCACTGAAAAATCAAACTTTCCATTTTTGGTAGTGTCGCGATATCGCGACACTTCCATTTTCGGAAATGTCGCGATATCGCGACAGGTAAGTCAAAATGCGGCTAAGTCCCAGAAGGGTCGCGATTTCGCGACATGTCGCGAAATCGCGACATGTCGTGTTTTCGCGACCGACGAGGGAGGAATTTGCCGATGAGCTTGCAGGGTCACGATTTCGCGACATGTCGCGAAATCGCGACATGTCGCGAATTGCGGAAGGAGAGAGAAAGTCATATTTGACCCGAAAGTGCATTCCAGCGGGAAACGTAAGGCTTCTGGGGTAGCGACACGTGTCAAAGCGTGAATGGGACAAACAGAGGCCGACATGCAAGCTTATTTTGCGGATTTAATCTATTTTTAATGTTTTAAGATTCTGATTTAATTAAAATGCTAATCTAATGCATCTTTTTGTCTTTCATGCAAGATTCCACCTGGCACTTACGGGACAACCGGGAAAGACCATAAAGGCAAAGATAAAGTGCGGATTTAGTCAAGGACCGCCATGCTAGGAGAGAAGCTGCCGGTGAGAGCATTCAACGACAAATTTATTGCAGACTTGATAGCATGAAGACCATTTCAACTTCGGGATGGATTTGCAGAGATCGAATTGATGGAGAAGTGGTGACTCATCCGGCTCACCAGCAGAATTAATGAAAGCATTTATTTGCAGCTGCGGATGAATGAAAATTGCATTTGATTTATCTTCTCCATTTATGGCAGCTAACTGCACAGATTTGCCGAAGGGTTAAGTTCTATCCGGACTTTGATTTTTAAATGGATTTTTATTGTAAAACCCGGGTCCTAGGGTTTAAGTGCGATAAGATTTAGGGTTTGAGCAAGATATTTTGGAAAAGATCAGGGTCTGTCCTGAGTCTATAAATACAAATTCTAAATGTAATCGCAGGAGGCGGAGACGTAGAAATAAAGGCTTATAAGCAATTTCTTGCAAATTTTGTGAAATCCTTTGTTTCTGGACTTGGAGTTGATGTGCTTTAGATTTTCTGTGATAGCATGGCCAGGAGCCTAATCTTTTGCAGAGTGTGATAAGTGTATTTTCTTTTGTTATCCGTTCCATTTAAAGTTTGTTAGATATATGCTGTAAATCTGCCATTGTCAAGATTAAATATGCTGTTAGGCTTCAGTTGTTCTATTGTCTGCTAGGGGAAATTACAGATTTCAGGTGTAAGTTTGTTCTAATTGCTCTGTCTTCACTGTGCGAGCTAGGTTGCCGGTGAAAGATACCAGCTTTAATCAGCTGCCCTTGGATTTATAATTTTCTGCTAGATCTGTTTCACTTCGCCTTGTGCTCTTAGTTGAAAGTGATCTTAGACTGACTGGACACTTTCTTCTGGGATTTGTTCTGTTGTGAAGCTGATAGCATAGATAAGATTGACAGTTTGGGTTTACAATTGATGTTTGATAAACTTCTCTTTTCTGCCTTACCCTACCCTCTCTTTTCTTTCCGTGAATGATCCATTTTTATTTTCTTTGTTTGCCTTTTATTTAAATC
The DNA here is from genome assembly GCA_028583015.1 of Wollemia nobilis. Taxonomy (NCBI): domain Eukaryota; kingdom Viridiplantae; phylum Streptophyta; class Pinopsida; order Araucariales; family Araucariaceae; genus Wollemia; species Wollemia nobilis. The sequence goes on along the minus strand of JAQPPZ010017033.1, from coordinate 17,920,186 downwards.
TACTGACCCATGAGAGCTAGATCAAAGAATTCAAGTCAAATCTGATTGTCAACAACTTTTGCAACTATCGAACAAGTTCGAGAACCCCCCGTAAGGTAACAGAGCAGATCCATATCGAAATCTATTCCGTAAGTGGAAAAGAGTGAATTGCCATTCGACCCAACTCTGTAACTCGCACCTTGGATAACCAGCTAGATCCTAAAGATGAGTGGGATCAGTCCCGTGGGTGTCTCCGGAGCTTTCCTTGCCTTCATCCTTTTTCCCGGGTGTGCATGAAAGCCGGGCCAACACCTAATTGGCGCTAGAAGGAGGGCAAACATCTGTTCTTAGTGCACTTGAGTTGAGAAATCCGACTGTATGTGGAACTGTAAAACTGTATTTTATCCAAAGTCTGGTAGCCAATTTTCCCCTCCTCCTCAGCCAACATCTAATTGGTGCTAGAAGGAGGGCATGAACTCAGTTCAAGTGTTGTAAGGGCATAACAGCAACATTTGAAGGACCCACAGTGAACTCCGGACAGTTTTATAAATTGTCAGTACAGTTTTATAAATTGTCAGTACAGTGTTTTAAATTTCCAAATGCAGAACCTGTTAAGAACTGTAAAGTTGTATGTACTGTATTTTATCCAGAGTCTGGCATTTTAACATTTAAAAGTGGCTCAGTTTCATAAATTGTCAGTGCAGTTTTTGAAAGTTGTCAGTGCAGTTTTTGAAATTGCCAGAGAAGGCCTTAAGTTCAGTGGTTTGTTAAGAACAGTTCTATCATCACTTGCAGTTATCCAATTACAAATCAGAACATCACTGTCAGCCAAGTAATAATGGCAAATTGGTTGGGCCCCACCGCTTTGAACATTCCGGGTATAGCCCATGACCTGCCCAGAAGTCCAGAAAGGTATCTCCCCAGGTACAAACATGATGGGACAAGAACTGCAGAAGAACATCTGCTAGCTTTTAAAAATGCTTTAAAATTGTTAAATATACAACATGAAGATGTTGCCTGCAGATTGTTCCCGTTCACTCTCCAGGAGGGAGCTTATGACTGGTTTTTAAACCTCACCAGCAATTCCATTACTAGTTGGGATGATCTAGAGAAAGCTTTTATATCACAGTTCGGTGAAGTGATAGATCCCAGCATTTTATATCAGCAATTTTCCAAGCATCAAGAAAGAGTCGGGAGAAACTGCCAGGTCTTTCAATATGAGGTTCCAAAGAGCTTACGGTAGAATGATTGGCCATTACATCCCAAATGCAAATCTGGCCTTAGAAATCTACAAGAATGCATTGGATTCGGTGACCTCTATTTTCCTCAAGAGAGACATTAATATCACAACCCTGGCAGGGGCTTATAAAGAAGCCTTAATTCTTGAAAGACAGCTAGGGCCTCAAATTTTGAGCAGTCCTTTGATATCCTATGTTACACAAAACATGCCTGTTCCAAACCCCATTCCACATCATGAGTTAGTGCCAACATGTCATGCTCTACCCAAGGAGACTCCGTTAACTGTGACATCCACTCAACATGTGCAAAATACAGAGAAAAGTTTTGACAAATTCAAAGTGCAGGTGCTTGAACTGAACAGTTGTGATCTGGCACCACCCAAATCTGAAGTTTTTCCTGGTGAGTTAAATTTTCCTAGAGATCAAAGAAATATTGATATTTCTAGTTCACCCAAAAATAGTACAACCAGGGTTTCAGATTCTGTCACTTTTCCCGAAGAGACAGAAAGTCTTGTACAGACTTCTGTGGATGAAATGCAAGATTTTCAACAGTTCAAAATGGATAGTTATGACTTGAAATGTGAGAGTCCAGAACTTAATAATGATCCTTCCTCATCAGAGGATGATGAAAGTGAGATTCAATCTCACTATGCAGAAGTAACTGAGGAGGATAACATCATTGAGGATATGAGGGAACTTAAAGCTGACATCACCCTCTATGAACTGCCTCAGATTGTTGGACAAAACATTAACTTGATTGAGGCTTACTTTGGACCACCTCTTGAATTTCAAGAAAAGGAGGAAAAGATGGTAAATATGAATGTGGTCAGCCAACTTGGAATTGATGAACTGTCTCAACATAAGCCTGCAACTTCTGAACATAATATCAAAGATAAGGCTATAAACTGTGTTGATGCAGATATTGGAGTTTATGATTTGGCAACTGAAAAGGTGGGAACAGTTACAGCTCTAATCAATCACAACAATGATGTTTGGACATTGCACATTGATGAGGTTAAGTCTAAGCAAGGCTCATGTGAAAAGGAAAATTGTAAGCATTCTGCTAGAGGGATAAAAATTGAAGTCCTGGATATTGAAGCAGTGCAGCAACCACAAAATGTTCAAGTTGTTAAGAACCAGGGCATACAGATAAAACATGATTTCTTTCACTTGTCACATCATTTTGAAGATGTGGTGGTCTGGGTCTCATCAAGATTTTAAAGTATTTGATCCTAGGGGTTTTTTACATTCAAGTCCTTTTGAAAGAACTCGCAAACCCTTTAATTAGAAGCATAAACATGTTATCATATGATTTGTTATTATATGATTTGTTTAATTTGAAGGAGTTGCAGATTTGTTTTTCAAATGGGACAGGGAAGACAAGAAACCCAAGTCTTTCCCGGATAGCAAATTTTTGAAGCACGACTGAGTGCATTTCGTCACAGACTCGAAAGGTAATTTTTTTTAAATTACTTGCATGGTCAAAATTTTTTTAAAGCACCATTTCTCTGCTTTCCCAACTACTGCATTTTTTGAGTATGAAGGGAAGTTGTAACATATGTATGCATTGTAAATAAGCTTTGAATTTTTTCAGTTTTTTTCTTTGTCAGTGCAGTTTTTATTTCAATGTCTGTGCAGTTTTAATCTGTTTCAGTTTAATTTTAATGCTCGCAGGTTTTAATTTATTTGTTTTTCAGTTTATTTCTTTGTCAGTGCAGTTTTATTTTTAAATGTCTGTACAGTTGCAGTTTTTCAGTTTTCTTTAGTTGTTTTTCAGTTTTAGCTTGTGCAGTTTATTTCTTTGTCAGTGCAGTTTATTTCCTTTATTTGTCTTTTTATTTTAGCTTGCTTTTATTTTAGTCTGTACAGTCTTTTCTTTATTGCATTTCTTTTTCTTTGCTGTCTGTACAGTTGCAGTTTAATTTATTTCAGTTGCAGTTTTTATTTGCTTCAGTTCTTTTTATTTCTTTTATTGCCTGTACAGTTTTTATTTTCTTCCCTGCTTTTCCTTTTCTTTGCTGTCTGTTCAGTTTATTTGTTTTTCCCTTGCCTGTACAGTTCTGTGCTTTAGTCTGTACAGTTTTATTTTGTTTTTGCTTTAAAGCCTGTGCCTGTCCTTGGAAGCCTGTACAAAGTCCTTTGGCTTCTGAAAAATTCTATTTTTTAACCTCTCGCTCGAGCAATCAATGAAAAGTCGACCGCTGAAAATTGTTTTATTCCTAGTCGATAAATCCTCAATCCAAGTGCCTCCCCATTCTCGCTCATTATTCTAATTGAGATAGTCTCGCTTGCACTAAACTCGTGGAACTATTTTGTTATCCGAGATGAAGGTAGAGAGATGATTGGATCTTGTGTCTTACTTGCCACGCTTGTTTTAATGATAGAAAAACTGTTATGCTGTTTAGTTGGAGGAACTCCCGGGGAATCCAAGAAAAGCTGGTTATAAGAGGGGACTATGGTTCATGCAATTATTTGGGTATCCACAGAGGCTATCAATGCCTAGACTGAAATAGTTCCAGATTGATCAAATATTAAAAGAAAATTGTAATTTCTCTAAGGTCTTCCAGATAGTGATATATTTCAAAAAGAAGAGAGATAAAAAAAAAAAAGAGATAAAAAAAAGAGAGATAAGAAAAGAAAAGAAAAAAGAAAAAAAGAGTTATATGATCAAAAGAGGCAGCCAATATTAGATTCTGCCCTACAGTTGTAAATTGGGTCGTGTAAATCTAAAGGGTAACTCTGTCTAGGCTGTAAAAAGCTAAACTAGTAAACATAGCTCTACTCGGTTTCTCCTTTTACAATCTAGAAAAGTTGATTAATCCAAGTTTATCATTCAATTCAGTCATCCTTGAAGAAAGTTCTATACCTTTGTAATTGCACATCAGAAATCTTCCTTGAAGTAATCCAGCCCAGTATGTCCTTGGGAAATTTTAACAGCTGGCAGTTGGCAGTCAATTTATTGTGAAGAATGCCTGTGGCAAGGCATGATGCATGGTCTTTTTGTTTTGAAACCAGAGTCTTGGGTTCTAAAATAGTGCTACTATTTTACCCGCAGATATCGCCATTTGTTGATAAGCAACACACCCCCACTGAAAAATGAGATTCCATCCTTAGAAAATTATGAACTTCCATTTTTGCAGCAGGGACCCTCTTGGTCTTTTCAGTTTTAAATCCATATTTTGCTTGCCTCCTTTTTAAAGTTGTGCTTTTTCTTGCATTCTAGCTGTGTTATCCAAGAATTCACTTTTTACATGCTAGAATCATTCATGCACAAGCAAAATCTTGCACCGATACCGAGAAAATCCATAAAACAGTTGCATAATTCACTGAAAAATCAAACTTTCCATTTTTGGTAGTGTCGGGATATCGCGACACTTCCATTTTCGGAAATGTCACGATATCGCGACAGGTAAGTCAAAATGCGGCTAAGTCCCAGAAGGGTCGCGATTTCGCGACATGTCGCGAAATCGCGACATGTCGTGTTTTCGGCCGACGAGGGAGGAATTTGCCGATGCGCTGGCAGGGCCGCGATTTCGCGACATGTCGCGAAATCGCGACATGTCGCAGAATCGCGGAAGGAGAGAGAAAGTCATATTTGACCTGAAAGTGCATTTCGGCGGGAAACAGAAGGCTTCCTAGGGTAGCGACACGTGTCAAAGCGTGAATGGGACAAACCGAAGCCGACATGCAAGCTTATTTTGCGGATTTAATCTGTTTTTAATGTTTTAAGCTTGGATTTAATGTTAATTAAAATGCTAATCTAATGCATCTTTTTGTCTTTCATGCAGGATTCCACCTGGCACTTACGGGACAACCGGGAAAGACCATAAAGGCAAAGATAAAGTGCGGATTTAGTCAAGGACCGCCATGCTAGGAGAGAAGCTGCCGGTGAGAGCATTCAACGACAAATTTATTGCAGACTTGATAGCATGAAGACCATTTCAACTTCGGGATGGATTTGCAGAGATCGAATTGATGGAGAAGTGGTGACTCATCCGACTCACCAGCAAAATTAATGAAAGCATTTATTTGCAGCTGCGGATGAATGAAAATTGCATTTGATTTATCTTCTCCATTTATGGCAGCTAACTGCACAGTTTTGCCGAAGGGTTAAGTTCTATCCGGACTTTGATTTTTAAATGGATTTTTATTGTAAAACCCGGGTCCTAGGGTTTAAGTGCGATAAGATTTAGGGTTTGAGCAAGATATTTTGGAAAAGATCAGGGTCTGTCCTGAGTCTATAAATACAAATTCTAAATGTAATCGCAGGAGGCGGAGACTTAGAAATAAAGGCTTATAAGCAATTTCTTGCAAATTTTGTGAAATCCTTTGTTTCTGGACTTGGAGTTGATGTGCTTTAGATTTTCTGTGATAGCATGGCCAGGAGCCTAATCTTTTGCAGAGTGTGATAAGTGTATTTTCTTTTGTTATCCGTTCCATTTAAAGTTTGTTAGATATATTCTGTAAATCTGCCATTGTCAAGATTAAATATGTCGTTAGGCTTCAGTTGTTCTATTGTCTGCTAGGGGAAATTACAGATTTCAGGTGTAAGTTTGTTCTAATTGCTCTGTCTTCACTGTGCGAGCTAGGCTGCCGGTGAAAGATACCAGTTTTAATCAGCTGCCCTTGGATTTATAATTTTCTGCTAGATCTGTTTCACTCTGCCTTGTGCTCTTAGTTGAAAGTGATCTTAGACCGACTGGACACTTTCTTCTCGGGATTTGTTCGTTGTGAAGTCGATAGCATAGATAAGATTGACAGTTTGGGTTTACAATTGATGTTTGATAAACTTCTCTTTCTGCCCTACCCTACCCTCTCTTTTCTTTCCGTGAATGATCCATTTTTATTTTCTTTGTTTGCCTTTTATTTAAATCTACTGACCCATGAGAGCTAGATCAAAGAATTCAAGTCAAATCTGATTGTCAACAACTTTTGCAACTACTGAACAAGTTCAGGAACCCCCCGTAAGGTAACAGAGCAGATCCATATCGAAATCTATTCAGAAGTGGAAAAGAGTGAATTGCCATTCGACCCAACTCTGTAACTCGCACCTTGGATAACCAGCTAGATCCTAAAGATGAGTGGGATCAGTCCCGTGGGTGTCTCCGGAGCTTTCCTTGCCTTCATCCTTTTTCTCGGGGTGTGCATGAAAGCCGGGCCAACATAACCCAGTAGATCCTTCGAAACTATTGTGTCTTAACTTAGACTCTATTGATTGGGATCATGATAATTTACCCCTAGAGCCTAAATATTTCTTCCCTAATGAAGAGATACTACAACTATTCCATTTTACACCAGGTTACACACATGATGTCAATCACACTGGTCTGGACCCTAATTCAGTAGGACCTATAAATCCAACGTATGACATCCAGTTAATCCCCACTCCTCACCAGCTTAAGGAGGGGTCACATATGGCAATAGAGGAAACTTTCGATGTGGACATCAATGATGATCCTTCTCACCCAAATAAATTCAATTTTACAGAAAGCTTATCTCCAAAATAATAGGCCATCATTATTCCTTTATTGAAGGAGAGACCAAATCTCTTCGCTTGGACCTATAAAGATATGTCGAAACTAGATCTAAAATTGGTTGTCCACAACCTTTCGCTAGACCCCATAAAAAAATGGGTCAAGCAAAAGCTCAAAAATATGCATCCAACCTTCACTTTGATGGTAAATAACAAGTTGTAGAAACTATTGGATGTAGTCTTTATTGTTCCCATAAAATATCCAGAATGGGTATAAAACATGGTGCCCATAGGAAAACCTAATGGAATAATATGCATTTGCACAGATTGTTGGGATCTCAATAAGGAAACACCAAAGTATTCATTCCTATTGCCCAACATAGATGCTTTTGTAGATGCAACTACGGGTCATGATATGCTCTTCCTAATGGATAGTTTTTCTAGTTACAATCAGATTTGGATTAAACCCGAAGACTAGCATAAAATTGTGTTTACCACTCCATGGGGAACATTCTGCTACAAAGTAATGCCATTTGGTCTTAAAAATGTTGGTTCCACATATCAACGGGCTATGACATACATTTCCATGACTATATGCACAAGATATTGGAAGATTGCTTCGATGACTTATTGGCCAAGATATTGCTATGTGAAGAGCATGTTGAGACCCTCAGAAAGGTCTTCAATCGCCTGATTGAGCATAATGTTAGGTTTATTCCCAAGAAATGTCCCTTTGGTGCAAATTTTGGAAAACTCTTGGGATTCATCATTTCTAAACGAGGCATCAAAGTAGATCCAGCAAAGGTAAATGCTATCCTATAAATAGTCCTACCCACTAAAATCAAAGAGCTGAGAAGCTTATAGGATAAAGTAGCATCTATAAAGTGATTCATCATACAACTATCAGATAAATGTTGACCTATGAATTGACTTCTACACAAAGGGATCCCATTCCAGTGGGACAAATAATGTTAGAAAGCCTTGCTAAAATCAATAAGGACCTGGAAAAACTGCCAGTCCTAGCTCCACCAAGGCTAGACGTGCCATTCTTGCTATATATATTTGCTATCAATTTTATTTTTGGTACCATATTGGCCTAAAAGAATGCGTAAGATAAATAACAAGTGATATATTACATCATAAAAACCTTTGTGAGCTATGAGATAGGATACACATACATGTAAAATTTGTGCTTAGTAGTGGTCTTTACAACTAATAAATTGTGCCACTATATGTTGAACCATATGACGTATGTAATATCCAAACAAAATTCTTTGTAGTATATGATGAGCAAGACATCATAATACACATACTGCAAAGTAGATCATGCTATTGATGGAATTTGACCTAGAATTCATAGGCTAAAATTCCATCAAGGGACAAGTCATAGTTGATCAATTGGCAGAGGTGCTTCTTCATAAAAATAGACCTCTCACCATAGAACTTTTTGATGATGTAGTATTTGCATTATTAGAAACACTTGAACCTAAAGAACCTAAAAATAAAGCTGACATGAATTTGTTCTTTGATGGTTCAAAGTGTGAACAAGGAGATGGTGTAGGGATTATGTTTTTCACACCACAAGGTGCTCCAATACCCTTGTCATTTAAGCTAGAATTCCCATGCATGAATAACATCACAATAAGGTGCCTTGGAGGTCCTTGATCTCACAGGGTCCTATGAGGAATGCTACCATTATTCACCACAAGGTTGTTTCTCAATCTGCATTTGTGCATATTGAATCACAAGAGAAACAAGTCATCCTATCTATTGAGGTTGTGACTTATCAAGATTGGCTCTCCTAATTAAAAGATTTCCTGAGACTTGGAATTGTCACACAGGGACTATCACCTACCAAAAAATTAGTATTCAAGTAGAAAGTGATAAGATATGTCTTTCTAGGAGGCATATTTTATCATCGAAGCTATGATGGAGTCCTCCTCCATTGCTTATAGCCCCAATAATTAGCTTGGGTGATTTCACAAGCTCACGATGATACATGCAGTGGTCACTTTAGTGGCATGGCCATTGTCAAGAACATCCTTCGAATGGCTTATTACTGGCCCACCATGGAGAAGGATTATTGCGAGTATGTTAGGAAATGCATTAAATATCAACATCATGCAAATTGAATGCACCTACCATCTCAGGCCTTATAGCCCATTTAGGTGGCTTTGCCATTTTCTCAGTGAGGTTTCGATTTAATAAAAAATATCTCTCCCCCATATTTGGGTCGACACACGTTTATCTTAATGGCCATATAGTAATTCACCAAATGGGTGGAAGAGGTCCCCTTAACGTCAATTACTGGTCCTTGGATTATGGATTTCATACTTCATAATATGGTTTTTTGCTTTGAGGTACCATAAAAAATAATATTGGATAATGATCCATCTTTCAAAAACAAAAATGTGTAGACTTTAATAACCAAATACAACATTCAACACAGTTTTGTGACACCATACTATCCGTAGGAAAATGAGCAAGTAGAAGCCTCAAACAAGACAATAGTAGCCATCTTAAAGAAGATAGTGAAATAAAATCATAAGGATTGGCATTTGCAATTGCCCTTGGAATTATGGGCTTACAGGACTAGCGTACGGATTCCCACTAAGGCAACACCATTTTTGCTTGTGTATGACACTGAGGCCATTATGCCCTTAGATTTGGAAATTCCAACATTGTGCATCACATTGAAAGAGTTCATCAATGAGGACACTACGCAAAAATCTCACCTTGACCAGTTGACCCTTCTAGATGAACATTGCATCAATGCTCTTGAGCATCTTCGCATTTAACAGGATCATTTAACATGATCTTATAACAATAAATTCCACCTAAGATACTTTAAGGTTGGGGATCTTGTGCTTAAATAAAACCAACATAACTCAAATTTTTCATCGCACCTGTAAGACAAATTTACGGCCAATTGGATAGGTCCTTATATCATCCCTAAGAATATTGGACCTCGGGCATACTACTTGACATCCCTAGAAGGTTTTGAGGATCCAAATCCTCTCAAAATTATTTATTTAAAGGCATTTTATGCAAAAGCACAACAAAACACAAAATCATTCAAATAAATGGGAAAAATAGCAAAAAAATTTAAAAAGTTCAAAATCACAAAAACAATAGAAAACATCAAAAGAAAAATCTCCAAAGATACCTTAAAGCCCTTTTTTCAAATCACAAAAGGCTCTAAAGGCATCATAAGCCCTTTGGAAAAAATCACAAAAGGCTCCAAAGGTAGCATGACACCTTTGGTCAAATCACAAAAAGCCCCAAAGGCATATTAAAGCCCTTTGGTCAAATCATGAAAGGCTCCAAAGGCATAGCACCTTTGGTCAAATTACAAAAGCCCCAAATGCATCTTAAATCCCTTTGGTCACATCACAAAAGGCTCCAGAGGTAGCATAGCACCTTTGGTCAAATTACAAAAGCCCCAAAGGCATCTTAAAGCCCTTTGGTTAAATCACAAAAAGGTTCCAAGGGCATCTCCAAGTTGTTTGGTCAAATCACAAAATACCCCAAAGGCATCTTAAAGCCCTTTGGTCAAAAATAGTTTAAATTAAAAGTTCAATAAAATATTCAGAATAATCAAAAACTCAAAAATAATTAAAATCATCAAAAATACAAAAACATTTGCATTCATGTAATTGCATTACATTAGGCACGTTGCATCCATTGCATTTGCATTTAGATACATTTGTGTTTACAATCTTACAAACGACACCATGTTTGTACCTCAATCATGCATCCTCAAAATCCATCATCATCCATAACCCATGCGAGTAACTGTGTTTTTGAACACTACCCATCCTATTGCTATAAGGAATATACTAGGGTTTTTCGGTCACTCAACAATACCTAGTGGTTTTATCAAAATTTGTAGAAATTTATCTTTGATTTTGATATATGAGGGTTGGTTTTGATAGCACATGTTATATTTTAGAATCCTATCACTAATCAAAATGCTAAAATCCTAGTTTAAACAAAGGGAAGATAAACACTACAAAATGGTACTAGGTATCCTAAGAAAAAGGTTTTTACTTTCTCACCTTGTGATGCGCTTGGTCTAGGATTTTGATCATTGGAAAAAGTACAATCTCCCCCCTACCCAAAGAAATCCTTTGCTTTCATCAAAATAAGCAAAAATCCTGAAATAAAGTAAAATGCAAAAAAAAAAAAATAGTGATTATCATCACTACATAAATCCCTTGCTCAAAAGAAAAATAAAAAGTCAAAACAAATAGTGATTTTTATCATTAAGCATAAGCAAGTTTTCCAAATATATGTGAACAAAAGAAGGGGGTGAAGAGATTGAATCCCTGGAATGGTCGATCTCCATAAGCCATTGAGTTATTCCTAATATAGCAATGGGTTGCATGAATCCTGCTTGGCATTAGGGTAAGCTCTAAAGCAAATTGCAAATAGGGATAGCTTTAGGTGTCCCGTATCACCTAGTGGTCTAATCCAACTGATTCCAACTTAGGATCTGGGTGAACATTTGAGGATCCCCAATACAACAATGGGTTGCATGAATCCCACTTGGAACTGGGGTATGCTTATGTTTTATCTAAATATATTCATTCGCACACACAGGAATAATGAGTATTTAGGTCTTCATAACAAGAATTGTATCTTTCAAGAGCTCTATATGGTTATTATATAGCCTTTGATGAAGTAACTAGGGTGTTTGAGTCTCATGGAAAACCTTAAAAATCCCTTAATAGCAACAAATAATTTCATTTATCAAATCATCAGCTTTCTTTAGGGGGTTTTGTTCATTCAACAATATGCATGAAATAGGATAGATACCAAATTAACATCAGCAATGACTTTTAAATGGCCAATAACTATTTTGGATATATCTTTTAATCCACATAAACTTATAAGGAAAATAAATACATATCACATCACTTCATCTCACATTTGAATGCTTAAATGATTAATTCTTATTATAAGGGTTATCATTTACATGTATAATTGTGTTATATTTTGTGGTGTCATCAATTATATTGTCAAAACTCATATCACATTCATTCCTTATATTGTAAGTGATTAAATCACATAGGTTCATTTATATTATATCATCATCATAGTACATCATACATATTGCATTTACCATATCATAACAACATAAGTTAGATGCATACAACTAAATCAAAATTTAACATGCATTTAACAATAAGCATTACATCCACCTATGCATACATCACAAGTAGTCCATCTATGAATCTAAGTCACATCATCTGAAACATTATTCCGATACAGCATCTAAGTCCATATATAGCTAATGCATATCAATACATCACATCATATAGCATAAAATCATCATACTGCATCACATAATAATAAAAGTAAAAACATATAAATACACATAATGAGTCTCAACACTGATATCATATATATGTGTCAATAAGTACATGGAGGTACAAAAATTCCATAAGACTACAATAGTGTAGGTCATCCAACCTTACACTCAAAAATGTACAATAGGCAAAAGGCATGCTCAGGAGTGGCTTGCATCACTGGTGTCACATCCACCCTCATCGCCCTCTCTGGGAGGCAACATAGAACTGATGCCTTCAATCTGCTATATCCAAGTCCTGGTCCTGTGGCTCAACCAAACTGATGAATACCCTAATTTTCTTTGTCTTCTTTGATGTGAGCTACTATCTTTAGGTTTATCGTAAGGAGTGGCACATAGTATTCTAATATGTAGCTATAGAGATGCAATGTATGCAACATCTCTTGTAATATGAGTATCACACTCTTCCAAGAGACCCAATAGATGCCTAACCTCTACACCTAGATCCAAGCCTATCAGTACCTATAAATATGTAGTAGCTAGTACAAACTATCCTCGTGTAGCATCCCTCTCAACAGTAAGTTGGTCTATCTTCATCTGTGCCAAGTCAATTTGAGTCTAGAGAGTGGTCTTCTCTCCCTCAAAGCTCTAAACCTATACTTGAAGCCCAGTAATAGTAGATTCCCACTACAAGATATGAATATGAGATGCCTAGAGCTTGACCTCTACATGATGCAGTTAAGCCCAAAGAGGAGAATATTGATCCTCAAGAGCCAACTTATGCTCCTCCTCCAAAGCCACCTCCTCCTCAACAACTTGTGACTCTACTACCTGCTCTACCCTAGCCTGTCCCTAGTCCTCTGTTTGAGCTTGCATTCGATACCCATCAGGATCCTTAATTTTTTCCTCATCCATAGTCCATCCCAGGTGGTCACCATCCTATCACAATTGCGTAACCCACCACCAGGTATATGCCTCAGTCACCCTGATATTAGCTATAATTACATCAACTATAGGAGGGTCATCCTCCTCTAAGACTATTGTAACTCAAGGTGGTGGGAGGTTCCTCTCCACAGCAATCCATGTGTACATAACTAGCTCAAGAGGAACTTCCTACTATAGATCAAACTATCAAAGTACTAGGTAGTAATAGAAAAACTCTCTGATGTCATCCTTGCGACCTATCACCCATTGGTCGCACCTAGTACATGCCATATATTTTTCTATCTCTACCTAGGTGGGGCACTCATGATAGGGCCTCTAAATGATATCCTTTGCCTGTAGACTAGTCAGGGAGGTTATGTAGTATCTCAAATTCTTGATATGACGTTGACTCTTGCACTCCTCATGCTCTTGGGGCCACCTAGATTTGTAGCACTTAGCAACATTAGCCACGATATAAATATAAATATGTAATCATCCTGGGTGGTCCACCTTGATATGCTCCTAGACCCATATCTATATAAGTAAACTACAAGCAATGCTAGCTCATCCCTGTCGTTGGATCTTGTAGAGTTCATCTTAGCACTGAGCCATAAGTGCACTCTTCCAAGCCATGATGATAGGCTTCATAGTATCAATCAAGTCTTGAACCATCACCAAGAGGTTCCATGGGAACCTCTCTTTAGAGAAATTAGGTAAGAGCATGTTACATATAACATGTAGCAAAATGATATACCTCTAAGAGAAGACTCTCTCTTGGTACCACTAAGCCACAAAAATCCCACTAGACTAGGTATCAAAGAATACTATAGCTACATGGACTACAAAAACTCTTGTAAATACTGCATCTCTAGCATTAGTAGGAGAGGACACAATGGGAAATCCATCAAAAGAAATTTGGAAGATCCTATATACATCCTTTGGCATAATGGTCATATTTCTAGTTGGGAGATGGAAGGTGTTGGTGAGGGAATCCCACCTATGTACTAAGTGTTGGGAACTAAATTGCACCAAATTTTCACTTGATAATGTGGATGTCTATCTTCCTACTTTCTATCCAGTCTTGCACCTAATAGTTGTAGCTCAGCACTCAACATTGGATAGACCAAAATAGGGGTTTCTGATCCAACCTCCAGTGTAGGTTGGTTCCTTGTCAACTTAGCAAGTTGTTGACACAACTATGCTCACTTAGGGTTTGTATTTTAGGGTAAGAGAAGGTTAAGGCTAGAGAGATGTGGATAATAGTGGATAGCTAAATTAACAACATTGCACTACCATAAAAAAGCTCCCAAAAAACCATGCTAAGAACATATACTCAGATCAACATTTATCACAAAATAGATTATTTCATATATTAAAGCACAACAGAGAAATGTTGTAGCAAGCAATTTCAATATCCATGGAATGATAATTCAAATAACAAAATTCACCAAAAACCTAGATTTCATAGAAATGTACTTTCTAACCACATAGAATGAATTCAAAAGTAGATTTCAATTACTTATAATAGCTAGTATTCCAAAATTTGGTTCAAACTAACCATAAAAGTATTTACAGAAATGCAACTAATAAATCTGAACCTCTGACATCAAGCATGAGAACATGAACTTGAGGTGAATATCAATGTATTGCTCCTTTCATTTAGCTCTTCAAGAATATTTACAATGGTACAAGCAAACACGCTAGATCCAACCCTTAAAAACAAGGGTTTGACCTTTACTTATAGTTTTCTCATTACAATAAACAAGAAACAATACCAAATATCTTGTTACAAAAGCACAACAAATATATTTAGATGGTATTAGCTCATTGGTTTGTCCTTCAGGAATTCTATTGAAGGAAAGTCTGCCATGGCAGCTCAGGGTCTCTACAACTTGCTGATCACTCAGTGGAACTGAAGTTAAAACCATTAAAAATCATGCATCTCTGTCGATACTTATTGGGAGTGAATTACCACCACCGATCTATAACCACCTCTAGTTCGATCTTCTTGGAAAACCCTCGATACTTCATCTTCCAAATGACTGTTACAAATTCTGACACATCAATATCTTTTAAACCACCAATATTTGGTAGCTTAACCTCCACCATTGATTCTCTTCATCACATGATTCAGATTCAATATGGCACAAGCTAAATGCCATTCCACTTTAAAATTAATGACATCATCTTTTAATCAGAAGCAGCAAAATCTCCAATCTGGATCTCTCATATCTGAACATTGAATCCGCTCTGGGATCTATCATATTCAGCATTATATTCTTCAATCCACATTAGAATATTTATGATGTCACCTCTTTCTTATAGCCTTTGTGGATTTCATTCTGGATAGAGCAAACGCTAATCACCAATCTAGGTCCGAAGCTAGTCACATACTTCTTCCATCGTGAATTCACACTTTCATTATTTTGCTACCTCATCTTATCTTCATTCTGGAAAGGAAAGGCTTGTTCATTCCTAGAATCACCAATCTGCACTTTTCTACCAGTGATGTCATCATATCCTTGAAAGTTTTGTGGATTTGAAGGTAGCATTAATCTAGATCCGAAAACAAAAATACCTTCCTAGAATCAGATATTCAATATACAAAGATGCCATTCTACACTTTTCCATCACTGACATCATCGTCTCTTAGGAACTTTTGTGGATTTGAGATCTACCATCATTCCAGAGCTGGAGTGAAATCACCTGGAATCACTCCAAACATGAAAACTTCACTAAATATTGAGTGGATTCATATATTCTGACCCGGTTTTGCTTCAAAGCATACTGCAAGGTTTGCAGAATGATGATTTTATTACTTAGTCAAAATTACACAAAATTTTACTAAGTATGTGGCCATTTTGGGTCTACATTCTAGCACCTCCCGGGTGGATTTGCTTGCAAAGCCAATCGAATCCAGAGTCTTATCCATTGGGCCTTAGGAGTCAAAACAATACTTATATTTGAAGATATGTTTTAAGGAATAATTTCCATACAAACACTACCCTCTAAAAGCTCAAATTCTTCCTAGAGGGTAAAGGTTCATATAGAAACCATGCCAAAAATATCATAGAACTCACTTGTTCAACTAGATATTGTATCCATATCAGTATTACTACTGCCTTAAAAAACTATACACAACTCTACCTCCTTTATAAGGCTTCATTTCAAAAAATGCCTTCACACAAAAATGTTGTGTTGTAGGCTTCATACCTTTATTGCTTAATTTTGACAATTGTCAAAGTAAAAACAAAAATACAAAACTAATGTATAGAAATACAAAACTTATGTATATGTACAAATAGAAATGAAATGATTTAAGCATGAGCCCCTCTTGGGACTGTAGATACTCAATCTTATCCTCATTCTTATACAACCTCTTCATCCTCATATTCTCTTTCCTATTCTCCCTTTTCTTCTGTATCATGTACTCTCTAGTTATCCTCACCGGAGGTGTCTCCAAACAACTAGACCCTTGATTCCAAAGACTAAAGAGCCTATTCCATGCTTCCTCAAAGGGATTTGATATTTCTTTAAGCTGCTATATAAACATATTGTAGTTCCCCAACATCCTCATAATTAGTAGCATTCCCTCTAGTCACCAGATCCTCCATGAGATCTCTTAATCAGGTGTAATACATAATCATTTTGGTAGCTTGTTCTTGGGATAGTGGCTCTTCCAGTGAATCAATTCTAGCCTCATCCTGTAAGTTATCCTTGATGCTTTGTTGGGCTTCTTCCATAGATAACAAGTTGTGATCCTCCTTCCAGAGTCCTTTGAAACCAACATGAATCATTTTCTTATTTATTTCAATGATGTCTTTAATTCCTCTTTCAAAACTATCAAACAACCACTAAGCTCTCTGAACTGCCCTATGCTTCTTCACCACTATTTTGGCAGCTACCCCGACCATATTCCATTCCCTATTGGAAATTGGTTTAGCAAGATCACTGAGCCTACTTCCAACTAGTCTGTACATTTGTTCCACCAGAATCACCATAGACTATAACTCTCTAATGATTTGATCTAAATCCTTTTAAATAGTAGAGAATAACTGGATGGCATCTTTTAGGTAGTCGATTATGAGTTGAAGACCTAAACATTTTTCTTAAACTTCAAAAAGCAACTCGTGCTTTATCCTTTTCAAATCATATTTGGAAAAACCTGAGGACTTGGCTTTCTCAATCTAAAGCTGATGCTTTAAATTTTGAATTTCTTTTTCCTGATCCTCATTCAGCTCATTTCATTCTTCTAACTGGTCTTTCCACTCATTAGCCTTTTGAAACATTTCCTACCAACTCTTAGCCTCTTTTCTCAGAGATTTCTCTATTTATTTTTTATCATTGAGGCTTCTATTAAGCTTTTCAACTTGTTGTTTCAGCTTATCTACCTTCTCTTTAGCTATATCAGTTTTCACTTAAAAGGTATCTAAGTGAGCCTTGGAAATCCCTAACTCATCCTCAGCAGGAAACTTGTCAATATCTTCTATTATTTACTCCACTCTATAATCCTGAGCAGTCATTTTATTTTTAGGTTTGCTCACTTGCAGAATCGTAGACCTTGAAACCCTTTGCCTAGTAACAGAGTTAACATACATATTTTTTCTTGTCATGGCCATCTTGTTGGAAGGTCGGGTAAGCTTCTCTACCCAATAGTCATTTATGCTCTGAGTGGCTACCTATTCTTTTGATATAGTAATAGACTTTGAAAAATCATAAGCCAAAGGAGATAATGGCATCAAAAACATGAGGGCGGACTGACTTATTGCTGGTGGAGGTGAAGATATATTGACAACAGCCTCTGTTACAATGGTCGACTCTGTGATTACCGTTGTTGTGGATACAGGTAAATTTATAGAAATAGGAACATAATTGATAATAGAAGGGGTGGATGAAGTCGAAACATAGTGTCCCATGGATGGTGGTAATAAAATAGATGAGGGTGTAATAATGGTGGACATTTAAGTGGATATCTTCGAAGTGGAAGGTGGGTCTTGAGGAGGTTGTGACACAATAGAACTGACTGGTACCTCCATAGCTACTGATGAGATGAAGAAAGAACTGTGAGGTGAAGGAGGTAAATTTACCACATTTTCTTGACTAGAAAGGGAGGGAAATCCTTTTGGGGATTCATGGAGATGAAAATGAGAATACAGATTAGAAACCATACCTTCACCTAAAGATGTAGGGTGTTCTTATTTAGCTTCTATCTCCAACTGTTGTTCTTGTTCAACTAACCCTTCTGTATTAAAAATAGCCACCTCTTCAAAAATTTATTCCATACTCATTTTCTACTTCTTGGAAACCTCTCTCTCCTCTATTTTTGGGGTTCTCTTAGTCCTTTTACGGACTAGTCAGAAAGCATCCATCTTGTCTTTGGAATCTTCCTTTGATAAATCTCCTTGCACTTTCCCAAGAAGTAATGATTGTTCAGTAATGGATTGTGGTTTAGTTGATGTTGCGGGAGCAAAAGAAAGCGACCTAAACCCAAAACTCTTATCCTTCTTCAAATTAATATCTTTGTCCTGAGGCTACCCCCTAGAGCTAAATGTGAAGGCCTGGATACTATTTCAATAACAGGGGTCCTGATAGCCTTTTCTTTAGAATACCTCATTTTGCTCATCATCTTAGCCCCCTTAGGGAATTTCTCCACCTGCTCAGAAGTAGGACTGAAGGTTTTTAAAGAAGCTTTTTTATCTGTAGAAGGATGGAGAGATTCAGAATCGCCCTGGGGCTTTTCAATTGTTAATACAATGTTTATCACGTCCTTTAGTCTCCAATTATAAATATTCTCATTATATATTTTTGAAAACTCCTTATCAATTTTCATTCCAAATTTAGATTTAGTTTTTCCAATTTCAACTCTCATACGCCACCAATCTATAATCTTGGCATCATCCCATGGCACCTTATAATATACTTCTTCTCCTTCTTCTATAACTTCCTTTTTAGGCAGCATTTCCTTTTTATTTTCTAACTTCGTTTTGGATGAGGGCTTGCTTTTCTTTGTAGTTTATGCTTTAATCTTGTCAATCATATCCTCGATAATCTGATGACTGGGCTTGTGGTCAAGATCAAAATATTCAATATGCTCATAAAAATCCAACCATGGAGGTAACTAATCCATCTTGGAGACATTCCACTCCAAAAGAGTAGTCTCATCGTGGTTTCTTCCCTATTCAAAATTATCCCTGGGCCTTTTCTCAAATTTGTAGGTCTTATCTCCGTTTAGGATTTTATTTCTTGTAGTGAAAATATCATCAGGATCATATCTCCACCTCTAATAAATATAAAATAGACCTAACCTATCTAGATATCAGTTAATTTACTAACTTTTCCCCTTCTTGGTAATGATGATATCACTCAAAGTGCGATGAGTAAGCAAAGACTTCCTTTTTCTCCCTAAACCATATTTCACATCAATGTACTCTGCTTGCCTTAAATATTCTAAGGCGAAGAGTCTCTCCATGACAAAGTGGGTCAAAATAAGAGGTTTATCCGTGAAACCATATAATTTGATGACCGTACCTTCTGTTAACAAATACCAATCTCCTTCCTCTACATATTTAGTCCTCAGAATATCGTTGGCCAGGGGTGGCAGTCTGGGGAACTTATCATACATAATTTTGAGGGCTAGCCCAAGAAATTCCAAATTGAATCTATAGTAAGATTCACTGCTTCTTAAATGGTTTATCCAATAGTAAACTGGTATAGGTTCTTCCTTATCAATCTTATCTTTGACAAGAACCCATGACATTCTATCTTTAACATCGACATAAAACATCCATACCAGGTTTGAGAAATACCTAAAACTAGGAGCATCAATGCCCCTCTTCATGCTTACTAGCTACTCATGTATCCTTTGGGAGAGAAAATCTGGCCAGTCGAAATAGATCACCCTTATCCCTTTCTTTACCGCATCCTTTTCATACATTCTCTCATTAGAGATATAATATGCAGCGGTGATTTGACAACCATGAACCTTTCGTTAGAGTCCAAATCCTCCATGCAAGCCAACATAGAGAACAAAATAGGATTTAAAAACTTGTTGATAGATATGGGGAATTTAGGAAACTCTTCTTGGGGTTTGATATTAAGCTACTTATAAACCCAATTCTTAAATGACTCCCCTTCATTGGCCTGCTTCTTTGTGGAATACAACCCAATATTTTCAACAACCTTAAAGGGTTTTGGTGGTACCAGTGGGTCAAACCCTAAAGCAAAGATCTCATGACAGAAAGAGGCAATGATGCTAAAAAGGGTCTTGCCCTTACAGGTTTTTACTGCCTTGGTCAGTGGGTCATAGAATTTAACTATTACAGCTATTAACTCAGGACATAGGTGAACATAATCACAAATGTAAAAGGATAGATAAGAAAGAATGGAGCATCTACCTTCTACTAATAAAGCAGCGTTCTTTTTGTATATGGCATTCATGCTCTTTCTTAGTTTTGTTCTTTCAGTTATGGTCATCGCCGTGTCCGCTACAGCCTCGGCTTTATCAAGGTAAGTCAATGATGTCCTATTTTCCAGAGTTTCAAAATCTAGAACATCTTCTGTGGACTTCGTGGGTGATTTCTTAGGATCCATATTGTAGTAGTAGGACTTTACACACTGTATTAAGCAGGTATAACTTCATAATGTTGTGCTTCTTAATAGCCTCATGGTTACTAAATGAACCCTGCGCATGACTTCGTTACTTTTATCTCCTAGAATGTGCGTATCATCCATCATAAATGCAGTTGTTGCATGATATATTTTTTGGCACACTTCACCATACTTCCATTATTTCTTTGGTAGCTCAAAGGTGGTGTCCTATATTATTATTGGTCAAATTTTGAAATTGCACTGTTAGCTCATCATATCTCTTCGGCTACTCTTTGGTCCATGCACAAGTTCATTATAATTAAATGTGGGAGCACTCTTTAGCCTCCATGTGTCAGATTAGAACTTGTTCGAATTTGTTCTGATTTTGCTCCAATTTCTTAAGAACCTTCTGAGTCCACTTTGGTACTTGAAGCTTGCATGTATGACATTTTACCTCAATTCTGCTCTGGCTATCTATAGCTTTGAGAGGTTATTGAGTTAGCATCATTCTTTGTCCTTCTCTATGCAGGATAGAAACAGATAGACCACTCCACAGAAATCCAAATTTAACCATGCAGACTTGAGGGCGGAATGTCATTCTAGAGATTTTTACACAACACCATGTGCGGAATGGAACATTACCATGCATTTGGCCAACACTTAGTCATTTATGGCAAACTTTCTTCTCTTTTTTTTTTTATAATTTATTTGAAAAGAACTAATTACAAAGTACAGAAAAAAATCAAATACAAAGTGTAGAAAGGAAGGGGAAATATTTGTACAATGTATATACATATGTTACAATGAGCTCACTTCTTACATATAGTAGAGCTTGAGGTGGAAACCATTCACCAGAATTGGTTGTATGTTTCCCTCTGGATCCTTCAACTAAAATACATTAGACTCTTTAGCTTCCACTATTTTAAAAGGACCATCCCAAAAGGAATCAAACTTTTCATGTTTGAATGGTTTTTTCCCTTGTAGAAACCTAAAATATGTCATGTCGAGGGTGACTACTCATATGGACATGTTACAATACCATATGGAGGATCTTGGAGAGACTCCAAGATGGAGCAGTGGTTCTAACCACTCAATTTAGGCATTTTGGCCTAGTCAGTCTGCATCGCATCCCAGACCTGTGGTCTCCAGTCTAAACTATGGTTGACACCTGTGGTCTGCAGTCTGGACCACAACTGTGACCTACAATCTTAACTGAAGTTCAATTAGGCCTTCCATCTGAGCCAAATTGGTTGGAACGGCCATAAGATCTAGAAGAAGGTAGTTGAAGGACAGAATATTCTAGAGGCTTCCATCCTAATTGTCCTAACCACCCTTCTTGGTATTGGCTTCTCCATGAAGCCACCCCTAGCCCTAGGGTCATGCTATAAATACCCCCTCCAAATGGTAAGAAATAGAGAAGCAAGCATTGTATATTTGAGGAGCGAAGCCCTAGCGAATTGTACACTCAAACTGAGTATACTAAGAGATAGAGCTATTGCACTTAATCCCCAACCCTTTTGCCAACATTCATGATGAATTACATTATGGATGCCCTAGGTGCCTAAGAGGATCAAGAAACACAAATCTAGGAAAACGAAGGCCCTTCACATTGAATTGACCACCAAATCAGTCTGAGGACAACAAAGGTGACCCTTGAACATCAATTTGGACAAGGAGATCAAGCCCACTATCCCTAATTTTGAGGGTAAACCTATCAGAGGTCAAACCACGGCTGTCAATCATGGTTCACAGTGCAGACCGCTCACCAGAGCTGCAGTTTACAATAGGTGATAAATCACCTTACTCTTTTTATTTCTATCTAGTTAAATAGGTTAGATTAATCATTTCTTAGGTTTAATTGCAGTTTAGAAGAATTTTGACCATAGGAATTAGCTTAGAATAGATAGTTTATGCTTTGCATTAATTAGGATATTTGTGGATATTTTATGCACCTCTATGCTTCTATTTTGTTATTTGATCCATGCATTATTTGTCTAGAAATCTCCTTTATGATATATTACAAATATCGATTCAATTAGCATAGTTTAAATGTTTTCTTTATGTTTTCTTAGTTATTAGTTTAAATGGCATTATCATGTATATTTCCTTAAAGGGCCTCATTATGAGAGGCTATCTATATTTTTGATTGTGTGTTGTTTCTTGATCATAGGAATACAGGTACAAGAGGATTCCATATCATAATCCTTCCACATTGCAAAGAAGGGGGTCAAATCCATCCCAAGGCAGTTTGCGACTAGTCAAAGGACAATATTAATGCGCCTACCCCATTGAGGGTATTGGCAATTGTATAAACTATATCATCATTCAAGTGACCCTACGAGTATATTTGTAATAGATATTCATTCATAATCAATATAAGAAATATTATTTTATTGAATTTATGCAATGTGTCAAGCTTTTATGCTTTTATGATGAATATAGATTAATACAGTAGATAGGTGAATGTTTTTTGGTTATATTAGAAGGTGATCATGGTGGGATTCCGTATTTGTAGCCCCTAAGTGCTAACATTCTTGAGTTTTCTTATCTCAGGTGCTAACCGTAGCTAAAAAATACAATTATTTGTTGGCCCGTAACTTTCACCCGTGGTTCACACTGCATCCCATAGACCAGAGCTACGGTTTACATTAGAAGTAGTAGACAACAGAGAAACCACTTGGCATTAGATCAGGAGCAGAGGTAGGCTCTATTTTTATTATCTGTTATGTATTTTATTTTCTGTATTTTTATAGTGAGCTTTAAATCGATTGCAAATTAGGTACACTAAAAAACAAAGGGTGAATGAATAGTCCTAGTTTGCTTTCACATTCCTTCCATTAGAAAGGTGCTGCTAGGAACAACAGACCTTTGATTGTAGTCCACCCTAGAATACAATGACCTTGATAAAAATTGAGTGGTCGTTTGCATGCTTGTGAAGAACACAAGCTTATACTGAGAGGGGGGGTGAACGGTATAAGACCTCTTTTTACTTTTTCCTTTATACTTCAAAATAGTAAAGCAATATACCCAAAGCAATATCAAAGCAATGCACAATATCATCCACAAAGTGACACCAATTTTAACGTGGTTCACCCAGAATGGGTGGGCTACGTCCACAAAACTTTTCTCTAAAAGTTATCTCAAAGTTCTTTGGGAATCCTTCCCAATTACAATGTTTATGAGCCTCGGCCCAAAGGAGATACCTTCCCCCAATCAAAATTTATGAGCCTCTGCTCAAAGGAGATACCTTCCCCTCTGCTCTGGAAATGATCCCTCGGAAGATCAACTGCCTCTACCTCTTGCCAGCCACGTGGAACTCCTTTCCATCGAAGACCTCCTGTCCTCAATGCTTAGCCTAAGAGACCTCTGCCTTCTATGATCACGTCCACAGCAGCTCAACAACCTGTACCAAACACAGTCAGTCGGTCTAGTACAAGTCTTCCTCTGTCTGTCAGATCTGTCCAACTCTTGAACAAATCAATCCTCTACATACAAGCCTTCTCAAAGACTTGCCAATTGTCCTCAGGTTCTTCTCATAGAACCAATGCACCTCTGTCCTCAAGTTCTCTGATAGAACTATCAAACTCAGCTCACAAGTCCTCTGCTAGGACCTGTCCAAATCTGCTCACAAGTCCCCATCGAAACCTATCCAAAACTGCTCACAAGTCCCCATCGGAACCTGTCCAAAAATTGCTCACAAGTCCCCATTGGAACCTGTCCAAAAACTCAGCAAGCTCACCAAGAAAAACTTTCTTAGTAGGAAATCACAAAGTGAATTGTTAGAGACCCAATGTGATTTTTCAAACTCATAGAAGCATAAAGAGAATTGTTAGAGACTCAATATGTTCTATACTCAAATCCCAATCTCAAAACTCAACTCAAATCAACTCAGCTCAATCTCAATCTCAAATCTGAAAACTCAACTCAATATCTGAAATGGATAGGATAGAATGTTTTCTTTCAAGAACATGAAACCCCAACAATTGCCAACTATGCAAAGAATCACATAACAATGATACTCATGTTCTTTTCACCATCAATTAGGGTTTCAACAACAATGCTCATCAAACAAGGTTTAGTCAACCAACACCACTCAACTCAACATCAACCTTGAAGCATTCAACCAATCATCACAAGAAAAGGAAACAAGTAGAAATCCTTTTCCCTCCAAAGATATTTGAACAAAACAGCCACCAACACAATATCACCAAATGCAAAGAATAACTTGCTCAAATCAACTCAATGGAGTAAGCCCAATATCATGAATCAAGTAAAGCAATAACTTGATCAAACAACCTCTATGGAAGCAACTCAACCATCAAACTCAAAACAGCCAACCAAGGGTTCCACCAACTCAATGCAAGTAGCAAGACTCACAAACATAAACCCTAGTGCACAATGCTTCCACTACCTCAAACCAGAATTATGCATTCACCAAAACTCTCATCAAGGATAACAATGCATAAGAAGTCTTCAACAAACCAGAAAATAGGATTTACACCCAACCAAAGGAAACCTAGTTGAAAACCTTTTCACTCCAACCTTATTTCAGAAAAACATACACCAATCATACTCATAAGGAAAATGTGCCCATACCTTTTTGGAGTAGAAGAAAATTGATCCTTAAAGTTGTCACCACACACAACCCTCAAACTTCCAACCAAGTTAGGGTTAGAACCAAGATAAATGAGCATATATAAAAACTTTCCTTAATACACCTTTTAGCTTCTCTTCTTTAAAAACAACCACCAAAGAAGCCAAAAACACAACAACCAAAACTTACACCTTATATCTCCATTTTTAAATTTAGCATAGCAAAAGACTAATCTCAAAAATACAACCAAAGAAATATCCCCTTATTTCTCCTATGTCTTTTAAACAATGCTAAACAATGCCAAAAATCATATCAAGAAAATAATCACACCTTATATTGGCTGCCCTTGAAGAATCCGAAATTCGCGGCACAAAACACGTTTTAATAAAAACGTGACTAATCCATGCACGGCTCCCTCCGCGGGGATCGAAACGTAGACCTCCGCCTACGCAAGGCCCAAACGCAGCCTTCGCTGCCACTAGCCCACAAGGGGCTTACGAAGTCCAAGACGGACTTCCTTCCACATAAACGGTCAAGCTTTCCGAAAGCTTTTCAAACCACGAGCTCTCCTCTTTCGTAGCGTAAACAGAACATTCGATCGCAGCCAAACCAATTAATTGCCTTCGATTTTCCAAGAGGTTTAACCTTAGGAACCTTCTCATATTTATAGTCCATACGTGGACTTTAGAACACGTCGGTTGCAAAGAAAAGTAATTTCGAATTTAATCGAAATTTGCTTTCTAAAGGGTTTAAAAACCCTTAAAGTATTTTTAATAAATTAAAAATAATTTCTCCCTTAATTAATTAAATAATTAATTAATTAAAACCTTGAAGGGTTTTAAATAATAATTAAATAAATAATAAAGAGAACCTCCATTGGTTTTAATAAAAACCATTGCCAATGGAATCTCTCCGGATTCTCTTAAAAATATTCTCTTGGAATCTTCCACCTTTGAAGCCAACACATCCTCTTAACATTAATGTCATTTCCTTTTGACATCAATGACAACTCATAGACAAGAAGCTAGGATCTCAAACCCAAAATTGCCAACAATCTCCCCCTTTGTCATTGATGGCAAACCATGCTTCTCAACAACACAGAAACTCAACATAAACAGCTCCCCCTGTCTTGAGGCTCTCCCCCTTACTCATATCTCTCCCCCTTTGTCATCAATGGCAAAGGGTCACCTTTGGGGCTTGGGACTAAGAATGAGCCTCTTAGCTTAGTCCCTCCCCCACCTCCTGTTGAGGTGTTTAATTCTGGGGTGGGAGTAAAACTCCCATTAGGCACTGATCATCATCAGTGTCTATAACTTCCTTGTACCTTCTCTTGTTCTCCTTGTCCATATTCCTGTTCCTATCCTTGTTCTTGTTCTTGTTCTCATCCTTGTTCTTGTCCATGCCTTGATCCTTGGACCTGTTCATACAATTTGTCCTATTCCTATTCTGTACCTTGGAAGTTCAGCTCTACACTGTCTAGCTGTGTGACCTTCATTGTTGCACTTATAACAAGTAACAATGTTATTTCTTTTAGGCATACATGTTCTTTGAATCCACCTGTTCTGACTAACCCTGTTCCTGTTATTAGCCTTGCAAAAAATTGCCTTATGCCCAAACTATTTACAAGAGTAGCAATACCCTTGAAAGAAATTACCACCTCTGAAACTGTCATTTACCTTCCTTACTTGAGTCATGCAATGTGAAGCCATGTGACCAAACTTGTGACAAGCAAAACATCTGCCATTAAACTTTCCTGTAATTGACCTTCTAGGTCCTGTAAACTTTCTCCCCTTTTTCTGTTTCCTATTTTCTGTTTTTGTGCATCTATCACTCAAGGACTCCTTTTCTGAAATACTTTCCTCATCAGAACTCTCTTCCTTTTGGAGTCTCTTACTAGACTCTCCAACTTGTTCCTTGTGTGTCTTACCAAAACCAAGACCTGTTTTATCTGTTGCCTTTCTTTGACCTTTGATGAGTGACTTAACCTTTTTGGAGCTATCTTGAAACCTGTAAAGCTTATCCTTGTACTCTTTAGTTTCCTCTTTCAAAGAAGCCATTTTTTGTTCTAACTCATTATACTCAAGAACCTTAGACTCTAACTCATCCTTGAGTTCTTGTGTCTTAGCTATAGAGAAGTCAAGACTTTCTATAAGATCATCTCTCTCCATACAACATTCATCTAACTTATCCTTGAGTCTAGCATTCTTCTTTCTTTCCTTTTCCAAAACACTAAGAGCACTAATAAGTTCACTTTCAAGATCCTTTATTTGATTTCCTTTTGAATCATCAAAGCCTTTTTCAGATTTCTTATCACTAGAGGTGCTACCCTTTTCAAAGACCATACATGCATCTTCCTTATAGTTTTCTGAAGCATCCTCATACATACTAGAAACCAAATCATTATTTGTGCAATCATCCTCAAGGTGACCAAAATTTCCACATCTAAGACATTTCATGATAATGAATCTATGTTTCGGTTCTTCCTCTTTTTCTGATATGAACAACATCTCATTTTCATTATCACTTGAAGAACTTTCACTATCACTACTAGAACACTTACTTGCTTTGTCTAGGTAGAAACTCTTCTTGTGCTTGTGAGAATACCTCTTTCCTTGATTGTTGTGCTCATCAGAATCCTTGCTCTTAGAATCCTGTTTATCTTCATCACTTTCATTCTTGGGAATAGTACAGTCGGTAGCATAATGACCAAACTTTCCACAATTGAAACATCTTATATTTTTCATACTTTTGTGCTTTCTAGAGAACTTGCCTTTCTTGTTGTAATATGCCTCTTCATCACTAGAAGACTCATCACTATCTTGAAGTTGTTTACCCTTGGATTCCTTGGTAGCCTTGAAAGGCTGCCTCTTTCTTGACATCAACCTTCACTTGAGTTCTCAACTCAAATGCTTGCAAGTATACTATGGAGCTCATCCTTTTTCAACTTATCCAAATCTTTAGCTTCCTCAATAGCAGAAATATTTTCACTAAATCTATTAGGAAGAGATCTTAAAATCTTATCACAAACATCATTTTCAGCAAGCTCAAGACCTAAGTCTTTCATGGAGTTAACAACCTCATCCATACGAAGCATGTAGTCACTAATATTTTCATCATCATTCATCTTGAGTTGTTCAAACATACCTTTGAAGTGTCTCAACTTGGCCTTTCTGACATTTGTATCACCTGTATGAACCACCTTCAACTGATTCCACATTTCACTAGCTGTCTTGCAGTGAATCACTTTGGTGAGATCTACTTTCTGTAAGCCTTTCAGGATTGCATTCATTGCTTTTGAATTGTTGTGATGTAGGAGCCTTTCTTCTTTAGTATTAGGACCATGTTCAGGAATAGTGTACTCATCTTCAATCACTTCCCATACCTCATTCCCAAGTGCCATTAGATGAACCTTCATCCTTGCACTCCAAAGACCAAAATCTGACCCATCAAGAATAGGTGTTGCATTGCCACTTGAATAATCCATTGTGTTCTTTACTAGCTTTTCCTTCAAGTTGTTAAACTTT
The DNA here is from genome assembly GCA_028583015.1 of Wollemia nobilis. Classification (NCBI taxonomy): domain Eukaryota; kingdom Viridiplantae; phylum Streptophyta; class Pinopsida; order Araucariales; family Araucariaceae; genus Wollemia; species Wollemia nobilis. The sequence goes on along the minus strand of JAQPPZ010017033.1, from coordinate 17,891,556 downwards.
TCGAAGGCACACTGCTCCGATACCAATTGAAGAACACAAGCTTATCTTGAGAGGGGGGTGAACAGTATAAGACCTCTTTTACTTTTTCCTTTATACTTCAAAATAGTAAAGCAATATACCCAAAGCAATATCAAAGCAATGCACAATATCATCCACAAAGTGACACCAATTTTAACGTGGTTCACCCAGAATGGCTAGGCTACGTCCACAAAACTTTTCTCTAAAAGTTATCTCAAAGTTCTTTGGGAATCCTTCCCAATTACAATGTTTATGAGCCTCGGCCCAAAGGAGATACCTTCCCCCAATCAGAATTTATGAGCCTCTGCTCAAAGGAGATACCTTCCCCTCTGCTCTGGAAATGATCCCTCAGAAGATCAACTGCCTCTACCTCTTGCCAGCATGTGGAACTCCTTTCCATCGAAGACCTCCTGTCCTCAATGCTTAGCCTAAGAGACCTCTGCCTTCTATGATCACGTCCACAGTAGCTCAACAACCTGTACCAAACATAGTCAGTCGGTCTAGTACAAGTCTTCCTCTGTCTGTCAGATCTGTCCAACTCTTGAACAAATCAATCCTCTGCATACAAGCCTTCTCAAAGACTTGCCAACTGTCCTCAGGTTCTTCTCATAGAACCAATGCACCTCTGTCCTCAAGTTCTCTGATAGAACTATCAAACTCAGCTCACAAGTCCTCTGCTAGGACCTGTCCAAATCTGCTCACAAGTCCCCACAATTCAAACAAAGTCCAAAAACCACAAGTCCCCGAGAACTGTCCAAAAACTCAAGCTCACCAAGAAAAACTTTCTTAGTAGGAAATCACAAAGTGAATTGTTAGAGACCCAATGTGATTTGTCAAACTCATAGAAGCATAAAGAGAATTGTTAGAGACTCAATATGTTCTATACTCAAATCCCAATCTCAAAACTCAACTCAAATCAACTCGGCTCAATCTCAATCTCAAATCTGAAAACTCAACTCAATATCTGAAATGGATAGGATAGAATGTTTTCTTTCAAGAACATGAAACCCCAACAATTGCCAACTATGCAAAGAATCACATAACAATGATACTCATGTTCTTTTCACCATCAATTAGGGTTTCAACAACAATGCTCATCAAACAAGGTTTAGTCAACCAACACCATTCAACTCAACATCAACCTTGAAGCATTCAACCAATCATCACAAGAAAAGGAAACAAGTAGAAATCCTTTTCCCTCCAAAGATATTTGAACAAAACAGCCACCAACACAATATCACCAAATGTAAAGAATAACTTGCTCAAATCAACTCAATGGAGTAAGCCCAATATCATGAATCAAGTAAAGCAATAACTTGATCAAACAACCTCTATGGAAGCAACTCAACCATCAAACTCAAAACAGCCAACCAAGGGTTCCACCAACTCAATGCAAGTAGCAAGACTCACAAACATAAACCCTAGTGCACAATGCTTCCACTACCTCAAACCAGAATTATGCATTCACCAAAACTCTCATCAAGGATAACAATGCATAAGAAGTCTTCAACAAACCAGAAAATAGGATTTACACCCAACCAAAGGAAACCTAGTTGAAAACCTTTTCACTCCAACCTTATTTCAGAAAAACATACACCAATCATACTCATAAGGAAAATGTGCCCATACCTTTTTGGAGTAGAAGAAAATTGATCCTTAAAGTCTGTCACCACACACAACCCTCAAACTTCCAACCAAGTTAGGGTTAGAACCAAGATAAATGAGCATATATAAAAACTTTCCTTAATACACCTTTTAGCTTCTCTTCTTTAAAAACAACCACCAAAGAAGCCAAAAACACAACAACCAAAACTTACACCTTATATCTCCATTTTTAAATTTAGCATAGCAAAAGACTAATCTCAAAAATACAACCAAAGAAATATCCCCTTATTTCTCCTATGTCTTTTAAACAATGCTAAACAATGCCAAAAATCATATCAAGAAAATAATCACACCTTATAATGGCTGCCCTTGAAGAATCCAAAATTCGCGGCACAAAACACGTTTTAATAAAAACGTGACTAATCCATGCACGACTCCCTCCATGGGGATCGAAACGCAGACCTCCGCCTACGCAAGGCCCAAATGCGGCCTTCGCTGCCACTAGCCCACAAGGGGCTTACGAAGTCCAAGACGGACTTCCTTCCACATAAACGGTCAAGCTTTCCGAAAGCTTTTCAAACCACGAGCTCTCCTCTTTCGCAGCGTAAACAGAACATTCGATCGCAGCCAAACCAATTAATTGCCTTCGATTTTCCAAGAGGGTTTAACCTTAGGAACCTTCTCATATTTATAGTCCATACGTGGACTTTAGAACACGTCGTCTGCAAAGAAAAGTAATTTCGAATTTAATCGAAATTTGCTTTCTAAAGGGTTTAAAAACCCTTAAAGTATTTTTAATAAATTAAAAATAATTTCTCCCTTAATTAATTAAATAATTAATTAATTAAAACCTTGAAGGGTTTTAAATAATAATTAAATAAATAATAAAGAGAACCTCCATTGGTTTTAATAAAAACCATTGCCAATGGAATCTCTCCGGATTCTCTTAAAAATATTCTCTTGGAATCTTCCACCTTTGAAGCCAACACATCCTCTTAACATTAATGTCATTTCCTTTTGACATCAATGACAACTCATAGACAAGAAGCTAGGATCTCAAACCCAAAATTGCCAACAGCTTGAGGCCTAATTAGAGGCCAGGTCATCGTAATCATATTGTCATAACATCATGTAAGACATTGCATGCATAGCTTTCTGAATTTGAAACGTTCCTTTTTTTTATGCATATCATGTAGGAATGATCATATGAATGCTCTTTTATGTTTTTGTCTTTATGCAAAGTAAAATGAACCACACACACCATGTTTTATTTAAACATCAGTGGCATTGGGATCTCAAATCCAACCCATTTGATTGAGACCAATAGTGGATGTCATTACCATTTGGTTGACTCATTTGAAATTGTATTATCGGGACCCGCTCGTTTCCAAGGCCGACCCAAGAATTGTCCTATTTGTGCAAAATAGCACACACTCATCTTCAAAAGAGTGTATCGCTATGCACAGTGTTCTAGGTGAGGTTTGGTAATACCTATGCTACCTCATTGAGTATGGACTTCATTCCCATATTCGTCTTGTGCGAGTATATAGGTGAAATCCAATTAAACTAAGAATAAAATCTAATGATTTTGCAAAACATGAGAGAGTTTCTCATACTGATACAACACATTTTGAAACAACATCAAAAAATTTAGGAGTCATTTTAAAATTTTAAAATAAGATAAGCATCATTGTATACCTTGTTTGATAATAAAATATACATCTAGACGTTAGGTACACTATGGTGGATACACGGGGTGGTCAACAAAGGCGCAAGCATGAAGCCAATGACCAAGCCCCAATCGAATCACAAATATACATTTCTAGTCCTCAACCACATGAGCAAATTGAATGATGTTCGACGGGCATTAGATGAGACAACTCAACACAAGGGGATCCTTTTGAGCGTACCCCTGATATACTAGCATCAGTGCATTCTATTAGACATGGATTAGATCATGGAGCTTCTCAGCCTGAGGGTTCTCCACTCGAAAGCCATTATTGAGACCGTAGTGCATGTACATCCACAGGATCGGCTGAAGAGTATGTCATGTAGAGGACCAAATTGGTACCCATTCGCACTAAGTTTATAAGGTGTACTATATCCCCACCTTCCTAGTATATAAGGAATAGAGATATACCCATTCAAGGGCAAGTAGACAGGCTCCTTGCTGAGTGCAAGTCTACCCATACTACCATGCGTACTATAGCATGTAATATCACCATCGATACATCAAATGTGGGATCTAATGGAACACCACCCCATGAGAGGTGGAGGTCTAGACAACTAGACAATCTAGGTAGTGTGTTAGAGTAGCTAGGCTTTAAGCCTTTGGCTCCACCCACTCATGCTATGAGTGAGCATAGTGGGAGCACCATTAGAACTACTAGAGAGCATGGAGAGGCTTCTAAGCACCCTCATATCTCACGTCCACCATCCATGCATGGTGGCATGCAGTACAGGACACAACACAATGTTAATGTCATCTTCATAGACAGAGGCAAAGGCACAGCACTTCAATTCAATGGGTACAAAACCCACAAGGTCACTCATCCAGAGCAAGCATACCAAAGGCCTCCTATGGCTTACCAGTTCGAAAGATCATATCAACTTGCTTCTCAATAGAAACTCCAAATCCTCCAAGATCAATTTGAGGATGCTCACCTAGAGAGGCAGCGCATTGAAGATGAATATATTCAAGCATAGAATATCACTAGACAGAAGTTGTCTGAGCAGCACTTGTGCGAGGAGCGCATCCTCATATAGGGGCGTGTAGAGCAGGAAGATAGGTTGGCTAGGGTTGGACTATATTCTTAGGATGAGCATAGAAAGTAGGTGCACAGGAAGGCTATTTTGCAAGCCAACATGCACCATGAGCGCGTGAGCATTCACACTCATATCATTGCCCATCAAAGAGAGTGACTGCCCTCGATTTATAATCAGATACAGCAACATTACGAGGAAGAAGAGGGGAACATATGTAACCAGGAATATTCTAAGAGTTCTTGAGCTAAGGAGGAGGAATAGCAATGCCCTCCACCTTGATAGAAGAGGAGTTTACCTCCCAAAATTCCTCCATGTTGACTTAAGGAGGAGGACTTTCTATCTTCTGAGGCTTACAAAGCTTTGGCTAAGAAAGTCAAAGCAATTGAGAAACAAGGTGCGATTGTCCAAAAGCCGACACTGAGGAAAATTCACAATGAACCTTTAGATCCCTCAATGCCTATGCCCCCATACCCTAAGCATTTTGAGATGCCCAGGTTAGACAAATTCAAGGGTGATGAAGAGGCACAAGAACATGTCACAAGATTTCTGGATGCTTGCTTATAGATAGATAACAATGATGCATTGTTATTGCGTACGTTTGTCATGACACTCTTTGTGCCAGCCCGATAGGGGTTTAATAAGCTAAAGAAACACAACATAACAAATTTTGAGCAATTAGCTAATGTCTTTATTGAATGTTATTCCTTCGACTTCAAGAAATAGGCCAACCTTTTTGATAATTGGTTGTGCTAGCTCAACGTGATGATGAGCCAATAGAACAGTACAGGAAGAGGTGGAGGAGATTAATGGCAAATTTGCCATTCCTGATTCCTACCATAAAATTAACCTGAATGTTTAAAAATATTTGTGCCAAGCACATATCGCTACTATTGCAGCTGCAATAGTATGCTACATTCAAAGAAGCTTTGGTGCAAGCCAAGGTAATTGAGGACATCAAGTTGCAGGAGGGAAAATTGAAGCTCAAAACTAGGAAAGAGGGATATAAGAAGAGTACCTCAAAGCAATAGGGCAAGCAGGCCCATGTGAACCAGGTGGTACTAAATCTCCAAAATGAGGATAAGGGGTAAAAGAAACAGAATTATCAAGCCCATCCTCCTCTTGTGCAATACGACCAGCACAAGAATAAATACAAGGGCAATAAAAAATAGCAATGCCCACCTCCCATATTCACGTCATTGACAGAATCATTGACATCAATTTTTTGTCAGCTTTGCAAAGCCAAGGCAATAAGATTACCTAAAGTCAAGATGGTTGATCCTAATCAGCCCAAGCCCAAAGACTATCAGGAAGATCTGTTTTGCATATTTCATAGAATGAAAGGCAATGACATCGAGGTATGTTGGTATTTCAAAAATATTGTGCAAAATATGATAGAAATGGGAAATCTTGTGGTACTAGGCAATCCCTAGGCGCTGAACAACCAAAACATGGGGATTTTTAAAAATTTATTACCAAACCATGAGGCACCCCGTACCCACGCTGGCCATGTCAATCAAGTGCGAGTCGAACCACCTACCCAAGGGTTCGTTGACATGGTCAATGTTGTTACCAAAAATGGGAAGTATGAATGGTTGAATCAAGCTTGTGCTCCCATTCAAATATATGCCACTCCCTAGCAGCGACAGGCACAAAATATTCCAGGCCCACCAATGAAACCGGTGGTGACCATTAGGAGCAGGCTGGTTCAAAACCTGTAGACAACTCTTGAAAAGTTGTCAATATATGAGCTTATACAGTAGCCCCCAGGCACAAGGAGACTCTTATGGACATTTTGAGGTCCACTGAGGTATAGTCCCAAGATGCACAGGCATTCACAAACTTCGTGGGGCACGTACAACAGTTCTAGGAACCAATGATCCAATTTTATGATCATGAAGTGAAAATGGTTTCTAAAATCAAAGCTGACCCGCCACTACATATCATTGCATGTGTTAACCATGTGCTATTCAAAAGTGTCTTGATTTACACTGGTTCATCGATCAATATAATCATGACTAAGGCACTGCACCATTTGAAATTGACTAAATCACTCATCGTACCAACCACCTTTACATTGAGAGCATTTAACGATGCACTATGTTCTACGGTTGGCATGATTATCCTACCTATTTAGGTGGGATTAAATACCATTCTTGTAATGTGTCACATGATAGAGGGCACCTTGCAGTATAACATCCTACTGGGGAGTCCTTGGATTCATGAAATACATTGTGTTCTCTTGATATTGCATCAGTGTGTCAAGTATATACACGAGGGACAAGTTCACGTGGTTTCATCAGATGAAGAACCATTCAAGTTTGTGAACTTAGTAGAGTTGCTAGGGGGATTCATACTCCCATAAACAAACTTGGACATAAGGCCCACATCGTCGGTAAGGGTTTCAAGAGGGAAACAGGTGATGCAGGTTCAACCATCAGTATCTGTATCGAACAGATCTAAACATACCACTACAACTTCTCTGAGATTGAGTGCATCAGCAATGGATCAGGATGATGAGAAATTAAAGGCAAAATTTGGTAGGAAAGAAGCAAGTAATGTGTCCAAACCAGTCACCACTGAGGTTGCCACTCCCATGGAGGTGGAGGAATCCCATGATCAAGTTGAGGAGGCACCTTAGCCAACTTTTCCTGCATTTTCAGTAGGATCATCCGTATCGCAAGTGACTGTTCACCTAGCCAGTACATATCTGGGTGAATATCTTGTGCAACATGTGACATTTGGTCCTATTTTAGAGACATCAAGAGACATGGGCCGACCGATAGCCCATCGATACCCATTTGGATCCATAGTACCATTGGGCCAACCATCCAACCAAAAAAACTTTATCTATGCCAGGTTGGATCAAGTTCCAACGTGAGCACCCATGGAGATGGATGATGAGGAATAGTTCATGGTGAACGTTCGATACTTTTCTAACCTAGAGTATGCCATGTACATTTTTGAGCTCTATCATTGGTATGGATACGGCCTTGGTCTTTTTGAACAAGGATGAAGAACCCCTCTTGAACTACATTATTATTTGGCAACTGATAGGTTTGGATTGGGATTAAAAATTTAGGAACATGATGATTTACTTACTACATCATTAGATTGTTTATCCTTGAGTCTAGGGGACGATGTGGATTTTAATCCATATCATCCTAACATGTCTAGTCTTCAGGGCAACAACCCAATGGTGTCAGTCATCACCATCGAGATACTAGAGCTTGAACATGAAGAGTTCTCAGAGCAGAACCCTAGAGGCAACCTGGGTCATCAAAACCGTATCACAATCAATTATACTAGCATGCAGGGGCACAACACAACCATTCTAGATGATCTCAAGTCATGAGATATTTGTAGTGAATATGGAGAGGAGTCCACCTTTGAAATAAGTAGACCGAGTTATGATGCAGATGGCGAGTCCTCAAATAATGATCAATCTGAAGAGGAAATTGATCGAGCATTCATGGTTTTGGCATTTCTACATCATTTGCTACCTAGAGAGCAATTAGATGAGATACAAGAGCATTTCATAGTCGATAGTGATTATGAATACCAAATAAAGTAGGCCTACTTAAGTCCTTGTCCAGCTAATCTCCCAATATTTATGGATATGATAGAGTGGTCTACTCATAGTAGCAATCATAGCGATGAGGTTGAGATGACTGATACAAGGCTAGTATATCTACTACATCTATTATTTGTAGACTCATAGTATGTTATAGAATAAGTTCCTCTTAACACTAATTGCTCTGAAGATGAAGCAAAGCCATTTTTTGTGTCGGTTTCATATATGCGATCATTTTATCTGGTTTATTTGGATAGTGATGATAGTGACCGTAGAATTAGATACATGGAACCACATATGGCAGATCACCCCTTTCATATGGGGGGAAGTGAAGTATTATATCTATACAATGATGATGAGGATTCATTGGAGATGGCCTATTTTGGGCCTCATCACCTACGTAATCAGAATCCACCTCAGGGTCCACCACCTATTACAGCTATAGGTTTGCGTTGAGATATTAATCTCCAATGCCGCCTCAGGGAAAGAATAAATCTGGAAGAGGAATATCAAAGACTCTTTCCCCATTCGCCTACTTATGCTGAGCTACTTGAGTCAAGAGATCCCATTATGTAGTTAGTGCACAAAGAGGATCCAGTTGTTCGAGCATCCCATAAGGAGGACCCATTCATCCCCGTACCATCTGAGCCAGATCTTGGATATAAAAGCTACACATATGATGTAGAGTTGAGTTTGTGTGGTCCTGGAGCTCAATTCCATTCCATCAACATGGTATCCATTGATTTGACCACTCCACTCCAAAATCTAGTAGATCCATCGAAAACATTGCATCTAAACATGGATGTTATCAATTAGGATCACGTTGATTCACCAGTAGAGCCTGAAGACTTCTTTCTAAACAAAGAGATGTTGTAACCATTTCATTTTGGACCAGGATGTGCTTATGATGTCTATCATGCTGAACATGGTTTCGATGAAGAAAATATAAATCCAGTTGATGACATCCATTTGATCCCCCCGCCTCATTAGCTTGATGAGGGATCCCATATGTCAGTAGAGGAAACCTTTGAAGTGGATATCGGTAACGACCCCACCAATCCAATGAAGGTTAAATTTGGAATGAGTCTCACTCTAAACGAGCGTGCTATCATCATCCCTCTACTGAAAGAGAGACCTAACCTTTTTTTTAGACATACAAAGATATGCCCGATCTAGACCTGAATTTGGTTACTCATAACCTTTTGCTAGACCCAACCAAGAATCCCGTCAAGAAGAAGTTCAGAAAGATGCATCCAACAGTAGCCTTAATGGTGAAATATGAATTGTAGAAATTGTTGGATGTAGAAATATGAATTGTAGAAATTGTTGGATGTAGAATTTTTCATTTCCAGAATGGGTATCCAATATGGTGCCTATAGGAAAACTAGATGGAAGGATCTGTATTTGTATAGATTTTAGAGATCTCAATAAGACAACACCCAAAGATTCATTTTCATTTCCCAATATCGATGTTGTAGTAGACTCTACTATCGGTCACGAAATGCTCTCCTTAATGGAAGGTTTTTCTGGTTACAATCAAATTCAGATTAATCCTAAAGACCAGCATAAAACTGTGTTTATAACACCATGGGGAACATTATGCTACAAAGTTATACCATTTGGTCTCAAAAACATTGGTGCCACATACCAGTGGGCCATGACATATATTTTTCATGACTATATGCACAAAATTCTTGAAGATTATATCGATAATTTTCTAGCCAAGTCATTGCTACAAGAAGAGCATGCAGAGGTCTTAAGAAAAGTCTTTGATGGCCTGATAGAGCACAACATCAGGCTGAATCCTAAAAAGTGTGTATTTGGCATAACTTTTGAAAAATTACTAGGGTTCATTGTCTCCAAGAGAGGCATCAAAGTAGACCCAGCGAAGGTCAAGGCCATTTTTGAAATGCGTCCTCCCACCAATATTAAGGAATTAAGGAGCCTCCAAGGCAAGGTAGCCTCAATAAAGTGATTTATTGCCCAAAATGTCGACCCATGAATTGACTACTACATAAGGGTGTCCTATTCAACTGGGATGAGTACCACAAGGTAGCCTTCGCTGAGATAAAGCAATACATGGTGACATCACCAGTGTTAGCTCCACCAAGGCCAAAAAAGCCTTTTCTCCTATATATATCGACAATATACTTTGCGTTAGGGACCATGTTGGCCCAAAAGAATGTACAAGGTAGAGAGCAAACCATATATTACAGTAGTTGAACCTTGGTGAGTTATGAGCTAGGATATACATATGTGGAAAAACTATGTGTAGCAGTAGTGTTCGCTACCAAGAAATTGTGGCACTACATGTTAAGTCGTACGACATATGTGATATCAAAACAAAATCCTTTGCAGTATATGATGAGCAAGGCATATCATAATACACGTACTATAAAGTGGATCATGTTATTGATAGAATTCGATCTAGAATTCATAAGCCAGAATTCCATTAAGGGACAGGTCATAGAAGATCAATTAGCTAAGGTGCCACTGTCCAATAGTAGGCCTCTAACAATCGAGCTTTTGGATGATGCAGTGTTTGTAGTATCCAAAGCTCCCAAACCTGAAGAACCATAGAACAATGCTGATATGACTATATTCTTTGATGTTTCAAAGTGCGAGCAAGGAGCTAGCACAGGGATAGTGTTTTTTACATCGTAAGGAGCTCCAATGCCCTTGTCATTCAAACTAGACTTCTCATGCACCAATAATAATGTTGAATGTGAAGCCCTAATTTTGGGCCTCCATACATCCATTGCCATGAATATCAAGAGACTAATCATCTTTGGTGATTCCCTGCTCATAATTAACCAAGTGAAGGGACTATTTCAGCGTCGATGTTCGATACTGAAAGCCTATAAAGATCTTTTTGTCACATATCTAGCTAAACTGGAATGGTATGATATCAAGACAGTCCCTCATTAATCAAATAGGTTTATAGACACCATGGCATCTTTGGGATCCTTGATCCCTTAGAATACATATGCCGACTTCACTACCATCCATGTCAAGATGCTCTCGCACCCTGAAATAGAGCGTGCAGCCTTTGATAATAAAGAATCAATCAACATGATTAGTGTGGAACCAAAATCTGATTGGTTCTGCAAAGCTAAAGACTTTCTCAAGAAAGCATCCTGGGGGTCTTTAACCTCCCAGAGTCCTACGGGGAGTATACCACCATTCACCACAAGGTTATTTCCCAGTATACATTTGCAAAAGTAAATATGCAAGGGGTATAGGCTATCTTAGCAGTCAAAGTTGAGGCTCATCAAAATTGGAGGTCACAGATTCAAGATTCCTAAGACTTGGTTTTGTCCCGAAGGGATTGTCACATGCTGCTAGATGCACATTTAAACAAAAATCAACTAAATATGTCTTGATAGGAGATATTTTGTACCACCAAAGTTACGATGGAGTTCTCCTTCATTGTCTTGAGCCCCAAGAGTCATCTTGGGCAATTTCAAAAGCTCATGATGGTACATGTGATGGCCATTTCAACGACATGGCCATCATCAAGCGCATCCTTCAAATGGATTATTATTGACCCACTATGGAGAAGGATTGCAATGTATATGTCAAGAAATGCATCAAATATCAGCATCATGCTAATCTTACACACCTGCCATCACAGGCCTTACAGCCCATCCAAGTAGCTTGGAATTTTGCTCAGTTGGGGTTTGATCTAATTGGCAAGATATATCCTCCGTCATCAGGCTGAAATACATTTATTATTATGGCTACTAAGTATTTTATAAAATGGGTGGAGGCCATTCCCTTAATGATGACCATTAGAGCTCACATAGCAGAGTTCATAATGGAGCATATCATAAGTCATTTTGGGATACCATCTAAAATAGTTTTGAATAATGGAACTTATTTTAAGAACAAAACTATGTGAGCTTTAACATCTAAGTACCACATCAAATATAGTTTTGCAATTCCATACTATCCATAGGAAAATGGGCAAGCTGAGGCCTCAAACAAGACTATGGTAGCCATCTTGAAAAATATAGTGCAAGAACACCACAAGGATTGGCATATACAGCTGCCTCTTGCATTATGGGCTTATAGGACTAGCATTCAGACTCCCATAGGGGTGACTTTGTTTTCACTAGTATATGGCACTGAGGCCATTATACCCTTAGAGTTGGAATTTCCAACATTGTGTGTTGCATTGAAAGAGTTCATCGATGATGACATCGCACGACAAGCTCGACTAGAACAATTGAAACTACTGTATGAACATCGCGTGAATGCCCTGGAGCATCTTCGTGTCTATCAAAAGCGATTAAAATGAGCTTACAATATCAAAGTCCATGAGATATACTTTAAAGTTGGGGATATTGTGCTGAAAGAAAACCAACATAACTTGAATTTGTTGCCCGATATGCGAGATAAATTTGCGGCTAATTAGCTAGGACCCTATATCATATCTAAAAATATTGGTTCGGGTACATATCGCCTAACATTGCTAGGGGGTGTTGAAGAGCCTAAGCCTCTCAACATCATCCATCTTAAGGAATTCTATGCTTAGAGAGTGTAGCAGAAAAGGCTCCAAAGGCATCTATAAGCCCTTTGGTCAGTTAAAAAAGCTCCAAGGATTTCTAAAAATTGCTTGGTCAGCCCAAAGGCTTTGAGAGTTCCTATAACTACTCGATCATCCTAAAAGGCTCCAATATCTCATTTGAGTGATTTGGTCATGTCAGAAAAATCTCCAAAGACATCTGTAAGCCCTTTGGTTAGTCAAAAAGGCACCAAGGATTTCTAAAAATCGCTTGGTCAACCCAAAGGCTCCGAGGGTTGCTTAAATCCACTCGGTCATCCCAAAAAGGCACCAAGGATTTCTAAAAATTACTTGGTCAATCCAAAGGCTTCGAGAGTTCCTATAGCTTCTCGGTCATCCTAAAAGGCTCCAAGCTCTCTTGCTAAGAGTTTGGTGAATTAAAATATTCCAAAGGTATCGGTAAGCCCTTTGGTCAATCCAAAAAGCTCCAAGAATTTCTAAAAATTGCTTGGTCAACCCCAAAAAGCTCCAAAGGCATATATACTTATCGTTTGGTCAAATATGAAAGCTCAAAAATTCATAAAAATTTGAAAATATATAAAATTCCAAAAAAATTGTAAAGCATAAAATCCAAAAACATTTGTTTTTGCAGTTTGCATTTTCATACATGCATTCACCTCATCATATTGCATTTAGGCATTTGTCATTCGTTTCATTCCATAGTAGAGTGTAATGTGTCTATCAAAATATTACAAATGATTGCATGTTTGTGTTTCAATCATGCACCCTTGCATTTATCATAATTCATTGCATTCATACACGATACCTATTGCAAAGAAATATGTATGTATATTAAGTTTTCCAGTAATTCAAACATACCTAATGGGTTCTTCAGATATTGTAGAAAGTTTACTTTGTTGTTATAGACAAGGTCATTAGTTTGTATAGTGCTTCAACATATCAGGATCCCATAACTAAGCAAAACAATATAAAATCCTACTAAGACAAGAGATTATGAAATATGCGAAAGTAGTCTTAGGTATCTAGAGAGATGGATTTCATGACCTGCTTATCTTGCAAATAGTTCGGTCTAGAGTGGTGAACTTTGGCAAAAGGACAAGAATTTCCCCTATAAATCCCAAAGTTACAAAGTTTAAATCCCAAAGTTACAAAGTGCAAATTTCAAAATACAAAGTTCAAATCAAATGTAAAGTGGCATAGTGAATCAAAAGCACTATAAAAATCCCTTCCTCAAAGAAAATGGTAACACATGGACTAACAGTGATTTTTATCACTACATATGAGCAAGTAAGAAGGGTGAGAACTTGAATCCCTAGATTTTCCACCTTTTGAAAGCATGATCCCGCTTGCAATCAGAGGGTTAGTTCTATTGGGTGATCCCCAAACATAGCAATGGATTGAAAGAGTCCCGCCTGCATTTGGAGGGGTAGCCCTGATCAATTTGTAAGATGAGCTAGCTCTAGGTGCCTAGGTTTGCCTAGTTGTATAAGTCTAATCAAAGCTAAAACAAGGATGGTATGATCGTATGAGGAACCCTATATCACATATGGGTTGAAAGAGTCCCAACTAACATACGGGGTATGCTTATGGTCTATCTAAAAATACTCACATGCACACACAAGGATAATGAATATTTAGGTCTATCACGGCAAAATCCTAGTCCAATAAAAGCCTTGTACAGTTAGTATATGATTTTTGGAGAAGTCTACTAGGGTGTTTGAGTCTCATGGAAAACCTCAAAAGTTCTCTAATAGCAACAAAATACCAAATATCATTAGACATCAAAAATGTGAGTCATTCATTTATCAAAATACATTTTACAAAGCACAATCAAACATATAGGATAGATACTGCATGAATATCAAAAATGATTTTTAGACGGCCATTGACTATATAGTGCAGCAAAGAAAAATATACATAATGACATATTCATTAATTAGTATTATACCAATCTATTTCACTGCATTTCATATATGGGTGATTAATTTATTAAGTTCTTGTAATGAGAATTATCAATTATTTTACAAGATTATTATACATTCTGTGGTGTCGTATTTTAAAATTGATATACACAATTTACATTCATTCCTTATGTTTTACGTGATTAAAGTATACAGGTTCATTCCCATTAGATTATAATTATGTACATAATGCATTACCATACATTGCATAGCATACCATAACTTCATAAAAATAAATGCATGCCCACAAAAAAAAAACAAATATGCATTCAAAATAAACAGTGCATCCATATGCATGCATCATACATGGCACATCTAATCATCTAGATCACTGCATTTCATCAACATCATCATAACTAAGATAGCTATCTAGTGCATGTCATCCATACATCGCATCATATAACATAGCATCAACATAATAATTGCATCCATGTGCATCAAATAAACATAAAATCAAAAATAAATATCAGTACACATAATGAGACATAAATGATCAAGTAGTATATATGTGTCCAAAAGAGTACATAGAGAGTGTGTCAAAATACCTGTAGGCTACAAAGTGTGTAGGTCCTTGACCTTACACCCAAAATAAATGTGGCATATCAAAAATATATTATGCATCTAGTAGAGCCCAAATCTAGTCTGCTCCCCTTGTACCGAAGCTCTCGTCACCTCCCTTAGCACTATGCTCTAGATTCTACTCTCCTATCTGCTGTAGCACCCATGGTGGATCCTGTTATGGATCCTACATACCTCCAAATCCTAATGCATCCAACACACAAGAAACTAGTAACTATAGTAGGCTAGTCCTCTGACCGGTGGCCCCTAAAGTCTGCCCTTCATCTCTAGGCCTAGCACACGATGTCACACCATGTGAGCTAGAGAACCTGTGCATCCTCTCAGTCCTATGAGTCCTATAACTCAATATTTCCATAGACTATCCCGAGGTCCTATACCTGGTCCACTAAGACTCTGAAGTGAAAGTATTCTCAAGAACCTATAACCCGTGCATCTTAATGTAGCCGACTAGCTGATCAACACGAGCAAGATGGGCTACATGCATCTCATTGGTCCTCATGACCATGTTGTAAAGTCACTCTACCTGGGCCATCGGATCTTGAACACCTATTGGAGATACCACTGGTGTTTTCAGAGGCCCCATAGTAACCTAAGGAGGTGGCATAACTCCCCTCGATACCCGAAATAGATCCCTCTCTGCTTCTATTGTAGTTTTTTATGTCTGGTCTAACTCCAGTGTGGCCTATAGTATTTGAACCTAGGCCTCTGCATCTGTGGCCCATGTAGTAAGATCCTATATTTGACCCTATGCCTTAGTCAGGTGCCTATCCCTTTCAGTTACTCTCACCTCCAAAGTGGTGATAGTAGTATCTCACTCTAGTTGTTGTGTATGGAATCATCCAAGCTGAATCTGCAAGTAAGCCACCTGAGCTAAGAGTAGACCCTATGCGCTATCGATAGGGATCTCACACTCCTCTAGAGCCTCCTCAATAGTGGCCTCTATGCCCCAGTCACCCTCTGTTCACTAGTGCACCCTACACCCATTGGGATCCACCTCTACCTTTGCCTAATATGGCTCTCAATCCAGAGGCCCTATGTCATACCATCTGAACATGGACCACCACCCATCATACTATGGAGTGGTACGAGTAGTATCAACTCTAGTTTCTTGGTAGTCATCTACATCTCTCAAAGGCTCAAGAATGATCCACTATAGATCGTTCTCCATGACCAAGCATCTGTATCTAAGTGAGATATTTGGAATATCCTATATGAGCCCAAACTATCGCAAGACCTGAGAGTAGAATCGGTACTCTTAAATCTCAACCTTATAGCCGATAAGCCATCAATTGCGATGCATCTATATCAGCCACTGGCCCTCCTCGGGCCTTGTTGGGCAATCCATATAGGGCTACCACTAAACATTGTTCAAGCCAAGTACCATAACCTAAGTTATGTAATGTTGGACGTCACTAGCATGGATCCAACTACGGATACCCTCCTCCTCATGAGGCTAACAAGCAGCATAACACTAACTATCGTTAGCAATAAAAATTATGTGTAGTGGATGCTATACAAGACGCTCGATCTGGATGTGTTGCCACCCCTAGATCTGCAACAGAAGACTACAACTAAGGCCCTTACAGCTACACTCAGTAATCTGATACAGCTCCCTGTAGAGCTGACATAGCAGGATGCTCTCTCATGATATAAGTAAGGGCTCCTCTGTAGAACTCTGAAGAACCCTTTAGGTAGTGGAAAAGAGGTTCTAGGTAATCCTCATGCCTAAGAAGTCTAAAAAGGCAATCTATACTATGAGGTGCATGAATAGGGATTCCCATGCAGAGAAGACATCCTCATGATACCACTCGCTGATGTGCACCCCTCCGTGGTTAATTGCATCCTAAGCATCCTCGCTCTGGTCACTGAATATAGAATCAAAAATAGCTTCCTTTACCCTGGAGGTAGAGGAGACGATGGCCTCACCATCAATGGGGATCCTAAATATCCTGTAGACATCCTCCAAAGTAATAGTCATTTCACCTATAGGTAGGTGAAATGTGTTGGTTCGTGCATTCCAGCGTTGGGACAACACAGTCAGGTAGGCTTGATCTACCCTAATAGTGGATAGATTCATGACATAGAAAAACCTGAGAGCTCAAAATCAATCTCAGTCATCATCAGATAGAGCCTCTCAGAGAGTCTTCAAAATTTCAAGCTCCCGAGCTCTAGAAGTCAACCTCTTAAATAAAAAACATAATGTAAAATAAAATCTAGCTAAATAGAGCTAAAAACAATGCTAAAAATGACCAAAAAAAAAAACCCATAGTTAAAACCTGTGGTCCCCAATTTGCCAATTGGGAACCACAGATAAAACCTGCTGTCCCCAATTTGCCAATTGGGAACCGTAGCTGAAACCTGTGGTCCCCAATTTGCCAATTGGGAACCGCAATACCAACTACGATTTAGGAGAGGCACCTGATGAGGCCTACAAATACCTCATCCATGGACTAGTTTTGATAACTTATAAACACTTTTGAACACCTTATGTTATGTTTTTATGCTAATTATAGTGATAGAATGCATTATGTATTGATGTTTACATGTTGTAAATGTTAAAGTGCATATATCTTGTTTTGACTATTTTTCTATATTTTATAGTCTGTTTCAGCTATATTATTTAGTATATTTTGCATTAAGTTAATGTTGTAATATTAAGGTGCTACTATCTATTTGGTTTTGTGCTTCTTTCATAAGCTTTCCCCATCGTTTAACCATTTTAAATAACCAAAAGGTGCCAAAAATTTGTCAACATTTTGACTGTGCAGAAAACAGGAACTTTTCCATACAAATTCTAGCCAGTTGTACATATACAACATGGCTTTGAATTTGTCCACTCTAGCTCATGCAAAATATGGAATCAGTGTTCTGGGAACTTATGGATACTATTTTTGCCATCACAATTGTTCTCATGTGCTTATAGAGCATGAATTAATATAAACTCTGTTCTACTGCCTGATATTCTGGAGCAGCTCCGAAATAAGCGCAAAAGCAATAGTTTGGGTCAAAAGCACCTTTAATTGCAATAGAGGGTGGTAAACGATGGTTGCAGCTATTTTAGGGATATCCCTATATTTTCCAACACTTGTCCCTCAATGGATGAAGCCCAACAGATGGAATGGATAAGAGATAATAGACCTAATCCCTGCATTCTAGGAAATAGTCTTGTAATAGTTGTAACATTCCTACATGGCAGCACAAAACCTTATCAATGTTGTACCCTACTTGTATAAATAAAATTCTTCCATTTTGTTGAGAATATAGAATAATATAGAAAATAAGTGATAAGATTTAGAACTATTTTAAGTGTTGTAACTATGTATTACAGCAACACGGTAGCCTGCAGATCTTCCCCTACACTGTTGTCATGCTGCTAAGAATGAAATAAAGGTGCAATATTTGATATTCATGTTTGCTTCTAAGTTGAGTGTGAAGACTTAATAGTTTAGAGCAAGTTTATTTGCCCTCTTTTGGTTCAGGAAGCAAGGGCCACTTCCAGGTCCAGAGGAGGGTTTTTACCTGATAGAATTCTACTATTTCTGGCTACAGCAGGTCAGCAGAGATCTGATAATTTTTGCATGGTTAGTGATTAGGATAATGTGGCATTTGAATGCATGGTATGTAACTCATCTAGGGTAGAATTTAACACAATAATTTCTATTTCTAATTTGTTTCAAAATTTGCAATATTTCCATAATTTCTTGTTAGCCTAATTTGTTACAAATTATGCAACTTTATTTATTAGTTTTTGAATGTTATTTCCATTTTAGAAAGTGACATTGTTTTCTGAAATTTTAGGAAGTTTCATTATTTACCAGTTTGAATGTTAATGTTGCAATTTCAATTTAGTAATTTCTTGTCAATTAAATTTTGCTATTTTCAGCTTTGCAATAGTTTAGTTTTATTTTTTTGCAACAATGTGAATTTCAATTCTGCAAGGATAAGTAGGAGTTTAGTTTTAGTTTTTAGGAGTAAGAAAGGAGACCCCAAACACCCCAATATCTAACTGTTCCATGAATAAAGCCATGATCTAAATGAACTAAAAATCAGTCTGTTAACCCCTACTTTCGTATATAGCCTTGGACACCACCCTAGATTGACACATAATGATTAAATGATGAAGATTTGATGACACTCATCATTTTTGGCATCGTTGCCATGGATACTTAGGTGTTGTTAGGAGAGGTCTAGCAGTCTAGAAACTGTCTTGTTTTAGGAAATAGTTTTTGGAAACCTGAGGTTTAGTTTATTTAGTAAATAGGCATGAATGCATAGGCCAAGAGACAAAAGAGGAAGGTTTATCAGAACTGGATATTTTCCACCAAGGCGTTCTTCATGATCAGGTGAAGATCTGCCTGTGTATGAACTTCCTAAAAGACTTAAAAGAGAATCATCTTCTTCATCAACTAAAATTGTAGGATCTTTGCAAGAAGAGCTCTTAGAGGAACTTGCTTCTAGACATACCCATAGGGTTGATCCATCTGAACCAGTTGAACAAGTTAAAGTTGAGGAAGCACCTATGGCAGAAAAAGGAGAACATGATAGGGATATTGTTGGTCATGATGCTGAAAATCCTCTTATTAGAACTTTTGAATACCCTATTCATCTGAATCCTACTCAGAATGCTCCTATGAAAACAATTTCACCCTTAGTATTGCCAATATTTAGGGGAGTTGTTTCTGAAGATCCTGATCAATTTTTGTTTGAATTCAAGGTCCTGTGTCAGACTTATGACTATGTCAATGATAACTAGAAACTAAAGTTATTTCCCTCTACACTCAAATATGCAACCTTACGGTGGTTTATGAGCCTTGAACCAGATTCAATCTACACTTGGGATCAAATGGAAACTGTATTTTTGGATAAGTATCAGGAGTATTGTAGAGTGAGAAATAGGAAGGATGAGTTATTTTGGATAAGACAAGAAGAGGATGAAAACTTAGAGGATTATCTTGATAGATTTACCTTTATCCAAAAGAGATGTGGTCCTGTGGAAACTGACTTATTAAAAACTATATTTATGAGAGGTTTGTAGGATGATTCTAGAGAAGTATTAGACTTAATGGGAAAAAGGAGATATAAACCAACTTGATATTAATGATATTGTAGAGTTGTGCAAAAATTATTCCCGCACTAGGCAAAGAAGAAGGAAAAGGAATCTTGGTAATACTGATATAAAAGATTTGATGGAGGAAATGGCTAATATGAAAACTGATATACTTGTTCAACTAAACACTACTTTAGGAGAAAGGAATACAAGAGCCAATTCTTCACCACCCCTATCTATCTATTGTCCTAGGTGTAGAAATAAGCATGCTCTACAAGATTATCCTTTGGACAAGACTTCAATTTTAGCAATTTGTGGCATTTGCTCAAAGGAGCATAAAAATGATAAATGTCACCTTTTGCCCCATCTTCAGAGTGTTTTAGAAACCCAAGTTGAAGAACTTCATGCTATTGGGCAAAGGCCAGGAGGCAACTTCATACAAAACCAAAATGCCCCTCGCTTTTCTTCAAATTGGGGACAAAATACTTGGAATATGCCATGGGCGTATACCGAACCTCCTCCCCAAACTTGGAATCAATCTTGGGCAGCCCCTCAATATTGGTCACATTCTGGTTGGAATCAGCCATGGCATCCAGTTAATCCATCTTGGGTACCAAATCAGTCAGGGAAAATATGGGGGCCACAATACCCATCCTATCAAGGGCAACAGAGGTATCAATCACCAAATCAACACTTGTTGCAAGCCCCTAATCAAAATTTTTAGGGAAGAGTTCAACCACAACAAACACAACCAGTTAAGCAACCTCCACTTCTAGCTCAGCCTATGGCTAACCCCAATAACAACAGACAAGCAACCCCTATTTATGGAGCTGAGTCTAAAGAGATTGTTGCAGTCCATGTCCTTGACTATAGTAACATCTAGTTACGTTCAGGGAAGGTTTTACCTAACCCTGCACCACCCACTATTGAAGAAATTGATGGAAAGCAAGAATTTTCAAGTCCAAAAAAACCACAAATAGAGCAAAAAGAAGAAAAAATAGAAATTTTACAAGGAAAAATTGAACCTGCCTCGACAGACCTACCGTATCCTGAAAGGTTTGACCACACTATCACTACTCTTGAATCAGAATTAATCACATAATTGAGGAAAATTTCTATCTCACTCCCTTTGTTGCAGGCAATAAAGGATGTACCTCTGATTAGGAAAACCATTCAGGAGTTGTGTATTAGGAAACCTGGCAGGAAGAAGAAAGTCTTTCCTAAGACTGTACAAGTAGAAGGTAAGTTGGTTGACCTACTTTCTGGAAAACTAGTACCCCCTAAATATGGTGATCCAGGGAGTCCAGTAGTTACAATTACTATTGGGTTAGTTCAAATTCCAAATGTACTTATTGATTTAGGAGCTGCAATCAATGTGATGACTAAGGAAACCATGCAAAAATTGCAGCTCAATAACCTTAGTCCTACTACCATAGTTTTGGAAATGGCAGATAGGTCAGTGGCTAAAACAAAAGGAATTCTGGAGGATTTTGCCATTGAAGTGTCTTCTTGGGAATACCCTATAGATTTATTAGTGTTGCAGCCTAGAAACTCAGCTAATGGCTATCCTATTATTCTAGGACGACCTTGGCTTGCCACTGTAGCTACATTTATAGACTGTAGGTCAGGTGAGATGACCATTTCAAATGGTGTAGACCTGAAAAATATTTCCTTGTATCCACCAACCCAACCTTCAACCAAATTTTCTAGATAGATATGGTATCCTAAGTCTGATGAAGAACAGGAAACTATTGTCACCTTGGCCACCATTGTAGTAAAAGAACATATTGAAGAACTTAATTCACTAGAAAGAGAAATCTTTGAACATGAAACAATTTTGGTGAAAACATTGCAAGAAGAAGGCCTTAGGGATGATCAAATTCTTGTCCATCGTTTGTTATGGAAATATGAAGAACAAACTGCTGAACATATGTCATCTATTCCACTACAAGAAAGCTCCTTCACATTGCCACATGGATGGCATCATCATCTTCTAAATTCTTTCATCTGTCCTATGCAAATGATCCCATCAGGTATCACATTTACACCAGAATCAAGAGTATTTCATACTCTATAGCCACATCATTGTCCCTTAAATGCTTTAATCAGTAAATATGAGGTTGTCAACTCTGTTTATCCAGGGATTAAGCATATTGAGATACAACTAGGAAAATTTTTGAACATTAATAGTTGGTTGACTAATGAGCAAGAAGCCAAATTATTTATTGTTTTACAGAGACATGTTCAAGATTTTGCTTGGAGTTATAAGGACATGACTAGAATTCACCCTGATGTGTGTACACATAGGATATACACTAAAGATGTCAAACCAGTAAGACAACCACAAAGGCGTCTGAATCCCGCTCTAAAGGATATTGTTAAGGAAGAAATTGAAAAACTATTGGATGTAGGATTCATTTATCCAATTTCATATAGTAGGTGGGTTTCACCATTGGTCATTTTTCCAAAGAAAAATGGGAATATGAGAGTATGTGTGGACTACAGGGAATTGAATAAGGTCACACATAAAGATCACTTTCCATTACCATTTATAGACCAAGTGTTGGACACCCTTGTTGGTAAGAAATTTTTTTGTTTCCTTGATGGTTTTAGTGGTTATAATCAGATCCAGGTTGCACCAGAAGACCAGGAAAAGACAACTTTCACATGTCCTTGGGGAACATTTGCTTACAGAGTATTACCCTTCGGTTTGTGCAATGCACCAACAACATTTTAGAGAGATGTTTTGGCTATCTTTTCTGATCTAACAAATAAAAGTGTAGAGATTTATATGGATGACTTCACAATGTTTGGAGATACATTTGAATATACTTTAGAACAACTTGAAAAAGTTTTAATACGTTGTGAAACATATCATTTGTCTCTGAATCCTGATAAATGTTTCTTGATGATGGAAGAAGGAATTGTTCTTGGACATCATATTTCTGCTTATGGAATTAAAGTTGATCCTAAAAAGGTAGAGGTCATCAAGAACCTTCCTCCTCCAAAAACTCAAACTGATGTCCATAGTTTCTTAGGACATATTGGCTTTTATCATAGATTTATTTCTAATTTTAGTACCATTGCTAATCCAATGTTCGCATTGTTAACAAAGGATTCTGAATTTGTTTGGTCTGTTGGGTGTCAATAGTCCTTTGAAGTTTTAAAGGAAAAGTTAACAACTCCACCTGTATTGAGAGGTCCTAATTGGGAGTTACCCTTCCATATTCAAACTGATGCTTCCAATACTACTATTGGAGTTGCATTAGGGCAGATTGAATATGGACAACACTATGCCATATACTACATTAGTAAAAATTTGACTGGAGCTAAAAATAATTATACCACAATCGAGAAGGAATTTTTAGTTGTGGTGTATGCTATTAACAAATTCCGACACTATATCATAGGATATCCTGTATTCATCCACATAGACCATGTTGTTATAAAGTATTTGATGAATAAACCCTTGGTTAGTGCATGAATTATTCGTTGGTTAATACTATTGCAGGAATTTGATATTACTATAGTCAATAAACCAGGGAAGTCTAATGTAGTGGCAGATTTCTTGTCAAGATTGTCAAATGCAGATATAGAGGAATTGGTTGAGGATGCATTTCCTGATGAGAAATTATTTGTTGTTTCTGTACAATCTCCATGGTTTGCAGATATAGCTAATTATTTAGCTACATGGAAGATTCCTCTTCACTTTACTCCTAAACAAAAGAAACAATTGATCAAGCAAAGTTCTTATTTTGAATGGATAGGAGGTTTATTATTTAAATGCAGTCCTGACCATGTTTTGCATAGGTGTGTTCGCAAGGACGAGGTATATGACATCCTGTGAGCATGTCATGATGAACCATCAGGAGGGCATTATTTAGTGAAAAGTACCATTCAGAAGATTTTGGGTACTGGTTACTACTAGCCATCCTTGCACAAAGATGTCAAAAGGTATGTCAAAAATTGTGATGCATGCCAAAGGATGGGTAAGCCTACTTTTACTAGTGAAATGCCTTTACAACCTCAATTAGGTACAAAACCATTTGAAAGGTGGGGGCTAGATTTTGTAGGACCCATTGATCCACCTTCCCAAGGGAAAGTGCATATCTTGGTATGTACTGATTATGTAACCAAGTGGGTAGAAGCCCGTGCTTTTAAGCATGCCCGAGAAGAGAAAGTTGTTGATTTCCTGTATTCACAAATATTTCTATGATTTGGAGCCCCACATTCTATCACCACTGATCAGGGACCTCAGTTTACCTCAAAATTTGTTGAAGCCTTTACAAAGTTGTATGAAATCAAACACCAAAAATCCTCACCTTACCATCCAAAAGCCAATGGCCAAGTTGAAGTGACAAATAGGGAATTAGAGAGGATCTTAACCAAAACTGTAGCAGCCCATAGGAGGAATTGGGTGGAGAAGTTACCTGAAGCAATTTGGGCTTATAACACCACTTGGAAATCCACTATTGGATTTACTCCCTATGAATTGGTTTATGGTAAAAAGCCTCTTTTGCCTATTGAGTATGAATCACTAACCTGTTAACCAAGGAGGAGTTTCTCAAGCAAGTAGGAAACTTGGATGTATCTGTATTGGAAGAAACTACTTCTTCCAAGATGGACTCAATCAAGTGACATGAACCAAAATATATAAAAAAAATGAAAAAATATATATAAATAATAATAATATTTCAGAATGTGAAAACCTCTTTGAGGCGCATCTGAATTGGGCTTACATGAAAATTGGTTTTTTTGGCATGTTTGTCTCACGGACCCGCCACCATTCCATTCATTCTCACCATTGTTTCACTATTTACCATTCCATTAATTTTCACCATTGTTTCACTATTTACCATTCCATTCATTCTCACCTCTGTTTCACCTATTTTCAGATTGCACCTATCTTAGTCAGTAGAGCAGCCAACAGAGAATAAACCACTGTACAATTGTAGATAAATGGTTATATCAAGTATGTGCCTTTCTCATTTTAGAACATTGTTGATATCAAGTATGTAGTGCATAATATCCTTAGTTAGTATATGAGGCATACATAAGGTTATTTAAAAAAAAAAAAGTTATCCATCTAGTCAATGGAAGTTGTGAAAACAGCAGGAAAATTTTTACCTTCAAATGCTTCAGCATGATAATGCTCCGAAATAAGATTTATGTTCAGCTTCGGAATGATGGAAGCTCTGGAACGAAAAACTGTTGTTTTAACAAAAGTGGCTTCAGCATAAAAAGGGGTGTGCTTCGGAATAAAAATTGTTCAAACCTTGAAGAAAAAACTTCAGAATGAATAAAGATAAAAATGAAATGACATGTGGCATCATAATCCAATTCCTATTGTTTGAAGTAAGGAAAAATTATGGCACAAATTTTAAGATGCAGGTTTCCAACACAACGATGGGAATGGAGGTGTTGGGAATCATCGCACATTTTGCGATAAGCAAAAATATTTGGCACACTTCACAAGGACTTCAGGAAAAAGGAAATCTTTGTACGTGGTACATGATGCGGCCAATAGATGACTACCACGTCAATGCATCGTAATCATTTAATCAAATGCAGCGGATCATGTTCCCTTAGAGAAATAGAAATCTGCCACGTGATACGTAAAGGAGAAATTTAATTTTTCAAATGCTTCAACACATTCTGAAGCATTTTTTCGGTGCTGTAAAATTTTAATTCCATAGCCCATAAGCCATTTTTGCCCTGCAACTACAAATAATTTGATCCAGACTCAGGCACAACATTGTTGTTTCAGCACTAAGAAGAGATAGAACACAGAAAAATAAAAATGGGGGGTAATAAGAATCGAATTGAGCTAGAAAATGCATAGATTTCCTATAGGGAGATCCTGAATCATTGTGTATCTTCACGGAGGAAGGGTTTATGCCATTTCTACGAAAATTCGATGGACACTCTAAAGGGTTCGTAGCTGAATTCACCCGAACATTTAGAAACAACCAAGTCCATATTAGCGGCATGACCATCCAGGTAACTCCAAAAATTCTTAGTTCTATTACTAAAATGCCTTTGCAAGGGGTCCAAATTGTAAAAACTGGAAAGAATGCCCTGGTAGAAATTGTCAATCAATTTAGAGAAGGGGACAGGCCAATTGAATTTTTAATGAGCAAAAATGTTTGTAAAGGGGTTAAACGGTCTAGTCTACCACCTCCCTGGAATGAAGTAGTTGTGTGGGTTATTAGGTTTTTAACCTATGATGGACAATTTCTTGTTCTATCTGGGCATCATATCAGAATTTTGAATCATCTACGACATGGTCATTCAAACCCGGAGGTCAAGATAAATCTACCCTTATATATTCATCAAGAATTGAGCAATATGGCTAGAAAATACCAACAAGGAAGGGGCACTCCCAAACACCATGGGCTCATCAAGCTCATCTACAAGCATCACTTCAGAGGAAACCCTAGGAGTTTTGAATGGTTCTTTTCTACCTAGAATGAATTAGAGAGTGAAAGCCCTAAATCTGAAGGAGAGGCAAAAGGTGAATCTGAAGATGAAGCAAAAATTACAAGATCTGAACCTGAAATTGAAACTAAATCCTCTAACAAGGGAATCCCCTCCTCACCACAAGGACCTCCATCCTCTAGGACTAGGAAACAAAGGGAAAAATGGTCCAAGTCTGGTCCCATGGGAAAAAGAAGGAAAGTTACATTTTCTGAGAATGTAACTATTTGTCCAACACAACCTGTCGAGTAGTCTGGTAGTTCAAGTAAAGAAAGGCAAATAGGGAAAGAAATGCCTAAAGCAGGTTCTACTCCAGAATCATCAAAATTTGTTTCAGAGTTACCTAAAAAGGTTAAACAAGCTCCTATGGGGTTACAAAGGTCTTCTAGACTTCAAAAACAAAAAGTAACAGAAGAAATAATGGATGAAGAAGCTACACCACTATTTCAGCAGTTAAATATAGAGCAGGGGTAGGAATTTCTTGTAGAACAATTTATAGAAGAGATATCAGAGGAAGTATATATGGACATAGAAGAATTGGAGGTAGAGACAACAGTCACAGATACAGAAATACCTACAGTCTCACTTGTTGACTATTCAGACTCTGAAGATTCTGATTTTGGAAAAGAATCAATAAGAAAAGAGGAAGAGCCTGATATAAAAACCTAGTTACATGTTGCTAGAAGTGTCATTAAGACACAAATGGGTTGGATTGAACAACATGAAGCCTCTCACATAGAGAAAGATAAGCTTATTGCTAATTTGTAGGAAGAGGTGAATAAACTAAGGGCTCGGTTGTCCACTCTGGAGCAACAGTCTACAAAAACTGGTTCTGAGGATGAATTTGCAAGAATTTTGTTAGAATTAGTAGAAGATCATAGATAATTGGCCTTACCTAAGGAAGAATCACCCATCAGAGGAGTGGAAATAGAAGAAACAACAACCCAAATTTTCTAGCAGGATGTCAGCATGACAAATTCAGAAGCCTCTGTAGAACATTCTAAAAATTCACAACAGGGGGCACAAACAATACAAGTAGTTGAGGAGGCCAATGAATAGGAGGAAGTGCAAGAATAGGTAAATATACAATCTCCTCAACTATCTATTGAATTAATTACAGTTGAATCACCTCAAGTTGAAACAACATAAATTGGAGTGCAAGTAGATCTATTCACTGTTAACACATCAGAAGTTGGTATACAAGTGGACTTGCCTCCAAAAATACAATCAATTATAAGGCCCCCACAAATAGTTACAATGACAAAATATAATGAGGACATAGCACATTGGATGTTGTAGTGTCAACAGATGGAGGCACAAATTTCAGCCTTAAAACCTTTGAAGCAAAAGCTAGAAGCCCAAACTGTAGATATAACTAAGTTACAGGAACAAATACAAGATATGTGCCAAATTGCAGAGTACTTAGTTCAATGCAGAAGGCCTGCAAGGTTTTATACTCTAATATTAAAGGAAAAATACCTCCGCTGGCAATTAATGAGAATTGTTTCCAAACTTCCATATAAACTGGACACTGCTGAAGAATTTGTGGAAACATATTTGCATAGTCCAGAGAAACAGAGGAATCTACTTTGTGAACTATTTTTGCATAACTTCTTCTTACCTAAAAATGGAACCTTCTTGCCACACATATTTATAGGATATATTCAGCTGAGAGCCTTTATATCTTTAGTACAAAATCATATTTATTGGGAGGAGGAGAAAAATGCAAGGAAATGGAGTTAATAACTGAGTTACTGATCAGAAGAACCCATACTAATTATAGGGAGTCCATCAATCAACATTTTACTATGATGAGAGAACAAAAAATTAGAGAAGTATATAAGAGCAATCTTACTGATTGTATCAAGAATTTTCAGGTCTTTTGTAATCAACATTTTGGTAATGCTCTCTTAGCTTGTAAAAGCAGGTGGGGAGAATTATCAATATCACTTCAAAAGAGGGAACCTATCTCACCTAACAATTTATTATGGTCCAGAAGGAGAGCATAAGGCATAGTACAGGTTATCCACAAGATGCAGGATCATTGGGTAGGTTTGAGGTATAGGCTGCCAAATGTGATAACTCTAGTTCCTTATTTCTTTGATAGTGATCCCCAATCAGATGAGCAGTTCCAAGAATGGCTCAAGCAAATACAAGCAATCAGAGGATATTATAAGGTTCTAGGACCAAAGCTGAGTTATGAAGAACAAAATCTGGATGTAGATCTCTGTGCTATTGTGGCTGCACATAATGCATGAGGACATGCATTAAAATAGGTTGGGGGAAAATGATGAGGCCTACAAATGCCTCATCCATGGACTAGTTTTGATAACTTATAAACACTTTTGAACACCTTATGTTATGTTTTGATGCTAATTATAGTGATAGAATGCATTATATATTGATGTTTACATGTTGTAAATGTTAAAGTGCATATATCCTATTTTGACTATTTTTCTATATTTTATAGTTTGTTTCAACTGTATTATTTAGTATATTTTGCATTAAGTTAATGTTGTAATATTAAGGTGCTGCTATCTATTTGGTTTTGTGCTTCTTTCATAAGCTTTCCCCACCGTTTAACCATTTTAAATAACCAAAATGCGTCAAAACTTTGTCAACAGTTTGACTATGCAAAAAATAGGAACTTTTCCATACAAATTCCAGCCAGTTGTACATATACAACATGGCTTAGAATTTGTCCACTCCAGCTCATGCAAAATATGGAATCAGTATTATGGGCACTTATGGAGACTATTTTCATTGTCACAACTGTTCTCATGCACTTTTGGAGCATGAATTAATATAAACTCTGTTCTATTGCCTGATATTTCGGAGCAGCTCCGAAATAAGCATAGAAGCAATAGTTTGGGTCAAAAGCACCTTTAATTGCAACAGAGGGTGGTAAATGGTGGTTGCAGCTATTTTAGGGATATCCCTATATTTTCCAACACTTGTCCCTCAATGGATGAAGCCCAACAGATGGAATGGATAAGAGATAATAGACCTAATCCCTACATTCTGGGAAACAGTCTTATAATAGTTGTAACATTCCTACATGGCAGCACAAAACTTTATCAATGTTGTACCCTACTTGTATAAATAAAATTCTCCCATTTGGTTGAGCATATAGAAGAATATAGAAAATAAGTGATAAGAGTTAGAACTATTTTAAGTGTTGTAATTGTGTATTGCAGTAGCACAGTAGCCTACAGATCTTCCCCTACACTATTGTCATGCTACTGAGAATGAAATAAAGGTGCAATATTTGACATTCATGTTTTCTTTTGAGTTGAGTGTGAAGACTTAATAGTTTAGAGCAATTTTATTTGCCCTCTTTTGGTTTAGGAAGCAAGGGCCACTTCCAGGTCCAGAGGAGGGTTTTTACCTGATAGAATTCTGCTATTTTTGGCTGCAACAGGTCAGTAGAGATCTGACAGTTTTTGCATGGTTAGTGATTAGGATAATGTGGCATTTGAATGCATGGTAGGTAACTCATCTAGGGTAGAATTTAACACTGTAATTTTTGTTTCTAATTTATTTTAGAATTTGCAATATTTCCATAATTTCTTGTCAGCCTAATTTGTTACAAATTGTGCAACTTTATTTATCAATTTTTTTAATGTTATTTCCATTTCATAAAGTGACATTGTTTTCTGCAATTTCAGAAAGTTTCATTATTTACCAGTTTGAATGTTAATGCTGCAATTTCAATTTAGTAATTTCTTGTCAATTAAATTTTGCTATTTTCAGCTTTGCAATAGTTTAGTTTTATTTTTCTGCAATAGTGTGAATTTCAATTCTACAAGGATAAGTAGGAGTTTAGTTTTAGTTTTTAGGAGTAAGAAAGGAGACCCCAAACACCCCAATCTCTAATTTTTCCATGAATAAAGCCATGATCTAAATGAACTAAAAATCAGTCTGTTAACCCCTTCTTTCGTATATAGCCTTGGACACTGCCCTGGATTGACACATAATGATTAAATGATGAAGATTTGATGACACTCATCAGCACCCATTTCGAGTACCCTCCTAGTCCACTAAGTCACAAAATTAAATCCTAAGCTAACCTATACTAGTGGGGTTCACTACCAACAGTTTAGTGAGGTTCATTATTCGTATTACTTAATGTGGTTCATTTTACTGGTATTGAGTGTGAGGTCTCGATTTTGAGTTACCTTTCCCGCACCCTGGCCTCGGCTAGTAGATGGCCGATCAGGTTCCGCCATTGAGGTATATGAGTGTAATTACGATAGAGTATCATAGCATTTCGAATCAAGGAATGTTCTCTCACTCTCAAAGCTCTCAAATTGCTAGTGCTTGCAAGAAAATAATAAAAAAATTCAAATGGGAATTCAATTTATAGGTTCTCCTAGTCTTGGTGAACCGTAGCTGACACCTACAATTCTGGAACTAGGGTTTTATGCTCGTAGGCCTGACCCGCGGTTCCCAAAATTTGAAAAATTAACCCGTAGACTATACCTATGGTCCGTAGCTAGCATTAAATGCACTCAAAACCCACCGTGGGAAGGTCTAAAAGAGCAAATTAATGACTCCCATTGGATAAAAATTCAAAATCAATGATTAAAATTGTAAATTTGGTGATGTTAAAAGCACCAAGATCAATCAAATAAATGCAAAATTAAAACAAACAAAAATCAAATAATTAAAAACCAAATGTTCCTTGTATTCAGTGATTTATCCTATACACTTGGCGGTTGCAACGAGTTGCGATCCATGCAATCCGACAAGATGATTAAATCACCATAAGGACATTTGGGGTAAAATTATCATTTATTTTATGACATCTTTCATCAAATCATCGACAAATATGATTCAACACAAGTATAATTACATTTGTATCATTTTGATTCCTTAAGATGGCTATTGTAGCCTGACTGCTCCATGGGATAGAAATGTGCAAATATTAGTAATAGTTGCAATCATAAGCTAAACTAGGCCTAGCCAAGGCATTAAAAGGCTTGAATCTAAATTTGTTCAGGATCATTCATTATGGTCAAGCGATTTCATTACTTCATACATTTTCATTACCCTCATTGACTCGTTGCTTGAGGGGGTAGTCATAATTTCATAATAATAAACAAAGTCAGTAGAAGATCCTTGAGATCGTAGATCCCCTAATCTTGTCAAAATAATGTTTGTTCTTGCGAATCATTATCAAAATCTATCATAAGCTTCTCCCTTTGCTTGGAGCAAACAACAAATATGATAATTGGTTTGTAACTCTCATCCTTCATATTTATGGGTCATAAGATACCCATACTTGGCATTTATGCTATCCAAACGTCTGATTACGAGTGCAGACTTGTCAAAATATAAGACTTTCATGAGTTGGAAGCAATGATTATAATATGCGC
Organism: Wollemia nobilis; assembly: GCA_028583015.1. Taxonomy (NCBI): domain Eukaryota; kingdom Viridiplantae; phylum Streptophyta; class Pinopsida; order Araucariales; family Araucariaceae; genus Wollemia; species Wollemia nobilis. The sequence continues at coordinate 17,859,626 of JAQPPZ010017033.1, read as the reverse complement.
ATCCTTTTGCTGGACATGGGGTATATAATTTTGATCCAACTAATGATAATCATAGAACTTTAAGCATCATTTTAGGATGTGTATTTTTGCTTAGCATTGTTCAATATCACAATGCATCTCAAAAGGGTATCTGTATACACCTATGGAAATGCTACAAGACCATATGGAGGATCTTGGACAGACTCCAATATAGAGTAGTGGTTCTAACCACTCAATTTAGGAATTTTGGCCTAATCAATTTGAACCGCAACCTAGACCTGTGATCTCTAGTCTAAACCGTGGTTGACACCTGCGGTCTACAGTCTAGACCCCAACTGTGACCTGCGATCTTAACTGAAGTTCAGTTAGGCCTTCCATCCAAGCCAAATTGGTTGGAATAGCCAAAATATCTAGAAGAAGGTAGTTGAAGGATGGAATATTCTAGAGGCTTCCATCCCACCTATCCTAACCACCCTTCTTGGTCTTGGCTTCCCCATGAAGCCACCCCTAGCCCTAGGGTCATGCTATAAATACCCCCTACAAATGGGGAGAAAGAGAGAAGCAAGCATTGGATATTTGAGCAGTGAAGCCCTGGAAAATTGTACACTCAAACTGAGTATACTAAGAGATAGAGCTATTGCACTTAATCCCTAACCCTTTTTCCAACATTCATGATGAATTTCATTATGGATGCCCTAGGTGCCTAGGAGGATCAAGAAATGCAAATCTGGGAAAACGAAGGCCCTTCACATTGAATTGACCACCAAATAAGTCTAAGGACAACAAAGGTGACCCTTGAACATCAATTTGTCTAAGGATATCAAGCCCATTGCCCCTAATTTTGAGGGTAAACCTATTAGAGGTCAAACCGCAGTTGTCAGTAGCAGTTCACAATGCAAACCCGCTCACTAGAGCTGCGGTTTGCAACAGGTGATAAATCACCTTACTCTTTTCATTTCTATCTAGTTAAATAGGTTAGATTAATCATTTCTTAGGTTTAATTGCAGTTTAGAAGAATTCTGACCGTAGGAATTAGCTTAGAATAGATAGTTTATGCTTTGCATTAATCATAATATTTGTGGATATTTTATGCAACTTTATGCTTCTATTTTGTTATCTGATCCATTCATTATTTGTCTAACGATATCCTTTATTCTATATTACAAATCTTTATTCAATAAGCATAGTTTAAATATTTTCTTTATGTTTTCTTGGTTATTAGTTTAAATGGCATTATCATGTATGTTTCCTTAAAGGGCCTCATTATGAGAGGCTATCTATATTTTTGATTGTGTGTTGTTTTTTTTTTATCGTAGGAAGACAGGTACAAGAGGATTCCATATCATAATCCTTCCACATCACAAATAAGGGGACCAAATCCACCCCAAGGCAGTTTGCAACTAGTCAAAGTGCAATATTAGTGTGCCTACCCCATTGAGGGTATTGGCAATTATATAAACTGTATCATTATTCAAGTGACCCTAAGAGGGGCATATTTGTAATAGAGATTCATTCATAATCAATATAAGAAATATAATTTTGTTGAATTTATGCAATATATAAAGCTTTTACGCTTTTATGATGTCTATAGATTAATACATTAGATAGGTGCATGCTTTTTGGTTATGTCAGCCCTATCAACATTCCATCTGAGAACTGAGTCCCAACTTGGAGTTTTTTGAACCTAGACTTTTTATCAAACCATGATTTAATGTCTGATGAATTCTTTTGAAAATGATCATATGCTTGAGTTCTACTCTCTTCCAATCGTAGCAAGGGTGTCAACCTGGTTTTTATTGGATCATCCTCTAATTCTTCTTATGTACTGATAAGCTTAAGCGCTAGGATCTCTAAGTGAATTGGAAATACTACCTCTTTTCCATATACCAGTGCATAAGGAGAAGTTTTTATGGACTTTTTAATAGTAATCTTGTTTGCCCATAGAGCATGGTTGAGCAATAGGTGCCAACTCCTTTTTTTACCTTCCAAATATTTTCTCAAAATCCTTAATAGGTTTTTTTTGGTAGATTCTGCAAGTTCATTATCTTGTGGGTAATAATTTTGAAGTATTTTTAAGAGTGATGCCATACTTTCTAGAAAACTCAATGTACTTGGATCCTATGAAAGCAGGGCCATTATCACTCACCAAATCTTCCAGGACTCCAAATCTGGAAATCAAATTCTCCATAAAGTTGATCATAACTTCTTAGTCTGCCCTCTTTGTAGTAATGACCTCCACCCATCTGGTAAGATAGTCTATAGCTATCAAGATAAACTTATGCTCTGCTACAAAATTAGGATTTATAACTCCTATGAAATCTAATCCCCATTGTTGAAAAGGCTCCTCAAATTGAATAGGTTTTAGAGGAGATGAAGCATTTTTTATTCTTCCAACGTACATCTGACATTTGTCACAATCTTGGGTAACTTTAAAAGCATCATTGAACACATAAGGCCAATACTAGCCTACTCTTATTATCTTAAAAGTTGTAACTCTACCCAAGCTATGACCACCTGCTGAACCTCCATGAAATTCTTCTATCTCTTTTTTGTTGGTCCTCCTTAAAAAATTTCAAGAGAATACCATCCAAGTTTCTTTTAAACAACCATTCAGGTAGTAATACATATTTTAGAACACGAAGTCTATACCTCCTTCTGAGAAGGATTCAGATAAGGTAGGCAGATCCCAATTTGGAAATACCTGGTCATTTGCTCAATCCAATCAGAATCTAGAGTGTGTACAATATCTATTTGATCCTCTTATGTTATCTGACAAGCTATCATTTCTGCCAATGCTGAAGCATCTATCAATCCTTGGCACAAGGCTCTACCTCTTACCAACTTGGTGGGATGTATTTCTACATCATATTCCTGGATCTTAGTAATCCAACCAGCCCTTTTATCACCTAGGTCACCTTGTAAAATAAAACTTCTTACATATGGATCAACCACATATACCAAGATTTTGCTCTGTACTAGATATTGTCTAAACTTCTTTAGCGACTTCATCACAATGAACACTTGTCTTTCAATAAAGTTATATTTTACCTGATAATCATGTAAAGTCTGACTCCAAAAGAACACAGGGTGTTCATCCCCTTGATTATCTCTCTGGGTGAGTACGGATACATAACTCTCTTCAGCTCCATAAGCATAGAGAATAAAATCTTTAGTGAAATCAAGATTTATCAATACTGATATTAGTAATCCAACCAGCCCTTTTATCACCTAGGTCACCTTGTAAAATATTTTTTTTTACATCTGGATCAACCACATATACCAGGGTTTTGCTCTGTACTAGATATTGTCTAAACTTCTTTAACGACTTCATCACAGCGAACACTTGTCTTTCAATAAAGTTATATTTTACCTGATAATCATGTAAATTTTGACTCCAAAAGAACACAGGGTGTTCATCCACTTGATTATCTCTCCGGGTGAGTACCAAGGAATAACTCTCTTCAGCTCCATAAGCATAGAGAATAAAATCTTTAGTGAAATCAGGATTTATCAAGACTGGGGTTGTTGTAATGGATTGCTTGATGACCTCAAAATCTTGCTTCCTTAGCACATTCCACTTGAACTTTGCCTTTTTCTTGAGTAGTTCATATATAGGCCTCACTTTCTATACAAAATTAGAAATGTATTTCTTGATGAAATTGATTTGACCTAGGAAGGACTGCAAGGTCTTCTGATTAGTAGGCAAAGGAATAGCTAGAATTGCTCTAATTATTTCCATAACTATGGCTATACATTCCTTTGATAACACATGACCTAATATTTTTCCCTCATGTACTGTAAAAAATGACTTACGATTCAGTGAGATACCAAATTCTCTGCATTTTTGAAAAACCTGTTCCAAATGAGATAGATGATCATTTTTATCATGAGAAAACACCATCATGTCATCTAGGTAAATCATAATAACTTTGTTTATAAGTGTACCAAAGGCATAAGCCATGGCCCTCTGAAATATAGCTCCAACATTAGACATACCAAAGGGCATTCTCTGATAGGCAAATGTACTCCATTTTGTGGTGAATGCTATTTTGTATTGGTCTTCGTCTTTTACCAAAATTTGGTTATATCCAGAGTAACCATCCAATAGTGAGAATATTTCTACTCCAGCTACCACTTGTAAGATCTGGTCAATCTGATGGAGGGGGTAGTGATCCTTGAGGGATGCTTGATTCAGATTTCTAAAATCTATGCATAGGTGTATATCCCCATTCTTCTTTCTTACGGGTACCAAATTGGCTACCCAAGTGGAATGTTTTATTGGATATATTATCCTAGCCTTTAGTAGCTTTAAGAGTTCCTCTCTCATAATGGCTTCTATCCTCGGATTGATAGGCCTCTATTTTTTTTGAAATGGTTTAGCATCGGGTTCTAACTCAATAGTATGCTGGATAATCCTTTTTTCATACACCTTAAGGTCTTCATATGACCAAGCCATAGTGTCTTGGTATTATAAGCATAAAGTTTTAATCTCTTCTGCTTACTCAGGTGAACATTGGATCCCAATATTGAGTTTCTTTCTTATTCTGACCTCCACTTCTTTATAGATATTTTCATCAACCTTCATGGCTCCAACCTTCTTTCTATCTTCATTATCAAATAGACTTTCAAGGGTGACCAATCCCCTTGGAATATGATTGTTTCTTAGTTGGATAAAGTCTTGCTGATCTATTTCCTCAAAATATTCCTCTTGAACAGTTGAGAGGAATGCTTCTCTTAACATAAAATCTAGAATTTTTTCATCACTTTCAAAAACCTACTAGAATATCTAATTTTCTGGCACTGTAGGTCTGAAAACCATTTTAATTCCCTTGGTCTTCTTAGTTCCAAAATCTATAGGAGGATTTAAATTAGCTCTCATTCATTGCCAATGAATCTTCCAAGTGATTCTCTTCTTTAGGTACAAAACTTAGATTCAGGGCATCAAATGAATCCATTAGGTCACATACCCTGTTCCTATAATATTTTAAGAAATGGTGCTTACTACTGCACTTATTCCTTACCTGATGGACTATCAACTCAGAATCACCATATATGTTCAAAATATTGATGCCCATGCTTTCTGCTTGCATAAATCTAAGGCATAGAGCCTCATACTCTGCAACATTGTTAGTACATGACCATGTCATTCTGTAAGAAAAAATATTTATCCTTTCTAACTGTGATTGTAGAACCACACCAACCCCTACACCATTTCTATATTTAGCACCATAAAAATGCATAACCCATGTTTACTTGTTTCTTAGGGATTGATTAGAAATAGCAGGGAGTTTATTTTCCAATTCAATTATGATGTTGTATGTACCCATACCAGTTCCAAATTGACTATAGTCTTCTCTAAAAGGCAACTCATCTTCAATGTCTAGCTCCTCAATGTTTTCCACTAGCTCAAATTCCTCCAAAGGATTAAGATTGTACATATCTTCTTCAATATTTTCAATACGATAAGCAATTGGTTTCTCAGGTGTTATCATTATCCTTTTTCCTTTGAAATGGATTACCATGCTAGAATAATCCTTATACATACATCCCTCTATCTTTGCAGTAAATTCTATTGAGAGGCATAATTCGAAATAGGGTTCTAAGTCCACCACCACTATTTCCTGCACCATCGTTACCTCAGGAGCTTCGTGCAACCTCATCAGTACATCTTTAATAACCCCAACTATCTTGATAAGTGTCCCATATAGTTGCAACACTCTAGGACAAGACCGAGTATATTCCATACCCATTTCTTCACATAACACCTTAGGTATAACTGTGGTTGATGCTCCTTAATCAATCATACAATTCTGGACTACCCATCCTTCCATTCTTAAGGATATGTAGAAAGGAGGAGGTTTGTTTTTTAGAACAACAGGTGTCATTTCTTTCTTTTTTGGTGGTATACTGAGAATGGTGGTGATTGGTCTATTTTGGAGATTTTTATTGAGGGAAGCTTTAAGCAGGTCAATTTGGCTCGAAATGAAAAGAGTGTCATACATTCTAGCTTTTGATGGAATCATTTTCATCTCCTCAACAATGTTGTACTCAGACTTGGTCAGGTATAGTCTTTCCAGTCCTCTATCTGGCTCACCATATTTCATTTTGTATTTTTGGGTTACCTCTAATATTTATATTTTGGTAATAGAGGGGAACCTGAGCCTTTCTTTATCGTCACCCTTGGATCTCATTCTATCTCTTGTTTCTCTTTCAAGATTTTTAAGGAGACTATTTATCTTCTCCTTCCCTCTAGCTTGAGGAATAGGAAAATTGTCACTTATTTGAGGGGGAAGTCAGCTTTCTTTTGATAAGGGACCTACAATTGTCCCATCTTCTAAGGGTCTACTTGTAAATATTTCTTTCTAGACCTTGTCATAACAACAATATGAATTTATTCCTCTAACTATTTTCCAACCATGATCTGATTAGGGTGCCATAACATATTAACCCTCCCCTTCTGATTCCTTTTAGCTTGATCCATAGAATTTTGAGCATGGTGTTGATACATCATATAATAATATGAGTCATAGGGTTCATTGCATACCAAACACAAAACATTTGTAAGAGTGGTATCTACAAAACACTCTGGCTCCTCATATGTTGCATTCACTCTAACCCTAGTACCATTAATAGGACTAGACCTTTGATCTTTATTTACATATGGAAATCTCCTCTGTTGTGACCTTTCTTGATCTCTCTTTTCCATCGAATTCATTCTGTTACTTATAGTTTTCATGGTGTTTTGTATATCCAGAATAGCAGACAATTCTTGAGAAGGTTGAGAAGGAAGGGGAGGAAAAAGAGGTGTGGAGGATATAAGTATAGACCAAGGAATCAGATTCATTTACAAATATGGAGATGGTAAATAAAGGGGGTCCATGTAGGAGGGCTTTGTGGATTGCTCATGGCTACTATTGGTTTTTGATTTATAGGGCAACACATTTTTGGGGGTAATTATTCCCACATTTATCAGGATATTTTCAGCATGGACAGCTGCATTATAAACTTGGGGGAAGGTTTATACTCCAGATTGTGAAGAACACAACCTTATACTGAGAGGGAGGTGAAAAGTATAAGACCACTTTTTACTTTTTCTTCCAATTCAATATTATGTTGTGTATAGATAGCAGTATCAATAGTAGTAATCAAAGCAATGCACAAAATACCATACACAATAGAGACACCATAATTTATGTGGTTCACCCAATGTGGGCTACTCCATGGAGAAAATATTTTACTAAAACTTTCTCAATCAATCTCTTTGGTAATCACTCCCAATTACAATTTTTATGGATCTCTATCCAAAGGAGATGTTGATCCCCTAATCTTAAGTTCATGGATCTCTTCCATAGGAGAACTCTTTCCCATTTTTCTCTAGCTATGTGATATTCTATAAGATGATTTCTCTCTACTGCACTAATTTGTGGACCTCTCTCCACTTTAATGAGTCTCACTCATATCTATCTTCAACTGTGTTGGATACTAGATCTCTATCCACTGAGACTCTATCCTCTGTACTCTATCACCTCCAGATCTCTATCAATAGGCTCACTAAGAACCTTCTCAATAGGCTCACACAGAACCTGCTAACAAGCTCACATAGAACTTGTCAAATATGCTCAAGCAAGCTCACCAAGAACTTGCCCAAATCTACTCTAGCAAGCTCACCAAGAACTTGTCCAAATATGCTCTAGAAATATCACCAAGAACTTGCCCAAAATCTTTCCAACAAGCTCACCAAAAACTTGTCCCAAATTTGTCCACAAATCTGTCCCAAAATTGTCCACAAGGTCCTTACCAAAGGCTCAATAAATCATACACAAACTGCCACAAATCTATCCAGAAATCTATCCCAAATATCTTCTCAAAGACTCAAAACTCATCCACAACTCTATCAAGACAAAGCTCAAAGATGAACTCAATAATGAATGACAATGTACTCTTCAATGGATAACAAAAATGATCCACAATGATGTCAACTCAACTCAACTCAAATCAACTCATAGAAGCATAAATAGAATTGTTAAAGACTCAATATGTTCTAATATCAATCTCAACTCAAATCAGAATAATGGAATAGTTTGTTTCATAGGACTTGAAAAATCACTTCACACATCACTTGACTAGGCTCAATCAACTCAACTCAACCAATCATCACAAGGGATAACTCTTTCTCACAAAAACCCTAGTCCAAGCATGTATCAACCAACTCAAATGTTTCCAAAAATGCTCAACCACAAATCTCAAATAACAATGATACTCATATTTTGGCTTCATGAGCAGTTTTGCACAACATATTTTTGGGTTTTGAGGGTTGCCCATGTGCTTTCTACTATGACTCTACTCTTTGGGTTTGAGGTGGTGGTTCCTATAGGATTTCAGTTCCTTTCATGGCTGGCAGGGGCCTCTATTTTTCTTGTCACTGATTCCTTGTGGGACTTCCTCTTCTGTGGCCCTGAAGCTATTGAAGGTTGTCTAGGATGCATGGCTGCTATTTTTTATTTTGTGCTTTAACACCTATAGTCATGCATCTTTGGGACTCCTTTCTCTTGAATTCCTATGGCACTTTCTTGTCCTTTCCTTTAGAAGTGTTGTTTTTATGTTGCTTCCTTTGTTGGGTAGGTGTTCTCAAAGGCTTCCTTTTCTGCTAAAGGACCCTATGGCCTGGGGTGTTCCTTTGCTGCTGAACCACTATAGTTCCATTTTATAGGCTTTTGTTCCTTCTATGTTTCTTCTAGGGCTCCCCTATGTGGGATGCTTGTTTTCCTTCAGTTCTCTTTTTCCCAAGGGTGGTTTCTATTTTTCCCGCCCTTGGGTTGTTTCAATTTTAAATTTATAGCTTTGTTTCTTTTCCCACCTTTGGGAAAGGTTAAAATTGTCATTTAGTGGTTGGGGCGGTCTAGCACTTTCTCCCACCCTTTGTGAGCTTCAAAATCTTGTTTGGCACCTTTTGATTCAAATTTGGTTTTTGGTGGGCCTTCCCTTCCTGCCCGTTTTTCCTTTGGCACAATGGAAGACGTTTTCCTCTAGTGCAAAGGAAAGTGCCTTCCTCTGGTGCAAAGGATGGCACCTTCCTTTTTGGTCCTATTGTGTGCTCCTTATTTGTTCCTTTTGGTTGTCCTTGCCTTGATTTAATCTGATGTACTTTGATGCAATCTGTTCCATTGTAATCAGGTTTTGGGATCCTTGACAAAAACCCACTTTTAATCTACCAAAAAAAATATTGTTTTCTAATTCTTTCACAACCAATGGGCTTCAACAACTATGCTTATAAAACAAGGTTTAATCACAACTCACAATTCAGAAAACCTTGAAACATTCACTCAACCACTTCTGAAAAGGAAACCACAATCAATCCTTTTCCTTCCAGTGATATTTAAGAAATCAACCACCATAAAAAATCAATAGGAGAATGTGCCTGTACCTTTTTTATGCCAATAAGTTGTCCATAAAATCTGCCACACTAAACACAACTTTCCTTTGCCAATATTCACAAGGGTTAGTAGATCATAAAATAATAAAATTTACTTCACTTCTCAATAATAATCACCAAGGATTTTAATTTCACAACTTCCTTATCTCTCCTAAAACCACTTGTACCATAAAATAAAATAAATCAAAATATTGCATAACCTTATCACTTCCAAAACCACGTATACCTTGAAATGAAATAAATCACAATATTGCATATCTTGTCACCTCATGGAAGAATTAGTCCTCTTGAAAAAGAACCAGGAAAACTTCACTTTTGAAACCTCTTTACAAAATCAGAAATCTCTCTTTACACATACCTTATTTCTTCCTTTAGGTAGGTTAATCAAATAGCCCTAAAAATAATATTTCCAACGATATATAATATGATATACTTCTAAAAGGAAAATCACCAGAAATATTTCCTTTTCACAACATGCACCACAAACCTTATCTCTCCTAGGGCAACCTTATTAAAAATAAAATATTTGGAAAAATTAATAACTTGCCTTTAACCTCAGCGGGATTCGATCCCCTATGGCTGCCCCTACACCACTCAAACCACAGCGCTAACAACCACATGAGCCAACCGCTCACATATAAACCAAGAGCACAAGACCTCCTTGCTTCCTCTAAAATTGACCTCAAAAACCACGTGCAAAAAAGGTTCTCCCTTTTTACCTTACAAAACCAGTGCTGGAAGGATTCGAACTTTGGATTTGCTAGCACTTAAACCAACACCGGTGAGATTCGAACTTCAGATCTGCTGGCCTTCCTCTTGCCACTAGGCCACAAGCACCTACAATGATAGGTAAGGAACCTCCCTTACCTTTGTTCCCTCTTCTCTTCATTGGTTTTCGAACAAATACGACACTTCTACTCCCTTAGCGCTTCGAACTGATTATCTTCATCGAGGACTTAGAGAAAATAAAAACTTTAGTGGCATATTTATATATGCCCACCTTTTTATTTTGACATTCTTTATGACTTAATATTATTTGCCTCCTCCTTCTTGACATCAGCAATAATAAAATATTAATTTTAATTATAATTTTAATTTTAATTTTAAATGATTAAAATTTAATAGGTTTGAGGTGTAGACCAATTGGTTCATCCAAACCCCATAATGGGGGCGAAGGTCTAAGGTTCAAATCTCGGGCCTCACCGGACTGAATGCTTGTCCCTTTCCTGGTGCTTTCAATGATGTAAAAGGTTTAAAATGATTGTGGCATGGTGGTTATAGGGGCAGACTGCGTGAAGATCTGTGTGGCGACTTCTGGGGTGGACAGCACAGAATACTATGGCAGCCATAAAAGTCGGACAGCCTTGCTCGGATTCGTGGCGACTACCGATTCCACCATGTAAATTAAAAAAAAAAAAAAATTAAACTTAAATATTTAAAATTAATTATCTCCTTCACAGGGGCACCTTTTTAGACGAAACAAAAATCCAACCTGGGTTTTAAGAAAAATCCATTTCAAATCTGCCGTCCATGGTTTTAAATAAAACCTTTTATTTTTCCTACCTTAGTTTTCATAAAAACCCTGTAAATAGCCATGCTTTCCAAAATATCATAAATGCTTATTTATGAAATATTTTGGCCTCCCAAACCCAATGTGATCCTGGTTATCCATGTGACATCAATGAAAATATAAAATGCCTCAAATTACCTCAAATTTCCAACAATTTCCCCATTTTTCATTGATGGCAACACCTCTAATGCAAACACCACAATCACTACAAAAACCATCTCTGAGAATCAAATTTGCTCCCCCTGACTCAATACTCTCTATGGAGGCTACTCCCCCTAACTCAATACTCTCTTTGGAGGCTTCTCCCCCTAATTCAATGCTCTCCCCCTTACTTAAATCTCTCCCCCTTTGAAATCGATGGCAAAAGGGACACCTATGGGGCTAAAATATATGACTCTTAAGCATAGCCCCCTCACCACCTTCTCTCTCGAGGTGATTAATTTTGGGTTGGGAGCACATTTAATCCTATATTACATTTATTATTTCCTCTATCAAATTCCTTCCATGTTTTTTTGATATCCTTCTCTTGATGAATTACTTGATCTTCTTGTCTAGAACATGTTTGACCTTCTTGTTGAACCTGTTTGACCTTCTTGCCTTGAACCTATTTGGAATTGAGTCCTACACCATCTTGCAATATGCCCAAATTTATTTCAATTAAAACACTTGATATTGTAGCCTTTGGATGGTGCCCATGTCCTGAATTCATTCTTGAAATAATTTCCATATCCATTCCTTTCCTAAACCCTATATTGTGAAGCTCTGTTTTCATGACCATTATAACCATAACTTCTGAATTGTGTAGCTCTAAAACCAAAACCATGTTGCTCATTTCCTTTGCACTAAAAAGCTCTATGACCAATCCTATTACATGAGAAGCAATGTCCCTAAAAACCATACCTTCTTCCTTTGAAGTTTCTTCTAGAAAAATCAAACTTCTTTGATCCATGGACCCTGCAGTGTATAGCCCTGTGTCCAAATCCATTACAAGAAAAACAATATCCTTGAAAAGCCCTTTGTTCATGCCTTGGTTCCTCATATCTTTCTTGAAAATTATCCTTATGATCATCTTCAACTTGTGCATTGCATCCTTGAACCTTCTTTGTAGTATCTAAAACTTCTTCCTTGCTTTTCTCTTCAAGAATTTATTTTCCCTTTGAGCTTGATTCACCTATCTCGGAAAACAATAACCAAACTTAAAATAAGTTTGACCACTACAAATTTTGAACCTTTCCTCACACATCTTAGGTGCTTCCTTGCTTTCATATTTTAGCACTTCCTTTCCTTTTGAGTGTGATTATCCAAACCTAAAATATGATACCTTTGGTGCTTTGGAATATTCCTCTTCTTTCTCTTCATTTATGTTAAGTAGCAAATTGGCATCCATATCTATAGCCTCTAAAATACATGTTTCCTTCTTAGTGAAAATATCTTGACCTTTTGATTCATGTGATGGATCAAAATTCTCACGTATGGAACATCTAAATTCTTTTAGATTTTATTTAACCTCTTGTAGTTTCTCATGGATAACATTGAAGTCTTCCTTTAGATAAACTAAGATATTATCCTCTTGTTTAACTTCTTCTGTTTGGAGTGAATGTTCTTCTTCTACTTATCCCATAGAAAAACCCTTCTTCATATTCACTATTGATGAGGCCCAAAAGTGCCTCATTATTGCACAATTTTTGACTACCATATGATAAGTTAATTTCCAAATAGTTGACTAAAATATACTATTTGTTAAGTTTTTACATGATTTTATGTTAGGAATACTATATCTCTATTTTTGACTATTTTCAGCATTTTGTGACTGATTTTGCTTGATTAAGTAGCAAGTAAGAACATGCATTTCAATTAACCAAATGTGGTATGCTGATATCCATTAACTTCTCAATGGTTTTTGAATGTTTTCCTACCCTTAAACTTGTTTCAAATCCACATTGAAGCCAAAAGTTTAGGACTGTCATAAATCTAAAAATCTGAAAAAAAACAGCCATATAAAAATCAGCAAGCTGTTACTTTATAGGAACACCTTGAAGTTGTCAAGCAAAGCATGAGGATATGGATGGAATGAGTTCATAAGGACTATAGAAGACATCTGACCTATTTAGAAGCATTCCCACATGGTCTAAATAGGCAGCAACAGGGTATAATAGAGCAGGGGCAATTGTGCAACACTGTTGCACTATTTCAGCATGGTTACTTGGTGAATGAAGTGTATAAATTCAGTAGCAACTTGATGTACTCCTTCATGTTGATATTTGAATAATTTTTCCATGTTCTAATTTGTTTGAATTTGCAAGAAATGCCAATATTTTACAACTGTGTAGTAGAACTGGAAAATGCAGTAATTTACCATGTAAATTCCAGCAAGCTACCAATGAATGGCAAGGCATGGAATTCACACATGGAGAGGAATGAAGGCTATTGCAATATGATCCTGAGGGCTAATCCACTTGAGAAATGTAGCTAAAATCATTTTAAGAGCACACAGTTGTTCATTCCGAAGATCTTTGAAATGAACAAGACATCTTCGAAATGAGAAATACAGTCTCTTCGGAATGAGCCACTTATCTTCGGAATGAGAACAAAAAAGTGCTTTTTGACTTTTTGACTATTTTTGATGGTGGAAAAAGGGAAAGAAGGTTGAGAAGGTTAAGGGAAAATATCTCCCATCTGATTTTGCCATCCTTGCCATCCAAAGCCACCATTCATGGAAAAGATCAATTTTGATCCTCTTCTAGGATAAACACAGAAATAATTGCAGCATAATAGGAAGTTGTTTGCAAGATAGAAATGGCATATTCTGAAGTGAAGAAAGATGTGTGAGATATTTCCAGACTTCTCCCACGTACTTCCACCACTGAAGATGCTTTCTAAGGGCCAATGACTACTACTGCAACACAAACTGTCCAGATTTGCATTTATTTTAGATCCAAAATTATTGGCAAATCATTGTAAAGTAGCACATAGGTTGATTTGAGCATGGGATATGTTGTAAATATTTATATAAATAACACAGCTCCCTCCTTGGTTGAGCCAGTTAGGAATTAGAATAGAGGAGAGTTTTCAATAGCAATAATTAGGACTGTACAACAATTTTTTGTAACAGTTTTCAGCATGTTCTGTCATCAATAAAAGTGCAGCTATTTTATCATTTTATGTTCTGAGTGTTAATTAGTTAAGGAGTGCTTTTCACCTCCTTCTATATCAAGAAGTATGGGCCCACTTTCAGATCTAGAAGGAGGGATTTTATGGCAGGTTTTAATCTATAATTTTGCTGCAGTAGAATTAATAGATTGCTTTCCAGATTTCATTTTCTTGTTTTTATTTTGTATTATGTGATTTATGTTTTCTATTATGTTTGTGTACAACATTTGTGTGTATGTCAGCTGACAAATTAGATTAAACATTTATTTCTTGTTTCCTTTGCTTTCCATGTTTTCCCTACTTTCTATTTTAGCAACTTTCTATTTTTAGCATATTTCATTTTGTTGTCAATTCCTATAGCAGAAGCTTGACGACCTTTTGTGGCAGGGCATTGACAAGTGTTTTTAGAATAAGTTTCATTTACAAGCATCATTTCAATTATGCAAAAGTAACTAGATTTCAATTCTGCAAATGTAACTTAGGATTTCATTTTAGCAATTTCAATTTAAATTAAATTCTACAAGAGTAGATTAGACTTTCAATTTAGCAATTCCAATTCCTGCAATTGTAGTTAGATTTCAATTCTTGCAACTTAGAATTAGTTTTCAATTCCTGTAATTTATTTTAGTTTCCATTCTTCAGACTAGGTTTAGTGTGACACCAAAAGGCTAAACCAAAATTTGCTTCACCAATAAATGCTTGAAATCTAAATGCCTGAATTGTACTCTGCCCTAGCCTTCTATCGTAGATAGCCTTGGACACCACCCCAGATTGATAAATCATTGAGATTAAATGATGAGACTCAATGACACTCATCATTTTGGCGCCGTTGTCGGGGATCATGGTGTTGTTAGAGGGTAAAAGCAGTCAAATAATTATTATTGTGCTAACTTATGAAGTTTAGAGTAAAATCTGAATGAAATAGCTAGTATAAATAATAATTATTGATAGTTGCATTTCAGTCCATTTAGAAAACAAGCAACCATAGGGAGGTGATCTTCACACTTGGGGGTTAAATTGCCTATGTTTGAAATTCTTGATAAAAATTGAAAGAATTCATCATCCTCATTATCAAGAAACATAAGATCTCTTAAAAATTTTAGAGGAGCCATCTGCTAGTATTGCCCTTTTTATATCCATATCATCAGGGTAGTATAAACAAATTTGTACTAGGTGTTGGAAAGATATCATGGTAGATATACAAGACTATCCCTTGAACAAAATAGCCATATCAGCTACCTGTAGCATTTTTTCACAAGGACATATCATTGATGAATGCCATTTACTTCCATAACTCAGAGATGCAAAATTTGTTGCCTAGTCTAAATTCTTCTCAAAGAGAGATCCCAACAACAACAAATAGGGCAAGTAAATCAACCACCACCTTCAGCCCAACCTATGGCCAATATGAATAATACAGGATAGGCAACCCCTATCTATGTAAGCTAAAAAAAAAAAAAAATCACAAAAACTTTTGCACAATCAAAATAGGAGTTTACAACTTAATGATGATCCTAGAGTTTTCCATTATTACTTAAATATTGTTAGGATTTTACCGTGCTAAACCGCAACCTAGCAATTCTTAGCCTACATAGACAATAGTTGATCTCATTAGAGGTGATCCTACCCGACAAGTAGTTGATCTGCTAAAGTTGTACACTTCTTGTCTTATTGTGCAAACCAAAAATATTTTTTTTTTAGCCCAACCTGTGATCAGTCTGAATAATACAGGATAGGCAACCCCTATCTATGTAGTTGAATCTGGTATATAAAAAAAAAAAAATGCAGAAAATGTTATTGACTACAGCAACATCCAACTGTGCTCAAACAAGAACTTACCTGAACTTGAAGAGACAAAAATCAATGGAGATACACAGAAAACCTTTAGTCCAAATACACAAAAATTAGCCTTGGATAAAGGAGAAAAACTAGAAAAACTGCACATAGAAAATTTACTTCCATTGAACTCCTTAGTGATTACAAAGGGGTAAATTCTGTCCTCCTAGGAATGAAACAAATTGAAGTGCAGCCAAGAAAATTCTTGAACATTATTAGCTGGATGACTTATAAACAAAAAACAAAATTGTTGCTATTTTGAAACAATATTTCAATCCCTTTACATGGAATTACAAGGGTATATCAAGATTTTATCTTGATGTAAGCACTTAACATCTTTTGGGAATTGGTATTTAATTGTTTCAAGAACAGATTGACAAGATTTTGTAGACTAGGAGGCATGGACAACACTTGATTGAAGAAGTTTTTAGATATGGAGCAGTGCTTCTTTCTCCCATTGGTAATTCATGGAGGATGTTAGTGGTGAATGGACATTGCCTTTGGGTATACCATGCACCATTAACTAAGGAGGAGTTCTTGAAGGAGATTCCATTGGATGTACACATAATGGAAGAGAATTTCTCTTCAATATCAGATTCAGAGTGATGATAAAAAGTTTGACAAAAAGAAAAAAATACAAGAAAAGCAAAAAGAAGAATAGTCTTGTTTGTGAACTTCCTTCTTGGGTACAAGCAAGACAAGAAAAATTGAAAAAAAAAAAGAAAAAAAAAAATTTGCAGCAAAGGCATGTCCCACAAAATGGGAATACATGAGGACAAGCATCAATTTCAGCAAGGAAGAGGAACAATGGAGCCAATACTTCATTTCCAGCAATAAGGAGGCAATTATGATGTAAGAAGATTCTTACTACTCATCTAGAAAGGAAGGTTGCATCAATGTTGCAGGTTTCAAAAGAAAGAGATGGTGTTTTCATACAACAATTGACATGTTTTGAGAATAAGGATTGGTCTTATCCAAATAAGAGTGAGAGATGTTCTCTCTCATTGAAGCACTTGAAAAAAAAAAAAAGGACAGAAGTTGGTTGAAAACCAGAAATGGTAGCCTCTTCTGATGAAAAAAAAATGAAAAAAAAAAGAGATGAAAAAAAAAAATGAATAATTCAGTAGTGAAAACCTTCTTGGAGGCGCTACTAAGTTGGCTTGCATGAAAACTAATTTTTTGGCATGCATTGCCTTGTTGATCTACCCATCATTGTTCCACCATTGTACAAATCTCACACTGCACATGTGTTATGTTTGTTTATGTTTTCAGATAGCCTACTAACAATCATCAAAAGTAGCTTGTAAGGTGCATGACCAATTTTCAGGATAGTAAGGTATGTGTTTCTTGCATTTAATTCATAGTAAACATTTAGCATTTAGTGTATGATAGTCGGTATTTGGCATAAACTATTCATACAATATTGACAAGTTGAAAAAGGAACATGTTCAAGATGTCAAGAAACACCCCCTTATGCCCTTAATTGCATGGAAATTCCAAAACTATGCAAAAACCTGATTTTGGGACAGACATGGCAGCAATTCTATTTCAATTTGTAGGGCAAATTTTAGAAGGAGAACTGCAAGTTTATATCTCACAATTGTCTGATAAATTGAAGGAGGATAATCAACAAAATGCACTCGAAGGTTCTATTTTAGTACTACTA
Organism: Wollemia nobilis; assembly: GCA_028583015.1. Taxonomy (NCBI): domain Eukaryota; kingdom Viridiplantae; phylum Streptophyta; class Pinopsida; order Araucariales; family Araucariaceae; genus Wollemia; species Wollemia nobilis. The sequence continues at coordinate 17,841,992 of JAQPPZ010017033.1, read as the reverse complement.
GAATAAAATAGCAACATACAAAACAAAGAATAGCATCTAAACAAAAGGATGAAGAAGGGATTTTTGATGTTATGGAAGGCTTATACACTCTAGAGATGGGCCCACAATAGAATCTGTAGCTAACTTTTGCATAAGAGGTCATTTTTGCATTTTTTTTGAAGATCTTCGGAATGAACAAACATCTTCGAAATGAGAAATACAGTCTCTTCGGAATGAGCAGACATCTTCGAAATGAGAAATACAGTCTCTTCGGAATGAGAAGACATATTCGAAATGAGAAATATAGTCTCTTCAAAATGAGCAGACATCTTCGAAATGATAAATACAGTCTCTTCGAAATGAGCAGGATATCTTCGGAATGAGCAAAAACTGTACCAAAATTGCTGAAAATGCTATAGAATAGCAAAAAGAGTAGGGTACATCAAATATTGAGGTTTATAAGGCTCTACCACAAGTAAGTACATCCCTCAAGCATTTCAAATCCAAAAATTTTATCAATTTTTGTTCAAAAGATGCAAACAACAAAAATAAGCATTCAGGTTGAAATGTTGTTAAGAACAAAAAATTCCATCAGTAGTAGTGCATCTGCCAAATATGGTTCCACAATAAGACTATTGCAAGATGAATCACATGATATCAAGCCTTTAAGAGGTACCTTGCAACACTAAAACTTGTAGAAATACAGAAAAATAATCATACATGTGCTTAATTGCAAAATACTTGATATAGTGCAGCAAGGAGGAATTTCTCAGTTAGCAGGTAGCAAAGGATGTTGTTCACAATAATAAAACCTGCATATTACTATGGCCTACTAAGATGCATGAGGGCATGCATCAGTTCAAGTTGGGGGGATGATGAGGCCCAAAAGTGCCTCATTATTGCACAATGTTTGACTACCATATGATAAGTTAATTGCCAAATAGTTGACTAAAATATACTATTTGTTAAGTGTTTACATGATTTTATGTTAGGAATACTATATCTCTGTTTTTGACTATTTTCAGCATTTTGTGACTGATTTTGCTTGATTAAGTAGCAAGTAAGAACATGCATTTCAATTAACCAAATGTGGTATGCTGATATCCATTAACTTCTCAATGGTTTTTGAATGTTTTCCTGCCCTTCAACTTGTTTCAAATCCACATTGAAGCCAAAAGTTTAGGACTGTCATAAATCTAAAAATCTAAAAAAAATAGCCATATAAAAATCAGCAAGTTGTTACTTTATAGGAACACCTTGAAGTTGTCAAGCAAAGCATGAGGATATGGATGGAATGAGTTCAGAAGGACTATAGAAGACATCTGACCTATTTAGAAGCATTCCCACATGGTCTAAATAGGCAAGCAACGAGGTATAATAGAGCAAGGGCAATTGTGCAACAGATTGTTGCACTATTTCAGCATGGTTACTTGGTGAATGAAGTGTATAAATTCAGTAGAAACTTGATGTACTCCTTCATGTTGATATTTGAATAATTTTTCCATGTTCTAATTTGTTTGAATTTGCAAGAAATGCCAATATTTTACAACTGTGCAACAGAACTGGAAAATGCAGTAATTTACCATGTAAATTCCAGCAAGCTACCAATGAATGGCAAGGCATGGAATTCACACATGGAGAGGAATGAAGGCTATTGCAATCTGATCCTGAGGGCTAATCCACTTGAGAAATGCAGCTAAAATAATTTGAAGAGCACACAGTTGTTCATTCCAAAGATCTTCGGAATGAACAAGACATCTTCGAAATGAGAAATACAGTCTCTTTGGAATGAGCCACTTATCTTCGAAATGAGAACAAAAAAGTGCTTTTTGACTTTTTGACTATTTTTGACAGTGGAAAAAGGGAAAGAATGTTGAGAAGGTTAAGGTAAAATATCTCCCATATGATTTTTCCGTCCTTGCCGTCCAAAGCCACCATTCATGGAAAAGATCAATTTTGATCCTCTTCTAGGATAAACACAAAAATAATTGCAGCATAATAGGAAGTTGTTTGCAAGATAGAAATGGCATATTCTGAAGTGAAGAAATATGTGTGAGATATTTCCAGACTTCTCCCACGTACTCCCACCACTGAAGATGCTTTCTAAGGGCCAATGACTACTACTGCAACACAAACTGTCCAGATTTACATTTATTTTAGATCCAAAATTATTGGCAAATCACTATAAAGCAGCACATAGGTTGATTTGAGCATGGGATATGTTGTAAATATTTATATAAATAACATAGCTCCCTCCTTGGTTGAGCCAGTTAGGAATTAGAATAGAGGAGAGTTTTCAATAGCAGCAATTAGGACTGTACAACAATTTTCTGTAATAGTTTTCAGCATGTTCTGTCATCAATAAAAGTGCAGTTATTTTATCATTTTCTATTCTGAGTGTTAATTAGTTAAGGAGTGCTTTTCACCTCCTTCTAGATCAGGAAGTATGGGCCCACTTTCAGATCTAGAAGGAGGGATTTTATGGCAGGTTTTAATCTATAATTTTGTTGCAGTAGAATTAATAGATTGCTTGCCAGATTTCATTTTCTTGTTTTTATTTTGTATTATGTGATTTATGTTTTCTATTATGTTTGTGTACAGCATTTGTGTGTATGTCAGCTGACAAATTATATTACACATTTATGCTTGTTTCCTTTGCTTTCCATGTTTTCCCTACTTTCTATTTTAGCAACTTTCCATTTTTAGCATATTTCATTTTGTTGTCAATTCCTGTAGCAGAAGCTTGACGACCTTTTGTGGCAGGGCATTGACAAGTGTTTTTAGAATAAGTTTCATTTACAAGCATCATTTCAATTATGCAAAAGTAACTAGATTTCAATTCTACAAATGTAACTTAGGATTTCATTTTAGCAATTTAAATTCTGCAAGAGTAGATTAGACTTTCAATTTAGCAATTCCAATTCCTGCAATTGTAGTTAGATTTCAATTCTTGCAACTTAGAATTAGTTTTCAATTCCTATAATTTATTTTAGTTTCCATTCTTCAGACTAGGTTTAGTGTGACACCAAAAAGCTAAACCAAAATCTATTTCACCAATAAATACTTGAAATTTGAATGCTTTAATTGTACTCTAGCCTAGCCTTCTATCGTAGACAACCTTGGACACCACCCCGGATTGATAAATCATTGAGATTAAATGATGAGACTCAACAACACTCATCAACTATCACTAAGATCATTATAAACTTCTATAGCTCATTTTTTTGCTGTGTTTCTTGATGTGTATCTCTTTCACTATTTGAAACCTTGAATATCCCGATCTATGATCTCTTTGAACACACACAAATTATCTCTTCCTCTTCCTAGAAATAAATGTTCTTCATTTTCATAATTTTATTTATCTCTATCACTATGATATGAGCTATCACTTGCTTCTATAATGTAGTAATATTTCTTTTCCTTACAAAAAAGTTTATTCTTCTCATACCTATTTTGCTTGAATCTATCATCTTTGTCATGCTTATGCTTTCCATCTTCTTTTCTTCTGTGACCATATTTTTCATCATCACTATTTTCTTCATGTGGAAACTTGTATGCATAGTGACCAAGATCACCACACTTGTAGATCTGACTTTCTTTATATCCCTGAAATTCCTTGAGTCCTTATTCCTTTTGATGAAGTTAGCTTCCTCATCATTATCAAAAACTCTAATTTTTTTTTTAACTTTCCCTTTCTCTTTTTTTGAAGCATCAAATGCAATCTCTTTTATTGGAACCTGATGCTTACATACCCTCATCTCATAAGTTGTGAGAGTACCTTACAATTCTTCCATTGTTAACTTGTTGATATCCATTGTCTCTTCTATTGTTGAAACCTTAGAATCATATTTCATAGGAAGTGATCTCAAAACCTTTTGAGTAACTTCTGATTCTTTCATCTCAAAACCTAGGCCTCTCATGGTGTTAGTAATCTCATCAACTCGAAGTAAGAACTTTGCAATATCTTTAGAATCTTCCATTTTTAATTTCTCAAATATTTTTCTATGAGTTTGTAGTTTTTCCAACTTTACCTTGGAATCTACTTCATGAGTATTCTACAACTTGGTCCACATCTCATTAGCTGAAGTACATACCATGACTTTTGCAAAATTTGTCTCACGAAGCCCACTCAAAATGCAATTCATTGCTCTTGCATTGATCTCAACCAATTTCTTGATAGTCTTATCTACCTTGGGATCACCTTACACCCTATACTCTTTTTCAACCATTTTCCATACCTCATATCCTTGTGATATCAAGTATTTCTTCATCCTCATGCTCCAAAAATTATAATTGTTACCATCAAATAATGGAGCCTTATTTGTAAATGATCCATTCTATGAAGCCATCTATGTTCTTATAGAATATGCCCTCAATCTGTTAGCCTTTTCAAAGGAACCCGCTCTGATACCAATTGAAGAGCACAAACTTATACTGAGATGGGGGGTGAATAGTATAAGACCACTTTTTAATTTTTTTTCTAATTCAATATTATGTTATGTATAGATAGCAGTATCAATAGTAGTAATCAAAGCAATGCATAAAATACCATACACAATAGAGACACCGCAATTTACATGGTTCACCCAATGTGGGCTACTCCACGAAGAAAATATTTTACTAAAACTTTCTCAATCAATCTCTTTGAGAATCACTCCCAATTACAATGTTTATGGATATCTATCCAAAGGAGATGTTGATCCCCTAATCTCAAGTTTGTGGATCTCTTCCACAAGAGAACTATTTCCCCTTCTGCTTTGGCTATGTGATCTTCTAGAAGACTCTATCTCTCTACTGCACTGATTGGTGGACCTCTCTCCACTTGAAGACTCCTCACTCAGATTTATCTTCAACTATGCTAGCTGTTGGATCTCTATCCACTAAGACTATGTCCTCTTTACTCTATCACCTCTAAATCTCTATCAATAGGCTCACTAAGAACCTACTCAATAGGCTCACATAGAACCTACTTAACAAGATCACATAGAACTTGTCAAATCTTGCTCAAGCAAGCTCACCAAGAACTTACCCAAATCTACTCTAGCAAGCTCACCAAGAACTTGCCCAAATATGCTCTAGCAAGCTCACCAAGAACTTGCCCAAAATATGCTCCAACAAGCTCACAAAGAACTTGTCCAAAATCTGTCCACAAATATGTCCACAAATTTATCCACAAATTTATCCATAAATTTGTCCACAAATCTGTCCACAAAGCTATCCCAAAACTATCCACAAGGGCCTTCCCAAAGGCTCAATCAATCATACACAAACTACCACAAATCCGTCCAAAAATCTATCCCAAAGATATTCTCAAAGACTCAACCAATCATGGTCAGGTAGCACTTAAAACTCATCCACAACTCTATCAAGGCAAAGCTTAAAGATGAACTCAATAATGAATTACAATGTACTCTTCAATGGATAACAATAATGATCCACAATGATCTCAAATCAACTCATAGAAGCATAAAGATAATTGTTAGAGACTCAATATGTTCTAATATCAATCTCAACTCAAATTAGAATAATGGAATAGTTTGTTTCATAGGACTTGAACAATTACTTCACACATCACTTGACTAGGCTCAACTCAACTCAACTCAACCAATCATCACAAGGGATAACTCTCTCACAAAAACCCTAGTCCAAGCATGTATCAACCAACTCAAATATTTCCAACAATGCTCAACCACAAATCTCACATAACAATGATACTCATGTTCTTTTGTAATTATTTCAAAACCAATGGGCTTTAACAACTATGCTTATAAAACAAGGTTTAATCACAACTCACAATTCAAAAAGCCTTGAAGCATTCATTCAACCACTTCTGAAAAGGAAACCACAATCAATCATTTTCACTCCAATGATATTTCAGAATCAACCACCATTAAAAATCAATAGGAGAATGTTCCCATACCTTTTTGATACCAAGAAGTTTTCCACAAAATCTGCCACACTAAACACAACTTTCCTTTACCAATATTCACAAGGGTTAGTAGATCACAAAAAAAACAACATTACTCCACTTCTCAATAATAATCACCAAGGCTTTTAATTTCACAACTTCCTTATCTCTCCTAAAACCACTTGTACCATAAAATAAAACAAATCAAATATTGCATAACCTTATCACAACCAAAACAACTTATACCTTAAAATGAAATAAATCACAATATTGCATACCTTGTCACCTCATGAAAGAATTAGTCCTCTTGAAAAAGAACAAGGCAAACTTCACTTTTGAAACCTCTTTACAAAATCAGAAATCTCTCTTTACACACACCTTATTTATTCCTTTAGGTAGGTTAATAAAATAGCCCTCAAAATAAGCTTTCCAACAATATATAATATGATATACTTCTAAAAGAAAAATCACCAAAAATATTTCCTTTTCACAACATGCACCACAAACCTTATCTCTCCTAAGGCAACCTTAGAAAAAATAAAATATTTGGAAAAATTAATAACTTGCCTTTAACCTCAGTAGGATTCGATCCCCTATCGCTGCCCTCGCACCACTCAAACCGTAGTACTAACAACCATGTGAGACAACCGCTCGCATGGAAACCAAGAGCGCAAGACCTCCCTCTTGCTTCCTCCGAACTTTCCCTCAAAAACCACATGCGCAAAAAGTTCTCCCTTTTTACCTTGCAAAACCAACACCGGTGGGATTCGAACTTCGGATCTGCTGGCGCTTAAACACCTTACGTGCCTTCCTCTTACCGCTAGGCCACAAGTACCTATGGTGATAGGTAAGCAACCTCCCTTACCTTTGTTCCCTCTTCTCTTCATTGGTTTTCTAACGAATACGACACTTCTACTCCCTTAGCGCTTCGAACAGATTATCTTCATCAAGGACTTAGAGAAAATAAAAGTTTTAGTGGCATATTTATATATTCCCACCTTTTTATTTTTATTTCGGCTATGAATTAATATTATTTGCCTCCTCCTTCTTGACGTCGGCAATAATAAAATATTAATTTTAGTTTTAATTTAAATTTAAATTTTAAATGATTAAAATTTAAACTTAAATATTTAAAATTAATTATCTCCTTCACCGGGGCACCTTTTTCGATGAAAAAAAAATCCAACCTGGGTTTTAAGAAAAACCCATTTCAAATCTACCATCTATGGTTTTAAATAAAACCTTTTATTTTTCCTACCTTGGTTTTCACAAAAACCCTGTAAATAGCCATGCTTTCCAAAATATCATAAATGCTTATTTATGAAATATTTTGGCCACCAAAACTCAGTGTGATCCATGTGATATCAATGATCAATGTGACATCAATGACAACATAAAATACCTCAAATTTACAACAGATTTTTGTGTTTGCAAATATAGCTCTGATCCCAGGGCTCGAATATAATACATGTAAGCCAAACATGTAGCTAGTCTAGTCGTGGGGGGAATTCTCTTCCATTTTCTGCTAAATATCAAATTAAAATCTGAGACAGTTTCTTCCTAGGTTTTTTGCATGTTTGTAAACTAATTCAGTAGAGAAAATGGATCATTAGATTTATTAAATTCTTCTATGAATGGCTCAGGCAATGATTGCCATGAAGTGATAGAATTGTCTTCTAGAGTTCTAAACCAATGAAATATCTTTCCACAAAAGGATAGGGTTAGAATTATGACAATAATATTTTTCTCTTTTATGTTGTGGATTGCTTCCAGATTCAAGATATCTTGGCAGTGCTCATAATTTGTTTTCCCAAATCCATCATACGTGGGGTTTGCCTTAGATATAGCCTGGGGGATGGCATCCATTTGGGCTAATCTAAGGGGCCCAGTTGAATCCCAGTTATGGTACTTTTGTAGTGGTTGATTAGGAACCACATTTTGTGTCATATTTTTGGCTATAGGTCTTCTTGGAGGAACTATTTCTAGAAGCTCTTCTTCTTTAATAAAATCTTGATCTAAACTTATGATAACAACAACCCCTCTTTGAGGTAATTCATAATAAAGAAAGAATTAGGGTTGTTCCTCTTGAAATACCTAGTATACATGAAAGGGTACTGGTCTACAATAATTTTTTGGGGTCTTCTAACTAGGGAGTCACCAGGTGAACTTTATTTTCTCTACTAATAAGGTTAATACAATTCACCAAATCTTGATTCCTTCGGGTTGAGATAACAATAACTCTTTATATGGGTTTCGTGTTCCTTGTGAACGGTCCCACCGAGTGTGCCAAAAATTGTTGGGCACTAAATTGCACCAAGTTTTCACTCGATACTGCGACTGTCTATCTTCCTAATTTTTGTCCAGGCTTGCACCTAATAGTTGTAGCTTAGCACTCAATATTGGATGGACCAAAATAGGGGTTTTTGATCCAACCTCTAGAGTATGCTGGTTCCTTGTCAACTTAGCAAGTTTTTGACACAATTATGCTTACTTAGGGTTTTGAGTTTAGGGTAATAGAAGGTTAGGGCTAGAGAGATGTGGATAATAGTGGATGGATAGGTTAACAACATTGCACTACCATAAAAAGCTCCCAAAAAACCATGTTAAGGATATATACTCAGATCAACATTTATCCCAAAACATATTGTTTCATATATTAAAGCACAACAGAGAAATGTTGTAGCAAGCAATTTCAATATCCATGGAATGATAATCCAAATAAAAAAATCACCAAACACCTAGATTTCATAGAAATGTACTTCCTAACCACATAGAACGAATTCAAAAGCAAATTTCAATTACTTATAACAGCTAGTAATCCAAAATTCGACATAAACTAACCATCAAAGTATTTACAGAAATGCAACTAATAAATCTGAACCTTTGACATTAAGCATGAGAATGTGAACTTGAGGTGAAGATCAATGTATTCCTCCTTTCATTTAGCTCTTTAAGAATATTTACAATGGTACAGGAAAATACCAAAGATCTTGTTACAAATGAGGGTTCGACCTCTACTTATAGTTTTCTCATTACAATAAACAAGAAACAATACCAAAGATCTTGTTACAATAGCACAACAAATATATTTAGCTAGCATTAGCTCATTGGTCTGTCCTCTAGGAATTCTACTAAAGGAAAGTCTACCATGGCAGCTCAGGGTCTCTATAACTTGTTGATCACTCAGTGGAACTAAAGTTTAGACCGTTAAAGATCATGCATCTCCATAGATCCTTCTTGGGAGTGAATTACCACCGTTGATCTGTAACTGCCTTTGGTTTGATCTTCTTGGAAAACCCTCGAAGCTTCATCTTCCAATCGACTGTTACAAATTAGGACGCAGCAAACCACCAAGATTTGGTAGATTAACCTCCACCATTGATTATCTTCATCACATGATTTAGATTCAATTTGACACAATCTAAACGCCATTTCACTTTAAAATTGATGACATCATCTTTTAATCAAAAGCAATGAAATCTCCAATATGGATCTCTGATATCTAAATGTCGAATCCGCTCTAGGATCTATCATATTCAACATTATATTCTTCAATCTGCATTAGAATATTGATGACATCACCTCTTTCTTATAGCCTTTATGGATTTCATTCTGAATAGAGCAAACGCTAATCACCAATCAAGGTTCAAAGCTAGTCACATACTTCTTCCATTGTGAATCTGCACTTTCCTTATTCTTCCACCCTGTCTTATCTTCATTTCAGAAAGGAAATACTTGTTCATTCATCGAATCACCAATCCACACTTTTTTTCAGTGATGTCATTATCTCCTTGAAACTTTTACAGATTTGAAGGTAGCATTAATCCAAAGTCAAAAACAAAAGGACCTTCTTGGAATTGGATATTCAATATACAAAGATGCCATTTCATACTTTTCTATCGTTGACATCATCGTCTCTTAGGAAATTTTGCAGATTTGAGATCTACCATTATTCCAGAACCAGAGTGAAATCACTTGGAATCGGTCCAAACATGAAAACTTTACTAACTGTTGAGCGGATTCATATCTTTTGACCCGGTTTCACTTCAAATCATACTGCAAGGTTTGCGGAATTATGATTTTGTCACTTAGTAAAAATTATACAAAATTTTACTATGTGGTCATTTTGGGACTACACTAAGGCAATAAGGTAGTCCTAATTCAACATGATCATCGACAAACTCATAATGTACTACAGTTCATGGGAATCCATCCTGTCCTAGTCTGTGTCATCTATATAAGGCAAAATATCCATGAGTAATTTGGTATCCCAAGCCCATGAAGAAAGAATCTAAGAGTACAAAGTAATGCCTAAATTAAATACACTTAAAAGCTAAAATAAGAAATAAAACAAAAATGGTGCAACATTTATCTAAGATAAGCCTGAGGCTACGAAATTAATGACTAAATGCACCTAAACATCCAAAAAATCAAAAGCTACACTTCAAAAATGCAAAAAAACATTTAAATTCCTTAAAAAGCAAAAAAAAATCAAAAATCTACCTAAGGTTGCTCGATCGCTCACGCTAGGAGTGGCCATGCAATGGTCGCTGAAACTGACAGCAGCCAGCCACCAATAGTCATAAAAATAATCATTGGGATTCAAGTTGGACACTAACGGTGACAATGACCCCTCTTTGGCCATTCATAGGTCACTTTGATCATCAGCAACCATGAGGTGACATGCCAACGATGTCCACCCTCAACCAAAACATCAAAAAAAATTGAAAAAATTTTAAAATTAAATAGAACCCACCTAATCAAAACCTAAACTAAACCTATCTACAGATTCAGTTCATTGCCAACAAGTTTAGTTTGGTTCATTTACCTATTACTTAGGGAGGTTCATTTTACCCAATAAAAAAATAACAAGCTAGGGTTTGAGAGATACCCATGAGTAATCGACTCCACTTGTCGATGCCTCACCCTGCTCTACCATGGTGTCGAATCAGCAATGTCCCAGATCACAACTCTCTCACCTCAGAGCTCAAAGACATCTAGAAAATTGGGAAAGTCAAAGCCCTAATTTTATTTTATATATCTCAGCTTTGTCTCATCTATTGCTAATGCCAGTGACCCAAAATTTAAGGCTGCTGCTCGAAACAGTGACCATGATTTGGTTGCTATCACTGATAGCGACTAGCTAACAGCAATAAATGCACTACATTTTTCTCCATGAGAAATATCAAAATGGGTAAATAAGCATATTTAATGGTCTAGAATCATCAAAATTTGCAAAATAACAAAATAAATCAAATAACAACAAAATTTCAATTGAGCCTGGTATTCAGTTATCTACTCTACATACTTGGCGGTTGCAGTGACTTGCGCTTCATGCATTCTGACAAGATGATTAAATAAACATAAGGCCATTTGGGGAAAATTAGTTATGGATGAATTGAGATGTTTCACTTCAATCCTGAAGAAGGCCATGGTGGTCGGACTGCACCACGAGAACGAGGCATTCATTTCATTGCTTCTATGACAATTTTTCAGCAAATAATCAAGTTTAGTGATTCAACATAAGCTTAAATGGAATTGCTATCATGTTAATTCCCTAAGAAGGCCATTATGGTCAGACTGCTCCATGGCATAGAGATGTACAATTACTCAAAATAGCTAAAATCACACCTAAAATGCAACCTGCCCTATAATAACAAAGCAAACCTCTAAAATAGTTTAAATCATTCATCTTGGTCAAGCGACTCATCGCTTTATTCATTTTCCTTTTGTCATCGACTTGTCGTTTGAGGGGGTAGTCATAATATCAACAATCATAATAAAAATCAACAAAATATCACTTGATCATGTCAAAATTACATTTGTCTTATGAATCATTGCCAACAACTATCATAAGCTTACCCTTTACTGGGGAAAAAAGAAAACATGATAGTTAAGTTTGTAGCTCTCCTCCTTTCGGATCTATAGTGCACTGAAGCCAATAGTAGCACTGAAGCTACCCGATTGTCTAATGAACGAGTGTAAGATTTTTTAAATTTAAGCATTCCATTCTATTGGAAGCAATTATTCTAGGATGCACACCTTATGCATGACTGAGGTATCCAATGTTGATCAGTTCAATGATCATCACACACCCACACACCCTACAATATGGCCCTAGGTGGTCTATTTTTTCTCCATGATGTGTTTCTCACAACACATCACAAAAAAGGGCATCTATATACACCTAAAATGCATCATGTTTAGGATACTAATCATATGGGCACATCCGAAGACCATATGAATGATCTTGGACCTTTCCAAGAGCCAACAATGGTCTTAACCACTCACAAAGGGCAGTTCTAGCTCATTCAGGCTCAGTAATTGTCAAGCAGATCAACTGCCACACCTGGTCATTGAAATTGAGAGTGGCCACACCTAGTCGTTGCTCTATACAATGACTAACACCAAAATACATTCTAGCTATGAATACAAACCCAAATCACATAGTCTGACTGCACCTGCATGGCTTACATACAGATTTTTATGTGGAACTCCTAGAGCTCCTCCTGACTGCCCTTTCAATGCAAATTTGTGACTGATGCTTTACCTCAGGATGATTAGTTGCATGTAAATTTGGAGTTTGACTTCTCTAGGAAGCCAAGATCCAGATTTAGATCTGAAGTTGGGAGGTTTACATATGGACCTTCCAAAGAAAAACAATAGATCCATGAATACCAAAATTTTATGCAGTGAAGCCCTATCAGATCATAGAGTAAATCCATACCTCCTTGAGGTGTGTGACCTCGAGAGGCATGCACCACTTACTCTACTTGCAATATTATACCAAAATGAAATGAAAGACCATGAAATGCATATAACATGAAAATAACAAAGAAATATCCTTTTATTTATATTGAAACCCGGTTACATGTCGGTCCCTCTGAGGGATACCCATTTCGATACAATGAATTACAAGTGAATAAAATGTCCCCTCGCAAAGGGGTGGTGCACTTTCGTAGGCTTCCCGATCTTGCACACAAACTTGTTTGAGGGCTCACAGATGCCTCCTTCTCCTTCTCTCATCTAGGAGGGATCACGTGCTTCGGATGTCTTGATATGGTCCTATAAACCTGCAGATCTGCGTACATGAAAACAACAAAGCATGGTAAGTAGTACGGGCCACCTCTCCGAAAGAGGCTCTTGTTAGCAAATACGATAATCAAGATAAATAAGCATGATGCATTAAAATAAAGCAAATATAAGTAATGTGCATATGGAAACCAAGAATATTAATCTAAATACGATAGAATATTCAGATCTATGCTAAAGACATGTAAATGAAATAATGATAAATAAATATCTATTACTAAGAACAAAGGAATCGACCATTTTAAAACCTGGCTATGACTATGGGCCGTTGTCAAAGACAATGGCCTCTAACTTAAAGGTTACCTCAGGTCTTATGGGCTATGGCAGTCGATCCCTTGCTCGAATTGATGTTCAAGGGTCACCTGGTGTGTCTCCTACACTGATTGGTGGTTTGGAATGATGAATCTGAATGTTGATGCATGGGCGTAGCTCAACCGAACGGAGCTCCAATACTCCTCAAAGGGGTGTAGCTTGGTTCTCCATTTCATTAGGGCTTCACTGCTTAACCTTGAAACTTCATGGATCCTTTTGCTCTTGTGGGAGAGTCTATATGTAGGCTTCCCTCCCAGATCTAGAGCTTGGCTTCCTAGAGAAGCGTCTCTCCAAATTGCATGCGACTAACCATTTTGGGTGGGAAGCATTAGTCACAATTTTGCATTGAAGGGGTAGTTAGGAGGGACTCAGGGAGTTCCTCACCGAAATCCACCTGAAATCCATGCATAGGTGTAGTCATACTACATGATCTGGGCCCGTATTCATGGCTAGATTATTTGTGATGTTGGCCGCTATCAGGTCTAGCGGCCAGGTCTAGCCATTGTAGTCTCCAGTGGCCAGGTGTTATGGCCACTCTGCTTGAGAGCGGCCAAGCCTAGAGGGGCCAGAACTGCCTTGCTTGAGTGGTTAGGACCATTGCTTGCTCTTGGAGAGATCCAAGAGGGTTCATATGGTTTGTGAATGTGCCCATATGGGTAGTCTCCTAAACATGACATATTTTAGGTGTCTACAGATGCCCCTTTTTGGGATGCGCTGTGAGCGAAACACAGCGCGAAGCAAAAAAGTAGACCACCTAGGGCCATATTGTAGGTTGGATGATGATCATTGATCTGATCAACATAGGATGCCCTAGTCATGCGGGAGGGCATGAATCCTAGAATCATTGCTTCCAATATAATGGAAGGCTTAGATGTGTGGGAGTTTGCACTCGCTCATCAAGCAATCGGGTAGCTTCAGTGCTACTATAGATCCGAAGGGAGGGGAGCTACAAACTTAACTATCATATTTGCTTTTTGCCCCAACAAAGGGTAAGCTTATGATAGTTGTTGGCAATGATTCGTAAGATGAACACAACTCTATCATGATTGATATGATATTTTGTTGACTTTGATTATGATTGTTGAAAATCTTGACTACCTCCTCAGGTGATGATTCGATGAGGAAAGGACAATTAACAAAGTGATGAGTCACTTGACCAAAATGAATGATTTGGATCTCCTTAGAGGTTTGCATTTGTTGTTATAGAGCAGTTCTCACCTAGGTGCGATTTCAACTCTGTTTGGTAATTGCACATCTTTATCCCATGGGGCGGTCCGGTCGTAATGGCCTTCTTAGGGAATCAAGGTGTTAACAATTCTATTGTGGCTTGTGTTGACTCGTTATTTGCTATAGGAGAAATGAGATGTATCCTCGCTCTCGTGGGGTGGTCCAGCCACAATTGGCCTTCTTCGGGTTTGGAAGGAAGCATTTCAATTTTGTCATAATTAGTTTACCCCAAGTGACCTTATGGTTACTTGTTCATCTTGTCGAGTTGCATGGATTGCTTGTCACTGCAATCGCTAAGTGTATAGAACAAGTGATTGGGTATGAGGCTCTTTTGGGTTTTTTTGTTGGTTATTTGATTTTTAATTTTGATTTTTATGATGTTTTGGTTGTTTGATTTAGATTTTGAATGCTATGAGAAAATAAGTGCCTGATATGGCCTATTTTGAAGTGCTCTACGGTGGCAATTTGGTGCAAAATTTCTTCATTTTTTGGTTGCTATCAGGTTTATGGCCCCCAATTGCCATGCATGGCCATTGTCAGGTCTAGTGACCATGAAGTTTAGGCCATTAGAACTGGCAATGGCTAAGGCATGATTTTGAAAAAAAAAAGTAAATTAGGGTTTCAAGCTATCATTGTCGCTAGTTGTAAAGTTTACTTTTGGAGCTTCGAGGTGAGAGAGACTACTCTGACTAGGATGTTGTTGATTGGATGCCATGGCTGAGTAGGGTGAGTCTTCAACAAGTGGAGGAGTCGAAGCTTCATGGGTACCTCTCTAAACCTTAACTTCTTTTGCTATTATGGTAAAAAGAACCAAATTAAAGATACCCGATAAATGAACCTCATTAACCATGTTGGCAATGAATTTCATCGGTAGTTAGGCTTCATTTAGGTTTTAGATAGATGGGTTCTTCTTAGTTTTTGTAATTTTGCAATTTTTTGTTATTTTTGGGCCTAGGAGGAACGTCGTTGGCATGCCGCCCATTGGTCACTGCCGCTTAGAGTGGCTAGTTTGCTTTGAGGTTGGTCTCTGTTGTCGTCAGTGGCTAATTTGAAAACCCAATGGTCAAATTTTTGACCATTGGGAATGGCCGCTACCAACTACAATGTGAGTTGTGGCCGCTCCTGGCATGAGCGGCCAAGGAACTTTAGGTTTTTAATTCATATTTTTTTTTTAGGCCAATTAATTGATTTTTTTGGAATTTTGAGTTGTTTTTATGCAAATTTTTGAATGATTAGGTGCATTTATTTATTACTCATGTAGCCTTAGAGTAGTTTGATCATATTTGCACCATTTAGCATGTTTATCACATTTATTTAGCTGTAGTGCATTGATTTAGGCCTTTATTTTGAAATCTTAGATCTTATCTGCTCGGGCTCAGGACCCAAACCTACTTTGTGATCTTTTGCATGAGATGACTGATACTAAGTGGGGCTGGCTTAAGGCCCGTGGGCTCTAGTATATCATTGGCCTACCCATGATTATGTCCGATCAGGCCTACTTGATGGCCCTGGCCCACCAGTGGGACCATAGGACTAACACTTTCCACCTTCCTATCGATGAGATGACCATTATGTCGGAGGATGTTTACAGGATCTTTAGGATCCCCTTCGATGGAGTGCCCATTGTTTCCTCCCCCACTACTACATGACATGTTGTATTTGTGAGGGTCTTTGGTGAGCATGTTGATGCTACTTCTAGGGATACTCGCTCAGGGGGAATATCTATTTCCCGTTGGTATGATGAGGAGGTCTTCACCCGCCTGCATGTTGTGTTGTTGATGGTCATCTACAATAACCTTATTCTTGATTGCTCTAGATTGAGGTTCCCATGGAACCTCTTGGTGATGGTACAGGACCTGATTGATAGTGAGCAACCTATTATCTATGCTTGGGGAGTGCACTATTGGTATAGTGTTATGATGAGTTGTACCACATCTAGTGTCGTGGATGAGCTAGCATTACCTGTAGCTTGCTTCTTCAGGTCTAGGGCTGGGAGCATATTAGGGTAGACCACCCTAGAGGACTCCTAGTGGAGATTGCTGATCTGGATAAGGATGTCCAGTGCTATGAATCTAGGTGGCCCAAGGTGCTCGAGGAGCACAAGAGTCGACGTCATGCAAGGGAGCTTTCTCACTACAGGGCATCTTTGATAGGTTTATGGGCTATTGATATTATATGGAGACCTTATCATGAGTGTCCTACCTGGGATGATCCTACTAGCTTTATAGTGAGGACTCATCATGATCGATGGTTGATCAGTCACAAGGTCGGTATCAGGGAGTTCTTTTACTACTCTAGGGTACTCCATCAGTTGGAGATCTGATAGGATGTTCCTCTCGAGTCGGTGGTCTATCATCGGATTATCATCGAGAAGAACCTTCCACCACCTCGTGTTATAGTAGTACTTGAGGAGGATGACCCTCTCGTAGTTGATCTTGGTGTTGCAGATGCTGGAGTGATAGATGCGTACTCACTCTGGTGGGGTACCTAACTATGGTAGGGTGGTGGCCATCTGGGGTGGTCTTTGGATGAGGTTGAGGCCATGGATCTTGAGGGCGTGAGTGTGAGCTTGATAGATGACTAGGATAGTAGAGTAGTAGAGGAGTAGTCTAGGGAGTAGGTTGCCTCGAGGAGGAGGAGGATGCAGATCCTATGGATCAGGAGTCTCCTCTCCGGGCTCAGTTGCACCAAGTTGAGGTTGAGTTGCAGACCTCCTAGATACAGGTCCAGTAGTGGGATACCACTATTGCAGACCTTCAAGGATAGCTTACCCAGGTTACTATTGAGCGTGATGAGGCTCGAAGTCAGGTTGCCTCAGGTATAGGTGTAGATCTTGGGGCTGAGGTGAGACGGCTGTAAGGGATCATAGAGGAGGATGATGCTCAGATGACATCAGATGTCACCTACATTTCTACCCTCAGGTCATAGATATGGCTTCTAGGTGCTACTCCTCGAGAGAGGCCTATAGTAGGGGGTTCAGAGCACAACACGATGAGCACTTCCAAGCAGTCTTCAGCTCGATCGAGCCATAGGACTAGGTCTCGGATAGAGCGCACTGGAGGTACCATCTCTATGCCACCTCCTAGAGGAGGTGGTGAGGGTGGTGGCGAGACTAGTGGTGCAGGCCACTCCTGATGTACTATGACTTATCTGATACTTTGTACCTATTTTTGGGGTGTAAGGTCACCTGACCTACATGGTTATAGCTTTATTGGTGGTTTTTGTACTTACATGTACTTATTTGACACATGATTATATGATATTTAGGCTTTGAGACTCATCATGTGTATTTCTTCATGTTTATGCTTTTATGTTTATGTGATGCAGTATTATGATTTTATGATGTGATGTGATTTAATGCTTTATGATGTGATGCGATGTGATAGATGTATGCTTAGATGATGTTGTATTTACCTATGTGCATCGGTGTATGATTTATGATGTATGCAGGTGGTTTTAGTTCTTATGACTTATGCTTCATGATGTTCATGTGTGGATGAATGCTTTTGTGATTTTATGCTATATGGTATGGTTTACATGACTTGTGCTTTATGGTGTGTGAATGACTGGATGGTATGATGTTGATAATGGTATGTATACCTATTGGTTATATGCATGTCTAACTTTGATGTATTGATATGATGAATGCCATATTTGAGATGCACTATTTATATGATGGTAATCTAATGCAAATGAACTTGTATGCTTTAATCACCTAAGTCATATTAGTGATTAGATATGAGTTTAACAATCTAATGGACAACACCACAGAATGCATAACAATTATGAATGTAAATAATAACTCTTAATACAAGAATTAATTATTTAAACATCTCAAATGTGAGGTGAGCTGATGTGATATGCGTGATTATGATTTGAAATGATATGTATGATTATGGGATGAAATGAGTTATTGCTATGTATGATTTTTGAGGTTTTCCATGAGACTCAAATACTCTAGTTATTTCATCAAAAGTTGTATACTGACCATACAGAGCCTTTGAAGGATAAAGTTCTATCGTGAAGACCTAGGTACTCATTATCCTTGTGTGTGCAAATGAATATATTAGATGAAACATAAGCATACCCTAGTGCCAGGTGGGATTCATTCAGCCCATTGTTGTATTGGGGATCCTCCAATGTTTATCCTGATCCTAAGTTGGACTTTAGTTGTATTAAACCACTAGGCGGTACAGGACACCTAAAGCTAGCTCTTCCACATGCAAACATTGGTCTATACCAAAGCAAGATACTTATGATAGACATATCATCATGCGTAAGGTTTGACTATGCTAAGAATTCCAGGGATTCAAGTTCTATACTCCCTTCTTTTCTTCATTTTTATTGGGATACTTGCTCATGTATAGTGGTGATAACCACTATTTATTTTGAATTTTTATTTTCTTTTGTTTTGAGCAAGGGATTTATGTAGTGATGATAATCATGTTCACTTTGTTTTTGGGTTTTTGCTTTGACTTTTGAATTTTGAATTTTGCTTTGCTTGGGATTTTTGCTTGTTTTGATTAAAGCAAGGGATTTCTTTGGGTAGGGGTGAACTTGTCCTTTTTCCAATTCTCAGCATTTCCAAACCGGTCGCACAAGGGGATGAGCAAGATAAACCTTTTCACTTTAGGATTTCTAATACCACTTCGTAGTGTTCATATTTCCTTGTTCCAACTAGGATTTTAGTGTTTTGATTAGTGATAGGATTTTGACATACACCAGGTGCTATCAAACTAAACCTCATCTATCGAAATCCAAGATAACTTTCTACCACACTTGATAAAATCACTAGGTATTACGGAGTGACTAGAAAACCTTAGTATATTCCTCATAGCAATAGGAAAGGGTTGTGTTGAAAAACATAGTTACACTCATGGGTTATGGATGATGATGGATTTTGAAGATGCATGATTGAGATACAACTGTGGTGTCATTTGTAAGATTGCAAACACAAATGTTTCTAATGCAAATGTAATGGATGCAATGCCTATATGCAATGTGACTATATGGATGCAAGTGTGAATGCATAATGTAAATGTTTTTTTTTTTGTATTTTTGATGCTTTCAATTGTTTTTGAGTTTTTTATTATTATGAATGTTTTTGGACTTTTATGTTTTTGCTTTTGACCAAAGGGCTTTAAAATGCCTTTGGGGCTTTTTGTGATTTGACCAAAGGGCTTTAAGATGCCTTTGGAGCCTTTTTGTGATTTGAACAAGGGCTTTAAGATGCCTTTGGAGCCTTTTGTGATTTGACCAAAGGGCTTTAAGATGCCTTTGGAGCCTTTTTGTGATTTGACCAAAGGGCTTTAAGATGCCTTTGGAGCCTTTTTGATTTGACCAAGGGGCTTTAAGATACCTTTGGAGCCTTTTTGATTGTTTTTTATTTTAATGTTTTTTGATTTGTTTGGATTTTCATGATTTTTATTGTTTTTGAAGCTTTTGCAGTTATTTGAATGTTTTTGATAATTTTCTATTTTATGTGTGGAATACCTTTAAATGAATGATGTTGAGAGGCTCTGGCTCCTCAACACCTTCCAACATTGTTAGGCGATATGCCCCAAGCCCAATATTTTTAGATATGATGTAGGGCCCTATCCAATTAGCCATAAATTTGTCTTGTAGATGCAACGATAGGTTTGAGTTCTGTTGGTTCTCTTTGAGCACAAGATCACCGACCTTAAAGTCTCTTAGGTGGACTCTAGTATTGTAAGCTCATGTTAGATGACCCTGGTAGATGCGAAGATGCTCTAGAGCATTGATGCATCGTTCATCCAGAAGGGTCAGCTGATCTAGGTGAGCTTGTCGCATGGTGTCATCATTGATGAACTCTTTCAATGCGATGCGCAATATTGGAATCTCCAACTCTAAGGGCATGATGGCCTCAGTGCCATATACAAGCGAGAATGGTGTTGCCCTAGTGGGCGTCCGTACGCTAGTCTTGTAAGCCCATAATGCTAAGGGTAATTGTAGATGCCAATCCTTGTGATTCTCTTTCACCATATTTTTCAAGATTGCTACTATTGTCTTGTTTGAGGCTTCTGCTTGCCCATTTGCCTATGGATAGTATGGTGTCACAAAACTATGTTGAATGTTGTACTTAGCCATTATAGCTCACACATTTTTGTTTTTGAATGATGGTCCATTATCCGAGATTATTTTGAAGGGTACCCCAAAATGACAAATGATATTATGGAGTATGAACTCTACGATCCGAGGACCAATTGTTGATGTCAGGGGACCGCTTCCACCCACTTGGTGAAGTATTCAGTAGCCATTAAAATAAATGTGTGTCGGCCTAATGATGAGGGAGAGATTTTTTTGATTAGATCAAACCCCCACTGAGAAAAGGGCCAAGCCACTTGGATAGGTTGTAAGGCCTAGGATGGCAAGTGTGTCAGATTCACATGATGTTGACATTTAACACATTTCTTGACATACTCACAACAATATTTCTCCATGGTGGGCCAGTAATAGCCCATTCGAAGAATCCATTTGATAATGGCCATGCCATTGAAGTGGCCACCACATGTACCATCATGAGCTTGAGATATTGCCCAAGCTAATTCTTGAGGCTCTAAGCAATGGAGGAGGACTCCATCGTAACCTCGATGATACAATATGTCTCCTAGCAAGACATATCTAGTCACTTTTTTCTTGAATGCTCACTTCTCGACATGCGATAGTCCCTGTGGGATACTTCCAAGTCTTAAGAATTCTTGTAATTGGGACAACCAGTCTTGATATGCTATGACCTCGATCGATAGGATGACTTGTGCCTCCTGTGGTTTGGTTTGCACAAACGTAGACTGAGGGATAACCTTGTGGTGAATAGTGGTACCATTCCCCATGGGACCTTGAGAGATTAATGACCCCCAAGGTGCCTTCTTTAAGAAGTCTCTGGCCTTATAGAACTAGTCCTGGTCTGGCTCTATATGAATCATGTTGATAGATTCCTTGTTATCCAAAGCCTCATGTTGGATCACTGAATGCGAGAGCATTTTGACGTGGATGGTCATGAAATCGATAGATAGATTCTGAGGGATCAAGGATCCCAAAGATGCCATGGTGTCTACAAACTTGTTTGATGAATGAGGAATTGCCTCGATGTCATACCATTCTAGTTTGGCTAGGTATGTGTCAACAAGCTCCTTGTAAGCTTTCAGGATAGGATCTCGACATTGAAATAGTCCCTTGACCTGGTTGACTATGAGGAGGGAGTCACCAAAGATATTTAGCCTTTTTATTTTCATGGAGATGGTTGTTTGGAGACCCAAAATTAGGGCCTCATATTCGGTGTTGTTATTGGTGCAAGGAAAGTCTAGCTTGAATGACAAGGGCATTGGAGCACCTTGTGGCATGAAAAAGATAATTCCTACACCACCTCCTTGCTCACACTTCGAACCATCAAAGAACAAAGTCATGTCAACTTTATTTTCTGGTTCCTCGAGCTCGGGTGCTTCTGATAGTGCAAATACTACATCATCAGGAAGCTCTATGGTGAGGGGCCTACTATTCTACAGTGGTGCCTCAACCAGCTGATCAACTATGACTTGTCCCTTGATGGACTTCTGGCTTATGAACTCTAGATCAAATTCTATCAATAGCATGATCCACTTTGCAGTACGTGTGTTATGATATGTCTTGTTCATCATATACTACAAAGGATTTTGTTTGGATATTACATATGTGGTATGGCTCAACATATAGTGGTGCAACTTCTTGGTTGCAAAGACTACTACCAAACACAACTTTTCTATGTATGCATATCCAATTTCGTAGCTCACTAAGGTGCAGCTAATGTAATATATCACTTGCTCTTTATCTTGCATGTTCTTTTGAGCTAACATGGTGCCCAAAGCAAAATATGTAGCTGATATGTATAATAGGAATGGCACGTCTGGCCTTGGTGGAGCTAGGACTGGCGATATTTCTAGGTACTCTTTGATCTCGCAAAGGCTTGCTGACACTCTTCATCCCATTGGAAAGGGACCCCCTTGTGTAGCAGTCGGTTCATGGGTCGACACTTGTCCGAGAGTTGTGCGATAAATCATTTTATGGATGCTACTTTGCCCTGTAGGCTTCTTAGCTCTTTGACATTCATGGGTGGGGTCATTTCTAGGATAGCCTTTACCTTTGCTGGGTCTACCTCGATGCCTTGTTTGGACATGATGAATCCTAAGAGTTTTCCAAAAGTTATGCCAAAGATGCATTTCTTGGGATTCAACCTGACATTGTGCTCAATCAGGTGATCGAAGACCTTTGTGAGGGTCTCAACATGCTCTTTACGTAGCAATGACTTGGCTAGCAAATCATCGATGTAGTCTTCCAAAATTGTGTGCATGTAGTCATGGAAAATGTATGTCATAGCCCGTTGGTATGTTGCACCAGCATTTTTAAGGCCAAACGACATCACTTTGTAGCAGAATGTCCCCCATGGAGTAGTGAATATGGTTTTATGTTGGTCTTCGGGTTTAATCTGAATCTGATTGTAACCAGAAAAACTATCCATTAGGGAGAGCATCTCATGACCCGTAGTTGCATCTACAAGAGCGTCTATGTTGGGCAATGGGAATGAATATTTTGGGGTTGCCTTGTTGAGATCCCTGAAGTCCATGCAAATGCAAACTCTTCCATCAGGTTTTCCTATGGGTACCATGTTTGATACCCATTTCGGATAGTCGATTGGAATAATAAAGACTACATCCAATAGTTTTTGCAACTCATTTTTAACCATCAAAGTGATGGTTGGATGCATCTTTCTAAGATTTTGCTTGACCGACTTCTTCATGGGGTCTATCGACAGGTTGTGGACAACCAACTTCGGATCTAGCCCTAGCATGTCTTTGTAAGTCCAAGCAAAGAGATTCGATCTCTCTCTCAGTAGAGGAATTATGATGGCCTATTCTTCTAGAGATAAGCTTTCTCTAAACTTGACTTTCTTTGGTTGAGATGGATCATCATTGATGTCTACCTCAAAATTTTCCTCTATTGCCATGTGTGACCCCTCCTCAAGCTGATGAGGAGTGGGGATTAGATGGATGTCATCTACTGGGTTCATGGTTCCTAATGCCTCAGGGTCAAAATCAGCGTGATAGACATCGTGCACACAGCCTGATGTAAAATGGAATGGTTGTAGCATCTCTTCATTGGGGAAGAGATCTTCAGGCTCTAGGGGTGAATCAGTGTGACCCCAATCAATGGCATCTAGATTAAGACACAATGGTTTTGATGGGTCTGCTGGGTTATGGAGTGGAGTGGTCAAATCAATGGAGATCATGTTGATGGATGGGATGGAATCTCCAGGGCCACATGGGTAAAACTCTATCTTGAGGGGATGCCCTCTATGCTCATGATGGGGCTCTGGTGGCATAGGGATCTCAGGATTCGGTCTATGGATAGATGAGATGACTGGGTCATTGGGCAATAGCTGCTCTCTAAACATTGGTGGTTCTAGGTTGACCATGTGATGGATGGCATCTAGGTTCACTGGTCTCCCTAGGAATCAAATATTGGGATCGATTGCATGGAATACCGCTTCCCTTTCCACAAGAAAATTGACTGGCCTCAAGTGTCGAGGTCCAAGATAAGCCATCTCGGTCTCATCCTCAAAGTCATCATCGCTTATCCAGAAGCCATTGGCATTGGTTTCTGGTCCTAGGATGGGTTGGTGTCTGGCTTGTTGATGCCCCAGATAGGCCATCTCATTTCATCTTCATAGTTATCATCACTTATGAAGAGTCCATTAGCATTTGTCTCTGGCCCAATGTTGTAGCCTGCATGTCTTGGGTGCAAGTAGGCCATCTCCGTTGAGTCCTCTGACTCATAGTCAATTTTGTATGACCTATATCCTCTGCTACTTGGGATAGACTCACTTTCATTTGAGATGTAGCCACTTCCTATCTGGCCTATCCAATCATGGTTCTGCACATATCACGCCCATGGTAGGCCAATCCAGCTTCATTTTCATCCTCGATTGGGACATAGTTGTACTCTTCTTGCTCGTATCCATGTAGTGGCTCTTCTTCCCATAGGATGGCTCCTAAGGGGGATGCTTTGAGGGAGGAATGTGATATGTCTCAGGGGGTGATATTGATTGTTGACACCCATTCGTCACCCCAAAGGTTTCTGACAGGGGGTCGATATGGGTTCCAATCAATGTCTTCTTCGAACCCAATGTTTAGCCTATCCAATGCTGCTTCTAAGGAGTCATCATGGCCCTGCATTTGATAGCCTAGACCACACCTATCCGTAGGTAGCTGATATTATGGTTGAAATGGCAGCCTACACCCTTGTTCATATAGGCCTAAACCATATCCATGCCAATGGCATTGTTCAAAGTATCTTAGCACGAACTCAGGGTTTGACAAGTAATGGACACTCATGGTGAATGGCTCATCCTCATCCTTCTCTAAGTCTAGAGTAATGTGGGTGCAATCTAGACCAGCGTATATGAAGTTAGTCTAGTTAGGCGGGATCCCTAAGGGCACCACCATTCCTATTGGTAGATTTGGGACTCTTGGTCATCCCATGTCTTGTGCAGACTCAATGATTGGTGTGAACATCACATTTTGCACAAGATATTCTCCTAGCATTGTGTTGGCTAGGTGCACTATCACTTGGGGTGCAGATGATGTTGTTGATGATGCAGGTGAGGTAGGTTGAGGTACCTCCTCGACTCTTCCTTGGGAATGTTCCTCCTCCATGGGAGTAGGAATTTCTACTGCTGCTTTGATCGGCCACCCTTGGCACTCTTTCTCTACTAGGGGTGCCTTCAACTTCTGCTTACCCCTAGCCTTATCTATCAAAGGTATTTCAGAAGTGCCCATGGCTTTGAGTGCAGGAGGTGGTGCCGATGTGGATGGGTCACCTCTCACTGATCTGCTTTGGCTTCTAGGCTGCATGGTTGGAGATGAAGGTCTGATGTATAAGTGTGTTGATGGTAGGTCGAAACCTCCTGGAAAGTCAACTTGGTGCACATACTTGAATGGCTCTTCATCATATGGGACCACATGCACTTGTCCCTCGTGCACATACTTGATGCATTGGTGCAGGATTGAGGGTACGCACTTCATGTCCCTAATCCAGGGGTGCCCTAGGAGGATGTTATATTGCATTGCCCCTTCCAACACATGACACATCACAGGGATGGTCTTATGCCCTACTTTTATAGGTAAAATGATTGTGCCCACTATGGTGCATAGCGCATCATTGAAAGCCCTAAGGGTGTATGAAGTTGGGATAATGTTGGACTTGGGTATCTTCAAGTGCCCTATAGCCTTGGTAGTAATGATGTTGATTGATGAGCCTATATCAATCAGAACCCGCTTGAATGGTATGTCATTGATAGATGCAATGATGTGCAAATGTGGGTCCGCTATAGTAGTTGGCACTTCTTTGATTTCATGATCATAAAAATGTATCACTGGCTCTTGGCACTATTGAACTTGCCCCACGAAATGTGTGAACGCATCTGGGTTCTGGGGCTGGAGCTCGATTGATCTCAAAATCTCCATTAACGTCTCCTTGTGCCTAGGAGATTGTTGTATGAGCTCGTAGATGGATAATTTGGCCAGAGTCATTTGTAGATTTTGTTCTAATCTACTCCAAACATTAGGGCCAGCCTCGACCAAGATGCAACTGGGATATTGACGGGAGCCATTGGAGGCTGTGGTTGCCCATATCTCCGACTCTTGGTTGCCACATTAACCAATTCGACCATTTTGATGCACCCCTAAATAGGTGGCTCGACCCAAACTTGGTTAACTTGGGGACCCTGATCTCTAGGGGCCTCATGATTTGGCAATGGGTTTTGGTATATACCCATATCTCTATTATCGAGAGCTAGTGGGTTGTCAACTTTTAGCTCTCCTTTCTCGATCATGTTTTGCACCACATTCTTGAATCCAATGCAATTCTCGATGTCATGCCCTTGTCTCCTATGGTATGGGCAATGGTGATCTTCCCTGTATCCTCTTGGCTTGGGATGGTTAGGGTCAAGCAGTTGTATGTCGAGAAATCTTATCCTCTATGCCTCATTTAATTGGTTGAATATCGACTGCATCGATTCATTTAGAGGCATGAAATAACGAGGTGGTCGACGTTCCCTATTTTGGCCTCGGTTGTCCTTGGGATCATAGTTGGCCGATGGGGGTTGCGCTTGATAGTTATGGGGTTGTTGTCCATTCCCCCTTGTGGCATGGCTAACATGACCTGATTAACTTGAGCAGGCTTGGCCTGCTTCTATTTGTTCTTGTTGTTTTGATTGTTCTTGCTCCATTCTTTTTTTTGTGGAGCTTAAGGTCTCCCTCATCGACCTTAATGTCTTCAATAAGCTTGGCTTGGGCCAAGGCTTCTTCGAATGATTCATATTACTACAGCTACAAGAGTAGGGAAATGTGTTTTGTGCAACTCTTTGTGAACATTCAAATGAGTTCTTCTTGTTGGAAATTTTGGGTATGTTTCCTAGCTTCATGGTTGTGAGTTGTCATTGATGTCAAAAGGAGTTTGTGTTGATATCAAAAGGAATTTGTGCTGATGTCAAAAAGAGTTTCGTGCCAAAAAGATCTTGAAGTTCCATGATGTTTGTTTAAGGGTTTTTAATTAAAACCATGGTGACAAGGTTAAAGTTTTTCTTAAACCATCTGGACTCATTAAGGGTTTTTATTAAAACCATCTTGTTAATGAAAGGTTTTTGCTCCTTGAAAACTTAAAGTCCATTTTGATTATTAATAATATTAACTCAAACCTTTGAAAGGTTTTAAGTTAAGTTTATTATAATTAATAATATTATTAATTTAATTTATTATTGAAATTTCTAACCCTTACGCGCCAATGTAGAAGACTTACCTCACCGACATCATTTGTTTGGAAGGATCGTCGACGTCAACTTACATAGGATGCAAAAGACTATTAAAGTGTATTAATTCCTAAGGTTCAATACACCTCTGATTTGCACAATTACCTTCAATTTTGTATTGCTCTATGACCTCATTTTGGATTGCTCGTATTTTTGATTTTGTATTACTCTGTGTTTAAGTTTTGATTATGTACGCCTGTGAGGAAGACAAATATATTTTTCTTTAATTTATGTGATCAAAGGGAAAGTAAAATAATGAGTGGTGCTTGAGAGTTTCATTGGGAACTTGTGCTCCAACGGTGGAGGCAGTGGAGTGAAGGCGCTCGCTAGGCAGAGGTGTCAAGATCAATTTGTGTCAAGCGTATTTCATTTTTGGTCATGAATTATTGTGCACATGGTACAACAGTTGCCTTGGACCACGAGTTTGGAGGAGGAAGCCTTTGGCACTTATTTGTTCTCCACACTTCTCCTAAGGTTGGAGAATTGATTTTTGTCCAAGGTAGATCTTTTGATAATGTGGAATTTTGATTTGACTTGCAACTATTTTGGTAATTGGATGGAGGTATAAGGTTAAATAGAAATTTCTTTGACATTTTATTATTGATCTTAATTTTATGTGTAAATCATTTATAAGTAAATGTATTTTAGGAGTTATAAGGGTTTAAGGAATCTTTGTGCTTAATTTCATATTGGGGTTAGAAAGCCTTTGGAGTTGTTGAGTGGATATTCTCTTGTAATTATTTTTGAGGTTGAAGTTATTTTGTGATATATTAAGTAGGAGTTATAAGATGTAAAGGAATATTTTATATGTATATTTGTGAGTTTTGATTATTGATGAGTTGGAGTGATAAGGTTTATTAGGACTCTTATCATTATGCATTATTCCATTTTTGCTAACTCTAATTTATGTAGATTGAGATTAGTTTATGACATATTTTGAGTTCTCCTTATTCATCAAAGTAAGGTATGGCACATTTTTCCATTTATTATTATTGATGGTTTTATGAATAAGTTTGGAGTGAAAAGGATTAAATTAAGTTTCCTTATTTGGAGTGGATCTTATTTTTTTAAAGTGGAAGTATTTATTATGCATTATGAGATCATGATGAGTTTATGAGTTACTGCATAATTCTGGTTTATGAGAGTGGAAGCATTTGAAGTTTGCTTTAGGGTTTTTGAGTGAGAAGCTTATGCCATTTCTATAAGTTTTTGAAACCCTAATTGAGTTGTTTTGTTGTTGAGAGTTGAAGGATAGAACATATTGAGTCTCTAACAATTCTCTTTATGCTTCTATGATATTGATTTGAGTTGAGATTAAAAGTTGAAGGATAGAACATATTGAGTCTCTAAAAATTTTCTTTATGCTTCTATGAGATTGATTTGATATGGTTGGATGAAACACATTAGGTCTCTAACAATTCTCTTTTGTGTTCACATTGGGTAAGTTTCTTGGTAAACTTGCTTGAGCTAATTTGGACAAGTTCTTGGTGAGCTTTCTAGGACTGATTTGGATAGGTTCTTGTTGAAGAACTTGTGGATAGATTTTATGAAGTCTTGGTGAAGACTTGTGAGCAGTTGTGAGTGATTTGTTCAAGATTTTTTCTTAAGCTTGGGATAGATCCGACAGAGATTTGAGAGCAGATTTGTGTTGGACCAGAGGACTGATTTTGGTGCATATTTTTGATAGATTTTGAGAGGACTTGTGCTAGACCGACTGACTGTGTTTAGTATAGGTTTTGATGAGCAGTTGTGGAGGTGATCAATGAGGACAGAAGTCTCTAGAGCTAGAGCAATGAGGATAGGATGTATTCTGTGGAAAGGAGTTCCACCTGCTAGCGGTAGAAGAGGTAGTGATATTCTGAAGTATCATTTCCAGATATTTGTGGGATAGGACATCTCCTTTGGGTAAGAGGCTCATAAATATTTGTTGAGGGGATAGGACATCTCCTTTGGGTAGGAGACTCGTAAATACTTATTGATGGTAAGGATTCTCCTTTGGGCAGGAGGCTCATAAATACTTGTTGAGGAGAAGGATTCTCCTTTGGATAGGAATTTCATAAAATTTGTAATAGGGAAAGGATTTCCCAAAGAACTTGATTGAGAAAGCTTTTAGTGAAAATATTTATGTGGATGTAGCCCATCTTGGGTGAACCACGTTAAAATGGCTCTTCTTTGTGTGTTGCTTTTTATGATGGTTAATGTTATGGTGATGCCACTGCTATCTAAAGTAGAGTTTTTTAAATGGTTATATCTTATACTGTTCACCCTCCCTCTCAGTATAAGTCTATTTTCTTCACTTCTAAGGGAACAGAGAATGATAGCTTCACCATGATTTTTCTCCACATATCTCCATAGTCCATCACTGGCTCATCATCATATTGCTTTAAGTTGGCCAGGTCAGACAAGTTCACCTTCTTCTTGGCACCTAAGGAGAAATTTTCTAGGAACGTATTTGCTAGTTTTTCAAATCTAGTGATGCTATGTTTAGGCAACTAGTTGAACCATTGCATTTTTGCACTCGAGAATGTCATGATGAATGTTCTAAGTATCAGGGTGTCATATTTGTTAATGTGGAAGCACACATTTATGAAGTTGATCACGTGTTCCTACACATCTTCCTCACCCTTAAACTTATCCAGTCTAGGCATCTCAAAGTGCCTAGGATATGCGGGACTTGGGACTAATGGGCATAGAGGCTGGTTGTGTATCTTGTCTAATATTGGATTTTGTCCATTTGTATCCTTTTTCTAGAGATTATACTCACTCGACGAGCATTTGGTATACCTTTGAGGATATAATTTCATGTTCCTGAAGGTTTTCCCATGGTGGTAATGGAGGTATTCCAGTGTTGGCCCCAATCGGGCCTTTATATTCATCCCCCATGACCACATTTAGAAGTTCTAGTTGGGTTTTTTCTTGATATCCTATCCTTTCTTGGTTCTCGTTGACTTGTGTTTGCCTGGGGTTCGGGTGTTGTAGATGTTGTGGGGTGTGTTGAAGATGCTCATATCTAGCACCATTCCCTTGTGGAGAATTGGTATACCCTTCATTTTGATATCTCTCACCAGTAATGTGTGCATTTATTCGAGCTAGCCTCTTTGCTAGCTCCTCACACTCTACCCTTTCTTCTCTCGAGAGTTGTTCTTGTAAGCACAAACACCTTTTTCTATGCTCTTCTTTCTCAAGATATTTCATGCATTCTCGTTTAATGCGTAGCCCTTCTTCCAATCTACGTAGGCAGTCAGGGTGACTTTCTATTGAGGGTTCATGTATTTTGATTTCTATTTGAGGGGTTCTAATGTTGAGTCCTCTTGGGGAGATTCCTGCTATGTGCATACCCATGTCTGCTAGGGTGATTTTCTCTATGTATTGTGTTAAGGGTTGAGTACGCTGTGATCTAAAGGAGTGTATGTGCTATGGGGTCGCTTTGAAGCTTCCCTTGGTTCATTGGTGTATCTAGTAGCTACACTACATAAACTTCCTAAATCTTAATGTTCAATAGTGATGCTTCTTAGATATGGCCTCAAGGCAAACTGATCTAGCTTGTCGAGTTGTCTAGTTCTCCATGGATGATCCCACAAAGCCTCATTTACACCAATGATTTCATGACCTAGGGGTACTCTCCCATCCATATGGAGGCTGCAAGATGTTTCGAGTTTGCAACTGGGCATAGCCCTATATTTTTTCCCCTCATTGGGTGGGTTTGTTCTATGTGTGTCATGCGATGTCTAGGATCTTACCTCCCTTTCCTGTCTATGCAATGCATGAGGCCTTGATGCCTCTTCATGTTAGTGTGAGTATGGAGGCCTTGAATCCTCCACATGTCTGTGCGACAAGGGTAATCGTGATTCCTTCACAGGTCTATGTGAGGAGGGAGGTCGTGATGCCTCCGTTCATTTATGTGATGATGAAGGTCATGATGCCTCTGTGTGTTTATATGATAAGTGGCTCCATGAGGACTCCTCATTCTTATGTGATGAGGGAGGCCTTGAGTACTCCTCATGTCTATGTGATGGAGATCCAGGAAGTGGATCTCTTGTTAGGATTTCTTGCGAAGTCTCCCCAAGGGTTGATTTGTCACCCCTATTACTTATCAAACTCTGTCCGATGACACTATGTGTGGGTGGCTCAACGCCAGTATGTTTGTAAGTGTGAGGAGTGCTAGTTTCCCCTTCGATAATGGACCAAGGGTGGTTGCTCCGTGTGTTCACCATTCTAATTTGGGTTGTCTTCTTGATTACTTTCTAAGTTACACAAACAAAGTAAACATGTGTTTATCTTGTTTAAGGATTTTAATGTGTTCCCTAAATTGTCTTGTGTGTTTTATATTTTTTGATTATTTTGATCTCTTGTCTATGCTTTGGACTTGGAATGAGGAAACTCAATCAAAGTGGAGTAAGGACATTAGTGCCGAACATGACTTCTCAAAAGAGTCTAGGGTACACCTGTATCGCTCCAAATTTTTTGCACCCTTACCTTCAAGCTATAGGATCCGTGCCCGGAAGGGGGATGGGAAAAGGATGGGACAATACCTTAGACTGAGATGCCATTTGAAGGTCCCGCCTCTTGGGGGAGGAGTATTAAGGTGATTTTTCGACGGATGGTGGGTTCACCAGGAAACTTTTGAATGGCAGTTTCCACGCCTAGGTTGGTAATGTGTTTGATGTGTTTAGTTTTAGCTTTAATCATTCAAACCCTAGGTTTGGCCAAATGAATCTAAACTGTTTTATATGAAATGCAGATTTAAATGAATACAGAAAACAAATTTAAACAAAAAATGTAGAGAACAAGCTAAGTGAGAAAAACCATACCTAATTTTGGATGTCTGATGGAGGTTCTGATTTTTGAAGCAGTCCAGATCGCCTCTGATCTGACAGGATCGTCTGAAATCAAACAGGATCATCTGAGATCTGACGAATTCATCATATGAATTCGTCAAAGACCTACAATCAGAGAAGTAGACAGAATACAAAAAATGCAGCTATGCTAATAAAATAAAATGATGTGAAATGATAATAATGATGTTAATAAGATAATCCCAAATAGAAATGCAAGTAAATTATCATGCTTTAATAGATAATCATGATTTTATTATGTATTTAAGCTATATGGGTGAACTCCAAGATGCAAAATAACAAGAAATAATAATAAAACTAACTAGATGCAAAATAGAATAGCAGAAAGGTATAGGAAAAGCGTGAACTCTGGGCACTGATTGCACCCAATGTTGACTACAGTCGAAATCATCTCGAATTGGGGCATGATCGTTCGAGATTGTACAAGATCGTCTACGATGATCTGAGCTTTCTCTGGCTGAAAAACAATGAAGTTCTTGCAAACAAACTTGGAAAAATACGAAGGCAAATGGTGATTTAATATGGTCTAATGCAAATAGAACTCGTGTTACAAGAAATTTCAGCCAGGGAAATGTCAAGGGGAGGGCCTAAGATTAATAGGCATAGGAAGGAGGTTAGGAGGTTGGAGATCATCCTAATCTGGAAGATCTCCAATGGGGGAAGTCTCTAACCGCACAGACACGCTTTTGCCCAGGTTAGAGACGTCGTTGAAATAGAAGCTAATTATGAAAAATTAGTTTTGGGGCGAAATCGTCTGGACATTCTGCTCCAGACGATTTCGTTCGATCTGAGGTGATATCATCTGATCGGTGACAATATCGTCCAACGGACAAAACAAATCCTAAAAATGGCATGGAAAACAAGGAAAGCGGTTTAACAGGTGGTTAACAGGCGATTTTGGGGTTGAAATTTGAATTTGAATTATTACTAAAGTAATTTTAATTATTTGCTAAGGTTTACTGTGCCAATTTTAGGGTGCTACATTTTGCCCCCTCTTTAGAAAATTTTTTGAAGAAAATGCGTTAAATATGAGTTCTTCTCGATCTACGAGAAAGCAAAAATTATTTCCATTTTTAGGCGACGATTCTAGGTTGAATCGTATGACAACTTACTATGGTGCCCCCTCCGTGTTTTTACCCAAATCGAAAGTTTGAGGTAAAAATGCGAAAAAGCAAAATTTTAAATTGTTGTTAAGTGTTTTTGAATAAAATTAAAATAAATAGGGTAAAACCCTAATTCATTTTTACTATTCATTTTCTTGGTTTCTAGAGCTCTGCAGACAAGATGGTCGATACAGCGCATAGATCGACAGAGGTCCGACGCGGGCTACGGGTAAGGGTCCAAACTTAATTTAGAAGGCTTTAATTTTGAATTTCATGCTTTTTAGATTAATTTTGAATGATTTTTGAGCATCGCGGCCATTTTTGGGCCATCGACATTGTCGGGATGAAATCGTCTCAATTTCGTCGAAATCATCTCGATATCGTCGATTTTGTCGAAGGGTGAAATCAACGATATGGGGGCAATTTCGTACAATAAGGGACGATTCTCTCTTACAAAATCGGAGACAAATTTTGCTCAAATTTTGGATGATATCGTCCAATAGTGGACAATATTATCATTTGTATGAAATTGAACTTGTTTTACTTGCATTTTTAATCACTGTTTTATTAATGATTTTTATTGTTTTGTTGTTTATGTTGCAGAGAGGATTACTAAAGAGCCGGGAATGGAAATACGACGGGCTGAGGGATGACTTGGCCGCTCTATCTCAGGTAGAGCGAGATTAGTTGGCTCAAGTTGGCTTGCAACATGTGGTAGATATGCCACAAGTTTCTACAGATATGGGGCTATTGACAGCCCTAGTAGAGAGGTGGTATCCGGGTTCTTGTTTTCGATTACCGATAGGGGAGATGACTCCCACATTGGAGGATGTATGGAGGATTTTGAAAATCTCCATACAAGGACGGCTAATAACTCCCATGGCCAATCAGGGCCACGCGATGATGTGACTATGCGAAGATCTGAGCTTCACCCTGGAGAAGGGTGGAGTGAACATCGAGTCACTATGCCAGATTCCTGGGGCATCTAGACTGACACAGGTTTTGGTTGGGGTGGTAGGTGGTCTACTGTTATGCCATCAGAGTGGATGCAAACTACATGGCTACTGAAAGATGTGGTCTATGACATGAGAGACCACGGGTACAGGTTTTCTTGGGGGAGCTTTGTACTATGCCGAATGTATAGGATCCTGCATGGGGTCGTATACAAGTGATGAGGAAATTTATACCTAGGGGCTAATTTCTTTTTAGACCTAGGATATTTTAATTAGGCTTAGTCATAAGAATAATCAACGTGAGTTGTTGATAAGCTCCGTTGAATAGTCTAAGTCTAGGTGTTTTACTTCTCGTTATTGTAGGGCTTATGTTTTAGCCTTTCCTTGATTTTTGTACGTAAATCCTTGGAGCAGTTGATGATTTCCAAGATTACGGTTTACATTTTGGACTTATTTAAGTCCTATGTTTTCAAATAATAATTAGCTTCAATATTTTCATATCATTGGTATCAGAGCGGGTTAATTTTGGAGGTTTTGGGTTAATTTCGACCTCCATAGTGAACTCCACCACCTGTTCCAATTGAAGCTCAGGGAAATTGCAGAATTTTTGCTGCCATGCTTGCAGAAAAATTGCTGCTAAATTCCATTTTTGTTGACAAAATTTGCTGACAAATTTTGTTGACGATAAAAAAATTGTCGACAACTTTTGAAGTAAAAACAAAATCAAATTTTTGAAGGGCAGATTCATTATTGTGCAGTTTCTATCGTTTGGAGGCAGTGATCGTCAGTTTTTAGGGCCGCGTACGTTGGCGAGTGCAGCCTGCGTCCCTTGTTTGGCACCATTGGAGCAACGCTTCCTCGACATGATCTGTGAGGAAAGTTTACGACTTTTCAATGCTACTATCAACCTACATTTCCTGAAACTGCTATCGACAAATCTTGCGAAGACGTCGCTGTCGACGAATCTTGCGTGGACAGACCTGCATTTTTTGAAGCCGTTGTCGACAAATCTTGCATGGACTTCTACAATTTTTGTAGCCCTCTAGATGTCCATTGTGCGACATAATTCGACGTCCATTGCTGGATGCACATCTACATTTTTTGTCGACCCTTCAGAGGCACTTTCTGTGACAAGGCTTCCGCTATCAGGGCCCCTGTGTCCTCTGACGTCTGTGCCAATTTTTTTAGGAGAAGCCCGTCCCGTCAGTGCCAGATTTGCCAAGCGATGCCAGTCGCCAGGTGGTGACAGTCCTGTATGTGCCAAGAATACGCCATACACCGCCATGCGCTTACCTGATTCAAACACGCACAGACTTCTCTATTACAAGCCGATGGCTAACCGATCTCTGTAGGGTGCAAGAAACCAAATTTGCTGTCAAATCATTAATTTTAGTGATATTTGTTTTGCATGCAGGTTTTTGTTTGTTCCTCTGTGCAGGGCACCGATTCTATCCACGTGTTTATCGATCATCAGTTGGCTAACGCAGAGGCCTTTGGTGTGATCCACAGTTGTGTGGACCTCTATGGGTTTAATCCCACACTAATCGTAGATTGACTCGCTTGCGATTTAAGATAGGCACTGCGCCTATTTGTTTTCAATGATAATACCGTGCACTCTATCTGTGTGTTAGGTGATTGTGGACCAGTTTTCGATAGGAGATTCTCATGTTTATTGTTTGGTTACAATTCTCTAGTTCATATTTGACCTTGGTGATCTTGCATTACATTAAATCAAAACCCACCTTTTTGATTAAAAATAAAAAGGATTAAAAAACAGATAAAAAAAATAATAATATTCCTTTTTGTCATTTTAACAAGTTAATTTTGACTTGTTCAACATTGTGCAAATTTTTATTTTTGCCCTTACATGTTATTAATTTGCAATTTTTGCAAATTGAATTGGGCACATTTTATTTTGCACAATTTGTCACTTTTTTTTTTGTTCGTGACAATTTTTGCTAGCGATCACTCGGGGTCAAATGGCTTCTGAATTAGCTGACAAATTGGCTCAAGTAACCCAAATTGTCAGCGTTTTTGCTGATAAGGTTACTTCTAATGAAGTGCAACAACAGTGTGAGGTTCCCCTTTACACTGGTTCACGAGATCCAAAGGTCCTCAATAGTTGGATTTTGGACATGGACAGTTGGTTTGAGTATACCAAGATAGCAAAGGATCAGCAAGTTAACTTTGCTAAGTTGAAGCTTTCTGTCATTACCAAGGTCCTTGTCACTGATCGACTACGGACCCAAAATCCCATTGACACGTGGGATGAATTACAAAGAGTTTTGAAGAATAATTTTTATCCTTCAAACTATGCCACTGAGCTTGACATCAAGTGGCTTCGTCTGCAACAAACCTCTAATATGAGTGTTCATGACTATATTTTTCAATTTAAAAAGTTGCGGATTTTGAATTTTGTTCAGGATAACGCGGCACAACTTGTTAACAAATTCAAAAGTGGCTTGCAGGAACCCATTTACAGGAAGATGAAATACAAGTTGATTGTTAACATTAACATGGCTTTCAATCAAGCCCTTCTTACTAAGGAGGAAATGAGGGAGCAATCGCATGGGACTCGCTCTTCTACATCAGAAGGAAATCATAAGGCTTCTCCTCAACCTTTCAAGGGAGCTAAATCTTCTTCTTCTTCTTCTCCCTCTTCTTCATATTCCCCTTCTTCTTCTTCACAAAAATCTTCTTCTTCTAAGTCACCTTTGATTTGTAATTATTGTAAAAAGCCAGGGCATACTCAAAAGAGGTGTTTTAAATTGCAAAATGTGAAGAAACAATCCCTAGTTGTAAATCCTTCCAATGAGGACTCACAAGAAATTCCCATTGAGGCTATAGGGGAACGTAAGACTTATAAGAAATTGGCAGGGTTAAACAAATTGACCCTTATGAATACTTCACAAGGTGATCGTGAGAATTTGTTTATGACTACTATCCATCTCAGTGACACCTTTATGATTAATTGTATAATCGATAGCGGCTCGCAAAAAAATCTAATTGTGAGGTCCGTTGATAAACTAAAGTTATCGATGAACCCCCATCCTCATCCTTATCCTTTGGGATGGAAGGACAATGGGATTACATATGACGTCACACACACTTACACTGTGAATTTTGCTTTTAGTCCTTCTTTTGTGGACTCGGTTGTGTGCGATGTAACTCCTATGGATTGTTGTGGCTTGTTGTTTGGAAGACCCTATCAATACGATAGGAGGTCTATACATGATGGGTACAAAAACACATAAAATTTGCACAAAGACAATAAAAATTTCATAATCATAAGTACACAACAAACTCCACATAATTTTATGTTGAGTTGTAGACAAGAACACAAAGTTGTAAATTAAGCAAAGGAATTAGCACTCATCTTCATCAGACCAATTCAAGAAGAAAAGCAAGCACACTAATAACAGGAGTTCTTCGGTTCATTCAATACTTCAATCATTTTCTGATGTTTTTCAAGAACCCACAAGTCTTCCTCCTGAAAGACAGATTAATCATAGTATTGAGATTTTTCCTGCATCTTCTCTTCCTAATTCTTCAATGTATAGACAATCAATAGTGCAAATGGAAGAAAATAAAAAGCAAATTCAAGCATTGTTGATTAAAGGGTTCATCAAACCTAGTACTTCCCCTTGTGCTTCTCCTATCTTGCTTGTGTTGAAGAAGGATGGCACATGGAGATTATGCATTGATTTCAGGGCACTCAATAAGATTACAATCAAGAATCGTTATCCACTTCCTCGCATTGATGATATCTTGGACCAATTGCAAGGTGCAAAATTCTTCTCCAAGATTGATCTCAAAAGTGGGTATCATCAGGTGAGAATTCAAGCAGAAGACACTTGGAAAATATCATTTAAGACCAAAATGGGGCTCTTTGAGTGGCTTGTCATGCTCTTTGGCCTTACAAATGCTCCAGCTATATTCATGTGGCTGATGAATGAAGTATTCAGAGATTGTTTGGATCAATTTGTAATCATCTATTTGGATGACATTCTTATATATTCTTCTACTTGGGAGAATCATTTGGAACACATGGAAACGGTTCTTCAAACTCTTCG
The DNA here is from genome assembly GCA_028583015.1 of Wollemia nobilis. Classification (NCBI taxonomy): domain Eukaryota; kingdom Viridiplantae; phylum Streptophyta; class Pinopsida; order Araucariales; family Araucariaceae; genus Wollemia; species Wollemia nobilis. The sequence goes on along the minus strand of JAQPPZ010017033.1, from coordinate 17,803,630 downwards.
AAAGAACCAATTGTATGCAAATTTTCCTAAGTGTTCATTTGGGTAAACCTTCATTGCCTATCTTGGATTTGTAATTAGTGAAAAAGGTGTGCAAGTAGATCCTTCCAAAGTTGAAGTTATCTTCTCTTGGCCAACTCCTACTTCAGTCACGGAGTTAAGAAGTTTTCTTGGACTTGCTAATTTCTATCGCAAGTTCATTGGAGGATATTCTTCTATTGTTGCACCTTTACACTATTTGACGAAGATCAAAGTTCAGTTTTAGTGGACAAAGGATCAACAAAAAGCCTTTGACACATTGAAACACAAATTGAGTACTACACCAGTTCTTGTTCTTCTTGATTTGTCTCAACCATTTGAGATAGAAACTGATGCTTCGCAAGTTGCACTTGGAGTTGTGCTCATGCAGAATGGCCATCCAGTGACCTATCATTCGAAAACATTTTTAGAAGCCAAGAAGAACTATTCTACATATGATAAGGAGTTCTATGCTTTGGTTCAAGAAATCAAGTATTGGAGGCATTATCTCTTGGAAAAATAAACGATTGTTCATACAGATCACATGCCCCTTAAGTTTCTTCAATCTCAAACAAAAATTGAGGAAGCTAGGCACATGAAATGGGCATCGTACTTGCAACAATTCCATTTGGTAATCAAGTACAAGAAAGGACGAAACAATGTAGTGGCTGATTGTTTGAGTCGTCCTCCTTCTACTCTTGTTTTGACAATTGTCACTACTTCTCATCTTGGCTTCCAAACTTGGCCTACACAGTATCCTATGGATCCAAATTTTGGCAAAGTTTTCCACCAACTTTCCAATCCTTCTTCTTCAGATTTGAGAGCTCTTCAGGACTTTCATATTCGGGATGGACTGTTGTACAAATTGGATAAACTTTGTGTTCCTCATGGGAACAGGGAGTCTCTTCTGAAGGAGGCTCATTCCACACTCTATGGGGGAAATTTTGGTAGGCAGTAAACTCTTCATCATCTTCAACGGTTTTTATTTTGGCCACACATGCAAAGAGATGTTCTTCGCTTCTTGCGACAATGTGCAGTCTGTAATCGCTCCAAATCAGCCAATAGGACATTGGGAATGAGCATGCCTTTGCCCATTCCTTCTCATTCGTGGGAAAGCATTTCCATGGATCTCTTAAGCGATTTTCCAATGATAGTATGCAAGCATGATTGTGTCTTCGTTGTGGTGGACAGATTAAGTAAAATGGCCAAATTCATTCCTTGTCACAAGACAAGTACAACTCAGGATCTTGCCCAACTCTTCTTTGAAGTGGTATGGCATTCTTTTGGTCTTCCTACCAGCATTGTCTCCGATCGTGATTCATGCTTTGTGGGCCACTTTTGGCGATCACTTTGGAAGATTTTGGGAGTATATCTTAACTTTTCTACTGCTTATCATCCTCAATTTGATGGGCAGACAGAGGTAGTTAATTGTACTCTAGTGCAGATTTTGAGGATTTACCATCATTCCACTCTAGCCAAGTGGGACTTAAGCCTCACTCACATTGAGCACGCCTGCAATAGGGCCATCCACAGTTCTACTGGGCACTCTCCATTTGAAGTGTGTTTTGGTTTTCAACCACTTGCTCCTTATGAGTTACATTTATCTTTGCCTTCTTTAGCCACAATGCACATTCAGAAGGAACAAGACAAGGCCAACTCTTTTGTACAACATTTGTAGAGTCTTCAAGCCAAAGTGGTTCAAATTCTTCAGAAGACTCAGCAAAAGTAGAAACAACAGGGTGGTCGATGTCTAGTCATGACATCACTACTGTAGGTTTGGTGTTGGGAGCACATCGTAGTGCGAAGGCCGGTAGGGATCCCACTAATAGGGATTGACAAGGAGAGGCCTCGAGTTTTCTACTGGTGGCTTCGAAGAGGGTCACAACGGTGGATAGATCTACCAATGTGTCGGAGACTACTTGAAGACCTTGTCTCCGACCAGATCACCTAGAGGCCTTGGAGAGATCATCCAGGGTGGTCCGAGGATGGACAGGAGCTGGCTCGCATTAGGCAAACCTGTTGGCTGAGGATGGAGAGGGGAGAGGTGGAGCTCCACCGCTACGACCAAGTTTTGAGGCATTTCGGTCTACAACAGGGGATCCCATCTCTCAAGGACTATGAGTTTTCTCAAACCGTTCGGGATAACACTACAGTCATCGGGGCTCCAGATATGCAACACTTTTGGAGTGAGGATGTGGATGATGCCCCCATTCATCCAGTGGATGGGGATGATGCAGGGGTTGTCGATGGCTATGATGCCTGGTACGTAGGCATCCGCCCTCCTCGAATGACGAGGGCTCAGGGTTTGATTCACATAGTTGTGCATCAGATGGGGAGGCGACACCAGGCAGCCATTGAGGCGACATAGGGTCATGGTGGGAGAGAGCAGAGGATGCCATAAGCTCAGCAGAGGCCACGACAGTGGGAGAGGAGGGAGGAGAGACCCCCTTCTCCACAAAGAGAGAGGCCACCATCACCCTATAAAGGCAAGGGTGTCAAGGTAGGAGAGAGTAGCGATATGGCTACTCTCTAGGCAGAGATTGTCCGTCTCCAGGCTCAGGTGTAGTCCTTGCAGGATAAGGCTGCACGACACTGAGAGGAGGCCACACAGCTCAGAGATGAGGTCGCATGCCTCAGAGCATGAAGCAGAGGGGCGAGCACTCGGGACCTAGCACAGGCTATTGCCTAGATCACATTCTATCAGATGCTATACCTTAATATGGTACCATAGGGGCAAAGGTTACCGTTGTTGGCCCACATTGCAAAGCCTATCATGATGAGGTCATCGAGGACATCATCATGATCAGAGTCCAGGACTCATAGCACCACATGGACTACGATGGGGCCACCTTGTCCACCTCAATGCAGGGGAGGAGATGAGGCTAAGAGCTCGAGGGGTTCTCGAGGCTAGCTGCTATAGACTGCACTACAAATATTGATACATAGTGTTTATTATTTTTGATAGAGGATTGAGTATGCCGAGGTACAGATTGTGGCATACCGATCCAGTTTTGAGATGATGTATATATTGTTGCTATATATATAGATGAGATATTTTTGATCATATGACTTGTCTTATGTGTTTGTATGATGCTTTAATGTTTTGATGTGATTGATTTGATGATTCATGTAGTTATGTCATTTGGAAATATTATGGTTTGAATGTCATTATTTTAAAATTTAAATGAAATAATCTGATGTAAACAAATTGGTTGTTTGTGGTGTGATTTGATAAAAAAGGGACTTTTAACAATAATTTCAAATGACATTGTCACTGTTTATGACCATTTCATGGAGTCGTCACTCGCTAGGTCGTCAAGCTAATCCTGGTATAGAAATATTGCTAAAAGTAAAAGAGTGCTTAAGAGACTGTCTTAAGACTTTGTTGTGATGATGCAAATGATGATGATGATGGTGATTTGTTTTCATATTTCCATGAAAATATTATGCATGAAATATATTTTTTTTTTAAATGATTTTTGCTAGGCATAAATTCCTAAGTGTGATAAAATTTTTGAATAATTCCCTTAGGAATTATACCATCATTGCAAAATTGAAGTTTGACATAATGACATGAAATAGTAACAATGTGCGTTGTTTTAAAGCATAATTGTGTAAAATAATGATTTAAGTAATATGTGTTTATGATTTTAAATAAATGAGGAATAAAATTAGTACAATGGTTTGCGCTAGGCATAGAATATTTAGGTATAAACTTATACCATCATCGCGAAATCCAAAGAAGAAAATAATAGTTTTATTGTATGGTTGATTTTTAATTTTTGAAAATAAATAGAAAATATAAAGATGAGGACTTGCGCTAGGCATAACATTTCAATTTTGGTTTTGGAACTATACCATCGTCGCGAAAGTCAAAAATTTATATATAAATGTAACTTTATTGCATGTTTTTTGAAAATGATTTTGATTTTTTTGATAATGCATGTAGTTGTCTTTATACTAAACAATGGTTCTCAGATAAGAAAATGAAATTATTCCAGATAATTTGCAAAAATATTTCAAAGTATCTTAAAGACAAAAGTTAGATTTATAAGGAATCCCATGTGCATATGTGAGTTCATTTCTGATCTTGATTTATCATAATGATACACAAAATCTCTCAAATACAAATGTGTGTGTAATTGCTTTGTGCATTTACCAGTTTTGAGCAAGATAATTTGATACAAGTGATTTGAATTAACCAAATAAGTGTTCATTAACCATGATTTAGATGCATATAACTATACCATACTACTATGTAAGTCGGGTTACCAAGAGCTAGCTAATCCATAAGCAAACATAGGTCTGTACAAAATAAGGTCGCTAATGTGACAGACATATCACCACGCTAGGAGTTACCCAAGGCCAAGCGGGTTGGTCACAAACCACCTGTTATGGGGCTTACCTCACAGTTTTTGAATAATTGAGAATTTCAGGGATTCAAGCTCATCAACCCTTCTTTTCTTTTCAATGGGTAGGGAAAGGGATTTTATTGATTTTGCTTTTGCTTGTTTTGCTTTCTTTTTCTTTCTTTTTTTTTTTTTTTTTTGTATTTTGCTTTTTCTTATCTTTTGCTTTGATATTTGAGATAATGCTGAAATAGTGCTAAGAGAGTACAAAATGATTCTGAAATAATGCGTCTTTTTCTCATGATTTTGCTTGATTTTTCTTTTTCTTTTGCTTCCTATTCTAGGGATACTTGCTCGAATTAGTTGTAGAGCAAGGGATTTTTATTCTAGGTAGGGGTGAGCTTGTCCTTTTGTCAATTCTCAAATATTCTAGACCATGTGCATGATAGGATAGCAGGGGAAACTTTTCGCTCAAGAAACCACTTCTACTATGTAGCATAGCATGGACATTACAAATATAATCATTTTATTGTGAAAAGATATGCTTGGTTTAAGTAAATAACAAGATCAATTCTTTGTGCTCAAACTTTATTTAATTGAATTTGTGGACTTTGATATAAGAGAGATTAGTAATCATGCCAGATAAAATCAAGATATTTATTTTTGTGTTTGCAAAAGTGAGAGATTCCAAATAAATGCTAATTTATCCAAAATAATTTGAAAATATAACTGCAATACTTTAAGAAGAAATATATACAACAAATATTTGTGAGGAGTTTTATAATTTTGAATCTCTCTTTCTTCTCTTTATTATTATTATTTTTTTTTTTTTTGGTTTCGAAAGAGTCAAAAATATTGTTTTTTTTTACTTTTATTTTTGTTTGTTTTTGTTGAAACAGTTTTATATATATTTAAAATGAGACAACATGCAAAATATATAAAAATGATGAAATGACCAAATTTTTATGCATAATAATGTTTAAGATGCATAATATTCATGGGTTCTTTTAAATATTTACCATCTAAGGTAGCTAATTTGTATGCTCCCGATTCAAATTTAGCAGTGATAACATATGGTCCAAGCCAGTTGGGTTCAAATTTACCTTTAAGGTCTTTAGTTGCATTAGTAATTTTTTGATTTTCTTTTAAAACAAGGTCACCGACCTCAAAGGATCGATGACGAACTTTCATAGAATATGATCTTTTAAGCTTGTTTTGGTAGGCACGAAGATGCTCCAAAGCATTGATCCGCTTTTCATATAGGAGTTCCAGTGATCGAGTCTGCACGACTCGATATTCATCTCCTACTTCGGTATCTTGAAGTAGTAGAGCCAAAGAAGGAACTTATAATTCAAAGGAAAAAATAGCTTCAGCGCCATAAACCAAAACAAAAGGTGAAGTACCTGTGGGAGTACGAACACTAGTGTGATATGCCCACAAAGTTGGATATAATTGAATGTGCCAGTCGCGGCCAAATTTATTGACCAATATTTTAAGGATTTTAATTAATGTTTTATTAGATGCTTCTACTTGGCCATTACCCTGAGGATAATAGGGAGTGGACCAGCAATGTTGAATCTTATATTTTTGGCATAATTTCTTAACATCTTTATTTTTGAAACAAGTTCCATTGTCTGAAATGAGATTTGTAAGAATTTTGAACCTACAAATAATTTGATTAAAGATAAATTTAGAGACTTGTGTTCCAGTGCAGGAAGCTAAAGGCATAGCTTCAACCCACTTCGTAAAATACTCAGTGGCGGATATGATGAATTTGTGTCCATCAGATGACACAGGATTAATTTTGCCAATAATGTCTAAGCCCCATTTTGAAAAGGGCCAAGGAGATGAAATAGCCTGTAGTGCTTATGCAGGGGCATGGAAAATGTCAACATGTTTTTGGAAATTTTTTCAATGGCATACATAATCATGTGCATCAGTGTCCATGGTAGGCCAAAAGTAGCCTATCCTAAGAAGCTTTTTAGCAATGACACTACCACTAAGTGTCCTCCACAAGATCCATCGTGGGCTTCACTCAAAGCTGATTTGGATACTTCTAGATTCAAACATATCAATAGGATACCTTCAAAAGATCTCCTATATAAAGTATTGCCAGTTATTACAAATCGACTTGCTCGTCTACGTAATAAACGACGCTGGTTCCTATTAGAACTGCCAGGGAAAGTCCCATTGTGAAGAAAATCAAATATATTCATATACCAAGGTTTGGGATTAGTTTCATTGATTAGAAACACATCCAAAGGTTCTAAGCATGACTTATTTGAAGCGAGTTCCTGGAGTTAACGAATAATTATGGTGGCATATTCGTCATCTAACTCCAAGGGCAGAAGAGAGGTAGCTGCGGCCATAGCGTCAGCCGCATGGTTGCTAGTTTGAGGAATAGCTTCCAAGGTAACTTGATCAAATAGAGATATTAATTGTAAAAAATATGCTTTATATGGGCATAATTTATCATCTTTGGTCTGATAAACTTCATTAATTTGGTTTATAACAAGTTGAGAATCACCAAAAACTAGCAGATGTTTAATTTTTAGTGCCAAGGCAGCTTGTAATCCAAGGATTAGAGCTTCATATTCGGCAATATTATTGGTGCAAGCAAATGTTAATTTAAAGGACAAAGGTATAATGTGTTTTTGTGGAGATATGAAAATAATACCTGCACCAGCCCCACTCATGCATCGGGCTCCATCAAAGTATAAGGACCATTGTTCAACATGGTCTACCTCTAATTGAAGGCATTCATCATGAAACTCAATGATGAGGAGATGGGTAGACTCTAAGGGTGCAGCAGCTAATTGATCTGCTATGATTTGACCCTTAACAGACTTTTGTCCTATGAACATGAGTTCAAACTCACTTAGAGCAAGAACCCACTTTGTTGTACGACCCGATAAATAAGGTAGACACATGAGATACTGCAAGGGATCATATTTAACAATGACATGTTTTTTCACTAAGCATATAATGGCATAATTTTTGCATAGAAAATACGATTGCTAGACATAGTTTTTCTAATGCTGTGTAGCGGGTTTCATAACTAATTAAAGTTTTGCTAATATAATAATTAGCACGTTCTCTTTTCTCATCATCAAGTTGAGCTAACATAGCTCCTAAAGCAAAATCTGAAGCTAAAATATACAGGATAAATGGGTGATCAGGTCTAGGAGGTGAAAGCACAGGTGGGTTGAGGAGGTATTGTTTCAGAAGTTCAAAAGCTTCCTTACATTTGTCGTCCCAATTAAAACGGACATCCTTCTTAAGAAGCTTAAGAAAAGGACTAGTTTTGTCCACCAGCTTATCGATGAAGCGACGGATAGCTTGAAGCTTACCTTGTAAACTTTGTAACTCAGATATATTGGTAGGTGAGGGCATATCAGTGATAGCCGCAATCTTGAGAGGATCAATTTCGATACCACGTAAAGAAACTAAAACCCCTAATAGTTTACCGGACTTGACTTCAAATATACATTTGGTTGGATTTAATCGAATAAGATATTCTCTTAACCGATTAAATACTTTTCTCAAATCATCTAAATGATCTTCATTAATAGAGTGAGGTATAATATCATCTACATAATCATGTAGGATATCATTCATCATATCATGAAAGATATAAGTCATGGCTCATTGATATGTTGCGCCTACATTCTTTAGACCAAATGGCATCACTTTCCAAAAAAAGGTACCCCAAGGGGTAATAAAGGTTGTTTTAGCCTGATCTTCAGGAGCTATCCTGATCTGATTATAACCAGAAAATCCATCCATTAGGGACATCATTCCACTCCCCGTAGTAAAATAAATGATTTGATCCATGTTTGGAAGAGGAAAATCATCTTTAGGGCATGCAACATTAATATCTCTAAAGTCTGTGCAAACCCTATCTTTGGTAGCTTCTTTCTTGGTGACTGGAACTACATTTGAGATCCATTCAGCATAATCAATAACTTGTATAAAAATAACATTCAGGAGTTTTTCTAACTCCCCTTTGACTAGCAAGGCCACTTTGGGATGCATTTTTCTAAGTTTCTATTTAACAGGTTTAGCATCTAGATGGACTACTAGGTGATGCATGACTACAGAAGGGTCTAAACCTGGCATATCTTCATATGTCCAAGCGAAGACATCTTCATATTATTTAAGGAATGCAATGTATTGCTTTTGTTTTTCTTGACTTAATTCTGATCCAATACTGATGATGTGAGGATTATTCTCAGGTCCAATGTTAACCTTAATGACGTTTTCTACTTCCATGTGTAGATCTCTTTCAAAATTAGGTGGGGCAAGTGAAACGCCCAATTCTTGTAATTCCTTTAAGGTTAACTTGGATAATTCATCTTGAGGAGTCATGGCCTCAAGTTGGGCTATAGTAGGTATAGAACCATCAAAATAAAAACCATTGTGTAACATCTCTTCCACGGAGACATCATGGAAAATATCTCCTTCCAACTCATCGTCGGATTCAGCAATCATTTCGGGATAGGCTATGGATAGCATATTGCAGGTAGAAGAATTATTCTTGGGATACAAAGAATCTTGTTTATCTAGATAATCTTGATAACATATGAGTTGATCATCATCTTCAAAAGGGAAGGGTTGATCTTTACTAGGAAATAGGCCCACACCACATCAGGCGGGCCATGGTTCTACCTCAAAGGGTTCTTTCATACCATTTTGGAAAGGTCCCAAACCTTTCCCTTTATAGCCCAATTTAAGCATTATGGGTTTAGCTTTAATATATTCATTAGCAAAATAGCATCGAGCATATCCATCACAATTTGTCTTGATGTTTCGGGGTATTCTTCCCCATTCATATCCTTTATAAATAAAAGCACAACTCCCGACTTGGTAGATACTTCCCATAGGTTATGGTAGGCCCAAGGTACAAGGAGAAGGCGGTAAATTACTTAAGATAATGGAATCTTGCATAGAAGCATTTGTTTTTTCTATATTAAGAATTTTAGATAAATCAGGTAATAGTTCATCAGTGAGAGCATAAGAGGTAGAAGGATCATTCCCTATATCTTTAGATGTGGAAGGTATGATAGATGTAGAGAATGTGGAGGTGTTAATAAATGGGTCTATAGGTTTTGAAATTATAGGGATGGAACATGAAGGATTGGTTATGGATTTAAGATCTTTTTGAGGTTCTAGTGTGGTTTGTTTAGAAGATTGTTGAGCTATATATGAGGGTGAAATTAATGGAGGAGAAATAGATGAAGTTATGGGTGTGTGTTTCACACGTTTAGATGAAAAATAATAATTAGGATGTGTGGATGACAGAGCAGGGCAAAATTGAACTCCAATAGGTTCTACCAAAGCACACATATCAAAGGGTCTAGGATCACCATGGATAGTGACCAACTGATTTTTAAATTTGAATTTAACACATTGGTGTAAAGTTGATGGGACAGCCCGCATTGCATTGATCCAAGGATGACCCAAGATTATATTGTATGATGCGGGGCAATGTACAATAAACACGGTCATGTCTAAGGTTCTCGGAACAACTTGCAATGGGATGGTGATAACTCCACACGTTTCTTGTGTTTTTTCATTGAAAGCTTTTATGATCATGTCAGTTTTCATCACTTCTAAACCCAAATCTTTGGTAGAAATCAAAAGTGCAATTTTTTAGAGATGAACCATTATCAATCAAGACTCGTTTAACAGCTACATCTCCAATTAGGGCAGTAATATATAAGGGGTTATCCTTATGTAAACTATGTTGTGGGATATCTTTATCTCGAAAGTCAATACAATTGACTTCTTGAGTGATGATAGTATTGGACATGGCTTCAGGTTGAATATTTTGAGGTACCATCATTTGGCTTAATGTGAGCATTAACTCATCCCTATGGGTAGGAGAAGATCTTAACAAGTCCAACATGGAAATTCTGGTTGTAGTATTGGATAATTGTTCATTAATATTGTAAGGAGGCTTAGGTTGAACATTAGACATATGATTCCCTTTATTGGGATTTTTCAAAATAAATGGAGCTGATCCATCAGTCTGAGTTTGATCCTGTTGAGAATTGTGAGCCTATTGTCTGGTAACAACTCCGATGGTACCTACAATGTTATATTGAAGACGCTGAATTGGTCTCAGTCTAGCGTTTATGGCTTGTTCATTAGGAAGGAACTGAATAAGGTCGAGTAGTAACTCTTCTAGGAAATGGTTCTTTCGAAACCATAGCATCTGTGATAGGTTGAATCGGATCTGATTCATTTTTAGAACTATTCGATTGGTTTGAGGTGATGTCTATTTCACTTTCATTATCCGATTCTACATCACTAGGATCCGGTGTTTGAGTATTATATAGGGGTCTGGACGTAACCATGGAGAAAGTTGTCCCAAAATTTTGTAAATCATGATTAGGTAAATGTCTGCTAATAGTTCCTACATATCGGGTAGGAGAAGGGACATTATGATGCTCAATTTGATTGGCCACCTCTTTACCATGTTTTGGTAAAGGATGTTGAAATATATCTAATGATTGATTAGCATTTTGATTCTAATTTTGGGGAATGTTCTTTTGAGCATTATTAGGAGGATTTTGTTTAGGTTGAAAGGCTTGCACCTCCATTTCATTATTATCAATCAAGTCTTGTATTTTATGTTTTTATCTTTTACAAGAGTTGGTAGAGTGTCTAGGTCCTCTATGAAAATCACAATGTAAATCAGCTCTGTATCCGGGTATAGTTGGATCAGGTTCCCGGATAGCTGGTAATTGAATCAAACCTCGTGCTAGTAATTGGGGTAGAATAGTTGATAATGGTTGATTCAATCTAGTAAATTCTCGAGGTGGTTTATCAGGAGGTTTTAATATAAACTTCTCCATTTTTTTTGTAGTATTAACATTAGCAATGTTTCTACTAATAGTGACTCCGTCACCTACAACTTTTTTGTTTTTATATTGATTTTTGGATGTTTTCTCATCATCTTTCTTTTTGAGATGACCTCTTCTAATGAGAGCATCTTCCACCCTTCGAGCTAAGTCTATAGCTTGATCGAAGGTGGTCAAGGTAGCAATTGATAATTCATAGGATAGTTGTTCTTGCAAATTATTAATAAAAATGTCCAACATTTCCCTATAAGGTAGCACAAAGTGCAGTTTTCCTATCAACTGCCTCCATCTAGCTAAGAAATCAGCAAAAAATTCATATTTGTCTTGTTTTAGGTTGTACAAATCTTTAATGGTCACATGTCTCTCGATGTAGGCACTAAATTGATGGATAAAAGATTCAGCTGTTTCTTCAAAATTTCTCAAAGAATGAGTGGGCAATTGATAGTACCACTCTAATGCCATTCCTCCTAAACTTTTCGGGAACATTTCTAGTAATAACAAGTCATCATGTGATATATCATGACATGCTATCCTAAACATGCGAAGATGCTCTATGGGATCTTCAGTTCCTTTATATATAGGCAGGACGGGCATGGGAAAGTGCTTAGGGTATGGCTATGCTACAACTATGGGATCCAAAATCTGACTACACATCTCTCGATAATTATACGAAGGACGGTAGGGATCTATCCGGTCCATGCGGGAAGCTAACAGTTTCACCATGGCTTCCAGATTACTGGTTTTCTCACCATATTGGTTCGGTAGGGCATTAATATGGGATTTGTGAGCATATGATGGAGGGACATGAAGATTAGATGCTATATTGCTATTGTGTAAATTATTGGTAGGAAGGGTGTTATGAAGAAGTTTTGAAGTTGTATTATGTTGTATCCCAGATTGTTGAAAATTGGTGTTTGGCTTCATTTGAGGTTTTAGTTGATTTGAAGCATATTGATCAATAGTTTGGCGAAATAAAACAGTGAATGAAGATCTCTTTTGTGTGGGAATTATTTTAGGCTCAATAACAGGTTCCTTAGGGGGTTTGGTAACCTGTTATTTTTTCATGTTCTGAATCATAGTGACCATATCTATATTGGATGGTCCAACTTTATCACTTTCTTGATCAACAAAGGACAAGGGATTAGTGTGTATGTTAAACATATCTTCCATAGCTGCTTGAGTGTCACTAATTTGTCCTCTATCAATACGAACTACCATATTAAGAGCACCAATGTTATTACTGAAAATTTTCCAAAAATGATCTAAGTTATCAAAAGTAACAGTTTCGTCTGGAGCCATTCTAGGGGATAAGGATCCTTCCTCTTTAACATATTCCTTTTTTTCATCTACAACAAGCTCATCTTCTGGCTGTTCTAGAGTTTCTCCTTCTGGAATTGGATCCTAAGGAAGGGCATTTGGGTTTTTTGTTTTGTTTCCTAGCCAATCTTCTTATTCTTTTTCTTCAGTTTGTTTACCATTCCTAAGTCTAAGCATTGTGCTTAAGTTTAGATTTCAGAAAATATATATATATACTTATATATATATACGAAACAAGCTTAAGAGGTATATATTTTAATAATATACCTACTATAATATTTAAAATAAAATGTTTTGGTTTTGTTATGTTTTTGGTTTTTCTTGTTCTTTTATAACAATATTATAAAGATAACAAACAACACACTAAATGCAAGAAATAATAATAATGAAAGCAATGATCTAGTTTTCTATAAACAATTTATAAATATCATTAACGGGCTCAAGTTCTTCAGGAGTCATGAAATGTTCTTCAAATTGAAAATTTTCTTTCAAGAATTTGACAAAAAGTGCTATAGTGATATTATCTGTCTCAGACTCTGGTTGGTAGAAATAAAGTTCGTGGCAATACTCTCGATATAACAAAGCTCTAGGAACTCTCCTTCACCTCTTCCTATCCATAAGAACGACCTCTTGGTCTTCTACATGACCTAGGAATTGGTGTATAATAGTTGCATTCTCGAGGTATTTCTTGACGGTGAACAATTCTGATGACACAAGAGCTCTCCTATAAGCTAACCACCTATGGCAAGCTCTCTAAAGTTCATGATAAAAAATGAGTTGATGAGGATCTAGGATTCTATCTAGGGCAAACCTCTTAATTTGCCTAAGTTCGGTTGATCTAGATGAAATAATACCCAATCTCCTATTAAGTTCGTCCCACAAAGGTGGAACTCTATATGTTTGAGATAGTTGAAGCAAAGAATTAAACTCTATGGCTATTATTTGATTTTCAACATTTATAGTGACAACTAGTCTTTTCTTAGGAGCTACCATCTAAACATGATATGCAACTTAACGATTTTAAATGCATCTATGTTTTTTGTTTTTTGTTTTCAAAAGGTTTTAGTTTCACGTCGGGTTCACCAAAATGTATCGCTCCAAATTTTTTGCACCGTTACCTTCAGGCTATAGGATCTACGCCCGAAATGGGGATGGGAAAAGGATGGGATAATACCTTGGACTGAGAGGCCCTTTGAAGGTCCCGCCTCTTGGGGGAGGAGTATTAAGGTTATTTTTTGACGAATGGTGGGTTCACCAGGAAACTTTTGAATGGCAATTTCCACTCCTAGGTTGGGAATGTGTTTGATGTGTTCAGTTTTAGCTTTAATCATTTAAATCGTAGGTTTTGCCAAATGAATCTAAACTATTCTATATGAAATGCAGATTTAAATCAATATAGAAAATAGATTTAAATATAAAACGCAGAGAACAAGCTAAGTGAGAAAAACCATACCTGATTCCAGATGTCTGATGGAGGTTCTAATTTTTGAAGCAGTCCAGATCGCCTCTGATCTGATAGGATCGTCTGAAATCAGACAGGATCATCTGAGATCTGATGAATTCATCAGAGACCTACAATCAGAGAAGCAGACATAGAATACAAAAAATGCAGCTATGCTGATAAAGAAAAATGATGTGAAATGATAATAATGATGTTAATAAGATAATCCCAAATAGAAATGCAAGTAAATTATCATGCTTTAATAGCTAATAATGATTTTATTATGTATTTAAGCTATATGGGTGAACTCCAAGATGAAAAATAATAGGAAATAATAATAAAACTAACTAGATGTAGAATAGAATAGCAGAAAGGTATAGGAAAAGTGCAAACTCTGGGCACTTATTTCCCCCAATGTTGACTGTAGTAGAAATCATCTCGAATTAGGGCATGATCGTTCGAGATTGTACAAGATCATCTACGACGATCTGAGCTTGCTCCGGCTGAAAAACAATGAAGTTCCTGCAAACAAACTTGGAAAAATACGAAGGCAAATGGTGATTTAAGATGGTCTAATGCAAATAGAACTAGTGTTACAGGAAATTTCAGCTAGGGGAATGTCAAGGGGAGGGCCTAAGATTAAATAGGCATAGGAAGGAGGTTGGGAGGTTGGAGATCATCCTAATCTGGAAGATCTCCAACGAGGGAAGTCTCTAACCATGCAGACACGCTTTTGCCCAGGTTAGAGATGTCGTTGAAACAGAAACTAATTATGAAAAATTAGTTTTGGGACAAAATTGTTTGGACGTTTTGCTCTAGACGAATTCGTTCGATCTGAGGCGATATCATCTGATCGGCGACGATATCGTCCAATGGACAAAACAAATCCTAAAAATGGCATGAAAAACAAGGAAAGTGGTTTAACAGGCAGTTAACGAGCGATTTTGGGGTTGAAATTTGAATTTGAATTATTACTAAAGTAATTTTAATTATTTGCTAAGGTTTACTGCGCCAATTTTAGGGTGCTACAACACCACTTAAATCCTAGTGGAGGGTTCACCTAGCTCTTCCACTATGCCATAGTGGGAGATAGTTTGAACACAGGTGACTCATACCATCTCAGAAATAATTCTCTATTACGTCTAACGATATCTAGGGGGTAGTCAAAAAGTGACTAACTACAAAAAAATAGTTGATGCACCTTTTTGCATATTTTCCAAGAAGACCGAAGTGGCCCATATGCTAAAGATCAAAGAAAAAGAAAAATACCACAAGGAGGTAAAAGTGTCATGATATCACGTCATGTTACATTTTTGCGGCTAAGAGCAACAAAAGGAAGCAAGGAGGAAAAAGTGTCGCGATATCGCAACATGTTGCATTTTCGCGGGCAAAAGCAAAGAGAAAGAGCAAGGAGGTAAAAGTGTCACGATATCATGACATGCTACATTTTCACTACTAAGAGCACAAAAATGGAGCAAGGACGCAAAAGTGTTGTGATATTGCGACATGTTGAATTTTTGCGACCAAAAGAGAATATAAATAGCAAGAAGGAAAAAGTGTCGCGATATCACGACATATTGCATTTTCGTGGCCAAAAGAGAAGAGAAAGAACAAGAAGGAAAAAGTGTCGCGATATCGTGACATGTTGCATTTTCATGGCCAAAAGAGAAGAGAAAGAGCAAGAAGGAAAAAGTGTCACGATATCATGACATGTTGCATTTTCATGGCCAAAAGAGAAGAGAAAGAGCAAGAAGGAAAAAGTGTCACGATATCGCGACATGTTGCATTTTCGTGGCCAAAAGAGAAGAGAAATAGAAAGAAGAAAAAAGTGTTGCGATATCGTGACATGTTGCATTTTCGTGGCCAAAAGAGAAGAGAAAGAGCAAGAAGGAAAAAGTGTCACGATATCTCGACATGTTGCATTTTTGCGGCTAAGAGCAACAAAAGAGAACAAAGAGGCAGAAGTGTCATGATTTCGTGACATGTCACATTTTCACGATGCAAGAAGAAGAATCAAACTGAAGACATAGAAATGTTGCGATTTTGTGACATGTTGCATTTTCACAACACAAAAGGGTAGGCGGGAAGAGAAACAAGAGTGTCACAATTTCACGACATGTCCGGTTTTTGCCAAGGAAACAGAGTATATTTTTGGCAACTGGGACATTCACTGACATCACACGTTGATTTCTAGAGAATGGTCAGTTGATTATAACCTGGTAGGTCCACTGGACGATTGTAGAATAACAGGTTCATCTAAATTTAGCCAAAAGGAAATCTATCCAATCTACGAGAAATTCATTGTATATTCTTAGAAACTGCAAAAAATTACTTGTAATTGATTGAAGAAATTAAATGTACATAGTAGAAGATAACATTTTTACGGTATAAATAGGAGTGATTCGACCATGAAAAAAGTTCGGCTATTGGACGTTTACAAGCTTGATGTACATGTACTGGATTAATGTAGAAAATAGCGAACAATTACCATTAAACAAGCATTGTTTAAATAATACAATGAGCGCTTAGAATAGTTTCGAAGGTTATGGAACTACCAAGGCGCTTAATAGTAGTGGTTGTAACTATGTTAACAACCATACTAATAATGTAATAAACATAGTTACGCTAACATCCCCCCTTATTACATTATTTGGGTAATTGGATAACTACTAGCTATACTAACATCCCCCCTGATTACATCATTTGGCAATACAAAGTGAGCTACGAAACAATTCAAATTTGACACGTGCAAGTGCCTTAGTGAAAATGTCTACAACTTGAGCATCGATGGGAATGTACTGAAGCTGAATTCGGTGCCTTGGAACTTCGTCTCGAATGAAGTGGCATTGTGTATCAATGTGCTTGGTTTTCTCATGATGCACTGGATTCTTAACAAGGTTCAAAACACCCTGGTTGTCGCAGAACAAGTGTATTGGAGATTTTGATGGATGACCCATACTTGTCAGAATGCGACGTAACCATATCACTTCGCACACAGCTTCACGTGCGGCACGATATTCTGCCTCTGTAGATGAGATAGCAACCACCTGTTGCTTCTTGTTGTGCCAAGAGACAGGACCGGATCCAAGATGAAAAATATATCCTGAAGTTGACTTGCGATCATCATATGACCCGGCATAGTCGGAGTCCGTGTATCCTTGCAAGAAGAATTTGTTATTCTTCTTGTATTCTAGGCCATATTCCATAGTACCACGGACATAGTGAAGAACACGCTTTGCTGCTTTCCAATGAGTGGTCTTAGGCTCTTGCATGAACCTCGAAAGATAGTTGACAACAAATACGATATCTGGCCTAGTATTGGTCAGATATATGAGACTCCCAATCAACTGTCGATAGAGAGTACCATCTACCTGAGGTGAATCATCATATCACGATAACTGAATTCCTATCTCCATCGGAGTTGCCATTGGCTTGCAATCAGTCATGCGATATTTTTCCAACAGTGTCTTGGCATATTTTTTTTGAGACACTTTGATGTAGTGCTCCTTCTGGCTTACTTCTAGACCAAGACAATAATGGAGAAGTCCGAGATCTGACATCTCAAAATATTGACTCAAGTCTCTTTTGACAGTGGAGATCATAGTTTTTGAACTCCCTGTAATGAGCAGATCATCAACATAGAGTACAAGCAACACTATTTCAGAACCTTGTTTCTTAAAATAGAGGTTTGCATCTGACGGACATCTCTTAAACCCATGCTGCAGGAGGTGATTATCCATTTTTATATACCAAGCTCGAGGAGCTTGTTTCAAGCCATATAAGGATTTGACCAATTTGCACACTTTCTGCTTTTGGCCTTCCTGTACAAATCCTTCAGGTTGAGTCATGTATACTTCTTCTTGGAGATCACCATTTAGAAAAGCACTCTTGACATCCATTTGGTGAACTTTCCACCCATACTGTGTTGCCATAGCACAAATGACTCGAATTGTGGTCATCCGAGCAGTAGGTGCAAAAGTTTCCTCATAGTCAATGCCTTCCTTTTGAGCATAGCCCTTTGCAACAAGATGGGCCTTATGCTTATCAATTGTCCCATCTGCCTTATACTTGACTTTGTACACCCATTTGCAGCCAATGGGCTTCTTTCCTTGTGGCAGATCGACAAGCTCCCAAGTTTTGTTCTTTTTCAGAGACTTGTACTCAGCATCCATAGCATCCTTCCATTGTGGTTTGCTAAGAGCATCTTGTACAGAGGCAGGTTCATGTTCATTCATTGAAGACAAAAACACCCTGTCATCATCTATATCCATATCCTCTGTTTCCTTATGTGGAGTTACAGAAAGTTCCTCAAAATATTGACAAAGATCATCAACCTCACTGGTCTCTATGGCTGCTTTTTCCCTTTGAGCCATACTACGAGTATGAGGTCTATCCAAAGTCAAATCTGGTGGAGTGGATAACTTGGCGTCCCTGATTGTGCTTGTATACCATTTCGGATTCTTCATTTTTGGTGTTGAAGAAGATGTGGAAGGACCTCCTGTCTCGTGTTGACAAAGGGAACTTCTCTTCCTTAGATTCCACAAGATCTAGGTATACCTTAGATGTGTTTTGTGATGTGAAAGCTTCATCAAAAACAACATCTCTACTGATATGAATTTTCTTGGTCAAAGGATCTATCAAACGATAACCTTTAGAGTGCTCATCATAGCCAAGAAAAATGCATCTCAATGTCTTCTCATCTAGCTTCTTCCTTTTCTCTTTTGGTATGTGCATGAAAGCTTGACATCCAAAAATACGAAGATGAGATATGGAGGGTTTTCGACCACTCCATGCTTCCTGTGGAGTCATTCCTTTTAGGGCCTTTGTGGGTGCCCTATTCAACAGATATACTGAAGTGGTGACAGCTTCTGCCCAATATTGTTGCCCAAGAGTAGCTCCTGTGAGCATACAACGAACCATTTCCATAATAGAACGGTTCCTTCTCTCAGCAACTCCATTTTGCTGAGGAGTATAGGCAGTTGTTAACTGTCTCGTGATTCCATGCTCAGATAAGAATGTTGAAAATTCTTTAGAGGTAAACTCCCCCCCTCGATCTGAGCGGAGGGTTTTTATAGAAGTCCCTGACTCCTTCTCAACAGATTTCTTGAATTGCTAGAAGAAATCAAAAGCCTCAGATTTCAGTCGAAGAAAGAAAACCCACATCTTTCTTGAGTAGTCATCTACAAATAACTGAAAATACCTCTTCCCCCCACAACTATTGGGTGTGAAAGGACCGCACAGATCGGTGTGAATTAACTCCAGAGGTTTATGTGCTCGTGTTGAGCTCTTCTCAAAAGGTACTCTATGCTGCTTTCCTGCCAAGCAGTCAGAGCACACTGGCAATGTGGAAGAAAGGGAAGGAAGACCCTTTACCATCTCATACTTACTAAGCTCAAGTAAGTAGCCAGAACTAAGATGCCCATATCTCTTGTGCCAGAGGGAAGTGGCCTCCTTGGTAGAGACTGTCATGGCAACATGGGGAGTAGAGATAGCATCTAGGGCAAATAAGCCATGCTTATATGAAGTTGTTGCAATCTTCTTACCCTTCCTGGTAATAGAACAACACTTCTTGCCATTCTCAACACGAAAGTTGACAACCATATCTTTATCCAGGATTTGTGTGACTGACAACAAATTGTTAGCCAGTCCTGGAACATAGAGGACTTTGTCAATCTGACACTTGCCATCAGGAAGAGTGACTGAAATTGTACCTTCTCCCTGAACCTTGTAGGTTTTGTCATCAGCAATAGTGACAGGTCTGCCCTCTTTGGCCACAAATGATTCAAACCATGATTTGTCACCAGTCATGTGCTTACTAGCGCCAGAATCGACATACCATACAGGATCCTTCTCCTTGGAGGTTGTGGTAGTCATGAGCACCTTGTGTGCCCATTCAGAATCTGAGTCAGATTCTTCAACAACAACATTCACCTTGGGTTGCTTGTTCTTGTTTTGTGGTTTGGTCTGGCCTTTTTGCTTATTCTTATGCCAACACCTATTGGTGTCATGGTTGTCTTTATCACAAATTTTGCAATACCTCTTCTTTTGTTGAGGTTGTTTCCCTTTTCCTTTTGAATCTTGTTGAGAATTGCCTCCTTTCTAAAAATTACCTTTCTTCTTAGAACCCTGTCTATTGGAGTATAGGGTTGTATTAGAAGAATCATCCCTATGAAGTTGGCGTGCCTCATGTTGTTGAAGCAAATTGACCAACTCAATAAAGGTAATTTGTCGTTGTGACACCTGAATGGAGGTGATCAACGTATCAAAGGAATCAGGCAAAGCTCTCATCACGATGGAAGTGAGAAGCTTGTCGTCCACTGTATCTCCCAAAGAATTCAATTTGCCTTTCAATTCAGAAACTCTGCAAAGAAAGAGTTCAACTGTCTCACCCTGTCTCAAACTCAGATTGTGAAGTTGTTTTTGAAGATGAAGAATGGTGGAATCATTCTTTCCCTCATAAATGGTTTGAAGGGCATCCCAGGCCTCTTTACCACTCGCTTTGTCGACTATATGAGGTTGAACTTCATCTGAAACAAGCAAACAAAATGAGCACTTTTGCTCAATCGTCTTTCTTATCAAATGCTATCTGATCAGCGATAGGAGCTGTGGATCCAGATGCTGGTGAAGGTCTCGTTGTTGCTCCAGAAACAACATCCCATAAATCTTCCATGATTAGGACTGCCTTCATTTTGTTTTTCCATGGTGTATAATTATGACCTTTCAATAACTGATGAGCATCAGTCATTAACTTTGCAGCAGAGGCCATTGTGAAGGTTCCTTATATCACCAATTGGTCACCCTTTCTATATACCTTAATGCCAGGCCGTTATACCATACAAAATACCCGCCCTTACGTGAGGGAGACTATAGGTATTTTGAAAAATCAAAAAAATTACCCGCCCTTACGTGAGGGAGACTGTAGGTAATTTTAAAGATTATATGATACGTGGTACTTAGGCGGTACTGAAAGGGAATCGTCTTGTTGATGGCACCTACCATAGAAAGTCATCAATCCTCATGCGTGGGGCGTAACTTCCCCTAAACACTGTGGATGTCAGAACTCTCGTCAGGATTTACGCCTAAACACAAGAACGATTAGGGTAGTAGATGGAGTAAAATAATAGCAAAAAAAATGGCAAACTTATCTCTCCCCGACGATTTATAGAGAACAAGCTCAGACGTCGTTGTGGCAGCTATATTAGGCGATGGATACAGTAGCGCAATCACGACAGCTTTACCTGTAAGTGCTGGCCAGAGGTATCACAAATACCAAACGCTGTAGTGCAATAAATTGCACGGATGGGTTTTAATGATTCTGGGGACTTAGGGAGTGAATTTGATTGTTAACTTTTAATGAAGTAGTGCAAAAAAATGAAGCATGCAACATACAACATAAAAGTGCCCACAGAAATAAACCACTAGGTGTCGGGCGCTGTCGAAAATGCACCTTTACAATAATGCCAAAAAATTGCCTTTTCAGAAAAAATTACTCATCATCCCCCCCTCTTTTTTTCTTCAAGTTTGAAAAAAAAATGGTGCCTTTTAGAAGAAGAAAAAAAATAGCCCCTTTGCTTTGGCAAATATTCTAATTTTTAATGTAAATTTCTAAATAATTTTAGTAAAGAATTTAATTAATAATAAAAATACTGTTAGTTAAAAAAAAACTAACAATATTAATATATTAATAAAAAAAATACTAAAAAAAATAACAAAAATAAAAATATATTTACCTAGGCGCGGGCGTCCTCGGTGGGGTTTGAACTCCCGACCTCTTGGTCGGGAGGCTTTCCTTCGCGCCCCCTCTCCAGTCGGGCTAGCTAGCCCGACGGATATTTGAAGGGGGCCTGCCTTCTATTGAAGGCTTTCCCGCCTCCGCGGGAAAACTTTTGAATGTGGGACTTTTAGTCCCACATTCAGGAGGCGGCGTTTGCCTCACCTGAATAAAAGGTGAGGCGCGCCCCTCGTTAAGTGACTGCCTTTGGGCAGTCGCTTAGTGGCATCAACTTTTGCTGCGGCCACGTGTCGCAGCAAGGTCCGGGTGGCGCGTGGCCTATCCGCCACGTGTCCACGTCAGTCCAGTCAGGTCCACGTCAGTCCAGTCCAGGTGGTGCCACGTGTCAGTCCAGGTCATCGCCACGTGTCAGTTTACCTCGAATTCCATGCCCAAGTCAGCCACCTCGGGCTCCGTGCCAGATCCAGGGTCTGTCAGGTCGCTTCAGTCCAGCGTCGGTCTGACCTCGAGAAATGTGCCCGAGTCAAAACCAGTCCAGATTGACCTCAGGATCCATGCCCACGTCTAGTCAGATCCAACATCTGTCGAGTGTCCTTCGGCTTCGGGAGATGCGACTGAGTCCCTTGGTTGCCCAGTCAGGTCCAGTCAACCTCGGGAAGCGTGCCCGAGTCACAGGTCTAGACGAGTTTCGAAAATCATGCCCAGTAAAAAAATACCTTCCTCCTGCTCTGATACCATGTAGAAAATAGCGAACAATTACCATTAAACAAGCATTGTTTAAATAATACAATGAGCGCTTAGAATAGTTTCGGAGGTTACGGAACTACCAAGGCGCTTAATAGTAGTGGTTGTAACTATGTTAACAACCATACTAATAATGTAATAAACATAGTTACGCTAACAATTACAAGCAATAAAATATTTCTTCTTTTGGCTTCCAAAACTTCTGTGTGCAAGTGTATGTATCTGGTGTTTTAATTTTTATTCATTTTAAGTTTTATAATGTATCTATTTTGAAATCTGGACTGTGCACGTATAAACCTTGTTTCTAGAGTTGAACGTTAAAAGATATTTACATGTATTTAGACGGACATCTAAAAGTCGCACTCAAAAATTCATGTTTTCTATAAAGGAGATATAAAGAAAACTCTGAAAGTAGTAATCTGCATCATCAATGTTTGTTGTTGTTTAAATCTATACCATGAGAAAAGTTCTAGCTTAGGCTATATTTCCCTTATTTCTTATTCCCTTTTCTCTAAAAAACTCAAAGGAACTAGCCTTATCTGGAGACTAGATAGTTGATCTCAAGCAAGATCTGTCTATTCAATGTTGGCAAAGTCTAAGGCACAACACTATTAATCAAAGGCAGATTTTGTTCCAACAGTTTTTGGCATGCCCGATGGGACCAGCAATCCCATAGTATTGTATAAGTTTTGGTGTTTTACCTTAAGAGCCTTTTGTTTGAAAATCTCAAGAAAAAACACCTGGCGACTACGTTGCAATTTAGACCATAAAAGAAAGACCTTTTCTAAAAACCTTCTAGTTATATAGCCATATTATAACTAGATCTCGAGCTAGAAACTCTGAAGAACCTATCGAGTTCTTTGAACTACATCTCGAAAGCCTAAAGGCACACCCTATGCTAGCCGCACGATCAAATCCACCCGGCACCATTAGCACCTCTTTAACACCTGTTGTAGGAGCATCTGCAAGCAATCCTATAGTAGTTGTAACTCCTTTAGCAATCATGGCAGCCGCCCCTGCCCTGGCGCATCTTATGTGGAATCAAACTGGTCCTTTAAAATTATGAGAACAAAATCAAATTCCACAAGCTGCACTAAAAGCATTGCCAACTTTTGACGAAATAGGCAAAATAGCAGATGAGCATTGTCTAGATGTATCATCACTAGCATCTATTTACAATATCACTCAGGAAGATGTAATGGTTAGATTGCTAGTTACATCTTTGAAGGGAAAGATGCTCTATTGGTACAGAGCGCTCCTCATTGGATCCATTACTTCTTGGTCAATGTTTGTCGGTCGTCTGGTCGATGAATTTAATATACATGTGGATCCTTTCACACTACTGAATCAATTCACTGTCATTGAGAGGCACCCATGAGAAGAAATCTAGGATTTCAATATCAAATTTACCAAAACTTGTGATAGAGTACCGCAAGGCCTAAAACCCATGGAAGAACAAGCTATATGTTATTATTTAAGGGCTTTTGATTCAGATCTCAGTATGATAATAAGGCAATCCTATGTAACCACTTTTCCTGGGATCTATCTAGAGGCAACAAAGGGTGAAGTTGATCTCATCGCTACAAAAAGATATCCATCAAAGAGTCTATTGCCAATTGTACTAGAGCTTTCCCAAGCATCAATTTCTAAATTTCCTGTACTCCCATCAATGTAGGACCTCCCAGCTATAGCCACACCTCCTACATTCCTTGCATTACCAGCCACACCCCTTGCATCAGCTCCCCCTAATGATCAATACACGACCATAATCGATACAATGAAGACATTGTCAAATTAAATGGCATCCATGAAAAAGACAGGTGGAACGAAATATCCAAGCAAGAATATTTCCACAGATACAAAAGGAAGGTGCTTCAACAAGTGGAACAGGACAAGATAAAAAAAAATGTGGTGTATGCAAATGAGACAGGAGATAATGTAGAACCTGCTAATTCTGATTACTGGTGTACCACTTGCAATGATCCTCATAGAGAATATTCATGCATGATTCATCAACATCATGTGCAAGTGGTTATTAATGAAAGAGCCAAAGAAACCGGCAAGGGACAGGTGAACATAATCAGAGAAGTCCACTACAATTTGGCAATGCCATCCATGGAACAAGTCTCAGTCCTGACAAGATCGGGAAAACAGTCATTACAAGACGACCCTAAGGAACTTCAACCACTAAGTTTTCCCCCCACCCCCAGGGATAATCTACAAAAAATCTAGTTATATGAGAAAGGATGTTCTGACCCTCCTCAGACTTCTACGACTACACCAAGAAAAGAATTTCCTCCTAGAAAAGGGAGCGAGTCTCAAGAACAAGCAAAGGAAAGATTCAGATTTCCTTCATTGACAAAAAGACAAAGAATAGAAGCTACGCAGGTCTATAGAGATAGATATGACGCATCGACTAGTGGAAGGGATAAAAGTTTTGAAGTATCCCCAGCTACAACTCTTTCGTTCAACATTGCAGAAGAAATGAAGAGGACCCCTTCCAAAATAAGCATGTATGATGCACTGCAAATTCCTGGTCAAATCGACCTCCTCCAAGAATCCTTAAATTTAAATAATGATACCTCTTCCTCAAATGTTATACAAGCAAATGTTGTTTCAACCTATGGGAAAATAGACCGTCCCATTCTATCTATCCTTGCAAATGGACGGGTGGATAGTTCACAATTGCATGATTGATTCAGGGGCCGCAACTACGGTGATGTCGAAAGCCGTATGTGACATAATGGGGATGGAATATACTTGAAGTCATCCTAGTGTGTTGCAATTATATGGTACTCCAATAAAAACTATCGGGGTGATCAAATATATCCCTATTCAACTCCACAGAATGCCAGAAGTAGTCGTCATACAAGAAGTAGTTGTTGTAGACTTAGAACCATATTTCGGTATGTGTTTATCCAGAGAGTTCATAGCCAAACTGGGTGGTTATCTATCACTATATTATTCACATTTGGAAGTACCTTTCAAAGGTAAAAGAGTCAATATCTACAATAAAAAACCATCTACTTTTCACGTAGAAATACTAGAGGAAACAGCTACCGTGAACATGATATCCGAGGAATTGGAAAACATTGATCTAATGGAAGAAACCATGGAGGAACTCCAATCTGAAGATCAATTTTCGATGGAGAATTTCAACGCTATGGTAGAGATAGAAATAGGAAGATATTCCATTGAAAAACCAAAAAAACTTCTTGTTGCTATCCCTAAAACAGGTGATTCGGCCAACCAATTATGGAAATTGTACTTTGATGGGTCAAGGTGCAAAAATGGAGCGGGAGCTGGAATTGTTCTGATTTCACCTATTGGAAAAGAAAAAAAAATTTCATATAGGTTGACATGGAGTTGCACCAATAACACGGCTGAATATGAAGCTTTGTGTTTGGGACTTAGGAAAGCTGAAAAACTGGGTGCAAAACAGTTGTTGATCTATGGAGATTCAGAGTTGATTGTTAAATAGGTTACTGGTAAATGCAATTTTAAGCAGCATTACCTAAAGGCTTACAAAAACAAAGTGTTGGATCTATTGGAAAATTTTGAAGCACTAAACATAAAATCCATTTCCAGAGAAAAGAACACCCATGCAAACCTGTTAGCATCAGTAGGATCCAACTTTTGCACAGTCAGTAATGTTATTCAGAAGTCTAAAATAGTCGAACTTATATATAGGCCTTCTGTGCCCGATAAGGACATTTTTTGGCAAGCATTCAAAAACAACGAGCAGATCCTAGATTTTTTGATTCATGAGATGAATTGCTCTACAGAAAGAGCGTTACAAGAAGAGGACGAAGAGATCCTTATTCAACTAAAAAATAATCATATCCCTAGGGGATTGATCACCCTGGAGAGCCTTTTCGACAATAGCAACAGAGTTGTAGGTCGAAGGATCAAGGTAGATGAACTTTGGTATAAGGAAATAGAACTAGAACCAGGCAAAATGATCAAAGTAGGGACCGATTGTATAGTGGTAGAACTAGAACAAATAAAATAGTTATGTAGAGAATATCCAGATATAATAGCCTGGACTTATAGTGATCTGAAAGTGTACAGGAAAGAGGGCATTCAACATACCATCGAACTAGAGGAAGGAGCTAAACATTTTAGGAAGAGTCAGAGGCCTGTGAATCCTAAAATTGAATCCTTAATGAAACATGAGTTGTTAAAACTCCTGCAGGATAAGATAATATACCCAATCAAGCACTCTACCTGGGTGGCAAATTTAGTTCCAGTCCACAAGAAAAACAAAGAAATACGACTATGCATCGATTTCAAAAATTTGAACATCCTCTTTAAAGGATCACTATCATTTACCCCAAATTGACCCAATCCTTCATATTGTGGTGGGAGAAAAAAGGTTTTCTCTGTTAGATGGCTTTTATGGTTACAATCAAGTTTGGGTGAGAAATGAAGATCAATACAAGACTGCGTTCACCACTAAGTGGGGAACATTTGCATACCAAAGGATGCCCTTTGGATTATCTAACACAGGAGCAACTTTCCAAAGAGCCATGGACGTAGCTTTTGGGGAGCTTGCAAACAAAATTATTGTCATCTATTTAGATGACATGACTATTTTTTCTCATGACAAAAAGGACCATGCCACTCATCTACAGCAAGTATTTGAGAAATGTAGAGAATTTAGAATATCACTAAATCCTAAAAAACCTATTTTTGCTGTGGAAGAAGGAATACTCCTTGGGCATATTATTTCTAAAGTTGGGTTGTCAATTGATCCTGATAGAGTAAAGGCGCTTCTTGAGTTTTCGCTTCCAGTTAACAAGAAAGGTTTGCAGTATTTCTTTAGGCAAATAAATTTCATCAAAAAATTCATTACAGATTTTGCCCAAACGATTAAGCCAATGACTGAATTATTGAAAAAGGACACTCCTTTCAAATTGACAGAGCCAAGGAAAAAAGCTTTTCAAAAAATTCTAGAAGCCATCGCTTAAGCTCCTGTGCTATTTAACCCTGACTATTCCCGAGGTTTCATACTATATGCTGTCGGAGACCAAGATAGTTATACTACAGTTCTCACTCAGAAATGAGCAGATGATGAAGAAAGACCCATTGCCTTTCTGAGTTACACCATGCACAAACATGAGGAAAGGTACAACTTCATAGAAAAACAAGTATATGCAATTATGAAATGCTTGAATAAGCTAAAACACTTCTTATCCCAGAGTCAGGCGATGGTGTATGTTATTCATCTCGATGTAAGGAGCTTCATAATTCAAGGAGAATTGGGTGAAAAAAGAGTTGGATGGGTGACTCGCATCCAAGAGTATGATGTAGAAATACATCCTACTAAAATAGTCAGAGGGAGAGCTTTATGCCAAGAATTGGCCAAGCAAGCTGCAAGTGGATATGGGGAGAGCCACCCCATCATGGCAAACACAGAGCAACACCAAGACAGAGTAAGTTCGGATTGGATCGATGACTTTGTGAGGTTTTTCAAACTGGATCATGTCCTGAAGATATGAACGCTTCCCAGAGAAGGATATTCAGAACCCAAGCATTGAAATATACCCTTCGAACAGAGGAGTTGTACAGGATTAACATCAATGGTGTATTGTTAAAATGTGTTCCCGATAATGAAAAGTAGAAAGTGTTAGATGAATTTCATGAAGGTTTTTTAGGGGGACATTATGCAGGTCGAACTACAGCTTTGAAGATCCTTAGAGCTGGATGTTATTGGCCTTCCATATTCCTAGATGCGTACAAAGTGACCCAAAGGTGTGAACAATGTCAGAGGTATGTGGGAAGAAACAGGAATGCACCTATGCCCTTAAAAGCTATTCAAGTCGAGGAACCATTCCAACAGTGGGGGTTGGATTTCGTAGGGATAATAGAGCCAAAATCATCATCAGGCCACAAATACATTCTCACTGCCACGTACTACTTTACCAAGTGGGCAGAAGCAGTGCCTACGAAGAAAGATGATTCGGAAGTGGTGATAGAATTTGTCGAAAGTCTAATCACAAGGTTTGGCATACCAAATTCTTTGATTACAGACAATGGATCCCCTTTCACTAGTGCAAAGATGATCGAATTCGTCAGTAGATATGGAATTTACCTGAAGACTTCCTCTAATTATTACCCATAAGGTAATGGATTAGCTGAGTCTACCAATAAGAATATTATAAGAATTCTGAAAAGAACA
Source organism: Wollemia nobilis (assembly GCA_028583015.1). Lineage (NCBI taxonomy): Eukaryota > Viridiplantae > Streptophyta > Pinopsida > Araucariales > Araucariaceae > Wollemia > Wollemia nobilis. The sequence goes on along the minus strand of JAQPPZ010017033.1, from coordinate 17,774,985 downwards.
TTAGAGGACAATAAGAACTGGAACTCACTCCTGAATCAAGCCCTATGGGCCGACAGAATCTCAATAAAAAAATCAATCAATACATTGCCATATGCTTTGGTTTATGGCAAAGATGTTGTTATGTCGATTCATATGGAGATACTCGCATTGAGGATGCTAAACCAAGTTAACGAAGATGAAGGTCATCCAATGGATGCCTGACTGATGCAACTTTTGTAGCTTGAAGAATCTAGGAAACAGGCCTACGATCATCATCAAAATCATATGGTAAAAACAGTCGGGTGGTTCGACAAGAAAACCACTTTCAATAAATTCAAAATAGGTGACCTAGTATTAAAATGGAATTTCAAGAAAGCAAAGCCAGGACACCATGACAAGTTTGATGCGTTCTATGAGGGGCCATTCGAATTTTTTTCAAAAAAGCAATTCAATGCCTTCCAGTTAAAATATCAAGATGGATGGGTTCTACCCATCACGGTGAATGCTTTTCACCTAAAATTGTATTTCCAGTAAAAGCTACAGATCACCATTATATGTACAGTATATTATAAGTTTGGAGTTTTGTAAATATTTCCCTTTTTACGACCTAATAAGAATCATTTTTTGCGGACTAGCGGGGTCCGATATTTTGAATGAAATCTAGAGGAAAAAATTTGCCCTTATTATTTTGAATTTTCAAAAATCAGGGGCTGTCGTGTGATCGCCTGAAAAGTCGGCGAGAAGGGATGAATAAAAAGAAAGTTTCAAAATATGTTATGTGTGCTCCTTGGGATATTTCCAAAAAATTTCCACCGCCAAATTTATTTTAAAGCAACCACGTGCCAGAAGTCCAGTGGGAGAAGATAATTAATCTGTCAGTTAGCATCTTTTTGGGCATGGGATAATTTCAAGTCCCCAAGTGGGTTTTTAATGAGCCGGTGAGCATTTTTAGGAGTTCCCTAAGAAATATGGCAAGAACAAAAACCGAAGAAAATATAGACAAAATCAAATCAACCAACCGTCATTTAATGCATTAATTTTGCATGTCCTCCTAGGTGATATAAAATTAAATTCAAATATTCAGAGAGGCATTTCGCCATTTACAAACTTGCTCAAAGCTCTTGGAGAAGAAAAGAAGCGAGGAATTGTATCTGTGACACTCGAGAAACCAAAAGTCTCGCTAGCCACTGTTATACCACTACACTATAATGTAGTGAGGAAATAATTATGAAGTACTCAGAGGAGGTTCAAAATCTGCATACCTATGTAGCACCCTAAAATTGGTGTAGTAAACCTTAGCAAATAATTAAAATTACTTTAGTAATAATTCAAAATTCAATTTTAACCCCAAACCGTCCATTAACCGCTCGTTAACCGCCTATTAAATAGCTTTCCTCATTTTCCATGCCATTTTTAGGATTTGTTGTGACCGTTGGATGATATCGTCTCCAATCAGACGATATCGCCTCAGATCGGATGATTTTATCTGGAGCATAACGTCCAGACGATCTTGTCCAAAACTGATTTGTGCATAATTAGATTATGTTCCAACGGTGTCTCTAATTTGGGCAGAAGCGTGTCTACGCCGTTAGAGACCCTCCTCGTTGGAGATCTCCCAAATTGGGATGATCCCCAACCTCCTAACCTCCCTCCTAAGCCTATTTAAACCTTAGGACCCCCCCTTGACATTCCCCTGGCTGAATTTTCCTGTAAATTGACCTTTGCGCGCATTAGAATACCCTGGATTACCATCTGCATTTGTGCTTTCCAAGTTTTCTTGCAGGGACCTCATTGATTTTCAGCCAGAGCAAGCTCAGATCGTCGCAGACGATTGTGTACAATCTTGGACGATCTTGTCAAAATTCGAGATGATTTCGACTGCAGTCTGCATTGGGGGCAATCAGTGCCCAGATTTTGCACTTTTTCTATACTTTGCTACTATTTTATTCTACATTTAGTCAGTTTTATTATTATTTCTTGTTATTCTGCATTTTGGAGTTCACCCATATAGCTTAAGTACATAATAAATTCATGATTAGCTATTAAAGCATGATAATTGACTTGCATTTCTATTTGGGATTATTTTATTAACATCATTTTGTCATTTTACATCATTTTCCTTTATCAGCATAGCTGCATTTTTTGTATTCTATGTCCATTTCTCTAATTGCAGGTCTCTGACGAATTAGTCAAATCTCAGACAATCCTATCAGATCGGAGATGATTCTGTCAAATTCCAGACGATCTTAACTGCTTCAAAAATTAGAACCTCCATCAGACATCCGGAATCAGGTATGGATTTCTTCACTTAATTTATTCTCTATGTTTTATGTTTAAATTTGTTTCTATCTTCATTTAAATCTGCATTTTCATCTAGAACAGTTTAGATTCATTTGGCCAAACCTAGGACTTGGATGATTAAAGCTAAAATTGAACACATTAAACACATTCCCAACCTAGGCGTGGAGACTGCCACTAAACGTTTCCTGGTGAACCCCACCATCCATCGAAAAATCACCTTAATACACCACCCCCGAGAGGTGGGACCTTCAAAGGGCCTCTCAGTCTGAGGTATTGTCCCATCCTTCCCGCATCTCCCTTCCGGGTGTGGATCCTTTAGCCTGAAGGTAAGGGTGCGGAAAATTTGGAACGATACATTTTGGTGAACCCGACGTGAAACTAAAACCTTTTGAAAAAAAAAAAACATAGATGCATTTAAAATCATTAGAAAAATACTAAGTTGCATATCATGTCTAGATGGTAGCTCCTAAGAAAAGACTAGTTGTCACTATAAATGTTGAAAACAAATTAGCAGCAATAGAAGTTAATTATGTGCTTAGTGTGCCTGAAACAGATAGAAACCAACTTTTGTGGAAAGAACTTGATAGGAGACTAGGTATCATTTCATCTAAATCAACCGAACTTAGACAAATCAAGAGGTTTGCCCTAGATAGGATCCTGGATCCTCATCAACTCATTTTTTATCATGAACTTCAGAGAGCTCGTCATAGGTGGTTAGCTTATAGGAGAGCTCTTGTGTCTTCAGAATTGTTCACCTTCGAGGAATACCTCGAGAACGCAGCCACTATATACCAATTCCTAGGTCGCGTAGAAGATCAAGAGGTCGTTCTTACGAATAGGGAAAGGTGGAGGAGATTTCCTCGGGCTATGTTATATCGAGAGTATTGCCATGAACTTTATTTCTACCAACCAGAGAGACAGATAATATCACTATAGCACTTTTTGTCAAATTCTTGAAAGAAAATTTTCAATTTTAAGAACACTTCATGACTCCTAAAGAACTCGAGCCCATTAATGATATTTATAAATTGTTTATAGAAAACTAGATCATTCCTTTTATTATTATTTCTTGCATTTAGTGTGTTGTTTGTTATCTTTATAATATTGTTACAAAAACAAAAAATAGAAAAAACAAGAAAAACCAAAATATAACAAAACCAAAACATTTTATTTTAAATACTATAGTAGGTATATAATTAAAATATATACCTCTTAAGCTTGTTGCACATATATATATACAAGTATATATATATTTGCTGAAATCTAAATTTAAGCACAATGCCTAGACTTAGGAATGGTAAACAAACTGAAGAAGAAGAAGAAGATTGGTTAGGAGACAAAACAAAAAACCCAAATGTCCTTCCTGAGGATTCAATTCCAGAAGGAGGAACTCTAGAACAGCCAGAAGATGAGCTTGTTGTATATGAACAAGAAGAAAATCTTAGAGGAAGGATCCTCATCCCCTAGAATGGCTCCAGATGGAACTATTGCTTTTGATAACTTAGATCATTTCTGGAAATTTTTCAATAATAACATTGGTGCTCTTAATATGGTAGTTCGTATTGATAGAGGACAAATTAGTGACACTCAAGCAACCATGGAAGATATGTTTAACATACACACTAATCCCTTGTCCTTTTTTGATCAAGAAAGTGATAAGGCTGGACCATCCAATAGAGATATGGTCACTATGATTCAGAACATGCAAAAACAACAGGTTACCCAACCCCCTAAGGAACCTGTTATTGAGCCTAAAATCATTCCCACACAAAAGAAACATTCATTCACTGCTTTATTTCTCCAAACTATTGATCAATATGCTTCAAATCGACAAAAACCTAAAATGAAGCCAAACACCAATTTTCAACAATCTGGGATACAACATAATACAACTTCAAAACTTCTTCATAACACCCTTCCTACCAAAAATTTACACAATATCAATATAGCATCTAATCTTCATGTCCCTCCATCATATGCTCACAAATCCCATATTAATACCCTACCGAACCAATATGGTGGGCAAACCAGTCATTTGGAAGCCATTGTGAAACAGTTAGCTTCGCGTATGGACCAGATAGATCCCTACCGTCCCTCGTACAATTATCGAGAGATGTGTAGTTAGCCTTTGGATCCCATAGTTGTAGCACAACTATACCCTAAACACTTTCCCATGCCCGTCCTACCTATATATAAAGGAACTGAAGATCCCATAGAGCATCTTCACATGTTTACGATAGCATGTCATGATATATCACATGATGACTTGCAATTACTAAAAATGTTCTCGAAAAGTTTAGGAGGAATGGCATTAGAGTGGTACTATCAATTGCCCACTCATTCTTTGATAAATTTTGAAGAAACAGCTGAATCTTTTGTCCATCAATTTAGTGCCTACATCGAGATGCATGTCACCATTAAAGATTTATACAACTTAAAACAAGACAAAGATGAATGTTTTGCTGATTTCTTAGCTAGATGGAGGCAATTGACAAGAAAACTGCACTTTGTGCTACCTTATAGGGAAATGTTGGATATTTTTATCAATAATTTACAAGAACAAATATCCTATGAGTTATCAACTGCTACCTTGACCACCTTCGATCAAGCTATAGACTTAGCTCGAAGAGTGGAAGATGCTCTCATTAGAAGAGACCAGCTTAGGAAGAAAGATGATGAGAAAACATCCAAAAATCAATATAAAAACAAACAAGTTGTAGGTGACGGAGTCACCGATGATGAGAAATGTTGCTAATATCAATACAACAAAGAGAACAAAAAAATTTATATTGAAACCTCCTGATAAACCTCCTCAAGAATTTACTAGACTCAATCAACCATTATCAACTATTCTACCCCAATTACTTGAAAGAGGTTTGATTCAATTACCAGCTATTCGGGAACCTGATCCAACTATACTCGGATATAGAGCTGATTTACATTGTGATTTTCATAGAGGACCTAGACACTCTACAAACTCTTGTAAAATATTGAAACATAAAATACAAGATCTGATTGATAATAATGAAATGGAGGTGCAAGCCTTCCAACCTAAACAAAATGCTCCTAATAATGCTCAAAAGAACATTTCCCAAAATTAGAATCAAAATGCTAATCAATCATTAGATATATTTCAACATCCTTTACCAAAACATGGTAAAGAAGTGGCCAATCAAATCGAACATCATAATGTTCCCCCTCCTACCCGATATGTAGGGACTATTAGCGAACAATTATCTATTCAGGATCCTCAAATATTTGGCACAACTTTATCCATGGTCACAACTAGGCCCCTACATAATATTCAAACTCCAGATCCTAGTGATGTAGAATCAGATACTGAAAGTGAAGTAGACATCACCTCAAATCAATCGAATAGTTTGGAAAACGAATCAGATCCTATTCAACCTATTACATATTCTATGGTTCTGGAAGAACCATTTCCTAGAAGAGTTACTACTCGACCCTCTTCTAATCAGTTCCTTTCTAATGAACAAGCCATAAACGCTCAACCGAGACCAGTTCAGCGTCTTCAATATAACATTGTAGGTACCATCGGAGTCATTACCAGACAACAGGCTCAAAAATCTCAACAGGATCAAACTCAAAATGATGGATCGGCTCCATTTATTTTGAAAAATCCCAATAAAGGGAATCATATGTCTAATGTTCAACCTAAGCCTCCTTACAATATTAATGAACAATTATCCAATACTACAGCCAGAATTTCCCTTTTGGACTTGTTAAGATCTTCTCCTACCCATAGAGATGAGTTAATGCTTACATTAAGCCAAATGATGGTACCTCAAAATATTCAACCCGAAGCCATGTCCAATACTATCATCACTCGATAAGTCGATTGTATTGACTTTCGATATAAAGATATACCACAACATAGTTACATAAGGATAACCCCTTATATATTACTGCCCTAATTGGAGATGTAGTTGTTAAAGGAGTCTTGATTGATAATGGTTAATCTCTAAACATATGCACTTTTGACTTTTACCAAATATTTGTCTTTAGAAGTGATGAAATGAAAAGAACGAATAAGATTATCAAAGCCTTCAATGACGAGACACAAGAAACGTGTGGAGTCATTACTATACCCTTGCAAGTTGGTCCTAGAACCCTAGATACAACCATGTTTATTGTACATTGCCCCGCATCGTACAATATACTCTTGGGTCACCCTTGGATCAATGCGATGCGGGCTGTCCCATCAACTTTACACCAATGTGTTAAATTTGAATTTAAAAATTAGTTGGTCACTATTCATGGTGATCCTAGACCCTTTGATATGTGTGCCTTGGCAGAACCTATTGGAGTTTAGTTTTGCCCTGCTCTGTCATCCACACATCCTAATTCTTATTTTTCATCTAAAAGTGTGAAACACACACCTACAAATTCATCTCTCTCCTCCATTAATTTCATCCCCATGTATAGCTCAACAATCTTCTGAACAAACCACACTAGAACCTCAAAAATATCTTAGATCTACAACCAATCCTTCATGTTCCATCCCTATAATTTCAAAACCTATAGACCCATTTATTAACACATCCACATTATCTACGTCTATCATACCTTCCACATCTAAAGATATAGGGAATGATCCTTCTACATCTTATGCTCTTTCTGATGAGCTTTTACTGGATTTATCTAAAATTTTAATATCAAAAAAAATAAATGCTTCTATGCAAGATTCACTTCTTTTAAATAATTTGTTGCCATCTCCTCGTACTTTGGGCCTCCCACAACCTATGGGAAGTACTTACCAAGTCGGGAGTTGTGCTTTTATTTATAAAGGATATGATTGGGGAAGAATACCTCGAAACATCAAGACGCATTGTGATGGATATGCTTGATGCTATTTTGCCAATGAATATATTAAAGCTAAACCTATAATGCTTAAAATGGGATATAAAGGGAAAGGCTTGGGACCTTTCCAAAATGGTATGAAAGAACCTATCGAGGTAGAACCATGGCCCGCCCGATGTGGTGTGGGCCTGTTTCCTAGTAAGGGTTAACCCTTCCATTTTGAAGGTGATGATCAACTCATATGTTATCAAGATTATCTAGATAAACAAGATTCTTTGTGTCCAAAGGATAATCCTTTTACATGCAATACGCTATCCATAGCTTACCCTAAATTGATTGTTGAATCCGATGATGAGTTGGAAGGAGATATTTTCCATGATGTCTCCGTTGAAGAGTTGTTACACAATGGTATTTATTTTGATGGTTCTATACCTACTATAGCCCAACTTGAGGCCACGACTCCTCAAGATGAATTCTCCAAGTTAACCTTAAAAGAATTACAAGAATTTGGCATCTCACCCGCCCCACCTAATTTTGAAAGAGATCTACACATGGAAGTAGAAAACGTCATTAAAGTTAACATTGGAACTGAGGATAATCCTCACATAATCAATATTGGATCATAATTAAGCCAAGAAAAATAAGATGAATACATTGCATTTCTTAAAGAATATGAAGATGTCTTTGCTTGGACATATGAAGACATGCCAGGTTTGGACCCTTCTATAGTCATGCATCATCTAGTAGTCCATCCGGATGCTAAACCTGTTAAACAAAAACTTAGAAAAATGCATCCCAAAGTGGCCTTGCTAGTCAAAGGGGAGTTAGAAAAACTCTTGAATGTTGTTTTTATACAAGCTATTGATTATGCTTGAATGGATCTCAAATGTAGTTCCAGTCACCAAGAAAGAAGCTACCAAAGTTAGGGTTTGCACAGACTTTAGAGATATTAACGCTGCATGCCCTAAAGATGATTTTCCTCTTCCCAACATGGATCAAATCATTGATTTTACTACGGGGAGTGGAATGATGTCCCTAATGGATGGATTTTTCGGCTATAATCAGATTAGGATAGCTCCTGAAGATCAGGCTAAAACAGCATTTATTACCCCTTGGGGTATCTTTTCCTGGAAAGTGATGCCATTTGGTTTAAAGAATGCAAGCGCAACATATCAACGAGCCATGACTTATATCTTTCATGATATGATGCATGATATCCTACATGATTACGTAGATGATATTATAGCTCGCTCTATTAAAGAAGATCATTTAGATGATTTGAGAAAAGTATTTAATCGGTTAAGAGAATACCTTATTCGATTAAATCCAGCCAAATGCTTATTCGGAGTTAAGTCTGGTAAATTATTAGGGTTTTTAGTTTCTTTACGTGGTATCAAAATTGACCCTCTCAAGATTGCGGCTATCACTGATATGCCCGCACCTACCAATATATCTGAGTTACGAAGTTTACAAGGTAAGCTTCAAGCCATCCATCACTTCATCGATAAGCTGGTGGACAAAACCGGTCCCTTTCTTAAGCTTCTTAAGAAGGATGTCCCTTTTAATTGGGATGACGAATGTAAGGAAGCTTTTGAACCTCCTCCTTAACCCACCTGTGCTTTCACTGCCTAGACCTGATCGCCCACTTCTCTTGTATATTTCAGCTTCAAATTTTGCTTTAGGAGCTATGTTAGCTTAGCTTGATGATGATAAAAGAGAGCATGCTAGTTATTATATTAGTCGAACTTTAATTAGTTATGAAACCCGCTACACAACATTAGAAAAACTATGTCTAGCAGTTGTATTTTCTATGTAGAAATTATGCCATTATATGCTCAGTAAAAAAACATATGTCATTGCTAAATATGATCCCTTGCGGTATCTTATGAGTTGACCTTATTTATCGGGTCGTACAACAAAGTGGGTTCTTGCTCTAAGCAAGTTTGAACTCACGTTCATAATACAGAAGTCTGTTAAGGGTCAAATCATAGCAGATCAATTAGCTGCTGCACCGTTAGAGTCTACTCATCCCCTCATCATTGAGTTTCCTTATGAATGCCTTCAATTAGAGGCAAACCATATTGAACAATGGTCCTTATACTTTGATGGAGCTCGATGCATGAGTGGGGCTGGTGCGGGTATTATTTTAATATCCCTACAAAAACATCTTATACCTTTGTCCTTTAAATTAAAATTTTCTTGCACCAATAATACTACTGAATATGAGGCTCTAATCCTTGGATTACGAGCTGCCTTGGCGCTAAAAATCAAACATCTGCTAGTTTTTGGTGATTCTCAACTTGTTATAAACCAAATTAATGAAGTTTATCAGACCAGATATGATAAATTGCACCCATATAAAGCATATGTTTTACATTTAATATCTCTATTTGATAAAGTTTCCTTGGAAGCTATTCTACGAACTAGCAACCATGTAGCTGATGCTATGGCTGCAGCTACATCTCTTCTGCACTTGGAGTTAGATGACAAATATGCCACCATCATTATTCATCGACTCTAGGAACTCGATTCAAATAAGTCATGTTTAGAACCTTTGGATGTGTTTCTAATCAATGAAACTACTCCTGAACCTTGGTATACGGATATATTTGATTTTCTTCAAAATGGGACTTTCCCTACCAATTCTAATAGAAACCAGCATCGGTTATTACGTAGATGAGCAAGTCGATTTGTAATAATTGGCAATACTTTATATAGGAGATCTTTTGAAGGTATCCTATTGAGATGTTTGAATCTAGAAAAATCCAAATCAGCTTTAAGTGAAGCCCACGATGGATCTTGTGGAGGACACTTCAGTGGTAGTGTCATTGCTAAAAATCTCCTTAGGATAGGATACTTTTGGCCTACCATGTAAAATGATGCACATGATTATGTGCGCCATTGCGACAAGTGCCAGAAACATGCTGACCTTGTCCATGTGCCTGCATAAGAGCTGTAGGCTATTTCATCTCCTTGGCCCTTTTCAAAATGGGGCTTAGACATTATTGGCAAAATTAATCCTATGTCATCTGATGGACACAAATTCATCATAACCGCCACTGAGTATTTCACGAAGTTGGTTGAAGCTATGCCTTTAGCTTCCTGCACTGGAACACAAGTCTCTAAATTTATTTTTAATCAAATTATTTGTAGGTTCGAAATTCTTGCAAATCTCATCTCATACAATGGAAGTTGTTTCAAAAATAAAGATGTTAAGAAATTATGCCAAAAATATAAGATTCAACATCGTTGGTCCACTCCCTATTATCCTCAGGGTAATGGTCAAGTAGAAGCATCTAACAAAACCTTAATCAAAATTCTTAAAATATTGGTCAATAAATATGGTCACGATTGGCACATTCAATTATATCCAGCTTTGTGGGCACATCACACTAGCGTTTGAAATCCCACTGGAACTTCACCTTTTGTCTTGGTTTATGGCGCTGAAGATGTTTTTCTCTTTGAATTAGAAGTCCCTTCTTTGGCTCTACTACTTCAAGATACTGAATTAGGAGATGAATATCGAGCTAGCAGACTCAGTCAGATGGAACTCCTAGATGAAAAGCGCATCAATGCTTTGGAGCATCTTCGTGCCTACCAAAACAAGCTTAAAAGATCATATGCCAAGAAAGTTCGTCATCGATCCTTTGAGATCGGTGACCTTGTTTTAAAAGAAAATAAAAAAAAATACTAATGCAACTAAAGACCTTAAAGGTAAATTTGAGCCCAACTGGCTTGGACCATATATTATCACTACTAAATTTGAATCGGGAGCATACAAATTAGCTACCTTAGATGGTAAATATTTAAAAGAACCTATGAATATTATGCATCTTAAGCGATATTATGCATAAAATTTAGTCATTTCATTTGTACATATTTTGCATGTTGTCTCATTTTCAAAATATATATAAAACTGTTTAAACAAAAACAAACCAAAAAAAAAAGAGTCAAAATTATCAAACTCCTCAAAAATATTTGTTGTATATATTTCTTCTTCAGGTATTGCAGTTATATTTTCAAGTTATTTTGGATAAATTAGCATTTATTTGGAATCCCTCACTATCACAAACATAAAAATAAATATCTTGATTTTATCTAGCATGATTACTAATCTCTCTTATATCAAAGTCCACAAAATTTAATTAAATAAAGTTTGAGCACAGAGAATTGATCTTGTTATTTACTTAAACCAAGCATATCCTTTCACAATAAAATGATTATATTTGTAATGTCCATGCTATGCTACATAGTAGAAGTGGTTTCTTGAGCGAAAATTTTCCCCTGCTATCCTATCATGCACATGGTCTAGAATCTTTGAGAATTGACAAAAGGACAAGCTCACCCCTACCCGAATAAAAATCCCTTGCTCTACAGCTAATCCGAGCAAGTATCCCTAGCATAGGAAGCAAAATAAAAAGAAAAATCAAGCAAAATTATGAGCAAAAGAAGCATTATTTCAGTATCATTTTGTACTATCTCAGCACTATTTCAGCATTATCTCAAATACAAAAGCAAAAATACAACAAAAAGAGAAAAACAAAAGCAAAAATACAAAAAGAGCAAAAGAGAAAAGCAAAAGCAAAAGCAATAAAATCCCTTTCCCTACCCATTGAAAAGAAAAGAAGGGTTGATGAGCTTGAATCCCTGGAATTCTCAATTATTCGAAAACTGTGAGGTAAGCCCCATAACAAGTGGTTTGTGCCCAACCCGCTTGGCCTTGGGTAATTCCTAGCATGGTGATATGTATGTCACATTAGCGACCTTCTTTTGTACAAACCTATGTCTTCTTATGGATTAGCTAGCTCTTGATAACCCAACTTACATAGTAGTTTGGTATGGTTATATGCATCTAAATCATGGTTAATGAACACTTATTTGGTTAATTCAAATCACTTGTATCAAATTATCTTGCTCAAAACTGGTAAATGCACAAAGCAATTGCACACACATTTGTATTTGAGAGATTTTGTGTATCATTATGATAAATCAAGATTGGTAATGAACTCACATATGCACATGGGATTCCTTATAAATCTAATTGTTGTCTTTAAGATACTTTGAAATATTTTTGAAAATTGTTTGGAATAATTTCATTTTCTTATTTGAGAACAATTGTTTAGTATAAAGACAACTACATACATTTTCAAAAAAATCAAAATTTCTTTCAAAACATACACTCAAATCATATATATATTATCGACTTTCGCGACGATGGTATAGTTCCAAAACTTAAATTGGAATTTTATGCCTAGCGCAAGTCCTCATCTTCATATTATCTGTTTATTTTCAAAAATTAAAAAATCAACCATGCAATAAAACTATCAATTTCTTCTTTGGATTTCGCGATGATGGTATAAGTCTATACCTAAATATTCTATGCCTAGCGCAAACCATTGTACTAATTTTATTTCCCATTTATTTAAATTCATCAAAACATGTGACTTAAATCATTATGTTACACAATTATGCTTTAACAACAACGCACATTGTTTCTATTTCATGTCATTATGTCAACTTCAATTTTGCAATGATGGTATAATTCCTAGGGAATTATTCAAAAAATTTATCACACTTAGGAATTTATGCCTAGCAAAAATCATCTTTAATATATTTTATGCATAATATTTTCATGGAAATCTGAAAACAAATCACCATCATCATCATCATTTGCATCATCACAACAAAGTCTTAAGACAGTCTCTTAAGCACTCTTTTTCTTTTAACAATATTTCTATATTGGGATTAGCTTGACGACCGAGTGAGCGGCGACTCCATGAAATGGTCTATAATAGTGACAATGTCCTTTGAAATTATTGTTAAAAGTCCCTTTTTTATTATTATTATTATCCCGCAAACAACCAATTTGTTTACATCAGATTATTTCATTTAAATTTTAAAAAGCATGACATTCAAACCATAATATTTCCAAACGACATAATTACATGAATCATCAAATCAATCACATCAAAACATTAAAGCATCATACAAACACATAAGACAAGTCATATGATCAAATATATATATATATATATATATATATATATATATATATATATTCTCAACAATATATATACATCATATCAAAACTAGATTGGTATGCCACAATCTACATCTTGGCATACTCAATCCTCTCAATCATATATTCAGTCTGTGTAGTGCAGTATCCTAGCCTTGAGAACCCCTCGAGCTCTCAGCCTCATCTCCTCCCCCACATTGAGGTGGATGAGGTGGCCCCATCATAGTATGTGTGGTACTACGAGTCCTAGTCGTCGATCGAGATGAAGTCCTCGATGACCCAACCTTGATTGGATCCGCAATGTTGGCTGGTAGCTATACCCTCTGGCCCTCTGGCACTAGCTGGAAGTAGATACCCTGATAGAACATGGTCTGAGCAATCGACCGTGCCAGCTCTTGAGTGCTCGCTCCTTCGCTCTGTGCTCTAAGGCATGCAACCTCATCTCTGAGCTATGTAGCCTCAGCTCGATGTCATGCAGCCTCATCCTGCAAGGACTGAACCTATGCCTAGAGATAGATAGTCTCTTCTCAAAGAGTAGCCATCTCACTACTCTCTCCTGTGTCCACACCCTTGCCCTTATCGGGCGATGGTGACCTCTCTCCATGGAGAAGGGGGTCTATCCTCCCTCCTCTCTCACTGTTGTGGCCTTTATTGAGCCTGTGGCCTCCTCTACTCTCTCCCACTGTGACCCTATGCTACCTCAATGGCCGTCAGGCACCGCCTCCCCATTCGATGCATAATTGCGTGAATCAGAACCTGAGCCCTTGTCATCCAATGAGGGCGGATGCCTATGTACCAGGCATCGTAGTCGTCAGCTACCCCAGCATCGTCCCCATCCATTGGTTGGATCAGAGCGTCATCTACGTCTTGACTCCAGAAGCACTACATATCTAGAGCCCTATTAACTGTAGTGTTATCCCAAACGGTCTAAGAAAACTCGTAGTCTTTGAGAGATGGGATCCCCTGTTGTAGACCGAACTGCCTCAAAACTTGATCGTAGTGGTGGAGCTCCACCTCTCCCCTCTCCATCCTCAGCCAGCAGGTTCACCTAACGTGAGCTAGCTCCTGTCCGTCCTTGGCCCACCCTGGATGATCTCTCTAAGGCCTTCAAGTGATCTAATCGAAGACAAGGTCATCAAGTAGTCTCCGGGACATTGGTAGATCTATCTGTCGCTGTGACCCTCTTCGAAGCCACCAGTAGAAAACTCGAGGCCTCTCCCCGTAAATCCCTATTAGTGGGAGCCCTATCGGCCTCTGCACCATGATGTTCTCCTAGCACCAAACCTGTAGTAGTGATGTCATGACCAGACATCGGTTGCCCTTGTATACGACCCCATGCAGGATCCTATATAATCGGCATAGTACAAAGCTCCCCCAAGCAAACCTGTACTCGTGGTCTCTCATGTCGCAGACCACATATGTTAGTAGCCATGGTACTCTACATCCACTCTGATGGCATAGCAGCAGACCACCTACCACCCCAGCCAAAACCTGTGTCAGTCTAGATGACGTCGACGATCCAAAAAATGACTGCGATGCTCAAAAATCATTCAAAATTAATCTACAAAGCATAGAAAATCAAAATTAAAGCATTCTAAACTAAGTTTAGACTCTTACCCGTAGCCCGCATCGGACCTCTGTCGATCTGTGCGCTGTCTCGACCATTTTGTTTGTAGAGCTCCAGAAACCAGAAAATGAAAATGAACAGTAAAAATGAATTAGAGTTTTTTTCTATTTTTCTTAATTTTATTCAACAACTTTTTAATTTTACTTTTTCATGTTTTTACCTCAAACGTTCGATTTGGGTAAAAACACGAAAGGAGCACCATAGTAAGCTGTGGTATGATTCGACCTAGAATCGTTGCCTAAAAATAGGAATAAATTTTTGCTTTCTCGTAAATCGAGAAGAACTCGTCTTTAACGCATTTTCTTCGAAAAATTTGCTAAAGAGGGGGCAAAATGTAGCACCCTAAAATTGGCACAGTAAACCTTAGCAAATAATTAAAATTACTTTAGTAATAATTCAAAATTCAATTTTAACCCCGAACCGTCCATTAACCGCCCGTTAACCACCTGTTAAATAGCTTTCCCTATTTTTCGTGCCATTTTTAGGATTTGTTGTGACCGTTGGATGATATCGTCTTCGATCAGACGATATCGCCTTAGATCGAACGATTTCTTCTAGAGCAGAACGTCTAGACGATCTCGTCCCAAACTGATTTATGCATAATTATATTTTGTTCCAACGGCGTCTCTAATCTTGGTAGAAGCGTGTCTGCGTCGTTAGAGACCCTCCCTGTTGGAGATCTCCCAAATTGGGATGATCCCCAACCTCCTAACCTCCCTCCTAAGCCTATTTAAACCTTAGGACCCCCCCTTGACATTCCCCTGGCTGAATTTTCTTGTAACTTGACCTTTGCGTGCATTAGAATACCCTGGATTACCATCTGCATTTGTACTTTCCAAGTTTTCTTGCAGGGACCTCATTGATTTTCAGCTAGAGCAAGCTCAGATCGTCGCAGACGATTGTGTACAATCTTGGATGATCTCGTCAAAATTCGAGATGATTTCGACTGCAGTCTGCATTGGGGGCAATCAGTACCCATATTTTGCACTTTTCTATACTTTGCTACTATTTTATTCTACATTTAGTCAGTTTTATTATTATTTCTTGTTATTCTGCATTTTTGAGTTCACCCATATAGCTTAAGTACATAATAAATTCATGATTAGCTATTAAAGCATGATAATTGACTTGCATTTCTATTTGGGATTATCTTATTAACATCATTTTGTCATTTCACATCATTTTCCTTTATCAGCATAGCTGCATTTTCTGTATTCTGTGTCCATTTCTCTAATTGCAGGTCTTTGACGAATTCGTCTGATGAATTAGTCAGATCTCAGACGATCCTATTAGATCGAAGATGATTCTGTCAAATTCCAGACGATCTTGACTGCTTCAAAAATCAGAACCTCCATCAGACATCCGAAATTAGGTATGGATTTCTTCACTTAATTTATTCTCTATGTTTTCTGTTTAAATTCGTTTATGTCTTCATTTAAATCTACATTTTCATATAGAACAGTTTAGATTCATTTGGCCAAACCTAGGACTTGGATGATTAAAGCTAAAATTGAACACATTAAACACATTCCCAACCTAGGCATGGAAACTGCCACTAAACATTTCCTGGTGAACCCCACCATCCATCGAAAAATCACCTTAATACACCTCCCCCGAGAGGTGGGACCTTCAAAGGGCCTCTTAGTCCGAGGTATTGTCCCATCCTTCCCGCATCCCCCTTCCGGGCGTGGATCCTTTAGCCTGAAGGTAAGGGTGCAAAAAAATTGGAATGATACAACCTGATAATTCATAATGGCTCCAAAGAAGGCTAAAGACCAGGCAGCATCTACATCATCACCCTCGACTACTTTAGTAGTGAGCAGAAGGGAAGAAAATAGTGCTAGTTTTATTGACAGAGACTCCCGGATTGCAGATACGATAATAACATGGAAGGACCCGACGGAGATTCGGAGCAATATAAAGAACCGGGTAGCAACTAGGGTTTCTGCGTCTTCTCCTTCAACGTTTTCATACCATTCTTTCTTGTAATGGTATGTATATATTCTTGTTCATCCCTGCCCAGAACTTGTAAGGGCAATTGCAAATTTCTATGATGAAAATGGGAGAAAAGTTAGGGATTTTTCAGGAAGGTCCTTTTTCCTCTGTCCAAAGATGCTTTTGTTTCTGCTTTCGCTACGGGTCGTGTCCCTCCCTTAGAACCTAATAAATTTGACCCCTTAGAATAGGCTACATATTTTGGTTCATCCGAAAATGTGAGGGGTTTCCTAGCCACTCAGCTAAAATATCTTCCAGAAGGGGCAAATCCACCATAACCCCCAATTGACAAGGCAGCTTTTAAAAACCCTAAACTATATTCCATCTTGGCCATGATTGCGGGGCTAAAAAATGATGAAAAGGTTCATAAATGGCAGGTGGCTATAGCAGAGTGTTTTTCGAACCCCAAAATGTATGATTTGGCTGTTATGAGCAGAAGTGTGAGACCTATTTTCTTTGACTGGCCTGGGTTCTTAAGTGTAGAAATTCATGAGGGTTTAGCAGCATTAAAGGTCGGCACCTAGTTTTCTTTTAGATACACTTCATATTTGGTATGGTTATTATTTTATTTCATGTCTCAAGAGTTATCTTTCATTTCAAAGAATGATAAGAATGAAAAGGGAGAAATTTTTCCAGTATATGAATGGACTAATGTGTTATACAAATTTGAATCATATTATGATTTCAATAGGGAATTTTTGGGCCTTGCACTAAAAATCATGTATGGGAAAATAACAAGATTGACCCCCAAAACGAAAAAGGTATTGCAAACCAAGTTTGCAGAGGAGGGGGATTGGTTTATCCTAACACAAGGAGTGTGTATCATATTGTATGGGTTTACAGACAAACCCTTTTTACTTCCCCATTATGTGACTGATAGAATCTTTGCCTTAGAATATGTAAGGCAAACAGAAAACATTAATGTCAAATTTGGGACTGGAATCGGGAAAACCAGTACCTGTAATATACCCTTTAGTTTTGAAGGGATTACTATTTCAAGGAAGGGGCAAAATGAACAGATAGTGGAGTATTTAAGAAAATTGGGTCTTATCGAGATTTCGCAAAGATGGAAATATAACCCCATAAACAGGTTTGCTAAAAGACAGTCCATCTTGAATAAAACACAAAAAATAATTTCATGTTAAAATCAGGGATGATATTGAAAAAAATAGGAATAATACAGAAGATGAACCCTTGGAGTGGCACATAGAGAAGATGGAGCCTTTGCCCCCTTGGCATGATTTTTATGAAGTAATTGTTCAGTTTGACCCCGAAAATAAAAAGGCTCATCATTTTACAGAGAGAAAAATCATCCAGATTCAGAAGAATAGGCCGGATTGGGATGTGGAAAAAATTTGGGAATGGTGGGTAATGAGAGTTCAGAAAAATTTTATTTCATCAAGATATCCCACCAAAAATGACAATCTGTTCGAAACTCGGTATGTTGAACACCATGACTCCTGGGGAGGAAGTTTCCCTGTTAGAATCCCTCCAAGCGTAGGAAGTGGTCATTCTTCTGCTCCCAAAGTGTCCCAACCAACTGAGAAATCCCAGCAGCCTGAAGCTGGTAAGGGAAAAGTGATTATAGAGGTTCAAAATCTTCCCCTTGTTTAGACCAAACCTAGGACAGCTAGGAAAAGGTCGATAGAAGAGGTCTTTACTGAAGAACAAGGAAAGACTTATAGTTCGAAGGCCACCCAAATGATGTTGAAAATGGGCTATGATGGAAAAGGGATGGTCAAATAAGGACAGGGGAGAGTTGAACCTATTCTAGTCCATCAAAGAGAGAAGCGTCTAGCACTTGGGGCAAATACCCTGACATCCAGACATCATTCTTCAAAGGTTGTAAAATTCGTTCCACCTGCAGACTCGGGTACAAAATCTGATGAACCCGTAGCAAAAATAATGAAGAAATTGAAAATGATGGTGGATAGGAGAAAAGACAAGAGTATTATTCAAACTTCGTCTAGTGATCAAGAGCCTCAAGATATAGAGGACGACTCAGGGAAAGAGACTCAGGAAGGCGAACCAACCCATACAACTAAAGGAAACACTGATGCAGATGCTCAGAACGTTGAGCATGAAACTTCATAAGGAATTCCCACACGGCCCACCCAGTTCGGCTCAAGAGAGCCAAAAGAGTGAAAATAAAAAACAAATTTTGGTTAAAAAGGAGATCCTGACGGTAGAAGAGCAGCAGGAGAAACAAATTATAAACTTAGACAAAAGTGATGAAGAAAATAAAATTCCTGATGAGGAAAAAGTGCAGAGTGAAGAAATTTTCATCAATGAACATGAAGAAGAAGGACACCAACAGCCATTCCAACCAAAAATAGGTATGCTTTCTTCACTTTCTTCTTCTCAATCTCCTACTCATTCCCATTGTAATTCTCCTTCCTTTTCTAAAATTGACAAAAATATAATGTCCTTGCCAAAAAATTACCTTGTTATCCCAGAAATGGTAGCATCTTTCCAGAGTTCGCTAAATATTGGGTCCGTAGTTGCTCCCATTCCATTTCTCCCTAGCATTGACATCCCAGTGGCTGGAGTTACAACTTCTCAAGGGACTGAGTCACATTCCACCATGGCCAAGATTGAAAATCTAAAAAGGGTGAGCAGGAATGCTTTAGATTGGTGGACTTCACATGCAGCTAGAGATTCTAAAGCACCGGCTACTGTAAGAGAAATCATTGCTTTAGATCCAGCCAATATGCAAAGGAAAATTTTGAAATTAACTCCCATTACTAATAAATCAAAGGGAGAAATGACTGTGGAAGATTACCAGGTAGAAGAGATAAACGAATATATATCTCAACTGCCTATGCAAGATGAGTGGGTGAAAGCCCAAGCACATTTTGGGACTATATACTTACAGGTAGGACACTATCAAGAAATTTTTTTGAAGGAAACTGAGAAGAGAAAGGAATTAGAGGTTGTAGTGAAAGAGCAAAAAATAGTAGAGAAGGCTCTTACTTTAGAGGCTAAAAAATGGGAGGGTAAATTCAGTGTTGCTGCCAGTGAAGTGGAAAAGGGTAAAGAAAAGTTGACTATAGCAGAATCTCAGATTCAGGCATTACATACATAGATACAGCAGCTACAACAACAATTGGTCGAACAACAAAACGCCCCTTCCGGATTTTTGAAAGATAAAGTAAAGAGCATGAGGAAGGAATTGTTAAAAGATTTGTTGTTTTTAGTATTAAATGCTAAACCTTTATTGTTGTATTTGGCTAAAGTAAAGGAAGTTACCGAGGTAGTAAAGCAGGAATTTGAGGCTGCCAAAGCATTTTTATTAAAAAGAGAGGATGCGGCTACTAAAATTCAAATTTTGTCAGAAAAGATGTCAGGAAGCATGGAAGCCAAACTCAGAAGCGAAGCCTGGTCTCAAGCTAAAATAGCAGCAAAGAACTTCTTTAGGAAGTTTAAATTGATAGCACAGGGAAATAAGTTTCTACACGAGCTTGAAGATGAAGCAAAAGGGTTGCTCCAAAATCTTGATTTAGTTATTCATAATGGGCTTCCTTACCTCTGGGATGATGGTTCAAAAGTTTTGAAGGAAGAAGTCCTTTCAGCATCAATAAAAGCTTTTGTTGAATATGAAACATACATAGACGGCTGGCAAGAACCTGTAGAAGAAACACAGGTCATGGAAATGATCCAAAAGCTAACACAGATTAAAACCTGCTTACAAAAACTGGTTTTAAAATAAAAGATCATTTCTTATGATAAAGTGGAAGAATTACAGTATGTCTATCAACTTTTCATTGATTCTTCTGATTTAGAAGATGAAGACTAGAATCAAGTGTGCAAAACTTATCAAGAGATAATTGTAGCCATGGACAAAATCAGAAGATCTAAACATCAAGGGCAGCAGCCAGCAGCCAGAGCTGGGACCAGCTCCCAGAATTGAATTTTTATGTTCTTCAGACAAAGGTTAAGTCCCTAAGTAGTAAAATAAAGGTTCTGATAAGGTAAAGATCACCTATATTCCAAAGTGCATTCTTTTTCTTTTATATTTGTTTTTCCACTCGAAATTTTACTTTTCTGGTGACTCCGTTTCCCAATGGATGAAGGCCTAGTCTCTATTTTTGCAAGCAAAAATTCCCCCGGAAGGCACCAAGAATGTTAGTCAAAAAGTGACTAACTACAGAAAAATAGTTGATGCACCTTTTTGCATATTTTCCAAGAAGACCGAAGTGGCCCATATGCTAAAGATCAAAGAAAAAGCAAAATACGCAAGGAGATAAAAGTTCCGCAACAAAAGGAAGTAAGGAGGAAAAAGTGTCGCGATATCGCGACATGTTACATTTTCACGGGCAAAAGCAAAGAGAAAGAGCAAGGAGGTAAAAGTGTCGCGATATCACGACATGTTACATTTTCGCGGCTAAGAGCACCAAAAGGGAGCAAGGAGGCAAAAGTGTCATGATATCGCGACATGTTGCATTTTCATGGCCAAAAGAGAAGAGAAAGAGTAAGAAGGAAAAAGTGTCGCGATATCACGACATGTTGCATTTTTGCGGCCAAAAGAGAAGAGAAAGAGCAAGAAGGAAAAAGTGTCGTGATATCGCAACATGTTGCATTTTCGTGGCCAAAAGAGAAGAGAAAGAGTAAGAAGGAAAAAGTGTCGCGATATCGCGACATGTTGCATTTTTACGGTCAAAAGAGAAGAGAAAGAGCAAGAAGGAAAAAGTGTCGCAATATCACGACATGTTGCATTTTCGCGGCCAAAAGAGCAAGAAGGAAAAAGTGTCGCGATATCGCGACATGTTGCATTTTCGTGGCCAAAAGAGAAGAGAAAGAGCAAGAAGGAAAAAGTGTCACGATATCGTGACATGTTGCATTTTCGAGGCTAAGAGCAACAAAAGAGAACAAAGAGGTAGAAGTGTCGCAATTTCATGACTTGTCGCATTTTTGTGATGCAAGAAGAAGAATCAAGCTAAAGACAGAAATATCGCGATTTCATGACATGTTACATTTTTTTGACTCAAAAAGGGCAGGCAGGCAGAGAAACAAGAGTGTCGCGATTTCGTGACATGTCCGGTTTTCGCCAAGGAAACAGAGTATATTTTTGGCAACTGGGACATGCACTGACATCACGCGCTGATTTTTGGAGAATGGTCAGTTGATTATAACCTGGCAGGTCCACTGGACGATTGCAAAATAACAATTTCATCTAAATTTAGCCAAAATGAAATCTATCCAATCTGCGGGAAATCCATTGTATATTCTTAGAAACTGCAAAAAATTACTTGTAATTGATTGAAGAAATTAAATGTACATAGTAGAAGATACTCTTTTTAGGGTATAAATAGGAGTAAGTCGACCATGAAAAAAGGTTGACTCTTGGACATTTACAAGCTTGATGTACATGTACTAGATTACAAGCAATAAAAGATTTCTTCTTCTGGCTTTCGAAACTTCTGTGTGCAAGTGTATGTATTTGGTGTTTTAACTTTTATTCATTCTAAGTTTTATAATGTATCTGTACTGTGCACGTATAAACATTTTTTCTAGAGTTGAATGTTAAAATATATTTACATGTATTTAGACGGACATCTAAAATTTGCACTCAAGAATTCATGTTTTCTATAAAGGAGATATAAAGAAAACTCTGAAAGTAGTAATCTGCATCATCAATGTTTGTTGTTTTCTAAATCTGTACTGTGAGAAAATTTCTAGCTTAGGCTATATTTCCCTTGTTTCTTGTTCCCTTTTCTCTAAAAAACTCAAAGGAACCAGCCTTCTCTGGAGACTAGACAGATGATCTCAAGCAAGATCTGTCTATTCAATGTTGGCAAAGTCTAAGGCGCAACACTATTAACCAAAGGTAGATTTTGTTCCAACATGCCTCCGTTCATTTATGTGATGACGAAGGTCGTGATGCCTCCGTGTGTTTATATGATAAGTGGCTCCATGAGGACTCCTTGTTCTTGTGTGATGAGGGAGGCCTTGAGTACTCCTCATGTCTATGTGATGGAGATCCAGGAAGTCGATCTCTTGCTAGGGTTTCTTGTGGAGTCTCCCCAAGGGTTGAGTTGTCACCCCTAATACTTTTCAAACTCTATTCGATGACACTATGTGTGGGTGGCTCAACGCCAGTATGTTTGTGAGTGTGAGGAGTGCTAGTTTCCTCTTCGATAATGGACCAAGGTTGGTTGCTCCGTGTGTTCACCATTCTAATTTTGGTTATCTTCTTGATTACTTTCTAAGTTACGTAAACAAGGTAAACATGTATTTATCTTGTTTAAGGATGTTAATGGGTTCCCTAAATTGTCTTGTGTGTTTTATATTTGTTGATGATTTTGATCTCTTGTCTATGCTTTGGACTTGGAATGAGGGAACTCAATCAAAGTGGAGTAAGGACACTAGTGCCGAACATGACTTCTCAAAAGAGTCTAGGGTACACCGCTTAAATCCCAGTGGGGGGTTCGCCTAGCTCTTCCACTATGCCATAGTGGGAGATAGTTTGAACACAGGTGACTCATACCATCTCAGAAATAATTCTCTATTACGTCTAATTATATCTAGGGGGTAAGTCGATGGAAGGAGATGAATTCCAAAATCACCAGTCTGAATTGGGGGTTGGTGATGAAATCCAACCTTGCCAATGTTATTATAGGATGTGCAAGTGTGTGGTGTTATTTTTATGTATTTTGAAATATAAAATGACGCATCAACCAACATTCATGCTTTACATCCCTACATGCCTAAAAAGAATATTTTGCTTTTAGAAAGATGCATATTTAATGTAATATAGATGATCTTTGTGTAATGCACTTCCCACTTTGTGAATGGGCAACCACTGGTTGGGCCACATGCAAGCAGATTAATCACATAGAAGCCTAGCATGCTGGAGACTAGGGCAGACCTTACAAGCAGAGGCCCACTGTTCCTAGCAACGCCTAGAGGAAATTAAATAAATCTAAGAAATGTACAATGCAATTTTTATTTAATTATCCTCATTTTTACCTACTTAGCTATGTTTTTGCTTGTTGTTTTTGGAAAATAAATGCAAACATAAAGTTACAAAGAGTCAATTATGTACCAACCTCAATTCCTTATTTGATGATGACTTGGTTGACCTCTGTTTCAACTCTCCTACTAGCCTCTATTGACCAGAGCGGTTGATTCTGGCCACTGAAAATTGTAGCGGCTAAGCTCTTCTGGTCGTTGTTGATCAAAGTGGCTAGATTTGCACAGAAAAAGGCATCCAAAACATAAGTAACTAAACCAAAACAAAACCTGGTGGGGGTCCCACCGTGATCACCATATGTGTGATCCCGGGAGGTGCGCACACTTATTCTACTTGCAATATTATACCAAAATGAAATAAAAGACCACGAAATGCATATAACATGGACATAACAAAGAAAGATCCTTTTATTTTTATTGAAACATGGTTACATGTCAGTCCCTATGAGGGATACCCATTTCGATACAATGAATTACAAGTAAATAAAATATCCCCTCATAAAGGGATGGTGTGCTTCCACAAGCTTCTTGATCTCGCACACGAACTTGTTTGAGGGCTCACAGATGCCTCATTCTCCTTCTCTCGTCTAGGAGGGATCACGTACTTCGGATGTATTGATATGGTCTTGTAAACCTAGATCTATGTACATGAAAATAACAAATCATGGTAAGTAGTATGGGTCACCTCTCCAGAAGAGGCTCTTTTTAGCGAATACGATAATCAGGATAAATAAGCATGTTGCATTAAAATGAAGCAAATATAAGTAATGTGCATATGGAAACCAAGAATATTAATCTAAATACGATAGAATATTCAGATCTATGCTTAAGATATGTAAATGAAATAATGCTAAATTCATATATATTACTAAGAATAAAGGAATCGACCATTTTAAAACTTGGCTATGACTATGGACCTCTGTCAAAGACAGTGGCCTAGGTTACCTCAGGTCTTATGGGCTATGGTAGTCAGTCCCTCACTCGAATTGATGTTCAAGGGTCACCTGGTGTGTCTCCTATACTAATTTATGGTTTAGAATGATGAATCTAAATGTTGATGCATGGGCATAGCTCAATCGAACGAAGATCATGTACTCCTCAAAAGGATATGGCTTAGTTATCTGTTTTGTCAAGGCTTCACAGCTTAACCTTGAAACTTCATGGATCCTTTTGCTTTTGTGGGAGAGTCTATATGTAGGCTTCCCTCCTAGATCTCGAGCTTGGATTCCTAGAGAAGCATCTCTCCAAATTGCATGTGACTAACCATTTTGGGTGGGAAGAAATAGTCACAATTTTGCATTGAAGGGGTAGTTAGAAGGGACTCATGGAGGTACTCATTGAAATCCACCTGAAATCTATGCATAGGTGCAGTTAGACTGCGTGATCTAGACTCGTATTCATGGCCAAACTGTTTGTGATGTTGATCGCTATTACATCTAGCGGTCAGGTCTAGCCACTGTAGTCTCCAGCGGCTAGATGTTATGGCTGCTCTACTTGAGAGTGGCCAAGCCTAGAGGGGCTAAAACTGCCCTTCTTGAGTGGTTAGGACCACTGCTTTCTCTTGGAGAGATCCAAGAGGGTCCATATGGTTTGTAAATGTGCCTATATGGGTAGTCTCCTAAACATGATGTATTTTAGGTGTCTACATGAAGAGCAACGAAGTGCTATCTGGCTGAGCTACATCTATGCACCTGCATTCAGATCCATTTATTCTTAACTACCAACTAGTGTACCAAACACAATAGACAATCCTTGAACATCAATTGGAGTAAGGAATCTAGTGCTACAGCCCCTAGTTTGTGAAGGGAAAGGTTTCATTTTGCAGCCATTGTCCTTGATAGTGGCCCGCAGGAATAGCCTAGGGTTTTAGACATTATTTTCCAAGTGCTAGCTTAAATCTGTTATTTCTTTCGATTTATTAATTATTTCTAGCATAGATTTGGTTTCTTGCAATGCATTTACATTAATATTTCTAATTTTTACATATATACATTGCTTAGATCTATTGCATTTTAAATCATATTATGCTTATTTACTGTATTTATCATATTTACTAATAAGACCTCGACCTGAGAAGCCGCATGTGCTACTAAGTGTGTGCTATTGTTTCTATGTCTGCAAGTTACAGGTTTATAGGACCGATTCGAGGCATTCAAAGCATAATATCCCTCCAGGAAAGAGAAGGAGGCATCTATAAGCCCTCATAAATTTTTGTGTGTGAGATCAGGAGGCCTACAGAAGTGCACCACCCCCTTTTCAAGGGGACATCTTATTCACCATTATTATGCTTGTATATTATTGTATCAAATTGGGTATCCCTTAGAGGTACCGACATGTAACCAAGATTTTGCATGAATAAATTAAATATCTTTCTTCATTTTGTCATTTTCGTGATATCTTTGTTTTGTGGTCTTTCATTTGATATAATATTTCAAGTAGGGAAATGGTGCGCGCTCCCTAGGGTCGCACAGATTTACCACAGTGTGGAATCACCAAATTTTCCTATAGATAGGGGGAACCTCTATGAGAGGGGTGTTGATGGTTCGGTTACAAAATAGGAAAACTAGGTTAATTTTGAGTATTGTTAATTTTAATGGAGCACAAATAGTTAAATTATAGGGGGATCAATGGGCAGTCATCCAAAATTTCAGAGACAACTACCTGGAGGACCAATGTATTATGGGAGTATACCTCAATGCAAATATTATAATAGAGGAACAACAAGGAGGCAAAGCCATGCTGGAGGAAAAGGATAGTTTATTTTTAGCAATAACATGTCAAATAAATCTAATAGATATCCCAACTATGGATAGCTCCATGACCTGGATAAACATAAGAAAGGAAGGTAATATGGTCAAATCTTGCTTGGATCGTTTCTTCATGGGGAAGGAATTATATCTACAAACCAAGAATCAAGCGAGGGTCATGGATAGGCTTTCTTTAGATCATTTTCTAGTAAGCCTAACCATAGAAGAAGATAATCATAAAGTTGTAGGAACTTATAAATTTGAGCTATGGTGGTTGAAGGATGAGGAGTTGGGGGACCGTATAAAGGAATGGTGGAGATTAGGGAAATCAATATAGGGACATCCCATTTCAAACTCCACAAACAACTAAAATATGTAAGGACCCAACTAAATAAGTGGAGTAAAAAAAATAAGGAAATAACTAGAATCCAAAATAATGAAATCAAGGATCAAAAGGAGAAGATAGCTCAAGAGATAAGACAAGGAACTATTATGAAAGAACTGTTGCAACATGAGGCAGAAATTATTAGGAGAGAGGAAGCTTTGGAGGAACAAGAAGAAATCTATTGGAGGTAAAAATCCAGAATCACATGGTTAAAGGAAGGGGACCAAAAAACAACATTATTTAATAAGACAATAGCTAGGATACAACAAAATAGAATTACAAGTCTTAAATATATGACGGGTCAGGTAAAAACCAGTGGAATTGAAATGAAAATTATAGAAAATTAGTACTTCCATACTCTTTTTAGCAGCAATGAAAATTTGAATGCATTATGGTAGGAGAAGATACTAGAGGTAATTTCGTAATTAGTCAAACTTGAACACAATAAATTATTAATGGAGGAAACCTCGTAGATCATACAAAAAATGCAAACAGGAAAGACTCCAGGACCAGACGGATTCCCCATTGAATTTTATCAAAAAAATTTGGGAAATTGTGGGTCAAGCAGTGGTGGAGGCACTAGAGGAAATCAGATAGAGTAAGCAAATGTTAAAAGTCTTAAATCATACTTTTATCACTTTGATTCCTAAGGGCCCACCTAGTGAGATAATTGATAATTATAGGTCTATTTCACTATGTAATGTAGTATACAAGATATTAATAAAGCTTATGGTAGAAAGGTTAAAATATTTTTTACCAAATTTTATTTCAAGTGAGCAAGGTGGTTTTGTTGAAGGTAGATAAATTCTATATGGAATAGTAGTGGCCCAGGAGGTGATACACACAATGTCAAAACAAAAGGACCCAAGTATATTTATTAAATTAGATCTTTCTAAATCCTATGATAGAGTAAATTGGTCCTTTATGCAAAGGATTTTAGAAAAAATTGTCTTTGTAGAGGGGTGGAGATATTGGGTAAAATCTTGTACACAGACGACATCATTCTCAGTTCTGGTAAATGTCAGTCCCTCTCCCATGTTCACAACAGGAAGGGTGTTGAGGCAATGGGACCCTCTCTCCCCTTACCTTTTTATACTTTACGTAGAGGGTCTCATAATACTGTTAAAAATGGAGACAAGAGGGGAGGCTAAGGGGCCTAAAAATAAGTTCTCAAATTGAGATAAATCACCTCCAGTTTGTGGATGATACTGCTCTTATTAGTCAAGCCAATCTCATAGTAGTAAGAAACATAAAATAATATTTAGATGGGTATACTCAAGCTAGTGGGCAAACTTTTAATGAAAAAAAATCTCAAATTATTTTGTTCAATACAACAAAGAGGGTGAGAGATAAAATTATACAATTATTGAAATTTACGAAACTCCCTTACCCATACAATATTTAGGAGTACTTTTATTTGCAAAGAAAAGAAAAAGCAAGGAGTGGAAAGGGTTGATGGACAGACTTCAAGCTAAGATGAGCAACTGGACTCACAAATGGCCAAGCTTGGGAGGAAGGCTTATAATGATTAAATTTGTGTTAAAAGCTCTCCCAGTTTATAAATTTTTCGTACTTCAGGCTCCAAAGAGAATTCTAAAAGATATTGACAAACACACAATAAAGTTTTTGTGGTCAGGTGCAAGGGAAGAACAAAAAATAACACTAGTAAATTGGGAGAAGATATACCAACCAAAAAACCAAGGAGGATTTGGGATAAGATCAACATCCCATAAGAGCAAGGTACTAGCTGGGAAGCTATATTGGAGATGGGTTACAACTATTGGGGTTTTATGGAGTAGACTCTTACAAGCCAAATATTACCCGAGTGGCTGAGAAAATATTCCAAGACACAGTGGAAGGAGAGGGATCTGCAGTATGGAAGATAATGTTAGCAAGCCATGATTTAATAAAGCCCTACCTATATTGGCAGTTAGAGGATGGAAAGGATGCTCTATTTTGAGAGGATTCATGGAATCAGTCTCAACCAATTATTCAAACATTTTGAGAGATGGAGAGTTGGAAAGCAGAGCTCCAAAAATCAGGGTGGTGGAAAACCTCTTACTATATGAAATCATGAAATCAACATGTACCAAACTTACTGTAGTGGAAACATCCTTGAGAATGGCCAGTGAGGAGGGCAAAGGAACTAATGAAAAATTGTGGAGACATATCCAAGGATGGTTCTAAGAGTGATATACTTGGATGGGGAGGAAGTAAGTTTAGAATTTATAAGGCAAAGGAGGGATACAGGGTAGTTTGTGGATATGAGATTACCCATCACCACTTCCATGGATATTTGTTTGGAAAAAGGAAGGATGGCCAGAAATTAATATTTTCTCATGGTTGATTAACCACAAAAAGTGCTTGCATTTTGATAATTTGAGAAAAAAATGTTTCTTTGGGCCTTCCAAATGTGTTTTGTGTGAAAAGGCAGAGGAGACCTTGAATCACCTATTTTTTGGGTGTTCTTTTGCTAAAGACATATGAACCAATTGGTGGAGGTAGATGACACAACTTTGGGAAGTTTTTGAGAGACAAAAAATATTTTATGAGAAATGGAAACAGTGCAACTTTAAGACTAAAATAATGAAAATGGCATGGAAACTAGGACCTAGCTTCATATGGTGGCAGTTATGGCTAGAATGAAATACACACATATTTAGATCAGATCACATAACAAGGGAGCAAGTATGAGAGAGGATTATGAGCAAGGTAACAGAAACACTATCTATTAGATTACAGGAGGAAACTGACACAAAAATGGAGGAAGTGATTATTCTACGAAGCCTTGGAATAACTGTAACAGAGAAAAAACTTAGGGATGGGTACATAGGTGAGATCCCCTTGAATAACAGAGTCGATACCACCTCCCAGAGAGTGGGTGAAGGCAAACACAGATGGAACCTATACTAAAAACCTTGGTAAAGCTAGTTTTGATATTATTGTGTGAAATTGGAAAGGAGAACAAGTGTACTAGAGAGCAAAAAGCATGGGGGAGACAATAAATAATGAAGCGAAAGGACGGGTGATCTTGTCAACATAAATGATAGCTGTAAATCTATAGTTACATAATTTATGGATAGAGATAGACTCTCAGGTATGGGTTGGAATCTTGGATCCGATAAGGCCCTTTCAGGTGCTAGGAATTGGAGAGAGAAGGAAGGTGGAAGCAGTTTAGAAGATCTAGCAGGTTTTTCAAGATTTTTTTATTACATATATCAAGCGAGAGGGAAATAGGGTGGAAGACTATTTAGCAAAATGGATAAAATATCTAGATGAAGGGCAATATATGGACTCTCATATGTAAAATCAGATAAGTTTGTGTTAAAGAATCCAAGGGATGCGGGAGGTGATACAAGCAGATAGCAGAACAGGAAGAGCAGATAGTGAGTCTAATGAATCTATCATAGTTAGGCCACAGAGCAACACAACATGAAGATAAATGGATGGTTTACGAAATTCAGATAAATTGGATGAATTGGAATTCAACTATGGTAGTGTTGAGGGGTATGGATATCTGCATTATGTATGGTAATGTTTTATACGTAATTTTTGAGCCAGGAGGGACTGGAGGAGGATTTTCTTTCTCCCTTGATGCCTATCCAGCTCATTTCACCTTGTAATACAGCTTCTATAAATATAATATATTTTTAATTTTTTTTAAATAACATACCAAACTACTACAAAGAGGAGTCATATTGGGACCAAAAATCCAGTAAGAGATTATTTAAGAAATATGATAGAGATACCAATGTTTCCTACTATTGCCAAAATAAATTTGACCTTTCACCATAATACTTCATCCCCAAATGAAAGAATTATTGAAGAAGAGATCAAGAAGGATGTAATAAATTATTTCAAAGACATTATATCAAAAATTAGGCATGATAAAGAGGCTCGGGGTGAGATATTGCAAAATATTTTGTAAATCATCACAAAAATATAGAATGAAAGCTTGATTAGAAAGATCTCGATGGACAACCTACAATAAACAATTTTCTTTGCTTTCCCTAACAAGGCACTTGGTACTAATGGATTTCTTGATATTTTTTAAAAAAATTGGTAATGTTTAAGAATGAGATGGTGGATATGGTAGAGTAGGCTAAGAAAAAATATATAATAAATGAACTAAATTCTACATTTATTCCACTAGTTTCAAGAATAGTGAGACAAAATATTTTAATAAATTTTCTACCATAGGCAATTTTATCATCATATGTAAGAAACTCTCGCTCTGACAAGTAAATTAATAGACATTCTAGATTTCATTATCTCAATGGAACAACAAGGTGGTTTGCTTGATGTAGAGCAATTCCTTATTTACTCCATGAGACATTAGGTATGCTTCTAAAATTGGATGTGAACAAATCTTATAATAGGGTTTTCTATCTGATATATTCTTTTAAAAAAGGTTTAATAAAGGTTGATGACATAAATGGATTAGACGTTACAACACTCCAAAATACTTTATTTTGATTAATGGATCTGTCGTTATCTCCTTATCGTTTCATTATTCTTGTTGAGGCTTTGGGAAGATCTTCATCAAAGGTAAAAGTGTAAGGCAAAATTAAAATTATTCAATTTACTACAAATGGTTCCTATGAATTTTATCTTCAATTTTTTGATGGCACTTTTATTTTAAGTCATCCTTTAATTAGTAAAGCCATAGAATTTAAATCATACTGTTTTGCTATGAGAAGGTTGGTTGTTGGTTAATATAACAAAATCCAATTACTTTTTTATCAACATTACCCTTAATTTATAATAAATTATTGCATAGATTTTAGGGATATAAGTTAAACAAAAAATAAATTGATGTCAAAATATTTAGGTGCTCCCTCCTCTGATAAAAGAAAGAAAGATATTTGAGATCCAAATTTGGATAGAATGAAATCTTATCTAGATGGTTAGAAAGGTGAGTTC
The DNA here is from genome assembly GCA_028583015.1 of Wollemia nobilis. Lineage (NCBI taxonomy): Eukaryota > Viridiplantae > Streptophyta > Pinopsida > Araucariales > Araucariaceae > Wollemia > Wollemia nobilis. The sequence goes on along the minus strand of JAQPPZ010017033.1, from coordinate 17,743,216 downwards.
CTAACCAAGGTAATAGATGTTAAATTCCTAAAGGGTACAATGCACTATATCCCTACAAATATGTCATTTTCAAGATTATCATCAAGCATTGTATCCAAATTTTGTCAAATTTAATGATGTTTTCTTTGGAAAGGATATGACAATTGATGAGCCACAATTTTGCTCATTTTTTGTCCTCTTTTCCCCATAATGTGCGGCATATAAATATTTTATGGAAATTATATATATAATTAATAGTTTATTTTGTATGTTCTCTAATATTTGTCTTTAAATGTAATTTGTGTAGATTTAGTGGAAATTGTTACATTTGGCATATTTTCATTGAGGTCCAACTCGGATCTGGCACTTACAAATTAATGAAGGAAAAACATCTATGGAATATCAATAAAAAGGTACGAAGCTAGGTGCCCAAGTTCTTTGAAGCGCCTGATTTCTGTTAGGCATCTGCTTCCCGTTGTATGGTGGAAGATGCCTGCTTCCCATTGTACGATGAAAGGTGTCTGCTTCCTGTTATGCAATGGAAAGCACCTGCTTCCCGGCTTCTACATATAAGGCACCTACTTCCCGACTTCTACATATAAGGCACCTACTTCCAGACTTCTTCAACCGCGACGCCTAATTCTCGTTAACGCCAAACTTTAGCACGGCTCGATGGTCAGCAGAATAGAGCGAAAACTTCGACAACTAGTGTGAGGGGATTTCTAGCATTATAACTTAACATGGGACAATGTCAAAGGTGACTCATCACCCATTTTTCAATTGATATGTAAATTAATTTTGTAAGTAGGAAAATCAAATATTAGCATATTTTGGAAATTGAATACGTTGAAATATCATGATATTTTACCCGATTCCTCTAATCAAGCAAACAACTGTAACAAAAAAATCATGTGTTGATTCATCTTAAAAATTGTAACAGGGTTGGCCGCATACCTTATAAATATGCAAGCCACCCCTAAAGAAGACCCTCGAACTTTTTATGTAATTTTCTCTATTGCAAATTGTTAATAAAATCTCTACATTGTTCTTGTAAAAACATCTTCTAAGCATCCGGTGATCATTCTACCACGGGCAAAACCTGCTGGAAGCATGGGCCCACTTAAAACAGAGTTCTTTCCTATTTCCCCTGTTTTATGTAATTGTTTTAATAGATTAATTTATACCCAGTTATTTTCCCTATTTTTTGTAATTTCTAGCAATATAGTTATTTAGATTTTAAATGTTTTCAGTCCTATTTCTTAGACTTAGCATGAGATTATTGGTTTAAACATAAACTTAAATGAACACCAAACACCCCCCAAACCATAATCTAAGGGACTCATCTCCAAAGGATAAATTACAAGCATAGGTTTTGCACGGTTGCTCACAAGACTATGAGCTACCCCAGGTTGACAATTAAATGGAGGCAATTAATTGAACCATAGAAAAACTAACCAATGTTTTGCCCAACATTTTGGCATCGTTGCCAAGGAGTAGCCATTGTAATTTATTGTTCTGAAGAAAGCATAGTTACAGTAGTTTAGAGTGTTTTCTTCATAAACCTTCATCTGAAAGTTTGTATAAGTCCACCTAAGAACAAGGGACCAGACAATCATTTTATCAAAAATAAAGAAGTTGTTTCTCAAAATCCTTTTGCTTCAATAGAACCTCAACCTAAGATTGAACTCTCACCATCTCAATATCTACCTGTGCATTGGCGAGAACACCCACTATTTGCATAGGATCCCTCTAAAATAATCCAGCAAAATCTCAAAGCAGGATCAGAGATAAGTAGAGTTTAATCTAAGGAGGATATACTTAATGTTGAACATTGACAAACAGTGTTATATGGAACTATCTCAAACGCTGACTTATCCATCCTTCTTAAGGATAAAAGAAACGAACTAGAAGTATTCATAGTTTCTTTGAACGAAGTAGGGGTAGAAACACCAATAGTAGGCAAAATGGCAGAAAATACAAAGGAAACATCCACTAGTTTTAGTTTTCCAATAGGAGAGGCAAGAGGAGATCACAAGATGAAACACATCTCTCCTACCCACCTTCCAACCTTTAGAGGACTACCAACATAAGATACATACCTGTTTCTATTCAAATTTTATGTTTTATGTAGATCCGTGGATTACACCACAGATCCTTAGAAACTGAAATTATTCCCTTCCACCCTTGATGATTTAGCTTTGCGCTGGTTCATCGGGCTTGGGGGATAAATGGATAGCTACTTGGGAACAGTTGAAGAAACTTTTCTTGGATCAGTATCAGGATTTTGGTAGAGCAAGAGATGCGAGAGAGGAAGTCTTAGATATGACCCAAAATGAAGGGGAGTCCATTGAAGAATACTAGGATAGGTTTAGCTTCAATTTGCAAAGATCACCCAATTCAAAACTAGGAGATAGGTCCCTAAGAAGCATGTTTCTGAAAGGACTGAGAAATGAATCCTTGGAAGCTTTAAACATGATCTTTGGGGGAGACATTTACCAACACCAAATGGATGATATTCAGTAGTTGTGTTGAAATTTCTCAAGAAGAAATGGTAAGTTAACCCCTAGAAATGTTAAGTAGTTATCCACTGCCACTAAAATGAAAATATGCAACATGCTAGAAGATCTTAAGAGTGAGATGTTATCATCTCTAGCTCTTAAAATAGATACTCTTCTGCTTAAGAGAAAGAAGTAGGATAATGAGGCAGCATTGGCCTACTTCTATCATAAATGCAGAGGCAAACACCCTAGAAATGAGTACCCATAAAATAAAGTTTGTGTGTGTTGTTTGTAATAAGGATCATAAAATGAAGTTGTGTCCACAATTAATGAAATCTAAAGAGGAACCTAAAGTAGCAGAGGTATACTTCATGGGTAATATGAGGAACTAGAAACAGTCTCCTATGGATAACAATATGCAATCAAGAATGTCATCCTATGGGGGTAGAAATTACTAGAATAAAGGTTAAAACCAGCCACCCAACATGGGTTGATATGGTCAAAAACCTTGGAATCCATTTCCCCAAGGAGAAAATCCTTACAACCCTTATACTTGGAACTAATATCAACAGCCTGGGAAGCAATGGAGAAATTAGAATGCTTAGAATCAGTATCCACAACATACTACTCCAACTCCACTACAACCAAGTCTACCAACTTTACCTGCTCCAAGGACTCCTCAGTTACCAGCACAACCAACAACAAGCAGCCAGCCTATCAGATGGAAAATGAGATGTACCTTATGTATAATATTAAGGTAGATTACGATCCTATCCAATCAAGGTCAAGAAAGCAAGTAGATGTAGAAGTCGCTCCTCTTTTAGAAGAAGAGGAACCAATAGAAATAGATAAAGGGGAATCATCCCTTATAAAAGAGGTAGAAGAAGAATCAACACCTGTACATAACAAAGAGGAGGTTCCACCTTTTCCACAAAGGTTGTAGGAACCCAAGAAACCAATATAAATAGAGTTTGATATCCTCTCTAGTTTAAATAACTTAATAGTCACAATCCCTCTCTTTCAGGCCATTAGAGACATACCTGTCTATGGGAAGGCCATAAGAGAGTTGTGCCTCAAAAAACCAAGGAGGAAACCAACTAAATCAATTAGTTTGGTAGGTCAGTTATCTGACCTTATGTTGGGCAATACCTACAGCCAGAAGTATTCAGATCCAAGAAGCCCTATGTTGACTGTAAAAATAGAGGGTTATATTTTACCCAACACACTAGTAGATTTAGGGACTGTCATCAATGTCATGCCCCAGGAAAACATGCAAAAACTAAAATTGACCAACCTGAAGCCCACTAAAACTGTGTTGCAGTTGGCAAATAGGTCCACAGTACTTCCTGATGGAATACTGGAAGATATCACTGTTACAGTAGATGCATGGGAGTATCCAGCAGATTTTTTAGTGTTGCAATCTAAGTTTGGACTAGGTGGATACCCATTAATCCTAGGTAGACCTTGGCTGGCAACAATTGATGCCTACATAAGCTGTAGAGATGGGAAATTGACCATTTTATATGGTCATAATATAAATAAATTGATCATACATTCACTTGCATAGTATACATATTTATTCGTAGAAACTGAGGATAAAAATAAAAATATTGATGGTCTATCAACGATCCAACCTGTGATGACACTTGAGGAGTTGAAATATGAAAGTGATGATAAGATGATCTCCCATTTTTTTTAGGGAGAACCTTCCTGTCCTCCTCTTGATTTACCATTAGTAGGAGGAAAAAACCACTATATTCAGCAAATAGAAGTTGCATCTGGTAGAATGTTGAATGTAGATAACAAGTTGACAACTGAACAATAGACCAAACTAAAACAAACATTAGAAAAATATCAAGATACCTTTGCTTGGGAGTATTCTGACATGAGAGGAAGAGCTCCTGAAACCTATACATATAGAATATATTTGGAATACCAGTTCATACCAGTAAGACAACCATAGAGGAGAATGAACCCAACCATGAAAGAAATTATTAAAACAAAGTTACATAAGCTCCTCACAGTTGGATTCATCTATCCCATTTCAGATAGTGAGTGGGTATCACCATTAGTGGTGGTGCCCAAGAAGAATGGAAAGTGGAGAATTTGTGTTGATTACAGGTTGTTGAATAAAGCAACTGTAGCAACCTAGGAAGCATACACCTAAACTAATAATAATTGAAACATCACATAAAGCATGAAAGATAGATGAATTTGCAAATAACCACAAAATAGGGCCTCCTTTTTCTTAATTACAAATTTATCCCTCTTAGGGATACCCAATGTGATACAATTATTACAATCATAGAACAATCCCCATGCAAGGGTAGGTGTAATTCGTAGACTTCCTAAATGCACATGAACTGCTCCAAGGTATCGATGACCTTCTTTCCCATGATTAGAGGTATTTGTTGCCTTGCATATCAACACCTTGTTAGTCCTGCATACAATAAACAACAAGAATAATATTAGTAATAAAGGAGGCCTCTCTTGATAAGGCTTTGAAAAGAAGTTATACAAGAAGATATCATGAAAGCTTGATATCAAGAAAGTGCAAGAAACATGGTAAACCTATGTTAAACATGAAATATTGCCATGAAAGATGTAAAGGAAAGACTATTTAATGCCCTAATTATGAAATAAAAAGTATGAAAGCATGAAATGTAAGTATTCTTGTCCTACTTACTACAAATGCCAAATGAGAAGAAAGATACCTAAACTCTTAATTCTATCGGACAAAAGTCTCTAATAAAGCAAATATACTCATGATATGCCTATTCTACTGCAAATGAAATAAATTCTTTTGCTAAAACCAAGGAAAAATGGGGATTGAATCTAACTACGGGTCTATCATGCGATGAGAACTGTTAACCGCAGTTGACAGCCACAGCTAAGCCTAAAATGTACTTCCCTCCAAATGTGGCCTAAATCTCCAATTTCCTTGATGAATTGATGGTTCAAGGGTCGCCTATGTGTCCTCTAATAGATTTTGCAGTTGAATTACTCTGATTGATGGTGGATTGATTGTAATCTTGTTTCTTGATTCATCTAGCCTCTTAAGACCTCCATGACTTTAATTGTCATTTCAATCTCTCAATGCTAGCTAAAGGATTTCTCTCAATGCAAGTAGGTGGGTACTAAATTCGACAGGGCTTCGTCATTCAAATTCTCCTATGCATCTCTCCCATTTCCCATTTTGGATGGGGCTCTTATAACCTCTAAGAAGGCTATGTCTTAGCTTCTTAAGGAATCCAAGATCAAGAATGGACAAATAGAGCAGTTGGAGGGGAACTTCTGGATATTTCTACCTCAAAACCGCTCGGATCTGTAACCAATTGGGCGTTATAACCGAATTTGGATCGGCCAAAGTTCAACTGATTCTAGCTGCTAGCTGCAGCTCTAAGGCGCGGTCAGCTATGTTAACTGTGGTGAGAACAACTGCTATACCTTGGTATTTTTCCAAGATCTTCCATATGGTCTTCTAGCATGTCCCATATGAGTAGTCACCTCGACATGGCACGTTTTAGGTGTCTACAAATACCCCTTTTGAGATGCGTTGTGAGATCAAACAACGTTGAGCAAAAATATACCTTCTAAAACGATGTCGTAGGTCAGATGATGATTATTTGTCTGATCAACATTAGATGCCCCAGGTCAAGTAAAAGGATGTGCATCCTAAAATCATTGCTTCCAACTAGATGGAAGGCATAAATTGAAAAAGCTTTGGCAAGCTCCAGCAACGATCGGGTAGCTCAAGGCTACTATAGGCTTCCACGCCATATAGATCTGAAAGGAGGAGAGCTACTAACTTAACTATCATATTTATTTTTTGCCCTAGCATAGGGTAAGCTTATGATAGTTGTTGGCAATGATTCGTAAGATGGACGCAATTTTGACAAGATCAAGGGATCTTCTGTTGACTTTGATTATGATTATGACATTATGACTACCCCCTCAAGCGACGAGTCGATGAGGGTAATGATAATTAACAAAGCGACGAGTCGCTTGACCACTATGAAATACTTTGAATAAATTAAAGTTTAGCATTTGAGTACTTGGCAAGGCCTAATCAGCTATGATTGCAACTGTTAGCGGTCCATTCATAAAGGCCTTCTTAGAGAATCAATATGATAGCAATTCCAATTAGGCATGCCCTAAATCATATGGTTTTATGATTTGCTAAAAATGACTTGAAAGAGTTGACATGAATTCCCGTGGAGCAGTCTGACCGTCTGGGTCTTCTTAGGGATTGAAATGAAGCATAACAATTCAGCGATGACTAATTTACCCCAAATATCCTTATGGTAATTTACTCATCTTATCGGATTGCATTGAACGCCATTCACTGCAACTGCCAAGTGTAGAGGGTAAATCACTAAATACGAGGTGCATTTGGCTTTTGATTTATCTTAATTTTTTATTATTTTTTTAATAGTTTTTTACAATTATGGTCAGATGGGTATTTTTAATTTTAATTTTTGAGACCCCTCACGATGAAATTTTTAGGGTAACTATGTCCAGTTGCTAGCCACGGGTGACAAGAGCAGCTAGAAATTGTAAATTTCTTAGCCGTGGCTCATACCCATGGTTGGCAAACCCTAGTTTTGCACCCGTGGGTGCCAACTGCGATCAGGGGTAAAATTGGAAATATTTAAGAAATTTTACGCAATTTTTTAATCTCATCATTTACTGTTGCAATTGAGAATCTGAGAGCTCTCAGAGGTGAGAAGATGAATTTGATATGGAAAACTGCCGCAACTTGACCTCACTACCACCTGTACCTATGGCAAACCAACCTAGAGGAGTCGGTGCTACTAAGGTAGAAGCACACAACTCGCTAATTTATTTTCTTTTACCAGTTTAAAAATTAACATCACTAAATAATGGGCTAATGAATATCACTAAACTGCCGATAACAAACCTCACCCTTAGTTAGTTTTATCTTAGGTTAGCTTAGGGGGTTAGGGTTTAATTTTTTTCGAGAGTCTCGGGATGGGAAATGACCTTGACTGGATTCAAATTCCAACGATCATAAAATTGACTATCCTCCCGATCGTGGGTCTGAGCCGCGATTTGACAACTTTAGGATAAATTTTAAATTTTTCAATTTTTTTAATTTTTTTAGCATATTTAATTGATTTTTTGGATTTTAGAGGTGTTATTTTTCATCTTTTTTTGGTGTTTTTGAGATTTTATGATTTTTTTTCATTCTGAAAGCTATTTTTGATTTTTTTTAATTTTTACCTTATTATTCTTCTTTCCACCAGACTTTGACCACGAGGGCGAGGGAATTTGAGATCCTTCGTAACCTACGCGGTGCATTGATGCCCATAGAGCTGGATTGGTTCAAGAATATAGGATTTGGCTACGTCTTGTGCCTCCCCACCATCTAGACTAATCAGGCCCATATGACTGCATTGGCCTAACACTCGAATGCGCAGACCAATATCTTTCACCTATCAACAAGTGAGATGACCGTCACGCTGGAGGATATATATCGCATCTTTTGAATCCCTCTTGATGGTGAGGCCATCACATATTCGTCGATCAAGGTGAAGTAGGTAGTATTCAATCACATTTTTGGTGATCGCAGTGAGGCAGCACAATGACACTTGGACCATGAAGGGGTCCACATTGAGCACTAGTACACTTCGCAAGTCTTCTCTCAATGAGAAGCCATTTTCATGCACCTGATCGTGCAGATTGTCCTTCCCGACTATTCTAGAGTGAGGTTCCCCTGTAACCTCCTGGCTAGGACTATGGAGCTCCTAGCGACCCCGACTGACCAACCCCTAATCCTATCTTGGGGGAGTGCCTTACTAGCGCAACTCTATAATGAGTTATCCCAGATCACTCAGAGGAGCAGGGTGGGCATCGGTTGCAACTTGCTACTTTAGGTTTGGGTGTGGCAGCATATCAAGATTGAGTGTCCCATCAGCTTACCACTTGATATTGGCACCATTGAGGAGGCGCGTAGGTGTTACGCAACATGTTGGCCTCGCGATCAAGACTTTAGGATAAGGTCTCACACGGGAGATCTGGCCTACTACATTGGACAGTTTTTGTAACTACAGGTAGACTAGGTGGACTAGTGCCCGTACCTAGACTGCCCTCCATGGATGGAGGCTGATGATTGGCTACATCAGGTATGCAAAGATAAATGGCTCCTTGAACACAAGTTCGAGGTACGGGAGTTCTTTTACTTCTCTCGTGTCACTCGATAGTTTGGGATTAGGTAGGACATACCAGAGACGCCTACCATCTATTGTCGCCTCGCTCTAGAGAGGGACCTAACCTAGACTAGGGTGACTCCACTAGGTGACGAGGATGATAACTTTCAAGAGTCAGGGCTAACAGATGCAAGGACTACTCCTGACTATGACACATTATGGACACTCAAGGTATGGTGGGGTTTTGAGGACCCCTTAGGTAGGACAACAGACGATGCAATCGAGGGTGTAGAGGGAGTCGAGGTCTATCCTCATGATCACTGAGTCTATCAGACGACTAAGGGAAAATGGGGTGAGGGAGGAGCTACATAGGATGCACCTTTGACTGAGTAGGAGGGAGAGGTCGCATCTAACAATGAGGTCGGGAAGCTCAGGGCCTAGGTTGCCAGCCTATTGACTCAGGTAGGCTCTTTGCAGACATAGCTTCTACATTAGGACACCTCCATTTCCACCTTACAGGAAAATGTTGGTGATCTACAGTCTCAACTCATAGCAGGTCAGTCTTAGCGGTGCAGCTACAAGGAGGAGAATATCGCTCTACAAGCTAGGATTGACTCAGCAAGGATAGATATACAACAGGTTATAGGTCAGCACATCCTTCTATAGTCCAAGATGGACACTCTAAGGGCGTAGTATGATGCACTCAGGGCTAGTATGGAGGACCCCTCCTCTTCACATGTTGTTCTAGCACCTCCAGCTGCTCCAAAAACTCCAATAGCACAAGGATCAGTAGAGTTGGACCAGGCGATAAAGATCATATGACTGCAGGCTCTAGTGCAGCGTCACATCAACAGTAGTGTAGTAGATGCTTCCTATATATCTACTCTGAGGGAAGAGATAGGGCTACTCGGTGGTCAGGTTTCTGAGAGGTTTGATGCTCCAGGATCTCAAAGGACTCACACTTGAGAGACAAGGTAGCCCTCAGCTAGCTCCAGTCATAGGTCACATAGGTCAGAGAGGACCTCAGATGCCAGCTCTAGGAGGACTCACAAAGATGGTGGAGGTGATGGCATAGCCTCTCAAACTCGGGGCACAAATGCTTCTTAGTACTGATCTGGCAGATGATATTGTACCATTTTTTAGTGTAAGGTCGAGGACCTACATAGATATAGCCTACGGGAATTTTTAACATATGTCAATGTACTATTATTATCTATTTTTGGTACGCACATATATATATATATATATATATATATATAATCTGACATTTGAGACTTATTATATGTGTGAATTTTATATGTTTTATTGTTTATATTTTATGAGATGCATATGGATGCAATGCTTATATGTTATGTTAATTTTATGTTATGTGATGTGATGTATGGATGACATGCACTAGATAACTATGGAATGTATGATTAGATACTATGATATACATGTATAGATGGACAATTTATGATGAATATATATGTATGCAATGTTTACTGTTAAATGCTAGTGTAATTTTTTGTACTTGTATGCATTCAATTTATGATGTTATGACATAATTTATGCCATGTATGTATTGCATAATGTTTCTATGATAAGTGCTATGTAAACAAACATGTATGTTTTAATCACTTAAAACATAATGTATGAATGTAATATGGTTTAACAATCTAATGGATGACACCATAGAATGTATAACAATCATGAAATGTAATTGCTATATCTTTTGTATAAAAATTTAAAAAAAAATTACACCCTTATGTGAGATGCAATGTTGTATTGTTTCTATTCATAAGATTTTGAAAATTAAAAGAATATGGTTATCATAGTCAGTGGACATTTAAATATCATTTCTAACATCAATCTGGTATCTAACCTATATTACAAATATTTCTAATAAACAAACTCTTATAAAAGAAAATTATATTTTGAAAATTACGTTGAAAATTGGTTGTTATTTGGGAATTTTTGAGGTTTTCCATGAGACTAAAACACCCTAAGTGACTTATCAAAAGTTGTATAATTACCATACTAGACTTCTAAAACATAAGATTTTCTCTAGGATAGACCCTAACTATTCATTACCAATGTGTGTGCAAATGATAATATTAGATAAAACATAAACATACCCCAATGTCAAACGAGATTCTTTCAGCCCATTGCTAATATTGGGGATCCTCAAATGTCTATCCAATCCTAGGTTCAAATTTCAGTTGGATGTAGACCACTAGGCGATATAGGACACCTGATGCTAGCTCTTCCACATTCAAACATTGGTCTACACAAAAATGAGATGCTAATGTAACAGACATATCATCATGTGTAAGGTAGGTAGTACTGGCAATTTTAGGGATTCAAGCTCACCCCCTTCTTTTCTTCAGTTTATCGAGATACGTGCTCATGTAAAGTGATAAGAATAACTATTTATTTTGTACTACTATTTTAGTGATAAAAACCACTATTTATTTTGTACTTTTCTTTCTTTTTCTCTTGAGCAAGGGATTTGATACTGATTTGATTTTTGTAAACTTGAACTTGATTTAACTTGATTTGGGATTTCACTCTAGGATTTTTCTCCTTCATTTGTAAGCAAGGGATTTATTCGAGTAGGGGGAAAGCTTGTCCTTTTTCCAATTGCCAATATTTCTCGGATCATCCGTATAGGGGGATAAGCAAGATAAAATTTTTACCTCAAGATACTTGGTCCTGCTTCATAGCGTTCATTTGTCCCTCGTTCTAATTAGGATTGTGTAGTTTGGATATTAGTGATAGGCTTCTGATATGCTAAGGGCTATCAAAACTAGACCTCATATACAAAAGAAAAGTAATTTTTTTATCAAACTCTTGAGAAGACCACTAGGTATGGTTGAATGATCAAAAAACCTTACTATATTCTTCATAGCAACAAGAAGGGTTGTGTTGAAAAACACAATTACTCACAAGGGTGACACATAATTATGATACTGCATAAAAGCATTATTGAAACACACGTGGTGTCATTTGTAAGATTGCAAATACAAACTATCCTAATGCAAGTGCAATGGATGGAAATGCCTAATGCAATGCAAAATGACATGCATGTGCAAAAATTAAATGCATGTGGTAAATGGAATGTAAATGTTGCAAATGAAATGCAATGATGCAAATGAAGTGCATTGATGCAAATGAAGTGCACTGCAATGTTTTTTTTTTTTTTTTTTGATATTTTTCAATTTTTTTAGATTTTATAATTTTTTATTTGACCAAAGGGCTTACAGACGCCTTTGGAGCCTTTTACTGGATGACCAAAGGGCTTATAGATGCCTTTGGGACCTTTTACTGGATGACCAAAGGTCTTATAGATGCCTTTGGGGCTTTTTAATGGTTTTAGGCATAGAACACTTTAAGATGAAGGATATTGAGAGGTTCAGGCTCTTCAGCTCCTTCTAGCAATGTCAAGCGATATGTCTAGGTCCAATATTCTCAGAGATGATATAAGGACCTAACCAATTAGCCACAAATTTGTCTCGCATCTTTGGCAATAAATTTGAGTTTTGTTGGTTCTCTTTTAGCACCAGATCACCAACCTCAAAGTCTCTTAAATGGAATTTGTTATTGTAAGCTCGTTTTAAATGCTCCTAATAAATGCGGAGATGCTCAAGAGCATTCACGCAATTTTCATCAAGTAACGTCAATTGATCTAGGCTAGCTTGTCGTGCAGTGTCATCATCGATGAACTCTTTCAATACGATGCACAACATTAGAATCTCCAAGTCTAGGGGCATAATGGCCTTAGCACCATATACTAGTGAAAAATGAGTTGCCCCAATGGGTGTCTGAATTCTAGTCCTATAAGCCCATAACGCAAGGGGCAGCTGGATGTGCCAATATTTGTGGTGTTCTTGTACTATATTTTTCAAGATGGATACCACTATCTTATTTGAAGCTTCAGCTTTCCCGTTTGCCTGCGGATAATATAGAGTCACAAAACTATGTTTGATCCTGTACTTGGATGTTAGAGGCCTCACAATCTTATTCTTGAATGATGTTCCATTATCCGAGATTATTTTGGATGGTATCCCAAAATGACTTATGATATTGGTGAGTATGAACTCAGCCATACACGCTCCAGTCATCGTTGTTAACAAGATTGCTTCCACCCATTTAGTAAAGTACTCAGTAGCCATAATAATGAATGTATGTCGGCCTGATTACGGAGGAGAGATCTTACCTATTACATCCAAACCCCACTGATAAAATGGCCAAGCCGCTTGAATGGGTTGTAAGGCCTATGATGGCAAGTGTGTAAGATTAGCATGATGCTGACATTTGATGTATTTCCTGACATACACATTGCAGTCCTTATCCATAGTGGACCAATAATAATCCATACGAAGGATGCGTTTGACGATAGCCATGTCAATGAAATGGCCATCGGCCATACCATTGTGAGCTTGCAAAATTGCCCAAGATGACTCTTGGAGCTCAATACAATGAATGAGAACTCCATTGTAGCTTCGACGATATAAAATATCTCCTAACAAGACATACTTTGTCGCTTTCTATTTATATGTGCATCTTGCAACACGCGACAATCCCTAAGGGATCATACCAAGCTTTAGGAATTCATGTATCTGTGACATCCAACTCTGACAAACCTCGGCCTCAACTGTCAAGATAGCATGTTCCCCCTATGGTTTAACATTTACAAATGCAGACTGGAAAACAACCTTATGGTGAATGGTAATACCATTCCCCGTAGGACCCTGCAAGATCAATGACCCCCAAGGCACTCTCTTGAGAAAGTCTCTAGCTCTGTAGAACCATTCATGGTTCGGTTCTACCTGAATCATGTTGATTGACTCTTTGTTATCCAAAGCTTCGCGTTGCACAGTAGAGTGTGATAACTTTTTTACATGAATTGTAGTAAAGTCGATAGATGGATTCTGAGGGATTAAAGATCCCAAAGATGCCATAGTGTCTGCAAATATATTAGATGAATGAGGGATTACCTCAATGTCATACCACTCCAACTGAGCTAAATAAGTATCAACAAGATCTTTGTAAGACTTTAGGACAGGACATCGACACTGAAAATCCCTTCACTTGGTTAACAATGAGAAGGGAATCGCCAAAGATATTTAACCTTTTAATCTCCATAGCGATAGCTGTTTGGAGGCCTAATATTAGGGCTTCATATTCAATATTATTATTAGTGCAGGGAAAGTCTAACTTCAACGACAAGGGCATAGAAGCTCCTTACGACGTGAAAAACACTATTCCTACACCACCCGCTTGCTCACATTTTAAACCATCGAAGAACAATGTCATGTCAGCTTTATTATCTAGTTCTTCAGATTCAGGTGCTTCTGATAATGCAAAGACTACATCATCAAGAAGATCAATGGTGAGGGGTCTACTATTCTTGAGAGGTGCCTCAGCCAGTTGATCAACTATGACTTGTCCCTTAATGGACTTTTGGCTGATGAATTCCAAATGGAATTTTTCAATAGCATGATCCACTTTGCAATATGTGTATTATGATACGTCTTCCTCATCATATACTACAAAGGATTTTGTTTTGATATGATATATGTCGTGTGACTTAACATATAGTGCCACAATTTCTTTGTTGTAAACACTACTACTAAACATAGTGTTTTCACATATGCATATCCTAGCTCGTAACTCACCAAGGTTCGGCTAATGTAATATATGATATTCTCTTTGTCTTGCACATTCTTCTGGGTCAACATGGTCCCTAATGAAAAATTAGTTACCGATATATAGCAAGAATGGTACTTCTGGTATTGGTGGAGCTAGTATTGGCGACATCGTTAGGTAGTGCTTAATATTAGCAAATACTGCTTGACATTCCTCATCCTAATTGAATGGGACCCCCTTGTGTAGCACTCAATTCATGGGTCGACATTTATCTGATAATTATGTGATAAATCACTTTATGGATGCTAATTTGCCCCGAAGGCTTCTTATTTCCTTGATATTTTTGGGGGGACGCATTTCTAAAATAGCCTTGACCTTTGCTGGGTCAACTTCGATCCCTAATTTTGAAACGATGAATCCTAAGAGTTTTCCTGAAATCATGCCAAATACGCACTTCTTAGGATTCAACCTGACATTATGCTCCATCAGGCGATCGAAGACCTTTCTCAAGACCTCTGCATGCCCTAAACGCAATAATGACTTTACCAATAAGTCATCAATATAATATTCCAAGATCTTATGCATATAATCATGAAAGATATATGTCATAGCCCGTTGATATGTAGCACCAGCATTCTTGAGGTTGAATGGCATATCCTTATAACAAAATGTTCCCCATGGCGTTATGAATGTAGTTTTATGTTGGTCTCCGGGCTTAATCCAAATTTGGTTGTAACCAGAAAAATCATCTATTAAGAAGAGCATTTCATGACCCGCGATTGCGTCTACAAAAGCATCTATGTTTGGCAACATAAATGAATCCTTTGGTATTGCCCTATTGAGGTCTCTGAAATCAGCACAGATATGAATCCTTCCATCAGTTTTTCCTACAGGCACCATATTTGATACCCATTCTAGATAGTCGATGGAAATGACAAACTCTATATCCAACAACTTTTGTAATTTTTCTTTAAACATTAAGGCTATTGTTGGATGCATCTTCCTGAGTTTATGATTGACTGTCTTCTTCAAAAGATCTAGCGAAAGGTTATGAGTAACCAATTTTGGATATAGACCCGGCATGTCCTTATAATTCCAAACAAAGAGATCAGGTCCCTCTTTCAGTAGAGGGATGAGGTTGGCACGCTCATCAAGAGATAAAATTTCTCCAAATTTAACCTTCATTAGATTGGTGGTATCATTACAAATATCCACTTCAAAGGTTTCCTCGACTGATATGTGGGATCCCTCCTCTAGCTGGTGAGGCGTAGATATCAAGTGGATGTCATCCACTGGGTTTATGGACTTCGCATTGGAAGCATCCTCAGCATGATAAACATCATGTATACAGCCTAGCGCAAAATGAAAAGGTTGTAATATTTCTTCATTAGAGAAGAAATCTTCAGGCTCTAGTGGTGATTTAGCACGATCCCAATCAATAGAATCTACATCAAGACACAATGGTTTGGAAGGATCGGATGGGTTGTGAAGTGGAGTGGTCAAATCAATGGAGATCATATTGATGGAATGAATCATGTCTCCAGGACCATGTGCATGTGACTCTATATTTGTATAACTTCCATCCCGAAGATGTGGTTATGGGGTATGGGGATCTCTGGATACGATCTATGAATAGACTCAAAAAACATGATAGCTAGGCTCGAGGAGCTCTCTATATATCGGTGGATCAGGGAAGACCATATGATAAATCCTATCTAAATTAGGAATTCTTCCTCTGAGGCATGAGTGGATATTGATATCTCTACGCATATCCAATGCAGTGTAAGGCGTATTATGATGACATAAGTAGGGAGGTCCCAAATAGGCTCTTTGTTTCATCTTCGTCGTCACTATCGTAATACAACCCCTCACCGCTCCCAACTAGAATTGGGAGATCAGGAATATGGGGCCCCATGAAATCCCACTCTCAATAACTGTTATCGTCGATGAAGGATTTCTCATCCTCGACGATTGTCTCCGAAGGTAACAGTCGACATAAATTAAGAGGACTCAAGTAGGCCAACTCAGTTTCATCCTCGGGTTGCTCCCTATTCAAGGACTCATCATCATCACTCTCATACATGCAACTTGGTCTACATTTCTCAAAGGCATACTCTACACTATCCTCATCAGAATGATCCTGACTCAGAATCTATATCTATGTTAGTGATCAAAACTTGTAGGCCTATATCGTCGGTTGCCTCATGGATTTGTTCCTCCAAGTTATCTCTTGGGATATGCTCTATATCGGTCTACACCAAGATATCTTCGTGATGTCTCAGATGGTTCTATAGTGACATAATACACTAGCTGGTTATCCCTCCTAAAAGAGGCGGGATTGGGGTGATAAGGATTGAAGTTGATTTCACCCCCATACTGAGGTATAGGTGGTCTAAAGATGTCGCGAGGAGTTCCTCTTGCCCTCCAATATAGTATCCTAACCCGAACCTGTCAGTCGAAAACTAGTACTGTGATTCATAAGTCCTACGCCCTTGCTCGAATAATCTGAGACTATAACCATACCAATGGTAACACTCAAAATATCGTAAGGCGTATTCCGGGTTAGAGAGAGAATGAACATTCACGGCGAATGGTTCATCATCATCCTCATCCATGGAAGTGTGAGATGCAAGTTGGTCAAGCCCTCCATAGATGAAATTAGTTTGGTAAGGAGGCACCCCAATGATACCATCATCCCTACGAAAAAGCGATGGGCTTGTGGTCGGCCCATGTCTTGTGTAGTATCGATGATCGATGTAAATGTCACATTTTGCACGATATATTTCCCCAATCTAGGATTAACCAAATTTATGGTCACATGTGGAGTAGATGACCCCATTGAAGATGCGGGCGGAGCAGGCTAAGGTGCCTCTTCAACTTCTCCTTGAGCATTCTCTAATTTCATAGGAGTAGGAACCTCGATGACAACTGGTTTAGGCGCTTTCTTTATCTCCTTTTCGCCCATATTTACTTTTAACTTCTTATCATCCCGATGCATTGTGGATGCAGACAGTTTAGTAGAAGCAACTGTCGTGTGCTTCGATCGTTGAGATATGAATTTTGTTGGTTTAGCACATACTTCCTTAATTTTTCCTCTCAACTCTTTAATTGACGATGTTGGACGTATGTCCAGGTGCATTAAGGGGAGCATGAAATCCCCCGACAAGTCTACTAGATTCACGTATTTGAATGGTTCCTCATTGGAAGATACCATGTGAACCTATCCCTCATGCACATATTTGATACATTGATGGAGAATGGAAGGGACACAACACATTTCTCGTATCCAAGGTCTCCCTAGAAGTATGTTGTATTGCATAGCACCTTTGATCACGTGACACATCACGGGGATGGTCTTCAGTCCCACCTGAATAGGTAATACTATAGTGCCAACAGTTGAGCATAATGCATCATTAAAAGCTCTCAATATGAAGGCAGAAGGTACAATGTACATTTTTGGTAACTTCAGGTATGTCAATGCCTTGGTCATGATTATATTGATTGATGATCCTGTATCAATCAAAACCCACTTGAACGGTATGTGATTTACACATGCTATAATATGGAGTGGCGGGTCCACTATGACAGTGGAAACCGTCTTGACTTCATGATCATAAAATTGTATGATCGATTCCTGACACTGATGCACGTGTCCCATAAAGTGTGTGAACGCTTCAGGATCCTGATACTGCACTTCTATGGACCTTAAAATATCCATAAGCATCTCCCTATGTTTGGGAGACTGCTGAATCAACTCATAAATTGATAACTTCGCTGGAGTGGTCTGTAGGTTTTGAATTAACCTACTCCTGATCATCACCACCGGTCTAATTGGTGGGCCTGACACATTCTGGGTTGCCCTTGGAGGAGGCATAGCTTGGACTCTAATGGGCAATGGAAGTTTATTTGGATTTTCATACCTCACATGTCTTGTGACAATATTGACCATTCCGACTAACCCATGGGTTGGTGGTTCGATGCGTACTTGATTGACTTGGCCAAAATTGTTCCTTGGCACCTCATGGTTGGGTAGAGAATTCTTGTAAATCCTCATATTATGATTATCATGCGCTTGTGGGTTGTCCACAAGAAGCATACCTCTTTTGATCATATTTTGCACCAGATGCTTGAACGACCAACATACCTCTATGTCGTGGTCTTTCATTCGATGAAAAATGCAATATTGATCATATTTATACCCCTTAGGCTTGGGTTGATTAGGGTCCAATAATTTAATCTCAGGTAAGTTTATTGCCTTTGCCTCACACAATTTATGGAAAATCGATGTCAACGATTTCGATAATTGCGTGAATATGCGAGGAGGGCTTCTTTCTTTATCCTTACCCCTATGATTGTTTTTGTGATGCTCGTACTGCATAGGAGGAGGTTGGGCTTGATAATTTCATTATTGCTTCCTCTTATCCCCTTTCTAAAGGTTTAGAACCACCTGATTAATATTTGTCAGCTTGGCCTGTTGTTTCTTAGTGCTCTTCTTGTTCTATTCCTTCTTATTCCTGAGCTTTAAGTTACCCTCCTGTAACTTGATATCCTCAATCACTTTGGCCTGTGCTAAAGCCTCCTCGAAGGTCTGATATTGTTGCAACTGTAATAATAATGAAATGTGCTTTGCACAAATTTTTGTAAACATTCAATTTAATTAAGAAGCAGGGATGGGGAACGATAGCTTTACCATCATCTTTGTCCATCGTTTACCATAATCCATAACTGGCTCGTCATCATGTTGCATTAAAGTAGCCAGATCGGATAGGTTTACCTTTTTCTTGATACTAAAGGAGAAGTGTTCAAAAAATGCATCGGCTAGTTGCTCAAAACTAGTGATGTTGTGCCTCCTGAGCTGATTAAACCACTCCCGGGTTGGGCCTAAGAGGGTCGTAATGAAGGTCAGCAAGAGCAAAGCATCATTGCTCCTGATATGAAAGTACATGTCTAGAAAACTCGTGGCGTGCACCTGAGAGTCCTCCTCTCCTTTAAACTTTTCTAACCTAGGTATCTCAAAATGCTCAAGATCGGTTGGAGCAGGCACTGACGGGCATAAAGGTTCGTTATGAATCTTATTCAAGGTAGGTTTTTGATAAGTCGTCACTTTGCTTCTCGATAGCTTTAACCTTTTCTACCAAGGTATTATAGGCCTATGAATATAGGAACTCCTCTTCTCTGGATTTCCTTGGAGGCACCTTTGGAGGTAGATTCCTCTTCTGTCGAGGTAGAGGACTAGGCTCGTCATCCACTTCAACTAGGGAGATTTCAGGATACTCGATCTAATTTTTCTCCCACCTCTTCATCATTCTGCCTATACCCATGATGTTCAAATGCGGGGTGTCGATCTCTATGTTGGGTTATGTGGCGAGTATGGGTGTCTATGTGCTTAGGGCGCAACTCAGGTTACGAAGAAGCTCGTCTGTCAATGCGCTCCCCATACTCACTATGGGAAGGTAAACCGACACTAGCCAATCGGTCCTCCCTCTTAGCACACTCCTTTTGATCAAGGATGCATTGCTCGCTCATGCGATGTTCATATAAGCGTTGTCTTATGAACCTTTACCTTTGAGTGTTCTCATTTTCGAGGCATTCCCACTCTACACGAACATCCTCCAATTGATCTTGGAGAATCTGACATCTTTGCTCTGATACCAGTCTATGAGATCTATCTATGTGATCAGTCGTATGAGGCCTCTAATGTATGTGCTTTGTTCGAGCGGCTTTGTGGGTGTATCCCCCAATGGACCAATTTGTTAGGCTCTTGCCCTTGTTTGTGAAGATGACATTTGCGTCTAGCTATCGCATATACTTTGTGCATGCATGAGATGCAGGGGTACGCATATCACGAGAATGCTTGGAGCACTCTCTAGGCTCTCTAATGGTCCTAATCGTACTTCCACTATGTACACTTGCAGAATGAGAGGGCGCAGACGAAGGTTTATAACCTAGTTGTCCTAGGACTTTATCTAGACCATCTAACTATCTACTATGCCAAGGCTCATAAGGTGGTATACCATTGACTCCCAATTTAGACAAGTCTATGGTGATCTTACAAGGCTCATCTCTGTAAGGAGTTTGCATGGGCCTACGCTCGAAAACAGCCCTCTCTGTTCACCCCTGAATGGGTAGGTCCTAAACCTGTCTATACTCATATGGTGGAGGTATCAAACCTCCCCTAGCCATAGGTCGAAGGGGTACCAATATGGATCCCTCAATGACATACTCTTCAGCATATCTTGTGGATGCACGTGAAGTGCGATCACGGTAAATGCTACCATGTTCAGGACCCCCATGCTGGGAAGCCCCATTCTTTGATCTATGTCTCGAAGAGTGTCTAGCACTTCCTCATACCAGGGTATTCTCAATAGGATACCCACACGTAGAATTATCCCCTCCAATACTTATCGAACGACGTTTAGGAGGATTTTGTGGTTGAGGACCTTCTACGTTGTGTTGTGCATTGGGTGGAGCTTCGACTTCGATCTCGGGTCTATGCCCGGATCGGCCTCTCCGTGTACACACCATGATATTATATTATCTCTTATGTAAGTTTTAAGGCAAACAAAGTAAACAATGATGATTATCTCTTTTTAAATTTTTAGTTTGTGAGCCCTAAACTGTTTGATGTGTTTTTCAAGTTTGTTGTATCAAAAAATAACTCTCATCGTGTTTTCAAAATATTGATGATATACTCAATTGTTAAAGGGCTTTCACCTATATACTCACAGCTCAACAACCTGGCAATGAACTCTAGGCTACGTAATCCAACCTATAATGTGTGGTAGTGAAGTCCACACATGGTTAGGAAGCACAGGAATTGCCAGACCCTCACCCAATCTCACCCAGTCAGCATCATACCCTTCGAAGAGAAGTACATGCAAATTTTCTAAGCTACGGATATCTATTGGGTCTGGTATTGGTCTAGTAACAAAATGATCGAAGCATTTGGGCCAACGGATGGAAATCACTGCCACCGTCATTGAATCCTACTAGTGGTTGGATGTGAATTCCAACAAGCTATCATTTACAATGTGTCATGGTGTGTGGTTCGTTTTACTTTGCATGAAAATAAAATGCATAAAACAACATTCACATTATTTTCCTACATGTTTTTCAAAAGAACGTTTGATTTTAAGAGAATTCACAATTATGCTAGATGATGTTCAGAGAATGCAACTATCTATGATGAAAATGGCCACTGATTGGGTCTCATACATGCAAATTCTAAACCTACAATGGCCTTGACCGATGGAGACTAGGGCGGATTGCAATCAAAGATCCGCTATTCCTAGCAGCAACTAGTAGAAAACTAAAAAGCATTTACGAATTTTCCATTCTACATTTTGCTATGTTTTCTAATTAGCACCCATCAATTGCGTTCTACTTTTGTAAAAACACAGACAGAAAAAGACAGAGAGAAAAATAATCCTACCTCAGATCTGAGTCTGATGGTGATGTCTAATTCTATTTTTTTCTGTTTTCTGCTAACTATGGCTCTGTGGTGTGACTGCAACTATTTCCCGTAGGTGTAAGCCGTGGTTACAACTGTTAACCGTAATTCTCAACCACGACTAGTACCTGATATTACAAAAAATAGTGGATCAGTATTTTATGGCATGAAATTAGGATTTACCACCATTATCACCTTCTATAGCACTAGGAAGCATACACCTAAACTAATAATAATTGAAACATCACATAAAGCATGAAATATAGATGAATTTGCAAATAACCGCAAAATAGGGCTTCATTTTTATTAAATTTTCAATAAATTTTGATTACAAATCCATCCCTCTTAGGGATACCCAATGTGATACAAATATTACAAGCATAGAACAATCCCCGTTCAAGGATAGGTGTAACTCACAAACTTCCTAAATGCACACAAACTACTCCAAGGTATTGATGACCTTCTTCCCCATTATTAGAGGTATTTGTTGCCTTGCATATCAACACCCTGTTAGTCCTGCATACAATAAACAACAAGAAGCATATTAGTAATAAAGGAGGCCTCTCTTGATGAGGCTTTGAAAAGAAGTTATACAAGAAGATGCCATGAAAGCTTGAAATCAAGAAAGTGCAAGAAACATGGTAAACCTATGTTAAACATGAAATATTGCCATGAAAGATGTAAAGGAAAGACAAAACTATCTATTTAATACCCTAATTATGAAATCAAAAGTATGAAAGAATGAAATGTAAGCATTCTTGTCCTACTTACTACAAATGCCAAATGAGAAGAAAGATACCTAACCTCTTAATTCTATTGGATAAAAGTCTCTAATAAAGCAAATATACTCAAGATATGCATATTCTACTGCAAATGAAATAAATTCTACTGCTAAAACCAAGGAAAAATGGGGATTGAACCTGAGCACGAATCTATCGCGTAGTGAGCACTGTTAACCGCGACTGACAACCAGGGCTAAGCCTAAAATGTACTTGCCCTCCAAATGTGGTCTAAATCTCCAATTTCCTTGATGAATTGATGGTTCAAGGGTCGCCTTTGTGTCCTCTGACAGATTTGGCAGTTGAATTACTTTGATTGGTGGCGGATTGCTCGTAATATCATTTCTTAATTCATCTAGCCTCTTAATACCTCTATGACTTCAATTGTCATTTCAATATCTCAATGCTAGCTAAAGGATTTCTCTCAAAGTAGGTGGGTACTAAATTTGACAGGGCTTCATCATTCAAATTCTCCTACGCATCTCTCCCATTTCCCATTTTGAATGGGGCTATTATAACCTTTAGGAAGGCTATGTCTTAGCTTCTTGAGGAAGCCAAGGTCAAGAATGGACAACTAGAACAATTGGAGGGAAACTTCTGGATCTTTTCACCTCAAAACCACTCGGATATTCAACCAATTGGGCGTTATAACTAAATTTGGATCGACCAAAATCCAAATGATTCTGGCTGCTAGTCATGGATCTGGGGCACGATCAGCTTTGTTAACCATGGGTCTCAACCGCAACCAACATCAGTTAGGCCAAAATGCCTAAATGAGTGGTTAGAATCACTACTATACCTTGGTATTTTTCCAACATCTTCCATATGATATTCTAGCATGTCCCATATGAGTAGTCACCTCGACATGACGTGTTTTAGGTGTCTACATCAACCAAAAAGGACCACTTCCCCTTCTTACCATTTATAGATCAGGTCCTTGACACCTTATCAGGAAAGTAATTTTTCTTTCCTGGATGGATTTAGTGGATATAATCAGATCCAAATAGGGGAGGAAGATTAAGATAAAACCACCTTCACTAGTCCATGGGGAACATTTGCTTACCGAGTTTTACCATTTGGCCTATGCAATGCACCTACCACCTTTTTGAGGGTAATTCTTAGCATTTTTTCAGATATAATTGGAGAGACTGTGGAAGTATACATGGATGATTTCACTGTATATGGTGAGACTTATGAAACTACCACATAAAATCTAGAAAAGACACTTAAACGTTGTGAGGAAACTAACTTATCCTTAAGTAATAAGAAATGTTATATGTTGATGCAGGAAGGGATAGTCTTAGGACATCATCTTTCTGTAGAAGGGATCAAAGTAGACTGAAAGAAAATTGAATTCATCCAAACCCTGCCTACTCCCAAAACACAAAAGGGCATCCTTAGTTTCTTAGGATCAATCGGTTAGTATAGGAGGTTTATATCAGACTTCAGTAAAACTGCAAAACCTCTTACCATACTGTTAACAAAATATGCAGAGTTTGTCTGGACTGAAGAATGTGAACAAGCATTCAACACCTTGAAGGAAAAACTGATTATTGCTCCAGTGCTGAGAGGTCCCAATTGGACCATACCTTTTCACATATATGTTGATGCGTCTAACAATGCAATAGGCTCAATCCTAGGATAGAAATATGGTGATGATTTTTATGTCATCTATTATGTTAGTAAAAACCTCATAGGTGTTGAATTAAATTATAATATCACAAAGAGAATTTCTTGCAATAATACATGCTCTTAAAAAATTTTGTTATTATATTATAAGTTATAAGGTATTTATACACACTAACCACTCAATAATCAGATACTTGACAAACAAACCTAGTATTAGTGGCAGAATTATCAGATGGATGTTGCTCTTGCAGGAATTTGATGTGAAAATAGTAGACAAGCTAGGAAAGGACAATGTGGTAGTTGATTTCTTGTCCATATTAACACCTCCAGACTATGCAGCTACAGAAGACCAATTTCCAGATGAGCATTTGTTTTCTTTAAATGATCAGATACCTTGGTACACAAATATGGCTAATTATTTAGCCATTGGTAGAGTATCCCCTACACTTTTACCTCGTGAAAAATATACTTTAATTAAGAAAAGTGCATATTTCTCATGGATTGATGGGTGCCTGCTCAAAATAGGACCTAATCAAATCATGAGAAGATGTGTTGTTGGAGAAGAAATAATTGAAATACTAAATGCTTTCCATGATGAACCTTATGGTGGCCATTTTGTAGGAAAAATGATTGCATATAAAGTGTTGCAGGTCAATTATTACTGGCCTTTACTATTCAAAGATGCAGCCAAGCATGTGAGTCAGTGTGATCAATGTCAAAGGATGGGTAAACCTACTCTCAGAGATAAGATGCCACTACAACCACATGTTCACATTGAACCATTTGATAAATGGAGGATGGACTTCATAGGACCTATTAATCCGTAATCAGGAGATAAGAGGTATATCCTATTTTATACTGACTATGTGACAAAGTGGGTTGAAGTACAAGCTTTCCATGATTCAAAGGAGAAAACTATAGTAGATTTCTTGTCTTCAATAATTTTTATAAGATTTGGGGTCCCAAGGGAGATCACAACATATCAAGGACCTCATTTTACTTCAAGGATGATCCAAGAACTCATGAAACAATACAAAATTAGGTATAACAAAACCACTCCCTACCATCCACGGGCAAATGGGCAAGTTGAGGTGACCAACAGAGAGTTGGAGAATATCCTCACAAAGACAGTGCAGCAATACAGGAAGGACTGGGCTACTAGATTAACAGAAGCAGTGTGGGCCTATAGGACCACCTCGAATACTACTACTAGTTTCACACCATTTCAGTTAGTCTATGGGAAAACAACCATGATGCCTATAGAGTTTGAAGTTAAAACACTTAGGACTGCTATAGAATTGAATATCAATATGGATGATGCCCAAAAATATAGAATTAAGCAGTTTAATCAGCTGGATGAATACCGCCTTAAGGCTCTACAGAAAATAGAGATCATTTAGAAAAAAATGGTCAAGTGGCATGACTGCCACACCAGATCAAAGCAGCTTAAAGTGGGAGAATGGGCATTACTCTATGATTCCCGATTCTAGGAAAGAAAGAGCAAGCTCATGCAACATTCTATGGGGCCATATAAAGTAACTGAAATCATCAATAATGGGGTTGTAAGATTTAGAACAAAATATGGCAACAACATTACTTTAACAGTCAATGGTCACCGCCTGCATCCATACTATGTGTTTGAAGCATACATGATTAAGTCTAGATTAGACATAGGAGAGACCCTAGTTGATTCTGATTTTATCTTGAGTCAATGAGATGTGGACCTAGTCCACATAGTCCTAAAGACAATTATTCTTTCAAAATTTTCTTTTTTTCGTTGTGTTTTTGTTTTGTAGCAACAATTCCCTTTGTGCAACTCTTAGGTAGCCTAGGAGACCTAGGCCTAACAAGCACATGATCCATGAACCTGCGATTTCTAGGATTTCTAGGAGAATTTGCTTGTAGTAGGAGTAGTTGGTCCCCATTCAGAGAGGGGAATACTAAACCTGAATCTGTACAAGAGTGTTTGGATTGGTCTTTTGGACAATAAAACACTCAACTGTTGGTCCAGGGGCGAATGTTAATTATGTACCTATTTTTCAATCAGAAGCACTGAAAGCCTTGATCAACCTGATAGCGCATATACAAGGACAAGTCAGCACCCGTTTAATAAAATAAAAACACCATGTTTTTGTTTTATATGGGGAGATGTCTGCTTCTCGTTATTAGATAAGGCGTCTTCTTCCCATTGTACGGCAGAAGTTGTATGCTTCCCGTTGTACGACAGAAGGCACCTTCTTCCAGTTGTATGGTGGAAGGTGCCTTCTTCCCGTTGTACGCTTCATGGCGCCTGACTCCCAGTATGTTACAAAGATGGCGCCTACATCCCGTTTTCTGGAAACTCAATGCCTGAATCCCGATTTTTTCTAGAGAACGACCGACTTTCAGTTTTTGGAAAACTGACACCAAATCTTCTTAACATATGTAAAAAATAAATAAATAAATAAGTAATGTTCATATAAATTTTATTTTATAAGTACGACATCCAACAGTTAGCAAAAAGATGCATGCTTCCCATGTTAGGCATAAGTTCCTGATTGCTAAGGTGTCTACTTCCCGTGTTAAGTAGAGTGCTTGAATGCTAAGGCACCTGCTTACCATGTAAGCAAAGCGCCTGATTCCGACGGTGTCTGTTTTCAGTTTCCAAGGCACCTACATGCCATAATTTGAAAAGAAGACACCTAATTTCCACACAAAAAAGGTGCCTGATTTCCATTTACTACAACCGTTTTCTACCTTGACAGAATGACACGTCAACCTTGGGATGTGGCTCAAGCCACATCAGCACCCCATATACGTGCATAGTCAAATCCACCGTAGACAAAATTAAAAGTTAACGTCAACCAACTTCTGAGGATGGGACGTTTATCGTCCCAAGGCGATACGTTTTTCTAATTTTCGTTTTAATTTTTGTAGGATTTCTTGAATAACCCACAATGTAGCTACCAAGAACCAATCACGTCGAACGATATTCATTGCATGGGAACCATGACCATCGTTGTCTATTGCGGTTTACCCCATCATCAAACGCTAGCCAATAACGATGCACCACGAACATCTGCACATATGCACCCACGAAACGAATTTAGGTGCATGTTTAAATTTTTTGTTTCTTATCTATATTGTTTTCATGAACATTTGTGTATATGGAAATGTACCGGCACAACCCCCCATTATTACCTTAACCACTTGAACAAATCCACCTGACATGGTGTTGTGTGGGATGTCTTTGATTGGTCGACAGTTTATGGTTATTATCTCTGCACAATCGGGCACATGCTCTAAGGAAATTTACTACAAATAACCATAATCACTATTGATTATGATAATTAATCGCTTGTGTGCATGAACGTAGTTGTTTTAAAAAGTTGTTTACCAGCTATTGTGCAGCCAACTTCAGCAAGAAAAACATAGAGCAATGAGGCACAGTGGTAATTCGAAGGGGAGGCAGTAACATTGTTGAGTGAATTGTGAACTAGAGGTAAAGCATGGGGGGAAAATCAAAAAATCACAATCTTAAGAAGAGTGAGCCGATCGATTGCTCGAGCATTTCTGTAGACGTCCAAACACAGTTGGATGCTGCAGAATAGATGGACTACTATCGATTGGTCAGTCAGGGCCAGGATGCGGCAGTAGCAAACGAATTTGTGACATCAATGAGCGATGGGATCGTGCGCATGCGAGGGCTGAAGATCCCAGTCACTAAGGACTACATCGCCAGAGTTACGGGTCTCCCTCTTACAGTGAAGTGCATGTACAATGAGGATAACCTTGCCCTATGTGCGCAAAGATTTTTTGGAGTACCAACTGAGTACCTGACACGCGGTGGCTTACCGAAACGATACATTCCTGAGCTCTGGAGGGTTGTTTTCGAATAAATCATTTGTTTCTTCATATGCTCTAGTAGGTACTCCCACTTGAATGCCAACCACTTTTGTTTCCTTAATAATATTCTACATGGGAATAAAATCAACGTCCCCCACTACCTTGCATGTGCCTTGAAAGACGAGGCTAAGCGATACTAGGCAGACACCACCTCTGCCCTGACTCACCATGGCCTAATTTCTGCCTTGGTGAGATATGTAGAGTCACATAGAAATGTGACAATTGAGGAAGTTGTGGGCACTAGTGCATCGGTAGGGGCACAAGCAGAGGAGGAGGTGCCAATTCAAAATAAACAGTCGGTCCAGGAGGCGATAGAACGAAAATAGACGGTGCATGTGTCCTAGCCTACAGGAAATACAAGGGAATTAGGATAGATCTCGTCCCTTGATTTTCTCCAATTTGGGGAGGAAGCAGGGCAAGCTATATCCCCTTTTGCACCCCAATTTGAGGATGAAGTAGAGCAGGATTTCATGCCTATTTCCACCAGGACACGAAGCAGGAGAATGAGGGCATCGAGGGTGGTTTCAAGCTCATCCGACAAGGAGACCAATCGATGAGCTCAACAAGGAGTATTTGACCCACATTTTATAGGACATTTCTTATGATCCAACTCCTCAACAAGAGGCGGCTATGGTATATGTACCAACAGAAGGCCAAGCGAAGGATTTGCAGCAGAAGTTGTAGATTTTGAAAGAACAGGCTTCCACTTGGGAAGCCAAATTTAAAGAAGAATGGGCTCTATTTGAAGAGTCCAAAAAGGAGGCCACCTTAAAAATGCACGAATTGTACCAAAAAATTCGGCAACTACGAGGACAATTACAGTTGTAGGGCAGACCAGGAGGAGTCGAGCAGCCAGCCAGGGTTGATGCAGTAGTGCAGACTAATGGGGCAACAGAAGTGCCCCCTATTGATAAGGAAATATAATAGGGAGATGTTGCTACAATGGAAATAGAGCAGCCCTGTTCTATGTCCCCCTCTATAGAGCAGGTAAAACAGGAGGATGAGGTTGAAATTGAAGAACCTCAAAATGCAGAGCAACCTACAAAGGAGGGAGAAGATGGAGGAGGCTCAGTAGCCTGCATCCCCTGTACACCAGGAAACAACAGTTGCACCAACATACCCTAGGGTACATAGTATCAAGCTGAGATCAAAATAAAAAGCCATCAGGCCATCTCAACGACGACCTAAAACTAGAGCAAGAATTGCAGAGTTGAAGGTCCTAGGCATTGAATCTGACAAGGAATCAGATTTGGATTCCGATGAGGAATGGGAGGCACCAAAGAATCTGTTTGCTGCCCAAAAATAGAAATTTGAGGAGCTTAAGGAGGAAATTAAGGCAGACAAGAAGAACTAGAAGGCCTCCAAGAAATCCCTCAAGAAAGCAGAAAAGGAGGCCATAAAATAATCCGATAAACCTTGTAGGAAGATTCCAGTTGCTCAACCTAAGAAGTTATGGTATTTGTATGGGTTAGAGGATGGAAAGCCTTCGAGGATGCAGGAATATTTTACGTGAATGGGATTATTAGGCCCTATGTAGAAGGAAGATTTGGCATCAAGAAGCAGAACTCCCCTTGTGTCAAAAATGGAGGTCAAAGTTGAACCTGAGCTTGATCCAACAAGGGCATTTTTACCCATAGCTAGGGTTGTTAAGGAATCTAGCATCCCATTTGGAGATAAGGAATTAGTGTCTGTGGGTGAGAAGTTGCCACCTCACTACCAAGTATTGGAAAATCGTTGATCTTGCATTCTAGAAGGATACCACTAGCTTCTCTAGTTTTTATCTGAACATTGATAAGGGCAAGGTGGCCTGGACCAGAGAACCACCCAAGAAGAGGGCAGGGCCAAGTGAACCACTTCGATGTAGCAAACACCAAAAGCAGCAAGGTCAGGAGACAACATCTCCCACAATATCAAAGGGGCGAAAACCCTAGGATAAAGAGAAAGCCAAGACCGCTAAGAGGAAGAGGACACAGACAAACCGGGCCTATTAGGATGAAGTGAACAGAACTGGTAATTACCAATTCAAAGTGGTACAGGGACATGCCACCCCTTAAGAATGGGGGGATGATGAGCCACATAATTGCTCATTTTTTGTACTCTTTTCTCTATAATGTGCGGCATATATTATTGTAGATATATATGTGTCGGTTATTTATATTTTAAATATTTTCAATCTTGTTTCTTAGACTTAGCATGAGATTATTGGTTTAAACATAAACTTCAATGAACACCAAACACCCCCAAACCATTATCCAAGGGACTCATCTCCAAAGGAGAAATTATAAGCACAAATTTTGCACGACTGCTCACAAGACTACGAGCTACCCCGGGTTGACAATTAAATGGAGGAAATTAATTGAACCATAGAAAAACTAACCAATATTTTGCCCAACTACAATAAATTTAGGTTCTCTCTCAAATGTGACAAGGTTTGTAAAGGAAGGAATATTGGAGGGCCATCATTGTGAAATTGTAAGTTTATGATCTTAGCATTAGGGGCAAACCTTGGATGGAGATTATTCAAAGATTAAAGAAAGAGTTGGGCAAATGTGTTACTTCAAAAATATATAAGGTTCTATGGACTTGGCAGCATGGAACTTCATATCAGAGAGCTAGTAATTAATCAAAACATATATTAGAAGATCAATCAA
The DNA here is from genome assembly GCA_028583015.1 of Wollemia nobilis. Classification (NCBI taxonomy): domain Eukaryota; kingdom Viridiplantae; phylum Streptophyta; class Pinopsida; order Araucariales; family Araucariaceae; genus Wollemia; species Wollemia nobilis. The sequence goes on along the minus strand of JAQPPZ010017033.1, from coordinate 17,712,544 downwards.
TAAGAGGTATTTTGTAAACTTTTAGTCTAATGCTTGATTAAATTAATCAATAAGAGGTATTCATCTAGCAAATGATGAACTCCAAAAGGTGCTTCAAGAATTCTATTCACCTTTTATTTCATGAAAGGATGAGTTGGTTAAATCTATTAAAAAATGATGGATACTTTGTTAAGTTGGGATTTAAAGCTTTAGAGCAATTATAGTTTCCTACTCCTAAGAATTTCCCTTGGAAGAGTTTTTGACCACTTGAGGCCCTTCCTAAGATTTCAACATTCCTATGGTTAGCATCCCAAAACAAGATTCTTACAAGGGACAATTTACAAAAGAGATGATATCATGGACCCTTTGGGTGTGTCTTATGCAAGGATAGGGTATAAACTTTAAATCATCTACTTCATTTTTTCCTTTGCTTCATCCATTTAAGAATACTTTTCCAAACACGAAAATCTATCAAGTTGCTTTATTTACTTTAGAAGAATTGATGAAATGTTGAATAAAGGAAAGAATACTAAAATTCTCAAAATAAATCTCAAAATCACAACCATGTTTGGATTTGTATTGTTGTCTCTTGCAAAATTTTTATAGGCATAGTGCTTATCATAGCAAGCATCAATTATACAAAAATATGTGCTAACCAATTGGTTATATATATATAATGTTTTTCTACAAGAATGGAGTTAATATAAAGGATATATATCAACTCATGGAAAAATGAAAATATAGAAAAGTTAGGTTCATCAAACTTAAATTTGATGGTGGTTCCAAAGGAAAAATTGGAGTAGTTAGGGAGGTGATGTTTTATAGGAAAGTCGAGGTACAATTATCCTCACCAACTGAGAATAATATGGAAATTCAACAAATAACTATGCAAAGGCTAGGGCACTTCTTACAAAGATCAAGATGGCCATGGAAAAAATATTGACACATATTCTAATTAAGGGGAATTCATATATTATTATTAGAATTATCACACAAAAAAAATATGGGAATTAGATCAATAGTTGCATTATTTTAAATGCCATTCAATTATTGTTAAACAAAATATCCTAGAAATGCCAACATATCTATTAAAAAGGAAATAAGATCATAGATAATTTAGGATATCTTGGGGTTGATCTTTGTCTTGACCAAATTCAAAAAATTTGAAGTCAACTGGTCAAGGATACTCTATCTTTTAATGAAAACAATATCACTCATTTCTTAGACAAAAACTAGCATTTTGAGAGAGACGATATTTTTAATAAGAAAAACTAGATATGGTTTAATAAACCTCAAAGTAAATGTTATATTTTATTATTTTGATGGTAATAGCCCAAATAAAAGCCACATATAGTTTATATATAATTGGTTGATTAATTGTTAAAATACATGTTTTTTTTTTTTGTGGAAAACATCCCAAAAGGGATGCCACTTTCGGGTAAGACCCAAGGAGGCAGGGGTATCCATTCCGCCAAAAACGCCCGGGACTCGGACCTGGCCTACCACCTTTGACATACTCAAGGAGCAAACAAACACACAAAACCAATTTAAAAATAAGTAAATAAATAAGTAAATAACAACAAAAATAATAAAATAAAATAAAAAACATGCTCCTTGAGTGTGTCAAAAACAAAAGCACAACCAAACACGCACAATAAGATAAAAGAAACCACAACACGAACCACATAGAAAAACACAAGAACCACATAACAAAACACAAACAAGACAAAAACAACAGAACACTACAAAGACATAACCCAAAAAAAAACATGAAAAATAAACACAACCAAAACCTAAAAATTAAAAAAATAAAATAAAAATAAAAAATAAAAAACAACCAACAACAGACAATAAACAAAAACAAAAAACATAGAAAACACTCACACATAAAAACACGAATTAACACAAACAAAGAGAAACCCAAGAACAAGAACGAAAAAAACACAAGAACAATAACAAAAAACATTAAAAAAAACACAAAACACAAAACAACAAAAACACAAGAACAACAAAAAACAACACAAAGAACACAAAAACAAAACAAAACAAAAGAACCCACCCACCTTAAAAAACTAAACAAAAAAAAAAAAAATTGAACATAACAATGACCTATCTAGACCAGAAGACTATTAAGGCAAGAATCAACAGAGGAAACAAAAGAAAGAATAGAATGAGCTAGGGAACTAAAAAAAACTGAATGAACCAAAGAGAAGCAAAAAAAAAAAACAAGAAGAAACTAGGTACCTTCGAAGCTGGAGCCATCCAAAGAAATGATAGAAAGAAGAGCTTCCCTAATTTGAGAAGCCCACCATCTAGGAGGGTGGCCATAACAAGTAAGATCACCTTTGTCCAAAGCCCAATTAGCTAAAGCATCAACACTCTTGTTTTGATCTCTGACCACATGATTGTAATCAACTTTCAAAAATCCCATCTGGATTAATTGAATCTTCTCAATAATTCTTTTTATTCTCCAATCCACCTTATGATTCTTAGAAGGAGTCTTCAAGAGATTAATCATAAGTTGAGAGTCGAGACTCAACTAACACCTTTTCCCATCCAACCTTAGTAGCCTCCTGAAGGCCTCTGAGGATACCATACCCCTCAGCAAGGTTATTGGAAAGAATACCCAAATTCTCAGCAAAAGTAAAAACCAGGGAGCCATCGGAAAGTCTACCAATTCCTCCCACACTGGCTTTTCCGGGGTTCCCTCTAGAGGCTCCATCGGTATTGACTTTTCCAAAATCCTTAGGAGGAGGTTGCCAATTTCTTGTCCTATCCATCTTACTAATACTCACATTCCCTTTAAGTTGGTTGCCCTTAGAAGATTTAATCTTCAATATTTGCATCACTTGATCCCATCTTTGGTGGGAGTTTTGGGGGTGATTAAGGAGTTGATGGACTGATTCAACTAAGTTGGCTATGGTCTTTTGCCAAATATAGTGAATATCCTTCCTATCTTGATTAAAAATTTGGTTGTTCCTTTCATTCCAAATATTCCAAAGAAGAATGGTAGAACCCATCCAAACTAACTGCCTAATAAAATGATCAACACCCTCTTGATTAGGCCAATCCCTCCAAAGTTGTTCAAAAGTAAAAAAATTGGACCACTGTAAGCCAAGTAAAGTGGCCATTCTCCTCCATAGCTCGGAGGCTAAAGTACACTCAATAAAAATATGGTTGAGAGTTTCTACATTCTCTTCACACATTTCACATCTAAAAGGGCCATGAAAACCACGCTTCATAAGTTGCTCACCGGTAAGCACCCTACGATGCAATAAAAGCCAATTAAAGAACCTCACCTTAGGCCAGAGCTTTTGAGCCCACAATCGAGAAAAGATGTGAGAAGAATGGTTGGGATTATTATGGCATAAGGTCAAATAACCTTGAGCAACTGAATACTCACCCTTAGTAGTGTTGTTCCATCCAAAACAATCTTTTTCATGGGACCAAGAGAGGGATCTCATATGAAGGATGCCTTGGATATCTTGTCTTTGCCTTTCTGGGATTTGAATAGGCCAGTCCTCAATAGGGATCCAATATCTACCAACCTTTGAATTACCGGTATGGTACCGATAGTAATTAGCCACCTTTATCCAGTTAGCTCGGTGAAGCTCCTCCATCCAAGGCCTCCAATCGGGAAACTGAGTTATCAAAGGCTTGTGACCATCCCAAGAATCTGTCCAAAAATTTGCCTGTTGACCATTATGAATGATCCAAAATAAATTTTTCTTTATCAAATCCTCACCAGTCTTAAGAACTGCTAAAATGGGAGAACCTTTGGTAGGAAGTTGATAGCGAACAAGGTCTTCAGGACTTTTGTTCTCGGCATATTTAGCACGAAGATTATTGGCCCAAAGAGCATTGGGGTTATGCAACATCCTCCAATATAATTTAGCAGCTAAAGCTTTGTTGTTATTAATAGAAGACCGGAATCCTAACCCCCCTTCATTCTTAGGAAGACATAAAGTATCCCATTTCACCAAGGCCCATTTTCTTTTCTCCTTAGTACCACTCCAAAGGAAACGATGACTGATTTGATCCAATTCTCGAAGAACAGCCTTTGGGATATTCAAAACGGAAGAAACATAAATAGGAATAGCTTGAAGGACTGATTTTACCAAGGTGATTCTACCCCCAGAAGAAAGCCACTTGTTGGTCCACTTTCCAATTTTCTTCTTGACTTTGTCCAACAACCAATTCCAATATTTATTTTTCTGCCTTTGAATATTTATGGGAATACCTAAATAAGTGATTGGAAGGGAGGTCTTCTTATATCTTAATTTATCCAAGACCATGGATTCCTGTCTAGCAAAGCAGTGAAAGAAAATAACTTTAGATTTGTCTTCATTGATCAACTGCCCAATAGCCTTAGAAAAACAACTAATGATTTGCTTAATATTAGAAGCTTCCTTAACTGTAGCTTTACCTAAAAGAGTAGAGTCATCCACAAATTGAAGATGAGAGATAGGTCTAGCTCCATGAGCAATGGTAACTCCCTCAAGGGTTTTGTTTTCCCTCTTTTTGGTTATAGTCCTACCCAAGCATTCAGCAAGAATGATGAATAAATAAGGGGATAGCGGGTCACCTTGCCTAATACCTCTGGAAGCTGGGAATGACTGAGAAGGCCTGCCATTGATAAGAACTAAGTAGGAAACTGAAGAGATACATCCCATAATCCAATCCATCCAATCCTTAGAGAAACCAAATTGCCTCAAAACTTTGATAAGGAAGTGCCAATCCACTCTGTCATAAGCTTTGGATAAGTCTAACCGAATGAACATGGAAGGAGATTTTTGCATATCCATGGAATGGATGGCTTCCTGAGCAAGAACTATCTCATCTACTATTTGACGTCCTTCCACATAACCCCCTTGCTCGGGGAAATAATCTTATGCAAAAGAGTGTTCAACCTTAAAGCCATGATTTTAGTAATGATTTTGAGAAGAACATTACATAAAGCAATAGGTCTAAAAGCTGAGATATGATCAACCTCTTGAGCTTTTGGAACAAGAGTAATATAAGTTTTATTGATAACCTTCAAAATTTCTTTGGCTTTCCTGGCTTCTTCCACCACCTCTAATAAATCAACATGAAGGATATCCCAGAACTCTTGGTAGAACTCAATGGGAAAACCATCGGGACACGGGGTTTTCCCTTTTTGCATTTTAAAAACTACTTGTTGAAGCTCATTGATAGTAACAGGAGCAGTCAAAATAGAGTTCTCCTCAGAAGTGATAAGAGAAGGGATTGCTTGAAGAACATTTTGTTGTGAAGTTGAGTCAAGAGGAGTAGCAACAAAAATATTGGAAAAGTAATCAACAACAATAGAGTTCATGCCATCCCAAGTATAAACAACATCTCCAGAATCTGATTTTAAGGAAGAAATAAAGTTGTGAGATCTTCGAGCTAGAAGATATTTGTGGAAGAAATTTGTGTTTCGATCTCCTTCTTTGAGCCATTGAATTCTAGATTTTTGCTTCCATAAGATTTCTTCTCTTTTTTCCCATTCCTCTAACTGAGTTGTGAGTTTAATTTCATCTGCACTTCTCTTCTCTGTGAGGCCATCTAAACGGATTTTCTTATTCAAATTTTCAAGATGAGCAATAACTTCATGTTTTTTTTTTATGAACATCCCCAAACTCTTTCCAGTTCCAAGTCTTGATTTTGGATTTAATGTATTGCAGTCTTTTGGCAAAACAGAACATCTTAGTCCCATGCCTAGGTTTACCTTCCTTCCACCATTGTTGCACATGAGGTCTGAAGGAAATGTCTCTAAGCCACATTAATTGAAAACGAAAAGGAGAGAAACTCACATTGGTTTTCCACATTTCCACCATGATTGGCCAATGATCCGAACCAACATTATTAAGAGTCTTCACTTTAGGAATGTGACCATGGATTAAGAAATTTTTAGAGAGCAAAAACCTATCCAATCTCTCCATTATACAAGCTAAGCCTTGCCTTCAATTAGACCAAGTCATAAGGCCATTATCTGGTTGGATATCCACAAGATGGAGGTTTGCAATATATTCGCTCATGAGGTCAGTGCTTTTGTCCAAATTTCTATTTCCCCCCTTTTCTCATCCAGAGAGAGGATGGTATTGAAATCTCCTCCGATCAAGATCCAAGCTTCAGGAAAATGAGAGATAATATGAGTAATATCCTTCCACTTGTCTTCTTTTTTCCTCCAAAGAAGTCGGAGCATAAACGAGTAATGTAGAGCATAATTTGGTTGGAATGTCTACTTTGAATAGCTATAGCCAACAAACCCCAACTGCCAACCATATGGTGAATAACTACCTCTTTTGGGTCCCAAAGACAAGCAATGCCACCAGAAGTCCCTTGGGAGCTGAGGGAAACCACTTTTCCAGCTGGCCAAATTTTACTGGCAATTGAGTCCATATCCTCCATTGACATCTTTGTTTCTTGAAGGAAAACAAGATGTGGATGATTTATCTGAATCATTCTTCTAATTTCATTTTGTTTTGAAAGACTCCCTTTGAGTCCTCTAATATTCCAAGTGATGATCTTCATTAATACCAGGGCTAAAAAATTTGGGAAGGGCATTAATCTTACCTTCCTCTACAAGCTTTTCACCTTCTTTTACCATATGATATTGATTGGTCTTGCGACTTGCTTTTTGATTAGAATCCATCTTCAATTTTTTTTTCCCTGTTTCTTGACTTATTCCAATTGAATCTGAGATGGCTTCTAACCTTGAAGAATGCTCGTACACAACCAAAATTTTACTAGATGGTTCAACGGAGTCTATATTGGGACCTGCATTATTTAAAGTTTTGACATTTGAAAGATTGTTTTTCTTGTGTAAATTTTCTCCCTTTTTTTCTATTGAAAACCTTTGATTTGTTGGTTTGTCTCTGAGTTCTTCCCTTCATATTTAAATTGTGTTTCTAAGATTTCAGTTTCCATTATTTCCTCTTCCTCACTTGGGACATCATTTGTGGAAAGGATTTCAAACATATTAGCAGATGACTTTGATTGATCCTTCATAACTGGTTTTTTATGAGTGTTCTTCTTCTTAGGTATTTGGAAACCTGTTGAGTTTATATCTTCTTTCTTTTGATCAGGAATTTTATTTGGGCAAGCACTGGCCAAATGACCATATTCATGGCAAATTCTACAATGAAAAGGAATGTTCTCATAGTCCACTACTTGCTCCCAAGTGTCTTCCCCAAATTGTAATGTGATCTTTTTAGGTAGGGGTTTGTCAAAATCCATTAAAACACAAATTCGAGCATAAATAATATGTTCAAAATTTTGAGTACAATCAGCAATCATCATAAAAGTTCCTAAAGAGTTTCCAATTGAAGAAAAAATAGTAGGATTCCAAAATTCAATAGGGAGGCCAAAGAGTCTAACCCACACGGGAGCTATAGAAGGCATCTCTTCTTCGGCTTTAAATTTAGTATGCCAGGGGCTTCATGAAAAGCCCTACCCTTCCAAAAAACCAAGGACCCCCTTGAAAATTTTCTCTCTATCTTCATTATTAGCAAATAAAACAAGAAAATAACCATTTGGATAAATAGAGATTTGTAACTCACCTTTAGTTTTCCAGCTTTTTGCAGCCCGAGACTTTGAAAGCAGATAGACTCGGACGAAAACCCATGAACCGACAAATTAGTCCTCTTTTTTCCAAATCTTCAATGCCAATCTGAATGTTACCCATATCAAGCTTAACAATAGGAGTTCCATCAGCTGCTTTAAGACATCCTGACTCCGTTTTCCTGGGATCAATCTTAGGCATTCTTAGAGGTTTATGGGAAGCCCTAATATTGATATTAGCATTGGGCTGAGGTTGTCCACCATGGAGGGCATCCCTAAAATTTATTTTTGGGGTTGAGTCTTCGAAATTCTTACCCTTGATAGGGGTTTTCATAGTAGAATTATTTTGTGGGTGCACCTTAGCACCAGATTCACTTGAGATATGAGCCATTTTTTGATCAACTACTTGAAACTTGTTTTGTGATCTCTTTAATCCTTGCCCTAGACGTCGTGGAAAGGTATGGTTTTCACTTTTCTTTTGTGCAACAAATTGGAAGTCGTTGTCACTCAAGTTCACAGTATGATCTGTTGAAAGATAAATTTCTAACCCATCTTGGATCCCCTGCAACATTTCCTGCTAAAATATTGAGCATAAACCACAAAAATATTGGCCGCTAGGGCCCGAAGGCCCTAAAAACCAACCTCTGGAGCTGCTTGCACTCAACCCGAGATGAAACCCTCGCATAGCCGCTTGCCAAATATCTCGTTCACACATAGGGATGTGCTAGGATCTGTGTTGCTCCAAATGATATGAAAATTGGTGGAGACATTCTAGGGTTTTTCAGGCATCTACCCTCAAAATTTCAGCTCAATCCGAGTCGAGATGAGTGAGATATGGCCGAAACGAGTTCGACAGTTTGGGCAGTCCTACGAAAAACGTCCCTCCACAAATTTGTCAAATACATGAATTGATTACAATAATATTTACTTCAATTTTTTTCTTAATAATATTTTGCTTACAAGTATCAATAAGGTTTTTTTCTTCTATATATTTGCCTCAATTTTGTTTTTAATATTTTAAAAATATTAACACACAACTTTGTTCCTTTAGTATATATATATATATATATATATATATATATATATATATATATATATATATATATATATTATGGAGAAAAATGGATTGTACTCGGGTCCCCCACCCTTGATAAATCACAACTCTCTCCTTTAGAGCTTGAGAGTTTACAAACATATTCAATTCTCATCTCAATTGAGTTGCTATAGCTAGATGCCTACATTTTTCATAAAATGTTTGAATTCTTGATTTTCATTTTCTAGATCTTCAATTTTTGTGTAAATACAAATATTACAAATTAAGCATCCTTCTTCTTAACAATTTCCTCCAACAACATTCATAATACCAAAACTCCACCTCTATTGTCTATGCATTGTATCTTAGTAGAGTAATATTTTTTAAACATCACACTATCATAGTCTGCTTTATCATATCTAGAATATTGTAATAAATAGTTTATATAAAAACACATTAATGTTATAAAATAAAACAAATATTATCAATGGAAAACATTAAAGTGAATCTTAATCATTATTTGATTCAAGAAATCAACATTTTCTTGTCAGCTTCAGCTAAACTTACTACTTCCTTTAACCAAGGAAAAGAGAATTTAACTTCACAAATAAAACTCCTCTATTGGCTAGCCTATCAACACATTTGTTTCCTTGCCTTAGTGTATGTGTAAACCTGATTTCTTCAAACTCTATAGAAAGGTCTTGTATTTCCCAAAGTATCTCTTTTATCTTCCTTGGAGCCTTTGCTTTCTCAAAATTACATTTATAACTATTAGTGAATCATGTTCCATCCATATTTTGTTCCATTTCATTTTTTTGCATATTTTTAACCCTTCCAAAGCCGCCCAAGCTTCAACTTCATTATTTGTGTTAAATCCACTATTGAAAGCGCAATGAGACAAAATATTTCCTCTATTATTTCTAATTATTCCTCCTCTTGTAATTGGTCCTACATTTCCTTTAGATGCTCCATCAAAATTCAATTTGACCAACTCCACATCTGGTGATTTCCACTTTATATTCTTTGCCCTCTTTTTGTTTCTCCTAAACCCAACATCATAATTCCATTTGATGAATTGAATCCATATATCAAGGTTTTGTACTTCCATATTAGGGATTGGGTGAGTTGTAAAAAAATTCATTTTCATTACCTCTAAATTGCTTTCCTTTCCTTTAAATATTTTTCTATTCCTTTCTAGCCATACAATCCAAAGTATTGTATCTTTTGATATATCCTAGATTGTCTGTAAAGACTCACTTTTAAGAGTGTTTTGACATTGCTTTAACCATTCTTCAATTTTGACATATTAAGAATTCATCACCATAGTTTCCAAATTATTGAGCAGTGTCCCAAGAGATGGTATATACTTTCCTCCTTTTTATAAAGAACACATTATGAGGGGCCATGAAAACCCTTTTTCATAAGGTTACCCCGAGATAAAAAAATTCTATGACCTACTAGCCAAACAAATATTTTAACTTTAGGAATACTTGGGCTATCCCAAATATCTCACCATATTCTTGAGATATTCATATTTTTTTGGTGCTTTACATTATATTCACTTCTTGTTATGTATTCTCCTGAGCTATTCAACTTTCAAATTAGTTTATCCTTAGCTCCCCTCATTGTTGTTATCTTTTTTCTCAACTACCTCCTAACATCAATGTCTTGTATACTTGTAAAAAAATCGTCTTTCCATTAGTATCTTCCTTCCTTATTCTTATACATAATGTTTGAAATCATATCACCATATTTATCTTGAATTAATCTCATCCATGGTTTCAAAATTGGATCTAGACTGAGTGGTTTTTTATCACACAAGTATCCATTAAATTTTAAAAAAAAATCTCTAGTTCCCACCACCCATCTTAGACCTTTAATCACTAAATCAATTGATTTTTTTAAACCATTCCATAGAGCAAAACCATTTGGTAGTGAGAATGCAATAAATATTAAGCTTAGGTCATTGGGCTCAACATATTTACTTAGAATAATTCTTACCCATTGTCTTTGACTCTCTTTGTACGATCTCCAAAATACTTTTTCCCTAAGAGCTAAGTTTGTGTCTGTAAGAACTCTTAAACCGATACCTCCCCTAGTGTTATCATCACACACCTTGCTCCATTTCACCAAAGGAAATTTCATTCTATTATGTAATCCTAACCACAAAAAATACCACATAATATAGATTAAAACTTTTTTCAATCCATTTTGGCATAGTATATAAGGACATATAATATGTTGGAATGGTTTGTAACACTTATTTAATTAGTTGCACTCTTCTTGCTAACAATAACCATCTACTTTTCTATGTCAATAGTTTATTTTGAACTTTATTTATAACTGGATTCAATAATTCTATTCTCATTTTCCCCTCAAATAAGGCATCCCTAGATAAGTTATTGGAAAATTTACCTCCATTTGAAGGAACCTACATATCCCTACTTTGATTCTAGCTAGGGTGTTTAGAAAGTAAATTTTGGATATTTTCCTATTAACTTTCTATCCTTACACTCTTTCATATTCTTTTAATAAGTTATTCCAAGCTCTGGCCTTGTTTATCCTTGCAATCTCCAAAAGGGTTATATCATCTACAAATTGTTGATGGGTGATGTTGTCGATGTTATTACTAGCTTTAAGTCCACTTATTAGCCCATATTTTTTAGCCTTCTTCAAGTTCCTACCCAATACATGTGCCATCATAATGAATAGATATAGAGATAGAGGATCTCATTGTCTAAGACCTCTCCTGGCTTTAATATATTTTGCTACTAAACGATTGATTAAAACTGAATATAAAACTATAAAGACACAAGCTTTAATCCATCTAACCCATTTCTTTCAAAATCCAAACTTTTCTAATACCACAAAAAGAAAAAACCCGTTTAACCATATAATAGGCTTTACTCATCATGTTTTAAGACTTTTCTTGAAGTTATTGAATGCATAACTTCATGAGCTACTATGATCCTATCCATAATTTGTCTCCCTTTCACAAATCCTCCTTGCTCTTCTAAAATAATTTTGTCTAACAATGGTCTTAACCGATTCATCATCACTTTGGAGATAATATTATATGTCATATTACATAGGCTTATAAGCCTAAATAAATCCAATTATTTTGCATCATTTTTTTTGGAATTGGGATAAGATATGTTGCATTTATTTTATAAGGTATGTATTGTTTTACTCTAGATTGTTCCACTACCACTAGTAAAAAACCTTTTATTATATCCCAATTATGTTGATATAATGTTGTAGAGAGCCCATCTAGACCTAAGGATTTATCCTTATCAACAAATGAAAGAGCTAAATGAACTTCTTCAAAAGTAATAGGCTCCATCAATTTCATATTATCTTCATCCACCATTTAAAATATGATCTTTTATTATTTCACTTACCACCATTTAACTCTTATTGGCTAATTATATGATCCAATCCTTTTCAAGTTATTAATTTTAACACAAGTCGCTTCATCTGGCCAATGGTGTGAGAATATGCATCTGTCCAATTTTCTACTATCAGGTTTTGGCCTATCCTATTGTTGGTCTATGTATAGTTGTCCTCTTCAAACTCAACCTCCCATAGATTATTGTTTTGAATGAAAGGTGGGAAATCTCTCATTCTTTGGGTTATTTTCCTGATTCCCCTAAATTTTTTATCTAGCTTGGTTATGGCATTAAAATCTCCTATGATCATGAATCGAGTTTCTTGGTATTTACTTCTTATAAAGGCTTCAATCCAACTCCATACTTGTGATCTACCTAATTAAGTCATAGGCCCATAGACATTGATAAGGATAAAACGAATATCTGCAAAGTAGCATGTGACTAATGAGGTTATCCAAAGCCTACTTTTATGAATGGTTTTACAATAGGTTCTAACTAGATTCAAAAATGTTATAATTTCCCTTGTCGCTCCTAAATCCACATCTCATTCACATATTTATCATTATACTTTCATAGTTTTTGAAAATTCTTCCTTAGTCATTTTAGTTTCTTGGATACAAAAAGTATCAAGCTTATTACTTAAACAAAGGTCCTTGATACACCTCCACTTTGAGGGGGCATTAACAACCCTGATATTCCATGATATGTTAATCATGTCTCATTCAAAGCAATTGACCCCTCCCATGAACTACCAATATCATTTTGTTGTTTGGTAAAGAGAAGTTCAACCAACTTAGATTTTGTTCCTTTCTCTATGTTTGCTTTTGTTTCTTTGGCTTTCGCTTGATAATTTGAATATTTTCCTCTTTTTGCCTTGCCAATATCGAGGGTAGGTCTTATTAGATATTCCTCAATATTATTTCTCAACTTTCCTTTTCATTACCTTTATCCTCTCCTAGCCTTAATAAGGAAGCTTTTGACTTATCTTGCTCATTTTCTGATATTTCCTTATTAATGGTAGAGGCATTAACATCTAACACTGTGTTTTCTCTACCATTTTTATTTTTATGAATGGTGCATGGTACTTTAGGAGTCTTCAAAATAAAATGAGACACATTCCTTAAGTTCAACAAGAATGTTCATTCCTAATTCAACTTCAAACTAAGTAGATGATACTTTGTTAACATTATGATCCTGTTGTACCATGTCCTCTAAGCTCTATTTATTTTTCCTTCATAGGCTAAACCTTCAAAACAATTGGTCTTTCTTCTAATATCGTTACTTATTGGTCTCAATTGTTTATTTACTTTCAATTATTTGTTAATGTTATTATCCAGTTGTACCATGTTCTCTAAGTTCTACTTGCTTTTTCTTCATAGGCTAAATATTCAAAACAATTGTTTATTTACTTTCATCTGTCTTGACAATTTTTGGAAATTGAAAACCATCATTGTCAATATCCATTTGTAAGTTTCTCTTGTCGTTTACATAAGTTTCTACTTGTCTCTTCTTAGGGAATGATCTCTCAATATGCTCCACTTCATGACATCTTCTATATTTGAAATATGTATTTTCATAATCCATGATCTGGGTCCACAACTTACCATCATACTTAAGAATGATTGATTACTAATATCAATCATGACCAATATCTAGGCATAAATAGCCAAGAATTTATCTTTTGTAATTTCTAAAATCTCAAGGAATTCTCCTAAAGTATTGCCTATTGCCTTGAAGGTATCCATTTCCCAAAATTCAATGGGCAACCCAGATTGGTACTAGGGATAAATTTGCATTTTCAAGTGCAAAGCCTTAAAATTAACAGGTAAATAAAGAATCATGCTCTTCCCCTAAACCAAAAAAAAACCCTCAATATTCTCTCTTTCCTCCCTAGAATAGAAAATGGATAGGAAGAAACCTTTCGGAGGAAATGATAGACTCACTCCTAGAGGCTTCCATTTCCTATCAATCCATTTTCTCAAAGTCAAAGCCTCTGGCCAAGACCCATTAAATGTCCCAATTAATGTCTTATCTTTGAGCAACAAGGATCGTTGCTCAGTGAGGTCCTCCCTAACCTCTATGACTAAGAATAATTCTAAGCATTTCGTTGTAAATTGGCCCATGTGAAGGACACTATAACTCAATATCTACTCAATTTTAACAATATATCCTATAGCGATTATATTATTTAAAAATAAACCTACAATAATCTACATGCAAAACATTGAAGAAAATGAAGAGATAAATGAAACTTAATTAAAAAAATCCTACACTTATATGGAATTTCCTGCTTCACTAATTCCCTAGCCCTTCATTGCCTGTCCCCTCATCCAAACCCTAATTGACAGATATATGTAATTTTGTCTTCCCATGACTTAAAAATTTGACATTGCCCTTGTTTCAAATGGTTGATTTCATAAAATCATATCTCCCTCAATACTATTTGGATTTCTTCATATGACCACTCATTTAAAGCTTTTCAAATCCTCCCATCATCTAAACCCTGTCTGGCAAATATTTGTAATTTAGTTTTCCCATGACTTGAAAAATCGACACTGCCCTTGTTTTAGATGGTTGACTTCATAAGGTCGTATCTCCCTCAATACTACTCATGTTCCTTCAATGACCACTCATTTAAAGTTTTTCAATTTTTGCACATACTGGTCCAAGAATCATTTGAATCGAGAAAACCTTCACGAGGATATGGCTATTGAAAGAAGAGATATTTTTTTGGAAAAATTTGCCTTGGCGTTGCCCTTGTTCCAAACGATTTAACATATCTTTGTCAATATTGTTTGGATTCTTTTGTATGACCACTCATTTCATAGCTCTTCAAAATTTCATACAAAATGGCATAAAATCATCTAAATTGAATAACTCTGCAAAAATATAACTCCTGAAAAATAAAATATTTTCAGAAAAATATAATCTAAATTATTTTGTTTTAATATTGGTTTTATTTTTCAATAATAAAAAATTATTATAAATTAATGTTTAAGTAAATAACTCAACCAATAAAGAGAATATCTTTTTTATTGTTACATAGGAGATCTGGTCACAACCACACTATTTTTAGTAACTGAAAAACGCATGTGCAAGGTTCAAACCATAGGGGTTGTTTCGACCAAACCTATTCCACCTCATTATTGTTGACCCAACGTGAAGAGGACCACTGATCGCTCAAGATTCATACCATCATCATATGTCTAACACACTCAAAGGATTCATATCAAACTACTACCAATAAAGAGAATATCATGTTGCATAAACATTTACATAAGCTTATTCCTTGTACATAAACATATTATGATTGTAGTACAATCCATGTGGAACTTGTTACTATCATATTTTAAATAATGTTTTTTTTTAATAAGTTGTGGATGGCTTCTATTGGGGGCCACTCTCATTACGGGAGATATTCTTCATTTACCCTTCTATCAAAAGTATTCTTCATCTTCCTCAAACTGCTAATTTTCCAAAATCAACTCCTTTTATATCAAATGCCTTCAAAAATTTAAATTTTGTCAAGATGAAATTCAACACTATGAATGGCTAAAATATTTGCTACCCAACTTCTATATCCAAAAATATCTTGTCTATAACAACCTCACAATTTCTTAATACCTTTTTTTAGGGTTCTTATTCATTCCCCTAATATTCCAAGATATTATTTTCATTTTTTATTTTATTTTATTTTATTTGGGTGTTTAGCCCCACTTCTTGTTAACATTTGTGATATTTGCTTTTGTTTTCCATATCAATATCCCTATGTGCTTTTTCTCTTTGTTTTTGCCTCTTGGGTCTTCCTCTTTTTTTTCTTTCTTAGAAATACTTTCATCTTCATCAATCTCTTCAATCTACTCACACTAATCGTAGTAAGACTTATCATATTTAGATTTGCCTTGTTTTGAAGGATCTGAAGTGCAACGAATAACCTCAAAAGCACACTCTTCTTTATATTTCCCTAGAGATCCTAAAGTGCAAGGATGCTCTTTTATAGCAATTACCTTCTTATTTTGTCCTAAAAAACTAAATTGTTATGGGTTTCCTCCAACCTCATTTCTATATTATTTTGCTCTTGAAACCTTAAAGTGCAAAGGATAACATCTTCACCAATTTCACTTTTATTACCTGAAGAGGATTCTATACTACTTGAGGAAAATGAAGATGATTTACCTTGAATAAACTTGATCTTTTTTGCTATCTTTGTTTTGGGTTTTATTTCCACAACTTCTTTTGCACCTTTAATTCCTTCTAAACTTGCCAAATGATATTGTCGATAGGATTTCTTTACCTCTTCTTTTGGAGTGGAATATCCTTGATCTAATCTAGCTTCTATTATTGAATGATTTCCTTGCTTTGTCTTGAATTTTATCTCATGGCTAGAATTTTGTGTCTCTTTCTTCATGTTTTTACTTTGCAAACTTTTGCCATATGTCGAAATCTCAAAACAATTGTGGCAAAAAAATGCAATATTTTCATAATCTACTTGTTGATCTCATTCTCTTTATTAAAATTTAATCTTAATGGATCGTGGCAAAGGTTTTGAAATATACATAGCAACACTTATTCTTCGAGAAAATATAGCTTGCTTTTGCTCCTTAGTTGTTGGTCCTTCCTTGATTAATTCCCCTAAGGTATTTCCAATATTTTTCAAAATATCCTTATTTATAAGCTGATATGGAAGTCCAAAAAGCCTAACCCACACTGAAAACTTCTTAATAGTTTGTCTCAACTGAAAATTTTTAGTTCCATGGTCTCAAATAAAGTGCATCTCTTCTTATAAACCATGGACCACCAACCATTATTTTATCCCTAATTTCTGAACTAGAAATAATGATGAGGAAAAAACCTTCAAGAAAAAGTCACAGAATAGTTTGAATTCAATCTCCACTTCCACTTGATCCAATTTTGAATCTCCAAAAAACTTGGCCATGATTTATGGAACTTACATATTAGCTCTCTACTTTTAAGAACCATTGTATCATGCTCAATCATCTCATACTTGATACTTACTTCTAGTGTACCATCAGCTACTTGGATTGAACTTGCCATGTATTCGCTCTTTCGCTTATCTCCAACTTGGGCCTTCATACTTCCAACAAGGGCATTTTAATTTCTAGCTAGGGCATCCTGACTTCCCATTAGGGCTTTCAAAAATGACTTTCCTTCCATAATAGCTAATGGGGCTTTCTCTTGGCTTGCACTCCCTCTTGGTTCGCACTCCCTCTCTACTTGCACTTGCTCTTGCTCCTAGCTTGCACTCTCTCTTGCTCCTAGCTTGCACTCTCTCTTTCCTCACATTTGCTCCTGGCTTGCACTCCCTTCTAGCTCACAAGTGCCCGTGCCTCTTCTTTTTCTTGGCACTCCTTCACTTCAACATTTTTTGGAAACAATGTTCCACGCATTCGTGGTAAAGGTTTGAAGCATTAATGCACTCTAGATGGAACTGCCGCTCTTTTGCCATGAATGAATCTCGGCTTGCAGTCCCTCTTAGTTTACACTCCCTTGTGGTTCATACTCTCTTCTACCTCACACTCACTCCCAAATTGCACTCCCTCTTGGCTCACAATTGTCCTAATCTCTTCTTTTTCCTGGCTTTCCTTAGCTTCAAATTTTTTTTGGAAACATTGTTCCACACATTCATGGTAAGGGTTTGAAGCATTTATGTACTGCGGATGAACCTGTCGCTCTTCTACCATGATTGAATCTCAACTCACACTTGCTACTACACTTACACCTAGCTTGCACTTGCACTCACTTTTCGTTGCACTCACTCGCACTCGCTTTCAACAACACTTACTCATTTGTTGCTACACTTCCTCCATCGCACTCCCACTTATACTGCACTTACTCCTAGCTGGTGCTCATGCTTGCACTTGTTGCACTTCTAAATAATTTTTTTTAAATAGTATATATAAATGTGTTGCACTCACTCGCACTCGCTTTCGACAACACTTACTCATTAGTTGCTACACTTCCTCCATCGCACTCCCACTTATACTGCACTTACTCCCAGCTGGTGCTCAAGCTTGCACTTGTTGCACTTCTAAATAATTTTTTTTAAATAGTATATATAAATGAATTAAACTTAAGAGTAAATAATATTATAAAGATAGAGGCATTAGTGTTTTTAGTACATATTGGATCTGGTGTAAACTCAGCTACAAGAGACCAACAAAATGGACTCCAATCACATAACACAAATGCAATATAATGGAAGAAACCTGCAAATCGATATTCTTCTCATTCCTGAATTCACACCCCTTCTCCAAAAGAATACAATCCATCATATAGCAACCGAAAACCAAAGAAACCCTAAAAACATCTTTTTTCTAAAAACTGCTAAAAATAGAAATGAGTCGGATTGCACCCAAATTTGGTGCACACATCCCTCTTACAATAATGAACCTTAATTTAAAATATTAGGTCTCAACTTAAGGTATAACAAAAGATAATAAAATTCTAACATTCAAAAAAACCCAAAAAACCTAGGAACCTATTCTAAAAGCTAATTTTGGGACACTAGATGGAGGAGTTAGGTCCCAAAAGTATGATTTTTGGAGGGTCAGGTGCATCAAAGATGAGCCTTATGCAGAACATGCATGCGGAACCACCTGTTAAATTTCAAGGCAAACGGGCGTACGGTTCACAAGTTATGGCTCCGACAAGGTGCATCATTCTCCTCTGGTGAAAAAGAACTCAGCTCCTACGAGTTCAGCTGAATTGAAATCCTGTAGCTTCTGGTTATCAATTTTCTTTAGCTCTGACTCCGAAACCCAAGTGTTATCCGACTGTGGTAATCCTTCCCACTGAACTAGGTATCTGTTGTAGCTCCCATGTCTGGTGGTGATCACCTTCTTATCAAGCACCTGTGCAACTCTGTATTTTTTCTTCTTAGGCATCTGTCATGCCCAATTTACTATCTCCTGTAATTCACCATCCTCGATAGTACCAGGATACTGAAATAAATCAGAAACATTAAAAATAGGTGAAATATCAAATTCATCGGGCAACTCCACTTTATAGGCATTATCATTGATCTTCTTCAAAATCTTGCATGGCCCAATTTTCTTAAGTTTCAGTTTGTTATACGTCCCCTTAGGAAATATTTCTTTCCTAAGATGAACCATGACCATATCACCCTCTTCAAACACTTTCACCCTTCTGTGTGCATCAATAGACTCTTTGTAGTGAGCATTACTACTCTGCAATTTTTCCCTCACTGACTCTTGCACTTTCTGGATATGCTCAACAAATGCTTCTGCATCATCACTAACTTGTTCCCCAATTGGTAACTCAACCAAATCTAATACACCTCTAGGATTTCGACCATAAATAATTTGAAAAGGAGATTTACCTATCGACCTATTCACTGAACTATTATATGCAAATTCGGCTTGTGACAAGGCTAAATCCCATTGTTTTGGTTTTTCTCCAACTATGCACCGTAAGAGGTTTCCCAAGCTTCTATTCACTACCTCTGTTTGCCCATCGGTCTGTGGGTGGTAAGCACTACTGAACTGCAGCCTGGTGTTCAACTTCTTCCACAATGTCCTCCAAAAGTGACTCAAGAACTTAGTATCCCGATCAAAGTAATAGTCTTTGGAACACCATGCAACCACACAATCTCATCAAAGAATAAGACTGCAATCCTAGTTGCATCATTAGTTTTATGGCAAGCAATGAAATGCACCATTTTAGAAAATCTGTCTACCACAACAAAAATTGAATCCTTACCCCTCTGTGTCTTGGGCAACCCCAACATGAAATCCATACTCAGATCGGTCCATGGTCCTGTAGGAACCGATAGTGGCATATACAACCCTGTATTTTGTGCATGGCCCTTAGCCATTTGACATACTCTGCATCTAGAGACAAACCTGATTATGTCTCTCTTCATTTTTGGCCAATAGTACTTCTCCTCTACAAGAGTGGTAGTTTTGGCTACTCCAAAATGACCAGCCAAACCCCCACTATGTAATTCCCTCAAGATGTTCTCTCTCATAGAGCCATTGGGAATGCATAATCGATTACCCTTAAACAAGTAACCATTCTGTAAAAAATACTCTTCAAAAATAGTACGAGACTCACCCTCTACCGCACTTTTACACTGTTGCACAATATTCCCAAAATCTGCATCAGATTCATACAGATCTTTAATCCCCTCAAATCCTACCACTTCATTCTCCATAGTGGTCAACAACAAGACTCTCCTACTCAATGCATCAACAACCTTATTTTGTTTGCCCGACTTGTGCTTCAGGACAAATGTATACTATTGCAAAAATGAAACCCATTTGGCATGCCTACTATTTAACTTTTTCTGAGAATTGACATACCTCAATGCTTCATGATCAGTAAACAACACAAACTCCTTTGAGAGTAAGTAGTGCCTCCAATGTTGCAATGCTTGCACAATTGCATAAAATTCCACATCATATGTAGAATAATTCTTCCTTGCATCATTCAACTTCTCACTAAAAAATGCTACAAGTCGGCCCTCTTGACTTAATACACCACCAATTCCAACAAATGAGGCATCACAATCAACCTCAAACACCTTACTAAAATCTGGTAACACTAGAACAGGGTCTTCCGACACCTTCTTCTTCAAGAGTTCAAAACTCTCTGTTGCTGTCATAGTCCATACAAACTCTTTCCCCTTCGTGCACTCAGTTATAGGGGCAGCTATACTACTGAAGTTCCCGATGAACTTTCTGTAAAAGGTAGCTAGGCCATGAAAGCTCCTTACTTCTGTTATAGTTCATGGAAGAGGCCATTCCAGAATCACCTTCACTTTCTCGTCATCCATCCTCATGCCATCTCTTGAGATTACAAATCCTAAAAACACTAAACTATCCTGAAGAAATCTACATTTCTTCAGGTTGACATACAATTTCTCCTTCTTGAGCACGTCTAACACTAATTTCAGGTGTAACAAATGCTCTTCTTCACTTTTACTATAAATCAAAATATCATCAAAATACACAACCACAAACTTACCATTATATTCTCGTAGTACTCTGTTCATCAACCGCATAAATGTACTGGGTGCATTAGACAACCCAAATGGCATCACCATCCACTCGTACAACCCATATTTTGTCTTAAAAGTTGTCTTCCATTCATCCCCTTCTCTAATTCTGATCTGGTAGTAGCCACTCCATGAGATCAATTTTACTCAAGTATTTAGCTCCAACCAATCCATCCATCATGTCATCCACTCTCGGCATAGGATACCGATACTTTATTGTGATCTTGTTTATGGCTCTACTATCCACACACATCCACCATGTCACCATATTTCTTTGGGGTCAACAATGCTGGAGTCGCACATGGACTCATACTCTCCCTAACTAATCCCTTCTTTATCAACTCTATCACTTGCCTACTCAACTCTGCATTCTATGTCGGGTTCAACCGATAAGCTGCCTGATTTGGGAGCGCTGATCCTGGAATCAAATCCATGTGATGTTGGATATCCCTCTTTGGTGGTAGCCCATCTGGTAACTCCTCTGGTGTGACATCTTTATATTCACTTAGCAACTTAGTTGCTACTGTAGGCATAACCACTTCCTCTATTTCTAGCTTCCTAGCTGTTAAGGCATAATAGAAGCTAGCATCCTTGATCTCTACAAGAAACTCCTTCATCATCAACAAGCTCTCACTCAGCCCATCCTCCTTCAGAGGTACAAGAACTACCTTTACACCATCCTTCCAGAATGTGTAAGTATTCTTTCTCCCATTATGGTTAGTATCCCTATCGTATTGCCAAGGTCTTCCCAACAGAATGTGACATGCATCCATCGGGATCACATCACACCACACTTCATCCTTGTAAGTGCTCCCAATTGAAAATTTAATTAAACACCTCTGATCTATTGTTACCTCATTCCCCTTCTTAACCCATGAGATGCGATATGGATAAGGATGCTTTTCACATTCCAGGTTCATTTTATCAACCATGACATTTGACACCATATTCTCACAGCTACCACCATCAATGACAATGTTACATACCTTCCCTCCTGATGTACACCTTGTTCGAAAGATGTTCGTTCATAGCCAAGAATCATCACCATCTATGGTCTACCCCTTCGCTTTGCTCTGCACCTTCTCTTTCTTAGGAACAATCAACGTCCTCCTTATCATAAGTGCTTCCCCCATGTCAGCAACAACTTCATCCTCATCCTGCTCTTCCATCTCAACCAGATTGACCCTTCCTTGTCCTCCTTGACCCCTTTCTTGGACATCACGTTGGGGACACTCAAATGCTCTGTGCCCCTCCTCACCACATCCATAACAGGTATACGACCTTCTTGGATCATTCCCATTTCGTCCACCATCGTAACCTCTACCTCGTTGGTATCCTCTTCCTCTCAGATTCTGCCCATCTTCTTCTTGTTTAGCAGGTATTGAGGATTCTCCCTTGAGAAAATTAGATCCACTTCGACCCCGACCTGAAGAGGGTGTGAATCCCTTCTTACCTCTTCTATTAACCCTTTTCAATTTCTCCTCTGCCTTGAGGGCCATTTGATACGCATCCTCCACTGTAAGAGTGTGATGCATGCTCATCTCATCTTGGACAGCAAAACTTAGGCCATTTACATACCTGGCAGCCTTTTGGTCCTCCGTCTCATTGTGCTCCACTCGAATGGATAGCTTGTAGAATTCATTAGTATAGTCCTCAATGCTTTGATCCTTCTATCGGAGATTCTAAAATCTATGAAATAGGGTTTGGGAGTAGTCTACAGGTATAAATTTTTCTTGTAACTTCTTCTTCATCTTTGTCCAATCCCTGATATTTTCCTTTCCATTCCTCTGTCGTGTAGTCTATAAATGATCCCACCAAATCAATGCATGTCCCTTCAAATTTGTGCATGCGAGCTTAACCTTCTTCTCTTCAACAAGGTTACTCCATTCAAAATATTTTTCTAGGCTATTGATCCAATCGATCAACTCCTCTGGTTTCAACCCACCAGCATACTCGAGAACCTCGATCTTGATCCCATCTCGATTCCCCTTAAGCCCCTCTAGAGCTCGTATCAACCGATTTTCAAAATCGTGCCCTTCTTCCTCTGGGCCCTCTGGTTCTGCTTCTACGTGGACCTCAGATCCACGTTCCTCAGGTATATTTTCATCATCAGATCCTTGATCTGCACGCGCCCTGGGATGTCTCTCTCCCATGCGATCAATCACACCAGTCAGCCATGCTATTTCTGCATTCAGATCCTCGATCTGCCTATTCATCTGGGCATATCTTCTAGGCGGCATCTTCCCTTCACTAGCGAGATCACACCCGCTCTGATACCAAATGGTGTAAACTCAACTACAAGAGACCAACAAAATGGACTCCAATCACATAACACAAATGCAATATAATGGAAGAAACCTACAAATCGATATTCTTCTCATTCCTGAATTCACACCCCTTCTCCAAAAGAATACAATCCATCATATAGCAACCGAAAACCAAAGAAACCCTAAAAACATATTTTTTCTAAAAACTGCTAAAAATAGAAATGAGTCGGATTGCACCCAAATTTGGTGCACACATCCCTCTTACAATAATGAACCTTACTTTAAAATATTAGGTCTCAACTTAAGGTATAACAAAAGATAATAAAATTCTAACATTCAAAAAACCCCAAAAAACCCGGGAACCTATTCTAAAAGCTAATTTTGGGACACTAGATGGAGGAGTTAGGTCCCGAAAGTATGATTTTTGGAGGGTCAGGCGCATCAAAGATGAGCCTGATGCAGAACACGCACGCGGAACCACCTGTTAAATTTCAAGGCAAACGGGCGTACGGTTCACAAGTTATGGCTCCGGCAAGGTGCATCAGGATCCTTATACCTCTCACTAAATATTAGGTGCATTTTTTAATTGTATTATGATAATGTTTTATAAATGAACATTTAGATATTTTAAATAAAATGGGTGTGTACCGTATATAAATGGGTGCTCCTTCCATACATAATTGACCATGTACATAATTTAATATAATTAATTTTAATAAATATTAAAAATTATATTATTTTTATTAAAAAAATATTTTTTAAAACAATTTTATAAACCTTAGTTATTTGAATAAAGATCTAGCCACTTAAACAAAGACTAACCTTCAAGAGAAACTTAAAAAGCTCAGGCCATCTACAAACACTATCAACTAACCTATCTCAAAATTTATTATAATTTTTTTATTAGAATAAAACCATATTTTATACCTATAAAAGAAAATACATGATTTTATACAGCCATTATAGAATTTTTAATAAAACTTACCCAAAATTTATAAACCTCATTTATAATTGTGTACTACGTAAGGGTGATTTATTGAGTCTACTAACAAGAATGTGTATAAAAATATTGCTAAAAAATAATTGATTGATGTGTTACCTTCAATACGGTAAAATATCAATAAATCAAGCAATACCACGTACGCAAGGTATTGTTCTGATCTCAGTAGGTCATGTTTTTATGTGAGCGTCTATACTCCATCTGATATCCAATTAGTGCAGTCAATATTATTAAACTTAATCAAGTCCTGATGCCTCTTTGTGCGTGGCCATGGAAACTCTTTTTCTAAGAGTGAAGTTTGATTTTTGGTTTTAACCTTTCTTTGTTCTAAGCATCCTTATCCTCATTAATCAAGTCGAGATAATAAGTTTTATATATATAGACTTGAAACTACTAAAGCCATTAACAGAAACTTATAATAATTGATTATATTACCCACCCTCCCCTATGGTTGAAGATGCAAAATGCAGATGGAAAGCTGAACATTTATCTTCATCAAATCAATTCCATATTCAGCATATTACTACAGATGTCAATGGAATATCACACAGCAGCTATAAAAAGATCAAACTTGCTCATTGTTGGAAAACGAGAACGATCCTTAATCGAGAATTTAAGATATAAGTTTTATTTTATGGTTATAATTAAAACTTTTCAAACGATAAAGAATAAAAATAGGCTTGCAGATGTTGGCTTTTTCCATATCATCATACCATCATTACCATTCCAGGTCCTACATTATGCTATATAATGATCAAATAAATTCATCTGCCATGCATATAAAGTGAATGAGCTATTCATTAATACAATATTTCAATTTAAAACATAGTTAAAGTTCGCTGGTGGAAGGGTAGGAAAGGGGTTTTATTACAAGACTTTTGAAGGACATGTTTACTATCATAAAGGACATGTCTACTGTCATGAAGTAAAGAGTTTTTATTATAAGACTTTTTAAGGACATGAATACTGCCATAAAGTAGATAGATTTTATTATAAGCCTTTATAAGGACATATCTACTGTCATAAAGTCCGGATTCCAGTTCAGCTTCCACAAAGTTAACATTTAAAATAAAATTTAATTTAATAAAAATTATATAGATTTTTAATTTCATAAAGATATTGGTAAAATGTTTGATTAATTCTCAAATTTAAGCATGTGTATACAGAAAATTTTTGCAGGAAAAAAACTAAGGTTTTAAAACTCTACCTCATGCAATTATTTTACTTTTATTAAAATCAGTAGTTTTCAAACTTCATCCCAAAATTCGAGGATGACTCAGGCCATACCTATTTATCACATAAATTATTAAGAAGGTACCCAGTCCAACTTACATATGCTCGAACCATTATCTCTTTGTATAAAATAATTAATAATTATAATAATAATAATTACAGCAAATTACTATGCAGCCTCTCATATACATTGGGAAAAAACAAAAAGAACCAATATTTTCCTTAAATAAGAATGTTATTTTTTAAGGAAATTATAGAAAATTGAAAGAATATTTATCTTTATTATATTATATTATGATAATATTACAATAAGTAGATATTACTTAATAAAAATTTAATATCATTTGATTATGTTCAATTAATTTTAGTACTATTTTATTTTTATTTTCAAAAAAAATTAGTTATTTTTAGTAATTTAATAAAAATATTATTAATATAGGTTTAAAATGAATCTCACTCGTTATAATATTTAAAAAAAAA
Source organism: Wollemia nobilis (assembly GCA_028583015.1). Lineage (NCBI taxonomy): Eukaryota > Viridiplantae > Streptophyta > Pinopsida > Araucariales > Araucariaceae > Wollemia > Wollemia nobilis. Next base: position 17,686,563 of record JAQPPZ010017033.1, on the reverse strand, counting down.
AACATTGTTATATTTAATATTTTAAAAATATTGTTAATATAAGATTAAAATGGAACTCATTTATAATATTTAAAAAAAGACAATGATATTTGACAATTATACATATATATCTAAAAACTTTTTTTTAACTTTAATCCCTTCTTTAAAAGGATTATTACATATATCTCTTTAAAAGGATTCGAACAACAAATGATGAGTATTGTATATTAGCAAATGTTGGGATAACCCAATGGTTTGGGCTTTGGGCTCTCTTTCCAGACTCAAGTTCAAACAACTTGCTATCTATAAGAGGATAGACCTATTGGTTATTTGTCACTGGGCTGCCTCAACCCAACTCTCCCTTGACTTCGTCTTAGCCAGGGGGACTAAAGTTTATAGTAACAACTTTCAAATTTGATCCAATGTTCTGAGAGCAAGAAAGACTATACTATGGTGGCAATAGTGGCATATATATAAAAAAACAAAAGCTCCTTATAAATTTTAATATTATTTTAATATTTTATATATATTTAAAATTTGAATAAATGTTTTAATTGGTTATGAGATTGAAAGGGTTATTAAAAGTATTACATTATTACATTCTTGCACTATTTCAATAAACCACATAATTGTATTTACAATATTTTAACAAATCAGGTATGAGATAATTAATTTATGTTTTGTCTACCAATATTTAAATTTAAGCTTCATATTAAAAGTTCATTTGGTAAAAGTTAAGGTTCAAAATATTATTGGAATAATTATTTAATATTTTTTTAGTATTATTTTTGAAAAACAATTTAATTGTTTTTTCAATAAATTTACACAAATTTGTATGAGAAGTCTCAATCTCTTTAGTAAGTTTGACCCTTACAGAAACCAAATCTCTTAACTCTCACCATTACAATAAACCTACCAATTAAAAATAATTTAATTATTATATTTAATTAATTAAAAATTTCCAAACCAAACATTTAAAAATAATATTAATATTTTTAAAATGATGATTACACCGAATCGACCGTAGAAATGTTTGCCAAAACAGATGAAGGAAACTTAATACATTAACAAGCGTCCACTGGAATAGTAATCCTTGCAAAAGCGCGTCATTTTTCATCACTTAAAGTGATTCTAAATTGATATCCATTTTTTTTTTTAAATGCGCCTGATTACTACCATATCCATATAAATAATCCAAAACAAATGAATACAAGTAGGATTTTTTTTAATATATAAGTTTATTTATATATCATACTTATCTTATTTTATGGTAGTTTGAATGTGGGTTTTTGTTTGAATCTAGAATTTGGGTTTTTGTTTGAATCTGGGTTTTCAAAAAAATAAATGATTATGGAAGCAGGTTTTTTTTTTTGGCTCTTAGTTTTTTAGAATTTTCATTTTCTTATGTAGTTTATAGAAGCATGTTTTTTTTTTGGCTCTTAGTTTTTTAGAATTTTCATTTTTTTATGTAGTTCTTAGTTGTTAATTGTTATATTGAGTTTTTAACATGGTTATTAGGATGTGTTTGTATTTTTTCAATGAATTATATAAGAGATTGAAAGGGATCTCAACTGTATTACATTATCATCATATAGTAGAAGAAGAGGTATTAAAATGAAACGAAATTTCAATATAAGAATATTACAACAAAGGCATATTATCCATGTATCTTTTTGACAAGTTGGAACCTGGATCTCCTTCTTTAATATTAAAGAATTTAATCAATTAAATTAATACCACTTCAAAAAATATACTTTTATATTATTTTTTTAAGAAAATATAATATTACTTAAAATAATTTTATTTTTCAATAATAAGACTAACATCCAAATTTAAAGTAAAATAAAGAGATCCAAAGATGATTAAAAAAATGAGAAAACGGAAACGGGGTGGATGTTTTTAATAATGATAGAAGTTAAATTTTATTAGTGTAAATTCCATTGAAAGGGTTGGGCTTAACCGACACTAGCATTCCTTGGTGCTTGGTGCTTGGTGCTTGGTGCGAGGCTGCTTAAAAAATAAGAAAACTTCTAATTCAAGAAAAATGGTTCTTTGATGTCAGGCTGCTAGGAAAAAAAGAAGAAAGCAGCTGCTAAGTCATCTTTAAGAAAAAAAAAAAAAAACTTGTAAGTTAAATTTAATCACATTTTTCTACAATGGGCCAGTGAAAATGAATTTGACTACACTTTCCTAACCCAAAATTTAAACCCGTCAAGATGAATTTGACTACACTTTCTTAACCCAAAATTTAAACCCGTCACCTGTGCTTTTTATTTTTGTAAGCCATGCATGCTTCCTTACCACGCCTACATGTAATAAATAGTAACTTTGGTTTATTTTAATAAACTAAACATAGACTTGAATATTTTCAATTACATTTTTCTGACTATCCGAAAAAGATAGGTTCCATATACCCAAAATTTAAACTCGTCACCTGTGCTTTTTATTTTTGTAAGCCATGCATGCTTCCTTACCACGCCTACATGTAATAAATAGTAACTTTGGTTTATTTTAATAAAATAACATAGACTTGAATATTTTCAATTACATTTTTCTGACTATCCGAAAAAGATAGGTTCCATATAAGCATAAGTGGATAAGAATAACCCTTTCTTATTGAAATTATAACCTATTTGAAAATGATAGGTCCCGTTAGTCTTGGATAAGAATAACCCTTTCTTATTCAAATTATAACCTATAACCTATTTGAAAATGATAGGTTTATATTATAATCTATTCGAAAATGAGTGTTAGATAAGAAAATGATAGGTTTATATTATAATCTATTTGAAAATGAGTGTTAGATAAGAAAAGCCTTTAGCTTTTGCTTGTTGAAATTATAATTTTTTTTTCCATGTCAATATTATATATATATATATAAATATTAATAAATTATATGTTGTTTTTTATTGGGGATTCTTTTTATTACAAAAATAAAATATTACATTGTTTTTATTATATTTTAATAAGTTAATTAAAATATACCATCTTTGCCTTTCTATTAAAGATATTTTTCATCTTCCTCAAACTGATAAGTTTTCATAATCAACTTTTTAAGGAACTAACAATAAGAAACCCTTACATGATACATAATTCTAAGAGATCAAGGAAAACAAATATAACAAGCATCCATCAAAGAGGAAATCAATTTGATTATTTTTCTTCCCTAGTAGAGATTCTTCCTCTTTTAGAGTGACAAGATCTGAAAATGCATTTTTACACTTCAAGCTCTTGAGGTAATATCTAGTTGTAACACATTTTGTAGGATCTTCATTTTCAAAAAAATTGACCATCATCAATTGTTTTATAATTAGCTTCAAGAATACCATGTCAGGTGCTAATCTTTTCCATAGAACCATCTCGATGGTCTTTAGTAACCATTTGGCTTTTATCAATGATTGATTCAAATTTTCCTTTTAGGGTGGATGGTCTTTAGTAACCATTTGGCTATTATCAATGATTGATTCAAATTTTCCTTTTAGGGTTGAGTCTTTTGTTGCTCGGATGATTCTTGTTGGACAATGATGATGAGCTTCTTTCTTTTGAATTGGGATATTTGAAAGTTTCGAATCATTCGCATGCAAGGCCTTCACAACCGAGGAGGAATCAAAGCATGATTGACCGGACATCTCTTCTTTAGGTGGTCATATTGCTAACAACCATAACATCTTAAGGAGAAGTTTTCATATTCAATATTTTGGATCCATTCCCTTTTGCTTGAGATAGTAATGGATTGAGGCCTAGGAACCGAAACAACCATCTAAATAGCCAATCTTGCTTTACTCATATTAATTTTACTAGGCAAACTTTCCTAACTTTTTTGTAAAAGGGTTGAAACTAGGAGTCCAAGGTCTTACATAAACACCCCTTTGTCCAAAAAACCAATTATATCTAATAATCCATTACCCTATCTCTCTTCGATAAATTAGAAAAGAAAACAGAAAAGAAATTTTTAGATAGAGAGTTACTTGGAATTCTGTGTTGGTCCACCAAACTTTAATGTAAACTTTGAGCTCCTTCAAGCCTAGTCTTTTGTCTTTTGTTGCTCGCATGATTCTTGTTGTACAATGAGGATGAGCTTCTTTCTTTTGAACTGGGATATTTGAAAGTTTTGAATCCTTCGCATGCAAGGCCTTCACCACCGAGGAGGAATCAAAGCATGATTGACCAGACATCTCTTCTTTAGGTGGTCATATTTCTAACAACCATAACATTTCAAAGAAGTTTTCATATTAAATATTTTGGTTCCATTCCCTTTTACTTGAGATAGTAATGGATTGAGGCCTAAGAACTGAAACATCCATCTAAATAGCCAATCTTGCTTTACTCATATTAATTTTACTTCGCGATTTCGCGACATGTTGCTTCTCCACGACCAAGAGAGAGAAAGTGTCGCGATATCGCGACATGTTGTTGCGTCGCGGCAACATGAGGAAAAGGTGTCGCGATTTCGCGACATGTTGCAACGCTGCTGCCCAAGGAGGAAAAAGGGTCGCGATATCGCGACATGTTGCAATGTCACGAAAAAAAGAGGAAAAAGGGTCACGATATCGCGACATGTTGCAATGTCACGGACAAAAGAGGAAAAGGTGTCGCGATATCGCGACATGTTGCTTTTTCGCGCCCAAAGGAGAAAAGTGTCGCGATATCGCGACACGTTTTTTCGCGACCAAAGGAGAAGAGGGTAAGTGTGTCGTGATATCGCAACAAGTTGCATCTTCTGACCAATCTGATCCCACTGTTAGCTAGTTAATGGTTCAGGAGATTTGGCCCCATTGCAAATCTTCCTTTCTATTGTAAGCTTGTGTTCTCTATGATTTCGGTGGGAAAATTCCCTTCCCAATTTGTAATTGATCTTTGTTTTAATACAAGTTTTTTTTTAATTTTTCAAAAAAAAAATATTAATTTTACTGGACAACTTTTTTGTAAAATGGTTGAAACTACGAGTCCAAGGTCTTATATAAACACCCCTTTGTCCAAAAAACCAATTATATCTATAATCCATTACCCTATCTCTTTTCGATAAATTAGAAAAGAAAACAAAAAAGAAATTTTTAGATAGAGAGTTACTTGGAATTTTGTGTTGGTCCACCAAACTTTAATGTAACCTTTGAGCTCCTTCAAGCCTAGTCTTTTGCCCTTGAGTTTGCAGATAATTGTTTATTCTTCATGATCAATCAAATTCAACCCAAATTCATCATTCAATATCTTAATAAAGGGCAAAGGTTCATCCACTTCTGAACCCAAAGATCCTTAAGAAATATTTATTTTGATTAAAGAGGCTTCCTCACAAACTAAAGAGAAAATATGCAAACAACCCTCATCTTTCAAAGCTTTACTGCATTTAGGGTTTGCATCCCTTTCCTGAAGACTATAGCCAAATTTGTCTTTTTGTTTGTCTTTTTGTTTCATCATTTGATTGCACCTAGGGTTTTATATCTTACACGAAGCCTATAGCCACTATATGGTTTGGTATCAATATTGTTTAAAATAATATTGAATAAGCTATCAATATTGTTTAATAATATTGAATAAGCATAATATAATATTGATTGCTTATTATACAATGTATTAAATTTATTATAATATTTTTTATAAATCTTATATAAGGATGTCTTAATTAAGAGTGTATCCTCCCTTCTTGAAATTATAATTTGATTTTGATATTGAATGATAATATTTGATAGGTTTAAAAACATTTGTTGTTATTGAATTTATTATATTATTTTATTATGCAAGTTTTATGAGCTGTAAGTTATCTTGTTATAATTAAAAGCTATCTTATAAATTTGTGATTAAAATTAATGTCTTTCTTGTTATGTTTATTTATGGTTAAATTTATTTATATATTTAGAGTTTTAAATACCCCATTCTTATCTACAAATAAAATAAAGGTTGCCTATGATGCTATATGTGTCTATTATTACTCTCTTATTTTGTCCTTTTTTTTATTAAATTTGAATGAATTTATGTTAGTTTTTAGAAAAAAGTGTCCATTATATTTTTTTTTTGGTTTTGTTTAGGTGTCTATTATATCTTTCTCACTTTCGTCTTTTTTATACTTTAATTTTTTTTTTTTATTAAATTTAAATGAATTGATTGCTTAGTTAGTTTTTAGAAAGAGGTGTCTTTTGTTTTATTTTTTCAATATTTTCAGTATAAAATTTTAATGGAAGAATTTCATATATTTCTTAAAAAAAATTATTGTGAATTCTTATACGATATTAAAATGGATATAATTGATTGCTTGGCAAAATAGGTATTTACAAATAAAATAAAGGTCATCTATGGTGGTAGAGGTGTCTATCACATATTACATCTTTCTCCCTTTCGTCTTTTTTTATGCTTTAGATTTTTTTTAATTAAATTTGAATGAATTGATTGTTTAGGTTAGTTTTTAGAAAAAATGTCCATTAGATTTTTTTTTGTTTTTTTTAATATTTTCAATATTAGATTTTAGTGGAAGAATTTTTTATATTTCTAAAAAAAAATTATTGTGAATTCTTATATGATATCAAAATGGGTGTAGTTGATTGCTTGGCAAAATAGGCTTATGAATTTTAAGGAAGATTGGAATGTTAAATAATATGTGATCAGCTCCCATTAGATTGTTCTAGTCATCTTGCTAATTTGCTTGCTCAGGATATGTTTGGTTGAGACTGTTGTTTTTAGGGGTCTTTTTCTTCCGACTTTGTAAGGATTATTGTTTTGGGATTCTCTAATTCTTGTATAGTTTTATTGATTCAATAATTTTTTACCAATAAACTTGTATGGTTTTTAAGACTGTTGTTTTTAGGGGTCTTTTTCTTCCGACTTTGTAAGGATTATTGTTTTGGGATTCTTTAATTCTTGTATAGTTTTATTGATTCAATAATTTTTTACCAATAAACTTGTATGGTTTTATTGGTTCAATAAATTTTTACCAATAAAAAAATATATATATATAAGATGAATTGATTATAGAAGAAATATATTAGTTTCTAAAAAATGTGTATTATATCTTTCTTTTTTATACTTTCAATATTAGATTTTAATGAAAGAATTTCTTATATTTCTAAATTCTTATACGGTATCAAAATGGATATAAGATCAATTAATCATAGAGGAAGTATACTTAGAGCTTTGGTCCTTCTCAGCTGTTTGGACGAACTATTCTCTAAAGTTTTATAAGCCAGGTGCAACATAGAAGACATTAGAAAAAAAAAAAAAAATTGAAAATTTCAATTTACAAGTTTATTAATACACGCACATATATTTTATGGTGTTTTGAATTTGGGTCTCCCAAAAGAAAGACCCAAAACCCTAACCACATGGGTGTCCCGATAACTCAATTTACCAGTTTATTAATAATACACGCACATATTTTATGGTGTTTTGAATTTGGATCTCCCGAAAGAAAGACCCAAAACCCTAACCACATGGGTGTCCCGATAACTCTTTTTAAGACCATACCTCTTTTTCCATCCACTTGTCTTCTTTGCATCACACCTGATCGATCGAACCCACAAGACGCCAAAGCCCATATTTGGAGGCTCTGAATTCCACGAATTTCAAGGAGTCCAAACAGTCAAATCGTCCAGCCCTCCATCAACTCATATTCGGATCTGGCCTGCCGTCTTGGGAATGACGCAAAGACGTTCGCCAAATGTCTCGCCGAAAGAAACATCTCGTCAAACCTTCGTTCGTGCTGGCGGGTAAGGACGGCGGGCGGTCGCGTAAGTTATTTCACAGCGAAGACGAGGTTCGAGCCCCACACCCTTCCATCAGTTTTTTTTTTCGTTTAGCTCAGTGCGAAGTCCTTGCACCGCTCAATAATCGTCTTCAAGGAGGCGTTCGACCCTCCGTCGTACCCACGGTCGCTAGCGTAGTGGCAGACCGAGCATTAGCAAAGGATTTTAAAGGTGTGGACCAGGGTGGCGTAGTGTTAGACGAGCATTGGCAGAGGATTTTAAAGGTGTGGACCAGGGTTCGAGTGTGTGTTTTTGGCGTGTACTCAAAGCGGCTTGAGGATAAAGAGCAAGCAGGCCTTTTGGCTTCCATCGTCAGCCCAGCCAATCTTGCACACGCCGTCCGCCACCTAGAGGTCGATACTTTATTTTCCACTGTTTGCATGTTTAGTATTCAGTATTGCATTTCTGTAAATCAAAACCACTTTTTCTACAATCCTATTTTTTAATAAAAGCTGAAGCAAAAACTCACGTTGTTTAGTTTACAGTATTGCATCCCTCTAATTCATTTTATAAAGATTGAGAGATGACTCAATCTTTAGTGTTATAAGTGATTAAAATTTCATTAAACCAAACTATTTATTTCAAGGAAAGCTGGAAATTTTCATTTTATCTAGTTTTCATTGTTGCATCCTGCTAAATTCATCTTTAAAATTTAAATTGATATTCAAACTTAGTGAGTTTCTTCTTTCAACATTAATAAAGGCAAAACAATCTCCAGGTGACAGGAGATTTGATTTTATTGCTAACTTTTATATTCTGTTAAAAGCATTTTAGAGTTGATTTTATTGCTAACTTTTATATTCTGTTAAAGCATTTTAGAGTTGATTTTAGTGCTGACTTCTATATTCTGTTGAAGCAATTTGTTTCTTAAATTTTCTTGCAAGTTCTAGTGTATCAAGAAAATATCCTTCTCTTTCAAGAGCTAATAAGGTTCTCCCACATTGGTAATGATAATACACGCTATAAGATTTGTTAATTTAAATGAGGGCATTTTATTGAAAGTCTACTGTGTTAGCATCTCTTTCTTTTCAATATCAGGAGTACTCATAAATTATATTTAAATAAGAATTGTTTTAAATAAAATATGAATGATTATATTAGATGAGATTTGAGATGATTAATATTTATATTTTATATTTTATTTTTGTTAAAGTAAGGTCTTGAAAGTTTTGTTATTTATACACTAATTTTGTCATTTTATACACTTTAGTGTATCAAGAAAATATCCTTCTCTTTCAACAGCTAATAAGGTTCTCCCACATTGGTAATGATAATACAAGCTATAAGGTTTGTTAATTTAAATGAGGGCATTATATTGAATGTCTACTGTGTTAGCATCTCTTTCTTTTCAATATCAGGCCTATATGCAGTACCCATAAATTATATTTAAATAAGAATTGTTTTAAATAAGATATGAATGATTATATTAGATGAGATTTGAGATGATTAATATTTATATTTTATTTTTTATTTTTGTTAAAGTAAGGTTTTGAAAGCTTTGTCATTTTATACACTTTAGTCGGTGTAGCTCTCAACCCTTGAACCAAGAACCTGTTGACAAAAAACTATAATTATTAATTATTACCAAGATAATTCATGGTTATATTGTTTTTTATTATTATATTATTAAAAAAAATTACTCTGATTATATATGGATTAAAACAGCTTCATCCATATTACATCATCATCACTTAATAATATCACAACAAAGTTTTAATATTATCTATATATAACTTAACAAGCTTTTAACTTTAAAAAAATCTAATCTTTATCTCAAATATTGTTCTAAATTTTATTGTAATTAATGAAATATGATTGCATTTTTAATACAAGCTATAAGGTTTGTTAATTTAAATGAGGGCATTATATTGAAAGTCTACGGTGTTAGCATCTCTTTCTTTTCAATATTTGATATTAAGATCACTTGCGAGGCCTATGTGCAGTGCTCATAAATTATAATTAAATAAGATTTTTTTTAAACAAGATATGAATGATTATATTAGATGAGACTTGAGATGATTAATGATTATATTAGATGAGACTTGAGATGATTAATATTTATATTTTATATTTTATTTTTATTAAAGTAAGATTTTGAAAGCTTTGTCCTTTTATACAATTTAGTCTGTGTAGCTCTCAACCCTTGAACCAAGAACCCATTGACAAAAAAAACTATAATTATTACTAAGATAATTCATGTTTATATTGTCTTCTATTATTATATTATTAAAAAAAATTACGCTGATTATATGGGTTAAAACAGCCTCACCCATTAAAAAAATAAAAAAAAAATTGACTTAATTATTTAAAAAAAAAAACCTCACCCATATTACACCATCACTTACAACAAAGTTTTAATATTATCTATGTATAACTTAACAAGGTTTTGAAAGCTGTGTCCTTTTATACAATTTAGTGGGTGTAGCTCTCAACCCTTGAACCAAGAACCCATTGACAAAAAAAAACTGTAATTATTACTAAGATAATTCATGTATATATTGGCTTCTATTATTTTATTATTAAAAAAAATTACACTGATTATATGGGTTAAAACAGCGTCACCCATAAAAAAATAAAAAAAAATTGACTTAATTATTATAAAAAAAAAAAACAACCTTACCCATATTACATCATCACTTACAACAAAGTTTTAATATTATCTATGTATAACTTAACAAACTTTAAACTTTAAAAAAAATCTAATCTTGTCTCAAATATTGTTCTAAATTTTATTGTAATTAATGAAATATGATTACATTTTTAATAAATATATTAAAAAATATAATTTAAAAACAACTCAACAGCTAAACTAGAACTATGGGCCGTGAAGGGTTCACGTTCATGAATGATAAAGTTAGAATACAGAGGGAAATTTCTACATCTATGTTTTGTTTCTGGCAACAATGAAAAATGTAAATGTTAGTTTAAATGTATATGTGGGCCGTGAAGGGTTCATGAATGATAAAGTTAGAATACAAATGGAAATTTCTACATCTATATTTTGGGCCGTGAAGGGTTCACGTTCATGAATGATAAAGTTAGAATACAAATGGAAATTTCTACATCTATATTTTGGGCCGTGAAGGGTTCACGTTCATGAATGATAAAGTTAGAATACAAATGGAAATTTCTACATCTATATTTTGTTTCTGGCAACAATGAAAAATTTAAGTGTTAGTTTAAATGTATATGTGATTAATGAAGTATGGTTGCATTCATGTATGATAAAAAGATAAAGTTACTATGTTTTGTTTCTACTCAAGTTGGATGCTTTTTGGTTGCATTCATGTATGATAAAGTTACTATGTTTTGTTTCTACTCAAGTTGGATGCTTTTTAAGTTTGAATAAGGAGAGGGGCAGTAGACCAGTAAACAATGAATGGTAAGTATAAAAACTAGAGTTATGACGGGATGAAAATATTTAATAGTGAGCTTTTGTTATAAAAAAAAATTCATACTAACCAAATAAAAAAAACTAAAAACAACTAAATTTTATTTGTAATAGTTGTAAATAAAAATTAAATAACCAGAGGTTCAGGTTTCAAGTTTTAAAGGCCAGCTAAAAGAAATGGTGTTTTTAAAAATAATCAAAAGTTTGAATAAGGAAAGGGACAGTAGACCAGTAAACAATGAATGGTAAGTATAAAAACTAGAGTTATGACGGGATGAAAATATTTAATCGTGAGCTTCTGTTATAAAAAAATTTCATACTAACCAAATAAAAAAAACTAAAAACAACTAAATTTTATTTGTAATAGTTGTAAATAAAAATTAAATAACCAGAGGTTCAGGTTCCAAGTTCTAAATGCCAGCTAAAAGAAATGGTGTTTTTAAAAATAATCAAAAGTTTGAATAAGGAGAGGGACAGTAGACCAGTAAACAATGAATGGTAAGTATAAAAACTAGAGTTATGACGGGATGAAAATATTTAATTGTGAGCTTCTGTTATAAAAAAATTTCATACTAACCAAATAAAAAAAACTAAAAACAACTAAATTTTATTTGTAATAGTTGTAAATAAAAATTATATAACCAGAGGTTCAGGTTCCAGGATGAAAATATTTAATCGTGAGCTTCTGTTATAAAAAAATTTCATACTAACCAAATAAAAAAAACTAAAAACAACTAAATTTTATTTGTAATAGTTGTAAATAAAAATTAAATAACCAGAGGTTCAGGTTCCAAGTTCTAAAGGCCAGCTAAAAGAAATGGTGTTTTGAAAAATAATCAAAAGTTTGAATAAGGCGAGGGACAGTAGACCAGTAAACAATGAATGGTAAGTATAAAAACTAGAGTTATGACGGATGAAAATATTTAATGGTGAGCTTCTGTTCTAAAAAAATTTCATACTAACCAAATAAAAAAAACTAAAAACAACTAAATTTTATTTGTAATAGTTGTAAATAAAAATTAAATAACCAGAGGTTCAGGTTCCAAGTTCTAAAGGCCAGCTAAAAGAAATGGTGTTTTTAAAAATAATCAAAACGAAAATAAAATTTTAAGAGATAAAAATATAAAAAGGATTCCCTAAAAATAATAAAGAGGATTCTCTAACCATGCAAATGTTATAACTTCATTCAAGAATGGAAAAATATAAAAATATAAAGAGGATTCCCTAAAAATAATGAAAATAAAATTTTCCTTAACTCAAAATTATATAAAACTTCAACTAATAACTATGCAAAGGCTACACCACTTCATATAAGAATCAAAATTATCATTCAAAAAGAAGATTCATTAAATTGTTATCAATGTTCTTGATTAAATTTCATGAGACATGGATCATAAGTAACCATCTACTATATTGGAGGCAACATTTTTTTAAAAAGAAGATTCATTAAATTGTTATCAATGCTCTTGATAAAAATATATGAGACATGGATCATAAGTAACCATCTACTATATTGGAGGCAACATTTTTATAGAGTAAAAAAAATATATGAGACATGGATCATAAGTAACCATCTACTATATTGGAGGCAACATTTTTATAGAGTAAAAAATTGGATAGAAGGCAATTTAATCAAAGGCAACATCTTGGAAATGTCAACATCTTCATAGAATAGGAAATTGAATACATCTAGTCAAAATTTCAACATCTTTATAGAATAGGAAATTGGATACATCTAGTCAAAATTCAAAATTCACAAGGAAGATGATGAATATCTTTGATAAAAAGACTAACTGGATATATAAAATATAATGTTTTGTTATTATGGATGCGAGGGCAGAGCTGGCCCGTATTCTCGCTAGCCGTCCCTGCTCTTCTCTACCTGGGGATGATGTGCTAGCATGGGGAAGAGATAATAGAGGGATATTTTCGGTTGCTGCTGGTTATTGTGTTTTGGATCGGCAGCGGTTTGGTGAGGAGGAGGTTCCGTGGTGGAAGCAAGTTTGGAATAAGTTTATTTGGCCGAAGTGTAGTTTTTATGGGTGGCAGGCTACTCATAATCGTTGTCTCACTTGGGATAATTTTCAAAAGCGTGGGTTTGCTGGCCCCTCTTTATGCTATAACTGTGGGAAGGCTGAAGAATCTGTTGGGCATTTACTTCTCCAATGTGACTTTGCTCGACAAGTCTGGCATTATTGGTGGGGAGTATGGAATCACCCTTGTTCGCATGCTTCATCAATAGTTGATTTTTGGAGGAGTATGGGGCGGCCTCCTGCAGCGGCTTTATTTTTACAAGTTGGATGGAGTATTGGTCCTTCATGCATTTTTTGGCAGATTTGGCTTGAACGGAACCGTCGGATTTTCCAAGGTAAGGAGTTAACTACTTCCTAGGTCTGGCAGAGGATTTTGCGAATGATCCAGGAAACTGTGTCTGCAAAATGTCGATTATTTCTCCCGTGGACCATGCGGAACGTCAGATCATGGAAAGATTAGGCTTGATGGTTAATGGTCTTGGTCCTAATGTCTCTTGCAGACGGATGGGTCAGAATAATCGGGTGCGGAGGGCTGGCAAATGGAATCCGCCTTCTCCGGGAGTGCTGAAAATTAATACGGATGGATCTTCCCGGGGTAATCCGGGTAATGCTGGTATTGGTTGTGTGGGGCGGGATAGTAGTGGTACTATCCAATTTTTTTTCTCTTGCTTTAAGGGACATCATTCTTATAACTTCATGGAAGCACTCGCAATTTTATATGCTTTGGAGCAAGGGTATGCTTTGGGTTGGCGTCGGATTGTTTGTGAATCTGATTCTCAGATTGTTATAATTTTGTTAAATTCTGGAGATAGTCTTCATGGTTGTTGGCGGTTGAGTTGGGTTGCTCGGCAAATTCTTAATATCTCTGCTCACTTGGACTTCATTTCTTTTGTGCATATTCCTCGGGAGTGGAATAGGGTAGCGGATTTGTTAGCTAAATGGGCTTCTAAGTTTCAAGATGGTTGGGATGTTCAAAATTGGTCTCAACTTTCTTCTGATTGCTCTCAATCTCTCTCTTCTTTATTGAGAGCTGATATGTCTGAATAGCTTTTGCTATTTCTTTGTATCATGAATGTTTTGCTGAGTTAATAAATTTTTACCCTCTTTTACAAAAACAATAAATATAATGTTTTGTTATAAAAAGGCTAGATGTTTTATAAAAAAAAAAAAAAATTATATTTAGTATGGTAATTTCAAATAACCTCACTATATAAATGGTAAAAATAAATATGAAAGTTGATATGGTAGTCATGATAGTCATTCTTTTTTTATATGAAGTATGGCAATTTCTTGTTGATATGGTAGTCATTCTTTTGTTATTCTGGTTGTCAGAAAGGCAGCCATGAAAGAACAATTTATTTCCTTGGACAGAATCATATGAAAAAGAATAGAAATAAAATTTTATTGAAGAAAATTCAAAAAAAAAAAATAGATATACATCAAATATAACATTTTTTTTATGTTCACCAACTATATAAGAAGGTGGTATATTGGAGGAAATATCAACATATCTATAAAGAATGAAACCATATGTATAGAGAAGGAAATGGGATAGCAGATAATTTTTTGGTATTAAGCATAGCAAAATTTTAATTTTACAGAAATGAGATTTTATCTTTTAATCAAAGTTATATCAAAGAGTAAGGAAATATAGTAATTCGAGCAAGACCAAAAACATCTTTAATAGAAGACAAGTTGAATTATATCTTTAATAAAAATGCAAGTAGGATATAGTTTAATTGACAAATCTAGACAAAGGAATGGCCCCTATAGAAGCCACAATAGCTTGAATATCATTATCAGGATCATAGGTTTAGTGCAGTTGAACACTTCTGAATATTTGGTTCTTACAATTTTAAATTTAGGGATAAAAATAAAATAAATTTTAAATTTTAAAAATTTATTTAATAGAATTTTAGTAAAATAAATAGTACATCTATTCTAAAGGTTGGGCTTTATTAAGATCTGTTTTGACATTTTGTTTTATCCCCTTTTTAAAGGGCGAAGTAGCTACAGATCAGAACCTTTCAGCATGTGTGTCGCAAAAAAATAATTTATCTCACGGGCGAAGTAGCTACAGATCAGAACCTTTCAGCAAGTGTGTCGCAAAAGATAATTTATCATATGGCGTGAGAATGCTACTACCACTTTGCTTTATTGTCGATCTTGATTATTATCTTGAGGCACGGGAATGTTGAGGAGGAAGCAAGCTGGCATATGTATCCTTATGTCACCTACCTTACCTAATCCAAATGCCGGTTTACTATACTATTTCAAAGCATCATAGAGGAATGCCAAACACGTATTATACGACACCTATCAAACAGGTGTAACGATGGATCAAAAATTGAAATTTTTAATTGTTATTGTTTAAATTTAACTCGTGATTTTCATTTTTTTCATTTACATAAGTGAGAATTGTAATCTGAACTATCAAAGCTTAAAAATTTGTTAAAATTTTATCAAAACAAATACCTCTCCCAGAGCCTGCCCAAGAAGTGCCATTTGATACATGAATAGACTACTCGGGAAAAGCATCTTCTCTATGAAATAGTCTGCTCTGAAATAGTCTGCTCAAGTGGACTACCTCTTCTCATATGCCAATACATGCTATATTTAGTGCTATGTCGATTTAGTATTCTTTGAATATCTCTAACTTCAACCTATTTGTAATGATTCAGATAAAACTTAAAATACAATGAATCTAACTGAGAGTGTTAAGCTTTTAAGGTGCTATAAAGGTTATCATTATTCAGATTACTTATGATACACAGATGGCTTCGAGATTTTCCTTTTTCATGTTCATGTTGATCTTTATACTCTGATTAATATTTTTGAGAACTTATTATGAAATTGGATCGTGTATTGCAAAATAGGATAGGGCTGGGGCTCAGAGAAGATCAATTCACAGCTTGAATCCTACGGAAGGTAAACTATAATTAGAAGCTTTGTATCAATAAGTATTCTTATGCACGTCGTCTATGACGTAAACCAGTAAACCGAATTGAGAAGACAGCATAAGATACTTTGAAGGGGACGCACTGCTTTAGACTAATGAATATGATGGATAAAATGGAATAGGCCAACAAAATTCACCAATGTACCAAAAATACATTTGAAACATGTAAGAGATCAAAGCAGAAAGGCTTTGATTATGCAGGAATTTTGTTTGTTTAATGGAGTGAAACATTCAAAATTGTTAATGTGTTAAACATATAAGTTCATACACATCTAAAGGATTTATTACATTTATGTATTACATCGATACGAATAAGTACCAGAAATTATTTTAATCGTTTACTGTATAGACAAAGTAGTAGAACATACTCCAATATTGTGCAGGAACGTTGGCAAGACGAGCATTAAAATAAGTTGATTGTGATTAGATGGAAGCAACTAATGTTGTAAAACAACTCCAATATTGTGCAGGAACGTTGGCAATAAAACCATTAAAATAAGTTGATTGTGATTACATGGAAGCAACTAAAATATTAACTCTTGTGGAAGGGAATCTATATACGACTAGGCAACGGAGTAGGAACTACTGCTTTGATAAGGATCAAGTTTACTAAAAATTCATGATACATTATAAGTGAAACATTAAAAAGAATGTGTACCAGAAAATGTCAACTCCTTTTCAATTGATGTAATACTTCTAGTGGTTTCTTTAAGCATCAACTCAAATAAACTTTAAGAAGTTGTATTGTTTTATCGTAATATGAACTTTCGCTTCAGCGATTTTGTAAATCTAATGCTACTTTTAGCACTAGTGTTACTCTATTTCCTATACATTTATATTTTCATAATCAGTTGAATAAGACAATTTTGTATCAAAAACCAAAATCTCTAAAATATCCCAGTACCCCTAAATCAGATCACCAGGAATATCATTGAGGATCCATCTTAAATTACTATTTCAGGACCTCTAATGTGAACTTGGGCACCATAGAGCAGTTAAAATATCCCAGTACCCCTAAATCAGATCACCAGGAATATCATTGAGGATCCATCTTAAATTACTATTTCAGGACCTCTAATGTGAACTTGGGCACCATAGAGCAGTTACAGTCGGGCACTTATGATCTCTGTGCATCCACACCCATTCGCAACAAGGAAGAAATTTGATGTATAGTCCATTTGGATCTCTATATACCTAATGCTCATCATATTGTATTTGAAAGTTTACGAGATTCGTTTACTCATATCACGTGTGTCTTTGTGTTGGTGCCTACATGACTACTCGTGCTTGAGTTACTCAGACTGGTGTCATGTCCTCTCGGTATACTTCACCGTATGGTGCCGTGGTCTCATTACAAGTGATCCCAAAGATACATCTTTTGCATTTCTGTTTAATTTTTCTTACAATCAGATTTCACATTACGAAAATACCATCAAATGCAGTGATGTTGTGGACATGCCTTCGTAGACTCCTTTAGCTAGTTAGCTAGTTTTTTTTAGAGTAATACTTCTTATATACATTCACCATGGAGATTGAACCCGGGTCACATCACCAATAATGCAAGTGGCGTCCTTGCCCGTAGACCACACTCACGCCGATGGTCCGGCGTAGACCACACTCACCGGGATGGTCTACGCCGATGGTCCGGCGTAGACCACACTCACCGGGATGGTCCGGGGATGGTATTTGATTTGAATCAATTAAGTCAAAATTTGGGAGGATTGTTACCGTTCAAAAGCAGCAAAGTATAATATCTCTTCAAGTGCTTCAAGTGACAATGGAGAAGCTGTTACAGACCCCGGCTTCTTGCCCTCCTTGAAACATCAATGCAAATAACCCATCCTATTTCAAGTCAATGGCTTTTTCAGCGAACGAGGAATTGAATTGAAATTTTCTATGCGATCCGCAAATATATATAAGGGATTGAATCATTATCTTCGTTGTCTAACCAAAGCACATTGGATCCTTATGTTCGTTACCCCACCTATCGCATGGGAATAGAAAACCATTTACTGCACAAATAATGAGGCGACCGTTCTTTTGCCAGCTCTGTGTTAGCTAATAGCTATTATAAGTTCCAATTCCCTGAATTAGTACTCGTCCGATTATCTATCTATGACACAAGGAGCGTATGGACGGAAATCAAAAGCCGCTCTTAGAGCTTATCTATCCCTTTAAAAATGCACTCACGCTTCTGAAAATTACGTTGTGGTCGAAGAATCCCAAAGCATACATTTTAAATATTTTGGCTAATATACGGCAATAATATTCGACATCTGAACAAGAAAATAAGGCTAAACATCCCATATTCCTACACTTATATAACAGAAAGCACACAAAGCAAAAATATGTATATACCGTAAATGAATATATATGTTAGACAAGTTTCCAATACCCTTGTTTATACGACGTTAATGTAATTTGTAAAGTAGTAAACGATGTTCCCGTGGGCACATCCTCCCTTTTCGGAGCACTTATCTGAAAGTAGAGAGAAAAGTAACTGGAAAAGAAAAACCGCTGCAATCATCGAAAAATGGGATCTGCTGGACCCGCAACGAACATGAGGGGACCAAATATCAGCGTAGTACTGAGTTGTATTCTGCTACTTCTAAAGGTTTTAGAAAGTCAAAAAGCTCTTTCCCGATTACTGGAAACATCGACGAGTAACGCTTACAATAAAGCGGTTTCCAGGTACTGATTATGCGTTTTGGAGTTGTGGTCAAGAGGAATCGTTGTATATAGGGAATTATTATGCACTGGACACCGCCTTACGCGAGTAACGGGAATCTCTGAAGTGAGATCGGATCCGTGATTATCGTGAATAGTTGGTTTCTAATTTAAGAAAAGTTTTGAGACATGTCTCGCAATAATGGAGTGTCGCGTGAGAAAAGCATTGCATAATAATAATGAATTAGATAATGCCTCTCTGAATATTTTTACGTTGGATGAAAAATCGTAAACGTCGCTAACAAGTTGCGACGTCAACCTATACTTTTTC
Source organism: Wollemia nobilis (assembly GCA_028583015.1). Lineage (NCBI taxonomy): Eukaryota > Viridiplantae > Streptophyta > Pinopsida > Araucariales > Araucariaceae > Wollemia > Wollemia nobilis. Next base: position 17,667,473 of record JAQPPZ010017033.1, on the reverse strand, counting down.
GAACAGGTTACAACTAACGGCACGAGTAAAAAAACAGTATGAAATAACGCAGAGAATACGGAAGAGAGAGTCTAAAATTTCGAAAGAAAGAGAGAGTCTAAAATTTCGAAAGATGCGGTCAATCCATGCCCGTCTCCCGAAAAATCCCAATGAAAGGAGTGCAAAACAAATTCACTGAAATGAATTAATTGCTGAAAACGAAGGAATGTCGCCGAAAAATGTGACGTACAACAGCAACTGCACAGAAGGCGCCAGGACGACGGGGTTGTTTAATTGAGTGTGAGAGAAAAAATAATGTCTGTAGCAGGTCGTATGTCAGAGGGTAGATGGTTATTAATATCGGAAGGACATGAATTGTCAAGGGCCAAAGCTATGGCCACGGAGATGACAGCGCTATTTTGTATCTCTGCTCAGGCATTTAATGAGCTTGTCTTTGAATATATTCTCTTCTGAATAATCAGAATCTCCACTTTCTCAACCCGGGTTCGAATTCCGTAGTTAGTTCATCGCGAAATGAAACGAGATAAATATTCTTTGGCTCTAAAACAGGAATGATAAAGCTATCTAGGGCCAAATATTTAGGGTCGAAAACAAAAAATCATCAAAAGGACACGACACCTCAACTACAATGCTGCCAAATATTTTAATTAGGGTTGTTTTGTTTGCCAGTTGTCAAAGTCCAGAGTCATAAATGAAGAGAGAAGGAGATGTACCCTCGCAATTGTGCAGTCGTCGGCAATGGAGAGCAGTAACCGCTGGAATTTCACTTCGCCAACAATGAACAGCGACAGACAACCTGCCAACATTGAATCTAGGTTACAATTCAAAATAAATTAACAATAAAATTAACCAAAAGCCGTAATTTAGTAATAACAACATATACAATGCTTTTCTTTTACCTGGCATGACGGATGCGTCCCAATACTGTTAAACTCCATTAAAGCTTTGAAGGGCGCAGATGAGAGGAAGGGGATATTGACGCGGCTCAATCAGACCACAGAGTTAGAATTCGTCTAACAATGTCTTCAAATTGAGGCACGTCAATATCGCCTTTGCGAAAAAAAAAAGAATGTTGTTGCGTATTTAACTCTGCAACCAAAGAAACCTTGGAAGCAGCAAAGGCTTACAAGGAAAGACCATAACACCTCTATCAGCTTCTTCGGCATCAAATAAAACCTTCCTCCCAGCCATATCGAAGTCATTCAGACGTTCAATCTTCGATCCCCGCGCCCGCAGACGTTAATCCTCCTTTTTTTTCTGAAAGCCGTTAGGGTTTGATTTCACTACCATAAGAAAACTAGGTATGGCTGGCCCGCAACTGCGGCCGCTGTCATTACAGACGCAGACGCCATCATCATATATTCCTGCAAAGCAGAAAAGAAAGTATCTATATGCGAAGACTAATATCCCATTTTTACACAATCCACAGTACCGGGATCTCTAAAAGCCGAATTTGAACGAAGAATCAGGCGCAAAAATGCGGAGGACGGGAAGTCCATTACCGCCGTACACCACTAATTGTAAAAGGCATACGAGTGCTCAAACCAGAAGTGGCCATCATGATTAAAGAGAACGGGGCGAGGCATTTATGTGCTTCGGTGGCTCGCTCTCGCTCCTGTACAATCACTGCCTCCCTTCCGACCCCGCGAAGGAATCAGTAGGTATTATCTTTTTGGGTAGGTAAACTTTGAAAAAAGCTTTGATAAGACGTCGGAGAAAGTCCCAGAGCGAGGCTGAAAAAGTTTGAACGCTACAGCTGCTGCAGACTGCCCAGACAGACACAAGCCAACATATCCCCTTTTCCATCCCACAACCTGAATCATGGCCTTTTTTTTCCACGCACACCTCTCGAGCTCTGAATATCCATGTCACGCGTGCAGATTCTTCACCGCCGCCATCTCCCTCTTTGTTTCAATGGCAACTTGACAGTGCCGTCGATTACTCATTTGCTCCGTCTTCTGCTGCAATCGATTATCCCTCGCAGCCGCGTGCGAATCATGCCTCCTCTCCCATAACTTTTTCATTTTTTATATCCAGCACCTCCCTTCCCTCACACAAGCGTCACCGACTGCGTAGATCAATGGCCTTTTATGGCCTTGCAGGACGGACGGAACCGAATTATTGCCCCTGTATATGTGTGCTCATCAACGAGAACCTTGCTTTACCTAATCCAAATTGAATCCGATGTATTTGTTGGCGCTTTATACCTAATACTACCAACGTCCATCCCATCACTCCCCCAGGGCTCGACCTACCATATCGGAATAGAACCCATGACTGGTAAGGAGGAGGAGGAGGAGAAGGAGGAGGAGCAGGTGGCCGTGACTTGTGGCCTTGTACTGGGCCTCAACCTTTTTAATCCAATGCTTTTTTTATACCGACTCGAAACAAACCGACCAATACAAAGTTTTTGTATTAATCTCTGCCGGATTTTATATCCCAATTGAATTTTGTGTAAAAATACCCGCTCCGCATCATTGCGAATAAAAGAAACTTGCAAATATTGGTTGTGGAAGAAAGTGGTCTCCCTTTCCCTTTCGGACCTACACATCAACTACTATTTTATGGCTTTATGAAATAATTAATGTATTGCTGTATTTCTCGTGTGTTAAATCCTTACATCAGCTTACGCCTGCCCTCCTTCCCTCTAAATAAGTGCCGCCTATTCTTTTTTAATAGACTTTGTGGTGATGTGATTTAGTTCCAAACCCGACCGGCCTTTCGGGTAGTAGTTGTGGGTGTCCAGATGCCTTGACTAACTAAATCCACCTTTTCTTCCCACCTCATCATTATATGCCTATACGATTTTGAATGTATTTATATGCACTACTCCTGCCCCCCCTAATGATGTATAGGTGACAAAAAATAAAAAGCCTAACCCTTTCTTTCTGACCCTCTTCGCCCAGCATCATCATTACAACATTGCTATAATAAAATAATACATCGCAATTGCTTCCCCTTCTGAGTTGGTTATTCCGTGAGCGAAGATGACATATCTTCCACTACTCCCTCTTAATTTTATTTGAAAATGCATTACTACAAAAAGCCAAATCATTTTTTAATTTAATTTACCTCAAAATGGCAATAAATTATTATAGCGATATTGGGAGCAATACAGGTTGATGAGATGCCTTTGATATAGTGAACACGTAAAATAAAGATTTAAATAAAAAAATATTGTAAAATACAAGCAGGACAAAAGAAAGTTCCAATACATAAAATATATAGAAGTAGGCACGCCTGTCTGAAAATAAAAATAAAAGTTATGACGGCAAATGCTTAAAAAACAAAGAGGGCTACTAAAAGGAAACAATATAATCCAAACAATATATGTGTAAAAAAAAGTCAATCAATCATAACTTTTAATATATTAAACAACTTACACACCGCTAACGGAAGAGTTAAACCTTACACCTTGCCTCCCTACCCTTGCCGTTACTAATAATATTTATTGATATTTATTGTTGGACCTCCATACATTTGGTCGGCTATTTATAGAAACTTGTATGTGAACACCAATGATTTGAAAATAATGAGCTTGAGCATGTTTAACTGGCAAGAAATCCTAGCCCTCCTTAAAGCCGCTTGATCTAGATGTCTCAAAGAGTAAATTATGGATAATATCTAATCAAAAATGTTTCGTAATTAATTGTTTATATTATATTAAAAATTTGTTAATTTTAAGTAAAGTATAAATTATCAAAGCAGATTTAGTAGGAATGTCTATATTATATTAAAAAATTGTTAATTTTAAGCAAAGTATAAATTGTTAAAAGCAAATTTAGTAGGAAATATAGTAACACAAGCGTTAAAAATTATGTTCTAAAATGTTTTAATGATTTATATATGTCACAAAGATTATGTTTGAAATTAGTGGTATCAATTTTGGCTAAATGTATTTTAGACAATGACTTTTTATATAGAGATGAAATAGGAAAATCAAAGCTAACAATAAGAAAGGATGTTAAATGATATAGTTAATGGATAATTTTAAAATAAATAAATAAATAAAAATATATATTGGTAAATAATAATATTTTAAATTATTATTTTAGTTACTCATCAAGAAATTGAGAATATGAGCATATAAATTTGTAATTTTATCTTTAAATGAAGATGAGATGTTTTTTTTAATTAAAGAGACAAAATGAAATATATATAAATAGATAACATATTATATATATATATATATATATATATATATATATATATATATATATATATATATATATATATATAAGTAGACTATAATGACATATATATCCTACATCAGTGACTACTATATATCCTACGTCACTTGACTACTGATGGATGGGGTGTTCCGGTCAGCCAGGAGAATCTCTTTAGCTGGTCACGTCTCCCATCTTACATTAGTCGTGCTTCAGGATGGGGTGATGATCACTTTGATGGGTGGGAGGAGCCGCCCACTCTAATGGATAAAGAGATATCAACAAAAGGCTCAAATCCATAATACCTTTCTAGCTATAATTAGTCCTTAGTTTTTTGTACTAGTTGTGGGGTTAGTTCTATCTTGTGTTGTCTTTCTTAATCCGTTATTAAGATTACGTGGTTTCATTAGGGGTGTGATTTTTTTGCACCCACACACTTTTTTTTTTTTTGGTTGTAAAGGACTTATATTTATTAATTAAATGACATTTTCATAAAAATAAATAAATGGTTAAAAACAAGATAATGTACTACACCTAAAACCCCTGATACTACAAATATGTCATAACAATCAAAATAGCTTATCTAGCAATACCAAATATAATTAATCTAAGAGCTCTTCCACTATAGTAGTACTAATGGAAGTCAAATCCATCTTCTCAATATGTCAAAGACATCCAACACTTTAATGATCTAAATATAGGCTAAAGACCGATTTTTTATTATAGCATTCTAATTCAATTGATTGGCTATATTTTAAAGAAATGAAAGCTTCTATAAGATATCAACAATAAGTTCGCGAGGGTTAGTGTATTGGTAATTTCTTGGGCACTTACTAAGAGGAGACCTAGGTTCAAACCTCGTTGACATGCCCAACCTAGCATAGGCAGTAGTATGATCTGACTCCTCTGAGTGCACGCCAGACCCACAACGACGCTACGAACCCTGTGTAACCGACGGTCCCCATCTCATGTCGAGTCAACGTTAACGAGACAAATAAGTTTGTTGGAATAGGGGGTTTGAACCTTGCACTGCACTGAAAGTTACTAAAAATAGTGGATGTACCAACTCTCCTATGTACAAATATATATATGTATATATATATCAACAATATGATATTTTAATTTATTTTTGTCATTAACTAGAGTTTTTACTTATGTCTTTGAGCTTTTTTAGTAAAAAATAAGTGTTGGTCAAGATGTCTAGAAAGAGTTTACCATTTGTAGTTAAATGTTAGAGTATCTATTTTTTAAATTTTAATAAAAAGTTAAAATCATTAAAGCATAATAACATCTAATTAACCATTTATGCTTCATAATCAATTTTTTAAAAGTTTTATTAATTACAAAACAATTTAACAAGAAACATAGCAAGACAAATATTATAAATTAGATTCTAAAAGCATTTAGCAAATCTACAAAATTAGAAAATGTGTTTTAATGATTCAAGTTTGCCACTAAGATTATATTTAAAGATAGTGATATTGATCTTATTCGTTGTACCAACATAAAGTAAATAAAACATATTTTATACATGTATCATTTGATAATTTTCATATTCAACATTGAAATAATATTTTTTTATAAAAATACAAATAACTTTTTTTTGTTTTGATGGGTTATTATCGTAATCGCTAGCTGCTTATCAAGAAATTGAGAATATTCGAATATAAATATAAATTTTATCTTCAAATGAATATGAAAAGTTAATTTTTTAATTGAATACGTAAAATTAATTTAGATAAAAATAGATCTTTATAAGGACAATGTAATAACATGGAGGCATATAAATTCCTAAACAAAAAGAAAGATGTAATTAAGAATAAATTATCCAAAACAAGACAAAATATGGCAATCAAGGTCCTCATACAAGGAAACATGTCATAATAGTCAAAGGATTATCAAAAAAGGTAAGGTCTCTTACACTAAAAGAGTACTCATGGAATGCGAACCATTCAACTTAGTTATGTAAGAGACCAAATCTCTAATTTTATTTAGTATAGACCACATACTTGTTGGTAATCATATCATTCTAAAGAGATTGATTAGCTATATTCTAAAGAGATGTAAACTTCACTTGAATATCAACAACATAATCTTTCACGAATTTTTTATCTTTAACACAAGTGTTCACTTGTGCCTTGAAATTCTTCAATTTGCAAGAAACCTTAGTGCTCCTAAATACCTATTGATCTAAATGTTTTGAAAGAGGTTTTCATTTTTGAGTTGCTTAAAAATCATTAAGCATAATAACATCTAACAAACCAGACATGTTTAATCAATTGTCTAAAGGTTTCATTAATTATGTTAACTAATTCTAAGCAAAGCAAAATTTCAAGGTAATATAGTAAAAAATAAACACATACAAGCTTTACAAACTAGAAACTAAAAATATTTAATAAATCTATAAAATTAAAAAACATGTTTTCCATATAGATTTTATATATAATTATTGACGCTAAGATTGGTTAAATGTGTTAAATTAAATATTAACAAGAATTATCTTTAGATTTCTATATTAGAGGACCCAACCTTTTTTCAAAAAGGCTCTTGATAAGTACACTTCCATTTGTCATTAAGTTTGAAGAAAATAGAAAAATTATGCAGAAAAATATATAGATTGTCTTAACAAAAAATATCAAGTCTTTCCATCAAAGCAACACTAATATTTAGTGAAATTGTAAGAAAACAAATGCATAAATATTCAAAAGTAAATTCATCCACTAAGTCATGAATTTGATTAACAATGCCTATAAAGGAATCCTTTAAAAAACCACATGCATAAAATAGAACATGTATTTCAATATAAGAAGGCATAACCAAGATATCTTGGAATAATTAGACTCCTTTACTAAAGAATGATTTATCTTTGAAGGTGGGATGAAAATATAATAATGTACAATTTTGGATAACTTGTTTATTCCCCAAATATAGAAAGAGGTAAAGTTTAAACCTTTTACAAATAAGGTTCCCTCCAATAATTATTTTTAGCATTAGTGTGCCTAACACAACTTATCCCTTAAACTAGTAAAAGTCCTTAACTTTAAAGTAACTAGATTTAAGAAGTCTAACATGAACATTAAACCCTCTTGAGGTCCTAGAGAAGTTGCCTTTTAAGGTAATATTTGAATGATATTTTCCAAGGCATCATTTGTAAGTGCTTTCATGAGCTATTTATCTAACAAAAAATAATTTGAGTTAAAGGATCAATGAGTTTCATCCCTCATTTAAAATTTGGCTATATATGATGATTCCAAGTTCTAAATAGATTTTAGAACTTTGGTAATTCCATTAAGTCCATAAGAAATTTCTCACTACTTTAGTGTATTACAAAAACTATATTTTTATCTTAGCCAACATGAAGAGTAAAATAAATGAGTGGATACTCAATTGGTTTTATATTTTACTAGTGAGAGATAGATGCTTAGTCTTCTAGTTGTCTAGTTGTTTTTAGAACCTTATGATAAGTCATTACCAAAAATCTACAAGAGAAACACACAAATCAAAGGGAGCACAAATATTCTCTTCTCATAACCTCCATGTTATAGGAAGCCAAGGAGGGTAATCATAACCTACCGTTAAAAATAAACTCAATTTCAACGCATGAAATTTACCCTCAAAATATTGAAAGATGACCTCTAAAACTTGTAAAGTGTTTTCTATTTTAGAATCATTGATCAAATATGAGGTTGATTAAACTATATCTATTATGTAATTAAACTCCACTTCTTAGACTAATTTGATGTGATCTATGGAATATATCTCACATAGGATCATTTGCTAACAAATAAACAATGCTAACAAACATCTTTATCTAATAGATTGTTGTAAAGAAAAGATATCAATAAAAACACCATTAAGTACTAGTTGGATAAATCTACCAAAAAATAGCAAGGATATTCTATCAACCATTATAGGCCCAAACCCAAGCCATCATAATTTTTAATATCAATATCAAGTTTGATGAAAGCAATATCCTGACAAATTACAAAGCTTAATCAAGAGTCTATCATGCCAATATTATTGAAGTCTCCACTAATAATCCTAATTTTTCATCTTTGAAAATTTTCTTTTATGATTAACTAATACACCTAGCAATGACTTATTTAATAATATTATTATAGTACAAAGGAAAAAAGTTTTCAAATTTAGATAGAATATTTTTTGTTCCTTTAGGAATAAGTTCGATGAGGTATTAATTTAAATAAAATCCTAATGAACCAATGACATCAAGATCCTTAGATATTTTGTGTAAGTCCCATCCTATAATAGGTCATGATTTCTTAAAAACGCAATTGAAAAATCATCAACTCTTAGATGTTTCTTAAAGGACATGGAAAATAGGGCTTTGCTACTTTATTCAAAGGATAGTATTTCCAAGCTTTAAGACATATCTTTGTTGAGTTTGTGAAGAATACAAAAGGCTAAATTATACATGATCTTGTTATCATAAAAATTATAAAATCTTTTAAAAAATTGGTTATAATTTTCATACCAAACAACCTTTGATTTGATCATAAATTAGTGACTAAATTACCTCAACTACTATCAACTTTGTTAATTCTTTCAATTTTATGTTTATAAAAAAGGTAATTAAAGAACTTGGAACCTCTATCCCCTATTCGGATTAATTGGACTCTAGGTCTAATACAACCTTTTACTTCCCATTAAACTTCAATTTTGTAAGATAGTATTTACAAGATATAAATAAGGATTACCATAAAAATAAAACATAATTACAAATAAGGATTTTTTTCAATTTCAAGTTCATGTCCAATATTCTTCTTCTTCACTCACTTATCTCTAGTTCATGGAAAACATGACATATTTTTTAATTTTCTCCTCCCACCAAATAATCTACCTAAAATAAAAATTAAGATAAGAAAATAAATTTTAAATTTAATTGAGGAATTCTAAGAAAATAGGTTCTTTTAGATGATTATCATTAAGTTTATATAATAAGTTACAAGAACTGGAGTCTTTACTTAAAAATTGGATAAGAATAAGAGAGTGATCAACGATAGGCATAGAATCATCATAATGTATTAGTAAACCATCGTTAGGATCAAGTAGATGAAATTGAGAGGAAACATTAAGTTTGTCGATCCTACTAAATATTCTTTCTAAAGTAGATTTCCAATTGGTTCAAGTGAACTAATATTCATGATAATATTCATATGCAGTGGATCATATGGCCCAAGAAAATCACTATGAAACATCCATGAATTGAATCATCATTAGTAATAGGCATGCTCTTAGATCAACCCTTTTATTTTTTTATTTAATCATATTGAAATTTCCACTTGTGATCACTTGAATAAGAGGAAGAATATAACTTATTCTCTACCATAGGAGAATATTTTCATGAATAGTGTGTGAAGCATAGACAAAGCATACACCAATCAATTTTAAGTTGATAAGTAAGATGACCTATAAATACCTATGTATAGGTTCTTTCCCCTTTGTTAATGATAATAGGCTACATCCTTAAGGTATTTCCAAAACAACCTTCCCTCTTCAATTTTCATGATTGGTAAAGAAGAAATGGGCTTTTCCAAATGCTCAAAGGGCAAACTCTAGATTGTAACCTCCATTTTTCACTTCATAGTGCATAACAATATCATAGGATAAGTGAAAAATAAAGTCTTTCACTGTATATCTTCTTATTATTAGGGTCATTTCACATTCCACAAAAAGTGAAGCATTTCATTCTTACTCTTTATGGAGGGATCAATTAGTCACTAACCAAAACAAATTATTTTTAATACAATACATTAAAATATTCTTGGGATGAGATATCCACAAACCTATCTATAGATAATCTAGAATACCTCCTAAAGTTCTATTTTAAAGGATATGATACAATATTGTAATCATTATTATATAATTTAACCTGGAAAAACTAGTTTTGTTCCATTATTTGGCAATAAAAATTGCACTAGGTTATGTTTTTGTGGTCCTTGACAAGCATGACTTATCATTGCATCACAATAAAATTGAAAAGTGAGTGGCTTAATGGTAAGACTTTGGAACTCCAAATAGGATGTTCAAGGCTTGAATCTAATGTAATTTGAATATATATATATAGATAGATAGAGGTGGTTGGGATATGAGCATGGTCTACTATGGCTTGTAGGGTTTTTCAATAATGAGATACATGCAAATAGGAATAGAGGTATAATCTTAGAAGTAGTAGTAGATAATGGCCAACGAATTAGGGCTAGAAACTTTAATAGCTAATAGAACATTAAATGAAACAAATATTTATAATAAGGTGCTCACATTATTTTACACATGTCTCAATAGTGATGGGATTATTAAATATTAACTTGTCATTTGGGTCTTCAGTAATAGTTAAATCATAAGAATATATCCATTGATTTAGTCATGATGAAAAAGGGAAATACATAGAACACAACCTTGTCCTCGCTCTCGGAAAGGCCTATTTAAGATGATAGAGCTAGCTAAGCACAAGTATTATTCAAACTAATATTCAAAAGGAAGCTACAACCAAGATGGAAACACATGAAACAAGGTCAACTATTATATCAAATTGTAAATGTGTAGAAAACCCTATACACTTGGAGACACTAAAATATTTTTAATTAAAATTTATAATAAATATTTAACAATATATATATATATATATATATATATATATATATATATATATATATATATATATATATATATATTTCTAGTTTTTTTAATAAACAATATAAGTTTTTGTACATTTTTTTCAATGAGTTTACACAGGTTTTTATGAGGGGTCTCGATCCCCTCATATTATATGGGGTTTGAACCTTAGACCTCTCAAAGAGAGGCCAAAGACCTTAATACTACAGTAAGCTTACCATTTTAAGTTTTTGTACATTAAAATATGGTTATATATTTAATTTTAAAAGATTTTTTTTTTTCTTTGAATTTACATGGTGGAATCGGTAGCCGCCACGAATCCGGGCAGGCTATCCAACTTTTTATGGCCACCACAGTATTCTACGCTGTCTTCCCCAGAAGCCGCCACACAAATCCGCAATCCGCCCCTATAACCACCATGCCACAATCATTTTAAACCTTTTACGCCGCTGAAAGCACCAAGAAAGGGACAAGCGTTCAATCCGACGAGGCCCGAGATTTGAACCTTGGACCTCCGCCCCCTTATGGGGTTTGGATGAACCAATTGGTCTACACCTCGGACCTTAAAAGATATTTTTTTAGAAAAGTATTTAACACAATTTTTTTTTTTTTAATATTATAATATGTTTATTGCATCTTACTTTATTGTTTAAATGAAAAGTTCAACATTGCACTAAGTAGTAGCATGTTTGTTCATTTTGACGATGGATGTCATTGATTTGACATGTAATAATGTAATCTCACTATAATATTTGACGAATAATTCATTTAAAAGTTAATCCTATATTAAATCTTGATTGGTATTTGAGATGGTTATCAAATGCTTTTCTTTTAATGTCCTTTTTTAATGCTTGTTTCCTATAGAGCACTAGTGGGCCACACAATTATAATAATAGTTAATTGTAATGTCTCCCACTTATTTCATACAACCTGAGTGGTCTTTATGGTGAAAGTTTGGGTAGTTTAGATATAAGGTTTAAGGTTTGAATCTAAAATAATAGGATATATACATCTTGTAAGCGAATAGTACAAAATACAAGTGTGTAGTATGACCCAAGTGGTCTTGATGGTGAATATTTAGGTACTTTAGATAGAAGGTTTAAGGTTTGAATCCAAACACGTGGGATATATACATCTAGTAAGCAAATAATACAAAACACGAGTGTGGAACTTAAAATTTTGGATAGAGATGAATACAATTAAAAAATTCTAGAGCATCTTAGTATGAGTAAACAATTATAAATAGGTATCTTGTGACTCCCTGCCCAAATTTATTAAAGAATTCAATAAAGCAATTAAAAAATACTCTCTATATAATAATGTAAAAAGAAGACTAGCCCCAAGAGTCTTGATCATGCCAAGGATATATGGAGTTCTGAAGATCCATAAGATCAGTATGCAATTGAGACCAATTGTAAACACTAAGTATTCTTCAACCTATCTTAGCAATTTTTTTGGCAAAAAATATTAAAACCTTTGGCTGTCAACACACCACCATTTGTAAAATATTTAGAATTTATCATCAAGAAGCTTAAGGAAAGAAGAGTAGAAGAAGGTAAGTTTTTAGTTAGATTTTATGTAGTTTCATTTTTCACTAATATCCCTATAGATGGATTGATGAATGTGGTACAAAAAATAGTTGATCAAGACACTATATAATTGGTCAAGCATTGCCTAATATCAACATGCTTCATATTTAAAGGATAAATTTATAAACAAGTTGAAGGAGTAGTTATGGGATCACTACTATCACTGATAATAGCCAACCTTTTCATGTAATATATTGAAAGGAAAGCACTGAATGAGTATAAATTAAAACCTAGAAGTTGGAATAGGGTTGTAGATGACATTTTAGTTAATTGACCTCAAGGAAAGAAAGAATTAGAAAGGTTTTTGAATTACTTAAATACTATATCAAATAGTATAAAATTCATCTTGGAAATTGAAGAGGAAAATCAAATACCTTTCCTAGATATCTTGATTCATAAGAAGCAAAATGGTACATTAGGACATGGTGTGTATTGGAAGAATACTCACACTGATATTTAATTTAGATGGTTGTACTTAATGAATTGGCAATTAGAGCATAGAGGGTCTTTGACATAGAACATTTAGAAGATGAAAAGACTTATCTTTTAAAAGTCTTTAAGGATAATGGTTATATAGAAAATCAAATCTACAAGGCTTTTAAAATGATAGAGTAGCAAATGAAAAAGAAGGATAGAGATTCAACACACTTATAATTACTCTACCATATATCCAAGGGATATCTAAAAAATTAGCAATTGTCATTCAACCTTAGGTCCATTAATGGCTATAAATTTGACTCTTACCTCTAGATGTTCTTAGGCCTCTATAGGGAACCTACCTATGGGATTGAAGCCTTGGCTTATGGTATGAAACTTATTACTATTCATTGCTTATCACAAATGCATTGGATAAAGTATTAAAGTAAATATCAAGGAAGAAATCATATAGAATAAGAGAGTGGGAATTTTTTTAATATAGTTACACTCAAACCTAGGTCAATGACAACTTGATTTAATCCCTACCTCTAGGTTTCATATGAATTTACAAGGTGACAACCTATGGGATTGGAGCATTGGCTTATAATGTAAATATCTTAGTTCTCCACCATTTTACCTAGGTTTTAGCAAAAACACTAAACACTTTTTATTTAAAATTGGTTATATGGGGATTGAAACTAGCCCCACTCATAATACATCATGACCACATAATGGTATTATAACAATATTTTGGTAACTCTATATATACTTCTTGGTAAGATTTGAACCCTAGTCTAGTTGGAATATTAGTAATCTGATATTTTTTCAAGGTCGATAGTGGCAATGTAGGCATATGGAAATTCTCTATATAAGCTTATGTTCATTCCCTATGTAAAGCTATGAGCATCCTATATGTAAGCCTATGGAAATTATCTATATTGCCTATGATCATTTTTTATGTAAGCCTAAGAACATTCTCTATGCAAGACTATGAGACTTGAGTAATATTGATGTATTACCTGTAATAGGATTAGTTATACAATCCTAGAGGTAATCATGATGTATTCATCACTAGCAAGATCAATTAAAACATCACTATGATTAACCTTTTTGGTGAAGGGCTACTCCACCCAACACTCCCACAATACATAAAAACACAACCAATTTCAAATAACAGTACTCAATAACAATACTTGATGAGGGGCTATAGAACCAAAAAATACAATCTTACGACCACAAGGGTTGATTTGATTACCAAGAAAAATGTAACTCCCATTTTTTTGTCGTTTATTTTTCGAAATAAATTGGGCATTTAAAAAATATCATCATTAATGAATAAATTGGGCATTTAAAAATATCACCATTAATGAAATAAAGTGGGCATTAAAAAAATACCATCATTAATGAATAAATTGGGCATTTTAAAAATATCGTCATTAATGAATAAGTTGGGCATTTAAAAATACCATCATTAATGGATAAATTGGGCAATTGAAATACCATCATTAATGAATAAATTGGGCATTTAAAAATACCATCATTAATAAATAAATTGGGCATTTAAAAAATACCATAATTAATGAATAAATTGGGCATTTTTGGATGATGCAAGATTGTCCTTACACCACTGGATGCTCCTACATCAGACACCCAGGGTAAATTGAGAAGTGACCTTCACTAATTTAATGTTGGAGGAAAACCAAGACGATCAACCTCTACCTTAGACAACCATGATGAATCTTCAATAGGCCTTCCTTTCCACTTAACCATATATTCTTCATACTGCCTGTTTCTTGTACTTCTGCCCATACGACTATCCAAGATTTTCTCTATCTCTTCTTTCTCTAGAGTAGATGTTGGAATATTCCACTGTTCTTATATTGGTCCATCCTCATTGTCTCATTCATGATACTCTATCAAGTTAGAAATGTTGAACACATGTGATATATTAATTCCACCTCATATGCATTTTCTGAATCATATTTCTTTATGATCCTGCATGGTCCAAACTTCTTCATTTTCAACTTGTTATATATTTTAATAGGAAATATTTATTTTCTCAAATGAACCATAACTTCATCTCCAACCTCGAATTCCTTAAACCTCCACTTTTGGTCTGCCTTTGCCTTGTACTGAGTATTCATCTTATTAAAATTTCTTCCTTACCTCTTCATGCAAGTTCTTCAGGTGCTTTGCAAAGTCCTTGGCATCAACACTACTATTTTCTCCTTTGTCCATATTCCTCAACTTAGAAGCATTCCTTGGGCTACTCCCATATACAATCTAGAATGGGGATTTACTAGTACTCATGTTGACATAATTATTGTAAGCAAATTCTACCTATGGTAAAATCAAATCCCATCCCTTGGTATTATCTCCTACTAAGCATCTTAGTAGGTTGTGCAAACTCCTATTCACCACCTATGTTTGTCCATTAATCTGTAGATGGTGTGCAGAATTGAACTTCAAATCTATCTTCAACTTCTTCCATAGGATCCTCCTAAAATAACCAATAAAATTTGTATCTCTATCTAAAACTATACTCTTTGGTAGACCATCTAGTCATACCATCTCTTTGAAAAACAACCTTGCAATGTGAATTGCATCACTGGTTTTTTGGTAGGGAATGAAATGTGCCATCTTAGAAAACCTGTCAACCACCACAAATATTGAGTCATGTCCTCTCTATGTCCTTGGTAAACCAAGAACAAAATCCATGCAAATTCCCATGGTATCTTTGGTATAGGTAATGGATGATATAGCCTGATGTTCTATCTTACACCTTTGGCTATATGTCATACTCTACAAATTTGTACAAACTTCTTCACATATTTCTGTAACTATGGCCAATAATAGTTCTCATTAACAAGGGCAATGGTCTTATCTTGACTAAAGTGTCCAACCAACCCTCCACTATGCTTATCCTTGATTAGGTTCTCTCTCATAGAACTCCTTGGAATGCACAACTAGTTTCCTCTAAACAACATTCCATTTTGGATTAAGAAATCCAACCATTTTGTTCTATCCAAAGTAATAGGTTCCAAGCAAGCTCTCTAAGCTTCTGCAAATTATGGATCTTTAGGGTATAAAATCTTGAGTTCATCAAACTCAAAAACCTCCATCTTCATCTCTATAAAAAAAAATTACCTTCTACTTAAGGCATCTGCAACCCTATTCAACTCCTCATTCTCTATAGGAGTCATTCTATGGGCTGCCTTATTTGGTAAACTGGCTCGTAGTATCAAATCCATATGGTGACTAATCTTCCTCACTGGTGGTAATATTCAAGTACATTATCTGATACAATATCTTGGAATTCTCCCAACAGATTTGAGACTTCTACTGGTATATCTTCACATTTTTCTTCATTAACTCTAGGAATCAATGCATAGCACATATGCTCATGCTTAATACCATTCAAACATTTTATGCCATCAACTAAACAAATTCTTGCAAATTCTTGCACTAATACATACATTTTCTTCCACCTCCTTAAGGGGCTTCAACTTGTGGCGAACTCCATCCTTTGTCAAGGAATAAGTGTTGGTATGTCCATCATGTATTGCACGTCGATAAAATTGCCACGACCTCCCCAATAACATATGGCAAGCATCCATAGGCATGATGTCACATAATACATCATCATGGTAACTCCCAATATTAAACTTCACTAAACATTATTCATTGACCAAAGCTCTATGGTCCTTCTGAAACCATGCAATCTGATATGGATGCGGATGTCTCCTCTCCAACTGTAATTTGTTAACCATCTTCTTTGAAACTAGATTATCAATGCTACCATTATCAATGATAACAGTACAAAATTTACCTTCACATTTGTACCTTGTGTGAAATAAACTCTTCCTATGAACTGGATCTTTCTCCTCATTTAGCAAGGCTCTCCTTGTGAAAAGAACTTCTCCTCTTTTTGCCTCTTTAGAATGCTCAGATTCAACACCTTCATCTACATAAGCAACTCGTGCATTACCTTCAAGTCTCTTATTTATCCTTCCTTTATGTTGTGGACACTTGTATGCTTGATGTCCTTCTTCTCCACATTGGAAATAGGTTCCATGAAATCCTCCTCTTCTAGGTCCTCATCCAAACCTTTCTCTTCCTCTTTGGTCACCATTATTTTGCTCAAGGGAGCATTATGCATTATCCCATTTTTTATTTTTACTGCTGCTAACTTCTCCATTCTTATTTTGGTATTCATTTTGTCCTCCATATGGTCTTTTGTCAGTTCTTCCACCACAACCTCTTTCTCTCTACTTTCTTTTAAATATTACATTCAGCTTCTCTTCTACCTTCAGGGCAAACGAATAAGCATCTTCTATGGTAGGCATTCTGACCAAACTTAGCTCCTCTTCAATACTTGACTTCAATCCATTTATATAATAGGATACCTTCTCCTTGTTGGCCTCAGAATGGCTTGTTCTGATCATGATCTTGTAGAACTCTTTTTGTATACTCTTTGATAGACTTACCTACTTGCCTCAAACCTTGCATTTTTTTTAGCAAATCTAACTTATAATCAACTGTAATGAACTATCTCTTTAAATTTTCCACCATTTGATCCCATATTTTTATTATTTCTTTTCCTCTTCTATTTATATCTAGTTGTACTTCCTTCCACCAGATATTAGCATGACCCTTTAGCTTGGTCTTTGCAAATTTAACCCTCTCAAGATCTTCCACCTCCTCATACTCAAAGTACTCCTCCATATCATTGATCCAATTGATCAACTCTTATGGATTGGTATTCTTAGAAAATGTAGAAAAATCAAGCTTCGACCTTTTTGCAATCTTGGAGATGGCCTTAAATAATATGACTTGCTTAGGCTCTACTACATCATGTTCTTCTTTGAACTGGGCTTCTTATTCAACTTCGTTTTCACTTTCATCTTCTCTTCTTAGCTCAAACCCTCTACATAGATCCTCTTGTAGTGCTTGAACTTGTCTCTGTAGGGCTCTAAAATCCTCTTTTGGTACTACATTATTTCTCCCACCACCACGATTTCTTCGTGGAGGTATTCTAATCACTTTTCTCACAACCCATAACCACAAGTCCTAGTGCAAACTGCCTCACGTTCGATGATTTATTTACACACTTAGGAACTACCTCTCTGATACCACTCGATGAAGGGCTACTCCATCCAACACTCCCACAATACATAAAAACACAACCAATTTCAAATAATAGTACTCAATAATAGTACTTGATAACAATACTCAATAACAATACTTGATGAGGGGCTATAGAACTAGAAAATACAATCTTACGACCACAAGGGCTGATTTGATTACAAATAAAAACGATCAAAAATCTATAAGCTGGAGCCATAATTTGTCATCTCGGACCGCCTTCGGTAAATCTCTGTTCCCCATTTAATAACTTTTATAGAATATTTTGGAAAACGTAACTCCCCTTTTCTTATCGTTCATTTTTTAAAATATATTGGGCATTATAAAAATACCATCATTAATGAATAAATTGGGCATTCAAAACGGCCATCATTAATGAAATAAATTGGGCATTGAAAAAATACCATCACTAATGAATAAATTGGGCATTTAAAAATACCATCATTAATGAATAAATTGGGCATTTAAATATACCATCATTAATGGATAAATTGGACAATTAAAATACCATCATTAATGAATAAAGTGGGCATATAAAAATACCATCATTAATGAATAAATTGGGCATTTAAAAAACATATTTTTTTTGTGATGCAAGATTGTCCTTACACCACTGGATGCTCCTACATCACTTTTAATTGCAATTTAACCTTTAAGCCAAGTTATGTAAGCTTGGGTTAACTTGATATGTAAGGTATCTACTATAAATAATCCCCAAAAAGTAATCCATTGTATTAATTTAAGTGAGGTGATATCATGGTGGTGTCTATGAACACCCACCCCTTACTATTTTTATTATCTTTGTTTTATTTTTTCATGTATTGCTTCTTATTTTTTACTCTACTCTTTTGCAATATGATCTATGGTGAATACATGGTTTGGGATGATTCCATGAAGTATTTTAAAATTCAATATCATATAAAAGAAGGCACAAAGTAACGACACCCAATTACACAAAATATCTCTTCTATTTTGTGATAAGGAGGAAAAAATAAATTTATTTATTATTATTATTTCTTATAGGAAAAATCAAAAGGAATTTAAAAATAAATATATATATTTTTAAAAAGGTCACTCTAGGACCATTTTAGAGTGCAAGCTTCTAAAGACTATAACTTTTGTATGCATAAGTGTTTGGAGTTTTTTTTTTCAACTTATATAATTTTTGACCTCTATGCATTGAAAACATTAGTTTAGGATTGTTTTTATTGCAAGAGGATTATGCTTCAAATGATTAGCATAAGGTATACCTTGTTCTTATGGATTCATCTAAGATAATGGGGGTTGATTATTCAAATATTTACTTCTATTGGTTGATGAATTAGCTCTTTGTTTTTTAGATTGGAGGATAAATTGTGGTAGTTATATTAAATTTTATGGTATTCTTGTGAGAAGTTCAACATCTTTGATCTAGAATATGGAGTCACGACTTCATATTCGAGGAAGGGTTGATCTAGTCTATGTACCTTCAACAAGAGTATATAGTAGAATTCATGATTCAAATTCTTTAGACCATTCAAACATTCATTGTTATGGGGAGATGTTACCATCTCTAATATCTCCTCCCCTTGACCCCTCAACTTACATTATGAGAGGGATTGAATATCAATAATCTAACCTTATTAAGAAAGGTCTACAGTGATGATATAATCCTATGAGCATTCTCTATGTAAGCCTGTGTGCATCTACTATGTAAGCTTATGGTCATAATTTGTGTAAGCCTATGGCTATTCTCTATATAATGCTATGGGTATTATCTATGTAATCCTACAAAAACTCTCTATGTAATTCTATGAGGATCCTTTATGTACGCCTATGAACGTTTCCTATGTAAGTCTATATACATTCTCTATCTAAGTCTATGTGTATCATTTATGTAAGCCTATATCTATGTAATTCTAAGAGAATTCTTTGTGTAATATTGTAGACATTCTCTATGCAATCCTATAAGAAATCATGATGTATGAACCCTTAGAAAAATTAGTTAAACCGTCACTATGATTTACCTTGTTGGAATTTAACCTTGAATCTATTTGTGTTGGTTTCGGTTTACTTGATATAAAACCTCTAATCACCAATCCATTATATAAATTTAAGTGAGGTGATATTGTGGGGGTGCCTACGAGCACCCACTACTTCTTATTTTGATTATCTCTATTTTATTCTTTCATGTATTGCTTCATATTTATGCTTTTCTACTCTTTTACAATATGATCTATGGTGAATGCATGTTTTGGAATGTTTTCAATAAGTAGTATTGTAAAATCCAAAAGGTCTTTGCCTTGAAGGTTGAAGTACTTAATCAATTATCTTATTATATTTGATTGACTAAACACATGTTAGTGTATAAAATCTTTTATTTTTAAGATGACTATTGATGTATTATTATTTAGTCATAATTATAATTATGAATGAAACATCAAATATAAAATTTTGACACTACAATATGCTACACATACCTCCATTATATAGAAAGGAAGTGATGAGGTTGGAGAGGTATTGTATATAGGTGGATAGCATCAAAAAAATTATCCTAAATTTTTTTTGATTACCTATGTAAAAATAATAAGAATTTTGTTAGTTTTAGACTTATTAAGTCTCATCATCAAGACAATACTGAGAATGGAAGATTATAAACATGAGTTCCTTATCAAGATAATTCACATAATACCAATTTTAATATCTTGATATTAAATATACCAATCAAATTAATGAAAAAACTATATTATGTAATATTGTTAAAAATACTTTAGAGTTCAAGTTGGAAGCAAGTCTTACCTTTTCTTATTTTTATAAAGAAAACAAATGTTGTGAGTGTGAGTACGAAATAAGTATGAGATGGAAGCAAGTGCGAGCAAGAAATAAATACCACCTTTTCTTGTTCTAGATCTTTGGAAAAAAATCTAAAATAACATAATTTTATGAGGAGATTTGAGGTAGCATGGCAAGAAAGTAATTTTGAAAGTCCTAATTGGAAGAAAGATGTTGGCTTGAACTATGGATTTCCTGGTTAGGAACAAGAGGAAGTTCAAATCTATGGAAAAGCCTATCTAGATAGTAGATATTACACCAGAATTGATTATCAAGTATGAGAGGACTAAGCATGACATAATGGTGCTTAAAACAAAGGGTCAATATGTAAGTTCTATGGATACTAACCAAGTTTTTTGGAGATTCAAAAATTGAATCATAGAGTAGGGATTGATTTTAAATTTCTTGTGAATTTTATTTTGAAAATATTTTCCTCATTCTCTTCTCTAGTTTAAAAATAAATGATAAAATAATGGGTATTGGCCCATTGTTTAGGGGGAGAAATGCATTATATGAGTGTGAATTTTTCTATAGAGACAATTTTTATAAAGTAATTGTAGTGTGGGTTAGGCATTTTTCGAAATCCACATCAAATCATCAACAAGGAGGTTTTGAAGAATGTTGGTAATACTCTATGGGAGTTCATCTAGGAGGGACTAATGATTAAGGAGTGAAGGCATCTTGTGTATACCTAGATATGTTTTTTGCATGGATAATTTAAAACCTCTATTGTAGCCAATTAGGATTAAACTTGAATTCTGAAAATGAGATCAATAAGTTGATTATCACAACATTGTATTTTGATGTTGTAAATGTTAATATATTAGACACATAGAATGGTATTGCAAAGCAAAAATGATGGAAAAGAGATAAAATTTTGAGTATATGATGAACTTCAATGTGAAACAAGGAGATCATACCATATTAGAGGTTGAATCAGAATAAGGATTTTCCACTCCTACAAAAGTGGAAAAGAAATCCCTTTATATCATTAAATGATGAAACCCATTATAGTTTACTGAAATAAACCATTAGAATAAATAAATGACATAATGGATGCATAAGTACAATGTTCAAATTCAAATTTAGAAGGATTTAAAGGTGTGAAAGAATATGAGGCAAAAAATTCTAAAGTAAAGGAGGTAAAAAATGTCAATGTTAATCAAGGTAAATCATTTTCATTTTCCTCAAGTAGTATAAATCCTCTATAAAAATGAAACTAGTGTAGTGTATCCCTTCCACTTTAGGGTTTGAAGAGCAACATAATTAAAAATGATTATAGAGGATATCCATGGAAATTTAGGGTTTCTACAACAACATAAGAAATTAATTTTTATGGAGGATAATCCTTGCGCTTTTGGGTTTTTAAGGTAAGATTTAGGGTTTTTAGAGCAACATAAGAAAAAAATTACTATGGAGGATCATAGTTGCACCTAACGATTTTTGGAGCAATGTAAAGAAGAAAGTGTTTTTAAGGCTTTTCCTTGCACTTTAGTTTCTCTAGGGTAGCATGAACCTTTAGAAGATAAGTCTCATTGTGAATAGTGTAGAATATTAGAAGATATTGATGAATATGAAAGTGTTGGTGGGAATTTAAACAGTATAAGAAGAGCTCGAAGAAAGAATTAATAGAAAATAAAACTCAAAGGGATATCAATTTGAGAAATTATAAACAAATACTATAATTTTTAATAAGAGGTGGGGCTAATCCTATTAATATAAATAAAGAGTGATGATAAAATATTAGGAGTATGAATAAGACCTCTACAAAAAGAGATATTAAGGAATTAATAGGTTGTTATGGCCCTGAGTTTATTTTAATGTAATAAATAAAATTAAGTAGGGAGGACTATAAGGATGCATTCAAAAAGTTTTGGAAGATGGGGGGTTTTCTAGTATTTTCTAGAGGTATTAAAACAACATATGATACATTCAAATGGACAGACAATTGGTATAAGCAAAAAGTAATTTAATATTTAATCTATTTTGTAGGAAAGAGTAAAATATTAAAGTGGAGGTTATAAATGTTTATGCTCCAACTATAGTTACTCCTAGTGAAATATGTTGAAAGGGCCTTAGCATATTTTTGTTATATACAAAGATGATTCATAATAATGATCTATGGAATCTTGGGGACTTTAACATAGTTCTATTTCCTTTGAGAAAAAAAGGTAGTACACATGGATTGTCTAAATCAATGTAGGACTTTGATTTATTTGTCAATTCAAATGGCCTTTAGATGTTATTCCTTCAATATTTCAGTGTACATGGGATAAGAGATGCATTAGGAAACTGGTATAGTAGAAATAAATTATAACTTGTTGTTATATAATGCATGGTTCTAAATAGAGTATACAATCTCTTTAGACCTTTTACTATGAGCAAAATCAAATTATAAATGCATTCTCTTGATATGTGATTTACTCAATAATGGTCATTCAAAGACATATTAATTTTAGTCTATATGGCTACAAGACCCCGATTTCTTCTAGATGAATATGTTGTAGTGGGATGAAGCAAAACTTGAAGGGTAATGTATGTACGAGTTTATTCAAAAGATGAAATATCTAAAGGAGAAAATTAAGATTTGTAATACCAAGTCTATTAGAGTAGGTTGTTTACCTTAGCTCATGTTCACCTAGGTAATTTATTTCCTTTTTACTTAGTTATTCCATGTATTTTCCCCACGCACTTATGTGTGGGTATTTTATTTATCTTATTTAGATATTATGAGATTTTACATATATATTTATTAGATATTATGGGGATATTTTTAGGTTTGACTATTCCTAGGAGTTATGAGGATATTTTTAGGTATATTTGGAGGATTGAGATTCTTTCTCCCCATAGCAATTACATATCTATGGACCATATCACATATTCCTTTTGTACGGTGGATATTTGTCCTTAGCTTGATCCTATCGCTATGGTTGATCATCCTTGCTTATATAAACAAGGTACTGTTGTGGCTGATCCACAACACACCCCAAAATTGGGGACCCACATTTTTTGCATGCTTTCAAAGAAAACTACAATAGCCCAGATGCTAAAAAATCAAGGAAAAAAGAAAAAGTTTCACAAAGGAGAAAAAGTGTCACGATATTGCGACATGTTGCTCCGTCACGACAGAAAATGAAAAGGTGTCGCGATATCGCGACATGTTGCTCCATCGCGGCAGAAATGAAAAAGTGTCGCGATATCGCGACATGTTGCTCCGTCGCGGCAGGAAATGAAAAAGTGTCACGATATCGCGACATGTTGCTCCGTCGCGGCAGAAATGAAAAAGTGTCACGATATCGCGACATGTTGCTCCGTCGCGGCAGAAATGAAAAAGTGTCGCGATATCGCGACATGTTGCTCCGTCGCGACAGAAATGAAAAATTGTCATGATATCGCGACATGTCACAAAATCGCGGTCAAACCAGTCAAACAGGGCAAGGCACTAAAAGCTTCGCGATTTCGCGACAGGAAGCAGCAAAGGGGCACAAAGCATAAAAGCGTCGCGATTTCGCAACAAGTCGCGTTTTCGCAGCTCCAAGCAGCGAAGTGGTACGGAAGGAAAATATGTCACGATTTCGCGGCCAAATGCAACAAGACAGCCCGAAATAGAAAAACATCGTGATTTCACGATAGATTGCATCTGCATAGCCCGAAAGAGAAAAGCGTCACGATTTCACGACAGAAAGCAGCGAGACATCCCGAAAGAGAAAAGCGTCGCGATTTCACGACAAAAAGTAGCGAGACAGCCCGAAAGAGAAAAGCATCGTGATTTCGTGACAGGTTGCATCCACGCGGCCCGAAGCAGAAAAATGTCGCGATATCGCGACATGTATCATTTTTGCGATGCATGATGAGAAACAAGGCTGCTGACAGAAAAACGTCACGATATCGTGACATGTCTCAATTTCGCTGTGCATGAAGGCGAAAAAGGCTGTTGGCAGGGAAAATGTCGCGATATCACGACATGTCGCGTTTTCACGATGAAAGTAAAGGAGCAAAGCTACATGCTATTTTTTGTCGCGATTTACATGGGGCCGTTATAGAACATGCAAAAAAGTGTGAAACATGTGGCGTACATGTCTAAGGGCTACAAAGGCATTACAGTTCACAGAGAAGATCAAGCATCTCAAATGTCGAGCATAAGGTCAAAAGCAATTCGAAAGGCGAGGAAGGTGAAACGAGGCATTCTGGAAGACGAAACGAACCGTCGTGGAAGGAGAAGCAATTTACCAGAACTTTAAAAGTAGAAGCACAGGACAGGTACAGGGGTCAAAAATCACTGTGAGCAGGGTTGCAGAGTTGAGGGTGATTAGCCGTTCTGAGCTTGCTGTGGAGTGCTTTTCTTCCACCTTTTGCTGGTTTTGAGAAAAACCAGAGATTCTGCTATTGTAACAGGACATATTTTTAATGCAGAATTGTTCAAAAATTTGCATTTTATGGGGAAGAAAGAAGGAGTCATTTTCTGCATGCAAGATTAAATGTCTATTTTCCCTTTTCAGATTTTAGGCTTATAAATGTTGTTGATGCAAGTATTTTCTTGGTTGCTGCATGAGAATGCTTAAATCTGAAAACTTCATTCAAATCCTTAGGAGCCAGCACTTAACTTATCCGGATTGTGTTTGTTTTGCAGGTCCAATACGTTAGGTTGCATGCATGAAAACCTCATATCTTCGATTTTGTTGGAATAGGATAGCATCAGGCTGAATGTGTTCAATTTTTAATTTTTTGCATTTCTTTTCATTTTATTTTATTTTTCCAGAAGGTTTAACTTAGTTA
Source organism: Wollemia nobilis (assembly GCA_028583015.1). NCBI lineage: Eukaryota > Viridiplantae > Streptophyta > Pinopsida > Araucariales > Araucariaceae > Wollemia > Wollemia nobilis. The sequence goes on along the minus strand of JAQPPZ010017033.1, from coordinate 17,641,933 downwards.
AAATAAATATTTAAAAATTACAAAATCTAAAAAAAAATGAACAATCACTAAAGTTCATGGTGAAATAAACCAACATTGCCCCTTGTTTACAGTTACTTGCAATCACTAAGGTGTTTCAAGCATTTAAATTGATTATCTTCATTTGAGATTACTAATACACAGTTGCAAATGCTAATACAACGAAGACCTTGGAGAAGTTGTTTGTTTAACTTCTTTGCAAGAGGGGATTTGGAACCCAAATCCTAAGGAAGAGTGTAATTTCACAAGTGTGTGAAAATACCATTCAACATTTTGGCGCTAGAAGGAGGGCCTGAACCGGTTTATTTCAGATTGATTTAAATACTATAGGGATTTAAATTTTGAATATTTCATGCCCTATTGATTATTATCTTTAGCCCTCTTTTAACAATACAACTTTGTACTATTAAAAGGAGGACATGAATTGCTATGCACCGGTCTAACGCTTTGATTGTTCATACAGGAATAATGTGATTTAATTTAATTTAAAAAAAAAAAAAAAAAATTTGATATTAAAGTTATATTCTTTAAGATTTATTAATGGCTATGTTTTCACCGTGGATGACAGGTAGCCCATTGAACATACCAGGAGTTCAACATTATTTGCCCGTTGGTTTTGAGAGATGTCTTCCTCGATTTTTGTCTAACGGGACAAATATTGTAGGAGAACACATTCAAGCATTCAAATTTGTTGTGAATCACTTAACAATTTGGCATGATGATGTTGTTTGTAAAATGTTCCCTTACACCTTAGACAAAGTGGCATTTGATTGGTTTACAAGTCTGCCCTTAGGGTCTATCACTTCTTGGGCTCACTAGAGGCGACATTTCTTAATCAATTCAACAAAAAGCAAGTTGACCCAATCCGCATGTATGAGCAGTTTTTCACTATTAAAAAAGGACCAAGTGAAAATGTGAAGTCATTTTCTGAAAGGTTCTTTGGATTATATGCTCAATTAGTGACATTTTATGCTCTTCAAGAAGAAGTGGCTCTCCAAATATATGTCAACGCTCTTGACCCACTCACTTCCACATATTTGCGAGGGATGCCTCTAATCACATCTTTGTCACAAGCCTATACTCAAGCAATGGCAATTGAGCAACAATTGAGTTGTCAAAATTATGGTGTGGGTTTTGGATCGTATAATATTCAATCATTTAATACCTCATTTACCCATCCAATGATTTATCCACCTCAACCAAATTCAAGTGTAAATCAATTTCAGAATCAACAATCATTCCCAAGCTTCAATCAATTTCAAAATCCTCAACCTACTATGCAAGATTCACCATCTTTCTTAAGTATGAATCAACTTCAAAATACTCATCTTGACTCAAAGGATATTTCTAAAATCAATTTTAATGATTTTCATAAGAATATGATTTTAGGCAAGGGAGGAGTACTAGATCCAACCAGTATTGAAACATGTGACAAATTGGAAACCCTTGACTCACCAAAAGATGAATTCTATGAGGATGAATCTATTTCGGATGACATTGTTGAAAGTAATGGCCTTGAAAATTCACACCTTCCAAATTATGTTAAACGTGAATCATGGGTTACACATGTGGATTATGATAGCCTTATCAATTTGAATACAAGCAATAACCCAATTTTGGAAGTAATTGAACCATCTAAGGAAGGTGAAGATAAATTTGATGAGAAACATGTTGATGAATTAAAAGATGAAGAAGAAATAGTTGAGCATCACAATTTGATTTTGAAAGATGATCATTATGATTCTTGGGAAGAGCATGCTCACTCCAAAACTTCTAATGAAATTTGTGTGCCTATTGATATACAGGATGATACAATTGCCCTTTCACATGAGGATATTACAAGTCCTATACAATCTGAGAATGTTTTGGAAGAAGGGTTGAAATCTCATCAAAAGCTGGAGAAGGATAATGATTTTACTACCATCGATGAAGAAGGAGAATCAATTGTTTTTGTTCCCCTTGGGGGGCAAGAAATCGAAAATCTTGATCCACTTATTGTTTCTACAATGTCTATGCCATCTCAAAATTATGAAATTACGAAACCTAAGTGGTGTGGGTTTGATACTATTGATGATCCTAATGAAAATATGAATTTTGAGGCAACTCAAGCCATTGATCATGGAAAGGTGTCACGCGACACATATCTTGAAAAACTAGGCTCTTGTTTTGAAAAGGATGGATGCATGTTTGATTGGGTGCCTAACTTTGGTGTTTTTGAATAGGTGTTGGATGATGAAGAAGACAATGAAGAAAAAGAAAAAGCTACTAACACTCATCAAGTTGTGATAAAATCTAATCATGATGGGTTGAGTATGGGTGACAAGGGTGAAATCTTTACCTTTGGTAGTAGCCACAAAAATTTTAAGTGATGGGTTACATGATGTCCCTTTGGATGCTAATGTCATTGATGATGAAATGTCAAATCTTGGTGATGTTTGTCAAGCTTTGATTGATTTTGATGGTTTTAAAATCTCAAAAAATAATTTGAATTTAAGACTTTTAGAAATAGGCTCTTGTTTGCAATATCTCACATTTGAAAAGGAAAGCCTACTTCTAAATCATGAATGGAATGATAAAGTTTACATTTTAAAGAATAGACATGATAAAATTGAAAATCATTTATTGTCTAATCATTTTAGTAATTTGATGCTCACCTATGGGAGTATTATTGGAACTAAATCAAATTGGTATGGTGAACATGGCAAGTGGAAATTTGTTGCATTGTTTGGTCTAGTCTTGTTTTTGTGGGATTCCCACAACATTTGGCATGCATATCACGTTATATTTTTGTTGAAATGTTCTAATCATGTTTGGGATCCAGGAAAGTGATAATCCAAGCTTTGCATCATCTTGTATTATATTGTACATTTGTATATAGATTTTGGTTTCTTGGGTTTTGGTTTGTGTTTTCAAATTTTCATTTTTGGGATTGCAGTTAAAGTTGTGTGTTTATTTGACATGTTTTGTTTGTCTATATAAAAAAAAAAAAAAAAAATTGCCTTGAGATGCTAACTTATGTTCTAGATCGGGGAAATATGAAACATTGGAATTATGTTGTAGAAAGCTCCACAAGTAACACAAACATTTAAATATTATCGTTTGGATCTTGTGATGCATGAAGTTGTCAGTTTTGCACATTATGGTTAAATAGATGATATATTCCAAAATAAGTAGTGTATTCATATCTCATGTCATATTCCACATTGCATATACATGTCATCTCAGTTACATTTTCATTCCATGGGCAATTATTGAGAAGGTGTAGAATCCTCTTAGGATTATTACATAACATATGTTAAAAGGATCCTAAGGTGGGGAACTGCTGCCCAAGCTATCTTGAACCAAGCACATTCCATGCACATTAAAAAGAATCTTGAGCAAAATGGTCAAAACCATACTTGGATGAAAAGTTGAGGCGAAAAGAATATTTCATGTATGTCCTATCATGTAACGTAATCTTTAAAACAGTGGTTTTTATCATTTCCATCAAGCTTAAAGCCTAAAACCAGAGTAGTAAGGATAGGGTTAAATCCTCATCGAACTTAGGTTGAGGATCCAACTCCCCAAAGCTCTGGTTTGACCTACATGGAGTAGTAAGGATAGGACTTAATTCTCATCTCGCTTAGGTTGAGAATATGATTCCCCAAAGCTTCCATTTTTCCCGTTTCATCATAAGGCTTGGATCAAAAGGATCGTACTACATGTCCTCTGCAAAGGATGGGTAGTCATCCCAAAGGTCCAAGCAATAAAAGTAAAGCTAATTTTTTCCATTTCATATCAATCTTAGATTGAAAGGATTGTACTACGTGTCTTCTGCAAAGGATGCGTAGTCATCCCTAAGGTCCAAGTGATAAAAGATAATATTTTCCATTTCATCTTAATATTGGATTGGAGGGATCGTACTACATGTCCCTAGCAAGGATGGGTAGTCATCCCAAAGGTCCAAAGAAAAAGAGAGAGAAAAGAATGAATGAAAGCCAAGTCATGGATTATGGGGTTAAGTATGCTCATGCATGGCAACATGTCTTGTCTAAAAGCAAGACCACTGATTGCTCATATGGATAGACTAGCTTGACCATTTCATCCATAACAGGTTAAATTATTTTGTTTAAGATGAGGTAATGAACTCCAAATAAGAATAGTAAGGATAGGGTTAAATTCCCATCTCACTTAGGTTGGGAATCCTATTCCCCAAAGTTCTGATTTCACTTTCACTTGCACATGGGTTCAAGATGGTAGTGACACATAACAAACTTTGGGATCTAGTAAAATTAATTCAGTATACATATATTTGGTCCTAAGAGGGTTTGAAATTTTTAATATGTTTGTCCATGATATTAGAAGGTTTGAGCATTTATAAAGCAGGTTGTTACATCTCTAGCATCTTCATCATGCATCAAATCCTGCACAAATCATTCATAGCTTTGCATACAAGTCATAAGTGAAACTGATAATGGAATGTTGAACAAGTTCAAATGATAGGGAATGAAACACATTGCACACACCGAGCTGATACTTAATGATTCCTATGTTTCATGTATTTCTAATCTATCGATATTTGTTTATCTTTATGTGCTGACGCCTGTATCTAAGCTTGTATATTTCAGGTTGGGTTCTCACCAAAATGCTCAAGAGCATTTGACAACAGAGTCGCCATTTGTTGTGGCTGATCCATAACACACCCCAAAATTGGGGACCCACCTTTTTTGCATGCTTTCAAAGAAAACTACAGTAGCCTAGATGCTAAAAAATCAAGGAAAAAGCAAAAATTTCACAAAGGAGAAAAAGTGTCGCGATATCGTGACATGTCGCTCTGTCGCGGCCGAAAATAAAAAGTTGTCGCAATATCGCGACATGTTGCTCTGTCGCGGCAGAAAATGAAAATGTGTCGCGATATCGCGACATGTTGCTCCGTTGCAACAGAAATGAAAAAGTGTCGCGATATCGCGACATGTTGCTCCGTCGCGACAGAAATGAAAAAGTGTCACGATATCACGACATGTTGCTCCATTGCGGCAGAAATAAAAAATTGTTGTGATATCGCGACATGTCACAAAATCACGGTCAAACCAGTCAAACAGGGCAAGGCACTAAAAGCGTCGCGATTTCACGACAGGAAGCAGCAAAGGGGCACGAAGTAGAAAAGCATCGTGATTTTGTGATAGGTCGCGTTTTCGCAGCTCCAAGCAGCGAAGTGGTACGAAAGGAAAATATGTCGCGATTTCGTGACATGTCGCGTTTTCGCGGCCAAATGCAGTAAGACATCCCGAAACAAAAAAACGTCGCAATTTCGCGACAGATTGCATCTGCACAGCCCGAAAGAAAAAAGCATCGCGATTTCACGACAGAAAGCAGCGAGACAGACCGAAAGAGAAAAGCGTCACGATTTCACGACAGAAAGTAGCGAGACAGCCCGAAAAAAAAAAGCGTCGCGATTTCGCGACAGGTTGCATCCACGCGGCCCGAAGCAGAAAAATGTCGCGATATCGTGACATGTATCATTTTTGCGATGCATGATGAGAAACAAGGCTGCTGACAAAAAAATGTCGCGATATCGCGACATGTCTCATTTTCGCTGTGCATGAAGGTGGACAAGGCTATTGGCAAGAAAATGTCACGATATCGCGACATGTCGCGTTTTTGCGATGAAAGTAAAGGAGCAAAGCTACATGCTATTTTTTGTCACAATTTACATGGGGCCGTTATAGAACATGCAAAAAAGTGTGAAACACGTGGTGTACATGTGTAAGGGCTGTAGAGGCGTTACAATTCACAGAGAAGATCAAGCATCTCAAATGTCGAGCATAAGGTCAAAAGCAATTCGAAAGGCGGGGAAGGTGAAACGAGGCATTCTGGAAGATGAAACGAACCGTCGTGGAAGGAGAAGCAATTTACCAGAACTTTAAAAGTAGAAGCACAGGACAGGTACAGGGGTCAAAAATCGCTGCGAGCAGGGTTGCAGAGTTGAGGGTGATTAGCCATTCTGAGCCTGTTGTGGAGTGCTTTTCTTCCACCTTTTGTTGGTTTTGAGAAAAACAAAATATTTTGCTATTGTAACAAGACATATTTTTAATGCAGAATTGTTCAAAAATTTGCATTTTATGGGCAAGAAAGGAGTCATTTTCTGCATGCAAGATTAAATGTCTATTTTCCCTTTTCAGATTTTAGGCTTATAAATGTATTTGATGCAAGTATTTTCTTGGTTGCTGCATGAGAATGCTTAAATCTGAAAACTTCATTCAAATCCTTAGGAGCCAGCACTTAACTTATCCGAATTATGTTTGTTTTGCAGGTCCAATAGGTTAGGTTGCATGCATGAAAACGTCATATCTTCGGTTTTGTCGGAATAGGATAGCATCAGGCTGAACGTGTTCAATTTTTAATTTTTTGCATTTCTTTTCATTTTATTTTATTTTTCTAGAAGGTTTAACTTAGTTAAAATAAATATTTAAAAATTACAAAATCTAAAAAAAATGAACAATCACTAAAGTTCATGGTGAAATAAACCAACATTACCCCTTGTTTACAGTTACTTGCAATCACTGAGGTGTTTCAAGCATTTAAATTGATTATCTTCATTTGAGATTACTAATACACTGTTGCAAATGCTAATACAGCGGAGACCTTGGAGAAGTTGTTTGTTTAACTTCTTTGCAAGAGGGGATTTGGAACCCAAATCCTAAGGAAGAGTGTAATTTCACAAGTGTGTGAAAATACCATTCAACAGGTATCTTCATTGTACTTGTTGAGTTCATTATTTAGGTATAATATATGATATTGTTGCTCATTATTTTGCATATCCATTTGTAAGCTTATGCTATCAATTTGCTTTTAGATTCTTGTTTTGGTTGAATGTGGTGTTCTGTTAACACTTGAGATCCTTGCAACTTGGAATGATCTAATTATCATTTCTTTCAAAGTCCTTTGTTAACATATTTAAAATAAAGGAGGAAATTGAATCCAAGCTAAAAAAATATAAGAGATAGTAGAAATTAATGGAATGGACCAAGATACTTATGTGTAAGAAACAACATTTTGTTATCATAATGTATTGAAAAAGAGGAGTCATATTGATCCCAAAAATCTAGGGAGATATGGCTTAACAAAGTATATAAAAATACCATATTATTTTATGCTATAGAAAAAATATTTTTTTTCACTGCATAAGAAATATGTCAACTATGAAGAGAAGAAATGTTGATGAAGAAGAAGATATAAAGAAGAAAGTAAATAAATATTTCAAAAATATCCTATTAGATGTTGGGAAAGATAAGGATGATCAGGGTTAAATTTTGTACAATATATCATCAAATCTTATATAGGGAAAAATGAAATTTTAATGATAAATGTTGTCCTCTTTGATTGTCCCGATCACTAGCCGAGTGCATTAGATGGTCGAGACTATCACCCCGTGCATGGACTGATGTAGTAGGGCCAATCTCGAGAGCATGAGGGTTGGTTCAATCGGGGGCATCTAGGATTTTTTACAAGGCCAAATCCTTTTAATATGTGATCATTAGCACACTTTTCCTACTCTATCCTAATCTACTAGGGGGGAAAGGATTAGAAGAAATGTAAAAAATAAATATAGTGAAAAGGAAAAACCTAAGCTAACAAAGGTGATGCCAAGATTAGAATAATATTCTCCTACATAATAACCCTAACTGTAATGCATCAATATATAGGAAGTTGAACACTTCCTCCTCTAAGCATATATAAGCACAAACTGAAACATAAACATGCATACATAAAGGAAATGAGACATGGAAAACCAAACAATTGGAACCAAATAGTCACAAGCCTTCAGTATATATATATATATATATATATATATATATGTGTGTGTGTGTGTGTGTGTGTGTGTGTGTGTGTGTGAACATATATACACACACATATATATACATATATGTGTGTGTATATGTGTATATATATATGTGTGTGTGTGTGTGTGTGTGTGTGTATATATATATATATATATATATATATATATATATATATATATATATATATATATATATATATTCTACATATATATGTAGATATACATATATGTAGATATATATATATATATATATATATATATATATATATATATATATATATATATATATATATAGATTATGAAAATATTACAAGTTTATGCTAGAAGTGGGGTTTATACTACCTATAGGACCACCTAGGGATCCAAGTATTGCTATACAAAAGAAAATAAAGGGAAATATATACAACTTACAAATATATAACTTGTTGATCCTTTATAATGCTAAACTAACTACTATTTATAGATTACAAAGGGGGAGGTTTTCCCTCCAAAACTATACAAAGATAAAAATGATTTCTCTTTTACATGTTGGTTCATGTCTTCATTCATGTTGTTGATTCCTTTGAGGTCTCTATATCTAGAATCATTAATGCTAAATGGTTTTGAGCTATTGAATGCTCAACTACTATTGATATTCTTCAACTACTATCATTAGGATTTTGAAATTTGAGTGTTGCCTTTTTATAATCAATGTTGCTAGATCTAGAGGTGCTTTTATTGTGTCTATATAATTTTTACCTTTATGAGTTCAAGTACCCTCTTCAGGAGATGTGCTACATTCTTTGAAAGAAAAGGACTATATACTTTAGAAGACTATACACCTTAGCACAATGTATGGGGTCTAAGATTACGACCCCAACTAGGGGTATGGGGGGCCAATGACCCTTCATGTGGGCTCACCCCAGAAGCAAATTTTGGTGTCCTAAATTATCAAAGTATACATGCTTTTAGACCATTGTATTCTAATACTTGTGATGTAAGAATTTTCTTTGATCAAATGGCTCCTATGACACTTTCAAATCACCTTCGATTTTTGGAATTCCTTCTTGGGGCATGAATTGCTTAAACTAGAGAGTTTCAAAACATAGCACATGCCATTGATATTTTATTGAAAAGTACAAAGTGTTTCTCCTCTCTTATCTTCACCAACATCTCTTAGAAGATCTAACTTTTGAAACTTTTCATTGCCTTAGATCCTCAAAAATTTATCATCCTTTTACCCCAAAATTTTTTGTCACCTTAGATCCTCAAAAAATTTACCTTTCTTTCTTAGTCAAAACTTTTAAAACTTCTAAACTTTAGAATTTAGCTTCCCTTGGCACTCAATTTGAAGATGCACTTTTCTCCTGCCTTCCTTACTTTCTTAGCCCAATGATATGCTCTTTATCAAGGAAGACTTGTGAGAACTTTGCTAAGGCATTTTGCTTTTGAGTGTAGTGAGACTTCACTACAATTAAGATCGCCATTGAGTGGCTACATGAGGTTATTTTTACTTTTCATCTAAACAAGGTACTTGATTTTGTGTAATATCATTTCAATTTTGGGGGATTTTTTAAATAGTGATATGTTGTCTATTGTTGTAGAGCTGGGTAATTGTTTTGAAAAATGACTTATCTTTCAGGAGTCATATCTTTGTATAGAGTTTTCGTATTCAAATATTTCTTATGCCATTTTATACAAAATTTGAAGAACTTTGAAATGAGTGGTCATACAAAAGAATCCAAGCAATATTAAGGGGCATACTACCATGTGAAGATAATTCCTAGATAAATTAACTTCCCATGGATTGGTTTATAAATAAATCCTAATCAACTCACCCAATTCCTAATATTGAAGTAGAGAACCTTGTTAAATGAAGTTAAATCATCAAAAGAAATGTGTAGAATATAAGTGAAAACCACCAGAAGTGAATTTGGTCAAATTGAATCTTAATGGAGCATCTAAAGGAAATCTAGGACTAGCAGGAGGAGGAGGAGTAATTAAAAATAATAGGGGTGAGATTTTCGCACATAACACTTTCAATAATGGATTTAAGACAAATAATGAAGCTTATGCTTAGGCAACTTTCGAAGGGTTAAATATATACAAACAAATAAAATGGAACATAATATGAATGGGAGGCAATTCATTAATAGTAATAGATACAATTTTGAGGAAAGAAAAGACTTTATGGAACATATAAGAGATCATTATGGAAATAGAAGACCTTGCTATAGAATTTGAATAAATTAGGTTTACACATACTATTGGGGGTTGGGAATGATCCCTTGCACCTCCTAGGTGCCATGACCCTCTATAGTTGTGATTAGTTTCTTCAGCCTCTCCCAAGCGGGTGCATTCAGTGCTCTATGCCTTGTGTAGGGTGCGCTAGTCCTAGGATTTCTAGGGGAGCATGGGACACAGCTCCACTAGACAACCTTCAAGATTTTTTTACCAAGGTTGGCTCCTTGCTTGGGTGTGATATTTAACACTCATCTTCTCCTTCTTATGTTATCCTACTCTACCAGGGTTTATTTCTAGTGAAAATGAAAAGAAGGGAAAGCAAAAAAATAAAAGCAATAAATCCTAACTAGCCTACCTATTGGTGGGGACCTATCAAATATCTAATAATACCCTATCATGTATTAGCAGGTTTGAGTGAACACAGGTGCAACGATAAATAGTGCACATAGAACACGGGTCCTCCAAGAAAATGCAATAAAATAGAATACTCACACCAAAACTAGGACATGAATTTCAAAAGTAATCACAAATTATTATTAGTGTGAACTCTAAGTTACATACATGCAGAGAGAAGAGGTTAAATAACTCTTTAATTGGCTATGCAAGGCTTAAGCCAAGTTAAGACACAAGAGAGAATGAAGGAAAGAACCCTTTAGAAATGTAGATGGATTTTGATGCTTTACAATGATAGGAAGGATACATATTAATAGGTTATAATTGAAGTCTTTATCCTTTTAAAATTTAGAATTCTTGCTTAAAAATTTCCATATAGGGGTATTTCATAATGTGGGTGTGCAATTATGAGGTCTCTAGATTCAGATTTGCTTGACGTGGGATATTGTTGCCCTTTCTAAGATTAGACGTTGAGATCTCTTATCATTAATACTTAATCCAATCTATGACCGCTCCTTTAAGGGCTTCATGATGATGCCTTAAATATTATACCTTCTTGTAGAGGAGGGACTATATGATTGATGATGTGTACACCTTAGCATTATTTGTGGGGTCTAAGGTGGAATCCCCAAAGTAAAACTTGACCTTCTATTTTTTGGGGCCCAGGTGATGTGAGCTTGATTGAGTTTTGGAAGGCAGTTCCTCTTTTGTCATCCATCCAATAACCCATATTTTTGTGCTTGGTCAAATTGGAAACCCTATTGCTGACTTGTTCTTCCCTTTCTAGTATTCTAGTTGTCAACCTTAGCTTAAGATCATCAGATGTTTATATTTTGATTGCGTGTATCGTCACGTTGGGTTGTCATTGAAATCTTAGGTTTTTTCACTTTGTTATTAGCTTTGACCAAAAACGTTGGATCACTAGTCTTGTATGCTTATTTTTACCTCCTTCTAGATTCAACTTCTTTGCTTCTCACTAGGGCTCCTTTTGACAAAATTTTCCAAAATGCTTACTCCTCCCAAGTATAGTGAGAATTCACTATAGTTTTGGAAACTCGTAGGGGATCCTCAGCTTGATAAGGACAAGGATACCCAAAAGCCACCACCTTATCCATTAGGCATGGAGTTAGAAATTGGGGTTGGAGAGGAAGAGGGAGAATAGGTGGGAATTTCATTTGCTAAAATGCAACCCCTTGCTCCTATACCCTTGCAAAATTAGGCTTGCTTGTAAACATCAATATCTACCTACAAAAAAGAGAAACTATAGTACATGTCAAGTGGTCTTTATCCATTGGACATAGAGTTAAGGCTCTCCCACCATAGTGACCATAAAAGTCATCTATTATTTTCTTTTATTTTAGTTTTGGGGGCATAAAATCTCTACTCTTACATAATTGGGGCTCCTAAGCAACCCTTGTGCAAAAAAATTTATGGTACCAATAGTTCTTGATTTTTTTGTTGTGGACTAGCTTGTACCAATAGTGACTCCTTCTCTACTCCATATGGCAAAGCTCATGAAATGGGAAGCAAACATGTTTTGGCATGTGGATCTGATAATAGGCTCTTTATGATTGAAGTGAATTTGTCAAGTGAATATATTGAATGCCTTTGGAAGCATATGGATTAATACCTTCAACAAAACCTTGATCTTGTGTCCTTCTTGGCAGCTCTTCAGATTCTCCTTCTTCATATGAAGTCACTAGATGGAAGGTGTTGTTGGCTATATAGAGGTTCCCACCATAAACTTAGTCTAGGGATGGTGAATATGGGTATATTTCCTTACCCACATCCATCTCCTCATAATGAGATGAATTTTATCAATAGAATGTTTTGTCATTTTGCTAACAAAGGTAGCCAAACACCTAAAACAATCATTGGCTCAAAAGAAGGTAAGGCATGTAGAAATAATACCAAATTTTTCTAAGTGTAGAGAGTTATCAGAAACTATGAGATAATGATGTGAACAACAAGCATGAAAGCATTTGACACCCGACAACTAAAAGCAAGAGTCTAGACTCAAATCTTTACTAAGTATGGAACATTAACAAAAAAAATAAAATGTTGATGTCAACAAGGGTCTAATGAAAGCTCAATGCTCAACATAGCATGGAGTAGCTTCCAATGCATCAGGACATAAGTTTTTGGCTAAGTACAAATAACAACCTGATATCCAACGTAGTAGCAAAGTCTATTACGTACAATAAGTTTAAGCTACAAGACAAATAGAGTGTCGAACAATTTTGGATATTGATGTCAACAAGAGTAGCATGAAAATCCAATGCAACAAAAGAAAGAACATATAAAATATTCTAAGGCATATAACCTAGCACATAAAGGAACACAAAGTGGATCTTCCATATGGATTTTGATAAAGTGCTTCACTTAACTATGCATAAAAAAGCGTTACACATTTTAAATATTGACATCATCAAGAAAGGATATAACATTTGATATCTAATAAGAAGAAGATGGAAGCTAAGGGTTACAAATGGATTGAAATTCCCTAGTGTGCACTTGGTTGTTATGATCTCATGTTAAAAATATTTAACAGCTCGAAGCTCTCCTACCTGACACATGTATTGATACAACTAAGGTAGTAGTGGGGTATCTAAAGATAAAATAAAACTATCAAAATATCTAGTGCGCAAAATGAAGACACAACAACCACAACTCCCTAGGATTAAATAGAGGCAAGCCACATCAACACCATGATTCCAAGTAAGTTGCAACAAAATGACCTAGAATAAATGTACACATGTTAAGGAAACTTGATAGACCTACAATCCACTCTTAGAATAATGATGCTAAGCTAACTAAATGCATTTGTAAAACTATATATACTTGAGTGTATGCCATTCAAATGGTCGATCCTTTAGCATTTACAATTGCATAATTGTATGATGATTTTATACGCCTTTTTAATGGAGATTGGATTGATGTCTAGCCTCTTTCTCAACCTTATGCAAAACATGTATGTATGCCAACTAAGTGATTAAGATTTTTTTTAAATCTATGAATGGTTAATTTTGTTACAATTATTCTACTTTCTAGATTTCTCCTTGAATTTCCTATTCATTAGTTTTTGGAATGCTTAATAATGCTTAGCATTTATTAGGATTAAATGTTTTTTAATAAGGAAAGTAAGATGGTCTATTAGGCAATATAGTTTAATTTTTATTGCAAGACTCTCATGCACTATGTTTCTTAATTTTGCTAAATTTGTACCACTTTCAACTTAGCTTCTAACTTTTACATTCCTTAATTTAGTCTGCAATCCCATTTTAGTTAGTTTTAGATAGGACCATAGGAGCCATCCTACTCCAAAGGTTGACTTGGAGATCCCTATTTCTAAGCCATCCAATCTTGGTTGAGGTCTTGAGGGCACAACTCATTCACTTAGGTGGATTTTTAACCAAGAGTGACTTATTCTAGTTTCTTCTTCAACAACAAAGTTTCTAGATGAATATTTGAAGTTCTCCAACAAGCGGATGACCATGGATTTCATTGGAATTATAGTTTGACTTCTTGATGAAGGGATGGATTTGCAGTTTGTGTTCTATCAGACATGTTGATATGAACTATTAGGGGCTAGGAATGACCCCTTATGCCTCGTGGGTACCACAACCCCTCATAGCCTCTCTCAAGTAGGTGTGTCTAGTACCTTATACCTCATGTGGGGGGCACAAGTCCTAGAAGTCTAAGGGAGTAAGGGATGTGGCTCCACTAGACAACCTCTAGGATTTTTTTACCAAGTTTGACTCCTTGTTTGAGTGTAATATTTGATGCTTGTATTCCCCTTACTATGCTAACCTACTCTATTGGGGTTTATCTCTAGGAAAAATGGAAAATAAGGGAAAACAACATAAAGAAAGCAATAAATCCTAACTATCCTACCCATGGATGGTGATGTGCCAAAGATCTAGTAAGACCCTCCCATGCTATGATGGGTGTGAGTGAACACATTCACAATGACTGACAATGTACAAGAAACACAAATCCCTATAAGAACATGCAATAAATTAGAACACCACACTAGAACTAGGAAACATATTTCATAAGTAGTCATAAATTCTTATTAGTGTGAACTTTGAGTTACATACATGCAACGAGAAGAGGTTTGAAAACTCCTTGGCGGGTTATGCAAGGCTTGATCTAAGCTGAGATAGGAGAGAATGAAGGAAAGTACCCCTTGGAAAGGTGGATGTCTTTTGATGGTTTACAATGAGAGGAAGGATACATATTAACAGGTTACAATTGGAGCCTTTCTCCTTTCAAAATTCAAAATTCTCACCTAGGGGTACTCCACAATGAGGGTGTGTAATATTGAGGCCTCTAGATCTAGTTTTTTTTGAGGTGAGATCTTGTCACCTATGTTGTGATTAGATGTTGAGACATATTATCATTAATGCTTAATATAATCTATGATCACTCGTCTAAGGGCTTCATGATGACACCTAAATGTTATACCTTCTTGTAGAGGAGGGATTGTATGCTCGATGGTGTGTACACCTCAACACTATTTGAAAGGTTTGAGGTAGGAGCCCCCAAAGTAAAATTGACCTTTTATATTTTTGAGGCCTAGGTGATGCAAGCCTAACTAGGTTTTGGGAGGTAGTTCCTCTTTTGTCTTTCATATAGTAACCTAGTTTTTCATGCTCGATCTGGTTGACTTCTTGTTCTTCCATTTCTAGTGTTTTAGTTGTCACCCTTAGATTATGATCATTAAATGTTTATCTTCTGGTTGCATGCATCACCACTTTGGGATATCATCAAAATCTCAAGTTTCTTCACTTTGTTGTTATATCTGACTGGAAAAAATGGATCATGAATCCTATGTGCTTGTTTTTGTCTCCTTCTAGATTCTGTCGCTTTACTTCCTACCAGGGCTCCTTTTCATATAATTGGACACAATGCTTACTCCTACCAAGTGTGGTGAGAACTCACTACACATAATCTAATTAAAGGGAACAAATGTGTAGATAGGCTAACCAATAAAAAGATTTTAATAAAGGATTGTGAAGTTAAATTCTCTTTTCCATAGTTAGAGGAAGTAGTAAGTTTATCTAAAGATGATAAGAAAATTTTGATTACCTAAATAAAATAATTATTAATATTTACTTTAATGTTTTCCATTAGTAATATTTGTTGTATTTTATAACATTAATGTATTTTCATATAAACTATTTATTACAATTCTTGTGGTTGCACTTATGCTTCAGGAAGGAAACTAGCAATCCAAATATGGTAAAGTAGATTATAATAGTGTAAAGTTCTAGAATTATTACTCTTCTAAGATGTGGTGCATAGATAGTAGAGGTGGATTTTAATATTTTGAAGGCTACTACAAGACAATATGAAGAAGAAGGATGCTAAAGTTTTGAATATTTGTATTTACAAAGAACATTGAAGAAGATCCAAAAATGAAATCAAGAATCTAGACTTTTTATGAAAAAATATGTAGGTATCTAGCTATAACAACTCAATTGAGGTGAGAATTGAATTTATTTATAAAATATCAAGATCTGAAGTAGATATTTATGATTTTCCAAGGGTGAGAGACTCGAGTACAATCCCTTTTTCTTCAAAAACAAAAAAGTGTTATCTATTGTTGAATATGGTAAACAAATGGAGGCTATAAAAAGTGAGATCAATACCATGTTTATTGCATTGGTTCCAAGAAAGGCAACACAAATATTTTTAGAGTTTTTGTCCAATAATCCTTTGTAAAATAATTTATGAGGTCAATTAAAAAAGCATGGAAAGCATATTGAAAAGCATTCTATATTGTGTTATCTCAAAGGAGCAAGGTATTTCTATTTCATAAAAAAATTCTTTATGGAGTATGCATTGTATATGAGAGCATATACTCTATTCATTCTATGAAAAATCTAGGTACTATTATAAAATTAGCTATGAAAAAATTGTATGATAATGTTTGTTGGAATTTTCTACATGGTATTTTAAAAAAATGGGTTTGGTCAAGGTTGGTATGAATGGAATAGATGTTGTTATAGCACTAAATATTCTATTTTGATCAATAGATCCTTTTATAGATACTTTTAATCATATTATAAACTTTATTAGGAAGATATCAACAATTACCCAAAGGACACTACTTTGCATGAAGACTTAACTAAGAATGGACAAAAAACCTAAGGTGAATAACATATTGACATGTCATAAATGATGATGTCTTATATCAACATGGTACGTATGGAAATTTTCTAAGCTATCTAGATCTAAATGAAGCTCCAAATCCATTAAATAAGCCCATTATGGCTCTTGTGGAGGTCACTTTAGTGACATAGACATTACAAAAATATTGCATAGGAGGGGTTACTATTGGTCCAATGCTAAAATCGACTCTTGTGGCTATATTAAGTGATGTGTTAAATGTAAAATACATTATAACCTTATCCATGATCACAAGCTCTACACTTTATAACATCTCCTTTTCATTTGGGATGGACACATCCAAAAAATCCATATTTAATCGACATAATTTCATCATCACAACTACCAAATACTTTACAAAGTGGATCAAAGTTAGGCCTTTAACCTCTACCATCAGAGTTTAAGTGTCCAAGTTGATCCAAAATAAAATTGTCCATAGATATGGAATTCCATTTATCATAATTGTATATAATGGGCCCCCTTTTAACAATAATGTTAAGAACATTTGTGCCAAATATCATATTTAGCACAAATGTCTAACGCATATTACCCGTAAGACATTAATCAATCTTAGGGATCTATCAAAATTATTAAAACACTTATCAATAATACCAGGTAATATTGGTGTTTATAGATATATCTCACTCTTTGGAACTCTTACACTACTGTTAAAAATCCAATAGTTGCAACTCCTTATGCTTTGATCCATTGATATGAGGTTATCTTCCCTTTAAATCTTGAAGTTTCTTCATTAAGGTTTCTCTTGTAAGATGATTTCATCAATGACAAGTATAGTCTATAACAACAATACCGTAGAACATCAAACAGTTTACCAAAAAATACTTAAGAGATCCTATAGTAAGAAAATATAGTAAGAAAAACAAAACTTATTTCTCTAAAGTTGATGATTTGGTTTTGAAGTAAAATCAAAAGGATGGCACCAAAATAGTTCTTAGAGGTAAATTTTAGGTAAATTGGCTATGACCTTTTATCATGATTTCCAAGTTTGGTTTGGGTGCATATCACTTGGCCACATTTGAATGAAATGAACTTAAAGAGGCAATGAACATTATGAATTTTTAAAGATATTATGCCTGATCAAGTCATTGGTCTTTGTTTTTATCTTTAATTTCTTCCGTACACTTTAACAATGATAATTTTTTGTTTGATGTGATGCATTATTTTATTATTTTATTTGTTTTCATATTGATTATCTTTTTCTTTCATATACTTTATAACACTATCTTCTATTCAAACAATACCTTTATATCCATTTGTCCATATTCCTATATTTTATCTATCTTTTATCTTCCTTTTGCTTAGATCCATTTACACAACAATGATATGCATGATAATAATTAAATGATGATATTAGCTAGGGTATTGTAGACCGTACATGATATCAGGGATATGTGGACTCAATCCCTCACGAGGAGACCTAATTTTAATGTTGGATTTTGTTTAAAATGTGTAAGTGTTCAAGTTTGATGGGTTCTTTAGAAAATCACCTAATTTTATTTTGGCAACTAAGCGCTAAAATATGAAATAATTTTGAACTTAGAATGCATAAAACAATAATGTATAAGAACAAGAGCTAACCTAAGTATGACTTTTCACTTTGATGAAGGCTATCCCTAAAATTTGCAAGAGAAGTAAATATTTTCTTTTAAGGCAACAACATAGGAATAATTCAACTTACAAGCTAGCTTAGATGCAATTTTACATGCACTTTTGCTTTTAATGCATAAATTAAAAAAGGAGATTAAATAATAATAATAATAAAATTATTTGACTCCCTTCTTTTCTTTTATGTGTGCTAAAATAAAAGCCAGGAGTAACCTAAAATTCCTTGAATTTATTATCCTTTTATATTACTTAAGTAGAAAAAAAATAGGAATACAATAACTAGTAGACAAAACTTGATTATTTGAAAAGAAAATAGCAAAACTACTTAAAGGAATTATCTTAAGAAATACCTTTATAAAAATCATGTTGTAAGTTACAAAATCACATTGTTGTAATAGTGCACCTTATACAACATAGTTATGATTCCAAGGTACTTGTAAGATAAATGACTTGATAGAGAAGTTAATATTTTGGAGAGTTGGTAGACAAAGGAGGTGGTGAACTTCCTCATTGTAGAGTCAAACCTCCAAAGTCCCTTTGCTGACCAAAAATAAATACAATAAATAAAATGTACAACCATGGATAATATAATCATACTTAGTATAGGCAAGGTACAGTTCTATATTGAGAATAGAGTGTATACGAGTAGCGAGTTGATTGTGAATATGTAGATGATGAGTAGCGATAAGAGGGAAGAAGAATTATGACTTACCAAATTAGGGCATAATTATGTCTATGATAAAAAGAATGAGGACCATATAAAGTACACGTGATAATTTTAGGCCTTAAGCAAAGGAGAAAATATTGATCAATGATTACAAAATTGTGAAATATGAGGGTTTGGATAGAAGGATAGCTTGACTACAAGTAATAGGCAAACTCACACCTTGCATAAATAAGGTGTGTTTCTACTTGAAAGGGAGAGGACAAAAGGCTTAGGGATAAATGAATGCAAAGATAGGGCTATTAGAGGGTAGGACAGGAAAAATATAGGCCACAGGGTAGAATCAAATGAAAGAAAGAGCAAGGGATTGCCCCCAAATCTCAAGCTATGAGTTCATGCCTTGAAAAACCAAGGCACATTATTACCTATGATTTATCACAAGGTAAATGGACCCAAGAAATGAATTCTAGATTGGCCAAGATACTGATGATTATTTAAATGGAATAGGAATTGCTACAAAGAGAGAGTTATTTCTCTTCTAACTTGCCTAAGAATCCTCCGAGCCTTCAAGCAATAACACTATGAGCACCATAAATATTTTGAACACAAGAGAGAAAATAAGAAATTAAAAAGCCAAAGTTTCTTTAGCTAGTGAGTGCTTTTTGAAATGAGACCCCAAGACCTCTATTTATAGATTTATTGGCCTTGGGAAAGGGATATTGGAGCATTCATGAGTGATGGGAGAGGTAGGCAAGGTTTTCAAATTGAATCTTTGGATGGTATGACAAATCTAAAAATGGCAGCCTTGGGGGATGAGTGTAGGTGGTAGGTTTTCAAGAAGGATGGCACCATAAATGGCCCAAATCTAAAGGGAGATAGAGGATATAAGATTTTCAATCCTTGACCTCGAACCATAGAATCATGGGTTAACTTTCACTACTACAATTTCATGGATGTGACCATTGAAGGCCAGTTGGGTGGGTAAGGAATGACACTTTAAAATATGTGTAGGAATTTTTTGGGCATGGAATCATATCTTGAATCAAAAAGCCATGATTTTTCCTAAATAGACAAAAATTTAGGAATTAATATTACAGTGGATAAATTATGCTTTTATAGGTTTGATGGGTAATTGGAATAAATTGGACAAATCAGGTGGTCCAATTTTAGGTGTTTAGATTTACCCCTTTTTTGATGGATTTATGGTGTAATAAATACATAAAAAATAATTATAGATACCCATAGTTTTGAGGAAATATGGCTTCTAGATGGTCTACAGACTAAGGCAAAGTGGTGGTGCAAAAATGGTGAGATTTTGAGCACTTGAAAAATTGTACTTTTAATGGGGTATTAATTACATTTATACCTCTAGTTGGGATGCCCCCTTGAGTTTTGAATGAGAGTCAAAGACTCTCAAGGAAACTCAAATAGGATGGGAAGCAATTGCTGAAGAAATAGAAGGTATAATGGGAGAAAGAGAAATTGAGAAGGGTTAGGGTTAAAAAGGAGGGTGAGGGTAAAAACCAATTCATTTTTACCCTATGCAAGAGAGAAAATAGAGCTCTAGAAAATAATGACACTTTCGGTCCATTGTTCAATGATTGTGAGGGGCCAAGCAAGGGAAATAGGCATGGTTAGGTATCTAGGTAAGTATCTATCCCATAACTTGCTAGTGAGGTTAGTCATTTTTGGCTAGATTTTAAAAATTTTCTTGGATTTGTAAAATTTGTTGCATGGTTGGGTGCATGATTTTGTGGAATTTCCATGAGAATGTGATCCATATTTTTGTGGCTACCCCATAATTTTTCTTGCATAAGGAGTGCAAAATCATGGCTACCTAGCGATAAGCAAAATTCTATGAAATTGTGTGAAAGCAAGGAAAAGTCATGATTATGCATTGAATATAGGGAGTAGAAAGAGAAATAGGAAGGAAATGAAGAAGATAGTATAATGTGGGGATTTTGGTATTCTTGTGCAACTAGATATTTTGGACGATCGAGGTCAAGAGTAGAGCTATATGGTGGTATATCTTGGGGGAGAGATGAATACAAGTGTGATACTAATAGAGGAGGAGAGGTTATAGGTCATTTCTAGCATGACGATAGAGGGGATTGGGCTAGTTAGTTTGGAGGGGATCTTAGAGAGAGTGGGGCATATGGATGCTCAATAATAGAGGGTGAGTAGTTGGAGGCCTAGGTTAGTGGTTACAAGCATACTATATCTTATGAGAGAGAGATCCATAAGAGTGAATTGGTAGATTTATAGAGGTATCTTGAAGTTGTAATAGTAAAGAGGGATCGGTTGCAGGTCAATAAATCCTGAAGAGTAGCCAAGATGAGAGTAAATATCAACCTTGTAACATTAGAGCGACACAACTTATGCCAAGGCTGGTCAATTATGAGGGGAGGTTGCCTAATTAGATTAGGAGAGACATCAAGATAAGTTAGAGGGGATATTTCTTAGAGTGAGTAAAAGGAAGGAGTAGGTTCTACTATTGAGGGAGGATAGAGAGCGGTCCTAGGGGAATATGGAGGAGGCTTTGATGTGGGTAACTCATTACAAGGCATTTTACCACTAGGTTATTGGTGAGAAGAAATGGTGTTCTATAAAAGGTACTAAGTATATCCACCTATGTCAATCCAAGAGTCTGTAAAGTTGTGAGTACCTATGCACATTATATGCATGTAGTATGGGAGATTAGTCCCTATGCATCTGTTGGTTTGGTAGAGGAAATTGTTTGTTCGTGTAGTTTCAATTTTAACCAAACCCAACAAAGCAAATTAAAAAATTAATTAGAGCAGAAAAATAAATGCGTAAATAAATAATTTAATTAACACACACTTGTAGAATTAAAATTGTTGAAATAAAAGACAATTAAAATTGTAAAAGGAAAATGCAAGAAATAAACAAAAAACTAAAAATAAATTGCACACGACTAAAATAAATTGTAGAAAAATAAACACACGACTGAATGAAATAATAAAGCAAGAAATAAAAACTAAAAAAAATAAAACCAGGGAGGGTTACTGCCTATAGTGGGCCCAAGCCCCCGCAGATGGTCTACTCGACTGATTACTTAGAAATTGAACCTTTAGTACATGCGAAGTAGAAACACTAAAAAAAATTGATTAATAAAAATACAATACAAAATTATTCTGAGTTCATGAATTTTTATTTTCAAGAATGGCTTGTGTTCTTATACAAAATGCAACTGATCCTTATTACAAGAATAACTTATTAAAAATACCTAATTCAATCACAAATCATGATTCGCTATGACGACTGCATGCACAACTACAATTTTCATTTATTAAAAGAGCGGTCATTTCCAAATTTAATCATCGAAAGATAAGAACGACACTCCTCTATTTTTCATAATAGCTTCTTTCTAAAAATTGTGTGGTCTTTTGATTATTCAGTCAACACACAAAATATAGTTGTTATATACTCACTGAACGTAGGAACCTACCTACAACTGTGACATAGGCACCTTCCTATAGTTGGGACATAGGCGCCTGCTCGCACTCGGGATGATGTAGGCGCATGCTTGTGCCTGAGATGTAGGCACATTCCTATGTTCAGAATGTAGGAACCTTCTTCCTTGTGGAAGTAGTTGCCCCACCCTTAGCAGGATATAGGTGCCTCCTTCATTCATCGTGGTCTCCTTTAAAATGTCTCTATACTTTGAAAACATGATATTATTTTCACAGTACTAGGTCCTTATGGGACCTTGACTAAAAAATATAAAATAAGTAACAAAAACCTGCATCTACACACATATTCAACTAAAAACACCAATCAGATATAAATATGTCATTTTCTATTAAATACATGCAATAATTATACAAAAATATATGTTTGGTGTTAAATATGCCCATGCAATACCCTCATAATTATGATAAAAATGAGCATTTTTGGTTGCTCATCATACCCCCATGTCTAACCATTGACATATCCTCATGTTACCTTCTGTGAGTAACCCCCTATTTTGTTGATGACCTTCCAATATGCTCTATTTAGATGATGCCACTCTTGGGTTGTGGTCTCTTTTTGTTTGACCAGACATTTGGTCAGCTATGAGCTTCTAGAATTGGTTGAGAAGCCATGTTGACCACTCCTCATTAAAGTATTGGCTCTACTTGTTTCCACAAAAAATAGTCTTTGGGTATACGCTCTACATCTACAATTTTTGAAATATCCTATGGTTGATATTGTGATGTATAAGCTAATCGAGATTTAGGCAGAACTGGCATATGGGGATCCTTTACTAGTGCTTCTTTTTTTTGCATAAAATCCTTCCTCAGTTACATCCTTGATCTACTCATAGTTGAAAGACTGGGTCCATTTTGTCCTTGTTGGTGGTGACCACATATGTGTTGTTCCTAATAGGACCATCCGATGGAAATATTCCAACATTGGTGATAGATATCCATTGGTAGAAGTGCACATTGCTCTAAGTTGTTTTGGGTGTGTTAGGTTAACACTAATGCCTGGCTCCATGTTCTTTTGTGTGTCAGCTCATAATGCTACCTTGGTTTACTTCATATTATCTTTGAGCTCTACTAGCTGACATTGGCGAGTCTCAAACACTTGCATTAAGGCATCTCATTTTTCATCAGAATGGGCATCATGTTGTGCCTTTCTCTTCCTCTTTTGACTCTATCTCTGGGTGGTTCTCTACTTCTTTTGATCTATTTATTTTTGATCACCTGTGACTTTAGGCACTTCAGGAGTGAGCACAAGATCTTCCCCTTGAGGTAGAATCTACTAATCATCCTTCATTTATTTTTCAAGTAATTTATCAGTAGGTTGGCTTGTCATTAAATTTACAGCTAATTTTTCTAACACGTGCTACTATGATATGGATGGTTATGAAATTGGACATTCAATAGATTTAGTAGAAGAGTGTTTAGGTATTGGTAAATAAGTTGATTGGGTAGCTAAAAAATGTTTAGATATTATTTGAATAGCTAACTCGATAGCAACAAAGTGTTCTACTGGCTCACTAGTAGACTAGGCAACCATAGATTATTTGGCTGACTCATCAACTGTCTGGGCAACCGTAGTCTCATAACTATTAGGGAGATCCATGAAAATAGGTTCTTCTTAGAGTACAGGGCTCCCTTGATCCTCAGAATCTTCTACCACAAGTGTCTCTTATTGTATCCCTGCATTAGATTGTTGGTCATCGAATATCGCTCATCTAGCATCAGACTGGAATGCCCTCATGGAGGTCACATTTTTCATAGAAGTTTTGGAGGAAATTTTTAGATCCATGGTCCAGTCTATCTGAATGACAACATCCACCCTATTTTCATTTTCAATAAGCCATTGCTGTAATTGTCACATTATATCTTCTAATTATTGTACCATATTTTTTAGTTGCTGCATAGTGTGGTTTGCTTCCCACTGCTCAGCTGTAGTGGCTTGTTGAAACTCCTAAAACTCTACCTACACCAATTTTTATTTCTTCTCCTAACTTGAGGCTTTATCTTGAATATTCTTCAATATCTTATAAGACCTACCATAGGGTACCTCAACATAAGCGAAACCCTACAATATCTAGGCAACCTGCTCATCCTCTAGGGTTTAACTCTCTTCTTTTTATTTTGATGAACTATAATCAACTAATGTGCCTAATTTTGACTCAACCTTGGATGTAGGTGACGATGTTGCCTAGAATGGGCTTAATTTAGGTTGCCTTGCCTTCCCATATGAATTATTGTGTTGGGAGGTAGGTGCCTCTATTTCTTCATTAGGGATATCCTCGTATTGTTCTTCGGATGATTTTGACTCAACCTGCTCTTCTACGATGGTTTATAATGCCAACATAACTCGTTGTCCTTCTACATGTTGGATTAGTGCTGAAATGAGTCCATGGTAGCTAACACCATCTACATGCACACCCTGTATCTTCTTGATTCATCCTATAGGGCACTCATAAGATAATATGGGACATTGATCCGATCCCCATGCATTAAGTGATTTAAAAAATGGATATGGTTCACATTAAGGAACATATATCTCTCGATGCAAGTGAAGAATTGAGTCAATTTCTTGTGCATCGATCTCCATGCATCTAGGAGGTATTGCTTTGGCAACCTCGAAAACATCAAATGCATCGTTGGTTGCCCAAAAAACTATTGAGCGCATCACTCAATTTTATCTTCTTTATATGTTTGATACCCTAAGCATGGGAGGTCGATGACTTCTGCTATGAATTCCTCTATCACCAATATAACAAAATACCTCGTTCACACAACCTCATTGTCCATGGACATTGTGAATTCTTGACTTGTAATGATGTCTTGGTCCTGACTGACCAAATTGTGGTAATATACCCATCCCAAAGCTTCAAATTGTGTTGGAAATTTTGAGTCCCTAAGCTGAAATGTTGTCATTGATGTCAATAGAGCAATAAATGTCAAAAGGATCTATGAAGGGTTTTTGTGAAAACCAAGTCAAGGAAAATAAAAGGTTTTATTTAAAACCATGGACAACAAATTTGATGTGGGTTTTCTTAAAACCCACATTGGGCTTTCGTTTCATCGAAAAAGGTGCCCCACTAACGGAGTTATTTGAGTTTTAATGTTTGGTTTAAATTTTAATTATTTAAAATTTAAATTCAAATTTAAATGGAAAGTTTCCCGTCGACGTCATCATGCAAATACAATTTTAATATTTCCACCGACGTCTTCAAAGTGTTATTAAACACTATATAAAGGGGTGGAAATTAAACCAAATATTATCCTTATATAAAGGGTTGGCAATTAAACCAAATATTATCCTTGCTCTCGTGTGTTAATTGCCTTGGAATTCAAAAGAGTTCATGCAAATTGTTGAAAAGGAAGCAGTGAAGAAAGCACAGTGATTTGGAAATATCAAACGTGGTATGAGGCGTGGCGCATTGGAATATCGATTTTGCTAAGACTGTGGGCAACACAAATATCAGGGATCGAATCCCCTTGACGGTAGTGTGTGGGAAGCGCTTTGGTGCTTTGTCATTTGTGATAGGTGGAGGAATATTAAAGGCGCTTTTGGCCTTTACTTTTTCAACGAGCGCTTTGGCTTGGTTGGAATCTTAGCCATGACTAAGATGCTCACGGTGTGTGGCAGATAGGGGTTTGAATCCCCTTGAGAGGTATTTACGTTTTTGCCTTTAATAATTTTTATTAGCCCTAAATTTTGGAGTTATAAGGTATTTAATGGGAATTAAATTTTATCATTAGGGCTGTGATTATTATTGCAAAAGCATATTTGATTTATGTTTTATTTTTATGGAAATGGAGAATTGATTTTAGGAGAAATAAGGAGTTGTTAAAGTGATTTTGAGAGATTTATTGTGGGTTATTTTTAATAAGGGTTTTTATTAAAATATACTTTGGTGGATGTGTTTATGAAGTTGGAGTAAAAAGGGTGTAAATTAAGTTATGCTTTTATTGTGATTATTTAAAGACCACTAACCCTTATTAATATTGAAAAGGAAAGTTGTGATTAAGTGTGGCAGATTTTGTGGACAACTTATTGGCATCAAAAAGGTATGGGCACATTCTCCTATTGATTTTTTGTGGTGGTTGATTTCTGAAATATCATTGGAGTGAAAAGGATTAATTGAAGTTTCCTTTGTGAATATGGTTGGTTGAATGCTTCAAGGTTTTCTGATTTGTGAGTTGTATTTAAACCTTGTTTCATTAGCATTGTTGTTGAAGCCCATTGATGATGAAATGAAATTGAACATGATCTAGAAAAGAACATGAGTATCATTGTTATGTGAGACTTGATATAAAGAATTGTTGGAAATATTTTGAGTTGGTTGATACATACTTGAACTAGGATTTGTGAGAAAGGGTTGTTCCTTTATGTGATTGGTTGAGTTGAGTTGGTTTAGGCTAGTCAAGTGGATGTGTGAAATGGTTGTTCAAGTTCCATAAAACAAACTATTCTATATTCTGATTTGAGTTGAGATTGAGATTGAAGAATAGGACATATTGAGTCTCTAACAATTCTCTTTATGATTCTATTGAGTTGAGATTGGGATTTGAGTATAGAGCATATAGAGTCTCTAACAATTCTCTTTATGCTTCTATGAGATTGATTTGATATATTGATTGTACATTGAGCTTAGAACATATTGAGTCTCTAACAATTCTCTTTATGATTCTATGTGATTGAGACAAGTCTTTGAGAAGGCTTGTGGATTGATTTGAGTTAAGCTTTTGTGAAAGCTTGCTAAGCATATTTGAGCAAGTCCTAGAGAGGATTTGTTGAGCAGATTTAGACAGGTTTTGTGTGAACCTGTTGAGCATATTTAGATAGGTTTTTGTGTGAATCTATTGAGCAAATTTGAGTAGGTTCTGAGTGAACCTATTGAGCATAATTATAATAGATCGACTGTACTGTGTTTAGTGCAAGAGATTAAGCAGAACTGTGCTAGACCGATTGAACTGTGTTTGGTACAATATTGAGACAGATATTTGGAGGTGACATAGGATAAAGGACAAAGTATCAGTGGATAGAGATCCAGAAACCAGGACAATTGAAGACATATCTGAGTGAGAAGTCTTCAAGTGGAGACAGATCCACCAATCAGAGCAACATAGAGATAGAGTCTTCCATAAGATCACTAGCCAGAGCAGAAGGGGAAAGAGTTCTCCTGTGGAAGAGATCCATGAACTTGAGATTAGGGGATCAACATATCCTTTGGACCGAGGTCCATAAAAATTATAATTTGGGAAGGATTCCCAAGAGATCATTTGAGAAATATTTAGAAAAATTATTTTCTCTGTGGAGGTAGCCCACATTGGGTGAACCACATTAAAATGGTGTCTCTTATGTGTGTGATGCTTTGTGTGATGTTTATGGTTTCATTTATGCTGATGCTTATATTTGGGAGAAAGTTTTATGTTATACTGTTCACCATGTCTCTTAGTATGAGCACATGTTCTTCAAATTTCTCTCGAACAAATCCTATTATGCCCATAAGATCTGTGGGCTCATTTTTCTTTTGTGTATGATTCTTTGTAGGTCATATCATGCATGTTGCACTCTATTTCTTACCTTTATGGGTTTTAAATAACAACATTCATATTAATAACATGTTAAAGCATGCAACTGCATCCTCACTTGTAGTGGGTAACTATGCCCACATTATTAACAATAATTATGATATCCTCATAATTAATCTTGAGTCATGCATTCGGGTGTAGTTGGATTCAATTGCAAATTTCCCCCATGCCTGATTGGTGCCATGTGGCAGACTAATAATGTGGGTTTGTATGAATGGATGAAATATTTGTGGGGCAAGTTTTGATATTCTCACAATGACACTGAGAGGGGGGGTGAATCAGTGTAGCTATTAAATTTAGATCTACAACTCTTAAAACTGAGACAAAGAGAACTTAAAATCAGATAAAGCAATTTCAACAATAGAGCATTCCACAACACGCGATATAACGAGGTTCACCAATTTGGCTACTCCTCAAAAATGACTGCTTGGACTCCCGTCCAAATCCAGCCTTTGCAAAACACCAATTTTACAAACACTTTACCAAGCACCCACTGGAAGGAGCACCAACCCCTTATTTTTCTGCTGCAACGGATAGGAGCACCAACCCCTAATGCCAAGCACCAACTTGGACTACAAATCTAAATTATTTCAATGACATAAAAATGCCTTCGCTTTCTACACGACCCTGATTGGTCTGCAATTAATCAAACTCCACACACACTTACGGCTCTTCTTATCTCTCTTTCGGCCCTCTTCTAACCTTCTTTGCGCAACACTTTTTCACTCACAACAACATCTTAATTCTCTGCGTGACTGCCCTTTTATAACCCTATTTCTCATTGAGACTCCTCGTCTTCTGTAACTTCTGTAATCCCGCATGCAGCCTATTAATAGCCACTGCTGATGGTAACTCCTTTATAGCATAGTATTTATTACATGCAACCTATTAATAGATCTGTCTTTTTTTGAACTATCAGTATAACCGTCGCTCAATGGTTTCACTGTGACACGGGCCTTGTAATCGTCGTTCTTTACTATTCTTATTTAACTTGCATGATTTCTATCTCAGAATCGCACCTGTAATTGTCGCACTAACTTCAGTTAACTCTACTTATTTTGGCTGCATGATTTTCCTCTACAATCGCCCCTATAACTGTTCTACTTCAGTTAACTTTACTTCGGCTTTTAGTCATGAACAAACAGCATGTCGCGATATCGCGACATTTCTGCCCCTTTGACTTTTTCTGGGAGTTTGACCACGAAAACATGACATGTCGCGATATCGCGACATTTTTTGCCTCCTTGTCCTCTTCTTGGCTTGCACCCGTGAAAACATGACATGTCGCGAAATCGTGACACTTTTCGCTTCCTTGCACTCTTCTTGGCTTGCACCCGCGAAAACATGACATGTCACGAAATCGTGACACTTTTCGCTTCCTTGCACTCTTCTTGGCTTGCACCAGCGAAAACATGACATGTCACGAAATCATGACACTTTCGCTTCCTTGCACTCTTCTTGGCTTGCACCAGCAAAAACATGACATGTCACGAAATCGTGACACTTTCTCCTTGTGCCTTTCTTGCTTTCCCAACTGTTTGACTTTTTTTTAATGTCAGAAATCGTGACACTTTTCACCTTCGTACACTCTCTCTCCTCTTTGGGTCGTGAAACCCGACATGTCAGGAAATCGTGACACTTTTTCTCCTTGGCGCTTTTCTTCCCTTCGGGTAGAAATACAATGTCACGATATCATGACACTTTTTCTCCTTGAGCTCTTTCTCTTGAACCTGTCGTGAAATCGTGACACTTTTCTCGTCTCCTCTCTTGCAAATTGTCGCGATATCGTGACACTTTTCTTTGCGAGCTCTTTCTCTCGAACCTGTCATGAAATCGTGACACTTTTTCGTCCGTACAATCCTTCTTGCAAATTGTCATGAAATCGTGACACTTTTCTTTGCGAGCTCTTTCTCTCCAAACATGTCACGAAATCATGATAGTTTTCTTTGCTTGCACCTTCTTTCCGAACATGTCATGAAATCGTGACAGTTTTCCTTGCGCTTTCTCTTTCCAACATGTCATGAAATCGAGATAGTTTTCCTTGCATTTCTCTCTCTTCAACATGTCACGAAATCATGATAGTTTTTCTCTCTCTTTCCTCCAACATGTCGCGATATCGCGACAGTTTTTCTTTTTGGCCAAACATGTCGCGATATCGCGACAATTTTCTTACTTGTCTTTTTCTTTGATCTTTTGAATGTTGGCCTCTTCTGTCTTCTTGGAAATTCATTGTACATGCTTTGATTGACCTCTGAACTCCTATCCACTGCATCAACTGATCTATCTGTCTGTGTTGACAACAATGACAATACTGTTTCTGCACCTTGCTCAACAATCTCCCCCTTTGGAATTGTTGGCAACACATGTGCAATTTCCTGTAATTCTTCTCCCCCTTTGACAATAATACCAAAGGTTTGCTGTAGACTCCCCTGAGTCTATGCACAACATTCTCAGACAAACATTGTTATAGTTAGCAAAAATCATGAATATGAGCAAAACTATAAACATAGGCATAAATGCTCCCCCTGAGAATGTGGTCCCGATTGCTAGTCAATTCTTGGGAAACGTGACCACTCCCAACTTACTCCGAAGGTACTCAAAAACTTCTTTGGGCAATGGTTTTGTGAAGATATCCGCTACTTGCTCTGTAGTTGGAACAAAATCCAATTTAACCTCACCTTCCGCAACTTTATCCTTCAAAAAGTGATACCGGATTGCAATATGTTTGGTTCGAGAATGCATAACCGGATTCTTTGAGATGTTAATAGCACTAGTGTTATCACATTTAACTGAAATTGGCTCTTTGAAGTGAATACCAAGATCTTTCAGGGTTTGTCTCATCCATAATATCTGCGTACAACACGTTGTCGCTGCAATGTATTCTGCCTCTGCTGTGGATAGAGAGACCGATTCTTGTTTCTTGTTGTGCCATGCTACCAACTTGTCTCCAAGATAAAATACTCCTCCATTGGTACTCTTCTCGTCATCTATACATCTTGCCCAATCTGCATCTGAATATGCAATAAGAGTGAAGTCCTTACCTTTTGGATACCATAACCCATACTCCATAGTACCCTTGAGGTATCGAAGAATCCTCTTCATAGCTATCACATGAGTCTCCTTGGGACTAGCTTGAAATCTTGCTACCATGCATACTGCCTGTAAGATATCTGGTCTGGTGGTCGTTAAATACAACAGGCTCCCAATCATAGATCTGTACATGGTTTGATCAACATCTGGAGATTTGTCATCCTTGCTCAACTTGCAACCTGTCGTCATGGGAGTGCTAACAGGTTTACTATCCTCCATTGTGAACTTTTTCAGCATTTCTTTCACATATTTAACTTGAGAGATAAAAATGCCCTTTTCATTTTGATTGACTTGCAGTCCGAGGAAATATGAAAGTTCACCAATCATCGACATTTCAAATTCTTTCTTCATTTTATTTGCTATGTCTCTACATGACTTATCATTGCTGCTGCCAAAAATGATATCATCTACATAAACAACAAGGACAATAAGATGGCCATTCTCTGTTTTGACATACAGATTGTTGTCCACCATACCTTTCTTGAACCCCCGTTGAATAAGATAGTTATCCAGCCTTGCATACCATGCTCTGGGTGCCTGTTTCAAGCCATACAAAGCTTTCTTCAACTTGCAAACAAAGTTGGGATTATCACCGAGTTGGAAACCATCT
Source organism: Wollemia nobilis (assembly GCA_028583015.1). NCBI lineage: Eukaryota > Viridiplantae > Streptophyta > Pinopsida > Araucariales > Araucariaceae > Wollemia > Wollemia nobilis. Next base: position 17,610,248 of record JAQPPZ010017033.1, on the reverse strand, counting down.
GGCTGCTCAATGTAAACCTCTTCTTCCAGTTTTCCATTCAGAAATGCTGATTTCACGTCCATTTGATATACTTTGAAATTTTTATGAACTGCTAAAGCCAGAAACATTCTGATTGCCTCTAGTCTAGCTACTGGTGCAAAGGTTTCCTCAAAATCAATACCTTCAACCTGTGCATAGCCTTTACAGACTAGTCTTGCTTTATTCCTTACAACCTGTCCATCTTCGTTCAATTTGTTTCAAAAAATCCATTTAGTACCGATTATATTTTTATTTGCTGGCCTTGGTACTAACTCCCAGGTTTTGTTTTTCTCAATCTGATCTAGTTCTTCATTAATTGCCTTCATCCAACTTTCATCTGTGCTTGCTTCAACAACATTTTTGGGCTCAATGTTTGGATAATAGAGAGTAGTTCCGTACTACTGCTCTTCTTGTCTGAATACCAACTATGGGGTCCCCAATAATTTGTTCTCTGGGATGATTTTTCTGCCAGCTGCCTGTTTTGAATTTCTTGTTTTCTTCTCCTTCTGAGTCAATACTTAAATCATCTGGGTCAATTTTTTGATTCTCTTCCGTTTCCTTTTCTTCATCTCCTTCAATAACTTCTTCATAAATAGGGTAGTTTTCTTGATAAGTAATTTCTCGTTCTCTACCTTCATCAACTTTAACATCGGCACTCTCCACAATTTTCTTTAGCCTCTTGTTGTAGCATGTGTAGGCTTTGCTTTTTGTCGAGTAACCAAGAAAAATACCTTCGTCAGCTCTATCTTCAAACTTACCAAGATTATCTTCAGTTCGTTTGATATAACACTTGCTGCCGAACACTTTGAAGTATCTTGTTGTTGCCTTCCTGCCGAACCACAGCTCATAAGGTGTTTTGCTTTCATGCGTCCTTAACATGCACCTGTTTTGGATGTAAACTGCAGTATGGACTGCCTCTTTCCAAAATCTGTCAGCTATTTTGTTCTCAGCCAACATTGTCCGTGCCATTTCTTGCACAGTCCTGTTCTTCCTTTCTACAACACCATTCTGCTGAGGTGTCCTTGCTGCTGAAAACTGTCTTCTAATCCCATATTTTTGATAGTACTCTGCAAACTCCTCTGAGATAAACTCTCCTCCTCTGTCTGATCTTAAGCATTTAATTCTTTTTCCTGTTTGATTCTCAACCTATTTTTTGAAAATCTTGAACATCTCAAAGGCATCTGATTTATGCTTTAAAAATAGTACCCATGTCATCCTGGAGTAGTCATCTATGCACAACATAAAGTATTTGTCACCATTTATGCTTTGTGTTCTCATGGGTCCACACAAATCAGTATGTATTAGTTCTAAAGGTTTGCTGGTGAAGTATTCCTTTGATTTAAATGTGGCTCTAGTTTGCTTCCCCTTTTGGCATGAAGCACAAATGCTATTTAATGGTTTGCCAATGGTGGGTATATCTCTTATTGCCTTGTTTGAGCTTATTTTTACCAGATTGTCAAAGCTGATATGACCGAGCCTCTTGTGCCACAGCCAATTTTCATCTTCCTGTCCAATCAAGCATGCTCCTTCTGAAGTCTCTGAGAGAGTATATAGATTTCTAGAAGTCCTCGATCCAGTAGCTATCAACTTCCCACTGTGTGCTTTTCTGACTTCACAGCCCTGCTTCTTAAAGATGACTTCATGACCTCTCGTCACAGATTTGACTTACGCTCAGTAAGTTGTGCTTCAAACCAATCACAAATAGAACTTCTTTGGAATTGATCTTTCCATCACTTATCTTGATTGATCCTTTGCCAACTATCTTGGCTCCATCATTATTTCCAAACTTTACTGAGCCCCCTTCATATTTCTGTAACTTTTCAAATTTTTGTTTATCTCCTGTCATGTGACTCGGAGCATCCACTATCCAATATCCATGGTGCAGATTTGTTCTGTGCTTTGAATGTTGTCTGTACAATCAAGGATTCCTTTTCTTCCTTGGGTCGCTCCTTTTCTTTCCACTCTGGTTTGACTACAGTTTTGGTCACTTGTTTAGACTTTTCTTTGTCAGTAGCCTGTGCATGTTTTTCTAGGAATTTTCTGTTTTGCCTTAAACTGTTTGGTTGAGATCTTCTTCCCTGATATTTATTTGCTGCATATGTGCTTCTACAGTTTCTTGCAATGTGTCCAAAGTTATGACAAGTTATAGCATTCTACTGCATAATCCATCAAGGGTGAAAAGACATTTCTACTGGTGAAATTTCTTTGTCCTATATTATAAATGCAGTCTAAAATCTTATGACCGTAAGCATTGCATTTAAAACAATAACCAGAAAAGGAATGATTGAACCTGGGAGTTGGTCTTTGCCATTTTGTAGTAGGAGCCACAAATTTTCTTCTCCTTTGATGTGTGACGTTTGTGAATCCCTCATTGTCAACACTCTTCTCGTGCCTGGCATTGTTGCTTTCTTTTGCATGATTCATTTTTCCTTGATCAACCTTGATCTTATCTTCTTTCTTTACCGGTTCTACAGTTATGGCCTTTGATCCACTTGACGATTCTCCTTCGACAAAGCCCAAGCCAAATTTGATGCCTGTAGTCCTCCGACTATTTATAATCTTTTCAAGCTTCGCAGAACTTCCTTCAAGTTTGTGATAGCAACTCAATTTTTGATTCTTTTCTTCTAGCCGCATTCTTAAAACAACAATCTCTTCTTCTAGTTTGCTGCACTCATCTATTTTCATGGTTAATTGTACTTCGAGTTCTTCGGACATTTTCTTAAATTCTTCTGTCTGTACTTTCAAACTGTTTATTATGTCATTCGCATCCTCAAGCTTTCTTGAGACCTTTTTATTCTTTTTCCTTTCTATACTCAACTCTTTAAGTGCAACAACCAACTCTCCTTCCAGATATACTTCAGCCTCATCCTTAATGTTTTTATCACCTTCCTATTTTTCTTCTATTTTTTCTTCTTCAAATGCCATGAACAGAGCTTCACCTGTTTCTTCTTCGGAATCCTCACCTGAGCTATCTTCGAAGAGCTGACATTCTTGGATATGAAACTTTTCTTTTTGAAGTTGCTTTTTCTAAAATTTGGTTTCTTCTTCCAAGTCACTTCTTTCTTGGTGTGACCCTTCATCACTTTTGGTTTTCTCATTCATTGGACATTTAGCTGCAAAGTGACCGACGCCTCCACAATTGAAGCACTTAAACGGTAACTTTCCTCTATATTTTCCTTTTCCCTTTATAAGTTTCTGAACAAAGTTAGCTTTCGTTTCATCCAATGTCTCTTCATCCTCAGATTCTTGTTCAGCTTTTATATTTTTGTGTGCTTTAAAAGCAGCTTCTCTGTCTATGGGCTTAGTTTGTCCTATTCTCATTTTGTATGCAGTCAAAGAACCATGCATCTCATCCATGCTAAAATTATTTAGATCTTTAGCTTCTTCTATAGCAGAAACTTTAGAATTAAATCTTTTGTGAAGAGTTCTTAGTACCTTTTTCACGATGACCGCATCTTCCATTTCTTCGTCGAGTCCTCTGATCGCATTAATGATTCCATTGACTCTCAGCATATAGGCCTCTATGTTCTCATCGTCATTCATTTTTAATGCTTCGAACTGAGCTCGATGCGTTTGTAGCTTGGCTTCCTTGATCTTGTCGTCTCCTTCATGAATGCTCTTCAGTTTGTCCCACATGTCTTTTGCCATTTTACAGCTCATGATCCTTATCAGTTCACTGTCTACTAGCCCACACATTATGGCATTCTTTGCTTTGGAGTTATTCTCAAACTTTTTCTTCTCGACAGTATCTGTTGGAGGAGTAGCGGGTATTGTGTATCCACTTTCTACTGACTCCCAAATGTCGTATCCCAATGCACATAGATATGTCTGCATCCCGAGTCTCCAGAATGAGTAATTAGTTTCGTCGAACAAAGGAGCTTTGTTTGATGAGAATCCTTCACCACCTGCCATTGTGTTTCTTCCAAGATCACCTTAGCTGATTAAGCTTGTTCAGGAACCTTGCTCTGATACCAATTGATATTCTCACAATGACACTGAGAGGGGGGGTGAATCAGTGTAGCTATTAAATTTAGATCTACAACTCTTAAAACTGAGACAAAGAGAACTTAAAATCAGATAAAGCAATTTCAACAATAGAGCATTCCACAACACGCGATATAACGAGGTTCACCAATTTGGCTACTCCTCAAAAATGACTGCTTGGACTCCCGTCCAAATCCAGCCTTTGCAAAACACCAATTTTACAAACACTTTACCAAAACCCACTGGAAGGAGCACCAACCCCTTATTTTTTTGCTGCAACAGATAGGAGCACCAACCCCTAATGCCAAGCACCAACTTGGACTACAAATCTAAATTATTTCAATGACATAAAAATGCCTTCGCTTTCTACACGACCTTGACTGGTCTGCAATTAATCAAACTCCACACACACTTACGGCTCTGCTTATCTCTCTTTCGGCCCTCTTCTAACCTTCTTTGCGTAGCACTTTTTCACTCATAATAACATCTTAATTCTCTGCACGACTGCCCTTTTATAACCCTATTTCTCATTGAGACTCCTCGTCTTCTGTAACTTCTGTAATCCCGCATGCAGCCTATTAATAGCCACTACTGATGGTAACTCCTTTATAGCATAGTATTTATTACATGCAACCTATTAATAGATCTGTCTTTGTTTTGGACTGTCAGTATAACTACCGCTCAATGGTTTCACTGTGACACGGGCCCTGTAACTGTCGTTCTTTACTATTCTTATTTAACTTGCATGATTTCTATCTGTAACTGCACCTGTAACTATCGCACTAACTTTAGTTAACTCTACTTATTTTGGCTGCATGATTTTCCTCTACAACTGCCCCTATAACTGTCGTTCTACTTTAGTTAACTTTACTTCGGCTTTTAGTCATGAACAAACAGCATGTCACGATATCGCGACATTTCTACCCCTTTGAATTTTTCTGGGAGTTTGACCATGAAAACATGACATGTCATGATATCATGACATTTTTTGCCTCCTTGTCCTCTTCTTGGCTTGCACCCGTGAAAACATGACATGTCATGAAATCGTGACACTTTTCGCTTCCTTGCACTCTTCTTGGCTTGCACCCGCGAAAACATGACATGTCACGAAATCGTGACACTTTTTGCTTCCTTGCACTCTTCTTGGCTTGCACCCATGAAAACATGACATGTCACGAAATCGTGACACTTTCGCTTCCTTGCACTCTTCTTGGTTTGTACCAACGAAAACATGACATGTCATGAAATTGTGACATTTTTGCTGCCTTGTGCCTTTCTTTTCTTTTAGCTCGTGAAAATGGAACATGTCATGAAATCGTGACACTTTCGCTGCCTTGTGCTTTTCTTTGCCTTTCGCCCGTGAAAACATAACATGTCACGAAATCGTGACACATTCGCCTCCTTACACTCTCTCTCCTCTTCGGGTCATGAAAACTCGACATGTCGTGAAATCGTGACACTTTTTCTCCTTGGCGCTTTTCTTCCCTTCGGGTCATGAAAACCCGACATGTCACGATATCGTGACACTTTTTCTCCTTAGCTCTTTCTCTTTGAACCTGTCATGAAATCGTGACACTTTTTCGTTCGTATTGTCCTTGCAAATTGTCGTGATATCGTGACACTTTTTCTTTGCGAGCTCTTTCTCTCGAACCTGTCATGAAATCATGACACTTTTTCGTCCGTACAATCCTTCTTGCAAATTGTCGTAAAATCATGACACTTTTCTTTGCGAGCTCCTTCTCTCCGAACATGTCATGAAATCATGACAGTTTTCTTTGCTTGCACCTTCTTTCCGAACATGTCACGAAATCGTGATAGTTTTCCTTGCGCTCTCTTTTTCCAACATGTCATGAAATCATGATAGTTTTCCTTGTGCTTTCTCTCTCTTCGAACATGTCACGAAATCATGACAGTTTTTCTCTCTTCTTTCCTCCAACATGTCGCGAAATCGCGACAGTTTTTCTTTCTTGCCAAACATGTCGCGATATCGCGATAGTTTTCTTACTTGTCTTTTTCTTTGATCTTTTGAATGTTGGCCTCTTCTGTCTTCTTGGAAATTCACTGTACATGCTTTGACTGACCTCTGAACTCCTGTCCACTGCATCAACTGATCTATCTGTCTATGTTGACAACAATGACAATACTGTTTCTGCACCTTGCTCAACAAGTTTTGACACTTAACATAGAAATGGGTTTTCAAATAACCATGCATATTTTTAATAAAGAAATCAATACATACCTGGGTGAGTTTCATAAAATGTGATGTATATGAAACTCAATTGTGCAATGTGATTGGTTGATGCATAATTTCAATATACCAGTGAATTGATGACTTGCGCTCTTCCTCATTTTGTGTGATCCATAAAAGATGATTTATTTATTTTTATTTTTTGTATTGGATACTGCATAATTACGAGTTCGAGATCTCATGCTAAAAATGAGAAATATTGATTATTCATCATGGGAAGACACACTTCCTCATGGGAACTCAAAAGTAGGTGTAATTTATGATTAATATCTCGAGAGTAGGTGTACTCTATTATCGACAACTAGAAAGTAGGCATACTCCATCCATCGAACATTATGTATCATCATTTTTGCATGGACGTAGGAACTATTGGTGGGAAGTAGGTGCCTTCGGTTCTGGTTATATCGAGAAAGTAGGGACCACTTTCCTAATGGGAAGTAAGCATCTCTACTGCTTTCGGATATAGGTATTTTCCTCTAGGTAGGAAGTGGGCATTGTTGGTGTTGCTTCTGAATATATGCACCACCCTCCTAGTGGGAAGTAGGTACCTTTGCTTCGACTTTGTATATAGGCATCATCCTCCTGGTGGGAAGTAGGCACATTTGTGCTGGTACAAATATAGGCATCACCCTCCTGGTGGGAAGTAGGTGGCTTTGTGTTGGCCTGAATATAGGCACTACCCTACTAGTGGGAACTAGGTACTTGTAGACTAGCCCAGATATAGGTGCCACCCTCCTGGTGGGAAGTAGGCACCATATTCGTATCACTACACTCCTAGAAAGCAAGAAAAACATGGTGCATAACTCTTGCCTAATAGGCTTGGTTGTCTTGGATGCCTACAATATAAAATGGGTTCTATGTGGCCTTGCAAAATGAAAATAAAATAAAATCTATCTAAAACATTAGAAAGCATTATATATTTTTTTCCTTTGTTTTTTTCTTCATTTTTCTTATTGTGAATGCGTGCGTGTTCATCAAACAACTAAAAATATTTCTGAAAATGGGGTCTCCTCCATGTATTCATTTGAGCTAATTTCATGAATTTTAGGTGCATGGTACGACCGTAATCAATGTCCATTGATTTTCAAGATCATTTTACTATCGTCAATTATTTGAATATGGATAGCTCCATTGTTGATCACTTCAACCACATCGTACAAGCCCATCCACATCTGCATGAGTTTTATCTTTCTCTCTTGGAACCAAGAATTATATAATAATTCTAATTCTTCTTCTTTAAATTGTTTGGGCTTTATGTGGTGGTCATGCTACATTGATCTCTATCTTTGCATTACTTCTATGCACTGCAATGTGTCTTGCATGTATTCGTCCAACTGATTTAGTTGGTGAATATACTCTTGTTGTGCAGGGTCTAGGTTTAAATTAAGTTCTACAACAATTCATAGTTTTCATAAATTCAATGTACATCATCACATTCTTACCATACACCAATTGGAATGGTGTAAATCCTATAGTTGACTTCCATGTAGTTTGATATACCCATACTGCTTTTGGAAGATGTTTCTCCCAATCCTTTTTATGTTGCTACATTGTATTTATCAAGATGTTTTCCAACTCATGATTGGTAACCTCTACTTGGTTGTTATCTTGTGGATGATATGGGGTGGTTTTGTTGTACCGTATTTGAAACTGCTGCATCAGTTCCTGTATCATATTTGAAGTGAAATGAGTTCCTTGGTCAGTGGTAATATCCATGGAAACATCAAACCTAGTGAAGATGAAATTATATAGGAATTGCACCACATTCTCCTCCATTACACTTTGCAATGCCTACACTTCAACCCACTTAGTAACATAATCAGTACACACAAAAATACACCTCTTACCATTAGATTGTGGATTGATAGGTAAAAAAAAATCCATCCTCCATTTATCAAATGGTTCAATGTCCACATGCGATTGAAGGGGCATTTCCTCTTGTGCAATTGGTCGACCCATTATTTGACATTGATTGCAATGGTTGATGTATTTTACTACATATTTAAATAGAAAGGACTAGTAATACCCTATTTGTAATATTTTAAATACAGTTTTTTTTCTTACAAAATATCCACCACATGGTTTTTCATGACTGAATTTTAAAATATATTGGGTTTCATTTTCTACCATACATCTTTGCATGATTTTATTAGGGCCTATTTTAAATAGGCAACCATTAACCCTTAAGAAAGCTGCATTATTTTCAATCAATATTCGAGCTTCTCAGAGAGTGAGTGCATGTGACACTTTAATGATTGCTAGATAATTATCCATATTGGCATACCACATTGTTTGGTCATTTAGAGCAAAGATATGCTCATCCAAAAATCTATTCTTAGTTGCAGTGTTATCTTGAGAAATCAATATGGATAAAAAAATCTGCAACAACGTTATCTTTTCTAGGTTTGTCTAAAATAGTCACATCAAATTATTGCAAGAGTAAAACCATATAATAATCTTGCCACTTAATGTTGGTTTATTCATTAGATATTTAATGGCTATATGATTAGTATGCACAAAGATTTTATAGCCCATGATATAATGGAAAAAATTATTTATAGCATGCACAACTACAAGGAACTCTTTTTTTGTGATAGTGTAATTTAGTTTAGTGCCCATAATGACATATACTTCATTTTCTTCAATCTATCCTAGTGTTGCCCCTATAGTGTTGTAAGATACATCTGCATAAATGTGGAAGGGGAGGTTGCAATTCAAACCCCTAAGCACGAGAGCAATTGTCATTTTTTCTTTTAATATTTGGAACACTTATTCACACTCACTTGTCCAGACAAACTTAACATCTTTAGTTAATACCATGTGCAACGGTTAGGTCATTTTACTAAAATATTGAATGAATCATTTGTAGTATCCAGTAGAGCCTAAGAAAATTTAGACATATCTCTATTTTTGAGGGGTAGGTGGTTATTTGATGGCCTCTATTTTTATTTTATCTACCTTTATCCCATTAGTGGAGATGTGATGTCCTAATACTATCTGTTTCGTCATTAGCATGAAGCATTTATCATTACTTAAGGATAGGTTAGTTTTGTGGCAATGCTAGAGTAATCTTTCTAGACTTGTAGCTTCCTCAAAACTTTTATCGTAAATGATAAAATCATCCATGTAAACCTCTATAGTTTCTCCTAACATGTCTAAAAAAATTCTAAGGACTACCCGCTGGAAAGTTGCAGGTGCGTTACACAACCCAAAAGGTAAAAAATGGTAGGCAAAGGTACCCCAAGGATAGGTAAATGTGGTTTTTTCTTGGTCCTATTTCCCTATTTTGATATAATTGTATCCATTGTATTCATAAAGGAATGAAAAGTACTTTCATCCTGCCAAAGGTATCTAGAACTTGGTCTATGAAAGGTAAGGGAAAGTGGTATTTTCTAGTGGCTTTGTTCAACATAATGTAATCCAAACATATCCTCCATTTGCCATTTTTCTTGGGTACTACCACCAAAGGTGACACCCATTGACTATTTGAAATGGGATAGATGAATCCAACAGATAAAAGTTTTTACAACTCAACCTTAACTATCTCTTTCATGGCTGAATTCATCCACCTTTAGGGTTGCCTTACTGGTCTCGTATTATATTCTAGGTAAACTATGAGTGTATACTTCAAGTGCAATACCCCTCATGTCTCTATAGTCCTAGGTGGAAGCAATTTTATGGGTTTTTAATGTCTTTCAGCCTTTCTTCTTGAATAGTTGTCAATGCATTGTCAATATTTAATACTCTTCAAGGTTCTATCTTAATTTGTTTCACTTGATATTTTTTGCTATCAACAAGTGGGGAATCTATAGAGGATGTGATGATTATCCTTGTAGGAAATTTGTTATGATTAAATCCTTATCTGTTTCATCCTCAAATTCATATATATCCATAAATTATTGTAACATAGGTAGGGCATCATCGTTTATGACTTCCAAATCGGGCTCTCCCAATTCATCGGTGGATTGTGCATGAGGATAAATGACTAGATTTTTAACATTTCATCCATTTGATATAGTCATGTGTCTAGTCCTTCAACTACTATAAGAGTCAAAAGTTGCCAAACAAGGATGTATTAGTATGAGTGGGTAACCATCCAATCCCGATTTTGACTTTAGGACTAAGAAGTCTGTTGGCTATTCCCATGCATCTACAGTTACAATCACGTATTCCAACATTCCCTCTAGGAGTGTTGTGGGCGTATCTGCTAGTTGTAACACTATTTTTGTTGGTCCCATGTTTGTTAAATGTATATTATGTATATTTTCCTTTAGCATCACATTTATGTCTAGACCTAGGTCTACTAAAGTATTGAGTATTATTAAGCCTGAAATTCTAACTATTAATACTAGGCTTCTTGGATAAAAATATTTTGGGTGGTAGGTGTTTCCTAACATCAAGTCGACTAACTGTCTTACCATGTGTAATAATTTTGGTTGTTGTCTTCAACTTGGTCTTTTGAGATAGGTACATATTTTATATTTTGATAGAGGGGAATCATGATATTAAGGTTTTTCAACCCTTCCATTATGTCAAATTCTGGTTGCATCTATTTTTTAGTTTCTTATAGCCTTTTGGAGAAAGGTGGAATCCCTTCATTGTTTAACTATTCAAAAGTCAAGTTTTTTTCTACCTACCTCCTCTACCGAAGGTGTTTATTCTATTCCTACTTCTACCTCTACTTCCTCCACTATGGGAGGTGTTGGATCTACTCCTACTTCTCTACCCGATACAAGTTGTATTGGACTATAATCTACATGATCTACACTAATATGATACATGAGATATATCCTCGTGTCTATCTGATTGGCTATTTGATTTATATTGTTATTATTAGGATTTAGGGTTGGTTGTGTCGGTAGCTAATATGGCTTGGAAGTAGGTGGTGCCAATAAACTAGGTTGTATTGGGAATTGTGTTTTTATCTATGGAGGTGAAGTCAATGTATTAAAATTTCTCCATTGTGTGTTGGATTGCTAGTATAGCATCCATGGGTATGGTGTATAAATATTAAGACCTTGGATGGTATCCATCCAATGTGGTTGATCCCACCACCCCATATTGGATGTTTGGGCTTACCCCTGGTTTGTAAAATTAGATCCATTGTATGGTGGTGCTACTCCTGGCATTCCACCTCCCATAGGAGATTGTTGCCAATTCCTCCTATTACCCATGAAATATTTTTTGGCTACTTTTGGTTACTCTTTTACAGTTGCTAATTTTGGGCACAACTTCTTTTATGATCCATTTGACAAATTGCACAATCTCAAATCTTGTATTCCAAACATTCATTTCTTGGGTGCTTCTTCTTACATCTTGGGTAGAAAACAACTAATGCTGCTTTGATTTCTTGCTTCTTTCTTGAAGCTGGAACTTATCTAATTGGATCACAAGAGATGATAAAATATCACTCTTCATGTTTTCCAACAAGGTGTCTAGTTTTGCTTTTGTTTTTAAGGCTATTGTTTTAGTCCCTCGGGTGATGGGTTTATCTTTTCCCCTAGAGTAATTCTAATATAACTATCAGATTTATGACATTTGGGCTTGGTAAATGTCACCTCCCACTAATAAGTTCAAGGCTTCCAATGATTCATTTGTGATACCCCTCAAGAATATACCTCTTAAGGATTTTTCTTCTAGTTTTTCATGGGGCGAGCATTGGATATTATAATTAAATCTACCCCAGTAATCCTCTAATGACTCTTCCTCCTTCTATGACATATCTAGGACTTCCTCTCGAGCATCCCTTACCCTTCCAAAATACTGGTATTATTCTAAAAATATTTTCTTCATGTCTTCCCATGTGTTTATTTGTTTATTCCATAAACTGATAAACCATCATAATGTTGAGTCATCTAATATGGAGAGAAAAAGCTTTAATTTTTGGGTATCTATTTTGTAATCAATTGATCTACAAAGAACATCAAACTTAAAAAGAAATAGATCAGGATCTTCTATTGGTAATCCTCTAAATATAGAGAGGTAAGCAGGAGAAATATGTTTTATTTTAGTGTCTCCTTTGGATTCTTCAATCAAGAATTCAAAATTGGTGGAAGCCTCATCATTTCCAACCATAGTTGTAGGTTCTAAGTTGATTGCTTCTACAACAACTAACATAACATCATGCTCATTTTTGTGTCCTCAAACAATATTCCTAAATAAAAATCTAAGACAAACCCCTCTTCAAGTATTTTTCACCTTTGATTATTCAGTAAATCCTTAAGCTGGCTACAGTTGTGGTTTAATCTATTAGATGTCCCATAAATCGCATTAACATGCTAGGGTGAATCGAGTGGAGATGATTGTCTTTCCTCCGAAAGTGTTTCAAACTCCTTAGAAGATATTGTTGGTAATTGTGAGGTGACTTCTATTCTTTTAATAAATTATTTGTCAGGTCCTATTGGCCTTGGTGTACTCATGAATTCTTAGGTAGAGGATCTATGAGTAGATAGTCATACATTTACATTTAGGCTGACTAACCTGTGGATCCTAAACACTACAATTGGCACTTTTGGACAATGATGCCAAAATGGTGAGCATAAATGGTGTTTTGTAAAAGGTGCTAAATCTTTCCACCTATGTCAATCTGGGAGTTCGTAAACTTGTGAGTAATTATGCACAATATATGCTTGTAGTGTGGGAGATGAGTCCCTATGCATCTGTTGGTTTTGTGGGGGAAATTGTTTGTTCATGTAGTTTTAGTTTTAACCAAACCTAGTAAAGCAAATTAAATATTTAATTAAAGCAGGAAAAATAAATACATAAAGAAATTACTAACACACACTTGCAAAATTAAAATTGCAGAAGGAAAATGCAAGAAATAAAATACAGGAAATAAACACACAACTAAAAATAAATTACAGACGATTGAAAATAAATTGCAGACGATTGAAAATAAATTGCAGAAAAATAAACACATAATTGAATGAAATAATAAAGCAGGAAATAATAAAAACTAAAGAAAATAAAATAGGGGAGGATTACCGCCTAGAGTGGGCCCAAGCTCCCACAGATGGTCTGCTCGGTTGATTACTTAGAAATTGATCCTTTAATGCACGCAAAGTAGAAAAACTTAGAAAATTTGATTATAAAAGCACAATACAAAATTATTCTGAGTTAATAAAATTTTATTTTTAGGAATGAGATGTGTTCTTATATAGAATGCGGCTGATCTTTGTTACAATAATAACTTATTTAAAATACCTAATTTAATAAAAATCATGATTTTATACAATGGGTGCATTCACAGTTGCGATTTTCATCTATTAAAAGAATGATTTTTTCCAAATTTAATCATCAAAATATAGGAACGATGCTCTCCTATTTTTCATAACGACTTCTTTCTAAAAATTGCATGGTCTTCCACTTAATAAATCAACGCATGAAATATAGGCACTATATACTCGTTGAACGTAGGTACCTACCTATGGCTAGGACATAAGCACCTGCTTGCAATTGAGATGTAGGTGCCTACTCATGCTCGAGACATAGGCACCTACCTGTGATTGGGATGTAGGTTCTTGCTTGTGGCTAGAACATAGGCGCTTGCCTGTGGCTGGGATGTAGGCACCTGCCTACGCCTAGGACATAGGCACTGTTGTGACTCCTTCATAATGACCCTAAAGTTGGGGACCCACCTTAAATTTTGTGATTTCAGGGAATTTTTGTTTATCCAATTCTGCTCACATAAAGGTCTTTGAAAATTTGCTTTCACTTTGAAATTGTTGACATATTTGCATTTTGAAGGTTTGAATGTAGTTGCAATGCTTCAAACTAAATATTTTGATTATTTGCATATTAATTGCATTATTTCAAATCAAATAATTTGATTAAAATCATTTTCAAATGTTTAAATGATTAATTTTCATTTAAATAATTAAATTTTATTTTAGGGTTAACCCTAAAATTAATGCAAAATTGAAATGGACATATCTTGAGCTAGGCAACTCCGTTTGATCTCATTCAAAACTTGGTAAAAAGATATAGATTTTCTCCTTCTAATGGTACCAAACTTACATGATTTTATTTTACCAAAAGACTAGCAGTTTAATTTAGCAATATGAGAACTTTGAAACAATTGGAAAAAGGAAAGTTACAGGAGAATGAATAATAAATAAAGTTTGGTTTTGTTTTGATATTATGATTATTGTTTCATTATGCAAGTAATACAAGGGCAAGGGTTTGAAGAAGATAGTTATAAAATTTGTTCCCGAAATTGTGATGAAACGGAATAACTAAACTTTTCAAATTATAAATAAATCATTGAGATTCATGGAAAAGGTCGGACATTTTATGTAGAGAAGGAGAGGAAAGGAATTGGAAGGAGCCAAAGCCATATTTTGAAGAATATAAAGGGCCATTTTGTAGAAAGATTGAAAGCATTGTAAGGTTTAATATTTTGTATTTGGAGTGAACGAAATATTTAATGCAATTTTTCAATAGTTTATATCCCCTTGAAGATTACATCATGTCATTGATTTCGCTGTGTGAATACGTTTAAATTTCTGTAATTGGTATTTGTCTGTAACATTTGTCTAAGACACAAAATCATTTTCCTATTATAAAACCTTTGATTATTTATTTTATATTGATTATGTTTGTTATATAACCTAGTTCATTTTCATAAAATTTTATACTAGGTTATTACTAAGTTATTTATTTAAATATTAAATTATTTTAATATTTAAAATAAATAAACTTATAAAGATAAATGAATATTCTAATGTTGACTTTGATTCAATAAAGTCAGTAATTGGAATTGATATCTTTTGTTATATTTTGGTTGGACTTTATGTTTTAAATAGAATTTTTATTTAATTAAAGTTTCAAACCTTACATTGGAGAATTATATTTGTAATTAAATATTTTATTTCATAAATATTTAATATACAAATATATAAAAAACACATTTATGAACTTGATTTTTAAATCATAAAATTCATAGTTCATAGATGATAATTATATTAAACCCTATGAGTTATGATTAATAAGGTTTTCAAAACCTTATAATTTTGGGGTTAAACATTTTTATTTTATTCATTTTCTCAAATATTTTAATGTTGATTTTATATTTGGGATGAATAAGATATTTTCATTGATTAAACCTTAGATTCTTAAAAGGTGAATATCTATAATCACGGTTTATATTTCATTTGAATTTCACATACTTTGATTTTTTATCAAAGTAATTGAAATTTCACATTAATTAAAATGTTAAGGCAAATTGTTATTTCAAATTAGTTTTGAAAGCATTTTAATCAATGGTATTGTTAAGTTTGCATCAATAGATCTTAATCATAAGGTATATTTAATTTATCATTTGGATAATAGAATTTGGTGAAAATCATGTTATATATGATAAACTTGAAATCATTTACTTAATTCCCAGGCCCCTTGTAAACAAAAACTTGCAAAAGCAAGAGTTTATTCAGGCACTTATATAAACATCTATGCATGACACATAAAACATTAAGTAAGAACCTTGGAGAAACATTACATTCTTTGCAAGAGAGAATTTTAAATTCTAAGTTGTCGAGTGGTTTTTGTAACATGACAAAATCACACCTCAACAGGCACCTTCCTACGTCTAGAATGTAGGCACATTATTCCTTGTGGGAAGAAGTCACCCTGCCCTTAGTAGGATATAGGCACCTCCTTCATTCATCGCAATCTCCTTTAAGATGTTTTTATACTTTGAAAAATTATATTCTTTGCACAATGCCAGGTCCTTGTGGGACCTTAATTGAAAAATGTAAAAGAATCAATAAAAAATTGCATCTACACACATATTCAACTAAAACCACCAATCAGATATAAATACATCATTTTTTATTAAATAAATGCAATAATAATAAAAAAAAACATATTTGGTGTTAAATATGGCCATTCAATATCCTCATACTCATGATAAAAATGAGCATTTTTGGTGCTCATCAGCTATCTCGATAGACTAGAGAGCTATTATTAACCAATGCTCATTCACGGAGTTAGAGCCTGAGAAAATCTAGGACAAGGACTATGTCATGATATATGGACATGCTGCTACCACAACCACCACCATATATAGGAGGAGTTGTAGGAGAGATGAGCTCACAGAGCTAGGGAGGTGATGTGGGAGAGATGTTTTGCTTTTGCTATTATGGTACACTTTTTGAAAAATATGTAGATGATTGAGTGTATCAATTTTTTTTATTGTAGTACACCAATATACCATACTTTTGTACTATTATCGATAAATTAAATATAGAGAATTTTATATGTTGATTGGCATATTGTTTTATATATGATGTTTATGTGATGATGCATGCATGAGAATAGTTGTTAAAATGGTAATATACTAACTTAAAGGTGTAAGATAATGGATTTTAGAAATTCATAGGGTTATGATAGATTATGATTAGTAAGGGAAATTAGGAAAGAAGAGAGATATGGAGGATTAGTGGGAAGTAAAGCAATGACACTTGCCCTATGAAGTATAGTATAATAACTATGTATAGTGGGTAGTGAAGCCCTATATGACCAAGATGGTTGGAAACCAATGAAGGACTTTATGAGCAAAGTGAAAAACAACCAATTAAGGCTTATATGAGTAGTATGATCTAAAACTATGTATAGATATTTATAAAATATGTATAAATACTGTACAATGGACAACGAAGTCCTACAAACAAGATGGTCAATGACTAGTTAAGGCCTATATAAGCAAAGTGAGAAGTGTTCAATTAAGGCATATATGCAAATATATTATAATAGCTATGTACAATGGTCAATAAAGACTTGTACGTAGTGTCACCAATGACCAATGAAATCTTGTATGAGAAATATGAACAATGACTAGTTAAGGTATTCATGAGCAAAGTGAACATCAATTAGTTAAGGCCTGTAAGTGACCAAGGAATAGTTAAGGCCTATAAAAGAGTAGTGACTAGTTAAGTACTATATGAACAATAGCCAATTAAGGCCTATAAATGAGTTGCAACTAGTTAAATCCTATAAATGAGCAGTGACTAGTTAAGGCCTATATGAACAATGACTAGTTAAGGTCTATATGAACAATGACCAATTAAGGCCTATAAATGAGTAACAACCAATTAAGGCATATATATGAACAATGACTAGTTAAGGCATGTAAATGAAAAATGAATAGATAATGTAACAAACCATCCAAAACAAACCTATATATATATATATATTCTCAAGTAGGTTCACAAAAAAGGATCCCAATATTATTTTTAGCATTCACAAGGCTTCACTACATTTTGAGTCTTTTATCATTATAGACAACACTCAAGTGGATAGGAATGGCCAACAACTCATATTTATGGGGTTCACCTTACTAAACCTTACCAATTAGAAGGATGCTAGAGTGGTCCTGTTATGGGGATTTCCTGCTTACCTCCTTAATCTTTATCACGTCACAGGAATCCCAAAAATCATGAGTATTGTAGACTCTGGCGGGTCTACCTCTTTGACCCAGGTATAGATTACCTATTGGGCTTTATACAGACCATGTCAGGTAAGTAAAACCCAAACAACGAGTGCAAATATCTACCGTGATTACTTGTGTTTAGCCATATTCGATGGTATTATGTGTTATTTATTATTTTATGACCAAACTAGATGTTGTTAAAATATACTAAGACCAGACTAGTGCCATATCCATTGGGTAGTGTTGGAATGAAATCCACCTTAGGTTATAATTTACGTCCAAGACTTCGTCAACATTGAACAACCAGGCTAAAACTGAGGTTTTCCTGGTTCAGTCTCCAGAGAAGACTGGTTCCTTATTTTTTATAGGAAAAGGGGAGAGAGAAAGGAATGCTTAAAGAAGGGAAATGTAGCCAATGCTATGAGATTAAAATTGGTACATATTAAGTAACAACAAACTGCTGATCCAACCTTTTGCAGAAAGCATAATAAAACTCAACACACCATAAACTAAGATCACTCGGTGAATATTTAACTCCTAAGAAGTTTATCAATGAAGTAAATTGCAGATCTACTAGAACATTTAACACATAAATTTAGTTTAAGAATTAATGTATGGTATATTCAATATAGATTCAAATTTAGAAATAAATGATCACATATATACTTGCACACCAAATGAGCTTAGAACCAGGGCGGATGATCTCTATTGATTTTTCAAAAGTCTGAATACATAGCCTTGTAAACACCTAAGAGCTGATATTTTTCTTTTGTCGCTCATTATTTATATAGAGTTTTACATAATAAACTAATGAAAGTTGTCACAACAGAATGCCTAAAGTCTTATCCTAACAATAGAGTCGTTAGAGATCGAGATCTCTATTGTTACATAGATATCTTTTGAGTGATGTAACTTTTAACCGAAAAGGTTAAGATATTCTTGTTACAGAGATCTCCTCCACTTGCTTTTATATATGCTGGTTCCTCTTCTTCAAAACATCATGCTATCGCAAATTTTTCTCCTTCGCTTGGTACTCCTTGGCAAAACGTCGTGCTATCATGAATTTTTCTCCTTCGCTTGGTCCTCATCTTCAAAACATTGCGCTATCGTGGATTTTTCTCCTTCGCTTGGTCCTCCTCTTCAAAACGTAGCACTATCGTGACTTTTTCTCCTTCACTTGGTCCTCGGCAAAATGTCGTGCTATCACGAATTTTTCTCCTTCGCTTGGTCCTTCTCTTCAAAACGTCGCGCTATCACAAATTTTTCTCCTTTGCTTGCTAAAAAAGAAGGAAAGTACCTTTATTTCCTCGGGTGTTGTCATTTTGACCAACATTCTTGGTTCCTCTTGGGGTAATTATTTTAACTGAATATCAAAAATTAGAGCCTTTATCCATTGGGCAACGGAGTCAAAAACAAAAAAGAAAATAAAGAAAAGAGGGGAAAGAAAGGGAATGATACCAAGCTCAACAAAAACAAATCAAGCTTGGGAGGGAGGATTATTCTTTCATGGACTCTTCTTTAGACTGCTTTGCTCCTTCTTGAATTGGAAATGTTGTACTGCTTGACGTGGCCTTCTGGGATTTTTATTGCTTCTCCTTATTCCACTTGTCTCTAGATTGAACAACTTCATTATAAGAAGTACACGCTTTCTTCCAGGTCTCTTCATCTGTATCTACATTTTCTTTAAAAGTTGCATATAGGTACTCCAATTCTTCTACCTTATCATACGATAGACTTTTAGACTTAAGGTACAACTCATTTAGGTTGGACATTATTTGAGTGATATCTTGTGCCATACTAAAATTTGATCTTCCTGTATTGGCTCTTCCCAACTATCAATTTTTAAAGTATCATCAAAGAAAGTCTGCCAAATAACTTTTGTCTCATCCTCTGACAATAGTTTGGAATGTGAGTCCCAAAAACTAGGCATACCACAATATTTAGCCATATTAGCATGTTTTGAAATTGACTTCGCACCTGCTCTTAATTATTGTATAATTTTTACAGTAGTTGTCACCAACTTATGTCGTTTGAAGAAGTCCCTAGAAACTGATTTAGCTCGAGACCAATTTTCATCTTGGGTTCTGTATCCAACTATTGTTTGAGTATTACTCGCCAGGACCTTGATCTTGTTGGCTGTAGATACTATAGGTGTCAAGAGTTTAACCGAAACTTCAAAATATTTCTCTACCTGATTTAGCATGATGTTTACCTTGGACAAGTAGACCAAAGTTGGTCTAGATTTCAGGATCCATTTTCTTAACCTTGCGAGCTTTTCTTTCTGAACTGCTATTGCTTTTTCCTTAGAGAACCCTTGAGTCTCGTTCGAGACTGCTGACAACTGCTGTTTCAACTCTTCTATCTGCTATTGCAAGATCTAAACCTGTTCTTCTGCTTTTGCTGCATTTTCTTGGAAAGATACGGCTTCACTGAACCTTTGTTCCCATTTTTTGGCCTCATTTTTAAGAGCTTTCTCAGTGATATTCTGTTGATTGAAAGCTTCTTCTAGCCATTTACGAGCTTGTTCTTCTCTAAGGAATTTTTATTTGAAGTGCTCTGCATTAAGATAAATCATCCCCATGTGAGTCTAAGCCTTGCTCCACTCTTCTTCCATTGGCAGCTGGGTCATGTCTTCTGTGATGATTTAGAGTCATTTGTTTCTCAGGCTTCTGTATTAAAGGATTCATATTCATAGTAGAGCACTGCATACTAATTGGGTCAAGGACTGTCCCTTATCAGAAACGGGCCATCTCAGTGGCACTTGGTGAACTTCGTGTCTTCAGCCAGGTGGCAGCATTTACTATAGTTTTCTTTAGCTTTCAAAATTTGGCAACTGTGGGATTATTGGAAGAAGAGGTACTCTATAGGGACTGCAGGCTCAATAGATTCATGGAAAGCAAAAAAGGAGTGGGTGGTAACAAGGATTCCATGCTAGTTGGTTGAGAGGGAGATCCTGTTGGTGTGTGGTGAGGCGAAACATGGGGGGATTGAGGAGGTGATGATGGCTTTGAAGTATTCTTATCTTTTTGAAAAGGAGAGGAAATCCTCTGTGAATGAGGGGAAGAAGAAGGGGTATCAAGATTGATTGGAGACATTTCTCATTTTTTCTATCGTTTAGAGCCTCCCATTTCTTGTGATTATTTTGTGTAAGCTTCCACTATATGCTTTAGACATGAATTATCTGCACCATCTATCACTAGTGGTGGAGTCTGCTCTTGGCTCAGTGGCTCCTTTTGAGGGGACTCTTCAGCATTTTT
Source organism: Wollemia nobilis (assembly GCA_028583015.1). Taxonomy (NCBI): domain Eukaryota; kingdom Viridiplantae; phylum Streptophyta; class Pinopsida; order Araucariales; family Araucariaceae; genus Wollemia; species Wollemia nobilis. Next base: position 17,589,313 of record JAQPPZ010017033.1, on the reverse strand, counting down.
AGCCACTTGTTCTTCTTTTCTATCCCTTGTTTTTTCATGTTCCTCTATTTATCCCAAATTTACTTGTTCCTCTTCTTTTGATTCTTCGGGAGAGGATTCTTGAATTTTTATTCTTTTTCGGCCACCTCCTTGCTCTTGCTTTGCTTTCTCCTTTTTCTCAACTACTATATTTCTATGTTTCAAAGAAGCATTGTCATCAGAGTTTGTATATGATCTTGAATGTGAGATATATTCGACATCTTTTTTTTGTGGTTTCTGCTTGTGAAGCTTCTACTTCTTTTCCTTTTTCCTTTTTAGTATATTTCTCAGATTGCTTTTGGGAAACACCACCAACTCCAATCGGGACCTTATCGACCAATGTTTCGGACCAGCTCTGATAATGCTCATCATATTTGGTATAGAACTTAGTGTTCATCTTGAGCCCATAACCTTATGAAAGTTTTGATGTGGCACCACATTTGCCACCAGGCTAAGATTCGCCTCATTCCAGTCATCTCCCTTCTTCTTTATTTCGTTGAAGGTCTTGGTGGGGATTTTGTGTGATGGGCAAGAATCTGGGCTATAATCTATCAGATGTTCATATAAATCATGCCACGAAGCTAGTGGTTGTATTTTATTAACATGCCATTCCAAAGGACGATCTTCCTTATTATTTCTACTTTGCTTGATGTCTCTCCCAGAGAAGTGAAACTATTGGAATGGAGCCTTGTTCTGAGTGGTCTGCCTTTCGCAAATATATCCTTTGGATCATATTTCCACCTCTGTGGAAGTTCTACCAGCCCCATACCTCTTAGTACTTAAGTAATCTTCTGATGATCTCCCTTTTTTGAAATAGTCACCCCTTCAAAACTGAAAGGCATAAGGCAAGTATGGGTTTTCTGAGTGCCTGTCCCAAACATGAAATTTATGAATTCTTGTTGTCTTACATATTCTAAGGCAAAGAGCCATTTGGTGACGTAGTACGACAACAAGAAAGGCTTCTTTGTGAAGCCAAAAAGTCTTATAACCACTCCTTGAGACAATATGAAAAAGTCTCCTTCTTCTGCATGAGGGCACCTTAGGGTCTCTTCTACTTCCTTAGGAATCCTCGACATGGGTCCTAACACAATCTGTATAGCGAGGCCCAAGAATTCCATGGTGAACTGGTAATATGAACTCGCTCTTGAGAGAAGCGGAGTCCATTCGCACACATGAAGATTTTCTCCCTTTTTGTTCTTTTGCGTTACGGATATAGACTTCAAATTTTTTGATTGAAAAAAGAAGAAAAGCCAAATCAAATAGGAGTACCTGAAAGCATCTGGGACGTTTGCGTGTAGCTTTGAAAGTCCTGCATGTAGCTTTTGAGCTATGTAGAATGGCCAGTCAAAGAAAAGCGAGACTTTATTTGGGTCCAAGCGTGTTTTATCATAGAATTTGTACATTGAAATGCATTGTGCCACAACAACTTGCCACCCATGCACCTGAGTATCATATTCCATACCCGTTACCATGGCTAACATAGAGAAAAGTTGCTTGTTCTTGAACTTGGACAAGGGTATGGGAGATTGGGGAATAGAACCCTTTGGGAGTTCATTCTCAAGATTTTGTTGTAGGAAGGCTCTTATGTTTGGGGTGTTGAGATAGAACTTTGCAGAGTTGGTTGGTTCAAATAAAATAGGAGGTACTAGGGGCTTACATCCCTGAGCAAACACAACTTTGATTATTTTGGGATCTATTGTAAAAAGAGTCTCACCTCTGTAATTTGTTACACTTTTGCTATTGACATCATACAGCTTCGCCATTGCTCTAACCAATTCTGGACAAGGGTGGACTTGAGGACATACGTAGTAGTAGAGCATAGAGTAGTAGGTGAAATTACTTGGGTTTTATGGAGAGGCATCTACATTTAGTCTGGTGACTATTTCCTTGTCGATTTGTCCCGAATCCTTCCATGTCAGCTTTATGTCTATAATGTGGCCATCAGGGTCGATGAAGCTATCTACTTTTGTGCTTGAACTCATTTTCTTTTTGGGAGGTGCAAACGTAGAACCTAGGGTTGGAGAGGTAGACATTGTGATATTGCTATAATTTTAGGTATTTGGGAGACTACAGAACTATCAGGGCCTTGTTAGAAATAATATAACCAGATAATTAAGAAAATAGAAGATAAATTGATAAAAGCTATTTATTAAAATAACTATGTATGCTCGTGCCCCAACTATTCAAGTAACATGGAGTAATTGTGGTTGGAGGTACGCATCCCAATACTAATTTAGAATGCTGGCAGGAGTCTCAGCCTGTGTGCCAGATTTTAATGATACCAACTACCTCAAGTTTTCATTTTTAATAAAAACCAATGGGAGACTTTTGCTATGGTACCGAGCCAATGGGACGACATTTTCTTTTGGTCTTGTTAGAAAAAATGATCTTGATTAAAACATTGGTGCTTTTCATACTTCCCAAGATACTTGATTATTCTTGTGTGGTGTATAGCTATACAACTGACCCTTGATGTGGCACTTCGATGTTCGAGGAATCAGGTCTGATGTGCGCGCTGATAGGGTTCCTTATTTAAAACAAGAAAATGACACTCTCTTTGCTTGAATGTTGTGAAATTGTGATATGTTTCCTGAAGGATGCCATGAGTGCTCAAAAAGTCAAGAAATCATGACATTTCTCCTGAAGGATGCCATGAATGCTCAAAAAGTCACAAAATCATGATATTTCTCCTAAAGGATGTCATGAGTGCTCAAAAAGTCACAAAATCATGACATTTTTCCTAAAATGGATCAGCTTGCAAAAAATAGCATATGTACAAGATTGCTTATATTCATAAAACAAATATATACAAGGATAGGACAGGATCCATTACTTATAGTATAGCTTCAGGTGGAAGCCATTGACAGGAATGTGTAGGACATGGCCCTTTTCATCCTTCAGCTGGAAAGAATTATGTTGCTTTTCTTCAGTGATTTCTAGGGGACCATCCCAGAATGTGACAAACTTATCATGGTTCCCTGGTTTTGACCTATTTTCATTCCACTTTAGAACTAGGTCTCCTACCTTGAAATTCCTTAAAGTGGCTTTCTTGTCAAACCATCCTTTGGTAACAACTGCATGTTTTTGGTAATGATCATAGGCCTATTCCTTAAGTTCTTCTAGTTGTAAGAGTTGGATCAACCTATTTTCCATGGGTTCTGCTTCTTCAGCCCCAGTTAAATCCAATAGTTTCAGACCTGGTATCTCTATGTGTATTGGGAGCACAACCTCTTTGCCATAAACCAGATAATAGGGAGAGGCATTTATAGATTTTTTAATAATGATCTTGTCAGCCCAAAGTGCCTGGTTTATCAAAGAATGCCAACTTCTTTTATTGTCCTTGAGGGTCCTTTTCAAAATTCTGAGTAAATTTTTATTGGTGGACTCAACTAATCCATTACCCTGGGGATAATAGTTTGAAGATGTTTTCAAGTATATCCCATAATTACTTGCAAAGTCGATCATCTTTGCTCCCACAAAATATGAACCATTGTCTATGACCAAGGCCTCTAGGATGTCAAACCTTGTGATCAGGATTTCCACAAACTCGATCACCACCTCTTGATCATTTCTTTTGGTGGGTATAGCTTTCGACCATTTTGTGAAGTATTCAGTGGCTATGAGAATGTATTTATGCCCTGCAGATGAATTTAGTTCTATGATCCCTATGAAGTCTAAACCCCATTGCTGGAAAGGTTATTCAACTTGAATGGTCTTGAGGGGTAGCGGGGCATTCCTGTTTCTTCCCACATATTTCTGACATTCATCACAGTTTCTTGTGATTTTAAAAGCATATGCAAAAACCATTGGCCAATAATACCCAATTCTGATGATTTTCAATGTTGTAGTTCTCCCAGAGTAATGTCCTCCTGATAGGCCACCATGAAATTCTTTTAAAATCTTCTGTTTCTGTTCTTTTGACACACATCGAAGGAGAACTCCATGCAAGTTTTTTATGTATAATCCTTTTGGAAATAAAGTGTATTTAAGAGCTTGGATCCTGCAAGCCTTCTGGACATACCCCAATCTGAAAATACCTCGTCAATTCATCTACCCAATCGAGCTGCTCTGAAGGTTGTTCTTCATCTGATATGGATTTTTGAGCCTGACAAGCCACATACTCTGTAGATGCTTGTTTTGCAAGTTCTTGGCACAAAGCTCTGCCCCTGACTAGTTTTGCTAGGTGTATCTCTACATCATATTCTTGTATTTTAGTTACCCAACCTTCTCTAGTATCGCCGAGTTCTCCTTGTGTAATGAAGCTTCGTACATCCGGGTGTATTGTATATACGATAAATTTGCTTTGCGACAAGAAGTGCCTAAAATTTTTTAGGGATTTCATGATTGCATAAATTTGTTTTTCAATGAAATTATACTTTTCCTCATATTCCTACATATTTTGACTCAAGAAGGTGATAGGCCTTTCTTCATTGTCAGTCCCTTTCTGTGTGAGCACATTGGCATAGCTTCCCTGTTCGCCTATCGCGTATAAGATAAAATATTTGGAGTAGTTTGGATTTACCAAGATGGGAGCTTGAGCTATCTGATATTTGATCTATCGAAAGGCCTATTTTCTTGCATCATTCCATTTAAAAATGGTGTCCTTATTCAATAATTATGTCATAGGTTTAACAATTTGTGCAAAGTCTGCTATGAATTTGTGTACAAAATTGATTTGACCAAAAATGACTGTAATCCCTTTTTATTTAAAGGGATGGGAAGTTCCAACAAGGCTTTTAATCAGATTGGGTCTATGGCTAGTCCTGATTTTGAAACCACATGGCCAAGTAAAATTCCCTCTTCTACGACGAAAATAGACTTTTTGGGGTTTATGGATATACCAAACTCTCAACATTTTTCCAGTACTCTCCTGAGGTGAGTTATATGATCTTATTTCCTATGAGAGAAAACAATCATGTCATATAGGTATATCACTATTATTTTATTCACAAGTTCTCCAAAGGCTACATCCATGGCTCTTTGAAAAGTCGCTCCAGCGTTTGATAACCCGAAGGACATCCTTTGGTAAGCAAATGTTCCCCATTTGGTTGTGAACACTGTTTTGAATTGGTCTTCATCCTTGAACCATACATAATTATACCCATAGAAACCATCTAATAGAGAAAATCTTTTAGCTCCAGCCACTATGTGCAAGATTTGATCAATTTGTGGGAGGGGGTAATGATCCTTAAGTGAAGCTTTGTTCAGATTATGAAAAGCCACACATAGTCGAATATCCTCATTTTTCTTTCTCACTGGTACTAAATTAGCAACCCACATCGAGTGCTTGGTTGGATATACAATCTTAGCCTCTAGTAGTTTTAAAAATTATTGTTTCATCAAAGCTTCTATTTTTGGATTTATTGGTCTCTGCTTTTTATGGAAAGGCTTGGCGCCTTCTTGAAGCTCAATTGTATATTGGATTGTTTCCTTTGAGTACACCTTTAGATCACCATAGGTCTAGGCAATTGTATCTAGAATTTTTTTGCATAATTCTCTGATCTCATCCAATTCCTTGTCCATAGTTTTCACACCTACTTTGATGGCCTTGTCAGGTCCTATTGTAGCTTCCTTATACCTGTGTTTGTCAACTTTCATATTATGACCTGTTGATCTATCATTGTTATAAAATAGGGACTCAAGTGTGACTAGCCCCTTTGGGATGTGATTATTTTTTAACTAGATGATGGTTGCCTCTTGTTCATCTTTGTTTTTTCTATTGTTGGAGAAGTTCATTTCATGGACTAGAAAATATACTATATGTTGATAATTTTTGAAAACCTACCAGAAAGTATCTCTATCAGGTACAGAAGGTCTGTCTATCAGTCTAACCGTATTTGATTTCTAGATGACATTGCTTATAGGGCAGAAGTGTGCTCCAACCAAAGATAATAAATCAGCATGTGTATTCTTCTCCCTAGGGATCGCTTTCATGTTCAGAGCTTCAAAAGACTCTAGTAAATCATAGACTTTATTTCTATAAGCCTTCAGATAATGTTGTTTGCTTATACATTTTCCTATAACTTGATTTACTATTAGTTCAGAATCACCAAAAAATTGCAATTGCTTGATACCCATCTTCTCAACCTTCTTGAGGCCCAAACATAGCGCTTCATATTTTGTTGCATTATTGGTGCAACTCTAGGTCAATCTGTAAGAGAAAAAATTTTCTTCACCTGTAGGAGCGATTAGGAAAATACCTGCTCCTGCTCCATTTTTGCATCTGGCTCCATCAAAGAAAAGTTTCCACAACTGGTTAGTGGATATTTTAGGTGGTGGGGAAGAAGGTGATTTACTTTTCTCAGGCTTCTGAATTATATAGCTACCCAGATCTGTCTCGATCATGGCATTGAAATATAGGAGAGAAAACTGGTCTTCTTCTTGTAACTCGTTAAGAGCTTCTTCCATTAGACTCAAGTCGATTCGTTCTTCTGTCATCATATTCATAGTAGTAGAGTTTTTATCCTCTTCTCCAAGCCTCTCGACATGATAGGTAGAGGGTTTCTCATTGAATATTTTCACCCTTTTGCTTTTTAATGGAATTTTGAGGTGCAAAAAAATGAGATATAGACATCCACCTATTTTAGCAGTAAATTCTCTAGACAGGCACATGCCAAAATAGGGTTCTAAATCAACCACTACCACCTCTTGTATAACTATAAGCTGAGGGAGCCTATTAAGGACGACATGGATATCTTTAATAATGCCTACTATTTTTATAGGAGTTCCATTAAGTTGCAAAAATCCTGGAGCACTCCTTGTATATTCCATCCCCATGATATCGCACACTACTTTGGGCATAATAGTAGTCATGGCCCCAGAGTCAATTATACAATTATGGATTACCCATCCTTCCATCTGGAGAGATAAATAAAAGGGGGGAGGTCTATTTTTTTTTGAGGTGGAAGAAAGACTTGCTTGGGCAAAGCTTAATTTAATTGGATATTTATCTTTTTTCTTCATAGATTTCAATGATTCCTGCAACAAGTCTATCTACCCTGGGATCCGTAGGGCTTCATACATAGTGGCCTTGGAAGGAGTCTTCTTTGTTTCTTCAACAATATTGAATGGGAGAGAATCAAAACTCTTCTCCTTTACTGTCGTATCAAACCTGTTCATGTACCCCTAAGTAGCATCAACTCTTTGGTTTTTATTCAATGAGGGATACCTCAACTTTTCTCTGGCTTGCTCCTAAGTCTCTATTTCCTTAGCCGAAGGTGTTTCCTTCCAAAACTCTGCTCCTTTTAGGTTTGTATTTTGTGGAGGTCTCTTTTTAGTAGGACTCCTTGTAGGCATAGGTACCTTCAAAGGGTTAAGATCTTTAGGATTAACCTAGAATGGTTTCTTTCCTAATCTAGTCAGAACCGAGACTTGTTCTAGAGAGGGCATCATAAAATTTTGATCGTATTCCATGATCATGTTTACCTGACCCTTAAGGGACCTTTATAATTTTTTTGTAGCTACTTTCTAGATCTGGTGTTGATGAATCATGCAAGCAGTCTCACCGTGGGGATTATTGCACATGGAACACCAGGAGGATGTTTTAGGTGAATCGGCACTGGGTCCCACATCTTCATTGGCATACACTGTGTTGGTTTTTTCATAATTTATTCCACTAGTGGATGCTTGATCTCTTGTTACTTATGGATAATGTCTCGATTGAGAGTTTCTTTCTGCTTCTCTTCACTCCATAGATATGAATTTATTTGACAAAGTCTTGTATGAGGATTACAAATATTGTAATATTGCCAGTTGGGTGTATTGAGTAGACGTTTTTGCGACTAGAGAAAGTGCCAAAATAGGAGGGAGCATAACAAGGGGAGGGGGTGATGGTAGGAGTAGGATGCTCGACTTTCCATTCCCCTTGGGAAGGGCGGTATTGAGATTTGTAGGGGAAATCAAAGGAGCATCACTTGAAATTTGAGGGAAATTTGGGAAGATAGGTGGAATTATCTTGGAAGGAAATATCCCTATGGTGATCAAGTCCTTTTTCGCTTTCTGTACTTCTAGATAGATTTCAGGAAAATTTGTTACTCAGGACTATCTGATAGCCATACTTATTTCCTAATTGTAAGCTCTTAAATAGTAGTATATATCCCCTTCTTGTGATGGTCTCAAGCCGTCAGGAACTCTATTCCAAGTTCGACTAAACCTGATATTAAAATCCATGATCTCTTCCCGAGGGTGCTTTTGAATGGCGTTAAACTGATTTAGTAATGAAAAAGGATCGGTATGCTCATTAAATTCTTCCACTAATTTTTTGACGAGCTGAGCCCAAGTAGATATATATTGGTATTCCAAGGTTTTGTACCAGTAGAGCATTTTCCCTTTTAAGGAAATAATCAGCATCCTGATCATCACGTCTTCTTTTGAAATGTCATATATTGGTGCCAATGCAACCACATCTAGGCAATGTTCATATGTTGTTTTTCTAGTACCATCATACTGGGGTAGCACTTTCAGGGCCGCTACTGGTATTGGGTGCTAGATTCCAAGATTCAAAGGGCCCGTATGGTTCCATAAAGGATAGGGTAGATCAGGCATATTTCCAGCCATCGTAGTCATATTAGTAACTAGAGTTGGGATTCTGATAGTAGCAGTGCTAGAGAATGCTATATGAGAAGTATTTTCTTGCCTGAGATTGCTATTGTGAGTAAGAACTATTCTGGAAACCAAAACCCGGTTAGCACAAAGGCTACCAAGGTGCAGTTCGAAGAACTCTATGGGCTATTCTAAATTTTTTGCTTTAGATGTGGTTATCATAAGAATGGTTCATAACCAGATACTGGGTAAGGATTTATTTAGGGTTCCTTTCCTATGCGGAGTCATCAGGTGATAATAAAAAGGTTAACAAGATAAAGGCTTCACCGAGACTTTGACTGTATATAATGCGTGGGATTTGTGTCCCACCGGGCGTGCCAAAAACTGTTGGAACAAAATCTGCCTTAGGTTATAATTTGCGTCCAAGACTTCGTCAACATTGAACAACTAGGCTGAAACTAATATTTTCCTGGTTCAGTATCCAGAGAAGGTTGGTTCCTTATTTTTTATAGGAAAATGGGAGAGAAATGAATGCTTAAAGAAGGGAAATGTAGCCAATGCTATGAGATTAAAATTAGTACAAATTAAGTAACAACATAGTGCTTATCCAACCTTTTGCAGAAAGCATAATAAAACTCAACGTACCATAAACTAAGATCACTCGGTGAATATTTAACTCCTAAGCAGTTTATTAATGAAGTAAATTGTAGATCTACTAGAACATTTAACACATAAATTTAGTTTAAGAATTAATGTATGGTATATTCAATATAGATTCAACTTCAAAAATAAACAATCACATACATACTTGCACACCAAATGAGCTCAGAACCAGGGCGGATGATCTCTATTGATTTTTCAGAAGTCTAAATACATAGCCTTCTAAAAACCTAAGAGCCGACCTTTTGCTTTTGTTGCTCATTATTTATATAGAGTTTTACATAACAGACTAATGAAAGTTATTACAACAGAATACCTAAAGGCTTATCCTAACAACAAAGTGGTTAGAGATCGAGATATCTATTGTTACACAAATATCTTTTGAGTGATGGAAATTTTAATTGAAAAGGTTAAGATATTCTTGTTATAGAGATCTCCTCCACTTGATTTTATATATGCTGGTTCCTCTTCTTCAAAACATCATGCTATCGTGACTTTTTCTCCTTCATATGGTCTTCCTTGGTAAAATGTTGTGCTATCATGACTTTTTCTCCTTCACTTGGTCCTCCTCTTCAAAACGTCGTGCTATTACGACTTTTTCTCCTTCACTTGGTCCTCCTCTTCAAAACGTCGCACTATCACGACTTTTTCTCCTTCGCTTGGTCCTCCTCTTCAAAACGTTGTGCTATCATAACTTTTTCTCCTTCGCTTGGTCCTCCTCTTCAAAATATCATGCTATAGCAGCTTTTTCTCCTTCACTTTGTCCTCCTTCAAAAAATGTCGTGCTATCGCGACTTTTTCTCCTTCGCTTGGTGCTTCTCTTCAAAACGTCGTTCTATCGCAACTTTTTCTCCTTTGATTGCTCAAAAAGAAGGAAAGTACCTTTATTTCCTCGGGTGTTGTCATTTTGACCAACAGGTAGTCATAACAAGTTAAATTTTATGAACCAAGAAAACTGTAGCAAAGATAAACTAGTTCGCCCACATTCATTCAAATGATGTAATAAATGGAAATAATTAACTAGAGAGGGAAAGCACCATTTATACATTCAGAATACTATAATACATAAATGAGCAAGACACATAAACCATACACAAAGAAAGCCAGGAACAGAGTTGGAGTTTATATTAATATGGAAATGATTTACATATGAGGAGATCGACAAAATGCTCGGATCTTATATGATAGTGATTACAATAAAATCCCAGTTTGAATGTTTTAACATGGGGTTACTTCTATCCATTCTGATTATAGTGATGTAAGAGCCTCCAAATCTAGCTCATCCACAGGAAATGATCTCGATAGACAAAGCGTCCTGGGCAGTTCATGGATAAATGGCATAAGAAAATATGGTGTAATAGACATAGAGATAAACATAGAAAGGGAAATATGACTAAAACTTAAAACACAACTATAACTAGACTTAGACTTCTCTCTTAGAGGTTTGATAAAAAAATCTGTTGTTGCAGTTATCTCCCTTATATAGAGCTGGCTACTCGAGCGGGGTTGTAACCGTTTATTCCAGCTATCCCGATCTCTCTTCCTTCAAAAGTAGGATATAATAAAAAATGGGCATGTAGCCCACATTTTTTAGTCTAAGAAGATGGTGGCTAAGGCTATGTACTATCTCTCCCGCTATCTTGGGTAGATGACTATTCTATTCTTGGCTCGTGTGCTCTCACTGGTGAGATGGGCCCCACTTCTTCCCTTTCGAGGTCTTGTAGACTTTGGTCAATGTAGCCCCATGCTTCATCATGGAATGTTAAGGTAAATATCAATAGGTTAAGATCTTGCATGGCTTTATTCACCCTTTCTCTAGACCACTCCATGGTATTCTCGATGAAGACACATAAGTGATCTACCATTTGTACCAAAGCTATGAATTGCTTTGATAATTTTACATCTAGACCAAGGTCAAAGTTTTGTATTTTTTTGAGCATGAACTCCTTGATGTCAGGAGTTTGGATGAACTCATTTAGTTTTAACCCACAGTCATTTAGTTCATTTTCAACCTCCTATTCGGAGTCGACAACTTCCCGATCCTAGAGGAGCCAATTTTGTCTATTCTACATGTAGATAAACACCTTGGAATACTCTTCTACAAAGAAATAAATAGAGTCATCTTCTAAGGTAGCCATAATTCCACTAAATTCTACGTAGTTCTCCTTGAACCTCTAATATATGAGAAATATTGCATTTACTCTTTGATCTACCTATTGCAATAATTCATGCAAGAGATGGACATTGTGCCTAGCGATGTAAATGTTATAAAATATGGATGTAAATCCTCCATTTTTCCATTATATTCTCTTTTAATTCCTATTTAAATTATTCAATAGACCGAAAGCAGTCACTGGCATGTGCTACAATGCCCTAGGAGGGAGTCGGCATCTGCTTCAATTGATTGACCTCGGCCTGAAGCTGCTGCAGTTTAAGCTATAGTTACCTTGCTTTTGTAGCCTTGGTCTTTAGAACTACCACCTCTTTTTACACTACTTCTACCACCTATACTTGCGAGGCTATGTGGGACTTCATCATGTCTATTGGACAGACCTCTACCCTTATTACACCCTTATCGATATCAATGGTGGCTTCCTTCAGGCTCGACAATAGATGGATGTTAAGTGTAGCGGTGGACACATCACATGTTTCTTGTCTAGTTGTTCCTCGGGGTATGCTTAATCTTTTAATGGAGGACCTCTGCTCCTCCATATCCTGTATATGATATTCTTCTTCCATGGTGAATTGGAGCGTGTCCCTTACCCTTGCCAACATGAGATTTTTTATGTCTGTGGCAGAAGATGCAGTCCTAGTTTTCTTCTTGGTGGGGGACTATGAGGGAATTATTTCTTGGACTTCATACTCCCTGAGCACACTGGATAATCCCCCCACCTCTTGTATTTTATTCAGAGCCTTAAGGGGAATTGGATGTTCTTCTTGGTTGATCACCAAGGTGGCGGTGAACAATGAGGGCTAGCCCACTACCACATAGGTCTGCTCAGATGGACATATCAACGTTTGAACAAATGAAATGAAACTTTGTGATTGCTATGAGGAGTAAGTGACTAGCTCCTTCCCCTTCAAAGTGGCAATGGGAGAACTAGAGGAAGAGGGAAGTTTTTATTGCTCCTACTACGCTTCATCTACTATCCTCATCATGACCTCAAAAATTTTAGTATATTGATGGACAACCTACAAAGTGGGGTCTTGGAACTATTTTGGGGGAGTAGTTGGGACCAATGGCACCACCTTGTCTACCAAAAATTCCCTGTGCAGTCTCAACTCGAAGCCATAATTTCCAACTACTTCAAGCTTACTATAAGGCCTCATATACATTCTCCACACCAATTCTAATGATCAATTTTTCCCGATGGTCTTCTGCATATTGTCTTCAAATTCATCCCCCTATGAATGACTTGCAAGAGAGCAAGCTTGTTAGCAAAAACCCACCTATGGTGGCCCTCGGGGTCATAGGGTATTCATGTAACTTTAAGGAAGCAGTATGTATCCATATTCCATATGACCTGCAACATTGAAAAATGGCCTAGATATGTAGAAGGCCCCATCGAGCAAGGAATGGGCAGCCACGACACACTCCCCTTATTCTTGAGGAATCTAATTTTTACCTTATCGATGATCTATCGGGTTATCTCTAGGATAGCTATGGAGGCCGGGCAGTGCTTTGGTAATGCCTTTGGAGGCAATTTAGAACCATATATTTTGATATAAGAGAATTCCTCTATATAGAAGAAATATCCTACTCTAGATTTGTGTAAAAAGGTCCTCACCTTGACTCCAAATATATCAGGTTCTTTACCATAAAAACGATTGTGTACCACTGGGAGGACATTCTTGAAGAAGGCCTTGTAGCTTGAGCACCCCTCTTGTATACACAACAACCGATCTTGAATCATGATGGTAGTTACTCCTCCCAATCGAGCCACCAAATATTTGTCAAACTGTGCTATAACCAAATGAATAAAAAATGAATAGTAGGAGAATGGGGGAAGCTCTTCTTTATCAACCAATATGGTTGCCTATAATTTTACTAATTATCTATCCATGTTATCACTGATGACATATTTCCATTGGTAGAGAGGTGTTTTATCTATCCTATTACATTGGATAATCAAGAACATGATCTCCTTTGTAATATGTTCTAGGTCCTTAGTGCCCAGCACCAAGTTGATCATGTATGCATAATCTTACGCCCAGGGCCGGATATGGAACTTACGGACTGGGAAAAAAGAAGGCCTATGCCTACCTCTCTTCAAGAGCATCTATGGAAATGTAGTATTCAACATGAAATTGGCCTGGAGGGTTAGCATGTGGAAATCCAGAACCCATGAGGCTATGGTAAGCCCGAACACCTGCCTAATTCTATCGATCGTCAAATTGGTCACTACTTGATTTGTGTGGTATGAATTGTTCTATTTATGGAGTTGTAGGCCACTGCCAACCATGCTAGGAGGTCTGAGGAGTGGTAAAAACTTAGGGTAAGTTAACTGACCTAGGTTGGTGTTCCATTTGTTACAAATTAGACTCGGTTCATTGCTATCCTGCTGTGCTATCATAAATAGACTCCTCAACAACATAGGGTGGCACTGGTTATCCTCCTTAGTGGGGTCAAAGGCATAAATTATAATATCCTCAATTTATCTTTACTAGTCGAGTGTGATGTCCCTACCTATATCCAATAGATCGACCAATGTCTTTGGGTATTTTAATCTCCATGCCCTCTTGGTAATCGGCCATACCCCTTGTAATTTTCCCAATCTAGGTTTTAACATCGGGTATCTCAATTGCGGTTGCACTCGTGGAAGCCATCGAAATGCATCTTCATGGATAGAAATGGGATTTTCAAATTTCTACGCTCTACCTCATCGAGAATGCACTCTACATATGCCTTTACATTAATGTCATGAGGGAGGTCTGCCACCTTCTTTTTAAAGAGCCAGCATTAATTTGGTTAGGTGGGGCATGCACTTTTTTGACCTATCGTGCCACGAAGTTGAGCGTAACACATCGATCTCCTCACAAGCTATGGATTTTCTGCTTTTATAGCCCACCTAGTTGAGTTATGGCAAGATGTGATCCTCGTCCACATGGTGGCTTTTAATTAGCTCGAGTAGGGTATGCTCAAGCGAGGCATACAAATTTTTGGAAGGGGTGAACAAAAAATATGCATCATTAATTACTTCATGCACCTTGAATAGGACTAAGTGCACGAATTTGTGTACCCACAAAAAAATTATGCACTCCATTGGGGAGTGGAGCACATAGACCCTAAGTCGGGTGCACGACCTTGTGCGCCCACAAAAATTTCATGTGCTCCAAAGGAGTGGAGCGCATGGATGAATATGGGGTGCATGGATTCATGTGCCCTTAAGACCCTTGTGCACTTCACTCTCTAGTGGAGCACACAAACCTGGATATGGATGCACAACCTTGTGTGCTTGAAAGGACCTCCACATGCTCCAAGGGAGTGGAGTGTGCAAACATGACTCAGGGTGTATGGACTTGTGCACCCTTATAAAATTCACACGCTCCACTTGTGAGTGGAGTGCACAAATCAAGAGTTGGGTGCATAAACTTGTGCACCCAAAAACTCTCACACGCTCTATTAGAGTGGAGCATGTTGGCAGGATCGGGGTGTGTGAAGTCATGCACCCCTAAGACCTTCATGTGCTCCACCCTCTAGTGAAGCACACATACTCTACAACAGGCACACAACTTTGTGTGCCCGAAAGGACCTTCACATACTCCATTAGAGTGGAGCGTGCAAAATCAATTTGGGGTCCAGAGAGTCATGCACCCTTAAAACTATGCATGCTCCACCCTCTAGTGGAGCGCGTGGACCCAAAGCGGGGTGCATGGAGCCGTGCACACCTTTGAAATACTTGTGCACTTCATTCCCTAATGGAGTGCACATACCTAGAGTTAGGTGCATGACTTCATGCACCCGAGAAAATATTTGTGCACTCCACTCTTGGAGTGCGTGGACCCAACTTGGGGTGCACAAGATTGTGCACACTTAGAATTTTTGTGCGCTCCACTAGAAAGTGGAGCGCACGGGCTTGGGTTTGGGCATACCACCTTGTGCACCCTCAAAAAGGAAAGGGATGTTGTCTTTCAAGGCTAACACCAGCTCTAACTGGGACAAGGGGATGGATGAAAGCATTTTCAGACATTGACTTGAGAACTCCAGAATCTTTGGGTGGACAAAACGGACAACAAGTTACAATATATTTACACACACACCCCCTTTGTTTATTTATTTTTATTTATTTTATTTTTTTGCCAATCACTCCTCATGACCTCCATGAAGAGGGCCAAAGGATTTCAGGTGCTAACAATTTATTGGTATGGGCATATCCTCTCCTTCCATGTCTTTTATCCTATAAGTATGTTGGCTGATCACCTTAGCAACTTGATAGGGCCCTAACCACTTTGGTTCAAATTTTTTCTTCTCATCGGGATTATCATTCTTTGGATCCCAATAGAGTACCACCTCACCCATGGAGAAAATTTTACCTCTAGCCTTTTTATTGAACAGTTGAACGGTATTTCTGGATTGAGCAACCATTTTAACCATTGCTTCTCTCCTATATTCCTCCAACTGTATAAGTTGGTCCATTCTCCTTTGTAATAAATCTGGTTCTTCATGGTCTTGGAGCAATAATGAAAGGGTTGTCCATTCCATCTAAGGTGGCAAGAGTACCTTCTCCCCATAGAACAACTCATAGGGTGATTTACCCATGGCTCTTTTAATTGATAGTCTATCCACTCATAATGTATATCTCAACTCAATGTCCTAGCCTCTTTTATTATTTCCAAGCGATATCTTGATTCAGGTAATTATGTTCTTGTTTGAAGACTTGACCGGTCCATTCCCCTAAGGATAATAATTTGTTGAATGGGTAAGCTCTATAATGTATTGGGCACAGAAGTCAACCATCTCAAAAGAGGTGAAATATTTAGCATTTTATGTAACAAGTTTCCTGGGCACCTCGAATCTGGTTAATATGTTCTCTTCCAAGAAATCGATGACAACTGATGTTGTTGACCTTATGAGAGGATCTACCTCTACCCATTTGGTAAGGTAATTTGTGGTTATAATTATCCATTTATGGTATACCAAATAATTTAGGTTGATATCCCCTATCAGATCTATTCCCCACTAGGAGAATGGAGTTTCAATGATTATAGGCTTCAGCGGCATTGCGCGCAGGCTTTTCTTGCCAGTAAAAACTTGATAATTGTAACACTTTTTGATGAACTGATATACATCCTTGAACATTGACAACCAATAATAACCTACCCTCATAATAGTGTTGGATGTTGCTTTTGGAGCGAAATGACCACTGCAAAATCTTGTGTGGAATTCTTTGATGATATTGGGGACTTCCTTTTTTGTCACACACAAAAGTAGCACTCCACTTGGGTGTCTTCATTAAAGCCGATATTATTGGAGGTGATAATTCTGGGCCTGTTGTTTAATACTTCTCATCCTACTAGTAGATTTGTCAGGTAAAAAGGATAGAATCTTCAAATAAAATAGGATATCCTTATACCAGTCAGATTTTCCATTCTCTAGATACTCAGTCTGTTGTGATCCTTGCACTAAGATGGCATTGCCCATATATTCCACTCCTTCGTAGTCCATGTATATTGCTAATCCCTGACCTTTAATTATTTTTATTACTTAAAACTCAACATCATACTACAGTAGCTTCACCATCCATCTCGCTAAACTTCCTATGGGTTTAGGTTTGGTGAGGACATATTTTATGGCTATGTAAGGAATACAAGTGATCACTTTACTGGAGATAAAGATGCTTTTAAAATGCTTCAAAGTTTGAATGAGAGTAAAGGCTTGCTTCTCTAATGGTTTATACTTCAGTTGGACCCCCTTCATTCCCAAACACATGAATGCTATAGGATTTTTATTTCCTTCTTCATCCTTTTGGGATAGCATGATGGCTATTGTGTGCTATGAAGCAAAATAATATAGGTTAAAATTATTTTAATGATCTGCGAAGGTTAACACAGGTGCAATGGTATTAGTCTATTTGATTCATTGGAATGCTTTGATACTATAGGCCCAAAATTGCCACATGCTTAGTAAAATTTTGTAGAATTTTGCCTAAGGGATAGAGTCATCATTCTGCACACCTTGCAGTGCAATTTAGAGAAAATCCGCAATAGAAGGTATGAGCCCGCCCAACACTTAGTAATTTTTTTATGGTTAAAGTGATTTCACTAGATTTGTTTCTAGCTCCGAATTGGTGGTGGTCTGGAATATGCAAAAGTTTCAAGGAAAAGGTGACGTCAATGATGAAAAAGTGCATATTGGCAACTCGAAGGAAGAATGGAGTATTCCCTTTAGGAATGATGACAAAGCAGAATGCTAGAACAATGGAGATGTGGATTCATGACAAG
Organism: Wollemia nobilis; assembly: GCA_028583015.1. Taxonomy (NCBI): domain Eukaryota; kingdom Viridiplantae; phylum Streptophyta; class Pinopsida; order Araucariales; family Araucariaceae; genus Wollemia; species Wollemia nobilis. Next base: position 17,571,652 of record JAQPPZ010017033.1, on the reverse strand, counting down.
AGGCTATCTAACTAACTCCAGATCTGGAATGGTGATAGGGTAGGGTGTTTTATCCTAAAGGTTATTTGAAATAGAGAAAGAGTTACTTCGTACCATGGTGGGCCCAAATTGGCAATCACATGCTAATGCACTTGTTATTCCCTGAATGGAATCCATAAAAGTAATAAGGAGAGGATGAAATCATCAACATTTTAGTGTGGATCGAAGGATACTCTACAGAAGAAGTATTCTAAGGAACAAAAAAGCGAATTTGATCATACTCAACTTTCAGGGTTCGGATTGGCGATTTTTTAGCTTCTAATAAAGAAGGATAATGTCATTGATATTTTAAAGTGAAATGGTGTTGTGTTCTCCCTGCAATTTTTGATAAGATTATATAATATTGAATCTAAATCATACAATGAGGAGGATCAATGGTGGAGATTGTGTTGACGAATATTAGATGTTTAAAGAACATTTCTTCACCGAGATTGGAATAGTTAGTTGGAAGATGAAGCATCAAGGGTTTTTATGAAGATCTAACCAGAGGCAGTTACATATAAACAATGGAAGATGACCTCCAAGAAAAATTGATGGTAATGAAGGACTTCCAACGGCCTGAAATCTAGTTTTGTCGAGTGACCAGCAAGTTGTAGAGACCTAAGCTACCATGGCGGACCATTTTCAGTGGATTTCTCGGAGGATGAACCAGTAAGCAGATGCAAGCTAGATCTCTTTGTTGTACTGTCAAAATAAGATCATTGTAATGTTTCTTGTTATTTTAATTTTGCAAAACTATAAGTAGAGGTCGAACCCTCATTTTAAAGGGTTGGCTCTAGCATGTTTGCCTGTACTACTGTAAATATTCTTGAAAAGCTAATGGAAGGAGCATTACATTGATCTTCGCCTCATATCTATGTTTTCATGCTTGATATCAGAGGTTCAGATTCTTTGGTTGTATTTTTGTAAATACTTTAATGGTTAGTTTATACCTAATTAATGGATTACTAGCTATTAAATTAATTGAAATTTGCTTTTGAGTTTTTTTTGTATTGTTAGAGAGTGCATTTCTGTAAAATATAGGTTTTGGTGAATTTTGTTATTTGGATTATCATTGCTTGGATATTGAAATTGCTTGCTGTAATATTTCTTTGCTACATGTTAATGAATGAGGAATAATATAATTTGAGATAATGTTGGTCTGAGTTATGTATCTTTGGTTTGGTTTTTGGGAGCTTTCTATGGTGTTGTAATGCTGTTAACCTATCCATCCACTATTATTCTCATTTATCCAACCCTAACCTTCTCTTACCCTAAACTTTAAACCCTAAGTGAGCATAATTGTGTCAACAACCTATTAAGTTGACAAGGAACCGACCTACTTTGGAGGTTGGATTGAAAATCCCTATTTTGGTCCATCCAATGTTGAGTTCTAAGCTATAGCTATCGGGTGCAAGCTTGGACAGAAAATATGAAGAGAGAGCCATAGTATCGAGTGAAAACTTGGTGCAATTTAGTGCCCAATAATTTTTGGTACACCCGGTGGGACCAGTTCACAAGGAACACAAAACCCATCTAATGAGTATTATTATCTCAACCCGAAGGAATCAAGATTTGGTGAATTATATTGACCTTATAAGTGGAGAAAATAAAGTTCACCTAGCGACTCCCTGACCATTAAACCCATAAAAAGAATTATCCCTATAGACCAGTGTCCTTTCATGTATACCAGGTCTTTCAAAAGGAATAACCCTAATTCCTATTTTTACTGTGAGTTACCTTACAGAGAGGCTGTTGTTTCCAGAAGTTTGGATCAATATTTTCTTGGAGAAGAAGAGCTTATAGAAGAATACCAAATAGTTCCCCCAATAAGACTTACAGTCAGAAATATGGCACAAAATGTGGCTCCTAATCAACCATTACAGAAGTACCCTAGCTGGAATACAACTGGTCCCCTTAGATTAGCCCAAATGGATGTCATTCCCTAGTTAGTATCTAAGGCTATCCCCACTTATGAGCACTACCAAGATATCTTGAATCTGGCAGCAATCCACAACATAAAGGAAGAAAATATTATAGTCAGAATTCTAGCTCTGTCCTTCAGAGGAAAGATATTGCATTGGTTTAGAACTCTAGAAGATAATACCATCACATCTTGGAAAGATTTAGCAGAGCCTTTTGTGGAATAATTCAACGAATTTGCTGATCTATTTTCTCTGCTTAATCTATTTACATATATGCATAAAACTCATCAAGAAACTATCTTAGATTTCAATTTGAGATTTAGCAGAACATGGAAAAGAATTCCTCCCACAACTAGACTAGCTACATATTAGCCTATATATATTATATCCAAGCTCTTGGATCAGATCTTGGGCTGCAGACACAACAATTAGGAGTAGAAACCTTCTCCCAAGTTTATAATGCAGTAGTACATGCTAAAAACACCCTGATAAATGTCGTAAGACTTCCTCCCAAAACCATGTTACCTTATAACACAAAAACCACTAATAGTTAGAGTCTAGTAGCCAACCCATCTTACATAGATCTAATTTATTTATCATCCCCATATCCATAGATGAATGCAATCCCTCAACCAAGGTCAACACCTTCTGTAACCCCTTTTCCTCATCTTCCTTCTCAACCATCTCAGGAGCTTTCTGCTATCCTTGATATAAAAAATACTCTAAAAAATCTGAGCAATAGAATGAATTCAATGGAAAAAAGATATCAGGAAAGATCACAATAGAGGATATTCCCATATGTAAACAAAGCTCAGAGACCTGGCCCTAGTAACAGTACTGGGGTTAGAGTGAATGCAACATATGAGGAGCCATAATTCTCTTCTGATACTACTCTTGCAAATGTTTGGTGCTTAGTATGCAACGACCCTCATGATTCATAGTCTTGTGTGATGTATCAACACCATGTTCAAAAATCTATGGATCAAGCTAAAAGAAATCAAAATGGAAGAGTCAATATGTTATGGCACCTAGATCAAATCATGGCTGGAAAAGAGCTGAATGAGGAAGGTCCAATTGTTGTTATGACAAGGTCTAGGAAGAAAGCTTTGCAAGTAGATCCACAAAAAATAAGGCATTTCCAAGTCCCTTCTCAGAAGAAAGTATATTTCCTTCCACAAAGCAGTGATACCTTCCCTATTACTCTAGCTAAGGGGAAAGAGAAGACATATAGTCTTCCTAGGAGACCAGAAAAGGAAATATAGGGAGGCAAAATGAGATCTAAAGGTGGAAGATCAATAAAGGCTTAGGTTCCCCTCTATTACTAAAATATAAAAGTTAGAGGCCACCCAACAATACAAAAGAAGATATGGTGAGCTGGAAAGAGGATTGGAAAAACTCTCTTTGATTAATTTTGAATACAACTTTGTTGAAGAAATGAAGAGAATCCCCTCAAAAGCTAGCCTGTATGACACTCTGTTCATTCCTAGTCAGATTGACTTACATAAAGCTTCCCTCAACAAAAACCCACAGAATAGGTTGGCCACTACAATCCTTAGTATGCCATAAGAAAAAAAATAAATGACACTTGTGCTAAAAAATAAGGCCCCCATTTCTATATATCCCTAAGAATGGAAGGTTAGGTAGTCTAAAATTGCATGATTGACTCAGGAGCATCAACTATAGTAATGCCTAAAGCAGTCTGTGAAGATATGGGTATGGAGTATACCCGATATTGTCCTGGAGTGTTACAACTAGATGGGACACCTATCAAGACAGTTGGATATTAAAGATGTACTGATGAGGTTGCACAAAGCCCCTGAGGTGAAAGTGGTGCAAGAAGTAGTGGTGGTTGATTTAAAACCCTATTTTGGATTATGCCTCTCAAGAGAGTTTACTGCAAAGCTAGGAGGATGTATGTACATGGATTATTATAGCATGGTAATCCCTTTTAAAGGGAAAAGGATAAGGATAACACCTAAGAAACCAGTAGCTTATCATATTGAAAATATTGAAGAGGATATGTGTAATATTAACCCTTTGGAGGAATTTGAGCTAGTAGAAAACATTGAGGATATAGACATTGAAGATGAATTGCCTTTTAGAGAAGATTATAGTTAGTTTAGGACTAGTATGGGTACATATAACATCACAACTGAATCAAAAAAGAAAATTCTTGCTATATCCAACCAATACCTGAGGGAGAAAGAAACATGGGTCATGCAATTTGATGGTGCTAAATGCAGAAATGGTGTAGGAGTTGGTGTGGTCCTACAATCCCAATCAGAAGGGACAAAGAATTTTTCTTACAGACTGACATGGTCATGTACTAACAATGCTGTAGAATATGAGGCCATGTTTCTCATATTGATACAAATTGAAAGAATGGGCATCCAGATTTTGAACATATATGGTGATTCTGAGATAATAGTCCATCAGGTAAGGAATAGGTGTAGCAGTAAGCATCATTACTTGAAAGCTTATAGAAACAGGGTATGGGATCTAATGGAATAATTTTATACCTTGAATTTAAACTTTATTCCCAGAGAAAAGAATACCTTGGCTTATTTATTAGAAACAAAGGGTGATAACTTCAAACCTTCTATAGAATTTGGAACCAAGAAGACCAAGGGAATTAAAATGATTTTTAGGCTTGCAATACCAGACAAGCAGATTTTTTGGCAGGTTTTTGAAAGTGATGAACAAATTCTTGACTTTTTGGTAAGAGAAGCATGTCTCTCAACTATCCAAGAGGAGAATTTGGAGGAAATTGATCAAAAAGACATTATCCAACTAAGAAACAATCATATCCCAAGGGGGTTGGTCACCCTTGAGAGTTTGTTTGATAATGAGGACAAAAAGAAAGTCAGGGCTGTGAAGGTCAGCAAAAAAAATTATATAGAAGTAGAGGTTGAAATAGAAAAGAGGCTGAATTTTGGAGTCCAATGTTCACCTAAGGAAGTAGAATATGTTAAATCTCTATGTTTGAAATACTCGAACATTATGGCTTTGTCATATGAGTAACTTAAGGTGTATGAAAAAAAGGTTATCCAAAATACTATTGAGTTAGAACTTGATGCAAAACCATTCCGAAAGAAGCAGAGGCCTATCAATATAAGGATAGAGGCCATTATGAGAGAGAATCTCTTAAAGTTGTTAAAGGCCAAGATAATATAACCAATAAAACATTCCACTTGGGTAGCCAATTTGGTACCCGTAAGAAAGAAGAATGGGAATATACGCTTATGTGTAGACTTTAAAAATATGAATCAAGCATCCCTTAAAGATAACTACCCCCTCCCTCAGATTGATCAGATCTTATAGGTAGTGGCAGAAGCAGAGATATTCTCACTACTGGATGGTTACTTTGGATACAACCAAATTCGGGTAAAATATGAGGACCAATTCAAAATAGCATTTACCACAAAATGGGGTACATTTTCCAACCAAAGAATGCCTTTTGGGCTATCCAATGCAGGAGCTCCATTTTAAAGAACCATGGATTATGCCTTTGGAACACTGATCAACAAAGTTATTCTGATTTACCTAGATGACATGACTGTGTTTTATCATAATAAAAAAGATCATTTGTCTCATTTGGAACAAGTTTTTCAAAAGTGTAGAGAATTTGGCATTTCACTCAATCCTAAGAAGTCATTATTTGCAGTTCATGAGGGAAAACTATTAGGTCATGTGGTCTCAAAAGAAGGCATGGCCATAGACCCAAATAGGATTAGAGCAATTCTTGCTCTTCCCTTGCTTATGAATAAGAAGACTTTGTAGTCTTTCCTAGGCCAAATAAACTTTGTTAGGAAATTCATTCTTGATTTTGCATAGAAGGTAAGGCCTATATCTGAACTTCTCAATAAAAAGGCTGAGTTCAAGTGGACTAAAGTTAGAAAACAAGATTTTGAGGTCATAAAGCAATCCATTGCAACAAATCCAGTACTGATAAATCTAGACTTTAGTAAAGATTTTATTCTTTATGCATATGGAGCTGAAGAGAGTTATGCCTCAGTACTCGTCCAGAAAGATGATCAAGGGGATGAACACCCTGTGTTCTTTTGGATCCAGACACTACATGATTATCAGGTCAAATATAAATTCATTTAAAGACAAGTGTTTGTTGTGATGAAGTCACTGAAGAAATTTAGGTAACATCTGCTACAGAGCAAAACCCTAGTGTATGTGGTTCATCCAGATGTAAGAATTTTCATCTTGCAAGGTTATCTAGGAAATAAAAGAGCTGGTTGGATTACCAAAATTCAAGAATATGATGTGGAAATACATCCCATAAAGTTGGTAAGAGGTAGAGCCTTGTGCCAAGGGTTAACATAATCTTCAACATTGGTAGAATTAATAGTTTGCCAAACAACAGAAGAGGATCAAGTAGAAATAGTACACACTACAGATTCTAATTGGATTGACCAAATGATTAGGTATTTCCAAACTGGAGTATGTCCTCCTGATCTGAATACATATCAAAGAAGGAGATACAAAATTAATGCTTTGAAATATGTTGTTTGAAATTTGAGGTATTTTATGTTGTAATTGATGTCACATGGATCACATTGAGTTTTGGTGGCCAAAGTATTTCATAAATAAGCATTTATGATATTTTGGAAAGCATGAATATACACAGGGTTTTGTGAAAACAAAGGCAGGAAAAATAAAAGGTTTTATTTAAAACCATGGATGGCATATTTGAAATGGATTTTTCTTAAAACCTAGATTGGCTTTTTGTTTCGTCGAAAAAGGTGCCCCGGTGATGGAGATATTTAATTTTAAATATTTAAGTTTAAATTTTAATTATTTAAAATTTAAATTTAAATTTAAAATTAAAAGTTAATTTATAGCGCCGACGTCAAAAGAAAGGAGGAAGGCATATATAAATATGCCACCAAATTCTTTAATTTAACCCCCATGTCCTCGATGATGGTGATGCGTTCGAATTGCTAAGGGAGCGAAAGGTGCCAGCGTGTTAAAAAGTGTGCAAAGGGTATTCTTTCGAAAAGGGAGCAAAGGCGTCGTAACTCGTTCGAATCCAATGGATAAAGGAGGCAATAAAATTAAGGGAGGTCCCTTACCAAGCACCGTAGTTGCTTGTGGCCTAGCGGCAAGAGGAAGGTGCGTAAGGTGTTGAAGCGCCAGCAGATCCGAAGTTCAAATCCCGTTGATGCTGGTTTTGCAAAGTGAAAGGGAGGACTCTTTTGGCGCACGTGGTGTTTGAGGACACGCTCGGAGCAAACAAATAGAAGGTTTGTGCTCACTATTCTATGTGAGCGGTTGGCTCACATGGTTGTTGGTGCCACGGTTAGAGTGGTGTAGGGGAAGCGACCGAGGATCGAATCCCACTGAGGACAAAGGCAAGTTAATAATTTTTCCTAATATTTTATTTTTCTAAGGTTACCCTAGGAGAGATAAGGGTTGTGATGCATGTTGAGAAAAAGAGATATTTCTAGTGATTTTCCTTTTAGAAGTATATCATATTATATATCGTTGGAAAGCTTATTTTAAGGGCTATTTGATTAACTTTCTTAGAGGGAGAAATAAGATGTATGTAAAGAGATATTTATATTTTTGTAAAGGGGTTCAAAAGTGAAGGTTGTTTTGTTTTTTTTCAAAAGTGATTAATTCTTTCATAAGGGGACATGATGCATTTTGTTGAGTAGGAGTGATAAGGTGTTATTTGGATATTGTTGTTTTGATATTAATCATGATCTCTAAACCTTGTTGAAAGTTGAAAAAGAAGTTTGTTGAGTTTGGTAGATTTCCAAAGAGGTTTCTTCATCTTCAAAAAAGGTATGGGCACATTCTCCTATTGATTGATTATGGTGGTTGATTTATGAAATATCATTGGAGAGAAAAGGATTGATTGTGGTTTCATTTTCAAAAGTGGTTGGTTGAATGCTTCAAGATTTTTCTAGTTTGAGAGTTGTGTTTAAACCTTGTTTTATAAGCATAGTTGTTGAAGCCCATTGGTTATGCAAAGAACTTGAAAAGAACATGAGTATCATTGTTATGTGAGATTTGTGGTTGAGCATTGTTGGAAATATTTGAGTTGGTTGATACATGCTTGGACTAGGGTTTTGTGAGAAAGAGATGTCTCTTGTGATGATTGGTTGAGTTGAGTTGATTGAGCCTAGTCAAGTGATGTGTGAAGTGATTGTTCAAGTTCCATGAAACAAACTATTCTATAAATCTGATTTGATTTGAGATTGAGCTTAGAACATATTGAGTCTCTAACAATTCTCTTTATGCTTCTATGAGTTGACTTGAGTTGAGTTGATATTGATTTGAGTTGAGATCATTGTGGATCATTGTTGTCATCCATTGTAGAGTGCTTTGCCATTCATTGTTGAGTTCATCATTGAGCCTTGCATTTGTAGGTTTATGGATGATATTTGAATGATACTTGAGTATGATTGGTTGAGCCTTTAAGAAGGTCTTTGGGATAGGTATCTGGACAGGTTTATGGTAGTTTTTATGCATGATTTATTGGGCCTTGATAAGGATTTGGGATAGATTTGTGGATAGTTTTTGGACATATTTTGAGCAAGTTATTAGTGATATTGTTGAGCATATTTTGAGCAAGTTCTTAGTGAGTTTGTTGAGCAGATTTGGAAAAGTTCTGTGTGAGCTTGTTGAGGAGATTTGGACAAGTTCTATGTGAGATTTTTGAGCAGATTTGGACAAGTTTTATGTGAACTTGTTGAGCATATTTGGACAAGTTATATATGAGCTTGTTGAGCAGATCAGTGGAGTGCCTATCTGAGTAGATCAATGGATTGCCTACCTGAGCAGATTAGTGTGTTGCCTAGTTGAGAAGATCAGTGGATTGCCTACCTGAGTAGATAAGTGTGTTGCCTAGTTGAGAAGATTAGTGGATTACCTAGCTGAGAAGATAAGTGTGTTGCCTATATGAGCAAATCAGTGGATTTCCTACCTGAGTAGATCAATGTGTTGCCTAGCTGAGTAGATCAGTGGATTGCCTACTTGAGTGGATCAGTGTGTTGCCTAGCTGAGAAGATCAATGGATTTTCTACCTGAGCAAATCTGTGTATTTCCTAGCTTTGAGCACATCAAAGTAATCATTGTATTGGATAAGGATCCTTATTTCTATGTGAAATATTATAAGGAGATTATCTTGTGGAGTACCCCACATTGGGGGAACCACGTTAAATCTTGTGTCTCAATTATGTGTGGTGACTTGTGCTCTTGCTTACTATTGTTGTCTAATTTATTAATGCACACTGTTATATTTGGTTATTACAATTAAGGACACTAATTGATATTGGTTTGGAAAGAAAGTAAAAAGTGAACGCTATACTTTTCACCCCCCTATTAGTATAAGCTTGTGTTATTCAATTGGTATTAGAGTGGGTTCCTTCAGAAAGGCTAACAACTTGAGGGTAAATTCTACAAGAACACATATGACTTCATAGAATGGATCATCTACAAATAAGGCACCACTGTTTGATGATAACAATTATGCTTTTTGGAGCATGATAATGAAGAACTACTTGATATCACAAGGATATGAGGTATGGTAGATGGTTGAAAAAGAGTATAAGGTTGAAGGTGATCCCGAGGTAGATAAGACTATCAAAAAATTGGTTGAGATCAATGTAAGAGCAATAAATTGTATTTTGAGTGGGCTACGTGAGACAGATTTTGCAAAGGTCATGGTATGTAATTCAGCTAATGAAATGTGGACCAAGTTGTGGAATACTTATGAAGGAGATTCCAAGGTAAAGTTGTCAAAACTAAAAACTCATAGAAAAATATTTGAGGAATTGAAAATGGAAGATTCTAAAGATATTGCAAAGTTTTTACTTCAAGTTGATGAGATTACTAACACCATGAGAGGCCTAGGATTTGAGATGAAATAATAAAAAGTTACTCAAAAGGTTTTGAGATCACTTCCCATGAAGTATGATGCAAAGTTTTTAGCAATAGAATAAACAATGGATATCAACAAGCTAATAATGGAAGAACTACAAGGAACTCTCACAGCTTATGAGATGAGGGTGAGTAAGCATCAAGTTCCAGTAAAAGAGATTGCATTCAAGGCTTCAGAGAAAGAGAAAAGGAAGGTTCCAGAGATAGATAGATATTCAATTAATGATGATGAAGCTAGTTTCATCAAAAGGAATAAGGACTCAAGGAATTTCAGGGATATGAGGAAAGTCAGATGCTACAAGTGTGGTGATCTTGGTCACTATGCACATAAGTGTCCACATGAAGAAAATATTGATGATGAAAAATAGGGTCACAAAATAAAATATGGAAAGCATAAGCATGACAAAGATGATAGATACAAGCAAAAAATATATGAGAAGAATAATTTTTTTTGTAAGGTAAAGAAATCTTACTACATTGTAGAAGCAAGTGATAGCTCAAATCACAGTGATAGAGACAAGTAAGATGATGCAAAGGAAGAACATGTATTCCTTGGAATATAAGGTGAAAGAGAACAATGCTTTGTGTGTGGTCAAAAATATCATAGATCATGATATTGTAATGGATTCAGTGATAGTGAAGATAAGATGACACATCAAGAAAATAGGCATGGTCAAAGAAATCATGAGAGTTTATTTTCTATAGAAGATGATAATTATCTCAGTGATAGTGAAGATGAAGAAGGGTTTTTCTATGGGATAAGATAAGTAGAAGAAGAACATTCACTCCAAATAGAAGAAGTTATACAAGAGAATATTGTAAGAAAGACAGATGTCTCAGATGATCTAAAGGAAGAATTCAATAATATCCATGAGCAACTACAAGAGGTTAAGGAGAATCTAAAAGAATTGAGATGTTCCATACGTGAGAATTTTGATCCATCACATGAATCAAAAGGTAAATATATTTTCACTAAGAAGGAAACATGTATTTCAGAGACAATAAATATGGATGCCAATTTGCTACTTGACACAAATGAAGAGAAAGAAGAGGAAGATTCCAAAGCACCAAAGGTCTCATATTTTAGGTTTGGGGAATCACACTCAAAAGGAAAGGAAGTTCTAAAATATGAAAGCAAGGAAGAACCTAAGTTTTACTAAGAAATTTCCAAAGTTCCTATGGCTCCAAATATTCAGTTTGGATCTTATTTTGAGATAGGTGAATCAAGTTCAAAAGGAAAATAAATACTTGAAGAGAAAAACAAGGAAGAAATTAAGGAAAAGGATTTATATACTACAAAGAAAGGTCAAGGATGCAATGCACAAGTTGAAAATGATCATAGGGATAATAGTCAATAAATGTATGAGGAAACAAGGCATGAACAAAGGGCTTGTCAAGGACATTATTTTTCTTGTAATGGATTTGGACACAGGGCTATACACTGCAGGGTCCATGGATCAAAGAAGTTTGATTTTGCTAGAAGAAAATTCAAAGGAAGAAGGTATGGTTTTTAGGGACATTGATTCTTATGCAACAAGATTGGTCATAGAGCTTCTCAGTGCAAATAAAATGAGCAAAATGATTTTGGTTTAGAGCTACACAATTTAGAATTCATGGTCATAATGGTCATGAAAACAGAACTTCACAATACGGGGTTCAAGAAAGGAATGGATATGGAAATTATTTCAAGAAAGAATTCAGGATTTGGGTACCATCCAAAGGCTATAATATCAAGTGTTTTAGTTGAAATAAATTTGGACATATTGCAAAATGGTGTAGGAATCAATTCCAAATAGGTTCAAGGCAAGAAGGTCAAACAGGTTCTAGACAAGAAGATCAAGTAATTCATCAAGAGAAGGATATAAAGAAAACATGGAAGGAAGTTGATAGAGGAAAGAAACAATGTAATATGGGAGTAAAAGTACTCCCACCCCAAAATTAATCACATCAATAGAGAAGGTGGTGAGGGGGATAAGCTTAAGAGTCATATATTTCAGCCCCATAGGTTTCCATTTTGCCATTGATGTCAAAGGAGGAGATATTTGAGTTAGGGGGGCAGCCTCCAAAGAGAGCATTGAGTTAGGGGAGCAGCCTCCAAAGACAACATTGACTCAGAGGGAGCAACTTTGATTCTCAGAAATGGTTTTTGCAGTGACTGTGGTGATTTGCATTAGAGGTTTTTCCATCAATGAAAAAGGGGGAGATTGTTGGAACTTTGAGGTATTTTATGTTGTCATTGATGTCACATGGATCACATTGAGTTTTGGTGGCCAAAGTATTTCATAAATAAGCATTTATGATATTTTGGAAAGCATGAATATATACAGGGTTTTTGTGAAAACCAAGGCAGGCAAAATAAAAGGTTTTATTTAAAACCATGGATGGTAGATTTGAAATGGGTTTTTCTTAAAACCCAGATTGGCTTTTCGTTTCGTCACAAAAGGTGCCCCGATGATGGAGATATTTAATTTTAAATATTTAAGTTTAAATTTTAATTATTTAAAATTTAAAAATTAAAAATTAAAAGTTAATTTATAGCGTCGATGTCAAAAGAAAGGAGGAGGCATATAATATTAAAGTTTAATTTATAGCACCAACGTCAAAATAAAGGAGGAAGGCATATATAAAAATGCCACAAAATGCTTTGATTTAACCCCCATTTCCTTGATGATGGTGATGTGTTTGAATTTCTAAGGAAGAAAAAGGTGCGAACGTGTTAAAAAGTGTGCAAAGTGTGTTTGTTCGAAGAGGGAGCAAAGGCATCATAACTCGTTCGAATGCAACTAATAAAGGAGGAAATAAAAGTAAGGGAGGTCCCTTACCAAGCATCATAGGTGCTTGTGGCCTAGCGACAAGAGGAAGGCATGTAAGGTGTTGAAGCACCAATAGATCCGAAGTTCAAATCTCATCGACACTGGTTTTGCAAAGTGAAAGGGAGGACTCTTTTGGCACATGTGGTGTTTGAGGACACACTCGAAGCAAAAAAATAGAAGGTTTGTGCTCACTGTTCTATGTGAGTGGTTGGCTCACGTGGTTGTTGGCACTGTGATTAGAGTCATGCAGGGGAAGCAACCGAGGATCGAAACCCAATGAGGAAAAAGGCAAGTTAATAATTTTTCCTAATATTTTATTTTTCTAAGGTTACCCTAGGAGAGATAAGGGTTGTGATGCATGTTGAGAAAAAGAGATATTTCTAGTGATTTTCCTTTTAGAAGTATATCATATTATATATCGTTGGAAAGCTTATTTTGAGGGATATTTGATTAACTTGATTAGAGGGAGAAATAAGATGTATGTAAAGATATATTTCTATTTTTGTAAAGGGGTTCAAAAGTGAAGGCTATTTTTTTTTTTTTCAAAAGTGATTAATTCTTTCATAAGGGGACATGATGCATTTTGTTGAGTAGGAGTGGTAAGGTTTTGCTTGGATATTGTTGTTGTGATATTAATCATGATCTCTAACCCTTTTTGAAAGTTGAAAAAGAATTTTGTTGAGTGTGGTAGATTTCCAAAGAGGTTTCTTCATCTTCAAAAAAGGTATGGGCACATTATCCCAATGACTGATTATGGTGGTTGATTTCTGAAATATCATTGGAGAGAAAAGGATTGATTGTGGTTTCCTTTTCAAAAGTGGTTGGTTGAATGCTTCAAGGTTTTTTTGGTTTGAGAGTTGCATTTAAACCTTGTTTTATAAGCATAGTTGTTTAAGCCCATTGGTTATGCAAAGAACTTGAAAAGAACATGAGTATTTATGTGAGATTTGTGGTTGAGCATTGTTGGAAACATTTGAGTTGGTTGATACATGCTTGGACTAGGGTTTTATGAGAAAGAGATGTCTCTTGTGATGATTGGTTGAGTTGAGTTTATTGAGCCTATTCAAGTGATGTGTGAAGTGATTGTTCAAGTTCCATGAAACAAACTATTCTATAAATCTGATTTGAGTTGAGATTGAGCTTAGAACATATTGAGTCTCTAACAATTCTCTTTATGCTTCTATGAGTTGACTTGAGTTGAGTTGATATTGATTTGAGTTGAGATCATTGTGGATAATTGTTGTCATTCATTGTAGAGTGCTTTGCCATTCATTGTTGAGTTCATCATTGAGCCTTGTATTTGTATATTTGTGGATGATATTTGAATGCTACTTGAGCATGATTGGTTGAGCCTTTGAGAAGGTATTTGGGATAGATTTCTGGATAGATTTGTGGTAATTTTTGTGCATGATTGATTGAGCCTTGAGAAGGCTTTTGGGATAGATTTGTGGATAGTTTTTGGATAGATTTTGAGCAAGTTCTTAGTGAGATTGTTGAGCAGATTTTGAGAAAGTTCTGTGTGAGCTTGTTGAGCAGATTTGGACAAGTTCTGTGTGAGCTTGTTGAGCAGATTTGGAAAAGTTTTGTGTGAGCTTGTTGAGCAGAATAGTGGAATGCCTAGCTGAGAAGATCAGTGGATTACCTATCTAAGTAGATCATTGTGTTTCCTACTTGAGCAAATGAGTGTATTGCCTACCTGAGTAGATTAGTGTGTTGCCTAGATGAGCAGATCAGTGGATTGCCTACCTGAGTAGAGTAGTGTGTTGCCTAGTTGAGCATATTAGTGGATTGCCTAGCTAAGTAAATTAGTGTGTTTCCTATTTGAGAAAATCAATGGATTGCCTACCTGAGTAGATTAGTGTGTTGCCTAGCTAAACAAATCAGTGGATTGTCTACCCAAGAAGATCAATGTAGTGCCTAGCTTTGATCAGATCAAAGTAATCATTGTATTGGATAAGGATCCTTATTTTTGTGTGAAATATTATAATAAGATTATCTTGTGGAGTATCCCACATTGGGGGAACCACGTTAAATATTGTGTCTCAATTTTGTGTGGTGACTTGTGCTCTTAATTAATATTGCTATCTGAGTTATTAATGCACACTACTATATTTGGTTATTGCAATTAAGGACACTAATTGATATTGGTTTGGAAAGAAAGTAAAAAGTGGGAGCTATACTGTTCACCTCCCCTCTTAGTATAAGCTTGTGTTCTTCATATGTATAACTACTTGAAGGGTTGTTCAAAAGAAACTTGGATGGAATTCTCCTAAAATGTCTAAAATATGACCAACAAAAAATAGTCATGGAAGAATTTCATGGAGGATTAGCTGGTGGATATAGCTCAGGCAGGGTTACAATTTTGAGGATCATAAGAGTAGGCTATTATTGGCCCACTATATTCACTAATGATTTCAAAATTACCCAGGATTGTGACAAATGTTAGAGGTATGTTAGAAGAACAATAAATGCTTCATCCCCCTAAAGCCTATATAGGTTGAGGAGCCTTTTAAAAAATGGGAGCTAGATTTCATAGGGGTTATCAATCCAAATTATTCAGAAGAGCATAAGTTTATCTTAACTAACACAAATTATCTTACTAGATGGGTAGAAGCCATTCCTACCAAGAAGGCATACCAGGAGGTTGTGATCAAATTTATGGAAAATTTGATTTCCAGGTTTGGAGTCTCGGGAGCCTTGGTAAGTGACAATGGTCTAGTTTTCATAGGATACAAGTACATTGAATTTGCCAGCAAGTATGACATCACATACTTCAAATTATTATCCATAAGGTAATGGACTTGCAGAATCTACCAACAAAAACCTATTAAGGATTTTGAGTAAGTCTCTTGAAGGTAACAAAAGGAGTTGGCACCTATTGCTGGACCAAGCTCTGTGGGCAAACATGATTACTATTAAAAAGTCCATTAAGACTTCTCCTTATGCATTGGTATATGGAAAAGAGGCGGTGTTGCCAATTCATTTAGAGATTCCAACACTTAAGCTTGTCAATCTAGAAGAAGGGTCAGAGGAAGATCCTGTGAAGACTAGGTTAACACACTTGCTACAGTTGGAAGAGAGTAGATCTTAGGTATATGACAAATTAAAAAAAAAATCATCAAAAATTAAAGCATAGTTTGATAAGAAATCCAGGTTCAAAAAATTCCAAGTTGAGGATTTAGTTCTCAGATGGAATGTTGACACAGCAAAACTGGGCAAGCATGAAAAGTTTGATTCTTTTTGGGATGGTCCTTTCATAATAGTGAAAGCTAAGGAGTCTAATGTATAACAGCTGGAAGATCTAGAGGGAAACATACAACCCAATAAGATGAATGGTTTTCACCTCAATCTCTACTTTATGTAAGGAGTGAGCTCATTGTAAAATATGTATATATTGTACAATAATTTCCCCTCCTTTCTGCAATTTCTATTTTTAATTTTTTTTGCACTTTGTAATTTGTTTGTTTCGAAAAAATTTGAAAAAAGAAAAAAATTACAAAAAATGACTAGGTACGGGCCAAGAGCATAGTAATGTTCCATTCCGCACTGAGTACTATGTAAATTTTTTTTGAAAAGGTGTTTCGCTTTTGAATTTGCATCAAAATACGTTGAATTTCAGTGGAATGATGCACATGTTTCTATCCTACATAAATAAGAACAAAAGTGACACCAATCTGGGGACATCCCAAAGCTAAAGATAGTCGAAGTGGAATCGAGGAAAAATTTTATGTATAAGATTTATAAGTATCAAGCAGACTCAAAAGGCTCTTAAGTCACCAGTGCAAAATCAAGCTGGAGCCAAACGACAAGTTCAAACATGACACGTGGAGGCTAGAGAATGCTCCCGCATTCAGTTCTAACCAATTTGCACTAGAATCAAAGAGTAGCTAAAGGGGTGTGATGAGCTAGAAACACAATTTTAAATTTTGACCAATGAAAAGATAGGATGCCACCATCAAGCCATCGAAGTTAATGATGGAAAGGATACGAAAGTGTGCTAGCAGAGATATCGCGTAGCATCTACATTAATGGTAGAAGTTTTTCATGCTCAAGAATATAAAAGTGATGAAGAGCGTACATGAGGCTCATTTGGCAACCATTGGTGACCATGAAGCTATTAGGAGGTGAAGCAATATTCTAAAAAATTTACTGCTAATTACAGTGAACAAAGTCATACTACTACCAAAATGGCTCCTAAGAAATCACCCACTGAAACCTCAGAGGATGTTTTGGAGTTCAAAACTCTGGACAAGAAGGCGGTGGCACCATATATTGATAAATCTGAAGTCATGGTAGACACAGAAATGACCATCACAAAAAGGAAAATATTGATAAGGAACGTTAATGACAGATACAAGAAGAGGGTCGCTTTGTTGGTAGAAGGTAGATGCTCCATCCTCTATTATCTCTCTTTTATATTTGTGATTATGTTCATCCATGCCCTGAGTTGATAGCTACAATAATAAAGTTTTACGATCCATTGGTTAAAGCAGTAAATACCCATGAGGACAAAACCATTTTTAGTATCACTGCCTCTTTCTGTCATATACTCTTTGCCCTAGGGTTTGATCCTCTAGAAATACCGAAACCTTTTAGGGTCACTGATCAAACTGGGTTTTACACCACAGAAAAGTGAGCTAATGATGATGAATCATTTAAAAATTGGGTTTACAAGTAGATTAATACTAAACCCCAAGAAAAATTACCCGAAGTCCCCATCTCCATTCATAAATTTACAAACCCCGTTCTGTTCTCTATGTTGGCTTGTATGGAGGGTTTGGACTCCGACAGAATGGTTCATGGCTAGCAAATTGCTGTCGCATATTGTATTTCTAATGAAAGAATGTATGAAAAGGATGAGGGAAAGAAAGGGACAAGAGTGATTTATTTTTACTGGCTAGCTTTTCTCACCCAAAGGATACATGAGCAGCTAGTAAGCATGAAGAGGGGCGTTGATGCTCCTAGTTTTAGGAATTGCTCAAATCTGGTATGGATATTCTATGTTGCTGTTAAAGACATAATGCAGTGGATTTAGATCAAGGATAAGATCAATGATGGAGAGCCCTTACCGATGTATTATTGGATGAGTCACTTAAGAAGTAGTAAATCTTACTATAGATTTAATTTGGAATTTCTTGGACCTGCCCTCCAAATAATGTATGGTAAATACCCTAGATTTCCACCCTTGGCCAAGGAGATTGTGAGGACTAAGGATGCAGAAGGAGACTGGTATTTATTGACTGAGGGTGCTATGATCAATTGTATGGTTTCATGGGTAAACCCTTCCTCCTACCCCATTTCGTCACAAAGAGGATTTTTACCCTAGAATATCTGAGGCAGTCAGAGTACATTGATGTGAACTATGGCTCTAGAAGGAAGATAAAGTATTTACTTACCCACTACACTTTGGATGACATCACCATCACCAAGAAGAGACAAAGCTAACAAATTGACCAATACCTTGATAGTTTAGGTCTATTTTATATTCCCCAAATATGGAGTTATGACCCTGATGGTATTTTCACTACAAGAAATAAAACCCTAAATGGAGATAAGGCCTATAAGTTTGAAAATAGGCCCAGGGCTCACTTTGAAAAGGGCAGAAACAATGATGAGACTGCTATTTTATAGTGGAATGTCTCAAAGATGGCTCAGTTACCCCCCTGGTTGGATTTTTATGAGTAGATTGTTGATTTTGACCCGGACCATAAGACAAGTCATCAGATTATAGAAGCTACAATTGAAAATATTGAGTCTAGATCTAAAAAGAAGAAGGAGCCTCTACCAAAGGCTAAGTTTACAAAAAAAGGGTCCTGCACCTGAGGCTAAGTCTACGAAGAAAAAGGATCCTCAGCCTGAGGAAAAAATTATAGAAGAAGAAGAAGAGAAGGAAAAAGAACCATGGAATATAGCCAAAATAATAGATTGGTGGAGAATGAGGATTGATATTGAAAATCCCACATCCAAGTTTGGAATGAAAATTGATAAAGAATTTTCAAGGATATATAATAAAAACATTGCGACTTGGAGGTAAAAGGATGTCAGGAACATTGTATTAACGATTGAAAAACCACAAAATTCCTCTGAATCCCTCCCTCCACCTACAGATCAAGAGGCTTAATTAGAAAATCCAGGAACTCCTTTGACATCGGTTAAAGTAATGAAGACTTTTAATCCTACCACTAAGCAGGTGGAGAAGTTTTCTAAGGGGACTAAGTTGATGTGTAAAATGTAGTATTCTAAGGAAAAATCCGTTAGTACCCTAGTCATTGAAACAATATCTAGACCTAAATTTTTAGCTCTAGGAGGACAACCTCTAGACATAGATATTGACTAGAAGAAGAAGGATGCAAGTTTTAGGTTTAGACCGCTTTCTTTTGCCCCTGCATCATCTGTTGAGATACGTCGCATTGCTGAGCAATCACTAATTTTTGGAGTAGTGCAATAAGATGTATTGGAAGAAGATTTTGAAGATGATATGGTTGCTTTTGAATTAGTTCATAGAAGGACTAAGAGAACACCAAAAAGAGAGGAGAGAGAAATTAAAAAAAAATAGAAAATGGATATGGAGGAAATTGCTAAAGAGGTAGCTAATTTGGCCATGGAAGAATTGATTGATCAAGAGCAACAAATGGAAACAAAAGCAGAACAAGAACACCCTACATCTGTAGATGAAGGTATGGGTTCTAATCCCTCTTCTGCTCTTCATCTCCATGAATCCCCAAAGGAACCTCCCTCTATTTCTAATCAAGAAGATGTAGTAAATGTACCTCCTCTCTCACAGTCCACCCCATGTTTCATTAGTAGCTATGGAGGTGTAGCCCAGTTCTATTTTATCACAACCACCTCAAACCCCACCTTCCACTTCTAAGGTTTCCACTTCAACATCCACCATCACTCCACTTCCATATTTTTCATCACCACCATCAATGAGGCACTGCATTCCAAGTACATCCATCAATTACACTGTTAGTCATGTATCTATTTCTTTGAGTTTACATGTTTCAACAACAACAATAGTTATAGAGTCCACTGTTGTAATAGAGGTTGTTGTAACTATATCTTCACCCCCACCAACAACAAGTCAGTTTGCTATTTTGTTTTTGGTATCTCCCTTGGATTATGGTCTTTCAAAGACCTTTACTATACCAAAGGAGTAGGCAACCACTCAAAGCATAAATGACTACTGGGTAGAGAAGCTTGCTAAGACTTCTAACAGGATGGCTGTAAGAAGAAGTATGTATGTTGACCCTATTTATAGGCAGAGGATATCAAGATCTATGACTCTACTGGTGAGTAAACCTAAGACTGAAATGAATGTTCAAGATTATTGAGTGGAGGAGGTCACAGAAGATATTGAAAATCTCCCTACTAAATATGAGCTAGGGATAGCCAAGGCCCACTTAGATACCTTCTATGTAAAAAATGATATAGTCAAAGAGAAGGTGGATAAGCTAGAAAAATAGGTTGAGAAGCTTAAAAATATCCTCAATGATCAAAATGAGATAGAAAAAGCTTTGAGGAAGGAGGCCAAGGGTTGGCAAGAAAAGTTTCAAAAGGCTAATAAATTAAAGGACCAATTAGAAGAATAGAAGAATTTGAATGAATATCAGGCAAAAGAAATTCAAAACTTAAAGCATCATCTTCAGATTGAGAAAGCTAAGTCCTTAGGTTTTCATAAGGATGAATTGAAAAATATTAAGGAGTTGCTTTCTAAGGTTCAAGAAAAGTTTGTAGGACTTCAACTTATGATTGATTATCTTAAATATGCCAGCCGATTACTCTCCACCATTCAAAAATATTTGAATCAAATCACTGGAGAGTTGCAGCCTATGGTGATTCCAACAGAACAGATGTACAGGTTGGTTGATAGTAGACTCAATGATTCTGCTAAACCAATTCCTAATAAAGAATGGAATTTGACTGGATTTGCTACAAAAATAGTGGTTAAAAAGCACAGGGCAATTCAAAGGGCCTGGTTATTGGTTGACAGGATGGAGAGGGGGATTAAAGATATTGTTTGTTTAAATAAATGAGAAAATGATTCAGGTTCGTTTTAAAGGACTCTAGAAGGAGGATCACAACTTGTTATCTATGGAAGAGATCCAACAAAGCATCAATGAGAATTTATAGGATTAAGCTAGAATTGATTCTTTAGAAGAACCACTATCCCAAGAACAAGCTGCCAAAATGATCATGGACTATACTAGGTTGAGAGACCTCATGGAAGATCTGGTGACTAGAGGGAATGTTGCTAACTATGAAGATGTTAGAGAAATACAATATGTTTATAAGAAACTTAAAGAAACATCAAATCCCTCTGAATAAGCCTGGAAATAGGCTCTACAATCTTTAAAATTAATGATTAAGTTGTTTGGAGATACCTATGATGAGGGTAATCAGAAAATACCTACTCCAGAAGAAGGAGATGAGGAGGTCGAGGAAGAGGTCCATGAAGAAGGAGAACAAGATGGAGCAGTTATAGGCCTAGAAGGGGCTCACACTTAGTTCATTTTTGTTTTATACATATACACAAGTTTTATATTTATGTTTTTTACTTTGACAATTTGTCAGAAATAAGAAATAAAGGCATGAAGCCCACAAAGTAGCAGATTTTGTGTGAAGGTATTCTTTGAAATAAGGCTTTATAAAGGAGGTAGATTTGTGTATAGTTTTTGAAGATAGTAGAAATAACTGGTATTTCAAAAATCGTATCTGTATGAATGGATAATTGCTATGTATTTTTGGTATCACTTTGATATGAACCTCTACTCTCTCAGCAAATTGGTAAAACTTTCAGAGAGTAGTGTTTGTGTGGAAGTTATTCTATAAAGCATATTTTTTGAAGAGAAGTAAATTTGATTCCTAAGGCCCAATGGATAAGACTCTGAGTTCGATTGGCTTTGCAAAAAAATCCACCCGAGAGGTTCCAGAATGTAGGCCCAAAATGACCACATGCTTAGTAATATTTTGCAAAATTTTACCTAAGGGATAGAGTCATCATTCCACACACCTTGGAGTGCGCTTTGGAGTGAATCCACAACAAAATGTATGAGCTCGCCCGATACTTAGTAATTTTTTAATGTTTAAAGCAATTCTACTAGACTTGTTTCTGGCTCTAAATTGGTGGCGATCTAGAATCCACAAAATTTTCAAGGAAAAGGTGACATCCACGATGAAAAAGTGTGGATTGGTGACTCAGAGGATGAATGGAGTATTCCATTTAGGAATGATGACAAAGCAAGATGCTAGAATGATGGAGATGCGAATTCCTAATAAAAGGCTATCTAACTAACTCCGAATCTAGAATGGTTATAGGGTGTTGTGAGCCAAACAAGGTTAACTTTTTCCTACTTTTGTCACATGCCTATGCATTTAATTATCAACCCATGGAGTTTCGTAAACTTACGAAGGGTCTGAATAAGATTGTTTACAATACCACTTGAGATGAATCCGCTAATCCTACTATTGGGGGGTGTTTTCAAAATGGTTGTCAATCATTCATGCACTCCTCAATAATTTACGTAAGAAGAAAATAATTAAATCTACAGAAATAAAACATTCACACATTCCTGAAAATGAATCTACTTCAAATACTGGGAATAGTAATGAGGTAAATGATCTTTCAAAAGCAATAGACTAATCTAGAAAATGGAAGAAAAGTGGGGAAGAAATACTGGCTTGGAGTGGGCCCAGGCTCCAGCAGTTTCCTCCCAGCTTGAGCACGCGCTAGAACTATTAGAACTGTAATATATTTATCAAAGTGTTACAATATCTATCTACCTTTGTATCTCTATATGAATCTATCTCAATCTATATATCTCATAATGGTCTACGCGCATTTATATAACACACCCACAGAACTTCTATTACAAAGAGGTTACAACAGTTGATTCATCCCAGACTAAATTTAGATAGTCTGACGAATGCAATCGACGTCTGCTTAAAACTGGAATTTGGTTCTAACAGCGGCGTGTTCGTTGATTGGTTCATGCTTTGCCTGGCATTGGTAAGATGTTTTCATACATTGGTGTGATCTCCGATTTAGCTCTACATGACGTAGAGTTGGAACTTCACCAGCTGTTGCTATCCATGTCATGCAAATTTGGTCAACGAGCAAAGAACAGAGGTGCCTTACTTATGAGGAAGGCATCTTATTGCCATAGCACCTTCCTAGAAGAGAAAGGTGCTTCCCTTATGTTGGTGTCTTCCTATGGGAGGAAGGCTCTTGCCTTCTAGTGAGGAACGCACGTCTTCTAGTGGCACCTTTCTTATGGGAGGAAGGTGCTTTGCCTGTCATGGCGCCTTCCCGTCGGTGCCTTCCTTATGAGAGGAAGGCACTTCCTTCCCTTTGGTGCCTTCCTAGAGGAGGAAGGCACTTTTTCTTTCCTTGCCACCTTCCTGGAAGAGGGAGGCACCTTATTACTTTTGGAGCCTTCTTGGAGGAGGAAGGCGCCTAAGTTCTCTTGGTGCCTTCTTGGAAGAGGAAGGCGCCTACGTTCTCTTGGCGCCTTCCTGGAACAGGAAGGTACCTACTTTCTCTTGGAACCTTCCTAGAATAGGAAGGCACCTATGTTATCTGCATTGATCCCCACAAAAACAAAGTTCCATGTCCATCAAGAAAACCTTGACTGATCCAAATCTAACTAAACCAACTGCAATTCCACAAAACACACTGAAAACACACAATTTAGATAACATGCATATTTTCATCAAATATCTATATAATCATTTATAAAAGTATGCAATCCTTATTATACAGCCACATAATGATCAAGAAAATGTGTACAAAATATGAGCATTTTTGGTGCTCATCATCCCCCCACACCTAACATATGCCACGCCCTTGTGGCATCAAAACTATAGGTAGCCCGGTTGATCCTTCATCATTGCCATTTCTTGGAGGGTTCGGTTGCCCCTGCGGCCTGAGTCTGTATCTTCTGCACGCTAGCATCTAAAGGTGTGGCTCACCTTTTCCTATGTGAAACTGAGGGTGCAGCTGTCGATTATCCCTTTATTTTTCTGCCGCTATTGGCAGTGATCTAGCCAGCATCATCTCTACTAACTGGAATCCAGCTTCGGTAGCTTGCTAGAGGTCAGTGTCTGGAGGTCTAACTGCTGCCAGAGGGATATCAAAATTATCCCCCCTAGAAGGTACTACTTGGGCTTTGTATAATCTGTCTGCTTCAGGAGTAAGCCCTACATTCTCTTTTGCAATGTAAGCGGCCTCCAATTGGGGGCCATATAGCCCTCATCATTCCAAATACCTTCTCATCATGGAGGACCGTCCCCGGGATGAACTGTAAATATCCTAGAACTGGCTATTCTCTGCTGGATTAATGCAGATGCTAGAGTCTCCTCTCATCCTCGAGGTTGCCTTCCTGGCCTCTTTGGCTGCTTTCATCTCCTTGAGCAACCGTTCAAACTATTTTTGCCTTTCGATGAATGGTTGCATATCCCACTCATCCTATTATGGTTCGACGAATGTCACCTTCGCCTTCTTTCGAGCCATCTTGGGCCTTTTTCCTCTGGCCTCCATGGAAAATGCGACTGATCGAACAGGGGTCTTCTCTTTCTCTTGGACGAATGTCTCCTCACTCTGAGGGGCCTCCTCTGGAGTGTTCTCTTTATTCTATGCTGCTATCTCTGGGGGTGATCCTTCGTTCTCCTGTCTGTCTGGTGTCGACCCCTTAGGCTCTTCTCCTTCTTCAGGTCTGGGGAGTTCCTCCTTATCCTCTGGTCTTGTCTACTGCTGGAGGCCCTCGCCCTGATTTGTATCACTTAGGACGATGATAGGGGGTATTATGGGACTTCTCTCCCCCTCATTACCAAAAATAGAGGAATTCTCCCCTACCTCTGGGCTGCTCTGTCGGGTGTCCGATCAAATTTCCCTCGAAGAAAATACTCGTTCTGAAGATGTGGGAGAATTCATCGGGACTTCTTTTGCCCAATCATTTTGAGTGTACACATCCCTTCTTTCTGTTCCCCTATCCTAAAGCAGCTGGTTTTCCTCTTGTAACTGCTGGACCAGCTGCTCGAGCTGGGTGATCCGTCTATCTTGTTCCTTCAACTCCCCTGCATGCCTATTTTGGAAATCCTCTAGAATTTGCTAGGTCATCCAACAATTGGTTTGCCATTCGAGCGCTTCCTCCAAGGCTACATCGACTTGGTCATTATTCCCAAAAGTCCCTACATCTTGTGGGCTATGGTTCATAAATTCTCGAAGGGTTTGGGCTGTAACGTCTACTTTTGGGTCGCTCTGTTCTTCCTCTATCGAGAAGAGTCGTCGCAGACGTTTCCTCCTAGGGACTGGTTCTATCGGGCAAAACTTGTCCTCGCTGCTAACAAGCAGCGTTCCTTCCTCCTCACACTCAGGCACTAGGGAATGCCCTCTTCCCTCTATTCTCTCAGGTACTGGTGACTACCCTCCTTCCTCTGTGTTTTTGGGCACTGGTGACCTTTGTGAAATAGGGCAATGCCAATTGCCTGATGCTCACTATTTCCTCTACAGGGCATCCCTCGTCTTGCTCCGCTTTGGAAACACTATTATGTTGCCTTTATTGGCCGCCATATCCATCTACATTGGGGTTCTGCATTTGTGCTACTGCATGGTGGGCTAGTGCCAATATCAGCCCATGGTGGGCTAATATGGACAGTGCCCCCTTCTGGTACCGATCCGCTTTGTCCTTTAGAGCATTCGCCAGGTAGAAGGGCATGTTTAACTTCCTTCCATGCACCAGGTGATTGAGAAACTGCACATGATTAGCGTGCAGATGGGTATATTTCTCGGTGCATGTGAAGAATCGAGCAACCTGCTCGAATATCTTTCACAGATTCATGGGGAGGATATTTTTGGGTAACCCCTCCTTGTCTATCTGCACATTCTCTCCTGGCAGTAGCACCTCGACGTACGGTTTCAACAATCCGTCTTTGTATACACATTCCCCTATGAGGGGCAATCCAGTCACCTATGAGATGAACTCAGGGGTGACTGGAATTTCTACTCCTCATACTTGGGCCACATTGCCCCTCAAGGAGGTAGCGAACTCCTTGGCTACCTCCATGTCCTAGCATTGACTGACCAGGGTATAGTATTCGAGCCATCCCTCGGCCTCGAACTATGTTTTCATCGCTCCTCTGATTTCGTCCATATCACCTGGTTCATTCTTCTTCACTCCGTGATTCTTAGACCTTCCTCCCATGGCGCCTTCCTGTGCTACTGCTATTTTTTTTTGTCCTTCCTTCCTCAGGAAGGCGCCTTATTATAAGGAAGGCACCTAACCCTAGCAGTTATGGAAGGTGCCATATCATTGGCACGCGGTTTCAGCTATGGGGGGATATGATCTTTATGATGGCGGTATCTTTTTCGATACTGCATATTTTATAAATAATTATATAAAATTTTGAATTAACATGCGCATACCTGATTCAATGTTTCAGGCATCGTGAAGGGCGCTAATTCACCGATTTGTGACACAAGGGAGGGGTATGGTCATCTGGTGCCACTCATTCGTGTGATGATTCATTCCACTTGAGGTGTTCGGGATGCGTGAGTGCTGGTTGTACGTGAAAGGAATTATTTGGTACCTTCCCCATGTGGAAGGCGCTTATGTGGTGCCTTCTCGATGTTTTTGGTGCTTTATGAAAGGATACGCCTTGCGATGATGGAAGGTGCCTCTGATTGGATGTGTCATCTAGTGGTGGAAGGCGCCTTATTGATGATGGTGCCTTTCTGCTATGGAAGGAGCTCCTGATTGGGTGCACCTTTTCAATGTGGAAGGTGCCTCAGCCTACATTCGACTTCTTGATGATGGAAGGTGCTTCGGTCTGTATGCGCCTTCCCAATGTGGAAGGTGCCTCTGGCTGGATGCGCCTTCCTGATGTGGAAGGCGCCTTGGCTTTTTTTTTTTTATGGTGCCTTCCAGCCACGGAAGGTGCCTATATATATATATTATTATTATTTTTAGAACTATAAGAACTGGGCTGGGCACCTTCTTTATAAGGAATGCGCCTTATTCTAGTGGGGTGCCTTCTCTATAAGGAAGGTGCCTTCTTCTGGCTGGGCGCCTTCTGGATGTGGAAGGCACCTTATTCTGGCTGGGTGCCTTCTGGATGTGGAAGGCGCCTTCTTTTGGCTAGGCGCCTTCTGGATGTGGAAGGCGCCTTCTTCTGGCTGGGCACCTTATTTATAAGGAAGGCACCTTATTTTGGCTAGGCGCCTTCTTTATAATGAAGGCACCTTATTCTAGCTAGGCACCTTCTTGATGTGGAAGGTGCCTTATTCTAGCTGGGCACCTTCTGGATGTGGAAGGTGACTTCTTCTGGCTAGGTGCCTTCTTTATATGGAAGGAGACTTCTTCTAGCTGGGCACCTTATTTATAAGGAAGGCGCCTTGTTCTCAGAAATCATGTTGCGATTGACTGGGAAAGGGTGATCAAGCCTTCCCAGTCTTGCTTCATGCTGCCTCAGCTTCTACCTATGATCCGGTGTCAGAATGCTGAGCCGAATCAGGCCTGCTTTCCCAGATGCCTATCCCTCATGCTGTCAGGTCCTCCACCTACAAAAAGCAATCGAAAAAAAAGGAAAATAAATGCAGTTAGACGCATTCTGTGCCTGTTAGGCCCTGGGTTAGGATGCCTACTACTTGCATGTGGGCTTTGTCCCAGCAAAAACACACACTATATATAAAAAAATCTACATTAACTAATTTTGGGTGAGTACTTCCATGCCCACCATTTCACCTGTGAGAGTTCGGTCCAGATATAGCAAGATGGGGTCTCCCCCACACCTATTTTGGATTCTACCTGTAATGTTTCAGACGTATTATAGGGGAGTAGTCGGAGGCCATTGAATGTGAACATGGTGTTGCTGTCGTCAATTGTCTTAATGCACACCACCCTATTCTTGATGAGCTCTACCACATCATACGGCCCCATCCATCTTTGCATTAATTTGCCCTTCCTCTCCTGGAATCGAGAATCATACAATAGTACCCATTCCCCTTCTTGGAACTACTTTAGCTTAATGTGGCTATCATGCCACAACTTTCTTTGCTTCTGTATACTTTCCGTTCTCTGCAAAGCATCTAATCAAATTTCGTCCAACTAATATAGCTACTGAATCCTTTATTTTTGAGCTTCATCCAAGCTCAAATTCAATTCTAAATCCGTTCTCAGCGTCTTTATATCAAATTCAATGAGCATCATCGCATTTTTCCCATATACCAATTGGAAATGTGTAAAACCTATGGTGGATTTCCATGTGGTGTTATATGCCCAAACTGCCTCCAACAATCGTGTAGCCCAATATTTCCTGTGTTGCTGCATGGTCTTCGTCAGGATGTTCTTTATTTCTCTATTTGTCACTTCCACTTGCTCGGTTTCCTGCGGATGGTAGGGCGTAGTTTTATTGTGTTGAACTCTGTATTGCTCCATAAGTTCCTCGATAAAGTTGGAGGTAAATTAAGGCCCTTGGTCTGTTGTTATCTCTCGCGGGACCCCAAATCGTGTAAAAATATGGGCAAATAAGAAATCGGCGACCGCTATTTCCTTTGAATCCCTCAATGCCTGTACTTTAACCCATTTGGTAAAGTAATATGTACAGACAAAAATAAACCTCCTCCCCATCGAATATGGATTAAATAGTCCCACGAAGTCCATGCCTCACTTATCAAAAGGTTCTAGGCGTACCTGAGGTTGGAGGGGCATTTCGTCTCGATGGGTTGGTCTACCCATCCTTTGGCATTCGTCACACTTGCTGGTATACGCAGCCGCATCCTTAAACAGAGTGGGCCAAAAGTACCCAACCTATAGGATTTTGTAGGCAGTTCGTTTCCCTACAAAGTGTTCTCCGCATGGCTCATCGTGACATGCTTTGAGTTCTTCTAAGAAATCCTGTTCTGCTATGCATATTCTTATAATTTGGTCACGTCCTATTTTAAATAGGAGACCATCCATCCATAGAAATGATGCGCTTTTCTCTATGATCGTCTGCTTTTCTCGATAAGAGAGAGCAGGTGAGGTCCTTCCAGTGGCCAAATAATTGGCTATATCTGCATACCATAGGGTTTGTTCACTAATAGTGAACAAATATTCATCTGAAAACTGGTCTTCCACTGCTTGATGGTCTTTTGGTATCAATCTAGATAGAAAATCTACCATGACGTTATCCTTGCATGGTTTGTCGACTATGGTGATGTCAAATTCCTATAGTAGCAACAACCATATGATGATTCTTTTGCCAATAGCCATCTTTCTCATTAGGTATCTGATAGCCGCATGGTCTGTATGGACAAAAACCTTATATCCAGTGATAAAGTGGTGGAATTTGTTTATAGCATGGACAACTGCTAGGAATTCCTTCTCTGTCACTGTGTAGTTGAGCTCTGCTCTCCGCCAAGTTTTTACTGACATAATAAATGGCATAAAATTCTTTGCCATATTTTTGCTCGAGGACTGCTCCAATCGCACCGTTGGATGCGTCACAGTAGATATGCAATGGTATGGCCCAATTTGGTCCTCTTAAAATTGGTGCAGATATCAATTTCTCCTTAAGCAATTGGAATGCTTCTTCACAGTCTTCCATCCAATTGAAATCCACATCCTTAGATAATAGAGTGTGCAGTGGTTTGGCAATTTTGCTAAATTTGATGATAAATCACCGATAGTATCCTGCTGATCCAAGAAAACTTCTGTTGATAAGCAACACACCCCCACTGAAAAATGAGATTCCATCCTTAGAAAATTCTGAACTTTCATTTTTTGCAGCAGGGACCCTCTTGATCTTTTCAAGTTTTAAATCCAAATTTGCTTGCCTCCTTTTTAAAGTTGTGCTTTTTCTTGCATTCTAGCTGTGTTATCCAAGAATTCACTTTTTACATGCTAGAATCATTCATGCACAAGCAAAATCTTGCACCGGTACCGAGAAAATCCAGAAAACAGTTGCATAAATTCACTGAAAATCAAACTTTCCATTTTTGGTAGTGTCGCGATATCGCGACACTTCCATTTTCGGAAATGTCGCGATATCGCGACAGGTAAGTCAAAATGCGGCTAAGTCCCAGAAAGGTCGCGATTTCGCGACATGTCGCGAAATCGCGACAGTTTTTGGGAGAAAGACGCAACCTGTACGAAGGGCGCGATTTTGCGACATGTCGCGAAATCGCGACATGTCGCATTTTCGCGGCAGGAGAGAGAAAATGGGCTGCAGGATGAAAAATCGGTTAAGTCAGAAACGTGTTCCAAAATCGCGGTCAACGAGGTCAACGCATGCAGGAAGAGGAACTGTCGTGATATCGCGACGTGTTCTAAAATCGCGGCTGAAAATCAAGAAACGTACGGAGGCCAGGAAGGGTCGCGATTTCGCGACATGTCGCGAAATCGCGACATGTCGCGTTTTCGCGACGGACGAGGGAAGAAGTTGCCGATGCTCGGCAGCGGTCGCGATTTCGTGACATGTCGCGAAATCGCGACATGTCGCGAAATCGCGGAAGGAGAGAGAAAGTCATATTTGACCTGAAAGTGCATTCCGGCGGGAAACGAAGGCTTCCGGGGTAGCGACACGTGTCAAAGCGTGAATGGGACAAACAAGCCGACATGCAAGCTTATTTTGTGGATTTAATCTGTTTTTAATGTTTTAAGCTTCTGATTTAATTAAAATGCTAATCTAATGCATCTTTTTGTCTTTCATGCAGGATTCCACCTGGCACTTACGGGACAACCGGGAAAGACCATAAAGGCGAAGATAAAGTGCGGATTTAGTCAAGGACCGCCATGCTAGGAGAGAAGCTGCCGGTAAATGCATTTAATGGAGATTTATTGCAGAATTGATAGCATGGAGACCATTTCAACTCAGAGATGGATTTACGGAGATCAAATTGATGGAGAAGTGGTGACTCATCCGGCTCACCAGCAGAATTAATGGAGGCATTTATTTGCAGCTGCGGATGAATGAAAATTGCATTTTATTTTATCTTCTCCATTTATGGCAGCTGACTGCACCGATTTGCCGAAGGGTTAAGTTCTATTCGGACTTTGATTTTTAAATGGATTTTTATTGTAAAACCCGGGTCCTAGGGTTTAAGTGCGATAAGATTTAGGGTTTGAGCAAGATATTTTGGAAAAGATCAGGGTCTGTCCTGAGTCTATAAATACAAATTCTAAATGTAATCGCGAGAGGCGGAGACTTAGAAATAAAGGCTTATAAGCAATTTCTTGCAAATTTTGTGAAATCCTTTGTTTCTGGACTTGGAGTTGATGTGCTTTAGCTTTTCTGTGATAGCATGGCCGGGAGCCTAATCTTTTGCGAGTGTGATAAGTGTATTTTCTTTTGTTATCCGTTCCATTTAAAGTTTGTTAGATATATCGTCGTAAATCGCCATTGTCAAGATTAAATATCGTTGTTAGGCTTCGGTTGTTCTATTGTCCGCTAGGGGAAATTACGATTTCGGTGTAAGTTTGTTCTAATTGCTCTGTCTTCATCTGTGCGAGCTAGGGTGCCGGTGAAAGATACCGATTTTAACCAGTTGCCCCTTGGATTTATAATTTTCTGCTAGATCCGTTTCACTCGCCTTGTGCTCTTAGTTGAAAGTGATCTTAGACTGATTGGACACTTTCTTCGGGATTTGTTCGTTGTGAAGTCGATAGCATAGATAAGATTGATAGTTTAGAGTTTTACGATTTAAAGTCTGATAAACTTCTCTTTTCTGCCTTACCCTACCCTCTCTTTGCTTTCCGTGAATGATCCATTTTTATTTTCTTTGTTTGCCTTTTATTTAAATCTGCTGACCCATGAGAGCTAGATCAAAGAATTCAAGTCAAATCTGATTGTCAACAACTTTTGCAACTACCGAACAAGTTCGAGGAACCCCTGTAAGGTAACGAGCAGTCCATATTGAAATCTATTCCTGAAGTGGAAAAGAGTGAATTGCCATTCGACCCAACTCTGTAACTCGCACCTTGGATAACCAGCTAGATCCTAAAGATGAGTGGGATCAGTCCCGTGGGTGTCTCCGGAGCTTTCCTTGCCTCCATCCTTTTTCCCGGGGTGTGCATGAAAGCCGGACCAACAACTTCTTACCTCCTTCTATGTTCTGGGGATAGGTAGATCTCTGATGACCTCAATATTCCTTTTATCAACTTTTATTTCTTTTGTAGAGAGGTGGTTCCCTAGTACGATGCCTTCTTGCATCATCATAAAGCATTTTTTATTACTTAGGGACAAATTATTTTCCTTGCTTCTATCAAGCACTCTTTCCAAATTCGTCATTGCATCCTCAAAGGTTTCTCCATAGACGGTGAAGTCATCCATGTATACCTTGACCCTGTATCCCATCATGTCTGAGAATATGCTAAGCACCACCCTTTGAAAGGTGGCATGTGCATTGCATAGTCCGAAAGGCAATACCCTATAGGCAAACGTTCCCCATGGGCAGGTGAATGTTTTCTTATCCTGATATTCTTCTTCTATCTGGATTTGGTTGTATCCAATGAATCCATCTATAAAGGAGAAGTACTTCCTCCCCAAGAGTGTGTCCAAGACCTGATCAATGAACGGGAGTGGGAAGTGGTCTTTCTTGGTTGCTTTGTTCAATGCTCTGTAGTCCACACAAATTCGCCACTTCTCATTCTTTTTAGGGACCACCACTAACGATGATACCCAATCATTGTCAAAAATTGGATATATGAATCCGACAACCAAGAGTTTGTGTAGGTCTTCCTTAACAATGTTTTTCATTGTCGAGTTCATTCTTCACTGTGGCTGTCGGCTTGGAGTTTCCTGATCATCTAGATAAATCCGATGGGTATAGATCTCTGGGCTGATGCCCTGCATATCTGAGTAATCCCATGCAAACACTTGTTGGTGCCTTACTAGGAGCTCTTCTAATTTTGTCACTTGTGTGGGCATCAACCTATTGCTTACATTTAATGTTCTTCTTGGCCCAATGTGTATCTTTCGAACGTGGTGATCCTGGGTGCCAATCAACGGTGATCTAGGTGCAGAGATGGAGGGTTCTCCATGGAGAAACTCCATAATAGCACCATATTTGTCCTCTTCTGTCAACTCCTCCAATTTCATCAATGGCTAGATTATGGATAGCTCCATATTTCCATGCTCGATGATCATGGGTTCTACTACTGAGTCGACAGACTGTGCTGGAGGTGAAATGGTCAGCCTTTTAACATTTTGCCCATCGGATATGGTCATCAACCCATCCCGATAGTTGATGTAAGCGTTAGCTATTGCCAACCATGGCCTCCCCAAGATGAGCGGGTAACTGCCCAATCTAGTTTTAGATTGCAAAACTAAAAAGTTGGCTCGGTATTCCCATGCACTGATCGTTACTATCACATCTTCCAACATCCCTTCTGACGATACGGTTGATCGATCGGCTACCTACAGCACTGTCATGGTGGGTTTTAGGTTTGTGAGCTATAGCCTCTGCATGGTCTCCTAAGGCATTACGTTTATGGCTGCTTCGATATCGACCAACGTATTGGACAAGGAATGTCCCTTGATTTTTACAGTCAGCATCGGGCTACCTGGGTCTGCATAATTCGGATGGCATGTTCTGCCCATCATTAAATCTGCTAGTTTATCCATGATGTTGATATTCTGGGTTGCTTTTTATCCTGGATTCCTCAGAAACATCTCTCTGATTGCCTTGGTATATATGGGAACATATTGGATTGCTTAAAATAATGGAATTGTCATAGTGAGGTTCTTCAAGCTTGACAAGATGTTGAATTCTGGCTGTGTTACTTTTCTCTGTTCCTACAACCAGCTAGGAAATGGAGCCTTTGCTCTCTCAAGTGTTTCTTCCTCTTCTACCAAAAATGTTTCTTCTACCTCTTCCTCCTATTCTACCAGTGGAGGTGTTCCTACTCCTAGCTACCTACCTGACCTAAGCTGAATATTGTACATAGGATACATCTCACCCTCCACGTTGTATGCTGGCTGGTTCACTCTATTGTTCAGATTTGCAGTCGGTTATGCGGGTAGCTGTACAGGTCTCACTACTGGTAATGCCGGTAAATTATGTTGGGGGTGAGCAGGTGCTACATTCTATGGAGTCTGATTCCACGTAGTATGGAATCTCCACTGCTGCCCAAGATATGGATATGGCATCCATGGCTGCTGGTTCTGAAATGCTGTTGGGGGTGCGTTAGACTAAGGTGATGGCCCCCACCATCCCATGTTAGGTGGTTGAGGTGGTCCTTGGTGCATGTATGGCCCTACCCCATATGGCAACATTCTGGTTGGCATATTCCCTACAGGGGGCTATGGTCAACTCTTCTTATTGCCTATGAAATAGGCATCCGTGCTTTCAGCCTCCTCCTGATTACTGGACAGTCATGGGCATAATCAAGTTTTATGATTCAGCCTACAAACTACGCATACTATGACTTTGTTCTTTGGGCATGCATTCTTTGCATTCCTCCCTCTGCATTTTGGATAGAAATAAGCTAATGCTGCATCATTCTCTTACTTATTTTTCTTTAACAACATATCCATCTACAATGCTAGAGATGAGAGCATTTCACTCTTTAAATCCTCCAGAATGTTACCTATTTCTATCTTTGTGACTGAAGCTGTTGCTTTCATGGTTTTGGAGGTGGCCTTACCTTGCCTTCTTGAGTAGTTCCGACATAATTGCTGGATGTCTTCCATAGCATGCTGGTAGACATCACCTACGGAGATCATGTTAAGAGCATCCAGTGATTCATTGGTAAGCCCTCTTAAGAAGATGCTTTTGAGGGACTTATCAGATAGTCTCGCATGAGGATATCGTTGAAGATTAAAGTTGAATCTCTCCCAATAGTCCTCGAGAGACTCATCTTCTTTCTGTGTCATGCTCAGGACCTCCTCCCTGGAGTGTCTTGCTCTCCTAAAATCTTGGTATTGTTCTAAAAAGAGCCTCTTCATCTAGTCCCAAGTGGAAATGTGTTTGTCTTCCAGATCGATGAACCACCATAGAGCTGCATCGTCTAATGTAGAAGTAAAGAGTTTCATCTTATGTGTATTGGATTTGTAGTCCACAAACCTGCATAAGACATCAAACTTAAATAAAAATAGGTCAGGGTCCTCAGTCGAGTATCCTCTGAAGGACAGAAGGTGAGCAGGGGATATGTTTTTCATTTTAGCATCTCCTAATCCTTCCTCTATCGGGAAACTAAATCCAGATGAGACCTCATCGTTATCAGCCATTGTTTTAGGAAATGTGGTTTCTAATGCAACGCTTATGGCCTTACGATCATTTAAGACTTTATGAGTCAAAGCTCTAAGATTGTCTGGTGAGATCGTTTGATCTTCTATAGCCTTCCACAATAGGGATTCTTCTAAGGGAGTCCTATTAAATAGGGTATTTATGATGATTCATTCTTCCCCATGTTTGTGGGATGAGGAGGCACTTTGCACAAAGTGCGATTCCTCACTCTAATGGATTTTTGGTGGGTCAAGCGAGTCTAATTCAAATTTAGAATGCTCGACTGACTCTAGTTCTGCTAGATTGGTTCTTAAAAACCAACCGTCCAGTCCTCTTCTTCTTGAAGAACTCATACAAGGTCAGATGGAAGGTTTCAGGGTATTGTAAATAATCTACTTGAGATGCTTCCCCGACAACGATGCTAAAATGTTGCAAGCTAAACAAGGTTAACTTTTTCCTACTTTTGTCACATGCCCGTGCATTTACTTATCAACCCAGGGAGCTTCATAAACTTGCGAAGGGTCTGAATAAGATTGCTTACAATACCACTTGAGATGAATCCACTAATCCTACTATTGGGGGGTGTTTTAAAAATGGTTGTCAATCATTCATGCACTTCTCAATAATTTACGTAAGAAGAAAATAATTAAATCTACAAAAATGAAACATTCACACATTCCTGAAAATGAATCTACTGCAAATACTGGGAATAGTAATGAGGTAAATGATCTTTCAAAAGCAATAGACTAATCTAGAAAATGAAATAAAAGTTGGGAAGAAATACTGGCTTGGAGTGGGCCCAGGCTCTAGCAGCTTCCTACCAGCTTGAACACGTGCTAGAACTCTTAGAACTGTAATATATTTATCAAAGTGTTACAATCTCTATATACCTCTATATCTCTATATGAATCTATCTCAATCTATATATCTCAGAATGGTCTGTGTGCGTTTATATAACACACCCGCATAAGTTCTGTTACGAAGAGGTTACAACAATAGATTCATCCTAGACTAAATTAATACAGTCTAGCAAATGCAATCGACGTCTGCTTAAAACTGGCATTTGGTTCTAATAGCGGTGTGTTCATTGATTGGTTCATGCTTCGCCTAGCATTGGTAAGACATTTTCATACATTGGTGCGATCTCCGATTTAGCTCTACATGACGTAGAGTTGGAACTGCTATTGAGCAAGGTGCAGAAACAGTATTGTCATTGTTGTCAACACAATCAGACAGATCGGTTGATGCAGTGGACAGGAGTTAAGAGGTTCTTCAGAGTATGTACAATGGTTTTCCAAAATATAGAAGTGGCCCATATACTAAAAATCAAAAGAAAAATCACAAGGAAGAAAAGTGTCGCGATATCGCGACATGTTGAGCAAGAAAGAAAAACTATCACGATATCGCGACATGTTGGA
The DNA here is from genome assembly GCA_028583015.1 of Wollemia nobilis. Classification (NCBI taxonomy): domain Eukaryota; kingdom Viridiplantae; phylum Streptophyta; class Pinopsida; order Araucariales; family Araucariaceae; genus Wollemia; species Wollemia nobilis. The sequence goes on along the minus strand of JAQPPZ010017033.1, from coordinate 17,535,375 downwards.
AGAGAGAAGAAGAAAAAAACTGTCACGATATCGCGACATGTTGGCAAGAAAGAAAAACTATCGCGATATCATGACATGTTGGGAAGAAAGGAAAAACTGTCACGATATCGCGACATGTTGGGAGAGAAAGAGAAAAACTGTCACGATATCGCGACATGTTCGGAGAAGCGCAAGAAAAATTGTCACGATTTCACGACATGTTCGAAGAGAGAAAGACAAGCAGAAAAAGTGTCACGATTTCGTGACATGTTGCAGAGGAAGGTTGTACGGAGAAAAAGTGTCACGATTTCGTGACATATTGCAAGAGAAAGAGGAGAAAAAGTGTCACGATTTCGTGACATATTGCAAGGAAGGTTGTACGGACGAAAAAGTGTCATGATTTCGTGACATATTGCAAGGAAGGTTGTACGGATGAAAAAGTGTCACGATTTCATGACATATTGCAAGGAAGGTTGTACGGATGAAAAAGTGTCACGATTTCGTGACATATTGCAAGAGAGATTGTACGGAAGAAAAAGTGTCACGATTTCGTGACATATTGCAAGAGAGATTGTACGGAAGAAAAAGTGTCACGATTTCATGACATGTTGCAAGGAGAGATTGTACGAGAGAAAAAGTGTCACGATTTCGTGACATGTTGCAAGAGAGAGAGTTCGAAAGAAAAAGTGTCACGATTTCATGACATGTTGCAGGAGAGAGAGTCCAGAGAAAAAGTGTCACGATATCGTGACATGTCGGGTTTTCGTGACCCAAAGGCAAGAGAAAGAGCAAAGGAGAGAAAGTGTCACGATATCGTGACATGTCACATTTTCGCGACTTAAGGAGGAGAGAGAAAGTAAGAAGGCAGAAGTGTCACGATATCATGACAAAAGTAAAGAAGAAGAGTACAGAGGTGAAAGTGTCACGATATCACGACATGTGTTTTCAGGGTGCAAAGCCGAGAAGAGGACAAAGAGGTAGAAGTGTCACGATTTCACGACAGGTCACTTTGGCATGAGCAAAGAAGAGAACCCAGCCAAAATAAGATATGTGATAGTTAACTAGAGTTATACAGCAGTTATAGAAGAAATTCATGCAGATAAAATAAGAAGAGTTAACTGAAGTTGTTACGTCAGTTACAGGTGTAGTTACAGTGAAAACACATGCATGCATAAAAAGAAAGCGAACAGTCTCTAAGGAAAATACGAATAGTCATGACCAAGAAGACGAACAGTCATGGTAAAAGTATATGTGTCAATTCGTTGCATGTAACGTAAATGCCTACTCTATATAGACAAAAGGAGTTACATATAAAAGGCGTTGACAAGAGATGAGAATATGAAAGTAACAGTTACAATTGACAAGTGGCGTATGAGAAATAAAAGAAGGCATTATAACTGGAGTTACAAAGCGAAAGGATTGTTATAAAAGGAGGTCTACGTGGAGAATTACAAGTTGCTAAAAAGAGAGAAAAAGTGCTACAAGAAGAGGGTTGAAGAGTGCCGTAAGAAAGAGTTGAGCAGAGCCGTGAGAGCCATAAAAGTGCAGTAAGTAGAGCCTTTAGTGTGTGTGGCAGTCTGGTGAATAGCGAGAGAGGTTGGGTAAGCAATAGACCAGTCAGGGTCTTGATTAAGTGAAGGCATTTTTATGTCAGTCTTATAGCTTCAAATTTGCAGTCCAAGTAGGTGCTTGGAATTAGGGGTTGGTGCTCCTTTCTGTGGGTGCAGATAAATCAGGAGTTGGTGCTCCTTCCAGTTGGTGCTGGTAAAGTGATTGTAAAATTGATATTTTGCAAAGGCTGGATTTGGACGTTAATCCAAGCAATCAGTTTTGAGGAGTAGCCAAATTGGTGAACCTCGTTACATCGTGTGTTGTGGAATGCTCTCTTGTGATACTTGCTTTATCTGACTTAAATATTCATTGTTTCATTATTAAGAGTTGTAGATTTGAATTTTAAATAGCTACACTGATTCACCCCCCCTCTCAGTGTCATTGTGAGACTAACAATTGGTATCAGAGCCAGTTTCCCTTATCAGGCTAAATCAGCTAGGGTTGATCTTGGATTAGTCAAAATGGCAGGTGGTGAAGGATTCTCTTCAAACAAAGCACCATTGTTTGATGGAACAAATTACTCATTTTGGAAACTCAGGATGCAGACATATCTGTGTGCTTTGGGATTCGACATTTGGGAGTCAGTAGACAGTGGATACACAATACCCACCACTCCTCCAACCGATGCTGTCGGTAAGAAATTGTTTGAGAATAACTCTAAAGCCAAAAATGCTATCATGTGCGGTTTAGTGGACAACGAACTGATAAAGATTATGAGTTGCAAAATGGCAAAAGACATGTGGGACAAACTAAGGAGCATTCATGAAGGAGACGACAAGATCAAGGAGGCCAAGCTACAAATGCATCGAGCTCAGTTCGAAGCATTAAAGATGAATGACGATGAGAACATAGAGGCATACATGCTGAGAGTTAATGGAATCATTAATGCGATTAGAGGACTCGACGAGGAAATGGAAGATGTTGTCGTCGTGAAAAAGGTACTAAGATCTCTTCCCCAAAGATTTGATGCTAAAGTTTCAGCAATAGAAGAAGCTAAAGATCTAAACACTTTTAGCATGGATGAGATGCATGGTTCTTTGACTGCATATGAAATGAGAATAGGAAAAACTAAACCCACAGATAGAGAAGCTGCTTTTAAAGCACATAAAAATATAAAAGTAAAGCAAGAATCCGAGGAAGAAGAAACATCAGATGAAACGGAAGCGAACTTTGTTCGAAAACTAATAAGGGGAAAAGGAAAATATAGAGGAAAGCTACCATTTAAGTGTTTCAACTGTGGAGGCGTTGGACACTTTGCAGCTAAATGTCCACTTAATGAGAAAAACAAAAGTGATGAAGGTTCACATCAAGAAAGAAGTGACTGGAAGAAGAAACCAAATTTTAGAAAAGGCAACTTCAAGAAGAAAAGTTTCATATCCAAGAATGTCAGTCCTTCAGAAGACAGCCCTGATGAGGATTCTAAAGAAGAAACAGGTGAAGCTCTTTTCATGGCATTCGAAGAAGAAAAATCAGAAGAAAAATAGGAAGGTGATGAAAAATTTGAGGCTGAGGCTGAAGTAGATCTGGAAGGTGAGTTGGTCGCTGCACTTCAAGAGCTGAGTATAGAAAGGAAAAAGAATAAGAAAACTTCAAGAAAGCTTGAGGATGCCAATGAAATCATAACCAGCTTGAAAGTACAGATAGACAAATTTAAGAAAATATCTGAAGATATCGAAGTACAATTAACCATGAAAATAGATGAGTGCAGCAAGCTAGAAGAAGAGATTGTTGGTTTAAGGATGCAGCTAGAAGAGATGAATCAAAAAATGACTTGCTATCACAAACTTGAAGGAAGTTCTGTGAAGCTGGATAAGATTATAAATAACCAAAGGTCTACAGGCATCAAATTTGGGTTAGGCTTCGTCGAAGCAGAATCATCGAATGGATCAAAGGCCATAACTATAGAACCCATAAAGAATGAAGACAAGATCAGGGTTGATCAAGAAAAAATGAAACATTCTAAAGAAAGCAATAATGCCAGGCACGAGAAGAGTATTGACAATGATGGATTCACCAAAGTCACTCATCAAAGGAGAAGAAGATTTATGGCGCCTACTACAAAATGGCAAAGACCATCACCCAGGTTCACTCATTCCTTTTCTGGTTATTGTTTTAAATGCAATGGTTATGGACATAAGATTTCTGAATGCAAGTACAAAGTAGCACAAAGGAACTTTTCCAGTAGAAATGTTTTTTCACCATTGATGGATTATGCAGTAGAATGTTATAACTGTCATAATTTTGGGCACATTGCAAGAAATTGTCGAAGCACATTTGCAGCAAATAAACATCAAGGAAGAAAATTTCAACCAAATGGTTGGAAACAAAATAGAAAATTTCTCGAAAAATAGGTACAGGCCACTGACAAAGAAAAGTCAAAACAAGTGACCAAACCTGCAATCAAACCAGAGTGGAAACAAAAGGAGCAACCCAAGGAAGAAAAGGAATCCTTGATTGTACAGACATCATTTAAAGCACAGAACAAATCTGCACCATGGATACTGGATAGTGGATGCTCCAGTCATATGACAGGGGACAAACAAAAATTTGAAAAGTTACAGAAATATGAAGGTGGTTCTGTAAAATTTGGAAATAATGATGGAGCTAAGATAGTTGGCAAAGGATCAATTAAGATCAGTGACGGAAAAATCAAGTCGAAAGAAGTCCTGTTTGTGATTGGTCTGAAGCATAACTTATTAAGCGTAAGTCAGATTTGTGACAGAGGTCATGAAGTAATTTTCAAGAAGCAGGGTTGTGAAGTCAGAATAGCAAATTGTGGAAAGTTGATAGCAACTGGATCAAGGACATCTGGAAACCCGTATACTCTCTTAGAGACTTCAGAAAGAGCATGCTTGATTGGACAAGCAGAAGAAAATTGGTTGTGGCACAAGAGGCTCGGTCATATTAGCTTTGACAATCTAATAAAGATCAGCTCAAAAAGGGCAGTGAGAGATATTCCCACCATTGGTAAACCTTTAAATAGCATTTGTGCTTCATGCCAAAAGGGGAAGCAAACTAGAGCCACATTTAAAACAAAAGAATACTTCACAAGCAAACCTTTAGAACTAATACATACTGATTTATGTGGACCCATGAGAACACAAAGCATAAATGGTGACAAATACTTTATGTTGTGCATAGATGACTATTCCAGGATGACATGGGTACTATTTTTGAAGCTTAAATCAGATGCCTTTGAAATGTTCAAGATTTTCAAAAAACAAGTTGAGAATCAAACAGGAAAAAGAATTAAATGCTTAAGATCAGATAGAGGAGGAGAGTTCATCTCAGAAGAGTTTGTAGAGTACTGTGAAAAGTATGGGATTAGGAGACAGTTTTCAGCAACGAGGACACCTCAGCAGAATGGAGTGGTAGAAAGAAAGAACAGGACAGTGCAGGAAATGGCACGGACTATGTTGACTGAGAGCAAAATAGCAGACAGATTTTGGAAAGAGGCAGTCCATACTGTGGTTTACATCCAAAATAGGTGCATGTTGAGGATGCATGAAAGCAAAACTCCGTATGAACTATGGTTCGGTAAAAAGGCAACAACAAGATACTTTAAAGTTTTTGGAAGCAAGTGTTACATCAAAAGAACTGAAGATAATCTTGGAAAGTTTGAAGATAGAGCTGATGAAGGTATTTTCCTTGGCTATTCGACAAAAAGCAAAGCCTACACTTGCTACAACAAGAGGCTAAAGAAAATTGTGGAGAGTGTCGATGTTAAAGTTGATGAAGGTAGGGAACAAGAAAGAAGCTATAAAGAAAACTACCCAATATATGAAGAAGTTATTGAAGGAGATGATGAAAAGGAAACAAAAAAGAAACAGAAAATTGACTCAGATGAGTTAAGTAGTGATTCAGAAGAGGAAGAAAACAAGAAATTCAAAACAGGCAGCTGGCAAAAAAATCATCCTAGAGAGCAAATAATTGGAGATCCCACAATTGGTGTTCAGACAAGAAGAAGAGTAGTAAGTAACTACTCTCTATTATCCAACATTGAGCCCAAAAATGTTGCTGAAGCAAGCAAAGATGAAAGTTGGATGACAAGCAATAAATGAAGAATTGGATCAGATCGAGAAAAACAAAACCTGGGAGTTAGTACCAAGACCTGCAAATAAAAATATAATCGGTACTAAATGGATTTTTCGAAACAAATTGAATGAAGATGGACAGGTAGTCAGGAATAAAGCAAGATTGGTCTGTAAAGGCTATGCACAAGTTGAAGGTATTGACTTTGAGGAAACCTTTGCACCAGTGGCCAGACTAGAGGCAATAAGAATGTTTCTGGCTTTAGCAGTTCATAAGAATTTCAAAGTTTATCAAATGGACGTGAAATCAGCATTTCTGAATGGAAAACTTGAAGAAGAGGTCTATATTGAACAGCCAGATGGTTTCCAACTCGGTGATAATCCCAATTTCGTCTGCAAGTTGAAGAAAGCATTGTATGGCTTGAAACAGGCACCCAGAGCATGGTATGCAAGATTAGACAACTATCTTACTCAACAAGGGTTTAAAAAGGGTATGGTGGATAGCAATTTGTATGTCAAAACAGCAAATGGCCATCTCATTGTCCTTGTTGTATATGTAGATGATATCATCTTTGGCAGCAACAATGATGATTCGTGTAAAGATTTAGCAATTAAGATGCAAAAAGAATTTGAAATGTCAATGATTGGTGAACTTTCGTATTTTCTCGGACTGCAAGTTAATCAAAATGAGAAGGGCATATTCATTTCTCAAGTCAAATATGTGAAAGAGATGCTAAAAAAGTTCACAATGGAGGATTGTAAGCCTGTTAGCACTCCCATGACGACAGGTTGCAAGTTGAGCAAGGATGACAAATCTCCAGATGTTGATCAAACCATGTACAGATCTATGATTGGGAGCCTACTATATTTGACAGCTACCAGACCAGATATCTTGCAGGCAGTTTGCATGGTAGCACGATTTCAGGCGAGTCCCAAGGAGACTCATGTGACAGCAGTGAAGAGGATTCTTCGATATCTGAAGGGTACTATGGAGTATGGGTTATGGTATCCGAAAGGAAAGGACTTCACCCTTATTGCGTATTCAGATGCAGATTGGGTAGGATGTGTCGATGACAGAAAGAGTACCAATGGAGGGGCATTCTATCTAGGAGACAGGTTGGTTGCATGGCACAGTAAGAAACAAGAGTCAGTATCTTTATCCACAGCAGAGGTAGAATATATTGCAGCAACTACGTGTTGTACGCAGGTCTTATGGATGAAACAAACCCTGAAAGATCTTGGCATTAACTTCAGTGAGCCAATTTTAGTTAAGTGTGATAACACCAGTGCCATTAACATCTCAAAGAATCCGGTTATGCATTCTCGCACAAAACATATTGCTATCCGATACCACTTTCTGAAGGAGAAAGTTGCGAAAGGTGAGGTAAAGTTGGATTTTGTCCCAACTACAGAGCAAGTAGCGGATATCTTCACAAAACCGCTGCCCAAAGAAATTTTTGAGTACCTTCGCAATAAATTGGGAGTGGTTATGCTTCCCAAGAACTGACTAGCTATCGAAACCACATTCTCAGGGGGAGCATTTATATATTTGATTATCTTTTTGCTCATATTTGTAATTTTTGCTAACTGTCATAACGTGTGCCTGAGAATGATGTGCATGGACTCAGGGGGAGTCTGCAATAGCCCTTTGGTATTATTGTCAAAGGGGGAGAAGAATTACAGGAAATTGCATGTGTGTTGCCAACAATTCCAAAGGGGGAGATTGTTGAGCAAGATGCAGAAATAGTATTGTCATTGTTGTCAACACAGTCAGACAGATCGGTTGATGCAGTGGACAGGAGTTAAGAGGTTCTTCAGAGTATGTACAATGGTTTTCCAAAAGATAGAAGTGGCCCATATACTAAAAATCAAAAGAAAAATCACAAGGAAGAAAACTGTCGCGATATCGTGACATGTTGAGAAGAAAGAAAACTGTCACGATATCGCGACATGTTGGAAGGGAGAAGAAGAAAGAAAACTGTCGCGATATCGCGACATGTTGAGAAGAAAGAAAAACTATCGCGATATCGTGACATGTTTGGAAAGAAAGAAAAATGTCGCGATATCGCGACATGTTGAGAAGAAAGAAAAACTGTCGCGATATCGCGACATGTTGAGAGAGAAAGCAAGAAAGCTGTCGTGATTTCGTGACATGTTTAGAAAAGCAAGAAAAACTGTCACGATTTCGTGACATGTTGGAAGAGAGAAAGACAAGTAGAAAAAGTGTCATGATTTCGTGACATGTTGCAAAGAAGGAGAGACAAAAAAGTGTCACGATTTCGTGACATGTTGAAGGAAGGGAAGGATGAAAAAGTGTCATGATTTCGTGACATATTGCAAGGAAGGTTGTACGGACGAAAAAGTGTCACGATTTCGCGACATATTGCAAGGAAGGTTGTACGAACGAAAAAGTGTCACGATTTCGTGACATATTGCAAGGAAGGTTGTACGGATGAAAAAGTGTCACGATTTCGTGACATATTGCAAGGAAGGTTGTATGGATGAAAAAGTGTCATGATTTCGTGACATGTTGCAAGGAGAGGTTGTAGGAGAAAAAGTGTCACGATTTTGCGACATGTTGCAGAGAGAGAGTTGTAGAGAGAAAAAGTGTCACGATTTCATGACATGTTGCAGGAGAGAGAGTCCGAAAGAAAAAGTGTCACGATTTCATGACATGTTGCAGGAGAGAGAGTCCGAGAGAAAAAGTGTCGCGATATCGTGACATGTCGGGTTTTCGTGACCCGAAGGCAAGAGAAAGAGCAAAGGAGAGAAAGTGTCACGATATCGTGACATGTCGCATTTTCATGACTTAAGGAGGAGAGAGAAAGTAAGAAGGCAGAAGTGTCGCGATATCACGACAAAAGTAAAGAAGAAGAGTACGGAGGCGAAAGTGTCGCGATATCGCGACATGTGTTTTCACGGGTGCAAAGCCGAGAAGAGGACAAAGAGGCAGAAGTGTCACGATTTCGTGACAGGTCACTTTGGCACGAGCAAAGAAGAGAACCCAGCCGAAATAAGATATGTGATAGTTAACTGGAGTTATACGGCGATTACAGGTGTAGTTGTAGAAGAAATTCATGTAGATAAAATAAGAAGAGTTAATCAAGTCATACGTTATGTGATAAGTGAAAATGCATGCATGCACAGAAAAGAAAGCGAACAGTCCTAAGGAGAATACGAACAGTCATGACCAAGAAGACGAACAATCATGGTAAAGGTATATGTGTCAATTCGTTGCATGTAACGTAATGCCCACTCTATATATACAAAAGGAGTTATTGACAAGTGGCAGATGAGAATATGAAAGTAACAGTTACAATTGACAAGTGGCGTATGAGAAATGAAAGAAGGCGTTATAACTGGAGTTACAAAGCGAAAGGATTGTTATAAAAGGAGGTCTGCGTGGAGAATTAAATAGGGCTGTGTAGAGAGAAAAAGTGTTGTAAAAAGAGGGTTGAAGAGTGTCGTAAGAGAGAGTTGAGGAGAGCCGTGAGAGCCGTAAAAGTGCAGTAAGTAGAGCTTTTAGTGTGTGTGGCAGTCTGGTGAATAGTGAGAGAGGTTGGGTAAGCAATAGACCAGTCAGGGTCTTGAATAAGTGAAGGCATTTTTATGTCAGTCTTATAGCTTAAAATTTGCAGTCCAAGTAGGTGCTTGGAATTAGGGGTTGGTGCTCCTTTCTGTGGGTGCAGATAAATCAGGAGTTGGTGCTCCTTCCAGTTGGTGCTGGTAAAGTGATTGTAAAATTGATATTTTGCAAAGGTTGGATTTGGACGTTAATCCAAGCAGTCAGTTTTGAGGAGTAGCCAAATTGGTGAACCTCGTTACATCGTGTGTTGTGGAATGCTCTCTTGTGATACTTGCTTTATCTGACTTAAATATTCATTGTTTCATTATTAAGAGTTGTAGATTTGAATTTTAAATAGCTACACTGATTCACCCCCCCTCTCAGTGTCATTGTGAGACTAACAACTGCACCAGCTGTTGCTATCCACGTTGTGCAAATTTTGTCAACGGGCGAAGAACAGAGATGCCTTCCTTATGAGGAAGGCATCTTATTGCCATGGTGCCTTCCTAGAAGAGGAAGGTGCTCCCTTCTGTTAGTGCCTTCCTATGGGAGGAAGGCACGTATTCTAGTGGTGCCCTCCTTATGGGAGGAAGAAACTTTGCCTATTGTGGCGCCTTCTCATCGGTGCCTTCCTTATGAGAGGAAGGCACTTCCTTCCCTTTGGCACCTTCCTGGAGGAGGAAGGCACTTTTTCTTTCCTTGGCACCTTCCTGGAGGAGGAAGGCACTTTTTATTTCCTTGGCACCTTCCTGGAAGAGGAAGGTGCCTTCTTACTTTTGTTGCCTTCCTGGAGGAGGAAGGCACCTACGTTCTCTTAGCACCTTCCTGGAAGAGGAAGGCGCCTACTTTCTCTTGGCGCCTTCCTGGAAGAGGAAGGTTCCTATGTTCTCTGCATTGATCCCCACAGAAATAAAGTGCCAGGTCCATCAAGAAGACCTCAACTGATCCAAATCTAACTAAACCAACTACAATTCCACAAAACACACTAAAAACACACAATTTAGATAACATGCATAATTTCATCAAATATCTATATAATCATTTATAAAAGTACACAATCCTTACTATACAGTCGCATAATGATCAAGAAAATATGTACAAAATATGAGCATTTTTGGTGCTCATCACAGGACAGGGTGTTTTATCCTAAAGGTTATCTGGAATGGAGAAAGAGTTACTTCGCACCATGGTGGGCCCAGATTGGCAATCACATGCTAATGCACTTATTATGCCCAAAATAGAATCTGCAAAAGTAATAAGGAAAGGATGATGTCATCGACATTTTAGTACGGATCAAAGGATACTCTATGAAATATGAAGTATTCTAAGGAATAAAAAAGCAAATTCGATCCTGCTTAGATTTCAGGGTCCGGATTGGCTATTTCCTTGCTTCTGATAAATAAGAATGACATCATCCACATTTTAAAGAAAAATGGTGTTGTGTTCTCCCCACCATTTTTGATAAGCTTATATTAGATTGAATTTGAACCATACAATGAGGATAATAAATAGTGGAGATTGTGTTGATGAATATTATATGTTTAAAGAACAATTCTTCATCGAGATTGGAACATTCAGTTGGAAGATGAAGCATCAAAGATTTTTCATAAGATCTAACCAGAGGTGGTTACATATCGACAATGGCAAATGGCCTCCAAGAAAAATTGATGGTAATGAAGGACTTCCAATGGCCTGAACTCCAGTTTTTCCAAGTGACCAGCAAGTTGCAGAGACCCGAGCTGCCATGGTGGACCATTTTTAGCGGATTTCCTAGAGTATGAACCAGTAAGCAGATGCCAGCTAGATATATCTGTTGTGCTATAAAAATAAGATAATTGTAATGTCTCTTGTTATTTTAATTTTGCAAAACTATAAGTTGAGATCGAACCCTCATTTTTAAAGGGTCGGCTCTAGCGTATTTGCCTATACTACTATAAATATTCCTGAAAAGCTAATGGAAGGAGCATTACATTAATATTTGCCTCAAATATATGTTCTCATGCTTGATATCAAAGGTTCAGATTCTTTAGTTGTATTTCTGTAAATGCTTGAATGGGTAGTTTGTATCTATTTAATGGATTACTAGCTGTTAAAGTAATTGAAATCTGCTTCTGAGTTTGTTCTGTATTGTTAGGGAGTGCATTTCTATAAAATATAGGTTTTGGTGAATTTTATTATTTGGATTATCATTGCCTGGATATTGAAATTGCTTGCTGCAATATTTCTTTATTGTGCGTTAATGAATGAGGAATAATCTAATTTGAGATAATGTTGGTCTAAGTTATGTATCTTTGATTTGGTTTTTGAGAGCTTTCTATGGTGTTGCAATGCTATTAACCTATCCATCCACTATTATTCTCATTTCTCCAACCCTAACCTTATATTACCATAAAATTCAAACCCTAAGTGAGCATAATTGTGTCAACAACCTATTAAGTTGACAAAGAACCAGCCTACTCTGGAGGTTGGATCGAAAATACCTGTTTTTGTCCATCCAATATTGAGTGCTAAGTTGTAGCTATCGAGTGCAAGCATCGACATAAAATAGGAAGATAGACAACCATAGTATTGAGCAAAAACTTGGTGCAATTCAGTGCCCAACATATACTATCTTCATACCACTTTATCTTTGCATCCATATTTATCATGCCATTAACATGTTTAGCAATTTTAGCAAAATTTGGGAAAAACCTCCTGATAAAGTTTATTTTGCCAAAAGAAGATCTGACTCCTTTGAGGTTCTTGGGGGGTGATATTCTTGCGATAGCCTCTGTCCTTTCTGGATCAATGCTTATCCCTTATTTGGGGACAACATGTCCTAACAGCTTGCCATGGATGGCTTTGAACATATATTTCTTTTGGTTTAAGGATATCCCATACTCTTTACATCTTTCAAAAACATGAGATAAGTGGGAGAAGTGATCTGCAAGGTTCTTTGAGAAGACTGTAATGTCATCCAAATACACCACTACAATTTTAAACATTAGTCTTTTGAAAGTGAATTCCATAGCCCTATGAAAAGTGGCTTTAACATTCATTAATCTGAATGGTATTCTTTGGTATTCGAAGGTTCCCCATGGTGTGGTAAATACAGTTTTGAATCGATCTTCTGGGTTGACAAAAAATTGATTATATCTCGAGAAGACATATAATAGGGAGATCCTGGATGACCCCACTACTACCTACAAAATTTGTTCCATGTTGGGGAGGGGGTAGTTTTCTTTAAGGAAATTCTTATTCAGGTTCCTAAAATCTACACACAATATTATTTCTCCATTATTTTTCCTCACGGGCACTAGGTTTGCTATCCAAGAAGAGAACCTCACATTTTTTATTATTTTTGTGTTTAGCAACTTTTGGACCTCTTTTTGCATGACAAGATGTAGGGTAGGATTAAATTTTCTTTGTTTCTACCTCAAAGGTTTGGCATCCTCTTTTAAAGGAATAACATGGGTCATGACCTCAGTATTGAATGTCCTTAAGTCATCATAGCTCCAAGCAAAACTATCCTTATTCTTTCTTAGGTACTGGATGTACTATTTCTTTTATTTTTTTGATAATGCCTTGTCTATCCTGGCCATTTTTTGTTCCCTTGGTGTCCCAACATTAACTTCTTCACCTTCTAATTCATGAGGAGTAGTCCTATGGACCTTGTAAAAATCATCGAAGAGGGATTCTAAAGCTACCAACCCCCTAGGAATATTATTGGTTTTTAGTTGTATTACCTTTATTGGACTCCCTATGATATGCTAAAATTTTTCTTCATCTTATTTATCATAAATCTCCCCAATAAAGTGATTTTGTACAGTCATAAAATATTTGATATCAGTGTCATCTTGAAAGACCTGTAAATACACCATATTAGCAGGGATAGAAGGGTGATACACAAATATGGTGGGAAACCTGTCCATGTATTTTGTATCTATTTTAGGACTATCTGCCCTAGACGTATTCATAGCCAGTAAGTTAGCCACATGGTTCTTTTCTCTGGGTATATGGGATATATTGAAGGCCAGGAACTTACCAATTTCATCCAGCATTGCTTGTTTGTATTGCTTGAATCTAGGATGCTTGGTTTGATATTTTCTTTTTATCTGCTAGATAATTAGTTCTGCATCTTCATAGAAAGTGATGTAATTTATGCCCATCTCCTTAGCTTTCCTGAGTCCTAGTAGTAGTACCTCATAATTTGCCACATTATTTGTGTAGGAAAATTCCAATAGGTAGGGCAACCCCAAATAGTTTCCTTTTATAACTGTTAAGTTAATTCCAGCTCTAGTCCTTGTTTGTGATTTTGCCCTATCAAACATCATTGTCCATATTTTTGTGTTGAGGACCTTGTCTAACTCAACATCCATAGCTGCTTTTACGTTGGGATCCATTCCTTTTGCATTAGGTACTTTCTTGAGGAAAGGTGTATGCCAGATAGAATAAATACCCAAATCTTTCTCTTCAATAGAGCTAACCAAATTGACAGTGGTGTTATCAAGTCTTATTAGCTTGACTGAGTGTTTATTGAATGGTTCTCTCCTCAAGATGGCCTGTTACTTGGATGATAGAGGTATGGTAGTGTACGACCAATCCAACTAGATTGACCCACCCAATTTTTCTACCCAATTTTTGGAGAGTAAAAGAGAGAAAAATGGGTCCACATCTAATACATCCACATCCATTACAATCCCCTTCTTTGGATATTGATATAGAAATACCATGAGGCCTATAATTATCCCTACACAAGGTACCTACCAGTTGTTAATGATAGAAATGGGAGGGGAATCCTTTATACATATTAATTCTAATTGATCAAGCACCTATTTTGGCATAATATTGTGGGATGCCTCGCTATCGATCATGCATTTGTGTATCATATAGCGATCACCATACCCAGATGTATAGTGAAGGGATATATAAAAGGGCCTAACAGAGGCGGGGCTCCTGCTAGATGGATTAGAAGTTGAAGCCGTGAGGACATGAACCTTCTCCTATTCAATTAGCCTAAAGGCCCACAAATATGATCCCTATATTTAGATACTGTCATAAATTCCCCAAAAGTTATATTTATTTTCTATTTTACCAGTTCTAGTCCTATGTTAAATTCATATATCCTTTTTTTGACCCACTATTGACTAGTTCAAGTATTTTTTGGGGGGGGTAAGGGTTAATGATGGCCATCATTTAGTTTCTTCATATTGGCATGCTCCTTATCGTCAATTATATTTTTCTTATCAACCCTGTCAGGTATGGCTCTACTGCATAGCCTAGTGGCGTGGAATCTTTCCAATGTTTCAACTTCCTCAACTATGAGGGTTAGCTTACCTTATGTTATTTGTTGGAGCTTGGCCTCTACCTCATGTTGCTATACCCTGAGAGGAGAATATCTCTCCATCCAACTCCTCCTCCTCCTCGGGAGCCTCCTACTCCTTTGCTACCACTTGCTCTATCGGATGGCCCCATCCCTTAGTCCTAGCTTAGACTCTATGCCCTGCTAGATCTGCACCTCCATCACCACCATCATCCTCGCAACCCAGATTGCTATCACCATACCACATCCAATCCCCCCACCATTGTGCAAATACCTTTTTCACTCCCTTGATGACACCTATGTCAACTATCGGGGCATCCTCCTCATCGAAAAGCTCTATAATCCATGGTGGGGGAAGGTCCCTCTTTTTTGTGATGCGCTTGTATGGGACTAGGACAAATGGCACATCCTACTACAACCCATATTGATGAAGTACGTGAGAGTATAAGAAATACTCTATGATACCGACCTTATGACCAATGATCCATCACTCACATCGCATCCTGGATTTGAATCTAGCTGGATCGTCCTATGTTGGGCACTCATGATACGGATGTGATATGATTTCTTTGGCCTATAGCCCAGTGAAAGTAGCAATATAGTGGGGGAGCTCCCCTGCATGAGGGCAACTCTTGCTCTTCTTGCGCTCTCAAGCCCATTTGCTGACATAACACTAAATCGAACCATCAATATCGGTAATATCTATGGGGAGCCCTCTAGGATGATCTATACATATATGATCCCATCTCCATATCTATAGGAGCAAGCTGCATAAGAGATATTCCTCCCATAAGAGAGATTAATCCCATAAGAGATAGAAAAAAAGGTCAAATAAACACATTTTGATGGTTCATAATCATCATAATACTCAAAATAACAAAAAAAATCACATATATACAAAATATCAAGTAAGCCTCGTATCCAATCACTTACTCTATCAACTCAGTGGTTATAGTGATTTGCACTCCATGTGATTCGGTGAGATGAGTAAGTTACCCTAGGGCTATTTGGGGTAAATTAATCATTTTGAAACGATGATGAACCCCCTTAAATCCTGAAGAAGACCAAGATGGTCGGACTGCTCCATGGGTATGATGGTGTCATTCTAATTTCCTTATGACACAAAAAGCACTGAGCTAAGCGATTGGACATAGAGCCTAAATATAATTGCTCATACTAATTCCCTAAGAAGGCCATTTATGTTCGGATCGTTCCACAGTGTAGGGATGAATGATCATCATAAATAGTTGAGATTACACTTGGATGGGGGTTTGCCCATTTAAATAACAAGCACTAGGAAGGAACCAAATTAGTCATAATGGTCAACTGACTTGTCGCTTCATTCATTGCTTGTCCCTCATCAATTCATTGTGTAAGGGGATAGTTCAAATATTCAAAATAATCATAATCAAAGTCAACCAAATATCACTCAATCATATCAAAATTGCATTCATCCTACGAATCATTACAGATAACTATTACAAAATTCCTCTTATTTGTTGGGTTCATAAGCAAAATATAATATTTTTAGTTTGTAGCTCTCCTTAGGTCGGATCTCATTGTAGAGACATAAGATACCCGATTGTGTTTGAGGAATGAGTGCAAGTGAATATGTGCAAGCCCTGTGCTAAATTAAGCCTTCCAATACGTTGAAGCAATGATTCAAGGGTGCATGTCATCTAGCATAATTGGGCCATCTAGTGTTGATCAGAATAATGATCATCATACACCCTACAAACATGACAATCTATGTTTTTGCTTAGCACTATGTTTTTCCCACATAGTGCATCCCAAAAAGAGGTATTTTTAGAAACCTAAAACACGTCGTGTTTACGAGAACTACTCACATGGGCACATTCATAGATCATGTGACTAAATCTTGGAATCCTCCAAGTACCAAAAATGGTTTTCACCACTCATCTAGGGTAGTTTTAGCCCATCCAAGCCTGACCGCTATGAACTAGAGTAGTTGGATCCTGGCCGTTGAATCTCAGAGTAGCAAAACCCTAGCCATTGTAGACAATAATGGCTAGACCCTAAAATGCAACTTGTTATCAAACTGGCCTAATCTCGGGTGGAAGTGGCAGTTTACATGTAATAAGGCTGAGCATGGACACATTTGCATTTTACTTCACAACCAGTCTACATGAAAGGCTTAAGTCCAGATTTAGACATCAGTTAACCGCCCCTCAAGGGTAGACAAAGACTCAAATTATCATGCTAACAAACAGTTTATATGTAGGATTCAGTCCTAGTGTTTTCAGACCTAAACCTAGGACCTCAACACAATATAAGGTGCAAACCTAAGACAACTATGGGATCATCTAGAATCAATTGAGCTTTCTTTTATCATCTTGGAGAGCTTTTCAGACTTGAAGAGCTCCTCTTGCAACAAAGCCCTGTCATATTGGAGAGCAAATTGGAGCACATTTTAGGAGCAACGAAGTGCTAGCCAACTAAGGTGTGATCATCTACAGGATATTCAATACATTGGACAAAAATTGACAATCATTTCAACATCGGTAAAAAGCCTAGATCCATATATTTGGAGCAATAGAGACAAGTTTTCATCTTGGTGGCCATTATCTCGGATAGTGGCTCGCAGGACTAGTCTAGGGTTCTTAGCGTTAGAAATTTTATTTAGCTTATTACATTTTTTCATGCCATTAGCATAGATATGATTTATTTCATGTACTTATGTTCATAGCAATATTTTTGTTTATCATTATGGTTATCACTAACAACCTCATCCAGGAAGGCTATCTCAGAAAACTGAGTGTTTGCTATTGTTTTCATGCTTGTAGGACTATAGATTAACTAGATAGGTTATCAATATATGAAAGCAAGAGGACTCCTCTAGGAACTAGACCTATAGAAGGAGGTATCTATAAGCTCTTATACAATTTTATGTGCGTCATCGGGAAGCCCACGAGATCGCATCTCCCCTCGCAAGAGAACATCACACATTCGCTACCCTATTTATAAAATTTGTATCAAAATGAAGGGAATCCCTTAGAGGGATCTATATGTAACTAAACTTGAGAAAAAGCAAAAAAAATTAGTACCTATTCATTTATTCACATTTTGGTTGTATATTTTATTTAATGCATGATTAAGTAGATAATATTTGTAAATAGAGTGGTGGACGGTGCGCTGCTTTCCCGGGGTCACTACAATGTGATATAGGTTCGAGAGATACATGAAGCATATTTTCACTCCATTGTATAGAGATTACTACCTTATATATTCTCCTTATTGGTATTATTGATGTAGATAAAAAATACCTATCTATACATTATTCTCATTTCTAAATGGTAGTCCTAAGGTTCATGGATAAGGAGGAATTTTGGCTAGGTCCCAAGCTATTAAATTATTATCTTGACTAACTTGATTAATGTTGTGGGTTTAGAGTTGGTTATTATCTTGAGAGGTAGATGGATTTTTTTATTTATTTTTCCCTTAGGGTCTAAGTTATCAACTTGATCCTTAGGCTACTCAATTTTTTGGTTAATGGAGAGTGGCCTTAATGCATCATGGATGGGAGGTTGGGAAGATGGAGTAGAGTCGAGGGAAGGAAAAATATAGACTTTAGGATTTTTATTTCTGCTATTTGGTAGTAGGTGAAAGGTTCAAGGTCAATATGAATACTATAGATCTTGTCTTGGTATTTATACTTAAGGCATTGGTGAAAGGTGGATGGAACAACCTACATTATGTGGATTGAGGACCTACCAAGAAGGATATTATAGGAAGGGTCACATGACATAATGTGAAAGAGGGTGTTTAATATTTGAGGATAAATTTATAGAAGTAAGACCATAGTACCACTAACCTTAAATTATTCATTATCAAAGGCTTTGATGATGAGTTTCGATTCATCTAAGTCATGTCTAATCAATCCAAAATTACTTATAAATTTTAAGCTATAGATGTTAAGGGATGAACCATTGTCAATAAGGATGTATTTTATTGAAGAGTTTACTAATGTGAACTATGATGTAGAGAGGGAGATCTTTGTTTATGGGTGTAGAGGGTAGATCATATTGGATTTTAAGCCTACTATATTAAAATATTATAAGTCCCAATATAAATAAGCCACAATATTATAGGTCAAAATATTAATATTGAAGAGTAGAATTATAAATATCCAATCAAATATATATTCAGACTAATATAATAATGAAATAATATTCACTTATAATATCAAATATGAGGTTCGAGGTGTAGACTAATTGGTCCTACCAAACCCTGTAAGGGGGGTGGAGGTACAAGGTTTAAATATCGAGCCTCATAAAATTGAACACTTGTCCCTTTCCTGGTGCTTTCAATGGTGTAGAGGGTTTAAAATGATTATGGAATGATGGTTATAGGGATGGACTGTGTGAAGAACTATGTGGCAACTTCTAGAGTGGACAACATTGTGAAAGCCATAAAAAGTTGGATAACCTGCTTAGATTCGTGGTGGCTACCGATTCCACCATATAAATTCAAAAAAAATAAAATAAAAATAATATCAAATATCAATTTAAATGGACAAAATAAATCATGTACATACATGAAGAATAGTTACAATAAAATTGATCAAAATATGTATACAAGCTTTATTATCAAAGCTTTCTATGTGGTGATTGCTACAAATATTTTTTCCTTACATTGTATGGAGCTTTATCTCCATAATATAGACATATTAGTAACTCTTAAATACTTGTCTATTGAACTCCTCACATATCAAAGAGATGCAACCTTTTCTTTTCTTGACTTTTGGATTCTCATATTGCTACTTGTATACTAGACTCTTCACTCTCTTTTTACATGCATACTTGACTCTATGACTCTTACTCTCCTACATCCACATTTTACATATTTGTACACTTACATACATGAAACTTATGCACATTCTCTCAATACACACTTGCACTCTACACATTCCACTCTTGAATGACACTTGTGCATATCCTGCATATTGCACTTTTACATGATACTTATGCATATCCTGCACATTGTACTCTTACATGACACTTGTGCACATATTGCATATAGACACTTAAGGAAAATATAAATCACTCATCTAAAGTATACACACAAAATCTAATCTATTGCATACATTTGCATGTACCAAATAATGTAATATTCTCCAACACCCCCATGTATTACATTATTTAGTTATTGAAGACTTTAGTCTTCAATATTTGTCTTCATATTCAATATTCAATTTGCTTCCTTTACACTTTTACCCAAGTCTTTAGATTACAATCCTACTTGAGCTCCATCAGGTTCTTATTCACACAATTTTAGTCTATATATCTTTTAGCTCTCTTCCTCTTTACTTTGCTGATTTTCTTCTTTAGTTTCTTTATTATTTTCTTTTCTATATTGGTCTTGATATTGCCTTGTACCTCTGAAATATTTTTTCTTGTATCCTATTTTTCTATAAAATTTTTAGCATTATTATTTTCATAAATATTTGAAAATGTTTTATGAATGTCTTCATTGATAAGAGTTTAATTGTAATATCTTTGAATTCATTTCCTTCTAATGTTTTTTCTAACTCTTGAATTTTATAAGTTTCTTCTCTAAATTGTGACTGATGTTGTTGTTGATGACCATATTGATACTGAGCTTGAAACTATTGTCATTGAAAAGGTTTATTCAATTGATTTCCTTGATTATATTTACAAAATATTGTACTATGAACCTTTCTATTACATATATGATAGGATATTGAGTTCTATTTAGATCTATACTTGGATGTTGTAGCAATATTACTTGGTATATTTTATTTATATACCAAGGCATTATTAGGTATTTCATCATTGACTAAATTTTCAACATCATAATCCTAAATAATGTTGACTAACTCATCAAATATAGTCTCCTTACTTAGTACTTGTAAGGAAGTAACTAATTGTTTAAAACTTTATGGAGGTGCTCTCAGCGTAACTAGAACAATAAAATTGTCTTCTACCTTTTCTCCCAGAGTCAAAAGTTTAACTTTTATATCTGCTACTTTATGAATATAGAGTTCTATACTTTCTCCACTATTAATGTTTAAAGAATATAATTGATATTGTAAATTCATAATTGTTTCGTTGTTTTTTCCTCGAATATTTTGCATAATGTATTCCATGCATATATAGAAGTTTATGATCCACTTAAATATGGTTGTATTTCATCAATTATTTCAAATGTAATTAACATGAGTGCCTTTGCATCACTTTCTTCAAATTTTTATATTTCTCTTTCATCTTCACTAGGTTTTTTCTTTATTCCATTTACTATATCCCATAGTTTTTCTATAGTAAGAATTGATTTCATTTTGTTTTTCCATGATGCAAAATTTGGCCCTTTCAAGAGTTAAGATTAATAAAGAAAAAATGTATTGTTTGACATAATGGAACTCATTCAAATTTAAAATTTTTAAATCCTTTGAGCTTGTAATAATTATATCTTCCAAGTTAAAAAAATACTCAAATAAGAAATTTGTAAATTTTAAATTTTCTAAACCTTTGGTGTAGTTGTCCTTTTGTCTCCTTACAAAATAAAGCTTGTAAAACTTCAAAATATCTTCAAATTTTAAAATTTTAAATCTTCTAAAAACTTTAAAAAAAAATTTACTTTTTAATTTAAAATATAGCTCAACTCAAAAACAAAAGGAGACAAATATTTTGAAGATTTAACCAAATTTCTTCAAATTTCAAAGTGGTCTAACCAAATTTCTTCAAATTTCAAAAACTTAATAATATAAAACTCAAATATTCAAATCTTTTAGCTCAACTTTATAATTAAAAAAAAAAAAACTCAAATATTTAAAACTTAAGTCTTCTAACCTTCAAATATTGAAACTCAATTTTAAAGTCAAAAAATATTTAAATCCTAGTAGAAATATTTTTTACTCCAAAACTTAAATAAATCTAAATATTTTTCAAAAATAAAATTTTGAAATAAATAAATAAAAAATATAAAAAACAATTAGGGTATAAAATCTTGTAACTCCCTCTTAAAAACTTAATAAAGTTTAAATTTTAATTAGTTGCTTTTCCTCTAAGCAATAAATATACGAAAGGTAATTTAATGTACCTTTCCTTTTTCAAGAACTTTAAAACCAATATAATGCATTTGATTATTGAATTCAATTAATAACATATGGATGTTACCTATATTGATGACTCCTTCAACACTCAAATTTGACTACAACACTTACAATGTTGATTGAATAATGCTTAGGTTGGATGGCATTTAAAATTTTGAAGTATGCCACTTAATACTCTATCATTCTTAGATATTTTCATGAGTCTCTTTAGCTGGAAAGCATTCTAGGGAAATGTTTTATGGATAAGAAGCTAATATCACACTCGGTCTCTTCTAGATGACATGCTCAAAGCACACTTGATCTCTTTTGGATGGCACGGTTAGAGCACACTTAGTCTCTTTTGGATGACATGTTTGAAACACACTTAGTTTGTTCTAGATGTCATGTTAGGAGCACACTTAGTCTCTTCTAGATGGTGCTCTTAGAACACACTAGGTATATTTTGGATGGCATTATGTTAGCAATGAATAACATTCTCTAATATCTCTCAATGCTTCTCTAGACAATGCCACTTTGATAATGTTGAAGAACACAAGCTTATAGAAGGGGGGGGTGAAAAGTATAAGACCACTTTTTACTTTTCTTTCACAATAAATATTATGCAATGTAAATATAGCAATATAAAAAACAATAATCAAATCAATGCATAAATCACCACACACAATAGAGACACCAATTTAACATGGTTCACCCAATGTGGGCTTCTCTACGGAGAAAATCTTTTACTAAAATTTTCTCAATCAATCTCTTGGGAATCATTTCCCTGTTACAATGTTTATGGATTTCTATCCAAATGAGACACCAATATCCTAATAAAGTTCATGGATCTCTATCCATAGGAGAACTCCTTTCTCCTTAGCTCTGAATGGTGATCTTCTAGAAGAACTATTGTTCCTGCTACTCTGGCTAATGGATATCTATCCACTAAAGACACCTATCCTCACTACTGAAGAACACAAGCTTATACTGAGAGGGCGGGGTGAATAGTATAAGACCTCTTTTTACTTTTTCCTTTATATTACAAAACAGTAAAGCAATATACCCATAGCAATATCAAAACAATGCACAATATCATCCACAAAGTGACACCAATTTTTATGTGGTTCACCTAGAATGGCTGGGCTACGTCCACAAAACTTTTCTCTAAAAGTTATCTCAAAGTTCTTTGGGAATCCTTCCCAATTACAATGTTTATGAGCCTCAACCCAAAGGAGATACCTTCCCCCAATCTAAATTTATGAGCCTCTACTCAAAGGAGATACCTTCCCCTTTGCTCTGGAAATGATCCCTTAGAAGATCAACTATCTCTACCTCTTGCCAGCACGTGGAACTCCTTTCCACCAAAGACCTCCTGTCCTCAATGCTTAGCCTAAATTATGGAGAACAGATCTTGCATAATACAGAAAACTAGAAAACAAGAGTCCAAAATTTGTATTCAATACTCACTTGGTGGAGAACAGATCTTGCATAATACAGAAAACCAGAAAAACAAGAGCCCAAAATTTGTATTCAATACTTCGGAAGAATTTTACAAGAATATACAACCAAACTACCATTTTCCAACCCCCTCTCATTACAATCCATGGGTTTTTATCGAGGTCCCGATCCTCTGTGCTTTCAAACTTCCCACGATCTACAATTGCCACCTGGAACAATTTTGGAAAGTTGCATTGATGAGACTCTAGGTGAGGTGTGTGACTGGCTGCCATACCCAACGGATTCTTCTTCTCGATCTGCTGCTTGTTGTTAGTTGCTTTAAATGCGTCTTCCAGAAATCCTGCATGAGTGGTCAACATGCCCGTTGAAATCCTCCTTTGAACTGCTGCTTCACTGCCGCTATCTTGCCGCGCACGAAGGGACGCCTTTAAGAAAGCTGGGAGTGCATGTTTTCCTGTTTGGTTGCGATATCACGACATGTCGCGATATCGTGACCATTTCCTTCCTGTGCCTTCTCTCTCTGTTTTGGCCGTGATATCACGACCTGTCGCGATATCGCGCCATTTTTTCTGTCGGCCTCCGTTCTCTTGCTTTGGTCGCAAAATCGTGACATGTCATGATTTTGTGACCTTTTGTCTCCGCGCCTTGTCTTCCCTGCTTCGGTCACGAAATCGCGACATGTCACGATTTCGTGACCTTGTGCCTTTCGCGCCTTGGCTTCCCTGCGGTGGCCACGATTTCGTGACCTTGTGTCTCCCGGCCTTGCCTTCCCCGCCTTGGGTCACGATTTCGTGACCCTGTGTCTTCCGGCCTTGCTTTCCTCGCCTTGGGTCACGATTTCGTGACCCTGTGTCTTTCGGCTTTGTTTTCCCCACCTTGGGTCACGATTTCGTGACCCTGTGTCTTCCGACCTTGCTTTCTCTGCCTTGGGTCACGATTTCGTGACATGTCACGATTTTGTGACCTTTGCAACACTTAGAAAAAAAATAACTTTGCCACTTAGAAAGAAATAACAACAAAAGTTTGGTTGATGCTCGATTGCTTTGCTGCCCTCGGATGCTCCTGCATCAGACACCCGGGGTGGATCGAGAAGTGATCCTCACTTCTGATCTTTGGGAGGAAGACCCAGGCGGTCAACCTCTGTTTTTGATAGCCAAGTTGCATCTTCTACAGGTCTGCCCTTCCACTTGATCAAATACTCAGAATATTGTTTGTTCCTTGTGCTTTTGCCTTCATGAGTATCTAATATTTCCTCGATCTCTTCTTTGGTTGGGTTTGACGCTGGAATGCTCCACAATTATGTGCTTGGTGCCTCTGTACTATCTCCTTCATGGTATTCCACTAAATCAGATATGTTAAAAATAGGTGAAATGTCAAGCCCACTTGGCAATTCCACTTCATATGCATTGCCTGAATCCCGTTTTTCCAGTATTCTGCATGGCCCAAACTTCTTCATCTTCAACTTGTTATAAGTTTTGGCTGGAAATATTTCTTTTCTGAGATGGACCATGACTTCATCCCCCACTTTGAACTCTTTGAACCGTCGCTTTTGGTCTGCTCTTGCTTTATACTGATTATTCATTTTTGTAATTTGTTTCTTCACTTCTTCATGTAGGCTTTTCATCTGTTTTGCGAATTCCTCAGCCTCTGCACTGCACTTTTCTCCTTTATCTAATTTTCTCAACTCAAAAACATTTCTCGGACTGTTTCCATATATGATTTGGAATGGAGATTTGTTTGTACTCTTATTGACAGAATTGTTGTATGCAAATTCCACCTGCGACAAAACTAAATCCCATCCCTTGGGTTTATCCGCTATCAAGCATCTTAATAAATTACCCTGACTTCTATTTACCACCTCTGTCTTGTCCATCAGTTTGTGGGTGGTATGCAGAACTGAACTTCAGATCTGTTTTCAGCTTCTTCCACAATGTTCTCTAGAAATACCCAACAAACTTTGTATCTCTGTCAAAAACTATGCTTCTTGGTAGACCGTGAAGTCGTACCACTTCCTTGAAAAATAACCCTGCAATGTGAACTGCATCACTTGTTTTCTGGCAGGGAATAAAATGTGCCATCTTGGAGAACCTGTCAACCACCACAAATACAGAGTCATTTCCCCTCTGTGTTCTTGGTAATCCAAGAATAAAATCCATGCTTATGTCCTCCCATGGCCTCTCAGGTATAGGTAACGGCTGGTATAATCCTGTGTTTTGCCTTACGCCTTTTGCCATCTGGCATATTCTGCAACCTTGCACAAACTTTTTCACATCTTGCTGAAGTTGTGGCCAGTAGTAATTTTCATTCACCAGGGCAATGGTCTTATCCCGACCAAAATGCCCAGCCAGTCCTCCGTTGTGCTTTTCCTTGATTAAGTTCTCCCGCATGGAACTCCTTGGAATGCATAATTTACTTCCCTTGAACAACATTCCGTCTTGGATTAGGAAATCTAACCATTTTGTCCTGTCCACAGTAATAGGTGCCAAGCAAGCCGTCTAGGCTTCTGCAAAATCAGGATCTTTAGGATAAAGACCCTTCAGTTCTTCGAATCCTACCACTTCCACTGTCATTTCAATCAGCAGATTCTGCCTTCTACTTAAGGCATCTGCAACTTTGTTTGATTTCCCGCTTCTGTGCTTCAACACAAAGGTATAGCTTTGGAGAAACTCAACCCACTTCATGTGCCTCTGATTCAGTTTTGTTTGGCTGTTGATGTACTGCAATGCCTGATGATCCGTAAATAGAACAAACTCTTTTGGCAACAAATAATGCCTCCACTTCTTCAGAGCCTGAACTATAGCATAAAATTCTTGGTCATAAACTGAATACTTTTTTCGAGCATCATTGAGCTTTTCACTAAAATAAGCAACAGTGTCCGCCTTCTTGACTCAAGACAACCCCTATTGCACTGCCACTAGCATCACAGTCTACCCGAAATACTTTGTTAAAGTCTGGGAGTGCCAAAATAGGCTGTTCTATGACCCTTTTCTTTAATGCATCAAAGCTCCTTTCAGCCCCTAAGGTCCACTTGAATTCTTTCTTATCCCCTCTCATTGTTTCTGTGAGGGGTGCACAAATGCTGTTGAAGTTTCTTATGAACTTTCCGTAAAAGTTGGCTAGACCATGAAATGATCTTACCTCTATTGTGCTTCTTGGGGTAGGCCATTCGATGATAGCTCTCACCTTCTCTGGGTCCATTTTTAGACCTTCTACTGAGATTACAAATCCCAGGTATACTAACTCTTTCTTGACAAAATTACACTTTTTTAGATTTATTAATAATTGCTCCTCCCGTAGCTTTTCAAAAACCCTCCTGATGTGCATCAGGTGTTCCTCCAGGGTTCTGCTAAATATTAATATATCATCTAAATAAACAATGACAAACTTTCCTAGAAACTCTTTCAGTACCTCATTCATCACCGCATGAAGGTACTTGGTGCATTGGACAGCCCAAATGGCATGACCAACCACTCATACAAGCCCTCTCTTGTCTTGAAGGCTGTCTTCCACTCATCTCCTTCCCTGACACGGATCTGGTGGTAACCACTCTTGAGGTCAATTTTGGTGAAGTACTTGGCTCCACTCAAACAGTCCATTATGTCATCCATCCTTGGCAGTGGAAATCTGTATTTTATTGTGATCTTGTTGATGGCTCGAGAGTCTGTGCACATTCTCCACTCTCCATCCTTCTTGGGTGCTAGTACTATAGGTACTGCACATGGGCTAAGACTCTCCCTAATCAATCCCTTCTCCAGCAACTCCTGGACCTGCCTGTTTAGTTCTTCAGTTTCTACAAGTGTCATTCTATGTGCAACTTTATTGGGCAAGCTTGACCTTGGCACCAAATCAATATGGTGACTGATTTTTCTTACTAGGGGTAAACCCTCAGGCACATTATCAGATATGATATCTAGAAATTCCTTCAACAGATCTTGGACTTCTATCGGGCATCTTTGCATTCTGTATCCCTGACTCTAGGAACTAATGCATAACACATATGCTCATGCTTTAAATCATCTAAAAATTTTCTTTCATCAACCAAGCAAATTCTTGCACTACCACATACCTTTTCTTCCACCTCCTTCAGGGGTTTCAACTTATGACGCATTCCATTCTTGGTCACGGAATAGGTGTTGGCTTGGCCATCATGAATCGCACACCTATCAAACTGCCATGGCCTTCCCAACAGCAAATGGCACGCATCCATGGGCAGAATGTCGCACAGAACCTCATCACGATAATTCCCAATACTGAATTTTACCAGGCACTGTTCATTGACCAAAACCTTATGGTCTTTCTGCAACCACGCGATCCGATATGGATGCGGGTGTTTCTTTCTCTCCAGTTGTAGCTTTGTAACCATTCCCTCTGAAACTAGGTTATCTGTGCTACCGTTGTCAATGATAATGTTGCAAATCTTACCCGTGCATTTACACCTTATGCGGAATAAGATTTTCCTCTGATCTGTAGCTCCCTCTTCATTCAGCAAGACTCTCCTTGCAATCATTACTTCTCCTCTCTCAGCTTCTTTGGAATGCTCAAATCCAGCATCTTCATCAGCGACTGCTACTCTGGCATTTCCTTTCGACCTTCGATTATTTCTTTCTCATTGTTGTGGGCACTCATATTGGTGATGTCCCTCTTCCCCACACTGGAAGCAAGTCCCTCAGAATCTTCCTCTTCCTTGTCCACGTCCAGCTCTGCCTCTTCCCCCTTGGTAACCATTATTTTGATTATGGGGGCGGTCTATATTTTCTCTCCTTTGTTCTTGATTGCTGCTACCTTCTCCATTTTTCTAAGAATCTTCATTTCTTCTTCCACTGTTCCTTCCGTCGGTCCTTCCACCATGACCTCTTCCTCTTTGCTTGTTTTCAAACCTCCTATTGAGCTTCTCTTCAACCTTTAAAGCAAATTGGTAAGCATCCTCTATGGTGGTCATCCGGACTAGACTTAGTTCTTCCTGAATGCTTGCTCATAACCCATTAATGTAATGGGCTACCTTCTCCTTGTTGGCCTCTGAGTGGCCTGTTCTAATCATTATTTTATGAAATTCCTTTGTGTATTCTTTCACAGACTTGCTTGATTGCCTCAATCCTTGCATTTTCTTCAACAGGTCTAACTCATAATCACCAAGGATGAACTGCCTCTTTAGCTTTTCTGCCATCTATTCCCACTTTGTTATTCTCTCTTTTCCTCTTTTATTTCGCTCCAGCTGCACTCCCTTCCACCAAATGCTAGCATGACCTTTCAGTTTGGTCTTTGCGAATCTGACCCTATCAGGATCCTCAACCTCTTCGTACTCAAAGTACTCTTCCAGATCGTTGATCCAGTCGATCAATTCCTCTGGATCAAGGTTCCTAGAATATGTGGAAACCTCCATCTTTGGCCTCTTCCCAATCTGGGATATGGCTTTGTATAGTCTGGCCTGAGCAGGATCTACTACTTCTTCTTCTTCCTCAGGTTGGTCTTCTTCTTCATCATCTTCCTCTTCACTACCTTCGTCTCTTCTTGGCTCCAATCTTCTACGCATTTCTTCTTGCAGAGCTTGCATTTGTCGCTGCAAAGCTCGAACATCTTCCGCTGCTGCCATGCCTCTCCCACCAACCGGGTTTCTCCTTGGAGGCATTCTGCTCACCCAATTCCAAGCCCTTCCACAGATCCTGGTGTAACTGCCTCTCCTCCGATGATCTGCTACACACTCAGGAACTACTGGCTCTGATACCACTTGGTGGAGAACAGATCTTGCATAATATAGAAAACCAGAAAAATAAGAGCCCAAAATTTGTATTCAATACTTCGAAAGAATTTTACAAGAATATACAGCCAAAATGCCATTTTCCAACCCCCTCTCATTACAATCCATGGGTTTTTATCGAGGTCCCGATCCTCTGTGCTTTCAAACTTCCCACGATCTACAATTGCCACCTGGAACAATTTTGGAAAGTTGCATTGATGAGACTCTAGGTGAGGTGCGCGACTGGCTGCCATACCCAACGAATTCTTCTTCTCGATCTGCTGCTTGCTGTTAGTTGCTTTAAACATGTCTTCTAGAAATCCTACGTGAGTGGTCAACATGCCCATTGAAATCCTCCTTTGAACTGCTGCTTCACTGCCGCTATCTTGTCGTGCATGAAGGGACGCCTTTAAGAAAGCTGGGAGTGCGTGTTTTCCTGTTTGGTCGCGATATCGCGACATGTCAAGATATCGTGACCATTTCCTTCCTGCGCCTTCTAACTTGGTGGAGAACAAATCTTGCATAATATAGAAAACCAAAAAATAAGAGCCCAAAATTTGTATTCAATACTCACTTGGTGGAGAACAAATCTTGCATAATACAGAAAACCAGAAAACAAGAGCCCAAAATTTGTATTCAATACTTCAAAATAATTTTACAAGAATATACAGCCAAACTGCCATTTTCCCACCCCCTCTCATTACAATACATGGGTTTTTATCGAGGTCCCGATCCTTTGTGCTTTCAAACTTCCCATGATCTGCAATTGCCACATGGAACAATTTTAGAAAGTTGCATTGATGAGACTCTAGGTGAGGTGCGTGACTGGCTTCCATACCCAACGAATTATTCTTCTCGATCTGTTTCTTGCTGTTAGTTGCTTTAAACGCGTTTTCCAGAAATCCTGCGTGAGTGGTCAACATGCCCGTTGAAATCCTCCTTTGAACTACTGCTCCATTGCCGCTATATTACCTCACACAAAGGGACGCATTTAAGAAAGCTGGGAGTGTGTGTTTTTTTGTTTGGTCGCGATATCGCGACATGTCACGATATCGTGACCATTTCCTTCCTGCACCTTCTCTCTCTATTTTGGCCGAGATATCGCGACCTGTCGCAATATCATGCCATTTTTTCTATCGACCTCCGTTCTCCTGCTTTGGTCACGAAATCACGACATGTCGCGATTTCGCGACCTTTTGTCTCCACGCCTTGTCTTCCATGCTTCGGTCGTGAAATCGTGACATGTCACAATTTTGCGACCTTGTGCCTTCCGTGCCTTGACTTCTCTGTGGTGGTAGCGATTTCGTGACCTTATGTCTCTTGGCCTTGCCTTCCCCGCCTTGGGTCATGATTTCGAGACATGTCACGAAATCATGACATGTCACGATTTCGTGACCCTATGTCTTTCGGCCTCGCTTTCCCCACCTTGGGTCGCGATTTCGTGACCCTATGTCTTTTGGCTTTGTTTTCCCCGCCTTGGGTCGCGATTTTGTGACATGTCATGAAATCGTGACATGTCGCGATTTCGTGATCCTGTGTCTTCCAACCTTGCTTTCTCTGCCTTGGGTCGCGATTTTGCGACATGTCGCGAAATCGCAACATGTCACAATTTTGCGACCTTTGCAACACTTAGAAAAAAAAAAAAAAACTTTGCCACTTAGAAAGAAATAACAACAAAAGTTTGGTTGATGCTCGATTGCTTTGCTACCCTCGGATGCTCCTGCATCACTAAGATACCTCTGCCTTCTATGATCACGTCCACAGCAGCTCAGCAACCTGTACCAAACACAGTCAGTCGGTCTAGCACAAGTCTTCCTCTGTCTGTCAGATCTGTCCAACACTTGAACAGATCAATCCTCTACACACAAGCCTTCTCAAAGACTTGCCAAATCTATCCTTAGGTTCTTCTCAAAGAACCAATGCACCTCTATCCTTAAGCAGTAGCACTCCGCATTCGTCTTTGCCCTTGTGCTCTCTATGCCCTCTACTCTCTTTGCGCAATCATAGCCGCACTTGATCGAACTTCAACCTTTGCACCTCTACGTAATCACAGTGGCACCGTCTTCGCACACTCTGCTTCCTTTGTGATCTTTCACACTTGGAATGATTCGACGAAATGCACTCTGCACACTATGATCGAATTTCGCACTCTGCTCTCGACGATCGAACTTCTTGCTCTACGCACTATCTGCGAACGTCGCATTACCACCACTCATTCATCCTTCAACTCTCCAAATAGCCCTCCTTTTATAACAAAATTTTCATGATGAAAACTTTAATCTTAGTCGGCTGTTATACCAAAAACAAACCCTAATCTACGTCGGCTGCAAGCCCTAATTTTTGTCGGCTAAAATTTAACTTTGTCGGCTTCATTGCCTCTGTAACTCTTCTGTAGCTTCTGCCGTGAAACTACAACATGTCGCGATATCGCGACACCTTTGCAACCGTACACTTTCTTTTGGCTTTTGTCGCGATATCGCGACACTTCAGCCTTTGATGACTTCAACCAAGCTCTTGTCGCGATATCGCGACACTTTTGTCTTTGTCAGCATCAATTTTGCTTTTGTCGTGAAATCGTGACACTTCTCCTATAGAAGACCTGCTTTCGATTTCTGTCATGAAATCGTGACACTTTCGCTTCCTTGCACTCTTCTCTGCTTGCACTAGCGAAAACATGACATGTCGCGAAATCACGACACTTTCGCCTTTGAGCTCTTCCTTCTTGAATTTGTCATGAAATCGTGATGCTTCTTCTTCCAAGCTCTTTCGTTTTGCTTCTGTCACGAAATCGTGACTCTTCTCCTGTTGAAGACCTGCTTTCTATTTTTGTCGCGAAATCGTGACACTTTCTCCAACCGTATGCTGCCATCTCAATCAGTCATGAAATCATGACACTTTCTACATCCGTAAGCTTTCTCTTCAACCTGTCACGAAATCGTGACGCTTTCAGCTTTCGTACGTCTTCTTTGCAACCTGTCACGAAATCGCGACGCTTCTCATTTCAGACTCTTCCCTTTGTTGCATGTCGCGAAATCGTGACAGTTCTCACTTTGAGTTCTGTAGCATGTCGTGAAATCGTGACACTTTATCTTGCTTCCACTTTGTCTTCTGACTTGTCACGAAATCGTGACACTTTTTCTCCTTAGCGCTTTTCTTTTCTTCGGGTCACGAAAACCCGACATGTCGCGATATCATGACACTTTTTCTCCCGGACTCTCTCTCTTGCATTATGTCACGAAATCGTGACACTTTTTCTTTCGGACTCTCTCTCCTGCAACATGTCGCGAAATCGTGACACTTTTTCGTCCGTTCAACCTTCCTTGCAATATGTCGCGAAATCATGACATTTCTGACTTCGAACATTCTCTCTCCTCTTTGAGTCACGAAACTGCGACATGTCGCGATATCGTGACACTTTTCTAACTTGCTTTCTTTCGAACCTGTCATGTCGTAACCTTCATCAAAATAAATTATTTTACATCAAATCAAATTCCTTCAAAAGCTTCTTGACATCAATGACAACTTATACACTTGAGCAAAGGCAATGTACCCAAGGTACCCAAAATTGCCAACAATCTCCCCCTTTGTCATTGATGGCAAACCTTTATTGAAAACACGTCTCAGGAGCCAAAACTGAAACCAACTGTGCTAACAAACGAGAAACTATGCCCACAACTGAGAATCTTCCTTTGAAGTTTTGCTCCCCCTGACTTGAAGCTTTCCTCTTCACTTGAAGCTCTCCCCCTTACTCATATCTCTCCCCCTTTGTCATCAATGGCAAAGGGTCACCTTTGGGGCTCGAGACTAAGAATGAGCCTCTTAGCTTAGTCCCTCCCCCACCTCCTGATGAGGTGATTAATTCTGGGGTGGGAGTAAAACTCCCATTAGGCACTGATCATCATCAGCATCTATAATTTCCTTGTCGGGCCTTCTCTTGAACTCTTTGTCCATATTCTTGTTCTTGTTCTCATTCTTGTTCTTATCCATGCCTTGATCCTTGGACCTGTTCATACCACTGTTCCTGTTCCTGTACCTTGGAAGTTCAGCTCTACACTGTCTAGTTGTGTGACCTTCATTGTTGCACTTATAACAAGTAACAATGTTATTTCTTTTAGGCATACCTATTCTTTGAATCCACTTGTTTTGACTAACCCTGTTCTCGTTATTAGCCTTGCAAAAAATTGCCTTATGCCCAAACTGTTTACAAGAGTAGCAATACCCTTGAAAGAAATTACCACCTCTGAAACTATTATTTACCTTCCTTACTTGAGTCATGCAATGCGAAGCCATGTGACCAAACCTGTGACACGCAAAACATCTGCCTTGAAATTTTCCTTTATTTGACCTCTTGGGTCCTGAAAACTTCTTCTTCTCATCCTGAATTCTGTTTTCTGTTTCTGCGCATCTATCATTCAAGAACTCATGATCTGAAATACTTTCCTCATCAGAACTCTCTTCCTTTTGGAGTCTCTTACTAGACTCTCCAGCTTGTTCCTTGTGTGGCTTAACAAAACCAAGGCCTGTTTTATCTGTTGTCTTTCTTTGACCTTTGATGAGTGACTTAACCTTTTTGGAGCTATCTTGAAACCTGTAAAGCTTATCCTTGTACTCTTTAATTTCCTCTTTCAAAGAAGCCATTTTCTGTTCTAACTCACTATACTCAAGAACCTTAGACTCTAACTCATCCTTGAGTTCTTGCGTCTTAGCTATAGAGAAATCAAGATTTTCTATAAGATCATCTCTCTCCATACAACATTCATCTAACTTATCCTTGAGTCTAGCATTCTTCTTTCTTTCCTTTTTCAAAGCACTAAGAGCACTACTAAGTTCACTTTCATGATCCTTTATTTGTTTGCTTTCTGAATCATCAAAGCCTTTTTCAGATTTCTTATCACTAGAGGTGCTACCCTTTTCAAAAACCATACATGCATCTTCCTTATAGTTTTCTGAAGCATCCTCATACATACTAGAAACCAAATCATTATTTGTGCAATCATCCTCAAGGTGACCAAAATTTCCACATCTAAGACATTTCATGATAATGAATCTATGTTTCGGTTCTTCCTCTTTTTCTGATATGAACAACATCTCATTTTCATTATCACTTGAAGAACTTTCACTATCACTACTAGAACACTTACTTGCTTTGTCTAGGTAGAAACTCTTCTTGTGCTTGTGAGAATACCTCTTTCCTTGATTGTTGTGCTCATCTTTGTTCTTTTTGTGATGCTTGTGCTTTTCAAAATCCTTGCTCTTAGAATCTTGTTTATCTTCATCACTTTCATCCTTGGGAACAGTACAGTCTGTAGCATAATGACCAAACTTTCCACAATTGAAACATCTTATATTTTTCACGCTTTTGTGCTTTCTAGAGAATTTGCCTTTCTTGCTTGTAATATGCCTCTTCATCACTAGAAGACTCATCACTCTCTTGAAGTTGTTTACCCTTGGATTTCTTGGTAGCCTTGAAAGTTGCCTCTTTCTTGACGTCAACCTTCACTTGAGTTCTCAACTCAAATGCTGCAAGTATACTATGGAGCTCATCCTTTTTCAACTTATCCAAATCTTTAGCTTCCTCAATAGCAGAAATCATTTTCACTAAATCTATTAGGAAGAGATCTTAAAATCTTATCACAAACATCATTTTCAGCAAGCTCAAGACCTAAGTCTTTCATGGAGTTAACAACCTCATCCATACGAAGCATGTAGTCACTAATATTTTCATCATCATTCATCTTGAGTTGTTCAAACATACCTTTGAAGTGTCTCAACTTGGCCTTTCTGACATTTGTATCACCTGTATGAACCACCTGCAATTGTTTCCACATTTCACTAGTTGTCTTGCAATGAATCACTTTGGTGAGATCTGCTTTCTGTAAGCCTTTCAAGATTGCATTCATTGCTTTTGAATTGCTGTGATGTAGGAGCCTTTCTTCTTTAGTATTTGGACCATGTACAGGAATAGTGTACTCATCTTCAATTACTTCCCATACCTCATTACCAAGTGCCATTAGATGAACCTTCATCCTTGCACTCCAAAGACCAAAATCTGACCCATCAAGAATAGGTGCTGCATTGCCACTTGAATAATCCATTGTGTTCTTTACTAGCTTTTCCTTCAAGCTGTTAAACTTTTCAAAGGCACCCGCTCTGATACCAATTGAAGAACACAAGCTTATACTGAGAGGGGGGTGAACAGTATAAGACCTCTTTTTACTTTTTCCTTTATATTACAAAATAGTAAAGCAATATACCCACAACAATATCAAAACAATGCACAATATCATCCACAAAGTGACACCAATTTTTACGTGGTTCACCCAGAATGGTTGGGCTACGTCCACAAAACTTTTCTCTAAAAGTTATCTCAAAGTTCTTTGGGAATCCTTCCCAATTACAATGTTTATGAGCCTCGGCCCAAAGGAGATACCTTCCCCCAATCTGAATTTATGAGCCTCTGCTCAAAGGAGATACCTTCCCCTCTACTCTGGAAATGATCCCTCAGAAGATCAACTGTCTCTACCTCTTGCCAGCACGTGGAACTCCTTTCCACCGAAGACCTCCTGTCCTCAATGCTTAGCCTAAGAGACCTCTGCCTTCTATGATCACGTCCACAATAGCTCAACAACTCTGTACCAAACATAGTCAGTCGGTCTAGCACAAGTCTTCCTCTGTCTGTCAGATCTGTCCAACACTTGAACAGATCAATCCTCTGCACACAAGCCTTCTCAAAGACTTGCCAAATCTATCCTCAGGTTCTTCTCAAAGAACCAATGCACCTCTATCCTTAAGCAGCAGCACTCCACATTCGTCTTTGCCCTTGTGCTCTCTACGCCCTCTGCTCTCTTTGCGCAATCACAGCCACACTTGATCGAACTTCAACCTTTGCACCTCTGCGCAATCACAGCGGCACCGTCTTCGCACACTCTGCTTCCTTTGCGATCTTTCACACTTGGAATGATTCGACGAAATGCACTCTGCACACTATGATCGAATTTTGCACTCTGCTCTCGATGATCGAACTTCTTGCTCTGCGCACTATCTGCGAACGTCGCACTACAACCACTCATTCATCCTTCAACTCTCCAAATAGCCCTCCTTTTATAACAAAATTTTCATGATGAAAACTTTAATCTCAGTCGGTTGTTATACCAAAAACAAACCCTAATCTACGTCGGTTGCAAGCCCTAATTTTCGTCGGCTAAAATTTAACTTTGTCGGCTTCACTGCCTCTGTAACTCTTCTGTAGCTTCTGCCATGAAACTACAACATGTCGCGATATCACGACACCTTTGCAACCTTACACTTTCTTTTGGCTTTTGTCGTGATATCGTGACACTTCAGCCTTTGACGACTTCAACCAAGCTCTTGTCGCGATATCGTGACACTTTTGTCTTTGTCAGCATCAATTTTGCTTTTGTCACGAAATCGTGACACTTCTCCTATAGAAGACCTGCTTTCGGTTTCTGTCATGAAATCGTGACACTTTCGCTTCCTTGCACTCTTCTCTGCTTGCACTAGCGAAAACATGACATGTCGTGAAATCGTGACACTTTCGCCTTTGAGCTCTTCCTTCTTGAATTTGTCATGAAATCGTGACGCTTCTTCTTCCAAGCTCTTTCATTTTGCTTCTATCATGAAATCATGACTCTTCTCCTGTTGAAGACCTGCTTTCTATTTATTTTGCAAAATCGTGACACTTTCTCCAACCGTATGCTGCCATCTCAATCTATCATGAAATCGTGACACTTTCTACATCCGTAAGCTTTCTCTTCAACCTGTCATGAAATCACGATGCTTTCAGCTTTCGTACGTCTTCTTTGCAACCTGTCACGAAATCACGATGCTTCTCATTTCAGACTCTTCCCTTTGCTGCATGTCGCGAAATCGTGACAGTTCTCACTTCGAGTTCTGTAGCATGTCGCAAAATCGTGACACTTTATCTTGCTTCCACTTTGTCTTCTGACTTGTCGCGAAATCGTGACACTTTTTCTCCTTAGCGCTTTTCTTTTCTTCGGGTCACGAAAACCCGACATGTCGCGATATCGCGACACTTTTTCTCCCGGACTCTCTCTCCTGCATTATGTCACGAAATCGCGACACTTTTTCTTTCGGACTCTCTCTCTTGCAACATGTCGCGAAATCGCGACACTTTTTCGTCCGTTCAACCTTCCTTGCAATATGTCACGAAATCATGACATTTCTGACTCCGAACATTCTCTCTCCTCTTTGAGTCACGAAACTGCGACATGTCGCGATATCGCGACACTTTTCTAACTTGCTTTCTTTTGAACCTGTCATGTCGTAACCTTCATCAAAACAAATTATTTTACATCAAATCAAATTCCTTCAAAAGCTTCTTGACATCAATGACAACTTATACACTTGAGCAAAGGCAATGTACCCAAGGTACCCAAAATTGCCAACAACTACCTTGGCTAATGGATCTCTATCCAATAGATATTGTCATTATCTATACTCTATCACCTTCAAATATCTATCTCAAATCAACACTAAACATAGTCCTTCGTAGCACAAATCTACTCAATATCTATCTCTGGTTTGGCACAAACCTATTCTCAAATATATACCAAACTCTATCCTCGAATATGTAATAAAATAGTTATTCAGTCTAGCACAAATATTTTCTCAATATCTATCCTCAAGCCTTAGCATAAAGCTTTATCCAATCATAAATCAACACTGCTAGATCTACCCCAAATATTAACTCAAGGTTTGAATAAATCAATCAATCAACTCTGCTCTCAAGTCTTCTCAAAGACTTGTCTGAAAGCTGCCTTGTAAGCTTCCACAAAAGCTCACACTAATCTATCCACAAGTCCTGTCTAGAACTTGTCCAATATGCTCTCAAGTATTCACTACGACTTGTATCAATCTGCTCAACAAGTCCACTCTAGAACTTGTCTCAATATGCTCAACAAGTCCACACTAGAACTTGTCCAATATCATAGAAACATAAAGAGAATTATTAGAGATTCAATATGCTTCACATTCATCACAATACTTAATTACTTTCAATCACTCTTTTAGAAACATATAGATAATTGTTAGAGACTCAATATGGTTCAAATTCACAAACTATTAATCAATTTCAATCTCTTTTTATCACATAAACATATAGAGAATTGTTAGAGACTCAATATGTTTCACACTCATCAACACTCAACCTCTTTCTAAAATCAATTTAGAATATATAAAAATATATTTCATAGGACTTGAGCTATCACTTCACACATCCACTTGACTAGGCTCAACCAACTCTACTCAATCAATCACTCAATGAAATAATCCTTACTCACAAGCCCTAGTCCAAACATATGAACACCCATTTAAAATATTTCCAACAATGCTTATCAACTAATCTCACATAAAAATGATACTTATGTTCTTTGCAAACCTAAGTTCAAGTTCTTCACTCAACTACTCACTTCAACAACAATGCTTATAAAATAATCTTCACATAGCAATGATACTCATGATATTTGCAAACCCTAGTTCAATTATTCACTCAACCATTCGCTTCAACAAAAATGATTATAAAACAATGTGCATAGCATCCACTTCACAATAGCTCAACAACTCAATAAGAAAATCTAATCAAGTCCTTTTCACTCCAAAGTTGTTTTACAAAAAACCAACCAATCAACTCAACCAAGGAAGAATATGCCCATACCTTTTATTTTATGTAGAAGTAGATCACACAAATCTGCCACAATCATAAACACTTATTTTCCAAACTCAAGGAGGTTAGAAGATAATAATATTTCTCTCACAATACAAAATAATATAAAAAAATACACCTTATCACTCCTTTAAAATAAAATCCAACACCTTAAAATATTAGAAAAATTATTTCCACAATAATCCCTTTGGCAAAAAGTCCTTCAAAATAAAGTCAATATATTAAAAGGCTTACTCCTCCAATATGCACATATAATAATTAGGACTTTATTTTAGAATTAAAATCAAACTCTTTATAACTCCCTTCACTATCTTACCATTAAAAATCACCACAAAATATTAACCTTAATTAATCCTTATGCCTCCCAACTACCTCACGTCAAACTTTAGGATAAGAAAAAATTAAATTAAAATGTACCTTTTCCCTTAGTGGGTTTTGTACCCACGACGATACCTCCTCAAGCACCCTAGCTGTAGCCTTGGCTGTCATGTGATCTAGGCACTCACGTGAGAGCAAGAGTGCCCATGCACTCTATTACCTCCTTTGCTACCACCGAACAAAGATGCAAAAAGACAAATCTCCAAACTTGCTATCATCAAGTTTTGAACTCGTAACCACTCTTCCACAAGCACCAAGCTAAATGCCACCTGAGCTAGCCATCAGATGGTGCTAGAATCCAAGTATTTCAATGTTTTAAGCACACCGAAATTCAGGTTTACATAGCGTACAATCTATTTTCCTCAAGAATCGTTTGATGCATTAATCGAGACACCAAGCTAAGGTTTGGCTAAGGTATAAATACCTTATGCCCTTGTTCCCATGCACATCGAAGAAAATGAATTCGTTGGGGGTCGACGCTTATGTTTTGACTTCTAAATATTTAATTTATAATTATTTAAATTCACTAGATTTAAATATTATAAATTAATAGTTAAACCTTTTGGCTTTATTAAATATTAAAGCCTCCTTAGGTTTTACCACTTTGAATAAATAATATTTATTTATAAAATTTAAATTCAATTTGAATTTAAATATTTATAAATTAAATATTAAAACTTCCTTGGGCTTTCTAATTTGAATTTAAAAGCCTCCTTGGGTTTTTATAAAAACCTTTTACATTGCTCATCCATAGTTTTAATAAAAACCCTTCTACTTATGCTTCACATAATATTAAAAATAAATATTATGAAGCTCTTTTGCCATCAACCTTTGCATTGCTCCTTTTTACCTTTTGGCATCAACGGTAGCTTATTCCTTGACATCAATGACAACTTCATTGCTTGACATCAATGACAACTTTGACTCAAAATATCCAAAGAAATTTCTTCTATTTCTTAATATTTTCTATTACTACCTACTCATGCTTCTTAATACCTATAGTTTAGATTCATCAATGTAAGTTGTTTAGTTTCCTTTAAGCTTGTTGGACACTTAGTTTCCTACTCCAATATTATTTGTTTAGCCTTCTTTATGCAATTTGACCACTTTGTATCAATGGTTGCTTAGACTGTTTCTTAAACTATTGGATAGTAGTTGTTTGGATGCTAGCTAGTTAAATATTGACCACTTAAATAATGGTTGCTTAGATGCTATCCAGTTGCTTCATGTTGTCTCCTATGATATTATAGACTGTGCTTTGGTAGCACTTATATTCCCTTCTTACTATACTATAGTGATCTTAAAAAACTTTTTAAAAAAACTTTAAATGAGTTAAGGCCATGACTAACATGCTATAGTCGACCTGATGCTTCTGGTTTTTTTATTAACTAAAATTTCAAGTTCTATATGCCTCTATATTTCATTATCTCTTGAGGCTTCTTATTTGTATTTCTTGGTACTGATCTCCTCTCTCTAATCTATTCTAAGGATGCTAATAATGCTTCTCTTATTTATACTCAAGAAGCTAAGATGATTATCTATCCTTAGAAGCTTTGATACTTATTAATATCTAGAAAATTTGATGCTTCTCAATCTCAATATTTGAAAGCTTTGATGCTTCTCAATATCTAAAATATATTTTTTATGTCTAAGGGCACACCTAAGAAAAATATGATTCTATTATTTTCTAGAGAATCCAAAATTAATATCAAGGTGACTAAGAATATCCTCTCACATCCAACTATCTTCTGAGTTGGCTTTCTCAATCAATTCAAGTTGAATCCTAGTATTTATTGGTTTTCCTTGAACCAAGTGGAAATATCCTAGCATCCAAATTAGGGTGAATTTACCTTGTCCCCTCAATATCTTCTCCTCCAAACCTATAAAATAGAGTTCAAGTCTTCACTTTATTCAAAGTAAACAAACTCCAATATTATAGTGAGTAATAACATATAACCTTATCAAAAATAGACAGATTTAAGTGGTAACTCTAATACCACTATTGGATTTTAAGCCTAACTATCTCAAAATATCATAGGTCCTAATATAAATAAACCATAATATTATAGGTCAAAATATCAATAATCAAGAGTATAATTATATATGAGCAATCAAATATATATCAAAACCAATATAATAATGAAATAACATTAACTTATAATATCAAATATGAATGAAAATGAACAAAATTAATCATGTACATGCATGACGAATACTTACATTAAAATTACTCAAAATTTATATACAATATTTATTATCGATGCTTGTTATGTGGTGATCACAATAGACTATTTTTCCTTACATAATATAGAGCTTTATCTCCATAATATAGACAGTAATGTGACTCTTCAATACTTTTATCTTGCACTCCTCACATATGCAGGAGACACAACCTTTTATATTCTTAACTTTTGGCTTCTCATATTTCCACTTGTATACTAGACTCTTCACTCTCTTCTTATATGCATATTTTACTCTAAGATACTTGCATACTTCTACATGACTCTTACTCTCCTACATGCACTCCTAATACAATAAACTTGTTCACATTCTCACTTTACATATTTGCATACTTATATACTTGATACTTGTGCACATTCTCTCAATACACACTTTCCCTCTTAGTTACATGATACATATGCATATCCTACACATTCCAATCATACATATGCACATTCTACTCTTACATGAAACTTGTGCATATCTTTCACACTGCATTTTATTGGAGTATTACATTATTTGGTACATTCTAATGTAACCCATGATACCTTCATGTACACCTTGTAAAGTGTGAGTAAATATTTTATGTAATGTAATAATGTATAGGAAATGCACATGTCATGTGATTAAGTTTGCAAGTTTGATGTGTGTATATGTGCACAAGTATCTTATATGTAAGTGTGCACAAGTGTCTTATATGTAAGTGTGCACAAGTGTACTTAGATTAGAGAGTGATAAGTGAAGAGTCATGTATATGTGTACATACAAGATAAAGTCATGTGTATGCAAGTGTTAAGTAGAGAATCTAAGAGTCATGATACTTGGCATAAATAAAGGAATAATCAAGTAACCAAAGAGTCACTATACAATGGCTATATATTAATCCATAGAAGGATATTGCGCATTCATAAGAATTATAGTGAGTATAGAGAGCATTGTTATCATCAAAGTAAGAGAGTTTTATGATACATTTGTGAGAGGAAGAGGAGTAATAAATATTGCATAAATTTGAGCAACTAAATTTGTAAGTTGTGCTACATGTTTTGTACATGTATGATTCAGGCTATTACATTCATATTTCTGCATATTAATGAATGTTAGTTGATATATTATAAGCCTTGATTTACATATTAGTTGGATCATATTATTCTTATTTATATCATTATCTTGATCTTACTATATTGTGGCTATCATATATTTGATCCTATTAGTTTTATCCTAAGTTTACATTAATATTAAGGCTTCAAAATCCATCAGTGGTATTAGAGCTATAACAAGAAGTTTCTTGCACAAGGTAAATTTATTTAGTTGTATATAAAATTGATTTTTGTCCAGTGTGAAAAAATTGGTTAAAGTCTATTTACTTTAAATTAAGATAGACTTGGAATATACTATAATATCAAAGGAAGTAGAAAAGGCTATAGTATTTCCATAGTTGTAGGAACAAGTATTAAAGACTAGGACTCAACCATAAAGTCTTTCCACTAGGTTGAAGGATAACTAGTGAATACTAGGACTCATATTTGGGTGAATCAACTTGAATAAAGTTGATTACTCAATAAAATAGCTAAAATTGATATTGATAAAGGATTTTTAGGGATATAGATAATCCTTGACAACTAATTTATGTCAAAACTCAAAATAATGTTGAAGGATTCGATACAATCAAGCTATCTTGGTTGGAGCATCAGGGAAGTTTATAGTCATATTGACATTATTGGATTTCTTAGGTGTGATCTAAGATATTGATACAACATAAATTGATCATCAAAAGTGTGATAATATTTCTACAATAGATAGAGAAGATGTTCATCTTCAAGTGCAAGATAAGGTAGAAAGCTTTCATTAAGCATGAATTAATTTTAGTTGTAGACTATTAAAGATTCAGGTATTTAAGAGAGGCCATGAAAAAGATATATAGATCAAGGTTATCTATTCTAAAATTTAATTTGGAATAAAGGTAGAACTTTATAGAAAAGGATTCAAGTCTTGAGGACAACCCTTAAAAAAAAAGATTCAGGTCTTGAAGGTAAACCTTGACAAAGAAGGATTCATGTCTTGAGGATAGACCTTGACATAAGAATTTTTAGGTCTTGAAGTGAGACCTTGATAGAGATAGAAAATAGAGGTTATCTATTTGGAATAGAGACCTTGATAAGAACCAGGTTATTAAATATTGACCTTGACATTTAGCTTGATATTGGTTGTCATATATAATTTTAGAGAAAGTATTAAAGAGTAGAAAAATATTAGAGGAAGTATACAAAAACATCATAACTTAAAGGAAGCACAAGTTAGAGGAAATCATACTGGTATACAAATCTTGAGATAGTATTCTAATCCAACATAAACTCATATTAAAGCAATCATACATAAGGAAAAGCATACGTACTTAAGGAAACACTTCTATGATAGCATAAGCTACTAGAACAACAACAAAGAAAAAGATAGTAGCAAAGATAAGGTAAACCATTTGCCTTTGTCAAGATGAATTAGCCATAATGAAAGAATAAGTAGAAGGTAAACCAATCATAAAGAGAGAATGAAAGCATAGATATTGTAAGTTGCCTAAGAAGGATCCACAAATGCTAGAGAGTGTGGAGTTATTTTGAAATCTAGGATATAAAATAAATCCTATTTCAAAATACTACATTGGAGAAGAGTGCATTGATATGTTGGTATTGCATCAATAAGGATGCAAGAAGGACAAGATAATTATGTATTA
This sequence comes from Wollemia nobilis, assembly GCA_028583015.1. Classification (NCBI taxonomy): domain Eukaryota; kingdom Viridiplantae; phylum Streptophyta; class Pinopsida; order Araucariales; family Araucariaceae; genus Wollemia; species Wollemia nobilis. The sequence continues at coordinate 17,491,600 of JAQPPZ010017033.1, read as the reverse complement.
AGTTTTTAAGAAAAATTTATTAGGACAAGTTTGTAGTTACTTAGGCTAGTTTAAAGTAAGCTCTCTTCCATGTTTAATGGTATCCATAGTTCCTTGGTAAGGCCACAAGTCATTATAAATTAGCAACCTTACAAAATGAAACCCAAATACATTAAGAGGTAAAGTGGAGCATTTTAAGTGGACCAAATGAGAAAGCAAAAAGTAAAACTTCCTCTTTTTAGGAGGATCTTAGCACTTGAAGGACAACAAAAAGTGGAGCATATTGAATATTTCAAGTTTTAAAACTCGCACTAAACCTTGAGGCTCCTTAATCCCCACAAGGTCTACCCTAAAACTTGTGGTGAAAGAGCAAAAAAAATTATAAGAGGAAAATTCCAAAAGGGAAGGGCACCTTAGGCACACCCACTAGAATAGATAACCCAACAATCCCAGTCACCACTGAAACACTAAGAGAAAGGTAACAAATAGGTAAATGACAAAGGATGTCCTTATAGACTAGGATATGATACAAAGAATAGAGATCAAAACCCTAAAGGATGCACAAATGAGGGACCTCACCAAATAGACTATTGGGTATGCAAAGAAGGTAGAGCATTGACTATAATCGAGTGGCCATAGTAACCCCAAAGTGACTGAACACAAGGGGAGGATGGTGATGTGATCCTAGTCTTGTTACCCCAAGCCACTAGACATGATCACCAAGGTGAAAACTAGTGTATTAAAGGGAAAAACACAAACACAACCCAAAGGGGTAACACCAAAATAAAAAATATTAATGGAAGAGAACCTCAAGGGTCTATTTGCAATGAGTAATCAAATGAAGTGATGAGAGGTGATAGTAACCATCAAATTGGTTCTATGTGTAACATTTGTGGCTAAAAATCTAGAGATATCATCCAAATTTAATGATGAAATCCCAAGCAATATTTAAACTAGATAATTTTGAATTCCTACTCAAGTTTGGAGGGAATTTGTATCCATTTTCTTCTTATAAATACTTTCTCCTTTATTTTAATCAAGTAAAAATATACTTCCTTTTGCCTAGTATTTGGCCCAAGAGAATTGTTTCTCTTATCTTCTCTCATGTAGTGATGTATACTCGAACATTGAGTCATTTTGTGTATAGACCCCTTTCAGCCCTTTTTTTACAATACATGCAATTCACTAGTTTTCAGCATATATATAAGAGTTGTAACTATTTGCTTTTACCTCATTCTTTGTATGTATGTAAGTTTACATGGAAATATTGTGACTAGCTTTTATCTCTTTTTTATGCAGACTTCATAAGAGAGAGTTTCATGTTGCAACAAGGCGTGTTCACTTTCCTGGCATGGGTGGCTCATGTGTTTACTAATCTCATCATTGTATAGAGGATCTTATTATTGGTGCATGGCCACATTTGGTCTAGTTTAGGTAGGTTTTAAATGGTTTTATTCTAACACTTTTCCTTCACACACTTAGTAGTCTAGGCCATGAAGACACCCAAACAAGAAGCTAACATTGGTAGAACTTCCAAGAGGTTGTCCCTGGAGCTATATCCTATACTCTTTGGAATTTTAAGATTGCAGGCCTTATGCAATGCATGAGCACAAGATGCACTCAACAACCATTGTGGGTGGTCATTGTATCATGACATGGGTTGGAGTCGGATTTGGTCCTCAACACTTAACCTAAAGGTAACTTGTTTTGGGTATAAATAGTGCATCATACCAACTATTTCATTATTGAATGGACTGTAATTTTATTCTTTGATAGTGAGATTATTTGGAATCCATGTACACCTTCATATGTTGTGTGCATTGCTTTTTGTGTATTTTTTTAAGTGATATTGTGTAATGTATTGATTCTAATCACTTTTGGAAATCAATATGAAATATAACAACCTTTATCTCACTTTATAATGAAATAATATAAATATATAAAGGAAGATATCTACTTTCCTTTTTGAAATACTATATGAATTATTTCCCTCAAGTATTGATTTTTTTTGTTTCTTAACATACTATTTTTAATAATTATGATTGTTGAAATTGTTGTTTAGAAATATTTTATTAATGTTTATTTTTCATATCTTCAACCCCACTATCACTACGTGATTATTTTTTCAGTTAGATGAATAATTAAAATAAAAAACACACAATATTATAACCTAGATCAATAGTTCCTTTGAAAAGTATCTATAAAATTATTTCAAATTGGTATATTCAACTATGTAAGTCTTATGCACTAAAACTCAACAATATCTTTTGTGATTTCTAAATAACGTTATACATAAAGAATTTTATCCAAAAGACTCTATTCATTCTCTAATAACTAGTTTCATGATGCTATATTAGTAAAAAATTAACATACAAGATAAAAATAATAAGAAAATAATGACATAACATGCACTAAACATTTGACAAATTAAAATACTATATTAAAATTTTTATTTGTCCTTCATGTTTCATTAAATAGGTCTATTACAACATTTAATATTTTTTTTCGTTTTACAAACCTCTTTGTTATTATAGCTAAATTATACATAATGAAAATTCAAATTTTAAACACATTTTAATATTTAAAAGATATCTAGACATTATAGATGACTAGCTTTACGTGGTATTGGTTTAATATTTGTGTGAAATAAAATAATTGATTTTAAGTAAACAATTATGTTTTATACTTAAAGTTTCCATAATGTTATTCTTCCTCATAATTGTTGAAAGCTACCACTTGGAAAATAATTAGGTAATTTTCCATAAATATAATAATTTAAATTGTATATAATAATAATAATAATAATAATAATAATTACATTTATATAAAGGTAAACAATGTTTGGCCTTGTTCAAGAGTGCGAGTTGGGAGTGAGTGTAGCCAGAAGCAAGTGTGAGTGCAGTCATAAGCAAGTGCGAGTGCAAGCTAAGAGTGAATCCATCCCAAAGAGAATGTGAGCCGAGAGTAAATGTGAGTGTAGATTAAAGGGAGTGCAAGTGCAACCGAGAGTGAGCGTAATCAAAAGTAAATGTAAGTGCAGGTGAAATTGAGTGCAAGTGCAGTCGAGAGTGAGTGTAGCCAAAAGCATGTGAGCTAAGAGTGAGGAGGAAGTGTGAGCAGAGAAGCAAAAAGTAGAAAGCAAAGTGTGATCAAGGAACAAGTGCCACTTCTTGTTCCAGATCTTAGGAGAATTTAAAGGATTTATTTGAAGAATATCTAGGTAACATGGAAAGAAAGTCATTTGTGAAAGTCCTTACTAAAAGTATGAATGGCCAAGTTGGAAGTATGGATGCCCTAGCTAGCATTAAGAGGAAGAGCGAATCTATGGAAAACCTAGTCTAGGTAGCAGATTCTACACCAGAAGTGATTATCAAGGATGAGACGATTGAGCATGATATAATGGTTCTTAAAACCAGAGGGTTAATATGTAAGTTTCATGGATATTGGCCAGGTTTTTTTGAGATTCAAAATTGGATCAAGTGGAAGTGGGGTTTGAATTCAAATTACTCCATGACATTTCTTCCAAAAGGATTTTTCCTCATTATTTTCAATAGTTCAAAAATAAGGGATAAAATAATGGATGGAGGCCCATGGTTTAGGGGTAAAGATGCATTATATTTAAGACCTTGGAGTGAGAATTTTTTTGTGGACACAAAAACTATTAAAAGGCTTCCGGTATGGATTAGGCTTTTTGGACTTCCTTATCAACTCATCAATAAGGAGGTTTTGAAGAATATTGGTAATACTCTAGGTGAATTCATCCAGGAGGGACCAACTACTAAGGAGAGAAGGCATGTTGTATACACTCGAATATGTGTTGCCATGGATATTTCTAAACCTTTACCATAGTCGATTAGGATTAAATCTGAATCAAGAGAATGGGATCAACAAGTGGATTATGAAAACATTGCATTCTGATGTCGCAAATGTCATGAAACTGGGCACATGGCAAGAGATTGCAAAGTGAAAATGGAGGAAGAGATGGAATTTTTTGGGCATGAGGGTAGCTTCAATTTGAAACAAGGAGACCATATCATAGGAGAAGCTAGGTCAAATCAAGGATTTTCCACTCCTAAGAAAGTGGCTAGAAAAATCCCTCTACATCATCAAATGGCAAAGGCCATTACAGTTCACTCGAATCAACCATTAGAAGAAAAAAATGATATGGGGGATGAGGAAGTACAATTCACAAGTTCAAATATAGAAGGAGCTAAAGGTGTGAAGGAAGAGGGGAAGGCAAATTTTAAAACAAAGGAATATGGGGAGATAAATTTTAAAGCAAATGAGGTGAAGGAGGTCAAGCTTAATCTAGGTAAATCACCTTTATTATCCTCAAGTATCTTAAAATATTCTCCTTACAATAAAAATGAAAGTAGTATGGAGTGTATTCCTTGCACTTTAGGATATCAAGAGCAGTATAGTAAAGAAAATCTTATGGAGGATATCCAAGGAAATTTAGGGTTTTTAGGCCAACATAAGAAAGTGATGACTTTGGAGGATCATCTATGCAGTTTAGAGTTTTTAGGGCAACATAAAGAAGAAAATGCTAATGAGGCTATTCCTTGCACTTTCGACTCTTTAGGGCAACATAAATCTTTAGAAGATAAGTCTCATTTTGAACAATATAAAAAAATAGAAGAGATTGATGAAGATGAGAGTGTTGGTGGGAATGGAAGAAGGAGAGGAAGGCCATCAAAGCAAGAACAAAGAGAAAAAGAAACTCAAAAGGATATTGATCTGGGAAGCCAAATAAAAATATCATAGGTGTTAACAAGAAGTGGGGCTAAGCCCACTAATAAAAATAAAAAGTGTTGATGATGAAAATGATATCATGGAATATTAGGGGCATGAATAAAACCCCTAAAAAAGGAGTTATTAAGGAATTAATAGGTTGTTATAGCCCTGAGTTTATTTTAATACAAGAAATAAAATTAAGTAGTGAGGAATGTAAGGATGCTTTTAAGAAGATTTGGAAGATAGATGATTGTTTAGCAGTTTCTTCTATAGAAGCTTCAAGTGGTATTGCAATAATATGGGACAAATGCAAATGGGATGGACAACTACTAGAAGCAAAAAGTAATTGGGTTGCTGGATTATTTTGTAGGAAAGAGGAAAACATCAAAGTTGGGGTTATAAATGTATATGCTCCAACTATAGTTACTCCTTGTGAAAGATGTTGGAAGGACCTTAGCATATTATTGTCAAATACAATAATGATTCATTGTGTTCTATGGATTCTTGGGGGTGATTTTAATATTGTTCTATCTCCTTTGGAAAAGAAGGGTGGCATTCTCCTAGCATTCTCTTGGGGGTGATTTTAATATTGTTCATCATCTATTACTAGAGGCAATCTCCTAGCAATGTGAGCATATTTATAGAGAAGGAAATTGGGTAGTAGATAAATTAGCGAATTATGGTGTTGATCTTCATCTTGGTGAAATTCAAATTTTAGAAGGCAATTGGTCAAGTGAGATTTTATGTCTTAATCAAAATGATGTCAAGGAGTTGATTATGGAAACATAGCACTTCAAGGAAGTTGAAGAATATATTTAAGAGAAAAAGTAAATGAAAATGTATGTTGTAGCAAATGTAATATTTTGGTATTTTGATGGGAGTGGCCCCCAATAGAAGCCACATATAACCTATTAAAAAAATACATTTATATAAAGGTAGTTTTTAATTTGCTTAATTTTATTAGTATTGGAATTAATTTTTTCATTCTTAAAAGAAAGCTTTAATTTTTTAACCTTACTAAAATTTAATAAATATGTCTTAAAAGAAAGCTTTAATTTTTTGATTTTTTGTGTAGATATTCCAAAATATTTAATAATACCTATCACTTCCTCTTCTTAGTCTTACAATATTGGAGAATATATGTTATTAGAGAATTCTTAGGTTCTTGTAATAATTATTGAAAGGAGGTTTAGGAGCAAGTGATGATATCAAGCTCACTAACAAAGGTAACATAGGATGTTGGTGGTGGTTGTGGTGTTGGAAATTTTGAGTAGTTTTGGTTGTCATTGATGTCGAAAGAATACTGGTTTAATTTCACCGTCATCAAGTGGTTTTTCCAAAAGCAAGAAGGTCTTGAAAAGGAATAGGATATAATATTTATTTTTAATATTATATGCCTAAATAGGGCCCAAAGGATGAAGAACCGAGAAAGGAGAAGCAAGTTTAAATTAAATAATAATATTATATTATTATAATATTGTGGGCCAAATATCAAGACAAAGAAAAACGAAGTTCAAATTAAAAAACCCATATGGCAGATTGAGTGGTTAAAGGTTTAATTATTTAATTTTAAATAATTTAACCTTAAGGTTAAAATTTAAAATTAAATAATAATGATTTAAAGGCCCTAAGTTTTTAAATATAAATTCAAATTTTAAAAATTTGAATGTCCTCATCGACGTTGGAGAAAAAGCATTGAAATGCATATAAATAATGCCAAAAATATTTGGCATTAATAATCCTTGTGAATCGATGTTTATGCAAAGAGTTTGTGCGCCATAAGAGAGGATTCACATTTCAAAGAAGGTTGAGGGAAACGAGGCAATAAAGGCAGTGAGGTGTGTAGACTTCCCACCAACGGTGGTAGCGCAGGTGGCAGTTGGCAGAGTGCTAAGGCTTGCAGGAAGGAGATCGCGGTTTGATCCACGCGATCGATGTTTTGCATGTGAGAGGCCTTCATTTTGTCATGGGCGTGGTTTGTGAGGAGAATAAGGAGGAAAGCATGCATCGTTTGTCTCATGTGGGCATGCAGCCCACTTGGTGGCCTAGCTTGAGCTAGGGTGTTGGGAAGTGCAAGGTTGCATGGTCGAATTCGTTGAAGACATTTTTGTGGGTAAGAAGAATTAAAGGTATGCTATTTAATTTTTATCCTCCAAGGTGTTGAAAATTGAAATTGTCTAGAGATTGACGTGAGTGCTAAGTGCTTGGGGAGTTATAAGGTAAAGGGAAAAATTAAAATATTTTATTTTGGTTTTTGGTGATTGAAATCTATTTTATAAAGTGTGGAGTTTATAAGGTGTATAAGGGAGATTGCTATGCATTTTTTTATAAGGGAATTATTGAGTTAGATTGTGTGAGTTTGGAGATTATAAGGTGTGCAAGGGAAATTGTTAAGTGTTTTGTTATGGTGAAATTATTGAGTTAAATATTGTGAGTTTGGAGATTATAAGGTGTACAAAAAGATTTGATATTTTGTATGAAAAATAATTTTTGAGAAAATTATTTTGTGGAGATCTTGAGATAGGTTGTGGTAACCTAACCCTAGTGTTGGCAAAGAAAATTTGATTGTGGTTAAGATAGGTGTTGAAGACATATCTCCATCAAAATAAAAGGTATGGGTACATCTTCCTTGTGAGTAAAATATTGTTGGATTGGATGTTGTGAATGCTAAGTTGGAGTGAAAAGGATTTTTTGATAAGCATTGTTGAGTTTGGTTTTGAGATATCCAATATTGATTGTTGAAGGTTTTTCTAGAATAAAGGTTGATGCTAGAAACCTTGTTTGATAAGCATTGTTGGAAATATTGAGTGAGCCTTCATGTGCATGATTAGGGTTTGTGAAATATCATGAGTATCATTGTTATGTGAAGTTTTTTTGATAAGCATTGTTGAATAAACTTTCATTGAGTGTTTGGTTGTGAGGAGTTGATTGAGCTTAGTTGATTGGAAGTGTTGGAGTGATAGTTCAAGTTCTATGAAACAAATTGTTCTTTATTTCTAGATTGAGTTGAAGAAGAGATTGAAAGTGATTGAGCATTGTTGTGAGTGAAACATATTGAGTCTCTAACAATTCTCTATATGTTTTTGTGGTAAAAACAAGAGAGATATTGAAAGTGATTGAGCATTGTTGTAAGTGTGAAGCATATTGAGTCTCTAACCATTCTCTATATGTTTCTGTGAGATTAAACAAGAATCTATGTGAAGCTTATTGTGTGATTGAAGAGGTTTTATGTGATAGATTGAGTTGAGTTGAATAAGCTTTTGTAAAATCTTGTGAGTTGATTTGAGTAAGTCCTAGAGTGGACTTAAGGACTGAGTTGAGTAAGCTTTTGTGGAAGCTTACAAAGTACATTTAAGGTAAGTCTTGGTGAAGACTTGTTGAGCAAATTGAGCAAGTTCTAGTGAGGACTTGTTGAGTAGATTTGAGGTAAGTCTTAGAGAAGACTTGAGAGCAGATTGGACAAGTTCTAGAGAGGACTTGTTAGATATATTTGAGGCAAGTCTTTGAGAAGACTTGTGAGTAGAGTTGATTGATTGATTTGTTCAAACCTTGAGTTAAGGTTTGGGGCAGATCTAGCAGAGTTGATTTGTGATTGAGTCAAGCTTTGTGTTAAGGCTTGAGGACAAATTTGAGGATAGATTTTGGTGCAGATTTGAGGATAGGTTTGTGCCATATCAGAGACAAATATTGAGCATATTTGTGCTAGATCGAAGGACTGTGTTTAGTATAGATTAGAGATAGATATTGAGCAGATTTGTGCTAGACCAAAGGACTATGTTTAGTGCAGATCAGAGATAGATATTGAGAAGATTTGTGCTAGACCGAAGGACTATGTTTAGTGTAGATTTGAGACAGAGCTGAGAATAAGCTTTGGAGGTGACAGAGTAGAGGATAGTAGTCTCCAGTGGATAGAGATCCATTAGCTAGGGTAGTGAGGATAAAGATATTTTGAGTGAGGATAGAGTCTTCTATGGATAGAGATCCACAAGCCAGTGCAATGGAGGTAGTAGTCTTCTAGAGGATCACCAACCAGAGTAGAGGAGAAGGAGTTCTCTTGTGGATAGAGATCCACGAACCAGCTGAGGGGATTGGTGTCTCCTGTGGATAGATATCCATGAACTTGATTAGGGGATTGATGTCTCCTTTGGACAAAGGTCCATAAACATTGTAATAGAGAAAGGATTCCCAAGATATTTGTTGAGAAAATTTTAGTGAAATATTTTCTCCATGGACATAGCCCACATTGGGTGAACCACGTTAAATTGGTGTCTCTATTGTGTGTGGTGATTTGTGCATTGCTTTGATTACTACTTTTGATATTGCCATTGATATATTGCATAATATTGTTTGGGAAAGAAAAGTAAAAAGTGGTCTTATATTGTTCACCCCCCTCTCAGTATAAGCTTGTGTTCTTCAATTGGTATCAGAGTGGGTTCCTTCAGAAGAGTTTAACAACTTGAAGAAAAATCTTACAAGAACACATATGGATTCTTAGACTGGATCTTCAAGAAATTCAACACCATTGTTCGATGGGAACAATTATGCACTATGGAGCACAAGGATGAAGTTTCATCTAATGGCACTTGGAAATGAAATATGGGAAGCAGTTGAAAATGGATACACACCACCAACAACTCCACCTACAGATAAATATGGTAAGCTTCTACATCATCACAATTCAAGAGCAATGAATGGAATTTTGAGAGGTTTGTGTGAAACAGAGTTTATAAAGGTTATGCATTGCACATCAGAAAAGGAAATTTGGGATAAGTTGCAAGGCATATATGAAGGAGATAAAAAGGTCAAAAGGGTAAAGTTGCAAAATTTCAAGAGAGCATTTGAAGACCTAAAGATGAAGGATGAGGAAAAAATTGTGGCATATCTACTTCGTGTGGATGAGGTTGTTAACTCCATGCAAGGACTTGGGCTTAAGGTTGAGGAAACAAATGTTTGTGATAATATTTTAAGGTCACTTCCAAAAAGGTTTAGTGAAAATATTTCAGCTATAGAAGAGGCAAAAGATATTGAAATTTTGACAAGGGATGAATTACATGGCATTCTCATAGCTTTTGAGATGAGAATAAAATAGGAACCTATTCCCCAGAAGGAAGCAACCTTCAAAGTTACTAAGAAGACAAAGGGTAAGAAGTTAGATTCAAGCAATGAGTCATCCAGTGATGAAGAAGCAAATTATGGTAGAAGGAACAAGGACTCAAGAAAATATAAAGGTACAAAATCAGTTAGATGTTTCAATTATGGAAAATATGGTCACTATGCATCTGATTGTCCAGAGGCTAGAAATAGCAATGATGAAGAAAAATAGGATCATAAGAACAAGGAAATAGGAAAACATAGGTACCAAAAGAAAAGCAGGGATGGACAAGGCAAGCAAGGAAATAAGTTTTTCCAAAGGCATAAGAAGAGTTTCTATGCAGACAAGGCAAGTAAGAGCTCAAGTGATAGTGATGAAAGTTCCTCAGATAATGATCAAGATGAAGTACTATTTCTAGCAAAAGAAAAATATGATGTTAGAAAAAGGGCACCAATGATTCTCAAGTGTTTTAGATGTGGTAACTTTGGTCATATTGAAGATAGTTGTACAAGGAATGGATTCAGTTTTAGTGATTATGAATATGAAGATACACTTGAAGGACCAGAAGAAAGTTTACTTTTGGCAATAGAAGAAGAAGGAGGTGATCCTATTGAAGATAAATCAGAAAGGAATGAAGATGATCCCAAAGGCAAACAAATAGAGGAAGAATCATAGAAAGGAGAAGTTGATCTTGAGGGTGAGCTTATTCATGCCCTTGATGCATTAAGGGAGGTAAGAAAGCAAAACTCAAAACTCAAGCTTAAATTTCAAGAATGTGATGAAGAGAAAGGAAATCTTATAGAGGATCTAACCAACTCAATAGCTAAGACAAGAAGATTCAAAGAGAAGTTAGAAGCAAAGGTTTTAGAATGTGAAAGGTTAGAGCATGAGGTAGCTTCACTAAGGAAGGAAGTAAAAGAGTCTAAAGATAAGTTACACAAGTTTGGGAGAAGCTCAAAATTCATAGATAAGATTATCAAGGTACAAAGATCTACATAAAACAAGATAGGTCTTGGTTTTGAATAGGTACAAATAAAATAAGGAGAGGAGTCAATATCAAGCTCCGAAGAAGAAGAAGCTTCAGAAGAAGAGAGTGTAAGAGAGAGTGAGACTTCTGAGGATGAGTTGGATAATAGAAAATTCAACAAGAAAAGGAATAATGCACAAATGAGGAACAGATGGAACAGGAACCAACATAGGGTAAAAGAAACTAAGAGACCAATGGGGTCAAGACAAGGTAGTTTCAATGGATGATGCTTCTCATGTCATAGGTTTGGGCACAAGGCTACATAGTGCAAGACACATGAAAGACAAGAATATGGAAGTTTAAAAAATAGGCAACTTTTTCAAGGGTATTGCTACTCTTGTAATCAATTTGGTCACAAGGCAGTAAATTGCAGGGTTCATGATAGGAATGGATATGGCTTCACCAGGAGAAACCCCAAGATATTTGCACCTTTAAGGAATAACAACATTAAGTGTTATAAGTGCAACAATGATGGGCATACAACAAAATGGTGTAGAGTCATAAATCCTAGAGACAAGCAGGAACATAAATAGTCAGAGGAATTAGAAGGATCAGTTGAGGAAGAAAGTAGAAAAAGGTAAATATCAGTGTATGCTAGGAGTAGAAATACTCCCACCCTAGAATTAACCACCTCAAGAGGAGGTGGGGGAGGGGCTAAGCTAAGAGTCTCATTCTTAGCCCCGAGCCCCAAAGGTGACCCTTTGCCATTGATGACAAAGGGGGAGAGATTTGAGTTAGGGGAGAGCATTCAGTTAGGGGGAGCAGTTTCTCAGGGAAAGCAACTTTTGAAAAATAAAAAGGAATGATAAAAATAAAGGGGTTGCCATCAATGACAAAGGGGGAGATTGTTGGAAATTTTGAGTAGTTTTGGTTGTCATTGATGTCAAAAGAATATTGGTTTAATTTCATCATCATCAAGTGGTTTTTCCAAAAGCAAGAAGGTCTTGAAAAGGAATAGGATATAATATTTATTTTTAATATTATATGCCTAAAGAGGGCCCAAAGGATGAATAACCAAGAAAGGAGAAGAAAGTTTAAATTAAATAATAATATTATATTATTATAATATTGTGGGCCAAATATCAAGACAAAGAAAAATGAAGTTCAAATTAAAAAACCCATATGGCAGATTGAGTGGTTAAAGGTTTAATTATTTAATTTTAAATAATTTAACCTTAAGGTTAAAATTTAAAATTAAATAATAATGATTTAAAGGCCCTAAGTTTTTAAATATAAATTCGAATTTTAAAAATTCGAATGTCCTCACCGACGTTGGAGAAAAAGCATTGAAATGCATATAAATAATACCAAAAATATTTGGCATTAATAATCCTTGTGAATCGATGTTTATGCAAAGAGTTCATGCGCCATAAGAGTGAAGAACACAAGCTTATACTGAGAGGGGGGTGAACAGTATAAGAGCACTTTTTACTTTTCTTTCCAAATCAATATTATGCAATGTATAGATAGCAATATTAACAACAATAATCAAAGCAATGCACAAATCACCACACACAATAGAGACACCAATTTAACGTGGTTCACCCAAAGATGGCTACCTCCACGGAGAAAATATTTTACTAAAATTTTCTCAATCAATCTCTTGGGAATTCTTTCCCTATTACAATGTTTATGGACCTCTATCCAAAGGAGATGTTGATCCCCTAAATTTGGTTCATGGATCTCTATCCATAGGAGAACTCCTTCTCCTCTACTTTGGCTGGTGATCCTCTAGAAGACTACTGCCTCCACTGCATTGGCTTGTGGATCTCTCTCCACTGAAGACTCTTGTCCCCACTCAGAAGACCTATCCTCACTGCCCTGGCTGATGGATCTCTATCCACTGGAGACTACTGTCCTCTCTACTCTATCACCTCCAAAGCTCTGTCTCAAATCTGCACTAAACATAGTCCAGTCAGTCTAGCACAAATCTGCTCAACAAGTCCACTCAGAACTTGCTCAAATATACTCAACAAGTCCACTCAGAACTTGCTCAAATCTTCTCAATAAGTCCACTCAAAACTTGCTCAAATCTACTCAATAAGTCCACTCATAACTTGCTCAAATATGCTCAACAAGTCCACTCAAAACCTGCTCAAATCTGCTCAACAAGCTCACTCAGAACTTGCCCAAATCTGCTCAATAAGTCCACTCTAGAACTTACTCAAATATGCTCAATAAGTTCACACAGAACTTAACCAAATCTATATTGTAAGCTTCCACAAAAGCTCACACAAAATCAGTCCACAAGTCTCCTCAAAGACTTACCTCAAATATGCTTAACAAGTCCACACAGAACTTGTCCAATATCATAGAAGCATAAAGAGAATTGTTAGAGACTCAATATGTTCTACACTCAATGCTCAATCACTTTCTCAACTCAAATCAGAATAAAGAATAGTTTGTTTTATGGAACTTGAACAATCACTTCATACAACCACTTGACTAGGCTCAACCACTCAACTCAACCAATTGCTTAATGAAACACCCCTTTCTCACAAACCCTAGTCCAAGCATATATCAACCAACTCAAAATATTTCCAACAATGCTCAACAACAAATCTCACATAACAATGATACTCATGATCTTTTCAAACCCTAGTTCAAGTTCTTTGCACAACAACTCACTTCATCAACAATGCTTATAAAACAATCTTCACATAACAATGATACTCATGATCTTTTCAAAACCCTAACTCAAGTTCTTCACACAATCCAATGGCTTCAACAACAATGCTTATAAAACAAGGTTTTAATCACAACTCTTAATTCCAGAAAACCTTGAAGCATTAAATCAAACACTTTCGAAATGGAAACCCTAACCAAATCCTTTTCACTCCAAACTTTATTTAGAAGGCCAATCAACCAACTCAACCAAGAAAGAATTTGCCCATACCTTTTTGCTTGACAAGGAGTAGATCTCACAAATCTGCCACACTCACAATTTCTTCTTTGCCAATCTCAATAAGGGTTAGAAGATAATAATTTCCTCAACAAAACACAATACAAAATGATATCAAACAGAATACACCTTATCACTCCAACTTTAAAATAATATCAATACCCTCATAATAATCTCTTTGGCAAAAATCCTTTTACAAATAAAATCAACACTCACTAAAAATCACAACCTCTTACTACCTTATTACTCCAATTTAAAAAGAATATATCCTCTTTTATAAATCACAATTCAACACATGACAATTTTCTATCACTCCTTATTTCTCCTAACCACTAATTTTATTGCCTAACTAAAACCTTTTAACAAACCCCTTATCACTCCTAATAAAGACTTTAATTAAAACTTTAGGCAATAAAAATATAAACAAAAATTACCTTTGCCTCTCCACGGGTTTTGAACCCTTAACCTCTACCTCCGTGAATGCCCTAGCCGTGGGCTCCTCAACCACGTGCACTCAATGCATGTTGAGAACCAAAAGGCTCTACATGCACTATCTTCCTTCCCTGGCGCCTTAATCAAAAAACATGAAGCACGAAAACCTTTCCCTTTGGCGCTTACCACCAATGGGTTTCGAACGTGGGCTCTTGCTTCCACCAATGTTTTCGTAGATCATTAGCTACCAATGGACCACCGTGTCCAACGTGCTTAGAAATATCCAACCTCTTCACCTTATGCCTAGCGGTTAAGACGAAAATATTTTTCGTCTTCTTCCTCAACGAAGCTCTCGAAATCGCATACGAAATATTTCAACCTTGGCGCATATCAATCGTTCGAGGGATAATCTTCAAGGTCTTTTGGCCTCCCTTTTTATACATGAAGTTGCCATTATCTTCAAATGTCGGTGCTCCAAATTTTCAATGACGTCGACGCATTTGTCCTTTGTAATTTATAAAATATTTAAATTCCAAGGAATTTAAATTTTATAAATTATAATTATAACCTTTGTCTTTTAAGGCCTTCTCTTATTGCATAACTTTGTATTGATGATATTTATTTATAAAAATTAAATTCCTTTTGAATTTAAATATTTTATAAAATAAATATTAGACCTCCTTTGAACTTTGCAATAGGCCTCCTTGGGTATTTATGAAAACCCATTTTAACTTATGCTCTCATATAATATTAAAATATTATGGAGCCCTTTTGCCTTTAACTTCTACACTGTTGAAGCTTCTTCCTAAATATTTGTGACACCTTTGACGACTTTATTTTTTTCCGAATTCCTTGACATTAAAGATGACTTCATTTCTTGACATCAATGACAACTTTAACTTTTAGGACTCAAAATGTCCAACAATCTCCCCCTTTGTCATTGATGGCAACCCAAAAACTTTTTACCAAAAACTTGACTTCTTCTTCTATGTTGCTCCCCTTGGGACACTGCTCCCCCTGGCTCAATGCTCTCTCAAATATCAAATCTCTCCCCAATACTCAAATATCTCTCCCCCTTTGACATCAATGGCAAAGGGTCACCTTTGGGGCTCGGGGCTAAGAATGAGCCTCTTAGCTTAGCCCCTCCCCCACCTTCTGTTAAGGTGGTTAATTCTAGGGTGGGAGTATTTCTACTCCCAGAAAGCATTGTTCTTTACCTTTATCCTCTTCTCTTCTTTTCTAAATTTTTTGAATCCTCTAACTATTTCTATCCGTGTCTATGTTCCTATCCATGTCATCATTCCTGTTCCTATTCCTGTTCCTGTTCACATCCATGTTCCTATTCTTGTTCCTATTTCTATTCATATTCCTATTCCTGTTCTTGTTCATATTCATGTTCCTGTTCTTGTTCATACCTATTTTGGAATGTCTTCTCTACACCACTTTGTTGTATGACCATAATTATTGCACTTATAACACTTAATGTTATTATTCCTTGGAGGTGCAAATGTCTTAGGATTTCTCCTAGTGAAGCCATATCCTCTTCTGTCATGAACCCTGCAATTCATTGCCTTGTGACCAAACTGATTACATGAGTAACAATACCCATGAAAAAGTTATCCATTCCCATATTCCTGTCTTTCATGTGTCCTGCACTGTGAAGCCATGTGCCCAAACCTGTGACATGAAAAACATCTTCCACTAAAGTTTCCTTGTCTTGACCTCATAGGTCTCCTATTCTGATTGTTGTTCCATCTGTATCTTCTTTGTGCATTGTTCCTATTTTTGTTGAACTCTCTATTGTCCAACCCATCCTCTGATGACTCATTTTATTTTCCACTATCTTCTTCTGAAGTATCTTCATCTGAAGTTTCTTCTCCTCCAAAACTTGAAGTTGACTCTCCTTCCCATTTCTTTTGATCCTTTTCAAATCCAAGACCTATTTTCTTTGATGTAGTCTTTTGTGTCTTGATGAACTTATCCAAGTTCTTTGAGCTATTTTTAAATCCCTTCATCTTGATCTTGGAGTCCTCTAAATATTCTTTTAGTAGTGCCACTTCTTGTGCTAACTTCTCACATTCCAAGATCTTTGCTTCTAACTTATCTTTGAACTTCTTTGCTTTAGCCTTTGATTTTTCTAAATCCTCTATAAGCAATCTTCTTTCTTCATCACATTCTTGAAACTGAATTTCAAGTTTAGAGTGTTGCTTCCTTACCTTATTTACCGTGTCAAGGGCATAGATGAGTTCTCCCTTGAGATCATAACCATTCTCTTTTGAATAATCCTCTATTTGTTTACCTTTGTCCACATCATTACTCTCTTTTGGCTTGTCTTCTATAGGATCACTTTCATCTTCTTCTAATAATGCCATTAGAATATTTTCATCTGGTCCTTCAAGTGCATTCTCATACTCATCATCACTAAAACTATAACCATCCCTTGTACAATCATCTTCAAGATGTCCAAAGTTACCACATCTAAAACACTTGAGAATAACTGGAGTTTTCTTAACTGGTTCTTTTTCTTCAATCATAAACAGAACTTCATCTCTATCATTGTCTGAAAAACTAGCATCACTATCACTTGAGTACTTACTTGCATTATCCGCATAGTAGCTCCTCTTTTGTCTTTGAAATAACTTCTTTCCTTGTCTGCTTTGTCCATCCTTGCTTTTCTTCTGATGCTTATCTTGCCTATATCTTTCTGATTCCCTGTACCTATGATCCTATTTTTCTTCACCATTGTTGTTCTTTGGTTCTTTACAATCTATTGCAAAATGTCCAAACTTTCCACAATTGAAACACTTAACAGATCTTAGATCTATGGATCTTCTGGAACCTTTATTTCTTCTACCATAATTAGCTTCTTCATCACTGGATGACTCATTGCTTGATTCTGACTTCTTACCCTTTGTTTTCTTGATTGCTTTGAATGTTGCTTCCTTCTAGGGAGTAGGATCTTTTGTTCTTATCTCAAAAGTTGTTAGCATACCAAGCAACTTATCTCTTGTCAAAGTATCACCATCCAATGATATTTCTATAGCAGAAACCTGTTCACTGAATCTATTTGGAAGAGATCTTAAGACTTTATCACAAACATCTGATTCATCAATATTCATTCCAAGTCCTTGCATATCATTAACAACCTCATCAATTCAAATTAGATAAGCACTGATATTTTCCTCTTCATTCATTCTCAATGTTTCAAATTGTCCTTTGAGATTTCGTATCTTTGCTTTCTTGACACTTTTATCTCCCTCATATATACCTTGCAATTTATCCCACATTTCTTTTGTAGTTCTACAATGCATAACTTTCATAGACTCTGTTCTATGCAAACCTCTCACAAGTGCATTCATTGCTTTTGAATTATAGTGTTGTAGAAGCTTACCTTCCTTATCTGTAGGAGGATTGACTGCTGGATCATATCCAAATTCCACTGCATCCCAAACTTCATTGCCAAGTGCCATTAGGTAGATCCTCATCATCATACTCCAATACATGTAGTCATTTCCATCAAATACTGGTGTTGAGTTAGTTGAGGACACCTCCTTAGGATCCATTGTGTTCTTGTTAGCTTTTCCTTCAAGCTGTTAAACTCTTATGAAGGCACCCACTCTGATACCAATTGAAGAACACAAGCTTATACTGAGAGGGGGGTGAACAGTATAAGAGCACTTTTACTTTTCTTTCCAAATCAATATTATGCAATGTATAGATAGAAATATTAACAAGTAATAAAAGCAATGCACAAATCACCACACACAATAGAGACACCAATTTAATGTGGTTCACCCAAAGATGGCTACCTCCATAGAGAAAATATTTTACTAAAATTTTCTCAATCAATCTCTTAGGAATTCTTTCCCTATTACAATGTTTATGGACCTCTATCCAAAGGAGATGTTGATCCCCTAAATCTGGTTCATGGATCTCTATCCATAGGAGAACTCCTTCTCCTCTGCTCTAGTTGGTGATCCTCTAGAAGACTACTACCTCCACTTCACTGGCTTGTGGATCTCTCTCCACTGAAGACTCTTGTCCCCACTCAGAAGACCTATCCTCACTACCCTGGATGATGGATCTCTATCCACTGGAGACTACTATCCTCTCTGCTCTATCACCTCCAAAGCTCTATCTCAAATCTACACTAAACATAGTCCAGTCGGTCTAGCACAAATCTGCTCAACAAGTCCACTCAAACTTGCACTCAAATATGCTCAAAAAGTCCACTCAAAACTTGCTCAAATCTGCTCAACAAGTTCACTCATAACTTGCTCAAATCTTCTCAACTAAGTTCACTCAGAACTTGCTCAAATCTGCTCAACAAGTCCACTTGAACTTGCTCAAATATGCTCAATAGTCCACTAGAACTGCTCAAATCTGCTCAACAAGTTCACTCAACTCTCAAATATGCTCAACAAGCTCTCACAGAGAACTTGTCCAAATCCTGCTCAATAAGTTCTCTCTAGAACTTAACCAAATATGTATTGTAAGCTTCCACAAAAGCTCACACAAAATCAGTCCACAAGTCTCCTCAAAGACTTACCTCAAATCTGCTTAACAAGTCCACACAAAACTTGTCCAATCTCATAGAAGCATAAAGAGAATTGTTAGAGACTCAATATGTTCTACACTCAATGCTCAATCACTTTCACAACTCAAATCAGAATATAGAATAGTTTGTTTTATGGAACTTGAACAATCACTTCATACAACCACTTGACTAGGCTCAACCACTCAACTCAACCAATTGCTTAATGAAACACCCCTTTCTCACAAACCCTAGTCCAAGCATATATCAACCAACTCAAAATATTTCCAACAATGCTCAACAACAAATCTCACATAACAATGATACTCATGATCTTTTCAAACCCTAGTTCAAGTTCTTTGCACAACAACTCACTTCATCAACAATGCTTATAAAACAATCTTCACATAACAATGATACTCATGATATTTTCAAAACCCTAACTCAAGTTCTTCACACAATCCAATGGCTTCAACAACAATGCTTATAAAACAAGGTTTTAATCACAACTCTTAATTCCAGAAAACCTTGAAGCATTAAATCAAACACTTTCGAAATGGAAACCCTAACCAAATCCTTTTCACTCCAAAATTTATTTAGAAGGCCAATCAACCAACTCAACCAAGAAAGAATTTGCCCATACCTTTTTGCTTGACAAGGAGTAGATCTCACAAATCTGCCACACTCACAATTTCTTCTTTGCCAATCTCAATAAGGGTTAGAAGATAATAATTTCCTCAACAAAACACAATACAAAATGATATCAAATAGAATACACCTTATCACTCCAACTTTAAAATAATATCAATACCCTCATAATAATCTCTTTGGCAAAAATCCTTTTACAAATAAAATCAACACTCACTAAAAATCACAACCTCTTACTACCTTATTACTCCAATTTAAAAAGAATATATCCTCTTTTATAAATCACAATTCAACACATGACAATTTGCTATCACTCCTTATTTCTCCTAACCACTAATTTTATTGCCTAACTAAAACCTTTTAACAAACCCCTTATCACTCCTAATAAAGACTTTAATTAAAACTTTAGGCAATAAAAATATAAACAAAAATTACCTTTGCCTCTCCACGGGTTTCGAACCCTTAACCTCTGCCTCCATGAACGCCCTAGCCGTGGGCTCCTCAACCACGTGCGCTCAACGCACGTTGAGAACCAAAAGGCTCTACGTGCACTATCTTCCTTCCCTGGTGCCTTAATCGAAAAACATGAAGCACGAAAACCTTTCCCTTTGGCGCTTACCACCAATGGGTTTCGAACGCGGGCTCTTGCTTCCACCAACGTTTTTGTAGATCATTAGCTGCCAATGGACCACCGTGTCCAACGTGCTTAGAAATCTCCAACCTCTTCACCTTATGCCTGGCGGTTAAGATGAAAATATTTTTTGTCTTCTTCCTCAACGAAGCTCTCGAAATCACATACGAAATATTTCAACCTTGGCGCATATCAATCGTTCGAGGGATAATCTTCAAGGTCTTTTGGCCTCCCTTTTTATACATGAAGTTGCCATTATCTTCAAACGTCGGTGCTTCCAAATTTTCAATGACGTCGATGCATTTATCCTTTGTAATTTATAAAAGATTTAAATTCCAAGGAATTTAAATTTTATAAATTATAATTATAACCTTTGTCTTTTAAGGCCTTCTCTTATTGCATAACTTTGTATTGATGATATTTATTTATAAAAATTAAATTCCTTTTGAATTTAAATATTTTATAAAATAAATATTAGACCTCCTTTGAACTTTGCAATAGGCCTCCTTGGGTATTTATGAAAACCCATTTTAACTTATGCTCTCATATAATATTAAAATATTATGGAGCCCTTTTGCCTTTAACTTCTGCACTGTTGAAGCTTCTTCCTGAATATTTGTGACACCTTTGACGACTTTATTTTTTGTCGAATTCCTTGACATTAAATATGACTTCATTTCTTGACATCAATGACAACTTTAACTTTTAGGACTCAAAATGTCCAACAAAGAGAGGATTCACATTTAAAATAAGGTTGAGGGAAATGAGGCAATAAAGGCAACGAGGTGTGTGGACTTCCCACCGATGGTGGTAGCATAGATGGCAATTGGCAGAGTGCTAATGCTTGCAGGAAGGAGATCGTGGTTCGATACATGTGATCGACGTTTTGCATTTGAGAGGCTTTCATTTTGTTGTGGGTAAGATTTGTGAGGAGAATAAGGAGGAAAGCATGCACTGTTCGTATCATGTGGGCATGCAACCCACTTGGTGGCATAGCTTGATCTAGGGTGTTGGGAAGTGCAAGGTTGCATGGTCGAATTCGCTGAAAATTTTTTTGTGGGTAAGAAGAATTATAGGTATGCTATTTAATTTTTATCCTCCAAGGTGTTGAAAATTGAAATTATCTAGAGATTGACGTGAGTGCTAAGTGCTTGGGGAGTTATAAGGTAAAAGAGAAAATTAAAATATTTTATTTTGGTTTTTGGTGATTGAAATATATTTTATAAATTGTGGAGTTTATAAGGTTTATAAGGGAGATTGTTATGCATTTTGTTATAAGGGAATTATTGAGTTAGATTGTGTGAGTTTGGAGATTATAAGATATGCAAGAGAAATTTTTAAGTGTTTTGTTATAGTGAAATTATTGAGTTAAATATTATGAGTTTGGAGATTATAAGGTGTACAAAAATATTTGATATTTTTCATGAAAAATAATTTTTGAGAAAATTGTTTTGTGGAGATATTGAGATAGGTTGTGGTAACCTAAACCTAGTGTTGGCAAAGAAAATTTGATTGTGGATAAGATAGGTGTTGAAGATATATCTCCATAAAAATAAAAGGTATGGGTACATCTTCCTTGTGAGTAAAATATTATTGGATTAGATGTTGTGAATGCTAAGTTGGAGTGAAAAGGATTGTTGAGTTTTATTTTGAGATATCCAATATTGATTGTTGAAGGTTTTTCTGGAATGAAGGTTGATCATAGAAACCTTGTTTGATAAGCATTGTTGGAAATATTGAGTGAGGCCTCATGTGCATGATTAGAGTTTGTGAAATATCATGAGTATCATTGTTATGTGAAGTTTATTTGATAAGCATTATTGAATAAACTTTCATTGAGTATTTTTTTGTGAGGATTTGATTGAGCTTAGTTGATTGGAAGTGTTGGAGTGATAGTTCAAGTTTTGTAAAAAAATTGTTCTTTATTTTTGGATTGAGTTGAATAAGAGATTAAAAGTGATTGAGCATTGTTGTGAGTGAAACATATTGAGTCTCTAACAATTATCTATATGTTTCTATGGTAAAAACAAGAGAGATATTGAAAGTGATTGAGCATTGTTGTAAGTGTGAAGCATATTGAGTCTCTAACAATTCTCTATATGTTTTTATGAGATTAGAACAAGATTCTGTGTAAAGCTTGTTTGTGTGATTGAAGAGGTTTTCTGTGATAAATTGAGTTGACTAGAATAAGTCTTGGTGAATACTTCTTGACCATATTGGACAAGTTCTAGTGGGGACTTGTTGAGTAGATTTGAGACAAGTCTTTATGAAGACTTGTTGAGAATATTGGACAAGTTCTAGTGAGAACTTGTTGAGCATATTTGAGGTAAGTCTTGGTGAAGACTTATTGAGAAGATTGAGCAGGTCTTGGTGAAGGCGTGTTGAGAATATTGAGCAAGTCTTGGTGAAGACTTGTTGAGTAGATTGAGAAATTTCTAGTGAGGACTTGCTGAGTGAATGTGAGGTAAGTATTGGTGAAGACTTGTTGAGTGAATGTGAGGTAAGTATTGGTGAAGAATTATTGAGCAGATTGAGCAAGTTTTAGAGAAGACTTGTGGATAGATTTGAGACAAAAATTTAAGAAGACTTGAGAGCAGATTTTATTGATTGATTTGTTCAAACCTTGAGTTAAGGTTTGGGATAGATCTAACATATTTTATTTGTGATTGATTCAATATTTGTGTTAAGGCTTGAGGATATATTTAAGGACAGATTTTGGTGTAGATTTGAGGACAGGTTTGTGCCATATCAGATATAGAGATTGAGCAGATTTGTGCTAGACTGAAGGACTGCGTTTAGTGTAGATCAGAGACAAATATTGAGCATACTTGTGCTAGATCAAAGAACTATATTTAGTGCAGATAAAATATAGATATTGAGTAGATTTATGCTATATCGAAGGACTATATTTAGTGTAGATTTGGAATAGAGCTGAGAATAAGCTTTGGAGGTGATAGAGCAATAGATAGTAGTCTCCAATGGATAGAGATACATTAGCCAGGGCAGTAATAAAAAAGGTCTTATGAGTGAGGATAGAGTCTTCTATGGATAGAGATCCACAAGCCAGTGCAATGGAGGTAGTAGTCTTCTAAAGGATCACCAGCCAAAGCAGAGGAGAAGGAGTTCTCTAGTGGATAGATATCCACTAACCAGTTGAGGGGATTGGTGTATCCTATGGATAGATATCAATGAACTTGATTAGGGGATTGGTGTCTTCCTTAGACGGTGGTCCATAAACATTGTAATAGGGAAATTATTCCCAAGATATTTTTTGAGAAAATTTTAGTGAAATATTTTCTCCATGGAGTAGCCCACATTGGGTGAACCACATTAAATTGGTGTCTCTATTATGTGTGGTGATTTATGCATTGATTTGATTACTACTGTTGATATTACCATTGATATATTGCTTAATATTGTTTGGGAAAAAAAGTAAAAAGTGGTCTTATACTATTCACCCCCCTCTCAGTATAAGCTTGTGTTCTTCATGTGGTATTTAAGGTTCGTATCCAATGGTGTAGGTGTTGAAATCAAAGGCTCAATGGGAATTTGATTCATGTGAGTGTTGAAATCTTAAGATTTATTGGAATGGAATTTAGTTACTCCATTTATGGTATAATCAACATGGTTACTAGTGGATGTATGGCTAGAGCCATAGTTATAATATAGATAGGCACAAGGATGAAGGTCTAAGATAGTGGAGTAAACTTGGATGAAGGTAGGAGAAGACAACATGGATGATATTTTGGGTGGTTCCTACATGAGGATATCCATAGGCATGATAGTAGTTGAAGGTCTAGTCACTAGGAGTGTTAGTATTATGGAAAGCATCATGAGGTATACACAATGTGGATGATGTTGATGATGGAGGATTACCACCATGAGAAAAACTATCAGTGTAATCATGGATGTTGCTTGATTGGTGGTAGGAATTTTTAGGATGGTAATGGCCAATGTCATTGTTGTGGTGGTAAGAGTCATAAGGGTGGTTATTAGCACTATTGTAATGGAATTCAAATGTAAAATAATTATCAGCAGTTCTAGATCTACTTTTTTTACATCATCAATCATAATAAGCAAATATAACCATACAACAAAGCATAAGAAAATGTCACTTTTACATCTCTTAAGACCCATTTTGAATTTTATACCTACATTACAATAACACTTATAAAAGGATGCTTAAGATATGAACGAGATTCAATATATTTGAAGGAGAAATCTAAAATTACACATACCAAAAATAGATATGAAAATTAAAGAATCCTTATAGCATGTATTCAATGCCACACACTAAAACCTCTAGTTGAATGTTTGGAGTTGAAGAAGATCATGTGTTGTTTTTTGATGTTTGATGAAATGTTTGCCTTTTTGAATTAGTATAGAAACATGTGAGATTAGATATCATTATGGTTTGTATTTTTAGTCTGATACTATCCTCCATCTAACAATAGAGCAACAAGATGCTCATATCTTAAATTTAAATTTATCTTTTGATAAGGCATTCATGTGGTTAATTTTACACTTGTCCACCAATTCATGCCAATAGATATGATAAAATAGACTAGGCACCTAATATTTTAAATTTCCTCCTAATTATCTTAGTAATAAATAATATATAATTTAGCAAATGATATTAGCTCAACTAATTATATTCTTCAACTTTAAGGGGAAGACTTAAGTTTGAGTCTTGCCAAATGATACATGTCTGATTAATAAATTATATAATACCACTATTAGTGACGATGTAATATGGATGGGGCTCATTTCAATTCTATACAACCAATTAAAAAATAAATATTATATAATTTGAATATATCATTTTATAAATAATAGATTTTTAGTGTAAGTATAACAATCAATATTCCCTTATATATACTAAATATTCCATTAAATTCAATGATAAGTATACATAATAATAATAATTTTAACTTCAAAATTAATTAAAAAAAGACGTTAACATTAAAATAAATATTTAATTTATATGAACAACAATATTTTATTTTAGGTCCTTTTCATATTTTATGTTAGACTTATATATGCTAACAATATCAATAAAATTAAATCATATGTAATCTATTATTTAATAATATATATCAAGGAAAACATTCATGTTCAAAAATATTATGTTTAAAAAATAATAATTCTCATGAATATATATATATATATATATATATATATATATATATATATATATATATATATATATATATATACTTACTTTTAATAGCAAATTGTGTTACTTTTTTTAAAATTAAATAGTAGCTTTCAAAAAGCACATTCTACACATTATTAAGATCAACTCAAGTTTATATTACAAGATATATCAAAATCTTGTTAATAGATTGTATTGTGGTAAGAGGGTTCAACTCATTTTTATTTTTAACATATACATAAAAATCAACCACTATAAATTGTATAGATGTTATTGTAACTTAGATGTATGATAGTTTAAATTACCAAATGTATAAGAAACCTTTAAGTATAGAAATCAACTCTCCCTTGGATTTATAACACATTATGTGAGATTAATTCCTTGACTTAAACTTATATTAAAGGATAAGTGGTATTATCTTGTGCTTATATATTACATATCATAGTCTAAAAGATCAACCTCTTAAAATTTAAAGGATCAACTCACTTATTTACATAAAAATTCTTCATGTTCTTATATTGCATATGCATTTCTTTACTATAAGAGCCATAGTATAATTGAGATCAAATATCTATTACTTATGTTAAATTTTTTAACTTAAATCTTATTTATAAAAAATATATATTTATTTTAACCACTTAAATTAAACCTATATATTTTTTTATTAAATAGCAGCTGAACTAAATACATCAATTATTAAAACAAAGATAAAAATGTTATGAAGATGTTATAATACTAAAATGAGCTCAAACTCATTTTAATCCAACTAACTAAATATAATAGGACAACATGCAAAATTTTAGTTCTAGAGTTCTACGTGAGTGCTAAGTGTTTGGGGAGTTATAAGGTAAAAGAGAAAATTAAAATATTTTATTTCGGTTTTTGGTGATTGAAATCTATTTTATAAATTGTGGAGTTTATAAGGTCTATAAGGGAGATTGCTATGCATTTTGTTATAAGAGAATTATTGAGTTAGATTGTGTGAGTTTGGAGATTATAAGATGTGCAAGAGAAATTTTTAAGTGTTTTGTTATGGTGAAATTATTGAGTTAAATATTGTGAGTTTGGAGATTATAATGTGTACAAAAATATTTGATATTTTTCATGAAAAATAATTTTTGAGAAAATTGTTTTATGGAGATATTGAGATAGGTTGTGGTAACCTAACCCTAGTGTTGGCAAAGAGAAATTTATTGTGGGTAAGATAGGTGTTGAAGATATATCTCCATTAAAATAAAAGGTATGGGTACATCTTCCTTGTGAGTAAAATATTATTGGATTAGATGTTGTGAATGCTAATTTGGAGTGAAAATGATTGTTTGATAAGTATTGTTGATTTGTTTTTTGAGATATCCAATATTGATTGTTGAAGGTTTTTTTGGAATGAAGGTTGATGCTAGAAACCTTGTTTGATAAGCATTGTTGGAAATATCGAGTGAGCCCTCATGTGCATGATTAGGGTTTGTGAAAGATCATGAGTATCATTTTTATATGAAGTTTATTTTATAAGCATTATTAAATAAACTTTCATTGAGTGTTTGGTTGTGAGGAGTTGATTGAGATTAGTTGATTGGAAGTATTGGAGTGATAGTTCAAGTTTTGTAAAATAAATTATTCTTTTGTAGACACCAAAACAACACCAATCCGATTATGTGACAACAAGCGCTGATCGCATTGACACAAATAGCCCCTAGGGCAGCCCCAGAGGTCAAACAGTGGTCCTAACCACTCCCAAAAGCAATTTTGAGGGTCAAAAGTCAATTTTGCACCTTTTTGGCACCTTTTTCTCTATTCGTCCCACCCGGGGACGAATTCGATCAGTATTCGTCCCACCCTGGGATGATTAAGCAATCACTCTAGGGTGGGACGAATAGCAGGTTTGACTAGCAAAAAGTCAAACCTCGGCAACTCCGCTAGTTAACTGAGGCTTCAGGCCATGCAATTGTGAGGAATAGATTTTATTCAAGAGGAGAGACTTTTGTCATGCATGTCTTTATTTTAGAGACCTCATGCAAGAAGCTTTTTTATCAAGGAGTTAGATTTTCTCTGAAAATAGGATAGTTAACTCAAGAGGCGCCCTCGCATGCACAATTCAAACAAAGAGACCTTAGGTCTATAAATTGGTGGGTTTTACCACCCAAAAGATATACAGAGAAGGAGCATTTTGAGTAACGAAGTGCTGCGAATTTCATACCTAACTACGATTTGTGCTTTTACATCCTTAATCTCTCATTCGAAAGGGAGGTTATTGGGTGACTATTGGAGGAAAAAATCCATACCCAAAACCCAATTTTTGACCACAAATATCCACCAAATTTGTCGACAACACCCCATAACCAGTTTTGGACCCATCCCAAGTGGATTGGTGCTGAAACAGTGCTTCAATCGATGCCATCTTCAAAATATAGGTTATATATAAAAAATTGGAGAAATATAAGCATCTGGGTCATCCCAAAATGCCCCAAATTAGCTAACCCCAAGTTTTTAGGTCTTTTGGAGCTTCCTAAGTAGGACATTGAACAGGGTGCTTTTTTGGCCAATTCTCACAGTCCTATTCATCCCACCCTGGAGTGAGTACAAATTTGTGAGAAATTTTTAGACTGTTCTTTTTGCAATGGTCTTCTGATGATATTTTTATACTTCTATAAAATTTTTAGGTCAATCATAGTTTATTTGATAGTCGTTTTATTATTTTCAAGCATACACTGACAATAGGCTGTGGGAAATACATGTTTCATTTGGTCTGTAGGTATTATTAATATTTTCTATTTCTTTGAATGCAGGTTTCCAATAGTAGAGGAGCAGGAAAGAGCAAAGAATCACATACAATAGTGGCGATGACGTTTTGGTCCGCCCATCTTACATGTGGGCACGCGAAAGAAGGATTGTTAGCCATGGATCTTGTGACAAGAAACACATTTGACTCTCCTATCCCCTAAAAATGAAGGAGATGTATTGTAAC
This sequence comes from Wollemia nobilis, assembly GCA_028583015.1. Classification (NCBI taxonomy): domain Eukaryota; kingdom Viridiplantae; phylum Streptophyta; class Pinopsida; order Araucariales; family Araucariaceae; genus Wollemia; species Wollemia nobilis. The sequence continues at coordinate 17,463,504 of JAQPPZ010017033.1, read as the reverse complement.
ACAATTTGTAAAGCGTATCAATAAAAGAGATTACCATATTTCTATTGCTTTTATCTTGAGTCAATTTGCATACGTTATTTCTTGTTCTTGTGGCATATTCCTTTTTGTTTTCGTATCCTCGTGCTTTTAGTGGCGATCATGGTGGGACTTGTGTCCTTTGATTTTTAAGATTAAGATTCTGATTAAAGTTTCTTGTTTTGTTGCTTACAGGTACCAAGTTTTCCAAAGCTAGACTATTTCAGGCAAAAATTCAGAGATAACCGACTTGGGCAGAGAAAAGGTAGAGGTCTTAAACACCTTTGGTCAATTCTTTGCTTTGTGTTCTCTATTTATTTGCTTGCATAGGAGAGTTTAGATGCTTGCTTGTTTCATTTTTTTTTTGCAACTTAAAATGAACCCCACACACCACGTGGTAATTTAAACCAAGGCATTGGTCGTAAAACCCCAACCCTTGAGCAAGACCAAAGGTGGATTCCATTATCACTTTGGCTTGAGATATTGCATCCATTACCCCGATCGCGACTGTTGTTAGACATAAATCCTGACGAAAGCTGAACAAGTGTAGCTAGGGTGATTCCTAGCGCATGAGGATAAGTCTTCTATGGTAGGTGTCATAAACAGAGTGATTCCCCTTTCGTACCACCTATGTTCCACGTATCATCTGCTCTCACATACCTATAGTCTCCCTCACATAAGGGCGGGTATATAGAGAGGTTGGTATATCGGTCCGACAATGGTATATTGAAGGGGCGACCATTTTGGGAGTCATAAGAGCCTTCATAATTGCATTTAAACGGTTTTCACAAAAAGCTTTAAAAAACAAACAACAAAACACACTAAACCAGATTTAGGGCACACTTTTAATCTTTAAAAGAGATAATCATTGCTTTGTGTGTGTATGTTATTTTTTGCTTCGTGTAACAAAAAAAAAAATCAAAAAATCATAAAAAAAAGATAAAAATCTACGTAGCTTGTAGAGAGTCATCACCATGGTATTCACCCGCAGTCAAGCCCACTCATGGGTAGACGCTGTGGAGAATGTCCAAGGAGGCACAAGTCACCTCCGTTACAGTCCCAAGGATTTGGTCATACCACCTTGGTGACCTGACACACAAGGCAGTACTCTCCACACCTTAACAAAAAGGGACTATAGGGGCACCTCTTCTAGGGGCATTCCTATTCAGCATAGCACCCAGCACACACCTTGAGGGGTATATCCATAGGAGAGCTCCCTTAGATGTTTGCTATGAGTGGTCACCGTGCGATGAAGCGCTAGGTCAACATAGGGTTCGACGGGAGGAAAGACATGATTACATTATCCCTCCTTCACCCCCTCTAGTTGTCAGGACTATAAGGACAAATCCAGAGCACAAGGCTCCTCATGTGGGGAGAGCCAACTACGCCCATTCCTTTTTCACTTATGAAAGAGAGCACGAGGAAAACCCTTACCTTCCTCAAGCGTAATATACATCGCGTGAGTAATACGCCTTCGCAACTGCTAGCTATCAGGATCACCTACTGAGGCCAAAGCCTCGGGGGAATGCCGCTACCCCCAACAGAGGGAAGCGGCTTATAGAGATCTCGAATCACCATGACTGAGATAGATATCTAGGAGAGGCATCTAGGCCTTCTAGACATGAGACGGTAGGACCAAAAATCTTAAAATCTGCTAAGCATATCACACGTCGGATGTAACTCACGCTACTTGAGCTAGAACAAAAATAGTTAGAGCAATGGTATCTTCTAAATAAAGAGTGCATTCAGTGCCAAAAGGATGAGTTGTTCCAACACACTATGCAGGCGAGGACTCCAACCCTTCGCACGCATAAGATAAAACATTATGAGGGACACAACCCCTCGATGCAAGAGAGGTCACCGTGACCTTATCAAGAACTACCCCTAATGCCTCCTAGACAGGAGCGAGAGGCTACTCCCTCGATTCCTCAAGCACCCACCCGGGTTCATGGCCACCCTCAAAAATCCCTCAAGAAGCCTCTGAGGAATCTAAGCAAGAAAAAGAGTGGACTGAAATGCAATACCAAGGTAGGGGGGGTGCTATCCGGCTACCCCTCCATAGGCCCCATGTTCCTCAATAGGAACCAACCAAAGAGGAGGAGCCCAAATCCCCCGATACATGCAAAGCATTAGAGCACTTAGAGTCGATAGAGCCCAAGATCTTAGGGTCCCAAAAGCCCAACTTATGCGAGGCTCTTCTTGAAGAGGATCAGCCTCTGACCGTAGAGCTACCCGAGGATGAGGTCTTCCATGTCTCAGAATTGCTAGAGAGCTTAATGGAAATATTCCCCTTAGAGGTGCCAATCGAGCAAGTGCCACATCAAAGCAATCAGGTCCCCCCGCAACGAGTGAAACAACTCCATGAGGACCACATCAATCTGCTCAAACAAGAAGAGCCTAGCATGTCATAGGCAATTTTTGGGGCCAAAAAGGGCCTTTGGTTTTCTAATAGAGATTACGAAGCTGACACTGAGATGGAATATCTCAATCATGCACAACGGTACAATCACCCTGTAACCCATGAAGAACTGATGGCATAACTAGGTACAAGGCTAGGGCATGAGTTGCGCATTAACCCAGTGCACTGGAATCAAATGTTGAGTCCACCACTTTGGATAGACCAAGAGCAACTTCCACCAAGAGATATCATAGCACCATCAGTGCCGATGGCAGACCCTGACCTCCTATCCGTGCATAGGGCCGATCCATTCATTCTAATCCCTCCAGATCCAGATCCGGTGCACAAAGATCATCAAGCTGGGGGTACCTCTATTCCCTGAAGAGCAAGTGGATTACACCAAATGCTCCAAAGGTGTCCATAAACCCTTTGGTCAACCCTAAAATCTCCAAGGATTATCACAATCACTTGGTCACCCTAAAAGCTCCAAGGATTATCGCAATCACTTGGTCACCCTACAATCTCCAAGAATTATCGCAATCCCTTGGTCACCCAAAAGCTCCAAGGATTATTGCAATCGCTTGGTCATCTGAAAAAGCTCCAAGGATTATCACAATCGCTTGGTCAACCCTAAAATGCCCCAAAGGTGTCCATAAATCCTTTGGTCAAACCAAACGCTCCAAGGGTTACCATAACCGCTTGGTCAAAATAAATATTCAAAAACAAACAAAAACAATAAAATCATCACAAAAAAAAAAATTGCATTTCACTTCCATGCATACCCATAAAAAAAAAAAAAAATTACATTTCAATTCCATGCATTCTCATAAAAATCAAAATACAAAAATATAGGTTGCATTAGGCATCGCATCCATACATTATATATTTGCTAGGTCATACAAGTCAAAAGCACCATAGACTGTCATTACTTGGAAATTCCATCAATTTCCACATCAAATCCATTTTCCAAACGCATACATCCAGAATAGCATCATCACCATTTTTTAAGTCAGTTGTCTCCTAATGTATATAGGGTTTTCGTTATTCAAATTGTCTTTAAATTTCTAGCCAAAAATTGTACAAAGTTAAACAGATTTTACACGGGGAAGTTTTACTTGGATCACACCTTGTTACGTAGCATCCCAACACAAATTAACACACATAAAATAATTCCTAAGTTGTGTGAATGCAAGAGAAACCTACAAAGTAGTCTAGGGTACCATAGGTGAAATATTAGCCTGTTCATCCCCCTGTGCGAATGGTTCCAGAATGCTAAGAATTGACAAAAGGACGAGCTCTTCCCTATCCATTCCACATACTAAACAGTGGTTTTCACCACTTCCACAAATCCCAATCATAGTTGGTCCCCAAAGTTGTAAGGATTTGTACTACACGTCCTTGCCAAGGATGGGTAGTCATCCCCAAGACCTAAAAGGATCAACACTATTCAAAAACACACTTCCAACAAACCATCATCACATCCATCTCCATTCACCTTTGGTCTCAAAGTTGTAAGGATTCGTACTACACGTCCCTGCTAAGGATGGGTAGTCATCCCCAAGGCCTAACAGATCAATGCCCTTACTTCATAATCTCCATCATCCCCCTTTGTTCCCAAAGTCGTAAGGATTCGTACTACACATCCTTGAACAGGATGGGTAGTCATCCCCAAGGCCAACAGGATCAATGTCATTCACAAGCTCAAACTTACAAAGATCAAAATACAAAATCAAATAATAGTGGTTATCACCACTATTCAAAATCCTTGCTCCAAAAGAAAAATAAAGAGAAAAATAAATAGTGGTTGTCATCACTATATAGACGAGCAAGTATCCTATACCATTGAGCCAACAAACAACCTGAACTTGAATCCCTGGAATTCTCAGCATTCGAAAACCATCTAGGTGATTCTCATTACGGGTTTGGTGGACAGCCTACCAGACAATGGCGGTATCCTACCCGCATGACGATATGTCTGTCACATTAGCTTTACGTGTGCACAAACCAATGTTTGCATGTGGATGAGCTAGATTATGGTACCTTAGATTGTCCCGTGGATTAATCTTACTAAATACAACAACAAAGTTAGTGGAGCTAATTAGGTGATCCTCAGTATAGGTTTGGTTGATAGCCTATCTGGAACTGGCGATATCCTGACAAATACCACATAAACGAACTCAATTGCACACACAGGGATGTGAAATAACTTGGTTAAATTCAAGTCGAATTTATACCTTGTTCAAAAGTCTTGCAAGATAAATGTACAGTCTTGGCTAGTTAGTTAAAATATCTGAATCTTAGAAAATTTTAACTACATTTTCAAACAACTAGTACATGTCATTCCATACATCACCATCAAAAAATATGCAAAATACACAAATAAAGTTTTCACATGCAACGTCATCCCATAAGTACAGCAAGCCAGTCAATCTTGCACAGTCTATGGTGCCATCGACAAATTATCAACAAATCATTTCATTCATTCCATTTGCATACATCATATAATTAGAAACATCGCGTTCATAATCCCACATGCATACATCATCATAAATAACTATGCATAAACATAAAAACAAACCATAAAAACTGCACAAAAATGCACCAAAAAACAACAATAAAACTGTCCAATGAGAGTGCTTTTGCACTTGAAATTACGGGCATGCAAAACAGATGTCGGGGTCACAAATCCTCATTATCCTATTCCCTAAGATGGCTATCATAGCCGGACCGCTCCACGGGAAGCCGGATTTTCGAGAATTTCATCCCCAAACGACGTCACCAAAATAGGTCAAAACCCATCCAAAAATAACAATAACATTGCCAAACGAAGGCGCTTTTGCACCTAACATTCTTGGCATCCAAAATAGACGTTGGGGTTACAAATTTTCACTATCATACTCCCTAAGAAAGCTATCATGGCTGGACCGCTCCACGGGAGGACGAATTTTTGTCAATTTCAGCTCAAAAATGCATCACAAAAAGGGTTAAAACCCACCAAAAACAGGTCAAAATGTTCGAAAACTGCTTTTGCATTGAATGGTAAACAACTGAAGGCACCCTTACCTAAGTCATCTTGGGTCAAGCGACTTGTCGCTTTTCTCATGTCGGCCATTCCCTCATACATTCGTCGCTTGAGGGGGTAGTCACACTTAGTCGCCAATCAACAACAATATACCCAATCATGGAAATGACACGCATTCAAAGGATCATTGACAAATACAATCGTGCCCCTGCTTGGGGCAGCAAAAAAACAACAATCACAAACTGATCAAACACTTGGCATTCATGAATCATGAACTCAAGGTTCCCACAGAAAAAAGGTTGCGCCCTTTGCCTATTCATGACTGATCAATGTCCAAGCTCAAGTAACACCTCACTAAACAAGGTTAACACTTGACATTAGTTCCTTAGCTCGTCAGAAGTAAGGATTCAAGAATGCGTGCCCTTTCCATACTTGGGGCATCAAGAGTTGGTTAGGTTATTGAGAAACCCTAATCATTAGTGCTTTGGTTATCTATTTTTGCTCGACGTTGCGCCTTGCACAGTGCTTCCCAAAAAGGGGCATCTGTAGACACCAAAACAACACCAATCCGATTATGTGACAACAAGCGCTGATCGCATTGACACAAATAGCCCCTAGGGCAGCCCCTAGAGGTCAAACAGTGGTCCTAACCACTCCCAAAAGCAGTTTTGAGGGTCAAAAGTCAATTTTGCACCTTTTTGGCACCTTTTTCTCTATTCGTCCCACCCAGGGACAAATTCAGACTAGTATTCGTCCCACCCTGGGACGATTAAGCAATCGCTCCAGGGTGGGACGAATAGCAGGTTTGACTGGCAAAAAGTCAAACCTCGGCAACTCTGCCAGTTAACTGAGGCTTTAGGCCATGCAATTACTAGGAATAGCTTTTATTCAAGAGGAGAGACTTCTATCATGCATGTCTTTATTTTAGAGACCTCATGCAAGAAGCTTTTTTTATCAAGGAGTTAGCTTTTCTCTGAAAATAGGACAGTTAACTCAAGAGGCGCCCTCACATGCGCAATTCAAACAAAGAGACCCTAGGTCTATAAATTGGTGGGTTTTACCACCCAAAATATATACAGAGAAGGAGAATTTGAGCAACGAAGTGCTGCCAATTTCATACCTAACTACGATTTGTGCTTTTACATCCTTAATCTCTCATTCGAAAGGGAGGTTATTGGGTGACTATTGGAGGTGCAAATTCATACCCAAAACCCGATTTCTGACCACAAATATCCACCAAATTTTTTGACAACACCCCATAACCAGTTTTGGACCCATCCCAAGTGGATTGGTGCCAAAACAGTGCTTCAATCGATGAGCGTCCTGCCCTCGAGCACTCCCCAAACTATCACAGTGGTAATCGCCCCACTCCAGGATGATTAGAAATCTATGATAGATTTATTGTTTTTTTCTTTTGCATCTGATTCTATATAGGTTAAATAGGTTACAGTTCAAATTTCATGTCATTCTGATAATTTTTGACCAGGTTATTGTTGTTTCCCGCTTTCACTAACTTGTAGATGCCATATTCAAAATATGGGTTCTAGAGGCAAAATTGGAGAAATCTGAGCATCTGGGTCATCCCAAAACACCCCCAATTAGCTAACCCCAATTTTTTAGGTCTTTTGGAGCTTCCTAAGTAGGACATTGAATAGGGTGCTTTTTTGGCCAATTCTCACAGTCCTATTCGTCCCACCCTGGAACGAGTACAAATTTGTGAGGAATTTTCAGAATGTTATTTTTGCAATGGTCTTAAGATGATATTTTTATGTTTCTGTCAAAGTTTCAGGTCAATCAGAGTTTATTTGATAGTCATTTTATTATTTTCAAGCATACACTGACAATAGGTTGTGGGAAATACATGTTTCATTTGGTCTGCAGGTATTATTAATATTTTCTGTTTCTTTGAACGCAGGTTTCCAACAGCAGAGGAGTAGGAAAGAGCAAAGAATCACATACAACAGCGGTGGCGATGTTTTGGTCCGCCCATCTTACATGTGGGCACGCGGAAGAAGGATTGTTAGCCATGGATCTTGTGACAAGAAACACGTTTGAATCTTCTATCCCCTAAAAAGGAAGGAGATGTATTGTAACACAATTTGTAAAGCGTATCAATAAAAGATATTACCATATTTCTATTGCTTTTATCTTGAGTCGATTTGCATACGTTATTTCTTGTTCTTGTGGCATATTCCTTTTTGTTTTTGTATCGTCGTGCTTTCATATTTATTTTTGGATTGAGTTGAAGAAGAGATTAAAAGTGATTGACCATTGTTGTGAGTGAAACATATTGAGTCTCTAACAATTCTCTATATGTTTCTGTGGTAAAAACAAGAGAGATATTGAAAGTGATTGAGCTTTGTTGTAAGTGTGAAGCATATTGAGTCTCTAACAATTCTCTATATGTTTCCATGAGATTAGAACAATATTCTGTGTAAAGCTTCTTTGTGTGATTGAAGAGGTTTTCTATGATAAATTGAGTTGAATAGAATAAATATTGGTGAAGACTTCTTGAGCATATTGGACAAGTTCTAGTGGGGACTTGTTGAGTAGATTTGAGACAAGTCTTTATGAAGACTTGTTGAGAATATTGGACAAGTTCTAGTGAGAACTTGTTGAGCATATTTGAGGTAAGTCTTGGTGAAGACTTATTGAGAATATTGAGCAAGTCTTGGTGAAGGCGTGTTGAGCAGATTGAGCAAGTCTTGATGAAGACTTGTTGAGCAAATTGAGAAATTTCTAGTGAGGACTTGTTGAGCAAATGTGAGGTAAGTCTTGGTGAAGACTTGTTGAGTGAATGTGAGGTCAGTCTTGGTGAAGAATTATTGAGCAGATTGAGCAAGTTTTAGAGAGGACTTGTGGATAGATTTGAGACAAAAATTTAAGAAGACTTGAGAGTAGAGTTGATTGATTGATTTGTTCAAACCTTGAGTTAAGGTTTGGGATAGATCTAGCAGATTTTATTTGTGATTGATTCAAGATTTGTGTTAAGGCTTGAGGATATATTTGAGGATAGAGTTTGGTGTAGATTTTAGGATAGGTTTGTGCCATATCAGAGATAGAGATTGAGCATATTTGCACTGTACTGAAGGACTGTGTTTAGTGTAGATCAGAGATAGATATTGAGCATACTTAAGCTAGATCAAAGAACTATATTTAGTTCAGATAAGATATAGATAATGAGTAGATTTGTGCTATATCGAAGGACTATAGTTAGTACAGATTTGGAATAGAGCTGAGAATAAGCTTTGGAGGTGATAGAGAAAAGGATAGTAGTCTCCAATGGATAGAGATCCATTAGCCAGGGCAGTGAGAAAAAAGATCTTATGAGTGAGGAAAAAGTCTTCTATGGATAGAGATCCATAAGCCAGTGCAATGGAGGTAGTAGTCTTCTAGAGGATCACCATCCAAAGCAGAGGAGAAGGAGTTCTCTAGTGGATAGATATCCATGAAGTAGTTGATGGGAGTTGTGTCTCCTATGGATAGAGATCCATGAACTTGATTAGGGGATTTATGTCTTATTTGGACGGTGGTCCATAAACATTGTAATAGAGAAATGATTCCCAAGATATTTGTTGAGAAAATTTTAGTGAAATATTTTATCCATGGAGTAGCCCACATTGGGTGAACCATGTTAAATTGGTGTCTCTATTATGTGTGGTGATTTATGCATTTTTTTGATTATTAATTTTGATATTACCATTGATATATTGCATAATATTGTTTGGGAAAGAAAATTAAAAAGTGGTCTTATAATGTTCACCCCCCCTCTCAGTATAAGCTTATGTTTTTCATGTGGTATTTAAGGTTCTTATCCAATGGTGTAGGTGTTGAAACCAAAGGCTCAATGGGAAGTTGATTCATGTGAGTGTTGAAATATTAAGATTCATTGGAATAGGGGTTAGTTACTCCATTGATGGTACAATCAACATGGTTACTAGTGGAGGTATGGCTAGAGTCATAATTATAATATAGATAGGCACAAGGATGAAGGTCTAAGATAGTGGAGTAGACTTGGATGAAGGTAGGAGAAGACAACATGGATGATGTTTTGGGTGGTTCCTACATGAGGATATCCATAGGCATGATAGTAGTTGAAGGTCTAGTCACTAGGAGTGTTAGTATTATGGAAAGCATCATGAGGCATACACAATGTGGATGAAGTTGATGATGGAGGCTTACCACCATAAGAAAAACTATCAGTGTAATCATGGATGTTGCTTGATTGGTGGTAGGAATTTTTAGGATGGTAATGGCCAATGTCATTGTTGTGGTGGTAAGAGTCATAAGGGTGGTTATTAGCACTATTGTAATGAAATTCAAAGGTAAAATAATTATCAGCAGATCTATATCTACTTTTTTTACATCATCAATCATAATAAGCAAAGATAACCATACAACAAAGCATAAGAAAATATCCCTTTTACATATCTTAAGACCCATTTTGAATTTTATACCTACATTACAATAACACTTATAAAAGGATGCTTAAGATATGAATGAGATTCAATATATTTGAAGGAGAAATCTAAAATTACACATACCAAAAATAGATATGAAAATTAAAGAATCCTTATAGCATGTATTCAATGCCACACACTAAAACCTCTAGTTGAATGTTTGGAGTTGAAGAAGATGCATGTGTTGTTTCTTGGTGTTTGATGAAATGTTAGCCTTTTTGGATTAGTATAGAAACATGTGAGATTAGATATCATTATGGTTTGTATTTTTAGTCTGATATTGTCCTCCATCTAACAATAGAGCAACAAGATGCTCATAACTTAAATTTAAATTTATATTTTGATAATGCATTCATGTGGTTAATTTTACACTTGTCCACCAAGTCATGCCAATAGATATGATAAAATAGACTAGGCATCTAATATTTTAAATTTCCTCCTAATTATCTTTGTAATAAATAATATATAATTTAGCAAATGATATTAGCTCAACTGATTATATTATTCAACTTTAAGGAGAAGACCTAAGTTTGAGTCTTGCCAAATGATACATGTCTAATTAATAAATTATATAATACCACTATTAGTGACGATGTAATATGGATTGGGCTCATTTCAATTCCATATAACCAATTAAACAATAAATATTATATAATTTGAATATATCATTTTATAAATAATAGATTTTTAGTGTAATTATAACAATCAATATTCCCTTATATATACTAAATAATCCATTAAGTTCAATGATAAGTATACATAATAATAATAATAATTTTTACTTCAAAATTAATTAAAAAAAGACGTTAACATTAAAATAAATATTTAATTTATATGAACAACAATATTTTATTTTAGGTCCTTTTCATATTTTATGTTAGACTTATATATGCTAACAATATCAATAAAATTAAATCATATGTAATCTATTATTTAATAATATATATCAAAGAAAACATTCATGTTCAAAAATATTATGTTTAAAAAATAATAATTCTCATGAATATATATATATATATACTTACTTTTAATAGCAAATTGTGTTACTTTTTTTAAAATTAAATAGTAGCTTTCAAAAAGCACATTCTATACATTATTAAGATCAACTCAAGTTTATATTACAAGATATATCAAAATATTGTTAATAGATTGTATTGTGGTAAGAGGGTTCAACTCATTTTTATTTTTAACATATACATAAAAATCAACCACTATAAATTGTATAGATGTTATTGTAACTTAGATGTATGATAGTTTATATTACCAAATGTATAAGAAACCTTTAAGTATAGAAATCAACTCTCCCTTGGATTTATACCACATTATGTGAGATTAATTCCTTGACTTAAACTTATATTAAAGGATAAGTGGTATTATCTGCTTATATATTACATATCATAGTCTAAAAGATCAACCTCTTAAACTTTAAAGGATCAACTCACTTATTTACATAAAAAATTTTCATGTTCTTATATTGCATATACATTTCTAAGGTTTATATTACTATAAGAGCCTTAGTATAATTAAGATCAAATATCTATTACTTATGTTAAATTGTTTAACTTAAATTTTATTTATAAAAAATATATATTTATTTTAACCACTTAAATTAAACCTATATATATTTTTATTAAATAACAGCTGAACTAAATACATCAATTATTAAAACAAAGATAAAAATGTTATGAAGATGTTATAATACCAAAATAAGCTCAAACTCATTTTAATCCCACTAACTAAATATAATAGGACAGCATGCAAAATTTTAGTTATTAAACAATTGATTGCTGTGCAAACAGTTTATTCACCCAAATCCGATGGTTTTCGTTGCCGTATTTAAATCTATACCAACCATTACAACAAACGTAATTCCTAGCAAATTTCCATGGTTATTGAATTGAGCAACTTTCATTCGACAAAGTTTGGACGTCCCATCTTCTTAATGCATATGCTTAATTATTAATTTTTTCTTTTTCTCCTAAATGTAATCAAAACTGTATATTGACGTTGAAAAAAGGCGGACCCCGTTAGAAGAACGATTCTTATGACACACCATGATCTTGAAAATAAATCGCCGGAAATGCATGCAAATTGGTTTGATAATGCTGAAATCAGAGATTGACATGCCTACAACTGGCGAAGCCTTTTCAAATTTATTGAAGTAGGCGAAATCGTTCCGTTCAATCTGGGGCTGCATCACAGATCCTTGCAAAAACCATTGCCTTCGATTAATCTACAATTTTATTCAGATCTTACAAATCAAACTTCCATGCCCAGGAATGTATCAAATTCAGTCACAAAAAGAAATATAGAAACAAACATATTATTTTGCCCTTGTCCAAGGTCTGCCTTACACTTATCATCTTTATACAAACTGTTATTTCCAATAACATAATTATCAATAGCTCTTCTTCCACTGCACCACCTGCAACGAATACAATAAGAGACTCCACAATTTCCGAGACTGTAAGGCCTGTAAGTTGTGACAGGAATCGTAAAGAGGAGTTTTAGCTATAAATGGTTAAAGATTCAAGTATGCTTATGTAATAAATAAATAAAGACTAATTACAAATAAACCAGAACAAGAAAATATGAAGCAAATCCCACCTTATGTCATTTATGCTGTGGAGGATTTAAGAGAGAAAGGCGTGATATTGGTGCGCCTCAATCTGATGGCTTGATAGTGCTATGCTTCATATCAAATGTCATGTGATTGGAGCTCACCAATATCACTCCTCCTCTCTCTCATCCAAAGCATTAAATCAAGCGTGGAAATCAGACAGAAGAGAAGGGCATATCCAGAATATATATACGAAGGAAAGATTAAACAGGCAAAGAAGAAAAAATCCTTCTCTGCATATACTACGTGGTTTCATTTATAGACCTCAGATTAGGAGAAGGAAATTTAACCTTTGACTTAAAAAAAAATTATTCTAAGAACAAGTGATTTGGAACGTAGTTTGTAATAATAAAAACATAGCATAGCCCATGGTTGGTAATGAAGATTTATTAAAAAAAAAAAAAAATTAAGTTTAAGTCTGGATGGTACATCAGACTAATAACAACCGTACAAAATCGAAGGACTGAAGGATTGTAAAGCCCAAACCCTTGACATCGCATGGAACAGCAGATTAGAATAAATAGACGTTTAACGTCCACGTGCATGGTGGTTGCAACCCTTGATGGGAACGTTGAACAGACGAAGTTTATAGGCATTATACAATGCATGACATGGCCCATCAAGACTTGAGAAGGAAGAGGGAGAATCTCGTGGAGCTTTTCGAATTTGTGCTTGCGCTAATGCAGACAATTGTTTTTGCGTCTTTGATTTTGTCCATAAGCAACCCAGACATACCCCTATTCACCGATGAAGAATATTCAAACCAACCCCACATCACTGAAAGCTAAATCCATCTCATCCACAAAATGCATGTCCTATCTATGCGTTCCTTGTATTTGTATCTATAATTAGACCTGATTCATAGTATAAAAATAGGGAAAATAAAATTTAAAAGATAAGCATGAATGAGTTGAATATACCATGCATATATCTTGTGGAGATAAAATAAAGCGCAGATTCATTGTATAACGTCAGGTGGACCGTTGTGTCCCGGAAGGGAAGTTCTAATCACAATCAACGAGTAAGGATAAGGATAAGGGAATGGAAGTGAGAATTTGATGAATTTGGCCGTAGAAGGCCTGCTAACAATGGAACCATTGGAAGAAAGCGACAACATACGCTTCATACAGTTTGGTAAAAACCAACAATGCCAAGTGGTACGTAGAACTAATATTTCTTATACACATCGGATCACATTACCGACATTACCGATAATACAAGTGATTTTCTTAACCGTAAACCCGTCCACACCGATAACTGATATATACTTTTTAACAAATAAGTTTACAACATCTTCAAAGGAAAAAATGGGTATAAAACAGTAGTAAAGTGGGTAGAAGTAGAGTAAAAGAGGGTCAACCAATGATTACACCTCTAAGGCTCTATCAAGTCAATAATTACAATTTAAAACGTGTGCTCATTTAGATTAGTGCTTACCCAATACCGACTAGGTTAAAAGATTTTTTATTTCCCTTTAAAAGTTGGTATATCCTTTTATAAAAGGATGCCTAGTTAGTGGTAAACAGTTTTAATTTAGATCTATTAGATATAAAAGTGACCATGAATGAATTCCCGGAAATTTTATAGCTCTTGAGTTTTATTTTTTTTATTAGTTTTTTTTAAAGATTATTATAGATTAAGATTTGAATTTGTAGAAAAAAATATTAGTTAAAATATGAAAAAACTTAAACATGTTTTAAAGTTAAAATAATAAAATTTATTAAGTTATAAAAAATCAAATATCATCATATGAGTAAAGAGTGAGTGTAAGTCAAGAGTAAGTAGGAAATAGAAAAGAAAGCATGTTTAAGAAGTGAGCACCATTTTCACTTCTTATTCCATATCTTAAAAGAAACTAAAAAATTAAAGGATTCATGTGAAGAAAATCTAGGCAACATGGCAAGAAAGTCATTGTTAAATATCCATATAAGAAGTAAGGGTGCCCTAGTTAGATATAAGAGGAAGAAATAATATATCTAGGTAGTAGATGCTACACTAAAAGTGATTATCAAATATGATATGATCAAACATGATATAATGGTTCTTAAAAACAAAGAGTCGATAAGTAAGTTTCATGGATACTGGTCAAAGTTTTTTGAGATTCAAAATTGGATCAAGTGGAAGTAGGTATTGAATTCAAATTACTCCATGAATTTTTTTTTGAAAGGATTTTTCCTCATTATCTTCATCAACTTAGAATTAAGGGGTAAAAGAGTAGATGAATGTAGACAAATGTAAGTACCTTCCTGGGATGAGGGAATGGCAAAGGTTTAGGAGGGAAGGGAATGAAAAAGTTGACTATTAACCATGATACCAAATTATTTTGTATATTCTTTAATGAATGATAAATGATTGATGATTGTAGATGTGATAATCCAGATAGATAAGTTGCAGAATGACAAGTCTATATGGGTAGCTATCAGTCGGGCGAATCCCTAGATGGATAACTAGATCTAGATGGGTAGCTTGCTAGATGATAGCTCCAGATGGGTAGCTCTAGTCTAGATAGGTTGGGTGCTAGATTAGAAATACAAGGTTTAGACGGGTGAGCTCTAGAAGGATGACTGCAAGTCCTACATAGGTGGTCCAGATGGGTAGACCTAGATGTATCAGCAATAATTCTTACCCTATATCTCATAATTTTCAAATTTGCCCTCGATCCCTCCTACCTGTAACTCTACACAACATTGACAATACAAGGTGACTTCCAACCTACTCCATAACATCCATAACCTGTAACACAAGACAATATCCTTCACACATGAATCTACACAACACTTAGAACAATCTTGCTTGCTGTATTTATTCATAAATGGTGGATCGATGGGTCATTACAAAAATGAGTAGGGGGTATTTATAGGATAGCCTTGGCGATTACTACAACCAACTAGGCTAAACCGTCCTCAATTGTACATTGTTATTACTTTAACTAATCATCCTAGGATGTAACTAACTAGTCTAGACTACTAACTAATCAATCCTAGATTAATTAACTAGTCTATCTTAACTAGCCCAATCGTCTAGTTAACTAATCATTCTAGTATGGCTAGTTTACATAATTTGTATTTACATGCATTATTATTAATAAATCTATATTCCTTTATGATGGTTGACTTACATACATTAAAATATATTGCAAAACATGATTTTATATCAAAATTCTAAGTACTTTGTAAACATTTTAGCAAACAGTTTTGAATAGTCATTTTTCTTAGAACTGATTTCTACATCTATCTTCCCCTTTGAAGTAGTCAATGTCAATGATTTTTTGCATTGTCTTGTTAGGGTTTCAACATCCTTTGGTTCCATAGATTAGATCTCTTCTTCCAATTCCTATACCCAAATATTGAAGGCTTCTTGTTCATCATGAACTTGATTGGCATAATTGAAATACTTGACCCATTCGATTCCAATTTTGTTGGATTTATTTTTCATTTCTTAGAGTTTGGATAACAAATTTGATTCACATTGAGTGAATATCTCCTTCATATTCTATGTTATCAAGGTTTAAGAAGATGATGTCCTCTGTTCCAAGTCTAAAGAACACAAGCTTATACTAAGAGGGGGTGGGGGTAAATAGTATAAGACCACTTTTTACTTTTCTTTCCAAATAAATATTATGCAATGTATAGATAGAAATATCAAAAAAATTAATAAAAGCAATGCATAAATAACCACACATAATAGAGACACCAATGGTTCACCCAATGTGGGCTACTCCACGGAGAAAATATTTCACTAAAATTTTCTCAATAAATCTCTTGGGAATCCTTTCCCTATTACAATGTTTATGGACCTCTATCCAAAGGAGATACCAATCCCCTAAATCAAGTTTATGGATCTCTATCCATAGGAGAACTCCTTCTCCTCTACTTTGGTTGGTGATCCTCTAGAAGACTACTGCCTCCACTACATTGGCTTGTGGATCTCTCTCCACTAAAGACTCTTATCCCCACTTAGAATACCTGTCCTCACTGCCCTAGCTAATGGATATCTATCCACTAGAGACTATTGTCCTCTCTACTCTGTCACCTCCAAAGCTCTATCTCAAATTTTCACTAAACATAATCCTTCGATCTAGCACAAATCTACTCAATATCTGTCTCTGGTATCGCATAAACCTATCATTAAATATGCACCAAACTCTATCCTCAAATCTACACTAAACACAGTCCTTCGGTCTAGCACAAATTTGCTCAATATTTGTCTCTGGTATGGCACAAACCTATCCTCAAATATGCACCAAAATATGTTCTCAAATCTGCACTAAACACAGTCCTTCGGTCTAGCACAAATCTATCCTCGATCTCTGTCCTCAAGCCTTAACTCAAGGCTTGAATCAACTCTATTGGATCTACCCTAAACCTTAACTCAAGGTTTGAATAAATCAATCAACTCTGCTCTCAAGTCTTCTCAAATACTTGTCTCAAATCTACCTTGTAAGCTTCCACAAAATCTCACACTAATCTGTCCATAAGTCCTCTCTAGAACTTATCCAAATATGCTCCACAAGTCCTCTCTAGAACTTTCTCAAATCTGCTCTATAAGTCCTCTCTAGAACTTTCTCAAATTTGCTCTACAAGTCCTCTCTAGAACTTGCTCAAATATGCTCTACAAGTCCTCTCTAGAACTTGTCCAAATATGTATTGTAAGCTTCCACAAAAGCTCACACAAAATCAGTCCACAAGTCTCCTCAAAGACTTACCTCAAATCTGCTCAACAAGTCCACACAGAACTTGTCCAATCTCATAGAAACATAAAGATAATTTTTAGAGACTCAATATGCTCTATACTCATCACAATGCTCAATTACTTTCAATCACTCTCTTAGAAACATAAGGAGAATTGTTAGAGACTCAATATGCTTCAAATTCAACTCAATGCTCAATCACTTTCTCAACTCAATTCAGAATATAGAATAGTTTATTTTATGGAACTTGAAAAATCACTTCACACATCCACTTGAATAGGCTCAACCAACTCTACTCAACCAATCACTCAATGAAACACCCCTTTCTCACAAACCCTAGTCCAATCATATGAACACCAACTCAAAATATTTCCAACAATGCTCAACAATAAATCTCACATAACAATGATACTCATGATCTTTGCAAACCCTAGTTCAAGTTCTTTGCTCAACAACTCACTTCAACAACAATGCTTATAAAACAATCCTCACATAGCAATGATATTCATGTTCTTTTCAAACCCTTGTTCAAGTTCTTCACACAACCAATGGCTTCAACAACAATGCTTATAAAACAAGTCTCACATAGCAATGATACTCATGTTATTTTCAAACCCTAGTTCAAGTTCTTCACACAACCAATGGCTTCAACAACAATGCTTAACAAACAAGGTTTTAACAACAATTATTTATTCTAGAAAACCTTGAAGCATTAACTCAACATACTCAATAGGAAACCCTAATCAAGTCCTTTTCACTCCAAACTTATTTTCAGAAACACCAATCACACAACTTAAATTTGGAAGAATATACCCATACCTTTTTCTTGATGATAAGGAACTTCAAGAAACTGCCACAACAATAAAACACTTCTTTGCCAAGCTCAAGAAGGTTAGTTAACAATACAAGGCATATAATAATTCATGAATACACCTTATTACTCCAATATTAAAATAATATCCAACACCACAATAATTTGAATATTCACTTCTCAAAACCCTAGGACATCACAAATTGATCTCAATCAAACATATTTGTCATAAGCCACTTCAGAATTTTATTCTTCAAAAATCAATCTACTTTTCTACTTATGACTCCCTATTTTATTATTGCATTTTAAAGATAAAACCTTTAATAAATAATGCAATAACTAATATTTCCTTTTCTAAGGTAAAATAGCTTTTATCCACCAATTAAAATTTCACCTAACACTTTTATAAAACCCACAAAACTCCTTTTTAACTTAGGCACTAATCAAACCATTTACCTCCTTATTTCTCCTAAGTCTAACCTTAGCCTAAGTCAAAAATCAAATATCAAATAAAAGAATGTTACCACTTTGGCTTTGCATGAAGCGCTTCTCTCCTTAAGCACTTTCACCTTGGCTCCCAATGATGTGGAGCCACGTGCTCCCTTGGAGCCTCCACTCCCTTGCACCCTTTGATTTCCACAAGCCACGTCTTGGCTTCTTCTCTCACGTTGCCCTAAGTCTTCGCACGAACTATTGTTTCACGAGGAGAAATTTTACAAAGCTCGGAGATCAATTATTTTGATGGATGAGAGGATGCTTAACCTTTGAGAAGGCTATGGTATTTATATACCATGTGCCTTTGTTTCTTCACGTCGATGGTGAGAACGCGGTGACATCAACGGAAGAGGGGCAAACCTTGCTCGTGAATAACCCAATGCTCAAGATTTATAGTATGCGCCCAAAATTTATTAAAGCGCCCAAAATTTAGCTTATTTAATTTATTAAATATAATAAATTAAATTATTTTGAAGAATTTAATTATTATAATTTAATAATTAAATGGGCTTTGGTCTTTTAAACCAAACTTTAGGGCATCCTCGGTTTTTAGAAAAACCTTGCAACTTGCCCACATGGTTTTAATGAAAACCATTTAACTTGACATCATTGGTTTTAATAAAAACCATTAAAATTTCCACCATTGGTTTTAATAAAAACCATTAAAATTACCACCATTGGTTTTAATAAAAACCATTCAAATCTGCCATTCATAATATTGTGAGGTGTGCTATGATGTCTTTTCACTTGCACCTTTCAACCATTCGGCGTCAGTGGTGATTCACTTCTTGGCATCAATGACAAATTCATGTTTTGACATAAATCAACAATGCCATATTTCTATCTTGACATCAATGACAACTCTTATGGACTCAAAATGTCCAACAATCTCCCCCTTTGTCATTGATGGCAACCCAACTTATTTTTACCAAAAACTTGATCTTTCCTTTGTTTTGCTCCCCTTGGGACATTGCTCTCCCTAGCTCAATGCTCTCTCCTCTTTTCTCAAATACCAAATCTCTCCCCCTTACTAAAATCTCTCCCCCTTTGACATCAATGGCAAAGGGTCACCTTTGGGGCTCGGGGCTAAGAATGAGCCTCTTAGCTTAGCCCCTCCCCCACCTCCTCTTGAGGTGGTTAATTTTGGGGTGGGAGTATTTCTACTCCCAGAAAGCACTTGTTCTTTACCTTTATCCTCTTTTCTTCTTATCTGATCCTTCTGATTCCTCTGACTATTTCTTTCCATGTCCATGTTCCTATCCATGTCTACATTCTTATTCTTGTTCATGTTCCTTTTCATATCCATGTTCCTATTACTATTCCTATTTCTATTCATGTTCCTGTTCATATCCATGTTCCTATTCCTGTTCTTGTTCTTGTTTCCACTTGATTCTGGAATATCTACTCTACACCACTTTGTTGTGTGACCATAATTATTGCACTTATAACACTTAATGTTATTATTCCTTGGAGGTGAAAATGTCTTAGGATTTCTCTTAGTGAAGCCATATCCTCTTATGTCATGAACCCTACAATTCATTGCCTTGTGACCAAACTGATTACATGAGTAGAAATACCCATGGAAAATTTGTTTGTTCCCATATTCCTGTCTTTCTTGTGTCTAGCACTGTGAAGCCATGTGCCCAAACCTATGACATGAAAATCATCTTCCATTGAAGCCTCCTTGTCTTGACCTCATTGGTCTTCTAGTCTCTCTTGACCTATTCTGATTGTTATTCCATCTGTATCTTCTTTGTGCATTTTTCCTGTTCTTGTTGAACTCTCTATTGTCCAACTCATCCTCAGATGTCTCACTCTATTTTACACCATCTTCTTATGAATTATCTTCATCTGAAGTTTCTTCTCCTCCAAAAATTGAGTTTGAATTTCCTTCCCATTTCTTTTGAACCTGTTCAAATCCAAGATCTGTTTTGCTTGATGTAGGATTTTGTATCTTGATGAACTTATCCAAGTTATTTTAGCTATTTTTGAACCCTTTTAGCTCAACTTTGGAGTCTTCTAAATCTTCTCTTAGTAGTTCCACTTCTTGTGCTAACTTTTCACATTCTAAGATTTTTGCTTCTAACTTATCTTTGAACCTCTTTTCCTTAGCCTTTGATTTTTATAAATCCTCTATGAGAAATCTTCTCTCTTCATCACATTCTTGAAACTAAATTTCAAGTTTAGAGTGTTGCTTCCTTACCTTATTTACCGTGTCAAGGGCATAAATAAGTTCTCCCTTGAGATCATAACCATCCTTTTATGAATATTCATATATTTGTTTATCTTTGTCCACATATTTATTTTCTTTTGGCTTGTCTTCTATAGGATCACTTACTTCTTCTTCTAAATCCATTAGAATATTTTCATCTGGTCCTTCAAGTGCATCCTCATATTCATCTTCACTAAAACTATAACCATCCCTTGTACAATTATCTTCAAGATGTCCAAAGTTACCACATCTAAAACACTTGAGAATTACTAGAGTCCTTTTCTTCAATCATAAATAAGACTTCATCTCTATGAAAAACTAGCATCACTATCACTTGAGTACTTACTTGCCCTATCCGCATAGTAGCTCCTCTTTTGCTTTTGGAATAACTTCTTTCCTTGTCTTTTTTGTCCATCCTTGCTTTTCTTTTGATGTTTGTATCTTTATGATTCCCTTTTCTTGTGATATTGTTTTTCCTCATCATTGTTATTCTTAGCTTCTTGACAGTCAGTTTCATAATGACCATTCCTTCCACAATTGAAACATTTAATAGATATTGCATCTCTAGATATTCTTAAATCCTTATTCCTTCTGCCATAATTTACTTCTTCATCACTGGATGACTCATTGCTTGATTCTGACGTCTTACCCTTTATCTTCTTGATTGATTTGAATATTGCTTCTTTCTAAGGATTTGGTTCCACTTTTGTTCTTATCTCAAAAGTTATGAGCATACCAAGAAACTTATCTCTTGTCAAAGTATCACCATCCATTGACACTTCTATAGCAGAAACCTTTTCACTAAATATTTTTGGAACTGTTCTTAAGACTTTATCACAAACATCCGATTCATCAATCTTCATTCCAAGTTCTTGCATAACGTTAACAACCTCATCAATTCAAAGTAGATAAGTACTAATTTTTTCCTCATCCTTCATTCTTAATTCTTCAAATTATCCTTTGATATTTTGCATCTTTACTTTCTTGACACATTTATCTCCTTCATATATATTTTACAATTTATCCCATATTTCTTTTATAGTTTGACATTACATAACTTTCATAGACTCTGTTCTATGCAAACCTCTCAAAAGCGCATTCATTGCTTTTGAATTGTAATGATGTAGGAGCTTACTTTCCTTATTTGTATGAGGATTAATTAAGGGATCATATCCAAATTAATCTGCTTATCAAATTTCATTGCCAAGTGCAATCAGGTAAATATTCATTCTCATACTCCAATATATATAGTCACTTCCATCAAATACTGGTGCTAAATTATCTAAGGATATATTCTTAGAATCCATTGTGTTATTGTTATCTTTTCCTTCAAGTTGTTAGAATATTCTGAAGGAACTGACTTTGATACCAATTTAAGAACACAAGCTTATACTGAGAGGGGGGTGAATAGTATAAGACCATTTTTTTACTTTTCTTTCTAAATCAATATCATGAAATGTATAGATAGCAATATCAAAAATAGTAATCAAAGTAATGCTTAAATAACCACACACAATAGAGACACCATAATTTACGTGGTTCACCCAATGTGGGATACTCCATAGAGAAAATATTTCACTAAATTTTTCTTAATCAATCTCTTGGGAATCCTTTCCTTATTATAATGTTTATGGACCTCTATCCAAAGGAGACACCAATCCCCTAAATCAAGTTCATGGATCTCTATCCACTAGAGAACTCCTTCTCCTACTCTGGATGGTGATCCTCTAGAAGACTACTACCTCCATTGCACTGGTTTATGGATCTCTCTCCACTGAAGACTCTTGTCCCCACTTAGAATATCTATTCTCATTACCTTGGCTAATGGATATATATCCACTAGAGACTAATATCCTCTCTACTCTATCACCTCCAAAGATCTGTCTCAAATCTACACTAAACATAGTCCTTTGATCTAGCACATATCTGCTCAATATCTATATTTGGTCATGCACAAACCTATCCTCAAATATTCTCCAAATTCTATCCTCAAATCTGTACTAAAAATAGTCCTTCGGTCTAGCACAAATCTAATCAATCTATGTCTCTGTTTTGGCACAAACCCATTCTCAAATTTGCACCAAACTCTTTTCTCAAATCTACACTAAACACAGTCCTTCGGTCTAACACAAATTTATCCTCGATCTCTATCCTGAAGCCTTAACTCAAGGCTTGAATAAAATCTATTGCCCTAAACCTTAACTCAAGGTTTGAACAAATCAATCAACTCTACTCTCATGTCTTCTCAAATACAAGTCTCAAATCTGCCTTGTAAGCTTCCATAAAAGCTCACACTAATATGTCCACAAGTCCTCTCTAGAACTTGTCCAAATATGCTCCACAAGTCCTCTCTAGAACTTGCTTAAATTGATGTGTGTCATTAATAGCATCATTTAATTTTATGATTTATCAATCCGGAGTGGTGTCCAAGGCTATCTACGATAGAAGGTTAGGGCAGAGTACAATTCAGGAATTCATATTTCAAGCATTTATTGGGTGAAATAAATTTTGGTTTAGCCTTTTGGTGTCACACTAAACCTAGTTTACAGAATGGAAACTGAATTAAATTGTAGGAATTGAAAACTAAATCTAAGTTGTAGAAATTGACAATTAACTACAATTGCAAGAGTTAGAAATTACTGAATTGAAATCTAATTTACTTTTGCAAAATTGAAATAACATAATTAAAATGTTGCTGAATTGAAATCCTAAATTACACTTGTAGAATTGAAACTTAATTTACTCTTGTAGAATTGAAATTATTCTTGGAAATAAAACTTATACTAAAAACACCTATCAATATCCTACTACAAAATGTCGTCAAGATTTTACTATAAGAATTGACAGCAAAATGAAATCTGTTGAAAATTGAAAATTGCTTAAACATAAAAAAATAAGGGAACATGGAAAGTAGAGAAAACAAGGGAAAAAAATGTCTAATCTAAATTTTCAGCTGACACACACATAAATTCTACATATAAAAATAATGGAAAATATAAATAACATCACACAAACTTAAAACAAGAAAATGAAATCTGACAAGTAATCTGTTAATTCTGCTATAGCAAAATTACAGAAAAACTTGTCATAAAAATCCTCCTTCTAGGCCTGAAAGTGGGCCCATGCTTCTTGATATAGAATAAGGTGGTAAAAAAACTCCTTAAATAATTAACAATTGCACTTTCTCATGAACATAAATTGAAAAAAAGAACTGCACTTTTATTGTTGTCAAAACATGCTAAAACAGTTACAGATAATTATTGTACTGTCCTATTTGTTGCTACTAACCAGTATCCTCTATTCTACTTCCTAATTAGCTCTACCAAGAAGGGAGCTATGTTATTTATAATAAAATATTACAATGTATCTCGTGCTCAAATTAGCCTATTTGCTATTTTATAGTGATTTTCCAATAATTCCGAATCTGAAATAAGTGTAATTTTGGACAGTTTGTGTTATAGCAGCAATCATTGGCCCTGATAAGACATCTTCAGTGGTAGGAGTACATTGGATGAGTCTTAGAATATCTTTCTACACCTGTCTCCACTTTAAAATATTATTTTCCTATCTTACAATTTATTTACCTATTATTCTGCAACTAATCTGGGTCTATTTCAAGACACGATCAACTACATCAGTTGATATTTCATCATTATCTGTGTCTTCTAATCGGAAAGGAATTGTGGATACAGTTGTAGAAATATTTTCCTATATCCCCTCAACCTTAGTTTACCTTTTCAACCGCTTAGAAACCATATATATTCAAAAATAAGTGTGTTCCCCTATTATTTCGAAGATCTTCGAAATAATTTGTTGTAGTTGCACTTGATGCTCAAAAATGTATTTATAATGTCCATTTTGGCTATTTATTTTAGGTAGGTCATTTAATACAACTTCCAGGAGGTGATTCCAACTGATTTCATCCTTCTCCATTAGTAAATTCTAGGCCATTTATGAGTTGTAGAAATATTTTCCTATTTCTTCCTATTGTTGCCTATTTAGACCATGTGGGAATGCTTCTAAATAGGTCAGATATCTTATTTAGTCCTTCTAAACTTATTCCATATATTTCCTCATGCTTTGCTTGACAACTTCAAGGTGTTCCTATAAAGTGACAGCTTGCTGATTTTTATATGGTTGTTTTCTACATATTTTCAGATTTATGATTGTCCTAAAAATTTGGCTCCAATGTGGATTTCAAACAATTTGAAGGGCAGGAAAAAATTCAAAAACCATTGTGAAGTTAATGGATATCAACATACCATATTTGGCTAATTGAAATGCATATTTTTATTTGCTACTTAATCAAGAAAAAATAGTCACAAAATGCTAAAAATAGTCAAAAACAGAGATATAGTGTTCCTAACATAAAATCATGCAAACACTTAACAAATAATATATTCTAATAAACTATTTGGCAATTAAATTTGTCATGTTTGGTAATATGACAGTTTTTATATGTCAAAAATTGTGTAATAATGAGGTATTTTTGGGCCTCATCATAAATTTGCTCAATAAGTCCTCTCTATAACTTTCTCAAATTTGCTCTACAAGTCCTCTATAGAACTTGCTCTAATTTTCTCTATAAGTCCTCTATAGAACTTATCCAAATATGTATTGTAAGCTTCCACAAAATCTCACACAAAATTAGTCCATAAGTCTCCTCAAAGACTTACCTCAAATCTGCTCAACAAATCCACATAGAACTTGTCCAATTTCATATAAACATAAAGAGAATTGTTAGATTCAATATGCTCTATACTCATCACAATGCTCAATTACTTTAAATCACTCTCTTAGAAACATAGAATTTTTACAGACTCAATATGCTTCAATTTCAACTCAATGCTCAATCACTTTATCAACTCAATTTATAATAAAGAATAGTTTATTTTATGGAACTTGAACAATCAATTCCCACATCCACTTGACTAGGCTCAACCAACTCTACTCAACCAATCACTCAATGAAACACCCCTTTCTCACAAACCCTAGTCCAAGCATATAAACACAAACTCAAAATATTTCCAACGATGCTCAATAATAAATCTCACATAACAATGATACTCACAATCTTTGCAAACCCTAGTTCAAGTTCTTTGCTCAACAACTCACTTCAACAACAATGCTTATAAAACAATCCTCACATAGCAATGATACTCATGATCTTTTCAAAACCTAGTTTAATTTCTTCACACAACCAATGGCTTCAACAACAATTCTTATAAAATAAGTTTCACATAGTAATGATACTCATGTTCTTTTCAAACCCTAGTTCAAGTTCTTCACACAACCAATGGTTTCAACAAAAATGCTTAACAAATAAGATTTTAACAATAATTCATTATTCCAGAAAACCTTGAAGCATTAACTCAACATACTCAATAGGAAACCCTAATCAAGTTCTTTTCACTCCAAACTTATTTTCAGAAACACCAATCACACAACTTAAATTTAGAATAATATGTCCATACATTTTTCTTGATGATAAGGAACTTCAAGAAACTACCACAACAATAAAACACTTCTTTGCCAAGATCAAGAAGGTTAGTTAACAATACAAGGCATAAAATAATTCATGAATACACCTTATTACTCCAATATTAAAATAATATCCAACACCACAATAATTTGAATATTCACTTCTCAAAACCCTAGGACATCACAAATTGATCTCAATCAAACATATTTGTCATAAGCCACTTTAAAATTTTATTCTTTAAAAATTGATCTACTTTTCTACTTATGACTTCCTATTTTATTATTGCATTTTAAAGATAAAACCTTTAATAAATAATGCAATAACTAATATTTCATTTTCTAAGGTAAAAGAGCTTTTATCCACCAATTAAACTTTCACCTAACACTTTTATAAAATCCACAAAACTTCTTTTTAACTTAGGCACTAATCAAACCATCTACCTCCTTATTTCTCCTAAGTCTAACCTTAGCCTAAGTCAAAAATAAAATATCAAATAAAAGAATGTTACCACTTTGGCTTTTCACGAAGCACTTCTCTCCTTAAGCGCTTTCACCTTGGCTCCAAACGATGTGGAACCATGTGCTCCCTTGCACCCTTTGATTTCCACAAGCCACGTCTTGGCTTCTTCTCTCACACTGCCCTAAGTCTTCGTACGAATGTTGGCAATTTTGGGTACCTTGGGTACATTGCTTTTGCTCAAGTGTAGATGTTGTCATTGATGTCAAGAAGTTCTTGAAGCAATTTGATTTGATGTCAAGGAATTTGTTTTGTTGAAAGGTGATTCAAAGCATGATCAGTGAGTTTCCAAGAAGTTCTTAGTGGCCCATTTGCAAAAGATCAAGAAAAAGATAAGTAAGAAAAAGTATGCAGCCGGCTGGAAAAATTGTCGTGATTTTGCGACATGTTTGAGGAGAGAGAAAGTTTTGGCAAAACTGTCACGATTTCGCGACATGTTTGAGGAGAGAGAAAGTTTTGGCAAAACTGTCGCGATTTCGCGACATGCTAGAAGAAAGAGAAGAAGCTGGCAAAACTGTTGCGATTTCGCGACATGTTGGCAGAGAAGGAGAGCAAGATGGAAAGTGTCACGATTTCACGACATGTCACATTTTCGTGACTCAAAAATTGCAGGAAGGCAGAAAAGGAAAAGTGTCACGATTTCGCGACATAATGCAGAAAAGAGAGTTCGTAGTGTGAACTGTCGTGATTTCACGACAAGTTTGAAGAGAGAGAAAGTAACATGAGAAATGTCACAATTTTGCGACATGTTGTAGAGGTCGAGGTGAGGACTGTCACGATTTCGTGACATGCTAAAAAGCTCAAAGTGAGAACTGTCGTGATTTTGTGACATGTAGTAAAGGGAAGAGTTTGAAATGAGAAGCGTCGCGATTTTGTGACAGGTTACAAAGAAAGCATATGAAAGCTGAAAGCGTCACGATTTCACGATAGGATGAAAGAAAATAGTACGAATGTGGAAAGTGTCACGATTTCGTGACAGGCAGAAGTGAAGAAGCCAGCGGATGAAGATGTAGCGATTTCATGACAGGATGAAAGAAAAGCGTACGGATGGAGAAAGTGTCACGATTTCATGACAAAAATAGGAAGCAAGTCTTCAACAGAAGAGGCATCGTGATTTCATGACGAATTCAAGAAGAAAGAGCTCAAAGGCAAAAGCGTCACGATTTCGTGACATGTTCTAGTTTCACGGGAGTAAGGTAAAGAGAAGCTCAAGGCAGTGAAAGTGTTGCGATTTTGTGACATGTTCCATTTTCGCTAGTGCAAGCCGAGAAAAGGTTGAGAAAGCAAGAAGGGTCATGATTTCGCGACAGGAGTGAAGATGACGTCAACAAAGGTAGTAGTGTCATGATTTCATGACAAAAGCAGAGAAGAAGGCCATGAAGTTAGAAGGGTCACGATTTCGTGACAAAAGAGAAGATGACATCAACAGAAGCAGAAAGTGTTGCGATATCTCGACAAAAGCCATAAGATAGTTTTCGGTTGCAAAGGTGTCGCGATATCGTGACATGTTGTAGTTTTGCAAGAAAAGCTACAGAACCTCAGAGGCGGTTGAAGCCGACAGAGTTGAATTTGAGCCGACACAGTTTAGGGTTTTGTAGCCGACGAAGTTAAGGGTAGCAGCCGACTAAGATCAAAGTTTTGATCTTGAAAGTTTTAGTATAAAAGCAGGGCTTCTTGGAGAGAAATTATCATCAATCAAAGTGTGCATTCAAGGAGTGGCATTTGAAGTCTGTGCAAAGAGAAGTTCAATCGCCGAGAGTAGAGTGTATTCTGTCGAAACTTCCAAGTAAGAGAGATCAAAGGAAGTAGAGTGCGCAAAGACTATACAGTTGTAATTGCGTAGAAGTGCAAAGGTCAAAGTTTGATCGAGTGCAACTGTGATTGCGCAAAAAGAGCGAAGGACTATGTTTTTATGCAGACCAAAAAAAGAGGACAAAAACATTTATGCTAGACCGAAGGACTATGTTTGGTGCATATCAGAGAAAGAGATCGAGGACATTTGTGCTAGACCAAAGGACTGTGTTTAGTGCAATTTTGAGGACCAGCTTTGAGGTGATAGAGTTGAGGACAGAGGTCTCCAGCCAGAGCAAGGAAGACAGGTGTCTTCTATGGATAGAGTTCCATTTGCTAAGGGCAGCTGAGACGAGAGGTCTTCTAGAGGATCACCGATCCAGAGCAGAGTTAGGGGAAGGTATCTCCTTTGAGCAGAGGCTCATAAACTTTGTAATTTGGAAGGTTTCCCAATGAATTTGAGATAAAATTTTAGAGAAAAGTTTTGTGGACGTAGCCCAGCCATTCTGGGTGAACCACGTTAAAAATGAGTCTTAAATGTGTGATGTTTTCTATCTTGTTTAATGTTGTATTGATGCCATTGCTATCTAAAATTAAAATTATTAAATGGTTAAGTATTATACTGTTCACCCCCCCTATCAGTATAAGTTCATGTTCTTCAATTGGTATCAGAGCTGGTTTCTCTAGAAAGAGCCTAACAACTTGGAGAAGGATTGATCAGAGGAACA
Organism: Wollemia nobilis; assembly: GCA_028583015.1. Taxonomy (NCBI): domain Eukaryota; kingdom Viridiplantae; phylum Streptophyta; class Pinopsida; order Araucariales; family Araucariaceae; genus Wollemia; species Wollemia nobilis. The sequence goes on along the minus strand of JAQPPZ010017033.1, from coordinate 17,434,264 downwards.
TACAGATAAAGAGGTTGAGCTCGATCTCAAAGGTGAATTCTTATTGGCTTTAAGAAATCTTGAGAAATTCAGGGAAGAGAATTCTGTTCTCAAGCATCAATGTCAGGAAGAAGATATAGCAAGATCAAATTTGTCTCAAAAGGTTATAGATTTCAAAATTCTAGCTGAATAAGGAAAGAAGATTGAACAGGTTCTGACAAAGGCTTTAAAAGGAAAGGAAGTTGATTGCAAGAAACTAGAAGAAGAGGTTATGACTCTTAGAGTGAAGTTGGAACAGTTGGCTCCATGTGAAAAGCAAGAGAAGGATGGTTTCACCATTCATGAAATAGGGTCTTCGAGCAAGATCAATTTTCATCCTGAAGAGCAGTGGATTCCAGTTTGTCACAAGAAGAACAATCATCCAAGACATCAAAACAGGTTACATAATACTTTCCATGACTATTGTTTATCCTGCAAGAATTTTGGTCTCAAAGCTATGCATTGCAAAAAATCCTTGAATAGTCATAGTAAGGAAAATGTTAACTCTTTTTCTCCTCTTATGAATAAAAATGTCATGTGTTTCAAATGCAAGAATTTTGCGCATATAGCAAGGATGTGCAGTTTAAATAGATCTAGCCTTGAGTTCACTAAAAAGAGAAATGAGATCAAATCTAAGTCAATGATAGTTCAAACTACTTTTCATGCTCAAGACAAAGTAGAAAAATGGTATCTTGATAGTGGTCTGTTCAAAACATATGACTGGTGAAAAGAAAAAGTTCTTGGTCTTTAAAGAAACAAATAGAGGAACAATCAGTTTTGGTGATAACGAAGTCGGCTAAAATCGTGGTAAAGGAACTCTTAGTTTGGATGGGAAATCCAAAACAGAAAATGTGCTTTATGTAGAAGGCCTAAGACATAATCTTCTAAGCGTGAGTCAATTTTGCGATCAAGGGAACATAGTATCCTTCTTTTTAGATAGAAACAACATTCAGTTTCCTTATCTACAACAGAGGCTGAATACATAGCAGCAGTGGCTGGGTGCACACAGGTTTTATGGATGAAAACCACCTTGGAGGATTTCAAAGTCAAGCATGAACAACCCATCTCCATTCTTTGTGATAATACAAGTGCCATAAGTATTTCCAAAAATTCGGTAATGCACTCAAGGACGAAGCACATTTCCATCAAATATCATTTTCTAAGGGAGAAAGTGCAAGACAAGTAGGTCAAGCTAGAGTATGTGTCTACTAAAGAGCAGATTGTTGATATCTTCACCAAACCTCTTCCAAGAGATATGTTTGAGTATCTAAGGGAGAAATTGGGAGTTGTACTCCCACCCCAAAATTAATCACCTCATCAGGAGGTGGGGGAGGGACCAAGCTAAGAAGATCTTTCTTAGTCCCGAGCCCCAAAGGTGACCCTTTGCCATTGATGACAAAGGGGGAGAGATATGAGTAAGGGGGAGAGCTTCAAGTGAAGAGGAAAGCTTCAAGTCAGGGGGAGAAAAACTTCAAAGGTAGATTCTCAAGTTGTTGGCATAGTTGGTTTCAGTTTTGGCACTTAAGATGTGTTTCAGTAAAAGTTTGCCATCAATGACAAAGGGGAGATTGTTGGCAATTTTGGGTACCTTGGGTACATTTCTTTTGCTCAAGTGTAGATGTTGTCATTGATGTCAAGAAGTTCTTGAAGCAATTTGATTTTATGTCAAGGAATTTTTTTTGTTGAAAGGTTATTCAGAGCATGATCAGTGAGTTTCCAAGAAGTTCTTAGTGGCCCATTTGCAAAAGATCAAGAAAAAGACAAGTAAGAAAAAGTATGCAGATCGGCTAGAAAAACGCATCACGATTTCACGACATGTTTGAGGAGAGAGAAAGTTTTGGCAAAACTGTCATGATTTCGCGACATGTTTGAGGAGAGAGAAAGTTTTGGCAAAACCGTCACGATTTCACGACATGCTAGAAGAAAGAGAAGAAGCTAGCAAAACTGTCGTGATTTCGCAACATGTTGGCAGAGATGGAGAGCAAGATGGAAAGTGTCGTGATTTCGTGACATGTCGCATTTTTGTGACTTGGAAAGTGTAGGAAGGCAGAAAAGGAAAAGTGTCGCGATTTCGTGACACATTGCCAAGAAACTTGTATGGATGAAAAAGTGTCACGATTTCTCGACATAATGCAGAAAAGAGAGTCCGCAGTGTGAACTGTTGCGATTTCGCGACAAGTTCGAAGAGAGAGAAAGTAACATGAGAAATGTCACGATTTCGTGACATGCTGCAGAGGTCGAGGTGAGGACTGTTATGATTTTACGACATGCTGAAAAGCTCGAAGTGAGAACTGTCATGATTTCGTGACATGCAACAAAGGGAAGAGTTTGAAATGAGAAGCGTCGTGATTTTGCGACAGGTTACAAATAAAGTGTACGGAAGCTGAAAGCATCGTGATTTCGTGACAGGATGAAAGAAAAGAGTACAAATGCAGAAAGTGTCATGATTTCACGACAGGCAGAAGTGAAGAAGCCAACGGATGAAGATGTAGCGATTTTGCGACAGGATGAAAGAAAAGCGTACGGATGGAGAAAGTGTCACGATTTCATGACAGAAACAGGAAGCAAGTCTTCAACAGAAGAGGCGTCACGATTTCACGACGAATTCAAGAGGCTTTAAAAGGAAAGGAAGCTGATTGCAAGAAACTAGAAGAAGAGGTTATGACTCTTAGAGTGAAGTTGGAACAGTTGGCTCCATGTGAAAAGCAAGAGAAGGATGGTTTCACCATTCATGAAATAGGGTCTTCGAGCAAGATCAATTTTCATCCTGAAGAGCGGTGGATTCCAGTTTGTCACAAGAATAACAATCATCCAAGACATCAAAACAGGTTACATAATACTTTCCATGACTATTGTTTATCCTGCAAGAATTTTGGTCTCAAAGCTATGCATTGCAAAAAATCCTTGAATAATCATAGTAAGGAAAATGTTAACTCTTTTTCTCCTCTTATGAATAAAAATGTCATGTGTTTCAAATGCAAGAATTTTGCGCATATAGCAAGGATGTGCAATTTAAATAGATCTAGCCTTGAGTTCACTAAAAAGAGAAATGAGATCAAATCTAAGTCAATGATAGTTCAAACTACTTTTCATGCTCAAGACAAAGTAGAAAAATGGTATCTTGATAGTGGTTGTTCAAAACATATGACTGGTGAAAAGAAAAAGTTCTTGGTCTTTAAAGAAACAAATAGAGGAACAGTCAGTTTTGGTGATAACAGGTTAGCTAAAATCTGTGGTAAAGGAACTCTTAGTTTGGATGGGAAATCCAAAACAGAAAATGTGCTTTATGTAGAAGGCCTAAGACATAATCTTCTAAGCGTGAGTCAATTTTGCGATCAAGGGAACATAGTATCCTTCTTTTTAGATAGAAAAAACCTTCAGTTTCCTTATCTACAACAGAGGTCGAATACATAGCGACAGTGGCTGGGTGCACACGAGTTTTATGGATGAAAACCACCTTGGAGGATTTCAAAGTCAAGCATGAACAACCCATCTCCATTCTTTGTGATAATACAAGTGCCATAAGTATTTCCAAAAATTTGGTAATGCACTCAAGGACGAAGCACATTTCCATCAAATATCATTTTCTAAGGGAGAAAGTGCAAGACAAGTAGGTCAAGCTAGAGTATGTGTCTACTAAAGAGCAGATTGTCGATATCTTCACCAAACCTCTTCCAAGAGATATGTTTGAGTATCTAAGGGAGAAATTGGGAGTTGTACTCCCACCCCAAAATTAATTACCTCATCGAGAGGTGGGGGAGGGACCAAGCTAAGAAGATCTTTCTTAGTCCCGAGCCCCAAAGGTGACCCTTTGCCATTGATGACAAAGGGGGAGAGATATGAGTAAGGGGGAGAGCTTCAAGTGAAGAGGAAAGCTTCAAGTCAAGGGGAGAAAAAATTCAAAGGTAGATTCTCAAGTTGTTGGCATAGTTGGTTTCAGTTTTGGCACTTAAGATGTGTTTCAGTAAAAGTTTGCCATCAATGATAAAGGGGGAGATTGTTGGCAATTTTGGGTACCTTGGGTACATTTCTTTTGCTCAAGTGTAGATGTTGTCATTGATGTCAAGAAGTTCTTGAAGCAATTTGATTTTATGTCAAGGAATTTTTTTTGTTGAAAGGTTATTCAGAGCATGATCAGTGAGTTTCCAAGAAGTTCTTAGTGGCCCATTTGCAAAAGATCAAGAAAAAGACAAGTAAGAAAAAGTATGCAGCCGGCTAGAAAAACTGTCACGATTTCACGACATGTTTGAGGAGAGAGAAAGTTTTGGAAAAACTGTCATGATTTCGCGACATGTTTGAGGAGAGAGAAAGTTTTGGCAAAACCGTCACGATTTCACGACATGCTAGAAGAAAGAGAAGAAGCTAGCAAAACTGTCGTGATTTCGCAACATGTTGGCAGAGATGGAGAGCAAGATGGAAAGTGTCGTGATTTCATGACATGTCGCATTTTTGTGACTTGGAAAGTGCAGGAAGGCAGAAAAGGAAAAGTGTCGCGATTTCGTGACACATTGCCAAGAAACTTGTACGGATGAAAAAGTGTCGTGATTTCTCGACATAATGCAGAAAAGAGAGTCCGCAGTGTGAACTGTTGCGATTTCACGACAAGTTCGAAGAGAGAGAAAGTAACATGAGAAATGTCATGATTTCGTGACATGCTGCAGAGGTCGAGGTGAGGACTGTTACGATTTCACGACATGCTAAAAAGCTCGAAGTGAGAACTGTCACGATTTCGTGACATGCAGCAAAGGGAAGAGTTTGAAATGAGAAGCGTCGTGATTTTGCGACAGGTTACAAATAAAGTGTACGGAAGCTGAAAGCATCGTGATTTCGTGACAGGATGAAAGAAAAGAGTACAAATGTAGAAAGTGTCACGATTTCACGACAGGCAGAAGTGAAGAAGCCAACGGATGAAGATGTAGCGATTTTGCGACAGGATGAAAGAAAAGCGTACGGATGGAGAAAGTGTCACGATTTCATGACAGAAACATGAAGCAAGTCTTCAACAGAAGAGGCGTCACGATTTCATGATGAATTCAATAAGAAAGAGCTCAAAGGCAAAGTGTCACGATTTCATGACATGTTCCAGTTTTGCGGGAGTAAGGCAGAGAGAAGCTCAAGGCAGCGAAAGTGTCACGATTTCGCGACATGTTCCGTTTTTGCTAGTGCAAGCCGAGAAAAGGTTGAGAAAGCAAGAAGGGTCATGATTTCATGACAGGAGTGAAGATGATGTCAGCAAAGGCAGTAGTGTCACGATTTTGCAACAAAAGCAGAGAAGAAGGCCATGAAGTTAGAAGGGTCACGATTTCGCGACAGAAGAGAAGATGACATCAGTAGAAGAAGAAAGTGTCACGATATCGTGACAAAAGCCATAAGATAGTTTTTAGTTGCAAAGGTGTCATGATATCATGACATGTTATAGTTTCGTGAGAAAAGCTACAGAACCTCAGAGGCGATTGAAGCTGACAGAATTGAATTTGAGTCGATGTAGTTTAGGGTTTTGCAGCTGATGAAGTTAAGGGTAGCAACCGACTAAGATCAAGATTTTGATCTTGAAAGTTTTAGTATAAAAACAGGCTGCTTGGAGAGAAATTATCATCGATCGAAGTGTGCGTTCGAGGAGTGGCATTCGTAGTCTGTGCGAAGATAAGAAGTTTGATCGTCGAGAGCAGAGTGTATTCTGTCGAAACTTCCAAGTAAGAGAGATCGAAGGAAGCAGAGTGCGCGAAGACTATACAGTTGTAATTGCATAGAAGTGCAAAGGTCAAAGTTTGATCGAGTGCAACTATGATTGCATAAAAAGAGCGAAGGACTGTGTTTTTGTGCAGACCAAAAAAAGAGGACAAAGACATTTGTGCTAGACCGAAGGACTATGTTTGGTGCAAATCAGAGAAAGAGATCGAGGAAATTTGTGCTAGACCGAAGGACTGTGTTTAGTGTAATTTTGAGGACCAGCTTTGAGGTGATAGAGTTGAGGACAGAGGTCTCTAGCCAGAGCAGGGAAGACAGGTGTCTTCTATGGATAGAGTTCCATTTGCTAAGGGCAGCTGAGACATAGGTCTTCTAGAGGATCACCAGTCAAAGCAAAGTTAGGGGAAGGTATCTCCTTTGAGCAGAGGCTCATAAACTTTGTAATTGGGAAGGTTTCCCAAATAATTTGAGATAAACTTAAAAAAAAAAGTTTTGTGGACGTAGCCCAGCCATTCTAGGTGAACCACGTTAAAAATGAGTCTTAAATGTGTGATGTTTTGTGTCTTGTTTAATGTTGTATTGATGCCACTGCTATCTGAAATTAAAATTATTAAATGGTTAAGTCTTATACTGTTCACCCCCCCTCTCAGTATAAGTTCATGTTCTTCAACGAACTGCTGTTTCACAAGGAGAAATTTCACAAAGCTCGAAGATCAATTATTTTGGTGGATGAGAGGATACTTAAACTTTGATAAGGCTATGGTATTTATATACCATGTGTCTATGTTTCTTCACATCGGCGGTGAGAACACGGTGATGTCAACGAAAGAGAGGAAAACCTTACTCGTGAATAACCCGATGCTAAAGCTTTATAGTATGTGCCCAAAATTTATTAAAGCGCCTAATATTTAGCTTATTTAATTTATTAAATATAATAAATTAAATTATTTTGAACAATTTAATTATTATTATTTAATAATTAAATGGGCTTTGGTCTTTTAAACCAAACTTTAGGGCATCCTCGGTTTTTAGAAAAACCTTGCAACTTGCCCACATGGTTTTAATGAAAACCATTTAACTTGACATCATTGGTTTTAATAAAAACCATTTAACTTGCCACCTTTGGTTTTAATAAAAACCATTAAAATTACCACCATTGGTTTTAATAAAAACCATTCAAATATGCCATTCATAATATTGCAAGGTGTGTTATGATGTCTTTTCATTTGCACCTTTCAACCATTCGATGTCAGTGGTGATTCACTTCTTGGCATCAATGACAACTTCATGTTTTGACATAAATCAACAATGCCATATTTCTATCTTGACATCAATGACAACTCTTATGGACTCAAAATTTCCAACAAGGTCTACCTTGAGAATTGCTTCATGTTGTTGTGATTGAATCAATTCATTACGCAATGCCTCACATTTCTTTTTCTAAGTATTCTCGCTCTAATTATTTTGGGTTACTAATTATGTGTTTTGTTTTACCAATAATTCCTTGGCTACTTTTTGATGCAACATTTTAGCCTCCACAATGATAATCACTTCCTCCCTATCCCTGAGTTTGGAACTAAGATCCAAGAGTTCTTGTTATTTCTCTTAAATCCATTGCAATTTATCATCCAAATATAGGACATATTCGACCAACTATATTTTTTTCTCCTATGATTTTACCTGTATCAATTATAGGTATTTATCCAGATTCTACCTTTTTAGATTCAAGTGCTTAATCCCCTCATCTATCCAACACAAGTGGGCTAGAAAATTCATTTGAGTATACATTGGTCATATTTGGGTACCAATTCCACCTATGGCCTTTGATCCGTGGATCCTTAGGAGGGATGATTATTACCATGGCCAATAACATACACCTGGGCTAGATCCAAATAGAGGGTAGGTGTTTTGTCTTGTAATTTCTTGACTTCCTTCATATTGTTAAATATTTAGTAGGCAATGTCAATGGCTATTCTTGATAAATACTAGAAATTTTTTATCATTAGCCTCCCTTTCCAGCCCATTTCACAAGCTTCTCCAGTTCTTCTTTTACCATCAATTGTCAGTTCTTCCACTAGCCAATATAAGTTACATTAAACTACAATCACAAGTTATCCATAACATGGATCAATTTGGTAAAATATGTTACTGCTTTTTGGTCGATGCGACCATCCATGTTCGATGAATCTAAATTTTTTTGAACTTCCAGCATTGTGCTATGACCATATATCCTTGGGTTCCTCTTTATCTCGTGGTTTAAGAGACTCCTTTTCCTTCTTCAAAAGATCAATGGTCTTCCTAATGAATTTTCATTTTATAATTATTAGCCATTTTACTTGTCCTTGTGATTGGTTGCTTTCCCCAATGGCCTTACTATCTGGTAGGGGTACGTCATGTTGTTGTGAATTCTATCTATTTATTGTTCTCATCTCATACTCCGAAGATGCTTCATCTTCCATGAAAATAAAATGCTGTTGTGTTTTTATTATTAGGTTTTTTAGTGGCTAGAAAAATGAATGGATATTCTTTAGTTACAATGCCTACTTCTACTTCTTGTGTAGTGCCTATGTCTATTATTTTACCTATTACCCATGACTATGAGCATATCCTCAAATGAGAAATACCATAGAGTGTTACTAATGAAAGTCTTGACAAATAGGTATTTTGGGGGAGCCTCAAGTGACTCTACACAATCCTAAAATTATGCCTCTACCAAATATTCCATAGGTCCCACATAGATAGCATTACTTGGGTCCTACTAGTATATTTTGGAGAATAGTAAGGATTGCAAAATCCACTTCTATAAAGTCAGTCCCCTTACTTTGTGATTACATTTATTGTTCGATTTGTCAAGCCACTGATTGATTATTAGCTATATTTTTTATTATTATTCCTACCACTGATTCTGGTGATGGTGATGGTAAATCAATTTTTAACCTTTTCTTATTGGTTTGACTACTTCTTGTGTAGGTGCAACAACTATATTTGCTAGTAATATATTCTCTTGCAGCTGTGATGCAATATCCTCCCTTTTTGAGTCTTCTATCGACCCTTATTCAAGTAAAGTCTTATCAAATAATTGCTTTAATTGTTACTTTTTCATAGGTGTACTTTGCTTCACCTATGGTTTTGCATCCTTCCATTGTAAAATTATTGGTGCCAAATTTGGTAATGCCTTGGGAGGGTCTAATCCTAGAATTTGCACTCTTGATCTAGACGTAGAATCTACAAGTAATCCAATGGCATGAAAAACCATTGAAAAAATCTTAGTGGTCCTTGCTAGGAGTTTCTTAATATGAATTATCAATTAGACTTCCCAATCATAAGCAATTCCTTTCTCGATCCCTTGCAGATATGAAATTAGCCATATTGGGAGATCTGAACTCCTTTGTTCCCTAAAAAACTTGGCCATTAGTACATTCATGATGCACTGCAATATTGTATTTTCCAACTGAGTCTATTTTACTCCTCAACTACAATGTGTTGATAATAAAACATCAATCTCTTCCATTATTAGGAGTGTAATACCCTAAATCAGCTATGGAGTTTTTCTAGGGTCGACTCATTCATCCATTATAGGCTGGTCCTTGGAAATTTGAAGGTTCTTTGAAATGTTTAGGCTGAGAAATCCACAACTAAGTCTTTAGTGCCCATGTGTACTTTTCTGGTATTTTGTACTGAATCATAGGTCAAAAATATATGGATCAAGTACTCCTTAAAGAAGTCTTTTTCAAAATTGAAAACCTGTAAAATGAAATTTACTCTAGATGCCTTGAGTTGTTGCTTAACTAGATCATCTACTAGTTATTATTCCCACCATTACCAAAAAAAATCTTCTTTTGCATGAATCTAGGTTATCTCCATGATTGGTACCTAGTCCTTTTTAAACTATTGTACTTCTTTACTCTTCCTTTCAGGTGTTGCTTCTTGTGCGTACCCCTATTTTCCTTGAATATTTCTTTACTCTAGATTTGGTACTCATCCCTGCATCACCCCTTTACTATGATCATGGTCCTGATAATGGTGAAGTCATTTTTCCATGTCTGACTTTGGAACTTCTTCATCTCATGGGGTTATCGATGTTCTACCTCCAACATGTTTGGGCTCATTAATCTAAATCTGGCCTAACTTTTATCAACTCATTATTCTAATTCTTGGGACTTCCCTTGGTTTTTTCTAGATGACTTCTCTACTAGATGAATTTAGTCTTAAATAGTGCACTCCAGATGATTGTTGTCTCAAACGTCTATAGTCCCAAACATATACAATATCAAATGGATATAGTTATAGATGGGTATAGTCTTATATGGGTATAGACTTGGATGTAATCTCAGATGAAATTCCTCATATATTTACTTCTTCATATGGTTCTTATGTAGATGCTTGCAGATCCAGATGGTTATATTTCTAGATTATGGGAACACATCATATCTAGAACTTTTTTATGTGACTCCTTCCAGTGCACTCCTATTTTTTTACTATAATTTGAGGGTAAAATAACTTGCACTAATACTAATAATTATAAAATTTCTATGAGGATTCCAATATGTTGAATGGATTTTGGCATCAACAGCTTCATCTTGGTCAAATTATTGGTGCGTAGGTGATTCTACCTCTCATCCCAACCCGTTATTCTTAGAAACTTTTCCTTGTTCTCTACTTGTGTGCTTTTGCCTGTGAATACTCTAGACTAAATGAGCCAAAATTTGCCCTAACATCCAATTTATAGGCTTACTACCACCCATGCAACTTCTTGTTTAACTACCACTTTCACTTCAAAATTCTGCATGTGCACCACCTCACCACCCTTGCATGCACTTGTCTTTTTATTTATTTCATTTTTTTTTCCTATTTTTGTCTTTTCTTATTTTTATATTTTTCTTTTTCTATTTATTTTATTTAATATTTTTTCAAAAATATGTCTTTCTTTTCACCATTGCTTAGTGAAGTGTATGGCAGTACCAATACAAACTTCTAGTGTCTCCAACGATGCTTCCTATTATTGATGGTTTCTAGTCCCTTGACTGCTAAAATTCTCATCACCATACATTGCTTCAATCTATTGGTTATTTTCATTATTTCCTTGACTTCAAGGGGTTACCATATATGGTTATCCTTTCTACCTATCATTTCCAATCTGCATGATATGCTAATCTACCCTATATTCTTCCATAGAATGGCTTCTTCCTTCCATCAATGAATGACATAGTTCTCTTAAATCAGTATAGATGCTATAATTCTGATGTCTACTCCCTATGATGTCATTCTAACTGGTTCTATCATCCCCTAGATGAGTTCTACCAACTACATGATAGGTCAATTAGGGATGATCATCCTCTACATAGGTTCTATCATATTTTGGATCAATTCTCTTAGTCCTTCCATCCTCCTAGCGGATAATTATGCTATCATACATATAATAAAAATCAGTCCTATTTTGCTCCTACCGTTTTTTTTTTCTTTCAATTGAATAGGGATTTATTTATTGTCCAACATTTCGATGTATCCTTCCTATGGATTACCTTCTACCTTGAAGTCTATCTTCCTATATTTATACTTCTACTTCTTCTTGATGTACCAAGTTTTAGGTTGGATTCCTTGGAGGTATTTAATCCATGTTCCTAAATCCATGTCCTCCTTGTGTTTGCACAAATCATCCTCTTCTCCTTTCCAATTGAATCTCCCTAATGTTGGAATAGCACACTTCTAGCTACTCGAGATTTAGTAGGTCTCTTGATCGTTTGTGGTGATATCTTCAATTTCTACAAGATTGTTGAGGTAAACCATATGGTATATCCTTAGGAATTCATAGGTGTTGGTTGGTTTACACTATGTTTGTAGATGGGCCTTGTGGTCCATTTCATGGACTAGTCAATCTATGGATAGTTGGAGGGGAGTTTCTTCCTCTCAAGCTACCAAGAAGGAGACCAAGAAAACTCCCCCTTGGTTAGGCATACTTGGGTTACCTAGCAGTCCTAACAAACTATCAAGATTACCTAAGTCGTCTCTATTTCTGGATTGATCAATAAGTTTTTCTCTAATGCTTGGCTCTGCATGTGCTTGGGTTTCAAGTGTTAACTACCTTAGGATCCTTAATCTTCTATATGCCCTTATCAATATCCTTCTCCAACTTGCTTCTTCAAAGCATCTTTGTAGTGTGCATTGAGTTAAGGTATCTTTATACTAATATGATAAGGAAAACTCTATACTTGAAACATTCCCTTCTCCTTTATTATTCATTGGCCAATCCGAGGTTTCTTAAATATTTCTTTACAATTACCTCACCTCTTTATTTTTTCTTCATAATTCCATCGTAGCAAGTCAATATACTGCCACCTCCCAATGTTTGATCGATATTTTGATTGAATTGTCATATCCTACCATCTTCTAGGGTTCGGTCGGTTCCATAATTGCATCATATTAATTACTTGAATAGTTTCCCATTCCCTTATCCTCTTCCTCCTAAGGTATTTATGGTTCTATATTATCTATTACTTGGACCATTTTGAAGAATTGAACTCCTGCTTACCAACTTCAGACCTCATCCCTTTGCTTTATTTGTTTTAGATTGAAACTTGGGTAAGGTGTATTTAGGTACCTAGGAAGATTTTCATTACTACTCAATTCTTCCTACCATCCTCGATTTCTTGGTTTTTTGGGTACTGTTGACAATATTGTCACATTCCACCAAGGGGCAAAAAAATTAAAACTTTGTATGATATTTGTTTTGTTGAAAGTTTTCTTTTGTTTATAAGTTATAGCAATTTTGGTTTTCCCTATCGCCCCTGGTGGACAAAATGAAAAGAAAAGAGCTTCGGGCCCGAAGCACTTCAAATCATCACTTCGGGTGAGAACTTTGCCAAGAAAGTGAAGGAAATGCTTCGCACCCGAAGCATTCCCAGCGGCTACTTCGGGTGAAGAGTTTTGCAAAGCGGCATCCAAGCAACTTCGTCGAAGAAGAAAAGATAGCCCGAATTAGCTAAGGCAAAGAAATTACTTCGGGCCTGAAGTATTTCTAAAATCCACTTCGGCCAGTTTTCACTCGAAGCAGTAGAGGTCGAGAAAGTGCTTCGGCAAAAACTCCCCCAAGTCATCGTTTCAAAAGAAGATCGGCCCGAAGCGTTTTTCCCCACCCATTAGTGAGGCAGTTTTTCTAGCGAAGCAACGAAGGATAAAGGGAGATCGGCTTCGGCACTCCACGCCCCCAAAGTAGTTTTGCGAAGCAAAAATTAGCGAGGCGCTTCCCAAGAATGCTTCCCAAGTTGGGCATTTTCCCGAGGCGATCAGAGAGCCTCATAAATGCATATTTTCTTGCTCGATAAGCCCGCTGCTCATTTTTGGCAATTGGATGTGAAGTATCAGTCCGTGAAGAAGAACTCGGCAAGCATGGCCGCCACTCGAGCATCGCACCTACAATCCAAGGACACCCAAGTGGCTCATTTAATGAGACTTTCTCTGGTTGACTTGGTCACCATTACCAGTTTTGGTAGATGATTTGAGAGATCATCCGCAGCAGCAGTGAGGAGCTGATTTCTCAGGGCTCAAGGGTGTACTCCACCATTTTTGTAATAATGATTCAAAGGGCCGGGTCCTCTATAAAAACCCAATCTTTGCAATGTAAAAAGGGGGGAAATTTTTGCTAGAAAGCTGCTATAACTTGATGTCCTGTGTCTAATACTAAAGATTTTTGTACTCCATTTCTCTCTTTTATGCTACCTTCTATGCTTAATTCTTTTATCTATCTACACTCGTATACTGAGACTCTGAATCTTGAATCCGATGTGCGATTGGGGACTGTACCCTGAAATTCGCCTTGAAGGATACATAGGAGAGGAAAAACATTGTATAAGCTTTCTTTTATGCTACCTGGTGGGTCGTGGTTTTTGTTATTCCCTTGTCTTAATCGCTATTACTCTGAACCCTGAATTCCAGCGAGAGAGAAAGGAGAACCCTGTGAACTCGTCAAGAGGATACATAGGAAAGCGAGTATCATGTTTCTTTCGTCTATTCTTGGTGTTCTTTGCTGCTATTCAAGTTATTAGCGAGTGATCATGCTTCTTGTTCTCTCCCACCTTAAATCATCATCTTCTAACCCTTACTCTTTTTATTTCTTTCTCTAACCCTTACCCCTTTTTATTTCTTTTCCTAACCCTTACTCTGTCTATTTCTTTCCTGCACTCTTGTCTCAAACCCCAAAAGTATATTAGTATAGGAGCTAGCCTTTCTATAGAGATTGGCATGAGGGGCATCTCTTCCCCTCGGCCTTTCAATGTTGGTCGTAGGTCCAGGGCACGCAAAACCACCGAAAGTCATTTCCTATGCGGATTTGATGACCAATAGTTTTTGGCACACCCGGTTTGAGAAAGGACAATCCTCCTCTTCAGACCTGAGCGAAGCTCCTCCGCCAGCTCCAATCAAAGAAAAGTCCCAAAAGGCCACTGCCGAACCACCTCAAGTGGAGACCAAAGAACAGACTAAGGAGAATCTCAAGTTTCCCTCGCTCACCAAGCGATAAAGGGTAGAAGCGACAGAGCAATATCGCACCAAGTACGAACCAAGAAAGGAACCTGAGGTGCATAGCTCCCTAGCCTACAACATTGTAGAGGAGTTGAAGAGAAATCCAGCCAAAATCAGTTTGTATGATGCTCTGCAACTTCTTGGACAAGTGGACCTGCTACAAGAATCATTGAAGAGGATTAATACAAAGAAGGCAGAGTCGCTCCCCCTAGTGCAAACTCTGTCCGCATCCATCATGGGAAAAAATAGACCACCACCATTCTACTTATCCTTACAAATGGAAGGGTATATCATGCATAACTATATGATAGATTCTGGAGCTGCGACGACAGTCACGCCAAAGGCAGTATGTGAGGAAATAGGCATGGAATACACACAAAGCAGTCACGGAGTCCTCCAATTGGACGGTACCCTAGTGAAGACTGTAGGTGTCATCAAAGACATTCCTATTCGACTACATAAGACACCTCAAATCACAGTCATACAAGAGGTGGTAGTTGTGGACCTTGAGCCCTACTTCAGCATGTGCCTGTCAAGGGAATTCACGGCAAAGTTGGGCGGATACCTGTCCATGGACTACACTCATCTAGAGATCCCCTTCAAAGGGAAGAAGGTGAAGATCTATAATGAAAAGCCTTCTACATTCCTAGTTCAGAAGATTTCCGAGGAAGAAAATAGTGACCCTGTGCATACGATCATGGAGGAGCTAAAGCAAGTGGATCTGGTCCAAGAATCCCTCACACAGTTGTGTTGTGAAGATGAATTTTTGTTGGCAGATTTAAATACCATGATAGAGACCGAGGTGGGATGCTACACCATCACCAAGTCCGAGAAACCAGCCAAAATGGAGGGGAAGGTTTCTGCTCAAGGACTATGGAAATTGTTCTTCAACGGTGCCCGATGCAAAAACGGTGTTGGGGCAGGAATCCTTTTGATTTCGTCGTCTGGTGAGAAAAAGGAATATTGCTACCGATTGACATGTAGCTGCACAAACAATGCAGCAGAATATGAAGCCTTGTGCTTAGGACTCAAGAAAGCCGATAAGTTAGGCATAAGGCATCTTCAAATCTTCAAATATTATGAACTAGTTTGCAACCAAGTCACCAACAGATGCTCTTCAAAGAAGCACTATCTTAAATCATACCACAATAGGGTATGGGACCTGTTCGACCAGTTTGAATCCCTCAATATACAATCTATTCCACGAGAAAAGAATCAACATGCAGATGTCTTAGCACCCATCGCAGCCCGATATTCTCCAATGGATGATATGGTGCATAAGCCGAAGGCTGTAAGGATGATCTATAGACCCTCTGTCCCGAAAAAATATTTACACTGGCAAGTTTTTGACAACGATGAGCAGATTGTTAATTTCATGATCCAAGAAGCCGCTACAGTCGAAGACCGAAGCCCTGATGGGGAAGAATATGAAGGATTGGTCTAGTTGAAGAAAAATCACGTTCCCAAGGGATTGATCATGCTTGAGAGCATTTTCGACCAAAATGATTGATCGCTATTCCATAGGATCCAGATCAACACACAACAATATCAAGATTTAGAATTGGAACTTGGGAAAGTAATAAAGGTTGGGACCGATTGTACTTCAGAAGAAATAGAACGAATCCGATGTTTGTGTAAGAAGTACCTAGATATCATGGCTTGGTATTATCATGACCTCAAGGGATATGATCAGTAGCTGATCCAACATATGATCGAATTACAAGAAGGGGCCAAGCCTTTTCGACAAAAACAAAGGCCGGTTAATCCAAAGATCGAGGTCTTGATGAAGGCCGAACTGCTGAAAATGCTCGAAGCAAAGATCATTTATCCCATCAAGCATTCTTCCTAGGTAGAAAACTTGGTCCTTGTCAAGAAAAATAATGGAGACATCTAGTTATGTGTGGACTTCCACAACCTAAATCATGCTTCCCTCAAGGACCACTATCCTCTCCCGCAGATCGATCAGATCTTGCATTCGATAGTTGGAGCTCAATGATTCTCCCTGCTTGATGGTTTCTCTGGGTATAATCAAATCTGGGTCAGGGATGAAGACCAGCATAAGACCACGTTCACAACCAAGTGGGGCACATTCACCTACCAACGAATGCCTTTTGGCCTCTCGATCGTAGGAGCTACTTTCCAGATAGCAATGGACCTAGCTTTTTGTGAGCTTCTGAAAAAGGTTATCGTTATCTATTTGGATGACATGATCGTCTTCTCTCGAAGGAGAGAAAACCACCCAGAACATCTTCAACAAATCTTTGAAAAATATCGAGAATTTGGCATCTCAATCAATCCAAAAAATTCTATCTTCGTAGTCAACGAAGGAAAGCTGCTAGGACACGCAATTTTAGAAAAGGGTCTCATCATGGATCCCGACAGAGCCGAAGCTCTGATGAAGCTCCCAATACCAACGGATAAAAAGGGCCTTCAATATTTCTTCGGATAGATTAACTTCGTAAGGAAGTTTGTCCTAGACTTCGCCTAGGTCGTTAAGCTGATGTCTGAACTTTTAAAAAAGGGCACAGAATTCGTCTGGACAGAAGAGAGGAGAAAAGCATTCAAAGAAATCAAGGCCCAAATTGTTCAGGCACCGGTCTTGATCAACCCCGACTACAGTCAAGATTTTATCCTATATGCAATAGGAGAACCTAAAAGCTACGTCGTGGTCTTGATGCAAAAGGGGGAAGATGGAGAGGAACGTCCCATCACGTTCCTCAGTCAGATAATCAATCCCCATGAAGAAAAGTACAATTTCATCGAGCGTCAAGTGCATGCAGTAATGAAATCTCTCAAGAAATTCAAACAGTTCATTTCTCGGAGTCGAACCACAATCTTCGTTATTCACCTCGATGTGCGTAGTTTCATTATTCAGGGGGAACTAGGAAGCAAGAGAGCTGGTTGGGTAAGCAAAATCTAAGAGTTTCATATTGAGATCAAACCCACCAAACTAGTTTGCGATCGCGCATTATGTCAAGAGCTGGCGAAGAGTGCAACGACCGGAATAATGGACTGTCGGTCGGATGAATCGCCAATAGGAGAATGCCTCGCTAATCAGGAAGGGGCCAAGAATGATTAGGTCAGCAAAATAGTGGAATATTTCAACACCGACAGATGCCCCTCATATCTAAATGCTTCACAGTGAAGACATTTTAGGATGCGGTCCGCCCGATACACTATGCGCCCAGAAGGCTTGTTTTTCAGGAACATCGACGGTGTCCTCCTTAGATGCATAAAAGATGATGATAAGAGGAGAATCTTGGGCGAATTTCATTTAGGACTATCTGGAGGACACTTTGCTAGAAGAGTGATAGCGCTGAAGATAATCAAGGCGGGTTACTATTGGCCCACACTCTTTGTCGATGCCTTCTCCGTTTGTCGCAAATGCGAGCAATGCCAAAAATTCGTCGATCGAAGCAGAAATGCTTCGATGCCCCTCCGATCGATACAGGTGGAAACACCCTTTCAGCAATGGGGACTGGATTTCATAGGGGCCATATTGCCAAACTCCTCTGCTAGGCACAAATTCATTCTGACTGTGACTGATTACTTCACCAGGTGGGCCGAGGTAGTCCCCACAAAACACGTCGATCAAGATACTATCATCACCTTCCTAGAAGGATTGATTACCCGCTTCGGCATCCCCAAAGCAATTATTATAGATAACGGTCCTAGTTTCACGGGCGTAAAGATCAAAGAGTTCCTATACAAGTATGTGATATATCACAAAGTGTCTTCCAAATATTATCCCTAGGGCAATGGACTGGCAGAATCCACCAACAAAACCCTGTTGAGGATACTGAGAAAGCTGATCGATAAAAAAAAAAGAACTTGGCACCTCCTTCTAGATCGGGCCCTGTGGGCCGATCGGGTTTCTATCAAAAGGTCAATCAAGACTTCGCCTTATGCTCTGGTCTACGACAAGGAGGCCATATTGCCTACTCACATCGAGATCCCTGCATTACAGTTGCTAGAAGAAGATGAAGCTAACTCGATGGAGAGATGCCTGGTTTAGCTACTACAACTAGAAGAGGAACGTGAAAAGGCCTACCAGAACTTCACATGGCATGCTGAGGTCACCCAAGAATGGTTCAAAATGAAATCATCCAATCGCACATTCAAAGCAGAAGACCTAGTATGGAGGTGGTATTCATGGAAGGCCAAGCCCGGGAATCATGACAAAATGGATGCGTTCTGGGATGGACCGTTTGAAATAGTAAAAGTGAATTCGGCCAATTCCTTCATCCTCAAATATGCGAATGGCCAAGTACTACCAATCTCCGTCAATGTTCTCCACCTAAAGACCTTCGATCGCTGAGGTATGTATTACCCCAAAAAAAATAATAATAAATAAATAAATAAATAAAAAATAAAAATAAAAAAATAAAATCTTGCATATATTTTTGTATATAGGTTTTTAGTGCTTTGTCAAAATCACCTTCGGGGGGTTTTGGTCCGAAGTAGCCGATGAAGGGAAGTTCGCCGCGAAGCAATTCATCCTCGTAGAACCAAACCACATGCAAATCAAGGACGTGGAAAATGCTTTGCTAAAGAAATGTGCGGAAGGCATCGTCCGAAGTAATTCTTGGCGAGGCCCTCCTCGATGAAACGAGTTTCGATCGACGAAATTCGTGAACCAAAGCAACAACGTGGCAAAGGGAACTTTGGGCCCAAAATGAAGGAAATCAGCCCGAAGAAGAATTTCACGACGAAGTATTTTCTACGCCAACTCCAATCGCCGAATTGCGTGACCCCGCGTACGACGCCGCCATATGGCCAATCAGATGCCACAACGATACTTTCGGGACAGGCCCACGAAGTAATTACGGTAGTTGCCATAAATTCAAGAAGTTGCCCCCTAAAGCTATAAAATGTAGATGCCCGTTAGGAACAAACCATTTACAAGCATGAGAGTCGAGTCTGCATTCTGTCTCTTCGGAAGAACTTCTATATCTAAGATTCTGCTGTTAGCCATGATTATCCCGTCCCTTGTTTTGAAGTGCTGAACCCTTCTACATCACAAGCTATTATGCTGTGATCATTCACAATGGGAAAGAAGAACCCCACTCAAAAGGGAAAAGAACCAAAGATGACAGTTCCAGAGAAGGCGAGAGCCATGGAAGAAAAGAAACAGAGACCTAGGAGGGTCAATCCTCCCCCACGCCCAGGAAAACAAGTAATGGAAGGAAGGGAGGAATTCGATGATGAGCCCAGCATAGAACCACCTGTCGATAAGTGGGTGAAAATCAGAGACCCAGAGCTCTCAAGAACCGTGGCCGAGCTTCGAGGTACCGTCGAATTCATGCGAAGTAGGCTCTCAATGGAGAACAAGAGGGCCGCGACATATTATTCCCACATCTACTGGTATCTAGTCCCTCCTACACATCACTGCCCCGAGCTCATATGCGCCATCGCTCAGAACTACCAACCACAAAACAGATAGGTGTTGGATGCCTCGGGTCAAAAGTTGTTTTTCATTCTGAAGGAGGATGTGCAGGCAGCGTTCGCACCACAACAAAGGCCACCAAAAGGCTATACCATTTGCAATGTCAGCCTGAGCGAACAAATAGAGAAGTTCACCTCTAATCCCTTCATCCTAAGCTTTTTGCATGAAAACCTCAAGAGCGGACTTCCTCCCGGAAAGCGACCCCAAATGCCCCTGCCCTTGGAGGCCTTCAAGAACACGGATATATTCTCTATCATTGCATGGGTGGTAGGCTTGTCGGGTGATACTTTGGTATATCCATGGCAGGTGTCTCTAGCTAAATGCATTTCCAGAGGAGAGTTCTACACCCCTGACGCTTCGCGGTCGAACACCAACCTAGTTTTTTTTTATTGGGCAGAATGGGTGGCCCAAAATCTGCATATACGGTTAGCATCCATGAAGGATGCTAGCAAGGAGCCACACTTCTAGCCTTGTTCCTTCTTGGTTTGGCTCTTATTATTTCATGTACATAAAGCCCTTCACCATTGTGATGTTTCACCAGTTGAAAAGGATGGGATTCCTTTGCCTGTATATCAGTGGACCCATCTCCTGCTAAGGTCAGAGTCTTATTACCCTTTCAATTAGCAGTTTTTGGGACCTACGATGCATGTCCTGACAAAGTCTAGCCCTCGGGTGCCTCTCTGCCTTAGAGATAAAGTGGTACTGGAGAAAAGGGGGGATGTGTTTCAATTGACATTCACATTTTCGAATTCACGGGGAAGCCCTTCTTGTTGCCTTTTTTCCCTTTGAAGTACTAATTTGCCCTGGAAGTTGCTCAACAAAGCGATGCGACCGATGAAGCCTGTGGCCACGGATGGAAGTGGGCACACACCTATGACTTCCCCTTTAATATGGGAGTGATCAAAGTATTTGCCTTGAAGCAGAACATATACCTAGAGGAGAGGCTTGCCGATTTTGGTCTGCTTCAAATACCACAGAGGTGGCTCTACGACCCGTTGGGGGTGATGAGAGATCACTTGAAAAGTAAAAACTTCCATGTCTGTCCTTGCCCCAAAATCCTAGAGTAGAGGAATAACCCCAATGGTACGGACCTGGAGTGGCACTTAGAGGAGATGAGGACGTTGCCTCCTTGGCATGACTTCTATCCTATGGAGGTCGAATTCGACCCAGACTAGTACCCATTCCCAACTCTTGACTCCACTTTCTGGAGAAAAGCAAAGGATGATTTAAAAGAGGAGTTGAAATATTGGGACGAGGAGCAGTTAAGAGAATTGTGGATTATGAGAGTCCATCACCGAAAGATGAATTCTTACGGGCTTCTAACAATGGACAGGGAATTCACAATTGTATATTAGACCAATATTGGGTCTTGGGAACCCTTGTCCTTCGATGACTTCATTCCACTGGCCACCCCAAGTTTAGGCGAAAGCCCCAGAAGGACCGATAATGTCCCTAAGGAAAAAGCATCCAGGGCAGCACCAAAAGCTTTACTACAAATGCCATCCGAAGAGCTTGAGACAATAATAGAGGAATCGGAGCAACCCCTTGAGAGGAGGAAAAGAATGGAGCAGGAACCTACACAGGCACCCCCGAACTTCCCAAAATGACCGCGTATAGGCACTCCAAGTGCCCCTACCGAAAGATCAGTATTAGGCTTGACCAAAGCAAACAACGGAGGAAATCCACCAAGTGTCGAAATGATCCCAAACGTAGATGTCATTAATGCGGAGGAACTCGTGGAAGTCATGGAAGCTAAAAGTATCGAGGCCCATGAGGAACAAGGGCCAATCACCCAAGAGATCACCATGGCTTCTCTGCTAGGAGGGCACATAGGTACATTTTCTTCACCTTATGCTATGGTTGCTCGTAAGTCTATCCCGACCCTGGCCGAAAGCTCTCACCTGTCCACCCTACCTCCACAAGGTCAGTCGCCTTCTCATTCCATGTCCCTAACTACTCCCCTTGAGTCTTTCAGCCAGGACAAACCTATCGAAGTTACTTCACCCAACCACATCACCAATCCTCCAGTCATCAACCAAGGTGAAGCTAATAGTCCAATGTCGAACCCTGAGGCTCATTCCTTCGTTGTACACAATGTGCTCCCACTCGTCGAATCCCCCATCACCCCTATTGTCGAACCTTCGGGTGAGGCTATCCCCTTCAACTCTTTGTATTTGTTCAATCCATCGGCTGGAGATCTAGTCGCATTCGACTCTGAGATGTCCTCAATACAGGAATCCCCCTTGGCCAAAAAGCTCCTCCAATCTCAAAAAAACATGGAAAGAATGTTAAAAGAGGCAAGAAAGAAGAAAGGGCGTTTGCTCGCTCAGGTTGAGAGGTGCACCATATTCAATTTGGAGGTGGGAAAATTGCATAAAGTAAAGAAGATACCCAAAGTCCAAAAGCCCCTAGACGAAATGACTCCAATGGACTATGAATATTAGGATAAAGAAAAGGACTTGGAACATCTGAACGTGGACAAGGAGTCCGCCTCTATGCACATTGGAATCGAGACCTTCAAGGCGCATGCGAACATTGCCAACAAGCATAGGTTCAAAACTGAGAGTGCTAACATCAAGCTGGAGGAGGAGCTAGCAAGGGCTCGCTCCAAATTGGTAGAGGCCAAAGAGCAGTGCAAGCTGATGCAGAAAGAAGCACACGCCCTAAAGCTACGGATAGCACAGCTGGAGTGCACAGTTGAGAATCAAGCACAAAGGCAGGCCAAAAATGATTTGAGGGCCAAGGAGCTTGAAAGTAAGATCTTGCAAGCTTAGATCCAATTGCACAAGAATGAAGCCCTAGGGCTACTTGATAGGAGCAAAATCAAGGAGATTCGCTCACATCTACTCAAGAATTTGAGGTCTTGGGCTGTCAGCACCCTTTCAGTTTTAGCTTACACCATAGAAGCCCAGGTTGCCGCTGCCGAAGGAGGGCCAATCATCGAAGTGGT
Organism: Wollemia nobilis; assembly: GCA_028583015.1. Taxonomy (NCBI): domain Eukaryota; kingdom Viridiplantae; phylum Streptophyta; class Pinopsida; order Araucariales; family Araucariaceae; genus Wollemia; species Wollemia nobilis. The sequence continues at coordinate 17,411,645 of JAQPPZ010017033.1, read as the reverse complement.
CATTTAGAATGTCAAATCTTGACTCAAGCTGGCCCTCAAGGTCCAAAATGCAAGGTATCAATATTTGAAGCTCACAGCAATGAGTCAGATAGCAAGGGATTGGTCAACCACCCAGGCCACAGTTCATACCTTTTTCTCCATAGCCAAGAAAGAGCAAAAGGCAAAAATCCTACTAGACGCATTCGAGAGCAAGAGGCATGCATCAATGGGCTACTTCAAGGACCTTTCCTCCTTAGGATTCCTGAGCTTCACGGATAATGATGGGAAATCCTCAGCCAAGGAAGAAATCATGTCGAAGTGGTAGCAGTTTGAAGGCAACGTCTTGGAGATAGACGAGTGGGCCGAAACAATAATAGAGAAGCAGGTTTCTGATTACATATTGAAATACTGTAGAATCATCGCCTCCCTAAATGATCTGTATACCAGGGACCAGCATGCAAAAATCGGGCAGATCGATAGGTTCCTCGCTTTGGTCAAATCCTTGGAAGATCAGGAGCTGTTCACAAAAAGTGTCTGGTCTTAGGTTTGTCGAACCTTAAGAGACATCTACGCCCGCCTGGCCCCATTGCTAACGGTTGAAGACGTAGCAGAAGTAATGGCAACAGGAGGAGAAGAAGCAGTAGGGGAGAGAGAAGAGGAAGAGGAAGGACAAGCTGTGGAAGCGCCCCTAGAAATGGAAAAAAGAGAAAGGTCTGGAGGTAACTCTGGCCCAATGGATAAAATCTAAGGGTTCTACCATAGAGACGAGCTCGTTGCCCCACGAGCCACCAAGAATGTTGACAATATTGTCACATTCCACCAAGGGGCAAAAAAATTAAAACTTTGTATGATATTTGTTTTGTTGAAAGTTTTATTTTGTTTATAAGTTATAGCAATTTTGGTTTTCCCTATCGCCCCCTGGTGGAAAAAATGAAAAGAAAAGAGCTTCGGGCCTAAAGCTCTTCAAATCATCACTTCGAGTGAGAAATTTTTCGAGAAAGCGAAGGAAACGCTTTGCACCCGAAGCATTCCCAGCGGCTACTTCGGGTGAAGAGTTTTGCGAAGCGGCATCCAAGCAACTTCGCCGAAGAAGAAAAGATAGCCTGAATCAGCTAAGGCAAAGAAATTACTTCGGGCCCGAAGTATTTCTAAAATCCACTTCGGCCAGTTTTCACCCGAAGCGATAGAGGTCGAGAAAGTGCTTCGGCAAAAACTCCCCCGAGCCACCGTTTCAAAAGAAGATCGGCCCGAAGCGTTTTTCTCGACCCATCAGCGAAGCAATTTTGCCAGCGAAGCAGCGAAGGATAGAGGGAGATCGGCTTCGGCACTCCACGCCCCCAAAGTAGTTTTGCGAAGCAAAAATTAGTGAGGCGCTTCCCAAGAATGCTTCCCAAGTTGTGAATTTTCTCGAGGCGCCTCATAAATGCATATTTTCTTGCCCGGTAAGCCCGCTGCTCATTTTTGGCAATTGGATGCAAAGTATCAGTCCGTGAAGAAGAACCCGACAAGCATGGCCGCCACTCGAGAACCGCACCTACAATCCATGGACACCCAAGTGGCTCATTTAATGCGACTTTCTTCGGTTGACTCGGTCACCATTACCAGTTTTGGTAGCCGATTTGAGAGATCATCCACAGCAGCAGCGAGGAGCTGATTTCTCAGGGCTCGAGGGTGTACTCCGTCATTTTTGTAATAATGATTCAGAGGGCTAGGTCCTCTATAAAAACCTAGGCTTTGCAATGTAAAAAGGGGGGAAATTTCTACTAGAAAGCTGCTATAACTTGATGTCTTGTGTCTAATACTAAAGATTTTTGTACTCCATTTCTCTCTTTTATGTTGCCTTCTATGCTTAATTCTTTTGTCTGTCTACACTTGTATACTGAGACTCTGAATCCTGAATCCGATGTGCGATTGGGGACTGTACCCTGAAATTCGCCCTGAAGGATACATAGGAGAGGAAAAATGTCGTATAAGATTTCTTTTATGCTGCCTGGTGGGTCGTGGTTTCTGTTATTCCCTTGTCTTAATCGTTGTTATTCTAAACCCTGAATTCCAGCGAGAGAGAAAGGAGAACCCCGTGAACTCGTCCAGAGGATACATAGGAAAGCGAGTATCACGTTTCTTTCATCTATTCTTGGTGTTCTTTGTTGCTATTCGAGTTATTAGCGAGTGATCGTGCTTCCTGTTCTCTCCCACCTTAAATCATCATCTTCTAACCCTTACTCTTTTTATTTCTTTCTCTAACCCTTACCCCTTTTTATTTCTTTTTCTAACCCTTACTCTGTCTATTTCTTTCCTGCACTCTTGTCTCAAACCCCAAAAGTAGATTAGTATAGGAGCCGGCATTTCTCCGAAGATTGGCACGAGGGGCATCTCTTCCCCTCGGCCTTTCAATGTTGGTCGTAGGTCCAGGACGTGCAAACCCACTGAAAGTCCTTTCCTATGCAGATTTGATGACCAATAGGTACCTCTCTAACATCCCCCCATAAAATGATATTTTATTGTTCTCTACTTATCTGATATTTTGTATTATCAACAAGACCTTGATATGGTTCCCTTATCCCATCTTGTTCAGGTAGTCTCATGGTCCGTTGTCTTCGGGAACATCTTATCAATGGTGAAGTAGTACTTGAAGAGTCCTCAGTATTCAAAAGAATCCTCAATGTTGCTAAAGATGAGCTATCAAAATTTGAAGAGGCTAAGTTATTTTCTGAAGACCCTTCTTCATTACCTTCTTTTTTTCATCGTAGTTCTTATTTTCTCTCTCGTTCTTATTCTAGTAGTATTTTATTCCTTTTTCTTCTAGAATATCTTAGTCGAATTGTCAATGGTGCCAAGTATGAATTGTTTGAAGCCACAAATAATAGGATACTTTCTAAAGAAGTTCTCTTATTTTCATTTGTGCTTCCTCTGAACCCTTCATGTTGTATTTCAACCCATCCAACTTGTTAGGCCTCTTGTTGTTCATGCATCTGCTACATAGTTTTGTCTAACTCTTGAATCACTTGTGCACATAGTTGTGTATTGTGCATCATAAAGGTTTCATATTCCTCCTACAACCTATGCATATCCAAAATCATCTATTATATAACTCTTGATTCATCATTTGCATCTTCTTCCACTTCTAGTTCTTGTTCTTGTAATGTGGTATTCATGAGAGTTCAACGTTGTTCTTCTACTTCTTTATTTAGAAATTGAACATGGGCTTGTAATTACCTTTGCTTTTATTTGTGAGGTTCCAGTTCCCTCTGTTTAATTATAGGTTCTCATTTTTCTTTAAACAACCACTCCAGGTAGGGGGTTGAACAACATTTCTAGACAAAAATTTGTTCGTGATTTGGTTCATGTGCATTCTCCGGATGTGGTGTTTATTCAGGAGACTAAATTGGCTATTTATAGTATGTTAAACATTGCTCCCAAGTTGTGGAGAAGGAGGCAATTCCAGTGTATTGGTGCATGTGGATATGTTGGTGGTATCGCTTGTTTATGATATTCGGTTAAGATATCCCCTGTTACTTGTATTTCCAGCAGATGGTCTATTTCGATGGTCGGGCATGATAATAAATCTGGTGAAACCATCCTACATACAAATGTGTATTATCCTATTGATTACAATGGTAAAGTGAATTTATGGAAGCACATTTGCTTTGTGAGAAGTTTGGTTCCCCTGTACCCATGGATTTTGGCTAGAGACTTCAACTCTATCACTTTTTTGGAGGAGAAACATGGTGGGGTGGACCATCTCGAGCCTTTTTCTTATGTCTTCAGTGCTCATATCCAAGCCCTAAACTTGGTTGACATCAAGCCAAATAATGGGATCTTTACTTGGCACAATAGAAGGTGTGGGGAAGCTTCCATCTCAGAGAGACTGGATAGGTTTTTGATATCCAGTTATTGGATGGGTAATAACAAAAGTGCTAGTTCTATGATTTTGGAGGGTAGGGGATCTGATCATTGGCCTATAAAACTCTTTGCTTTGGAGTTAGGGCTAAAAAATAATCCCTCCTTTAAGTTTCAACTTATGTGGCTTCATGATACTAAGCTTCATGATTTCATGCAAGGCTGGTGGACCACTGGCAAACCTCCTCATGGCACCGCTATGTATTCCTTTATGAAGTGACTACAATTTGTAAAACATAAATTGAAGAGATGGAATAGACTAAATTTTGGGAACCTTTCCTTGGCTAAGCTGGTAGATCTTAGGAGGATGGAAGAAGTTTCAAGGAAGATTAGAGATCAGGGATTCACGAAGGAGCTTCTTGTTGAGGAATCTGAGGCTATGAAAGACCTTGTTGAATGGGAACTGAGGGAAGAAATTTTTTGGAAACAAAAATCTCGAGTAGATTGGCTTCAAGAATGGGATAGGAACACAACCTTCTTTTATAACTCAGTTAAGGCTCATCGTAATGGTAACCTGATTACCTCTCTTGTGAATTCTCAGGGTGCCCTGCTCTCTTTTTTCAGCGATATTTCAAAAGAGACTAAGAGGCATTTTTCCTCTCTCTTCAAGGAGGACTCCCTATCATATGATGATAATGAAAATCTTATTCTAAATTGTATTCCAATGATTGTTTCTAGAGAGATGAATGAGCACTTGATGGGTCCAATTTACCTTGAGGAGTTGGAAAATTTTGTATTCAATATGAAAAAAGGAAAATCCCCAGGACCAGATGGATTCCTTATTGAGTTTTATCAGGAGTTTTGGGATTTAATCAAATTTGATCTTTTGGAGGTGGTCCATGAGTCCCAAAAGAACAAACAGATGCTAAGGGCCCTAAATGCTACCTTTGTGGTGCTTATACCCAAAAAAGAGGGAGCAAATTCCTTGGATATTTCAGGCCTATTGCTCTCTGCAATGTTGTGTATAAGAGCATCACAAAAATTATTGCTGAGAGGTTGAAGATATGGTTGAGAAAAATCATCTCTGAGGAGCAAGGAGGGTTTGTTGCTGGTCGACAAATCTTGGATGGGGTTTTTATTGCTACAGAATCTATTCACTCGATGGAAATTTCTAAGGTGAAAACTATGTTCATTAAGTTGGACATGGCCAAAGCCTATGATTGGGTCAGATGGTCCTTTATTTAGAAAGTTCTTGCTGCTTTTGAATTTGAGTAGGAATGGATTAGATGGGTGATGAGTTGTGTTTCTTCTTCCTCATTCTATGTTCTTGTTAATAATGAGCCATCAGAGCTATTTGAGGCCTCAAGGAGATTGAGGCAAGGAGATCCTTTATCTCCTTATTTGTTTATCATTATGGCGGAAGGGTTGGGAAGATTGCTCAAGTCTCAAGTCATGCAGTGTCTCATTCAGGGGTGGAAGTGGGATAGTAGTTTGCCACCTCTTTCCCACCTTCAATTTGTTGATGATACTGCTTTTTTGGGATTTGCCACTATTAGGGAAGCTAGAAATATTAGACAATCTCTTGACATATATCTTGGTGCTTCTGGATAGTTGATTAATGAGGACAAGTCTTCTATTTTCTTCTTCAATACCCCTCCTCTTATTCAATCCAGGATTGCTTGCATTCTAAGATTCTAGGTTGGGACTCCCCCCTTCATTTATATTGGTATTACAATTTCATCTCATCCTCTACCTATATCTTCTTAGCAGTCTATGCTTTATAAGTTTAGAAGGAAGGTGAATCACTGGAATTTCAGATGGCTATCCACTATAGATAGAGTGTTGCTTTTAAAATATGTTGTTCAAGCTTTACCTATTTATAGATGTTTTGTACAAATAGCTCCCTCGAACTTCATCAAGGACATGGATGATTTTTCAATACCATTTTTATGGTCTGGAAAACTTGATCAATATAAATATATTTTGGTTAGGTGGGATTCTATATGTATGTCGGTGCAAGAGGGAGGCCTTAGGTTGCGACAGACAACTCTTTTTGGGCAGGCTTTGGCTGCAAAACTTTATTGGATATGGTGTACCTCTCAAGATCATATTTGGGCTAAAATATTATCTTGTAAATACTTGAGAGGTATTTTTGAGGCTGATATCCCTAGAGTCAGCTTGGTTGGGAAAGGTTCTATTATCTGGGATACTCTAAAAAGAGGAGCTAATTTAATCAAGCAGGGTTTGTTCTGGATTTGCAATCAGGGATAAAATGCCCTTTTTTGGGAGGATTCTTAGGATGGCCACCCTCCTATCTTGAATCATTATCCTAGGTTACGTTCCCTAAGTATTTTTTTCTTGGAAGCAAGCTGGTATCGTGTGGACTTTAAAAAAATCTAGTATTTTAGAAATATGAAGATGTATGGGTGGAAAGATCCGCAAGAATGACCCCAAGGGGGACTGGCCAAGGACAGAGAGGTGCTTGCTCTTATTATTACAAGGAGGCCTTGTTCTTAATTGAGGGTAAATATATTTTGTCTTGGAACCCTGATCCCAAGAGAACCTACTCGGTAGCCTATGGTTATCAGGTTCTTGATAAGCAAAAGTATGGGATTATTCTTATCACTTGGTGGAAAAAGGTGTGGAAAAAATTTGCTTGGCAAAAATGTAACTTCTTTCTCTGGTTGGTAGCTCATAATAAATGCCTCACTTGGGATAATGTGAGGAAGAGGGGATTTCAAGGTCCCTCTTTTTGTGTCCTTTGCAGTAAGAATGAGGATGACTCTTCTCATTTATTTTTCCAATGCTCCTTTGCTAGAGACATTTGGCACCATTGGTGGAGTGCCTGGAACCATCCATATTTTCATGTGCTATCCCTGGTGGATTTTTGGAGTAGTCTAGGCAGACCTCCGACCAAGGCCCCCTTCCTTCGGGTGGCTTGGAATTTGGGCCCTTCTTGCATCATTTGGAAAATTTGGCTTGAACGAAACCGACACATATTTTAGAGTAGTTATTTGGCTATTCAATATATTTGGCAAAGGATCCTATATATGGTTTAGGAAACCATCCATAGCAAATGTGATGTGGACCCTCTTTTAGATTCTAGGGAGAAGAAGGTACAACAAGCCCTTGGTATCTTTGGGGATGGTGTGAACTCTTCTAGCCCTAGTAGGGTTCCTCAGCTCAGTAAGAAGGTTAGGAGAGATGGTAGGTGGAGGCCACCCCCTAGAGGAGTTTTAAAAATTAATACTGATGGATCATCCAGGGGTAATCTTGGACATGTTGGCATTGGTAGTGTTGGGAGATATTCTATTGGTGGTGTCAATTTTTTCTTTTCCATTTATAAAGGTGTTCACTCCAACAATTTTATGGAAGCTCTTGTAATTATTTAGGCCTTGCAAAGGGGGTTTTCTCTTGGCTGGCATAGTATTATCTGTGAATTTGACTCTCAAATTATGGTTGATATTTTAAACAGTAAAAGGGTGGAGTAATTTAATTTGCAGTTGGCCTCTATAGTCGTTCATATTCTCAGAATGAGTGAAGAGTTTGAATTTATATCCTTTGTGCACATTCCAAGGGAATGGAATGTGGTTGCTAATTACCTGACCAAAAGGGCTTCTGAGCTGTTGGATCCTTGGAGTATCGATAATTGGGAGAGTCAGTCGTCTGGGGACTCTCAACACCTGTGGGAGTTGATCCACGAGGATGTAAAGACTTAATGTGGTTTGTTCTTGTTGTTTTTTTTTGGGTGTCATTCTAGTATAGTGGTTTTAGCCTGTTTAGCTGTTTATTTGAGTCTTGGTTGGAAGCTCAGTTCCACTCTGTAATCTAGACTTTTTATCAATAAATTTGTACCCATTTATTTAAAAAAAAAAACAACCACTCCAGGTTTTTAGTTCTTCATCTCTTACTATCTCACTTAGCTCTCCATGTTTGTAGTATCGTATACTTGGTCATGATTCTTCTATCATTTTCCTAAAAGTGTCTCCCAATGTATCTAAATTGATCACATTCACCTACACCTATGCTTTGTATATTTTCAATATAGAACCATTTATCACTTTAGGGAAAATTATGTCATCTAATTTATTTAATTGGACAACCTTGTTTTCTAGTACTTCTTCCACCTAGAAGGATCCAAGCCATATAGTTTTTAACTTCCCTGGCTTGATCTCCTTTTTTTCATTATACTTGAGCACTAACTCATTAGTCTTCAGATCCATCTTCTTCAAATGCTTATCATACCAATATTTATGCCTCTGTTGAGCATTTTTTATCGCCAATTATGCCATCACCTTTTTCTTCCAATCATACCAATGATATGAGCCTTTCTTCCATGCTCACTTCATCATTCAATTGGGTCTCTACTACTATTTTTAAACTTGGTACTAAAAACTTTTATCGGTAGCATCACCTCCTACCCATACATTAACTAAAATGGTGTATAGTTAATGGTTGGTTTGAAGGTTGTTCTATACACCCATAGGACTGTTAGAAAGTGCTCCTCCCAGTTGATTCCTTCTACACTGCATGTTTTGTATATAATTGAAACCAAGACCTTATTTGTTTCCTCTACTTACCTATTTACCCTAGGGTAATATGGGCTTGACAAGGAATGAAATATCCTCAATTCCTTTATCATATTTTGAATAATTTCATTAATGAAATGGCCTCCTATATCACTTGTCAATTGAAGAGGAATTCCAAACTGAGTTGTACTCTTTAAAAAGTTATCAAGTAAGGCTCTTGCTTCCACTAATTTCCTTAAATATTCCATTGCTACTATGATATATCAATATTTTTATTATGGTTGGTTTACAAAGGTACCATAAAATCTAAACCCCATCTCTTGAAGAGTTCTTGAGGTTATGATGGATGCAATGAAATGAAGTCTCTTTTTAATGGCTTCCTCATTCTTTGACATGTATCACATACCTTGATAAAATTCTTAGCATCGTGATAAAGGGTAGGCCATCCTCACCCTACCAAAAATATATTTCTATCCATTGCATATGGTCCCATATGGCCTCCTACCACCCCTCATGTGCCTCCTTCAATGTTTTTTGTACTTTATCCTCCATTACGCATCATCGCAAAATGTGGTCCTCCCCCTATTTTGTATAGCAAACCTATAATCAATATAAAGGGTGTTAGTTTTATAATAAATTTTCTTTTCTCAGTCATCATCATATCCTTTGATAGCTACCCTATCAATATATATTCCCTAATATACTTATGTCATGTCAGTATCATAATTATCATGAATAGTTGTGTATCGAGAAATTCATCCTATGTTCCTCCTTTTGTAGGTTATCCTGAGTGAATCCTTGACAACTGGTCTGTTATCATGTGTTTCTTACCTAGTCTTACTACCACTCAAAACATGAATTCCTATAGAGTGATGAGTCATCTACTTACTCATCCATAAATCATTGATTAATTGATCAAGTACAACAACACTTGGTGATCTATATAAAAAGCAAATGGGTTAGCCTTTAAATAATTATTGTATTTTTGTACTATGTACACCATTCTCAGTGCTTCTCATTCTATTGTACTATAATTCTTATTTTCCCTAGATAATAACAAAATTACAAAATATATGGGCTGATCTAATCCAAAGTATCCTTCTTGAGCCAATGCATAGCCAATTTTAAATTTTGAGGTATCCACATGAACATGGAATTATTTTTCCTAGTTTGGATAAACTAGGATAGGCACCTTCACCAAATGCACCTTCAAGCCCTTGAAAGCCTCCTGGTGTTCCTCTACCCACTTGAAAGGAACACCCTTGCATGTAAGTACATCATCTAAAAAATGAGATGTTTGTGCATAGTTTCGGATAAACCTTCAATAATAACCAACTGTTCCTAAGAAGGTATTCATTGAACTTACATCATGTAGTTCTTTCATTAGTAGTATTAATTATATCTTATATGGATTAAACTTCAAACCTTCTTGGCATACAATATGCCCTATAAACTTCCCATACAATACCATCAATACACATTTACCTAGATTCAATTATATATGAGATTTCTTATATAAGCTTATACATTCTTATAGTGCCTTCACATGTTCCTGCATCTTATCGTATAGGGACCAATAATATAGAAATAATTTGAATTTTCCTATGGATATCTTATCAAATATGTATAATATGATTCTCTATAAAGTATCTAGTGCATTGCATAATCCAAATGACATGCATATATTCCATTTTTTACTATAAAAATGATCTTCAACTTATCTTCCTTCATAATACTTATATTTTTATACCTCAAGAATCCATCCAAAAATGAATAAATATTGTGGTTGACTACTTCCTCCAAAATTGAATCCATAAAAGGGATTGGGAAGAGATATTTGATTGTTACAATGTTGAGGCTTTGAAAGTCCAAAAAAATCTAAATTTTATTTACCTCTTTTCAAGGTAATCACAATTGGTTATTAGAGTATATTAAATTATTTGGTACATGTCAATGTACCACCTTGGGTACATTTCTAGATTAGGAGTTTATATTAGATTAAATTTTGAGTAGTTACTTCAAGCAAGTAATAAATGCATAAGTGTTAGAATGTGTAATGATATAAATGTGCATGTAGTCCATATGTACATGAGTCATAGGTTATGTAGATGAAGAGTCATGGGTAGAGTAAAGTATAAGGTATATATCTTCCTATATATATGCCCTTGAGGTATAGAGTGAAAATGAAGAGAGTGAGAGAGAGATTAAAGTTACTATAGTGATTTGTAGTTAGAGTACAATGTAGTTATTTCATTGAAATTATGGAGTGTTCATGCCCTCCATTATAATACATTGTACTATTTTCATGAGCATCCATTAATTGTATATTTTGAGTTATTAAAGAAGTTTAAATTATAATTTTCATGCATATTATAGTGTTATTATCATATAGTTATCATTGCTTACTCATTTTACATCTTGTGGTTGCATTGCCTTTAATATAAATTATCAAAAGCCACATGGTAGATTGAAAAGAGATAGGAAATAGTGAGAGCCACAAGAGAGATTGAAAGGAGATAGGAAATATCATTTTTAGAATTTCTAAAAAATACATTTGGCTGGAGTCTTTTCAAATATTTACAAAAAAACTCATGAAGACTACAACCCAACATTGATTCCACTAGATTAACAAATCAACTAGTGAAAATTCATAATATCTATATTTAAAGTTTCTTCCATTGCAGATTCTAATATTTGTTGTAGGAAAAGGAGATTCAAAGAAAGTTGGGAAGCTTCCTAAAAAGAGCTAGGAAGAATATCTTCTTTGGAATCAATCTAGTACCTGAAGTAATAAATAAAATATTGAAGATTTGGAGGCTTAAGTAAAAGTTCCCATTGCAATATTGTAGACCTATAAAGTGCAGGAGAGAAAAATTTCAAAGGAGCCTTACTATAAATTCAAGGAAGAAGAGACTCCATAAAAGAATATAGGAGAATATTGGAGATTGGAGATCTTCATTTAATATTGAAGACTACAGATTGTAGATTGAATAAGGAGGAGAAAATAGCTCAAGAAGCTAAAGAGATCCACAAGAGATCCCATTTAATAACTTCTAGTTTTGGAAGATTCAAGGTAGAGAAGGACTATAAAAGGTCTTATTCCAAATTCTAGAAGTAGCAGATTTCAAATATCCTAGTAAGGTGATCTCATTGCAAAACTTCCATAGTTGAATATTGAAGAAAATGTCTCATTGAGAAGACTAGAGAAGCTACAAAATTAAAGGCCCAAGAGAAGATATCTCAAGGAAGTCTTGAGAATGAGAAATAATGATAAGGTTAGGAAAGCCTAATTGGAAATTCTAGAGAAAACCATTGAAGGAGTTTTGAGAACTCATTGGAGAAATTTACTAGAAGGGAGTTCCTGATAAAGGCATTTTTGGGGTAATTATCACCATCTAACAACAATCCCAAAAGGAGAATGATTTGGCAAGGAATTTTCCAAATTTTGGAGGAGAATAGTGAAGACCTCAAGAAATTCATATTCTTGAGAATAAGGCCACTAGATAGGCCAAGGTTGAATTAATAAATTGACAAGGAGGCTAAAGGAGAAAGGAGTTATAAGAAGCCACAAAACTACATTTTTGTGCAGCAAGTTAGAGGAGTTTCAAAGCTGCAAATTGGTAAGTTAAAATGTTGTTTTGGACACAAAATAAGGGCTACAATTTCATCTAATATAGATCAGCATTTTGGTGAATCTAATCACCAGAAAATCTAACATATATAGTCATAAAGATAAGCAACTTAGGTGAAAAAGGTTCATTATTTAAAATTTAGTTATTTGGTTCATTATTAAGTTTCATTAAGCACCACATTAAAGTCTAAAGTTACAAGAGAGTAAGTTTAAATTTTAAAGTATTCAAGGTAGTGTAGAAGTTCATTCCTACAAGGTTCACACCTACACATAAGGAATAGGAGTATATTTCAAGAGAAATAAAAATATCAACTTCATATTATCTATTGGAAGCAAAGAAGACATTATTCTTAAGTGAAAGTTGCATAGATTATAGTGCATATTTCAAGTTACTTTAAAGGAGCAATAAGGAGAAATTTATAGTGCATTATACTAGTTATTCTTAAAGGTTATTAAAAGTGCATTGAGTTTCAAGTTAAGGAGGAATATTAAGTGCACAAATCAAAGTATAAGTGAAGTGTCAAAAGATACTATTGAGCACTAGAAATCTGTAGCATATTGTGGTGAGGATAAGGAAGCTACCATATCAAGTCAAGAAAAAACTTCAAAGGGAGACCTAAAGGTCTCAAAGTACAAGGTGCAAGTTAATACATCAAACAGTGATATTACAAAGCTTAAGAAGAAGCTTCATCACATAGAAGATATATCCATATAAGGGCTTAATATACATCCATTTGAGGTGTATAAATATAACCAAAACAGTGCCAAAGACATTAAATTTAGTGCCTATCATAGTGTAAAAAATTGTAGCATTGAAGAAGTCTATGTAAGATAACACTATTACAAGGATTACATGCAAGTGAGAAGAAAAATATTACAAGGTTTATGTAGCACAAGTAACAAAATGAGGTGCAAAGGATGATACCATACCCAAGAAAACATATATAGGATCATGGATGAACCACTCTCACTAAATCTAGCTCTAAACCACCATAGGAAGCATCACCACCATCTAGAAAGAGCCACCATCATCGAGGAAGATCCACCATGCATTGAGATGTAAGAAAGCACACTGGAATAAGAGTTCAAATAGCTTGCAAAGAAGTTGAGGTGATAAGATACATTGAGGAGCTTGAGTGCATGCAAAAGAGGAGCCTCCACTTGCCATAACAATGAAAGGTATCTTGTGCCACTTGGCACAAAGGAGGAAGAGGTATCTACAAAACCTAATTCTTGCAAAGAGTGCTCAAGTAAAAGTAATGCTCTAGTCAAATCAAAGAAGCACCCAAGAAAGTATAACACCCTCATTATCATTTCAATGCTCATTCTCAACATTTCTGGGATTGCACCATATGGAGTAATACCTCAAAAAGGATAAAACCACCATGTACCACCTAACAAGAAGGTGTAAGGCCTAAGGAAACATAAAGTGCCACTTGGAACTCATTTCAAGAATTACAAGGGTATTAATAGCCACCATAGGAAAGAGAACGTATATCTGATGCATACCTCCAAAAATTCTTGGCCACATAGAGGTCAAAGCACATTAAAGGAACAGAAGACCATCATAGGAGAAGTGCCACTCAAAGGAGAGCATTGAATGCTCACTGTCATAAGGTGAAGATAAATATTTGTAGTGCTCCAACCTTGGATAGTGAAGACAAGACCAAAGCCAATCAACACTCAGCATTAGAGGTATATTACGTTGATATTTTATTTCATTAAAGTGAAAAATAAGTTATAAGGTGCTTCATTATATAAGGTTGAAGTTATTTATTATTTGCATTGGAGATATAAGCAAATATCAATTTTAGTGAATTAGAAAGCAAACTTAAACAAGGATTTTATATCCTTAAGTGACATTCCAAAAGTTCACAAGTTGAAATTCAAATATTATAATATTTACAAATTAATTAAATAGGAGTTATAAGATTTTATACCTTGGAAAAATTAAAGTATTACTATTTTGCAAATATTATCATTTCTAAATTTCAAAATTAGGTAGATATAAGGAGTACTACATCAAACTTTAGATCATTGGAATTTAGAAAATTGAACCATTGAAAATTAAGGATAAAAGAAGCATAATCATTGATTGCTTAAAAGAGTTGGAATTTATTGCTTATAGCTATATCATATTCACATTAAAAGGGACAAAATGAATACAACCATAGAGTCTTTAATTTAGATAAATTCATCTAATTAAAATTGCATATATCAACAGGGAGAAATAATGTGATATATGAGTTGATTATTGCCTTCAAAACATTAAGGAATCAACTAAAAAGGAAAAACATAGCATAATATAATTAATTGGGATATATAAGGTATACTACAAAATACAAGACTTGATAAGGGCTTATCAAGTTAGTTCACATACTCATAACTAGGGAGTCATAAGGTAGACAACTTCAATTTTTTTGAAAAATAAAACATCAAAAATATCCTAAATACTTTGGAACTAAAAGTTATTCTAACTAGAGATATGGAAAAACTAAATTCTTATAAAAACTATTTATTCTCAAAACACTAGGGAGACATAAGGTAGCCAATCTCAAAGGTTCAAAAATTTTACTACTCAAAGCAAGATGGATGAAATAATTAAGAATGCTTTTAATGAAAATAGTGAAGAGCTATTTCATGAACTTGGGTTTTATTCACAAAACCTAATAGAAACCTTTGATGGATTTAAACACTTGCCTACATATTTGAAAGAAATATTCTCTTTGTTTTTTAAGGAAGCAAAGGAAGAGAACTTACAAAAGTAATTGGTTATCTTTATGAAGTACTTTTTAGAGATTGGTGGAAAAATCAAAGTATAGTTGTATTCACATCAGAAGAATGAATGCTTGATGATATATCTAACATAATTTTTTTTGAACTCTTTCAAAATATGAATACAAAGAAGACGAAGAAGAAGGAGGAAGAGGAATCATGATAGGAAGGAACAATATGAAGATACTCATCAGGATATAAACAAAAAGTACAATAAAGAAAGTAGAAATATTGAACCAGATGAAAGATAAGAACCAGATCAAGTTCAAGAACATCTGAAGGATAAATATCATATTGATGACTAAAGTCTTCAATACTAAAATAATGTAATACATGGGGGTGATAGAGTATATTACATTATTTAGTACATGTTAATGTATCACCTTGGGTACATTTCTATAGTAGGAGTTTATCTTAGATTAAGGTTTGAGTAGTTAATTCAAGCAAGTAATAAATGCACAAGTGTTAGAATGTGTAATGATGTAAATGTGCATGTAGTCCACATGTACATGAGTCATAGGTTAGATAGATGAAGATTCATGGGTAGAGTAAAGGCTAAGGCACATATATTCCTATATATATGCCTTTGAGGTATAGAGTGAAAATGTAGAGAGTGAGAGAGAGACTAAAGTTACTATAGTGATTTGTAGTTAGAGTACAATGTAGTTATTTCATTGAAACTATGTAGTGTTCATGTCCCCCATTATAATACATTGTACTATTTTTATGAGTATCTATCAATGGCATATTTTAGAGTAATTACATAAGTTTATCTTATAGTTTTAATTCATATTATAGTGCCATTATCATATAGTTATCACTGCTTGATCATTTTACATATTGTGGTTGCATATCCTTTAATATAAATGATCAAAAGCTAACATTGGTGATACCCATTCATTTATCATAACTTTGAATATTATGCCTACATCTAGTATCTTCTCCATTTTAGCATTCATCAGAGCTATGTATTTTGGATTCATCTCATATGGTTGTCTCCTTATGGGTTGTACACCTTCAATCAAAGGAATCTTATGTGCACACAACTCTAGTGGTACTCCCTTCATATCCTTATACATCCAAGCAAATACATCCTTATATTCTACAAAATTTTTGAATGCTGCTAATTTTAGTACATGATCCCAATTATCCCCACATTTAATCATCTTCTCTTCACCTTCTTCTCCCAAATTAACCTGAATCATTCTAGGTCCTTCGTACTTGATGGACTCAGGTTCTTCTACTACTTTTAGTACATCAATAGTATGGGCTAGCCTGTATTCAATTACCACATCTTCCATCATATATTCCATGAATTTTTTTGGTAAATATCCACTTTTCTCATTCTTTTTCCTTTTCTACTACTAGTTTATTTTTGTGGTCCTATCCTTCCTTGGGATCCTTCTTTTCATCCTCTTGGACCTTATATCCTATATTTATGCATAAATATTATGGAGAGAACACTTTGTAATCTTTCATATGCTAGTGGAGTAAACCTTTATCCTCATAATTCTCATCCTTGATACATTTTTCTAATTGCAGTTCTCTTTATTCATCTAGTTCATATTCTATTTTTCCATTCAATGAGGAATTTTATAATTCATCTGACTTTGCAATATCTTGGCTTATTGCCTAGTTATTTAGATTAATCAAATACCTATGCTAGCATTTCTTGAAGGTAAGATGTTCCTTCTCCCAATTATGGTTTATTTTTCTATTCTTAAACACCCCTATACAAGTAATGCATCATATGCAAGTTTCTACATAGTGATTATAATAAAATCTAGAATAAAATCCTATTCCGCTATGCACACTTTTTGTCTCATCAATAATCCCCTCGTTCGATGCCATATTTGTTAGCTCCGTATAACCTAAAATTAAAATATGTTAGTGTTGGTTGACAAATACTTTTCCATGTTTTCTCTAGAATCACATTAAAACTCAATCCTCCATCAATGATAACTTGCTTATGGTCTAATATATTTATGTGAACCAAAGTTAGATTTTTCCCTACTTCATTCATTAGTATGGTAATATTGATAAATTGTGCTTACTTGATATTGTCTACCTATTAGACTTATTACCTCTTATTTATTTTTATTATCTCCTTGACTGTAGCATATAATTTAGGTACTACACTAAATAGACTTGATACTTTTACTTCCAAAGTCATATTGAGTACCTGTGTTACCAAGCATTTGATTTATTCTTGTTTATATGTCACAATATCTATCTTCTTCAAGGATTTATCTAGAACTAGCCTTTCCTATTTTTATTTATCCAAATATATCTTAATCATCTCCTAATATTCCTACCATCTCTCTTTCTCCTTGGTAGGATTCAAATACTGCTTCATTTTTCTAGCATGAACTCTAGTTACCACTCGAACTTTTTTTTCTTTCTCTATCTTGGTATTGACTTCCCCAATGTCAATCCAATTAATATTTTGTATGTCACTCATACTTGCTTTGTTTGGGTAGTTTACCTCTTTGTGGTTTCTCTATCCACACCGTCTACATATTTGGGTAGTATTTCTACCACTATTATTGCCTGTATTCTGAGGCATGGGGTAATTCTTCATAAATTGTTCCCATTCTTGACAATTTTAGCATTGGATGATTGGTATTCCCTCAAAATCATACTATAAATAACTTTATCCATCCTATATTCCACCTTAGTAATTATTCCTAAATTTGTTGCTCATTGTGACTTACCTATTTCTTGAGGTATTTGGTTGTTCCTCCTATTGAGATATCATAATTTTATTCCTTGCACCTTTTAGATAAAATGGAGAATCAACCACCGGATGTCCTACTCTATCACTTATGTTGCAATATGAATTCTTTGAGTAGTTGATATTTGTATGCCCTTCTACTTTGTAGTTTGAGCACAAAATATCCTTATGGTCCTTCCTTACTTCTCCTTTAACTTATTTTATAATTTTATTGAATTCCCTTCTAAAGGAGTGTATAGTACTTTGGACTTTATCTTCTGTATCACTATAAAAATAGGCATTCCTTGAATATACTCTAATTTCTACGGTTGTTTGTTTAGCTTCACTCTCAAAGTTCTTTGCTTTTTTGAGAGCTTCTTCATACATGGAGGATGGTACTACTTTCATTTTCTTCCTATATTTAGGTAGTAGTCCATCTAAAAACTAGTGTTTCACCATCCCACTTGCTGGTGGTATTTACATTTTATCATCCAGTTGTTTCAATATTTGATTGTAACTTTTGACATATTTGTCTAAATTTTATTTCGTTGCAAATATTTTAGTGATAATATTTGTATCATCCCTTAATGGCCAAAATTATTCTATGAATACATATTTTAGAGCATTCTATTGTGCAAATGGTTGGGTATTCTATCTTTTTAAATACCAATCCATAGCCATATCTTCCAATGTGGTAGGGAATAGTTGCAATCATTCTGCTTGGTGTGATACTCCATTCGCCCCTCAAATTATGATGCAAGTACCTATGTGGCATGTTGGGTCTTCTTTCCCATTGCCAATGAAGTGTGGGAATTTCTCTTTGCCTACTCGATTGGAAACATTTCCATTGGGAATATCCCATTATGCATATATATTGATGATGATTATTATGGAGTTCTATTCCACTCCATTTCTATGGTAGGTGGCTCAAAATATCATTCTAGTATGTGTTAAAATAGCCTTCTCACTAACTCTCATATGTCACTACTTCACGTCCTTCTTTGTGAGGATATGAGGTGTGGTTCTAGTCTTCCTCCCTAAGAACCCATGTGAGGTTGCTTTAGTATAAAAAAAATATATTCTATACTTTTTGGCCAAATCCTCTTTGCTAGATTAGGTATTACTGTTTTCTCCTCATTTCCAATGTTAGGTATGTCCTCTGCTATTTGATTTTGTACTTTGTTCTCTCCTATCAACAATAATATTTTCCACCTTTCTCAATTTTCTCATGAACTCTCATTGTCCAAAGGGTTCCACACTCATTCCACCTCTAGTTGTGAAACTTCATCTTGAATTTGTGTTCTTTGGTTTTCTAGTCTTGCACTTCACCTAAGTGGTATCTGATTCCTTCCTCATTGGTCTTGTAGCCTAGAATATAGCATTCATCTATTTGCCTTTTCATATTTAGTTCTTTCTTGATCCAAAGTTGATCTAGTCAACGACACCAAATGTAGATAGGTACAAGTACCTTCCTAGAATGAAGGAATTATAGAGGTTTAGGAGAGAAGGGAATGGAAAACTTGACTATTAACCATTATACAAAATTATTTTGTATATTCCTTGATGAATGACAAATGACTAATGACTTTCAAAATGATAATCCAGATAGACAAATTATAGAATGATAATTCTAGATAGATAGTTATCAGTTATGTGAATACCTAGATGGGTTGCTTGCTAGATAGTAGCTCCAAATAGGTTATCTCTTTATGGGTAGATCTAGTCTAGATGGGTTGGGTGCCATATGGGCAGTGCAATATTTAGATGGGTGAGCACTAGGCAAATGATTGTAGGTCCTAGATGGGTGGTCCAAATGGGTAGGCCTATATGGGTGATGGGTAGGCCTAGATAGGCCAACAAAAATTACTTCCCTATGTCTTGAAACTCTTGAACTTCCCCTTGATTTCTCCTTCATGTAACTCTTAAAAACACACACAACATTGGCAATACAAGGAAAATTTCAACCTACTCCATAACATCTATAAACTACAACACAAGAAAATATCCTTCACACATGAATCTGCACAACACTTAGAACAATCCTGCTTGTTGTATTCATTCATAAATGGTGGATTAATGGATAATTACAAAAATGAATAGAGGGTATTTATAGGATAGCCTTGGTGGTTACTGTAACCAACCAAGATAAACTATCCCTAACTATCCAGTGTTATTACCTTAACTAATTAGCCTAGGATATAACTAACCAGTCTAGAATGCTAACTAACTAGTCCTAAACTAATTAACTAGCCTATATTAACTAGCCCAACCGTCTAGTTAACTAATCAGTCTAGTATGGCTAGTTTACTTAATTTATCTTTACATGCATTATTATTAATCAGTCTGTATTCCTTCATGAAAACTGATTTATATACATTAAAATATATTATAAAATATGATTTTATGTCAAAATTCTAATTACTATGTAGAAATTTCAGCAAATGGTTTTGAATAGTCATTTATTCTTAGAACCGATGTCTACAATGGAGACCCTTAGCTTAGGGGTAAATATGAATTATATTTAAGACCATAAAGTGATATTTTTTTATGGAGACAAGGACTATTAAAATACTTTCAATATGGATTAGACTTTTTGGACTTCCTTATGAACTCGTCAATAAGGATGTTTTGAAGAATTTTGGAAATAAGGAGACCAACTACTAAGGATAGAATGCATGTTGTATACACTAAAATATGTGTTGCTTTGAATAATTTAAAACCTTTATCATTATCCACTAGTGTGAATAGAAAATATCAACCCACATGTATAGAGCATCTATTTAAAGAAAATTTTTGTTAATAAATGAGTATATGTCAAGCTAAGAAGATAGAAGCATAGCTAGATGCATTAAGCAACCATTGGGTTAAGAAAAAAAAAGCTAAGTCATGAATACTCAACAAGCTTTTATAATGTCAAAATGCAATTTTTTCTATGTTTAAAATGTGGTTGGACTTTTAAGACTCTAACATCATGAATGAGCATGAAAAATATCTAGCATTCGACATAGCTAAGTCTAAAAAATTGATTAAGGCAAGAGAGTTTAGCATTTTGCTGCAATTTCAAACTTAAATTTTGGTTAAGTATGAAAGGTGGTCAAACGTTTAAGGTGCTAACATCATCAAAGGTGTATAAAATGTTTGGAACCCAATGCATCACAAAGAAATTTAGGCTAAGTGTCTAAATGAAGATCCAATATTCGACATCAAGGAAACCCCTTACTAGATGTAAAAAATGGCCAAGTGTCAAATATGGCTAAAATTTTAAAGGATTTGACATCATCATAAGCTAAATAAAAGTATGGTATAGAGGAAGGCCAATACAAGAGCCAAAATTATTCTAAGACATGAAGCCTGACATAAGAAAGTGAAGAATTTTAAAGCAAAAGTATTTATGACATGACAACGTGCATTAAAAAAGCAAATAAGTGTAGAAGGTGGTCAAAATTTTAAAGGAGTTGATACCATCATGGTGAGTATAAATGTATGGCATCCAGTGAGGTAAATCAAGAATGTGGCTAAGTCTTGATATGAGGTTCATACTTTTAATTAGGCTAACATCACACAGTAAAAAAAAATCCCACATTTAGAATAAGATCTAGAATAATTTTGACTAAGGAAAAGGAATCCAATAGAATGACAAAGATCCTAGACTTGCTCCCAACAAATAGAATATACTATTAGATAATATCAACAACTAGAGGCTTCCCTATACAACACCTATCCTGATGCAATTGTACCAATCATCAAGCAGAGTGGAATAAAGAAAATTTTTCATATAATCTCATGAACCAACTTGATACATGTAGGACATCATATTCCTAGGAGAAATAAAAGCCAATCACTTTAGCATAATAATGTTATTGCAGTTGCACTAGAATGAGCTAGAAAGGGATGCACATGTGTTGTACTCACCTTATAGACCTACAATTAGTTGTGAAGGTAATTATACCAGGCCAACATAATATAATGTAAAACTATATACTTGAATGTAATGCATTTCAAGGGTCAACTCTTTAGCTTTTACAATTTCAATACGTTGTATGATGATTGTGCTATGTCTCTCAATAAAGATAAAAATTTTGTTTGGCCTCCCTTTGAAATTACTGTAGAACATGTATGTATGGTAATTTTATTGTTAATCATTTTTGTTAAAACTAGATGAATGGTGTATTTTGTCAAAGTTATTCTACTATCTAGATTTATCTCTAGGTTGTTGTTTATTTAGTATTTGGAATTCTTGATAATGAAGAGAAATGAAAAGCCCTGATAAACTAAAATAGAAAATAAGTAATAACAAAATCAAAATAATAAGATCATAGATTCACACATTACATAATATTTATCCTAGAAATCCTCAACCAGGAAAAATTAGCACAATATTATCTTATTATTGCATTAACTTGACCATATCCAATATAATAATATTCTCATTCTATATCATACCAAAACCTAATACAAATGTGATATATATAACAAAGGCACATGCATAAATTTTACAATATCATGGGTGAAAAAGCAGGGTTCAAATATAGTAACCCTAAAAGCCCATATGGGTCTAAAAATAAATTAAACCCTAAAAGCCCATATGGACCTAAAAATAACTTAATCCTAGTGAGTATAGGTACAGAGTGTCCGGTACCTTTTAGTGTTAACCCCACTAGAATAACATGGAAAATATTCAACATATTTCCTTATGAGCCTCGGAAATGCTCATATTTTGTATGAGTTTCATTGATTATTATGCGGCAATATAATAGGAACTATGTACTTTTATGAATTATTATGTAATTATTTAATATAATTGTGTGTGTTATCTAATTAGTGTGTTTTAGTGTGTTTTTGTGGAAATGTATTTGGTTTTGACAGATTTGGATTAGTCGAGGTCCTTCATGGACCTGGAACTCTGTTTCTTTTGGGATCAAGGCATGGTGAGTAGGCACCTTCCTCTTCAAGGAAGGTGCCAGGAGAAGGTAGGCACCTTCCTCTTCAAGGAAGGCACCAACAGAAGGTAGGTGCCTTCCATATAAAGAAGGCACCCAACATACTTAGGCTCCTTCCACATAAGGAAGGTGCCCCATGCAAGGCAAGGCGCCTTTTGCATAAAGAAGGCACTCAACATCAGTAGGCACCTTTCGCATGAAGAAGGCACCCGACCTTAGTAGGCACCTTCCACATGAGGAAGGCGCTCAACATCAGTATGCACCTTCTGCATAAGGAATGTGCCTACCAAAGCACATGAGGAAGGCGCCTTCCTCATAGAGAAGGCACTTTCATTTTTTGCCAATTGACCAAATAATGTGACATGGGTAGTGTTGATCGATGCAGTTCCAGTTCCATGTCATGTAAGATATGTTGAGCAAGGTGCAACAACAATATTTTCATTATTTTCAACACAGTCAGATAGATTTGTTGATGCAGTGGATAGGAAGTTCAAAAGATATTCAGACACAGAAGACAAGAGTTCAAAGGTTATTCAGAGTATGTACAATGATTTTCCAAGAAGACCGAAGTGGCCCATATGCAAAATATCAAAGAAAAAAGACACGTAATAAAAGTGTCGTGATATCGCGACATATACATCAGGAAAGAAAAACTGTAGCGATTTCGTGACATGTTGGAAGAGAGAAAATGTAGGAAAAACTGTCATGATTTTGCGACATATTGGAAGAGAGAGAAAAAGCAAGAAAAACTGTCACGATTTCGTGACATGTTGGAAGAGAAAAATGCAAGTGGAAAAACTCTCACGATTTCACATGCTGGAAAATAAAGAGAAAGCAAGAAAAAGTGTCACGATTTCGCGACAAGTTCGAAGAAAGAGAACAAGTAAGAAAAGTGTCATGATTTCGTGACATGTCGCATTTTCGTGACTAAAATAGGAGAGAGAAAATAAGTTTGAAAAGTGTCGTGATATCGTGACATGTCACATTTTCACGACAAAAGAAAGAGAGGAAGCGTACGAAAGCAGAACTGTCACGATTTTGTGACAAAAGTAGAAAGCAAGACTTCGGAAGCAAAAGTGTCACGATTTTGCGACAAAAGCAAAGAAGTAAAGTACAGAAGTAGAAGTGTCATGATTTCACGACAAAAGCAGAGAAGAAGACTTCGAAGGCAGAAGTGTCACGATTTCATGAAAAAAGCAAAGAAGCTAAGTATGGAAGTAGAAGTGTCACGATTTCATGAAAAAAGCTAAGTTGAAGACTACGAAGGCAGAAGTGTCACGATATCGTGACAAAAGCAAAGTCGAAGTCTATGGAAGCAGAAGTGTTGCGATATCACGACAAAAGCAAAGACAAAGTATATGGAGGCAGAAATGTCGTGATATCACGACAAAAGAAAAGATGAAGTCTACAGAGGCAAAAATGTCGTGATATTGCGACAAAAGAATAGAGAAAGTGTACGGAGGCGAAAGTGTCGTGATATCGCGACATGTATTTTTACGGTAACAACAACAAAAGAAGCTACAGAGGCAAAAATGTCACGATTTTGTGATAGGTCGTAAATGCGCAAGTCAAGAAGGAGAACCCGACTAAAATGAGAAGTATGACAGTGGATCAACATCACTACGACATTTACAGGGGCAGTTATAGAGTGATTTCATACTGCTAAAATACAAAGAGTGATCAAAAGTCAGTATGGCGATTACAGGGTCTATCCAAAATGAAATCATCAAGCGATGGATAAACCGAACATCTTCTTGAGTTGAAGTCGATGAAGACCAATGAAAGCCGACTAAAATTAGGGTTTACAGTTGTTATGAAAGCCGACTAAGATTAGGATTTACAACCGACTAAGATTAGGGTTTTCATCATAAAAAATATTGTTATAAAAGGAGGGTTGTTTGGAGAATTGAAAAGATGGTCGAATGTGTGTGAAATACGATCGTTGTGTGCAAAGAGCAAGTCGTGTCGAATCATGCTAAGTGCAAAATTTGCAAAGAGAGCAAAGTGTGCAAAAGGGAGAAGACGATCGTGAAGTTTGACTATAACAAAGCAGAGTGTGTGAAGTGATTACACAGAGAGAGCAGAGTGCGTAGAGAATGCAAAGGTGAAGAAGACCAATCAAGGGCTTGCAAAAGTAAAGATAAATAAGGGGTTGGTGCTCCTTACAGTGGGTGCTGGTAAATTGATTGTAAAGTTGGTGCTTTGCAAAGGATATATTTGGATGGTAGTCCAAGCAATCAATTTTTGAGGAGTAGCCACATTGGTGAACCTCGTTAAATCTTGTGTTGTGTGATGCTCTTTTGTTATACTTGTTGTATCTAGTAATAAGTTTTAATTGCTACGATATTAAGAGCTATAAATTTAAGTTTATAGAGCTACACTGATTCACCCCCCCCTCTCAGTGTCATTGTAAGACTAACAATTGGTATTAGAGCTAAGTTCTTGTATAAGCTTAACCGACTAGGGTGATCTTGGAAGTAACACAATGGCAGGTGGTGAAGGCTTCTCATCAAACAAAGCACCATTGTTTGATGGATCTAATTATGCATTCTAGAGAATTAGGATGCATACATATCTCTATGCTTTGGGATACGACATCTAGGATTCAGTAGTTAGTGGATACACAATACCCATCACTCCAAAAGAGGCTAACGAAAAGAAATTGTTTGAAAATAACTCAAAAGCAAAGAATGCTATCATGTGCGGATTAGCAGATAGTGAACTAGTAAATATCATGAGTTGTAAAATGACAAAAGAAATATGAGACAAACTAAGGAGTATTCATGAAGGAGATGATAAGATCAAGGAGTCCAAGTTACAGACACATCAAGCTCAGTTCGAAGCATTAAATATGAATGACGATGAAAACATTGAGGCATATATGCTGAGAGTTAATGGAATCATTAATGCGATCAGAGGACTCGACGAGGATATCGAAGACTCTGCCATCGTGAAAAAGGTATTAAAATCTCTTCCTCAAAGGTTTTATTCTAAAGTCTCAACGATAGAAGAAGCTAAAAATCTAAATTATTTTAGTATAGATGAGATGTATGGTTCTTTGACTACATATGAGATGAGGATAGGAAGATCTAAATCCACAGACAGAGAAGCGGATTTTAAAGCCCTTAAAAATAAAAATGCAAAACAAGAGTCCGAGGAAGAAGAGACATCAGATGAAATGGAAGCAAAATTTTTTAGAAAACTAAAAATGGGAAAAGGAAAATACATATGAAAGCTACCGTTTAAATGTTTCAACTATGGAGGCGTTGGGCATTTTGGGACTAAATTTCCACTTAATGAGAAGAACAAAAATGATGAAGGATCGCACCAAGAAAGAAGTGACTAGAAGAAGAAAATGAATTTCAGAAAAGGCAACTTCAAGAAGAAAAGTTTCATCTCCAGGAATTCCAGTTCAACAGAAGACAACTCCGGTGAGGATTCGAAGAGGAAACAGGTGAAGCTCTTTTCATGACATTTGAAGAAGTAAAATTAGAAAAGGAAGAAGGAGTGAACTCTGAAGTATGTGGTGAAAACCCTGAGGCTGAAGTAGATCTAGAAGGTGAGTTGATATCTGCACTTGAAGAGTGGAAAATAAAATGGAAAAAGAATAAGAAAATTTCAAAAAAGCTTGAGGATGAAAACAAAATCATAACTAGTCTGAAAGTACAAACAAAAGAATACAATAAAATATCTAAAGATCTCGAAGTACAAATTACCATGAAAATAGATTACTGCTGTAAACTAGAAGAAGAGAATGTTGGTTTACGGACGCAGATAGAAGAGATGAATCACAAAATTAGTTGCTATCACAAATGCGAAGAAAGTTATATGAAGCTGGATAAGATTATAAATGACCAAAGGCCTGCAGGCATCAAATTTGGTCTAGGTTTCGTCGAAGGAGAATCATCAAATGGATCAAAGTCCAAAATGTAGAATCCATAAAGAATGAAGATAAGAAACAGGTTGATCAAGGAAAATCCTCTCATGCAAAAGAAAGCAATAATGTCAGGCATGAAAGGAGAATTGACAATGATGGATTCACCAATGTCACACATCAAAGAAGAATAATACATATGGCTCCTACGACAACATGGCAAAGACCATCACCCAGGTTCAATTATCCCTTTTCTGGTTTCTATTTTAAATACAATGGCTATGGACATAAAATCTCAGACTGCAAATATAATGTAAGACCAAGGAATTTCACCAGTAGAAATGCTTTTTCCCCTATGATGAATTATACAGTAGAATGTTATAACTGTCATAATTTTGGGCACATTGCAAGAAACTGTAGAAGTACATTTGCATCAAATCAGTTTCAGGGAAAAAAATTTCAACCAAATAGGATGAGACAAAATATAAAACTTCTCGAAAAACATGCACAAGCTATTGATAAGGGAAAGGTAAAACAAGAGCCCAAAACTACTATCAAAACAGAGTGGAAAGAAAAAGAGTGACTTAAGGAAGAAAAGGAATCCTTAATCGTAAAAACAACATTTAAAGAACAGAATAAATATGTACCATGGATACTTGATAGTGGATGCTCTAGTCATATGATAGGTGACAAAAAAAAATTTGAGAAGTTACAGAAATATGAAGGTGGTTCAGTAAAGTTTGGAAATAATAATGGAGCTAAGATAGTTGGGAAAGGTTTAGTTAAAATTAGTGACGAAAAAATTAAGTCAAAAGAAGTCTTGTTTGTGGATGGTTTGAAACATAACTTGTTGAGCATAAGTCAAATTTGTGATAAAGGTCATGAAGTAGTTTTTAAGAAGCAGGGTTGTGAAGTCAGAAAAACAAACAGTGGAAAATTGATAGCAACTAGATCAAGGACATCTAGAAACCTGTACACGCTCTCAGAGACTTCAGAAGGAGCTTGTTTTATTGGACAAGAAGAAGAAAATTGGTTGTGGCACAAGAGACTCGGTCATATCAGTTTTGATAATCTAGTAAAAAATAACTCAAAAAGGGTAGTGAGATATATTCCCACCATCAGCAAACCTACAAACAACATTTGTGCTTCATGCCAAAAGGGGAAGAAAACTAGAGTCACATTCAAAACAAAAGAGTACTACACAAGCAAACCTTTGGGAACTAATACACACTGATTTATGTGGACCCATGAGAACACAAAGCATAAATGGTGACAAATATTTTATGTTGTGCATTGATGACTATTTCAGAATGACATGGATATTTTTCTTGAAGCATAAATCAGAAGATTTTGAAATGTTCAAGACTTTCAAAAACTAAGTTGAGAATGAAACAGGAAAAGGATCAAATGTTTAAGATAAGATAGAGGAGGAGAATTCATTTTAGAGGAGTTTACAGAGTACTGTGAAAAATACGGTATTAGGAGACAGTTTTCAGCATCCAGGACACCTCAGCAGAATGGAGTGGTAAAAAGAAATATCAGGACAGTGCAGGAAATGGCACGGACTATGTTGGCTGAAAGCAGAGTAGCAGACAAATTTTGGAAAGAAGCAGTCCATACTATGGTGTATATCCAAAATAGGTACATGCTAAGAACACATGAGAGCAAAACTCCTTATGAGTTATGGTTCAGTAAAAAGGCAACAACAAAATACCTCAAAGTTTTTTGCAGCAAGTGCTACATCAAAAGAACTAAAGATAATCTTGGTAAGTTTGAAGATAGAGCGGATGAAGGTATTTTTGTTGGTTATTTGTCAAAAAACAAAGCTTACAAATGCTACAACAAGAGGCTAAAGAAAATTGTGGACAGTGTCGATGTTAAATTTGATGAAGGTAGAGAACGAGTAATTAGCTATGAAAAGAACTACCCAATTTATGAAGATGTTATTGAAGGAGATGAGGAAAACGAAACAGAAGAGAGACAAAAAATTGACTCAGATGATTTAAGTTGTGATTCAGAAGTGGAAGAAAATAATAAATTCAAAATAGACAACTAGCAAAAAAATCATCCTAAAGAGCAAATAATTGGAGACCCCAAAGTTGGTGTTCAAAAAAGAAGAAGAGTAGTAAGTAACTACTCTCTATTATCCAGCATTGAGCCCAAAAATGTTGCTGACGCAAGCAAATATGAAATTTTGATGAAGGCAATAAATGAAGAATTAGATCAGATCGAGAAAAATAAAACTTGGGAGTTAGTATCTAGACCTGCAAATAAAAATATAATCGGGACTAAATGGATTTTTCGAAACAAATTGAATGAAGACGGACATGTAGTTAGAAATAAAGCAATATTGGTATGTAAGGGTTATGCTCAAGTTGAAGGTATTGACTTTGAGGAAACTTTTGCACCAGTAGCTAGACTAGAGGCAATTAGAATTTTTTTGGCTTTAGCAGTCTACAAGAATTTCAAAGTTTATCAAATGGATGTGAAATCAACATTTTTGAATGGGAAACTTGAAGAAGAGGTTTATATTGAGCAACCAGATGGTTTCCAACTTGGTGATGATCCCAACTTGGTTTTCAAGTTGAAGGAAGCATTATATGGCTTAAAACAGGCACCTCGAGCATGGTATGCAAGGCTAGACAACTATCTCACTAAACAAGGGTTTAAGAAAGGTATGGTGGATAGTAATTTGTATGTCAAAATAGAAAATGGGCATCTTATTGTTCTTGTTGTATACGTAGATGATATCATATTTTGTAGCAACAAAGATGAGTCGTGTAAATATTTAGCAAATAAGATGCAGAAATAATTTGAAATGTCAATGATTGGTGAACTTTTGTATTTCCTTGGGTTGCAAGTTAATCAAAATAAGAAGGGCATATTTATTTCTTAATTTAAATATGTGAAAGAGATGTTAAAAAAGTTCACAATGGAGGATTGTAATCCAGTTAGCACTCCCATGATGACAGGTTGCAAGTTGAGCAAGGATGACAAATCTCCACCTGTTTATCAAACCATGTACAGATCT
Source organism: Wollemia nobilis (assembly GCA_028583015.1). Taxonomy (NCBI): domain Eukaryota; kingdom Viridiplantae; phylum Streptophyta; class Pinopsida; order Araucariales; family Araucariaceae; genus Wollemia; species Wollemia nobilis. The sequence continues at coordinate 17,382,333 of JAQPPZ010017033.1, read as the reverse complement.
ATGATTGGGAGCTTACTATACCTGACAGCTACCAGACCAGATATTTTGCAGGCAGTATGCATGGTAGCATGATTTTAGGCTAATCCCAAGGAGACTCATGTGACAGTAGTGAAGAGGATTCTTCGGTACCTCAAGGGTACTATGGAGTATGGGTTATGGTATCTGAAAGGTAAAAATTTCACCTTTATTTCATATTCAGATGCAAATTGGGCAGGAGGTGTCGATGACAGAACAAGTACAGTGGAGGTGCATTCTATCTTGGAGATAGATTGGTCACGTGGAACAGTAAGAAACAAGAGTTAGTTTCTTTATCGACAGCAGAGGTAGAATATATTGCAGTGACAACATGTTGTATGTAGGTATTATGGATGAAACAAACCTTGAAAGATCTTGGTATTAGCTTCAATGAGCCAATATCAGTTAAGTGTGATAACACTAGTGCCATTAACATCTCCAAGAATCCGGTTATGCATTCATGAACAAAACACATTGTTATCAGGTATCACTTTTTGAAGGAGAAAGTTGCGAAAGGTGAGGTTAAGTTGGATTTTGTTCCAACTACAGAGCAAGTAGTAGATATCTTCACAAAACCATTGCCCAAGGAAGTTTTTGAGTACCTTCATAATAAATTGGGAGTGGTCACACTTCCCAAGAATTGACTGGCTACAGGGATCACATTATCAGGGGGAGCATTTAAGTATTTGATTATCTTTTTGCTCATGTTCATTATTTTTTCTAAGTGTAATAAATTTTGCTTGAGAATGTTGTGCATGGACTCAGGGGGAGTCTGCAATAGCCATTTGGTATTATTGTCAAAGGGGGAGAAGAGTTACAGGAAATTGTACATGTGTTGCCAAAAATTCCAAAGGGGGAGATTATTGAGCAAGGTGCAGCAACAGTATTGTCATTGTTGTCAACACGGTTAGATAGTTCTATTGATGCAGTGGACAGGAAGTTCAAAAGCTATTCAAATGCAGAAGACAGGAGTTCAAAGGTTATTCAGAGTATGTATAGTTATTTTCCAAGAAGATCGAAGTGGCCCATATGCAAAAGATCAAAGAAAGAAGACAAGTAAGAAAAGTGTCGCGATATCGCGACATATACAGCAGGAAAGAAAAACTATCACGATTTCGTGACATGTTGGAAGAGAGAGAAAAACAGGAAAAACTGTCACAATTTTGTGACATGTTGGAAGAGAGAGAAAAAGCAGGAAAAACTGTCGCGATTTCGCGACATGTTGGAAGAGAGAGAAAAAACAAGAAAAACTGTCATGATTTGACGACATGTTGGAAGAGAAAAAGGCAAGTGGAAAAACTGTCACGATTTCGTGACATGTTGGAAGAGAAGGATAAAGCAGGAAAAAGTGTCACGATTTCACGACAAGTTCGAAGAAAGAGAACAAGTAAGAAAAGTGTCGCGATTTTGTGACATGTCGCATTTTCGTGACTAAAATAGGAGAGAGAAAGTAAGTTTGAAAAGTGTCATGATATCGCGACATGTCGCATTTTCATGACAAAAGAAATAGAGGAAGCGTACGGAAGCAGAACTGTCATGATTTCACGGAAAAAGCAGAAAGCAAGACTTTAGAAGCAGAAGTGTCACGATTTTGTGACAAAAGCAAAGAAGTAAAGTACAGAAGCAGAAGTGTCACAATTTCATGACAAAAGCAGAGAAGAAGACTTTGAAGGTATAAGTGTCGTGATTTCGTGACAAAATCAAAGAAGCTAAGTACGAAAGTAGAAGTGTCACGATTTCATGACAAAAGCTAAGTTGAAGACTACGAAGGTAGAAGTGTCGCAATATCGTGACAAAAGTAAATTCAAAGTCTATGGAAGTAGAAGTGTCGCGATATCACGACAAAAGCAAAGACGAAGTATACGAAGGTGGAAATGTCACAATATCACGACAAAAGAAAATATGAAGTCTGCGAAGGCAGAAATGTCATGATATCACGACAAAAGAATAGAGAAAGTGTATGGAGGCAAAAGTGTCGCGATATCACGACATGTTGTATTTTCATGGCAACAACAACAAAAGAAGCTACAGAGGCATAAATATCACGATTTCACGATAGGTCATAAATGCGCAAGTCAATAAGGAGAACCCAACTGAAATAAGAAGTATGACAGTGGACCGACATCACTACAGCATTTACAGGGGCAGTTACAAAGTGATTTCATACTACTGAAATACGAAGAGTGATCAAAAGTCAGTATGGCGGTTACAGGGTCTGTCTAGAATGAAATCATCAAGCGATGGATAAACCGAACATCTTCTTGAGTTGAAGTCGACGAAGACCAATGATAGTCGACTAAAATTAGGGTTTACAGTTGTTATGAAAGCCGACTAAGATTAGGATTTACAGTCGACTAAGATTAGGGTTTTCATCATAAAAAATATTGTTATAAAAGGAGGGTTGTTTGGAGAATTGAAAAGATGGTCGAATGTGTGTGAAATATGGTCTTTGTGCGCAGAGAGCAAGTCATGTTGAATCGTGTTAAGTGGAAAATTTGCAAAGAGAGCAGAGTGTGCAAAAGTGAGAAGACGATCGTGAAGTTTGACTATAACGAAGCAGAGTGTGCGAAGTGATTGCGCAGAGAGATCAAAGTACATAGAAAATGCAAAGGTGAAGAAGACCATTCAAGGTCTTGCAAAAGAAAAGATAAATAATGGGTTGGTGCTCCTTACAGTGGGTGCTGGTAAATTTATTGTAAATTTGGTGCTTTGCAAAGGCTGGATTTGGATGGTAGTCCAAGCAGTCAATTTTTGAGGAGTAGCCACATTGGTGAACCCCGTTAAATCTTATGTTGTGCGATGCTCTTTTGTTATACTTGGTGTATCTAGTAATAAGTTTTAATTGCTACGGTATTAAGAGCTATAAATTTAAGTTTATAGAGCTACACTGATTCACCCCCCCCTCTTAGTGTCATTGTAATACTAACAAGATAATTCTAGGAGTTGCACCAATGAATGAGAATGTCTAAACTATGCCAGGTGAAGAATGATCCAGCTCAAGCAACTCAAACCAATCAATGAATGCACCATCATTAGGAATAATGCCTATTTTTAGTAGATGTTGATTGTGTTTACCAGACTATCCCAGTTTAGTCTAGACTGATCTGCTATTGTAACTTCCTTGTAACAGAATATCTATGTGTGTGCTATATAAACACACACAGACCTCTCTGATAGATATCCAGAATAAGTCATAATACATTTATAATTCTGAGGAGATAGAATTATTGTAATAATTATTTTGCAATCATAATAAAGTTCAAGAGTTCCTAATCATGTGTTCAGCTAGAAGGGAGCTACTGGAGCCTGGGCCCACTCCAAGCTAGTATTCCTTCCCTTTTACTTGTACTTTCCTAGACTAATTTCCTACTTTCATAGGTTTGTTTCTTGTACTGTTATTTTCATTACCGTAGTAGATTTATTTTCATGTCTATTTAATTATGCACATATGAATATTTGATTTCCAAGGATTTAATTATTCATACGTAAATTATTGTGGTGTGGATGAATAATTGTTGATATTTTAAACCCCCCAATGATAGAATTAGCCAGACTCATCTCAAAGTGGGTATTGTAAATGATCTTGTTTGAGACACTTCTAAAGTTTATGAAGCTCCCTGGGTTGACAATTTAAATGCATGGGCAAGTGACAAAATAGGAACAAAATTAACCTGTGTTTGGCCCGTAACATTTTGGCATCATTGCCAGGGAAGTGCCTCTACTAGATTAGTTGCAATACCTGAAAACCTTCCATCTGACTTTGTATGAATTCCTCAATAAAAATAGGACCTGACGATTTTTTTGTAAAAAAAAGTCCACCAAAATATGATTCAGTCGAACACTCTAAATTTGAATTAGATTCCCTAGACTTGTCACCAGCAATCCACTGGAGTGATAATCCTCACTTTGTGTAAAGTGCTTCCTTATCCCACCAACCTGGGGAGGATTGGACCCTTGTAAAGCCATTATTTAATAGGACACCCTCAGAGGAAGTCCTTCAGTGGAAAGTTGTAGAGGATCAAACTATAACACCAACCGATTTTAGAGCCCTAATTCAAAAAGTTTTGAATGATCATGAGGTCATACGAACTGCATTAGAGACCACATTTCCTAAAAAAATGGCCAAATAAGAGACTTCATCTGGCTTTAGTTTCCCAATAGAGGAAGGAGTAGGAGAAACAAAAATGAAAAACATATCCCCTGCTCACCTTCCTACCTTTAGAGGATACCCGACCGAAGAACCTGACCTATTTTTATTTAATTTTGATGTTCTATGTAGGTATGTGGACTATAAATATGATATGCAGAAGCTGAAGCTCTTTACTTCCACATTAGATGATGTAGCTCTTATGGTGGTTCATCGGTCTGGGAGAAAAACATATTGCTACATGGGATCAAATGAAGAGGCTCTTTTTAGAGCAATATCAAGACTTCAGGAGAGCATAAAACTCCAGAGAGGAGGTCCTAAGCATGATGCAAAAATAATACAAGTCTCTTGAGGAGTACTGAAAGAGATTCAATTTCAATCTTCAATGATCTCCTCACACGAAGTTAGCCAACAAGTCTCTTAAAAGCATCTTTTTGAGAGGACTTAACAACAAATCATTAGAAGCTCTCAACATGATTTCTAGAGGTGACATCTACCAACACACTATGGAAGATATCCGACAAATATGCCAGAAATACTCAAGAAGGAGAGGCAAGAACACTTTTAGAACCATGAAAGCAACTGCTTCGGTCAAAAAATAGAAATAGGCAACATGTTGGAAGATTTGAAAAATGAGATGCTTTCATCTCTGGCATTGCAAATGGACATGCTGCTTTTGGAGAAAAAGAAGAAAGAAATGAAGCAACATTGGCTTATTTCTACCTAAAATGTAGAAGAAAGCATGCAAATAATGCATGCCCAAAGAACAAGGTCAGAGTATACGTGGTTTGCAAACTAAATTATAAGACTCGATTGTACCCATAATTGCCCAGTATCAAGGAGGATGCTTATTTTTTAGGTAATTAGAGGAGTTGGCCATAACCCCTATGGGGAATATGCCACCAGGAATACCATCATATGGAGGAGGACCATACATACCACAAGGCCAGCCTCAACCACCTAACATGGGGTGGTGGGGGACATCGCTTTGGTCCAACGCACCCTTAAGAGAAACATTTTTGAACCAACAGCCCTGGATGCCATATCAATATCCTGGGCAGTAGTGGATAGGCCATGCTCCATGGAATCTAGCTCCACATAATGTAGTGCCAGCTCACTCCTAGAAAAATCTACCAACTTTTCCTGCGGTGAGACCTGCACAGCTACCTGCACAACCGATGGCAAATCCAAATAATAGAGTAAATCAACCGATATATAATATAGAAGGTGAGATGTATCTGATTTATTATATTATTTTCAATCCTATTCAGCTTAGATCAGGTAGACAACTAGAAGTAGAGACACCTCCGCTGATAGAAGAGGAGGAAGACGTAGGAGAAACATCTCTTATAGAAGAGGTGGAACAAGAAGTGGATGAGACAACAAAGGCTCCATTTCCTAACTGGCTGCAAGAATAGAAGAAACAAATGCAGTAGAAGTATGATATTATTTCTAGCTTGAAAAATATCACAGTGATAATTCTACATTTTCAAGCTATCTGAGATGTCCCGATATATACTAAGGCAATAAAGGAGATGTGCCTAAGAAATTTAGGATGAAAAGTAACCTAGACTATCAATGTCATGGGTAATTTGGAAAATTTAATGATGGGGAAGACGTGTCATCCTAAGTACACAGACCCAAGCAGCCCAGTGTTTACTGTAAAAATTAAGGGACATTCCTTGACCAATACGTTGGTCGATCTCGATGCAGCCACCAACATAATGCCTTAGGAGACCATGCAGAGGCTACAACTCACAAACCTGAGACCTAACTCAATGGTGTTGTAGCTGGTATATCGATCAACTGTAGCACCAGAAGGAATGCTTGAAGATATAATAGTGATAGTTGATGCATGGGAATATTTGATCGACTTCCTGATTTTACAGTCTAAAACAAGGTTGGGTGGCTACGCGCTTATCTTGGAAAGACCATGTCTGGCAACAGCCGATGCTTACATAAGCTATTGTGATGGTATGATGACCATATCCAATGGATAAAATATCAAAAGGTTGACCATTTCAACCCCTCTATAGTCCGTTTATTCATTGAGAGAGCCTACGTTAACCAAGCATGGAGACAATGAGCTATCCATAATCCATATATTGATGGCGTTGGATGAATTAGCAAAGGATGAAGATGAGGATGGCACTATCATGGAATTCCTCCAGGGAGAATCCTCTATCACCACGCCTGAGTCACCATTGGTCGGTGCCCAAAACCACCATGTTTTGTAGATAAATGTTGGGCTAGGAAAGACGTTAAACATTAGTAGTGGGTTGACCCCCACATAGCTAACAAAAGTAGAAGAACTCCTAGTAAAACACCAATGGGATTTTGCATGGGATCACTCGGATATGAAAGGTATTATTCCAAAAATTTGTACCCATCGAATATACCTCGATGAGCAAGAAAATCCAAGTAGGCATCCACAAAGAAGAATAAACCCAAAAATGAAAGACATTTTCAAGGCGAAGCTACAAAAACTCTTGTCTGTCGGATTCATCTATCTAATTTTTGACAGTGAGTGGGTGTTTGTGCTTGTGGTGGTCCCCAAGAAGAATGAGAAGTGGTGTATTTGTGTGGACTATAGGGCATTGAACAAAGCAACCAAAAAGGATTACTTCCCACTCCCATTCATTGATCAGGTCTTGGATACACTTTCTAGGAAAAAGTACTTCTCCTTCCTATATGGATTCAATGGATACAACTAGATCCATATAGGAGAAGATTAGGATAAAACAACGTTCACCTACCCATGGGGAATGTTTGCTTATCGGGTGTTACATTTCAAGTTATGCAATGCACCAACCACCTTTCAAAGGGAGGTTCTTAGCATATTTTAAGACATGATAGGAGAAGCGGTTGAAGTGTACATGGAAAACTTCACCGTTTATGGAGAAACCTTTGAAGAAGCAATGACGAACTTGGAAAGAGTTCTCAAAATAAGCGAAAAAAATAATTTGTCCCTTAGTAATGAAAAATGCTTTATGATGATGCAAGAGGGCATCGTATTAGGACACCATCTCTCTGTGGAAGGAATAAAGGTTGATAAAAAAAAGATAGAGGTCATCAAGGACGTACCCAACCCTATAATGTTGCGAGAGGTGAGAAGTTTCCTCGGATCTATCGGGTATGACTGGCGATTTATCATCAACTTAAGTAAAATTGCAAAACCACTGCACACTCTATTTTCTAAAGATGTGGAGTTTAACTGTATGGAAGACTGTGAAAGAGTGTTTCAGTCGCTCAAAGAAAAGTTGATATCTACACCAGTTTTAAGGGGACCAAATTGGGCCATACCCTTCCATATCTATTGTGATGCATCAAACAATGTGATTGGAGTAGTCCTTAGGCAGAAGGATGGCGAGGAATTTTATGCCATCTACTACATTAGCAAAAACTTGGTAGGGGCTGAGCTCAACTATACAGTGATGAAGAAAGAGTTTCTTGTGGTTGTGCATACCATAAATAAATTTCACCATTATATCATCGAATACTAGGTGTTCATCCATACGTACCATGTGGCCATCAGGTATTTAATGAGCAAACTGACTATTGGTGGAAGAGTTATCAGATGACTTGTACTATTGCAGTAGTATGACATAACAATAATTGATAAACCAAAAAAAGACAACGTAGTAGCATATTTTCTATCTATATTGATACCAGCAGATCATGCGGTAGTGGAAGACCAATTTTTAGATGAATATTTCAAGAATTTACTGGTGGAATCTAGAGCAGGCATGGGGGAAACCCCATCCCTGTAAGTTTGGACAAAAATCTCAACAATAATATGGTGGACATAGATATATCCAAAAAAATTAGTTAGTTTAGGTTTATTTATTTCTTACGATGTGTTTTACAGGGACGACACCCACATGCAAGCTATAGGCATCCTGAGTTCAGGGCCTAACAGGCACGGAATGCATCTAACTGCCTGCATTTTTATTTCTTTTTGTTTGCTTTTTGTAGGTGAAGGGTATGAAAGCAAAAAAAATAGGTATCTGGGAAACCAATCCTGAACCAGCTCAACATCCTGCCACTTGTGCATATAGTTTAGAAGCAGCATCTATCCAAGCTTGGGGATGGCAACAAACTCTTCTCTAGGAGAAAATCACATGCCAGGCCCGACAAGAAGATGCTAGGGCAGCATGAAGTAAGTCTAAGGAGGCTTTATCACCCTTTCCTGGATGATGATGACGTGACTACTAAGAAAAATGCCTTGCAAAAAGCCTTCATCTTCAAAGAAGACTCTCCACTTAAGGAACAATGTCTTCCTCCTTGAAGAAGGTGCCTAACTGAGGTGGACATTTCCCATCGTGAAGAAGGTATCATGTTGGAGGTAAGGTGCCTTCCTTATAAATAAGGCACCTTCCTTATAAATAAGGCACCCAACTGAAATAATAAACCTTCCTTGTAAAGAAGGTGCCTAACTGAAATAAGATGCCTTCCTTACAAATAAGATGCCCGTCGAGAGTTCCTAAAAAAAAAATCAAGAGAAAACACCTTCTACATCATGAAGGTGCCTTGAAAAAATAAATTATGAAGGCACCTTCTACTCCAGGAAGGCATATCCATTCAAAGTGCCTTATGCAGTAGGAAGGCATCATTTTTCAAAAGCACCTTCCATAGCAGGAAGGTGTCATTCTTCAAAAGTGCCTTTTGTAGCAGGAAGGCACTATTCTTCAAAAGTACCTCCCGTAGCAAGAAGACGTCGTCAAGTGAAAGCGCCTTCCGCCTAAGGAAGGCACCAGTCATTTAAAGTGCCTTCCATATTGGGAAGGCACAAAAAGCACCTTTTTCTTACAATTGATGCTTTGATTTCATGTGTGCATCGATTCGAATGAGATCAACACACTATTGGGTAGCACCAAATTACCACCATCACCCCACATGATGGAAATCCACCCCAACCAAAAATATTGCAGAGTTACGAGGCAGGATCCTTGCGCATACCCTAAATATGATGGACAAACAGTTTTCAAACCAATCATGAGTCTGTCTTCGACATAAAACCTCAAACAACATAGCAACAAAGTCCAATGTAATTTGCACATGAAAAATACCCATCCTCCATGTCACAAACTGATGAATCACTATTTTTTGCAACGTATGAAGCATCCAATCAGGTATGCGCATAATTCTGATTAAATTTTTATATAATTTTTTATGAAATATGTAGTACTAAAAAATAGCACCACCATAAAAATCATGCATCCCCCATGACCGAAACATCGTGCCAACATTATGGCTTGAGAGACGTACCTTGCCAACCCCAAAATTGAATGCTAGGGTTAGGCGCATTCCTTATAAGAATGTGCCTTCTTGAGAAGGTAAGGTAGTAAAATAGAGGAGTGGTTAAGGAAGACACCATGGGAGGATGATCAAAGAACCACGCAATCAAGAAAAATGAGCCAAGTGAAACGAAAGATATCAGGGGGGCAGTTAGGACTCAATTTGAAGTCGAGGGATGGCTCTATTACTGTACCCTAGTCTATCAGAACTAGGATATGGAGGAAACCAAGGAATTCATTGCCTCCTTAAGAGATGACACAACTCAAGTGCATGAAAGAGAGATTTTTGTCACCCCAGAATACATCTCTTAGGTGACCGACTTGCCTCTCATAGGTGAAAGCACATACAAGGGCGGTATGCTAAAATAGTGGACCGAATTATTGTCGAAGGAAGAAAATATGTAGATAAAAAAGGAAGGGCTACCAAAAAGTAGACTTCCAATGAATTTACAGAAGATTTTTGAGCATATTTCTCAACTCTTCACATGCATAGGGAAATATTCCCACATGCACGTCAATCATGTGTAGTTTTTAAATCACCTGGTGCATGGAAGAAAAATCAACGTGCTCTTCTACCTGGAAAATACCCTAAATGAGGAGGTGGCTCGATACCAGAGGGGTGTGCCTTCCACCTTGGACCACCACAAGTTGATAACAACACCATTGCAAAAGAAAACATAGGGCTTACCCCTAAAGCAACCCAATTACACAAGGCCCAGGTAGTTCGTCTCAAGAGGGAAAATTCTGACATCCCTCTTGTAGTTGTCAGGCCTCTGAATGCTGATTTATGGTAGGCTACAAAAGTTGCATTCTAGGTAGTAGGGACCATGTTAGCTATACCACCTCCAATAGCATCCAGGATGGAAAACCTGAATATGCGAAGTCAGTGGATTGAGTAGAGGTAGACAATAGAAGCTAGCCACCTCAACACCACAGATCCATGCAGAAAAAGAAAGACCACACCTCCCGATGTTGGTCCATAGAAAAAATAATCATAGGCTATAGGTACAACCATATCTACTGGAAAATTATGATGATGAGAAGTATGAAGGGCTACCTATAATTTGATTCCACGAGGGCATGTCATATGTTAGGCATGGGGGGATGATGAGCCTTGGAAATTCTCATATTTTGTATGAGTTTCATTGATTATTATGCGACAATATAATAAAAACTGTGTACTTTTATGAATTATTATGTAATTATTTAATAGAATTGTGTGTGTTATCTAATTTGTGTATTTTAGTGTATTTTTGTGGAAATGTAGTTGGTTTTGATAGATTTGGATCAATCGAGGTCCTTCATGGACCTGGCACTCTGTTTCTTTTGGGATCAAGGCATGGTGAGTAGGCGCCTTCCTCTTCAAGGAAGGTTCCAGGAGAAGGTACACATATTCCTCTTTAAGGAAGGCACCAACAGAAGGTAGGCGCCTTCCGTATAAAGAAGGTACTCGACATACTTAGGCGCCTTCCACAAAATGAAGGCGCCCCATGCAAGGCAATGTGTCTTCCACATAAAAAAGGTACCGAACATCATTAGGCGCCTTCTGCATGAAGAAGGCACTCGATATTATTAGGCACCTTCTGCATGAGGAATGCACTCAACATCAGTACACACCTTCTACATAAGGAATGTGCCTTCCAAAGCACATTATGAAGGCACCTTCCTCATATAGAAGGTGCCTCCATTTTTTGCTAGTTGACCAAATAACGTGACGTGGGTAGTGTTGACTGGTGCAATTTCAGTTCCACATCATGCAAGAAAATTTTGGGAATTACACCAATGAACGAAAATATCTTACCTATGCCATGAAATGTATGATCCAGCTCAAGAAATTCGAACCAATAAGCGAACATGCCATCGTTAGGAACAATTCCTATTTTTAGCAGATGCCGATTGCATTTACTAAACTGTCATAGTTTAGTCTGGACTTAACTGCTATTGTAACTTCCTTGTAATAGAAAATCTGTGTGTGTGCTATATAAACACACACATACCTCTCTGATAGATATCCAAAAAGATAATTCAGAATACATTTATCATTCTGAGGAGATAGAAGTATTGTAATAATTATTTTGCAATCATAATAAAGTTTGAGAGTTCCTAATCGCGTGTTCAGCTGGAAGGGAGCTGTTGGAGCCTGGGCCCACTCCAAGCCAGTATTTCTTGCTTCATAGGTTTGTTTCCTGTACTGTTATTTTCATTATCATAGTAGATTTATTTTCATGTCTATTTAATTATGCGCATATGAATATTTAAGTTCCAAGGATATAACTATTCATACGTAAATTATTATGGTGTGGATGAATAATTGTTGATATTTTAAACCCCCCAATTATAGAATTAGCCAGAATCATCTCAAAGTGGGTATTGTAAATGATCTTGTTTGAGACAATTCTAAAGTTTACGAAGCTCCCTGAGTTGACAATTTAAATGCACGAGCAATGACAAAATAGGAACCAAATTAACCTGTGTTTGGCCCGCAAAATTTTAAATAGATAATGTATATGCTTTGTAATATTAAATGAAAGTCAATCTATTAGGCAGGTTGATTAATTTTAGAGTGTGAGACTCTATGTCTTATGTCTCTTGATGTTGTTGAATCTCGACCATTTTAAGTATCCACTCGTTGAATACTTTCCATAGTGACTAACAACTACCATTGTCAACTATCAAGGGCAACCATACCCATATATCTTCTACACCAAGAAACTATTTGAGTAGGTACAACCTTTGTTAATGAATCTGTAGCATTCTTATTTGTATCAACTTTTCCAATATCGCTCGGTTCTCTTCAACCATATATCTCACAAAATGGTACTTTATATCAATATATTTTTATTGATCATGAAAACAAGGATTTTTTGTCAAAAATATTAGATAGACTATCATTGTTAATTCTCATAGCCTTTTGTTTAATGCCAACTATTGAACATAACCTTTGTGGCCACACTACTTATTTACTGGCATGATTTGCTACAACGTACTCTACTTTTATAGTGGATAAAGCAACATCTGATTGCTTTTTACTTATCCAACTTACTGCCTCTCCAAACATCTTGAACACATAAGCACTTGTAGATCTTCTCTTATCAATATATCTAGCCCAGTCAGCATCCACAAACCCTTGTAGATTTACAATATCATTATCTCCAAATTTTCCTTCATAACATATAGCATAATCTATAGTTCCACACAAGTATCTAAAGATCCTCTTCATAACATTCCAGTATTACTTTTTGATATTTGATATATATCTGCTAACTACTCCCACTGCATGTGTAATATCAGGTCTAGTATAGACCATTGCACACATTAGTTTACCCACAACACTAGAATAAGGAACATTGTATATTTCTTCAATTTTCTCATCTATTTTAGGACACTGTTTTAGAAGATAACTTTTGACCAACCAGATATGGAGTACATACTGGTTTACAATCATGCATCCTAAAATTTTGTAGTATCAAATCAACATATTTATTTTGATTAACCATAACTTTATATATGCACAATCCCTTATTATTTCTATACCCAAAATAAATTTAGTTGCACCCAAATCGTTCATGTCAAACTCAGAAGATATTGTTACCAATTAACATCATGTCATCCACATACAATACAATGATAACAAAATTTTCACCTTCCTTTTTGAAATATACACATGGATTTGCTTTGATTTTTCCAATACCAAGTGTCAAGACAAACCTATAAAATTTTTGGTTCCACATCCTTGGAGACTACTTCAACCCATAAAGAGACTTCTTTAGCTTGCATACCAGGTCCTTACCTTTTACCTTAAAACATTCTGGTTGTGACATATATGTATCTTCATCAAGTTCACCATGTATAAAATTTATATTTATATCCATCTATTTCAAAATCAAAAGCAACAGAAATAGCCAACAAAATTTTTATTGAAGTTAGTTTAGCCAAAGGAGAAAAAATCTCACCAAAGTCAATTCCCTCAACCTAAAAAAATCCTTTTGCTACCAATCGAACCTTGTACTTCTCCAACTTTCCTTATACATTGTACTTCTTCTTGAATAACCACTTAAAACCAATAAGTTTTCTTCCAGGAGGTAATTTCACCAAGTCCCATGTCTTATTTTTATCCAAGGACTCCATTTCTTCTTCCATATCCATTTTCCAAGACTTATTCTCATTTGACTGAAGTGCCTCCTTTACAGTCTTGGGTTCTTCATCAGTAACTAATAAATTAAATGCAGAATAATTATTTGAATGACTATACCTGTCTAGAAGTCTTCTATCTCGATCTACTCTCCTCAAAATTGGAGTTCTAGATTCTACATATTTAGCTTCCTCCTCACCTTCTTCCTATGAATATTCCTCTTCAAAATCTCTCTATAATTCAAGTTCTACCACAAGTTCTTCCTCATGTTCCAATTTTACCTACACTATTTCTAGTTCTTTGCTTGGCTGCATTTGATTTTTTAAAACCCTTTTTGTTTCTCTAAATATCACATTACGATTATAAAAAACCTTCTATATTTTTGGGTTCCACAAGTTATATCCTTTAACACTAGTACTATAACCCACAAATATGTATTTTTCAGATTTATAGTCTAGCTTAGTCCTTTTCTCTTTTGGGACATACATATAAGCATCACAACCAAAAACCCTTAGATATTTGAGAGAGGGTTTCTTACCAGTCCACACTTCTTGTAGAGACTTGTCCACCAAATCTGAGGTAGGAGATCTATTGATGAGACAAAAAGTTGTTAACACAGCTTCTACCCAGAATCTCTTTTCTAACCCTGCACCACTTAGCATGCTTCTAGCCTTATCCATCAATGTCTTGTTCATCAATTCTACAACCCCATTACAAAGTTTTTCTCTACATTTCTATTCCATAGTACTTACAAAACTGCTCAAATTCATGAAGAACACAAGCTTATACTGAGAGGGGGGGGTGAACAGTATAAGACCACTTTTTACTTTTACTTCAAAACAGCTTTCAAATCAGAATTATGCAATGAATAGATAGCAGTATTAAAAGCAGTAATCAAAGCAAGGCACAAAACACCATCCACAAAAGAGACACAACAATTTACGTGGTTCACCCAACGCGGGCTACTCCACGGATAAAATTTTCACTAAATTTTATCAACTCAAAATCTGGGAAAACCTTTCCCGATTACAATGTTTATGGGCACCAACCCAAAGGAGATACCTTCCCCTAGCTCTGCTCTTTAGTGGTGATCCTCTAGAAGACCTCTACCTCCTTTGCCCTTAGCAAGTGGAACTCTATCCATAGAAGACACCTGTCTTCCCTACTCTGGCTGGAGATCTCTGTCCTCAACTCTATCATCGCAAAGTCGGTCCTCAAATTTGCACTAAACACAGTCCTTCGGTCTAGCACAAATGTCCTCGATTCTGTTTCTCTGGTCTGCACCAAACATAGTCCTTCGGTCTGGCACAAGTCTATCCTCTTCCTCTATTCTTTGGTCTGCACAAAACACAGTCCTTCGGTCTGGCACAATTCTGTCCTTAAATCTCTTTCTGTTCTGTTACAACCGCACTTGGTCGAAACCAACTTTTGCACTAAACGTGCAAACACAGCAGCACTTGATCAACTTATGCACTTCTACGAAAAACATAGTAGCACTCGATCTAACATCAACCTATGCACCTCTACGCAATCACAGCAACATAGATTTTGCACACTCTACTTCTCGATGATCGAACTTCTCCCCCACACTCTATCTGCGAATCACACTTCGAACGCACACTTCGATCAATGATCAATCTCTTCAAACAACCCTCCTCTTATACTAAAACTTTCTAGATCAAAACTTTGATCCTAGTCAGCTGCACAACCCTAAACAACGTCGGCTACAAACCCTAAACTACGTCGGCCTAGATTTAACTCTGTCGGCTTCAACCGCCTCTGTAGTTCTATAGCTTTTCTCGTGAAACTACAACATGTCGCGATATCGTGACATTTTTGCAGCCATACACTATCTTATGGCTTTTGTCATGATATCATGACACTTTAGCCTTTGTCTGCCTTGACTACGTCCTTGTCGCGAAATCGTGACACATCTGCTTTTGTTGACGTCATCTTCAATTCTATCACAAAATCATGACCCTTCTGTCTTCATGGCCTTCCTCTCAGCTTTTGTCATGAAATCGTGACACTCCTACCTTTGCTGACATCATCTTCACTCCTGTCGTGAAATCACGACACTTTAGTCTTCATTGCCTTCTTCTCTGCATTATGTCATGAAATCGTGACACTTTCATTGCCTTGAGCTTCTCTCTGCCTTACACCCACGAAACTGGAACATGTCACGAAATCACGATGCTTTCGCCTTCGAGCTCTTCCTTCTTCAATTCATCGTGAAATCGCGACGCTTCTTCTGTTGAAGACTTGCTAACTATTTTTGTCACGAAATCGTGACACTTTCTCCAACTGCAAGCTGCCATCTCAACTTGTCACGAAATCGTGACACTTTCTGCATTCGCAAGCTTTCTCTTCAACCTGTCGTGAAATCATGACACTTCCTGCATCCGTACAACTTCTTTGTAGCCTATCACGAAATCGCGACGCTTCTCATTTCAGACTCTTCCTCTTTGCTGCGTGTCGTGAAATCATGACAGTTCTCTCTTCGAGCTTTTTAGCATGTCACAAAAATGCGACAGTCCTCACTTAGACTTTTGTAGCATGTCACAAAAATGTGATAGTCCTCACTTAGTCTTTTGCAGCATGTCACGAAATCGTGACACTTTTCATGAAACTTTCTCTCTCTTCTAACTTGTCGTGAAATCGCGATAGTTCACACTACGGACTCTCTTTTCTGCATTATGTCACGAAATCGTGACACCTTTTCGTCCGTACAACTTTCCTGGCAATGTGTCACGAAATCGCGACACTTTTCCTTCTCTGCCTTCCTGCACTTCCCGAGTCACGAAAATGCGACATGTCACGAAATCGTGACACTTTCCATCTTGCTCTGCTTCTCTGCCAACATGTCGCGAAATCGCGATAGTTTTGCTAGCTTCTTCTCTTTCTTCCAGCATGTCGTGAAATCATGATAGTTTTTCTAGAACTTTCTCTCTCCTCAAACATGTCACGAAATCGTGATAGTTTTGCCAGCACTTTCTCTCTCCTCAAACATGTCACGAAATCATGACAGTTTTTCCAGCCTGCTGCAAACTTTTTCTTACTTGTCTTTTTCTTGATCTTTTGCAAATGGGCTACTGAGAACTTCCTGGAAACTCACTGTCCATGCTCTGAATAATCTTCAACAAAACAAATTCCTTGACATCAAATCAAATTGCTTCAAGAACTTCTTTGACATCAATGACAACTACTATACTTGAGCAAAGGCAATGTACCCAAGGTACCCAAAATTGCCAACAATCTCCCCCTTTGTCATTGATGGCAACCCTTTATTAAAAACACGTCTCAGGAGCTAAAACTGAAACCAACTGTGCTAACAGCTGAGAATCTCTTTTTGAAGTTTTGCTCCCCCTGACTTGAAGCTTTCCTCTTCTCATTGAAGCTCTCCCCCTTACTCATATCTCTCCCCCTTACTCAAATCTCTCCCCCTTTGTCATCAATGGCAAAGGGTCACCTTTGGGGCTCGGGACTAAGAATGAGCCTCTTAGCTTAGTCCCTCCCCCACCTCCTGATGAGGTGATTAAAATAGGGGTGGGAGTAAAACTCCCATTAGACACTCATCATCATCAGTGTCTACAATTTCCTTGCTAGGCCTTCTCTTGAATTCTTTGTCCGTATTTCTATTCTTGTCACTATTTTTGTTCTTGTTCTCATTCTTGTTCTTATCCATGCCTTGATCCACGGACCTGTTCATACCACTTTTCCTATTCTTGTACCTTGGCAGTTCAGCTCTGCACTATCTAGTTGTGTGACCTGCATTGTTGCATTTATAACAAGTAACAAAGTTATTTCTGTTTGGCATACCTGTTCTTTGAATCCGCCTATTATGACTAACCGTGTTCCTGTAATTAGCCTTGCAAAAAATTGCCTTATGCCCGAACTGTTGACAAGAGTAACAATACCCTTGAAAGAAACTAAAACTTCTGAAATTGTTGTTTACCCTCTTCATTTGATCTATGCACTGAGAAGCCGTGTGACCAAACCTATGACATGCAAAACATCTGCCGTGAAATATTCTTCTGTTTGACCTCTTGGGTCCCGAAAACTTCTTCTTCGCATTCAAAATTCTGTTTTCTATTTCTGTGCATTTATCACTCACGGACTCTTTCTCTGAACCACTCTCTTCATCAGAACTCTCTTCTTTTTGAAATATTTTACTAGATTCCCCAACCTGTTCCTTGTGTGGTTTAACAAAACCAAGACCTATTTTATCTGTTGTCTTTCTTTGACCTTTGATAAGAGATTTAACCTTTTTGGAGCTTTCTTGAAACCTGTACAACTTATCCTTGTACTTTTTATTTTCCTCTTTCAAGGAAGCCATTTTCTGTTCTAATTCACTATACTCACGCACCTTAGATTCTAACTCATTCTTGAGTTCTTGTGTCTTAGCCATAGAGACGTCAAGACTTTCTATAAGTTCATCTCTCTCCATACAACATTCATCTAACTTATCCTTGAGTCTAGCATTCTTCTTTCTTTCCTTTTTCAAAACACTAAGAGCATTAGTAAGTTCACTTTCAAGATCCTCTATTTGATTGCATTTTGAATCATCAAGGCCTTTTTCAGATTTCTTATCACTAGAGGTGCTACCCTTTTCAAAAACCATACATGCATCTTCCTTATCATTTTCTGAAGCATCCTTATACATACTAGCAACCAATTCATTATTTGTGCAATCATCCTCAAGGTGCCCAAAATTTCCACATCTAAGACATTTCATAATAATGAATCTATGTTTCGGTTCTTCCTCTTTTTTTGATATGAACAGCATCTCATTTTCCTCATCACTTGAAGAGCTTTCACTATCACTGCTAGAACACTTACTTGCTTTGTCTAGGTAGAAAATTTTCTTGTTCTTGTGTGAATACCTCTTTCCTTGATTGTTGTGATCATCTTTGTTCTTTCTATAATACCTGTGTTTTTTAGAATCCTTGCTCTTAACATCTTGTTTCTCTTCATCACTTTCATTCTTTGAAATAGTACAGTCAGTAGCATAATGACCAAACTTTCCGCAATTAAAACATCTTATATTTTTCATGCTTTTGCTCTTCCTAGAGAACTTGCCTTTCTTGTTGTAGTATGCTTCTTCATCACTAGAAGACTCATCACTTTCTTGAGGCTGTTTACCCTTAGATTTCTTGGTAGCCTTGAAAGCTGCCTCTTTCTTGACATCAACTTTCACTTGAGTTCTCAGCTCAAATGTTGCAAGAATACTATGGAGCTCATCCTTTTTCAACTTATCTAAATCTTTAGCTTCCTCAATAGCAAAAATATTTTCACTAAATCTATTAGGAAGAGATCTTAAAATCTTATCACACACATCATTTTCAGCAAGCTCAAGACCTAAGTCTTTCATGGAGTTAACAACCTCATCCATACGAAGCATGTAGTCACTAATTTTTTCATCATCATTCATCTTGAGTTGTTCAAACATACCTTTGAAGTGTCTCAACTTGGCCTTTCGAACATTTACATCACCTGTGTGAACCACCTGCAGCTGTTTCCACATTTCACTAGCTGTCTTGCAGTGAATCACCTTGGTAAGATCTGCCTTCTATAAACCCTTCAAGATTGCATTCATTGCTTTTGAATTGTTGTGATGTAGGAGCCTATCTTCTTTAGTATAAGGACCATTTTTAGGGATAGTGTACCCATCTTCAATCACTTCCCATACCTCATTACCAAGAGCCATTAGATAAACCTTCATTCTGGCACTCCACAGACCGAAATCTGATCCATCAAGGATGGGTGCTGCATTGCCACTTGAATAATCCATTGTGTTCTTTGCTAGCTTTTCCTTCAAGCTGTTAAACCTTTTCGAAGGAACCCGCTCTGATACCAATTGAAGAACACAAGCTTATACTGAGAGGGGGGGTGAACAGTATAAGACCACTTTTTACTTTTACTTCAAAACAACTTTCAAATCAGAATTATGCAGTGAATAGATAGCAGTATTAAAAGTAGTAATCAAAGCAAGGCACAAAACACCATCCACAAAAGAGACATAGCAATTTACGTGGTTCACCCAATGCGGGCTACTCCACGGATAAAATTTTCACTAAATTTTATCAACTCAAAATCTGGGAAAACCTTTCCCGATTACAATGTTTATGGGCACCAACCCAAAGGAGATACCTTCCCCTAGCTCTGCTCTTTAGTGGTGATCCTCTAGAAGACCTCTACCTCCTTTGCCCTTAGCAAGTGGAACTCTATCCATAGAAGACACCTGTCTTCCCTACTCTGGCTGGAGATCTCTGTCCTCAACTCTATCACTGCAAAGCCGGTCCTCAAATTCGCACTAAACATAGTCCTTCGGTCTAGCACAAATGTCCTCGATTCTGTTTCTCTGGTCTGCACCAAACATAGTCCTTCGGTCTGGCACAAGTCTATCCTCTTCCTCTATTCTTTGGTCTGCACAAAACATAGTCCTTCGATCTGGCACAATTCTGTCCTTAAATCTCTTTCTGTTCTATTACAACCGCACTTGGTCGAAACCAACTTTTGCACTAAACGCGCAAACACAGCAACACTTGATCAACTTATGCACTTCTACGAAAAACATAGCAACACTCGATCTAACATCAACCTATGCACCTCTGCACAATCACAGCAACACAAATTTTGCACACTCTGCTTCTCGACGATCGAACTTCTCCCTCGCACTCTATCTACGAATCACACTTCGAACGCACACTTCGATCGATGATCAATCTCTTCAAACAACCCTCCTCTTATACTAAAAATTTCTAGATCAAAACTTTGATCCTAGTCGATCGTTACAAAGCAAACCCTAACTCTATTGGTTGCATGCCCTAAACTATGTCGGCCTAGATTTAACTTTGTCGGCTCAAGTTAACTCTGTCCTTCAACCGCCTCTAGAACTCATGTAGCTTTTCTCGCGAAACTACAACATGTCATGATATCATGACATTTTTGCAGCCGTACACTATCTTATGGCTTTTGTCGCGATATCGCGACACTTTAGCCTTTGTCTGCCTTGACTACGTCCTTGTCACGAAATCGTGACACATCTACTTTTGCTGACGTCATCTTCAATTCTGTCATGAAATCGTGACCCTTCTGTCTTCATGGCCTTCCTCTCAGCTTTTGTCGTGAAATCGTGACACTTCTACCTTTGTTGACGTCATCTTCACTCCTGTCATGAAATCGTGACACTTTAGTCTTCATTGCCTTCTTCTCTGCTTTATGTGTCATGAAATCATGACACTTTCGCTGCCGTGAGCTTCTCTTTGCCTTACACCCCGGTCCTTGCACTGAAACTGGAACATGTCACGAAATCATGATGCTTTCGCCTTCGAGCTCTTCCTTCTTCAATTCATCGTGAAATCATGACGCTTCTTCTGTTGAAGACTTGCTAACTATTTTTGTCATGAAATCGTGACACTTTCTCCAACTACAAGCTGCCATCTCAACCTGTCACGAAATCGTGACACTTTCTGCATTCGCAAGCTTTCTCTTCAACCTGTCACGAAATCGTGACACTTCCTGCATCCGTACAACTTCTTTGTAGCCTATCACGAAATCGTGACGCTTCTCATTTCAGACTCTTCCTCTTTGTTGCGTGTCATGAAATCGTGATAGTTCTCTCTTCGAGCTTTTTAGCATGTCACAAAATCATGACAGTCCTCACTTAGACTTTTGCAGCATGTCACGAAAATGTGACAGTCCTCACTTAGCCTTTTGCAGCATGTCGCGAAATCGTGACACTTTTCATGAAACTTTCTCTCTCTTCTAACTTGTCGCGAAATCACGATAGTTCACACTGCGGACTCTCTTTTTTCTTTTTTTCTTCTCTGCCTTCTTGCACTTTTCGAGTCGCGAAAATGCGACATGTCACGAAATCGCGACACTTTCCATCTTGCTCTGCTTCTCTGCCAACATGTCGCGAAATCGTGACAGTTTTGCTAGCTTCTTCTCTTTCTTCCAGCATGTCACGAAATCATGATAGTTTTGCCAAAACTTTCTCTCTCCTCAAACATGTCACGAAATCGTGACAGTTTTGCCAGCACTTTCTCTCTCCTCAAACATGTCGCGAAATCGCGACAGTTTTTCAGCCTACTGCAAACTTTTTCTTACTTGTCTTTTTCTTGATCTTTTGCAAATGGGCTACTGAGAACTTCCTGGAAACTCATTGTCCATGCTCTGAATAATCTTCAACAAAACAAATTCCTTGACATCAAATCAAATTGCTTCAAGAACTTCTTTGACATCAATGACAACTACTATACTTGAGCAAAGGCAATGTACCCAAAATTGCCAATAATTCGTTAGAGCAATAGTAACCACCATTATCACTTATCAAAACCTTTATCTTTTTCTCTATGTGATTTTCTAAAAGAGCCTCAAACTCTTTAAATTTATTAAAAACTTCATATTTATTCTATAGAAAATAAACCCAAGTCCTTCTTGAGAAGTCATCCATAAATGTAACAAAATAGATAGATTTACCTAATTATGGTACTTTTGCAGGTCCAAACACATTACTGTGAACTAGATATAGAATTCCTTTAGACCTTGTAGTACTACTTGGAAACTTGACTCTAGTTTGTTTTTTGAAAACACAATTCTCATAAAAATTAAAATTTAATGGGTAATCAAAAATTCCTTCAGCCATACCTTTCATTTTCAATGTTTTAAGTCCTTTCTCACCAATATGCCCTATGCATTGATGCCACAATATTATCTTCACTGTAAGAATACTCGAAGCCATTTCAATCATATTATTTTACTATACAACTAAAGATTTATTGCAATTAATACTTACAGTACTAGCCTTAAGTCTAAACAAAATTCTTGTGTGAACTCCTCTTGCCAACACCAAGGATCCATGGACCATCTTGTAGCTATCCTTATTGAATACCACATTCACACTTGCATCATTCATCTTACTCACGGATATTAGATTCCTTGCCAAACCTGAAATATGCAACACACCAAGAAGGGTTTTAATTCTTCCATATTTTAGCTTTAGCTTGACTCTTCCTCGACCTATTATTTTATATGTTGAATTTTCTCCCAGGAATACTTTACCTCCATCTATCTTTTCATATTCATAGAACCCCTCCCTATGAGGAGTCATATGAAAAGAAGCACCCGAGTCAATCAACCATGAGTCATCGCATTAGCTTGAGCATGCTGCAGCTAAGAATAAGTCCCTTAAATCTTCATTTGTGGTCTTTATTTTTGTAGAAGTTTATTTATCATATGATTGATTATTATCAAACTTTTTAGATCTGCAATATCTTTTATAATACCCTGCTTTACCACAATTCTAATAGTTTCTCTTTTTTTGGGTAACATCTTTACCCCTAGATTTTGATTTCTTTTCTCTTTATTTCTTTTTGCTTCTTTCTTGAGAACAACCTCTCACAATCAAGGCTTTCTTTTGTTGATAATACTTAGAATATTTTTGTCTCATCTCCTCAGACAGCAAAGTTCCTACGATATCCTCTACTTTCAATGTAGATGTAGTATTAGTGGTAGCCATAATAAGATTATCTCATGAATGAGGTAATGAACAAAGTAAAGTAATACATTTTTCCTCTTCATCCATTTTTAATTCTACAAAGGTTAATTGACTTACCATAGTGTTAAAATAATCTAGATGTTTATCCATAGAGTCACAATCATTCATTTGAAGTGAATACAACTTCTTTTGAAGAGAGAGTTTATTTACCAATGACTTTGTCTGATACAATATTCCTATCTTCTTCCATAACAATTTTTTCATGGTCTCTATATATACATTTATCAATACTAAATTAGATAAGCACAATATGATAGAGCTTATTGCCTTCCCATTAATTTTCAACTAATCCTCATTTATCATCAATGTTGGTTTTGTTCCTAAGACTACAATCCATTGATCTCTATAAACCAACAAATCCTCCATATTGAGTTTCCACAACTCAAAATTTTATCCATTAAATTTTTTAATCTCTATTCGTGTGCTTTCGATATTTCTCTTGTGCCTAGATCCTTTTGCATACGGCTCCCACTCAAGAATTAATTTATCATAGGGTTGAAACCCTTACTCCTCGAACAAAGCTAAAACCTAGCTCTGATACCAAATTAAGAGAAATAAAGAGCCATTATAAACTAAAATAAAAAAAATAGTAATAACATAATCAAAAGAAAAATATTGTAGATTCACACGTTACATAATCTTTATCCTAGAAACTCTCAATCAAGAAAAAATAGCACAATATTGTCTTATTACTGCATTAAATTGATCGTCTCCAATATGATAATATTCTTCTTCTATTTCATACCAAACCCTAATGCAAGTGTGATATATAACAAAGGCATATGCACAAATTTTACAATATCATGGGCGAAAAAGCATGGGTTCAAATATAGTAAACCTAAAAGCCCATATGGGTCTAAAAAGAACTTAAACCCTAAAATTTTTGGTACAAGTACAAATTTTCTAGTACCTTTAAGTGTTAACTCCATCAAAATAACATGAAAATATTCATCATATTCCAAAAGATAATGTATATGCTTAATTAATTAAATGCTTTGTAATATTAAATGAAATTTGTTCTATTAGGCAGGTTGATTAAGTTTAGATTGTGATACTATCATGTCTTATGTCTCTTGTTGTTGTTGAATCTCAGTCATTTTAAGTTCTAGCTTCTAACTTTGTGTATCCATTTCTTTAGACTAAAATCCCCTTCTTGTTAGTTTAGCTAGTACCATAGGAACCAGTCTACTCCAAAGTTTGATCCAATATTTATTTTAGATCTTTCAATATTGGTTAAGGTCTTGAGGGTGCAACTCATCCACCTAGGAAAATTTTGGACTAAGATTTTTTGACACACTCGATGGGACACAAATATCACCTCCTTGATTGATCAGAATCTTGGTGAAGTTTTGCTCTAGTATACCATATTCATAATCTCTTGGTGACTCCACTCAAATGAAATATTTATAAAAGAACCCAATTTCCATTTGATCTATAGGCTTATGATCACAAGACTAGTAGCCAAAAAGTTGGATGAACCTGCATAATTATTTGGATTACCACCACTAAGATTCAAAATACATGGATATTTTTCATATCCTCCATAAACCCCTATAAAGAGTGTAACTTACACACATTCAGGCTCCCTAGGATCCTTTCATTCCATTAGATCTTAAAAAAATGACTTAGATTCCACCTCAATAGAATTTTATTTATTGGAATAAAAGTGGGCCACTCAATCTACTAAATTAGAATCCAATTCCTCAGGTAGCTTTAAAAGCTTTACCAACTTTTAATGGTACCATAAAAACAATGTATGAGCATTATCAATATGTAGCCTCCTTGGCTGCTATTCATGATATTTAAGATGAATATTGCATGATAAGGCTTATGGTATAATCATTTAAAGGTAAAGTATTACACTAGTGCCAAACCCTAGGATGGAACCATTAATTCATGGGATCAACTTGTTAGAATATTTGTCTAGTAATTCAATGAGTTGGAAAATCCATTTATATTATTAATGAAACTCATCACTATTCAAAGGAATACTCAAGAGGTAATAATAGATTTTAATATTAGATTTAATAGAACCTAGAATAGAGTTCCACATGCACTCAAGCCAATATATGATCAATAATTCATATCCTATACCCATACTTTCAACTTGGATTTGGCCTTGCAAATATATTAATCTAATGTGATATATTTCCCATAGATTTATCAAGATACTATAATTGCATAAAATACCCTAATTATTGTAGGTAAAATTCCTCCTAGAGTCGTTATGCTATATTTTCCATATCTCTCATTCAATATAGGATACACAACCATTGGTGCCAATTACACATCTACCAAATGTATCCAATTCCTATAGCAAAAACTCTAGAATTACCACTAAATCATACAACACCAGTGTCATCAATTCCACTTGTTTTAACTACATTGCCTTTCCCTAACTCCAAATAATCAACTAACATGAAGAAGATATTATTGGTATTGAATAAATTGACCATTGAAGTCACCACCATGAAAATAAGAGAAGTTGAGAAGAATTTCTATCCCAAAAGATTTCCATACTTGATAAAATACCAAGTGACTAGGAAGATGGTCCTTATAATTCATCATTAGATGTAAATTATTGGTGCTTAGATTACAATAATCCATATGGAGAAGATACTTGTATGGTCTACCCTTATCAAGTGTAGATGGTAGAAATATAAAAGGTAGATAAAGCATAGAAAATCTAAATTAACATGTTATGGAAGGTAGATTAGAATATGATGATGTAAGATCTGTAGACACCTAAAACACATCATGTCGATGGTGACTATTCATATGGGACATGGTACAAGACCATATGGAAGATCTTGGACAGACTCCAAGATAGAGTAGTGGTTCTAACCACTCAATTTGGGCTCCTTGGCCTAATCAGTCTGAACCATGATTGAGACATGTGGTCTACAGTCTGAACCGTTGTTGACACCTGCGGTTCATAGGTTAGGCCATAGCTATAACCTACGGTCTAAACTAAAGTTCAATTGGCCTTCATCTGAGCCAAATTATTTTGAACAACCACTTGTTCTAGAAGAAGGTAGTTGAAGGATGGAAGATTCCAGAGGCTTCCAATCCAACTGTCCCAACCACCTCTTCTTGATCTTGGCTTCTCCATGAAGTCATCCCTAGCCCTTGGATAATCCTATAAGTACCCCTTAGAAATTAGGCCAAACCATTAGAGTGAGCATTGGAGATTAAAGCAGCGAAGCCCTATCAAATTATGGACTCAATTGAGTGCATTGAGAGGGAGTTTTGTAGCTATCCACTTGTTAACTAATCGAGCATCATGTCAGTTTGTGCCATGGATGCCCTACGGAGCTAGAACACCAAGAAATGCAAATTCAAGCAAACATAGGCCCAACTAAGCAATTCAATCGCCAAACCAGTTAGAGGACACCAAGGCGACCCTTGATCATCAATTGGACAATGAGGATCAAGCCCACATCCCTAGATTT
Source organism: Wollemia nobilis (assembly GCA_028583015.1). Classification (NCBI taxonomy): domain Eukaryota; kingdom Viridiplantae; phylum Streptophyta; class Pinopsida; order Araucariales; family Araucariaceae; genus Wollemia; species Wollemia nobilis. The sequence goes on along the minus strand of JAQPPZ010017033.1, from coordinate 17,355,728 downwards.
GGAGGGTAAAGTTACTTTATTTCTCGCTACGACTGACAACCGTGGTGTACAGTGTAGACCGCTCATCAGAGCTGTAGTTTGCAATTGGTGAAAGATCTCCTTATTGTTTCTTTTGCATTGTACTTAATTAGACTAGATTAAGTAGGTTAGTGGTTTATTTATAATTTTAGAGACCCTGACTAATGAAATTAAGGATTTCATTAGTATTATTTCATTATAGCAAGTATGACATAATTAGCTTATTTTTATGTTATAATGTCTCATTTCATGTAATTAATCCACTAGATTGATAGCTATACTTTCTTTTCATATGTTTCAAGCAATATTTATGAACTTGGTATAAGTATAGCATGCTTTATTCATTTCATTGATTTCATTAGTGTTATGGCATTTTCATATTCATATCCTTTAAAGGGCCTCATCATGAGAGGTTTCCTATACTATTAATTCTTTTATGTTGTTTATTGATCATAGGAAAGTAGATTTAAATGAGGTTCAATCATCTAACTCCTTCCTCAATGCGAAGAAGAGGGTCATATCTGCCCTAGAGCAGTTCGTGTCACCCCAAATGGCCTAAAAATCACATTCACCCTTGAGAGGGATTTCATATATTTTTTCTACTGTAATAAGAGTATCAAAATGGTATCCCTAAGAGGGACATATTTGTAATAGAAATTGGCTTCTTTCTAAATGGAATAAAAGCGTTCTTTTCTTTCCAATTTGTTGTCAATATTGCAATGCATTATTTTTTATCTCTTATTTAATTTACGCAGTAGGAATCATAGATGTGAGGTCATTTTTGTGGTCACAGTAGGCGATAATGGTGGAACTTCGTAATTCATGCATCTGATTTTTTACCTTTGTGTATTTTTCTTATATCAAGTGCAAACCATATCTTATAGTTGGGATCTCATTGTTGGCCCACAGCTTAAAAATGCGGTCTGCAGTAGCAACCATGCCACAGATCTATAGTTTATAATAGATACAGTATATAGCAAGGATTCAAAGTTATTTTGAATGTAGATCTGAGGTAGGTCATTAGCCTTTGTCTCTATTTTTACTATTTGTATTTTTCCAAAGAGCATAAAATGAAATATAATTAGGACAATACTAAAAAATGGTAAAATGAACTAGGTCCTAGGGTTTTGTTATTTTATGCTTTAGCTAGGAGCTGCTAGGAATAGCGGACCTTTGAGTGTAGTCCGCCCTAGAATACAACATGCTAGATTAAATTATGTGTTGGTTTGCATGCTTGAGGCCCAATTAGAGGCCATATCATCATAATTTGCATTGTCTAAAAGAGCATATGGTAGGTAGCTTGCATTTTCTAAATTTAAAAGGTTCTTTCACTACATAGCATATAGAAAATGAGTATTTGTGTTGTATGATGCATTTTATTTTCATGCAATAATTAAAATGAACCACACACACCACGTTTCAATTAAACACTAGTGAGTTGGGAGTGACATCCAACCACTAGTAGGGTTCAATGATGGTGGGGGTGATTTCCATCCATTGGCCCAAATCCTACATACCCTTGAATACTAGACCAATATCGGATCCGAGAACCTTTCGTACCCTAGAAATTTTGCATGTATTCTCTTTGGAAGGTATAACATTGACTGGGGAAAATGGGTGAGGATATGGGAGGTCCTGTGCTCCCTGACCATGTGTGGGATTCATTACCACACATTATAGGTTGGATTACATGACTTGGAGTTCATAGACAAGTTATCGAGTTGTGATAGTATAGGTGAAAGCCAATTAAACTGATATTATCATCCAACAATCTTTCAAACATGATAAGAGTTTATAATACTGACACAACAAATTTGAAACATCAAATAGTTTAGGGTTCACATTTAAAATTTAATACGAGATAATCACCATTGTATACCTTGTTTGCATAATAAAAGATAAATCTAGACACTACATGCACCATGGTGGAGACACGGGGAGGTAAGCAAATGCTTAAGCCTAATGTTGTTGACTAAGCCCACTAAATTCATAATAGAATGTGTCGAACCCTCGTCCACATGAGCTTCCCAAACATCGTTTGGAAAGCATCAGAGGAAAAAATTTGACATGAGGGGACACCATTGAACGTACCCCCGATAGAGGAGCTTCTATACACTATTCTAGAAATAGGATAGATCATGGAGCCACTCAGAATGAAGGTGCTCCACTTGAAATCCATTATCAGGATTGCAGTGCAAGTGCATCTACGGGATCGACTGATGAGTATGTCATTCATGGAGCCAATTTGGTACCCTTACATACTAGGTTTGTAGGAGGGACCATGCCTCCAAATTCAAAGTATAGAAGAGACCAAGATCTATCCATTCAGGGGCACATAGATAGGCCTACTTCTTAGCATAGGTCTATCCACACTCCCATGCATAGTGAACCTCACAAGATCACTGTTAACGTATCCAATGTGGGAGCCAATGGAACACCACCGCATGAGCCGTGGTGATCAAGACAGTTGGATGGTTTAGGTGGTATCCTTGAATAGTTAGGCTATAAGCCTTCAACTCCACCCACTCGTGCTCTGATTGAGCATGGTAGGAGCATTGTTAGGACCACCAGAGAACATGGGGAGGCTTCCAAGCATCCTCATAGTTTGCATCCACCATCCGTGCATGGTGGCACATAACACAAGACTCAGTATGATGCCAATGTCATCTTCATAGATAAAGGTAAAAGCATCACAAATCATTCATATGGTTACAGGACCCATAAGGTCACTCGCACAAAGCACACATACTAGAGGCTGCTTAAGATCGATCACCTTGATAGATCGTATAGACGGGTATTCGAGCAAAGATGACAACTCCTCCAAGATCAATTGGAGGATGCTCGCCTAGAGAGGCAGTGCATTGAAGATTAAAATCTTCAGGCATAGAGGCTCATCAAAAAAATACTATATGAGTAGTGTATTCATGAGGAACGTATCCTTGTCCAAAAGGAGTGTGTAGAACAAGAGGATAGGCTAATCAGGGCTGGTTTAAACAATCACATTGAAAACGAAGAACACATGCATAGGAGGGTTTTTTCACAAGTCAACATGCATCAGGATCACAGATATGCTCATGCTCATGTCAGTGCCTAACACAAAGAATAAAAACCATCGTTTGAAGATCAGAGGCAAAAATAATATGAGGAAGAAGAGGGATATGGAGCTGATCAAGGATATCCTAAAATCTCCCAGGTCGAGGAGGAGGAAGAGCAATGTCCTCCACCTTGATAGAGGAATAATGTACCTCCAATACCACCCTCATGTTAGCTTAGGGAGGAGGACTTTATATCCTCATAGGCCTATAATGCCTTAGCAGAGAAAGCAAAAGCAATCGAGATGCAAGGCATGACTTTTCAAAATCCAACATCGAGCAAGATTCATAACAAGCCTTTGGACCCCTCGATGCCTACTCCAACATATCCTGAGCATTTTGTCATGCCCAAGCTAGATAAATTCAAAGGCAACAAGGATGTGCAAGAGCATATCATACGCATTTTTAATGTATGCTTCTAGATTGCAAGCAATAGTGCCTTGATTTTACGTACATTCATCACAACCCTCTTATGCTAAGCCTAAGAGTGGTTTAATCAGTTGAAGAAGCACAGTATCACCATTTTTGAGCAACTGGATGAAACCTTTCTTGAATGATTTTATTTTGGCATCAGGAAGTAAGCTAACCTTTTTTATCTGGCCACACTAGCTCAACGCGATGATGAACCAATATTAGAATACAGAAAGAGGTGGAAGAGATTAATGGTAAAGTTGCCATTCCCAATTCCTACTACAGAATTGATTCGAATGTTCATGAATAGTTGTACCAAGCACATCTCGTTATTGTTGCAAATGCAGTAATACCTAACATTCGAAGAAGCTTTGGCACAAGCCAAAGTAATTGAGGATATCAATCTGCAAGAAGGCAACTTGAAGCTCAAAAATAGGAAGGAGGAGCACAAGAATATTTCCATGAAACATCAGGGTAAGCAGGCCCACATCAATCAAGCGAGTTTAAACCTCTAAATAGAGGATAAGGTACAACAAAATCATAATTATCAGGCCCAACCTCCTCCTATGCAATACGAGCAGCACAACAATAATTACAAGGGCAAAAATAAGGAGCAACGCTCGCCTAACTAGTTCACACCTTTGATAGAATCATTGACCTCAATATTTCAACAATTATGTGAGGCTAAGGTAATAAGGTTACCCAAAATTAAGATAGTCGATCCTAACTAGCCCAAGCTAAAGGGGTATCAGGATGATCTATTTTGCATCTTCAATCACATGAAGAGCCATAACATCGAAGTGTGTTGGTCCTTCAAACATATTGTGCAAAATATGATCGATAAAGGTGATGTTATAGTGCCAAATAATTCATTGGTGCATGACAACCAAAACATGGGGATTTATAAAGATCCATTGCCAAACCATGAGGCACCATGCAACAACATTGGCTAGGTCAACCAAGTGCATATCGAACCACCTACCCATGGGATCGTAGGTATGGTTAATATTGTTACCATAAATGGGAGGTATGATCCACAAAATCAACCTCATGATCCAATTAGGATACAAACTATGCCAAATCAGTGACCAGTTCAGAATATGCCTAGCCCACCAACTAGATCGATGGTGACCATATGAAGCAGGTTGGTTCAAAGCCTACAAACAAATCCTACAAAGTTGTCTATTTATGAGCTAATATAGTAGTCCCAAAAGCATAGGGAGACTCTCATGGACATTCTAAGGTCCATCGAGGTACAGTCCCAGGATGCTCAAGCATTCACCAATTTTTTGGAACACGTACAATAGTTCCAGGAACCTATGATCCAATTCTATGATCATGAAATAAATACGGTTCCTATAGATATGGCTGACCCTCCATTAGATATCATCACGTGTGTTAATCACATGTCATTCAAGAGGGTCTTGGTCGACACTGGTTCGTCGATCAATATTATAATTACCAAGGTGTTAAGTCCTTTAAAGTTACCCAAGTCACATATTTTTCCCACTGCATTTAAAGTCACATATTTTTCCCATTGCATTCATATTGAGAGCGTTCAATGATGTGTTATGATCGACGGTTGGCACAATCATCCTACCTATTTAGGTGGGCCTAAAGACCATCACTATGATGTGTCACATGATCAAGGGCACAATGCAATATAACATCCTTCTTGGAAGGCCTTGGATTAGATAAATGCATTGCGTTCCCTCTATACTACATCAATGTGTAAAATATATTCATGAACGACGGGTTCATGTGGTGTCGTCAGATGAATAGCCCTTCAAATTCATGAATCTAGCTGATTTTATAGGGTATTTCATACTCCCATAAACACACCTAGACATCTATCCAGTGTCATCGATTAAGAATCCAGAAGGTAAACAAAAATTATGTGCTCAACCATCAACATTTGTATCGCACAATATCGAGCACACTACAACTTCTTTGAAACTGACTACATCAGTAATGCTTCAAGATGAAAGGAAGCTAAAGGTGAAAATGGGTGAAAAGGAAAAGAAGCATGTGCCCAAACTAGTCACCAATGAGGCTTGCACTTCTATGGAAGTGGAAGAATCCCAAGATAAAGCCGAGGAGGTACCTCAATCTGCCTCACCTGCATCGTCAACAGGTTCATCTACACCACGGGTGACTATTAATCTGGCCAAAATAGGTTTAGGTGAATATATTGTGTATAATGTAACACTTGGACCAATTCTAGAGACTGCACAAGAGATGGACCAACCGCATGCTCATAATTTTCTAGTTGGATCAGTAGTGCCATTGGGATATCCACCCAATAAAATGAACTTTATCTACGCTAGGCTGGATCAACTTCCTTCTCGAACGCACATGGATGAAGATAATGATGAACCATTCATAGTGAATGTTCGTTATCTATCCAATCCTGAATATGCCATGCACATTTTTAGATTATATCATTAGCATGGGTATGGCCTTGGTATTTTTAAGCAAGGGCGTAGGAATCTTCTTGAGCCACATTATCAATTGGAAACTGATAGGTTCAGGCTAGGGTTGCAAATACAAGGACATGATTATTTTCTTACAACATTGTTAGATTTTCTATACCTTAGTATGGAGGACGATGTGGATTTCAACCCATATCACCCTAATCCTTCTATGTTCCAAAGGGATAGTCGGATGGTGTCTTATGTCACCATAGCACCACCCGAGATGTATCATGAGAATATATTGGTGGATAATGAGTCCTCACCTGACAATAAGTTAGGGGATAATGTTGAGCTGGCTTATGAGGGAGTATCATATTTACAGTGTTTATACCTGATTTTACCAGATAGTAATGATAGTGATCAAAAAATATTCTATATGGGGCCACATTTTCCAGAGCATCCCATGTTAGTGGATAGTGGTGAAGGATTGTATTACGATAGTGACAACAAGGATGAAATGGAGAGGGCCTATATAGGACCTCCCTACCTATGGCATTGTAATGCACCTTATACGACCAAGGACATGCGTAGAGAGATCAATATCAATCCTCACATTAGGGTAAGACCACTAAACTACGATGTGATCTATCACATGGTGTTTTTTTATTTGCCTATGTACATAGAGCTCATTGAGCCAAATGATCCAATATTGCAATCAGTGCATAGGTAGGACCTAGAAATCCGTAGCCCACATAGAGGACCCATTTGTGATCATGTCAATAGAGCCATATCTCGGGTATGGGAGTTGCATTGATGATGTAGATGTTTGTCCGTGTGGTCTTGGAGATCAATTCCATTCCATCAATATGGTCTCCATTGATTTGACCACTCCACTCCACAATCCAGTTGATCCATCCAAAATGTTGCATTTAAATGTAGATACTATCAATTGGGATCACATTGACTCGCCTGTTGAGCCTGAAGATTTCTTCCCTAGTGAAGAAATATTGCAACCATTTCACTTTGCATGCTATTATTATAATGTCTATCATGCTAAGGATGCTTCCAATGCAGAACCTATAAACCCAGTCGATGACATCCATTTGATCCCTACGCCTCATCATCTTGAGGAGGGATCACACATGTTAGTAGAGGAAACCTTTGATGTGGATATCAGTAATGATCCCACTAATACAAGGAAGGTTAAAGTTAGAGAGTCTCACTCTAGATGAGCGTGTCACCCTCATCCCTCTACTGAAATAGAGACCTAATATTTTTGAATATATGCCAGGTCTAGACCCAAAATTTGTTACCCATAACCTTTCACTAGACTTGTCAAAGAATCCAGTCAAGCAGAAGCTTAGAAAGATGCATCCAACAGTAGCCTTAATGGTGAAATATGAATTGCAAAAGCTGTTGAATGTAGAGTTTGTAATCTCCATCGACTATCCAGAATGGGTATCCAATTTGGTGCCTATAGGAAAACCTGATGGATGAAATCGTATTTGTACAAATTTTAGAGACCTAAAAAAGGCAACATCGAAGGATTCATTTCCATTTCCTAATATCGATGCTCTTGTAGACGCAACTACAGGTCATGAGATGCTCTTCCTGATGGATGTTTTTTTTTGGATATAATAAAATTTATATTAAGCCCGAAGACCAGTATAAAACCATATTTATAATTCCATAGGGGACATTATGCTATAAAGTTATGCCATTTGGCCTTAAAAATGTTGGTGCCACATATCAACATGCCATGACATATATATTTCATGATTATGTATAAAATATTAGAAGATTATATTGATGACATGTTGGCAAATTCATTACTGCATTTTGAGCATGCGGAGGTCTTAAGGAAGGTCTTCGATCACCTGATAGAGCACAATGGCAGGTTGAATCCTAAGAAGTGTGTTTTTGGCATAACTTTAGGAAAGCTCTTAGGGTTCATCGTTTCAAATAGAGGCATCGAAGTTGACCCAACAAAGGTCAAGGCTATTCTAGATATGCATCCCCCTACAAACATCAAAGAGCTAAGAAGCCTTCAGGGTAAGGTAACATCGATAAAGCAATTTATCACTTAATTATCAGATAAATATAAATCCAAGAATTGACTGCTACACAAGGGGGTCCCATTAAATTGGGATGAGGACAGTCAAGAAAATTTTGTTGAAATCAAGTAATACCTAAAGACGTCACCAGTGTTAGCTCCACCAAGGCCAGAAGTTCCATTTTTGCTATCTATATATCGGTAACCGACTTTGCATTAGGGACTATGTTAGCCCAAAAGAATGTGCAATGCAAAGAGCAAGCCATATATTATATTAGCCAAACCTTGGTAAGTTATGAGCTAGGATATGCATATGTGGAGAAACTATGTTTTGCAGTAGTGTTCGCTATAAATAAATTATGGTACTATATGCTAAGTCATACGACATATGTAATATCAAAACAAAATCCTTTGTAGTACATGATGAGCAAGACATATCATAACACATGTACCGCAAAGTGGATCATGCTATTGACAAAATTTGATCTAGAATTCATAAGCCAAAAGTCCATTAAAGGACAAGTCATAGCTGATCAGCTGATTGAGGCACTCCTATCAAATAGTAGGCCTCTTACCATTGAAATTTTGGATGATGTGGTCTTCATCGTATCCAAATCTCCCAAACCTAAAGAACCAGAGAATAATGTTGATATGACCTTGTTCTTTGATGGTTCTAAGTGCGAGCAAGGGGTTGGTGCAGGAATAGTGTTTTTCATACTGCAAGGAGGTCTAATACCCTTGTCGTTCAAATTAGACTTTCCTTGCACCAATAACAATGTTGAATACAAAGCCCTACTATTGGGTCTCCACACAGCCATCACCATGAATATTAAAATATTAAACATCTTTTGCGACTCCTTGCTCATAGTCAACCAAGTTAAGGGGCTATTTCAGTGTCGATGTCTCGTACTAAAAGCTTATAAAGATATTATTGCTACATATTTGGCTAATTTGGAATGGTATGACATCAAGGCAACCCTTAGTTCATCAATTAAGTTCACAAACACCATGGTATCTTTGGGATCCTTAATCCCTCAGAATTCATCTATGTATTTGACTACCATCCATGTTAAAATGCTCTCGCATTCTACAGCGGAGTGCAAAGCCTTTGATAATAAAATGTCAATCAACATGATTAGCATGAAACCAAAATCTAAATGGTTCTGCAGAGTTGAATATTTTCTAAAGAAGGCATCCTAAGGGTCATTAACCTCTTAGAGTCTGATGGGGAGTGGTACTACCATTCACCACAAGGTTGTTTTCCAGTCTATATTTGCACATGTATATATGCAGGGGGAGCAAGTCATCTTGGCAGTCAAAGCTGAGGCTTATCAGAGCTGTATGTCACAAATCCAATACTTCTTAAAACTTGGTCTAATCCTGGAGGGATTGTTGTATGTCACAAGATGCACATTCAAGCAGAAAGTGACTAAATATGTCTTTCTAGGAGACATTTTGGACCGATGAGGTTAAGACAGAGTTCTCCTTCATTTTCTAGAGCTCCAATAGTCATATTGGGTGATTTCACAAGTTCATGATGATATGTGCAGTGGCCATTTTAGCGGCATGGCCATCGTCAAGCGCATCCTTCGAATGGGGTACTATTGGCCCACTATGGAGAAGGATTGCAATGTGTATGTCAAGAAATGCATCAAATTTCAACATCATGCTAATATTACGCACTTGCCATCGCAAGTCTTACAACCCATTCAAGTGGCTTGGTATTTTCTCAATGGGGATTTGATCTCATTGGTAAGATCTATCCCCCATCATCAGTCTAGCATACATTTATTATTATGGCTACTGAGTACTTTACCAAATGGATGGAAGAAATACCCTTAACAACGACTACTGGAGCTCGCATAACAAAGTTTATACTCGAGCATATCATATGTCATTTTGGGATTCCATCCAAGATAATCTTGGATAATGGAACATCATTTAAGAACAAAATTGTGAGAGCTTTGGCACCTAAGTATAGAATCAAACACATTTTTGTGACTCCATACTATCCGTAGGCAAACGGGCAGGATGAAGCTTCAAATAAGATAGTGGTTTCCATCTTGAAAAATATGGTACAAGAACACCACAAAGATTGGTATATCCAGCTACCCCTTACATTATGGGCTTAAAGGACTAGCATTTGGACATCCACTGGGGCAACTCCATTTTTACTAGTATATGGTGTTGAGGCCATCATGCCCTTAGAGTTGGAAATTCCAATGTTGTACGTCGCATTGAAAGAGTTCATTGATGACGACACCACGTGACAAGCTCGACTAGACCAATTGATACTACTTTATGAATGTCGTGTGAATTCCATGGAGCATCTCCATGTTTATCAAGAGCAATTAAAATGAGATTATAATAACAAATTACATCAGAGAGACTTTGAAGTTGGGGATCTTGTGCTGAAATAGACCAACAGAACTCTAATTTATTGCCTGATATGCGAGACAAATTTCTGGCTAATTGGCTAGGACCCTATATCATATCTAAAAATATTGGTCTGAGTACCTATCGCCTAACATCCCTAGGGGTTTTTGAAGAGCCTGAACCTCTCAACATCATCCATATTAAGGTGTTTTATGCTTAAGATCGTAGCAAAAGGCCCCGAGGGTTCCTAAAACTGCTCGATCAATCCCCAAATGCTCCAAGGGTTCCTAAAACTGCTTTGTCATGTTAGTTAATACCCTGAGGGTTTACTTACGATGATCCCAAAAATTCCTAAGGATTACTAACTATCACTTGGTCATCCCTAAAAATATCCAAAGGTGTTCATAATCCCTTTGGTCAATTCAAAAAGCTCCAAAGGTGCTCATAATCCTTTTGGTCAACCCAAAAAGCTCCAGGGGTTTTCTGAAAAATTGCTTGGTCACTCCTAAAGGCTCCAAAAGCATGTACTCACTGTTTGGTCAAATATAAAGGCTCAAAATCCATAAAAATTTTAAAAGCAATAAAATCCAAAAATAATTGGTAAAGCATAAAATCCAAAAACATTTGCATTTGCATTATGCATTTTTATTTTGCATTCACATATACATTTCATATTTGCATTGCATATAGGTATTCGTCATCCATTGCATTCCATAGTAGAATGAATTGTGTTTTTCAGTATTACAAACAATACCATGTTTGTGTTTTAATCATGCGCCTCTGCATTTATCATAATCCATCATTCATGTGAGTAAATGTGTTTGTCAACACAACACCTATTGCTATGAAATATGTACATATACCAAAGTTTTACGGTCACTCAGCTATACCTAGTGGGTTTATCAGATGTCGTAAAAAGATTTATTTACTTTTGTATATGAGGTCACTATTTGTGATAGTACTTAGTATATTAGGATCCCATCACTAATTGAAACATTTAAAATACTTCTAATATGAGGGAAGATGAAAGTTGCGAAAGTGATCCTGGGTTTCTAGAGAGAGGGGTTTTATTACCTACTTATCTTGCAAATAGTTCAGTCTAGAATGGTGAACCTTGGCAAAAGGACAAGATTTCCCCCACCCATACATTCCCTTACTTACAAATGAAGGAGCAATATCCTAGAGTAACACCCCAGATCAACATCAGAGGTTGATACCCTACATCGATATCCTAAAATTGATATCTCAAATTGAAATCTCAAAATTCAAAACCCCCAGTATTCAAATAAAAGATCAAATGAAGATAAAAATCAAGTTCAAATTCAAATATAAAGTGACATAGTGAATCAAAAGCACAATATAAATCCCTTTCTCCAAAAAAATAGGAATAAATAATGATTTTTTTCACTCAAATTAAAATATGAAAAACAATGATTTTTATCACTACACATGAGCAAGTATCCCTACGAATAGAAAGAAAAGAAGGATGAGAACTTGAATTCCTGAATTGTTCACCATTCAAAGCCATAGAGTGAACCCTGATTGTAGCAATGGGTTGAAAGAGTCATGATCTGTTCTTGGAGGGGTAGTCCTGATCAATTTGTAACATGAGCTAGCTCTGGGTGCTTGGGATTGTCTAGCATTATAGTCCAATCAAGTCTAAAATAAGGATGATCCAAACATAGGAGGAACCCGATATCACATATGGGTTGGAAGAGTCCTGACTGACATTTGGGATATGCCTATGGTCTATCTAAAAATACTCACGTGCACACACAGGGGTAATTAATAGTTGGGTCATTCATGGTGAAAGCTTTGTCCCAAAAAAGCCTTGTACAGTTAGTATGTGACATTTGAGAAGCCATGATACATTATTACATTGAGCACAAAGTTTTCATGATATAGGATAAATACCGGATGGATATCAAAAATGATATTTAGACGACCACTGGCTATATTGTGCATATCTTTCAAATTTCAAAAGGACTATAGAGTGACATATTAGGTCATTCATGTCATACCCCACCATATCAGTGCATTTCATATATGGGTGATTAATTGAGTAAATTCTTGTAATGAGGATTTTCAATTACATTTATGATTTTTATACATTATGTGGTGTTTTCCATTAGATTGTTAAACACATATCGCATTCATTCCTTATGTTTTAAGTGATTAAATCATACAGGTTCATTTACATTAGATTACCATCATGTAAATAAATGCATTACATACATTGCACTAGCATAGCATGACATCATCATAAATTAAATCCATACAATAAAGTAAAATTAAATATACGTTTAAAAGTAAAACATTACATCCATCATAAATAGCACATCTAAATCATCTAGATCACTGCATATCATAATCATAAAATTAAATAGTTATCTATTGCATGTCATCCATACATCACATCATATAAACATAGCATCAATATAAACATCTGCATCCATGTGCATAAACATAAACATAAAACATAAAAATTACAAGTACACATAATGAGCCAAAATGATCAATATCATATAAATATGTGTATCAATGAGTACATCAAGAGTATATCAAAATGACCACAGGCTACAACTATGTAGGTCCTCGACCTTACACTCAAAAATGGTACAATAAATATCTCTATCAGATTTGTACTAGGGGCCTGCACCCCCAGCCTGAGAGTCAGTGACATCACCCCCATCATCCCTATGGCTCCTGTGAGAGCTGGCTCTGTGTGTACTAGAGGACCTGTGTGTCCTCTCGATCCTGTGGGTCTAGTGGCTCGAACTAGAAGAGGACTGCCCTATCATCCTGGTCCGGGTCTACTATGACCTACAAGAATGTGGATCCTCTAGGACCTACCCACCAATCAACCTGATTTAACTCTATAGCTGGTCTATGTGGGCTACCCTGCCTATGTGCCTATCATTACCCTCCTCCATGAGGGTCTATAAGCATTGGATATCTATCATGGGATTATGGCTACCTAGTAGCAATGAATATGGTGTAGCTAGAGGTCTCATGATGTCCTAGGAGGATGAAGGATCCCTCCCTGTACCCTGAGAATATCTCTCTATGCAATAACCACACTCAGTTGTGCCTGTGTCAGATCACACCCACTGGTGAGATCATGGACCTGTATCTCCACTATTATAGCCCATGCTATGAGATTTATGATATGCTCTTGGGCCTACTATAGTTACCTTTATTTTTGAGCCACATTTGCCTCTAGTACGACGATAGAAGTGTCTCACTGCAACTGCTTGGTTTACAACAACCCAACTTGACTCTAAATATTAGTAACCTAAGATAGTAGTTGCTCCAGCTCACTGTCTAGAGGTACCTTACCCTCCTCTAGTACCTCCTCCTTAGCCTCAACCTATGGAGCATCCTCTACAACTGCCTCTGCACCCCATCCACCCTCGGTCCACTGGAGCACATTATGCCCCTCTAGATCAACATCTGCACCATCATCCACCTAGACGAGGGGCCCTAGTACCTACCACTAAAATAGGGACCACCACATATCATACACTAAGGTGGTCCCAACCCTAGCCATGCCTAACTCTTGGAAGTCATCAGCCTCATATCCAAGTGGTATCAGTTGAATCTAAGGCAGATCCCTCTCCAGTACTAGGCACCGGTAGATGATAGGTAGCTCCATAATATCTTGTACGAGCCCAAAATGGTGGAGAATACATGAATACAATTGATACTTAAAAATCTCAGCCTTGTGGCTGAGTAACTATTGGAACAAAATCTGCCTTCGATTAATAGTGTTGCGCCTTAGACTTTGCCAACATTGAATAGACAGATCTTGCTTGAGATCGTCTGTCTAGTCTCCAAAGAAGGCTGGTTCCTTTAATTTTTTTAGAGAAAAGGGGAACAAGAGATAAGGGAAATATAGCCTAAGCTAGAAAATTTTCTCACAGTACAGATTGAACAACAAAAAACATTGATGATGCAGATTACTACTTTCAGAGTTTTCTTTATATCTTCTTTATAGAAAACATGAATTCCTGAGTGTGACTTTTAGATGTTCGTCTAAAAGCATGTAAATATCTTTTAATGTTCAACTCTAGAAACAAGATTTATACATGCACAGTCCATATTTCAGAACAGATACATTATAAAACTTAGAATGAATAAAAGTTGAAACACCAGATACGTACACTTGCACACAAAAGTTTCAGAAGCCAGAAGAAGAAATATTTTATTGCTTGTAATCCAGTACATGTACATCAAGCTTGTAAACATCCAAGAGCTGACCCTTTTTTTGGAGTCACTCACCCCTATATATACCCTAAAAGAGTATATTTTTCTAAGTACATCTTACTATTTTACAAGCAATCATCTGTAGTTTCTAATAATACACAACAAGTCTTCTATGAATTAGATATCTTCTCTGTAGATTAGATTCTAGATGAGCCTGTCATATTTTCAATCATCTGGCAAGCTTGCTTTATCCTAGATTTTTGATAATCATGTCAAAAATCACTTCTTGATGTCAGTGCATGCCTTTGATTGCCAAAAATACATTTTATTCCTTTACAGCTGGCGTGTCACGAAATTGTGCCATTCTTTCCTTGATTTGCTCTTTTGCTGCCTCCAGCCACGAAAACAAGACATGTCACGAAATCATGACATTCTTTACTTGTTTCGTTATTCTGTTACTTCCAGCTATGAAAATGAGACATCACGAAATCATGACATTTTGTCCTTGCTTTGCTTTTTTGCCGCTTCTAGCCACAAAAATGAGACATGTCACAAAATCGTGACATTCGTCTCTTGCTTTGCTCTTCTGCCGCTTCTAGCTACGAAAATGAGACATGTTGCAAAATCATGACATTCTTCCCTTGCTTTGCTTTTCTACCGCTTCTAGCCATGAAAATGAGACATGTCACGAAATCGCAACATTCATCTCTTGCTTTGCTCTTATGCCGCTTCCAGCCACGAAAATGAGACATGTCACGAAATCGCGACATTCGTCTCTTACTTTGCTCTTTTGTTGCCTCCCGTCGTGAAAATGAGACATGTCATGAAATCACGACATTCGTCTCTTTCTTTGCTCTTTTGCTGCCTCTCGCCATGAAAATGAGACATGTCATGAAATCGTGACATTTCTATGTCTTCAGCTTGATTCTTCTTCTTGCATCGCGAAAATGTGACATGTCGTGAAATCGTGACACTTCTACCTCTTTGTTCTCTTTTGTCGCTTTTGGCCACGAAAATGCAACATGTCGTGATATCGCGACACTTTTTCCTTCTTGCTCTTTCTCTTCTCTTTAGCCACAAAAATGTAACATGTCGCGATATCGCGACACTTTTGCCTCCTTGCTCCCTTTTGTTGCTCTTAGCCGCAAAAATACAACATGTCGCGATATCGCAACACTTTTTCCTCCTTGCTCTTTTTATTTGCTTTTTCTCGTGAAAATGCAACATGTCGCGATATCAATGACACTTTTTCCTCCTTGCTCTTTCTCTTTTCTTTGGACCATGAAAATGCAACATGTCACGATATCGCGACACTTTTCCTCCTTGCTCTTTCTCTTTGCTTTGGACCGCGAAAATGCAACATGTCGCGATATCGCGACACTTTTTCCTCCTTGCGGTGTTTTGCTTTTTCTTTGATCTTTAGCATATGGTCCACTTCGGTCTTCTTGGAAAATATGCAAAAAGGTGCATCAGCTGTTTTTATGTAGTTAGTCACTTTTTGACTAACATTCTTGGCACCTTCCGGGGGATTTTTTGCTTGCAAAAATTTTGAACCAAGCCTTCATCCATTGGGAAACGGAGTCAACAACGCAGTTGTAAAAAGAATCTTTCAGAGAAAGACAAAGATCATAGGAAAATGCACTTATATTAAAAGTGAACATTACCTCATCAAAACTCCCTTTATACCTTAGTATCTCTATTCAAAAAAAAATGTCGACTTCTGATTGGCTGCGACTGAAATTTTTTGTTAAGGCAAAAAAATGGTAATATTTACAAATATTGTCTAAATATACTTATATTATACTGTACATATAACTCCTTTTCTTTTTTCTCAATAGAAATATAAATTTAGGTGAAATGCATTCACCGTTATGGGAAGAACCAATCCATATTGATCTTTCAACTCGAAAGCATTGAACTATTTCTCTGAAACAATTTCAAATGGTCCCTCCCAAAAAGCATCGATTTTATCATGGTTACCTGGCTTAGATTTATTTACATTCCATTTCAAAACCAAGTATCCCACTCTAAATTTTTTGGCAATTGTCTTTTTGTTGAACCATCCTTCAGTATCTGCCATATGCTTCTGATTGTGATTGTATGATTGCTCTTTTTGTTCTTCTAACTGTAAGAGATGTATTACTCCTGCAACTGTGTGTAGAATTTGGTCAATCTGAGGTAGCAGGTAATGATATTTGAGTGATGCTCTGTTCAGATTTCTAAAATCTATACACAATCTGATATCTCCATTTTTCTTCATGATTGGTACCAAGTTTGCCACCCAGGTGGAGTGTTTAAAAGGGTATACTATTTTAGCTTGAATGAGTTTTAGCAGTTCTTGTTTCATCAAAGATTCTATCTTCGGATTCACTGATATTTGCTTTTGCCTAAAAGGCTTAGCTCCTTCTTCTGATTCTATGGTATGTTGAATAACATCTTTATTGTACACTTTTAGATCACTATACACCCAAGCTATGATGTCAGGGAATTTTTTACACAATTATCTGATCTGGTTCACTTCCTCTTCTGTACAAATGATTCCAACCTTAGTCATTTTTCTTGGCTCCAACTCTACATCTTTGTATCTTCATTTATCGACCTTGATTTTTCGTCCAACTGCTCTATCATTGTTATAAAATAGGCTTTCAAGGGTGATGAGACCCTTAGGAATATGATTGTTTTTTAACTGAATAATATCCTCTTCCTCTTCATCCTGCAAATCCTTGTTGGCTGAGTAATTCATTTCATGGATTAATAAATCCAGTATCTGTTCATCATTTTTAAAAACTTGCCAGAAAATATTTTTAGCCTGTATATAAGTCTAACAGTTTTAGACTTATGAATAACATTACTTATAGGACAAAAATTAGCTCCCACTGAAGCTAAAAAATTTGCATGGGTATTCTGTTCTCTAGGGATAAACTTTATATTTAGGGCCTCAAAGGCCTCTAAGAGATCCCACACTTTGTTCCTGTAAGCCTTCAAATAATGTTGTTTACTTATACATTTTTTGGTGACTTGATTCACAATAAGTTCTGAATCTCCATAGATGAGTAACTGTTTGATTCCCAATTTCTTAGCATTTCTTAACCCTAAGCACAGGGCCTCATATTCTGTTGCGTTATTGGGACACCTCCAAGTCAACCTGTAAGATAAAACCTTCTCCTCTCCGATGGGAGAAATCAAAACTATTCCGGCACCAGCTCCATTCTTGCACCTAGCCCCATCAAAGAAAAGCTTCCACAATTGATTCACAGAACCATCCTTTTCTAGGGAGGGTATCAATTTTCTTTTTGGTTTCTCAATAGAATAGTTTCCTATTTCTATTTTTATCATGGCATTAAAATTTTGTAGAGAAAACTCATCCTCAGCTTGGAGCTCTTCTAATGTTTCTTCCATTACATATTCTTCTATTGTTTCTTTAGTCATCATATTTACACGGTTAGTTTCACCAATATTTTCTACATGAAATGTAGATGGTTTCTCATTAAAAATATTGACCCTTCTATCTTTGAAAGGTATCTCCAAATAAGAATAATCTAAGGATAAGTATCCTCCTATCTTTGCTGTGAACTCTTTGGATAGACACATACAAAAATAGGGCTCCAAGTCTACGACTACTACCTCTTGTATGACTGTCATCTGAGGCATTTTATGAAGCCGTATGGGAATATCCTTTATCACTCCTACAATTTTTCTTGGAGTACCATCTAACTATAGTACGACTGCATTGCTCCTAGTGTACTCCATTCCCATAATATCACATACTGCTTTGGGTGTCACAGTGGTAGCAGCGCCTGAATCTATCATGCAGTTGTGGAAAACCCATCCTTCAATTTGAAGGGACAAATAAAAGGGTGGTGGCCTGTTCTTACCAGTGGTAGACTTCAAGTTTGATAGAACCATTTTTGAAGATGATGCAGTCCCACCTCCATTTTTCATTGTTCTTAGGGATTCCTGTAGGAGATCGATTTGACCTGGGATTTGAAGAGCATCATGCATACTTGCCTTAGAAGGAGTATTTTTCATTTCCTCTACTATAATTAATGTAGGTGAATCAACTATCCTTTCTCTTTCTTTGGCAAAAGTTTCATATTTATTTTTGTATCCCTGGGTAGCTTCAGTTCTTTGCATTTTTGTCAGTGAGGGGAAACTCAACCTTTCCCTAGCTTGTTATTGGGTTTCATTTTCCCCTCGAGGAATAAATTCTTTGTGTGTTTCTTGCCCTTGAATTTTGGCTAGAAACTGATATTTTCTTTCCTAAGGGAGACTTCCCTTAGGAGTTTCTTTGGGAACTTCCTTGGGAGCGGGGGAAACATTCAATGGTTGAAGCTCTTTAGGGTCTACTTGCAGTGGTTTCTTACCTGATCTTGTCAAAATTGAAACCTATTCTACTGTAGGCATCATGAAGTTGTGGTCCTTCTCTCTAATTATATTTACATGGCCTTTCATTTTTTCTTTACTCTTTTCAATTGCTATACTTTGTACATAATGTTGGTGTATCATACACGAAATTTCCCCATGTGGATCATTACATGTAGTACACCAAAAGTTAGAATCAGTGGGAGGATCCTTGGCCTCCACTATCTCATTTGTATATACTATGTTCGGTCTCTCTTGTCTCCTATTGCTTGATTGTGTTGCATCTCTCGTTACCTGAGGGAGCCTCCTTGGCAAAAAATTCCTTTCAGCCTCTCTCTTTTTCATGGATGCCATTTCATTTGACAATGTCTTCATTGTATCAATTATGGTCATGTATTGATCATTTGGGGGAGCTGATGCAAGGGGTGTAGTTGGTAATGCAAGGAATGTAGGAGGTGTGGCTATAGCTGGGAGGGCCTGCGTTGATGGGAGTACAGGTAGTTTAGAAATTGATTCTTGGGAAAGCTCTGGTAAAATTGGCAATAGAATTTTTGATGGATATATTTTTGTAGCGATGAGATCAGCTTCACCCTTTTCTGCCTCTAGATAGATCTTAGGAAAAGTGGTTACACGGGATTTCCTTATTATCATACTGAGATCTGAATAAAAAGCCCTTAAATAATAGCATATAGCTTGTTCTTCTGTGGGTTTTAGGCCTTGCGGTACTCTATCATGAGTTCTGGTAAATCTGATGTTGAAATATTAGATTTCTTCTTATGGATGCCTCTCAATGACAGTGAATTGATTCACTAATGTGAAAGGATCTGCATGTATATTAAATTCATCGACCAAACGACCGACAAGTACTGCCCAAGAAGTAATGGATCCAACGGGAAGCGCTCTATACCAATAGAGCATCTTTCATTTCAAAGATATAATCAACAATATGACCATTACATCTTCCTGAGTGATGTTGTAAATAGATGCTAGCGATGATACATCTAAACAGTTCTCATATGTTGTTTTGCCTGTTCCATCAAAGGTCGGTAATGCTTTTAGTGCAGCTTGTGGAATTTGGTGGTGTGTTCCCAAGTTCAAAGGGCCAATTTTATTCCACACAAGATGCACTGGGGCAGGGGCAGCTGCCATGATTGCTAAAGGAGTTACAACCGCTATGGGATTTCTTGCAGATTCTCCTACAGCGGGTGTTAAAGAGGTGCTAATGGTGTCGGGCAGATTTGATCGTGCGGCTAGCATAGGGTGTGCTTTTAGGCTTCTAATATGTAGTTCAAAGAAATCGATAGGTTCTTTAGAGTTTCTAGCTCGGGATCTAGTTATCATATGGCTATATAACCAGAAGGTTTTTAGACAAGGTATTTCTTTTATGGTCTAAATTACAACAGAGTCGCCAGGTGGTTTTTCTTGAGATTTTTAAACAAAAATGTTCTTAAGGTAAAACACCAAAACTTATACAATACTGTGGGATTGCTGGTCCCATCGGGCATGCCAAAAACTATTGGAACAAAATCTGCCTTCGGTTAATAGTGTTGCGCCTTAGACTTTGCCAACATTGAATAGACAGATCTTGCTTGAGATCATCTGTCTAGTCTCCAGAGAAGGCTGGTTCCTTTAAGTTTTTTAGAGAAAAGGGGAACAAGAGATAAGGGAAATATAGCCTAAGCTAGAAAATTTTCTCACGGTATAGATTGAACAACAACAAACATTGATGATGTAGATTACTACTTTCAGAGTTTTCTTTATATCTTCTTTATAGAAAACATGAATTCCTGAGTGTGACTTTTAGATGTTCATCTAAAAGCATGTAAATATATTTTAATGTTCAACTCTAGAAACAATATTTATACATGCACAATCTAGATTTCATAACAGATACATTTTAAAACTTAGAATGAATAAAAGTTAAAACACCAGATACATACACTTGCACATAGAAGTTTCGAAAGCCAGAAGAAATATTTTATTGCTTGTAATCCAGTACATGTACATCAAGCTTGTAAACGTCCAAGAGCTGACCCTTTTTTTGGAGTCGCTCACCCCTATATATACCCTAAAAGAGTATCTTTTTCTAATTACATCTTACTATTTTACAAGAAATCATCTGTAGTTTCTAATAATACACAACAAGTCTTCTATGAATTAGATATCTTCTCTATAGATTAGATTCTAGATAAGCCTGTCACATTTTCATTCATCTGGCAAGCCTGCTCTATCCTAGATTTTTGATAATCATGTCAAAAATCACTTCTTTGTGTCAATGCATGCCTTTGATTGCCAAAAATACATTTTATTCCTTTACAGCTGGCGTGTCACGAAATTGTGACATTCTTTCCTTGATTTGCTCTTTTTCCGCCTCCAGCCGCGAAAACAAAACATGTCATGAAATCATGAAATTCTTTCCTTTTTTTGTTCTTTTGTCGCTTCCAGCCATGAAAATGAGACATGTCATGAAATCGCGACATTCTTTTCTTGCTTTTCTTTTCTGCCACTTCCAGCCATGAAAATGAGACATGTCACGAAATCGTGACATTCGTCTCTTGCTTTGCTCCTATGCCGCTTCCAACCATGAAAATGAGACATGTCATGAAATTGTGACATTCATCTCTTACTTTGCTCTTTTGCTGCCTCCCACCGCGAAAATGAGACATGTCACGAAATCGTGATATTTGTGTCTTTCTTTGCTCTTTTGCTGCCTCCCACGATGAAAATGAGACATGTCGCGAAATCGCGACATTTCTATGTCTTCAACTTGATTCTTCTTCTTGCATCGTGAAAATGCGACATGTCAAGAAATCACGACACTTCTGCCTCTTTGTTCTCTTTTGTCACTTTTGGCCATGAAAATGCAACATGTCGTGATATCGCGACACTTTTTCCTTCTTGCTCTTTCTCTTCTCTTTAGCCATGAAAATGTAACATGTCGCGATATCGCGAAACTTTTGCCTCCTTGCTCCCTTTTGATGCTCTTAGCCACAAAAATACAACATGTCACAATATTGCAACACTTTTTCCTCCTTGCTCTTTCTCTTTGCTTTTTCCCATGAAAATGCAACATGTCGCGATATCACGACACTTTTTCCTCCTTGCTCTTTCTCTTCGCTTTGGATCGCGAAAATGCAACATGTCGTGATATCGTGACACTTTTTAATCCTTGCTCTTTCTCTTTGCTTTGGACCGTAAAAATGCAACATGTCACGATATCACGACACTTTTTAATCCTTGCTCTTTCTCTTTGCTTTGGACTGCAAAAACGCAACATGTCGCGATATTGCGACACTTTTTCCTCCTTGCGGTGTTTTGCTTTTTCTTTGATATTTAGCATATGGGCCACTTCGGTCTTCTTGGAAAATATGCAAAAAGGTGCATCAGATGTTTTCTGTATTTAGTCACTTTTTGACTAACAGTAACCACCTATATCACCTAGTCGGGTATAGTCGCTTGCCAGCCTCCTCCCATGCAGGGCAATCCATGTACAGACACCAATCTATGTTGTCCACTCGAAGATGTACAAATCTAGTGATGTAGTGGTCAACATCCCCAATGTAGGACCTAATCTAAAATCCCTCCTCCTTATGGGGCTAGCATGTTGTATAGCATTATCATGCATTAGGGATAGTAGTTATGACGAGCAATAAGTCATTCAACCACTTGATCCTGATATGTTGCCAATCCTAGATATGAAGTAATAGGCCACAGTTGATTGCAACTCAGCTCCTGCACATAGCCTGGTATAACTCCCAGTACAACTGGCATAGTAAAGTACTCCCCCAAGCCAAGAGTAGTGGACATTGTGTGGAGCTTTGTGTAACTCTCCTGACACTGGATAGGAGGTTCCAAGGGATCCTCACACCCGAGGAGTCTATAAGAACAATCTGAACAACTAGATGCATAAATATGGCCTCTCGAATGGAGAAGATATGCTCCTCCTACCAGTATCCGATGTGGACACCCCCATGATCAGGCCTGCCTTGGGCATCCTTGTTGTGGTCGTCAAAGATCTCATAAAAGACATCATCCTTGATCTGGAATGGAGAGGAGGTGATGGGCTCACCATCAATCAAGATCCTGAAGATCTGGTAGAAGTCCTCCAAAGTAATAGTCATTTCACCTATGGGTAGGTGAAATATGTTTGTCCATGCCTCTAAGCATTGGGCCAACATAGTCATGTACACCTGATCTACCCTGATCATAGGTAGATCAAGCACATAGCCAAAGCTAACTACACTGAACCACTACCACTCTAGGTTAGTGAGTTGTTCATGGAGGGTACGTAGGAGATCTGGCTCCCTGGCTCTAGAGGTCAATTTTTGAAATGAAATAATACATAAGAAAAACTATACCTAAAAACAACTAAAATTGATTTTAAAAATGTCAAACAAATCTTAAAATTGCTAAAAACACAAAAGCATGAAAAAAGTGATCAAAAATTTCAAAAAAATCCAAACATGCATCTCATAAGTGCAATAAATGACATTAATTGCCAAGAAAAATAAAAAATCATTAAAATTTGAAAGCTTTTTCCAAAGTTGGGAACTACATGCCAAAGTTGTGATCCGCATAATGGTCAATTTTTTTACCATTAGGATTTGAATCCCATCGTGGCTGATAGCTGCGGTCCCCAATTTGATAATTGGGGACCACATCTACCAATTGCGGTCTAGGAGCATGACCTTTTTGGGTCACTTCCTAGCCTAGCACCCAAGAAAAATTAAAATCTAATCTAACCTAGACTACTATGAGGTTCTTTACCAACAATTTAGTGAGGTTGATTAACCCATTACTTAATGAGGTTTGTTTTAAATTGGTAAGGAGTGCGAGGACTAGGTTTAGGGTTACCTTTCCCATGCCGATCCCTCTGCTATATGAAGGATGTGAAGGGTACACCATCGAGATGTGTGTGAGGTCATCGAAAGTAGTTTTCAGCAGCATCTCGCATTAGATATGCTTCCTCACCTCTAAGAGCTCTCCAGTAGCAAATCACTTTCAAGGAATAATAAAGAATTTTTTCAAATGGGAAAATTTATATACCCTTTTCTAATTTCGTCAGATCACAACTTAAAATCGTGATCTTGAAATTAGGGTTTTTCAATCACAGCCCTAAGCTACGATTCCCAAAATTTGAAATACCAACCATAGGTCGTACACACGATTTACAATTGGCATTAAATGCATTAAAATCTCATTGTGGGAAGGTTTTTAATGACAAATTAATGATTCCTAATGGATCAAAATCTAAATAAAAGCTATCAATTTATCAAATTTGGTGATTTTCAAGCACTAGGATCAATTAACAATTCAAAAAGTCAAAAAATTAATTATTAACAAGTCAAAAGTCAAATGCACCTCGTATTCAGTTATTTACCCTAGACACTTGGTGGTTGTAGCAAATGACGCTCCATGCAATCTGACGAGATGATTAAATAACCATAATAAAATTTGGGGAAAAATTGTTATTGTTTATTTGACATGCTTCTTTTCAATCCCGAAGAAGGCCTCAAGGCTGGACCGCTCCATGGGAACGAGACATTTCATGTCAGTTCTCCTATGACACATTTTCAACAGATCATTGACAAATTGATTCAACATAAGTCTAAGTGCATTTGTATCATTTTGATTCCCTAGGAAGGCTATTGCAGCTTGACCGCTCCATGGGATAAAAATGTGCAAATACTATTAATAGTTGTAATCATAGCTAAACTAGGCCTAGCCAAGTAATTAAATGCTCAATTCTAAGTTTTTTCAGATTATTCATTATGGTCAAGCGACCTTGCCGCTTCATTTATCATCATTACCCTCATCGACTCATCGCTTGAGGGTGTAGTCATGTTATCATAATCATAATCAAATTCAACAGAATATCCCTAAAATCGTAGATCCTGTGAGCTTGTCAAAATTTTGTTCGTCCTTGCAAATCATTATCAAAAACTATCATAAGCTTACCCCTTTGCTTGGGAAAAATAGCAAATATGACAGTTAGTTTGTAGCTCTCCTCCTTTTAGTTATATAGGCCTAACTCCTATTGTAGCACCAAAGCTACCCGAATGCCTGACGATGAGTGCAAGCTCTTGCAAATTTAAGCCTTTCATTCAGTTGGAAGCAATGATTCAAG
The DNA here is from genome assembly GCA_028583015.1 of Wollemia nobilis. Lineage (NCBI taxonomy): Eukaryota > Viridiplantae > Streptophyta > Pinopsida > Araucariales > Araucariaceae > Wollemia > Wollemia nobilis. Next base: position 17,330,669 of record JAQPPZ010017033.1, on the reverse strand, counting down.
GATGCACATCCTTTTGCAGGACCTGGGGCATATAATGTTGATCCGATCAATGATCATCATACAACCTTTGGAATCATTTTAGGTGGTGTATTTTTTCTCAAGTGTTATTCGATCTCACAACTCATCTCAAAAGGGACATATATAGACACCTAAAGCGTGTCATGTCGATGGCAAATACTCACATGGGACATGCTACAAGACCATATGGAAGATCTTGGATAGAATCCAAGATAGAGTAGTGGTTCTAACCATTTAATTTGGGCTCCTTGGCCTAATCAATCTAAACCATGGTTGAGACCTGTGTTCTATAGTCTGAACCACTACTGATACTTGTGGTTCATAGGTTAGGCCGTAGCTATAACCTACGGTCTAAACTGAAGTTCAGTTGGCCTTCATCCGAGCCAAATCGGTTTGAATGACCACTTATTCTAGAAGAAGGTAGTTGAAGGATGGAATATTCCAATCCAACTGTCCCAACCACCTCTTCTTGATCTTGGCTTCTCCATGAAGTCACCCCTAGCCCTTGGGTAATCCTATAAGTACCCCTTAGAATTAGGTTAAACCATCAGAGTGAGCATTGGATACTAAAGCAGTGAAGCCCTATTGGATTGTGGACTCAAGTGATTGCATTGAGAGGGAGTTTTGTAGATATCCACTTGTTAACTAATTTAGCATCATGTCAATTTGTGCCATGGATGCCTTAAGGAGTTAGAATGACAAGAAATGCAAATTCAAGAAAACAGAGGCCCAACTAAGCAATTCAATCACAAACCAGTAAGAGGACACCAAGGCAACCCTTAATCATTAATTGAACAAGGAGGATCAAGCCCACATACCTAGATTTGGAGGGTAAAGTTACTTGATTTCTCATCATGGCTGACAGTTGTAGTGTACAGTGCAAACCGCTCATCAGAGCTATGGTTTGCAAGTGGTGAAATATCTCCTTACTGTTTCTTTTGCATTGTACTTAATTAGACTAGATTAAGTAGGTTAGTGGTTTATTTAGAATTTTAGAGACCCTGACTAATCAAATTAAGTATTTCATTAGGATTATTTCATTATGGCAAGTAGGACATAATTAGCTTATTTTCATGTTATAATGTCTCATTTCATGTAATTAATCCACTAGATTGATAGCTATACTTTTTGTTCATATGTTTCAAGAAATATTTATGAATTTGGTATAAGTATAGCATGCGTTATTCATTTTCTTGATTCCATTAGTGTTATGGCATTTTCATATTCATATCCTTTAAAGGGCCTCATCATGAGAGGCTGCCTATGCTATTAATGCTTTTGTGTTGTTTCTTGATCGTAGGAAAGTAGATTTAAAGGAGTTTCAATCATCTAACTTCTTCCTCAACATGAAGAAGAGGGTCATCTCCGCCCTAGAGCAGTTCGTGTCATCCCAAATGGCCTAAAACTCACATTCACCCTTGAGAGTGATTTCATATGTTTTTCCTAATGTATAAGAGTATCAAAATGGTATCCCTAATAGGGATGTATTTTTAATCGAAATTGGATTATTTCTAAATGGAATAAAAGTGTTCTTTTCTTTCCAATTTGTTGTCAATATTGCAATGCATTATTTTGTATCTCTTATTTCATTTACGCGATAGGAATCATAGGTGTGAGGCCATTTTGGTGGTCACAATATCCTATAGAGAAAGAGTCTATATTAATCTTGAACCAGTCTAGCTAAAAGCCATTACATGTAGACCCTAATATATTGGATCCATTCAAAGTACCTTGTTAGTAGATAAAATAGCTAAAAAAGGAATTGCCTCAACCTACTTAAATAAAGTAAGAAACTCCAATGTACAATCCTAAATAACAATAGAATAAAGTTTAGATGAGGGAAGTTAAAACTCGGGAACAAGTTAGGAATAAGCTCTGGTACCCTTCTATTACCAAGAGATAAATAATTGAAGTGATACATGAGTATGAAAGAAGATTTGATGAATCAAAAAAGAGAGAAGAAACAACTAGTCTTCAAGTTTCAGAATTATAGAGGAGTTGAAGAAAATTCCATCCAAAGCAAGCATGTACAATGCTCTAATAATTTTGGGATAGATTGAACTTCTCCAGGCATCAATAAAATCTACTCATCCTAAAAACCAGTCTCATCCAAAGTTGAATCTAGCTCAAGGCAATATAAAAATGGGTAAAAATAGACTACCTTCCTTTTGCATGTCCCTATGCATGGAAGGATGGATTGTACACAATTTTATGGTTGAATTTAGAGTAGTAATGATAGTAATACCTAAAGCAATCTATGAAGTAATGGGCATGGAGTATACCTAGTCTAGTCCTAGAGTGCTTCAACTAGATGGAACCTCAGTCAAAACTATCAACATAATCAAGGACATATCTATGGTTCTTTGCAAGATTTTATATATAATAGGTATACAAGAGGTTGTTGTGGTGTACCTTGAGCCATAGTTTGGCATGTGTCTCTCCCTAGAGTTTGCAGCCAAGTGAGGTGGATATCTATCCCTAGATTACTCACACATGGATATTCCTCATAAAGGCAAGAAGGTAAAGATATACGCAAAGTGTCCCACCTCATATCATATAGAAAAAATTAAGAGAAGTATCGTGTCAATATGATTAGTGATAAATGTGACCCATTAGAAGCAATCGTAGATGAGATAAAAACTAAAGATGATTTTTTACTCAAATATTTCAATGCTATGATTGAAACATACATAGGAACCTATTCCATCATGAAAGCAAAATAAAAAAACCTCTCAACTCTTTCAAAAAAGGAGGTTTAGTAAATATAAATCTAGAAGTTGTACTTTGATAGGGCTAAATGTAGAAATGGTTTTGGATCTAGAATATTGATACTATCACCCTTTTAAGGAGTTAAACACCTTTCATACCATCTAACCTAGAGCTATACCAATAATGCAATGGAATATAAAGCACTTTGTATAGGATTGTGAGAGGCAAAGAAGTTGGGAGTTATGTTGATGATCAAAATTGACTCTAAACTAGTAGTAAACCAAGTTACAAAAAAATATAGTAGTGAGCAACATTATCTAAAAGCTTATAAAAATAGAGTATGGGATTTGTTTGAAATTTTTCAAGCTTTAAACATAAAAAAAATTCCTAGAGAGAAAAATACACAAGCTGATGCACTAGCCTCCCATGGGATAAAATTTTGTCTAGCTTATGATATAGGGAGAAATATAATATTTTTTAAACTTGCTTTAAGGTATTTTTGTGCTATATAAATACACCTTCTACTATGTATTCATTAATCATAAGAAGATAGTGGAATTCTTAATTTAGGAGGTAGCTTGTGCAAACATGACTGAAAATAAGATTGAGAGTACAAATGAAGAAGACATTGTTCAACTAGAACAACCACATTCCCAAGGGATTTATCACTCTCAAGAGTCTATTGATAACAATGACTGGCAAACTGGCCAAAAAATAAAGATTAATAAGAAAGAGTTTAAAGAGGTTCTGATTGAACCTAGAAGAAACTTGAAAATTGGAGTGCAGTGTTCTGAAGAGGATATTTGACAAATGTTTGCCTTATGCAAAGAACTTTGCAACACCATTGCATGGAGCTATGATGATTTGGAATTTTATAGCAAAGACACTATCCAACACATAATAGAACTACTACCCAACACCAAGCCATTTAGGCAAAATCAAAGGTCAATTAATCCCAAGATGGAAGCATTGATGAAACAAGAACTATTGAAGTTACTTAATACAAATATTATTTATCTAGTCAAGCACTCTACATGGGTAGCCAATCTAGTACCTATTAGAAATAAAAATATAGGTATTCATCTCTGTGTGGATTTTAGACACTTGAATAAAGCATTCTTAAAGGACCATTACCCTCTACCCTAGATTGAATAAATTCTGCATTATGTTGATGGGACTAAAATATTCTTCTTGCTTGATGGATTCTCAAGATTTAATCAAGTATGGGTTAGATATGAATACTAATACAAGACAACATTCACCACAAAATGAGGAACATTCACTTATCAAAGAATACCATTTGACCAGTCTAATGCTAGAGCCACATTTCAAAGGGCCATGGACTTAGCTTTTGGTGATTTTGTAAATAAGGTTATATTAATTTATTTATATGTAATTATGGTCCTCTCTCATCATAAGGAGAAACATCTAGATCATCTTCTATAGGTATATTAAAAGTGCAAGGAATTTGGGGTATCATTGAACCCAAAAAATTTAATCTTTGTTGTCCATGAAGGTAAATTATTAGGACATGTAGTATCAAAATAAGGACTAGATATTTATTCATATAGGGTCTAATAAATATTAACAATCCCATTACCATAAAAAATAAGTGCTTGCAATATTTCTTTAGGAAGATCAATTTTGTGTAGAAATTTATTTTTGATTTTGCTTAGATAGTAAATCCAATTATAGAGATGCTAAAAAAGGATGCAACTTTCACATGGATTGAAGCAAGAAGAGATACTTTTAAAAGCATAAAATAGGCCATAACTATAGCTCTGGTACTTGCCAATCTAGACTATAAGAGAGATTTCATCCTTTAAATATTTGATGCTGAAGAGAACTATGTAGATGTACTTACTCAAAAATATAGATATCATAATGAATGACCCATAGCTTTTCTAAGTTAGACACTACATAATTATGTAGAGCATTACAAATTCATTGAGAAATAGGTATATTCTTCTATGAACTATCTAAAAAATCTAAGGCACTATATATCTCAAAGTAAAACAATAGTCTATGTTGTGCACCCAAACATCCAAAATTTCATAATGCAAAGAGGAAGGTCTTCTTATAATGTGTCAAAAATATCTAAGAGAGCTTTTGCGGTTAGCCTTTTTGACTCTCCCTCATTTGAAGAAACAGAGGATGGTATTGGCGATGGTGGTGAAGGTAACTTCACAACTAACCGTGGGGTTGAATCTAGATTCTAGATAAGGTCATTGAGTTTAGTATCCAAAGGTGTGGATGGGTGAGTAGACTCTTTTGGATGATCATCCTTATTGTAATACTTGAAGGGGTCTGGGTCGGCATCAACCACATGGACCTGACCTTCATGAATGTATTTAAGGTATTGATGTACAATGGAGGGGATACACTCCATGTCTCTTATTGAGTGATGGTTTATTAGCATAATCCAATAATTTGATATAGAAAACTAACCTATAAAGCTAATTAGAGGAAAAGATATTTGTAGGCATTTGGAAAACTCTGTAATACCAAATGCAAATATGTTTATTGAAGAACATGAAGAACTACATGCAATATAGGGCCAGATGGCACAAAATAGTTGGGTAGATCAGTTAATCTACTTTCTTCATACCAACAATTTTATGAATAAATTTACAACCTCTTAGAGGTGAAGGTACAAATTACAGGCTATGAACTATATTAAAATTGATGGCATACTCCTAAGGTGTGTATATCTAGGTAAAGCAAAGGAAATATTGTATGAATTTTCATGTTGGCTTCTCAAGTGGACATTATTCTGGTCAAAATATAGTATCTAAAATCATAAGGGCAAAATATTATTGGCCTTCTCTATTTTTTGATTCTTTTAAAGCCACTAGAGCATGTGATAAATGTCATAGGTTTATTGGAAAAATAAGAACCTAGAACTACCCCTTCAACCAATTGTTGTAGAGGATCCCTTCCAACAATAGGGGCTAGATTTTATTGGGGTAATTAACCCAAATTTATCCATCAAACATAAATTCATCTTGAGAACAATTTATTACTTTACCAGGTGGTCTATAATAGAAGCAACTAAGCATGATTACCAGGATACTATCATCAACTTTTTGGAGAGACTAATCACTAGGTTTGGGATACCATATACAATAGTTTTTGATAATGGTTGTAGACACCTAAAACACATCATTTTAGTAATACTACCTATATGGATACCTTTTCAGGCCATATGATCCACCTTGGGCATCCTCAAGGCTTAACATTGGTTCTTACCACTCAAGCAGGGGTAACCTATCTCTTGCAACCTAGACCATCATACCCAAGAGTAGCCTCTAGTGGTCATTGGATCGTGTGATGGCCAATAGTCATGGCCACTCTACCCTAGGATGGTACCTATAATAAAATTAGGCTTCCTAAGCTGAGCCAAATTAGTTATAGGGCAAGTTGAGCTTAATGACTAAGCACGAGAAGGTTCTAGAAGTGATGTTTGGGTTACCTAAAGCCTAACCGATTCTTGGTTCTTGGCTTCTCTTGCAAGCCAAGATTACCAATTTAAAACCTTATAAGAAGAGCCCAATATTTCATGAAGATATATCAATTTTGAATGCAATAAAAAACTATCAGTTTGTGTAATAGAGAGAACATACTCTCACAAGCAACAGAGTGCTACCAAAATCCAACCATGAAGCTTGCATTTGCATCCATGGAGTCCATTGGAGCTTGAAGATAAAATTGACCATTGTGCATAATAAATAACCCTTAATTCAATTCAATTTCCACATTTAAGTCATTCCTCAAGAACGTACCAAGAATGTCAACCCATCCACAAATCAAACCAATGTCACCCTGCATTGACAACGAAGAAACAGTCTTCTGTTCAGAGATAATTTTGCCCTGAAGTAGCCTGCAAGGATAACTATTGGACCTTGTGATGGCTAGTAGGCCTCATCACTTTACCCCATGATGGCCTCTCTGTGAAATATATTTTCTCTATGTTTTCTAGTTACAGTAGCTTTAGCAACATTTACTTTGATTTCTAACATAATTTAGTATAGTTTACATACATTTCTTTATCATTTTTAGCATCTTTCTTTCATTTGCTTATCATGTAAATGGAACTCATCATGAGAGGTTCCTCATTTGCTATTGATTTATTGAAAGTATTCTTGTGTGTAGGTTTCAGATATTATCAAGAGCTCTTCAACATAAAGATACTCCAATATTTATCTCACCATGTGGAGGTCATAAAGAAATCCTTTATAATCAGTTTTGAGAGAGCAAAGACTCTACAGGTTTCACCTACTTGTGGTTCTTTATATCAAATTGGTATAATTCCTAAGAGGGATATTTTTGTAACCACTTTGTAAAAGACAATTTCAAATATCAATGAGAAGGGCACTATTTTCTTCATTCTTTTGTATTAATATGGTTACATGATATTATCTTTTCAATTTTATTTCATAATTGTTTAGATGTATGGTTTTTTCTACTCTATAGTGGTGATCACTCTGTGGGACTCTTTCCACATTTCATAAAATCTATCACTAACTACTTGTTTCTTATTTTCTTGAATTGCAGGTACCACTACTCTGGGCTGGAATGGCTTACAGGAGCCATCATCCTACCCTGTGATAGCTAGCAGAGCCTGTCACTCTGCCATATGATGGCCTAAAAACAGAGTTTAAAATTAGAGAGGCAACAACTTCATTGAATTTAGGCTTCACCTGTGAGTATCTCTGCACTTAATTTTACTACTTTTTATAGAAAAAAATAGAATTGGAAGTTTTAATTGAGAAATTTAGAAAAATTATTAAATTTGAAGCTTTCTACCTATGATCACTCCTGGGTCTAGCAGCCTCTACTGCTAGTCATACAGGGTAAAGCAACCCCTCTTTATTACTGCTTCTATGTAATATGGTCTCTGTTACATATCATATTACATAGAGATGACCTATGTTTTTTTGTCTATTTGGATTTGCATGTTTGCTACTTGTCTAAAGGCTAACATCATTTAGGGTTTGAACTTTCAAATTTTCTAAAACTGAAATGTTCTTATTTAGAAATTTGGAAATTTGAAACGTATTTTATGCATTAGAAAAATATCATTGATTGTTCTATGTTGCATCTTTCTTTTCACATAAAGTAAAAAGAACACACACACACCATGTATCACATTAAACATTAATGAGTTGGAATTTACACCCAACCGTTGATCAAGACTAACAAAAATGGCCTTCATCACCATCTTATTATCTTTCTTATGGTTCTTCGCATCCCATTTTGACCAAGGCCAGTACAAGAACCATCATAGCTGAGGAATATATCTTGTATCTCTTTTTAAAGAGGTATATTGTTGATCGAGGTGAACTGGGTGAGGACTAGTAGGACTTGGACCTCCTCATTGGATTTGGACTTCATCACTAATTTTTTATGGATTTCATGACCTAGACTTCATCACCAGGACTATGTGTGAGAGGATACAGGTGAAATCCATTTAACTGAGTATTTTCATCAATAAAATTAAAACACAAATAAGCAAGCATTACTATCAATGAAACAAAACACATAAACCTATTGGAAATATTGAGCATGTTGTGTTGTCATTAATGTCAAAAGGTTGATGTCAAAGAGATTTTGGTATGGTAGAAATATTCTCTTCTATGGTTGAATAATTATGCAAGGCAAGGCTCATCTCAAAGCAAGGAAATTGGTAAAAAAGAAAAAGTTATAATATTTATTTTTAAATATTATACATAGAGGGACAAAGGTTTGCAAGAGAAAAGCAAAGCAAAGGTTTAAAATAAAGGCCATGGTTTAAAAGAGAGGAGATAACATTATAATATTTTTAATATTATAATACTTGGGCCAAAAGGTTTTATTTGAAAAAGAAAAATAAATTGAAGATAAGTTTAGTTTGCTTTAAAATAATATTATAATATTTTAATATTATAATATAAGTTTGAAAGGTTGAAGGTGCTAAAATCTTGGAGGGCATGTTAATATTTTAATTATTTCAAAAGGCACCGACGTCAATGCATGAAGGGGAAAGCATATATAAAGGGGGCAAATTATTTTCATTTGCCTAAGGTTAAAAATGAAGCACAATCGTGAGATTTGCTCGATTGTTCAATTCATTGAGGGTAGAGAGTAAGGAAAGGATAGGTACACAATTTTTAAAGGGATATTTTGAAATATAAAAGGAAGCGCAGGGAGTTTGAAATCACATCTATGTGGATAGATCAGATGGCAGGGAGGCCCTATGCTAGATCGTTGGTAGAGAGGAGGTCTCAAGTTTGAAGCACAACAGGGACATTTTTTGCTAAAGGTTTTTGGTTGAGAAATTTTTTGCATCATGTGGTAGGTGAGATAAAGGTGTGTACGCCTTGGTGGTTGTGTGGGTAGATAGCCCATGTGGTGTCCTAGTGCAAGCTAATGCACGGGCTAGCTAAGAGGTAGCAGGTTCGAATTGTGATGAAAACGTTAGTAAGGGCACAAATTTTTTAATTAAATTTGCTATAAGGTATGTGTTGGTTTTATTATGTTAGGGAGTCATAAGGGTGTGAGTTATAAAGTTTTGTTTTGCAATTAGGGAGTCATAAGGGTGTGAGTTATAAAGTTTTGTTTTGCAAATAGGGAGTCATAAGGATGTGTTATAAAAGCTTTCTATTTTGCAAATAGGAATCATAAGGGTGTGTTTTATAAAGTTTTTATTTTTGCATGTGATAATAGGAGGTATAAGGTGTATGAAAGTGAAATTAAAATTGTATTATGCACTTAGGTTTTTGGATGATTATAAGGTACATTATTGATATTGAAAATTATTTGTGTCTTTTACAAGTAGGAGTTATAAGGTGTTATTGTGGTTTGATTTTGGTTGTAATTTGTGTATGGTGAAAATAAAGTTTGAGGAGATTGATAATTTTTAATGCCTTATATTTTGAGAACAAAAGGAGAGTCATTGAGCATCATTTTTAGATTTCATTGTGTACATATTTTTTAGAATAAATTTAATGTTGATGGTTTGAAAGAGAAATATACTAACCATTTTTGAAGTGGCACTTTGAAAAGGGAATTATTTTGAGATAGGTTTTTGAGGGCACATATTCATCAAAGCAAATTAATAGTGTTGATCTTGTGTTATGAGCAGTTTTAAGAATGTGTTAGGGCATAGTTAAGAAGATAGAGTGAGCATATTAGTGCAGGATTATGAGTTGTTTTGAGCAGGCCTTTTGAGAAGGTTTGTGAGTAGTCCTAAGTAGGATGTGTGAGCAAGATTGAGGTAGACTTGTGTAGGATTTATGAGCAAGCTTGAGGTAGAATTGTGAGCAAGATTGAGGTAAATTTTTGAGCAAATATGAGATAGATTAGTGCAGGTAGTTGAGAAGATTTGATAAGAGTTGTGATAAGATTCGATCAGATTTGAGTAGAGTTGATAGTAATATTTGGTGCTAACCAAAACAAAGGGAATAGAGGTCTCCTGTGGATAGAGATCCACAAACTAGAGAAATGGGGATAGAGGTTTCCTACGGACAGAGGTCCATGAACCTAAGCATAGGGGATTGAGATCTCCTTTGGATAGAGGTCCATAAATCTTGTAATAGGGATTTGGTTCCCAAGAGATTTATTGAGAAAATTTATAAGAAATATTTTCTTCTTGGACGTAGCCCACATTGGGTGAACCATGTTAAATATATATCTCTCATGTGTGTGATGATTTGTTCATTATTTACTGCCTTGATATTATTATTTTTATAAATTGGATTAAAAATTGAAAATTTCTATCTTATATTGTTCACCCCCCTCTCGGTATAAGCTTGTGTTCTTCAATTGGTATCAGATAAGGTTCCTTTGTGAAAAGCCTAACAGTTTGAAGGAAGATCTTACAAGAACACACATGACCACTGAAATGAAAGAAGATGTCCCTATGGTTGAAATCAAAGAGAGAGATCCAAAAAATGGAGAAGAATCCATGGTTGACATGAAAGAGGAAATTATTGCTGCTCTTGGAAAATTGGAAATATTTAGAGAGAAGAATTCAAGTTTGAAGGCTGAAATTCAAGAGTATGAGGGAAAAAAAGATAAAGCTTCTATAAAATATCACATATTTAAATGTGAAGGTTGAAGAGGCAAAGAAAATTGAAAAAGATATGGCTAAATAGTTAAAGGCAAAAGAATTAGAATATGAAATATTAGAACTTGAAATTGTATCTCTAAGAAAGGGAATTGAAAATTCTAAGGATAAGGTACAACAAAATATAAGGTTAGAAAAATAGAAAGAGGAGTCAAGTTCCAAAGGACCAAATATATCAAATAAAGAAGAGCCCATGACCTATGCTGATATATTGAAAGGCAAAAGTATCAAGGAAGAAAACAAAGAAACATCATGGACAAAATTAAATTAAATAAATAGCAAAGGAAGAATCATGTGACCATATCATTCAAGGCAATCTAATAGGTTACACAATTTCTTCCATGGTTATTTTTTTTCATGTAACAAATATGGTCATAAATTTGTACATTGCATGAGCCATGTGAGAAATAATATTGATAGAAATTTCAATTCATTTGCACCTCTCATGGATAACAATATCATCTATTACAAATGTAATAATTTTGGGCACAAGGCCAAATGGTGTAAAATAGTATTTCTTGAATCAAACAAAAAGGAGTAACCTCAAAAGTTTAGAAAAGGAAAGAGGAACAAGAAAAGGAGAAGTAAATGTTGGTACAGATAGCTCTTCATGCACAAGATAAGGGAAATCGGTGGTATGTTGATAGTGGTTGTTCAAGTCACATGACACGTGAAAAAAGTAAATTTATTTCACTTAAATAAATCAATGGAGGATCAGTAAAATTTGGTGATAATGCTTCAAAAAAAAATTGTTGGAAAAGGGACTTTGAGTTTAGATAATAGAAAATAAAATATAGAAAATGTATTGTATGTTAAGGGATTGAAGCACAATTTACTAAGTGTAAGTCAACTTTGTGAGTTTAAGTGATTTAATCTGAGCCGTCCATCCTTCATTTAATCTCATCCGTCCATCCATCTTAATCCATTCCACAACCAAGATTTATTCTCTACCCTTGGATCCGCTTTAATCTTAGCCACACGTTCAAAGTGTCGTTAAAACCCTAAAGTGTGCCCTAAGAGTGGATTATAAATTGAGTCACTTTGATGGCTCAAACCCTATGTCTTTTGCTACTTCTATCTCTGATTCTAATTCTTCTACTGCTATCTCCTCTCTTCCGCTACCCTTTTCGCCGCATCCATCGCCGTTTCCATCGCCGCTTTCGCCGCCATTCCTTCTACAGCACTCTGCAGAATCTCCCATTCCTGTCGCAAGTGCCCACGGGCGTTTACCCCTTCACCAAGTGCCCACGGGCATTTATCAAGTGCCCACGGGCGTTTACCAAGTGCCCACGGGCGTTTACCTACAGCCACAGACTCAGACCGACGTCTAAAACCTTAATCCAGAAGCACGCGGGCGTTCGGCGAGTGCACCAGGGTGCCTTCCGCAGCCTATTCTGACAACAACATTACTTCCAGGTGTCGCCTGGTCTAGCTGCGTTAACAGAGAACAGGTATAAATTAGTTTAAAGCAAGTAGCCGTATTTTATGTATTAATCTGTTATTGATTTCCTGCATTCCATTTTTATAGGGTTTTAGATTGTTTTCGAGGGCTCACGCAGTGGAGCCCTCTCATTAATTTCTAACTCCTTGATAGTGTTAATGTGTGCAGGTTTTTGATAACAGATCCAGTTTATTGATGGCAGGTGATTAAGCTGGAGTGGTCCAAGCAAGGGATACGACAAAGCCCACTCACTCTGTTGGGATTGAAGATACGTTCTTCGGAAGTGCCACCATTCGTGCCAGCTAGGGTTTTGGAGAACCCTAGCATAATTTGTAACTTTGTATCACAAATAAAGGGTTACAGGCCTAGTTGTATTCAAAAAGGAGTTTTTAAACTCCATCGATTAATAGAAATCGTTTGTTTTTGTGCAACTATTATGTACTCTGTCATTGTGATTATTTATTTTTGTTTGGCGTGTATTTTTAATCTACAAATGGCGATCACGGTGGGACCCCCTAGGGTTTCATATTTTTAAATACTTGCTTTACTAATCTGTTCTTGTTTTCTGTTTCATTTTGCAGGTTCCAGAAATCATGAAATTCGTTGTTCCAGCGAACTAGGGTTTCTGAGCTTGCAAAAAATGCGACGAGACGCAGAGGGCGTACGGAAGTCCAATACGAAACGCAGAGGTGCGTTTCAGCTGTGCGAGACTCCGTGGGCGTTTGAAGTCGGTTTTACAAAAAAGCGTAGGCTTCCAAGTAAGTCTTTGTACTTTTTACGTTTTTGGTTTTTACTGCCATATTTTGTTTCTTTTTCGAGATCATTACTTTAAAATGAACAAAAACTAAGTAATCTGGAAAAGAACAGGTTATTTTTAATTACATTTTTCTTTGCATTGCATTATTGATTGTTGCTTGCATTAAAAAAAAAAAATTTTTGCATACCTAGCTGCATATTAGAATAGCTACGAATTATTTGTTTTAATTATCTAAGTAGGACTATTGATTGGATGTCAATAGTACTCCTGCCATTGGGTGATTCCAGGCAGAGAAGTGGACGAACCTTCCGGTTGCTCCTTTGATATCTGATATCATTGGTAGGCGGGGGGTTTTAAACGGTGTACTCCACTTCTTCGAGAGGAAATGACATGTTTTCAGTAGCCTCTTGCTTAGATCATTAGAACTTTTGATTTATAGCCTTGTATGTACACATTAGATAACTAAAACATTTAAAAAAAAAAAAATTCATTGCATTTTCATATTGCATTTAAAACAGTGATATCTGGATTTCATCACCGGGTATTGCTTGAAGTTTAGTGACGGTGGAATTCATCTCCATCCATTAAACTTCTGCCTTAGACACCATAGGTCACCCCAGAGCAAACTTGCTTGGATTTCATCACCGGTAAGAATCTCGTTGTCCTTTCCTAGCCATAGTTTTTACCTTTTTTTGTGAATAATTCAAGATTAGATCACATGCAAAACTCATAAACCGGACACTTAAAATTTACTACTGATTAAGATCAAAAAATAATTAATTAACCGCAAGGTAAGACACATTGGTTGAAACCTAGGTTGTGATTTGTTTTACGATAATTTCTTTAGTGTAAATTTATCATTCTAGTTTTGCATTCTTCTTTTCTGAATTTGTTTAGATTTATTGCTTCATGGTCTTAACAAGGAATCAATCTAAAATGTTAAATCTAAATAATCAAATGGGTAATTCACAGAACATCCCCACCACCAACATGGCCACTTATCCTAGTGAATTTCAGGCAGGTTCGCTTGCAGGTCTTTCACGTCCTTCTACCGTCTATCACATGGCCATGCCCATGGAGGAAGACAATTCCTGTCATATTACCCACATTGATATGGCCCAAGTGCAAACTCACTTAAGAGATGGCACTGGTTATGTCCTTGAGCCAATCCAAGATTCCCCTATGCAAGATTCTATTTTTCGCTAGGATATTGCATCAACCATACCCATTGGTTTCACTCAGGTCTACACTAACCCTTTTTTTGAGGCTAATGTGGTATCTGTTCAGCCGGCTTCATCTCCAACATCTTCCCAGATGCTCAATTGTCCTCCTTTGGAGACAAATGTAGTGTCTTCCCGACCACCTTCTCCTCCATGTACCGGGTGTACACCAATTCTCTTTATGAAGTTGGTGGAAACTCTTCTAACCATAACCAATTTCAACCCTCTTCTTCCCAAACCATTTATGGTTTCACCCTCCACAGGACACGATCTCTTGTTCCTTCCCGAGTATCGCCTACTTCACCCAACTTCATTGCCCCTGCTATACAGTCTTATGTGACTACCATGGCAGCCTGCCCTCCACCTTCATCCAATCATCCCACCTCCCTTGGGTTAGAGATTAATAAGGTTAAGGAGTATCTCGACAAATTGATTTTGCAACAACGGCAACAAAATGCTCAACCACCTGTCGTAGTAAATCCTACACCCCAACCAATTTCTACCCAGCCAGCTTTTATTAGCTCAGGCCCCACCTAGGTACCCCAATCTTCGGTGGTGTCCATTCCTACCCCACCTTTCTCCCAACCTAGTCCAGTTCATCATCCACCCCAATCACCTTCTTTCCGGTATCATCCATACCAACAACTTGTCCATTCTACACCGCCTAATTCAGGCAATTTCATCCCATCTCATCAATTTTCCACTCTTCCATTACATCATCATAATCATCAAACAAGTCAAAATTTTAATGAAGATTCTCGACTCCATGCTATGCAACAACAGATTGACAACCTTATGCTTAACGCGCCTGGCTCATTTAGTCAGAAACCTACGCTAAGGTCATTGATCAATCAACCAATTCATCCTTCGGTACCTTCACCACCATATCCGATTGATTTCACATTACCGAAGTTTGACAAATTTCGAGGAACTGAGGATCCTCATGAACATGTGAGCTCATTCATGCATGCTTGCTTTAGAATCCAAAATAATTATGCTCTTATGCTCAGAACTTTTCCTCGAGACATTAGGAGGAGATCTTGTACGATGGTATAATCATTTAGCTCACCATAGCATTTATGCTTACGAGCAATTGATTAATCTATTTTTAGAACGATTCTCCCTGAATGTACAAAAGAGAGTCTCATTAGTCTAACTTATACAAGCTCAAGCAACATGACGATGAGGCTGTTTATGACTTTGGAAACCGTTGGAGGGCTATCATTAATAAAGCTGCCATTCTCCCTACCAATGGAGGAGTTAACCAAAATGTTCACCCGAGTTGTCTAAAACCTATCTCTTGGTTACTCCAATTACAACAATACGGGACTTTTGAAGAGGCTTTGGCCCAAGCAAGTATCATAGAAGACATTAAAGTCCAAGAGGGTGTTTTAAAACCCCGTAGAAAAGAATGGCAACAAAAGGGCCAACAACGAAATAATAATTATGGCCAAAACAAACAAGCACGAGGCTAGTACGACCTCAAATGTTAACCAAGTTAATCAAGTGGTGGCGAGTCAGCCCGTAATGGCTCAACAACAACAAGTAATGCAAAGTCAACCGCAACCAATTGCTTATCATGCGGTACCCACCCCTACTCAACCAGACTCCCAATACTTTGGGCCAACCATGGAAACTCGACCTTGGCAAAACAATCGTCCCAAGCGACAATTCACACCTTTAGATGAACCATATGCGGTCATATTCAACAAGTTATATAGCACAAATCAATTAACGTTACCCGAGTTTAAACCTTTAGACCCATCTAGAAGGGGGAAGTATTACAAGGAGTACCTATTTTGTCCTTATCATAGGCAAAATGGGCACGATATCAATAATTGTACAACTTTCAAACATGTGATCCAAGATCTTATTGAGATTGGAGCCATTAAATTGGATAGCCCCTTAGCCCAACAAAATCAAAATCTTGGTATATTTCAAACACCCCTTCCACATCGGGAGGAAGCTCCAACAACTTCAGGGGGAGTAACTCAGGTAACTCCTCCTAATCAAGTCAACCATGTACAACAATACCAAGGTTTTGTGGGTACTATTAACGTAGTAACCCGGGGTCAAAGGGCGAACCAACCAAATCGAGGCTGAACCACGGCCACTGTACAAACCCCGAGTCCACCTCGGGTAACGGTGACCCAACGACGTGCTAGTACTTCTCAACAACCGCTAAATCATTCTACTCAACGCCAACGACCCATCATGTCATTGAGTAGCCGGTTAACTACCGGTTTAAAAATGGCTTACGCCAAGTTATCGATCTATGACCTCATTCAACAATCTCCCCCGCATAGAGAGGCATTAATGGAAATATTAAAGTCAATCGAGCTTCAAACTCAAGATACTAATGCCTTCAACAACTTTGTGGGGAGTATTCAAACATGCATGGAGCCCTCCATCACTTTCTATGATTTTGAAATCAAACCTATGTCAACGAAAGTATAGATCCTCCACTACATATCATGGCCAAGATCGATAACAAGCCATTCAAGAGAGTCTTAATTGACACCGGTTCCTCAATCAATATCATTACAACATCGGCGTTGAGTCATCTAAAGCTGTCGCCATCCCTTATCACAAAGTCGACTTTTACTCTTAAAGCATTCAATGATGCTTTATCTTCCATGGTTGGCACGGTTATCTTGCCCATTGAGGTAGGGGCCCGAACTTTGCATACCTTGTTTCACATCTTGGAAGGGACCATGGCATACAATGTATTGCTTGGACGGCCTTGGCTTAGGGAGATGAGATGTGTCCCTTCTATATTGCATCAATGTCTGAAGTATGTATATGAGGGACGGAGTTCATTGTGTACCTGTCGACACGGAACCCTTCAAACATTGCAACTATGTCTCAAATCCTTATGAGATTGTGTTGCCATCCACTCATCTTTTCTTGACCCCATCTATTTCTTCTATACCATCTTCTTCTAAAGCTCCCATTCTTGAGGAGCCACCCATCATATCGCAACCATCTTCCTCTTCCGCTATTCCATCTCATTCACCACTTTCTTCATCAACTAATCTTCCTTCTTCTTCATCAGTGACCACATGCACATGTGGCCATGACCAATCATCTCTTTCCACGTCATTACCCCCTTCTTCTACACCTTCTTCAACATCACCTATTATTCCTCCATCTTCCCAACCATCACCAGGTGATGTTTCACAAGTTAGTGAAGCATCAACCCAACCAAATCCTTCCAATTCTTCTATCCCACATTCTTCTATTCCATCATCTAGTCCATCTCCCTCCCAAGTCAAGGTCCATCTCACTGATGCAGGTATTGGTGAGTATGCCATCCAAGATGTCCACATCACACCGTTCAATGTGCAAACAGTTAAAGATTTTGGTCGTCCACATGACCAACATTTATCCATTGGATCGGTTTATAACATGGGTTCTATGCCAAATTCCATTAATTTTGTATATGGGGGAATAGAGTCATCTTCTAGTCCTACCACCATACTAGAACCCAAGCATCCGGTCCCTGCCAATATCGAAAGGATGGAGGGTTTTCCCTCTCGCTATTTCCACAGACATAATTGGCAACAATTTGGCCTAGGTCGCTACGAGCAAGGGGTAGCTGAACGCATCGATATGCCATATCGAGAGACCCATGAGCGTTTTGGTGTGGGCTACCAACCACTTCCATCCCTTTCTTCTTTTGAACGAGCTTTTCAAAGCATTAATCTTAATTCAGAAGAAGAAATCCTCCACCTCGACGAATCCGAAGATGAAGTCTATGAAGAATTTGACGTCATGTCAAATGGTGATGAATCCGAAGAAGAGTCGGCGCCCATTGTTCCCCTCACTAAACAAGGCGAGTTTTATCTCCAATTGTTCCCTCTCCAAGAGGCCATCTTTCGCTTGCTTCTTCCACAAGAACGAGGTGAACCACCACCTCCGCCACATCCATAAGCCATAATCCAAACTTGTATTATATGTATATACTAAAATAGTGGTTTTCACCACTACCAAAAACAAAAAAAATTAGAAAATTCCAAAAAAAAAAAAAATCAAAATATAAAAAAAAAAATACTTTATTGCTTTATGTATGTGTGTAATAGTGGTTTTCACCACTACAAAAAAAAAAAAAAAAACTCAAAATAAAAAAAAAAAAAAAGCTGAAAAACTATGTTGTTTTGCACTTCAGGTCTTCCGAGGTCTTCATCGGTTTTCCCTTCCATTCCGCCATCCTTTCTTCCATAAGTCGACAATGAATTTTGAAGACTTATTCACCCAGCTCCATAATCCATATGATCCGGATAAGCCAATCCCGATCAACCCAAGCCTGATTGACATGGATCGGATTTCATCCCCTCCATCTATTTCAGAGTTCATCCTTTCCGAGGAATTGTTAAGGGCTTCCGCCAACTACATTCCTCCTTCACCTCCACATTCACCTTCATCTTCTAAGCCAGAGGTCTTCCGAGCGGACATAGATGAGAGCAAGGCACGGGAGCTTGATGACATTTTAGATGACATAAATCTGATCCCTACTCCCCATCGGCTTGAGGAAGGTTCCCACATGTCTATTGAAGAAACTATCGATGTAGACCTTAGTCCGAGACCAAGATGGCACCCAAATTGTGAAAGCGGCTAAAAGTCTATCATCAGAGGAACAAGAGCAAATGATTGCTCTACTCAAGCGAAAGAAGGAGATATTTGCATGGTCTTACAAAGACATGCCAGGCCTAGACCCTAATTTGGTTGTCCATAACCTCACCTTACAAAAAGATGCTAAACCTGTCAAACAGAAACTTAGGAAAATGCATCCTATCGTGGCCCTCATAGTTAAATCGAAGATTCAAAAACTTTTGGATGTTAAATTTGTCGTCCCGATTGATTATCCTGAGTGGCTTTCTAACATGGTACCCGTTCGCAAGCCTAACGGGGGGATACGTGTTTGCACCGATTTTTGAGATCTAAATAAAGCGTGTCCTAAGGATGACTTTCCTCTTCCAAACATTGATACTCTTGTCGACACTTGCGCTGGTCATGAAATGCTTTCGTTCATGGATGGATTTTCGGGATACAGCCAGATTCGAATAAACCACGAAGATCAACACAAAACAACATTTACCACACCTTGGGGAACTTTTTGTTACTGGGTGATGCCCTTTGGCCTTAAGAACGCAGGTGCAACCTATCAACGAGCCATGACTTATATTTTCCACGATTATATGCATAAGATTATCGAAGATTATGTGGATGATTTATTGGCAAAATCTAAAACTCGACAAGAGCATTTTGATGTATTGGAAAAAGTTTTTGATAGACTTCTAGAGCATAAAGTAAGGTTGAACCCTAAGAAATGTGTCTTTGGTGTTACCTCAGGCAAACTCCTAGGTTTTATTATCTCTAAACGAGGTATTGAGGTGGACCCAAACAAGGTCAAAGCCATTATGGAAATGTGTCCCCCAACTAATTTGAAGGAGTTGCGTAGTTTGCAAGGAAAGATTAATTCAATCCGTCGCTTTATTGCACAACTTTACGATAAATGTAGGCCATTTTGCCACCTACTACAAAAGGGGGTACAATTTTCATGGACGAGATGAATGTCGAGAAAGCCTTTGATGACATCAAGCGATACTTAGCATCTCCGCCGAGTCTTAGCTCCGCCTCGTCCGGGGGTCCCTTTCAACCTTTATATCTCAGCAACGGACTTTGCCTTAGGGACAATGCTTGCACAAAAGAATGAACAAAATCGTGAGCAAGCTATCTATTATATTAGTCGAACATTGGTAAGCTATGAAACCCGATATGCTTATGTGGAAAAGTTGTGCTTAGCAGTGGTTTTTGCCACTAAGAAACTTCGTCATTATATGCTTAGCCATACAACATATGTCATAGCTAGAGAAAACCCTCTGCGTTATATGATGTCTCGCACTTATAATAACACTCGTACCGCTAAATGGATAATGTTGCTTACCGAATTCGATCTTGAATTCATTAGCCAAAAATACGTTAAAGGTCAAGTTATAGCCGATCAACTTGCGGAAGCTCCACTACCTAGTGATCATCCTTTGATTATTGAGCTCCCAGATGATTCGGTATTTGCTATCATTGAACAAGAAGAGGACATCATTTCGGAGGAAGATGTTGACATCACGCTATTCTTTGATGGCTCTAAGTGCGCGAAAGGTCGAGGTCTTTGGAGTTGTGTTTCATACACCTCAAGGGATTCCCATCCCTTTATCATTCAAACTAGACTTCCAATGCACCAATAATACAGCGAGTATGAAGCCTTAATTTTAGGTCTTCAATCAGCCATAGCTATGAGCATTAAGCGTATTCGGATATTTGGGGATTCTCAACTCGTGGTTAAACAAATTACGGGAGAATACCAAGCCAAAGAACCTACCATTAAGCTTTATCATGATGTAGCAATGAAGTTGCTCTCTAAGTTTGATTGGTATGAGATCACTAGTTTGCCTCGTTCGACTAATAGATTTGCGGATGCCATGGCCTCTCTTGGATCATTGATTCCAAAGGACTCCCTTGGAGAGGTACGACCCCTAATCATTTCCACAATCTCTAAGTCTGCAATTGTCCGTGCTGAGTCTAAGGATGAAAAAGATGTTTGTTTTATCCATTCGGATCCATATGAGCCTTAGTCTAGTGAGATAGTAGCCTTCCTCAAGTTTGGAACACTTCCACCTGATTTGTCTCGAGCTGCCCGTCGTTGTTTTAAGCAAAAGAAGGCTCGTTTTGTTCTTTTGGGGGATGTGTTGTATAAACGTGGATATGATGGAGTACTCCTCCCTTGTCTAGAAGCGGAGTGAAACACATAGAGCTATTGCTGAAGCCCATGATGGTACTTGTGGTGGTCATTTTAGTGGAATGGCCATTGCGAAGCGTATTTTACGTATGGGGTATTATTGGCCCACTATGGAACAAGATTGTTGCAAATATGTTAAACAATGTAAAAAGTGTCAAGAACACGCTAATTTAATCCATATACCATCACAAGCTTTACTGACCCATCCAAAGCCTTTGGCCCTTCTCACAATGGGGTCTCGATTTAATTGGCAAGATTTCACTGCCTCTTCGGGACAACATACTTTCATCATTACGACCCATTGAATACTTCACAAAGTGGGTTGAAGCTATTCCTCTAACCAATATGACAGGTCCTAGAATTGTGGAGTTTATACTTCACCATATCATTTGTCGTTTTGGTATTCCCTCTAAAATCATTTTTGATAACGGCAAGTCTTTTAAGAATAAGGATGTTCGAGCTCTTTGCGAAAAGTATAATATCCAACATAGTTTCTCAACTCCTTACTACCCACAAGCCAATGGACAAGCTGAAGCTTCCAATAAGACCATAATTGCTATTCTTAAGAAACTTGTTAAAGAAAATCATAAAGATTGGCATACACAAATCCCCTTGGCATTATGGGCTTACGGAACAAGCATCGAGAACTCCCATTGGGGCAACGCCATTTTCTTTGGTCTATGGAGCTGAAGCAATCATGCCTCTTGAGCTCGAGATCCCTTCCTTGCGAATTTATTTGCGGGAATTTATCGATGATGATCTTGCTAGACAAGCACGTCTTGATCAACTCACACTCATAGATGAAAAACGAATCAATGCTTTAGAGCATTTGCGAGTTTATCAAGACCGATTGAAACGTGCTTACAATGCCAAAGTTCATCTAAGAGAATTTCAAGTAGGGGATCTTGTCCTTAAAGAGAATCAACAAAACACCAATGCATTGCCGCATCTTCGAGATAAATTCGCGGCTAATTGGTTAGGTCCATATATGGTCGTTGAAAGAGTGGGTAATGGAACTTATAGACTTGCCAGTTTAGAGGGAGAGGAAGAACCCGAACCACTTAATGTTATACACTTGAGGGCATTCTACGCATAGTTTGAATTTTATATGTACATATATACATGGCTTGTAAAAAAAAAAAAAAAAACAAATAAAATAAAAAGAATTTGCATTTCATTGTTAGTTGCATACATCTCATTCAAAAACATTGCATTTCATGTGCATACATCTCATTGAAAACCATAACATTTCATTTTCAGCCATAGTTGCATATCATGTTAGAGACCATTCTATCTTTTGGATATAAAATTTGGTCAAGCAAAAGTCATGTTGCCTTAATCGGGGGCACCTTCATAAAATCCATCAAACCGAATTGTCATTCGTACACCCATTTTCCATTTGCACATATTTACATTGCCAAAATGTTTTCAGTCACTCGGCCATTTCTAGTGTTTTAAGCAAACTTTGAAATGCATGTCAAAGTTCTCTAGGGCCATATCACAAATTACACTAAATAAAATCTTGAGTATTGGGAAATGATTTCAAAAGCGGTCTTGAACCTATCACATTTTCACATCTTAAAAACATCTTGTGTCAAAGAGAGATAACACCATCCTTGGGTTGTGCCTCGAAGTGAAAAGGGGTAATCCTCGTTTGTCCTATCATGCAAACATAGTCCATAAAATAGTGGTTCTTACCACTATCACAAGCAAATCACAAAATATAAATATAACAGAGTAGTAAGGATAGGGTAAAATTCTCATCATACTTCGGTTGAGAATCCGATTCCCCAAAGCTCTAAGGAAATGAACATTTTTCACACACCACTGATCCCAAATAAGTTGTAAGGATCGTACTACTTGTCCGGTTAGATGGATAGGTAGTCATCCCCAAGGCTTACAAAGGTCAAAAACAACATGGACTATGGAGTTAACCTTCACGGGGCTATAGACGCTTGGTGGCAGTGGAGTATACTCATTGCGTGGCGACATGTCTCTCCTCAAAGAGAGACCTCTGAATGCTCATACGGACAAACTAGCTTTGGGGTCTTCTCCATAACAGGGTTACCTAATTTATGCAAGATGAGGTTAATGAACACACTTGCACACACACGGGTTTTTGATTGCCTAGAGTCACTACCATGCTTTCGATTTGGTTAATGAACTCACATGCACACACATTTGGTCCTAGTTGAATTAGGCGGTATTAGTAAGTTTGTTTGATACCACTAGCATGTTTGAGTCTTTGTAAAATAGTCTTCCTCCATATTTTCTTCCATATCAACCTCCATATCTTCTTCCATATTCATGTCATTCCATACGTCATTCATTCACAAGCTACCAAGTTCGGTGCCCCTGATTAAACAATTATGATAACAGTTGGCTAAATCTAACTATCTAAAAGTATGAGTGCTTCTTAGTGCATATTTCATTTACTTAGTCTCGCATTAATCATCTATAACTTTGCATTCCATTCCATCACATATGCATTAAAACATATAAAAACATGCATCACAAAAACATAGGCATTCACACAAAAGAAAGTAAAACACTAAAAATAAAAGCCATGTATATATATATATATATATGTATAAAGATCAAAACGTACAGTGAATGCCAAAAGGCTACAAAATACAATAGAGCACCAAGGCTCATAAAGAGTGCATCTAAGCACTAAGCTAACCATCAAAAGAGGACCCCTGTGACCTAGTAGGAGCCCTAGACCTAGTGGTGTGCCTAGACTCACTACGCCTAGAGACAAAGGAGGATGGAGGATCAGGCAACACAATGTGATGCCTAAACAATGTGTCCTCCAGAGCCTCAATATAACGAGTCCTAGACCTAAGTCTAGATATGTCTATCCCGTGTCGTCGCTCTCGCTCCGCTAGCTCGCACTGGAGTCTCGTCACCCTGTCATCCTGGGGCACCCTAGTCGCTCCATCCAAGTCCGCTTGCATCTGGGCCATCCTCTCCTCTTGAACAACTATCAGGGCATCCCGCTCTGCAACTTGTTGCTCCAGCCGAGCTATCCTCTCATCTCGGACAGCTAGCATAGCATCACGCTCTGCTATCTGTTGCTGCAGCTGTGCCAGATCATCCTCGTGCCCGCTAGGGGGTACCTCTCTAGTCTCTCCTACGGCCTCTCCTAGGCCCTCGCCATCATCCTCCTCGTCATCTCCGCTCCCCGGTGCCTGTCGCACCATCTTCCCCTTTCGCCTTCGATTGTCAGCTCGAAGGTAGGGACCCTCCCTGCGCTTGGGAACCTCTGCGGTTCCCTCGTCCTCTCCAGCTCCAACAGCCACTAATGGTGGCTCCCACCTCGGCTCTCTGGCCATCCATGCTTGCATACTCAGTTGTTACCCCAACGTCGTCCACGTCGAGGATCTCCATGTCCTCATCGTCCTCTCGTCGCCTCTCTCCATGGCTCGGCACACGGCAAATCCCCCTTCGATCTGTGCCTCCGGTGGCGCACTGGCTCATCGGGGACATCCTGTCTCAATCCGACACGGCGGAGCACTCGAGACATCTGTATGTACTCCGCCTCGCTGTGGCCCCGACCCACTACCCATCTAGCCTGTCGCACCCGTCTCAAATGCTCTCCATCACCGATCCACCGTGCCTCCCGCCAGGGCCTCCAAATGACTTGGGCATCTATCAAGTCTGCCCATAAACTCCTATACCATTGCCCCGATCTCACGGGGCGGCTCAGCTGTCTCTCCTCCGCCACTAGCCATCTCCTACCATAAGCCTGGCTCATGTCCCGGTAAGCACATGGCAACCCCTCCGGTCGAGCCACTTTGAAGTGCTCCCGGCCCCAACACTGGAGAACCAAACTATAGCCTAGGCCCTTCCGGCCCCGTCTTCGAACCTCATACAACTCCCGGTACACCTGCACCAATAAAGCGGGTGCCCAGGCATACACTACCCTATTAGTGAGCATCTCTCTCACTACACCCATCGAGTTCCATGGAAACCTGCACCGGTGTTGTTCGGGGCCACAATGTTGGCCAATACGAACATCATCCGAGCCTCCACCGCTACCAACTCCTTGGCCGTATACATGGCCAAGTAAGGAATCCCCCCGCTCTCCTTCCGGATCTCCCTCCGGTCATCCCCAAACAACTTGGCCATCTCCGTGGCCCTATCTCGTCCAACCTCCACCCGCGCCCCCTCCACGGGCACCTTGAGGATGCGGTATACATCCTCAAGCGTCACCGTCATCTCTCCGGTCGGGAGGCGGAACGTCCCCCGATCCGGATCCCACCTCTCGGCCAAAGCCGAGAGGTACCCCTCATCTGCCCGAACTACCTCCAACCGGGCTGCCTCCGCTAGCCCTCTCTGCTTCCAATGTCTCCCAGTCTTCCTGGGACAATGACCTCCTCATCCCCGGAATGATAGGGGAGAATCGGTGTCGTGCCTCTAACACCCTAAGTTTGCAAAACAACAAAACAAAAATTGGTTACAAATTTTTTTCAAAAAAAAAAAAAAAAAAAAAACAAATAAAAGTACTTGCTTAAATAAACAAATACCTCAGCTGGCTGCACTGGCGCGTCCGCTCCCATCTCCGCCATAGCTCCCGCGTGCTTCACTCTCCCACACAACCTTTCACTTCACTTCACTTCATTCCACTCCCTCAGACGCACTTCTCTCAAGCTCGAACGCACAAATGAGCGAAATTCTCGTTGAAACTGTTTAAATAGCTGGTTTTGGTGCCCTGAAATGTAGTGGGGCATTTCATGGCGCATTCAGATGCAGTGGGGCATTTCATGATGCATTCAAACACCGGCGGGCGTTTCCGCCACCTCCAAATGCATACCGGCGTTTGGTGTCAGTATTGAATAAAAGAACAAAACTTACAAAATTGAAGCTTACCTCCTCCAAATTTCATCAAATTGCATCCATCCATTCTTCTTATCATAATAAAACATTTTGTGAAGGTTACAACAGTTTTGGAAACAAATTTTGTCATTTTGCTCAAAAAGCGCATCATTCATCATTGATTTACAAATTGGGTTAAAAACATTCAAAACCTTCACAAAATTAACCACATTCATCAATTCTTCCGATCTATCGTCAATTTCATTCATTCTTCTTTCATCATGCATATTTTTGCCAAATTAAATTAAAGTAAACCTCGTATCTAGTGGTATATTCTATCACCTTGGCGATTGCGGCGATTTGCATCCATGCAATTCGGTAAGAGGATTAAACCACCATAAGGACACTTACCATTTATCATCATCAATTATTTCACTGTTTGAAAATTGGAAATCAATTTTGGGTATCCTACTTTTCAAGTGACCTCATACCAAGATTAATTTGCTCAACGGTTGTCATTGATGGCCTAGTTCATGGGGCCTTAAACATGGACAAATCTTCAATATCATCATTATTTTGAGTCTTGCTAGAGATTAAGGCTACCTAGGTTGATTGGTTCCGACCTGAGGAATTATCCATACAGTCACTAGGAGCATCTCCGAAGTTACGGACTCTTTCATATTGCATCTCTGCATATCAATGGCGCCAACAAGGCAATTTCATCAACAGTATGGATTCACCCACAGGAGTTGGGGCATCCGTTATCAATTTTTAACTTTCCTAATAGTAGAATTCATCTTACATGATCATGGAATTTAAAATTTGGCAAAAATCCCTTTATAACCGTTGGGGCAAAAAACGGTTCATCTTTCACATCACTCATATCGTCTTCAATCATATTCTTTTCTGGTTTGTACACCAACCCCTTTTTGTTGGGACATAAACAGATGGTTCATACACCAACCCCTTTTTTTCACCGTTGGGGCAAAAACGGTTCATTTTCTTCCAAATTTCTTCCAATTGGCTTGTGAGAACCATTCTCGCTCGCCAATTGAAGGGGTAAGCTGATAAATTTTAAATATTCTTTTATTCTTTGGTCTTCAAAGTTGTGCTTTAGTCTTGAGAGAGAGTTGCGTCTGATCCGACTTTTCGGGTGTCCTAAGTTTTTGTGCTTGCATTGTGTCTTCACACAAAGCGGCTCAAAAGAGGCATCTGTAGACACCAAAATCCAGCCACTTGCAAGTCATCTATACCTTCCTGTCGGCCACGTGTCGGTCATCCACCTTCCCGCCATTATTTGGCCCAAATCCACACTTTCCATTATTAATTACTTTTGCCATTATTTGGCCCAATTTCACCTTTCCCGCCATTTTTCATCCCCAAATTTATTTAAATTAATATTTATATATATATATTTAATATTTTAATATATATATTTAAATAATAGTTTAAGTGATTTAATCTGAGCCGTCCATCCTTCATTTAATCTCATCCGTCCATCCATCTTAATCCATTCCACAACCAAGATTTATTCTCTACCCTTGGATCCACTTTAATCTTAGCCACACGTTCAAAGTGTCGTTAAAACCCTAAAGTGTGCCCTAAGAGTGGATTATAAATTGAGTCACTTTGATGGCTCAAACCCTATGTCTTTTGCTACTTCTATCTCTGATTCTAATTCTTCTACTGCTATCTCCTCTCTTCTGCTACCCTTTTCGCCGCATCTATCATCGTTTCCGTCGCCGCTTTCATCGCCATTCCTTCTGCAGCACTCTGCAGAATCTCCCATTCCTGTCGCAAGTGCCCATGGGCGTTTACCCCTTCACCAAGTGCCCACGGGCGTTTATCAAGTGCCCACGGGCGTTTAACAAGTGCCCACGGGCGTTTACCTTGCCACAGACTCAGACCGGCGTCTGTAATCCAGATCCAGAAGCACGCGGGCGTTCGGCGAGTGCACCAGGGCGCCTTCCGTAGCCTATTATAACAACAACATTACTTCCAGGTGTCACCTGGTCTGGCTGCGTTAACAGAGAACAGGTATAAATTAGTTTAAAGCAAGTAGCCGTATTTTATGTATTAATCTGTTATTGATTTCCTGCATTCCATTTTTATAGGGTTTTAGATTGTTTTCGAGGGCTCACGCAGTGGAGCCCTCTCATTAATTTCTAACTCCTTGATAGTGTTAATGTGTGCGGGTTTTTGATAACGAGATCCGGTTTATTGATGGCGGTGATTAAGTCGGAGTGGTCCAAGCAAGGGATACGACAAAGCCCACTCACTCTGTTGGGATTGAAGATACGTTCTTCGGAAGCGCCACCATTCGTGCCAGCTAGGGTTTCGGAGAACCCTAGCATAATTTGTAACTGTGTATCACAAATAAAGGGTTACAGGCCCAGTTGTATTCAAAAAGGAGTTTTTAAACTCCATCGATTAATAGAAATCGTTTGTTTTTGTGCAACTATTCTGTACTCTGTCATTGTGATTATTTATTTGTGTTTGGCGTGTATTTTTAATCTACACACCCAAATATATGTGAGATCATAAAATCCAAGACATGAAAACTTATTGCAGATGCCATTAGAACTACAAAAAATCTCTACATGTTGAGTGAAATTAAAGAAGAAAAATATTTCTTATCACAAGAGGATGAAAGTTGGTTATGGTATAGAAGAATGGGTCATCTGAACTTTGAAAATATCATGAAAATAAGCAACAAAAAGGTATTCAAAGATTTATCCAAGATAAAAAAACCCCAAAGCATAATTTGTGCACAATGTCAGCATGGTAAGCAAACAAGAACAAGTTTCAAGTCAAAAGAATTTTCTTCATCCGAATCATTGAAACTAGTTCACACTGATTTATGTGGTCCTAAAAGGATAAAGAGTTTACAAGGTGAAAGTTAATTCATGCTATTTATATATGATTTCTCCATAATGTCTTGGGTTTTATTCTTAAAATAAAAGTCAAAAGCGTTTGAGAAGTTCCAGGAATTCAAGATTTTAGTAGAAAATAAAATAGGTAAACAAATCAAGTGTCTAAGATCAGTTAGAGGAGGAGAATTCACTTCAAGTGAATTCATAGAATTCTATGAACAACATAGAATAAAAAGAGAATACTTAGCAACAAGGAATCCACAAAAAAATGGAGTAGTTGAAAGAAAAATAGAACTATCAAGAATATGACCAGAGTTATGCTAAGTGAATCTAAGATTTCATATGATTTTTGGAAAGAGGTAGTTTATACAACTATCTATATCATCAATAGATCTCAAGTGAGAGTAAATAATCACAAAATACCATATGAGATTTGGAAGGTAAGATGAGCTACTGTAAAGTATTTTAGAGTTTTTGTAAGCAAATGCTACATTAGACGAGAAGAGAAAAATTTGGACAAGTTTGATTCAAGGTGCGATGAGGGTATCTTCCTTGGCTATTCCACTAAGATAAAAGCCTATAAATGCTATAATAAAAGGACACATACAATTATGGAAAGTACAAATATAATAGTTGATGAACAAATAGAGTCAAGAGAACCAGCTCAAGAAATTGTATATCAAGAAGAAGAAAGTTACCAAGAAGAAGTAGGTGAAGAATTAGAAGAAGATGATGTTGGGATTGAAAGATATAAGATAATATTGTATAATAAATATTACAATATATAGGCATAAGATCTATATGAAAACATGACACTTATCAAGGCCAAAATGAAAAGTGTCACAAATAAAGTACACATTAACTCTAACAGCCATAAGTTTTGTGAAGCATTCAAAAGGTAAACAAACACCTAGAGTAATCTATTGTACAATATTTGATCAAAAAGAAAAAAAAGAGAAATCAAGAGAACCCAAAATACAAACTTAGAAGTCAAATGCACACCCAAAATATGAAAGCACACCCAAAGGTAAATTAACACACTCAACAAAAGAGAAACGAGGTCATTCCTAGTTGATGAATACAAAGTAGAGAAGTTAATTAAAAGGAAGCAAAATATTGCTATCAAAAATTTTATAAGGCATAAAGAGCATGCATTTTCCAAAGAAGGAATGCATGTAAAATTAGACTCAATAATGAAGAATATTGTGGTAATTATCAAATTTTGAATACCACATCACATCAGTAGTGAGAAGAAAAACAAAGGTATAAAGGATATTTGAAAATATAAAGGTATCTTTGAGGAGAATATTACAAAAAGATTAAATTATTTTTTTAAGATTTGAAAAAATATATATATATATTCTAATGAATATCCCATATAGGAGGAAACATTATATCTATTTAGTGAGACACTATTTTCTCACAATATTTGAAGGATTATTTGAAATCTGAGTATAGTGATATATACTCATTGGAAAGAGTTTTTTTAGGCAGATTCAAAAAAGGAAGAAATTCAAATTTTGTAAAAGTTTACTATGGCTAGTGGAGCACCAATTTTTTTTGTCAAATTTCCAATTGTTGAGAGGAAACATTATGCTACTTTGGAGACCAAACTCATGACACAACTTGAGTTTGAGAAATTTTAGCAAGTAGTACATGGAAGCATTAACCATCCTATTAAAGAAGGAGAATATAGAGAAAAGTTTAACAAGACAGACCGAAAGGCAAGACTCATCATCATGTTTAAAGTAGAAAATGAGGTCCAAGCATACATCAGAGTTATGACCATAGCCAAATATGCATGGGAGAAGTTGAATATAGTATTTGAAGCTAAGAATAAAAATTAGATTCTATTCTTCCAAAGCTAGCTCCATTGTCTACAGATGAAGAGTGGAGAAAATCTACAAGTATTCATAAGAAGAATATCATAATTACGAGAATAATTGCAAGCACTAGGAACTTAGGTATTTGATGAAATATTACTTCCTATTATCTTTAAATCACTCCCATAAAATTATAATGTATACATGACACCACTAAATATTACTCAAAAAACACCAAATTTTGAGAAACTAGTGAACCTACTTCAAAAAGTAGAGGCATCACATACTATAGAAGAAGAAGAATAACTACCTAATATAGGAATGTTAGGTACCTAATATAGGTACTTAATAATTTAATATTGTATTGTATAATGGTATGATCCATAATTAACTATTGAGTAAGGAAGGCCACATGTCAAATTAGAAATAGATAGGAGAATAATATCATAGAATCATATATGCACCCATCATGGAATATTTTCATATGTAATTTTTAAGGAATATTATCATATTATTATGCACTTTGTGACTCATGGAAGGTGAATCACCACATGGGTGATCTTGTAACTCTTAGAAGGTCAACCATCACACTATTGTATAAAGAGAGATGTACCCTCATTGTAAAAGGGTCATATAGGAAATATTCTTATGGAATTCTTGGATCGTGAATCTAAATATCTTATGGAGTGGATTATTTAAAAATAAAGAGCATTGTACGATATTTTCCTACCTCAAGGGTATTATCAATCTATATTTTATTATGAAATTTAATTATGGATGCATGTTGATATTTCTAATAATTGGTGAATAATTTCTAATAATGAGAATAGAGGTTCATAAAATTTTGTATCAAAAATATGGGGTGCATATCTTGTACAAAGAGATATGTAAATGTTATGAACCTCTTATTTTATTATTAGAAATAATTCACCAATATGAAAAATATCAACATGCATCCACAATTAAACTATAGAATAAATTCCACATAATAAAAAAGAGATTGATAATACCCTTGAGGTAGGAAAATACCATATAATGCTCCTTATTGTAAGAAAGCCACTCCACAATATCTCAAGCTCCACGAGCCAAGACTTCTACAAGAATACTTCATATATGACCCTTTTACAATGGGGTACATCTCTCTTTATACAAGAGTGTGATGGTTCACCTTCCATGAGTTACAAGATCACCCATGTGGTGATTCACCTTCCATGAGTTACAAAGTGCATAATAATATGACAATATTCCTTAGTTACATATGATAATACTCAATTATGATTGCATATATTATTTTATGATATTATTCTCCTAACTATTTCTAATTTGGCATGTGGCCTTCCTTACTCAATAGTTAATTTATGGCTCATACCACTATACAATACAATATTAAATTATTAAGTACCTATATTGGGTACCTAAAATTCCATCTCCCTTACAAAATGTTTCATCCTTGAAACATTAGAAGAGGCTAAATAATATGATCTGCTAAGCCATGCTGATTATTGGTATCAATCTTGATCATCCATTCATCTTAGTGAAACAATGTGTAGACACCAAATTATAGCCACTAATCCTCCATCCTAACCATCCCACCATCCACTTGTCCACCATACACCTTCCCACCAATTATTTGGTCCAATTACACCTTCCCACCAATTATTTGGCCCAATTACACCTTCCCGCAAATTATTTGGCCCAATTCCACCTTTCCCACCATCCATTTCACCACTTTAGCCCTTTCTCGCCATTTCCTAACCCAATTGGGGTTATTTTAATATTATTTTATATTATTTAATATTTAATATAATATTTTATATTATATTATATTATAATATATTTATTATAATATATGTTTATAAACTCAATTAACCACAGTCGTCCGATCCAATCTAATCCCCATTGTCCATCTTCATTAATCCATGCCACATCTAAAAAATAATCTTAACCTTAGGATCTAATTTAATATTAGCCACACGATCAATAGTGTAAGACTAAAACTCTAAGAAAACACTAGGTTGGATTATAAATAAGGGCATTTACAAATGCCCAAACCCTAGAACCTTGAGATTAGAAATTGTACCCTAGAGGAGTCATTGTTGAAACCCTAGCGAAGTAGAGAGAGATAGAGTTTGAAGATCTAAAGCCCTAGCTAGTCAACAAGACTTTTGTTGTTCCAACCATCCCTTGTTCATCCTCCATTACTATCATAGCCCCCATCCATCCACTACATTCATCAGCATCCCATCGATCTACTTCTGCATATTTACCCTTACCTGTAGGTGCCCTCCCAAGATTTCCAGGCTCACTACAGAGCCTACAAATCTCACTTTAGAGCTTTTCAAGCACTCACCAAAGCTTTTTGTATCACAAGCTAACTCCAAAGCCTACGAAGCTCATGCTAGAGCCTGCCAAGTGCATGGATGAGCTTGTTGCAACCATAAAAACATGAATTCGAGCCTGCTAGATCATGTCATTTACTATCAAAATTGCAACAACGAAATGAGGTGTCATTACAAGCAAGGTGTATCTTTATTGGTTTTATTCTATTACATGATTTGTAGATTTTGCATTCCATTTGATTCATTTTTAGTTAGGGTTTGCCGATGTCTGAGGATCTCACACTATGGAGCCCTCACAGGTGTTATTAATCCCTTTCTTTGTTTTTGTGCATGTAGATCCATAGATTCGACATATTTTTGAATGATTGTTGAAGCTGGAGTGGTCTGACATCGAATACCTGAAGCCCGCTCATTCCATTGGAAGTGAGGACACACTATTGGAAGACACTTCATTGTTGTAGCTAGGGTTTTGGAGAACCCTAGCATTTTTGTAAATCATTGTATCAAATACTCTCATTGAGGACAAATTGTATCAAAAGGAGTTTATTGGCTCCCCCCCGTTTTATTGAATATATCCATTTGTGCAATCTTGTGTTTCATTGTGTTATTTGATTTCCTTATTTTATTTAAGTGTCATGTTCTTGTCTTCACACAATTATTGGTGGTGGTCTTTGTTGATGTCAATGCCATGTGTTGGAGGTATAAATTTCTCTTTTTTTCATCCATACCTACTTGCATTTATGACTTGTAGCATATCCAAATTTTGGGCTCCTTTGGTTTCTTATATGTCCCTCATAGCTCCTTTGTTGCTCTATGCCTTGTCTCCATGATTTTTGCCTCTCATGGTGGTGTGGATGGCAATATACTCCAACCTTAGCGTAATCTACTTGTTTTTTCTCATCTCTCTTGCTCCTTTCTTTTGATTCATATTTTTTTGTTGTTTCTTCTTTGATTTCTATTACTACCTCCTCCTTAGGTTCTTTTGTTTATTCTTCACTTTGTTCCCTTACAATAGCTACCTATTTTTTCTTACAATGAAAAATGTCTTGTAATGTTATCTTCTTCTTTTGGTACCATAACTTCATGAACTTCTTTTGTACATTAATGTTAATAGTACCCAAATAATACAACCAATGATAACCAAGAACAATATCTACAATATTCATCTCAATAGCATAAAAATATTAATATAAAACATATTTATCCATGGTGATTTTTAGATCTTCAAAAATTTGAACATTTTGACCCTCAAGTTGTATATCTTTGATTTTATTTGCTTGAACTTGCAACCTCTTAGTCAAAGACATATTGATAAAATTATATTTTTTTCTAGGGTTAATGGAAACAATAATTTTTTTATTTTGAATCGAACCATGAACTTGCAAAATAGAATTTTTGCATTCATACAAAATTTTTTGACCATTGTTTGGCCTTGACACACAATGTGTATTTTCCATAGCCTACACATTATTATCAATTTCCTCTAATCTCCATTTTCTTAAGAATGCAACTTCAAAGTCTTCCCATGTGTATATATTTTTATGAGCATACACAAAGTTTGAAAACCAAGAATAAGCTTCCTCTTGCAAAGAAAAATAAAGGTTACATTTCCATAATGAACAAAAATTTAAAATAAACTTTTTCAACTTTTTCAACCATTCCTTGGTGTCAATATCATCCCTTCCATTGAATTTTGAAAAATCCATGACCTCAACCCAAAAATTATTCCAAACAATGGTTTTTAAATAACTAAAAATTTTGGGTTTTATAAGTTTGGAGGTGCTTGAGAGGAGATTTGAGGAATCGAACTGGGGTTTCAGAAGCTAGGGCAAAGGTATATCAATAGTAAGGATCACGACCAAGAATGGGGAATATAGGTACTTCAGTACCAAATCCTCCAAATGAAGGAATCTCATTTTGGGATAAGCTATGTGGAACCCAAGATAGCTTCAACGACTGTAAAACACAAGCAAATAAAATCATAAACACCATGGGGAAGTGATAAAAGGAGGATTCTCTACCTGGGAGGGTGAATGAATGTCTACCACAAGTAAAAGAAATACCAGTATTGGAAATAGTTGAGGACTGGATAGTTGAGGATATTGTTTATAAGTCAAAACACAACCTAATAGGTAAATTCATGGGTTTCAAACAATTCATGCACTTCCTCCACACGTGGATAAGGAAACAATGGCATATGGAAGGAGAATACAAAATTTTAACTCTCCCAAATGAGCATTTTTTTGTATAGTTCACATCAATGGTAGATCGACAAAAATTATTTGAGGGAAGGTCGTATCATCATAGGCCAGCAGGACTATTCTTGCAGCCATGGAATATGGGATTTGACCTAAGGATGGAATCGAGTATAGTACCAATATGGGTAATATTATTTATCCTTTCTCTTAAATTTTAGATATAGGAGGTACTAAGGGCAATAGGCAACTTACTAGGGCATTATCAAAGTAGATCAAGAGAAACAGTTTTAGGAGGATCGACAATTTTTGCTAGGGTTTGTGTAGAAATGGACCTCAAAAAACCTCTTCCAACATAGATAGACCTGAAAATAGGGGATTTTTTTTGGTACCAACAATTATATTATAAGGCTATTCCATTCATATATTATATGTACCATGCTCATGGACATATGACTAGAATGTGCCCAACAGTTAAGGATCACCAATCTG
This sequence comes from Wollemia nobilis, assembly GCA_028583015.1. Classification (NCBI taxonomy): domain Eukaryota; kingdom Viridiplantae; phylum Streptophyta; class Pinopsida; order Araucariales; family Araucariaceae; genus Wollemia; species Wollemia nobilis. The sequence goes on along the minus strand of JAQPPZ010017033.1, from coordinate 17,295,081 downwards.
AACAAGAGGGAACAAAAGTAAATATTAACATGGTAGGTCAATATATTTAGCAAAAGGGAAATAAAAAGGAAAGAAAAGGTCTAAAATACTCTAATGGATTTCAAAAAGTAATGAGAAGGCCAAACAAAATAAATTAGCATAATAACCAGAGACAAGGAGAAATAGCGGTAAGCACAAATAATAGATATGAGATATTCAAACAACTGGGAAACTTTGAAATAGAAGGGGATATTAAAATGGAAGGGTTAGAGGAGGACACTCAACAAGTCACACTAGTTGATCAGGAATAATATTCCAATCTAGTGTCATAGAACAAGCAAGTATAAGAACCAGATACAACCTCTCTTATGGAAGAGGAGATTCAACCCACGAGGAATACCATAGAAGGGGAAATAGAGCAGAGGATATTTTTAACATAATAAATAGATATGAAAGAAGTAAATAAAACCAAATAAATCCCTAATCTAGGGATTTATCAAGTGGAGAAGAAACAAAAACTAAACCAGTTTTCAAGAAGGAATTCAAACAAGGAAAATATGGAGGAATAGGGAAGAGATTAGAGCCAGAAAAGAAAAATAAAATCAATGGCTAATTTTTCTCTCCTAATTATCAATGATATTAATCACTTGGAATGTTAGGGATTTAGGTAGTCACCCTAGATAAAATTTAGTCAAAAATATGATCATAGATATGAGTCTAGATATAATTTTGTTACAAGAAACCAAAATACAAGAAGAAGACTTACAAAAAATAAACAGGAGGATATGGCAAAAACGAGAGATCCTTACTCAATCGGCACAGGAGAGATCCTTACTCAATCGGCACAGGGAAAATTAGGTGGATTGGCCACTATGTGGAATCACCAACTATTCCTAGATATAGGGGAGCCTCTACAAGAGGGGTGTTGATGGTCCAGTTACAAAATAGGGAAACCAAAAAATTTGGACTATAGTTAATTTTTATGGAGCACATACAGTTAGATTATAGAGATCAATGGGTAGACATCTAGAATTTTAGATACAACTACTTGGAGGACCAATGGATTATGGGAGGAGACTTTAATGCAAATATTATAATAGAGGAAAAACAAGGGGGCAGAGCCATGCTGGAGGAAAAGTATGGGTTTTTTTAGTAATAACATGTCAAATGGATCTAATAGATATCCCAACTATGGATAGCTCCATGACTTGGACAAACAGAAGAAAGAAGGGGAGATGGTCAAATATTTCTTGAATTATTTCTTCATGGGGGAGGAATTATATTTGCATGCCAAGCATAAAGCGAGGGTCATGGATAGGCTTTCTTCAGATCATTTTCCAATAATACTAACCATAGAAGAAGATAATCATAAAATTGCAAGAAATTTTAAATTTGAGCTATGGTGGCTGAAAGATGAGTAGTTGGGAGACAACATAAAGGAATTGTAGAAATTAGGGAAACCAATATTTGGGATAGCCCAATTCAAACTCCACAAACAACTAAAATATGTAAGGACCCAACTAAAGGAGTGGAGTAAATAGAAGAACGAAATAACTAGAATCCAAAAGAACAAAATCAAGGATCAAAAGGAGAATATTGCTTAGGAGATAATACAAGGAACTATTACGAAAGAATTGTTGCAATGTGAGGCAAAAATTATTAGGAGAGAGGAATATTTGGAGGAACAAGAAAATATCTATTGGAGGAAAATTACTCCAATAGATATGTTCTTGTTCCTTTAACTTACAAATATGATGGGTCAGGTAAAAACTAATGGAAGTGAAATGAAAATTATAGCAAATCATTACTTCCATACTATTTTTAGCAGCAATGAAAATTTGAATGCAATGTGGCAAGAGAAGATACTAGAGGTAATTTTGTAATTAGTCAAACCTGAACACAATAAATTATTAATGAAGGAAATTTATTTGGAAGAAACCTCATAGATCATACAAAAAATGTAAACAAGAAAGAATCCAAGACCAAATAGATTCCTCATTGAATTTTATCAAAAATTTTGGGAAATTGTGGGCCAAGCAGTGGTGGAGGCACTAGAGGAAATTAGACAGAGTAAGAAAATGTTAAAATCCTTGAATTATACTTTTATCACTTTGATTACTAAGGGCCCACCTAGTGAGATAATTGATAATTATAGGCCTATTTCGCTATGTAATGTAGTATACAAGATATTAAAGAATATTATGGAAAAAAGGTTAAAATATTTTTTACCAAATTTGATTTCAAGTGAGCAAGGTGGTTTTGTTGAAGGCAGAAAAAATCTAGATGGAATAGTAGTGGCCCAATATGTGATACACACAATGTCAAAACAAAAGGACCCAAGTATATTTATTAAATTAGATCTTTCTAAAGCCTATGATAGAGTAGATTTGTCCTTTATGCAAAGGATTTTAGAAAAATGAGCTTTGCAGAGGGGTGGAAAGATTGGGTAAAATACTGTACACAGACTACATCATCCTCAAATATGGTAAATGGTAGTCCCTCTTCCATTTTCATAATAGTAAGAGGGTCGAGTCAAGAGTACCATATCCCCTTACCTTTTTATCCTTTACGTAAAGGGTCTCGGGAGACTGTTAAAAAAGGGATACAAGAGGGGAGGCTAAGGGGCCTAAAAATAAGTTCTCAAATTGAGATAAATCACCTCTAGTTTGTGGATGATACTGATCTTATTATTCAAGCCAATCTCATTGTAGGAAGAAACATAAAAGAATTTTTATATGGGTATACTCAAGCTACTGGGCAAACTTTTAATGAAAAAAATATCAAATTGTTTTTTTAATACAATGAAGAGGGTGCGAGATAAATTATACAATTATTGAAATTCATGGAAACTCATTTACCCATACAATATTTATGAGTACCTTTATCTGTAAAGAAAACAAAAACTAAGGAGTGGAAAGGGTTTATGGACAAACTTCAACCTAAGTTGAGTAACTGGACTCACAAATGACTAAGCTTGTGAGGAAGGCTTACAATGATAAAATTTGTTCTACAATCTCTCCTAGTTTATAAATTTTTCATACTTTAGGCTCCAAAAATAATTCTAAAAGATATTGATAAACACACAAGAATTTTTTTGTGATCAAGTGCAAGGGAAGAACAAAAAATAGCACTAGTGGATTGGGAGAATATATACCAACCAAAAAAACAAGGAGGATTGGGGATAATATTAGCATCCCACGTAAACAAGTTACTAGCTAGGAAGATATATTGGATATGGATTACAACTACCAAGGGTTTATGGAGTAGACTCTTAAAAGCCAAATATTACCCAGAAGTTGCTGAGAAAAATATTCCAAGACATAGAGTGGAAGGAGAGGGATCTACAATATGGAGGATAATGTTAGAAAGCCATGAATTAATAAATCCATACCTATATTTGTAGTTAGGGGATGGAAAGGATGCTCTATTTTTGGAGGATTTATGGAATCAATCTCAACCAATTATTCAGACATTCCTAGAGATGAAGAGTTGGAAAGTAGAGCTCCAAAAATTAAGGTGGTGGAAAGCCTCTTACTATATAAAATCATGGAATCAACATGTTCTAGAATTACTACAGTAGAAACATCCCTGAGAATGGCCAGTGAGGGGGACAAAGGAAGTAATAGAACTATGGAGACATCTCCAAAGACACCCAATTCAGGATGGTTCTAAGAGGGATATACTTGTATGAGGAGGAAGTAAGTTGGGAATTTATAAGGTAAATGAGGGATACAAGGTAGTTTGTGGATATGATATTACCCTAGCATCACTTCCATGGAAATTTGTTTGAAAAAAGGAAATATGGCAAAAAACATGGCTGATTAACCACAAAAAGTGCTTGACATTTGATAATTTGAGAAAAAGAGGTTTCTTAGGGCCTTCCAAATGTGTTTTGTGTGGAAAGTCAGAGAATACATTTTATCACCTCTTTTTAGATGTTATTTTGCTAAATATATGGATTAATTGGTGGAGGTAGATGAGACAACATTGGGAATTTTTTGATATCCATGAAAGCTTTTATGAGAAATGGAAATAGTGCAGCTTTAAGACTAAATCAATTAAAGTGGCATGGAAACTAGAACCTAGCTTCATATGGTGGCAGTTATGGGTAGAACGAAATGCATGCATATTTATATCAAAGCATGATACAAGGGAGCAATTATGGGAGAGGATTATGAGCAAGTTAATACAAACACTATATATCATATTACGATAGGAAACAAACATAAAAATGGAGGAAGGTATTATTCTATGAATCCTTGGAATAATTGTTATAGAGAAACAAATTAGGTATGGATACACAGGTGAGATCCCCTTGAATAACATAGAGTGTAGTCCACCTCCCAGAGAGTGGGTGAAGGAAAATACAGATGGGGCTTCTACTAAAAACCTTGGGAAAGTTGGTTTTGGTATTATCATGCAAAATTGGAAAGGAGAACAGGTATACTGGAGAGCAGAAGTTATGGGAGATGCAACAAATAATGAAGTGGAAGGATAGGTGATATTGTCAACATAAGTGATATTTGTAAATCTATAGTTACATAAGCTATGGATAGAGATAAACTCTCAAGTATAGGCTGGAATCACAGCTTTGGCTCACCTTGTGTGCATAAGAAAAAAGGGTAGGTGAAGAACACAAGCTTATACTGAGAGGGGGGTGAACAGTATAAGATCACTTTTTACTTTTCTTTCCCAAATAGTATTATCCAATATAATCAATGGCAATATCAATAGTAATAACCAAAGCAATGCACAAATCATCACACACAATAGAGACACCAATTTAACGTGGTTCACCCAATGTGGGCTACTCCACGGAGAAAATATTTCACTAATATTTTCTCAATAAATCTCTTAGGAATCCTTTTCCTATTACAATGTTTATGGACCTCTGTCCAAAGGAGACACCAATCCCTTAAATCAAGTTCATGGATCTCTATCCATAGGAGACACCAATCTCCTAATATCTGCTCTGGTTGGTGATCCTCTAGAAGACCTCTGCCTCCACTACCCTTAGCAAATGGAACTCTATCCACAGAAGACACTTGTCTTCCCTTCTATCTACCACTCTATCCTGGAGATATCTATCCTCTATACTCTATCACCTCCAAAGCTCTATCTATCTCAAATCTGTACTAAACACAGTCCTTCGATCTAGCACAAATCTATCCTCAATATCTATCTCTGGTCTGGCACAAACCTATCCTCAAATCTACACCAAAATCTATCCTCGAATCTGCACTAAACACAGTCCTTAGATCTAGCATAATCTTTGTCCTCAAGCCTTAACTCAAAGCTTGACTCAATCTCAATCAAATTTTCTGTTGGATCTGCCCCAAACCTTAACTCAAGGTTTGAACAAATCAATCAACTCTGCTCTCAAGTCTTCTCAAAGACTTATCTCAAATATGCCTTGTAAGCTTCCACAAAAGCTCACACTAATCTATCCTCAAGTCCTCTCTAGAACTTGTCCAATCTGCTCAATAAGTTCTCACAAGAACTTATCCAAATATGCTCTCAATATGTATTGTAAGCTTCCACAAAAGCTTACCCAAATCTATCCACAAGTCTTCTCAAATACTTACCTCAAATCTGCTCAACAAGTCCACACTAGAACTTGTCCAATCTCATAGAAACATAAAGAGAATTGTTAGAGACTCAATATGCTCTATACTCATCACAATGCTCAATCACTTTCAATCACTCTTTTAGAAACATATAAATAATTGTTAGAGACTCAATATGCTTCACATTCACCTCAATGCTCAATCACTTTCAATCACTCTTTCAGAAACATACAGAGAATTGTTAGAGACTCAATATGCTTCAACTCAATACTCAATCACTTTCTCAAATCAATTCAGAATATAGAATAGTTTGTTTTATGGAACTTGAACAATCACTTCACACATCCACTTGACTAGGCTCAACCAACTCTACTCAACCAAACACTCAATGAAACAATCCTTGCTTACAAACCCTAGTCCAAGTATATGAACGCTCACTCAAAATGTTCCCAACAATGCTTCATCAACCACTCTCACATAACAATGATACTCATGTTCTTTTCAAACCCTAGTTCAAGTTCTTCACACAACCAATGGCTTCAACAACAATGCTTATAAAACAACTCTCACATAACAATGATACTCAAACCCTAGTTCAAGTTCTTCACTCAACCAATGGATTTCACAACAATGCTTATAAAACAAGGTTTTAACAACTCTTTATTCCAAAAAACCTTGAAGCATTAACTCAACACACTCAATAAGGAAACCCTAATCAAGTCCTTTTCACTCCAAACTTATTTTCTAGAAAACCAACCAATCAACTCAACTATGGAAGAATGTGCTCATACCTTTTCCTTGATGATGAAGGAACCTCTAAAATCTGCCACAACCACAAACACCTATTTGCCAAGCTCAAATGAGTTAGAAGACACTAAGCTCTCTCAAAGATACAATGCAAGTATCAAAACACACATACACCTTATCACTCCATATTAAAGAAAGCATCCATCAACATATAAAAATAATTAACCAAATACACCTTATAATCTCCCAATAAAAATATTCAATACCAAGAATAATATCAATGCAATCTCCTTTTCAAAAATAACTCAATGGCAAGAAGTCCTCTCAACAATTTAAATTTCCAATACACCAATGTGACACAAATACTTTATTCAATAATAAAGCTAACTCCTTATTCCTCCAATTTACCAAAAATAATGATCAATTAAAAACCTTTTTAAAACAACCCTTTTAACTCCCTAAGACCTCATGTCAAACCTTAGGCAATATAAAAATTATATTCAAAATTTATTACCTTTGCCTTGGTGGGATTCGATCTCACGACACAGCCTCAACCAGCGCCCTAGTCGCGGCTCCAACCGCCGCGCGAGCTAGGCGCTCACTTGGGGAGTAAAGAGCACCACGTGCTCTATAACCCTCCCCGACTCGCCTATGCAAAAATGTGCATCGCTTCCTTTGGCACTTCCAACACAAGCACAACCAACAAAACAATGTTGCCACCGTGATTCGATCGCAGGTCACTCCGCGCCCAAACACTCTAGCCATTGTCCACTTGCCACTAGGCCACGCTGCCCATATGGCTCTTGCAATTCGGTGCTCATCGATTTATCCTTATTCATTGGTGCTCAAAACAATGTTCTCTTCTCTTTTTCGCACGAGTTCTCAACACACGATTGCACGCATTATCATTCGAGCAAAAGGATGATTAAATACCTCTAAGGCATAGTGTTTTTATATTGATTTCCTCCTTCACACATAAACATCGATGCTTTGATTTTTCTTCAAACTTAAACGTCGACACTTCGATTTTTAACTTATTAATTTATAAATTATTTAAATTCTTTAGAATTTAAATTTTATAAATTAATTTTTACATCCCTTTGGCTTTATTAAAGCCTTCTCTCATTTTACAACTTTGTATAAATAATATTTATTTATAAAATTTAAATTCAATTTGAATTTAAATATTTTATAAAATAAATATTAAAACCTCCTTTAGCTTTTCAATAAGCTTCCTTGGGTTTTTATGAAAAACCTTTTATTTTTGCTCACCATTGGTTTTAATAAAAACCCTTCTAACTTATGCTTCCACATAATATTAAAAAATATTATGAAGCCCTTTTGCCTTTAACCTTTGCATTGTTCCTCTTGACCTTTTGACATCAACGATAGCTTATTCCTTGACATCAATGACAACTTTGACTCAAAATGTCCAACAATCTCCCCCTTTGTCATTGATGGCAACCCAAATTATTTTTACCAGAAACTTAACCTTTTCTTTGTTCTGCTCCCCCTGGGACATTGCTCCCCCTGGCTCAATGCTCTTTTCAAATCTCTCCTCTTTACTCAAATACCAAATCTCTCCCCCTTACTCAAATCTCTCCCCCTTTGACATCAATGGCAAAGGGTCACCTTTGGGGCTCGGGGCTAAGAATGAGCCTCTTAGCTTAGCCCCTCCCCCACCTCCTCTTGAGGTGGTTAATTCTGGGGTGGGAGTATTTCTACTCCCATCAAGCATTGGTCTTTACCTTTATCCTCTTTTCTTCTTATCTGATCCTTCTGATTCCTTTGACTATTCCTTTCCATGTCCATGTTCCTGTCCATGTCCATATTCTTGTTCTTGTTCCTATTTTTGTTCTTGTTCATGTTCATATCCATGTTCATGTTCCTATTCCTATTCATATCCATATCTCTTTTCTTGTTCCTGTTCATACTTGATTCTGGAATGTCTGCTCTACACCACTTTGTTGTATGTCCATCATTATTGCACTTATAACACTTAATGTTATTATTCCTTGGAGGTGCAAATGTCTTAGGATTTCTCCTAGTGAAGCCATATCCTTTTCTATCATGAACCCTGCAATTCATTACCTTGTGACCAAACTGATTACATGAGTAGCAATACCCATGGAAAAGCTGTCATTGATTCCCATATTCCTGTCTTTCATGTGTCCTGCACTGTGAAGCCATGTGCCCAAACCTATGACATGAGAAACATCTTCCATTGAAATTTTCTTGCCTTGACCTCGTTGGTCTCTTAACCTATTATGATTGTTGTTCCATCTATTTCTTCTTTGTGCATTGTTCCTTTCCTTGTTGAACTTTCTTTTTTCCAACTTATCCTTAGAAGTCTCACTCTCTCTTTCACTTACTTCTTTTGATGCTTCTTCTTTTCTGGTGCTTGAGCTTGACTCTCCTTTTTCTGCTTCTTATTTCCTTTGTTCTTCTTTAGAACTAAGTCCTATTTTTGTGACTGATGACTTTTGTGCATTGATAATCCTATCCAAAGTCTTTGGATTTTCCTCAAACTTGTGTAGCTTGTCCTTAGAACCTTTTACTTCCATCCTTAGTGAAACTATCTCATGCTCTAATCTTTCACACTCTAGATATTTTGTCTTTAATTTTTTTGCCATACCTTCTTCAATTTTTCTTACCTCTTCAACCTTGATTTTGAATTTGGTGAGTTCTTATAGAAACTTTGCTTTTGCTTTCTCATCTTCTTGAGCTTGAACCCTTAATCCTAAGTTCTCCCTTTTTAATTCTTCAAGATTAACCATAAGTCTTTTACATTCTTTCTCTTTTACCTTTGACTGTTCAACCATACCTTTTCAACTCTCCTTACCTCTTCAACCTTATCTTTCAAGTCAGAGAGATCTTGTAGAAGCTTTGTCTTACATTTCTCATCTTCTTGTATTTGAGCCTTTAATTCTAAGTTCTCCCTTTTCAACTCAACAAGTTCCTTAAGAGTAGCTTCCTTCTTTTAATTTTCTAAATTTCTCTCTTTTATTTGATCTTCAATAGGAGTATTTTCTTCTATTATTGAAAGTAGAGTTTCTTCTTCATACCTATTTTGATTGTCCCTATTATCCTTTCTTGAACCAATCTAGATTTCATTTGAGAATATCATCTTCATCTTCACTACTACTGAACCCATGACAATATCTTGCATCATGACCGAGTTGACCACAAACAAAGCATTCTTCACCTTCTTGTGGATAATAAGTTGCATGGTGACCTGTATTCCTACATCTGGTACAAAAATTTATCAATCTGATCTTTTCTCCACTGCTTGATTCATCTTTTGAATCTATTTCCATTTTTCCTCCCAACACAACAATATCAAACTCATCTTCCTTTTATTTCATGACCATGTGTGTTCTTTTCTTCTTGTGTCTCATGGTTTTGCCTTTGCCTTTCTTTGCCATTTGTGTTCTTGTAAGATCTTCCTTCAAGATGTTAAACCTTTTTCGAAGGAACCAACTCTAATACCAATTGAAGAACACAAGCTTATACTGAGAGGGGGGTGAACAGTATAAGATCACTTTTTACTTTTCTTTCCCAAATAATATTATCCAATATAATCAATGGCAATATCAATAGCAATAACCAAAGCAATGCACAAATCATCACACACAATAGAGACACCAATTTAACATGGTTCACCCAATGTGGGATACTCCACAGAGAAAATATTTCACTAATATTTTCTCAATAAATATCTTGGGAATCCTTTCCCTATTACAATGTTTATGGACCTCTGTCCAAAGGAGACACCAATCCCCTAAATCAAGTTCATGGATCTCTATCCACATGAGACACCAATATCCTAATCTCTACTCTAGTTGGTGATCCTCTAGAAGACCTCTGCCTCCACTACCCTTAGAAAATGGAACTCTATCCATAGAAGACACTTGTCTTCACTCAAACCTGTCCTCACTTAGCTAAGGATATCTATCAGGAGTTGTCATCCTCTAACTCTATCACCTCCAAAGCTTACTTATATCTTCTCAAATATGTACTAAACATAGTCCTTCGATCTAGCACAAATCTATCCTCAATATCTATCTCTGGTCTGGCACAAACCTATCCTCAAATCTACACCAAAATCTATCCTCGAATCTACACTAAACATAGTCCTTCGATCTAGCACAAATCTATCCTCAATATCTGTCCTCAAGCCTTAACTCAAAGCTTGACTCAATCTCAAATCAACTCTATTGGATCTACCCCAAACCTTAACTCAAGGTTTGAACAAATCAATCAACTCTACTCTCAAGTCTTCTCAAAGACTTGTCTCAAATCTGCCTTGTAAGCTTCCACAAAATCTCACACTAATCTATCCTCAAGTCCTCTCTAGAACTTGTCCAATATGCTCAATAAGTTCTCACAAGAACTTATCCAAATCTGCTCTCAATATGTATTGTAAGCTTCCACAAAATCTTACCCAAATCTATCCACAAGTCTTCTCAAAGACTTACCTCAAATATGCTCAACAAGTCCACACTAGAACTTGTCCAATCTCATAGAAACATAAAGAGAATTTTTAGAGACTCAATATGCTCTATACTCATCACAATGCTCAATCACTTTCAATCACTCTTTTAGAAACATACAGAGAATTGTTAGAGACTCAATATGCTTCACATTCACCTCAATGCTCAATCACTTTCAATCACTCTTTCAAAAACATATAGAGAATTGTTAGAGACTCAATATGCTTCAACTCAATACTCAATCACTTTCTCAAATCAATTCTAGAATATAGAATAGTTTGTTTTATGGAACTTGAACAATCACTTCACACATCCACTTGACTAGGCTCAACCAACTCTACTCAACCAAACACTCAATGAAATAATCCTTTCTTACAAACCCTAGTCCAAGTATATGAACATTTACTCAAAATATTTCCAATAATGCTTCATCAACCACTCTCACATAACAATGATACTCATGTTCTTTTCAAACCCTAGTTCAAGTTCTTCACACAACCAATGGCTTCAACAACAATGCTTATAAAACAACTCTCACATAACAATGATACTCAAACCCTAGTTCAAGTTCTTCACTCAACCAATGGCTTTCACAACAATGCTTATAAAACAAGGTTTTAACAACTCTTTATTCCAGAAAACCTTGAAGCATTAACTCAACACACTCAATAAGGAAACCCTAATCAAGTCCTTTTCACTCCAAACTTATTTTCCAGAAAACCAACCAATCAACTCAACTATGGAAGAATGTGCTCATACCTTTTTCTTGATGATGAAGGAACCTCTAAAATCTACCACAACCACAAACACTTCTTTGCCAAGCTCAAAGGAGTTAGAAGACACTAAACTCTCTCAAAGATACAATGCAAGTATCAAAACACACATACACCTTATCACTCCATATTAAAGAAAGCATCCATCAACATATAAAAATAATTAACCAAATACACCTTATAATCTCCCAATAATATTCAATACCAAGAATAATATCAATGCAATCTCCTTTTCAAAAATAACTCAATGGCAAGAAGTCCTCTCAACAATTTAAATTTCCAATACACCAATGTGACACAAATACTTTATTCAATAATAAAGCTAACTCCTTATTCCTCCAATTTACCAAAAATAATGATCAATTAAAAACCTTTTTAAACAACCCTTTTAACTCCCTAAGACCTCATGTCAAACCTTAGGCAATATAAAAATTATATTCAAAATTTATTACCTTTGCCTTGGTGGGATTCGAACTCATGACATAGCCTCAACCGGTGCCCTAGTTGTGGCTCCAACCGTCACTTGAGCTAGGCGCTCGCTTGGGGAGTAAATAGCACCACGTGCTCTATAACCCTCCCTGACTCACCTATGCAAAAATGTGCACCGCTTCCTTTGGCGCTTCCAACACAAGCACAACCAACAAAATAATGTTGCCACCGCGATTCGATCGTAGGTCACTCCATGCCCAAACACTCTAGCCGTTGTCCACTTGCCACTAGGCCACGCTACCCAGATGGCTCTTGCAATTCGGTGCTCGTCGATTTATCCTTATTCACTGGAGCTCAAAACAATGTTCTCTTCTCTTTTTCGCACGAGTTCTCAACACACGATTGCATGCATTATCATTCGAGCAAAATGATGATTAAATACCTCTAAGGCATAGTGTTTTTATATTGATTTCCTCCTTCACACATAAACGTCGACGCTTCGATTTTTCTTCAAACTTAAACATCAGCACTTCGATTTTTAACTTATTAATTTATAAATTATTTAAATTCTTTAGAATTTAAATTTTATAAATTAATTTTTACATCCCTTTGGCTTTATTAAAGCCTTCTCTCATTTTACAACTTTGTATAAATAATATTTATTTATAAAATTTAAATTCAATTTGAATTTAAATATTTTATAAAATAAATATTAAAACCTCCTTTAGCTTTTCAATAAGCTTCCTTGGGTTTTTATGAAAAACCTTTTATTTTTGCTCACCATTGGTTTTAATAAAAACCCTTCTAACTTATGCTTCCACATAATATTAAAAAATATTATGAAGCCCTTTTGCCTTTAACCTTTGCATTGTTCCTCTTGACCTTTTGACATCAACGGTAGCTTATTCCTTGACATCAATGATAACTTTGACTCAAAATGTACAACATGCATATCAAGCAAGAGAGAAATAGGGTGGCAGACAATTTAGCAAAATTGAAAAAATATCTGGAGGAAGGGCAATATATGGACTCTCGGATGGAAAATCAGATAAGTTGGTGCCAAAGAATCCAAGGGATGCAGGAGGTGATACAAGCAGATAGTAGAACAAGAAGAGCAAATAGTGAGTCTAATAAATCTATTATAGGCCACAAAGCAACACAACATGAAGATAAATGGATGGTTTACGGAATTTAGATAAATTGGATAAATTGGAATTCAACTATGGTAGTGTTAAGGTGTATGGATATTTGCATTATGTACGATAATGTTTTATGGGTAATTTTTGAGCCAGGAGGGACTGGAAGAGGATTTTATTTCTCCCTTGATGTCTTTCCAGATCATTTTACCTTGTAATATAGCTTCTATAAATATAATATATTTTTCATTTTTTTAGAAAAAAAAAAAACAAAATTTCTCAAAAATTAAACTATCTCAAATCTCATTTGTTCCCTTCTTCAACGATTAAATATGAAAATTTCTTAAAAATAAAACAAATGGAAACTAATTTGCTTACCCGGATTGAGAGTTATGAATTTGTTTCCCTTTGCATGAATTTTTCATGCAGCCCCAAAAACAACACCAAAAGCCCAACTTGCAACAATTGTAACTTCCTCAATATTTATCGGAATTTAACAAGTGAGCAACCATTTTTGTAGTACTCAAAATAATCTATATTTTGGTGCTAAATTATTATGAAAATGATTGCTAAAATAATTATTACAATTTTTTCTTTTGAAAAAAATTTGTGTAGCCAAAAAACAACACAAATATCTCATTCAAACAGTTGTAACTCTCTCAATACTTATTAGAATTTATCAACTGAGTATTCATTTTTGTAGTACTAAAAATAATCTACATGATGGTGCAAAAATATTCTGAAAGTGACTATTATAAAATTAAATACGATTTTTTCTTTTGAAAAAATTTTCACATGGTCAAAAACATCAAAAATAAGCCAACTTCAAACAACCATAACTTTCTAAATACTTATCAAAATTTAACACATGAGTAATTGTTTTTGTAGTACTTAAAAATATCTACACAATGGTGTAAAAGGCTTCTAAAATGACTGCTGAAAAAGTATATGGCTCCTGCAAAATATGATATTTTTCTTAAAAAACATGCCCTAACTCTGCAAAAACAACCCCACTATGTCGGAATCGCTACTCTAGTACCAAATGTTATGAACCTCTATTCTCATTATCAGAAATCATTCACCAATATGTAGAAATATCAACATGCATCCATAATTAAATTGCACAATAAATTAGAGTTGACCACTTTCATGGATTAGTGGAATTCCCCTTTCCTCTCACCTCGCCTCCGATCCTTTTGGTCCTTTGCTCTACCGCATTTTTGGTGGTGCATCTAGAAAGAAAGAAACTCCAAGGCCTTCAAGAACAATTCCCACACTACGAAGTCAATGTTTCTAAGGGTTGTAGTTGCTACTGTTGAGAATGTGGACCTCTTTTCTTTGGACAAGGGCTCTCTCAGTAAGGAATTAGAGCTTGAAAATATTATGGGATTTAAGTCTCCTCTGCCAGTGTCTCCTAGGACTCACCAGTCTTCTAGGGAAAATTTGGGAACCTCACTCACGATTGGAAGAAACTAAAATTTGATAGAGAATCCAAAGGAAATCCAAGTCTAATGGGAGCAAGGGAAGTTTTCAGGGACTCCAATGGTCAAATTTTGCTAGCTTTCATTGAAAATATTGGAAGCTAGACTAGCCATGTGGTGAAAGCCAAAGCACTTTTCCAAGGTGTTTTGTAGTTGATTTCTTTGGATTATAGGAAGATTATTATCGAAGGAGATTCCCTTAATGTTATTAATATTGTCACATCCCCACCATTTGTGATTAACTTATTTGGAGGAATATGATTTTGCGTTAAGTTTTTGTAATGCAGGTACAGGTTCACAAATGTGACAGAAGAAAACACCCACCTCTGGCGGAGACAGAGTGTGGAAGCATCAGGTAAGTGGGATATGATGTCATGCCATGTGCACCTTGGCCCGTGGGTACATGGAAGCCCATCATAGAAATTTTCATACGCAATGCATTCTGCTTGATATTGCATGATTGTATTTCATGTTGTAAGCTGCTTGTTGATGCTTTACCTATAGCTTATCATTGGTCGTTGTTTTAAAAATTAATTTTAAAAATATATACGTAAAAAAAAACTATATTATATATGTATGTATAAATATATTTATATATATAATTAAAAAAATAAATAAATAAATATTTAAGAAAATATTTAATTTAAAATTGTTACCTTTAGTTTGTAAAGGAACTCGTCTCCTAAAAAATTACCAAAACTTTATATAAACTATAATACACATGGTGGATAATATTGGGAATGACATGTATTAAAAGTTAAACTTTATAAAGTATTTTCGTAGGTAATCTACAACTAAGTAAATGAACTACATATATAAAAAAAGTATATATAATATGCAATAAACAATAAACGATTATTGTAATAAAGATTGAGTTAAAGAAGAAGTTTACTTTAAATTATAAAATTAAACCTTCCACCACCCGGAAGGGAGAGACACTACCACCTGGCTGTATACAAACTAAAATGTGTCAAACTATAAACAAGCAAGATTCTCTAGAAAAAGAAGAAACATTGTTGAAGGGGGTGTGTGTTCCTTCAGAAGGTCTTCTAGAAAAAAAGTGTTCTAGAATCTACATACTCTACTAAGCTTTCATAATTTAGTCTTTCTTCCAACGTCGTGGGTAGTTTTGGACCAGATTTGAATATCAGACCACTCTAAAGGAAAGGTCAGAACTTTTCACATGGGAGAATGATTATTATTTGTTTTAAATTGTTGTCATTGTGTATAATTATAGCACCTAAAGCTCTACGAATATGGTTGTGTCATGGAATTTCCAAAAAAACATCGATTAATGCTTTCACAATATGTTTTATTTAAGCTAAATTGAAACGAAATGTTGTGTGTATCGTGAGTTTATGAATTTTGTTTGGTAGTTGCATGTACAAGAAGAGCCAAGAAATGAGAAAGTACTGATTTATGATTGCATCAGTTATATTTGATTGATAATCCTAGACTACATTCTTTGAATGTTCTGCATGTTTACCTATACCATGTAGTCATTACAATGTTCAAGCTGACCCTTAAAAAGACTCTCCCATATCCCGTCTCCGCTAGTGTGTGTGGGAAAAATAAAATCTAGAAGTGTTTTGCTACCAGTGGACGTTGTGGGAAGGCTGCGCTAGTGCAAGTTAAGCGTAACGCTCATGAGCTATCACCCAGTAGGATGGTAGCGAGTTTTCGTAATTATAATTAATGTTGGCTAATGTTTTATTTAATGCAATACCTTATATCTTGTTAAAATAGATATACAAGAGAGAAAGATGTGGTTTCTAAACGCCTATGGATTATATGTAATTTTTTGTAGGGTATCATGCCTGGAAGTTTAAACACTTTGGTTTTACATCATAAGTTAGTTAGAAACTTGAACTCTTGTATACCAACTGGCCCTCTTGTTTTAATAGGAATTTCTTGTATTTAGACAAGCAAAAATATTAAAACGATTCCTTTAATTTGATCTGTAAAAGGGCAGTATGAGAGATTTTATACTAGCCATAAAGAAGGCATCATCCTCTTGTCATGTTTTAGCATATATAATAGGAGTATAAAATAATATGTTTGACATATTAGTTTGCCAAATAAAGCATTTGTATTGGCTCACGTTCCTTTTTTATCTGAATGTAGGTGTTTATAAGATTGAATAACGGTAATATGAGATGTTGGTTTATATTAATATTTGAAGTTATTAAATAACTTTTAGTGCAAATGGAAACTTACTTTATTTAAATGGAAAAAGAAATTTTATTATTATGTAAGGTAATTCGATATGTTTGAACTGTATACTTAATTTTAAAAAATTAAATATTGGCTTGTGATAGGGTAAATTTGGATAGGATTTGATTTACTAGCAAATGCTTATAAGAAACTTGGAGAAAGATATTTTAGCTTTAGAGTTATTTATATAAAAAGCTCTATGTCTCTTGTTATGTGTAATAGTAAAAAAAATTCGTCGTTCATTTTTAGATATGTCTCTTATATAAATATTAGTAGAAAGCTCGTTATTTGTTTAAAATATTGAATTTAATTGTTAAAGAAAAGTAGTTTATATAAGACACGAAAACTTAGATATCATATTTTAAAATATTTATGATTTATCTTGAGTTAGTTATTAAAAGAGTATTTCATTTCTAATAAATATAGATTTCCTTGAAAATTGAATTATGGGTAGATATTTAGTATTATTGTGAACCATTGGACTAATATCCATGTAAAAAATATTTAATAGATTTTATATAAAGTGACAAAAATTTCATTGAGTGAACTAAAACTACAAAACAAGAACTTGAGTGACACCATGCTGAGTAAGGGCTAATAAAATAAAATACGAAAGATAAAGAAAGAGTATCAATAAGGGCGGTATGATATTTCTACGACATAATTCCAAGTCAGGGCTAAGGAAAATATGTCGAGTAGGGCCTCTTTCCCATCATCGTTAGCTACAGAGGCAACTAACAAAAGTGGTGTTAACTATTCTCCAACTTACAAAGCATAGGCCTATGGTTGTAGAGAGTATGGATGATGGTATGGGACATAATCCTAGGTTAACAACCAACTGGTACATGAGGATACTCGGTGTTCCACTTTGAATAAGGGAAAAATCAAATGAGCCTTGGTTAAGAAGATTAACCATGGATGGGTTATTCCAACGGTAGATGGTATGGGCAGCATTACCATCATCCAAAGTAGGAAGTGAAGGATCCGGTCTATGAAGGCATGTAATGGCAGACCCTAGCCATTTCTTAGAAGAAGACAATGTCTATAAACTAGCATAATAACACTATATCCAAATCATCCTAACCTAGAATTGCTACAAAGAGAAATAGAGGATTGTGAATCCACATGCTTTGTATGGGGAAACTCAGCATTCACCCTTTCAGGTGATATGGGCATTGATAGGACAACCCCATTCCAGGATCAAGTATGCTCGAGCAGAGAGTAGATCCTAAATGGTAAATTCTTGTAGGAAATTGGCCGGTCCCAAGCACCTAAGTCACCAGCTGCAGTGGTGAATGTACTTGAAGTGTGTATAAATTATTCCTTGTACCAATATCATGATGGGTGAATCTATGAACATATGTAATCATTCTTGTTTAAGTAAAAATAATTTTTGGTAAGTTATGTTGGGTTGTTACAGTTGGTATCAGAGCCTAGGTTGTGAAACCTTGGCTAAAAATGTGAATAGTTGTTTTGACATAATTTTTTGATGCCAAGAATGGCAGGTACCTCGCAGAGGACTAGTGTAAATTTGCAAGAGGATATTGCAGAGGTTCCAAGGAAAGGATCAATATGACTCATGAAGGAGTCTGAAATGGTGCAAGTAGCTGAAATACCACAGCGGGTAGTAAGAAAATAAAAGAAGCTTGTATCTGTGAGAGCTACCCAAAATAATGAGAACATGGCTTGTATGATTCAGCTCATGCAAGATCAACTAAACCAATAGCTTGAGCAAATGGAGATCCAAAAAGCTCAAATGAGTGAGCATATGGATCAGCAATGGGCACATATGGCCCAACAATAAGAACTGATTAGTGATCACCCAACAATAGAAGGTTATTGAAAACTTAACTTAGAAGAAGGCAACTGGAAATATAAGTGAATTTTTGGAAGGGTCCTCGAGGAGGAAGGTAGGTGAGGAATTGCAAAAGGAGATAAAGAAGCTAGATATCTATAAATTTTATGGAAGTGGATATGGTGAAACTGTAATTAATTGGTTGAGTGAAGCCGAAGGGTATTTTGCAATTCAACTCCTCTACTTTGAATCAAAAACTACTTGGGCAATAGCATATTTAGACGGTGTTGCAAGGGATTGGTGGACCACGTACAAGAAAATCACTTAGAAAAAAGCATCATATATACCTTGGGAAGAATTCGTAAGAGAATTCAAAAATCGCTTTCTTACTGAACAATTCTATATTGAGAAACATGGAGAGTTCACCAACTTACGACAAGGTAATATATCAGTAATTGAGTATTATCATAGATTTGTGCAACTTCTTAAGTATGTCCCATAATTTGATGGGCAGGAGAAGTTCAAAGCACATAAGTTTGTTATGGGACTACACCCGAAGTATAGTCAACCGATGGGTAGAAAAGTACCCCAAACACTGTCAGTTGCATATGATGCCACCCGATATGAGGAATCAAGTCAAAAAGAGGTAAAAGCCTACTATCAACAAGTTGAAAAAGATACTTCAAGGAAAATAAGGTATCCTGAGCCAAATAAGGGAAAATATTAGTACAAAATATTCAGATATGGAGGCTGTAATAAAAATGACAATAGAAACAAGGGCAAATACTAGGGGTACAGAGGACATCCAGATCGAAGGAATTTTCAAGAAAATAAAAACAAGGAACAAGGTAAAAATAAAAATCAGAATAAGGTGGTAAACAAAATAAAGATGGACCAAATGCATGCTATGCATGTGGGGAACTAGACCATTTTTCTAGACAATACCCAAATAGATCAGATCATAGTAATTCCACTAAGGAAGCACCACACATAATTTTTTCTGCCATAAGTAACCCTAACCTTTCAAGGCAAGCTACTCCATTTTTTATTAAAGGAAAATTAGGTAAAAGAGATGTACACATTTTAATTGATAGTGGTGCTACTGATAGTTTCATTTCAAATAGTATTTTGAGGGATATACCTATTAAACCTGGGATTATGGCAAAAGGATGGCAAGTCGAGCATGCCTCAAGATAAACTTACTTAGTCAACCAATGTCTGTTTGACCCACAAATAGAAATACCTCAGGGAAAAATAAACTGGCACTTGTATATAGCTCCTTTATATGCATTTGACATAGTCCTAGGAGTAGATTGGCTAAAAGCTCATAAAGCCTTGCTGAACTTTGAAGAAAGGTGGTTGGATTTTGTGGATGATGATAATTGAACATCTTTTGAGCCCCATTTAATGACTGCCATGCAATACGAAAGAGCCTGGAGAAAAGGATGTAAATTGTATGTGGTTAAAATGAACAAAAAGGAGGAAATAGACTCAAGCTCTACATTATTTCAACAATATCCAATGCTAAATGAATTTAGGGATGTCTTTCCTGAATACTTACTGGGATTACCTTTAAAATGACAATTTGATTTTTCAATTGAGCTTATGCCAGGAGCACCTCCAGTAGTCAGTACTCCCTATCGAATGACACCACTTGAGTTGTAAGAACTTAAAACTCAACTATAGGATTTATTAGAAAAATGGCACATTAAACCCAGTGTGTCACCATGGGGAGCACCGGTTCTATTTGTCAAAAATAAATATGGATCATTAATATTATGCATTGACTATAGGATGCTTAACAATATGACTATCAAGAATAAGTATCCTTTACCCAAAATTGATGACTTATTTGATCAACTAAAGGGAGCTACAATATTTTCTAAGATTGACCTTAGGTCGAGATACCACCAGTTAAGAATCTGGGAAGAAGACACTTATAAGACTACCTTCAGAACTTGATATGGACATTATGAGTTCATGTTATTACCATTTGGGTTAACCAATGCTCCAGCTGCATTCATGAATCTAATGAGCAACATGTTTCAGGAATAGTTAGACCGATTTATGCTAATATTTTGGGATGATATTTTGATTTATTCTCGAAATAGATAAGAACACAATGAACACATGAGAATAGTGTTAGAATTTCTCAGGAAAAATCAACTATATGGTAAATTTTCTAAATGTGAGTTATATACATCACAAGTTCAATATTTGGGATATATTGTTTTAGCTAAAGGAATAGTCGTAGTTCCCAAAAATATTGAAGTTGTTATAGAATGGCCAAACCCAACCAATGTATCAGAAGTAAGAAGCTTTATGGGGATGGTCGGTTACTATCAATGATTTGTGAAGGGGTTTTAAAAAATTGCATTTCCCATCACCAACTTGCAAAGAAAAGGGAAAGCATTTATATGGACTGCTTAATATGAAGAAGCCTTCAGAACTCTTAAGGAAAAATTGACAACTACACTCATACTAAAAATACCAGATCCAAACAAATCTTTTACCATATATATTAATGCCTCGTTGGAAGGATTGGGTGACATTTTGATGCAATATGAGTTCATAGTAGGATATGAGTCTAGGAAACTCAAGAAACATGAGATAAACTATGCTATACATGATTTAGAGTTGGCTGTAGTTGTTCATGCACTTAAAATATGGAGGCATTATCTGTTAGGAAAACCCTTTGAGCTTAAAATTGATCACCAGATTTTGAGATATACTTTTACTCAGCCACTGCTAAACGCTTGACAATGATGATGGATGGAGTTTTTGGCTGAATACGACTTTGGAATTGAATATATCAAAGGAAAATAAAACAAGTTGGTATATGCTCTCAGTAGAAGAAGGCATATAATAGCTCTTAAAAAATACCAGTATGAGCTGAAAGAGCAGATCAAGGAAAGGCATATGAATGATGAGTTTTGTAAACAATATCATAAAAAGGTTGAGCAAGAATCAAATCAGCATAGAGATTATAGCATCAAGAAAAATATAGTGTTTTTTTGAGATAGAGTAGTTATACCCAATGATGAGGGGCTTAAGATAACTATCCTACATGAAGCTCATTATGCTCCATATTCTTCTCATCCAGGGGTAAATAATATGAGTGAGAACTTATTCACTAATAAAATCATTGGCTTTTATAAGGAGAATGCCCTATCTTGCACTGATGAGCCCTACTCGATTCCTCGGGGTGAAAAGCTCCTGGCATAGTCCCTGAGTCTGCCCTACCAAGACAGCCTCAGGAAGACTAATCTGAGGCATGAGGTAGGTTGGATCCCCCCCTGGTCGAATGCATAAAGTTAAACTTTATGGTGCTTCCAAGGGCAATCCTGACAGAGCAAGGGCAGGCGATACCATCAAAAATCATCAAGGCGACCTTGTCCTGGCTTTCGCTGAGGCCCTGGGCACCACAACCAACAATGAGGTTGAAGCTAGAGCCGTTTGGCGTGGCCTTATCCTAGCTAAGGACGTCTAAGGTCAGTTAATTATGGAAGGAGACTCCCAAGTTATCATCAATATCCTAAAAAATGATAAGGATCCTCTGTGGAAGTTTAAGGCTTGCATTTAGGAAGCAAGGACCCTCTTAACCAACAGAGGTGACATCGTGGCTCAACACATCTTCAGAGAGGCCAACAAGATGGTAGACAATCTAACAAACATAGGTGTTGATGCGACTGGTTTGACCATGTGGACGCATGACCTTTCGACGGACGTGGATGGTATCTTCTAGGGAGAGCAACGATGTGAAATCTAATGTGGAACGCTAATCCAAATCAGCTCTCAATTATAGCATATTCAAGAAAGGCAGCCATACGGTGTTAGGATTGCTCATATCAACATATCTATATTTCCAATGCAACATCCTCAGATAACCACGTGACTAGAAAGAAGTGACGGTGGCTCCTCGGGCCTCCGTTGGATAGTTCCTCGAGGATTGACATTCTCTGGCAGGCTGCATCTCGTGGTAAATCTGCTAATTGCATCTCATGCAAATTTGGGGCGTGTGAAGGCCCACCCACCATAGCGAGACACATGATCCCTTGAACGACCATGATGACCACCAAGAACGGCTCGTATCTTTCCCAGAAGGATAACGTTAAGGCTCCCAATTCCTATGCCAGATCAGCCATGCAGCATGGCACCCAGGTGGTAGGTATGCATTGGCTTACCATCAAAGCTGGCACCCGCCTTAATGAGCTTTCTCATTTAAGATAGAAAGTCCTCTCTCACCATCACCACTCTTCCCTCCTTTTTGCTTTCAAGAGCAAGCATAACCTTCAAGCTGCCAGACAAGTTTTAGAGGATCCCAGAGGCAAGATCACGATGACGTACATTGAGCCAAGTATGGTGGTCATGGATCTGGTTGTGCAAGCCATCCTTACTGAGAGGAAATTCATGCAATTCTTTGACATGTTTGCTGGTCTGAACGACAACATTACTACCAAGGTTATGGAATCTTGGGATGAGGGCAGAGTGGTTATCCACGGGTGTGATATTTCTATTGATATTAACCTGTTGGCAACTCTAACTGGGTAGACGATGAGGGGCCGCTCCATCCACATGCAAAAACATAACTAGGAAGTCAAATTGCATGAGTTTAAGGACAAACTCAAGATATCTAAGGAGGCGAAGAACGACCTGACAAGGATGGACCTCCCTACCCCTTGAAAATTTGTAATGAAAAACATCATGGAATTCATTACAACAGAGGACCCCGACAAGGTTCTTCTAAGCTTCCACTATGCCTTCATCAATTTCTTTCGTGACATCAACCCCATTAGCATCCCGCAATTCCTCCCGAATTCTATGAACTACACCATAAATTCTTGTTGTAGCAATAAGGTCACAGCCATGCCTATGCACCAGAGCCTGTTCAAGGTGATTTACAAATTTACCCTCGCCACCTCTCCCCAACCTGAACCCCCTGCTGCTCCCCCTGCTGAGACCCCTAGCTCTAGGCTACCCAAGTCCCACTTTGGGTCCTCTGCTAAGAAGCATGAGCTTGAGGTGTCAATCTCTGGTGGAGGAGCAAGGAGAAAGCTGAATATTGAGGATGCAGAGGGATCCAAGCGATCCTCTACAAGATTTAGGAACAAGCTTGGGTAGGGAAGTTCCACAATCGTTATATTAGACCCTGAGGCTGAGGGTCATAATATCAACATTGTGGTCCTCAGATATTTTCTTTTGACCACCCTGGCGTCCATGGCCCAACAGATGCAGGAGGTCCTCGATGCCCTTTCCAAGGTCTTCTTCAACGAAGGATATCAGAGCAATGCCCCTACTCAAGTCAACACAGAGGTTGAGGACCCAAAAAATGACAAGGATGACAACCAGTTTGAGGACGAATATGAGGAGGATTAAGCAAGTTTTAGACCCTTTCCTTTTTGTGGCGGGCACTTTTGAAGGCCCGATGATGGTGTCTTTTTTCATGGACCTAATTTCACTTCTTCCATACATGTTTGACGGGAGAAGCGAAATCTCTCTCAGTGTTTTTGCTGCTTGAAATTTCAGGGCTGTTGCCTCAAAGGATTAAGGATCCTTAGTCAGTTTCCTTTCTCTGTGCTCAGGTATATGTTGTTTTTGTACAATATTTTGGGTCAACCTGAAAAACCTGTTTGATTTAAAAAGCTTACTTATCAAAAAAAAATATGAGTGAGAACTTTAAGAAAGACTATTACTAGCCTGGAATGAAGAAATATATAGTGCAATTTATTGCAGGATGCTTATAATGTCAGAAGGTCAAGGCAGAGCATCAACATCCTGGAGTAAAATTACATCCATTTGAGATACCAGAATAGAAATAGCAAGTAATATCTATGGACTTTATTGTTGGTCTTCCAAAAACATGATTTCAGCATGATGCAATCTTTGTGATAGTAGATAAGTTAACCAAAGTAGTGCATTTTATACCAGGTAGTGTTCATGATGATGCAACTGCTTTGGAGTAAAAGTTTGTTCAAGAAATTGTAAGACTACATGTATTTCCTAAAACAATCATCTCATACAAATATTCGAGGTTCACTTTTGAGTTTTGGTAAGCTTTGCACCTATCTTGGGGAACAAAGCTCAACATTAGCACTGCTTATCATCCAGAGATGGATGGACAGATTGAACGGGTCAATCAAGTGCTAGAATACATGTTACACATGTATTTTATGGACCACCAGAGTAAATGGAAAGATTATCTCTTTCTGGTGGAATTTGCTTATAACAATAGCTATCACACCATGTTGGGCATGGCCCCATTTGAGGCCCTATATGGGTGAAGATTTAGAACACCATTAATGTGGGATAATCTGTACGATCGAGAAGCGACCGATCCTGTATCTATTAAACAAATGGAAAATCAGCTTAAGGTAATTTGCCAACGACTTTGAGAAGCCGTAGACCATCAAAAAAGTTATGATGACCTTAAGTGAACACCCCGAGAATATGTTGTTGGTGACAAAGTTTTCCTTAGAGTTAAGCCAACCAAAAGTTCCATTAAATCCACCAAATTGAGCCCCAAATTTTTTGGTCCTTTTGACATTATAGCCAAAATTAGTCATGTTGCTTACCAACTTGCACTGCCACCAAACTTGTCAAAAATACATAGTGTTTTTCATGTGTCCCTTCTTCATAAATATATAGCTAATCCATCTCATATTCTGGATGTGTCTCATTTGTAGACGTCGGACCCGCAGCTCATTAAGGTTCGACCAATTAAGATTTTGGTCTTCAAAACTAAACAACTAAGAAAAAGGACTATGGAGCAGTGTAGGGTCCAGTGGGACCATTACTCTGAGAAAAATGCCACCTGGGAGGATATTACTGCCATGAAAAACCAATTTCCTTATTTGTTTCAAGACTGATGACCAAAAGATAATTAATATATTTTGCTTTATGTTGGCATGATGAGATTCGATCATAGAATTTGATATATTAAAATAGAAATTGTATATTAATTTTGGTTATATATTCATGTATCTATGATCAAATATTGTTATATGCTTCTATGTATATGAGCAATTGGTGAGAAAATCTGCATTTATGTTTTTAGCTAACACAGGAACTGTGTTAATCTTAGAGGGGAAGTATGTCACATCCCCACCATTTATGATTAACTTATCTGGAGGAATATGATTATGCATTAAGTTTTTATAATGCAAGTACAGGTTCGCAAATGGAACATAAGAAAACACTCATCTTTTGCAGATACAGAGTGTGGAAGTGTCAAATAAGTGGGATATGATGTCATGCCACGTGCACCTTGGCTCGTGGGTACATGGAAACCCATCGTAGGAATTTGCATATGCATTGCATTCTACCTGATATTGCATGATTGTATTTCATGTTGTAAGCTGCTTGTTGATGCTTTACCTGTAGCTTATCATTGGTCGTTGTTTTAAAAAATAATTTTAAAAATATATACGTAAAAAAAAAACTATATTATATATGTATGTATAAATATATTTATATATATATATATATAATTA
This sequence comes from Wollemia nobilis, assembly GCA_028583015.1. Taxonomy (NCBI): domain Eukaryota; kingdom Viridiplantae; phylum Streptophyta; class Pinopsida; order Araucariales; family Araucariaceae; genus Wollemia; species Wollemia nobilis. The sequence goes on along the minus strand of JAQPPZ010017033.1, from coordinate 17,268,977 downwards.
AAAAATAAATAAATAAATATTTAAGAAAATATTTAATTTAAAATTGTTACCTTTAGTTTGTAAAGGAACTCGTCTCCTAAAAAATTACCAAAACTTTATATAAAGTATAATATACATGGTGGATAATATTGGGAATAACACGTATTATAAAATTAAACTTTATAAAGTATGTTCGTAGGTAATCTACAGCTAAGTAAATGAACTACATATATATAAAAAAAATATATAATATACAATAAACAATAAACAATTATTGTAATAAATATTGAGTTAAAGAAGAAGTTTACTTTAAATTATAAAATTAAACCTTCCACCACCCGAAAGGAAGAGACACTACCACCTGGTTGTATACAAACTGAAAGGTGTCAAACTATAAGCAAGCAAGCTTCTCTATAAAAAGAAGAAGCATTGTTGAAGGGGGTGTGTGTTCCTTCAGAAGATCTTTTGGAAAAAAAATGTTCTAGAATCTGCATACTCTACTAAGCTTTCAAAAGTCAGTCTTTCTTCCAACATCGTGGGTAGTGTTGGACTAGATTTGGATATCAAGACACTCTAAAGGAAAGGTCAAAACTTTTCACATGGGATAATTATTATTATTTGTTTTAAATTGTTGTCATCGTGTATAATTATAGCACTAAAAGCTCTGTGAATATGGTTGTGTGATGGAATTTCCAAAAAACCATCAATTAATGCTTTCATAATATGTTTTATTTAATCTAACTTGAAAGGAAATGTTGTGTGTATCGTGAGTTTATGAATTTCTATTTGGTAGTTGCATGTACAAGAAGAGCCAAGAAATGAGAAAGTACTAATTTATGGTTGCATCAATTAGATTTGATTGATAATCCTAGACTACATTCTTTGAATGTTCTACATGTTTGCCTATACCATGTGGTAATTATAGTGGCCAAGATGACCCTTAAAAAGAATCTGCCATCTCCCATCTCCACCAGCGTGTATGGGGGAAATAAAATCTAGGAGTGTTTTGCTATCGGTGGACGTTGTAGGAAGGTTGCACTGGTGTAAGTTAAGCGTGACACTCATGAGCTATCACCCAATAGGACGGTAGCGAGTTTTTCATAGTTATAATTAATGTTGGTTGATGTTTTATTTAATGCAATACCTTATATATTTTTAAAATAGATATACACAAGAGAAAGATGCGATTTATAAATGCCTATGGATTGTATGTAATTTTTCATAGGGTATCATGCCTAGAAGTGTAAACGTTGTGGCTGTACAACATAAGTCAGTTAGAAAATTGAACTCTTGTATACCAACTGACCCTCTTGCTTTAATAGGAATTTCTTGTATTTAAACCAACGAAAATATTGAAACGAATGCTTCAATTTGATCTATAAAAAGGCAGTATGAGATATTTTATACTAGCCATAAATAAGGTGTCATCCTCTTGTCATATTTTAGCGTAGATAACAGGAGTATCAAACAATATGTTTGATATTTTAGTTTGACAAAGAAAGCATTTGTATTGGCTCACGTTCCTTTTTTATCTGAATGTAGGCGTTTATAAGATTGAATAATGGTAATATGAGGTGTTAGTTTATGTTAATATTTGAAATTATTATATAACTTTTAGTGCAAAGGGAAATTTAATTTATTTAAATGGAAAAATAAATTTTATTATTATGTAATGCTATTCGATATGTTTGGACTATATACTTAATTTAAAAGTTTTAAATATTGGCTTGTGATAGGGTAAATTTGGATAGGATTTGATTTACTAGCAAATGCTTATAAAAAACTTGGAGAAAGATATTTTAGCTTTAGATTTATTTATATAAAAAGCTCTATGTCTCTTGTATATATGTAATAGTAAAAAAAAATTGTCGTTCATTTTTAAATGTCTCTTGTATAAATATTAGTAGAAAGCTCATCATTCATTTAAAATATTGAAGTTCTTGTTAAAGAAATGTAGTTTATATAATACAAGAAAACTTAGATGTCATGTTTTAAAATATTTATGATTTATCTTGAGTTAGTTATTAAAAGAGTATTTCATTTCTAATAAAGATATATTTCCTTGGAAATTGAATTATGGGTAGATATTTAGTATTATTGTGAACCATTGGACTAATATCCATGTAAACAATCCTTAATAACTTTTATATAAAGTGACTAAATTATTCATTGGGAGAGACTAAAACAACAAAACGAGAACTTAAGTGACACCATGCCGAGTAAGGGCTAATAAAAATAAATAAATAAAATACTAAATATAACAAAAGAGTGTCGATAAGGGTGATATGATCTTTCTATGACATAATGTTGAGTCAGGGCTAAGGAAAATATGTCGAGTAGGGCTACTTTCCTATCATCGTTAGCTACGGAGGCAACTAACTAAAGTGGTGTTAAATTTTCTCCAGCTTATAAAGTAGAGGCCTACAGTTGTAGAGAGTATGGATGATGATATGGGACATCACCCTAGGTTAACAACCAACTGGTATGTAAGGATACTCATTGTTCCACTTCGGATAAGGGAAAAATCAAATGAGCCTTAGTTAGGAATATTAACCATGGATGGATTATTCCAATAGTAGATGGTATGGATAACATTACCGTCATCCGAAGTAGGAAGTGAAGGATCCGATCTATGAAGCCATGATATGGTAGACCTTGGTCATTCCTTATAATAAGGTAGTGTCTAGACACTGGCATAATAATGATGTATTCAAAGCATCCTAATCTAGAATTGCCATAAAGAGAAATAGAGGATTGTAAATCCACATGCTTTGGATGGGAAAACTCAATGTTCACTCTTTTAGGTGATATGGGCCTTGATAGGACAACCCCATGCCAGGATCAAGTATGCTCGAGCAGATATTAGATCCTAAATGGCAAATTATTATGGGAAATTAGTCGATCTTGAGCACTTAAGTCATCATCTGCAATGGTTAATGTACTTGAAGTGTGTAGAAATTATACCTTGTACCAATATCATTATGGGTGAATCCATGAACATGTGTAATCATTCTCGTTTAAGAAAAAATAATTTTTGGTATGTTGTGTTGGGATGTTACAAATATGGTCAAAGGGAACCATCTTCCAACCTGGACTATTTCAAATTTGATAGAAGAAGTTCATAGGATTACTTGAACTATGGAAGTTCTCCAATTCAATCATGTGTTTTGGGAAGATAACAGATCTACAAACTTCCTAGCTAATTTGGGATTCTTAGGACAACTTGTCAGTTTGGTTGGATAACTTCCTAGAGGATTAACTCAATTAGATAATAAAGGAGGAAGAAGATAATATGCCTTCCCTGAGTGGGTAGTTTGGGTGTTGTTCTCCCCTATGAGGGTTGTTGGTACCTTTTATTTTCTTGGGTGGCGGTTGTAGCTATGTTCCTTTTACTCCCTTTGTTTTTAGTTTGGAGTTTGTTGTTTTTAGGATCCTAGGTTCTCTTAGTGGTCTACGTTCCCCTTTGTCTAGTTAGGTTTGTTGGATCCATTTTGTAAAAGTTTTAGGGTCTCTTTCAAAATCCCTTCATCCACCTAATAAAAAAATTGCACACTAAATTCCACACAATAAAATAGACATTGATAATACCCTTGAGGTAGGGCAACACCATACAATGCTTCTTATTGAAAGTAAGCCACTCCACAAGATCTCAAGCTCCACGATCCAAGACTTCTACAAGAATACTTCATATATGACCCTTTTAAAATGGGGGTACATCTTTCTTTATACAAGAGTGTGATGGTTCACCTTCCAAGAGTTACAATATCACCCATGTGGTGATTCACCTTCAATGAGTTATAAAGTGCATAATAATATGATAATATTCCTTGATAGTTATATATGACAATATTCCATGATGGTTACATATATGATTATATGACAATATTCTCCTACCTATTTCTAATTTTACATGTGGCCTTCCTTACTCAATAGTTAATTTATGGCTCATACCATTGTACAATACAATAAAAATTATTCAGTACCTATCTTAGGTACCTAGCATTCCTATTAATTACTTATCTTGGGTACCTAACAAAAAAAGAAAATAGTTTAAACTTCAAAAACATGGCACCTATAGTCATGCATGAAAGTATTCATCAAAGGCAAACAAAATAAAGAACAACAATAATGGAGGAAGAACCCATCATTTTTTTCCATAAAGGTATATTAAACACTCAACAATGATTGTGCAGGCAATAGGCACAAATACTAGAGATGAGAATTGGCTAACTCTTGTAGGTGATAGTTAGAATAATACCATTATCAAATTTGCATTAGGAAATCATCTCAAATCACTAATGAAATAGGAGAAAAACCATTCAATCAAACACACCTCAACTAGCCATATCAAAATTGAAGAGATGCATTTATAATGCAATTCATCCTCATTTGTAATTTTTAATCAAAATGATCTAGAAATTAAGGCCAACAAGAAGGATCAATAATTATCACAAAGGGACTCAAACTACATTCATGAGTAGCACATCAAAAGAATCCCAAATATATGGTTTATCCTAGGCAATAATTTAATCAAATGAGTGAGGTAAATATGTAGAATAAAATATAAGAAGTGATTGACTTCATCGTAATAGAAGATATTACTCAAGACAAGAAAATTGTAGTAGAAAATATTAGGCAACAAATAGGGTTATGCATAAGGGGTCGGAGCCAAAATGTAATTATAAATAAAGGTAAATCAATTTTGAAATCCTGGTGAATCTTGACCAACTTCAATTAGGAGACATGGTCAATTACCTTTATTTTCACCTAAAATTATAAAATAGTGGTGAATTTGAGAGTTCCAACTAAAAATTGGTTGAAAAATAAGGTTCGACAATAAATGGATCATAAAATAGGGTCCAGCTTCTGGTCTGCGTGTAAAATAAGGTCTGGATTTTGATGCAAGTGCAAAATAAGGTCCAACTATTGATTTAGCTATAAAATATGTTTTAGCAATTGGTTTAGGTACAAAATAAGGTCCAACTATTAGTTCGAGTGCAAAACAGGATTCAAATTTCTATTCAAGTGTAAAATAGGATCCAACTTTTAGTTTGGGTGCAAAATAAGGTTTGATTTTTGGTTTAGGTAAAAAATAAGATCTAGCTCTTGGTTCGGGTGCAAAATATAATATGAATCTTAGTTCAGGTGGAAAATAAAGTTTGATATTTATTTTGGTTGCAAAAAAACATCTGAATCATGGTCTGGGTGCAAAACAAGGTTTAGTTCTCAGTTTGGGTATAAAACCAAATTTAGCTCTTGGTTTGGATGCAAAACATGATCCAATTCTTGGTTCGAGTGCAAAATAGGATCCAGATCTCAGTACCATTACAAAATAATATTTTTTCTCTATAAAACATGGTATGGCCTTAGACCGAGTGCAAAATAATATTTGGTTATCGGTTTGGCTGCAAAACAAGGTTCAACTCTAATTCAAGGTGTAAAACATGATATGGCTCTTGATCCTAGTGCAAAACAAGGTTTAGCTATCAATCCCATTGTAAAACACAGTTCAACCTTAGACTGGGTGCAAAAAAAATCTAACTCTTGGTCCTCATGCAAAACAAGGTTTGACTTTCAATCTGGCTATAAAATAACGTCCAACTCACAGTCTGTGTGCAAAACATGGTTCGACTTCATATTGGGTATAAAATTATATCTGAATTTAGGTTAGGTGCACTAATTTTTACACTAACACATGTCACATGATAGGCCAACCATGTTGTATGTTGAATGACATGCTGCCACATGCCCACCTATAGTCTTTTTTGTCTATATAAGGCATTGAGAATCATTTTTTAAGGTTTTTATTTTTGCGATTGCAAACCAGATCGAACTAGAGCCAACCTTTCCTAAGTGACCATTTCCCAACAACCTTCCAAATATAATTTCTTGTGCTTCCACAACTAGCAATGGCCACCACATGCATCCCTTATGCAAAAATTGTATTCAAGAACCTTGCTTGCTCTACAATTTTTGATATATTGACCACCCTAGGTTTCAACTTTTCATGGCTAAATGATGTAGGTTTGAAGAACTTGCTTTCTATGCCCCAATTCAATATAAATAAATTCATTCTACACAGTACAATAGATGGTTACAACCATGACCATGCCACTGTTAATGTATAATTGCATAATAGAAAACTAACATTTATAATCACACCTACAAACATCCAAAGATTGACCTATCTTGCTTTCAAGGATGCTCCTTTAGTGTCACAAAAGTTTGTGCTTTCTCTGAAATTACTTGGATACATTGTACAATATTGGTACATAATTGTTGTTAGATATAATTCTCATTTCTTAGATTCTATTAATGCTCAAAATTTAAAATTTGTAATTTGTAAACTAATTTTTTTGTACAGTTAATTTATGGCTCATACCATTGTACAATACAATATTAAATTATTCAGTACATATCTTAGGTACCTATAAAATCTATTAATTACTTATCTTGGATGCCTAAAAAAACAAGAAAAAACTTTGAACTTCAACAACATGGCACCTATAGTCATGCATGAAAGGATTCATTAAAGGCAAACAAAATAAAGAACAACAATAACGGAGGAATAACCCGTCTTTTTTTCCACAAAGGTATATTAAACACTCAAAAATGATTATATAAGAAATAAAGAAAAATACTAGAGATGATAATTGGCTAACTCTTGTAGGTGATAGTTAGAATAATACCATTATCAGATTTACATTAGTGAATCATCTCAAATCACTAACGAAATAGTAGAAAAATAATTTAATCAAACAAGCATAAATTAGCCATATCGAAATTGAAGAGATGCATTTATAATGCAATTCATCCTCATTTGTAATTTTTAATCAAAATTATCTATAAATTGAGGCCAACAAGAAGGATCAAGAATTATCGCAAAGGGACTCAAACTATATTCATGAGTATAACATCAAAAGAAGCCCAAATATATGGTCTATCCTAGGAAATAATTTAATCAAATGAGTGAGGCAAATATTTAGAAGAAAATATAAGAAGAGATTGACTTCATCTTAGCAGAATATATTACTCAAGACAAGAAAATTGTAGTAGAAGATATTAGGCAACAAACAGGGTTATGCATAAGGGGTCAGACCCAAAATGTAATTTTAAAAAAAGGTAAATCATTTTTAAATCCTGGTGAATATTTTCCAACTTCAATTAGGAGACATGGTCAATTACCTTAATTTTCACCTAAAATCATAAAACAGTGGTGAATATGAAAGTTCCAACTAAAAATCGGCTGAAAAATAAGGTTCGATAATAAATGGATCACAAAATAGGGTCCAATTTCTATTTTGGGTGTAAAATAAGGTCTCGCTTTTGATTAAAATGCAAAATGAGGTACAACTATTTGTTTAGCTATAAAATATGCTTTAGCAATTGGTTTAGGTAAAAATAAGGTCCAACTATTAGTTCAAGTGTAAAACAGGATCTGAATTTCAATTCAGGTGTAAAATAGGATCCAACTTTTAGTTTGGGTGTAAAATAAGGTCTGCTTTTTTGTTTACGTACAAAATAAGATATAGCTCTTGGTTCAGGTGCAAAACATAATATGACTTTTAGTTCAGGTGGAAAACAAGGTTTGATATTAATTTTGGTTGCAAAACAACATCCGACTCATGGTCTAGGTGCAAAACAAGGTTTAGTTCTTAGTTTAGGTGTAAAACAAAATTCAGCTCTTGGTTTGGATGAAAAACATGATGCAATTCTTGGTTCGAGTGTAAAACATGATCCAGCTCTCAGTACCATTACAAAATAATATTTTTTCTCTATAAAACATGGTATGGTTTTAGATCGAGTGCAAAATAAGATTTGGTTATTGGTTTGGCTGCAAAACAAGGTTCAACTCTCATTCAAGGTGCAAAACATGATATGGCTCTTAATCCTAGTGAAAAATAAGTCTTGGCTCTCAATCCCATTGTAAAACACAGTTCAACCTTATATCGGGTGTAAAACAAAATCTAACTCTTGGTCCTGATGCAAAACAAGGTTTGACTTTTGATCTGGTTGTAAAATAACGTCCAACTCATGGTTTGTGTGTAAAACATGGTTCGACTTCATATTGGGTATAAAATTATATTTTAATTTAGGTTAGGTGCACTAATTTTTACACTACCATGTGTCACATGATAGGCCAACCATGTTGCATGTTGAATGACATGTTGTCACATGTCCACCTATAGTCATTTCTGTCTATATAAGGCATTGAGAATCATTTTTTACAATTTTTACTTTTGCGATTACAAACCAGATCGAACTAGAGCCAACCTTAACTGAGTGACCATTTCCCAAAAACCTTCCAAATACAATTTCTTGTGCTTCCAAAACTAGAAATGGCCACCACATCCACCCCTTATGCAAAAATTGTATTCAAGAACCTTTCTTGCTCTATAATTTTTGATATATTGACCACCCTAGGTTTCAACTTTTTTTGGCTAAATGGTGTAGGTTTGTAGAAATTGCTTTCTATACCCCAATTCAATATAGATAAATTCATTCTACACAGTACCATAGATGGTTACAACCATGACCATGCCACTGTTAATCTATAATTGCATAATAGAAAACTATCATTTACAATCATGCCTACAAACATCCAAATATTGACCTATCTTGCTTTCAACGATGCTCCTTTAGTGTCACCAAAGTTTGTGCTATCTCCAAATGATTGAAATTACTTGGAGACAATGTACAATCTTGGTACATAATTTTTATTAGGTATAATTCTCATTTCATAGATTCTATTAATGCTCAAAATTTGTAATTTGTAAACTAATTTTTTTGTGTCGTTAATTTATGGATCATACCATTGTACAATACAATATTAAATTATTCAGTACCTATCTTAGGTATCTATCAAAGCTATTAATTACTTATCTTGGGTACCTAAAAAACAAGAAAAAAGTTTGAACTTCAATAACATGGCACCTATAGTCATGCATGAAAGGATTCATCAAAGGCAAACAAAATAAAGAACAACAATAATGGAGGAATAACCCGTATTTTTTTCCACAAAGGTATATTAAAAACTCAAAAATTATTATATAGGCAATAAAGACAAATACTAGAGATGATAATTGGCTAACTCTTGTAGGTGATAGTTAGAATAATACCATTATCAGATTTACATTAGTGAATCATCTCAAATCACTAACGAAATAGTAGAAAAATAATTTAATCAAACAAGCCTAAATTAGCCATATCGAAATTGAAGAGATGCATTTATAATGCAATTCATCCTCATTTGTAATTTTTAATCAAAATTATCTACAAATCGATACCAATAATAAGGATCAAGAATTATCGCAAAGGGACTCAAACTATATTCATGAGTATAACATCAAAAGAATCCCAAATATATGGTCTATCCTAGGCAATAATTTAATCAAATGAGTGAGGCAAATATTTAGAATAAAATATAAAAAGATATTGACTTTATATTAGTAGAATATATTACTCAAGACAAGAAAATTGTAGTAGAATATATTAGGCAACAAACAGAGTTATGCATAAGGGGTCAGACCCAAAATGTAATTTTAAAAAAAAGTTAAATAAATTTTTAAATTCTCGTGAATATTTTCCAACTTCAATTAGTAGACATGGTCAATTACCTTTATTTTCACCTAAAATTATAAAAAAGTGGTGAATTTGAGAGTTCCAACTAAAAATCGATTGAAAAATAAGGTTCGACAATAAATGGATCATAAAATATGGTCTAGCTTTTGGTCTAGGTGCAAAATAAGATCTCGCTTTTGATTCGAATGCAAAATAAGGTCCAACTATTTATTTAGCTATAAAATATGCTTTAGCAATTGGTTTAGGTAAAAAATAAGTTCCAACTATTAGTTCAAGTGCAAAACAGGATCTGACTTTCAGTTCCAATGTAAAATAGGATCCGACTTTTAGTTTGGGTGCAAAATAAGGTCTGATTTTTTGTTTAGGTATAAAATAAGATATAGATCTTGGTTCGTGTGGAAAACATAATATGACTCTTATTTTAGATGGAAAACAAGGTTTTATATTTATTTTGATAGCAAAACAACATCCGACTCATGGTCTGGATGCAAAACAAGGTTTAGTTCTTAGTTTGGGTGTAAAAAAAATTTAGCTCTTGGTTTGAATGCAAAACACGATCCAATTCTTGGTTCGAGTGCAAAACATGATCCAGCTCTCAGTACCATTACAAAATAATATTTTTTCTCTATAAACATTGGTATGGTTGTAGATCGAGTGCAAAATAAGATTTGGTTATCAGTTTGGCTGCAAAACAAGGTTCAACTCTCATTCCAGGTGCAAAACATGATATGGCTCTTGATCCTAGTGAAAAATAAGGTTTGGCTCTCAATCCCATTATAAAACACAGTTCAACCTTAGATCGGGTGAAAAACAAAATCTAACTCTTGGTACTGATGCAAAACAAGGTTTGACTTTTAATCTGGTTGTAAAATAACGTCCAACTCATGGTTTGTGTGTAAAACATGGTTCGACTTCATATTGGGTATAAAATTATATTTTAATTTAGGTTAGGTGCACCAATTTTTACACTACCATGTGTCACATGATAGGCCAACCATGTTGTATGTTGAATGACATGTTGTCACATGTCCACCTATAGTCATTTATGTCTATATAAGGCATTGAGAATCATTTTTTACGATTTTTATTTTTGCGATTACAAACTAGATCGAACTAGAGCCAACCTTTCCTGAGTGACCATTTCCCAACAACCTTCCAAATACAATTTCTTGTGCTTCCACAACTAGCAATGGCCACCACATCCACCCCTTATGCAAAAATTGTATTCAAGAACCTTTCTTGCTCTATAATTTTTGATATATTGACCACCCTAGGTTTCAACTTTTTTTGGCTAAATGGTGTAGGTTTGTAGAACTTGATTTCTATACCCCAATTCAATATAGATAAATTCATTCTACACAATACCATATATGGTTACAACCATGACCATGCCACTGTTAATCTTTAATTGCATAATAGAAAACTATCATTTACAATCACGCCTACAAACATCCAAATATTGACCTATCTTGCTTTCAATGATGCTCCTTTAGTGTCACCAAAGTTTGTGCTATCTCCAAATGATTGAAATTACTTGGAGACAATGGAAAATCTTGGTACATAATTGTTATTAGGTATAATTCTCATTTCTTAGATTCTATTAATGCTCAAAATTTGTAATTTGTAATTTGTAAACTAATTTTTTTGTGTCGTTAATTTATGGATCATACCATTCTACAATACAATATTAAATTATTCGGTACCTATCTTAGGTATCTATCAAAGCTATTAATTACTTATCTTGGGTACCTAAAAAACAAGAAAAAAGTTTGAACTTCAATAACATGGCACCTATAGTCATGCATGAAAGGATTCATCAAAGGCAAACAAAATAAAGAACAACAATAATGGATGAATAACCCGTCTTTTTTTCCACAAAGGTATATTAAACACTCAAAAATGATTATATAGGCAATAAAGACAAATACTAGAGATGATAATTGGCTAACTCTTGTAGGTGATAGTTAGAATAATACCAATATTAGATTTACATTAGTGAATCATCTCAAATCACTAACGAAATAGTAGAAAAATAATTTAATCAAACAAGCCTAAATTAGCCATATCGAAATTGAAGAGATGCATTTATAATGCAATTCATCCTCATTTGTAATTTTTAATCAAAAATATCTAGAAATCGAGACCAACAAGAAGGATCAAGAATTATCGCAAAGGGACTCAAACTATATTTAGAATAAAATATAAGAAGATATTGAGTTTATATTAGTAGAATATATTACTCAAGACAAGAAAATTGTAGTAGAATATATTAGGCAACAAACAGAGTTATGCATAAGGGGTCAGACCCAAAATGTAATTTAAAAAAAAAGTTAAATAAATTTTTAAATTCTCGTGAATATTTTCCAACTTCAATTAGTAGACATGGTCAATTACCTTTATTTTCACCTAAAATTATAAAAAAGTGGTGAATTTGAGAGTTCCAACTAAAAATCGATTGAAAAATAAGGTTCGACAATAAATGGATCATAAAATATGGTCTAACTTTTGGTCTAGGTGCAAAATAAGATCTGGCTTTTGATTCGAATGCAAACTAAGATCCAACTATTTATTTAGCTATAAAATATGCTTTAGCAATTGGTTTAGGTAAAAAATAAGGTCCAACTATTAGTTCAAGTGCAAAACAGGATCTGACTTTCGGTTCAAGTATAAAATAGGATCTGACTTTTTGTTTGGGTGCAAAATAAGGTCTGATTTTTTGTTTAGGTATAAAATAAGATATAGATCTTGGTTCGGGTGCAAAACATAATATGACTCTTATTTCAGATGGAAAACAAGGTTTTATATTTATTTTGGTAGCAAAACAACATCCGGCTCATGGTCTAGATGCAAAACAAGGTTTAGTTCTTAGTTTGGGTGTAAAACAAAATTTAGCTCTTGGTTTGAATACAAAACACGATCCAATTCTTGGTTCGAGTGCAAAACATGATCTAGCTCTCAGTACCATTACAAAATAATATTTTTTCTCTATAAAACATGGTATGGTTTTAGATCGAGTGCAAAATAAGATTTGGTTATCGGTTTGGCTGCAAAACAAGGTTCAACTCTCATTCCAGGTGCAAAACATGATATGGCTCTTGATCCTAGTGAAAAATAAGGTTTGTCTCTCAATCCCATTGTAAAACACAGTTCAACCTTAGATCAGGTGCAAAACAAAATCTAACTCTTGGTACTGATGCAAAACAAGGTTTGACTTTTGATCTGGTTGTAAAATAATGTCCAACTCATTGTTTGTGTGTAAAACATGGTTCGACTTCATATTGGGTATAAAATTATATTTTAATTTAGGTTCGGCGCACTACTTTTTACACTACCATGTGTCACATGATATGCCAACCATGTTGCATGTTGAATGACATGTTGTCACATGTCCACCTATAGTCATTTCTGTCTATATAAGGCATTGAGAATCATTTTTTACGATTTTTATTTTTGTGATTACAAACCAGATCAAACTAGAGCCAACCTTTCGTGAGCGACCATTTCCCAAAAACCTTCCAAATACAATTTCTTGTGCTTCCACAACTAGCAATGGCCACCACATCCACCCCTTATGCAAAAATTGTATTCAAGAACCTTTCTTGCTCTATAATTTTTGATATATTGACCACCCTAGGTTTCAAATTTTTTTTGCTAAATGGTGTAGGTTTGTAGAACTTGCTTTCTATACCCTAATTCAATATAGATAAATTCATTCTACACAATACCATAGATGGTTACAACCATGACCATGCCAATGTTAATCTATAATTGCATAATAGAAAACTATCATTTACAATCACGCCTACAAACATCCAAATATTGACCTATCTTCCTTTCAAGGATGCTCCTTTAGTGTCACCAAAGTTTGTGCTATCTCCAAATGATTGAAATTACTTGGAGACAATGTACAATCTTGGTACATAATTGTTATTAGGTATAATTCTCATTTCTTAGATTCTATTAATGCTCAAAATTTGTAATTTGTAATTTGTAAACTAATTTTTTTGTGTAGTTAATTTATGGATCATACCATTGTACAATACAATATTAAATTATTCAGTACCTATCAAAGCTATTAATTACTTATCTTGGGTACCTAAAAAACAAGAAAAAAGTTTGAACTTCAATAACATGGCACCTATAGTCATGCATGAAAGGATTCATCAAAGGCAAACAAAATAAAGAACAACAATAATGGAGGAATAACCCGTCTTTTTTTCCACAAAGGTATATTAAACACTCAAAAATGATTATATAGGCAATAAAGACAAATACTAGAGATGATAATTGGCTAACTCTTGTAGGTGATAGTTAGAATAATACCATTATCAAATTTACATTAGTGAATCATCTCAAATCACTAACGAAATAGTAGAAAAATAATTTAATCAAACAAGCCTAAATTAGCCATATCAAAATTGAAGAGATGCATTTATAATGCAATTCATCCTCATTTGTAATTTTTAATCAAAATTATCTAGAAATCGAGACCAACAAGAAGGATCAAGAATTATCGCAAAGGGACTCAAACTATATTTAGAATAAAATATAAGAAGATATTGAGTTTATATTAGTAGAATATATTACTCAAGACAAGAAAATTGTAGTAGAATATATTAGGCAACAAACAGAGTTATGCATAAGGGGTCAGACCCAAAATGTAATTTTAAAAAAAATTTAAATAAATTTTTAAATTCTCGTGAATATTTTGCAACTTCAATTAGTAGACATGGTCAATTACCTTTATTTTCACCTAAAATTATAAAAAAGTGGTGAATTTGAGAGTTCCAACTAAAAATCGATTGAAAAATAAGGTTCGACAATAAATGGATCATAAAATATGGTCTAGCTTTTGGTCTAGGTGCAAAATAAGATCTTGCTTTTGATTCGAATGCAAACTAATATCCAACTATTTATTTAGCTATAAAATATGCTTTAGTAATTGGTTTAGGTAAAAAATAAGGTCCAACTATTAGTTCAAGTGCAAAACAAGATCTGACTTTCGGTTCAAGTGTAAAATAGGATCCGACTTTTTGTTTGGGTGCAAAATAAGGTCTGATTTTTTTTTTAGGTATAAAATAAGATATAGATCTTGGTTCGGGTGCAAAACACAATATGACTCTTATTTCAGATGGAAAACAAGGTTTTATATTTATTTTGGTAGCAAAAAAACATCCGGCTCATGGTCTGGATGCAAAACAAGTTTTAGTTCTTAGTTTGGGTGTAAAACAAAATTTAGCTCTTGTTTTGAATACAAAACACGATCCAATTCTTGGTTCGAGTGCAAAACATGATCTAGCTCTCAGTACCATTACAAAATAATATTTTTTCTCTATAAAACATGGTATGGTTTTAGATCGAGTGCAAAATAAGATTTGGTTATCGGTTTGGCTGCAAAACAAGGTTCAACTCTCATTCCAGGTGCAAAACATGATATGGCTCTTGATCCTTGTGAAAAATAAGGTTTGGATCTCAATCCCATTGTAAAACACAGTTCAACCTTAGATCAGGTGCAAAACAAAATCTAACTCTTGGTACTGATGCAAAACAAGGTTTGACTTTTGATCTGGTTGTAAAATAATGTCCAACTCATTGTTTGTGTGTAAAACATGGTTCGATTTCATATTGGGTATAAAATTATATTTTAATTTAGGTTAGGTGCACTACTTTTTACACTAACATGTGTCACATGATATGCCACCATGTTGCATGTTGAATGACATGTTGTCACATGTCCACCTATAGTCATTTCTGTCTATATAAGGCATTGAGAATCATTTTTTATGATTTTTATTTTTGCGATTACAAACCAGATCGAACTAGAGCCAACCTTTCGTGAGCGACCATTTCCCAAAAACCTTCCAAATACAATTTCTTGTGCTTCCACAACTAGCAATGGCCACCACATCCACCCCTTATGCAAAAATTGTATTCAAGAACCTTTCTTGCTCTATAATTTTTGATATATTGACAACCCTAGGTTTCAACTTTTTTTGGCTAAATGGTGTAGGTTTGTAGAACTTGATTTCTATACCCTAATTCAATATAGATAAATTCATTCTACACAATACCATAGATGGTTACAACCATGACCATGCCAATGTTAATCTATAATTGCATAATAGAAAACTATCATTTACAATCACGCCTACAAACATCCAAATATTGACCTATCTTGCTTTAAAGGATGCTCCTTTAGTGTCACCAAAGTTTGTGGTATCTCCAAATGATTGAAATTACTTGGAGACAATGTACAATCTTGGTACATAATTGTTATTAGGTATAATTCTCATTTCTTAGATTCTATTAATGCTCAAAATTTGTAATTTGTAATTTGTAAACTAATTTTTTTGTGTAGTTAATTTATGGATCATACCATTGTACAATACAATATTAAATTATTCAGTACCTATCAAAGCTATTAATTACTTATCTTGGGTACCTAAAAAACAAGAAAAAAGTTTGAACTTCAATAACATGGCACCTATAGTCATGCATGAAAGGATTCATCAAAGGCAAACAAAATAAAAAACAACAATAATGGAGGAATAACCCGTCTTTTTTTCCACAAAGGTATATTAAACACTCAAAAATGATTATATAGGCAATAAAGATAAATACTAGAGATTATAATTGGCTAACTCTTGTAGGTGATAGTTAGAATAATACCATTATCAGATTTACATTAGTGAATCATCTCAAATGACTAACAAAATAGTAGAAAAATAATTTAATCAAACAAGCCTAAATTAGCCATATCGAAATTGAAGAGATGCATTTATAATGCAATTCATCCTCATTTGTAATTTTTAATCAAAATTATCTAAAAAATCGAGACCAACAAGAAGGATCAAGAATTATCGCAAAGGGACTCAAACTATATTCATGAGTATAACATCAAAAGAAGCCCAAATATATGGTCTATCCTAGGCAATAATTTAATCAAATGAGTGAGGCAAATATTTAGAATAAAATATAAGAAGATATTGACTTTATATTAGGAGAATATATTACTCAAGACAAGAAAATTATAGTAGAATATATTAGGCAACAAACAGAGTTATTCATAAGGGGTCAGACCCAAAATGTAATTTAAAAAAAAAGTTAAATAAATTTTTAAATTCTCATGAATATTTTCCAACTTCAATTAGTAGACATGGTCAATTACCTTTATTTTCACCTAAAATTATAAAAAAGTGGTGAATTTGAGAGTTCCAACTAAAAATCGATTGAAAAATAAGGTTCGACAATAAATGGATCATAAAATATGGTCTAGCTTTTGGTCTAGGTGCAAAATAAGATCTCGCTTTTGATTCGAATGCAAAATAAGGTCCAACTATTTATTTAGCTATAAAATATGCTTTAGCAATTGGTTTAGGTAAAAAATAAGTTCCAACTATTAGTTCAAGTGCAAAACAGGATCTGACTTTCAGTTCCAATGTAAAATAGGATCCGACTTTTAGTTTGGGTGCAAAATAAGGTCTGATTTTTTGTTTAGGTATAAAATAAGATATAGATCTTGGTTCGTGTGTAAAACATAATATGACTCTTATTTCAGATGGAAAACAAGGTTTTATATTTATTTTGGTAGCAAAACAACATCCGGCTCATGGTCTGGATGCAAAACAAGGTTTAGTTCTTAGTTTGGGTGTAAAACAAAATTTAGCTCTCGGTTTGAATGCAAAACATGATCCAATTTTTGGTTTGAGTGCAAAACATGATCCAGCTCTCAGTACCATTACAAAATAATATTTTTTCTCTATAAAACATGGTATGGTTTTAGATCGAGTGCAAAATAAGATTTGGTTATCGGTTTGGCTACAAAACAAGGTTCAACTCTCATTCCAAGTGCAAAACATGATATGGCTCTTGATCCTTGTGAAAAATAAGGTTTGTCTCTCAATCCCATTGTAAAACACAGTTCAACCTTAGATCAGGTGCAAAACAAAATCTAACTCTTGGTCCTGATGCAAAACAAGGTTTGACTTTTGATCTGGTTGTAAAATAACGTCCAAATCATGGTTTGTGTGTAAAACATGGTTCGACATCATATTGGGTCTAAAATTATATTTTAATTTAGGTTAGGTGCACTAATTTTTACACTACCATGTGTCACTTGATAGGCCAACCATGTTGCATGTTGAATGACATGCTGTCACATGTCCACCTATAGTCATTTATGTCTATATAAGGCATTGAGAATCATTTTTTACAATTTTTATTTTTGCGATTACAAACCAGATCGAACTAGAGCCAACCTTTCGTGAGCGACCATTTCCCAAAAACCTTCCAAATATAATTTCTTGTGCTTCCACAACTAGCAATGGCCACCACATCCACCCCTTATGCAAAAATTGTATTCAAGAACCTTTCTTGCTCTATAATTTTTGATATATTGACCACCCTAGGTTTCAACTTTTTTTGGCTAAATGGTGTAGGTTTGTAGAACATGCTTTCTATACCCTAATTCAATATAGATAAATTCATTCTACACAATACCATAGATGGTTACAACCATGACCATGCCAATGTTAATCTATAATTGCATAATAGAAAACTATCATTTACAATCACGCCTACAAACATCCAAATATTGACCTATCTTGCTTTCAAGGATGCTCCTTTAGTGTCACCAAAGTTTGTGCTATCTCCAAATGATTGAAATTACTTGGAGACAATGTACAATATTGGTACATAATTGTTATTAGGTATAATTCTCATTTCTTAGATTCTATTAATGCTCAAAATTTGTAATTTGTAATTTGTAAACTAATTTTTTTGTGTTGTTAATTTATGGATCATACCATTGTACAATACAATATTAAATTATTCAGTACCTATCAAAGCTATTAATTACTTATCTTGGGTACCTAAAAAACAAGAAAAAAGTTTGAACTTCAATAACATGGCACCTATAGTCATGCATGAAAGGATTCATCAAAGGCAAACAAAATAAAGAACAACAATAATGGAGGAATAACCCGTCTTTTTTTCCACAAAGGTATATTAAACACTCAAAAATGATTATATAGGCAATAAAGACAAATACTAGAGATGATAATTGGCTAACTCTTGTAGGTGATAGTTAGAATAATACCATTATCAGATTTACATTAGTGAATCATCTCAAATCACTAACGAAATAGTAGAAAAATAATTTAATCAAACAAGCCTAAATTATCCATATCAAAATTGAAGAGATGCATTTATAATGCAATTCATCCTCATTTGTAATTTTTAATCAAAATTATCTAGAAATCGAGACCAACAAGAAGGATCAAGAATTATCGCAAAGGGACTCAAACTATATTTAGAATAAAATATAAGAAGATATTGAGTTTATATTAGTAGAATATATTACTCAAGACAAGAAACAACAAACAGAGTTATGCATAAGGGGTCAAACCCAATATGTAATTTTAAAAAAAAGTTAAATAAATTTTTAAATTCTCGTGAATATTTTCCAACTTCAATTAGTAGACATGGTCAATTACCTTTATTTTCACCTAAAATTATAAAAAAGTGGTGAATTTGAGAGTTCCAACTAAAAATCGATTGAAAAATAAGGTTCGACAATAAATGGATCATAAAATATGGTCTAGCTTTTGGTCTAGGTGCAAAATAAGATCTTGCTTTTGATTTGAATGCAAACTAAGATCCAACTATTTATTTAGCTATAAAATATGCTTTAGCAATTGGTTTAGGTAAAAAATAAGGTCCAACTATTAGTTCAAGTGCAAAACAGGATCTGAATTTCGGTTCAAGTGTAAAATAGGATCCGACTTTTTGTTTGGGTGCAAAATAAGGTCTGAATTTTTGTTTAGGTATAAAATAAGATATAGATCTTGGTTCGGGTGAAAAAAATAATATGACTCTTATTTCAGATGGAAAACAAGGTTTTATATTTATTTTGGTAGCAAAACAACATCCGGCTCATGGTCTGGATGCAAAACAAGGTTTAGTTCTTAGTTTGGGTGTAAAAAAAAATTTAGCTCTTGGTTTGAATACAAAACATGATCCAATTCTTGGTTCGAGTGCAAAACATGATCCAGCTCTCAGTACCATTACAAAATAATATTTTTTCTCTATAAAACATGGTATGGTTTTAGATCGAGTGCAAAATAAGATTTGGTTATCGGTTTGGCTGCAAAACAAGGTTCAACTCTCATTCCAGGTGCAAAACATGATATGGCTCTTGATCCTAGTGAAAAATAAGGTTTGGCTCTCAATCCCATTGTAAAACACAGTTCAACATTAGATCAGGTGCAAAACAAAATCTAACTCTTGGTACTGATGCAAAACAAGGTTTGACTTTTGATCTGGTTTTAAAATAATGTCCAACTCATTGTTTGTGTGTAAAACATGGTTCGACTTCATATTGGGTATAAAATTATATTTTAATTTAGGTTAGGTGCACTAATTTTTACACTACCATGTGTCACATGATATGCCAACCATGTTGCATGTTGAATGACATGTTGTCACATGTCCACCTATAGTCATTTCTGTCTACATAAGGCATTGAGAATCATTTTTTACGATTTTTATTTTTGCGATTACAAACCAGATCGAACTAGAGCCAACCTTTCGTGAGCGACCATTTCCCAACAACCTTCCAAATACAATTTCTTGTGCTTCCACAACTAGCAATGGCCACCACATCCACCCCTTATGCAAAAATTGTATTCAAGAACCTTTCTTGCTCTATAATTTTTGATATATTGACCACCCTAGGTTTCAACTTTTTTTGGCTAAATGGTGTAGTTTTGTAGAACTTGCTTTCTATACCCTAATTCAATATAGATAAATTAATTCTACACAATACCATAGATGGTTACAACCATGACCATGCCAATGTTAATCTATAATTGCATAATAGAAAACTATCATTTACAATCACGCCTACAAACATCCAAATATTGACCTATCTTGCTTTCAAGGATGCTCCTTTAGTGTCACCAAAGTTTGTGGTATCTCCAAATGATTGAAATTACTTGGAGACAATGTAAAATCTTGGTACATAATTGTTATTAGGTATAATTCTCATTTCTTAGATTCTATTAATGCTCAAAATTTGTAATTTGTAATTTGTAAACTAATTTTTTTGTGTAGTTAATTTATGGATCATACCATTGTACAATACAATATTAAATTATTCAGTACCTATCAAAGCTATTAATTACTTATCTTGGGTACCTAAAAAACAAGAAAAAAGTTTGAACTTCAATAACATGGCACCTATAGTCATGCATGAAAGGATTCATCAAAGGCAAACAAAATAAAAAACAACAATAATGGAGGAATAACCCGTATTTTTTTCCACAATGGTATATTAAACACTCAAAAATTATTATATAGGCAATAAATACAAATACTAGAGATTATAATTGGCTAACTCTTGTAGGTGATAGTTAGAATAATACCATTATCAGATTTACATTAGTGAATCATCTCAAATCACTAACGAAATAGTAGAAAAATAATTTAATCAAACAAGCCTAAATTAGCCATTTCGAAATTGAAGAGATGCATTTATAATGCAATTCGTCCTCATTTGTAATTTTTAATCAAAATTATCTAAAAAATCGAGACCAACAAGAAGGATCAAGAATTATCGCAAAGGGACTCAAACTATATTCATGAGTATAACATCAAAAGAAGCCCAAATATATGGTCTATCCTAGGCAATAATTTAATCAAATGAGTGAAGCAAATATTTAGAATAAAATATAAGAAGATATTGAATTTATATTAGTAGAATATATTACTCAAGACAAGAAAATTATAGTAGAATATATTAGGCAACAAACAGAGTTATGCATAAGGGGTCAGACCCAAAATGTAATTTAAAAAAAAAGTTAAATAAATTTTTAAATTCTCGTGAATATTTTCCAACTTCAATTAGTAGACATGGTCAATTACCTTTATTTTCACCTAAAATTATAAAAAAGTGGTGAATTTGAGAGTTCCAACTAAAAATCGATTGAAAAATAAGGTTTGACAATAAATGGATCATAAAATATGGTTTAGCTTTTTGTCTAGGTGCAAAATAAGATCTCGCTTTTGATTCGAATGAAAAATAAGGTCCAACTATTTATTTAGCTATTAAATATGCTTTAGCTATTGGTTTAGGTAAAAAATAAGTTCCAACTATTAGTTCAAATGCAAAATAGGATCTGACTTTCGATTCAAGTGTAAAATAGGATCCGACTTTTTGTTTGGGTGCAAAATAAGGTCTGATTTTTTTTAGGTATAAAATAAGATATAGATCTTGGTTCGGGTGCAAAACATAATATGACTCTTATTTCAGATGGAAAACAAGGTTTTATATTTATTTTGGTAGCAAAACAACATCCGACTCATGGTCTGGATGCAAAACAAGGTTTAGTTCTTTGTTTGGGTGTAAAACAAAATTTAGCTCTTGGTTTTAATGCAAAACACGATCCAATTCTTGGTTTGAGTGCAAAACATGATCCAGCTCTCAGTACCATTACAAAATAATATTTTTTCTCTATAAAACATGGTATGGTTTTAGATCGAGTGCAAAATAAGATTTGGTTATCGGTTTGGCTACAAAACAAGGTTCAACTCTCATTCCAAGTGCAAAACATGATATGGCTCTTGATCCTTGTGAAAAATAAGGTTTGGCTCTCAATCCCATTGTAAAACACAGTTCAACCTTAGATCAGGTGTAAAAAAAAATCTAACTCTTGGTCCTGATGCAAAACAAGGTTTGACTTTTGATCTGGTTGTAAAATAACGTCCAAATCATGGTTTGTGTGTAAAACATGGTTCGACATTATATTGGGTATAAAATTATATTTTAATTTAGGTTAGGTGCACTAATTTTTACACTACCATGTGTCACTTGATAGGCCAACCATGTTGCATGTTGAATGACATGATGTCACATATCCACCTATAGTCATTTATGTCTATATAAGGCATTGAGAATCATTTTTTACGATTTTTATTTTTCGATTACAAACCAGATCGAACTAGAGCCAACCTTTACTGAGCGACCATTTCCCAACAACCTTCCAAATACAATTTCTTGTGCTTCCACAACTAGCAATGGCCACCACATCCACCCCTTATGCAAAAATTGTATTCAAGAACATTTCTTGCTCTATAATTTTTGATATATTGACCACCCTAGGTTTCAACTTTTTTTGGCTAAATGGTGTAGGTTTGTAGAACATGCTTTCTATACCCTAATTCAATATAGATAAATTCATTCTAAACAATACCATAGATGGTTACAACCATGACCATGCCAATGTTAATCTATAATTGCATAATAGAAAACTATCATTTACAATCACGCCTACAAACATCCAAATATTGACCTATCTTGCTTTCAACGATGCTCCTTTAGTGTCACCAAAGTTTGTGCTATCTCCAAATGATTGAAATTACTTGGAGACAATGTACAATCTTGGTACATAATTGTTATTAGGTATAATTCTCATTTCGTAGATTCTATTAATGCTCAAAATTTGTAATTTGTAATTTGTAAACTAATTTTTTTGTGTAGTTAATTTATGGATCATACCATTGTACAATACAATATTAAATTATTCAGTACCTATCTTAGGTACCTATCAAAGCTATTAATTACTTATCTTGGGTACCTAAAAAACAAGAAAAAAGTTTGAACTTCAATAACATGGCACCTATAGTCATGCATGAAAGGATTCATCAAAGGCAAAAAAAATAAAGAACAACAATAATGGAGGAATAACCCGTCTT
This sequence comes from Wollemia nobilis, assembly GCA_028583015.1. Lineage (NCBI taxonomy): Eukaryota > Viridiplantae > Streptophyta > Pinopsida > Araucariales > Araucariaceae > Wollemia > Wollemia nobilis. Next base: position 17,245,664 of record JAQPPZ010017033.1, on the reverse strand, counting down.
TTTTTCCACAAAGGTATATTAAACACTCAAAAATGATTATATAGGCAATAAAGACAAATACTAGAGATGATAATTGGCTAACTCTTGTAGGTGATAGTTAGAATAATACCATTATCAGATTTACATTAGTGAATCATCTCAAATCACTAACGAAATAGTAGAAAAATAATTTAATCAAACAAGCCTAAATTAGCCATATCAAAATTGAAGAGATTCATTTATAATGCAATTCATCCTCATTTGTAATTTTTAATCAAAATTATCTAGAAATCGAGACCAACAAGAAGGATCAAGAATTATCGCAAAGGGACTCAAACTATATTTAGAATAAAATATAAGAATATATTGACTTTATATTAGTAGAATATATTACTCAAGACAAGAAAATTGTAGTAGAATATATTAGGCAACAAACAGAGTTATGCATAAGGGGTCAGACCCAAAATGTAATTTAAAAAAAAAGTTAAATAAATTTTTAAATTCTCGTGAATATTTTCCAACTTCAATTAGTAGACATGGTCAATTACCTTTATTTTCACCTAAAATTATAAAAAATTGGTGAATTTGAGAGTTCCAACTAAAAATCGATTGAAAAATAAGGTTCGACAATAAATGGATCATAAAATATGGTCTAGCTTTTGGTCTAGGTGCAAAATAAGATCTTGCTTTTGATTCGAATGCAAACTAAGATCCAACTATTTATTTAGCTATAAAATATGCTTTAGCAATTGGTTTAGGTAAAAAATAAGGTCCAACTATTAGTTCAAGTGCAAAACAGGATCTGACTTTCGGTTCAAGTGTAAAATAGGATCCGACTTTTTGTTTGGGTGCAAAATAAGGTCTGATTTTTTGTTTAGGTATAAAATAAGATATAGATCTTGGTTCAGGTGCAAAACATAATATGACTCTTATTTTAGATGGAAAACAAGGTTTTATATTTATTTTGGTAGCAAAACAACATCCGGCTCATGGTCTGGATGCAAAACAAGGTTTAGTTCTTAGTTTGGGTGTAAAAAAAAATTTAGCTCTTGGTTTGAATACAAAACACGATCCAATTCTTGGTTTGAGTGCAAAACATGATCTAGCTCTCAGTACCATTACAAAATAATATTTTTTCTCTATAAAATATGGTATGGTTTTAGATCGAGTGCAAAATAAGATTTGGTTATCGGTTTGATTGCAAAACAAGGTTCAACTCTCGATTCAAATGCAAAACATTATTTGACTTTTGGTCCTAGTGAAAAATAAGGTTTGGCTCTCAATCCCATTGTAAAACATAGTTCAACCTTAGATTAGGTGCAAAAAAAAATCTAACTCTTGGTACTGATGCAAAACAAGGTTTGACTTTTGATCTGCTTGTAAAATAATGTCCAACTCATTGTTTGTGTGTAAAACATGGTTCGACTTCATATTGGGTATAAAATTATATTTTAATTTAGGTTAGGTGCACTAATTTTTACACTACCATGTGTCACATGATATGCCAACCATGTTGCATGTTGAATGACATGTTGTCACATGTCCACCTATAGTCATTTCTGTCTATATAAGGCATTGAGAATCATTTTTTACGATTTTTATTTTTGCGATTACAAACCAGATCGAACTAGAGCCAACCTTTCGTGAGCGACCATTTCCCAAAAACCTTCCAAATACAATTTCTTGTGCTTCCACAACTAGCAATGGCCACCACATCCACCCCTTATGCAAAAATTGTATTCAAGAATCTTTCTTGCTCTATAATTTTTGATATATTGACCACCCTAGGTTTCAACTTTTTTTGGCTAAATGGTGTAGGTTTGTAGAACTTGCTTTCTATACCCTAATTCAATATAGATAAATTCATTCTACACAATACCATAGATGGTTACAACCATGACCATGCCAATGTTAATCTATAATTGCATAATAGAAAACTATCATTTACAATCACGCCTACAAACATCCAAATATTGACCTATCTTGCTTTCAAGGATGCTCCTTTAGTGTCACCAAAGTTTGTGCTATCTCCAAATTATTGAAATTACTTGGAGACAATGTACAATCTTGGTACATAATTGTTATTAGGTATAATTCTCATTTCTTAGATTCTATTAATGCTCAAAATTTGTAATTTGTAATTTGTAAACTAATTTTTTTGTGCAGTTAATTTATGGATCATACCATTGTACAATACAATATTAAATTATTTAGTACCTATCAAAGCTATTAATTACTTATCTTGGGTACCTAAAAAACAAGAAAAAAGTTTGAACTTCAATAACATGGCACCTATAGTCATGCATGAAATGATTCATCAAAGGCAAACAAAATAAAAAACAACAATAATGGAGGAATAACCCGTATTTTTTTCCACAAAGGTATATTAAACACTCAAAAATGATTATATAGACAATAAAGACAAATACTAGAGATGATAATTGGCTAACTCTTGTAGGTGATAGTTAGAATAATACCATTATCAGATTTACATTAGTGAATCATCTCAAATGACTAACGAAATAGTAGAAAAATAATTTAATCAAACAAGCCTAAATTAGCCATATCGAAATTGAAGAGATGCATTTATAATGCAATTCATCCTCATTTGTAATTTTTAATCAAAATTATCTAAAAAATCGAGACCAACAAGAAGGATCAAGAATTATCGCAAAGGGACTCAAACTATATTCATGAGTATAACATCAAAAGAAGCCCAAATATATGGTCTATCCTAGGCAATAATTTAATCAAATGAGTGAGGCAAATATTTAGAATAAAATATAAGAAGATATTGACTTTATATTAGTAGAATATATTACTCAAGACAAGAAAATTATAGTAGAATATATTAGGCAACAAACAAAGTTATGCATAAGGGGTCAGACCCAAAATGTAATTTTAAAAAAAAGTTAAATAAATTTTTAAATTCTCGTGAATATTTTCCAACTTCAATTTTTAGACATGGTCAATTACCTTTATTTTCACCTAAAATTATAAAAAAGTGGTGAATTTGAGAGTTCCAACTAAAAATCGATTGAAAAATAAGGTTTGACAATAAATGGATCATAAAATATGGTTTAGCTTTTTGTCTAGGTGCAAAATAAGATCTCGCTTTTGATTCGAATGAAAAATAAGGTCCAACTATTTATTTAGCTATTAAATATGCTTTAGCTATTGGTTTAGGTAAAAAATAAGTTGCAACTATTAGTTGAAATGCAAAATAGGATCTGACTTTCGGTTCAAGTGTAAAATAGGATCCGACTTTTTGTTTGGGTGCAAAATAAGGTCTGATTTTTTTTTAGGTATAAAATAAGATATAGATCTTGGTTCGGGTGCAAAACATAATATGACTCTTATTTCAGATGGAAAACAAGGTTTTATATTTATTTTGGTAGCAAAACAACATCCGGCTCATGGTCTGGATGCAAAACAAGGTTTAGTTCTTAGTTTGGGTGTAAAACAAAATTTAGCTCTTGGTTTTAATGCAAAACACGATCCAATTTTTGGTTTGAGTGCAAAACATGATCCAGATCTCAGTACCATTACAAAATAATATTTTTTCTCTATAAAACATGGTATGGTTTTAGATCGAGTGCAAAATAAGATTTGGTTATCGGTTTGGCTACAATACAAGGTTCAACTCTCATTCCAAGTGCAAAACATGATATGGCTCTTGATCCTTGTGAAAAATAAGGTTTGGCTCTCAATCCCATTGTAAAACACAGTTCAACCTTAGATCAGGTGCAAAACAAAATCTAACTCTTGGTCCTGATGCAAAACAAGGTTTGACTTTTGATCTGCTTGTAAAATAACGTCCAAATCATGGTTTGTGTGTAAAACATGGTTCGACATCATATTGGGTATAAAATTATATTTTAATTTAGGTTAGGTGCACTAATTTTTACACTACCATGTGTCACTTGATGGGCCAACCATGTTGCATGTTGAATGACATGCTGTCACATGTCCACCTATAGTCATTTCTGTCTATATAAGGCATTGAGAATCATTTTTTACGATTTTTATTTTTGCGATTACAAACCAGATCGAACTAGATCCAACCTTTCGTGAGAGACCATTTCCCAACAACCTTCCAAATACAATTTATTTTGCTTCCACAACTAGCAATGGCCACCACATCCACCCCTTATGCAAAAATTGTATTCAAGAACCTTTCTTGCTCTATAATTTTTGATATATTGACCACCCTAGGTTTCAAATTTTTTTGGCTAAATGGTGTAGGTTTGTAGAACATGCTTTCTATACCCTAATTCAATATAGATAAATTCATTCTACACAATACCATAGATAGTTACAACCATGACCATGCCAATGTTAATCTATAATTGCATAATAGAAAACTATCATTTACAATCACGCCTACAAACATCCAAATATTGACCTATCTTGCTTTCAAGGATGCTCCTTTAGTGTCACCAAAGTTTGTGCTATCTCCAAATGATTGAAATTACTTGGAGACAATGTACAATCTTGGTACATAATTGTTATTAGGTATAATTCTCATTTCTTAGATTCTATTAATGCTCAAAATTTGTAATTTGTAATTTGTAAACTAATTTTTTTGTGTAGTTAATTTATGGATCATACCATTGTACAATACAATATTAAATTATTCAGTACCTATCAAAGCTATTAATTACTTATCTTGGGTACCTAAAAAACAAGAAAAAAGTTTGAACTTCAATAACATGGCACCTATAGTCATGCATGAAAGGATTCATCAAAGGCAAACAAAATAAAGAACAACAATAATGGATGAATAACCCGTCTTTTTTTCCACAAAGGTATATTAAACACTCAAAAATAATTATATAGGCAATAAAGACAAATACTAGAGATGATAATTGGATAACTCTTGTAGGTGATAGTTAGAATAATACCATTATCATATTTACATTAGTGAATCATCTCAAATCACTAACGAAATAGTAGAAAAATAATTTAATCAAACAAGCCTAAATTAGACATATCAAAATTGAAGAGATGCATTTATAATGCAATTCATCCTCATTTGTAATTTTTAATCAAAATTATCTAGAAATTGAGACCAACAAGAAGGATCAAGAATTATCGCAAAGGGACTCAAACTATATTTAGAATAAAATATAAGAAGATATTGAGTTTATATTAGTAGAATATATTACTCAAGACAAGAAACAACAAACAGAGTTATGCATAAGGGGTCAGACCCAAAATGTAATTTTAAAAAAAAGTTAAATAAATTTTTAAATTCTCGTGAATATTTTCCAACTTCAATTAGTAGACATGGTCAATTACCTTTATTTTCACCTAAAATTATAAAAAAGAGGTGAATTTGAGAGTTCCAACTAAAAATCGATTGAAAAATAAGGTTCGACAATAAATGGATCATAAAATATGGTCTAGATTTTGGTCTAGGTGCAAAATAAGATCTTGCTTTTGATTCGAATGCAAACTAAGATCCAACTATTTATTTAGCTATAAAATATGCTTTAGCAATTGGTTTAGGTAAAAAATAAGGTCCAACTATTAGTTCAAGTGCAAAACAGGATCTGAATTTCGGTTCAAGTGTAAAATAGGATCCGACTTTTTGTTTGGGTGCAAAATAAGGTCTGATTTTTTGTTTAGGTATAAAATAAGATATAGATCTTGGTTCGGGTGCAAAACATAATATGACTCTTATTTCATATGGAAAACAAGGTTTTATATTTATTTTGGTAGCAAAACAACATCCGGCTCATGGTCTGGATGCAAAACAAGGTTTAGTTCTTAGTTTGGGTGTAAAACAAAATTTAGCTCTTGGTTTGAATACAAAACACGATCCAATTCTTGGTTCGAGTGCAAAACATGATCCAACTCTCAGTACCATTACAAAATAATATTTTTTCTCTATAAAACATGGTATGGTTTTAGATCGAGTGCAAAATAAGATTTGGTTATCGGTTTGGCTGCAAAACATGATATGGCTCTTGATCCTAATGAAAAATAAGGTTTGGCTCTCAATCCCATTGTAAAACACAGTTCAACCTTAGATCAGGTGCAAAACAAAATCTAACTCTTGGTACTGATGCAAAACAAGGTTTGACTTTTGATCTGGTTGTAAAATAATGTCCAACTCATTGTTTGTGTGTAAAACATGGTTCGACTTCATATTGGGTATAAAATTATATTTTAATTTAGGTTAGGTGCACTAATTTTTACACTACCATGTGTCACTTGATAGGCCAACCATGTTGCATGTTGAATGACATGTTGTCACATGTCCACCTATAGTCATTTCTGTCTATATAAGGCATTGAGAATCATTTTTTACGATTTTTATTTTTGTGATTACAAACCAGATCGAACTAGAGCCAACCTTTCCTGAGTGACCATTTCCCAACAACCTTCCAAATACAATTTCTTGTGCTTCCACAACTAGCAATGGCCACCACATCCACCCCTTATGCAAAAATTGTATTCAAGAACCTTTCTTGCTCTATAATTTTTGATATATTGACCACCCTAGGTTTCAACTTTTTTTGGCTAAATGGTGTAGGTTTGTAGAACTTGCTTTCTATACCCTAATTCAATATAGATAAATTCATTCTACATAATACCATAGATGGTTACAACCATGACCATGCCAATGTTAATCTATAATTGCATAATAGAAAACTATCATTTACAATCACGCCTACAAACATCCAAATATTGACCTATCTTCCTTTCAAGGATGCTCCGTTAGTGTCACCAAAGTTTGTGCTATCTCCAAATGATTGAAATTACTTGGAGACAATGTACAATCTTGGTACATAATTGTTATTAGGTATAATTCTCATTTCTTAGATTCTATTAATGCTCAAAATTTGTAATTTGTAATTTGTAAACTAATTTTTTTGTGTAGTTAATTTATGGATCATACCATTGTACAATACAATATTAAATTATTCAGTACCTATCTTAGGTACCTATCAAAGCTATTAATTACTTCTTGGGTACCTAAAAAACAAGAAAAAAGTTTGAACTTCAATAACATGGCACCTATAGTCATGCATGAAAGGATTCATCAAAGGCAAACAAAATAAAGAACAACAATAATGGAGGAAGAACCCATCATTTTTGCCCACAAAGGTATATTAAACACTCAAAAATGATTATATAGGCAATAAAGACAAATACTAGAGATGATAATTGGCTAACTCTTGTAGGTGATAGTTAGAATAATACCATTATCAGATTTACATTAGTGAATCATCTCAAATCACTAACAAAATAGTAGAAAAATAATTTAATCAAACAAGCCTAAATTAGCCATATCAAAATTGAAGAGATGCATTTATAATGCAATTCATCCTCATTTGTAATTTTTAATCAAAATTATCTAGAAATCGAGACCAACAAGAAGGATCAAGAATTATCGCAAAGGGACTCAAACTATATTTAGAATAAAATATAAGAAGATATTGACTTTATATTAGTAGAATATATTACTCAAGACAAGAAAATTGTAGTAGAATATATTAGGCAACAAACAGAGTTATGCATAAGGGGTCAGACCCAAAATGTAATTTTAAAAAAAAGTTAAATAAATTTTTAAATTCTCTTGAATATTTTCCAACTTCAATTAGTAGACATGGTCAATTACCTTTATTTTCACCTAAAATTATAAAAAATTGGTGAATTTGAGAGTTCCAACTAAAAATTGATTGAAAAATAAGGTTCGACAATAAATGGATCATAAAATATGGTCTAGCTTTTGGTCTAGGTGCAAAATAAAATCTTGCTTTTGATTCGAATGCAAACTAAGATCCAACTATTTATTTAGCTATAAAATATGCTTTAGCAATTGGTTTAGGTAAAAAATAAGGTCCAACTATTAGTTCAAGTGCAAAACAGGATCTGACTTTCGGTTCAAGTGTAAAATAGGATCCGAATTTTTGTTTGAGTGCAAAATAAGGTCTGATTTTTTGTTTAGGTATAAAATAAGATATAGATCTTGGTTCGGGTGCAAAACATAATATGACTCTTATTTCAGATGGAAAACAAGGTTTTATATTTATTTTGGTAGCAAAACAACATCCGGCTCATGGTCTAGATGCAAAACAAGGTTTAGTTCTTAGTTTGGGTGTAAAACAAAATTTAGCTCTTGGTTTGAATACAAAACACGATCCAATTCTTGGTTCGAGTGCAAAACATGATCCAACTCTCAGTACCATTACAAAATAATATTTTTTCTCTATAAAACATGGTATGGTTTTAGATCGAGTGCAAAATAAGATTTGGTTATCGGTTTGGCTGCAAAACAAGGTTCAACTCTCATTCCAGGTGCAAAACATGATATGGCTCTTGATCCTAGTGAAAAATAAGGTTTTGCTCTCAATCCCATTGTAAAACACAGTTCAACCTTAGATCAGGTGCAAAACAAAATCTAACTCTTGGTACTGATGCAAAACAAGGTTTGACTTTTGATCTGGTTATAAAATAATGTCCAACTCATTGTTTGTGTGTAAAACATGGTTCGACTTCATATTGGGTATAAAATTATATTTTAATTTAGGTTAGGTGCACTAATTTTTACACTACCATGTGTCACATGATATGCCAACCATGTTGCATGTTGAATGACATGTTGTCACATGTCCACCTATAGTCATTTCTGTCTATATAAGGCATTGAGAATCATTTTTTACGATTTTTATTTTTGCGATTACAAACCAGATCGAACTAGAGCCAACCTTTCGTGAGCGACCATTTACCAAAAACCTTCCAAATACAATTTCTTGTGCTTCAACAACTAGCGATGGCCACCACATCCACCCCTTGTGCAAAAATTGTATTCAAGAACCTTTCTTGCTCTATAATTTTTGATATATTGACCACCCTAGGTTTCAACTTTTTTTGGCTAAATGGTGTAGGTTTGTAGAACTTGCTTTCTATACCCTAATTCAATATAGATAAATTCATTCTACACAATACCATAGATGGTTACAACCATGACCATGCCAATGTTAATCTATAATTGGATAATAGAAAACTATCATTTACAATCACGCCTACAAACATCCAAATATTGACCTATCTTGCTTTCAAGGATGCTCCTTTAGTGTCACCAAAGTTTGTGCTATCTCCAAATGATTGAAATTACTTGGAGACAATGTACAATCTTGGTACATAATTTTTATTAGGTATAATTCTCATTTCTTAGATTCTATTAATGCTCAAAATTTGTAATTTGTAATTTGTAAACTAATTTTTTTGTGCAGTTAATTTATGGATCATACCATTGTACAATACAATATTAAATTATTCAATACCTATCAAAGCTATTAATTACTTATCTTGGGTACCTAAAAAACAAGAAAAAAGTTTGAACTTCAATAACATGGCACCTATAGTCATGCATGAAAGGATTCATCAAAGGCAAACAAAATAAAAAACAACAATAATGGAGGAATAACCCGTCTTTTTTTCCACAAAGGTATATTAAACACTCAAAAATTATTATATAGGCAATAAAGACAAATACTAGAGATTATAATTGGCTAACTCTTGTAGGTGATAGTTAGAATAATACCATTATCAGATTTACATTAGTGAATCATCTCAAATCACTAACGAAATAGTAGAAAAATAATTTAATCAAACAAGCCTAAATTAGCCATATCGAAATTGAAGAGATGAATTTATAATGCAATTCATCCTCATTTGTAATTTTTAATCAAAATTATCTAGAAATCGAGACCAAAAAGAAGGATCAAGAATTATCGCAAAGGGACTCAAACTATATTCATGAGTATAACATCAAAAGAAGCCCAAATATATGGTCTATCCTAGGCAATAATTTAATCAAATGAGTGAGGCAAATATTTAGAATAAAATATAAGAAGATATTGACTTTATATTAGTAGAAAATATTACTCAAGACAAGAAAATTGTAGTAGAATATATTAGGCAACAAACAGAGTTATGCATAAGGGGTCAGACCCAAAATGTAATTTAAAAAAAAAGTTAAATAAATTTTTAAATTCTCGGGAATATTTTCCAACTTCAATTAGTAGACATGGTCAATTACCTTTATTTTCACCTAAAATTATAAAAAAGTGGTGAATTTGAGAGTTCCAACTAAAAATCGATTGAAAAATAAGGTTCAACAATAAATGGATCATAAAATATGGTTTAGCTTTTTGTCTAGGTGCAAAATAAGATCTCGCTTTTGATTCGAATGCAAAATAAGGTCCAACTATTTATTTAGCTATTAAATATGCTTTAGCAATTGGTTTACGTAAAATATAAGGTCCAACTATTAGTTCAAGTGCAAAACAGGATCTGACTTTCGGTTCAAGTGTAAAATAGGATCCGACTTTTTGTTTGGGTGCAAAATAAGGCCTGATTTTTTTTTTAGGTATAAAATAAGATATAGATCTTGGTTCGGGTGCAAAACATAATATGACTCTTATTTCAGATGGAAAACAAGGTTTCATATTTATTTTTGTAGCAAAACAACATCCGGCTCATGGTTTGGATGCAAAACAAGGTTTAGTTCTTAGTTTGGGTGTAAGACAAAATTTAGCTCTTGGTTTGAATGCAAAACACGATCCAATTCTTGGTTCGAGTGCAAAACATGATCTAGCTCTCAGTACCATTACAAAATAATATTTTTTCTCTATAAAACATGGTATGGTTTTAGATCGAGTGCAAAATAATATTTGGTTATCGGTTTGGCTGCAAAACAAGGTTCAACTCTCATTCCAGGTGCAAAACATGATATGGCTCTTGATCCTTGTGAAAAATAAGGTTTGGCTCTCAATCCCATTGTAAAACACAGTTCAACCTTAGATCAGGTGCAAAACAAAATCTAACTCTTGGTCCTGATGCAAAACAAGGTTTGACTTTTGATCTGGTTGTAAAATAACGTCCAACTCATGATTTGTGTGTAAAACATGGTTCGACTTCATATTGGGTATAATATTATATTTTAATTTAGGTTAGGTGCACTAATTTTTACACTACCATATGTCACATGATAGGCCAACCATGTTGCATGTTGAATGACATGTTGTCACATGTCCACCTATAGTCATTTCTGTCTATATAAGGCATTGAGAATCATTTTTTACAATATTTATTTTTGCAATTACAAACCAGATCGAACTAAAGCCAACCTTTCTTGAGCGACCATTTCCCAAAAACCTTCCAAATACAATTTCTTGTGCTTCCACAACTAGCAATGGCCACCACAACCACCCCTTATGCAAAAATTGTATTCAATAACCTTTCTTGCTCTATAATTTTTGATATATTGACCACCCTAGGTTTCAACTTTTTTTGGCTAAATGGTGTAGGTTTGTAGAACTTGCTTTCTATACCCCAATTCAATATAGATAAATTTATTCTACACAATACCATAGATTTTTACAACCATGACCATGCCACTGTTAATCTATAATTGCATAATAGAAAACTATCATTTACAATCACGCCTACAAGCATCCAAATATTGACCTATCTTGCTTTCAACGATGCTCCTTTAGTGTCACCAAAGTTTGTGCTATCTCCAAATGATTGAAATTACTTGGAGACAATGTACAATCTTGGTACATAATTGTTATTAGGTATAATTCTCATTTATTAGATTCTATTAATGCTCAAAATTTGTAATTTGTAATTTGTAAACTAATTTTTTTGTGCAGTTAATTTATGGATCATACCATTGTACAATACAATATTAAATTATTCAGTACCTATCTTAGGTACCTATCAAAGCTATTAATTACTTATCTTGGGTACCTAAAAAACAAGAAAAAAGTTTGAAATTCAATAACATGGCACCTATAGTCATGCATGAAAGGATTCATCAAATGCAAACAAAATAAAGAACAACAATAATGAAGGAATAACCCGTATTTTTTTCCACAAAGGTATATTAAACACTCAAAAATGATTATATAGGCAATAAAGACAAATACTAGAGATGATAATTGGCTAAATCTTGTAGGTGATAGTTAGAATAATACCATTATCAGATTTACATTAGTGAATCATCTCAAATGACTAACGAAATAGTAAAAAAATAATTTAATCAAACAAGCCTAAATTAGCCATATCGAAATTGAAGAGATGCATTTATAATGCAATTCATCCTCATTTGTAATTTTTAATCAAAATTATCTAGAAATCGAGACCAACAAGAAGGATCAAGAATTATCGCAAAGGGACTCAAACTATATTCATGAGTATAACATCAAAAGAAGCCCAAATATATGGTCTATCCTAGGCAATAATTTAATCAAATGAGTGAGGAAAATATTTAGAATAAAATATAAGAAGATATTGACTTTATATTTGTAGAATATATTACTCAAGACAAGAAAATTGTAGTAGAATATATTAGGCAACAAACAGAGTTATGCATAAGGGGTCAGACCCAAAATGTAATTTAAAAAAAAAATTAAATAAATTTTTAAATTCTCGTGAATATTTTCCAACTTCAATTAGTAGACATGGTCAATTACCTTTATTTTCACCTAAAATTATAAAAAAGTGGTGAATTTGAGAGTTCCAACTAAAAATCGATTGAAAAATAAGGTTCGACAATAAATGTGAAGAACACAAGCTTATACTGAGAGTGGGGGGTGAACAGTATAAGACTTCTTTTTACTTTTTCCTTTATATTTCAAAAATAGTAAAGCAATATACCCAAAGCAATATCAAAGCAATGCACAAAATCATCCACAAAGTGACATCAATTTTAACGTGGTTCACCCAGAATAGGTCAGGCTACGTCCACAAAACTTTTCTCTAAAAGTTATCTCAAAGTTCTTTGGGAATCCTTCCCAATTATAGTGTTTATGAGCCTCGGCACAAAGGAGATACCTTCCCCTCTGCTCTGGAAATGATCCCTCAGAAGATCAACTGCCTCTACCTCTTGCCAGCACGTGGAACTCCTTTCCATCGAAGACCTCCTGTCCTCAATGCTTAGCCTAAGAGACCTCTGGATTCTATGATCACGTCCATAGCAACTCAGCAACCTATACCAAACACATTCAGTCGGTCTAGTACAAGTCTTCCTCTATCTGTCAGATTTGTCCACCTTTGAACAAATCAATCCTCTACACACAAGACTTTTCAAAGACTTTCCAAATCTGTCCTCGGGTTCTTCTCAAAGAACCAATGCACCTTTGTCCTCAAGCAGCAGCACTCCGCATTTGTCTTTGCCCTTTGTTCTCTTTGTGCCCTCTGCTCTCTTTACGCAATCACAGCCACACTTGGTCGAACTTCAACCTTTGCGCTCTCTACACAATCACAGTGGCATCGTCTTCGCACACTCTGCTTCCTTTGCGATCTTTCACACTTAGAATGATTCGATGAAATGCACTCTGCACACTACGATCAAATTTCACACTCTGCTCTCGACGATCGAACTTCTTGCTCTGCACACTATCTGCGAACGTCGCACTTCAACTACTCCCCAACTCTTCAAAATAGCCTACCTTTTATAACAACACTTTCAAGATCAAAACCTTAATCTTAGTCAGCTGTAACAACCCTAAACTTCGTCAGCTACAAACCCTAATCATCGTCGACTCACATTTAACTTTGTCGGCTCACATTTAACTTTTTTGGCTTCAACTGTCTTTGTAACTCTTCTGTAGCTTTTGTCGCGAAACTACAACATGTCATGATATCGTGACACTTTTGCAACCGTACACTTTATTTTGGCTTTTGTCGTGATATCGCGACACTTTAGCCTTTGTCGACTTCAACTAAGCTCTTGTCGCGATATCGCGACACTTCTATCTTTGTCAGCATCAACTTTTTTTTTGTCGCGATATCGCAACACTTTTCCCTTCGTCGACCCCCTTTTTGCTTTTGTCGTGAAATCGTGACACTTCTCCTATAGAAGACCTCCTTTTAGTTTCTGTCGTGAAATCGTGACACTTTCGCTTCCTTGCACTCTTCTCTGCTTGCACTAGCGAAAACATGACATGTCACGAAATCATGACACTTTTGCTGCCTTGTGCTTTTCTCTGCCTTATGCCCACGAAAATGGAACATGTCACGAAATTGTGACACTTTCTACATCCATATGCTTTTTCTTCAATATGTGATGAAATCGTGACATTTCTTACTTCGAAACCTTTCCTTTGCTGCATGTCACGAAATCACGAAATTTCTGACTCTGTGCATTCTCTCTCCTCTTTGAGTCGTGAAACTACGACATGTCGCGATATCGCGACACTTTTCAAACTTGCTTTCTCTCTCCTGCTAAAGTCACGAAAATGCGACATGTCGCGATATCGCGACACTTTTCTAACTTGCTTTCTCTCTCCTGCTTAAGTCATGAAAATGCGATATGTCGCGATATCGCGACACTTTTCCAACTTACTTTCTTTCGAACCTGTCAAGCCTTAACCTTCATCAAAACAAATTATTTTACATCAAATCAAATTCATTCAAAAGCTTCTTGACATCAATGAAAACTTATATTCTTGAGCAAATGCAATGTACCCAAAGTACCCAAAATTGCCAACAATCTCCCCCTTTGTCATTGATGGCAAACCTTTACTGAAAACACTCCTCAAGAGCCAAAACTAAAACCAACTGTGCTAACAACTGACAAACTGTGCCCACAACTGATAATCTTCCTTTGAAGTTTTGCTCCCCTGACTTGAAGCTTTCCTCTTCACTTGAAGCTCTCCCCCTTACTCATATCTCTCCCCCTTTGTCATCATTGGCAAAGGGTCACCTTTGGGGCTCGGGACTAAGAATGAGCCTCTTAGCTCAGTCCCTCCCCCACCTCCTGATGAGGTGATTAATTTTAGGGTGGGAGTAAAACTCCCATTAGGCACTGATCATCATCAGCGTCTATAACTTCCTTGTCGGGCCTTCTCTTGAACTCTTTGTCCATATTCCTGTTCTAGTCACTGTTCTTGTTCTTGTTCATGCCTTGATCCTTGGACCTGATCATGCCATTGTTCCTGTACTTGTATTCTAGAATTTCAGCTCTACACTATCTGATTATATGACCTTCATTGTTGCACTTGAAACACTTGATGATGTTGTTTCTCTAAGGTAAACCTGATCTTTGAATCCACCAGTTCTGCCCAAACCTGTTCTGACCAAACCTGTTCTGGCCGAACCTGTTTTGATCAAACCTGTTCCTGTTATTTACCTCGCAATAGACTTCCTTGTGCCCAAACTATTGACAAGAGTAGAAATACCCTTGAAAGAAACTAGTACTTCTAAAATTGTCGTTTGCCTTCTTCAATTGAGCCATGCAATGTGAAGCCATGTGACCAAACCTATGACACGTAAAACATCTGCCTTGAAATTTTCCTTTATTTGATCTCTTGGGTCCTGAAAACTTCTTCTCATTCTGAATTCTATTTTTTGTTTCTGTTTCTGCGCATCTATCATTTAAGGACTCATGATCTGAAATACTTTCCTCATCAGAACTCTCTTCCTTTTGGAGTCTCTTACTAGACTCTCCAACTTGTTCCTTGTGCGACTTAACAAAACCAAGGCCTGTTTTATCTGTTGTCTTTCTTTGACCTTTGATGAGTGACTTAACCTTTTTGGAGCTATCTTGAAACCTCGTAAAGCTTATCCTTGTACTCTTTAGTTTCCTCTTTCAAAGAAGCCATTTTTTGTTCTAACTCACTATACTCAAGAACCTTAGACTCTAACTCATCCTTGAGTTCTTGTGTCTTAGCTATAGAGAAATCAAGATTTTCTATAAGATCATCTCTCTCCATACAACATTCATCTAACTTATCCTTGAGTCTAGGATTCTTCTTTCTTTCCTTTTTCAAAGCACTAAGAGCATTAATAAGTTCACTTTCAAGATCCTTTATTTGTTTGCTTTCTGAATCATCAAAGCCTTTTTCAGATTTCTTATCACTAGAGGCGCTACCTTTTTCAAAAACCATACAAGCATCTTCCTTATAGTTTTCTGAAGCATCCTCATACATACTAGAAACCAAATCATTATTTGTACAATTATCCTCAAGGTGACCAAAATTTCTGCATCTAAGACATTTCATGATAATGAATCTATGTTTTGGTTCTTCCTCTTTTTTTGATATGAACAACATCTCATTTTCATCATCACTTGAAGAAATTTCACTATCACTACTAGAACACTTACTTGATTTGTCTAGGTAGAAACTCTTCTTGTGCTTGTGAGAATACCTCTTTCCTTGATTGTGGTGCTCATCTTTGTTCCTCCTGTGATGCTTGTGCTTTTCAGAATCCTTGCTCTTAGAATCCTGTTTATCTTCATCACTTTCATTCTTGGGAACAGTACAGTCAATAGCATAATGACCAAACTTTCCACAATTGAAACATCTTATATTTTTCATGCTTTTGTGCTTTCTAGATAACTTGCCTTTCTTGCTGTAATATGCCTCTTCATCACTAGAAGACTCATCACTCTCTTGAAGTTGTTTACACTTGGATTTCTTGGTAGCCTTGAAAGCTGCCTCTTTCTTGACATCAACTTTCACTTGAGTTCTCAAATCAAATGCTGCAAGTATACAATGGAGCTCATCCTTTTTCAACTTATCCAAATCTTTAGCTTCCTTAATAGTAGAAATATTTTCACTAAATCTATTAGGAAGAGATCTTAAAATCTTATCACAAACATCATTTTCAGCAAGCTCAAGACCTAAGTCTTTCATGGAGTTAACAACCTCATCCATACGAAGCATGTAGTCACTAATATTTTCATCATCATTCATCTTGAGTTGTTTAAACATACCTTTGAAGTGTCTCAACTTGGCATTTTTGACATTTGTATCACCTGTATGAACCACCTCGCAATCTGTTTCCACATTTCACTAGCTGTCTTGCGGTGAATCACTTTGGTGAGATCTGCTTTACGTAAGCCTTTCAGGATTGCATTCATTGCTTTTGAATTGCTGTGATGTAGGAGCCTTTCTTCTTTAGTATTTGGACCATGTACAGGAATAGTGTACTCATCTTCAATTACTTCCCATACCTCATTACCAAGTGCCATTAGATGAACCTTCATCTTTGCACTCCAAAGACCAAAATCTGACCCATCAAGAATAGGTGTTGCATTGCCACTTGAATAATCCATTGTGTTCTTTACTAGCTTTTCCTTCAAGCTGTTAAACTTTCCGAAGGCACCTGCTCTAATACCAATTGAAGAACACAAGCTTATACTGAGAGGGGGGGGTGAACAGTATAAGACTTCTTTTTACTTTTTCCTTTATATTTCAAAAATAGTAAAGCAATATACCCAAAGCAATATCAAAGCAATGCACAAAATAATCCACAAAGTGACATCAATTTTAACGTGGTTCACCCAGAATGGCTGGGCTACGTCCACAAAAATTTTCTCTAAAAGTTATCTCAAAGTTCTTTGGGAATCCTTCCCAATTATAGTGTTTATGAGCCTCAGCTCAAAGGAGATACCTTCCCCTCTGCTATGGAAATGATCCCTCAGAAGATCAACTGCGTCTACCTCTTGCCAGCATGTGGAACTCCTTTCCACCGAAGACCTCCTGTCCTCAATGCTTAGCCTAAGAGACCTCTGCCTTCTATGATCATGTCCACAGTAGCTCGACAACCTGTACCAAACACAGTCAGTCGATCTAGTACAAGTCTTCCTCTGTCTGTCAGATCTGTCCACCTTTGAACAAATCAATCCTCTGCACACAAGCCTTTTCAAAGACTTGCCAAATCTATCCTCGAGTTCTTTTCAAAGAACCAATGCACCTTTGTCCTCAAGCAGCAGCACTTCGCATTCGTCTTTGTCCTTTGTGCTCTTTGTGCCCTCTACTCTCTTTATGCAATCATAGCCGCACTTGATCGAACTTCAACCTTTGCACTCTCTGCGTAATCACAGCGGTACTGTCTTCGCACACACTGCTTCCTTTGTGATCTTTCACACTTAGAATGATTCGATGAAATGCACTCTGCACACTACGATCGAATTTTGCACTCTGCTCTCGACGATCGAACTTCTTTCTCTGTGCACTATCTGAGAACGTCACACTTCAACTACTCCCCAACTCTTCAAAATAGCCTACCTTTTATAACAACACTTTCAAGATCAAAACCTTAATCTTAGTCAGTTGTAACAACCCTAAACTTCGTCGATTACAAACCCTAATCATTGTCGGCTCACATTTAACTTTGTCGGCTCACATTTAACTTTGTCGGCTTCAACTGTCTCTATAACTCTTCTATAGATTTTGCCACAAAACTACAACATGTCACGATATCACGACACTTTTGCAACCGTACACTTTCTTTTGGCTTTTGTCACGATATCACGACACTTCAGCCTTTGTCGACTTCAACTAAGCTCTTGTCGTGATATCGCGACACTTCTGTCTTTGTCAGCATCAACTTTGTTTTTGTCACAATATCGCAACACTTTTCCCTTCGTTGACCCCCTTTCTGCTTTTGTCACGAAATCATGACACTTCTCCTCTATAAGACCTGCTTTCAGTTTCTATCGCGAAATTGCGACACTTTCGCTTCCTTGCACTCTTCTCTGCTTGCACTAGCGAAAACATGACATGTCACAAAATCTCGACACTTTCGCTGCCTTGTGCTTTTCTTTGCCTTACGCCCGCAAAAATAGAACATGTCGCAAAATCGTGACACTTTCTGCATCCGTACGCTTTTTCTTCAATATGTCACGAAATCGCGACATTTCTTACTTCAAAACCTTTCCTTTGCTGCATGTCACGAAATCGCAATATTTTTGACTCCGTGCATTCTCTCTCCTCTTTGAGTTGCGAAACTGCGACATGTCGCGATATCGCGACACTTTTCGAACTTGCTTTCTCTCTCCTACTTAAGTCGCGAAAATGCGACATGTCACGATATCGAGACACTTTTCTAACTTGCTTTCTCTCTCCTGCTTAAGTCACGAAAATGCGACATGTCGCAATATCGCGACACTTTTCCAACTTACTTTCTTTCGAACCTGTCAAGCCGTAACCTTCATCAAAACAAATTATTTTACATCAAATCAAATTCCTTCAAAAGCTTCTTGACATCAATGACAACTTATATTCTTGAGCAAATGCAATGTACCCAAAGTACTCAAAATTGCCAACAAAATGGATCATAAAATATGGTTTAGCTTTTGGTCTAGGTGAGAAATAAGATCTCGCTTTTGATTCGAATGCAAAATAAGGTCCAACTATTAGTTCAAGTGCAAAACAGGATCTGACTTTCGGTTCAAGTGTAAAATAGGATCTGACTTTTAGTTTGGGTGCAAAATAAGGTCTGATTTTTTTTTTAGGTATAAAATAAGATATAGATCTTGGTTCGGGTGCAAAACATAATATGACTCTTATTTCAGATGGAAAACAAGGTTTGATATTTATTTTGGTAGCAAAACAACATCCGGCTCATGGTCTGGATGCAAAACAAGGTTTAGTTCTTAGTTTGGGTGAAAAACAAAATTTAGCTCTTGGTTTGAATGCAAAACACGATCCAATTCTTGGTTCGAGTGCAAAACATGATCCAGCTCTCAGTACCATTACAAAATAATATTTTTTCTCTATAAAACATGGTATGGTTGTAGATCGAGTGCAAAATAAGATTTGGTTATCGGTTTGGCTGCAAAACAAGGTTCAACTCTCATTCTAGGTGCAAAACATGATATGGCTCTTGATCCTAGTGAAAAATAAGGTTTGGCTCTCAATCCCATTGTAAAACATAGTTCAACCTTAGATTAGGTGCAAAACAAAATCTAACTCTTGGTCCTGATGCAAAACAAGGTTTGAATTTTGATCTGGTTGTAAAATAACGTCCAACTCATGGTTTGTGTGTAAAACAAGGTTCGACTTCATATTGGGTATAAAATTATATTTTAATTTAGGTTAGTTGCACTAATTTTTACACTACCATGTGTCACATGATAGGCCAACCATGTTGCATGTTGAATGACATGCTGTCACATGTCCACCTATAGTCATTTCTGTCTATATAAGGCATTGAGAATCATTTTTTACGATTTTTATTTTTGCGATTACAAACCAGATCGAACTAGAGCCAACATTTACTGAGTGACCATTTCCCAACAACCTTCCAAATACAATTTCTTGTGCTTCCACAACTAGCAATGGCCACCACAACCACCCCTTATGCAAAAATTGTATTCAAGAACCTTTCTTGCTCTATAATTTTTGATATATTGACCACCCTAGGTTTCAACATTTTTTGGCTAAATGGTGTAGGTTTGTAGAACTTGCTTTCTATACCCCAATTCAATATAGATAAATTCATTCTACACAGTACCATAGATGGTTACAACCATGACCATGCCACTGTTAATCTATAATTGCATAATAGAAAACTATCATTTACAATCACGCCTACAAACATCCAAATATTGACCTATATTGCTTTCAAGGATGCTCCTTTAGTGTCACCAAAGTTTGTGCTATCTCCAAATGATTGAAATTACTTGGAGACAATGTACAATCTTGGTACATAATTGTTATTAGGTATAATTCTCATTTCTTAGATTCTATTAATGCTAAAAATTTGTAATTTGTAATTTGTAAACTAATTTTTTTGTGCAGTTAATTTATGGATCATACCACTGTACAGTACAATATTAAATTATTCAGTACCTATCAAAGCTATTAATTACTTATCTTGGGTACCTAAAAAACAATAAAAAAGTTTGAACTTCAATAACATGGCACCTATAGTCATGCATGAAAGGATTCATCAAAGGCAAACAAAATAAAGAACAACAATAATGGAGGAATAACCCGTCTTTTTTTCCACAAAGGTATATTAAACACTCAAAATTTATTATATAGGCAATAGAGACAAATACTAGAGATGATAATTGGCTAACTCTTGTAGGTGATAGTTAGAATAATACCATTATCAGATTTACATTAGTGAATCATCTCAAATCACTAACGAAATAGTAGAAAAATAATTTAATCAAACAAGCCTAAATTAGCCATATCGAAATTGAAGAGATGCATTTATAATGCAATTCATCCTCATTTGTAATTTTTAATCAAAATTATCTAGAAATCTAGACCAACAAGAAGGATCAAGAATTATCGCAAAGGGACTCAAACTATATTCATGAGTATAACATCAAAAGAAGCCCAAATATATGGTCTATCCTAGGCAATAATTTAATCAAAAGAGTGAGGCAAATATTTAGAATAAAATATAAGAAGATTTTGAGTTTATATTAGTAGAATATATTACTCAAGACAATAAAATTGTAGTAGAATAGATTAGGCAACAAACAGAGTTATGCATAAGGGGTCAGACCCAAAATGTAATTTTAAAAAAAAGTTAAATAAATTCTTAAATTCTCACGAATATTTTCAAAATTCAATTAGTAGACATGGTCAATTACCTTTATTTTCACCTAAAATTATAAAAAAGTGGTGAATTTGAGAGTTCCAACTAAAAATCGATTGAAAAATAAGGTTCGACAATAAATGGATCATAAAATATGGTTTAGTTTTTTGTCTAGGTGCAAAATAAGATCTCGCTTTTTATTCAAATACAAAATAAGGTCCAACTATTTATTTAGCTATAAAATATGCTTTAGCAATTGGTTTAGGTAAAAAATAAGGTCCAACTATTAGTTCAAGTGCAAAACAGGATCTGACTTTTGGTT
This sequence comes from Wollemia nobilis, assembly GCA_028583015.1. Classification (NCBI taxonomy): domain Eukaryota; kingdom Viridiplantae; phylum Streptophyta; class Pinopsida; order Araucariales; family Araucariaceae; genus Wollemia; species Wollemia nobilis. The sequence goes on along the minus strand of JAQPPZ010017033.1, from coordinate 17,224,051 downwards.
CAAGTGTAAAATAGGATCCGACTTTTAGTTTGGGTGCAAAATAAGGTCTGATTTTTTTTTTAGGTATAAAATAAGATATAGATCTTGGTTCGGGTGCAAAACATAATATGACTCTTATTTCAGATGGAAAACAAGGTTTTATATTTATTTTTGTAGCAAAACAACATCCGGCTCATGGTCTGGATGCAAAACAAGGTTTAGTTCTTAGTTTGGGTGTAAAACAAAATTTAGCTCTTGGTTTGAATGCAAAACATGATCCAATTCTTGGTTCGAGTGCAAAACATGATCCAGATCTGAGTACCATTACAAAATAATATTTTTTCTCTATAAAACATGGTATGGTTTTAGATCGAGTGCAAAATAAGATTTGGTTATCGGTTTGGCTGCAAAACAAGGTTCAACTCTCATTCCAGGTGCAAAACATGATATGGCTCTTGATCCTAGTGAAAAATAAGGTTTGGCTCTCAATCCCATTGTAAAACACAGTTCAACCTTAGATCAGGTGCAAAAAAAAATCTAACTCTTGGTCTTGATGCAAAACAAGGTTTGACTTTTGATCTGGTTGTAAAATAACGTCCAACTCATGGTTTGTGTGTAAAACATGGTTCGACTTCATATTGGGTATAAAATTATATTTTTATTTAGGTTAGGTGCACTAATTTTTACACTACCATGGGTCACATGATAGGCCAACCATGTTGCATGTTGAATGACATGCTATCACATGTCCACCTATAGTCATTTCTGTCTATATAAGGCATTGAGAATCATTTTTTACGATTTTTATTTTTGCGATTACAAACCAGATCGAACTAGAGCCAACCTTTCCTGAGCGACCATTTCCCAAAATCCTTCCAAATACAATTTCTTGTGCTTCCACAACTAGCAATGGCCACCACAACCACCCCTTATGCAAAAATTGTATTCAAGAACCTTTCTTGCTCTATAATTTTTGATATATTGACCACCCTAGGTTTCAAATTTTTTTGGCTAAATGGTGTAGGTTTGTAGAACTTGCTTTCTATACCCCAATTCAATATAGATAAATTCATTCTACATAGTACCATAGATGGTTACAACCATGACCATGCCACTATTAATCTATAATTGCATAATAGAAAACTATCATTTACAATCACGCCTACAAACATCCAAATATTGACCTATCTTGCTTTCAAGGATGCTCCTTTAGTGTCACAAAAGTTTGTGCTATCTCCAAATGATTTAAATTACTTGGAGACAATGTACAATATTGGTACATATTTGTTATTAGGTATAATTCTCATTTCTTAGATTCTATTAATGCTCAAAATTTGTAATTTATAATTTGTAAACTAATTTTTTTGTGCAGTTAATTTATGGATCATACCATTGTACAATACAATATTAAATTATTCAGTACCTATATTAGGTACCTATCAAAGCTATTAATTACTTATCTTGGGTACCTAAAAAACAAGAAAAAATTTTGAACTTCAATAACATGGCACCTACAGTCATGCATGAAAGGATTCATCAAAGGCAAACTAAATAAAGAACAATAATAATGGAGGAATAACCCGTCTTTTTTTCCACAAAGGTATATTAAACATTCAAAAATGATTATATAGGCAATAAAGACAAATACTAGAGATGATAATTGGCTAACTCTTGTAGGTGATAGTTAGAATAATACCATTATCATATTTACATTAGTGAATCATCTCAAATCACTAACGAAATAGTAGAAAAATAATTTAATAAAACAATCCTAAATAAGCCATATCAAAATTGAAGAGATGCATTTATAATGCAATTCATCCTCATTTATAATTTTTAATGAAAATTATCTAGAAATCGAGACCAACAAGAAGGATCAAGAATTATCGCAAAGGGACTCAAACTATATTCATGAGTATAACATCAAAAGAAGCCCAAATATATGGTCTATCCTAGGCAATAATTTAATCAAATGAGTGAGGCAAATATTTAGAACAAAATATAAGAAGATATTGACTTTATAATAGTAGAATATATTACTCAAGACAAGAAAATTGTAGTAGAATATATTAGGCAACAAACAGAGTTATGCATAAGGGGTCAGACCCAAAATGTAATTTTAAAAAAAAGTTAAATAAATTTTTAAATTCTCGTGAATATTTTCCAACTTCAATTAGTAGACATGGTCAATTACCTTTATTTTCACCTAAAATTATAAAAAAGTTGTGAATTTGAGAGTTCCAACTAAAAATCGATTGAAAAATAAGGTTCGAAAATAAATGGATCATAAAATATGGTCTAGCTTTTGGTCTAGGTGCAAAATAAGATCTCGCTTTTGATTCGAATGCAAAATAAGGTACAACTATTTATTTAGCTATAAAATATGCTTTAGCAATTGGTTTAGGTAAAAAATAAGGTCCAAATATTAGTTCAAGTGCAAAACAGGATCTGACTTTCGGTTCAAGTGTAAAATAGGATCCTACTTTTAGTTTGGGTGCAAAATAAGGTTTGATTTTTTGTTTAGGTATAAAATAAGATATAGATCTTGATTCGGGTGCAAAACATAATATGACTCTTATTTCAGATGGAAAACAAGGATTTATATTTATTTTGGCAGAAAAACAACATTCGACTCATGGTTTGGATGCAAAACAAGGTTTAGTTCTTAGTTTGGGTGTAAAACAAAATTTAGCTCTTGGTTTGAGAGAAAAACATGATCCAATTCTTGGTTCGAGTGCAAAACATGATCCAGCTCTTAGTACCATTACAAAATAATATTTTTTCTCTATAAAACATTGTATGGTTTTAGATAGAGTGCAAAATAAGCTTTGGTTATCGATTTGGCTGCAAAACAAGGTTCAACTCTCATTCCATGTGCAAAACATGATATGGCTCTTGATCCTAGAGAAAAATAAGGTTTGGCTCTCAATCCCATTGTAAAACATAGTTCAAAACATAGTTCAACCTTAGATCGGGTGCAAAACAAAATTTTACTCTTGGTCTTGATGCAAAACAAGGTTTGACTTTTGATCTGGTTGTAAAATAACGTCCAACTCATGGTTTGTGTGTAAAACATTGTCCAACTTCATATTGGGTATAAAATTATATTTTAATTTAGGTTAGGTGCACTAATTTTTACACTACCCCGTGTCACATGATAGGCCAACCATGTTGCATGTTGAATGACATGTTGTCACATGTCCACCTATAGTCATTTCTGTCTATATAAGGCATTGAGAATCATTTTTTACGATTTTTATTTTTGCAATTACAAACCAGATCAAACTAGAGCCAACCTTTCCTGAGCAACCATTTCCCAAAAACCTTCCAAATACAATTTCTTGTGCTTCCACAACTAGAAATGGCCACCACATCCACCCCTTATGCAAAAATTGTATTCAAGAACCTTTCTTGCTCTATAATTTTTGATATATTGACCACCCTAGGTTTCAACTTTTTTTGGCTAAATGGTGTAGGTTTGTAGAACTTGCTTTCTATACCCCAATTCAATATAGATAAATTCATTCTACAAAGTACCATAGATGGTTACAACCATGACCATGCCACTGTTAATCTATAATTGCATAATAGAAAACTATCATTTACAATCACGCCTACAAACATCCAAATATTGACCTATCTTGCTTTCAAGGATGTTCCTTTAGTGTCACCAAAGTTTGTGCTATCTCCAAATGATTTAAATTACTTGGAGACAATGTACAATCTTGGTACATAATTGTTATTAGGTATAATTCTCATTTCTTAGATTCTATTAATGCTCAAAATTTGTAATTTGTAATTTGTAAACTAATTTTTTTGTGCAGTTAATTTATGGATCATACCATTGTACAATACAATATTAAATTATTCAGTGCCTATCTTAGGTACCTATCAAAGCTATTAATTACTTATCTTGGGTACCTAAAAAACAAGAAAAAAGTTTGAACTTCAATAACATGGAACCTATAGTCATGCATGAAAGGATTCATCAAAGGCAAACAAAATAAAGAACAACAATAATGGAGGAATAACCCATCTTTTTTTCCACAAAGGTATATTAAATACTCAAAAATGATTATATAGGCAATAAAGACAAATACTAGAGATGATAATTGGCTAACTCTTGTAGGTGATAGTTAGAATAATACCATTATCAGATTTACATTAGTGAATCATCTCAAATCACTAACGAAATAGTAGAAAAATAATTTAATCAAACAAGCCTAAATTAGACATATCAAAATTGAAGAGATGCATTTATAATGCAATTCATCCTCATTTGTAATTTTTAATCAAAATTATCTAGAAATCTAGACCAACAAGAAGGATCAAGAATTATCGCAAAGGGACTCAAACTATATTCATGAGTATAACATCAAAAGAAGCCCAAATATATGGTCTATCCTAGGCAATAATTTAATCAAATGAGTGAGGCAAATATTTAGAATAAAATATAAGAAGATATTGACTTTATATTAGTAGAATATATTACTCAAGACAAGAAAATTGTAGTAGAATAGATTAGGCAACAAACAGAGTTATGCATAAGGGGTCGGACCCAAAATGTACTTGTAAAAAAATGGTAAATCCATTTTGAAACCCTGGCGAATCTTGGCCAACTTCATGTAGGAGGACATGGTGAATTACCTTATTTTTCACCAAAAATTATAAAACATTGGTGAATTTGATAGTTTCAACCAAAAATCGATTGAAAAACAAGGTTCGACAATAAATCGATCATAAAATAGGGTCCAACTTTTGGTTTAGGTGCAAAATAAGGTCTGAATTTTGGTTTGGATGCAAAATAAGGTCCAACTATCTATTTAGCTACAAAATATGGTTTAGCTATTGGTTCGGGTACAAAATAAGGTCCAACTATCAGTTCGAGTGCAAAATAGGATCCGAATTTTGGTTCGGGTGCAAAATAGGATCCAACTTTTGGTTTGGGTGCAAATTAAGGTTCGGGTTTTGGTTTAGGTACAAAATAAGATCTAGCTCTTGGTTCGGGTGCAAAACATAATTCGACTCTCAGTTCGAGTGGAAAACAAGATCTGGTATTTAATTTGGTTGCAAATCAACATCCGACTCATGGTTCGGGTGCAAAACAAGGTTTGATTCTCAGTTTGGGTGCAAAACAAAATTTAGCTCTCGGTTTGGGTGCAAAACATGATCTAACTCTTGGTTCAAGTGCAAAACATGATTCGACTCTCGGTCCCATTACAAAATAATGTTTCTTTCTCTACAAAACATGGTCTAATCTTAGATTGGGTGCAAAGTAAGGTCTAGCTATCGACTAGAAAACAAGGTTCGACTCTCATTCTGGGTGTAAAACATGATCTGGCTCTCAATCCTAGTGCAAAATAAGATTTGGCTCTCGATCCCATTGCAAAACAAACTCTAACCTTGGATGAGATACAAAACAAAATCTAACTCTCGATCTTAATGCAAAATAAGGTCTAACTTTTGATCTGATTGCAAAACAACATTCGACTCATGGTTTACATGCAAAACATGATTTGACTTCATACCGGGTGCAAAACTGTATCCGAATTCAGGTTGGGTGCACCAATTTTTACGCTACCATGTGTCACATGATAGGCCAACTATGTTGCATGTCGAATGACATGCTGCCACGTGTCCACCTATAGTCGTTTCTGTCTATATAAGGCATCGAGAGTCATTTTTTTGATTTTCATTTCTGTGACTGCAAACCAGAGTGAACCAGAGCCAATACAATTTCCCAGAAACCTTCCCAATACAATTTCTCCTGCTTCCACAACTAGCAATGGCCACCACATCCACCCCTTATGCAAAAATTATATTCAAGAACCTTTCTTGCTCTACAATTTTTGATATATTGACCACCCTAGGTTTCAACTTTTCATGGCTAAATGATGTAGGTTTGCAGAACTTGCTTTCTATACCACAATTCAAGATAGATAAATTCATTCTGCATAGTATCATAGATGGTTACGACCATGACCATGCCACTATTAATCTACAATTATAGAATAGAAAATTATCATTTACAATCACACCTATAGACATCCAGAGATTGACCTATCTTCCTTTCAAGGATGCTCCTCTAGTGTCACCAAAGTTTGTGCTATCTCCAAATGATAGAAATTACTTGGAGACAATGTACAATCTTGATACATAATTATTGTCAGGTATAATTCTCATTTCTTAGATTCTATTAATGCTCAAAATTTAAAATTTGTAATTTGTAAACTAATTTTTTTGTGCAACTTCCGCCTCTAAGTCAAAAAGAGGGTTAACAAACAACTCTATTCAACATCCAACTCTGAAGGTAATTATTGAGTTCTTCCAAGCAAGACTGATTGTGCATGGAAGAATGAAACTTCAGTTCTGGGCATTGGCCTACATGGTTCGTTGTCTGCACCATGAGAAGTTCGACTAGTGCACATATATTGCAAATCACATCAGAGTAGAGTTGCATGGCATTCAAATGAACACATTGACCATCGTGGGCATCGTTAATTATATTTTAGCACTTTATTATGAAAGTTTTCATAATTTACAGAATACTCTTGTACCAACTGTAGTGCATCCAACACTACAGGGCATTGCCATGACACCCCAAGAGTTAAAGGTAAATAAATCCATCTTAAACCATCAAATAGTTTTTTATATTTTAGCATGTTTTCATTTTTTAATTTTTATTTGCACCTAAATGCAGACTAGGGCAGCCACCTCAAGGGCAAAATAGGATAATGCCATAAGGGATCACATGCTCAAGGCCACTGGTGATTCTAAAGACACTAGGTCACACGCATCACCATTGCAGAGGTCGCATAAATGTTTGAGGCATGTTTCTTCTCCTAGGGGTTCTCATGCACCTATGTTTGCACAAAATGTGTAGTGTGCATCTAGTGAGGTCAACCCTACAACACGTAAGTTTCTCTTTTCAACTTTTATCTCTATATTTGTTTACTTAAAATTATAATAATTTTTATTAAATTTTTTCATATGTTTTCAGACTTATGCTCCACCCCACTCGACACCCAAATACATCATATCTCATCATCTTCAGGTAAATGAATGTGTATTTACTTTGAATTAACATGTATTTTTTTCTATTTTATTTTTTGAATAATTCTAACAAAATATTTTTTACTATTTTTAGGCACCTCTCAACAACAAGTTGTGAGAGGTAATGTTATGCCGCCACCGCCTCCACCACAACAATGACAACCATAGGTTCATATAATGAGAGGGCATATGCGTGTTGGTGTTGGAAAACAACTTTTTTCATAGAGATCATGGGGGCCAACATCAAGTGAGAATGTGTCTATGTTCCCAACTTTTTCATTGAACACAAATACACAGGCACCAAAAGTTTCAAGTGTGGGATTAGATAATATCCCACTTGATGATGATTATCTATTGTAGGGCAACATTTTAGGCTTCAAGGTAACATATGTGCTTCAAGAACCACATGGAGAAGCACAACAAATAGAAGCCCCTACAACTCAGTAGACATTATCTCCTGGACAGTTAGATGACCCTCATCCTCAAACTGAGGATGACATAGTAAATTTTGATGAAAATGCTTTAATGGTTGAACAATGTGAAATAACAATAAAAGAGTTGTTGCTTCAAGATTTGGAAGTGGTGAAGGAGTGGGAATATCGGGCCAAGGTCCTCATGAAGGAAATTAGTGCCCGATATAAAAATTTTGATAAAAGAGAATCAATTTTTCTCTGGTCAAGAACGAACTAGAAAAGCTTGTTGGCCTGCTAGATCAGGCTATGTCAAGAAAAGTGAAGTCTATTATTGTGTATGATGATGATATTCTAAATATTATGATTAGTAGAATTGAGAATATTAATGTTGAAGCCCAAGCATTTTATAACCAATGGGCTTCCGATAAGAAAAAAGTTGTAGTTGTTAAGGCTGCAAGGGATGTTGTTGAGGTGAGCAAATATTTTCTTATGTATTCTATTTCTTTTGCACTCAAATTTTAAAACTCAAATGTTAATTCAAATATTTTATTCTATTTTATTATATATATATTTTTATAACTCTATTGAAATATCTTTTTTTTTGCAGTCAAATTTTAATAATTAAAAAAACAAGTTAAAAGTATTGAAGTTAATATTGAAGCGGCCAAGAAATTCTTGAAAAATGCAATGTTAATGAAGAAAACCATGCAATCCAAAGTCAGAAATATTTTAAGAATATATATCAAGGAAAAACTAAACTAGGATCCGGATCTCGTGCTATAGGAGCAGAAAGTGAAAGAACCACTTCAAACAGTGCTAGAAGATCCAACCCAAGAGGAATCTGCTTTGTTGGGCAGTTTCAAGAAAATAGAGGAAGGCCTAGTCAGAACTGGAGCCCTGTCAACAAAGGGTGTTGGGGAACAAGAAAAAGGAAAGGAAGTGGCAACTGAAGGAGAAGTTGGGGCCCAATCTGATGTTTAAAAAACTATGGATTGATTACTAGTTGATTGCATTTTTTATATTGCAGTCAACAATTTTGTACAATGTAATATATTTTTAATCGTATTAATGAAAAAGGCATTTACTAATTTTGTGTCTTCTATCATTCAATGGTTGTTTCCATTTATAATTTTGTGTTGCTTTTTTAGTTTATATCGATCCAATAATATTTACTATGTTCATTTCAAACAACAAAGAAATATTATTTTTGGTTAATAGTTATTTGCAAAGTAAAAATACCTCAATAGTGCCAATACATCAATATTCATACATTAACAATACTATGATATAAAACATAAGGATTTATCAATGAAGGCAGTTGAGACACTATGATATAAAAGATACAATTTTTAAAAACAACAATGTGATATAAAACATAAAATTTATGAATAAACAAATTTTGTGAAATCTAATAAATCTGAAACAATATTTTGAAATCTGATATCAAATGAAGTCAAATCTATGAATGTTGTGAAATCTTGGAAAAATTACAATTAAGGTAGCTAAAACAAACACTTCTCAGCTTCTCTAGAATCACTATTAAGCATAGCGGATATCTGTGTCTCCACTATCTGATCACTACAACCATCATTATCCTCCTTATCATGCGTATTAGTGATACACCTTCTGTCTACTAGGGATTTCTAGTATGCCAATGCTCTATCATAGGGAAATTTGTCCAACTCATACACTGACACATAAATCCTCAAACAATTTTCCAAATTTTTATCCAGCCTATTATGAAGTTTAGATTTCACAAAATATAGTGCACTAAAAACCCTCTCATCTTCCATAGATCCCAAAATCATTGTTTGACATAATTCATATAAACAAAAGTATTCACTAATCGTATCTTGTAAGACACTACTTGGATACAATTTTTTCCACAAATATGCAATGGAACCAGGCTCATGGATGTTGCTCAAAAGAGATGTTTGCTCAACCATTGTACTTCCAAAATGTGATGATTGTTGTCTTAAAAGTTCTTTGTTGAGAATACCTTTGATTTCAACACCATTGACTTCCACACTTTTACTGAAATGCTTACTAAGTATGCCCATATATTTAATAAACAACTCATGTGTGGATTTGTAGTCAATACAAGGACCCCAAAATAGAGGGTTAACCACACCCATGGCCTCAAGCAACTCATCTCTTTGAAACCGATCTCTTATTTCACTTGTCAATGATTCTACTATTTTTAACAATTTAATCTTAGTATTGTGTAAAACAACTTCAAATCGATTACGTGTTATGGGAACTTGTTCAACATCATTCATAACTATATTAGACTACCTTTCAAAATAATATAGAGGTATCATTTTTTCATGAACTTTAATACAAATATGATCATTGATGTCAAACTTCAAAAAGCTTTGTGGATCATTCATGTTAGTTAATATTCTCCAACTATCAAACAAGGGATCTATAAAATTTCCTTCGAAGACATATAACCTGTCAATAATCATACATATTTGTTTTCTCATCCTCATGAAATCAACAATATAGATGGATATTTCTTGTGCAAGTTTAATCAATCTATTCATTTCTTGTAACATTGGAAGAATACCACATAATGTTAAAAGTGTTTCCAAGTCAGTCAAATAGAATAGCAAATATTTTGCCTTATCAACTACCCTATGATTTGCGTACATAAACCCTGTTAATGATTGATATTCTTTAAAAACTTTGTGTGCTAGTTGATACAATGAAATCCACCTTGTATCCACATATTTTAATAACTTTTTCCCTTCTGTAACTCCTAGTGCAAACTATTGAAACTCTGCAAACCTTTTTGGACTACACAAAAAATAAGCATGTATTTCATGAATGAGGTCTTCCACTCTCGCAACATTTTCAAAAGTGCTCACTATTTTATATGCAAGATTCACTCTATGAGCCATGCAATGAATGGGTATCATATATGGGGTAACTGATGTTTGGAGTCGAACACAAAGACCATTCTTGTGCCCTTGCATTATAGCAGCACCATCAGCTCCAATGCATATTAACTTTGTGGCTATGTCTATATCATTCATTCTCGCAATATCCTTTAAACTAGTTACAACAACATTATAGATGTTTTCTACATTTGAACTTTCCACCATCTTATGTAATCCTAGCAAACTAGGTTGCCTTACATGATTTTGAAATGTGTACACATGCATGCAAATCCAGGATGTGTTGTCCACAACCATCACCTCATCAATAGAAAGTGAAATGAATCTGGCAAGTTTTACTTTCTCCCTCAGGTCCTCCTTCTCAACTAATGATAGATATTTTACCATTTTCCAACCACTTCGATCTGACCAATGGGAACTAGGAAGGTTTTGCACATCAACTAGTTGAAATAGGTGCTTATAATCAATAAAATCGGACATGGGTCTACCCTTTTTGAGAATACTATATACAACAACAAACTGCAAACTTTTTGAAGCTAAAGTGGTCTTATGAATTTTATGAAATTGGGCTTCAATCATTCCACCTTTCTCAACAAGAGATTGTTGTAGCTTCAAGTGATTGTCATATTCTATTGCATATCTAACATGCATACATTCTGATGCATCCTTCCACCTAACTTCTTTATTAACTTTACCATCAGTTCCTATAACTTTTACATAAGCTTTGCCACAATATTTTTCTATTGTATCTATCTTATTTTGCAGCCTATGATCCTTACCTAGTTTCCAACTACAAATTTTGCATCTACATTCTTTTTTATCGACTTTGTTATCCTCAGTCAAGACTGGCTCTATAAAGGGAAATTTTTCTACCCATTCAACCTAAAATGACCTTCCAATAGCCTAGTTAGATGCCTTTCTCTTTTTAGTATTTTTGCTTGAAGATTCATAAGAAGTTTGTAATGTATTTGATTTATCGCTTTCATTTTCAACTGGCATGTCATTTTGAGGAATATCTTCAAGTGTTTGTTGGATGTCATTGTTAAGAGAATTTTCATTAGAAGGCATCTCTTGGTGAGGAATATCTTCAAGTGGAGACATATCAGGGTCAACAAGGTATTCTGCATAGTAGCATACAATAATATTCTTTATCATTTATTGATTTAACAAAAAAACTTACAAATAGAAAAAGATTCATATCATCATGCAATATGGCCAGAGGCACATACTAAGAATTAACTATTTGAGGAAGAAAGCATTATTTAAAATAATTACAGAATACACAACTAATTGTTTAGTAGTCAAAAATCATTTGTACCTTGAATTTGCATAGATGTCGATGGCTCATTGGATTTTGACATATGGCTAAAATATTTGAGGATACTCTTTTCAACAAAAAATTTGGCCCCCTTCTTTCCATCGCTAGTAGGTGACATTTTACTTGTAAAGAAAATGTTTTTCATTTTAGAAAATTAATAAAATGTTGAAGAGATCTTACTACTATGAGGCCTCAAGATAATATTGTAACTAGAATAAATAGATGGTTGGTTGGTAGAAAATACATACTTATTTCTAAGCATGCTTTATCATGATTTTTTCAATGTATGCCACTACTCTATTTTTTGGAGATAGCACTTGTAACTAATAAGAGCACAAAAATAATCAATATACAAATTCAAATCAATTTAAGAAAAAAACTTGTGTATACGAAATATAATTAGAGATACAAATGTGGAAAAATATAAGATTATAGTACAAAATGGACTAGAAATAGAGAATCACAATGTCTTTATAGAAACAGAGCATCACAATGTCTTTAGAGAACCAAAGCATTTACCTATTTATAATTTTATAATAGAAAAGCAAATATCAATAGAAATAGAGAATCAAAGTGTCTTAAAAGAAAGAGAGAATTACATTTCCTCAAGAGAAAATAGGGGAAAACATGCAGAATAGGGAAAAATAGAGGAAAACATGGGAAATAGAGCATTGACCTATTTTCAATAAATGATAGAAAAATAGAAAAAGAAAAACTTGCAATTAGATGATAAAAAAATATATCTTATTACTAGATATTATTAAAAACAAAAAAATACAAGATCACATATTCACAATGTCTTAAGAGAAATAAAGAATCATGATGTCTTAAGAGAAGGATAAGTAGTTAAGAAATACATCAAAACACTCAAATGTGGAATAGAGAAAAATAGGGAAAAATAGAGGAAAACAATAAAAAATAAACCTATAGTTGGTTCAGGTGTAGAATAGGGTCTAGATGTTGGTTCGGGTGCGGAACAAGATTTGATTGTTGGTTCAGGTGCATAATAGGAATTTTATTATCCCTTTGGGTGTAGAATAGGATCCGCTAGTTTTTATGGGTGTATAACTTGATCCGGTAGTATTTTTAAGTGTATAAAAGGGTTTGATAGTCATTCTAGATGCAAAAAGAGGTCCGACAGTAATTATGGATGCAAAAAAAGGTTCGATAGTCATTCCAAATGTAAAAATAGGTCTGACAATCATTTTGGATGTAGATCAGGGTCTAGTAGTCCACCTGGGTGTAAAACAAGGTTCGAATATTGATTCAGATGCAGAACATGGTCTGATTATTGGTTCAAGTGCAAAATAGGGTTTGGTAGCCAATCCAGGTGTAGAACAAGGTTTGATAGTCCTTTCGGGTGTATAATAGAGTTTGGTAGTCTTTTCGGGTGCAGAATAGAGTTCAGTAGTCGATCTGAGTGCAAAACGAGATCCAGATCTATTTGGGTGTAGATATGGGTCTAGTTTTGATTTGAGTAGAATTTTGATCTAGATCGATTGGTTTCTACACATGATTGAATTTTGATGGAATTCTACAATAGATCGAATGTTTTAGTTCATATTTTCACTTGGAAGGTTTTACTTTTCATTGTGGCTACTCGATTTTCTAATAGTTTGAATGTTTTACATGAAAAAGTATCGTTGGCATGTTAATTATATATACTGGTATAATTGGTAAATTTGGTGGGATAAGTTAAAAATTTTATAATTTTAAGGTGAAAAGGGTCCTCGATTTAGGTGGGAGTGTTGGCAAATTTAAAAAAAATCATAATACTATTATCAATGCATGGCAAACCGACCCCTAAAAATTTTTTGTCCCAAAAATTTTGGGTGAATGGGTCAACGTCCAGGGTCCCCCAAATTTGCCAATTTGCATTTTTGAAAATGCTAATATTCACCCAATTTGTGAATATTCATCACTGTGCATAACCTTGGCAACAATCCTACATGGCAAGAACGAATTTGGTCTAATCAACAATTGATCCCCAACATAAATAATGTAAAGGAGACACATATTTAATTTGTAATAAGTGTGTTCTTGGAGTGCATGATGTTGATATATATACATTATTTAGTACATGCTAATATACCCCCATGGTACCTTCTTGGTACATTTGTAAATAGTATATTAGAGTTGAGTCTATAGTTTAGAGTGTGATTTATATTTCCCCTTTTATGTAAGTGTGAATGTGTTAGAAATGTACAAGTGTCATTTAAGTGTCAAAATATAATAAATGCACAAGTGTCATGTAAGAGAGAATGTGCATGTGTGTCTTGTATGTAAGAGTGAAAATATGTAATGTAAGTATGTGCACACGTGTCTTATATTAGGAGTGCAAGTAGGAGTCCAAGAGTCATGTAGAGGTGTGCAAATATTATAAATTCAAGTGTTCATCAAGTATGCAACTAGACAAAAATTCAATTATCTCAAGAGAAATCTCTTTTTCATCAATACTTCAAAGCAAAGACAACTTAAAATTACTCAAATTTTACAATGTGTGATCTCCAACTTCCCTTCCACATATCTTGGACTTCCTTTGTTTCATGGAAAACTTGTTGAGGGTATGTGGAATGGTTTCATCCAAAAAATTATGAAGAAGCTAGCAGGGTGGAAGGGTGCTCTCCTTAGTTTAGCAGGTAAAGCTACTCTAGTCCAATCTTGCCTTCAGAGCATCTGTATTTACTTTTTATCACATTTCAAGGCTCCAATGAAAACCAAATATGATTCCTTTGGGCTGGATCAGAGGATAAATTTAGGTTTCATATTTTGGCTTGGGATAAAGTTTATTTGTGAAAATACTATGGAGGTTTAGGGCTCAGGAAAATTCACAAGATGAATCTGGAAATTATAAGAAAACAAGGGTGGAAAATCATTCTAAAATACAGAGTCTTGTGGGTGGATATTATCAATAGCAAATATCTCAAGAGAAGCTCTCTATTAGTAGACAACCCAATTCTTGAAGGGTCTGCCTTTTGGAACTCTATCACCCAAGTGAATCATATTATAAGGAAATACATAAGGTGGCACCTCGATGATTGTTCTCAAATTAGATTCTAGAAGATACTTGGTTCATAGGCCAACTGTTGATCCAAGATCTATCTTTATGTGGTTTTAAACCTATTTTTGATCACCTATTTGGAATCAAGGTTAGTGACTTTATATCATAGGTTTATTCCGCATTTTATGTCAAATGGGGAGATATTTGAGTAAGGGGGAGAGATTTGGTTTAAGGAGAGAGCATTGAGTTAGGGGGAGCAGTTTCCCAGAGGGAGCAAAATAGGAAAATATCAAGTTTTGGTAAAAATAATTTGGTTTTCCTTAAATGACAAAGGGGGATATTGTTGGACATTTTGAGTGATAAGTTGTCATTGATGCCAAGAGTGAGTTGTCATTGATGTCAAGATTTCAACACCAGTCAATGACAGTTTCAATCGACAGCATCAGTTTTTGATTCTCCAATAAATAAAAAAGGATAATTCGGTTTTAGTTTCAAGACTCGGTTCCAGGAAATCAGATTTGGTCCAAAGTGTAAAAAGAAGCCCAAGTGAATAATATTATACAAAGGAAGTTTAAAATTGATTTTAAATTAATTTATTAGTTAATTTACTTAACTTATAAAGCTATTTAAATTGATTATTAATTAATTTAATTATTAATTATAAATTAATTTAAGCTAAGGTTAAATAACCCTAAGGTGGGTTATTAAAATCAAAATTTAAAATTTGATTTTGAATGACAAAGCACCGACGTGAGGATTAGTTTAAAAACATGTATATAAGGGGGAACTCCCACTTTACCAAACCTTACCATGCCTTCGAAATAAATTGCAAGCCTTACAATTTGTGCTATGTCCAAGGAAGAAAAAATGTGCAAACTTTGTGGAAAGTCAAATGACGGTGGAGGCATAAGAGGAAGGGACTCTTCCTTCCTTCAATTGGGCATTAGTAGCCCACACGGTGGGCTCTCAAGCACCAAGGCACTTAGGCTAGAGGATACAGTGGATCGAATCTCGCCGAATTCTCTTTTTGGGGAAGAAAGAGGTATGCTTTAATATTGGTCGCCAAAATTTTTGGGAATATAGTTTGGGCATTTAAAAATTAATTTTTGCATATTTTTTATTGGTTCTAAGGTTGCAAAGGGAGTTATAAGGGTTTTGCAAAATTAAATTTTTAATGTTATTTGCTCAAATGTTTTGAAAGAATTGTAAGGTGTTTGGTTGATATTTTATGGTGTTGGATATTATTTTAAGTTGGAGTTTATAAGGTATATCAAAGAAATTATCTCTATGTATGTTATGATGAGTGTTATTTTTAAAAGGTGGCAATAAGGCATAAATTGAGTTGTGATTATTTTGTGTCTAAGGGAATATTTTTGAGAAAGTATTGAAGTGATATTGTTGTGTTTAACCATTGGAATTGAAAAGAAGGAAATTATGATTAAGACAAGTTTTTCCAAAGGCACTTCTACATCCAACAAAAGGTATGGGCATATTCTTCCTAGTGAGTGATTGTTGAAAGTTGTGTATGAAAATTTGGAGTGAAAATGATTGTTTGGTTAGCATTTTTGAGAGTTTTTTGATTTAATACTTCAAGGTTTTCTGGAATAAAAATAGTTGTTGATAAAACCTTGTTTTATAGGCATTGTTGTTGAAGTGATTAAGTTGAGTGAAGAACTTGAACTAATGTTTGGAAAGAACATGAGTATCATTATTATGTGAGAATTGATTGATGAGAATTATTGGGAACATTGAGTGATTGGTTGAGTAGAGTTGTTTGAGCCTAGTCAAGTGAATGTGTTGAAGTGATTGTTCAAGTTCTATGAAATAAATTATTCTATATTCTAAATTGAGTTGATATAGTGATTGAGATTATTGTGAGTGTGAAGCATATTGAGTCTCTAAAAATTATCTATATGTTTCTAAGAGAGTGATTTAAAGTGATTGAGTATTGAGGTGAATGTGAAGCATATTGAGTCTATAACAATTCTCTATATGTTTCTAAGAGAGTGATTGAAAGTGATTGAGTATTGAGGTGAATGAGAAGCACATTGAGTCTCTAAAAATTCTCTAAATGTTTCTAATAGAGTGATTGAAATTGATTGAGCCTTGTGATGAATGTAGATCCTATTGAGTCTATAACAATTCTCTTTATGTTTCTATGATATTGGATAAGTTCTAGTAAGGAGTTGTTGAGCAGAACAATAATAGGAATAGGAATAGGAATATGGATACGAACATGAACAAGAACATGAACAAGAATAGGAACAAGAATAGGAATAGGAACAGGAACAGGAACATGAATATGGATATGGATAATAACAGGAACAGGAATATGGACATTGACAGGAACAGGAATAGGAACATTCAAACAGATCAGATGAGAATAAAAAGGATAAAAGTAAAGACCAATGCTTTCTAGGAGTAGAAATACTCCCTCCCCAGAATTAACCACCTCAAGATTCATTCTTAGCCCCGAGCCCCAAAGGTGACCCTTTGTCATTTATGTCAAAGGGGGAGATATTTGAGTAAGGGGGAGAGATTTGGTTTAAGGAGAGAGCATTGAGTCATGGGGAGCAATTTCCCAAGGGGAGTAGAATAAGAAAAAGTTCAAGTTTTGGTAAAAGAATTTGGGTTGCCATCAATGACAAAGGGGGAGATTGTTGGACATTTTGAGTGATAAGTTGTCATTTATGTCAAGAGTGAGTGGTCATTGATGTCAAGGTTTCAACACTAGTCAATGGTAATTTCAATCGACAACATCAATTTTCTGTTCTCCAATAAATACAAAAGGATAATTCGGTTTCAGTTTCAAGACCCAGTTCCAAGAAGTAAGATTTGGTCCAAAGTGCAAAAAGAAGCCCAAGTGAATAATATTATAATATTATTTTATAATATTATACAAAGGAATTTTAAAATTAATTTTAAATTAATTTATTAGTTAATTTACTTAACTTATAAAGTTATCTAAATTAATTATTAATTAATTTAATTATTAATTATAAATTAATTTAAGCTAAGGTTAAATAGCACTAAGGTGGGTTATTAAAATTAAAATTCGAATTTCGATTTTGAATGACAAAGCACCGATGTTAGGACTAGTTTAAAAACATGTATATAAGGGGGAACTCCCACTTTACCAAACCTTACCATGCCTTCAAAATAAATTGCGAGCCTTATAATTTGCATTGCATCCAAGGAAGAAAAAGCATGCAAAATTTATGGAAAGTCAAACGACGACGGAGGCATAAGAGGAAGGGACTCTTCCTTCCTTCACGTGGGTATTAGTAGCCCACGCGGTGGGCTCCCAAGTGCTAAGGCGCTTAGGCTAGAGGAGACGACGGATCGAATCTTACTAAATTTCCTTTTTGGGGAAGAAAGAGGTATGTTTTAATATTGGTCATCAAAAATTTTGGGAATATAGTTTGGGCATTTAACAATTAATTTTTGCATATTTTTTATTGGTTCTAAGGTTGCAAAGGGAGTTATAAGGGTTTTGCAAAATTAAATTTTTAATGTTATTTGCTCAAATGTTTTGAAAGAATTGTAAGGTGTTTGGTTGATATTTTATGGTGTTGTATATTATTTAAGTTGGAGTTTATAAGGTGTATCGAAGAAATTATCTTTATGTATGTTATGATAAGTGTTATTTTTAAAATGGAGCAATAAGATATAAATTGAATTGTGATTATTTTGTGTCTAAGGGAATATTTTTGAGAAAGTATTGAAGTGATATTGTTGTGTTTAACCATTGGAATTGGAAAGAAGGAAATTGTGATTAAGACAGGTTTTTCCAAAGGCACTTCTAAATAAAAAAATGTGCATATTCTTCCTAGTGGTTAATTGTTGAAAGTTGTGTATGAAAAGTTTGATTGAAAATTATTGTTTGGTTAGCATTGTTGAGAGTGTTTTGATTTAATACTTCAAGGTTTTCTGGAATAAAAAGAGTTGATAAAACATTGTTTTATAAGCATTGTTGTGGAAGTGATTAAGTTGAGTGAAGAACTTGAATAGTGTTTGGAAATAACATGAGTATCATTGTTATGTGAGAATTGATTGATAAACATTATTGGAACATTGAGTGATTGTTCATGTGATTGGACTAGGGTTTGTGAGCAAGGATTATTTCATTGAGTGATTGGTTGAGTAGAGTTGTTTGTGCCTAGTCAATGTGTTGAAGTGATTGTTCAAGTTCTATGAAATAAATTATTCTATATTCTGAATTGAGTTGAGAAAGTTATTGAGAGTCTTGTGAGTGTGAAGCATATTGAGTCTCTAACAATTCTCTATATATTTCTAAGAGAGTGATTGAAAGTGATTGATTATTGAGGTGAATGTGAAGCATATTGAGTCTCTAACAATTCTCTATATGTTTCTAAGAGAGTGATTGAAAGTGATTGAGTATTGAGGTGAATGTGAAGCATATTGAGTCTTTAACAATTCTCTATATATTTCTAAGAGAGTGATTGAAAGTGATTGAGTATTGAGGTGAATGTGAAGCATATTGAATCTCTAAAAATTCTCTATATGTTTCTAAGAGATTTATTGAAAGTGATTGAGCATTGTGATGAATGTAGAGCATATTGAGTCTCTAAGAATTCTCTTTATGTTTCTATGAGATTGGACAAGTTCTAGTAAGGACTTGTTGAGAAGATTTGAGGTAAGTCTTGGAGAAGACTTGTGGATAGATTTGTGTGAGCTTTTATGAAAGCTTACAATACAGATTGAGAGCAGATTTGGATAAGTTTTAGTGAGGACTTATTGAGCATATTATACAATTTCTAGAGAGGACTTGTGGATAGATTGGTGTGAGTTTTTGTGGAATATTACAAGGCAGATTTGAGATAAGTCTTTGAAAAGACATGAGAGCAGAGTTGATTGATTGATTAATTTGTTCAAACCTTTAGTTAAGGTTTGGGGTAGATCCAACATAGTTGATTTGAGATTGAGTCAAGATTTGTGTTAAGGCTTGAGGATAGATATTGATTATATATTTATGCTAGATCAAAGGACTATGTTTAGTGCAGATCAAAGGACAGAGATTAAGGATATATTTGTGCTATACCGAAGAACTATGTTTATTGCATATCAGAAGGCAGATATTGAGGACAAATTTGTGATAGACCTAAGGACTATGTTTAGTGTAGATTTGAGATAGAGCTTTTAGGTGACAGAGTATAAAGGACGACAGTATCTAGTGGATAGATATCCATTAGCCAGGTCAGCGAGGATAGGAGTCTTTAGTGAATAGAGATCCATTAGTCAAAGCAATGGGGGCAGTAGTTCTTCTAGAAGATCACCAGTCATAGCTAAAGAGAAATGAGTTCTCTTATGGGTAGAGATACATGAAATTTACTAGGGGATTGGTGTCTCCTTTGGATAGAGATCCATAAATATTGTAATAGGGAAAGGATTCCCAAGATATTGATTGAAAAAAATTTAGTGAAAATTTTTCTCTGTGGAGTAGCCCACATTGGGTGAACCACATAAATTTGGTGTCTCTATTGTGTGTGGTGATTTGTGCATTGCTTTGATTACTATTTTTGATATTGCTATCTATATATTGCATAATATTGATTGGAAAATAAAAGTAAAAAGTGGTCTTATATTGTTCAACCCCCCTCTCAGTATAAGCTTGTGTTCTTCATTTTCCAATCAAAGATTTCATTCTCTCCAAAAAAGAGATCTAAAGCTCCTTTTTATTTCATTTATGAGATAAAGGAATTTTTAAGTAGGTTGATGGATTTTTTATTTTATTTTAAACCCTAAAATATAGATAATAAATCATTACAAATCTAGGGCAGTTTTAATAAAAAATACTAGATTTTGTGGTATTAACCAACTGTCCATTAGCCTTCTTATAGCATGATAATATTGATTTAAAATCCATGACCTCATTGACTAAGGGGTGGCCCAAAATAAAGGTATCATCGACAAATAGAAGATGAGATCCAAAGGGACCATTTTTTGCAAGCTATATACCTTTGAATTTTCCTTCCAATTTTACCTTTGAGAAATATTTCTTTAATGCCTTCACAAGAATAATAAATAGATAAGGAGATAGTGAATCCCCTTGGTAGAGTCCATAAGATGACTTGAAGTAACCAACATGATAACCATTGATCAAAATATAATATTTTGCAATGCTATAACAATATTTAATCCATTCATGTAAACTATAATTAAAACCAAACCTTTTGAGAATAAACCTTATCATATGCTTTGTTCATATCTAGTTTCATAAGCAAACCTTATTTTTCATGGAATGAAGAGAATGTATGGCCTCCTATGAAATTATTATACCATAAAGAATTTATTTATGACAAACAAAACCACCTTATTCCTTTGAGATAACACAATCTAGAATACCTTTCAACCTATTTTCCATAATTAATAAAATGATCTTATAAATCATATTACAAACTCTTACTAGATGAAAATTATCAAAATATTTTATCTTTTCTTTCATGGGAATAAACATAATAAAAGTGGAATTGATCTAATTTTTTATAGTCTTTATTTTCTAGGTATATTTAAGTGCAACTAACATATCACTCTTCAGTAAATCCCAAAATATCTGAAAAAATTGTAGAAAATCCATTTTGGCTTGGTGCCTTGTTAGGATGGAAAGAGAAAACTGCTTCATGTAGCCCCTCCATAGATATCATCTTCATCAAGATTTAATTTTGTCCTTGTGTTATAATTAATGAAATATTTTATAAAAGCTTATATTGTGGTTCCTTGTTTTGCCTAATATCTAACAAAATATTTTTGAAATAATTAATTTCTTCCTTCCTTATATCTTATTCCTTAATATTTCTTCCATTTGGAGTTTAAAATATTTTTGATGTGACAAAAAGAAAATTTTTACTTTGTTGTAGCATGCAAATATTTTGTATTTCTATCTCCTTCCTTCATTCATTTCTCCCTAGGTTTTTGGAACCAATGACTCCTTTTTCAATGCATTATGATAATAACAAAGTAATTGTTGTTCTTTCGCATAAGAATCATGATCCATTCCATTAGTTTCTACCATAGCTTGTAAATTTTTTATCTTAGATTTGATTTATTTTTTTATTTAAAAATTTTACCAAAAGATTTAGCATTCTAAATATTCATTTTCTCCTTTAAATATTTTATCTTTCGAAAAAACATGTACATATATGATCCTTCAAAATTTGACTCATCCTACCATAACATAACCATCTAGAAGAAACTAAGGTCCTAGAGCCATATAGATTGGAAGCGAAATGGATTTGGATGACCATTATTGGGTAAATCATAGGTCAAAAGAATGGGTTTATGATCTTATTTTGCTCACAATAAAATATCTGAAGAGATTGTATACTCTGTTTGAAACCATTTGTTGGATAACAAGAATCTACCCAATATTTTTGCTATATGAGTTTACCCTATGCATCTAGTATCCCATATATATTAAAAATTTGGACTGACATCCTAAGGGACATTTGAATTGATAAATGAAGAAAAATATTACATTATTTTTTTACAAAAATATGATAAGGTGTTTTCAATGTCTTTCATGAGGAGTAACTATAGTTGAATCATATACATTTATAATCCCAATACATCAACCCAATTGCTTTTGCTTCTAACAATTTACCACCCCATTTTTGTTTATCCCATATTGTTGTAATACCTCCTAAATCTCCTATAGAAGAAACTGCTAGATAATCACCCACATTTTAAATATTTATAAAAGCATCCTTATATTCCTCATTACTTAATTTTATTTCTTATATTAAAATAAAATCAAGACTATAACAACCTATTAACTCCTTAATAACTCTTTTTTTAGATGTCTTATTCATACCCCTAATATTATATGATATCATTTTCATTGTCATCACTTTTTATTTTTAGTAGTGGGCTTAGTCCCACTTCTTGTTAACACCTACATAACTTTTATTTGGCTTCTCAAATCAATATATCTTTGAGTTTATTTTTCTCTTTGTTCATGTTATGATGTAATTTCTCTCATTTTTTTATTCCTACCAACACTCTCATCTTTAAGAATCTCTTCTTTTTTTTCATATTGTTCATGATTAGGGTACCCAAATTTTGCTTACCTTGATTTTGTTATGATGTTTATTTCCATGGATATGTCTGGTAAACTTATTTTAAATAGCAAATAAACTCTCCCATTAAATCAGGCTCAAAATAAGCTTTCCAATGGGTACTTGCATGCCTATGTTCCATATCCTTAGCACCTTGAAATTGCTTAAATTCAGACATTGCAAACTTGATTTTCCTCCTAACAACATATATGGCTTCACTTTTGGGCCCCTATATCTCTTGAAATAATTAATGAAATTTTATGAAATCATTCCATTAGGTGTCTCTTGAAAAGAGCTCTCTGGAATGTATAAATTGCCTATGTTATGAAGAGAATTGGCCTCCTAGATAACTTATTTTTAGTAAGTTATCCAATCTGCCACAACCAAGGCCACTCTCAGGGACATGTAAAAAAATGGTTATATGCCCAAAAATAAAGTGAAGAATTTGTCCCATCTAGAAACTAGTGAAAAAAATGTTCAGCTAAAATTTTGGTCAATCAAGAGGAAATTTAAGAGCATAATGCTACTGGCAATTCTAAATGCTATGCTCGATAAAAACCCATAGAAACCCCTTCCCTGCTAGAACCGTACAAGTAGAGTGGAAATATCTTTTTTGGACTTAAAATTTAGCTAAGGAAAAGGTGAAGCCAGACTTTTAAAGTGATGACATCATTTTGAAGATAAAAAATATTTGATACAAAAGAAAGCCAAAATTTGACTAAGGCACAAGAGAGTAGAAGGGGTCAGATTTCTTCCCCAGTGGAACATGGAAAATTACCCCAACATTAAAAAAAACACGATTTAGAAATAAAAATTTGACACAACACAAAGCTAGACTAAAATTTTCACTAAGGTATGGAGTCTGGGCAATTGGAAATTAACCCGACACTCAAAATTTCACTAAGTCATGGAGTCCAGACAATTGGAAATTAACCTGACACTCAAAATTTCACTAAGGCATGGAGTTTGGCAATTGCAAATTATACCCAAGTGAGTGGAAATTAAACTTGACAATGGGGAAAGTTACCTAGCCACTCATGGGAAATGCTAAATAAAAAGTTGATCTGGACAGAAGCCTAGACATATCACAAACAAGAGATCCAACAATGATGAAATCAAAAAAAATTACCTCGATTTGGTAAGATAAAAATAAAGTATAAAATTTTGTGGAATGTTGAATGCCAAACCTTTTGGTAATCATCAGCACTTCCACCAGCTGAAGCCTGACTTTGCATGAAAAATAAAAAATCTATGTGAACACAAATACTGGATGCTGAACTTTTTTAATTGCTAATGTAAGTAAGAACACTGTAAAAGTCTGGCAGAGCAGAAGCCTCTAACACTAAGTTAAAAAAAAGCAATACCAAAATTGGGCCACCCACAGGAAATTAAAATATTTTAAAAAATTGCCAAATATTTTGGGCAATGACATCAATATTTTTTTTTTTAAATCTCGACCTGATAAAAAAAAGCTAAGTGTAAGGCAATTGTCATATGTCGAACTTTATTTGCTATGACATCAACACTTTCCCTATCTGGACCGAATCACTCACTCATGCGAAAATAAAAAATGTAAGTGAAATAAAATGTCAGATGTGAGAGTAAACAAAATAGGCTAAGGCAAATGGAAATGTTAGACTTTTTAATTGCTGACTTAATCACAAGCATACAAAAATTCTAGCAAAGCAAAAGCCTAAACTAAAAAACAAGGCAAAGCAAAAGCATTGACAATTACAAGAAGGCTTGATGAAGTGGAAATCAACCTAAAAATTGAGAATTTTACTTTAGCACTTGAAAAAAAATTCCTGGCAATCGAGAATTTTACTCTGACACTTGAAAAAATAACCCCAGTAATATAAAAAATAATTACCTCGACCAGTGAAAATTACCTCGACAATTGAGAGCTAACTTGTCTGAAGCCTTGGCCACTTGTTGGGAAGCATACCCAATCAGAAGCCTAGACTACTTTTCGGGAAGCATAAGAATAAAATTAAAGTCAAAGTAAAATCTCGGATACTCGTTTTGAGGAATTAGAAATTAGTCTGGACAATTAAAAATCAATATGATAATGGGAAATTTTACCCCGACCATTAAGAATCAACTTTAATACATATTTGGATAAATCAAAGAAATAAAATGAACAATGATGTAAAGTTTCGGATTAAAAAAAACACAATGCTTGTTTGAAAAATAAAATTAAAAAACAAAAATATATGGGCATAATGTATTATTTATATATAAAAAATATAATAAAAAAATAATTTAGTAATAATAGTAATTTCTTCTCATGCTTGTACTTTTGTTTACTTTGTAGGATATTCTCTAGGGCTACTTTAAATTTAAAAGATGTTGAATGTGATGGAAGACAAAGGATTTTAATGTTGATCGAGCAAACGTGCAACAACGAAATACTAGACTCAAGGATCTCAATGCGAATAACACTTGGTCCTCTAAGAGTGAGAAGTTATACCACACGATATCTGTCAGAGCTAGAAAATGACTACCACCTCCATGACATATGAAAAACATCTTAAAAATTGTAATGACCTGAAAAAAGGATGTGCAGAGAAAAATGAAGAGGTCGAGTGGTGTCAGCTTAGCCCATGATCATACCCAATCAATTTTGACCAATATTTTATGTAATATGGTTATTTCATTTTAAGGAAAAAAATTTGTATAAGGAGGGGTGCTCCTCATTTGTAAAGGATAAAAATCCATCCAGTATCATAGCTTTTAGCTTCTTCTTTCTCTACATCTTCTCTTTGTAGCTGGACGAATTTTCTTAACCAAATATATGTTGTTTTTAGCTCTACTTTTTTAATCCATCAAAGTAAGTAAATCTGAAACAAATGTGCTTAATGGTTATCTTTTTATTATAATGCTTCTAAAATTTCTATGTTCAGTCTATACATGCTAATGGTGGTTGCACTTAGTATATTTCATAGTCTATTCTCCTTTGAAGATTTCATCATCTCAAATTTTAGGTTGTGTGAATATTGGCCGTGCTAGGGTTGGTTTTAAATCATATTTGTTGTTTTAGCGGATTGGATCTGGAGCTTGGGGAAGTATTAGCTTATTTTCTTTATTCTCTCTCACCCCTAAACCTTTGATTTTTCTTTGGAGTTCATTTAGATTAGGAGTAGATTAAATAAATATTTGAAGTTGGCTTTCTACTATGCTAGTTTGAAATTTTATTTAATTTGCAATCTTATAAGTCTGAATGAAATGAAATATAATTTCTAGTTTGCAACCATTCATTTTTTACTCAACTCATATTCATTATAATATCAGTGTAGTGGAATTGTTTTCAAACAATTAAGCATTTTATTTTAAAACATTATGTCCAGGAAACATATATTTTAGAGTCATAACCAGCAAAGGCCCCTTGAAGGAACAACAAACAACGACCTCTGATTCTATCTACACTATCCAAGACTTGGAATACCCAAATCTTGGGGGAAAAATATTTCCCTTTTAAAAGGAAACAAATATTGTTCCAAGTATGTTGGCTTACCCTTGATAATGTGTCACTTGCATGCTCAACACATAGGATAAATCAACTTATGGTGTTTGAGATTACAAGATTCCTAAGCAATCACATACCCTTCTTGGAGTAATACTTCCCCTAATCCTTCAATAGAGACATATGTGGAAACAATATACTACTTGTCTGGATTAGAAATAGCTAAATAGGTGTAGTTGTTATAAGTTATTTCAATTTTCAAAATGCCAATTCACATTTGTTTAAATAGTTGTATATTTTCCCTTCATTTGAAGAGAGATAATTGGACTTGAAACTTTTGAAAATTTCCTTATAAATCTTAAATACTATATTGCAACTCCTTTAAAAACACTCACTTCTATCATATTTGTAGGTGTTAGCCACTTTGCAATGGCTTTGATTTTAGCTACATCCCATTAAATTATTTGTTCTAATATTGAATTTATGAATAGAAAATATAACATTTTAATATTTTACCATATAGTGTTTGCTCCCTATGATATTGTAATACTTTACTCAAATGTTCATGTTCTTACTCATTTTTAGAGTAAATCAAAATATTGTCTAGGAAAATTAAAATATTATTCATTAAGCACATAAGCCTTACTAAGGAAACCAAAGGAAGCAATCATGATCTTATAGTACCTGTTTTTTGTTCTAAAAATTATCTTATGAATATCAACATCCTTGATACAAAAACTGATAATATCTAGATCTCAAATAGATTTTTGAAAATAGTCTCCCATTGCATTTAGTTAAATAAGTCATTTTTGAAGGGTAATAGAGAAACTAAGTTACATGTAATCAGTTCACAGCCTCATGGATCCATCTTCATTTTAAAAAACATCAATGCTCTCCAAGGTGACACACTAGGTTGAATAAATATTTTATTCAAAAATTCTTATAATTACATTTTTATTTCATATGATTTTATAGTTGAAAATCTACATGATGTCTTGGATATGGATTTTTTTCTAGGTACCAATCCTATAAGGGAGTCCAATTCCCTTATTGGTGATCATCCTAGTAAATCCTCAATAAAAACATCTATAAACTCCTAGAGTGTACAATGTGAATTAAAGGTAGAATCCTTATTTTCTACTTGATCAGCTTGAATCATAATATCATATAAATGACACACCTTTTTAAAGTCTCTTTAATTGCATAGCTAAAACCATTTAAGATGAAATGGATCAAGTCACACCATTGATCTATACCTTAAATTTCTTGTTGCATAAGTTGTTATAGTAAATTATATTATTGGGTACATATCAATGTACTACCTTTGGTACATTACTAGAGTAGGAGTTTACTTTAGAGTAAAGTTTGGGTAGTTACTTTCAGCATGTAATAAATGCACAAGTGTTATAATGTGCAATTATGTAAATGTGTATGGAGTCCACATGTGCATGAGTCATAGGATAGATTCAAAGGTAGAGTGAGGACCAAATAACTTATCTTCCTATATATAGGCCTTATAGTGAGTGAAAAGGGGGTAGAGAATACAGAGAGTGCATAGTATAGATTGGTAGAGGAGTACAATGTAGTTCCTTTAAAAATAGATTGTGGAGTGTTCATGTCCTCCATTATACTGCATTGTACTATTTTTGTGAGCTTTCTTTAATATCATATTTCTGAGTTATTGTAAGTTTATCTCTTTATTTTATTTCATATTATAGTATCATTATCATATAGATATATTATATTGCTTATCTTACATCTTGTGATTGCATTTCCTATATTATATACTCATCAAAAGATAACAGTGGTATTAGAGCACACGGTATATCAATAGGAAATAGGGAGAGCTACAAGTGAGATTGAGAGGAATCCAAAAATATCATTTTCAAAATTTTTGAGATTGCATTTGGCTAGTCTTTCCACATGGTTTCAAATAAACTCGTGAATACTTGGACTCAACATTAATTCCACTAGATTGAAAAATCAACTAGTGAAGATTAATTATCTCTAGATTTAGAGTTTCTTCTATTACAATCCTAATATTTTGTTGTAGGAAAAAGGAGATTCAAAGAAAGTTGGAAAGCTTCCTACAAAAGAGCTAGGAAGAATATCTTCTTTGGAATAAATCCAAAACTTGAAGCAACAAAGAGGAAGATCGAATATT
Organism: Wollemia nobilis; assembly: GCA_028583015.1. Classification (NCBI taxonomy): domain Eukaryota; kingdom Viridiplantae; phylum Streptophyta; class Pinopsida; order Araucariales; family Araucariaceae; genus Wollemia; species Wollemia nobilis. Next base: position 17,195,685 of record JAQPPZ010017033.1, on the reverse strand, counting down.
TGGAGGTCTGAAGAAAATGTCATATTGTTAGAGATTGTAGACCTGCAGGTTGCAGAAGTGAAGAAAATACCATAGTAGCCTTGTTATAGATTTGAGAAAGAAGAAACTCAAGAAGAGTCCTGGTGAAGATAGGAGGTTGGTTATCTCTATTGAATATTGAATGCTTCACCTTGAAGGAGTATAATAAATCAGCCTAAGAAGCTGAAGAGACGTACATAAGGTCCATTGAAGAACTTCTATATTTGAAAGCTTGAATATAGAGAGGGACTAGCAAAAGTCGTATTCCTAAAGCAACAAATTTTAAAGATCTAAGAGAAATATCTCATTGCAACACTTGCACAGTAGAAGGTTGAAAGAAATGTCTCATTGAGAAAGACCAGAGAAGCTGCAAGAGTGAAGACCCTAGAGAAGAGGTCTCAAGTAAAAGAAGAAAAATGCTTCGAGAGACTCATTAAAGGATATTCGAAAAAGGCTAGTGAAGGATTTCCTAGGAGAACTCATTGGAGAAATTTACCACCAAGGAGAAGTTCCTGATAAAGGAAGAATTTGGGACAATTATCGACATTCGACAACAAGCCCAAGGGATAAGGATTTGGCAATAAGCTTGCTAAATTTTAGAGGAGATTGGTGAAGACATAAAGACTTTTAGATTCTTGAGAAGAAGGCCTAGATTGAAGTGAGAATTTGACAATGAAATTAAAGGATAAAGGATCCAGAAATTACTACCAAACCTAAGATATTTGAAGATTGTCTTTGAAGGCTAGAAGGCTCATTCGAAGAAAGGAGATTTGTTAGTTTCTATAGCAAAAAACTGAAGGGTTCTTGAAGGAAAATATTAGCTATGATTTGGAGGAGTTCCCTACCAAATTTTTGAGATTCAATGACAATATTTTAGTGGAGATATTAATTGCTTTGCAATATGAAAATTTTAGATTTGAGGATAGTAAGAATGCATAAAATTGGGTTGCATCAATAGCTACTAAGTTTTAGATTTCTAAGATACATCTTGAAGGAGATTTGAAGCCACCAAACTACATATTCAAACAAAAAGTTAGAGGAGGTACAAAGTTGCAAATTGGTCAGTTGAGAAGATATTTTAGACAACAAAGAAGGGTTGCAAGTTCATCCAGCAAAATGTAGCAATAAGGTGAATCTAATAACCTTGAAATCATTCAACTACAAATATCGGTAAGGTAAGCAACTTGGGTGCATGAAGGTCCATTACTTGAACTTTATATTTTTAGTTCATTATTAAGATTCGTTAAGCACCATATTAGAGTTAAAAGTTGTAAGAAGGTTACATATTAGAGTCTTCAAGGGAATCCAAAAGATAGTTTCTTTTAAGGTTAATACCTGCACATTAAAATAAGAGTTAGATATATTTCAAAAGAAATAAAAATATCATATTTCTATTGTCTAAGCTGAAGTAAAGAATACTACATTCTAAATCATATATTATAGTGCATTAAGAGTTCATTTACAGAGTAATAAGGAGATATTGCTATTGCACTATATTGATCTTTCTTAAATATTATTAAAGGTGCACTAAGTATTTCAGTTGAAGTGAAAATTAGTGCAAAGTTAAGTTGCATGATTAAGATCTTGGATTCATTGTTGCTAAGTTATCCAAGTAAAGGAGTTAGAGGTTAGTGTTGTCTAGTAAGGAAGGCAACAATACATTATTATTTGCTCTCAAGGATTAGAGCAAGAAGCCACCATATCTATGAAGCAAGGAAAAGATTCCACAAGAAGACTTAAGGAGACATATAACTTTGGTGCAAATTAAGGGACTTAATCCTATCTATTACAAAAGTATTTGCATTACATTGGCATTGGTCTTGTCCTTTCAAATACAAAAAAAGGGGATAAAAATAAGAGTGTCTTAAAGACACTATAATAGACAACAAAGGTACAGTCTTTAAGTGGTCCATTATCAAATTTTGAGGAGTAAACTTCAAGGAAGGGAGAGAGCCAACGAAGGGCTCACAAAGCTAGGTTTTGAGGTGTCTAAAGACACCATATTCATTACTATATCCAGAACCTATGGTAGCATCAACTTGTAGCATCAAGGTCCATGTAAGGAGCTCGGTATCTATGTTGAAATATAGCACAAGTATCTACATAATGAAGCTATCATCCTTTACATACAATGTAAAAGAAGAGCACTAAGTATAACACATTGTAAAGCATAAAAGAGTAAGGTACAAGGTGAAATAAAAGGTCTTATATCCAAGCCTTATCTTGGATGAACCACCAGCTAAGTATAGAGAAATTTGAAGCATCGAATCCACCATTGGAGTGTCATAGAACCTCCATTGCAATACTCTAAAATAACCATATCTTGAGCCAAACTCATAGTATCATTGTTCACTTGGAAAGAAAGCGTTGAAGAACAAGAACACAAAGAGCATCCACTGGTAAGATATATACAATGGAGAAGAGATTTTGAGAAAGTATTTACATAAATAAGTTTGGAGTGCCACTTGCAAGGCATCTTGTGCCACTTAACACATTCAAACTTAGTGCCCATACCATCTTTCTAACACCTGTATAGATAAGAGATGTTCAAGTTAGAATAACACATGTCTTGAAGCGTTGAAGATGTTACAAGGGTATATTAATCATTGCACTCCAGTTAAGGAGAACTTGAGCACTGGAGACACCCAACATAATGCTCATAATGTATGCATCACTTGTTAGAAGCATAAATAAGGTACAAAGCCCAATAACGCACCAAGTAGGATCATGAAACCATTAATAGATGAGTAAAGAGGAGCACATAAAAATAGGTAATGTGTAGTGCTACAAAAAAAATCGATGGAACAAGGAGTCAAAGCATAGGAAGACCATCATAAAGCACCACCTAGAATAAAGCATTGAATGCTCAAATTCCATATGTTGAAATAGAAGAGTGCAGCATAGAATAATACATTATAAAAGAGTGTAATATGGAGTAAAATGAAGAGCAAGGTCAAAGGCCATATTAATCAGCTAATCACAACACTCAAAGGTAATTATAAGGTATATTAACTTTCAATTAATTGGATATATAAGGTGCATACTTCTAAGGTTAAATTATTGTAACCTTCGCAATTAGAAAGCAAAATGAAGATAGAGGAATATATCATTGCATGAGATTCAAACCTTACTATATTTTGTAAATAATTAAGTAGGAGATATAAGGTTTTCTACCTTAGAAAATTAATATTAATTTGCAAAATATTATTTTCTAAAATTCCAAAATTAGGGAGATATAAGGAATACTACATCAAACTTTAACTAATTAGAATTTAGAAAATTGAACCATTGAAAATTTAAGGATAGAGAAGCACAATAATTGTTTACTTTAAAGGTGTTGGAATGTATTGCTTATACTTATCTCATAGTCACATTAAATAGATAAAATAAACCCAATCATGGAGAACACCATCAAATTGACAAGTGCATAGATCAATAGGAGAAATAAGGTGAATATGAGTTGATTATTATCATTCCCAAAATATTACAAAATCAACTCAAAAGGTGAACTATTACTTGCTAAGCACTTCACCAAGATTGATTATATTATAATCACTACGGAGCTATAAGGATGTCCACTCTAAAGAACACATTAAATAATGTAGTTAGAAAATGAGCAAGAAAAATATCAATATGGATTAAAAGCATGATTGATGTTTCAAACAACTTAATGGATAATAAAGAAGGTGCAAATAAAAGAGAAGAATCAATGGAATTTAAAAAGATTTTTGAAAACTCACAAACTAATAGTTTGGTAAAAGTAGATTCTTTAGGAACATCTTCTAGTGAGATAGTAAAGGGAGTTGATGATAATTATACTAATGAAGATATTGAAGATCATATTCAAAAGGTAGAAAAGAATATTGATGAAAAATACCTCATACAAATTTATAAGAGAAGTAAATATGGAATAGCTTCAATAGTACACACATGGTTTAGCTATTTCATCATGGGAAATAGATAAACATGATATTCCTAAAACATACAACAAAGGAGTTGGGATACTTTTACTATGCTCCTATTGCAGCCAATTTGGTCATGAGAAGGTAAATTCCTAGAGTTTCCATCCCTATAAATATTATGGAGGAAAATCTCATTCATATTACTCCTATTACTACAAAGAAAGGCACTATAAAATATTTGAGGAGATACTAATATTCAGATTAGATTATTTCCTCCAAGTTCTTATTTCAAAAGCATCCACTAACAATAAGTTCAAGCTTGACATTTTTGAAGATCAAGGAAATAGGTCATACAAAAAATCAACAAACAGAAAAGAAAGCAATTATAATCCACGTATGACTTGCAAGAGTGTATAATCACTAGTACATCAAGGATATCTAGAAGACTACAAGATCAAAGACTCTTCCAAATACTTTGAAACAACAAAAACTAGTGGAATGAAAAAGACAAGAAGAGACAACATGAAGACAAAAGCAGAAGAAGAACTTGAACAAGATAAAGATACTCATCCAAATTTAGACAAAGAAGACAATGAAGGAAGTAGTAGAGAAGACATCTAATTCCATAACCAAGACAAAGATATACCTAAATAATGTAATATAGGGGGGCGTTAGAGTATATTACATTATTGGGTACATGTCAATGTACCACCTTTGGTACGTACTAGAGTAGGAGTTTACTTTAGAGTAAATTTTGGGTAGTTACTTCAACATGTAATAAATGCACAAGTGTTAGAATGTGAAATGATGTAAATGTGCATGTAGTCCACATGTACATGAGTCATAGGATAGAGTCAAAGGTAGAGTGAGGGCCAAGGAACTTATCTTCCTATATATAGGCCTTATAGTGAGTGAAAATGGGGTAGAGAATATAGAGAGTGCATAGTATAGATTGGTAGAGAAGTAAAATGTAGTTCTTTTAAAAATAGTTTTTAGAGTATTCATGTCCTCCATTATATTGCATTGTACTATTTTTGTGAGCTTTCTTTAATGGCATATGTTTAGTTATTACATAAGTTTATCTCTTTATTTTCTTGCATATTATAGTACCATTATCATATAGATATCATAGATTGATTATCTTACATCTTGTGGTTGCATTTCCTATAACATATACTCATAAAAAGCTAACATAAGCACTCTATATTCTTAGAATAAAAATCTAATTCATTTTTATGTGATACCCAAATAACATAAAAACTACTACAAAATGTTTGCTTTTAATACTCAAACTAGTACAACATTTAGTCAAAATTTGGTCATGAGCTAGATATAAATTCTAGGATAGTTTAAGTGGATCTAAGATTTTCTATTTCTTTAATTTAACTACATCCTAATTTTATGCTCTAATTGCCTAGCTATCAAGAATCTAATAACAATAGATGATTAGGTTTTGAAATGGAATTCTTTTATAGCCTTTGATTTAGAAAGTGTTTCTTCTAATTCAATATAAGAGATGATTTTGATAAGTCCAATATTGATTTGATGTCATGTTAGTGTCTTGATTCCTTATAAATCTAAGAAACAATAACATTGTATACTCTCCTAAAAGGACTTAGGATTATAAATATAGTTTTTTTAGGTCACTACAATAGTTGAGTGCACTATTATTACCATGTTCTCTTTCAAGTGGGTGTCCTTAGCATTGTGTGTCATGCTCTTACCATATTGAGGTATTATGTTTACTTTTAAGAGTAAATAACTTTTAACTAATTATATATTACATTATATTTGTAATAATGTTTAATATAAATTGTAGAAATCCAACAAATAGATGTTTTCCATAGTAATAGTGTACAAATGATATAAAAATTCAACAATAAATGCAAATAATGAATGTATAATAAAAGGAAACCACATTATCTCGAATACCCAGATCATTCAATCAAGGGAAACATCACTTCTTTCCATCTGTGCACTGTGCACTCCTAGACATTTAAAGCCACCATACCCAAAAACCTCTCAATTATCATAACCCATAGAAACTCATTACTGACCATAACATTAAAAAAGAACTCAAAATAAAAACAAAACAAAAAAACTGATTTGTTCACACAATAAATCATTGTAAAATGTCTAAAAAAAAACCTAAAACTCAAAAAACTGATCTGTTCACATAATAAATCATTGTAAAATTTTTAAAAAGATCCAAAACTCAAAAAACTGATCTATTCACACAATAAATCATTGTAAAATTTCTACAAAGACCCAAGACTCATACCATACCACGAACACAGCATCATGCAAAATAGCTACAGTGATCTTCGTGTGGTTTATAGTACTTCACTTATTAATGATGAGATTTAAAATTCAACTCAAGATATATATAAAAAATATTAATAATAAAAAAGAAAATACCCTTGTTGAGTGCTTATTTGGGAATTTAGTCAGGCATTACTCATGCAACAATGGTCCTCCCATGCTTACCCAGTTCTAAAAAAATATACAACAATGGTCCTTCCATGTCTACCCAATTCTAAAAAATATTGCAGACCATGAATTCATATATGGATCTAAAGTGCACTGAAAGAGTGACTATGAAACTTCTAAGAGATTCAGGCTCGAAATATTTAAGTTATTTCTTTAAGGTACGATGTGAACAGTGTGAACAATCACTCCAGGTGGAATTTCATTTGATTACATGGAAGAGAATTGATAAAATTAAGTTGACAATGTTTTGTCATACTCGTACTCTAGCAATGTATGTCATGAATAATGCTAGGAGTGTAAGGCTATTAAAAACTCAACGGAATTGGCACCCAACTCAATGAATAAGGGATTAAATACATCAAGGATTTATTTAAAAGCATCATTAGTGTATTTCAGATAAGGATGATGGAGCCTTATTCAGTAGGAAACTTGGGTGAAAATAAGAAATCATGCATCAGTTGTGAATACGAACAGTATTGGGTCACATAGTCTCCATAAGATGCATGATACTCTAGTGTAATGGGAATCAAGAAGAGAGGAGGTTTTAGGTTTAATATATGATAAAAACCTTATATTTGATGGATTATTGAATCACACCCTAGTTAACAAACTTTGCATAGAATAAAAGATGGTTTTTTTACAAATATTTGTTATTTATTTATTAAGTTTATGTGAAAGATAAAAGGGTAAAATAGTTTTTAATGTTTGAGGTTATAGGTCATATGAGATGATATTCATAGAAGATGTTGTTTATCCAATATATGGTTACCCATTCATATTGAGGTTACTCTCATAAGTTTGCCTAATATAAGGTTATTCAACATATACTCGCATGGTGTATAACCTTAGCTTCTGTAATATTTGAACCTTAGACCTTTATTTAGAGTTCCAAAGTCTCAACCTTTAGACCACTCAAATTAAGGAAAATCAAATTTAATTAACAAATATTTCATTATTGTTCAAGATAACAACTAGGTGGTTGAAATCTCTAAAGCATTTCATCCATCCTATGTTTAATTGACTAAAGATGTCATGGGTTCTACTATTTTTTTTAATAAGCTATAAGTGGATTTTATTGGGGGCCAATCCCATTACAAAAAAAAAACATTACATTTCTCTCATTATATTTCTAACAAGTTAATTAAAGCATATCCAACTTTACCTTTCGATCAAAGATATTCTTCATTTTTCTTTCTATCAATCTCCATCTTCCTCTAGTTACATTTCTAACAAGTTAATTAAAGCATATCCAACTTTACCTTTCGATCAAATATATTCTTCATTTTTCTTTTTATCAATCTCCATCTTCCTCAACTTGCTAATTTTCCACAATAAACTCCTTTTATATCTGATGCCTTCTGAAATTTAAATTGTGCCAAGATGAAATTCAACACTGCTAATGGTTAAAATATTTGTTACCCAACTTCTATATCTATAAATATCTTGTCTATAACAACCTTTCAATTTCTTAATACTTTTTTTAAGGTTCTTATCAATTCCCCTAATATTTCACGATATTATTTTCATTGTTATTTTTTTATTTTATTTGTGGGTTTAGTCGCACTTCTTGTTAGCACTTGTGATATTTGCTTTTGCTTTCCCATATCAATATCCCTTTGGGTTTCTTTTTCTCTTTGTTTTTGCTTCTTGGGTCTTCCTCTCTTTTTTTCATTATCAACAATACTTTCATCTTCATCAATCTCTTCAATCTTCTCACATTGCTCAAAGTAAGACTTATAATCTTTAGGTTTACCTTATTCTGAAGGACCTGAAGTGCAAGGAATAACCTTAAAAGTACAATCTTCTTTATGTTGCCCTAGAAACCCTAAAGTGTAAGGATACTCTTTTATAACAATTACCTTCTTATTCTTCTCTAAAAACCTAAAGCATTATGGGTTTCCTCCATTCTTATTTCTTTATTATGATGCTCTTGAAACCTTGAAGTGCAAGGGATAACATCTTCATCCCTTTCACTCTTATTACTTGGAGAGGATTCTATACTACTTGAGAAAAATGAAGATGATTTACCTAGAATAAACTTGACCTCTTTTGTTGTATTTGTTTTAGGATTTCTCTCCACATCTTCTTTTGCACCTTTAATTCCTTCTGAACTTGCCAAATGATACTATAGATAGGCTTTATTTGCCTCTTCTTTCAAAGTGGAATATCCTTGATTTGATCTAGCTTCTATTACTATATGATTTTCTTGCTTCGTCTTGAAGTTTATCTCATGGCTAGAATTTTTTGTCTCTTTCTTCATAGATTTCACTGTACAAGCTCTTGTCATATGTCCAATATCATAACAATTATGGCAAAAAAATGCAATATTTTCATAATCTACTTGTTGATCCCATTCTCTTGATTTAGATTTTATCTTAATGGATTGTGGCAAAGGTTTTAAAATATCCATAGCAACACATATTCAAGTATATATAGAATGCTTTCACTCCTTAGTAGTTAGTCCTTCCTTGATAAATTCCCTTAGGGTATTTCCAATATTATTTAGAACATCCTTATTTATAAGATGATATAGAAGTCCAAAAATTCTAACCCATACTGGAAGCTTCTTAATAGTTTGTCTCAATAGAAATTTGTTCATTCCATGATCTCAAATAAAGTGCATCTCTTCCCCTAAACCATGGGTCACCAACCATTATTTTATCCCTAATTTTTGAACTAGAAAATATGATGAGAAAAAACCTTTAGGAAGAAAATTCATAGAGTAATTTGAATTTAATTTCCACTTCAACTTGATCCAATTTTGAATCTCCAAAATCCCTGACCATGATATATGAAACTTACAAATTAACCCTCTATTTTTAAGAACCATTATATCATGCTTAATCATCCCATATTTGATAGTCACTTTTGGTGTAACATTTGCTACCTGGATCGAACTTGCCATGTATTCGCTCTTCATCTTATATTCAACTTGGACCTTCATACTTCCAACTAGGGAATCCTAAATTTACATTAGGGCTTTCAAATATGACTTTCCTTCCATACTAGCTAATGGGGCTTGCTTTTTGTTTGCACTCTCTCTTGGCTCACCTTCCCTCTTGGCTTGCACTCGCTCCCAGCTTGCACTCTGCTACCTTGCACTTGTTCTCGAATTGCACTCCCTCTTGGCTCACAATAGCCATTATATCTTCTTTTTCCTGATGTTCCTTTGCTTCAACAATTTTTTGGAAATAATATTCCATGCATTCATGATAAGAGTTTGAAGCACTAATGCTCTTTGAATTAACCACTGCTCTTTCACCATGATTGAATCTTGGCTTGCACTCCCTCTTATATCACACTTTCTCTTGGATCACACTATATTTTCTCCAACTGGATCACACTTTGATTTCTACTTCTTGCTCACACTTCCTCCTTACTCTTGAATTACACTTGTACTCGCTTTTGGCTACACTCACTCTCGACTCATGCTTGTACTTACTTCTAACATGCTTGCACTTGTTTCTGGCTGCACTCACTCATTGTTGCACTTCCTCCTGGCTTGTGCTCTCATTCACTGCTACACTTCCTCTCAGATTGCGCTCACACTTACTGTTGCACTACCTCTTTGATTGTGCTCACACTCCTTGTTGCACTCCCTTCCACCATGAGTTCTACTATTCAAACATATTAAAATTTTGACTAATATTCATGTGATAAGAAGATAATTTTTAAAATATTTTAATTATTGTAATAAGGTAGGGCCAAGGAATTATAGTAGAATGAAAATAATATCTAACTATGGGAGCAAGGTTATCTAATAATGCAAGAATATTTTAGGATCAGGAGAAACTTACTTGACAAGTCTCCTCCCAAATTATTAAAAATTTCAATAACTATAAGGTTTTGACAGCAACAAAGGTAATTAGACAAATCATCCCTCCAAATATCAATAAAGCGAGGGCTTGGGGATTTTTTTATGGGGCTACACAAGGGGTCCCTCGAGTTTGCAGACTAGGAAGATTACATATATGTTGGAATTATGACACTCAAATTGTTGGTTTAGTTGGAAGAATCAAAAGGAATACAAAAAATTCAAACTTCTGGAGAATCATAAATGGTAATAAAGTGGATACTTGGTATTTTTAGTATGGAAAACATGGTTCTACAACCCATCTTCTCTCAAATAAAAGAAGTTAAATATTTTACTTTTTGACATATTTATAGATAAATACATAGGGAAGAAAATTAACTCTCAAAGAAGGAGCTTCAAATTGAACTAGATACGTGCTTCGTAAAGTAATTTAGTGAGGGCAATGCATTGTAGCTGTGTTGGAGAATATTACATTATTTGGTACTTGCCAATGTACCACCTTGGTACATTATTATATTAGGTGTATGTATTATATTATTTTATGAGTTAATATTTTATGTAAAGTAATAATGTGAAGGAAATGTACAAATGTCATGTAATTATGAGTGCAAGTGTTATGTATGTAAATATGCATAAGTGTCCAATATGTAAGTGTGTACATATATCCTTAGATTAGGAAAAAATATTTGAAGAGTCAAGTACAAGTGTGTGTTCAAGATAGAGTCATGTGTATGCAAGTGGTAAGTATAAGGAAGAGTCATGGTAACCAAGAGTCATTCTAGAATGGCTATATATTACTCCATAGAGGATGAGAAATATGGTCTACATGGTCTACAAGGTCTATAGAGTCTACAGGGTCTATAGAGTCTACATAGCCTACACAACCTACATTGTATGAGAGTCTTGTAACACAAAAAGGAGTAATATAAGTTTGCATACATTTGAGAAATTGGTATTATATGTGATCTTATTGTGCATATTTTACTCCTTATTTATTGAATGTTATTACATATTAGTTGTTTCATATATCTTTGTTATATTATATTATTGGATTATTACATTGCAACTTTATTATATTTGATCTTGTGATTATATTCTTGTGAGTTTTATATTTGTTGTAAGGATTCAAAATCCATTAGTGGTATCAAAGCCACAACAAGATTTCTTGCATAGTATTTGAAAGTTACAAAAGGATAGAGTCTTTCCATAGCTATATAAACATCTAGTTAAGGCTAGGACTCAACAATAAAATTTGTAGAAGGCTAGAGTCTTTCCACAAGGTTAAAAATAACCTATAAATACTAGGACTCAGCAAGGATCTTTCCACAAGATTGAAGGATAACTTGTGAAGACTAGGATCTCTATTTGGACGAATCAACTTGAAGACAATTGATTATTCAATGTATAGCCAACCTTGACATTAACAGAAAGTTTCAAGGATAGAAATCCTTTTATATCAATATTGGATTCTTAAGTAATGCTAAAAAAGTAGTCTAAAATTCTATTGCTATGAAAATTGATATGTAGAAGTTGAGAAGCTTCCTACAATTGATAGAGAATACTTTCATATTTTATTGCATGAAGATCAAGATATTTCCTCATGTATGAATTTATTTGAAGTTGTAGTAAAAGAAGAGACATTGAAGATAGGAGACCCAAAAAAAGAGGACCAATAGAATATTGAAGAAAAAAAAGAGGAAACAAGAGAAAAAGATATCTCATAGTTGAATGAGATAGGAGACCTAAGAAAAAGAGTTCTCATAGACAAAAGATATAGGAGAATTAATAAAAAGAGGTCCCATAGATAGCAGAGATAGGAGACCCAAGGAAAAGTGGTTTCATATAAGTCAGATATAAATAGGAGACCCGAGAGAAGAGGTCCTAGAATTAGTAGAGATAGGAGACCCAAGAAAGAGGTCCCATATAAGACATAGAAGTCAGAAGAAGATAACCAAGCATAGAGGTTCTATTGATGATTGAAGATTGAATAGTGGCCATTGATCAAATTTCTAAAGTAGAAAGAAAAAAAAGAAAGAAGAGCTCCAAAAAAGGGTGTTTACATCAAGTTTGGGATAATCATCTTCATTCGACTACAAGACCATAAGTGAATTAGGTATAGAATATTTTCCAAAGTTGCTATAAAATAAAAGTGATTGAAAAGCATGTAGAGAACTATTTATTCGACCAATGAATAGTTAAGAGCTAAGTGTCAACATGAGTATCATTTGAGAAACTGTTGCTAAGTATTGAGTCACCATGGAATGTATGCAGTAAGGTTAAATCTGAAATACATAAATTATGTTTGATTAGAAGTCAAAAAAACAAGCATAGACGTGCCTAAGGAAGTGCTAGAATAGGCAGGTGAAGCACTCAAATAGCAAGCAAAAGTGAAGGGCCATAATAGCACCATAGTCTAAAAGGAGTTCCATAAGAGCTATATTCAAAGCAAGGAAGAAGATCTACAAAAGGTTTAAAGCAAAATAAATAGAGATAGAATATCTCTATAGATTCAGTTAAGAAAAAGCTCCTAAAAATAGCATAATTCTGAAGGCAAAAAGTTAAGCTTAAGGTTTGAAAGCATTAATTTTTAAAGCATTATTTTTTGACAAGTTCAATTTTATAAGTTGTTTCAGACATCAAAAGTTGGAGCATGAAATCCAATCTTGAAGTCACTTGAACCTACACCAAATCATAGCAAAGAAATATTAATATATAAATCCAAACATAGAGCAAAGGAGTGTAAAATTCAGACGTATTTTATGAAAGCTAATAATATAATGAAAGTGCAACATGTAACAGAATCAAAAAATAATGTAAAAATAAGGACACAACTAACCATAGGATGAAGTCTGAAGGACAACATCACAAGGTAGGCAAGTGAGTAATGAAGCCAACGAAGCATCACTTGAAAGAGTTCCACCCAAGAGGATAAAACCTAAGTACCAAGAGAGCAACGAAGCAGCACCACAAAAGAGTAAGAAACCCAAATGCCAAAGAGAAATGTACTAGGAGAAGAATAACCCAAAAGGATAATTAAAAGAGACATCTGAGAGGAAGATATCCAAGCAGCATCCTTGGAAGAAGACCTAATATTTTTGGAGGATTCAAAATGTCATTTGCCTAAGTGGAAATTGGAGAACCAAGCATCAAAGGAGTGTGAAGAGCCAAGCACCAAACTAGAACATTGAGAAAGCTAGCTAACATCTTTTTGAGGGTAGTTAGAATCTTCAAGAAATTAGAATGTCACCTTTTTAAGCGTATCAAAAGAGAGTCATGTCAGAGCATTTCAATCGATTCATTTTATAGAGAAACGTTTTTTAAAAGGAATATTTATTACATGAAGTGACACATGCTCCAAGACAGTGAAACATCCAATATGTTGGATAGTGCACATAGTTGAATGCACCAGAGGAAGAGTGAATACACCAATGAAGGAAGGTCAAATGTGTTAGAGAGGAGAGACAAACATGCTAGAAAAAGATCAATGTATCATAGAAGAACTAGATGCACCAAATCTAAGGTATAAAAGATTTAATTTAATTCTTAAAATCTTTCTAAAGTCTAAAGGAGTAATAAGGTTAATTATTTATTATTCTAAGGTTTAAGTTAATTTCAAGAGAAATAAGGTGTTTAATACTTTAATAGTAACCTTAGTCATTCTAAGTGAAATTGGAGAAATAAGTAGTTATAGTATTATTTGTTCAAAGTTTTTCAAAGTGATTTAAATTTGAAAGATTTATTTTTGAAATTTGAAACTAAAAGAATATTTGCAAATTATTAAATTATGGAGAGATAAGGAATTCTACATCAAACATAGGAAAACTATATTTGCAAAATTCTTAATTTTATAGCTTCTATTTGACTAGGGAGCCATAAGGTATTCAACTACAAAGTTTTTTGAAAAATATAGAAATTTGAAATAACTATCATTCAAAAACTAGGAAGATACAAGGTAGTTTACATCAAAAGATATTCATGGATAAATTCGTTAAGAATACAATTAATAAGGAAAGAGAAGATATTTTGCATGAGCTTAAATATTATTTTCAAAGACTAAATGAAGAGAATAAAGCACCAATATGGTTTAGAAATACAATTGAGGAAATAATAAGGTTTTATGATAATCAAGTAGACATACCTTTGGAGTCTATTACTACAAAGTCCATCTCAAAAATGGAGTGTACCAAAAATATTGAAGACCTTTATCATCTACAACATATATATAAAGAAAATAAATATAGAATAGTTTCAGTTGTACGCAAGTGGTTTTATTGTTTTATCAAGAAAACATATAAACTTGAAACTTTAAAAGAGATTAATAAGGAAGTGAAGATATCTTCAAAATGTGCTTATTAAAATAAGATTGGTCATGAGAAAGCAAATTGTTGGAATCTTCATCCATGTAACTATTATGGGGAAAAATCTCACTCATCTATTTTTTGCTATTATAAGGACAAGTACTACAGAAGATTTGAAAAGATATTACTATTCAGATTATATTATATTTTTCAAGATATTATTTCTAAACCTCTATTAACAATGGATTCAAGTTTAAAATTTCTAAAGAACAAAAAGGAGAGTCGTCTAAAAAAATAGGGAAAGGAAATTGGATTAATTCTTATCCACTTATGACTTGTAAGATAATGATATCTCTTGTTCGAAACCAAGAACGAATATCATATCAAAGACATTGAAATGTAGAAATGCAGCAAGCTAAAGAAAGTGAGAAAGGACTACACAAGTTCCAGGATCAAGATGAAGACTATATTTAAGACTAAAATATTCAATAACCAAATAATGTAATTCAAGGGGGTGTTGGAGAATATTACATTATTTTGTACTTGCCAATGCACCACCTTGGTACATTATTAGATTAGGTGTGTGTATTAGATTAAAGTGTGAGTTAATATTTTATGTAATGTAATAATGTGCAAGAAATGCACAAGTGTCATGTAATTATACGTGCAAGTGTTATGTATGTAAATGTGCACAAGTGTTCAATATGTAAATGTGCACAAGTGTCCAATACGTAAGTGTGCACATGTGTCCTTATATTAGGAAAAGTTATGTGAAGATTCAAGTACAAGTGTGTGCTCAAGATAGAGTCATGTGTATGCAAGTGGCAAGTATAAGGAAGAGTCATGGTAACCAAAATTCATTCTAGAATGGCTATATATATTAGTCCATAGAGGATGAGAAAGATGATATACATGGTCTACAAGGTCTATAGAGTCTACAGGGTCTACGAAGTCTACATAGCCTACACAACCTACATTGTATGAGAGTCTTGTGACACAAAGAGGAGTAATACAAGTTTGCATACATTTAAGAAATTGGTATTATATGTGATCTTATTGTGCATATTTTACTCCTTATTTATTGAATTTTATTACATATTAGTTATTTCATATATCTTTGTTATATTATCTTATTGGATTATTACATTGCAACTTTATTATATTCAATCCTGTGATTATATTCCTATGAGTTTTATATTTGTTTAAGGCTTCAAAAGCCATCAAGCCGGTACGTATCTCTAGTTAGCAGATTAATCCACTTTAGTTAGAGCAAGGACAATTAAAGCAACTTAAAAAAACAAAAGTTAATGATTTAAAGAATATTGGTTGATAATTTGGGAACGTGTCCAAATACAACTTAGCGTGTGAGAGATAGCTAGCTATGATGTATAAGTGACATGATTTTTAGGTCATTGTTGAAGCTTTAAATAATTTCCAAAGAGGCATTTAAATAATGTAATTTCATATTTTCTTAATATAAAATTATGACTTTATTTTGAAGAAAAAAAAACATAAATCGCATATAAAAAACAAATCATATTTCTTATTCTAGTATCATAAAAATTATATATAAATTTATTAAAATAAATATGATTTATAAATCAACTTAAGCAAATAATTTAGAAATAATAATATTTCTTTCTTTCTATAAATTCAACTTTAAGTATTTTTTATAACTCATCAAAAAAAAACTTAAGTATTTCTTTCCATTTTATAATAATTAAAATATCATATTTATAATATTTCATTATATAATTTCTCTCTAAAATAATTTTTAAATAGAATTATTTAGTAAATGGAATTTAAATTTTAAATTCAAATTAACCGTTAGAAATAATTTCGATAATTTGAAACTAAAGGATTTTAAGTAGGATTAACCGTTAGAAATAATCTTTTTTAATTTTAAGTAGGATTTTAAAAGGATTGTCCTTTCCCTTTTACATAAGCTAATTCACATTGAGCTATATAGCCTATTTGGTGCCACCCGAGATTTAAACCTTGGTGTGGGCTACATCATTCATATGTCCCAACCATTGAACTAAGGTCTCATTGGCTAAATTATTCTAATCTTACAGAAAGTTCTTTTCCTTCATTTAAACCAGATATCATAGCGATACATAGAATAACTCTATTGATTAGGCAAATTACATAACATATTGTTTAAAAAACTATATAAAAAATAAAAAATATGGTAATCTCTATCATTTGAACAAGTATTAGAGGCACATAACACTATATAATTTGGAACGTGATCAATCTTCATAATAATTATGTTGGAATATGTGATGGTTAAGATTTTCTTGAGGTCATGACCAACTATTTGTACTTGTATTTGTTATACTTATCCTTTGGCCCTATCTAAACCTTGAAAAATATACTTCTATAATTTTTGAAATATTCAATTCCTAAGGATCGATCTCCCAACCTTGACTTAAAGGCATCATGTATCTGGGTATAAATATATCTTCTTATTGATATTTTCATTATCAATTGGAGTTTAACTCCATTTTTCATTCTAGTGAGACTATTGGCATCAATGAACACTCAACTATATTTTGTGGTTTTTTTTTTATATATTTTTATTTTTATTAAAGTAATATTAGGTAATGTTTGATTCTATGATGCTTTGAAACATCACAAAATGATAAGAGCAAGTGACGACAATAGATGTTTTGGAGCAAGCATTAAAATATCTTTTTCTAGAGCAAGCAATTTTCTTAAGCAAGAGGCGACAATGAATTTTTTGGAGCAAAATTTTTTTTGAAGCAAGCAATAAATTTTCTAGAGGAAGCAATAGGTTTTGGGATCAAGCAATTTGCTAGAGTAAGCAACAATGATAGATTTTTTGGAGCAAGCAATTTTTTGAAGTGACAAATTTTCTAGAGCAAGTGATGGAGATTGAACCCTAGTGTGAGGAAAGGGGAAAAAATATATCAATCCTTTGAAGCAAGTGATGGATTTAAAACCCTAGTACATGGGAAAATAGTAATGTTTTGAAGCAAGTGGCATATTTTTGAAGAAGGTAGGGGATATAAAACCCTAGTACAAGGGAATAAGTGATGAATTTCTTTTGAGGCAAGTGATATTTTTTATAAACAAGAAGAGGGGTGCAACACCAAGGGAAAAAATGGGATATATTACTTTCAAATTTGGAGGATACAATACCTTCATAGATCTAGCCATTTGGATAAGCAACAAACTATGCAAGTTAGGGTTTTGTGGTGGAGGAAGACGATAAGCTCTTGGAAGGGTTTATTGGGTTGCAATGCACATAGATATCAAGCATTCAAATTCATCCATCTATTGAATTAGCTTCAAAATATCCAGTGTTATAGAGATATTGTGAAATTTTTGGTTTACGAAAAGCTATGGATGTCTTGATATGTGTTTTTCCCTAGTGTTTACTTTCTAGATGAAAATAAAAGTTGTTTTTAGAGTTGTGTCTAGGGTTCTTTTCAAATATGAAGGTTTGGGTTGTCATTAAAGAAGAACAAGTTTTCAATTTGTTAAAACTTCATAGTATTTGTAATTTGGGTAGGCGACAGTCTTTGCAAGTTAGTAATTTAATGGAAATACATATGGAGAACAACATTAGGATTTTACATATCTTGAAGCATAACCTAGGTCTTGCTCATGAATGGATGGCTAAAGAACAGTTTGTAATAGAAGAGGACCTTCAACAATTTTCAAGAGAATCAAACATTTTTAAATCTATTAAAATTGTTACACTTTTACCTGAAAAATAGCACGTGATGTTGCATTAAGGTGTATATGGATGTTGAAGGTATCTAAGATTTCAAAATTGGTAATGAAGAAGGGGTCAAGGGAACACAAATAGGACAAGTAGAAGTATAGGTCACTACTAAAACTAATCATACCTATCAAATATATCACACAACCTTGGTTCCAAGTTGTATCACCAATAAGATATAATAGCTCAATGAGAATTTGAAGGAGGCATATATAGGGGGTTTTTTGGTGAGTTTAGTGCAAAAGAGAGCAATGGATGAGGAGAGAAAATTTGAGAAGAACATACTAGGGTTGTGGCCACTAAGTATGGAGTCATGTGACATGCATCTTAAACCTAAGGTTGTAAAGACATGGGATAAGAGGATATATTTTTAAGTTGTTTTGACAAGACTACCACCATGGTGAGTGAAGTAGAGGGTGATAAAGATAATGGTACATTCTCTATCAAGGATAGTTTTGCTAATACAAATGCTAATAGAGAGTCCCTCGATATTTAGGTAGTATTTTGAAATAGAAAGAAGATTTATAGGATTTTTAGAACAAGGTTATGAAGAAGAAGTAGTGGACTATTTGATGGATCCTTATGTGGAGATCTTCATATTTTATTATGGAAGAAAGTACAAAAGAAGGAAGTATCCTTTAGAAAAGTTCAAGAATGGGCTTGAGCTAGTGATAATTTTATAGGAGGGCATGCAACTCTTGGATAATATTGATGATTGGGATATGTCCTCTTTAGAGCAAGTTCAAAATAGGTAACTCTTTAATCAGGGCTATGAGGGATAACACGAGAATTTGTAAGGAGAAAATTGAAAGAAGAATCCCTTAGAAGCATGTAAAAAGACAACCAAGTGCATTCAAAGGAATATTAATAGAGCAAAATTAGTCTTAGGAGAAGATGTGAAAATGGGGGAATTCATTGAACTTTCATAGAAAATGCTTATTGGGAGGTTCTATCGGCGTGCAATTTTTAAAAAATCCTTGGAAAACTGGATAGCCAGGGAATGGATGGAAGTCCTAGGGTATGTGCCTATTTTTTTATTTTTAGTAAGAGGGTGGTTGTAATTTTAGTTTAAGAATAAGGAAGATGAGGAAAATATTATGTCAAAGAAATGATTTTGGGGGTCAACTTTGTTAATTTTCAAACTGTGGGACCCTTGTTTTAACCCTATGATCACTTGAATACCTTCTCACCCTGTATGGGTAAAGTTATTGGGGTTGCCATTATAATTTTTATCTAGATATATTTTCTAAGCCATAGGCAACTACATTGGTTCTTTCTTGGAGGTGGACGAGAGGTATTAGTCCTTATGCTTGAGGATAATGGCCATGATTCTTGTTGATGTGGACTAGAGAGATGGACTGGTGGGGAAAATTGTATTTAAGTACCACAAAGAGACTCATGTACAAACATTGGACTATATTTGTGTGCCTTTTAGGTGTGCATGTTGTCATAATTATGGGTATATTGCAAGGGATTGTTCTCTTAATATTTTAAGGAAGGTTTGGTGTCGTAAGGAATATAAAGGGGTCTTTAAGTGTGATAATGAAATGCAATTTTTCCTTCATGTACGTAACTTACAAACTGATTATATTATTTAATCAATGCATAAGGAACACAATCTAGAGAAATCAGGGAAAAATAGAAGATGCAAAGAATATGGAGATAAAAAAAATTGTCAGATTAAGTGATGGATTTAGAATCATCTCATATTGAAGTAAGGCTAGGATCGAAGAAAAATATGGATGTCATGATCTTGGACCTAGATACATTATTTCAAAGTAAAACTATTTCCAAATCTTATTTCTCATATGGGATTATAGGTAATTCTCTTCCCTCAACTAACCAATGGCCAAATTTACCAGTCTATAAAATAAAATCTTCCCTAGAATATGGTAAGGGTGGAGCTAGGGGGCAAGGAGGACCCTCAAATTACTCTTCCTTAAAATAAGTAGATCTAGATCTTGGTTTAGACTTTGGTAAGTTTTTTAGTTATACTTCACAAGTAAATCACTTTGAATTTGCTTCCCCACTTCATTTTTCTTGTGATCAAGAAGTTTTTGTGTCCCTAGAAACCCATAGGTATCCCTTATAATCCCTAAAAGGTAGAATAAGACTAAGGGAAGGAGTTTGAGGAGGCCTCATTAAAGACATGGGGGATAGAAGTATTGTTAGTATGAGGAGAAGACGATTTTTTATTTCATTGGCTAAGAATAAAAGTCTATGTGAAGTTCAATAAGACAAGAAACAATCCTTAAAGGGATCCTTAAAGCAAGGATGATCCTAGAAATAGTTAATCAATTAAATTACTTTCCTTTAATATCCAAGATATGGGCAACTCTACAAAAAATTTTGCTTTGTGTAGGTTGGTAGAAATTCATAATCTAAAGATTTTGCTAATTCAAGAGACAAAAGGATTAGTTATGAAAGTGATGGAAGATCTCAGTAAATTGCTTAAAGGATGGGATATTCTAGCCCTTGATGTTATAGGGAGCTTGAGAGGAGTGGCCATAGGGTGGAAGGTAAATCAATTTAGCCTAATTATTTTTTCATTGCTTAACTCAAGAGTAGGGACTGAATTTTTTTTAGTGGACCTCGAGTAAATAGTGATAGTGGTGAACATTTATGACCCCTATAAATATAGGATGCAATATTGGGATAAGCTTATGGATCAAAATTTGTTAGAAGTTAATAATTTAATTTTAGGATGTGATTAAACTTAACTCTTTCTAGGAGTGAAGTGTGGAGTACTACTAATTACTAATTACTTCATCCAATGGCTAATTACTTCATCCACTAGCTAATTACTTCATCCAAAAGTTTGAATCCAGGAGGTTGGTAGACCTAGTGCCTATAAAATCTATTCCAACTTGGAGAAACATGAGCATAAGAGTTGATAGAATTTCTAAGAGACTAGACAAATTCTTAGTAGTCAATAGTTTAGTAAATGACACTTACAGATTAAAGTCTTGGGTTGAAGTCAAAGGATACTTTAATAACTTCCCCATCATTCTTCTTATAAAAAATGAGAAAAACCACATTGTCCTTTTAAATTCAGTTCTAAGAGGCTAAAATTGGATAGCTTTGTAACTCTATTCAAATAAAAATGGGTGAAGTTTGATCCTAGTATGAGAGAATCTGCTAGTATACAATTTGTAGCAAATCTAAAAAGGGTTAAGGTAGTAGTGGTTTAGTGGGCCCATAAAAAGAAATTAATGGATGAGCAAAAACTGACAAAGATTGAGGAGGAGCTTGTGGTTCTTCTAGTATATGACTTTGAAAAATAATTAGATGAGGAAATAAGGCTTAAGTATACAATTTTGGAACAAGATAAGAGAAGATTGTTGGTAGAGAGAGAAGCACACTAGAGGCTCAAAACTAGAGTATTATGGATTGCAAGTGGGGATGAGAACACTAATTTTTTTCATAGTTTTTCAAATCACGAAAAACAACAAAATACAATTTGGGAGCTACAACGACAAAATGGAAGTAAAGTCTTATCCTTTAAAGGAATAGCAGACATGGGAGTAAGGCATTTTTGTCAACTATACAAGAATCTTGGTCAAGTTAATATAGCTAAAATAGTCATAATAGCTTCTCTCTTTCCCAAATTTATAGATGAGGAAGCCAATGGTGATTTTATTAAGGATGTATCAAAGGAGGAGCTCAATTGTTTTTTAACGTCCTTCCAAAAAGATAATAATCTAGGACCTGACATGTGGATTGTGGAATTATTTCTCAAGATATATGACCTTTTGGATTCTAACCTACTCAAGGTTGTGGATAATTCTAGGCAAACAAGAAGGGTAAATATTGTCTTCAACTCTACCGTCATTGCTTTTATTCTAAAAAATAACAATCCTTCTTTCTTTTATGATTTCATGTCCATTTCTTTGTGTAGTTATATGTACAAAATCATAGCAAAAATAATTACATCAAGAATTAAAAGGTTCCTCTCTGCTTATTTATCTATTGAGCATTTTTATTTTCTTGTAGACACCAAAATTTGGTCACTCACAACACCACATTTGCCACCCCACATCAAATCATGCATAATAAAGTTATATGCCTAAGTTTTAGACTTAGGGATATAAAATATTGCACATTATCTTATTTTCTATATTTATTAAATCTAGAAAATCAACCTAGGATACCTTGCATATCCACTAGACATGTGTCCTAACCACCTCACCAGTATCTTTACCACATCTCATCCACCATTGTTCCCTTTGTTCCTTCACGTGGGGCAAAATCCCACACATCACTCCACTTGTAGCCACATCACCCCAGTTAAGTGAGGCATACTAAGTGACTCACTATAACTACCCCATCCATTTAGCAGCCTAGGATTACCACTTGGTAATCTAGGATTTCCACCTCTCACTTCCCTCCAAAACTCTAAGGAGCCTATAAAGGAACATTCACCCCACCAAATTAGGGGGGCTAAACATTGACACCGCCAAGATTCTAGAATAGGATCATATGTCTGCATGCATCCTGAGGAGAAACTAAATTTTAGGCACGAAGATTCTATTTTGAGGTATTATACCATTCAACCGAAATTGTTGGTTTGTGGTTTCACAGTCGAATCCGCACACCTACGATCCCACCATCGCACATTTGTAATTTATAGTCTTCCACCACACATCTGCAATTTCACAGAGCCAAGAACATAGATCAGATCCGATCGGTAACACTTATTTTTGGCAAGGCTTTTTATGGTTTTCATGCTTCTGTTGTCTGTATTTACATGATTTATTGCATAGGGTTTTATAGCATCATATTTATGCTTGGATTTGTAGGTGCTACTGATCTCTTTGCTAGTTTTCATGTGTGCAGGTGACAGGTATTTTGGGAGAAGTTGTTGAAGTTGGAGTGGTCCCATGCTGGATACCAAATCCCACTCCCATTTTGAAGTTGTAGCAGAATATTGAAGAACACTATACCTTGTTGAATATCTGGAATATGTCGTTCCTTTATCAAAAAATATTGTACTATACAGAGAGATATTGTAATATTACTCCCAAAATACTTGGGGTAATTTAAAAGTTGTAAACATTGTATCAAAATGAATCAATAGAAGAGCATTTTTTGTCAATTCTCCTATCTCTGTGTGCTTCTATTTTGTGTTCATATATTTTTGTTACATAAAATGGTGATCATAGTGGGACCCCCTAAGGGTTCCATTTTTTTTTGCCTTGTCTTTACCTAGTTGTTGATCTATGTTCTCTGCATCTACAGGTTTTGAGAGTTCAAAGAGCATGAGGGTTATATCTTGGATCAACATATCTAATACCTATCGTATTTGGCCCTATCACTACGAAATTATGCACCTGTAGTTGTAGATCTGAGAAACTATGCATCTACAGTGAAGGAGTTGGAGGAATACACTTGTGCGATTGTAGATCAAAAGAATCACACACCTATAGTTGGACACCTAGAGAAACGTGTGCATGTAGTTTCTACACTATAGAAATGTGGACCTGCAGTTGACAGTTGGAGGGAGCAACGAAAGAATAAGAGATATGTACCATTTTCCCTTCTTTATATTTCTATTTTTCTAGTTTTTGCATGCATATAGGATAAATTAAAGGTTTGTCTTGTGTGCCATTGTTCACATCTAGGTCCTAAGATAGATATTTTTATTTGTGCATTCATCCAAATATAAAAAAAAAAATAGGATCTGCATTTATCATTTTAGGGAACAATCATCTTGCATAGTTGGGTTAGAAATAACTCAAGCATCTTTTTTAGGGTTTGGGCCTGTGTTGCCCTTGTTCTATTTGCATAAATAAATCACACATCCATGATTGGGATTTCCTAAATGTAGGTGCATGGTTGGTGAACCACACATCTATGGTTTACCAGAATCAACCGCCTACCCATGGTTGGCTTTGTTAAATAGAACTTGGTCAAATCTTACCTAAAATTAGCATTCAACCCCTGATTTGATCCTGTCTACTATTTTTATTTCCTATTTTTTCTATATGTAGGCATAAAATAAAATTGTATCTTATTTACATTACATGATAAATTGAAAAAACCTCACACACACTCACTTTAACATTGGTAAACGACTAGATTTCATCACCATCAGGTTGGATTTCATCATCAAACACCAAAATATTTACCCTATTTTTGGCCAAGGCCAGCTCCAATATTCGATGTAGATTGGAAAATTTGCATGTATTTCTCTTTGGAGAGTATAACACTAACAAATTGAGTGCTAGGTGAGGACTGGTAGAACCTATTCTCCCATACTAGGTATGGGCTTCATCTCCATACTTTGGTGGGTTTACACGATTGGACTTCATCATCGATTGTCAAGTTGCAAGTATACAGGTGAAATCCTAGAATCATCTTAGAGAAAAAAAATTTGCACACGAAATTTTCTTTTTCAAAACTTCAAAACTCCAAAAAAAAATAAAAACCTTCAAAACAAAAAAAAATCAAATCAAAACTTGCGAGAACTTAGAAAAAAATTGCTTTTTTGTTTTCTTTGAGTGTTGTTTTGCATTGTGCTTCTTTCATGCATTCACATACATCCACCACTTGCACTTTACACATCATTGCATATTAGTGTATGGTAACAACCCGTGGTTAGGCCAGAAAGTTAGCACTAATCTAGAGTCATTTGTCTTCCTCCATGGCATCTCAGCCTAGTCAGGTCCCTAACACTTTGGTGGTAGGGTAAGGTAGTATGTCTCCTCCTATGTCCTAGAGCCTAAATGCAGGGTCCTCTAGTAGTGCCCCCATTTTAGACATAGATGTTATGCATAGGGATACCCATACCACTATCCCTAAGACTCCTAGAAGTGAGACACTCATGCCAACGTATGGTCATGTCACACTTGTAGACATAGATATCGTTAGGATGTATATGAGTGTAGCTGGAATGGTTTTTACATAATTACCACTGCTTACCATCCCATCTCGCAACATACCACCATTGCATCAAGAATCCACCTTTACACACCTGCAGCAGTCTGGACAAGTCTTTACAAATCCACTTTTTGAGTTGACTAATGTTACCTTGGCTAGCCACCCATCATCCTCTAGCCAACCAGCCCTCACATTGTCTCAAAAAAATATCACTTGCACCAATCCCCTCTACAAAGTGATAACTCAAGTTGCTTCAAAAATCTCCACATCCATTCCATCTACCATCCCTACGGATCTCGTACATCATATCACCCCTCATTCAGTGGTAATGCCTTTTGATACCTACCCTCTGCTCACATCGACTACCATGGTTGTATCACAACCAACCGATCCAACCACTTCATATGTGCACCCACATCATTTATGATTGCCATGTAGTAGGCCTTCTTGCAGCTGTAACAAATGATTTTGGATAATGCTAACCACAACGTTAACCCTGACCCTAATCAACATTCGTAGAGTATTGAGTAGAACCCACCATATAACTCTCACCAAACCCATAACTTTATCCAAGATCCATATTGGATATTGCATCCCCCAAGCACTGCCATAACAACTAATCCATAACATCACATGTATTCTAACTCATTATGTCAGCATGCTATCATACCCCCATCACATCATCCATATCAGAACCTCCATCAACCATCATACCATCATGCATTTTAGCCTAACATTCTCCATCATCTACAATATGCTATAATGCACCTTATTACCAGTAGTATCAGGTAAACTAGGGTTTTAACCCTATGGAAGATCCTAAGTTCTAGTTCCTACAGAACCATATTGATAGCCTTGACATGCAAACACCAAGTTTGCAATATCAAAAGCCAAAATTAAGGAAGCTACTCAATCACCCGATCCATGCTTTGGTTCCTACGCTACCTTACTCAGTGGATTTTTAGATGTTGAAGCTTGATACATTTAAGGGTGATGAGGACCCCTGAGATCATGTGATAAGATTTGTAAACGTGTGTTTCAGGATTAGAAAAAATGATGCACTCATGTTACACACCTTTCCTCAGACACTTGGGGGAGAATCCTAGGATTGGTACAACCACTTACCGCATCAGAGTGTTTATACCTTTGAGTAGCTTGCATACCAGTTCTTGGAGTGATTCACCCTAAATGTTTGAAATAAAACCACATTGACCGATCTACTTAGTCCAAAGCAATACGATGATGAATTGGTCCATGATTTTGGCAATGTTGGAGGGCAATTATGATCCTATTCTCTCTCCCCATGTTAGAAATAACAATAATTTTCATGAAAATTTGTTCCAAGCATATATTTGTTGCTATAGTTACAGTGGTATAGGAAATTCGATGAGGCACTCATCCAAGCTATATTGATAGAGGAGATAAATATCCAAGAGGGTGATATCAAGCCTAAGAAAAAAGAGTGGCAAAACAAAAACCAAAATGGGAATAACTATGGCTAGTCTAAGGTCACTCAGGTTAATCAGATAGTCTTGGGCCAACCTTCACAATCAAATCAACAAGCCCAATTTTAGATACAACAACCTCAAAAACAATAGTAGCAAACACAACAATTGAATTATCAAGCGGTTCTACCCCCATAGTAGGTGCAAAATCAAACGCAACCTATAGAGAGGTAGCAAAATCACTTTAGACCTAGGCATAATTATACACCATTGCAATATCCCTACTCATATGTATTTCAGAAGTTGTATGTGGCACAATATTTTACATTATCGAAGATTAAACCTAAAGACCCTAGCAAGCTGAAATTAGAGGCCTATAGAGAGCACTTATACTGCATCTATCATCGAAAAAAGGGACATGATGTCAAAACTTGCCATGGATTTAAGAGTATTGTATAGGACTTATTGGAAGTGAGAAATATCAAAGTCAATAATCTGCTATCCCAATCTAATCAGAACCTTGGTATATATTAGATACCTTTACCTCATCATGAGGTAAATCAACAAGCAACGAGAGCATCAACTTCTATAGTTCCTCCCAACCAATTCAATTATGTGTCTCAACTACACCAAGGTTTTGTAGGGGCTATTAGTGTGGTCACCCATGGGTAGAGACAAGCAAATTGCACAACCCAAGCCCTCGTAGCACAACCAAGTGTTCTCATACAACTAGGTCCATCCATTCCACCCCTACCATTTCATAATCCAAGTAATCCATCTCTCTCAACTATCACCCTAGGCAACCGGTTAACCTAAAGTTTGAAAATGGCATTGGCAAAACTATCAATCTATGAGTTGATCCAATATTTTTCCCCACATTGAGAGGCATTGATGGAAATTCTAAAATCCATTCAGGTACAATTAGAAGATCCTAATGCTTTCAATTCCTTTGTGGGAAGTGTACAAAAATGCATGAAGCCCTCAATAGCATTTTATGACCTCGAGGAGAATAAAATTTCATCATATTTATCGGATCCTCCATTGCACATAGTCACTCATATTGATAGAAAGCCATTCAAGAGAGTCATTATTAATACCAGATCCTCCATCAACCTCATTACCACTCTCACCATAAAAAACCTTAACATACCATCATCCCACATTTCATCATCCACCTTCACCTTAAGGGCCTTTAATGATGTTTTATGCTCAACTGTGGGGAACATAGTTCTCCTGTCACCATGGGGGTGAAAACTATACATGTCCTCTTCCACATCTTGGAAGGGGCAATGAAATACAATATACTTCTTGGATGCCCCTATATCAGGGAGATGAAGTGTGTGCCCTCAACATTGCACCAATATCTAAAGTATGTACACGAGGGTAAGGTACATTGCATCCTAGTAGACACCGAGCCATTTAAATACTACAACTTGATCTCAAATCCTTATAAGCCACTACTTCATCAACCCATATAGCCATTCAACCACTCATCATCTAAACTA
The DNA here is from genome assembly GCA_028583015.1 of Wollemia nobilis. Lineage (NCBI taxonomy): Eukaryota > Viridiplantae > Streptophyta > Pinopsida > Araucariales > Araucariaceae > Wollemia > Wollemia nobilis. Next base: position 17,167,583 of record JAQPPZ010017033.1, on the reverse strand, counting down.
CTCCTACTAACATCACTTCATCAAAAGCCCTCATCCTGAAGGAATTACTAATAGTTGATCCTACTTTTGCATCTAAAAGTGTCAGATCTAGTCAATCCTACTCCACCACATTTTATTTTCCACTGCACCTGATCATACTACTAACCAATCATCAACTCCATCATCCATATCATCCACTTCACAAACACCATTCATATTCATAGCTCAACCTACCCCATTAGATAACAACCCCATCTAATCTCATCCATATCAAACATCACTACCCATAGTCTCATAGATAGGGTCACCTATCCGAGAGGAGCCACCACATCCACCTAAACCACAAGCCATCCCAAAAGTGCCCTCCTCATCCACTAAGCCATTATCATCCCAACCATCCCAAGTTGCAATACATATCACCAATCCAAGCATTGGCAAGTACATCATTGAGAGTGTCACAGTTACACCACCTATTGATTCAATCAAATACTATGGTTGTCCATGCAATCTACCTTTAGCCATAGGTGTAGTGTACAAAATGGATTTCCAACCAAACAAAATTAATTTCATATATGGGGTAGTGGATTCTTTGTTTGATCTACCTCCTCCTAGTGAGGAACCCTTACAAGAATTTAATGAAATTTTGGCTTATCTATCCAACCTGAATTTCCCTTTGTGATATTTTGTAGGGTCAACTGGCAGGGATATGGACTTGGAAGATATGAGTAGGGTCCACATTACATAGTTGATATCAAATACAGAGAAGAACATGATCACTCTATATAGGGTATATAACTTCTACCTCAAGCTCTTCCTTCAACCAAACCTTCCAATGACTCACTCTTGAGTATGAAGAAGAGGATGAGGAGAGCAAGGAGTGTGACAATTGTGATGATATTGATGATAAGTACTTGGACCCTGAATTTACACCTCATCTACATGAGGTCTTCCCGAAGATTGTATTGCATACATTCATGATTAATCACATGACAGATGATTACATCTCCATTGAATATTTCAAGTATTATATCTTCGATGAAGATTTTGGGGAATTCTAAAAAATGGAAGAAAATTTAGACTGGATCATTCGAATATTTGATGGGCCCCAAGATGATGTGGTTCCTGCCAAACCCATCGAGAGATATGAGTGTTACACAAATATGTTTCCTATAGATCACACAATTTTTCACGTCAAAAAAGAGTGTGAGTGCCCTGATCCAAACCCGCCACCACCACCTTGGTCACTCCTGTAGCACTACCATTCATCCATTTTAGGTCAGTTACAACCTAGAGAGAGTGAGTCGTCACCTATTGAATCACAACCAACTCATTTCCACTAAGTCAATATTATCTCTATTGACTTGTTCTCCCCACTCCATAACCTGTATGATTTGATGAAGTCAATTCAGGTCGATGCTAGCCTTATCACCATGGATAGGATTTCATCCTTGCTATAGAGGTGAATCATAAGGAGGTATTTGATATTGAAGGGGCTGACATTCTCCTAGACAACTGAATGTCAAGAGGTATTTGTCTACATAAATAAGTACATGCTTCATCACAAGTTATTATGCCACCTCATTCATGAGTCCCTTTTCACCTTTATGTCTGCAATATATTGTGTACTAGGGACAATGTTTGATTAGAAAAATGAGAATCATAAGGAGCATGCCATTTATTACATTAGTCAAACATTGGTAATTTATGAGACAATATATTCTTATATCAAAAATTTATACTTAGCAGTGGTTTTACCACTCAAAAACTTAGACATTACATGCTAAGTAACACTACCTATGTCATACATAGAGAAAACCCTCTATGATACATGATGAATCATACAATACAATAACACTCGTACCGCAAAATGGATAATGCTTTTAAAATAATTTAATCTTGAATTCGTTAATAAAAAATCTATAAAATATTAGGTGATAGTCGATGAACTAGCGGAAGCTCCATTACCAAATGAAAAACCACTTATCATTGAGCTTCTAGATGATTCCATATTTTTTGTCAATTAACAAGAAGATTTGGTCCCTCCTGAGGATGACATTGACATGACAATGTTCTTTTATGGATCCAAGTGTGAAAGAGGACAAGGTGCTAGGATCAATTTGTACGCACCTAAAGGAATTTTGATTTTGTTATCATTCAAACTCAACTTCCCATGCACAAAAAACAATATAGAGTATGAAGCCCTAATCTTGGGGCTTCAATAAACTATAGATATGGGTATTAAATGACTAAGCATCTTTGGTGATTCTTAAATTATCATTTATCAAGTGAAGGAATAATATCAATGTAAGGAACCAGTATTGAAGCAATATCACGAAGTAGTAATGAAGTTGCTAGAGAAATTTGATTGGTATGAAATCAGTAACCTGCCTCATTCAATTAATAGATTTTTGGATGCAATGGCTTCTTTGGGATCCTTGATTCCTAATAATGAACATGGATTAGTCCAACCGCTTATCATAACAGTAGTGTCTAAATCAACAACCAAACGAGCAAAATCTAAAGGTGATAAGAGTGTTAATTTGGTCCATGTAAAACCCTACAACTCTTACCTTGATGTGATCAGAGACTTTCTCAAGTCTGGGACCCTCCTAATAGAAATCGCATGAATTGCAAAAATAACATTCAAACAAAAAGCAACTCATTTCTCTCTTGGGGGACGTTTTTTATAGACATGGCTATGATGGAGTACTACTTCGATGTTTAGATCCCATTGAGGCCCAATGAGCTATAATGGAAGCCCATGATGGTACTTGTGGTGGACACTTTAGTGGAATGGTCATTTCAAAGCGCATTTTGTGCATGTATTATGATTGGTCCACCATGGAAAGTGATTATTGTTAGTATGTAAATAAATTTCAAAAATACCAGCATCACGACAATTTAACTCATGTACCATCGTAAGCTTTACAACCCATTCAAAGCCTTTGGCCCTTTTCACAATAGGGCCTAGATTTGATTGGCAAAATTTCACCTGCCTCTTTAGGACAATATAAATTCATCATAACTACCACGGAATACTTCACTAGTGGGTTGAAGCAATTCCAATGACCACTACGATCGGACCTCAAATAGCAGAGTTTATACTTCAACATATTATCTACCATTTTGGTATTCCTTCCAAGATCATTTCAAATAATGACAAGTCATTTAAAAACAAGGATGTTCAAGCCTTATGTATCAAGTACAATATCCATCATAGTTTCTCGACTCCTTACTATCCATAGGCAAATGGACAAGCTGAAGCAACCAACAAGATAGTGATAGCCATTCTCAAGAAACTTGTTAAAGAAAATCATAGATATTGGCACAATAAATTTCCCTTGGCACTATGGGCTTATTGAATAAGCATCAGAACACCCACAAGAGCAACACCATTTTCACTAGTCTATGGCATGGAAGCAATCATACCTCTTGAGCTAAATATCCCTTATTTGTGAGTTACATTTTAGGAATTCATGGATGATGACACATCTAGACAAGCACATCTTGACCAATTAACGCTCCTTGATGAAATGTGTATCAATACCTTAGAACATCTACGAGTATATCGGGACCAAATCAAATGTGATTACAATGCAAAAGTCCATCCTCATGAATTCAAGTGGAATATCTCATGCTTAAAGAGAATCAAAAAAACACCAATGCACTGCCACACTTGAGAGATAAATTCATGGCTAATTGGTTAGGTCCAAACATTTTCAGACATAAAGTGGGACCAGGAATGTATAGACTTACCAACTTGGAAGGAATATATAAACCTGAACCATTGAACATAATACATCTAAAGTCATTTTATGCATAGTGCAATTTATATATATGTACATATACATGGCTAAAAATATAGCAAAGATATCAAAAATATTTCATTTTGCATCTTACAAATCCATCCATGCATGTCATACATACACTTTAGACATTTTTTTTATACAACTCTTTGCATTAAATATTTGGTTAATTTGGATGATTGCTAATCCACCATGTCTTGTTGCCTTAATCAGGGGCATCCTACAATCCATTACTCCAAAATAATATGCAACTTTCCCTATAATATTTTCTTAATTAAAGGACTCACATGAAGTAAGATAGATACCGTATAATTGTTAGTAATAACAATTACATGGCCATTGGCTATTTCCTATGCATATTTTAATTTTTAAAATATAGAATCAAAATTATGGCAAACATCGCAAAACCACATTAACTATTAAGCAATTTCTAACGTTTTCAATCACTCAGCCATTTCTACTATCTTGAACAAATCTGATACAAAGTTAAGCAATATCTAGATGCAACAGGTCATTCATGGTCAATCAAAATTACTCTGGGACCAAACACAACAAACACACTAAAAATATTGTGAGTCTTGGGAATAATGAAGTCAAAAGTTGCTATTGTCATAAGTGAAAGGTTTTCCCTATTCATCCAATCATGCACATGGTTCAAAGTGCTATAGAGTTGACAAAAGGACAAGCTCCACCTTCATCCAAAAAAAAACAAAAATCCCTTGCTCTTCCTCAAATTGAGCAAGTATCCCCCCCAAAAAAATCCCTTGCTCTCCCTCAATACGAGCAAGTATCCCAAAAATCATCTCAAAGAAACAATTTCCCCATTTGCCCTTCCTCCAAGTGGGAAAAATCCTAAAAAATATATCAAAGCAATAAAAGTCCCTTTGATTTTCCAAGTAAGTGTAAGCATAAAATCCATGTTGCATTATGAGCAATCCCCCCCAAAAAATCAAAAGCAATAAAATAATGGAAGGATCTTGAATCCTTGGAACTCTTAGTATCTCAAAAACTGTGGGGTGATCCTCATTACAGCAATGGGCTGAATGAATCTCACCTAGCAATGGGGTATCCTTATACGTGGCATAAAGTCTGTCAAATTAGCAACCTTATTTTGTACATATTTATGGCTACTCTTAGATGAACTAGCTTATTGGCATAAGTTACAATTGATTAGTTTGACCTAGCTCATAATTGGAAATGAATGATCATTGCACATAAAGTTGGTCCTTGAGAAATTTGAAAACACTAGGATAACCTTCACATAAAGAAGATATGTGAAATACAACCAGATTTATTTGAATCACTAGAATGTCTGAGTCTTTGTAAAACACCCTAGAAAAATCCCTTAAATCATATCATATTATTTGCATTAATAACATTGTAATATCCATACAAATTCATCTATTTGTGTCCCTAATTAAACAATAAGAACAATGTTGATCAAGCTAAGTCTAAAGCTACCAATCACCATTAGAGCATAAGCATTAATCATCATTACACTACATTTATCATCATTCCATATGCATCCATACCATAATAAACAAAAGTGCACAACACAAATCATAATAAAAGCCATGTATATATATAAATCACTAAGTAAAAAATGCTCGCAAGTTGTATACATCAGAGCACTAAGGCTCATAGCAAAAGAAATAAAAAACTACAAAAAGAGGTAATAAAGTGCTACAATATAGCGCTCCCATGACCCCTAGCAGGCCCATGTTCTAATGACCCAAAGGGAGCATGTGACTCAGATGGTCAATGAGACCTAGAGCTGCCTGACCTGGACTCACCCCGCTTGCTGGATCCTAAGACTGAATAAGAAGGCTTAAGTGGAAGTAAAATTTGATGCTAGCGCAAAGTATCCTCCAAGGATACCATGTACCGTACTTGTCTCCAAGCTGTATCTAAATCCTACCCCTCATGGGCCGCCCGTTGGGCTATCTCAACCCTCAAAGATACAATGGTACAAGAGTCATCACCACCACTCGACCTAGCCCGTAGTCCATCCAACTTCCCCTACAACCTCATAATATTTGCATCTCAAGTTGCAATGGCATTATTCTCACTTGATCCACTCCATAGCTCATCCACCTCACCCTACAACTTATCCACCATACCCTAAAGTAATATCACCTCACCCTTAAGCTTCATCACCTCCTCATCTAGACTATCCTACTACACCTGTAGTACCCCCCACTCCTCTGTATGATGAAGAGGATAATCCTACTCTCCCTGGCCTCCATCGCCTGCATCACCTCCACCTTCATTATTCTCATCACTCTCATCATGCCCAACATCAACCTCTATATGTTATATGTCAATAGTAGACTACCTCATTCCACCACTATCCTAATGGTGCTTCACTCACCTAGGAGCCTGATCACCAATATTCGACTCATCACTATTGATCATATCATCAACTACCTAGATCGACCTCCAAGGAGGTTGAGCTAAAAAACAAGCATAATAATCTATAGTAGTGCCTGCATCATCTGCATTAAAAACCTCCATAGCAACATCATCACCCATGTCATCCACAGTCTAAAATTCTAGAGTCAGGGGTAGGCCTAGCTCGTCACCCCATTGCTTGTATATCATGGGAGCATCTGGAACTCCATGAACCAAGTCAAAATGCCTTATAACCTACGATAATTGGATGTACTCCATCTCTCATGTATGGATGCCCATCAACCATCTCCCTCATCTAACCTGATGAAGCTCAACAACGTCTCTCTCCCAAGAGATGCCCCTACATGATCGCTAGTAAATGTCATCCCTATTCAAGCCACTAAAGTTATTCCTATATGTAGCAGCCTCAATAAAATGGCATGTGGGAGAAAACTCCTCATTAACCTACCAACAAAAAGTACAAGGAAGTAGAGTATCACATACACAATGTAGCCCTTAGGATGACCCACTCTAACTCCCAAGACCAAATCTAAAGTAACAGACTACAGCTAAGTCCCTTTTCCTCTTGCCTCTTTACCTCATAAAGCTCACTATATAGATGGCACAAGAGAGCGAGAGCCCATGCCAATATTTTTGGATCAGAAATTAGTTGTAAAACAATAGGAATCTGGTTCCACGGGATCCTTGATCCCATGCTATTGGGAAACACCATGTTGCCCAGAATGTACATCAAGAAAGTCAAAACCATGACCAGCTTCTTTCCCTTGAGCAAGTCAAGGTATGGGATACCTCCCTTACTGTAGTCCACATCCTAGAGCTCACAGAAGATAGGTCTAAGAGCCTCCTACTTGTCGTTGCCCACCCTCATTAGCGAATCCTCGATAAGTACTCAAAATATATGGTGTACATCCTCTAGGGTAACAGGAAGTTTCCCCGTTGGGAGTTGAAATGAATCCCTATATGGATCCCATCTCTCAACAAGTGCAGATAAAAGTACCTCATATTTCAGATAGTATCAATCCATCTGCACCCATCTAAGCCCACAACCTTAAGAAACTACCAATCATCTACTATGAGAGCCTTCCATACTTTTGAAATAGTGTGAGGCCACTGATGTCTAGCATTAATTAGCTTAACCTGTAGCACAAACAAAGAAAAAAATAGTGCATCACATTTCAAAAAAAAAAAACACATTGCATTTTAGAACAATTTGCATCTCAAAACAAGAAAAACACAAAAACAAGCATGTCACAATATATTGCATTTAAAAAAAAACACATTGCATTTTAGAACAATTTGCATCTTAAAACAAGAAAAACACAAAAACAAGCGTCACAATATATTGTATTTCAAAAAAAAATACAAAGCAACACATTGCATTTTAGAACAATTTGCATCTCAAAACAAGAAAAACACAAAACAAACATGTCACAATACATACATTTCAAAAAAAAATTCAACAAACAAAATTTGTTTGTTGAAAACAAAAAATAAAACAAACAATTTTTTTCTAGCCCCTCTTAGTGGTTGTGAAAACAAACAAAATTTTTCCAACCCCTCTTAGTGGTTGTGAAAACAAAAAAAATTAAAACAAACAAAATTTTTCCAGCCCCTCTTAGTGGTTGTGAAAATAAAAAGAAAACAAAAAAATTAAAAACACAAACAAATTTTTCCAGCCCCTCTTAGTGGTTGTGAAAACAAAAAGAAAACAAAAAAAAAAAATTAAAAACAAACAAAAATTTTCTAGCCCCTCTTAGTGGTTGTGAAAACAAAAAAAAAAATTAAAATTAAAAACATAAACAAATTTTTCCAGCCCCTCTTAGTGGTGAAAAAAAAAAAAGAAAATTAAAAATTAAAAACACAAACAATTTTTTACCGCCCCTTTTAGTGGTTGTGAAAACAAAAATAAATAAATAAACACAAAATTTTTCCAACCCCTCTTAGTGGTTGTAAACAAAAACAACAAACAAACAACCAATAACATAAATAAGACCTAAACTAAGATTTTATAACATCTACCTCGGCATAGCGGATGCTAGCTTTTGCTCCAGCCAAGCCATCACCTCCCACACCTACATCCGCACCACTGCCACTCCCCTCACTGAACTCCATCTCACTCATCCTCATAAACACCAAAGAAAATTTCACAACTGGAAAAATAAAATAATAAATGAAAGTGACCCATGTACCTTTATATAGTCACTTTTTGTGGTGAAAACCATACGCCCATGTTTCACAGAGAATGCAAAACTATCAAACCATAATTTGTGGTGTAAAACGTGTACCCACATTTTGTGAAGCATGCCAAACTGCAGATCCATAGTTTGCGATGCACAACGTGAACACACGATGAAAAGAGACAGAATCGCACAAGTGTGGCTTACCAAAAACAACACACACACACAATCCATACCATAGTTCAAACACAAATCCACTTCATCCAAAACATCATCATCAAAATCACCAGCATAAATAATTTAGTGAACCTTGTATCAAGTCATTTACCCTAGAAACCTGGCGGTTGTAGCAACTAGCAATCCATGCAATCCGGTAGGATGGGCAACCCACAATAAGAACACTAATTCATCATCATCACTATGGCATTAAATCAACTAAAACCTAAGTCTTGGTCATTAGTTGAGTCAAGTCAAATTTGCAAGAGGTTATCCTTAAACCCTTCTATTGGGTCAAAAGCGGAAAACAAAACAAATCATGGTGTAATCAAAAATCATTGGAGTATCAAATTCCTGAACGACTCATTCCTTGAAACAATCATTTGAAAGGAATTCATGAAAGTCACAGTGGAAAAAGAACTCTGAAAGTGGTTGAATATTTTACCATAAAATTTTGTGCCTCATCGAAACCAAAGGTAAATTTACAAGACACAAACAATCTCGAACTTAGGAAATCAAGTTGACACTATCATACATCTACATCAAATTCATGTCAATCACCATACACATCCCCTCATCATCCAAATTTAGTCAATTGGATTGTGGGTTTCATCCTTTACCCATTCACCAATTGAGGGGGTAAGCAAACAAATCAAAATTTCAAAAAAAATCATTCATTCTTGTGCATCAAGAAGAGTTGAGTTCATTCATCCAATAAATATAGGTGTCATTGGTTTTTGCACTGCATCATGTTTCACACAATGTAGTACAAAAAGAGGCATTTGTAGACACCAAAATCTGGTCACTCACAACACCACATTTGCCACCCCACATCAAATCCTACATAATAAAGTTATATGCCTAATTTTAGACTTAGGGATATAAAATCCTGCACATTATCCTATTTTCCAGGTTTATTAAATTTGGAAAATCAACCTAGGATACCTTGCCTACCTACTAGACATGTGTCATAACCACCTCACCAGTATATTTACCACATCTCATTCACCCTTGTCCCCTTTGTCCCTTCACATGGGGTAAAATCCCACACATTAATCCACTTGCATCCACATCACCCCAGTTAACTGAGGCATACTGGGTGACTCACTATAACTACCCCCTTCATTTGATAGCCCAGGATTGCCACTTGGTAATCCAGAATACCACCTCTCACTTCCCTCCAAAACCCTAAGGAGACTATAAAGGTACCTTCACCCCAACAAATTAGGGGGGTTGAACATTGACACCACCAGGCTACCAGAATAGGATTAAATTTTTGCACGCATCCCAAGATAAAACCAAATTTCAAGTATAAAGATCCTATTTTAAGGCATTCTGCCATTCAAGTTAAAACAATCTTTAGATATTTTATGTCTAGAAATAGGTATACAGATTAATACACATAATTCAAGCATCTCTTTAGCCATGTGGATAAATATCTAACCACATTAATAGGTCATATTTTCCCCTTTAATAGATTTTATCTTCAAGAGGGGTTTAAATGTCTAGGGTTCTTTTTGAAACCCAATGACTACGCTAAACAAGACTAGAATTGGTTGAAAAGGTGGAAGGAAGAATTAGTATATAATACAAAAATGGCTCTCTTTGGGGGGAGCTTGACTATGGTCAAGTCTATGTTGAAGGCAATACCAGTATATTGGTAATATTTAGCTCATATACCAAAAGGAGTTTTGGAAAAAATTAGATAGTTAAGCTATAGATTTTTATAAATAGGGAAAATAAAAAGGGAAGGTATTCCCTTGGTTAAATGGAAATATTTAGCCAAGCCCAAGGAAAATGGAGGATGTGGACTTAAGAACATATTCCTATTTAGCAAGGCTCTAGCAACAAAGTGTGTTTGGAAGATAATATCAAAGGAAGACTTATGGAATAAAATCATACATGAACAATATTTAGAGCCACTTATAATTGAGGATTGGATACCAGCCCCAATGAAACAAATCCATAATATTTTAATCTATTGGAAGGCAATAATTTAGGTCTTTTATATTGTAGGTGATTACCTTATCTAGAAAATAGAGGATATTTCAAGGAAAATACTAGGCTTAAACCCTTGGATTGGCTGTGGTGATATGCATAGACTATCAAATAATGTAATTAAAACCCTAAGAAATCAAGGGATTGAATATCTCACCCAAGCAGTTGACCCAGAATATTCTACAAACTAGAGTTAGGGATAGTAGAAAGCAATAGTGTTAGGGCTTCAGGTCCAAAAGGCACACTAGTGGGAAGAATATGTGGGGAGACTTAAAGCTAGACATATCAAGTTGTGAGAGGAAACTGATCAATTGGTATGTAAAAATAATGGAGCTATGGGGGAGCACACTTCAAATTTAGGGTATACAAATTTTATTAGAAGATAGCAAAAATGATCCAACATGGTGGTGGAAGACACTCTAGAAGTAGAAAGCCCCGTTGAAGACAAGATTGTTCCTATGGCTTGCCATGAAAAATAAGGTTATGACATGGGAGGTATTATAGAAGAATAATTGGAATGATCTAGGAAGGTGCAATTTATGTAAGTTAGACAATGAAATAATTGATCATTTACTGGTAGCTTGCTTCTTTACTAGAAAGGTTTGGAAGGATGTTATAGCATAGTTAAAGCTTCCTATAGGATGACAAGAAGATTCCTTAGGAGAGTGCTTAACATATTGGTTTAAAAATGGGTCATACAAATGTTTTATATCTCTCACATTTTTTGTGTCTCGGGGAGTATGATTATCTAGGAACGCAATAAATTTTTAGGATCACGAGAAGCCTACTTGGTAGGTCTCCTAAATCATTGAAAGTTTTAATAACTGTAAGGTTTTGGCAAAAACAAAGGAAAATAGATAAATCATACCTCCAAAGATCGATAAATTAGGGGCATAGGGATTTTTCAATGGGGCTAGATAGGGGGTCCTTGGAGTTTGTGGAGCTGCAGGATTACTATATATTTTTTACTTTCATTTTTTAAATCTAAGGCTAGAATAGGAGAAGGATCTACTAATAATGTTGAAATGTTGGTCTTCAAATTTCCAGTTCAGTTGATAGAATCAAAATGAATACAAAAAATTCAAATTTATGGAGACTCACAGGTGGTAATAAATTGGATGCTTGGTGTTTTTAAGATGGAAAACATGATTCTATTACCCATATCTCAAATAAAATAAGTTTTGGAATGAAGTGAAGCTTTTACTTTATAGAATATTTATAGAGAATTGAATAGAGAAGCTGATGAACTCTCAAAGGAGGCACTTCAAATTGAACCAGGTACATGCTTAGTACACGAATTCAGTGAGGGCAATGCACTATAGCTAGTCCATATCTCTATTTATGGATATTAATTCACTCTAGTTAAAGCAAGCATAATTAAAGCAATTTTTTCAAAAAACTTAGAAGTCAGTGATTTAAAGGATATTGGTTGATAAATTGGGCAAGTGTTTAAGGATATAACTTATCCTGATAGAGATAGTTATGATATATAACCAACCTAAATTTTAGGTCATTATTTAAACTTTGAAGAAATGTCAAATAGGCATCTAAAGAATTGTGGAAAATTTTGAATACCCTTAAGATTTGTCACACTATTCAAATTCCCTAAGGCCCACAAGCAGATATGTGAGCTCTGGTAGACTCACCACTTTGTCATTGGATATCTTGGTAGCTAATCAGTCCAGGTCTAGACACCCTAATATGATCTTTCTATGGTATTTCTTAGATTAATAGCCCAACCAGATTAAGATAAAATGTATGAAAATAATATTGACCAAGCATACAATGAAAGCATTTTAGCAATAAAAACAGATCGATGCTTTGTCCATTTTGGTTATCATAGAAATTTTAATCACACACACATAAAAAATGATAGAATAGGAAATAAATATGGATAAACCCACATTCATTCGAACATCTCAATCAACATGGATTTTTAAATCAGTGAAGAAACATTGCCTATAGATTCAAAAAATGTAATATATAGGCAAGAAAACGTACACACATTGCACCTAAAAATACCATAAAGTGAAAACTAGATAATTTATATTATATTCAAAGTAAAATGTCTAAACTGGTGAAGCCCAGTAAAATGCTTAGGTCTTTTAATGAATACAATACATGGGTTACCTCATTCAAATTACATAACAGGCGACTACTATCTACTATCCTAATTGTAGTGACACATAGACTCTGGCTCCTTGGAACAACTCCTGGAAATCATCTCAGATAGACTGCTCGACTTTCGGTAAAACTTGCACAAATATGGGAAGAACTTAAGAGGATGATGGAAGTGAAGAAAAACAAAGGAGATATGATAACTCTCACAGAAAAACTCAAAATACCCCTCACAGGCTTGCTACGTGATTGTTTGATGATGAATCTTGTCCACTTTAGCTCCTTATATAACTAAGTTGAAAAATATCGTTAAGAAGGCTTGGTGTAGGTGTTTCCACTTGGGATACTTTCAACCACTACTTTTTTTGTCTTCTACTGACAAAAATGACAAAATTCTTCCACCTGCTCTAGAAGCTATTATTTTTGTTTCTCCAATTATGTTTGTTCTCGATTAGTTATTTCTACTTGGTCTTTTTCTGTAGGACCCACCTGGTTGTCTTCTTTTTTGTCTTCTTTTGCATCCTCGAATCCTAAAATTTTAGTGATTTGTTTCCAGGCTTCATATGAAAACATGGAGGTTGACCATACCTCATGCTCAATGCTCTTTACTTGATTACGATATATTTTTGTTAGCATCCCATTTTGATAAATGAATAGGATTGCTTCTATGTTAATTGAATCCAAGTCTCTTATTTGCAGAGCTAGTTTCTTTTCATCTTTACCATCACATTTAAATTCCATTATTTGATTAGTGATGAGAGCTTCCATCTGGTCGATGCAGTGACTTCTTTGAGTGTCTCGATATTTTTCAACCCCATGTTGTCCAACTCTTTTATCCATTCATCTATGCTTGATATGGTATCTTCCCAATGGAGTCTTTCATGGAATAAAAATTTTTAGCTTCTAGAATTTAGTCTGACAATCATACACTTTACCATCAGTATCGATGATTTGTTCCTCCATGATTTGAGTATATTCTTCCTTGTATTTTTGGTAGATAGGAGAAATTTTTACAGCTCTACGATTTATTTCTTCCATCAGAATTTTGATATGTTGAGTGGTGTTCATGATTTCCAAAATATCTTTAAAAATGTTAGGCATTGGCTTGACTCGGTCTTTGGTCAATTTGACCAATATTGACTTTAAATGATCAACGAGCTCTTCTTTTTCGAAAGCTTTCTTAGGAAGGGCTAGTGGCTTTTGCTTCTGCAGCTTATTTATTTCTTCTTTTAGGCTGCCTATCTTAGCCTGAAGTGTCAGATTCTTACTTTGCAGTTGATATTTTTCGATTTTCATTTGTTCGAATTGAGTCTTTTGTGCTCTTAATTTTTTAAGCTTCCCTTTGATGACTATAGCTATTTGTATATGGACTACCACATCTATTTTCAACATTTCAATATTATCTCTTGTCCACTTTATTTGTTTGGATCTAGGATCAATGAAGAATTTAATAGGCTTTTCTGGCAACAACACCATAATAGTGACTTCAAAACCTGCCTATGTAACACCCTATTGAGACAACAACTACTGAGCAACCTTTTTGTTAGTGACTTTTTCAACAACTTCTAACTACCATTCCTCTTCGATACTAAATTGTATATTGATTTCTTTTACTTTCATCAGTATCCTAAATGAGAAGTCTCAAAAGTTGACCAGATCCAATACGAGCTCTTTTAGCTGGTGGAGAACCAGAAGGAGAGGCTTCTTCGGGCACCATCTCCCTCAAAATATTTCCTAGTCCTTCAAATTGAGTGACTCTCTTCATAGCAACCAAGGGAATTTTTCACTTCTCATTATTCACTATCAAGTGCATGGTGGTGGTATTCTTTGGTGTTTGTGCCTGAGATATTACGATTGGATTTTCCATTTCTTTTGTTGCTTGAGGTTTTGATGTTGAGGTATACTCAACTATTTTTGAGGGGCTTTTTTCTTGGGATGTGATTGGCTCTTCTTATCATTTAGCCTAAGAGAATTCTCTTGGATAGCTTACTTGATAAGTTGGATCAATCTATGGTTGATTCATTTCAGCAGCAGACACTTCTTTTATGACTATTTCCAATCATTGTAGATTTTTCTTGGTTATCTACAAGAAAGGATCTTCAAGCTATTTAGGTCTGGTAGCTGGGACTATTGGAGCATAAAAATCAACAGTGGTCACTCTTAATCTATTCAATTTTATCTTGTACCTTCCCACTTCTTCCAATAGGGTGAAAGGTCTCTCTTCTATTTTCCAAACCTCTCTGAGATGTTTCCTATTCTTGATGGTAATTTGCATGGCATCTTTGAAAGCATCTTCTTCATGACCCATGTGTAACTTCATTAATTTTTGTATTTCTTCATCATATATTTCATTTGGGTCATAGGCTCTCCACGTAAGTTTGGTAAAATAGTAATCATCCATCCTTCACATAGCTCTGAGAAGACTAAGATATCCTTTGAAAATATAGTGCCCCATTTTGAAAGGTACTTTGATCCACGGGACTCTTGCTTTGCCTCTGTTCACCCTCATTTTTACTTCTTCAACTACCTACCTCATTATTACTAATATTATAATAGACATTGAACAGTACTTTGGGCAGGATATTCGTGCCATACAGCCTTATGTAAGTGAAATCTTCTGCAAATAAGAACTTCCCAACCTTGATCTGATTCAAAAAATTATTTATTCCTATGCTGATCCTTGGAGTTTTTTTCCACACAGCTCATTATGGATGGCTAGCATAAATTTCCCAATGAACTTGATGATATCAGACCAACCTTCTTGAATCCAAGGCATTATATCCTAGATGCATTCGACATTTACCCCTCCTAGGGTCTTCATAACCATGGGACTCAACTGGTCCACTATGAGATGTATAAGAAAAGAAAAATACATGACTTTTGGTATGATTTCTTCCTTCTTTTCGATAGCTTCATGAAGTGTTGTAAGTTGTTATTTACATTTTTCTCTAGGATCTCTTCCTAGGTATACATAGGTATTTTTCCTATTTTATTTAGCTTTGAAGCCATGTACATCTCTTCCCTTTTTACATTATTCATATCTATATTTCCCATTATAATATTGATCATATATACATAATATTTGGCCCATACTTTGAGAGCTACTTTTACTATCGAGAATTTATATGACACTTGATAGTCTAGACCAAACATACTCTAATAAAAATGATTATTTATCATACATGAAGATTGTATTTCAATTACTTTATTATTTGGGACTATTTTGGAAGGAAAGAGATTGAATACCTTGTGAACAGATTACTTGGTGATTTTGAAGATCTTCTAGCTTTTGTGGTTGAGGATGGCTTTTTATTCTGGGTCATACGCCACATCTAACTAGGAGAGCAGGTCTAATGAATGTTAGATTCACGAGTAGATAAGATTCCCCAAGTTGTTATTCCATCTGTTACAAAATGGACTGTCATTATAACGCTCTTCTCTGACCCTTTGAAAATTTCTTTGAGCATCATTTTATGTCTTCAATAATCTTCTTCTGTGTGTTCATAGCTATAAAATGGTTGCATCCTCGTATTCTTGTCTTTGTTCTTCTATGATTTCTTTCACCGATGCCTTCTTCCCTAGAACTTCTTATTGTTTCTTCTTTATAGGTTTATGAGGTAGTTCTTCATAGGGATAAGCTTGTGATACCATTTGTACTCTATCTATAATTTATTTCTCGACATAATTAAACAGTCTTGGCAGGTTTCTTTTTGAATGAGTTGACAACCTTCTTTGGTTTGCTAGACGAGGCCATGGTGCAAGACTATAATGTTGGTTGTACTTACTTCCTTACGATCATACTCTACAAATTTTTACTCAAACAAATTTCTATGAGGGAAGTCAAAATTTGATGGAGTATTTAACATAAATTGAGATTTCACGCATGCAAGATCTTTATTTCCCTCAACCACCTTTTCCTAGTCATTTTCAAATAATCATGCCTGTGATATCTACACAAAGACAATATTTAATAAGAGCCTTTTTTTATTAGTCCATTGAGGCCTACATTTTTTGAGTGTCACTATTTTATTGGTACCACTTGTCTATCTCTATCACTAGCCACAAGCTATAAGCTCATTGTTGTGGGCCAAACAAGGTTAAATTCTTTCCTATTTTTGTCACTTGCTCGTGCATTAATTATCAACCTAGGGAGCTTCATAAACTTGCGAAGGGTCTCACACAGGATCACTTACAATACCACTTTGAGATGAGTCCGCTAGCTCTACTATTGGGGGGTGTTTCAAAGGTTGTCAATCATTCATTCACTCCTCAATAAATTACGTATGAATAATTAAATCTTCAGAAAGAAAACATTCATACGTGCATACTAATAACAAACCTATTGCAATCATAAAATAACAATGCAAAAATAAACCTATGAAAGCAGTAAGCTAATCTAGAAAACACAAAGAAAGGGAAGAAATACTGGCTTGGAGTGGGCCCAGGCTCCAACAGCTTCCTCCCAGCTGAACACGCGCTTAGGAACTCTTAGAACTTTATTATAATCACCAAGGAATTACAATGCTTCTTAACCTCTGTACTCCTCTCTATATTTTGTATTCTATCTTCGATATTTTGATATCTTATCAGAGAGGTCTACGTGTGTTTATATAGCACACCCACAGATCTTCTGTTACAAGGTGGTTACAATAGTCGATTCATTCCAGACTAAACTAAGACAGTCTGGTAAATGTAATCGATGTCTACTAAAATTGGCATTCGTTCCTAATGGTGGCGTGTTCTCTGATTGGTTCATGCTTCACCTGGCATAGGTAGGACATTCTCATACGTTAGTGCAACTCCCAAATTAACTTACATGACGTAGAGTTGGAACTACACCAGTCAATGTTGCCCACGTCGCGTTATCTGGTCAACGGGCGAAGAACAGAGGCACCTTCTCTATGAGGAAGGTGCCTAAGTATATCGAGTGCCTTCTTTATACAGAAGGTGCCTACCTTCCGTTAGCGCCTTCCTGGAAGAGGAAGGTGCTTGCCTTCTATTGGCGCCTTCCTGGAAGAGGAAGGCGCCTACCTTCTGTTGGCGCCTTCTTGGAAGAGGAAGGCGCCTACCTCCTGTTGGCGCCTTCTTTGAAGAGGAAGGCGCCTACTTACCATGCGTTAATTCCAAAAGAAACAAAGTGCCAGGTCCATGAAAAGACCTCGACTGATCCAAATCTGACTAAATCAACTACAATTCCACAAAAACACACTAAAACATACAAATTAGATAACACACATAATCTTATCAAATAATTACATAACCATTCATAAAAATATACAATTCCTATTATATAGCCGCATAATGATTAATGAAACTCATACAAAATATGAGCATTTTTGAGGCTCATCATCCCCCCATGCCTAACATATGCCACGCCCTCGTGGCATCAAAACTATAGGTAGCCCTGTTAACTCCTCATCATTGCCGTTTTTCGATGGATCTGGTTGTACCTACGGCCCGTGTTTGCTTCTTCTGTGGACCGACATCTGGAGGTGTGGTTCCTCTTTTCTCATGCGGAGCTGTAGGTGCTACTGTCGGCTTTCGCTCGAGTTGTTGACTCCGCTTATTCACTTTTCTCGTCCTGGCCGCTATTGGGGGTGGTATTGCCAACGTGGTTGCTGCTGCTTGAAATACCGCTTCTGCAGCCTACCATAGGTCAGCTTTCGGGGGCCTAACAACTACAAGAGGGATATCTGAGTTATCCCTCTTGAGATGAACCACCTGGGCCTTGTGTAATCGGGCTGCTTCAGGAGTAAGCCCTGTATTTTCCCTCGCAATGGTAGCAACTTCCAATTTGGGGCCATATACCCCCCATATTTCAAAATACCTTCGTATCTTGGAGGGCCACCCCCGGGATGACCCGTAAATCTCCCAAAATTGGCTGTCCTCTATCGGATTAATGCATATACCAGGGTCTCCCCGAACCCTCAAGGTTGACTCCCTGGCCTCCTTGGCTACTATCATTTCTTTGAGCAGTCATTCGAACTACTTCCACATTTCTGTGAATGGTTGCATGTCCCATTCATCTTCTTCTATTTCAATGAAAGTCACCTTCACCTTTTTTTGAGCCATCCTGGGCCCTTTTCCTTTTGCCTACGTAGAAACTATGGTGGCTCGAATGGAAGGTTTCTCTTCCTTCTCGATAGTTGTTTCCTCATCACGGGGGACTTGTTCATTCTGAGGGACTTGCCCTGATGTCCCTGGAGTTGTCTCTCCATCCTCCTATCTGTCTAGTGTCATCCCCGTTGGTCCTTCTATCTCTTCCTCTTTAGGTCTAGGGGATTCCTCTTTAACCCCTGATCCTATCTGTAGTTGTTGGCTTCCACCTGGTTCTGCATCACTTAGGTCTATGACCGAGGGCTCTATGGGTCTTCTTCTCTCCTCACTCCCAAAAATAGAGGAATTCTCCCCTGCCTCTGGGCTGTTCTATCGGGCATCCGACCAGAATTCTCTCGAAGAGAATACTCATTCTACTGATGTGGGAGAATTCATCGGGACCTCAATCGCCTAGTCAGTTTGGGTCGATGCATCCCTTTTCTCTATCCCCTTGGCCTGGAGTTGTCGGTTCTCTTCCCACAACTGCTGGACCAACTGCTCGAGCTGAGTGATCCTTTGTGCTCACTCTTTTAGCTCTTCTTCATGCTTGATCTGGAAATCCTCCAAAATTTTTTGGGCCATCCAGTAGTTGGTTTGCCATTCCAGGGCCTCCTCTAGGGCTGCATCGATTTGATTATTGCCCTTGGAAGTCCCTACATCCTGCGGACTCTGGCTTGTCAACTCTCGGAGGGTCTAGGCTGCAAGACCGACCTCTGAGTCATCTTCCTCCTCCTTCGAGGAGAGGATGAGTCACCACGGCATTTCCTCTCGAGGGCTGGTTCTAGTGGTCAAAATTTGGCCTCACCGCTAGCAAGTCGCGCCCCTTCTTCTTCATACTCGGGCACTAGGGAATGCCCTCTTTCTTCTGTAAAATTGGGTAGTGCCAATTTCTTGATGTCCTCTACTTCATTTGTAGGGCTATCCTCCGCTCGCCCTACCTCGACAAATAGAATCCTCCCACCTTTCCTGGTCATCGTCTCCTTCTGCGTTGGAACTCTACCTTTGTGCTTCTGCATGGCGGACCAACGTTGATATCAGCCCATGGTGGGCCAAGGTGGAAGGTGCCCCCTTCTGGTATCTAGTCACTTCCTCCTTCAGGGCATTTTCTAGGTAGAAGGGCACATTCATTTTCCTCCCATGCACTAGGTGATTCAAGAATTGCACATGATTAGTGTGCAGATGTGTATATTTCCCAGTGCATGTAAAGAACCAAGCAACCTGCTCGAATATCTTTCATAGATTCATAGGAAGGCTACTTTTTGGTAGCCCTTCCTTGTCTATCTACACATTCTCCCCTGGCAGTAGCCATTCGGTGTATGAATTCAACATTCTGCCCTTGTATGTGCACTCGCCTATGAGAGGCAAGCCAGTCACCTGTGAGATATGTTCAGGGGTGACTGGAATCTCCATCCCTCATACTTGAGCTACATCTCCCCCTAAGGAGGCAACAAATTCCTTGGCTACCTCCATATCCTAGCTCTGACTGACTAGGATACAATACTCGAGCCATCCCTCAGCTTCGAACTGCGTCCTGACCGCCCCCTTGATTCCTTCTGTATCACTCGGTTCATTTTTCTTCATCATGTGATTCCTCGATCATCCTCCCATGGTACCTTCCCTTAGGCTCTTCTATTTTTCTCCTTGCCTTCTCAGGAAGGCGCCTTCTTATAAGGAAGGCGCCAAACCCTAGCTTTCAATTTTGGCAAGGTACGCCTCACAAGCTACATCATTGGCACGATCGACCATGGGGGGTGCATGATTTTTATGGCGGCGATATTTTTTGGTACTACATAATTTATGAACGATTACATAAAAATCTGAGTAGAGTATGCGCGTACCTGATTGGATGTCTCATGCATCATGGAGAGTGTCGATTCATCGATCTGTGACATGGGGGATGGGTACTTCGTTTGCGTGGATTACGCCAGATTTTGCTGCTGAGTTGTTTTAATGGTTGATGTCAAAGATAGACTCTCGATAGGCTTACAAACTGTCTGTCTATCATTTTTGGAATGTGCACGCTAATCTCGCCCCATAATTCTATGAGATTTTTTATTGGAGTGGTTCCCTATCATACGAGCGATGGTGGTAATCTGATGCCGCCTGCTCGTGTGATGATCTTGTTTCGATCGAGGCACACGTGAAACTTTAAGTGTTGGTTGTATACGAAAGGCGCTCTTCGGTACCTTCCCGATGTGGAAGGCGCTTGATATGGTGCCTTCCCGATGTGGAAGGTGCTTGATATGGTGCCTTCCCGATGTGGAAGGCGCTTGATATGGTGCCTTCCCGATGCTGCAGGTGCTCTTGAATGGATGCACCTTTCGGTGGTGGAAGGCACTCTTTTTGATGATGGTGCCTTCCTACTACGGAAGGCGCTTCTGAATGGGTGCGCCTTCCTGGAGTGGAAGGCACCTTTGAATGGGTGCGCCTTCCTGGAGTGGAAGGCGCCTTTGAATACATGCACCTTCCTGGAAGAGGAAGGCACCTCGACTATCATTTTTTTTTTATCAAGGATGGATGCGCCTTACTGATGTGGAAGGCGCCTCGGTCCTCAATTTTTTTTTTTAGGAAACGTGCGCCTTCTTTATAAGGAAGGCACCTTATTTCAGTGGGGTGCCTTCTTTATAAGGAAGGCGCCTTATTTCAGTGGGGCGCCTTCTTTATAAGGAAGGCACCTTATTTCAGTGGGGCACCTTCTTTATAAGGAAGGCGCCTCACCTCTTACTCGAAACCTCCATCATGGTGGAAAACGTCCACCTTCGTCAGGTGCCTTCTTCTAGGAGGAAGGCATCATACCTCAAGTGGATAGTCTTCTTTGATGATGAAGGCTTTCTGCAAGGCTCTTTCTTGGCAGCCATGTCGTGATTGATCGGGAAAGGGTGATCAAGCCTCCTCGAACTCGCTTCATGCTGCCTCAACATCTTCCTGCAAGGGCTGGCATCTGAATTTCCTCTTGGGGAAGAGTTTGTTGCCCACCCCCACGCTTGAATAGATGTTGCTTCTACCCTACGAGTGTCGACATCGGGATGTTGAGCCGAATCAGGCCTGGTTTCCCAGATACCTATTCTTCGTGTTGTCAGGTCCTCCACCTACAAAAAGCAAACAAAAAGAAAGAAAAATACAGGCAGTTAGATGCATTTCGTGCCTGTTAGGCCCTGAACCCAGGATGCCTGTAGCTTGCATGCGGGCGTCATCCCTACAAAACACATCGTAAGAAATAATCAAAACCTAAACTAACTACTTTTGGTGAGCACCTCCATGCCCACCATTTTTCCTACTGAGAGTTTGGTCCAGATTCACAAGGATGGGGTCTCCCCCATGCCTGCTCTAGATTCCACCAGTAAATTCTCGGACGTGTTGTAGGGCCGCAGTCGGTGGCCATTAATGGTTAATACAACATTGTTGTCATCAATGGTTCTGACATGCACAACACCATTCTTGATGAGCTCTACCACCTCATATGGTCCCATCCATCTCTGCATTAATTTGCCCTTCCTTTCCTAGAATCGAGAATCGTACAACAACACCCATTCTCCTTCTTGGAACTGCTTTAGTTTAATGTGGCGATCATGCCATCGTTTCCTTTGCTTTTGTATGATCTTCATTCTTTGTAAAGCATCCATTCAGATTTCATCCAGCTGATTCAGCTATCGAATCCTTTCTTTTTGAGCATCATCCAGGCTCAAATTTAGTTCTAAAGTTGTTCTCAGTGTTTTGATCTCAAACTCGATGGGCATCATTGCACTCTTCCCATAGACCAATTGGAAGGGTGTAAAGCTTGTGGTGGATTTCCATGTGGTGTTGTATGCCCATACTACCTCTGGTAGCCATGTAGCCCAATATTTTCTATGTTGTTGCATGGTTTTTGTTAGGATGTTCTCTATTTCCCTGTTTGTCACCTCCACTTGCTCGTTTGCCTACGGATGGTAGGGTGTAGTTTTGTTGTGCCGAACTCTGTATTGCTTCATCAGTTCCTCGATCAACTTGGAGGTGAACTGAGGGCCTTGGTCAGTTGTTATTTCTCTGGGGACCCCAAATCATGTAAAGATGTGAGCAAATAAGAAATCAGCAACCGTTCTTTCTTTTGAATCCCTCAATGCCTGAACTTCAACCCATTTGGTGACGTAGTCTGTACAGACTAAAATAAACCTCCTACCTATTGAAGGTGGGTTAATTGGCCCCACAAAATCCATACCCCACTTTTCAAAGGGTTCTAGGTGTACCTGAGGTTGGAGGGGCATTTCGTCATGATGGGTTGGTCTACCCATTCTTTGGCATTCATCGCACTTGCTGGCGTATGCGGCTACATATTTGAATAGAGTGGGCCAAAAGTACCCATCCTGTAGGATTTTATAGGCAATCCATTTCCCCACAAAGTGTCCTCCGCATGGTTCATCATGACAAGCTTTGAGTATTTCTGAGAACTCCTGTTCTACTACGCATCTCCTTATGATCTGGTCACGTCCTGTTTTGAACAGGAGGCCATCAATCCATAGGAAATATGCACTTTTCTCTATTACCGCCTACTTTTCTCGAAAGGAGAGAGCAGGTGAGGTTCTTCCGGTGGCCAAGTAATTGGCTATATCTATGTACCATGGTATTTGTTCATTGATGGTGAACAAATGCTCATCCAAAAACTGGTCTTCCACTGTTGTATGGTCCGTTGGTATCAATCTGGATAGAAAATCTGCTACAACGTTGTCCTTGCCCGGTTTGTCGACTATTGTTATGTCGAATTCCTACAATAGTAGGAGCCACCTGATAATTCTTCCACCAATATCTAGCTTGCTCATTAAATATCTGATGGTCGCGTGGTCCGTGTGGACAAACACCTTATATCCGATGATATAATGGCAGAATTTGTTTATGGCATGCACAACTGCAAGGAACTCCTTCTCCGTCACCGTGTAGTTGAGCTCAGCTCCTGCCAAGTTTTTGCTGACATAATAGATGGCATAAAATTCCTCGCCATCCTTCTTTTCCAAGGACTGCTCCAATCACATTGTTGGATGCATCACAATAGATATGAAAGGGTATGGCCCAATCTGGTCCTCTCAAAACCGGTGTAGATATCAGTTTCTCCTTGAGCAACTGAAATGCTTCTTCGTAGTCTTCCATCCAATTGAACTCCACGTCTTTAGACAATAGAGTGTGTAGTGGTTTTGCAATCTTACTAAATTTGATGATAAATCACCGGTAGTACCTAATAGATCCGAGGAAACTTCTCACCTCTCTCTGCGTTCTAGGGTTGGGTAGGTCCTTGATGACCTCGATCTTTCTTTTGTCAACCTTTATTCCTTCTACGGAGAGATGGTGTCCCAATACGATGCCCTCTTGCATCATCATAAAGCATTTCTCATTACTCAGGGACAGATTATTTCCCTCGCTTCTTTCAAGCACTCTTTCCAAGTTCGTCATTGCTTCATCAAAGGTTTCTCCATAAGCGGTGAAGTCATCCATGTACACTTCGACCGCATCTCCCATCATGTCTGAGAATATGCTAAGCACCGCTCTTTGAAAGGTGGTTGGTGCATTGCATAACCCGAAAGGCAATACCCGATAAGCAAATGTTCCCCATGGGCAGGTGAACGTTGTCTTATCCTGGTCTTCTTCTCCTATCTGGATCTGATTATATCCACTGAATCCATCCAGGAAGGAGAAATACTTTCACCCCGAAAGTGTGTCCAAGACTTGATCAATGAATGGGAGTGGGAAGTGGTCCTTCTTGGTTGCTTTGTTTAATGCTCTATAGTCTACATAGATTCACCACTTCCCATTCTTCTTGGGGACCACCACCAGTGGTGACACCCACTCACTATCAAAAATTGGATAGATGAATCCAGTAGACAAGAGTTTTTGTAGCTCTGCTTTGACAATGTCTTTCATTGTCAAATTCATTCTTCTTTGTGGTTGCCTACTCGGAGTTGCTTGTTCATCGAGGTATATTCGATGGGTATAGATCTCTGGGCTGATTCCCTTCATATCCGAGTAATCCCATGCAAATTCCCATTGGTGTCTTACCAGGAGCTCTTCTACTTTTGTCAGTTGTGTGGGAGTCAACCCACTACTGACGTTTAATGTCCTTCCTAGCCCAATGTTTATCTACTGAATGTGGTGATCTTGGGCGCCATCCAATGGTGACCTAGGTGTGGTGATGGAGGATTCTCCATGGAGGAACTCTACAATAGCACCATCCTCATCTTCTTCTTCCACCAACTCATCCAACGCCATCATCGACTGGATTATGGACAGCTCATGATCTTCATGCTTGGTCAACGTAGGTTCTCCCAACGAGTCGATGAACTACGTAGGGGGTGAAATGGTCAATATTTTGATATTTTGTCCATCGAAGATGGTCATCAGCCCATCACGATAGCTGATGTAAGTATCGATTATTGCCAGCCATGGCCTTCCCAAGATGAGCGGGTAGCCACCCATCCTGGTTTTAGACTGCAAAACTAGGAAGTCAGTTGGGTATTCCCATGCACTGACTATCACTATTACATCCTCAAGCATTCCTTCCGGTGCCACGATCGATCGATTGACCAGCTATAGCACTATCATGGTGGGTCTCAGGTTCATGAGTTGTAGCCTCTGCATGGTCTCCTAAGGCATTACGTTGATGGCTGCTCCGAGATCGACCAACGTATTGGACAAGGAATGTCCTTCAATTTTTACAGTCAACACTGGGTTGCCCGGATCCGCATACTTGGGATGACACATCTTGCCCATCATCAAATCTACTAATTTACCCATGACATTGATAGTCTGGGTTGCTTTCCATCCTGGCCTTCTTAGGCACATCTCCCTTATCGCCTTGGTATATATCGAGACATCTTGGATAGCTTGAAATAGTGGAATTTTCACTGTGAGGTTCTTCAAGCTAGATAGGATATCAAACTCCAGCTGCGTTAGTTTCTTCTATTCTTGCAGTCGATAAGGAAATGGAGCCTTTGCTCTCTCAGCTACTTCTTCTACCACCTCTTCTATAAGAGGTGTTTCTCCTACATCTTCCTCCTCTTCTATCAGTGGAGGTGTTTCTACTCCTAGATGTCTACCAGACCTAAGCTGAATATGATACATCGGATACATCTCATCTTCCATGTTGTATGTTGGATGATTCACTCTATTATTTGGATTTGTCATTGGTTGTGCAGGTAGCTGCGTAGGTCTCACTACTGGTAAAGCCAAAAAATTTTGATGGGCGTGAGTTGGTGCTAAATTTTGTGGGGTCAGATTCCATGGAGTGTTGCCTCTCCACTGTTGCCCCAAATATTGATATGCCATCCAGGACTACTGATTTAGTAATGCTATTCCTAGGGGTGTGTTAGACCAAGACGATGACCCCCACCACCCCATGTTAGGTGGTTGAGGCAGGCCTTGTGATATGTATGGTCCTCCCTTGTATGATGGCATTTTAGTTGGCATATTCCCTGCAGGGGGTTGTGGCCAACTCTTTCGATTGCCTATGAAATAGGCCTTCGTGGCTTCAACATCCTCTTGATTGCTAGGCAATTTTGGGCACAATCGAGTCTTATGGTTTAGCCTATAAACTATGCATACTCTGACTTTGCTCTCCCGAAGTCTTGATATTGCTCTAGAAAGAGCTTCTTCATTTGATCCCATGTGGTAATGTGTTTCTCCCCCAGACCGATGAACCACCGTAGAGCTGCATCATCCAATGTGGAAGGAAAGAGCTTCAGCTTTTGCATATCAGATTTGTAGTCCACAGACCCGCATAAAACATCGAACTTAAATAAGAACAGGTCAGGGTCCTCGGTTGGGTATCCTCTGAAGGTAGGAAGGTGAGCAGGGGATATGTTTTTCATTTTGGTATCTCCTACTCCTTCATCAATCGGGAAGCTAAATCTAGATGAAACTTCTTCTACGTCGGCCATTTTTTTAGGAAATGTGGTCTCTAATGCAGTACTTATGGCCTTACGATCATTCAAAATTTTTTGAGTCAAGGCTCTAAGGTTATCTGGTGTTATCGTCCGATCTTCTATAGATTTCCACAATAGGGCTTCCTCTAAAGGTGTCCTTTTAAATAGGGGGTTTATGATGGTTCGTTCTTCCCCAAGTTGACGGGATGAGGAAGCACTTTGCACAAAGTGCGGATCCTCACTCTAGTGGAGTGTTGGTTGTGAGTCAGGCGAATCTAGTTCGAGCTCAGAGTGTTCGACCGACTCAGGTTTTGGAGAACTTTGTTTTACAAACCGACTGTCAGGTCCTCTTCTTCTCGAAGAACTCATACAAGGTCAGATGGAAGGTTTCAGGTATTGCAATTGATCTAGTAGAGGCGCTTCCCCGACAACGGTGCCAAAATGTTGTGGGCCAAACAAGGTTAAATTCTTTCCTATTTTTATCACTTTCCCGTGCATTAATTATCAACCCAGGGAGCTTCGTAAACTTGTGAAGGGTCTCACATAGGATCACTTACAATACCACTTTGAGATGAGTCCGCTAGCTCTACTATTGGGGGGTGTTTCAAAGGTTGTCAATCATTCATTCACTCCTCAATAAATTACATATGAATAATTAAATCTTCAGAAAGAAAATATTCATACGTGCATACTAATAACAAACCTATTGCAATCATAAAATAACAGTGCAGAAATAAACCTATGAAAGCAGTAAGCTAATCTAGAAAACACAAATAAAGGGAAGAAATACTGGCTTGGAGTGGGCCCAGGCTCCAGCAGCTTCCTCCCAACTGAACACACGCTTAGGAACTCTTAGAAATTTATTATAATCACCAAGGAATTACAATGCTTCTTAACCTCTGTACTCCTCTCTATATTATGTATTCTATATTCGATATTTTGATATCTTATCAGAGAGGTCTGTGTGTGTTTATATAGCACACCCATAGATCTTATGTTACAAGGTGGTTACAACAGTCGATTCATTCCAGACTAAACTAAGATAGTCTGGTAAATGTAATCAACATCTGCTAAAATTGGCATTCATTCCTAATGGTGGCATGTTCTCTGATTGGTTCGTGCTTCACCTGGCGTAGGTAGGACGTTCTCATATGTTAGTGCAACTCCCGAATTAACTTACATGACGTAGAGTTGGAACTGCACCAGTCAATGTTGCCCACATCACGTTATCTGGTCAACGGGAAAAGAACAGAGGCACCTTCTCTATGAGGAAGGTACCTAAGTATATCGGGCACCTTCTTTATACATAAGGTGCCTACCTTCCATTAGCGCCTTCCTGGAAGAGGAAGGCGCTTGCCTTCTATTGGTGCCTTCTTGGAAGAGGAAGGCACTTACCTTATGTTGGTGCCTTCCTAGAAGAGGAAGGCACTTATCTCCTATTGGTCTTCTGGAAGAGGAAGGCACCTACCTTCTATTGGTGCCTTCTTTGAAGAGGAAGGTGCCTACTTACCATGCATTAATTTCGAAAGAAACAAAGTGCCAGGTCCATGAAAAGACCTCGACTGATCCAAATCTAACTAAATCAACTACAATTCCACAAAAACACACTAAAAAATACAAATTAGATAACACACATAATCTTATCAAATAATTACATAACCATTCATAAAAATATACAATTCCTATTATATAGCCGCATAATGATTAATGAAACTCATACAAAATATGAGCATTTTCGAGGCTCATCACTCATCGTGGGTGATTCATTGATCTGCTCATACCTTGAAGAGATACGTTCATACCTTGAGCCATATTTTATTTTGCCACCCCATACAGGATCATCACTTTTATATCTTGGGTCATCCACCTTATCATTCCTTCTTTTAGTTTTTGAATAGTGAGCCATGCACCTCTCTAGATGAATCATGCATTGTTGATCTTCTCCAAAGTAATATGACTTATTGATGTCTTCATCTCTCTTCATCCTAGCTTGTCGTTGATGCATCATAAATAGATGTTCCTGATGAGTGATAAAGACTTGCATGAAATACACTATTTTTGATTTCTTGAGGCTATCATTGATGAATCGACAATAATGTGTTTACAAGGACAATGCCTAAAATTGTTTGCTAATGAGTTTACACTATCACTGATGGATGAGCGAAATGAGTAAAATGAGGACTATTATCAGTGATAAGCAACTTTGAAAAAATTGGACATACTTAGGTTGATGACTTAGTAAACACGATATTTATTCGATGTGTGACGAGAGGGAGAAAACCTAAGGCAATGATGACCTAACCCTTGATTAACTTGAAACAACTTCGTCATCGTTGAAACTTTGTCATCGTTAATATATCGATGATAGGATTTTCCTAAGGATGACAAAGGATAACCTATTTAGACTGAGTTATTTTATGATCATTAATGGAGAAAGGTTTCGCTCATGGATTGATGATAGGCTCTTTTTATCGATGATAGACCAACTTGGACTTCGAGCTATGGTTTAAGCGAGAATTTATACTTATGACTTAGGTAGATGAATACCAAGTAGCAGACTATATGACCTAGGGCTAAAGCATTGTTGATGGAAATTAACTATCATTGATGGATCATCAATGGATCAATGACAATAGGTTTGGATGGGCAAATAAGACTTGCACAAGTTTTAGACTATCGTCGATGGATTATTTTGGTCACAGATGGATCAACGAAGGGGAAATTGGATGGATAATCCAAAATTTAAAACAACTTGGCATGACTGACTTAATCATGAGGGGGAATGGTTAGGCTTATGATGATAAGACCCTCGTTTTGTACTTAAGACTTTCTATTATTGATGAGACTAAGCAATCATTGATGGATCAATGATTGAGCTTTTGCAAGAGCAATGATTGACTTTGCTTTATGCTTGGATTTTACATGGTCACTGATTAAAATAGTCTATCAGATATGGATCAGCAGTGGAGGGTTTCGATGAGCGATAATGCATTTTTGAACTTAGGCTTATCGCTGATGACTTACTTTAGTTTTGTATTGATCAATGACAAGTTTTTGAAAGGGTAACGATGACTTATGACTTTTAGGCCTTAGCAAATGACTTTGAAAATTTTTTGGATAAGCGTCTAGGTTGACTTAGGGACTTAGACTTAGGAAAATTTAATCAAGGTAGACTTTGAAATATTTTTAGCCATGGTCTAATGTAGGGGTGCATTATGCATTTTAACATTATAATATGGCTTTTTAATAGATTTTGCAATGGTTAGATGGTTTTAAATTTCATGGGGTTAATGGCCTTATGGAAATGAAATGTTTATGGCTAAGTAAAAAGGGTATGCACCAACTAATGAAGGTGAACTAAACTTAACAATATTTGAAATAATTGATATGATAAATATTGATGATATGGAAATAACGATCATGCTAATTAATGGGTGGCCAGGGGTGAACTTATGAAGTGTATGATGCATGAAGCTCTCTAAGACTCAAAATTATGCCTTTAATGATCATGAAGACTCCTTTGAATTGGAATTATTTTCTCAAGGCTTCTTCCTCTATTTGGACTCAATACCACAACCTATAATCACCTAGTCACTTAACTTCATCGACTTTTAAAAATTAGGGTGGAAACTAAGTTGGGATTTTTAAAGCTCAACGCAGGCTCTGTCTGGGATGAGAGAAGTGTTTGATCTGAAAGGATTAAAAATTCTCTTGAGAACTCTAGTATCTCTGTCTGACCTAACTATACCCATTTCCCTTTGAATCTCTTGTAGAAGACTTCAGACAAGTATGAACCCTATGGACATGACTTCTACTTTTGGCCTGTACAGACTTTTTGATGCTTTCGTTCCCCTACATAACTTGACCAAAACTCCAATGGACCTTAAAATTATGTAAGACAATTATTTAAATTCTAATCACCTAATATGATAAATAAACTCAAGACGTATTTGACTGAAATAGTTTGAAATAAACACACAAAATTAAAATAAAACACACAATTTTTTTTTTGTTATATGTACAAGAGGCAGACACAAATAGTTCATATGAACTAATTTCCATTACAAGGATGATACATCTTCAGATGCTGGCTATTTATTGGAAATTGTATTTCACCTTGCAGGGTCTGCAACCTGTAGGTATGATGGCCTATTTTATAGAAAATATGGTAAGGGCCTACCCATTTGGGCTCCAATTTGCCTTTCTCTCCAAGTTTTTCATTCTTCGGTTCCTAGTATAATACTATGTCTCATTATAAAAATAGCTTCCTTCTGGATTTTTGGTTGAAGACCTATTGTTAGCGTACTACTTTGGCTGTATGTGATTATTCAGGACTACTGTTACAACTGCGTAACATATTCAGTTCTGTAACAACTTTGGTTACGCCGGTGTTCTATTCCCGGCTACTCTGTATTATTTAATGAGCTGCTGAATAATACAATCTGTTCCGAATTATTACATGGTATCAGAGCCACCGATTTTTTTTTGCGAGGTGATTGCAGAGGTGTTTGCATTTGTGGGCGTGATTTTTTCTTTCAGCCCGCGTGCTAGCTCTTCGCCGTCCGGAGATGAAGGCAACACCAACCGTGCGCAGACGTTCGGTGTTCGAAGACATTAGCTCAATGCGTTGCGTCACGCAGACGTGCACATCCGAGCCGCATCGCCGAAGGAAGGGTGCTCCGGGAGAAACCGCGGACACAGCCACGCGCAGGGGAAGGGAGCATCACCTCCCCCCGTCCACGCAGGCCCGTGCGACAGCCGCCACGCGACAGCAGGGCTGTCACGCATCGCGCAGGGGACCCCCCTCCCTCCCCCGTGCGCGAGAAGCGGTGCACAGCTGCCATGCGATAGTAGGGCTGTCGTGCATCGCGTAGGGGACGAGGCGCAGGCCTGTCGCACCACCTGCGTGGCCTGCTAGGCAGGGGACAGGCCTGTCACGGCCCTGCTACGTGACAGAGAGCGCGCTAGGGCCGAGGCCCCCCCCCACCCATCGCAGAGCGAGAATTTTAAATTCCCGCCCGCACGGGAATTGAAGGGGGTATAAACCCCCCCCTTTGGCGCAGCGCGAATTGCGTGCCGCGCACGCTCTTCCCCGCCCCCCCGTTCAAAAAAAAAAAAAAGAAGAAGAAGAAGAAGAGAGCGGTCGAATTTCAAATTTCGACACAGCCCCTCCCGGGTGGATTTTTTTTCGAAAAACAGAGCGAGCGGTCGAATTTCGGAAAAGCAGCACGGAATTTCGACGCAGCCCCTCCCGGGTGAATTTTTTTTGTCGAAAAACCAGAGCGCAGTGAGCTTCGCGTTCAAGCGGCAGCGGCCGAGCAAGCAACCAGGCCGAAAGCAGAGGAGGAGGAGGAAGAAGGTGTTCAAAAAGGAGGAGGCTCTTGATCTCTTTCGGATCAGCCCGCTGGCTCACGTGGTCGTGAGCCGTGCGGTAAGGCTCAGGGAGCCTGCAGGTCGGGGGTTCAAATCCCGCCGACTCCCCCAAGGTATAATTTTTTTTTTCAAAGTTTTTTTAATTATTATTTTTTTAATTAAAATTTTTAATTTTAATTTTTTTTTAATAGTTTTTAAACTTTATAAATTAAAATTTAATTTTAATTTATTTTTTTTAAGTTTTAAAAACTATATAAATTAAAATTATTTATTTTAATTTTAAATATATAATAATTATTAAAAATGCTTTGTTAAAGAAAGCCTTTTAAGGGGGGATATTTTTTTCAAAAATCAAAGGGGGATAGTGAGTAATTTTTCGAAAAATAGCAATTTGGCAAATTGTAAAAGGTGCATTTTCGGCAGTGACCGACACCTTGTGGGTTATTCTTGTGGGCAATTTTTTTTGTTGTATGTTGCATATTTCATTTTTGCACTATAACATTAAAAATTAAAATCAAAACACTCCCTAAGTCCCCGGAATATAAAACCCATCTGTGCAATTTTATTGCACTGCAGCGTTCGGTATTTGTGATACCTCTGGCCAGCACTTACAGTAAAGTCGTCGTGATTTGGCTACCGTATCCGCCGCCTAATATAGCCGCTATAACGACGTCTGAGCTTGTTCTCTATAAATCGTCGGGGAGGAATAAGTACGCCATTTTTGCATTTTTTTACTCCATCCACTACCCTTTATCGCACTTGTGTTTAGGCGTAAATCCCGACGAAGTATTCTTCATAGTGTTTAGGGGAAGTTACGCCCCACGCATGAGAAGAATCTTCTATGGTAGGTGCCATCAACAAGGCGATTCCCTTTCAGCACCGCTTATGTTCCACGTATCGTATGATCTCTAAAACTCACCTATAGTCTCCCTCACGTAAGGGCGGGTGATTTTTGTTGATCTTTCTAAATACCTATAGTTTCCCTCACGTAAGGGCGGGTATTTTGTACGGTATATTGGCCTAGCAAAAGGTATATCGAAAGGGGGACCAATTTGGTGATATAAGGAACCTTCACTATGGCCGCTGTTGCAAAGTTGATGACTGATCCGCATCGCTTATTGAAAGGTCCAAATTATACACCATGGAAACATAAGATGAAGGCTATTCTCCAAATGGAAGATTTGTGGGATATTGTTACCGGAGTAGCAACTAGGCCTTCACCAACAAGCAGGATCCACGAGTCCTTCAAGCAGATCGGATAGCTTTTGACAAGAAAGACAGGAGAGCAAAGGTGCTCATTTTGTTTGCTGTTTCGGATGAAGTGCAACCTCATATAGCCGACAAAGCAAGTGGTAAAGAGGCATGGGATGCCCTTAGAACCATCTATGAGGGGAAGAATGAATCCACCATTCTTCATCTTCAACAACAACTTCATAACTCGAGTTTGAGACAGGGTGAAACAGTTGAACTCTTTCTGTGCAGAGTGTCTGAGTTGAAAGAGAAATTGAGTTCTCTGGGAGATACCGTGGACGAAAAGCTTCTCATTTCACTTGTGATGAGAGCTTTACCTTCTTCATTTGATATGTTGATAACCTCCATCCAGGTGTCTCAACGACAAATTACCTACATCGAGTTGGTCAATCTGCTTCAACAACAGGAGGCACGCCAACTTCACAAGGATGATTCTTCCAATACAGCCCTATACACCAACAGCAGTGGTTCTAGGAAGAAAGGTAATGGGCAAAAAGGAGGCAACTTTCAGAAAGGAGGAAATTCTCAACAAGATACGAAAGGAAAAGGCAAACAACCTCAACAGAAGAAGAGGTGGTGCAAGATCCGTGAGAAAGACAACCATGACACCAACAAATGTTGGCATAAGAACAAGCAGAAAGGCCAAAACAAACCACAAAATAAAAACAAGCAACCCCAGGTGAATGTTGTTGTTGAAGAATCTGACTCATATTCTGAATGGGCACACAAGGTGCTCATGACTACCACAGATTCCACACAGAGGGATCCTATTTGGTATGTCGATTCTGGAGCTAGCAAACATATGACTGGCGACAGATCGTG
The DNA here is from genome assembly GCA_028583015.1 of Wollemia nobilis. Taxonomy (NCBI): domain Eukaryota; kingdom Viridiplantae; phylum Streptophyta; class Pinopsida; order Araucariales; family Araucariaceae; genus Wollemia; species Wollemia nobilis. Next base: position 17,133,452 of record JAQPPZ010017033.1, on the reverse strand, counting down.
GTTTGAATCATTTGTGGCCAAAGAGGGCAAACCTGTCACCATTGCTGATGATAAAACCTACGTGGTTCAGGGAGAGGGTACAGTTTTAGCCACTCTTCCCCGATGGCAAGTGTCGATTGACAAAGTCCTCTATGTTCCGGGATTGGCCAACAATTTGTTGTCAATGACACAAATCTTGGATAGAAATATGGTTGTCAACTTTCGTGTTGAGAATGGAAAGAAGTGTTGTACCATTACCATGAAGGGTAAGCAGATTGCAACAGCTTCATATAAGCACGACTTATTTGCACTAGATGCTATCTCTACTCCACATGTTGCCATGACTGCCTCTACCAAGGAGGCAACTTCCCTATGGCACAAGAGATATGGGCATCTTAGTTCTGGCTACTTACTTGAGCTCAGCAAGTATGAGATGGTAAAGGGTCTTCCTTCCCTTTCTGCCACATTGCCAGTAGTGCTTCGACTCGCTAGCAGGAAAGCAAGATAGAGTACCATTTGAGAAGAGCTCTACAAGAGCACGAAAACCTCTGGAGCTAATTCACACCGATCTATGCGGTCCTTTCACACCCAACAATGTTGGAGGGAAGAGGTACTTTCAGTTATTCGTAGATGACTACTCACGAAAGATGTGGGTTTTCTTTCTCCAACTGAAATCTGAAGCTTTCGCATTCTTCCAGCAGTTCAAGAAATCCGTTGAGAAGGAGTCAGGAGCTTCTATTAAAACCCTCCGCTCATATCGAGGGGGAGAGTTTACCTCTAATGAATTTTTTGCATTCCTAGATAAGCATGGGATCAAGAGACAGCTTAACAACTCGCCTATACTCCTCAAAGAAATGGAGTTGCCGAGAGAAGGAACCGTTCTATCATGGAAATGGTTCGTTGTATGCTCACAGGAGCTACTCTTGGGCAACAATATTGGGCAGTAAGCCGTCACCACCGCATTGTATCTCATTGAATAGGGCACCCACAAAGGCCCTAAAAGGAATGACTCCACAGGAAGCATGGAGTGGTCGAAAACCCTCCATATCTCATCTACGTATTTTCGGGTGTCAAGCTTTCATGCACATACCGAAAGAGAAAAGGAAGAAGCTAGATGAGAAAACACTGAGATGTATTTTTCTTGGTTATTCTGAGCACTCTAAAGGATATCGGTTGATAGATCCTTTGACCAAGAAAATTCATATCAGCAGAGATGTTGTCTTTGATGAAGCTTTCACATCACAGAGCACATCTAAAGTACACCAAGATATTGTGGAAACTAAGGAAGAGAAGATTCCTTCGTCAACACAGACAGGAGGTCCTTCTACATCTTCTTCACCACCACCGAAGAAGAATCCTAAATGGTGTACAAATACAATCATAGATGCAAATTTATCCACTCCTCCCAATTTGAATTTGGATAGACCTCGTACACGCAGTATGGCTCAAAAGGAAAGAGAAGCCAGAGAAACTGGTGAGGTTGATGATCTTTGTCAATCTTTTGAGGAACTTTCTATGACTCCAAGTACAGAAGTAGAGGATATGGATATTGATGATGACAGGGCATTCATGTCTACCATAGATAGTCTTGAACCTGCATCGATGCAAGATGCTCTCAGTGAGCCTCGATGGAAGGCCGCTATGGATACAGAGTATGAGTCTCTCGATGAAGAATAAAACTTGGAAGCTTGTTGATCTGCCGCATGGAAAGAAACCCATTGGCTGCAAATGGGTATACAAAGTCAAGTACAAGGCAGATGGAACAATTGATAAGCATAAGGCCCGTCTTGTTGCAAAGGGCTATGCTCAAAAGGAAGGCATCGACTATGAGGAAACTTTTGCACCTACTGCTCGGATGACCACAATTCGGGTTATGTGTGCTATGGCAAGCACAATATGGGTGGAAAGTTCACCGGATGGATGTCAAAAGTGCCTTTCTAAATGGTGATCTCCAAGAAGAAGTCTATATGACTCAACTCAAGGATTTGAAGTGGAAGGCCAACAGCAGAAAGTTTGCAAATTGGTCAAATCCTTGTATGGTCTGAAACAAGCTCCTCGAGCTTGGTATATAAAAATGGACAATCACCTTATGCAAGCATGGATTTAAGAGATGTCCGTCAGATGCAAACCTCTATTTCAAGAAACAGGGTTCTGATATAGTGTTGCTTGTACTCTATGTGGATGATCTGCTCATTACAGGGAGTTCAGAAACTATGATCTCTACTATCAAAAGAAACTTGTGCAAATCTTTTGAGATGACAGATCTCGGACTTCTCCATTACCGTCTTGGTCTGGAATTCAGCCGTAAGGAGCACTCCATCAAAGTGTCTCGTAAAAAGTATGCCAAGACATTGCTGGATAAATATCGCATGACCGATCGCAAGCCAATGTCAACTCCAATGGAGAATGGACTTCAGTTATCGCGATATGATGACTCACCTCGTGTAGATGGTACTCTCTATCGACAGCTGATTGGGAGTCTCATATATCCGACCAATACTAGGCCGGATCTCGTATTTGCCGTCAACTATCTTTCGAGGTTCATGCAGGAGCCTAAGACCACTCATTGGAAAGCAAAGAAAACGTGTTCTTCACTATGTCCGTGGTACTATGGAATATGGCCTAGAATACAAGAGGAACAACAAATTCTTCTTGCAAGGATACACGGACTCCGACTATGCCGGATCATTTGATGATCGCAAGTCAACTTCTGGATACATTTTTCATCCGGGATCCGGTCCTTGTCTCTTGGCACAGCAAGAAGCAACAGGTGGTTGCTATTTCATCAACAGAGGCAGAATATCGCGCCGCACGTGAAGCCGTGTGCGAAGTGATATGGTTACGTCGCATTCTGACAAGTATGGGCCATCCATCAAAATCTCCAATACACTTGTTTTGCGACAATCGTGGTGTTCTGAACCTCGTCAAGAATCCACTCCATCATGAAAGAACAAAGCACATTGACACACAATGTCATTTCATTCGAGATGAAGTTCCAAAGCACCGAATTCAGCTTCAAAGACATTCCCACCGATGCTCAAGTTGCGTACATTTTCACTAAGGCACTTGGACGTGTCAAATTTGAATTGTTTCGCAACTCACTTTGTATTGCAAAATAATGTAAGGGGATGTTAGTAGTCTAGTATAGCTATTAGTTATTACATTACCCAAATAATGTAATAAAGGGGGATGTTAGCGTACTACTTTGGCTGTATGTGATTATTCAGGACTACTGTTACAACTGCGTAACATATTCAGTTCTGTAACAACTTTGGTTACGCCGGTGTTCTATTCCCGGCTACTCTGTATTATTTAATGAGCTGCTGAATAATACAATCTATTCCAAATTATTACACCTGTGTCATTCTCTATTTCTTGAGTCATCTTTTTGAAAGCATCCTTCTTGTCTTCTTCTAGCTTGAAAATATGATCCATTCTCCTTTGCCAAATGTCAGGCCTCCTGTGATATTGAAGTAACAAGGCTAAAGTTGGTATTTTGACTTGTGGGGGAAGGCCTATTCTCCACACACTAGTTCATAAGATATTTTTCCTATTGCTCTTTTAACCAAAATTCTATCAACCCATAGAGAAAATTTCAATTCATTGTCCCAACTTCTTTTATTTCTACTAAGAGATATTTTTATCCTAGTTATGAGGTTTTTGTTTGAATATTCTTCCAAGCCATTTCCTTGGAGATAGTAGTTAGCTAAATAAGTCAGTTCAATGTTATACTTGCTACTAAATTCTACCATCTCATATGAAATGAAGCTGCTACCATTATTAGTCACCAGCTTTCTGGGTACTCCAAATCTAGTTAAGATATTCTCCTCTAAAAACTTGATGATTACTTCAATGGTTGATCTCTTCAATGGGGTAGATTCTACCCATTTAGTGAAATAGTCTATAGCAGTTATTGTCCATGATAGCCTCCTGATGAATTTGGGTTAATTTCCCCTATCAAGTCTAGACCCCATTAAGTGGAAGGGGCCTCCACTATCACAAGTTTTAAAGGTATGGCAGACAATTTTTTCTTTCCATCAAATATCTAGCATTTTTGGTATTTTCTTACGAAATGGTGCACATCTCTGATCATGGATGATAAATAGTAGTCTTTTCTTGTTATATTGTTAATAGTTTCCTTTTGTGAAAAGTGCCCTCCACAAAAGCCAGCATTAAATTTATCAATTATTTTAGGTACCTCCTCTTGGAAAATGTAGAGCAATAATACACCACTTGGATGCCTCCAATATAGTTTGTTTTCCTCAATGTGGTATTTTTGATCTTGCAGTTAAACACTCCTCATTTTTTTTTTAGAATAGCCAGTAGGGATTGCTAATATCTACAGATGATTCATAATGTCTTTATACCAATCTTCTTCAGATGTTTTTATTTTAGCATTTTACTTTTCATTAAATATCACCACTGTATTGTTGAAGTCTTTCCCTCCTTTTATTGCCATATACTTGGCTAAACCATGCCCTTTAATGGTATTCATAGCATTTACTTCCATTTTTATTTACTTCTCCATTTTTCTAGCCCAATTTTTGTTGAAATTTCTTTGAAATTGGAGTATGTTATCAGTTTGTGACTAAGTAGGTTGCTCATCATTTACAAATTTATCTCTCTCAATTATGGATAGCCTACTATTGATAGTGTTGAACATTTCGGTAAACTAGATGGATAACTTTGCTATGGGGTCTATCTCAGCCTTTTTTAACAATGAGAACCCAACTTTCCTAGGCTTCATGTCTACTGGACTAGAGCTTGACTCATATATGTATGGCTTTATTTTTTTGATGTCTAACATATTCCTCTTAATTTCCAAATCTTGTTCCACACACTCATCAATGGTGTTGATTCTTTACTATCTTAACTCATAGCTAAATTCTCCATGAAAGGCATTCTTATAAAAACATATGGCCCGGTGATCGATGGATCTCAGGGTTGTGGGGATTTTATTCCTAGTTTTGAAAAATCATCTGTTAAAATCCTCCACTAACTCATTTTCTCTTTTCTTTATTTTTGCAAGCTCTATTAGCAAGGACTGTTCATTCTTTCTTTTCCCATATTTCTTTAAGAATAATTCTTTTATGGTTTGAAAGTCAGGAATCTAGTTAGTTGGGAGACATTTAAACTAGTCCATTGCATATTTATCTAATATTTGTATGAACAATATGATAAGTACATCCTCATGTTCAACCTCGAGGCTATCTAACACATATAAGAAGCCTTTGATATGATCTTCCCTAGTGATGACAGTGTTGCCTTGGAATTTAGGTAAATACTTGTGGGATTTGGCTAGCAAGGGATGTAAATTTTAGGGTAATCAAAATGGCCTATAGTTATTAGTCCTCCATACTTGAAGTTTTTTATTTTGATTTGGTTGTGCCATAGGAAGGATAGAGATACTATCAAAAAGAATGCTAATAGCAAAATTAACTACTAGAACAAACTTTTTAGCAGACTTGTTATTAACAGAATAAGCTATAATCTGGTAAATATATTTTTGAAGGACTAGGACTTTTTGAGTATGGTTAAATACCTCTAGATCTTCAAATTTTGGGAAGATCTCTTTGCCATTACATCTAGTATGCACCAGGTCAGATTCCTCTTCTTATTTTGGGTTCGTTTAGAGTCGCTAGCACTTTGGTGCAAGTAGAATATCACTCAAGCCAATATTTCTTGGTTGTTAAATTCCCTCAATCTCTCAGATATGTTTGAAAAATCCTCGAATACATAGAATTTCAAAAAATTACAGTTTAATCGGACCAAAATCAATTTTCATAAAATTATGGTTTTGACTGTGAAAACTTAGTTGTGGGGAGACAGGCTATGAATATATAGACAATAAAATAGTCTATCATAAAACTATGGCATTAATAGGTTGGTATAGTAAAAAATTCCATATGGAGATAAGCCAAAAAGATATCTAAATAACTGTGAAAGGCTCTCCTTGAAAATGGTGTCAAAAAATTATTGTAGAAAAATTTGAATACCCTTAAGATATATCACGCTATTCAAATTCCCTAAGGCCCACAAGCAGATATGTGAGCTATGGTAGACTCACCACTTTGTCCTTGGATAGCTTGGTAGCTAAAAAGGTTATGTACGAACACCCTAATATGAGCTTTCGATGGTATTTCTCAAATGAATTACCCAATCTAATTAAGATAAGTTGTATGAAAATAATTTTTTTTTTTTTGGTAGATTAATAATTTTATTGAAACTAGGGCATTTGAAAGGCACCCTAACGCCTTGTACAACAGAGGATCTTTAGAGGATCAAAAAGGAACAAGATAAGGACACTAAAAACTGCCAGATGAAACAACATACAATCTCAAAAATACACCTCAAACTAAAATGATTCAGCAACCTTGAACAAATCGGCACTAAGAGAAACAATAGGGCTCAAAAAGGAATGGTCCTCAACCAAAAAGGAACCAAAAAAGATGCAATCCACTACCGTAGAGGACCCAGGAAACTAGAGGAAGAACCATTAGTCGTCAAGAGGAGTGTCCAGCTGCATGAGGGATGAAGCAGCCCCTTTCGGACTAGTATCTTTCACAAAAATCTCCTTGCTATCTTTGGGAACAATGATGCAAGCCTCCTTAGCAATATCCATTACATATTCATCATTTACAGTATATTTGACATCAGTTTTGGTGTCGAAGGACACCTCAGCACCAGCTAAGATAGAAATTTTCTTGAAATTGTCACAGAAGAACAAAAGGCTAAGTGCATGGCACTGCTATTTAAGGGTTGAAATCACCTTTCCAATGGCCAAGTGACCAGTTTCAAGATGGTCAATGGTGGCAGAAGTAGCATGCACATCCAGCTTGTGAAGATACCTTTCAACAAGGTCAAGAGAATAAGACTTGTCCTTTGGATTTTTACAAAAGTGGACGGAGGAGTTTTGATCGCTTCTTTATGCTTTAGCCTCTGGGAACTACGAATAAGAGTCTTTTCAAGTTTGGCTTTATTTCTAATGGAGAACTCAAAAATATATTTGCCCTCTTTCTCTTTTCTTTTGGATTTAGAAGTTTTAGGGCTTGAGGTTGAGGAAGAATTCTCTTCGTTAGATTTAGGGGCAGGGAGATTACATGAAGGGAATTGCAGAAGGAGGTATTTGTAAAGGACCTTGAAAAGACCCTGATGGCAAGGTTTGGCCTCATCCTTCTTAGAACGGTTGGTGGTGATGGTATATTCCATGGACCAGAACAGAGCAGCATAAATGTTCATCATTTTTTAATCCCAAAAATGATTAACAAATGCAAGATGAAAACAACATAATTGAGACTCAGGATTGTCACAGGTAAAATATTGCATTATTGGCTTAAGGATTTCTTTCCAGGGAGTTGAAAAGTCATGGTTAAACAAACCTTTCTTTACCTTCTTGTGGATGGGTGAATTTTTCTCAAAGAGTGTCAACTCCGCATCCCAGTTGTGCTTGTTTCTTCTGATGATTTTTCCTTCCAAGTCTTGCCCTGTCAGGTTCACCAGCAGCTCAAAGGAAATTTGGAACTGGACGCCATGGATGGAGACCAACCCATTATCCCAAGTTGTCATGAATGCCTTAGTGATCTTGTCATCCACCCTACTAAAAAAATTGAAGAAATTGATAATCCCATGCTTATCCTTGAACATGTCAGTAGATACAAAATCCAAATCAACAGTTTCAGGCTCAATGAAAACAACTTTTCCTTCCTTCATGGTGACAAAGGAAAATAAGGAAGGACAGAAATTGGGAGAAAAAAGCCACGGATCGAAAGAAATAGAGATGGAATGGTAAATTTGCTGGGAAGACCACAGGAGGACTAAATATAAAGTAATGATTGGCCAAAAAATAAACCCTTGGCAAAAAGGATAATTATGGTTAGAGCATTGGGCATAGCACAAAAAAAGTCGATGAAAATAATATTGACCAAGCATACAATGAAAGCATTTTAGCAGTAAAAGCAGATTGGTGCCTTGTCCATTTGGGTTATCATAGCAATTTTAATCACACACACATGAAAAAGGATAGAAGAGGAAAGAAATATTGATAAACCCATATTCATTCAAATATCGCAATCAACATGGATTCTTAAATAACCAAATAAAAATTTCTTGTAGATTCAAATAATGTAATATACAGGAAAAAAAACATACACATTGCACTAAAAATGCCATAAAGCAAAAACTAGATGATTTGTATTATATTCAAAGTAAAATATCTACAATGGTGAAGCCCAAAAAAATGCTCAGGTATTTTAATGAATATAATGCATGGGTCACCTAGTTTGGATTAGGTAATAGGGGACTACTATCTACTATCCTGAGATCAACTTTCGAAAATACCTGCACAAAGGTGGGAAGAACGTAAGAGGATGAAAGAAAAAAATAAAAACAAAGGAGATACAATAATCCTCACATAAACACTTAGAATACCTATCATAGGATTACTACGTGATTGCTTGATAATGAAGCTTGTCCA